>CATIUR010000006.1:42675000-47475000 GCA_949592205.1 Helichrysum umbraculigerum | reverse complement strand
ATCAATGCACATGCGAAAAGAACCGTCTTTCTTTTAACAAACAGGACCGGAGCTCCCCAAGGTGAGGAACTTGGTCGAATGAATCCTTTGTCCAAGAGTTCCTGTAACTGAGTAGACAACTCCTGAAGTTCGGATGGGGCTAAACGATACGGAGCTCGCGCCACGGGTGCTGCACCGGGCACAAGATCGATAGAGAACTCGACCTGTCTCGTTGGTGGAAGACCAGACAGTTCTTCGGGAAAGACTTCCGGAAAGTCTCGAACAATTGGCACATCCTCAAGTTGCTTCTCCTCCGAATTTTTCTCCATGACATGTGCGAGGATTGCCTGATAACCCTTTTTCAAATACTTACGGGTTTTCATGCAGGAAATGATATTTAATCTCGTCCCACCGGTCTCCCCTTGTATGACTAGAGTACTACCGGAGGCGAGAGGTATGCGGATAATCTTATCGAAATAGATGATCTCGGCACGATGCTTGGACAGCCAATCCATGCCGATGATGATGTCGAAACTTTCGATCTCGACAGGGATGAGATCAATGGGAAATAATTCGTCGGCGAGGTTTAAAGTGCAATTGGGTATCACACTATCAGTTTCAATGAGTTTTCCATTTGCTAGCTCTACAATGTACTTAACATATAAAGTCACAGGAGTGATGTCAAGTAGTGGACAAAATTCATTAGATATAAAGCTTCTATCAGCACCAGTATCAAATAGAATAGAAACAGTTAAGTTGTTGAGGAGGAACGTACCCGAGACCACATTCGGGTCTTGGCGGGCTTCCCTTGAGTTTAAGACAAAGGCTCTACCTTTTGCAGCGTTGTTGTTGTTGTTGCCCTTGTTTTTCAGTTTCGGGCAATCGTTCCGGAAGTGCCCAGTGTTGCCACACTCAAAGCAGGCCTTTGGTTGACTGGTGTTGGTGCTGATGTTTGTTTTGGTAGCCCTGCAGTCCTTGGCGAGATGCCCATAACGATGGCAATTGTTGCAAGGTGTACCGCAAGGACCATCGTGGTGGCGGTTGCACTTGGAACAGAAGGGTCTATTTCCAGTGTATTGGAGGGTTATTGGTTTTGGTTCTGGTTGGTATTGGAGTTCCCAGTCAATTTTCGTTTGTTTTCTCCGGACTGGTTTGAGTTGGTGTTGGCAGCAGGTGTTCCTCGGCGAACCACTTGTGCCATAAGATTATGTGACATACGAACGACACCTTGAATGGTTGTGGGGTTGGAAGCAGTGACCATACCCTGGATGCGTGGGGGGAGTCCCCAAATGTAGCGTTTGCTCCGTTTGTATTCCGGATCAACAAGGGATGGGCACAGCAGTGCCAGTTGGTTGAGTCTAGTGGTTTATCCGGCAATGTCATTGCCTTGGGTGGTGAGGTGCTAGAACTCGTGTTCCAGTTGTTGAATCTCATCTCTTGGACAGTACTCGTCCTTCATCATCTTCTTCACTTCTTCCCACGGTGTTAAGAAAGCAGTGTCAATGTCCACAGTCTGAGCATAGGTATTCCACCAAGTCAGAGCACCATCCATGAAGGTGCAGGTAGAGTACTTGACCTTGCAGTCTTCCTGACAGTTACAGATTCGAAAGACCGACTCCATTTTCTCCATCCAGCATAATAAACCAATAGCACCCTCGGTGCCTTTGAAGTTTAGTGGTTTACAGTTTAGAAAGTCCTTGTATGAGCAGGGCTTTGGTGGAGGTGTGTTGTTCAGCGTTTCATTAGTCTCAGATTGTTGCTGTCGGGCAGCTAGAGCATCAGCTACCCCTTGGGCAACAAGTCGGTCAACATTAGCTTGATTAAACGTACGTCTCGGAGGCATAATGCTGAACACAAAGGAAAGAGATAAATGAGGGGTTTGTACAATGTTATGATGTATCACATATGTATATATTTGAAGATAATATACAACAGTACGAAGTGATAATCATATTTCATTAGATAACAGGATTAGATTACAAGATACGAGTTTCCAAAAGGTACAGGATCGCAAGGATTATAAAAGATGCCGGGAATTTATACATCCGTATGAAATTACAAAAGTCCTACATAGATAGATGGATAGATTTACAAGATAGATACTATCATAATTTTGGCGCAGGTCTACTTATGACATGAGAGTGATAAGGTGGTCCACGGTAGTTGCAAGTCTGCTAGCTTGTCTGGCATTATCTTCTGCCAAAACTAGTCGTTGTACCAATTCACGGGAGTACTCTTCAGCTTCTCGTGAGCGTTGCTCACATTCTTCCAGTCTTGCCTGCAGGAGATCAACAGTGCTCCTGTCATCAATCACTTGTTGATGGATCATTTCTATTGTCTGGGTCATGTTTTCGCGTTCTTGGAAGAGTTCTGCAATGCGGTCGTGTGATTGGCGTAACCAGTATATCTGTACTATGTGTTGTTCCCGTTCCAAGCTTTCCAGTCTTGCCTCATGACGGTGTAGTCGAGCAGCTAACATTGGAACAGTATGGTGGATAGGTTCTTGCGTATACGGGAAGATGTCCATGGGGTCCGCATGAATTTGTATGTCTTCCTCAGACCGCCAGGTGTTTAGAGTTATAGGTAGCCAATCCCACCTACGGGGGTAAGTTGGATGGTGTGTTCTGGTTGAAGTATCACTAGTGTGATTGAGATAAGGGCTAGCACGAACATATCCGGTGCCCCTCCTATGATTTCGTGTGACTCGTGCCTCTCTAGTGATATAGTAGAGAGGTTCAAGAGAAGTTCGTGTCGGTGAGATAGGTAACGCGGTTACCTCCTCAGTAGTTGGTAGAGTTTGAGTCTCGTCGTTTGTGTCAGCTGGTGCTAGATGAGGAATGTCTGCCATGTCTGTGGCAAGAGCGTTTAGTGAATATCGTGAGGCCTATATATATTATAACATATAATATAGCCTAGTGTGTCTAGCACAAACATGTATAGGTCCGGTTTCTCTCGTGGTCAGAGTCAACTAGTGTATTCCTATTCAACATAACCTTTTCAGACCTCACATCATCTTTCTTTAATTGTACATAGTTGATCAGGCTATGTTAAATTAAAGTCGTATGATGTAATTCCTGAACCAGTCATACCTAATAAGGAAATACTGCCTAACGGTCATAGTCTAGGCCCATTAATGCAACCTAGTTAACTATAACCTTAGGCTCTGATACGAATCTGTCGCACCCCCAAATTCGGGTTGCGGAAGTAAATCGGGTCGGGGCGCGACTAATCAATAATCAAAGCACATAAGATATAATGAACGACATCTACATGCGTCGTTTTACAAAATACATTGATATAATCAAAGTTTACAATGTTGTAATAATTACAAAAGCTCAAGTTCTGGTATGAAAGATTCTAAAGCATAACTACTTTTACAAAATATAATAATGCAAGAAAATCTCCAATTGATTTGCATGAGACTCGAGCAAAGCTAATCCTGAATGGCGAATCTACTACTGCTGGGTACCTGAGAACACATGCTAAAAGGGTCAGCTAACGCTGGTGAGCTCACAGGTGTAATGATGAAACAACAATGTATGAACCACAAGATTTAGTATAATGATTTGAAATCAATCAAATAAATGTGTATATTACTGCCATGAGCTCATAGTTTGAGCTTAACTAAGGTGTCAGGATCACAATCAAGTGCCTGATCGAGTTTGCCTCCTGCATGTGCCTAATCATACACACGTGTGAACAAATGATAATGCGTCCGTTCGACCGCAGTCGTGGTAGCGCGACTACCCCGGACGGGGATTGTCAATCCCATATGGTACCATACACTAACACTCGCGCTAAATCCATACTAACAAACTATGATGTAGAGGGCTTCATGATCAGTAAAAATAACTCATGCAGTCAATATATCGAGTTTTGTACTTTTGTTCACATGTAAATAAAACTGAGTATGTATTCCCACCCCTGAGTTTAAAACAATAAAAATGAGGGGCTATGAGACTCACCTGAGTCTGAAGTATTGCAATGAAGCAAGTATGATGTAATACAATGTGGTGTCCGAAGACTGTAACCTGCCGAGCGTTTACAACGCGCAAGGTTAATATAATGTGTAGGTGTCTCGAGAGGTCACCTATGCTAGTTGTTCATCTAACTAGTAATGTCCAAATGATTTGGTTTGTTTTGTTTGTTTGTGTGTTGAAAACGTGTACGGCCCGTTGGTGACGGTTTGTAATAATAATTCCAAGGTATCATTATTATATGTTTCGTTGTGTTGTATACTTATCGAAAGATATGTATTTCATGTACGAATATCATCGTATAAGATTTGGTTATTGTAAGTGTTCGACACTTAGTGGATTTTGTGTTTTCACATTTCTGTGAGCTACGACACAAGGATTTGTGTCGCTATGAGGTGTTGCGACATAGAGGTCTGTGTCGCTAGTTAGTAAAGATTAGGGTTTTAGCGACATAATGGTTTGTGTGGCCATAAGCGACATCCGCAATTTAATGCGACATAAGGTTGTTGCGTCGCAATATGCGACAATGATGAGTAGTGCGACATAAAGCTTTGCGTCGCTATGTGCGACATAATTAATTATTTACGACATAGAGGCTTGTGTCGCAATATGCCTGGGCCTTCTGCGACATAAGGGGCTGTGATGATTTCCAAGTGTCGGGTTTGTGGTCAAACGTGCTCGGTTTGACCCGAGACTTTTACACAAGTCTTAAAATGGTTCCTATAGCTTAACAAAATTATTGGTTCGTGTCGGGGTTAACCCGAAGTGTCGGTTTTATAAAAATACTAAAGCAGTCCTTAGTGTTTATATTTTCAGATTTTTGACTCGACGAACCTCTCGTTTTCTACACTTTTTATTCCAAACCAAGTCTTGCCAAAAATCACAGTTGGACATCCATATGTCTAGTTTATTTCTGTACTTTATGGTAATTTTACAAGTTCATTTACTATTTTAACCAAAAATAAACATGAAGAGTGGTCGGTTTTGGTCTAAAACAGACCTTCGCTCAAAGATCGGGTTATTCACGAAAATCCGTGTATTTCTGGAAATGGTCAAAGAAGAACTATTTGTAGAAGACATCCATACGGAGATTTTGGTATAATATTCATGTGTTGATTCATCCTAGAACTCAAGTTATAGCCGATTTAGCGAAGTCGTTTTTCTGGTCAGAAAAGCTGTTAACATGTAGGTGCTTAGAAAACGTGTTTTAAGCTTTGTTTTGGACATTTTATTGTCAAATGAACTCACTAACATGTTTATAAATATAAAGCAAGTAATTCTAGAGAAAGAGCAGAGGTTTCTTAAAAAGAAATAAGTGATCTAGAGAGGGAAAGAGATGATGATACTTGATGTGTTCTTCTAGCTCCTTTCCTTTGCTTTCTTCCTCAAAAATGAAGGTGGTTTGTGGTGGTGGTGGTGTGGGCCGATGATGGAGTGGGAGAAGAGGGGATAGAACTTTTTAGAGAAAGGAAATTGTAGAGAGGGAGGGGTGTGGGTTGAATGAGGGAATCAAGGGGATGTGTTGGTGGCTTATGGTCAACAAACACAACCCTCATTTTGAGGGTGGCTAGCCCGGATCAAGGGGGTCCCACACAAGGTGTGGTGTCTCCAAATTTTATTCCCCGAGTTTGCACTCCGTGCGATGTTCGTTCCCCCGGTCGTTTAAACGTTCGTTTATATTTTAAACGTTATACTTATCAGAGAATTGTGATGAACCTGCTTCATCCTGCGGATATAGATATGGACGGATGATTTGTAATTCTAGTGGATGTGTATATGGATGAAGAAAAATAAATAGATTTGGATATAGCTCCGCCCGGTCTGTAACACCCGCCAAATTAGGACTAGTAATTAGTGCCTAATCATACGTTAATACATGTAATTAGTTCTGTGTTAGGCTAATTAATGTATCGAATTATATATATTGTTGAATATATACGAAAATGCGATTTGGTTAAATCGTACACAATTTAAATCGAATGTATTTCGATTCAATTTAATACGGACGTTGGTGACCAACTTTATTAAATAACGCTTTTATGTCAAAAATATTATTGTGATAATATTTCGTATTCATTCGTATCGTACAAACAGAACTTACACGATTTAAAATATTAAAACGCGCAAACTAAATAAACAAACTTACATTTTATAACTCAAATATAAATTGAATTGTAAAGTATTTAACTAAAACATCGCGTGATAAATTGTATTTTAAAACTTACCATTTAATATGAAAAATAGTTGTTCAAAACGTTAAATGACGGAGAAAACGAACACCGCGCGGAGTGCGGGGCGAAGCCGAAAAGTGGAGGATAACCTCCACCTTTCTTCCTCTTTTTCTCATTTCTCAACCATTTCTCTCTCTCCTCTTTTCTTTTCTCCAAAATCACCAAATCACCACAACCCACAAAATCGCAAAATACTACTATCAAACGCACTCGTATCACCAATATTTTTAGAGATTCACGACCACCTCGCGACGATCTACAACGCTATCTTTCCGGATTTTCGTTTCGGCAATTTGTAAGTTTCCGACAAAATCCCGAAATCTCTCGATTCTTAGTATTTTTCACTTGTAGTTGTTATTATAACTTGTATATGTCCCTTACTAAGTATAGAACACGATTTCATAGCTTAAAAACGGATTTGAAACGGATTTTTGGCCGGAAAAATCATGACAGCCGGACTTTCTGGGCTGGTGTTCTTCCATGCGACACAAGCCTTGTGTCGCATGTTGTGTCGTATTTTACCCTTTGTGTCGCACATTATGTCGTACCAAAGAATTTGTGTCGTAAGTTTTGCGACACAACCACTATGTCGTATTCTATGTCGTATTTTCATACGACACAATCACTATGTCGCTGTTGAATCAGCATCTCGCATCTATGCGACACAACCATTTTGTCGCATAGACATTGTGTCGCATTCCTATGCGACACAACCCTTGTGTCGCATGACAAACTTTTGTGTCGCATATTGTGTCGCAAAACACAGAAAACTCAGATTTTTACTAAGTGTTGAGACTCGAAATTTATCACTCGATTTTACCCGAATTCAGATCCCAGATGCTTTTTTCGTCAAAGCAATATAGTAGAAATAAAAATTTTCCAAGCTGACCTGGCAGCTCGACCCCAGCCAGGGGCTGCCGCCCCTTGGACCCCGCTACCAGGGGCGCTGCCCCCGGACCCCTGTACTTAGATTCCGTAATGGCTTCTAAAACACATTTTTCAAGTAAAACGCCACGAAATCAAAATAATAATAGTTGAGATTATTATTACAAATCCGTCACCAACGGGCCGTACATGTTTTCAAACACTTAACAAATCAACCAAATCGTAGTAATTTGGACATATATATAGTTGTGTAACAACTACAAGGGTGATCTTTCGAGATACCCAATCATGTTTATAACCATCGCGTGTCGTGGACACCCTCAGGTTACAAGTCTTTGGACTTCATATTCGGCTAATCAACTTACGTTTGTTTAAACGCATACAGACTCAGGTGAGTCTCATAGCCCCTCTTTTACTGTTTTACTCAGGGGTGTGATATATTGCTCAACTTTTAACATGTGAACGCAAGTACCAACTTTTCATATACTACATGAGTTTTTCGAAACTAATCATTTTAAAGTCCTCCGTCAGCATAGTTGTTAATACCTTGTAGCGTGAATATTAGTATATGGTACCATATAGGATTGACCCACCTCGTCCGGGTTAGCAAGCACTAACTGGGTAAACGGACGTACTAATATTTGGGAAGACGAATGTGGATTAGGCATTCGTGGAGGCACCTCGCCCGGAATTCTCTGTAGGGGACCCGGCCCTCGAGTTAAGCTCAACTATGTGCTCATGGCTGTATACACGATGACTACTATTTAATTGCTGGATGCAATTCATTATTAAATTGCTGGATGCAATTCATTATTTAAATCTTGCGGTTCATACTATATTAACTGATTTCAAACCTGTGAGCTCACCAGCTTTATAGCTGACCTTTTAGCATATATCGCAGGTACCAAACAGTAGGATGTTTCTGCTTCAGGACTTTAGCTCGAGTCAGCATACAGAAGATTGAGATTTTCTTGCATTAGTATATTTTGTACAAGTGCTTATGTACTGAAATCTCCTTTTATTTAAACTCGAGCCATGTAAAGCTTTAAATGTTGTAAACATTTCTATTATCAATATATTTTGTTAAAACGACGCATATAGAGTCGTTTACTATATATCTTTGTGCTTTGTTATTGATTAGTAACACCCAAATCAAGCTTCCGCAAATCATCAAATTTGGGGGTGTTACAGATTGGTATCAGAGCCTAAGGTTATAGTGAACTAGGTTGCATTTAGTGGGCCTAGACTATGACCATTAGGCGGTATTCCTTATTAGGTATAACTGGTTCAGTGATTACATCATACGAGATTAATTTAACATAGCCTGATCAACTATGTACAATTAAGCAAAGATGATGTAAGATCTGAAGGTAGTTATGGCTGAACGGGGTACGATAGAAGACTCTGACCTCGAGAGAACCGAGACTTAAACATGTTTATGCTAGACACTCAATATGCTATATTATATAGGAACTATATGAATATAGGCCTCAATCTTACTAACGCTTTGTCTCAGAAATGGCAAACACACCATCAAATTCATCTCGCTCTCAATCCGGGTCGCAGAACCCAAGGGTAGCTAGGAGGAACGCCAGGTTGCCTCGAGCTGGCCCGTACCCCACTCACTTCACCTTGCCGGCCTTAGCCGCTAGGGTGAACCGACACGAGCAGCGACTTCGCACCATGGATGTCGTGCTGCAGGAAACGAACGAAAACTGGAGACTTACATCCCTTGAACGCATCGAACAAGTCTCCGACGACCTTGAAACCACAAACAACAACATGGATGTCCTTCGCAACCAAGTAATAGCGATAAGCGTAGAAACCGCCCTTTTGAAGCACCGGCTTGAAGAGTGTGAGCAACGCTCACGGGAAATGGATGAATATGCCCGTGGATTGGTACATCGGATAGCATTGGCAGAAGATAACGCCCGTCAATCTAGCAGACTTGCAAACACTGTGGACCGTCTTGTCACGATGATGGAACAAATTAATCTACGTTAAGACTAGTGTAGTCTTTGTCTTGTAATCTATCCTGTAATCTAGTAACTATCTAAGCACTACTCTATAATTCGGTCGGATGTAACAATTCCCGACGCCTTTTGTAATACATCCGTAGGATGTAACCTTTGAACTCGTATTAGCTATCAAATATCCCTTGATGCTTCAACTCATATTGATTGTCATTTTTCCATGTTGATGTCATGTATTACTGCTTTTATACATGTACATCTATAACAAATACAACTTTCTTACGAAATCTCACGTATCTTCATTTCTTTTATTGAAGAATCATGCCGCCAAAGTCAAGACCATACACTGATGCTCAGCTTACATCACTCATAACCCAGGCTGTGACTGAAGCCTTGGCTCGGAATACCCCTCGAAACTCCACGAGAAACAGCGATGCCGCTGAAACCCCTATTGCTAAACCTTGTTCTTACAAGGACTTTCAAAGCTGCAAACCCTCCAGCTTCAAGGGTTCTGAAGGAGCCATCGGACTGATCAGATGGTTCGAAAAGATGGAAACTGTTTTCCGTGTCAGCAAATGCGCGGAGAACGACAAAGTAAACTTCGCCACCTGCTCTCTCGAAGATGATGCCCACTCTTGGTGGAATTCATATACCCAATCAGTGGGTGCTGACATTGCCTACCAACTAACTTGGGAGGAATTGAAAGCAAAACTCACTGCCAAATACTGCTCAATCGCCAAACTCCAAAAGCTAGACGAGGAGTTCTGGAACCTGAAGGTTCAGGGTGGTGATATCGATGGTTATACCACCAGATTCCAACAACTTGCCGCCCTCCGCCCAGCTATGGTGAGCACTGAACCTGATAAAATCAGGAAGTACATCCTTGGCCTTCCTGAGCCTGTTCGGGGACACGTTGCCTCTTCCAACCAAACCACCATTGACGGTGCAACCCTATTGGCCCAAGACCTGATGTCCATGAGCCAAGATTCTGAACCACCCACTTCATCCTCCCAAAACAACAAACGAAAGTGGTCTGACTACCACAACAACCACTCCAACCAACAAAACAAGAAACCCGACACCATCAAAGCCTACAACACCACCACCGACATCACACGGGGCTACACTGAGAGCAAACCCTATTGTTCCAAGTGCAGCCGTCACCATGAAGGTTCCTGTGGTCCCTTTTGCAATAACTGCAAGAGGTACGGCCACCTCACCAAAGATTGCAATTCTCCTGCCAACAACAATTCCAACAACAACACCAGACCACCCAAAGTCTGCTTCGAGTGTGGGAAACCCGGGCACTTCAGGGACACGTGCCCAAAACTGAAGAATAACAACAACAACAACAACAACAACCGCAACAGCAACAACAATAACACCCGAAGCAGAGCCTTCGTCATCAAATCCGGGGACGCCCGCCAAGACCCGAATTTGGTCTCGGGTATGTTCCTCCTCAACAACTTACATGCTTCTGTTCTATTTGATACTGGTGCTGATAGAAGCTTTATCTCTGATGACTTTTGCCAACTACTTGACATCAATCCTGTTGCCTTAGATGTTAAGTACACTGTAGAGCTAGCAAATGGAGAACTTATAGAAACCAATAGTGTGATACCTAATTGCACTTTAAACCTTGCTGACGAAACCTTTTCAATCGATCTTGTACCCGTTGAAATCGGAAGTTTCGACGTTATCATTGGAATGGACTGGTTGTCCAAGCACCGAGCCGAAATCATTTGTTACGATAAGATCGTCCGTATCCCACTCGCCGTCGGTGGAACCTTGATCATACAGGGGGAGACCAGTGGAACGGGACTCAATATCATCTCTTGCTTAAAAACCCGAAAATTTCTGAGAAAGGGTTACCCTGCAATACTCGCACACATCACAGAGAAGAAGTCGGAGGAGAAGCGACTTGAGGATGTGCCAATTGTTAGAGACTTTCCCGAAGTCTTTCCGGAAGAACTACCTGGTTTACCTCCACCTAGACAGGTTGAGTTCTCAATTGATCTCGTGCCGGGTGCCGCACCGGTGGCCCGCGCACCGTACCGTTTAGCCCCATCCGAACTTCAGGAGTTGTCTGCCCAGTTACAGGAACTTCTGGATAGAGGATTCATTAGACCGAGTTCTTCACCTTGGGGAGCTCCGGTCTTATTCGTTAAAAAGAAGGACGGTTCATTTCGAATGTGCATCGACTACCGAAAGTTGAACAAATTGACCATCAAGAACCGTTATCCACTTCCTCGCATTGATGATCTATTCGACCAACTTCAGGGTTCAAGTTTCTACTCAAAAATTGACCTGCGATCAGGTTATCATCAGTTACGGGTTCGCGACACCGATATTCCAAAAACTGCTTTCAGAACTCGTTACGGGCACTACGAATTCCAAGTGATGCCCTTTGGTCTAACCAACGCACCGGCTGTATTCATGGACCTCATGAACCGGGTGTGCAAACCTTACCTCGACAAGTTTGTCATTGTTTTTATCGATGACATACTCATTTATTCGCGCAACGAGCAAGAACATGCGCAACACCTCAAAACCATCCTTGAACTACTTAGACACGAGGAGCTTTATGCCAAATTCTCTAAGTGTGAGTTCTGGATACAAACCGTTCAGTTCCTTGGTCACGTGATCGACAGTTAGGGAATTCACGTTGACCCCTCAAAAATCGAGGCTATCAAAGACTGGCAAGCACCCACCTCTGCAACTGAAGTACGACAATTCTTGGGTCTTGCTGGGTACTATCGGCGATTTATCGAAAATTTCTCCAAAATAGCTCAACCACTCACGATACTGACTCAGAAGGACAAAAGGTTCGATTGGACCGATAAACAAGAGTCAGCGTTCCAACTTCTGAAACAAAAGCTTTGCAGTGCTCCAATTCTGTCCTTACCCGAAGGCACCGATGACTTCGTGGTATACTGCGATGCTTCTCACCAAGGTCTCGGTTGCGTGCTGATGCAACGAGACAAAGTCATTGCCTATGCTTCGCGACAGCTGAAAATTCACGAAAAGAACACCACTCATGATCTCGAACTTGGAGCTGTCGTTTTTGCTCTCAAAATCTGGAGACATTATCTCTACGGCACTAAGTGCACAATCTTTACCGACCACAAAAGTCTCCAACACATTTTCGACCAAAAAGATCTTAACATGAGGCAACGTCGATGGGTCGAGTTGCTTACCGATTACGATTGCGAGATCAAGTACCATCCAGGGAAGGCTAATGTTGTAGCCGATGCCCTCAGTCGAAAGGAACGACCAAAACCACTTCGAGTCCGAGCCCTCAGTATGACCATTCACAACGATCTTACCATTCAAATTCATACCGCTCAGATCGAAGCCCTGAAACCTGAAAACATCAAAAATGAAGCCTTACGGGGTATTGACAAACAATTTGAAATCAAATCTAACGGGATTAGGTATTTCTCAAACCGAATCTGGTTGCCTAATTTCGGGAACCTACGAGACTTGGTGATGGATGAAGCTCACAAGTCTAAATATTCTATCCATCCAGGATCCGATAAGATGTACCACGGCATCAAGGAATTTTATTGGTGGCCAAACATGAAGGCCGAAATCGCCACTTATGTCAGCAAGTGTCTTACTTGCTCGAAAGTCAAAACCGAACATCAGAAACCGCCTGGTTTACTCCAACAACCTGAAATCCCTGAATGGAAATGGGAACAAATTGCCATGGATTTCATAACCAAACTACCCAAGTCGTCGAACGGTTGCGATACCATTTGGGTGATCGTTGACCGCCTCACCAAATCTGCTCATTTCCTGGCAATCAGGGAAAACGATAAAATGGAGCGCCTTGCACAAATCTACATTAAAGAAATCATTTCTCAACACGGCGTTCCAATCTCGATCATCTCTGACAGAGATGCCCGGTTCACCTCTCACTTTTGGAAATCACTTCAAAAAGCTTTGGGTACTCGTCTTGATATGAGTACCACATACCATCCTCAAACCGACGGCCAAAGTGAACGAACCATTCAGACCCTGGAAGATATGCTACGCGCCTGCGTAGTTGATTTCGGTACGAACTGGGAAAAACATCTACCGTTGTGCGAATTCTCGTACAATAACAGTTATCACGCCAGCATTAAGGCTGCACCTTTTGAGGCACTGTACGGTCGTAAGTGCCGATCACCGATCTGTTGGACCGAAGTGGGAGATAGTCAACTCACTGGTCCTGAACTCATTCACGCCACCACTGAGAAAATTGTGGAAATCCAAAACAGACTCAAAACCGCACGTGATCGTCAGAAAAGTTATGCTGACGTGAGACGCAAACCACTCGAGTTCCAAGTTGGGGATCGAGTACTCTTAAAAGTGTCGCCTTGGAAAGGCGTCATCCGTTTTGGCAAACGCGGGAAGTTAAATCCCAGGTACATCAGGCCTTTTGAGATCCTCGAACGGATTGGCCCCGTAGCTTATCGATTGCAGCTGCCATCCGAACTCAACAGCGTGCACCCTACTTTTCATATTTCAAATTTGAAGAAGTGTCTGTCTGATGAGACACTTATTATTCCACTAGATGAAATTCGTGTTGACGATAAACTTCACTTCGTTGAGGAACCCGCTGAAATTATGGACCGTGAGGTCAAACAACTGAAACAAAGTCGTATTCCCATCGTCAAGGTCAGATGGAATTCGCGGCGTGGTCCGGAATTCACCTGGGAACGGGAAGACCAAATGCGACTCAAATATCCTCAACTTTTCACTGATTCTACATCAAACACGACTTCGAACTAAATTTCGGGACGAAATTCTTCTAACAGGGGGAGAATGTAACACCCGCCAAATTAGGACTAGTAATTAGTGCCTAATCATACGTTAATACATGTAATTAGTTCTGTGTTAGGCTAATTAATGTATCGAATTATATATATTGTTGAATATATACGAAAATACGATTTGGTTAAATCGTACGCAATTTAAATCGAATGTATTTCGATTCAATTTAATACGGACGTTGGTGACCAACTTTATTAAATAACGCTTTTATGTCAAAAATATTATTGTGATAATATTTCATATTCATTCGTATCGTACAAACAGAACTTACACGATTTAAAATATTAAAACGCGCAAACTAAATAAACAAACTTACATTTTATAACTCAAATATAAATTGAATTGTAAAGTATTTAACTAAAACATCGCGTGATAAATTGTATTTTAAAACTTACCATTTAATATGAAAAATAGTTGTTCAAAACGTTAAATGACGGAGAAAACGAACACCGCGCGGAGCGCGGGGGCGAAGCCGAAAAGTGGAGGATAACCTCCACCTTTCTTCCTCTTTTTCTCATTTCTCAACCATTTCTCTCTCTCCTCTTTTCTTTTCTCCAAAATCACCAAATCACCACAACCCACAAAATCGCAAAATACTACTATCAAACGCACTCGTATCACCAATATTTTTAGAGATTCACGACCACCTCGCGACGATCTACAACGCTATCTTTCCGGATTTTCGTTTCGGCAATTTGTAAGTTTCCGACAAAATCCCGAAATCTCTCGATTCTTAGTATTTTTCACTTGTAGTTGTTATTATAACTTGTATATGTCCCTTACTAAGTATAGAACACGATTTCATAGCTTAAAAACGGATTTGAAACGGATTTTTGGCCGGAAAAATCATGACAGCCGGACTTTCTGGGCTGGTGTTCTTCCATGCGACACAAGCCTTGTGTTGCATGTTGTGTTGTATTTTACCCTTTGTGTCGCACATTATGTCATATTTCCCATGTTATGTCGTATAAAACCTACTATGTCGCACCTTGTGTCATACCAAAGAATTTGTGTCGTAAGTTTTGCGACACAACCACTATGTCTTATTCTATGTCGTATTTTCATACGACACAATCACTATGTCGCTGTTGAATCAGCATCTCGCATCTATGCGACACAACCATTGTGTCGCATAGACATTGTGTCGCATTCCTATGCGACACAACCCTTGTGTCGCATGACAAACTTTTGTGTCGCATATTGTGTCGCAAAACACAGAAAACTCAGATTTTTACTAAGTGTTCAGACTCGAAATTTATCACTCGATTTTACCCGAATTCAGATCCCAGATGCGTTTTTAGTCAAAGCAATATAGTAGAAATAAAAATTTTCCAAGCTGACCTGGCAGCTCGACCCCAGCCAGGGGCTGCCGCCCCTTGGACCCCGCTACCAGGGGCGCTGCCCCAGGACCCCTGTACTTAGATTCCGTAATGGCTTCTAAAACACATTTTTCAAGTAAAACGCCACGAAATCAAAATAATAATAGTTGAGATTATTATTACAAATCCGTCACCAACGGGCCGTACATGTTTTCAAACACTTAACAAATCAACCAAATCGTAGTAATTTGGACATATATATAGTTGTGTAACAACTACAAGGGTGATCTTTCGAGATACCTAATCATGTTTATAACCATCGCGTGTCATGGACACCCTCAGGTTACAAGTCTTTGGACTTCATATTCGACTAATCAACTTACCTTTGTTTAAACGCATACAGACTCAGGTGAGTCTCATAGCCCCTCTTTTACTGTTTTACTCAGGGGTGTGATATATTGCTCAACTTTTAACATGTGAACGCAAGTACCAACTTTTCATATACTACATGAGTTTTTCGAAACTAATCATTTTAAAGTCCTCCGTCAGCATAGTTGTTAATACCTTGTAGCGTGAATATTAGTATATGGTACCATATAGGATTGACCCACCTCGTCCGGGTTAGCAAGCACTAACCGGGTAAACGGACGTACTAATATTTGGGAAGACGAATGTGGATTAGGCATTCGTGGAGGCACCTCGCCCGGAATTCTCTATAGGGGACCCGGCCCTCGAGTTAAGCTCAACTATGTGCTCATGGCTGTATACACGATGACTACTATTTAATTGCTGGATGCAATTCATTATTAAATTGCTGGATGCAATTCATTATTTAAATCTTGCGGTTCATACTATATTAACTGATTTCAAACCTGTGAGCTCACCAGCTTTATAGCTGACCTTTTAGCATATATCGCAGGTACCAAACAGTAGGATGTTTCTGCTTCAGGACTTTAGCTCGAGTCAGCATACAGAAGATTGAGATTTTCTTGCATTAGTATATTTTGTACAAGTACTTATGTACTGAAATCTCCTTTTATTTAAACTCGAGCCATGTAAAGCTTTAAATGTTGTAAACATTTCTATTATCAATATATTTTGTTAAAACGACGCATATAGAGTCGTTTACTATATATCTTTGTGCTTTGTTATTGATTAGTAACACCCAAATCAAGCTTCCGCAAATCATCAAATTTAGGGGTGTTACACGGTCCATATTCGATCCCTTGACATCTATAATCTTCATAGATCCATCATTTGCTTCATGATAATGTCAGCCTCCGCACTATAAGCATCTCCAATATGTGCACCATTTATACTTTTTTACTCTATAATAGTGCAAAAGTGCAAAAAATGTAATCCAATGTATGCACTAAGCTTTACACTATAACAGTGCAATCAAAAGTCAATGCAGTTTTACACTATATTTGGTGTAGCACTAAACTTATCACTAAAATATGATAGCATCAAATAAGTACTATATTTATATATTAATATTCCCCAAATTTTATATACTTTTATTGTATTTATGTAATTTTAGGTACTCATTTCTTTAATATTTGCAAAATAGGTGTAAATGAAGCTTGAATCGGAAAAAGAATGAAAGATGAGCTGAAACTGGAAGAAAAGTGTAAAAGCTGAGTTTTCGGCTATGCGTTAGTATCTTGGCCATAACTTCTTCATACGAACTCCGATTAAGTTGATTCAAGCGCTCAAATTTAGCTAACAGAGAGAGCTACAACTTTCGTTTTGGCCACTTTTAGTGAAAATGCATTTAGCCGGCGGTTGGAAGCTTTAGCCGGCGGCTAAATTGAGTCGGCAGATCAGACTATAAATTCGACATTTTGGCTCATTTGTAAACCCTAACTCATTCTTGGCCGACTCCAGAGGTTTGAGATCGACTCTTAGGGACACCTAGGGTCTGATTCTCCTATTTCCGTCCATCCGAAGCCTAGAGATCGATTCCGTTCATCGAAAACATTGGTTTGTTCGTTATTTTATCGATTTCGAATATGTCTTTGTGTTTGATTTGCTGTTTTGATGAACCCCTGATTATGGGCTAAGTCTTTTGATGTTTGTTTAGACTTAATTACTCTAGTTGTTGGATATTAATTTGTGATTGGGATTATATGCTTTGATTTTACGGTAATCGTCGAACGATTGATGTTTTTGGTTATTTGCTTCATTCAATTAGTAAACTTGATTGATTGTAATTAGTGACAACTTTTACATGTTCTTGTTTGCTCTTGTCAATTGATTTATTGATTGCGGATTTCGATTAGACCAAATTGAAAGAGTTGAATTAAATTATTTGATCATTAACATTGGTGGATCATGTTTAGAGACATCTTGCATGATTGATGATTTTTATGAAAATAAGGTCATATAGATTAGCTTGTGATTTCATTGATTGCACAATTTATAATTAAGAGGTTTTAAATTTCAAGGACACTTGGGTTGTATAATCTTAATTAAGTGACTTTGACGTGACAACTAATAAGTCCGAATTGTGTCTTCTAGGTTGACTAATCCTGATCCAGTGCTTAATCCATATATCCAATAACTAGAGGTTAAAAGGTCTAAGCAAACATATTTAATCCATTTGATATTAATCTATCTTTTATTTGCTTTCTTTTACTTATTTGTTTTAATATACACTCTTTGACTGTCTGTCATTAAAAGACACAAACTCCCAATATTTACTTGCTTTGTTAGTTTAATTATTAGATAAATTAATTGCTTGAAATACACATACATTGTTCCATGTGGAGACGAACTTAACCGGAATTTGCTTTTACTATACTATTGTGCGATTAGGTACACTTGCCTAGTTGTGTTTTAGTCTAGATCTTCAGTATTTTCTATTTAAATTTTATAACCTGATTTAAGCACATCAAGTTTTTGGCGCCGCTGCCGGGGAATAGTGCGTTATTTTAAGCTTTTAGTTTATTCTAGTAATTTAGTTATTTTTTTCTTTATCTTTATTTACTTTACTTTATAGTGCCGGTGCTTTTAATCTGTTTGTTAGTTTTGTTTAGACAGGTTACAGGTAGTGCATGACCCGTTCTTCTAAATCACCACTTCTTCAACCGTTTTTCGAACCGGAAAAAGAATTCAGGAGATTAGCTCGGCTCAACATCACACCTACCAATTTTCAATCAGATCTAAACACCGAACAGGAAGAAACACCAAAATCTGAAATGGCTGACCAGGAAAACCAAACCATGGAGACTAGGATGAAGACCACCCGAGATGGTCAAGGTTCGGCTATTACTCAGCCCGCTATTAATGATGAGTTTGAGATCAAGGGCCAGTTTTTGCATATGATTAACAATCAGTGCCAATTTAGTGGAACTGAGAAGGAAGATCCAAATGATCACATGAGAAAGTTCTTAGGGATTTGTTCACTTTTCAACCTACGAGCTATCGAGAATGAAGTGATTTACTTGAGAGTGTTTCCTTGGACTCTCACGGGAGAGGCTAAGGATTGGTTGGATTCCTTGCCAGAAGGAGAGATCACCACTTGGCAAGGCATGGTTGACAAGTTTCTCCAGAGGTTTTTTCCTGCTTCTAAAGCTGCTGAGCTACAGGGAGAGATTTCTCAATTCGAGCAGAAACCTACCGAGACTCTATATGAAGCTTGGAATAGATTTGGTAAAATGTTACGGAGTTGTCCTCAACATGGGTTGAACACCTTTCAAAAGGTGCAGATTTTCTATAAGGGAGCCGATTTGGATACCAGAAAGGCTATCGACACTGCAGCAGGGGGTTCTATTATGAAGAAGACAGCTGCCCAAGCTCATACGATCATTGCTAATTTAGCTGCTCACACTCACGAATGGCATCAAAAGAAAGAAAAGTCTAGGTCATCCAAGGTGGCCAGTGCTGAGGCCAATGAAGGTATTGCTGCGTTAACTGCTCAGATGGCTACGTTTGGAAGGCAAATGGAGAAAATGACAAAGGACATTCATGCCATACAGGTTGGTTGTGAGAAGTGTGGGGGTAGGAATTTAACGAAGGATTGTAATGCAGATCAACTTATGGAGCAGTTGGAAAATGTTTCTTTCGTGAATCATGGATCTAATAATCTTCAAGGGGGAAGAAATAATTTCAATAGGAACTTAAATTCTTCTTATACACAGGTCGCTCCGGGTTACTATAAGCAACAACCAACACCACCACAACCGGAGGAAAATAAACCGAGTTTGGAAGATCTTGTTACAAGATTTGTGAATGCTCAAATCCAAATCAACGAGCAAACCACACAGTCCTTTAGAAATCAGCAGGCATTGATCCAGAACCTCGAGCAAGAAGTGGGAAACATCTCGAAGATGTTATCTAATCGACAACCTGGAGCTTTGCCAAGTGACACTAAAGTAAATCCTAAGAATGAGCATGCAAAAGCCGTGTTTACGGTTGTGGAAAAAGAAGGAGTAGAAGATGAACCTCACCATGAGCACAACCCAACACCACAACCAACTGTCCGAACTAAACCCGTTGTACCAGAATACAAACCAAAGTTACCGTATCCAAACGTGATTCGACGAGATGAAGTTCGACAGAAACATGGTAAGTTTCTTGATCTTTTAAAAAGTATTCATATTAACATACCTTTTGTTGAAGCTATATCACACATGCCGAAGTATGTTAAGTTTTTGAAAGAACTATTAAAAGACAAGAAGAAGCTTGATGAGTTATCGAATGTAACTTTGGATGGTGAGTGCTCGGCAGTAGTGACAGGTAAAATACCTCCAAAGATGAAGGATCCAGGGAGTTTTATTATTCCTTGCCAATTAGGTAATTTACCCGCAAGCAATGCTTTAGCCGACCTAGGAGCTAGCATAAATATCATGCCTTACTCGATGTATGCTAAACTCAAACTAGGTGAGCCGAAAAGTACAAACATGAGTATACGATTAGCCGATAGGTCATTAACTTATCCTAAAGGCATCATGGAAAATGTTCTGGTTAAGGTTGAGCATTTCCATTTTCCAGTTGATTTTGTGATTGTGGATATGGAGGAGGATATGAATACCCCGCTTATTTTAGGCCGACCTTTCTTGGCTACAGCTGGTGCACTTGTGGATGTAAAGGCGGGTAAGTTAACTTTGAGAGTTGATGATGCGGAGGTCACTTTTTATAATAATCCTGTCGTGCCCAAAAATACTGATTCCGCTTGTGTTGTAAGTCAAAATGAACTCGTGATCAACAACGAGGTGAATGAAAAAGAGAAGAGGGATTTAAAAGAGAAAAGTTGCCATGGAACGTTGAATGAAGTTAAAAAGGCCGGTGATTCTATTCTTGAGAAGTCAATGAAGAAAGTATACAATCAGATAGTGCAAGCCGCATCTAAAGGTGATACTTTTTGTGGTACTCGTATTATTCCAAAACTGTCAAAGAAAGAGAAAGGTAAGCTTCTCGAGATTGTCAACACCACACGAGGTACGAATGATTGGTTAACTTCTCTTATTCAAGGTACGCGTTCCACTAATAGCCCCCACAATGAAACAAGTGTGGGGAAGCTAAAGCCCCACTAAATAATAATATTCGGGGTTGAGTCAAGCTTAAGACTCGTTAATAAATAAGCTTTGTAATTTGTAAATTGTATATTATTTGCATTTTCGTTGTTTTGTTTTGTTTATTAACATTGTAGAAACTTTTGAACTTTGTGGGTGTGTTCCCTGGAAACTCTCACGAGACTATAACTCGTCCACTCGGGATACCGAGGGGTTTAAAGGCTTGTTGCATACGCTAAATGCAATCGTGATTGCCTACGAAAGTGTGCTTTGTTGTATATTTATTACGAAGGATAACGAGACCACTGACTGATACCGAACTAGCCGACGATGATTGCTTCACAGTCAGGGGAGTTTTTCTTGTTCTAATTTCTTTTCTTCCCTTTTTCTCACTTTTATTTTATATGTTTATATACAATGAGGACATTGTATAACTAAAGTGTGGGGAAGGGGTCGGTAGAAAAGAAATATTCTTTTATTCTTTACTTGTCCTTTATGTAATAAAATTTTCATAAATTTTCATCAAAATTTAAAAATTTTTAAGTTAATAACTAAGTATTTATTAGTTAGATTACTTTTGTTAAAAGTTTTGTTTTATATTTAAAAGTTTAGACTTTAATGTGGATTAACTGTTTTGTACATATAACGTAAGCTATATAATAATGAGTAATATATAGTTACTTGATATGATGTACTAATAGGCAATCTATATGAGGATTTCTGAATTTTAAGAAGTTGATAAATAACTTGTATATTATTTTAAGATAAAAGCAATATGATGTATGCCATAAAAGTCTTAATTCTTAGATTTGTCATGCAAATAATTTTATATTTTTGATATTTATATGAAACCATTTGGGGGTTTACTAATTGTTTCCTCTGTTGTACTAAGTACAGACCTGGTTTCTAATTAGTATTCTTAAAAATAAAGCAAAAGAAAGAAAAATCTTTCAAATTAAATTCCTAAGTTAATCAAACTATGTCGCTTTGTTATACTAAGGTATAGACCTGTCACCGCTGGTTTGATTTTAAATAAAATTGCTTTACCTGAATCAAGTTATGTCGCTTTGTTGCATGAAAATGCAGACCTGTCACCAATGTCTTGATTCTTAAAAATGAATTTCATATATTTATTTTGAATATAAAAGAAAATTGCATGATTAAGTTTAAGAGTATGTCATATGTGAAAATCATAAGTAATATACATACTAATAATAAAGATGTATTCAGAAATATGAGTATAGATTGTTTAGAGTGGATAAAAATATTAGTAATCATTTATGAGCTATATGTTGCATGAACAATAATGAAAAATTCTTATTTGTACGATATAGTTATCCATATTAATTAAATTGTTTAAAGTTTTAAAGTATGAAACAGATTTTTAATTTAGGTATTCTGATTTGTAAATATTAGTTTGATGCTTATCAAGGTTTTATGATGAAATTATCTACTTGAGGACAAGCAGATCTTAAGTGTGGGGATATTTGATAGCATCAAATAAGTACTATATTTATATATTAATATTCCCCAAATTTTATATACTTTTATTGTATTTATATAATTTTAGGTACTCATTTCTTTAATATTTGCAAAATAGGTGTAAATGAAGCTTGAATCGGAAAAAGAATGAAAGATGAGCTGAAACTGGAAGAAAAGTGTAAAAGCTGAGTTTTCGGCTATGCGTTAGTATCTTGGCCATAACTTCTTCATACGAACTCCGATTAAGTTGATTCAAGCGCTCAAATTTAGCTAACAGAGAGAGCTACAACTTTCGTTTTGGCCACTTTTAGTGAAAATGCATTTAGCCGGCGGTTGGAAGCTTTAGTCGGCGGCTAAATTGAGTCGGCAGATCAGACTATAAATTCGACATTTTGGCTCATTTGTAAACCCTAACTCATTCTTGGCCGACTCCAGAGGTTTGAGATCGACTCTTAGGGACACCTAGGGTATGATTCTCCTATTTCCGTCCATCCGAAGCCTAGAGATCGATTCCGTTCATCGAAAACATTGGTTTGTTCGTTATTTTATCGATTTCGAATATGTCTTTGTGTTTGATTTGCTGTTTTGATGAACCCCTGATTATGGGCTAAGTCTTTTGATGTTTGTTTAGACTTAATTACTCTAGTTGTTGGATATTAATTTGTGATTGGGATTATATGCTTTGATTTTACGGTAATCGTCGAACGATTGATGTTTTTGGTTATTTGCTTCATTCAATTAGTAAACTTGATTGATTGTAATTAGTGACAACTTTTACATGTTCTTGTTTGCTCTTGTCAATTGATTTATTGATTGCGGATTTCGATTAGACCAAATTGAAAGAGTTGAATTAAATTATTTGATCATTAACATTGGTGGATCATGTTTAGAGACATCTTGCATGATTGATGATTTTTATGAAAATAAGGTCATACAGATTAGCTTGTGATTTCATTGATTGCACAATTTATAATTAAGAGGTTTTAAATTTCAAGGACACTTGGGTTGTATAATCTTAATTAAGTGACTTTGACGTGACAACTAATAAGTCCGAATTGTGTCTTCTAGGTTGACTAATCCTGATCCAGTGCTTAATCCATATATCCAATAACTAGAGGTTAAAAGGTCTAAGCAAACATATTTAATCCATTTGATATTAATCTATCTTTTATTTGCTTTCTTTTACTTATTTGTTTTAATATACACTCTTTGACTGTCTGTCATTAAAAGACACAAACTCCCAATATTTACTTGCTTTGTTAGTTTAATTATTAGATAAATTAATTGCTTGAAATACACATACATTGTTCCATGTGGAGACGAACTTAACCGGAATTTGCTTTTACTATACTATTGTGCGATTAGGTACACTTGCCTAGTTGTGTTTTAGTCTAGATCTTCATTATTTTCTATTTAAATTTTATAACCTGATTTAAGCACATCAAAATACTATTCACATTAATAAATACCAATTTAATAACTAAACATGAATCCATATAAATAATATATTTTATGAGTATATTAAATTTACGATGTAAATGTTGAGCACGCAAGATTGAACACATGCAAACTTGCAAAGTTAAACTACATTTTTCTCCCTTTTTAATATTTAATTAATAATTTAATTCAATGATTCGAAAGTGGGTAATTTTTTATTTTGTGCATGTAGTTTTGTTTACATACTTTTTATAATAGTTTAAAAATCATTTTTGTTTAGATCGATTTTGTTTAAAAGAATATAATACAATACTTTGTACTCATACAAACGCATACAATACTATGGAAATTAAAAGTTAGTTAATAAAGATGTCGTAATCGTTTTAATTTGCTAAATTGTGTTATTTGCAATAATATGTAATCATATGTTAATTAATATAATAATTTTCTTAGTAGTCCATATATAATACTATTTATATAATAATATTTATTTTTATATAAGATTATTCTTGAGCCAAATAAACGTATTGAGCCAAATTAGAATTTTAAAATATATTGTTTAGTTATGTGTTTTAAATTAATTAAAAAAGATTCAGTGCGAAAATTTAGTGAAGACATTGGAGTAACTTCTTTTTAGTGTAAGCATATTTCATTGAGATTCTCATTTTGCACTATAATAGTGCAATATAGCACACTATTTAGTGCACACATTTGAGATGCTAAGACAACATACGTTGCTTGCCTCTTAGAGAAAGTGTTGTGGAAATTTTATTTTTACGGTGTTCCAATAAAACGTTGCTTGCCTATAAAGGTGCAGGGTGTAGATGTTTTGTTTGTACGGTGTTCCAGTAAAACGTTGTTTGCCTCTTAGAGCACAGGGTGTGGAGATTTTGTTTTTACAGTGATGAGAATGTTGGTGCTGGAAAAGTGGCGGTGTAGTAGACAGTGTTCTGGATAGTGTCTTAAAATTTATTTTTGTTTTTTTAATAAATGTATTTGTGGGGAAAAACACTAGAAAGCAGTCATAAAACGGCATGCGAGATCTTTGATGAGAACTTTGTTGAAAACATTGTTGCGGTGTGACAAATTCGCTGTTGAGAACGGCTGCACACCAAGTGCTATTAGTATGCCATGCATACACATTTATCAATAATCGTTCAATCTGACACAAGATCAAAGTGAGAGTCTTGCTTCTTGTTGCACCATCGCACATTCTAGTCTTCCCGATAGTTGTCAGTCTGTGTCATTCTTACATTAAATTGTAATTGCATATTATTTTAGTTGCAACTCTCCATATGTGTCTTTCCTTGATCCATTTATTTGTTTGCTAACTTGAAGATAAGGTTAAATATTAATCATAGTCAAACAACGGCCTACTATTTATGCAATGAATTTTAATAATATAATAATAATATTAATGATTACTTAAAAAGTAAAAATATGTATTTATAATGATGATCATGTAAGACATGTGAAACAAAATGGGATTTCTAATCTAAGGGAGGGATACAAATATTTTCCTAAAAGTATATATATATATATATATATATATATATATATATATAGTATATCGTCTGTTTTTTTATTCCATATTTTTATTCAATTAAAGAAGGGTATATTAGTCTTTTAACCACATAAAAATGGGATTAAGCATGTCATTAAATTGATTAAGAGTTGGATCATTTCTTCCATGGTTTTTCTTATAAATGTATAAAATAATATAAATAATAATAAATAATAATAAATAATAAAAAAAATAATAATTAAATAATAATATAATAGATAGATAGATAGATAAGTTCCAACTTAAAAAATAAGCTACAGTTAATAACTTCAGCAATAAGCTTTCAACTTCAACTAGCTAGTTTTACCAGATACACTCAAATCTATCTTATCTAATAAATGGGTTTCGCTGATGTCATGAAGCTGATTTGTCAAGTCATGATGTATGTTTTGCTGCTGATGTGTCAAGCTGTGGTTAAAAGTGTGATGTCAGCAATACCTCATATTTGTTGTGCATTGAATTTTAAAAACACAATAATATATTACGTTATATGTAAATATACGTTTAAAATATTTTAAATCAGCTATTTTTGTTATTTCCTAAGCGAATTTAATCGTTTTTAATAGCATCAAATTTGATTTTATCACGCCAAACGGATTTATTGGGCAATTGTTGCACGCCATCTCTTTTTTCTATATTAGGGTGAAACTGAAAGGTCTGTTTTGATTCTCCTCTTTCTTCTCTCTTTAGTCTTTATCTTCTCCGGCTCTCCAACATTTGAAATCTCCATTTTTTAAATCTCTTCAACTTTGTTTTTCTTTTCTCTTTTTCAATTTGATTTATTTGATAGTTCATTTAACAGGTTTCTTGGAGTTTATTAGGGTTTTTCAGTTACAAATGTACCCCAAAAATGAAGCTGTGGAAAAACCGCATAAAGAATCTCGACATCCAAATAAGGTTTTGATTAATTTAGGTGTTTAGCTTCTATCAAACGAGCGAACTTCTAATTTTAAGGTTTGAGGTTTGTTTTATTTTGTTTATGGTATGATTTGTTCGATTTAGGGTTGTTTTTTTGCTTGATTTATGAGCTTTATTTTGCTTTTGCTTACTTGAAATCAAATATAGATGAAAAGCAAGTGTTTGATCAGTTGTAAAAAAGAGAGATTAGATGAGAGGGCAATATGAAATAGTTCAGGTAAAAATCTTCAAAACTATGTTATTTTGCTGCATATAATTGCAATTCGAAATCTCTTTTGAACTAAGAGATTGTGCTGTTAATTAACTTTGATAGATATATTCGTTAAGTTTTTAAGTGTTCAATTCATACATTAGCTTTTGTTTATACGAAAGAAGGTGTTTTTGGGTGCGGATTATTTTGTAAATTACTATTTGGTAACTGAACTTGCCACATTTTATGAATTAGATTTTCATGAACCTCCTGATGACAATTTCTCATTACATCACAGCTGCTATTTGTAACCCATTAAGTTTCTGGCTGAGTTTACGTTGAACAGGTTATGCTTAATCTTTTGGGTTGGTTTGTACTATTGATTTTAGTTGTTTAATGTGCACATGGTTGTTATTTTCTGTTAAGTAATTCAGGCATAATTTCAGACTTTGTTAAGAAATACTTAGATGGTGGTGGTGAAGCTAAAAATGATGATTCTGAAGATGGATGTCTTCTCACTAAGATTTTAGTAGTGACTACACATTCAATTCTGATATAAAAAGTTATCTTATAAGACATGTTTTTTATATAGGTTGTGTGTGGTTTGTTTAAAGGATGTTTCATGTACCGATGACTCTTCAGCGGTGTTAGACGATGACACTCAAACTGCTACAAGCCTGCTCTCTGCCAAAATGTTGCAAAAGTTAGTTAGTATGCAGCTTTTTTAGTAAATTATCTCATAGCATCTGAATAATAATTTAATCAATGATCTGTTTCATCTTCTTATCAGAAATAAGGTTAACCTTAACAAGATTTCACATGAATCTGCCATGGGCCATGTCAAGAAGGTGCTGGGCATGGGATAATGCCTGATTGAGGTATACAATATGATGTCTACCACTTCTTGATATTTTTGTTATGAAAGCACATATTGTCGAGTATTTAAAAATGTCAGATTTTGGAAATAATGAACACAAAAAATCCCCTCTGAGTTTATGATGCTACAGGAGGAAAAAGATTTAGTCTCATGTGCACATTAAACAGAGTATTGAGTAAAGTAGTGAAGTTTTATCCAGAAATATAACTGACAATAGCTAAGGGAAGCTTCACTAAAATTTATCAAGAACAGGACCTGTATTAGCTTATATTCTAGTATTGATTGTTCTGTAGACTTTATAAATCTTTGTAGGCTCTTGACTTGATGACATTACTCATTTGCATCTGCAGGTTTATATTGATACCGTAGGAGATCCTGATAAATATAGAGTTATGATCTCTGAGAGATTTCCTTCTATTAAATTTGTGGTTGCAAAGAAAGCTGATAGTCTCTATCCGGTTGTAAGTGGAGCAAGTATAGTCCCCAAGGTAAATTTCTGCATCAGAAGAGATCAAACTCATAACTATAGGTGGCAATATCAACCGATTTATAGGTAGATTGGTCGATATGGGTCATAATCTTTCTGAATGTCAAATGAAGAGTTTATAAAATTTAAAAGGAACGTATATTCAAAATGTCTGGAACCTCACATCATTTTCTAAAAGTAATTTTGATTATTGTTGTGATGTAGTGGGATATGTTATTCAACAGCTTTATGTTTTTTTAAAATTCAATGAATAGAAGACCAAAAAGTGTTTGTACATCGCCTCAACATGACCAGAATCATTTCATCTCATATTAGGGTATTATCTCAATTAGTCATTTATTCCGATTTATAGTAATGAATAGAAGGATTATTAAGTCTAAATTCATTTTCTTGGTTTGTGTAGTCAGATTCTTAACGTAGTCTATTTATATTCGTTAATAGTGAAAGTTGTAAATCTAAATCAGACTATTTCATATTTGTTGTCATTATAAATATACTTTTCAACGTCCATTCGTTTAACATATTTATAAATATAATGTTTCAGCTATGCTCAGATTGGAATTGAACAATTTGGACGTTGTGGGATCACATTGAAGTTCTAAAGTTGACTATTAACATGCGGTTACAGTGTGGATCCGATGCTAATGATATAAAAGAGAGAAAAGATTTTGCTTCTTGGATTCTAGAAGTTGCAATGGTACTGTCGGTGGTCCTAACGATGGTACAGCTGATATTTCCATTCCAGACGAGTTATTAATCAAGGAAGTTGATGATCCTATGTTGTCTATTATCTCTACTACATATCCGGAGGTTGTAAGAAATTTGTATGAGCCTACTTATTTTGAAGAGAGATCTATTCTTGCTCCGACGCATGAGCAAGTTAGTAAGATCAATGAGCGTCTAATATCTATGGTTCCTAGAGATGAGACTGTATATTTCAGTTTAGATAGTATTTGTGAGTCTGATAAGACCATCGAAGAAGATGAGTATGGAATGGGGTCACCTGATTTTTCGAACAGCCTTACATTTTCTGGTGTTCCTAATCACAGTTTATGTCTAAATGTTGGTGTTCCAATTATGTTACTTTGCAATATTGATCAACCAAATGGTCTTTGTAATGGTACAAGGCTTACAGTTATTAAGCTTGATAGATCATTGATCTAAGCTCGAGTAATAACAAGTACAAATGTTGGTTTTGAAACTCTCATACCCTGTATGAAGTTGTCTCCTTCAGATAAGACACATTGCCATTTAAGATAGTACGTACTGAAGCAATTTCCAATAGCTGTTTGCTTTGCCATGACTATTAATAAAAGTCAATGACAAAGTCTATCCCAGGTTTTTATACTTTTACATTAACCATTTATCTCAACTCTTTTGTATTATACCTTCAAGTATAATTTATGTATTTGTTTAATTAATTATTACTTTTTGTTATCTTCGCAGGTTGCGTTGTTTTTACCATGACCCGTATTCACTCATGTTCAACTTTACGTCACAATATCTAGAGTAACAAGTAAAAAGGGATTAAATATATTTATATGCGAGAATGATATGAATGTTACCAATAAGACCAAATGAAACGCCCCGAAATTTAGAAACATTTTTTTTATACATTCATTTAGGTCCCATTTATCTTAAATTACTTACAATTCATATCACATTTATCCCATATTCAAACTTGAACTAAAAACTAATTTTATGATTTTACACTTGCTTACGCGATCCAGATTTTACACCTGGGATCGCGTAGCCAAGACCAAATACCACTGATCACAATTTACACTGACTTACGCGATCCAGAAAATATTTCTGGGATCGCGTAACCAGGCACAAAACCAAAACTCAGCAAAACTTAATTTTTTGACCAATTTCAAACGTGCATAACTTTTAACTCGTTAAGAGTTAGACTCTAAAATTTTGCAAGTACCTTCATATTACTAAAATGAAGACTTCCCTTTTTGCACTTTTTCAAATTTCACAATTACACGGGATTTGGACTTGTGACTCATTTTGACACTAAAATGACCATTTAGTGAGCATACTAAATCTCTAACCATGAAGGCTGAGATCTTATGCTTTTAACCACATATCATATACATCAATACAAAGTTGTAAGACTCTTTACCACACCCGTAACCTTTCTCTAATCCGTTTTAGACCGTAGGTGCATTTTAAAGACCCAAATTGACCCTTTTTGACCCGTTGGCCCACAAGAGCTACTTTGACTCATTGACTAGCCAATCACAACCCATAATTGACCAATGGAATGTTTGACTACATGTCAACACTCCATATTCAACAAAAACACAATTTGACTATTTTCAACCATTAACCCATTCATAAACACTAGTTATATTCAAACATTAACTTTAACTTTAAAGTTACAAGACCATAATATACATCATTTACACATATTGTTGACTTTCAAAGTCAACCTATTTCAAAAATGCTTAAATCATGGCTCACCATGATTCACTTTTAAACCATGTCTTAAAGGGCGAATTACACAAGTATATCCAAATGACATAAAGAGAATACTTGCCATACACTAACTTCATGCAATCCACGCTATCCCCTTAAACCGCCTTCCCATTTCCTTGTCCACTTCCACCTAAAACATTGAAATACTTAAACAATAAGCAATCTTGCTTAGTGAGCATATAAACAACTTAACCAAATAATACATAACAAGGCTACATAAACACTATGTTAGTGAAACTAGCAACTCTATATCATAAACTTCATAAGCTTCATATCATTAACTTGTGATTGTACCCACCTCTAGCTCGGAAGCTATCCGGTAACATGTACAATCAATTCATATCACTATAATCATATGCAAATAACCTTCACTTGATTGTACCCACCTCTAGCTCGGAAGCTATCCGGTAACATGTACAATCAATTCATGTCATAACACTTCACAAGTAACAATTTAAACAAATAAATCACAATTAACTTCACATGGTTGTATGATCCTCTTACTCGGAAGTAATCCGGAAACACACACAACCATTTACTTGATTAAATCCTTATATAACTCACCTTAGCTTTTGATTGATGATTCACAATATATAACCAATGGTAATACTTCCAACTTCTTAGTACCTATACACATATCACATAACAACACATTTAACTTCAAGGAAATCATAATTCTAAACTAATAACCACTCTTAAACCCTCCCCCACTTTGGTTAACCTAATCAATTCATTAACACTTTCACTTAAATCATGTTCTAACATAGTTTTCGTACTCTAATTGCCTCATAGATCACACTTTTAACTAATTAACACTAATTCATACATATTTAACCAAAACCCCATAATTACTCAAGAACACCTATCACCAATTAATCACTTTTGAGTTGTAATATAGCTATTACTCATCACTAATTCACTTAATAACAATGATTCCAACAATTTCTAAACCTAATTTCGTATTAATTTCACTAATTATTCATAACCCATGATAAACCCACTAAAAATCCAAAACTAGGTTAAAACCTTAAGAGAAATCAACTTACAATGATTAAGAATGGAAAGAGATGATTACTTGAAGTTCCTAAAGCTTGATTTTAGGTTTGAATTTGAAGATTGAGTGAAGGAAAAGGTTCCTGCGTGTTTTCTAGTTTCTCTGTATATATTCTGGAACTTGAAAGAAGGAAATGAGATAAACACAGACATCTCACGTATTTCTCTATTAAACCTTTACTTCATTTAACTACACAGTCTGGAACTGGTAATTCATTTTACGTTTTTCACTATATCTCATTATTTATATCATATTACTTCATTATAAAATTATATCCGCGTACGAAATTAAATTCCTGAAATTTGGGGTGTTACAACTCTCCCCCACTTAAACCGTTCGTGTCCTCACGAACACTCTAGGTACATACTATATCCTAGTCAAACCTTAAGAATACTTAAACATACATAGCAACAGGAACACTAGAGATTCAACGATGTCAGAGTCAATAAATGTAAGCAGGTGTAGAATTTAAAATATAGGTACCTGACGTCACATCTGATGACTCCTTCACCTCTCCCTCAGTTATCTGGTAAGCACGAGCTTTTGGCTTTGGAACTGTTAAAGCTACTTTTTCCTCCATTCTCTTACGTCTATCTCTAGCTTTGTCCGGACAGTCAGCCTGAAGATGATCTTCCTTAAAACAATAATAACATAAACGAAGAGGGCTTGGACAATTCGATGCCATATGCCCCGGTCTACCACACTTAAAACATTTGCACTCTCCTGTATGCTTCCTACCACATTTCTCACATGGGGGTATCTCTCTTGGTTGAGTTTGGGAACTAACTTGTTGTCATGATTGTGGTTGTGGAATGGTTTCCTCAAAACGTACTTTCTTAGATACAGAAGATGGTGAAGTGGTGTGTTCTACCTTTCTCTTACTCACTGTTTCAGCAACTCTAGCTTGCAAGTCCTTCTCACGCACTAATGCTCTATTCAAGATTTTGGCAATAGTATTATAAACAAGTGGGTCAATGGATTCATGAATTTCAAGGTTAAGATGACGATAAAAATGGTCGGTCAACAACTTAGGATTAGAGGTATACTCATGACAAAACCTAGCTTTCTCATGGAATGCCTTCGAATACTCAGCAACTGACTTACTTCCATGCTCAATCGTTAAAAACTCTCCCTTTAACTTCTCTAACTCGGCAGGTGGTGAAAATTCCTCTCTAAATATCTCTTTAAACTTATTCCAGGTAAACCTCGAAGCTAATTCAGAACCATACGTCTCTAACTGAGAATTCCACCACTCATGAGCATCTTTCTTAAGTTGATGAGCTGCAAATATCACTTTTGACTCATCCGGACACTTACACAACAAAAATGTCTCCTCGAGTTCACTAATCCAACGATTACTAATAACTGGGTTTAACTCTCCACTAAACTCAGGTGGATTACACGTAGCAAAACTCTTATACTCAAACTTCTCTTTCTCTTTATTCGTCTCTACTTGGGTTGAGGATGTTCCAACATTTCTTAAGGGAGCTATATGTTGTCTTTCAAACTCACTAAATCTCTCGGTCAACATGTTTTCCATTCTAGTAATCATCGTTGGGGTAAAGGCTTCTAGAGATTGTCCAACTATCCTCCTTATCATTACTTCTTCCTCATGAGTCAAATTTCGATTCTCCTCACGCGGTGGAGAACGTTCACTGGTATTCTTAGTAGCATCCATCTAACACAAAATCAACAATTCAGTTAATACCTTCAATCTTCACATAATATAAACAACAATTAGACTTCATGCACAATTTATTAAAACAATTCTCCCCTAATCTGCATTATGTTTAAGTGCTATGAATCACCCATATGCAATAGTATAATATTAATTTTGTTGGCCAAACGAAATCATATTAGACTTACCACACACTTCTATTCATTACCCTTAAACACAACCAGTCATAACAACAAATCTTGAAATCATATAAAAACATAATCATGCATTCATAATAGTTTAAGACAACGCAATCCTAATGTTGATTACATAATTCTCTTAAACTATCGCTCTGATACCAACTTGAAACGCCCCGAAATTTAGAAACATTTTTTTTTATACATTCATTTAGGTCTCATTTATCTTAAATTACTTACAATTCATATCACATTTATCCCATATTCAAACTTGAACTAAAAACTAATTTTATGATTTTACACTTGCTTACGCGATCCAGATTTTACACCTGGGATCGCGTAGCCAAGACCAAATCCCACTGATCACAATTTACACTGACTTACGCGATCCAGAAAAAATTTCTGGGATCGCGTAACCAGGCACAAAACCAAAACTCAGCAAAACTTAACTTTTTGACCAATTTCAAACGTGCATAACTTTTAACTCGTTAAGAGTTAGACTCTAAAATTTTGCAAGTACCTTCATATTACTAAAAAATGAAGACTTTCCTTTTTGCACTTTTTCAAATTTCACAATTACACGGGATTTGGACTTGTGACTCATTTTGACACTAAAATGACCATTTAGTGAGCATACTAAATCTCTAACCATGAAGGCTGAGATCTTATGCTTTTAACCACATATCATATACATCAATACAAAGTTGTAAGACTCTTTACCACACCCGTAACCTTTCTCTAATCCGTTTTAGACCGTAGGTGCATTTTAAAGACCCAAATTGACCCTTTTTGACCCGTTGGCCCACAAGAGCTACTTTGACTCATTGACTAGCCAATCACAACCCATAATTGACCAATGGAATGTTTGACTACATGTCAACACTCCATATTCAACAAAAACACAATTTGACTATTTTCAACCATTAACCCATTCATAAACACTAGTTATATTCAAACATTAACTTTAACTTTAAAGTTACAAGACCATAATATACATCATTTACACATATTGTTGACTTTCAAAGTCAACCTATTTCAAAAATGCTTAAATCATGGCTCACCATGATTCACTTTTAAACCATGTCTTAAAGGGCGAATTACACAAGTATATCCAAACGACATAAAGAGAATACTTGCCATACACTAACTTCATGCAATCCACGCTATCCCCTTAAACCGCCTTCCCATTTCCTTGTCCACTTCCACCTAAAACATTGAAATACTTAAACAATAAGCAATCTTGCTTAGTGAGCATATAAACAACTTAACCAAATAATACATAACAAGGCTACATAAACACTATGTTAGTGAAACTAGCAACTCTATATCATAAACTTCATAAGCTTCATATCATTAACTTGTGATTGTACCCACCTCTAGCTCGGAAGCTATCCGGTAACATGTACAATCAATTCATATCACTATAATCATATGCAAATAACCTTCACTTGATTGTACCCACCTCTAGCTCGGAAGCTATCCGGTAACATGTACAATCAATTCATGTCATAACACTTCACAAGTAACAATTTAAACAAATAAATCACAATTAACTTCACATGGTTGTATGATCCTCTTACTCGGAAGTAATCCGGAAACACACACAACCATTTACTTGATTAAATCCTTATATAACTCACCTTAGCTTTTGATTGATGATTCACAATATATAACCAATGGTAATACTTCCAACTTCTTAGTACCTATACACATATCACATAACAACACATTTAACTTCAAGGAAATCATAATTCTAAACTAATAACCACTCTTAAACCCTCCCCCACTTTGGTTAACCTAATCAATTCATTAACACTTTCACTTAAATCATGTTCTAACATAGTTTTCGTACTCTAATTGCCTCATAGATCACACTTTTAACTAATTAACACTAATTCATACATATTTAACCAAAACCCCATAATTACTCAAGAACACCTATCACCAATTAATCACTTTTGAGTTGTAATATAGCTATTACTCATCACTAATTCACTTAATAACAATGATTCCAACAATTTCTAAACCTAATTTCGTATTAATTTCACTAATTATTCATAACCCATGATAAACCCACTAAAAATCCAAAACTAGGTTAAAACCTTAAGAGAAATCAACTTACAATGATTAAGAATGGAAAGAGATGATTACTTGAAGTTCCTAAAGCTTGATTTTAGGTTTGAATTTGAAGATTGAGTGAAGGAAAAGGTTCCTGCGTGTTTTCTAGTTTCTCTGTATATATTCTGGAACTTGAAAGAAGGAAATGAGATAAACACAGACATCTCACGTATTTCTCTATTAAACCTTTACTTCATTTAACTACACAGTCTGGAACTGGTAATTCATTTTACGTTTTTCACTATATCTCATTATTTATATCATATTACTTCATTATAAAATTATATCCGCGTACGAAATTAAATTCCTGAAATTTGGGGTGTTACAACTCTCCCCCACTTAAACCGTTCGTGTCCTCACGAACACTCTAGGTACATACTATATCCTAGTCAAACCTTAAGAATACTTAAACATACATAGCAACAGGAACACTAGAGATTCAACGATGTCAGAGTCAATAAATGTAAGCAGGTGTAGAATTTAAAATATAGGTAGCTGACGTCACATCTGATGACTCCTTCACCTCTCCCTCAGTTATCTGGTAAGCACGAGCTTTTGGCTTTGGAACTGTTAAAGCTACTTTTTCCTCCATTCTCTTACGTCTATCTCTAGCTTTGTCCGGACAGTCAGCCTGAAGATGATCTTCCTTAAAACAATAATAACATAAACGAAGAGGGCTTGGACAATTCGATGCCATATGCCCCGGTCTACCACACTTAAAACATTTGCACTCTCCTGTATGCTTCCTACCACATTTCTCACATGGGGGTATCTCTCTTGGTTGAGTTTGGGAACTAACTTGTTGTCATGATTGTGGTTGTGGAATGGTTTCCTCAAAACGTACTTTCTTAGATACAGAAGATGGTGAAGTGGTGTGTTCTACCTTTCTCTTACTCACTGTTTCAGCAACTCTAGCTTGCAAGTCCTTCTCACGCACTAATGCTCTATTCAAGATTTTGGCAATAGTATTATAAACAAGTGGGTCAATGGATTCATGAATTTCAAGGTTAAGATGACGATAAAAATGGTCGGTCAACAACTTAGGATTAGAGGTATACTCATGACAAAACCTAGCTTTCTCATGGAATGCCTTCGAATACTCAGCAACTGACTTACTTCCATGCTCAATCGTTAAAAACTCTCCCTTTAACTTCTCTAACTCGGCAGGTGGTGAAAATTCCTCTCTAAATATCTCTTTAAACTTATTCCAGGTAAACCTCGAAGCTAATTCAGAACCATACGTCTCTAACTGAGAATTCCACCACTCATGAGCATCTTTCTTAAGTTGATGAGCTGCAAATATCACTTTTGACTCATCCGGACACTTACACAACAAAAATGTCTCCTCGAGTTCACTAATCCAACGATTACTAATAACTGGGTTTAACTCTCCACTAAACTCAGGTGGATTACACGTAGCAAAACTCTTATACTCAAACTTCTCTTTCTCTTTATTCGTCTCTACTTGGGTTGAGGATGTTCCAACATTTCTTAAGGGAGCTATATGTTGTCTTTCAAACTCACTAAATCTCTCGGTCAACATGTTTTCCATTCTAGTAATCATCGTTGGGGTAAAGGCTTCTAGAGATTGTCCAACTATCCTCCTTATCATTACTTCTTCCTCATGAGTCAAATTTCGATTCTCCTCACGTGGTGGAGAACGTTCACTGGTATTCTTAGTAGCATCCATCTAACACAAAATCAACAATTCAGTTAATACCTTCAATCTTCACATAATATAAACAACAATTAGACTTCATGCACAATTTATTAAAACAATTCTCCCCTAATCTGCATTATGTTTAAGTGCTATGAATCACCCATATGCAATAGTATAATATTAATTTTGTTGGCCAAACGAAATCATATTAGACTTACCACACACTTCTATTCATTACCCTTAAACACAACCAGTCATAACAACAAATCTTGAAATCATATAAAAACATAATCATGCATTCATAATAGTTTAAGACAACGCAATCCTAATGTTGATTACATAATTCTCTTAAACTATCGCTCTGATACCAACTTGAAACGCCCCGAAATTTAGAAACATTTTTTTTTATACATTCATTTAGGTCTCATTTATCTTAAATTACTTACAATTCATATCACATTTATCCCATATTCAAACTTGAACTAAAAACTAATTTTATGATTTTACACTTGCTTACGCGATCCAGATTTTACACCTGGGATCGCGTAGCCAAGACCAAATCCCACTGATCACAATTTACACTGACTTACGCGATCCAGAAAAAATTTCTGGGATCGCGTAACCAGGCACAAAACCAAAACTCAGCAAAACTTAACTTTTTGACCAATTTCAAACGTGCATAACTTTTAACTCGTTAAGAGTTAGACTCTAAAATTTTGCAAGTACCTTCATATTACTAAAAAATGAAGACTTTCCTTTTTGCACTTTTTCAAATTTCACAATTACACGGGATTTGGACTTGTGACTCATTTTGACACTAAAATGACCATTTAGTGAGCATACTAAATCTCTAACCATGAAGGCTGAGATCTTATGCTTTTAACCACATATCATATACATCAATACAAAGTTGTAAGACTCTTTACCACACCCGTAACCTTTCTCTAATCCGTTTTAGACCGTAGGTGCATTTTAAAGACCCAAATTGACCCTTTTTGACCCGTTGGCCCACAAGAGCTACTTTGACTCATTGACTAGCCAATCACAACCCATAATTGACCAATGGAATGTTTGACTACATGTCAACACTCCATATTCAACAAAAACACAATTTGACTATTTTCAACCATTAACCCATTCATAAACACTAGTTATATTCAAACATTAACTTTAACTTTAAAGTTACAAGACCATAATATACATCATTTACACATATTGTTGACTTTCAAAGTCAACCTATTTCAAAAATGCTTAAATCATGGCTCACCATGATTCACTTTTAAACCATGTCTTAAAGGGCGAATTACACAAGTATATCCAAACGACATAAAGAGAATACTTGCCATACACTAACTTCATGCAATCCACGCTATCCCCTTAAACCGCCTTCCCATTTCCTTGTCCACTTCCACCTAAAACATTGAAATACTTAAACAATAAGCAATCTTGCTTAGTGAGCATATAAACAACTTAACCAAATAATACATAACAAGGCTACATAAACACTATGTTAGTGAAACTAGCAACTCTATATCATAAACTTCATAAGCTTCATATCATTAACTTGTGATTGTACCCACCTCTAGCTCGGAAGCTATCCGGTAACATGTACAATCAATTCATATCACTATAATCATATGCAAATAACCTTCGCTTGATTGTACCCACCTCTAGCTCGGAAGCTATCCGGTAACATGTACAATCAATTCATGTCATAACACTTCACAAGTAACAATTTGTTGGAACATAGATTGTGACAACAGATCTAGCTTGAAATAGGACTGGTGTAATTATTATTACGTTTGTATATTGGTTTAGATTTGTAAATAAATATTTGTTTTGTTAGTAATATTCGTTAAACATATTATTGTGCTAAGTTAGACGAATGTTTAAATACGAAATAAATAATGGACGTTTTATGCAAAGCGAGTCGAGATCTCAGGTCGGAGCGAGTTGAGCTGTGAGATGAGATCTGAACTCGCGAAGCATTAGTCTGGCGAGCCGAGTCCTGTAGTGGGCTTGGGCTGCGAGTTGGACCGAACTCGCAAGCCCATGCGAGCCGAGGTAAGCTGGACGTATATAATGTTTTTTACTCCGTGAAAAACATAATTTTTGGTTATTCGTCTTTCTGATCTGCGAATTCGACAACCAGAGAAAACATATACCTAACGGCTAGGCTTTGACATATTATTCGTTTAAAGTTAAGCTTTAATATACGCAATTACGAACATATTCGTTGTTAGTAAGATAACACCGTATTGAGGGATTCCGCACCTTAATACTACAGATAACGAAGTTATCGATCCTAAAACTAGGGGACTTACATCTGGTATCAGAGCTTTCGGGCTAAATACGAGTGTGTTCATAAGTTTTAGTGTTATTGCGTTTCTTAAAAAGCAGTTTACTATGTTTAAAGCTTTAAAAGGTGAAGATCTTGATGCCTATGTCACGCGTTTCTACCATCTACTAAGTGAACTGGAATACCATGAAATTGTTGAAGAAGAAGTAGCTAAAACCGACAAGTTTCTTGAGGGTTTGCCTTCTAAATGGGAAATGTATGGCGTTATGATTAAGGATAACGAAACTAGGTATTCTACTATGACCTTAGAGCAAGTCATTGACGAGCTGAAAGGTTATGGTTTCTCCAAAAAGTCAAGAGATAGTGATTCTGATCAGGTTCAGAACCCTGGGTTGTATCATGGAAAGTCAAGTCTTTCGACTGCATCATCTAGTTCGACCACTGCACTGTTAGTTGGTGATACTAGTGAAAATGGAGAAATGATTACTGAAGATCTGTGCTTTATTTCCTCCTCTGGTGATGAGACAAAGGGAAAGAATTCTGAGAAGTCACCTCAAGAGCATCAGAAGATGCCGATGAGTGTGAAATCTGCTGAACAGCAATTGTCTGTTCTTGCTTCCTTTGTGGCATCATACGAGAACTACATAGAGGGAAAGATAAATGATCCTATTCTGTTTGATGAGGATTATGAGCAGATAGATTCTGATTATCTTGAGGAATTAGAGCTTCAAGATCAACTAGCATTAATATCTAGAAAGGTGAAGAATTTCCTCAAGAGAACTGGTAGAAAGGTGTTGGGCAATAGATCAGGGTTTGACAAAACCAAGGTCAGATGCTTTAACTGTCAGGGTATTGGTCATTTTGCTAGAGAATGCCAAAGACCTAAAGTAGAAGCACAAGGAAAACAAGGTTCGGGAAGTACACTAGCTTCCAAAGCCTTAGTGGTAAAGCAGTTGGATGGCTCTTATGATTGGCAAGCTCATTTTGAGGAAGCTTTGATGGCCGAGATCGAAGAGACAACTGCTGGATCAGTGTCCTACATGCCCACTGATATGGAACAGAAAGTAGAGGTGCCTGAGTCTGAAGTGAAGGCAAGTGATGATGACGTGCTATATATGGATTCAGCTCAAGATATGAGTCCTGAAGAATTCGTGGCACGCATGGCTGAATTACAAACTGACAAGAAGAAGGTATGTTTAGATATTCTTAATCTTGCTGATGTTTGTTACTTAGTTACTGATTTACAATCTCAGAATAGTGTCTTAACTGTGTCAAATAGCAACCTGTCATCACAATTGAATATGGATAAGGAATCCTATAAGACTGTTAGATCTGAACTTGATCAAGCTATTATGGATATTCGTAGATTAAGTGATGATAAACAAGTCTTAAAAGATAAAATTAAGTCTGATGCTTCGGATAGAACAAAACTTAGAGATACCATAAGTGAAAAATCTGTTATCATAGATGGTCTCTATATGAATATCAAAGACTTAAATGAGACAATTGCTAGTAAGGATCAGGAAATAGTGAACCTTAACTTAAGGTTAATTGAACAAAACCGTAAACTTGAGAATTATAGGACATCTCAAATGGATAAAATGTTAGATGCTCAACGTAGTGTAAAGGACAAGACTGGGTTAGGTTACAATGATGTATCCCCACCTTTTAATGCCAATTACACTCCTATTCCTGAAGATTCTGAAATGACAGATGCTACTCCTGAAATTTCAGTAACTAATGATCAGAAAAAGTTAGAGGCACAGAAGGATGTTATTAAGAACCCTTCATCAGATAATAGTAAGGCTTCTCATTTCACCAAAATACAATTTGTATCGGGTGGAGTGATTAACGATGCTAAGACTGATGATACGGTTAATAAGGAACAGCCTAAACCTTTAGTGCCTAAGACTCCGGATGAGAAAGCAAAAGTGAGTAAATCACGCAAGCAGATGTCATGTTTCAAGTGTCATCAAAAGGGACACGTGGCTTCGTGTTGTCCTAACAAAAAGCCTGAAACACCATATAAGCTTGTGATTGATGAAAAGACACAGACCGACTCTAGTATGACTGTAGATAGGTTAGATACCAAACTTAAGTTAGGTAATAAACCTGTTAACATTCTTAAAAGAGATGGTAAGCATAGTGTCTCCCCACCTAAACCTAAACGGCCATATACTCAAGGTGATAATTCTGTCAATAAGTCTAGAGATGTGACACCGTCGAGGTTTAGAACTACAAGTAGAGGCCATAGTCATTATGAGAATGGTACTACTTCGCGATCACATGAGTTTAATTATAATAATAGAGCTCATAATTATGTGACTAAGAGGTTCTCCTCAAATTCACCTCTTAAGGCTGATCGTCCACAAACTAAAGCTACTTCGAAAGTAACCAAAGCTCCTGATGGGAAGGATGGTTATTTTAAAGAGCTTAAGTTTGTTGATGATAAGGGACAAACCAAGACCGTAATGGCTTGGGTCCCTCTTGATAACTGATTGTGTTCTGTGTTATGTGCAGGAGCATGCTGTGAACAAGGACAGCTGGTGGTATGTAGACAGTGGATGCTCGAGGCACATGACCGGAGAAAGAAGTCTACTGAAGGACTTCAAGGAGAGTCTCAAGCAAAAAGTAAATTTTGCAGGAGATAAAGGAGGAGTAATTTCGGGAAAAGGAAAAGTTTCAAATGGAACTTTGACTCTTGAGGATGTGAACTATGTTGAAGAACTAACTCACAACCTAGTGAGTGTTTCCCAAGTCTGTGATAAAGGTCACCCAGTTTATTTTAATGAAAAGGAGGCCTTAGTCCTGAAGCCAGGTTTCACAATTCCTGATAAATGGATATTGATGAGGGCGCCAAGGAAGAAGGACATCTATGCTATCAACATGGGTGTTCCTAACTCTTCAATGGTGTCTACATGTTTATTATCCAAGGCTTCGGAAGCAGATGCTTTGTTATGGCATAGGAGAATGGCACATCTGAACTGGAGAAAGATGAATTACATAACCAAAAATGGTTTGGTTCTAGGTGTACCACAAAAACGTTTCGAGTCTGAGGATAAGTGTGTTCCTTGCATGAAAGGAAAGCAGCACAAGAAACCACACAGACCTAAGACTGAAAACTCTATCTCCTCGCCATTTGAATTGCTACATATAGATCTCTTCGGCCCAATAAGCAAGAGAAGTCTAGGTGGCAAATGGTACTGTTTGGTTGTCACAGATGATTATTCTAGATTCTCATGGGTATTCTTTTTGGGATCAAAGGATGAGACTCCTGGAATTCTAATTGAGTTCTTTGATCTAGTAGAGAATGTCTATAAAAAGAGAGTTAAGCGTATTCATAGTGACAATGGAACAGAATTCAAGAATTCAACGTTGAATATCTATTGCTTAAGCAAAGGGATATTACATCAATTCAGTGCACCGTATGAACCTCAATAGAATGGTGTTGCTGAAAGGAAAAATAGGACGTTGATTGAAGCTGCAAGAACAATGCTTGCTGATTCAAAGCTTCCGATCATCTTTTGGGCAGAAGCAGTGAATACAGCATGTTATGTTCTTAATAGAGTTCTTACGGTTAAGAGACATAACAAGACTTGTTATGAGCTTTTGAACAATAAGAAACCAAACTTAAAAGGGTTTGAACCCTTTGGAGTTTCATGCACCATATTAAAGACTGGACATCAAGCAAAATTTGGTGAGAAGGCTGACGAAGGATTTTTCCTAGGTTATATGCCAAATTCGCCAAACAAGAGAGTCTTTAATAAAGTCACAGGACGTTTGGAGGTAGTTTATAATATTGAGGTTACGAGCTACTCACCGGATGTTCATAAGGGCTTAGATTGGCAATTTGATTATTCTGATCTTTTTGCATCATTTAAAGTTCCTATTAATGACTATGTCAGTGATTCAGAGATAGCTGAACATTTATTGTTTGAAAATGAGAATATTGTTCCCGCTTCAACATCAAGTGTTAAGCAGTCTGGAATTAAGACTAATGTTGACTCAGATAAAGCTTCCACAAGTGAGTCACAACAACCTTCAGAGGATAAGTCTCAAGAAACAGAAGATCCTGATGATCTTTCTACAAAGTTTGATGATATACTTACTCCTTTGAAACATTTAAGGATATCTTCAGCACGTACGGAAGATGTACCTGAATTGGAAGAGATTGGTACTAATTTAGGAGATGATATACCGGTTGAACCAGTTACTACAACTAGAACGAGTAAGAATCATCCCGTTGAAAACATCATCGGTGATATTAATACTCCGGTTCAAACTAGACATCAATCCAGAGCTAGTACATCTGAGAATTTAGAATACCAAAGCTTGTATACTGCAATGAAAGAGACAGGGATTCCTAATCAATGTCTATATTCATGCTTTATCTCACAAATCGAGCCTAAAAATGTGCAAATGGCTTTAAAAGAAAGTTCGTGGGTAGAAGCAATGCAAGAAGAACTATCTCAGTTCTCTAAATTACAAGTATGGGAGTTGGTTGACCTACCAAAGGGAGAATATCCAATTGGAACTAGATGGGTATTTAAGTGCAAGAGAGATGATAAAGGAATCGTTACTCGCAATAAAGCTCGTCTGGTGGTTCAAGGTTTTAATCAACAAGAAGGTATTGACTACAATGAAGTGTTTGCACCAGTTGCTAGGCTAGAAGCAATTAGAGTGTTCTTAGCATTCGCATCTTATTTTGGTATAAAAGTGTATCAGTTGGATGTTAAGAGTGCCTTTTTGTATGGCAAAGTGGAAGAATTGGTGTATGTTTCACAACCGCCAGGGTTTGCTGATCCTGAGTATCCAGATAGAGTATATCGTTTGAATAAGGCTCTATATGGATTACATCAAGCACCTAGGGCATGGTATGGAACACTATCAACGTATCTACTTGAGAATGGATTTACAAGAGGATCGATTGATAGTACACTGTTTGTGAAGTGGAAAAAGAAAGACTTTCTTCTAGTACAAGTTTATGTTGATGACATTATCTTTGGATCGTCTGATGAAAAGATGTGTCAAGAATTTGAGAAAGTCATGAGAAAAAGATTTGAAATGTCTGCAATGGGAGAGTTGAATTTCTTCTTAGGATTACAAGTTGATCAAAAGAAGGATGGATTCTTTATTCATCAATCTAAATATACATATGAGCTATTAGAACGCTTTAAGATGGATGAAAGTAAGGTCTACAATACTCCAATTCCAGTCAATCATGGACTAGGTCCAGATACATCGAGTGATAGCGATGTGGATCCAACTCTTTATAGAGCCATGATCGGATCACTAATGTATCTAACAGCCTCTAGGCCTGACATAATGTTTGCTGTTTGTTTATGTGCAAGATATCAGGCTAATCCGAAAGAGTCACACATGCAAGCTGTTAAACGAATCTTTCGTTACCTCAAAGGGAAACCTAAGCTGGGTCTTTGGTATCCGATTGATGGAGACTTAGATCTCGTAGCTTATACTGATTCGGATTACGGAGGATGCAATCAGAATAGGAAATCTACGACCGGAGGATGTCAATTCCTAGGAGGTAGATTAGTATCCTGGCAGTGCAAGAAGCAAACCTCGGTAGCCATTTCTACATGTGAAGCTGAGTATGTTGCAGCTGGCAGCTGTTGCTCGCAAGTACTTTGGATTCAACAGCAACTGCGGGATTACGGGTTAAATATAACCAATACTCCTATGATGATTGACAATGAATCTACTATGTCGATCACCAATAATCCGGTGAAGCACAGTAAAACTAAGCATATTGATATACGACATCATTTTATTAGAGATTGTGCTGAAAAGAAATTGATAAAGTTAGTTAAGGTTCCATCATTGGATAACTTAGCAGACTTATACACAAAGGCGTTCGACAGAGCAAGATTTGAGACGTTGGTTCAACTAAACGGAATGAGAAATCCAGAGTGATTAGTCTTCCAAGGGTATTTTTGTAATAGTTAGTATTTCTGTGTTCATTTAAAAAAAAAAAAAAAAAAAAGGGCGTATGACATTCATTTGCTTGTTACCTAAGGGGAATCGCCTTCATTTAAGTTTTTATTTGCAAAAACTAAGAGATATGATAGTACATTAGGAGAATAAGCTTTACAATAATAAGCTTAAGTCCTAAGTATGATATGGTAGTAGGTTCAAATAAAGTTGCTTTAGAACTACAGCGGTTCTATCAGGTATGTGTTTATATTTATTTGATTATACACCTATATCCACAAGTTATAATTTGTCTATTTTTAGTGAAAACTTTAGATGGCTTCATCATATGATGTACTGGTAGGCAAATTATATGAAATTTTCTAAGCCTTAAGAAGTTAATTAACTAATTGTTTACTATTTTGTGTTACTATTCTATGATTTATAACATTATGTCTTAATTGTTGAATGATGGTATTACCATACACTGTTATCATGCATATTAATTTGAATTGGCAAATAGTAGCAATATGGGTATTAACTTAATTACTGGTAACTTTGTTGTACTAAGTACAGAACTGAAACCTTTAATTAAATTAATATTCTCAAATATATTTTGAATTATGCTAGAAGGGATCTTCTGTTGTACTATGTACAGACTTGGATAACATAGCATATTCAAAGTATGTTTGATATTTGTCTAACCTTAAAAATTCAAGTGTATGTTATATGTTTCGAAAAGATACATCATTTAGTAACCGCTACCTTGAAATTTAATGATGCAGTGTTATGAGTGTTTACTTGAATTCTTCAGTATGTCATATAATAGGAAGCACTTGATAATATTCATACTAACAATAAAGAGTTTGCTTAGAAAATTGAGTATAATTTGTTTATGTGGATCATAATACCGGTAATCGTCTTGAACTGTCTATAATTAAATATTCACTTTATGTGAGTAATGTATTTATTAATTATGCTTTGTGGATAAAGGTACCTAAGATATAGTTTTATAAATATAAATGTATATATGATAAATTTAGTTGTAATTTTACAATGATTTACTTGAATTTCATGAGGGATGTATACTACCAATCTGCTTAGACTTTTTAATATATAATTAATTGCTTATTCTTACTAATATGATCCGTAAGCAGATAAAATTTTATTTACTTTGTATATTTACTTTGTTTCGAGTGATTAATAAAATGGTACATGATACCAATGTTTATATCGTTGTATTTTTATCGTATGTTTATTTATTTATTTATTTATTTTTATTTATTTAAGTTTTTATGTTTATCTGAATTAACCCTTCGGAATTAAATTATACTGAATATTTTTAAGTTGAACAAATGTGACAAATACAAGTGAAAATTAATTATAATTTAGACTTGTAAAATATCGGGTTTTTATTTATACTTAGAATTAAATTCGCGTTTTTATTTATTTCTACGAGTTGACATCAACTTGCGGATCCGCATCACATCTCGCGAATCGGATACAAAGTATAAAGGGGGTCAAACGAGTCAAGCTCACCCACCGAACCCACAAATTTCGCGAGTTCAGTAAAACTTTGCGAATCCGTCACACAGGCGAAACGAGGCGATTTTATATTTTCGCTTGATTTCGATTTTTATAGTACGGGAACTAGTTTTTCAATCCGTAGACTTTGTACACCTTCAATTTACGAACATTTTGAGGTATATATCAACGGATTTCACCGTTTAAATTGCACGTAATCAAAGGTTTTTTAAAAACTTAGGGTTTCGGTTTGAAGTTTAAACGATTTGCGTCGATTACAATGTTATTGGACATGGATCTTTAGGGTTTATGTTAAATAAAGATTAATGAACGTAAATCAATCGATAGATCATGTTAAAATCAACGGATTAATCGATTTTAAGTGTAAATTCGCGACGGCAGTTCATCGAACGAGTTGACGTTGTGAATCAACTCGGAGCGAGTTGACTAGCGAATCGGTGTGATTAGCGAGTTCACTTCAATAGCTGCTTGATAAGTTTAGCGAGTTGATCAATATAGCGAGTTGATGAGTAAAGCGAGTTGATAAGCAAAACGAGTTGACCTCAACTCGTTAGGCCAGTTTATGCGAGTCCAGGACTTAGATAAATTTTATTTTTACGTAGTTATATAATTGTTAAGGTTTTAAATAATAACTTTTATATAATTAATTTAAATTAGACTTAAGACTTTTTAGTTATAAGTTAAATTTTTTATATACAACTTGAGACTATTTTGTAACAAGTTATATATAATTTCAATTTTAAACTAAGATGTTTGATGAATCTTGATTCATAATACGTTATAGTTTAAAGATTGTTAATCGTGCATTAAATTATATCTGTTGTTTGTGTTTATTTTACAGATATGGCTAGAGCATTTGACAAGGGTCACAACATTTTGGTTGATCTGAACCTTGAAGCCAAGCGGGCTGATAGGGTTGCTGATATACTACGATTCCTTGCACGATCACGGATTAGATACGCCATTACGGCCAATCCTCCTATCTCTCAGGCTATACTGAACGATTTCTGGACGGATATAGTATATGATGAATCTGTCAATCCACCAGAGATTAGAGCTACGGTTAGTGGTCAGCCTGTTACATTTTCAGCTGGTAATCTCCGTGAGATTTTGCAGCTAGGTACAGTAGAACAGGAGAATGGAGATACGGAGTACCCTATGGATTTTATAGAGGGTGCGATAGGTCGTATGGGTCATACAGGAGATAGACGTGGACGTCAGTTCCAGAAACCTCTGGTCATTGGTCAGTGGAGGTTTCTTTGGCACGTGATGAATATCGTTTTTGCAGCGAAGAAGGGTGGTTTTGATGAGTTGAGCCCTGCGATTCTATCAGCTGCACTGTCACTGGTTTATAATAAACCATACAGTTTTTGTGATTATCTTTTTGGTGAGATTGCGAAACAGATATCGGGGTCTGTTAGATCAAGATTTTTGGTTTACCCGTGATTTTGCATGTTGATTATCCGTGCACGTCTACCGGATTTGGCTATACCAGAACCACATCTAGTGGTTAATACGATTGACCATCGTGGGTATAACGCCATGTTTATGCAGACGGTTAGGAAGGAGGGAGTGGTGAAACCTGAAGTTAGGCCACTTTTTGGGTATGTTATTGACCCGAACTACGTTGCACCGCCAAATCATGGGTGGTTAGACGTTGCTCCTGCTGCTGCTGTTGCTCCTGCTGATGCTGATGTTTTACAAGAACCTGCAGCTGAGGAAGCTCAACCTGAAGATCCACAAGGGCTCCTTGAGGATGTTCTTATTCAGGTTGGTCAGGTTGATCAGCAAGTAAATCAAGAGGTTGCTGCACAGGTTGTGCAAGAGGTTTTGGAGCAGAATGATGATGCGACAAATCCTTTGCTTCAAGACATTGAGAGTTATTTAGCACCACCTGAGGTAATATTTTATTTATATAATAATCTAGATGCTTAGTTGATGGATTGTTTTATTAATCATAAATGCATAATATTATTATATAATAATTCTGATATTAGATATTTAGTTAATTGGATATTATTTCTGATTTTTAAAATATAAATATCATTAAACAAACAGGAAGCTGAAGCTGAGGCTGCAAACCCAGAAGTTATATTACTTGAGGGGGAGCAGATACAGCTTGATAGATCAGTTGTTGTACCGACTGAGGTATTATATCTGATTCATCTTAAATATATAGAACTTGTATGATAGAGCTTACGCTAATCATAAATGTTTAATATATTTAAACTTTAGGATCCTGTTAGATCATCTGGAGGTCGTGATGGTGAGACGGCTTCAGATGAAGATTCTGACAATACACCTTCTCCTCCTCCGTCTCTTTCTGAAAGGAAGAGAAAAGGTAAGAGTGTTATGGAGGAAGGTACTGAGGAAGTTGAGATTCCTTTGATGAAGCGTCCGAGAACGCTAACTATTCGAGAAGGTTAGTATTGAAGTTAAATAATCTTAACTTGTTGTTTATCAGGAGTTAAATTGAGACAGTTAATTCTGTATACAGTTGCTCAGGATACACCGCAGGTGGAGATGGATGCACCGGTGGTTACTGAACCGATGTCTTTACCACTTCAGGTATGAGATATAAGTTCTATAACTATGAGTGTTATACAATTAATTAGAGTTTGAGACAGAGTAATCTGTAACAATAACTGATTTTAATTGTGTTTAACTATACAGCATGAGGTTGCTGATCTAGTTCGTGGAGCTAATTTTTCGACGAACAAAACAGCTAGATTTGCGACAAGTTTGCTTACGCAGGCTTTGTCTCAACCTCATACACCGCTGACCAGAGACTGGCATATTGAGTCTCTTACACCGCCTGGACCCAGAACGATACCTGTTACTCCAACGACTGATGCTGAAAGGATTACATCCTTAGAGTCGAGGGTAAAGGATTTAGAGAAGCTTATTTCTCAGATTCCAGAGCTGGTGTCGAGCAATCTTCTTCTTTCTCAGCAGATACTCAAGCAGAGTGAATCGTACAATCTGTTGATGAAGACTCATGAGACTTTGCTTGCGGACTTCAATGTACAGAGACTGAAGTTATCTTCTTTGGAGAGTCTGGTCTTGAGATCGCATTCAGGACAGTCTACTCAGGGGGAGATATTGGTATATCTGGAGTCTTGCAGAGAGGATGAGCTGAAGAGGAAGAGAGACTCTGACAAGGACGATGATCCCAATGCACCGAGTGGTGAGCAGACCGGTCCTTCAAAGACTGGTGAGCAAGCTATAACTCAGGGGGAGTCTGGTACTGGTGCTAGTGGTTCTGGAGTGGATACAAGTGCAGATAAGACTGTACCGGGTGATACTGAAGCTGGTAAGATAGCTTAGTATTATCATAGTACTGTAATATTTGTAATAGTTTGTAGTGAACAAATGTAAACTTAATTGATTGTGTAAATATATTTGGCTTAGGGTTATTATTATTTTAAGTAAAATATGTTTGGTAATTTAAGTTTATATAATTATGTTAAGATAAAATAGTGATCGAAAGACTTCCGACTTATTGAGTAATCGAGCGGTGTGTTTCGAATAAAATCGACGGTCAAAATTTTATGATAACATATGCATTTTAGATTTGATTATGGACTTAAGACCATAAGGTATATACGTAATTAACAAGTTAAAAAATGTATTTGTATTAACTAGACAAATGATATATAATTTAAAGGTTAAATTGATAATGAAGGAGATCAATTAACGCTTGAAAATTATATAAGGTAATTAATAGTAAATTTAAATGTTTGGTGATTATTCACAATGAATTAGAATTTAAAATTAATTAATATTTGTTAAGTAGACTTAAGAGATTTTAGATTGATTCAGGGTAATCAATAAAAGATTTTATAAGTTATATGTAAATTGCGTTTATATGTTAGGTTAAAATATACAAAAGAATTAATAAAGAAATTCTTAGATTGGTTCAGGGAAATCAATGAAGAATTTGAATTATTAATATATTTGTATTTACATTTTTCTCTAGGTATGGAAATGCTAGATCTATCAGATTCAGAAAATGATATTTTGGATGAGATAGATGAAGAGATTGATTATGATATTGAAGAAGGAGAGTTCAAACTTCCTGAAGACTGGACTGCAGTATTTGAATCTGTGATAGATGAAGGTGTTGATCTGGATGCAAATGTAGATGAACATGTTGTGAATCCATCAACGACTGAATTTGTTTTTGTAAATGAACAAGGAGAATCAGTTATTGAATTAGAAGCTTTTGAGAATGCTTCTGAAGATTCGGATACTGAAGTTGAAGAAATAGAGGACAAATACAAACATATGGTTGGTAATCCTATGTTTATCCAAGAAATGCTAAAGAAGAAAAAGGAAAATAAGCCACGCATTTTGAAAGAAGTTGATATTACTGGAAAGCGTGTACTTAAAACTGGCATTATTGGATGGTATTATGACTCTGACCTGAAGCTCTTCGCGATCAAAAGGTTTGACGGGGTTCAATATTTTGAGAAGAAGCTTGCAGTGTTTAGTTCATTGCCTCGATATGAGATTCGAGACTTGGCTAGATTAGATATGATAAATCCAAGTGATGATGACTATGCTAAGTATGTTGAGCGTATCATTAGGACTGAAGGATTATCTATGAAGTTCTCAAAGATTAAGCCAAGGAAAGGAAAAACGATAAAGCTGAACGAACTCAGTCAGAGGACAGGAAGAAGAAGAAGAAAGAAGGTTTATCCAGCGGTCAACTGTATTAAGCAAATACCTATGAAAACTATGCCTCAGAATATTTTGGGAAAATTGAAATATTGGGGGGTAGATGCTGGAATAGGAGAAGCCTTTATGATTGAAGCTGATGATGATTATCCTGATGGCGAAAAAGAGATTCTTCGTGTATATGATCACAGACATCTGATGAACTTATCAAAGGAGATCTGATTATGTTATACAAGAACAAGATCAAATCTACTGTTGGTTGGGGTGATTTAGCACGAGATTATCATAGGATGGTTAAAACATGCATCAAGCTTAAAATGTTTGCAGGTAGTAAAATTTACTCTTGAAAATCAAAGACAGCGTGAAGATAAAGACGCTAGAGCTATTGTCAAGGGGGAGTCTGTTGGAACATAGATTGTGACAACAGATCTAGCTTGAAATAGGACTGGTGTAATTATTATTACGTTTGTATATTGGTTTAGATTTGTAAATAAATATTTGTTTTGTTAGTAATATTCGTTAAACATATTATTGTGCTAAGTTAGACGAATGTTTAAATACGAAATAAATAATGGACGTTTTATGTAAAGCGAGTCGAGATCTCAGGTCGCAGCGAGTTGAGCTGTGAGATGAGATCTGAACTCGCGAAGCATTAGTCTGGCGAGCCGAGTCCTGTAGTGGGCTTGGGCTGCGAGTTGGACCGAACTCGCAAGCCCATGCGAGCCGAGGTAAGCTGGACGTATATAATGTTTTTTACTCCGTGAAAAACATAATTTTTGGTTATTCGTCTTTCTGATCTGCGAACTCGACAACCAGAGAAAACATATACCTAACGGCTAGGCTTTGACGTATTATTCGTTTAAAGTTAAGCTTTAATATACGCAATTACGAACATATTCGTTGTTAGTGAGATAACACCGTATTGAGGGATTCCGCACCTTAATACTACAGATAACGAAGTAATCGATCCTAAAACTAGGGGACTTACACAATTTAAACAAATAAATCACAATTAACTTCACATGGTTGTATGATCCTCTTACTCGGAAGTAATCCGGAAACACACACAACCATTTACTTGATTAAATCCTTATATAACTCACCTTAGCTTTTGATTGATGATTCACAATATATAACCAATGGTAATACTTCCAACTTCATAGTACCTATACACATATCACATAACAACACATTTAACTTCAAGGAAATCATAATTCTAAACTAATAACCACTCTTAAACCCTCCCCCACTTTGGTTAACCTAATCAATTCATTAACACTTTCACATAAATCATGTTCTAACATAGTTTTCGTACTCTAATTGCATCATATATCACACTTTTAACTAATTAACACTAATTCATACATATTTAACCAAAACCCTATAATTACTCAAGAACACCTATCACCAATTAATCACTTTTGAGTTGTAATATAGCTATTACTCATAACTAATTCACTTAATAACAATGATTCCAACAATTTCTAAACCTAATTTCGTATTAATTTCACTAATTATTCATAACCCATGATAAACCCACTAAAAATCCAAAACTAGGTTAAAACCTTAAGAGAAATCAACTTACAATGATTAAGAATGGAAAGAGATGATTACTTGAAGTTCCTAAAGCTTGATTTTAGGTTTGAATTTGAAGATTGAGTGAAGGAAATGGTTCCTGCGTGTTTTCTAGTTTCTCTGTATATATTCTGGAACTTGAAAGAAGGAAATGAGATAAACACAGACATCTCACGTATTTCTCTATTAAACCTTTACTTCATTTAACTACACAGTCTGGAACTGGTAATTCATTTTATGTTTTTCACTATATCTCATTATTTATATCATATTACTTCATTATAAAATTATATCCGCGTACGAAATTAAATTCCTGAAATTTGGGGTGTTACAACTCTCCCCCACTTAAACCGTTCGTGTCCTCATGAACACTCTAGGTACATACTATATCCTAGTCAAACCTTAAGAATACTTAAACATACATAGCAACAGGAACACTAGAGATTCAACGATGTCAGAGTCAATAAATGTAAGCAGGTGTAGAATTTAAAATATAGGTACCTGACGTCACATCTGATGACTCCTTCACCTCTCCCTCAGTTATCTGGTAAGCACGAGCTTTTGGCTTTGGAACTGTTAAAGCTACTTTTTCCTCCATTCTCTTACGTCTATCTCTAGCTTTGTCCGGACAGTCAGCTTGAAGATGATCTTCCTTAAAACAATAATAACATAAACGAAGAGGGCTTGGACAATTCGATGCCATATGCCCCGGTCTACCACACTTAAAACATTTGCACTCTCCTGTATGCTTCCTACCACATTTCTCACATGGGGGTATCTCTCTTGGTTGAGTTTGGGAACTAACTTGTTGTAATGATTGTGGTTGTGGAATGGTTTCCTCAAAACGTACTTTCTTAGATACAGAAGATGGTGAAGTGGTGTATTCTACCTTTCTCTTACTCACTGTTTCAGCAACTCTAGCTTGCAAGTCCTTCTCACGCACTAATGCTCTATTCAAGATTTTGGCAATAGTATTATAAACAAGTGGGTCAATGGATTCATGAATTTCAAGGTTAATATGACGATAAAAATGGTCGGTCAACAACTTAGGATTAGAGGTATACTCATGACAAAACCTAGCTTTCTCATGGAATGCCTTCGAATACTCAGCAACTGACTTACTTCCATGCTCAATCGTTAAAAACTCTCCCTTTAACTTCTCTAACTCAGCAGGTGGTGAAAATTCCTCTCTAAATATCTCTTTAAACTTATTCCAGGTAAACCTCGAAGCTAATTCAGAACCATACGTCTCTAACTGAGAATTCCACCACTCATGAGCATCTTTCTTAAGTTGATGAGCTACAAATATCACTTTTGACTCATCCAGACACTTACACAACAAAAATGTCTCCTCGAGTTCACTAATCCAACGATTACTAATAACTGGGTTTAACTCTCCACTAAACTCAGGTGGATTACACGTAGCAAAACTCTTATACTCAAACTTCTCTTTCTCTTTATTCGTCTCTACTTGGGTTGAGGATGTTCCAACATTTCTTAAGGGAGCTATATGTTGTCTTTCAAACTCACTAAATCTCTCGGTCAACATGTTTTCCATTCTAGTAATCATCGTTGGGGTAAAGGCTTCTAGAGATTGTCCAACTATCCTCCTTATCATTACTTCTTCCTCATGAGTCAAATTTCGATTCTCCTCACGCGGTGGAGAACGTTCACTGGTATTCTTAGTAGCATCCATCTAACACAAAATCAACAATTCAGTTAATACCTTCAATCTTCACATAATATAAACAACAATTAAACTTCATGCACAATTTATTAAAACAATTCTCCCCTAATCTGCATTATGTTTAAGTGCTATGAATCACCCATATGCAATAGTATAATATTAATTTTGTTGGCCAAACGAAATCATATTAGACTTACCACACACTTCTATTCATTACCCTTAAACACAACCAGTCATAACAACAAATCTTGAAATCATATAAAAACATAATCATGCATTCATAATAGTTTAAGACAACGCAATCCTAATGTTGATTACATAATTCTCTTAAACTATCGCTTTGATACCAACTTGAAACGCCCCGAAATTTAGAAACATTTTTTTTATACATTCATTTAGGTCTCATTTATCTTAAATTACTTACAATTCATATCACATTTATCCCATATTCAAACTTGAACTAAAAACTAATTTTATGATTTTACACTTGCTTACGCGATCCAGATTTTACACTTGGGATCGCGTAGCCAAGACCAAATCCCATTGATCACAATTTACACTGACTTACGCGATCCAGAAAAAATTTCTGGGATCGCGTAACCAGGCACAAAACCAAAACTCAGCAAAACTTAACTTTTTGACCAATTTCAAACGTGCATAACTTTTAACTCGTTAAGAGTTAGACTCTAAAATTTTGCAAGTACCTTCATATTACTAAAAAATGAAGACTTTCCTTTTTGCACTTTTTCAAATTTCACAATTACACGGGATTTGGACTTGTGACTCATTTTGACACTAAAATGACCATTTAGTGAGCATACTAAATCTCTAACCATAAAGGCTGAGATCTTATGCTTTTAACCACATATCATATACATCAATACAAAGTTGTAAGACTCTTTACCACTCCCGTAACCTTTCTCTAATCCGTTTTAGACCGTAGGTGCATTTTAAAGATCCAAATTGACCCTTTTTGACCCGTTGGCCCACAAGAGCTACTTTGACTCATTGACTAGCCAATCACAACCCATAATTGACCAATGGAATGTTTGACTACATGTCAACACTCCATATTCAACAAAAACACAATTTGACTATTTTCAACCATTAACCCATTCATAAACACTAGTTATATTCAAACATTAACTTTAACTTTAAAGTTACAAGACCATAATATACATCATTTACACATATTGTTGACTTTCAAAGTCAACCTATTTCAAAAATGCTTAAATCATGGCTCACCATGATTCACTTTTAAACCATGTCTTAAAGGGCGAATTACACAAGTATATCCAAACGACATAAAGAGAATACTTGCCATACACTAACTTCATGCAATCCACGCTATCCCCTTAAACCGCCTTCCCATTTCCTTGTCCACTTCCACCTAAAACATTGAAATACTTAAACAATAAGCAATCTTGCTTAGTGAGCATATAAACAACTTAACCAAATAATACATAACAAGGCTACATAAACACTATGTTAGTGAAACTAGCAACTCTATATCATAAACTTCATAAGCTTCATATCATTAACTTGTGATTGTACCCACCTCTAGCTCGGAAGCTATCCGGTAACATGTACAATCAATTCATATCACTATAATCATATGCAAATAACCTTCACTTGATTGTACCCACCTCTAGCTCGGAAGCTATCCGGTAACATGTACAATCAATTCATGTCATAACACTTCACAAGTAACAATTTAAACAAATAAATCACAATTAACTTCACATGGTTGTATGATCCTCTTACTCGGAAGTAATCCGGAAACACACACAACCATTTACTTGATTAAATCCTTATATAACTCACCTTAGCTTTTGATTGATGATTCACAATATATAACCAATGGTAATACTTCCAACTTCTTAGTACCTATACACATATCACATAACAACACATTTAACTTCAAGGAAATCATAATTCTAAACTAATAACCACTCTTAAACCCTCCCCCACTTTGGTTAACCTAATCAATTCATTAACACTTTCACCTAAATCATGTTCTAACATAGTTTTCATACTCTAATTGCATCATAGATCACACTTTTAACTAATTAACACTAATTCATACATATTTAACCAAAACCCCATTATAACTCAAGAACACCTATCACCAATTAATCACTTTTGAGTTGTAATATAGCTATTACTCATCACTAATTCACTTAATAACAATGATTCCAACAATTTCTAAACCTAATTTCGTATTAATTTCACTAATTATTCATAACCCATGATAAACCCACTAAAAATCCAAAACTAGGTTAAAACCTTAAGAGAAATCAACTTACAATGATTAAGAATGGAAAGAGATGATTACTTGAAGTTCCTAAAGCTTGATTTTAGGTTTGAATTTGAAGATTGAGTGAAGGAAAAGGTTCCTGCGTGTTTTCTAGTTTCTCTGTATATATTCTGGAACTTGAAAGAAGGAAATGAGATAAACACAGACATCTCACGTATTTCTCTATTAAACCTTTACTTCATTTAACTACACAGTCTGGAACTGGTAATTCATTTTACGTTTTTCACTATATCTCATTATTTATATCATATTACTTCATTATAAAATTATATCCGCGTACGAAATTAAATTCCTGAAATTTTGGGTGTTACAACTCTCCCCCACTTAAACCGTTCGTGTCCTCACGAACACTCTAGGTACATACTATATCCTAGTCAAACCTTAAGAATACTTAAACATACATAGCAACAGGAACACTAGAGATTCAACGATGTCAGAGTCAATAAATGTAAGCAGGTGTAGAATTTAAAATATAGGTAGCTGACGTCACATCTGATGACTCCTTCACCTCTCCCTCAGTTATCTGGTAAGCACGAGCTTTTGGCTTTGGAACTGTTAAAGCTACTTTTTCCTCCATTCTCTTACGTCTATCTCTAGCTTTGTCCGGACAGTCAGCCTGAAGATGATCTTCCTTAAAACAATAATAACATAAACGAAGAGGGCTTGGACAATTCGATGCCATATGCCCCGGTCTACCACACTTAAAACATTTGCACTCTCCTGTATGCTTCCTACCACATTTCTCACATGGGGGTATCTCTCTTGGTTGAGTTTGGGAACTAACTTGTTGTAATGATTGTGGTTGTGGAATGGTTTCCTCAAAACGTACTTTCTTAGATACAGAAGATGGTGAAGTGGTGTATTCTACCTTTCTCTTACTCACTGTTTCAGCAACTCTAGCTTGCAAGTCCTTCTCACGCACTAATGCTCTATTCAAGATTTTGGCAATAGTATTATAAACAAGTGGGTCAATGGATTCATGAATTTCAAGGTTAATATGACGATAAAAATGGTCGGTCAACAACTTAGGATTAGAGGTATACTCATGACAAAACCTAGCTTTCTCATGGAATGCCTTCGAATACTCAGCAACTGACTTACTTCCATGCTCAATCGTTAAAAACTCTCCCTTTAACTTCTCTAACTCGGCAGGTGGTGAAAATTCCTCTCTAAATATCTCTTTAAACTTATTCCAGGTAAACCTCGAAGCTAATTCAGAACCATACGTCTCTAACTGAGAATTCCACCACTCATGAGCATCTTTCTTAAGTTGATGAGCTGCAAATATCACTTTTGACTCATCCGGACACTTACACAACAAAAATGTCTCCTCGAGTTCACTAATCCAACGATTACTAATAACTGGGTTTAACTCTCCACTAAACTCAGGTGGATTACACGTAGCAAAACTCTTATACTCAAACTTCTCTTTCTCTTTATTCGTCTCTACTTGGGTTGAGGATGTTCCAACATTTCTTAAGGGAGCTATATGTTGTCTTTCAAACTCACTAAATCTCTCGGTCAACATGTTTTCCATTCTAGTAATCATCGTTGGGGTAAAGGCTTCTAGAGATTGTCCAACTATCCTCCTTATCATTACTTCTTCCTCATGAGTCAAATTTCGATTCTCCTCACGCGGTGGAGAACGTTCACTGGTATTCTTAGTAGCATCCATCTAACACAAAATCAACAATTCAGTTAATACCTTCAATCTTCACATAATATAAACAACAATTAGACTTCATGCACAATTTATTAAAACAATTCTCCCCTAATATGCATTATGTTTAAGTGCTATGAATCACCCATATGCAATAGTATAATATTAATTTTGTTGGCCAAACGAAATCATATTAGACTTACCACACACTTCTATTCATTACCCTTAAACACAACCAGTCATAACAACAAATCTTGAAATCATATAAAAACATAATCATGCATTCATAATAGTTTAAGACAACGCAATCCTAATGTTGATTACATAATTCTCTTAAACTATCGCTCTGATACCAACTTGAAACGCCCCGAAATTTAGAAACATTTTTTTTTATACTTTCATTTAGGTCTCATTTATCTTAAATTACTTACAATTCATATCACATTTATCCCATATTCAAACTTGAACTAAAAACTAATTTTATGATTTTACACTTGTTTACGCGATCCAGATTTTACACTTGGGATCGCGTAGCCAAGACCAAATCCCACTGATCACAATTTACACTGACTTACGCGATCAAGAAAATATTTCTGGGATCGCGTAATGATAAACGCCAAAATGTACTAAATTATAGTACTAATTACCCCTTCGTTTAATAGGTTTCTAATGCATTTTGTGTGAATAAGATACTTATTTCGTTCATATTTGCATTTAGGAGTTTATTTGGAGCTTGGATTGAAAAGAAACGGAAAAAGAGCTTATTTGGAAGAAAAGTTGCTAAAAGAATAAAACATTGGACAATAGAAGATTGGATCGAAGAAAAGAAGCTAAGAGAGTGAAGATATGCAAGATTGGATTGGATTGAAGTGTAAATGAAGCTCGAATCGGAAAAAGAATGAAAGATGAGCTGAAAATGGAGGAAGAATGTAAAAGCTGAGTTTTCAGACAGATGTTAGTATTTTGGCCATAACTTTCTCATACGAACTCCGATTGAGGTGATTCAACTTGGAGAATTTAGCTAACACATAGGGCTACAACTTTCGTTTTTTACATTTTTTCTGAAAATGCATCCATACGGCGTATGGATGTCCATACGCCGTATGGATTGAAAATGGGGCTAAAAACTGATAACGCGGGCTGGAATTTATAGGCTTTTACATCCATACGCCGTATGGAAGTTCCATACGCTGTATGGATGACTTTTTCAGCATTTTAAGTCCGTTTTTAGGGTTTTCACTTCATAACTTGAATACAAAAACCCTAATACGATTACAAACGACTAGAGGGGTTTTTTCCCTCATTTTGGGAGCTTTTCGAAGGATTAGAAGCTTAGAGAATCAAAGGTTTTCACTCGTTCAATCATTTCTTCGGTTTCTCGGTTCGAAAACATTTCTTTCTTTCATTTGATTATGATTTCGGTTATGATTATGAATCTGAGTTTCTGTAATATTATGATTGGCTAATTCTTTAATGTATTTGCTTGGATAATGATACTTAGATTACGGATTGATTATTGATTTGCGGATTTAATTGGATTTATTGAAAGTTTATGTGTTTATTTGACGATCCTTGGTTATTGAATGATTATTAGTAATTGCCTAACGTGGTTTTATGGTTAATTGAGATTGATTTCCTTTTAATTATAAGATTATTGATAATTGTTGATTTCAATTGACGATTGTTGCTGAATATATTGAGTTTGACAGGTTAGTGCTAATAATTGGTAATGGTCATTGATGAACAAGATAACTTTTATTAGTTATAGACTTTGTTGATTCAAGTCAATAGAATAAATCACATAAACGGTGTTGGTTTAATTTAGAATACAATTTGGTGGGCAACGTTAAATTGAACTGTTAGCGTGTTGAAAACAACCTTGTGTATTTCTAGATTGTGTTTATATCAATTTATCTTGTAAGGAAGATTGGTAATATTTGTCAAATCACCAATAAATCCATATGTTAGCAAATCAGTAAAATGATTTCCGGGGTCTAAGGAAAGTAATCCAAGCAAATGCATTTCTTCTATCATCTGAATTAAGTCTTTATTTGATTATTTGTTTATTAATTATTTTCTTTTAAGTTTTATTTAATCAATCACTTTTCATAATTGTTAGTCAATTGTTCGATCGGAACTAAAACGCCCCCCAATATTTACTATTTTCATTATTTGTATCAATTTCCAATTTATTTGAGTTGACATCCGTTCCCTGTGTTCGATCCGGACTTATCATACTATACTATTATACGATTAGGTATCCTTGCCTGAGTTGTGTACTAGTGAGTAAGGTAATTTTCCTTTTAAAACTTAAGCCCCGTTTACACGATATCACGTAACCAGGCACAAAACCAAAACTCAGCAAAACTTAGGGTGTGTTTAGTTACAGAAAATTTTCTCCATTTTTCTTTTTCCATTTCCCTAGAGAATGAGAAGTGATTTACCTCTCTAGAAAATCATGAAAAATCTAGAAAACGTGTTTAGTTGCAAGGGGTGGAGTTTTCCTTTTCCAAAGAATAGTAGAGATGAAAAACTTAGAAAACCACTAAAAGTAGTTTTCAACTTTGTGGTTATAAAAAAGAAAACAATGATTTTCCTTTTCTTAGAAATTTTTTTTTTGAAAACTTGAATTTGAACACGTTTTCTAATTTTGCTGTTTTCTTAGAGAATTTTTCTAGAAAAGTGGGGAGTTTTCTGTAACTAAACGCACCCTTAACTTTTTGACCAATTTCAAACGTGCATAACTTTTAACTCGTTAAGAGTTAGACTCTAAAATTTTGCAAGTACCTTCATATTACTAAAATGAAGACTTTCCTTTTTGCACTTTTTCAAATTTCACAATTACACGGGATTTGGACTTGTGACTCATTTTGACACTAAAATGACCATTTAGTGAGCATACTAAATCTCTAACCATGAAGGCTGAGATCTTATGCTTTTAACCACATATCATATACATCAATACAAAGTTGTAAGACTCTTTACCACACCCGTAACCTTTCTCTAATCCGTTTTAGACCGTAGGTGCATTTTAAAGACCCAAATTGACCCTTTTTGACCCGTTGGCCCACAAGAGCTACTTTGACTCATTGACTAGCCAATCACAACCCATAATTGACCAATGGAATGTTTGACTACATGTCAACACTCCATATTCAACAAAAACACAATTTGACTATTTTCAACCATTAACCCATTCATAAACACTAGTTATATTCAAACATTAACTTTAACTTTAAAGTTACAAGACCATAATATACATCATTTACACATATTGTTGACTTTCAAAGTCAACCTATTTCAAAAATGCTTAAATCATGGCTCACCATGATTCACTTTTAAACCATGTCTTAAAGGGCGAATTACACAAGTATATCCAAACGACATAAAGAGAATACTTGCCATACACTAACTTCATGCAATCCACGCTATCCCCTTAAACCGCCTTCCCATTTCCTTGTCCACTTCCACCTAAAACATTGAAATACTTAAACAATAAGCAATCTTGCTTAGTGAGCATATAAACAACTTAACCAAATAATACATAACAAGGCTACATAAACACTATGTTAGTGAAACTAGCAACTCTATATCATAAACTTCATAAGCTTCATATCATTAACTTGTGATTGTACCCACCTCTAGCTCGGAAGCTGCTAACGAGCACGTGGAAATAATAGTGGAGATCGCCGATATGTTCAGTATCCCTAACGTTACATGCGATCAAGTCATGCTCCGAGTGTTCCCAAGAACACTCAAGGGAGCCGCGAAAAGATGGGTTACTAATGAACCAGCTGGACCATCACCACGTGGGAAGATCTCCGAACGAAGTTTCTCAAGATGTACTGCCCGCCATCCAAAACGTCGAAGATGATCAACGAGATTCGAAACTTCAAGCAAGACATTGATGAGTCGCTACACCAAGCGTGGGAAAGGTACCAGGACTTGATGCATAAATGTCCACAGCATGACCTAAACGACCAGCAAATTATAATGGTATTCTACAGGGGAGTGGATCGTGCTACAAGACAGTAATTAGATGCTCAAGGACATATCCCGAAGAAGATTCCTAGGGACGCCTTAGCAGCTATTCGCGACCAAGCAAAGCATTCTCGGTTATGGGATGATGGTTCCTCTAGGAGAAAGAGGTCAATTAGCAATGACGATGGACTCGCCGTCATAACTGCCAAGCTGGACAGCATGGGAAGAGATATAAAAAAGGTGACTGAGACTGTTCATGGAATCCAAGTAGGGTGTGACAATTGTGGAGGAACGCATTTAGTCAAGGATTGTCCCGAAATGAATTCTAGAGGAGTGAGAGAGGAAGTTAAATGTGTGGAAACTCACGGAACCTACGGCCAAGACATAGGGGAATTTTTCCTAAGACCATGCCAGGAAGGAGGTCGCCAGTTCAGCCAGGCTCAGCCAGAGTTTTTCACTAGGGAACAACCCTCGGCAACCTTCCCTGACAAGAAACCCAATTTGGAAGAAATGATGGGGAAGTTTTTGATCGCTAACGAGAAATTTATTGCTAGGTCTGGACAGCGGATGGACACCATTGAAGCATTAGTTTGGAATCAAGGAGCGGCGATCAAGCAAATTGAGGGAACCATTTCCAGCATAGCTAAAGTTCTCCAAGAGAGACCCCCGGGAACTTTACCAGCATGCACCGAAACCAACCCACGAGATCACGCAAAGGTAGTGACTACCAGAAGTGGAAAGGTTCATGAAAACCTTAAGTTTCAAAAGAATCATGTGTCAAAGCTTTTGCCTGAAAAGGAGAAGGAAGCTGAGGTTGCCAAAAAGTCAAGGGTAGACACAAAAGCTGATCAAATTGCTAGGGATGAACAATATGCGAAGGATCATGCACCACCCCCACCTTACCCAGCAGCTTTGAGGCGAGGAAAAGATGAAGCTCATTATCACCAATTTTTAGAGAATCTGAAGCAGCTTCATATTAACATTCCATTTGTGGAAGCCGTTGCCCAAATGCCTAAGTATGTGAAATACTTGAAGGAGCTCTTGACTAATAAGAGAAAATTGGCAGAAGAAGCCATGGTGATGATGAATGAGCGATGCTCAGCCGTGATGCAAAACAAGTTACCACCAAAAATGAAAGATCCAGGGAGAATCACTATTCCCTGTCTTATTGGTAAATTAGACGTCGCGAATGCATTAGCGGATCTTGGAGCTAGCATATCCATTATGCCTTATACTATGTACGCTAGACTTGGGTTAGGAGAGCCTAAGTCTATCCGGATGTGCATAGAGTTAGCTGATCACTCAGTTCAATACCCCAGAGGGATGGTTGAGAACGTTTTAGTCAAGGTTGATAAGTTTGTGTTTCCCTGTGACTTCGTGATTCTTGACATGGTAGAGGATCCTAATGTGCCTATTATTCTAGGTAGACCCTTCCTAGCCACTTCCAGAGCGTTGATCGATGTTTTTGATAGGAAAATAACCATGAGGTTGGGGGATGAGAAGGTTGTATTCAATGTGAATGAATCTAAGCAATATCCGGAATCAGTGGATGAGACTTGTTACTTTGGTAGCATGAGAGAATTATCTGAGGATGACGAGAGTTTGCAAAGTTTGAAGGATGACGTAGATTTAGACCCAATGATTCTTAAAGAATGGACGGGAAACCTCGAGGAAATCCATGACATCGAAAAATTCGATAAATTGCTCGAAGAGATAGAGACAACTTGCGATGAGGAGTTGGAGAATGAGGGCGTCAAGCTAAAGGAGAGTAAAGAGTCAATCTTGACAAATGGAATCTCGTTCAAAACGGAGATGCGAATTCTAAGTCATTGTCACAATGGTCCTACTAGAGGGCATAAGGGACCTAATTACACGTCACGAAAGATTTTGAAGGCGAAGGCATTACCTATAAAAGGTGCACGGGTTGTGGTGAAGTTCCGTAAGCGATTGTTTTCAAGATTTGGAACGCCGAAGGTTTTGATCAGTGATAGTGAAGCGCATTTTACGAATGCACATTTGGAGAAAGTGTTAGGGATGAATGCTTATGTTAACGCTCGACTATATATGAAGCGCACCAAGAAATGGCATGATTCACGCTTTAAATCAAATTGTATATTTGAAAAAGGTGATAAGGTTCTCCTATACAGTTCTCGTCTGCATTTATTCCCTGGAAAGTTGAAGACTCGTTGGACAGGACCTTTTATAGTTGAAAAGGTTTATCATTTTGGTGCTATTGATCTGCAAGGTCATTCTGGAAAAACTTTCAAGGTTAATGGAAGTCGTTTGAAGAGATACGATGGTGATGCAAGGGATTCCAAGCGTGATTTGGAGATGGAGTTGAATTAAGTTATGAAGTAAAAGGTCGAGCTTACCGACGTGATAAACAAAAGCGCTTCCGGGAGACAACCCGTTGTTTCGTTATTTTGTTTTATTATTTTTGTTTGCAGGTTTGAACTTTGTGGGTATGTTCCCTGGAAACCCTCACGAGACTACAACTCGTCCACTCAGGATGCTGAGAGGTTTAAAGGCTTATTGCATGTGTTAAATGCAATCGTGTTGCCTACGGAAGTGTGCTATTGTATTTTATTTCTGAACGAAGTCCTTCAAGCAAATTGCCTTCAAATCAGGGGAGTTTTTCTGTTTCACTTCTTTTCTATTCCCTAATATTATGTTTCTTTTTGCAATGAGGACATTGCATATTTTAAAGTGGGGGATGGGGAAAAGAAGTTCACTTGTCCTAAGTTATCAAATTGCATTTAATGGTAGATATCATTTTCAAGGGCATTCTGTATTAGTCATTTTTCAGTCTAAATTTTTCTTTTAAAATTTTAATTTTTCTTAAGTTTAGCTAATTTTGTAACAAAATTGGGGAATTCAAATGAATGAATAAATCTTAAATTGCAAATATGAGATAGTTCATAATGTGATGTATCGATAGGCAATCTATATGAAAGTTATTGAGCCATTGAATAAATTAATGTAGTAAGTAGGTTTGCCTGAGAGGATCTTTAGTAAGGTATGGCTGTTGCCTTAATTCTTATATGGTAGCGTGTTATAGCCCTCAATTCTGAAATCTTAATGGTCATCATTTGGGAATATACTGGGTGTTGTCTCCTCTGTTGTACGAAAGTACAGACCTGGTTTCCGTCAGTATATTTATTTGAAAAAAAAATAAAAAAATAAAAAATGAATAAATGAATACACCAAGGCCAAGTTAAGTCGCTTTGTTGTACTAAGGTACAGACCTGTCACCAATGTCTTGGCCTGAAAAATGATTGATTAAATTTAGATTTTCTTTATTGAGGAAAGTTGTGGTGCGTTAGTTGTATGAGGATATCTTGCTATTGGGATTCGAAGGTAAAACCTGCTAGAATAATAAGAGTTAAGCTCAATGGCTGTAATATAGATTGTTTAGGTGGACAACAATATTGGTAATCCGTGTGATTTATCTTTTATGCCGAATAATAATTAGTGAAGAATTTGGTTTCCTGATAGAGTTTCTTGATTGCTAGATTTAATGAAAAATTAGTTTTAAGAGTAAAATTTGGGTTGTGAAATGCTGGCTAGTTTGTAAGTCCCTATGTTCTGATATTTTGCCTATTCATGATTTTAACTGATAGTCTACTTGAGGACAAGTAGGATTCAAGTGGGGGATGTTTGATAAACGCCAAAATGTACTAAATTATAGTACTAATTACCCCTTCGTTTAATAGGTTTCTAATGCATTTTGTGTGAATAAGATACTTATTTCGTTCATATTTGCATTTAGGAGTTTATTTGGAGCTTGGATTGAAAAAAACCGAAAACGAGCTTATTTGGAAGAAAAGTTGCTAAAAGAATAAAACATTGGACAATAGAAGATTGGATCGAAGAAAAGAAGCTAAGAGAGTGAAGATATGCAAGATTGGATTGGATTAAAGTGTAAATGAAGCTCGAATCGGAAAAAGAATGAAAGATGAGCTGAAAATGGAGGAAGAATGTAAAAGCTGAGTTTTCAGACAGCTGTTAGTATTTTGGCCATAACTTTCTCATACGAACTCCGATTGAGGTGATTCAACTTGGAGAATTTAGCTAACACATAGGGCTACAACTTTCGTTTTTTCCATTTTTTCTGAAAATGCATCCATACGGCGTATGGATGTCCATACGCCGTATGGATTGAAAATGGGCTAAAAGCTGATAACGCGGGCTGGAATTTATGGGCTTTTACATCCATACGCCGTATGGAAGTTCCATACGATGTATGGATGACTTTTTCAGCATTTTAAGTCCGTTTTTAGGGTTTTCACTTCATAACTTGAATACAAAAACCCTAATACGATTACAAACGACCAGAGGGGGTTTTTCCCTCATTTTGGGAGCTTTTCGAAGGATTAGAAGCTTAGAGAATCAAAGGTTTTCACTCGTTCAATCATTTCTTCGGTTTCTCGGTTCGAAAACATTTCTTTCTTTCATTTGATTATTATTTCGGTTATGATTATGAATCTGAGTTTCTGTAATATTATGATTGGCTAATTCTTTAATGTATTTGCTTGGATAATGATACTTAGATTACGGATTGATTATTGATTTGCGGATTTAATTGGATTTATTGAAAGCTTATGTGTTTATTTGACGATCCTTGGTTATTGAATGATTATTAGTAATTACCTAACGTGGTTTTATGATTAATTGAGATTGATTTCCTTTTAATTATAAGATTATTGATAATTGTTGATTTCAATTGACGATTGTTGCTGAATATATTGAGTTTGACAGGTTAGGGCTAATAATTGGTAATGGTCATTGATGAACAAGATAACTTTTATTAGTTATAGACTTTGTTGATTCAAGTCAATAGAATAAATCACATAAACGGTGTTGGTTTAATTTAGAATACAATTTGGTGGGCAACGTTAAATTGAACTGTTAGCGTGTTGAAAACAACCTTGTGTATTTCTAGATTGTGTTTATATCAATTTATCTTGTAAGGAAGATTGGTAATATTTGTCAAATCACCGATAAATCCATATGTTAGCAAATCAGTAAAATGATTTCCGGGGTCTAAGGAAAGTAATCCAAGCAAATGCATTTCTTCTATCATCTGAATTAAGTCTTTATTTGATTATTTGTTTATTAATTATTTTCTTTTAAGTTTTATTTAATCAATCACTTTTCGTAATTGTTAGTCAATTGTTCGATCGGAACTAAAACGCCCCCCAATATTTACTATTTTCATTATTTGTATCAATTTCCAATTTATTTGAGTTGACATCCGTTCCCTGTGTTCGATCCGGACTTATCATACTATACTATTATACGATTAGGTATCCTTGCCTGAGTTGTGTACTAGTGAGTAAGGTAATTTTCCTTTTAAAACTTAAGCCCCGTTTACACGATATCACGTAACCAGGCACAAAACCAAAACTCAGCAAAACTTAGGGTGTGTTTAGTTACAGAAAATTTTCTCCATTTTTCTTTTTCCATTTCCCTAGAGAATGAGAAGTGATTTACCTCTCTAGAAAATCATGAAAAATCTAGAAAACGTGTTTAGTTGCAAGGGGTGGAGTTTTCCTTTTCCAAAGAATAGTAGAGATGAAAAACTTAGAAAACCACTAAAAGTAGTTTTCAACTTTGTGGTTATAAAAAAGAAAACAATGATTTTCCTTTTCTTAGAAATTTTTTTTTTGAAAACTTGAATTTGAACACGTTTTCTAATTTTGCTGTTTTCTTAGAGAATTTTTCTAGAAAAGTGGGGAGTTTTCTGTAACTAAACGCACCCTTAACTTTTTGACCAATTTCAAACGTGCATAACTTTTAACTCGTTAAGAGTTAGACTCTAAAATTTTGCAAGTACCTTCATATTACTAAAATGAAGACTTTCCTTTTTGCACTTTTTCAAATTTCACAATTACACGGGATTTGGACTTGTGACTCATTTTGACACTAAAATGACCATTTAGTGAGCATACTAAATCTCTAACCATGAAGGCTGAGATCTTATGCTTTTAACCACATATCATATACATCAATACAAAGTTGTAAGACTCTTTACCACACCCGTAACCTTTCTCTAATCCGTTTTAGACCGTAGGTGCATTTTAAAGACCCAAATTGACCCTTTTTGACCCGTTGGCCCACAAGAGCTACTTTGACTCATTGACTAGCCAATCACAACCCATAATTGACCAATGGAATGTTTGACTACATGTCAATACTCCATATTCAACAAAAACACAATTTGACTATTTTCAACCATTAACCCATTCATAAACACTAGTTATATTCAAACATTAACTTTAACTTTAAAGTTACAAGACCATAATATACATCATTTACACATATTGTTGACTTTCAAAGTCAACCTATTTCAAAAATGCTTAAATCATGGCTCACCATGATTCACTTTTAAACCATGTCTTAAAGGGCGAATTACACAAGTATATCCAAACGACATAAAGAGAATACTTGCCATACACTAACTTCATGCAATCCACGCTATCCCCTTAAACCGCCTTCCCATTTCCTTGTCCACTTCCACCTAAAACATTGAAATACTTAAACAATAAGCAATCTTGCTTAGTGAGCATATAAACAACTTAACCAAATAATACATAACAAGGCTACATAAACACTATGTTAGTGAAACTAGCAACTCTATATCATAAACTTCATAAGCTTCATATCATTAACTTGTGATTGTACCCACCTCTAGCTCGGAAGCTATCCGGTAACATGTACAATCAATTCATATCACTATAATCATATGCAAATAACCTTCGCTTGATTGTACCCACCTCTAGCTCGGAAGCTATTCGGTAACATGTACAATCAATTCATGTCATAACACTTCACAAGTAACAATTTAAACAAATAAATCACAATTAACTTCACATGGTTGTATGATCCTCTTACTCGGAAGTAATCCGGAAACACACACAACCATTTACTTGATTAAATCCTTATATAACTCACCTTAGCTTTTGATTGATGATTCACAATATATAACCAATGGTAATACTTCCAACTTCTTAGTACCTATACACATATCACATAACAACACATTTAACTTCAAGGAAAACATAATTCTAAACTAATAACCACTCTTAAACCCTCCCCCACTTTGGTTAACCTAATTAATTCATTAACACTTTCACTTAAATCATGTTTTAACATAGTTTTCATACTCTAATTGCATCATAGATCACACTTTTAACTAATTAACACTAATTCATACATATTTAACCAAAACCCCATAATTACTCAAGAACACCTATCACCAATTAATCACTTTTGAGTTGTAATATAGCTATTACTCATTACTAATTCACTTAATAACAATGATTCCAACAATTTCTAAACCTAATTTCGTATTAATTTCACTAATTATTCATAACCCATGATAAACCCACTAAAAATCCAAAACTAGGTTAAAACCTTAAGAGAAATCAACTTACAATGATTAAGAATGGAAAGAGATGATTACTTGAAGTTCCTAAAGCTTGATTTTAGGTTTGAATTTGAAGATTGAGTGAAGGAAATGGTTCCTGCATGTTTTCTAGTTTCTCTGTATATATTCTGGAACTTGAAAGAAGGAAATGAGATAAACACAGACATCTCACGTATTTCTCTATTAAACCTTTACTTCATTTAACTACACAGTCTGGAACTGGTAATTCGTTTTACGTTTTTCACTATATCTCATTATTTATATCATATTATTTCATTATAAAATTATATCCGCGTACGAAATTAAATTCCTGAAATTTGGGGTGTTACACCTAAGAATGTAGTTTACAAGGAAGTACTTCAAAATCTTTAGTACTTATTTATGTTTGTTTTCTACTTATGGTTAAGTTGTAATGGAAGTTGCACTTTGAATTATATTTATGTCAACATCGTTTTTGTACGTAGATATGTTCAATTTATGTGATCAGAAAGTTTATAATTTTTATAAGGGAGATTTATAGCTAATATAAAGGTATGAAAACTTTTTATCGTACTTTCTATTTCTTAAAAAAATAGGTACATATATTTAATTTCAGTTGTTTATGTTTACGATACCTATTAAAAAACATTGGTACATATCAAATGTGGCTACTTTATTCATTTGTTAGTTTGCAAAATCGGATATCAAATGTGGCTACCCAAATCACTTTTTATTTATGCTACCACGTAGTTTTTTCATTTCAATTAATCATGTATAACTTTAGGCGAATAATCATTTACCCGATACATGACATATAACAATTCAATTATAATTTTTTTATGGTTCAAACCCGTGTTTTCACGGGTTATAAAACTAGTTGTAAATATACATATTTTTTCCTAGTAAGTACACGTTGATCGAAATACATGTGGAAACTAAAAGCAAAAAATAAAAAGGTAAGGACTAAATATAGCATTCAACTAATTTCATAGGGATAATAAACGTAACTTTCATCATCGTCAAATAAATAAAGTGACCTTTCAACCCAAAAACCCCTCATTTGAAACCCTAATCGCCGGAGCTTAAAAAAATGGCCGTTTTCAACGTCGTACAAAAGCAGCGGAGAGCAGCCATCGCCGAGCGCAAACGAGCGGTACACGGCGATGCTTTCACCGGAAAGCTTAAACATAGGCCGCAAAACACCACGATTTCTGGCAAGCGTCAGCGCAAGCTCATGAAGAAGTGGCGCAGGGTAATACTCTGTTCATGTGATGATGTTTTGTGTATCGTACAGTTGCATATAATTATATCTATATTGATCGGTTGAAATTTTTGTTGATAAATTGAACAGGACCAGAAAGAAGCTGTGGAAAAAGGACTAATTACTATGGAAGATATTCAGATGGCTGTTGCTGATGGTATATTGTTGTAGTTACATGTATATGTATATATGTAATACACGTTATCTATCTTTACTTTTTGTAAATTATAATTGAGCCTAGTCGAAACACTGCCATACTCAATTGAACTTTGCTAGCATTAACTCTTAAGCTCGAAGGTAATCAAAACTAGCTTAATTTGGCTTGATTACTTTTAAAATGCATGTTTCATATTGTATTGTAGTATACTTATAAGGGTGTAAATTAGTAAATGTAAAATGACACTAGCTTTATAATTTGTGAGTTTTGATTGTGTGTGACTTACAACTCTGTTTGATTAGCTTGACTCAATCTAAGTGTGAGTCGATTTTGAATACTTTTGGAGTCGGTGTTGAGTAACTTGTGAGCTGGTTTGACTTGGTTACATTGTTAATTGTGTTCCATTGATGTAGTTATATGGTTATCTGTATGCTTAAACGTGCAATAATCGTGAAAATTGTATTGCTTAGCATTGTATAATTGGTTTTTGCAGGATCAGGGACATCATCTCAAGAAGCCAGTAAATCTCCATTACAGTTTAACGTGAAAAAGAGTTTGAAAATTAAATCAAAACGAGCAATCAAGAAGGATAAGAGGGGTACACTTTTCTGAAGATTATTTATGCTAATAAAACTTATTCGATTTGATGTTTGTTGAATTTGTTGTTTGATGAAGCAATCTAACATTGATTATGTATCTCTTTGCAGGTAAGAATAAAAGAAAGTCAGGTAAACAGGCCGTGGAGGCATCATCAGATGTCATGATGGAGTAGGGCTGTAAACGAGTCGAGCTTTTATCGAGCAACTCGAGCTCGGCTCGAGCTTGAGCTCGTTCGAGTCGAGCTTTTATCGAGTTCGAGCCCAAACTCGAGCTTAAAAGTAGAGCTCGAAATATATATCGAGCCGAGCTCGAGCCTTTAAGAGCTCGGCTCGAGCGGTTATCGAGCTTTTCGAGCTTTTATTGATATGTACATTTTTACATTGTATATATGTAATTTTGAATCTAAAATGATTTTATTGTTACACTTTAAATATTATTATACTACTTTACATATGTTATAAGTAATTTTCACACTTTATACTTATTTTATATATATATTTCAAATAATTTTTGGTATTTATTCATATATATAAAATAATATAAAATAAGTTTGGGTATTCAAAATTATTTTTTATAAAAATATTCGAGCTTTTCGAGCCGAGCTCGAGCCATCCTAAAACATTTTCGAGTCGAGCTCGAGCTTCCGTCATGAAAGCTTGTCGAGCTATCGAGCCGAGCTCGAGCCTATTATAAATGAATCGAGCCGAGCTCGAGCCCTGTCGAGCTCGAGCTCGGCTCGACTCGATTACAGCCCTATGATGGAGTGATGATTCAAAGGCACTAAAAATATAGTTATCTTCAAAGCTTGTCAATGTAGCTGTTAGATGTTTTTAGAGTGTTAGCTACTCAAGTTCTTTTTGGTATCAAATGTGTAAGAATGATGTAGTTAAAGTATAACTATTGTATTTTTTTTACCAGTTAATGACATTCATTTTGAACCGTAATGTTTGTGTTCAAAAACATACTTTGAAGCATGATATGACTCGTGAACTGTAAATTTGCTCTAGTAGGACATTCTCGATGAAAAGTATTGGAACTAAAGTTTGCAAGACAACATACGGCTTTAATAGTATTTTCAAAATTCTAATTGAAATATTTGACTACATAGTACTCAGAATTACAAATACCACCCATGTTAGTTTGGTGTTAACAACAGTACATCAGCTCCCAGTAATCTGTTAAAAACAAAAACTACACTACACTTGCATCGTTGGGTCTCGCTGGTCTCTGGCATTCGAAAACATATGATACATTGAGGCTATCTCCTAAACAAGCCTGAATTTTGTAGCGTCCTGTAGTAGTCGGAAATGGTTGATGAATTCTTTACTAGTTCCCATATCTTGCCTGAGTTTTTCAGCCAGTCTCTCTCGGACACAGTTCTTGAAAATGATGGACCGCTCATTGATAGAACCTGAAACCAGAAATCAAAATGATCACCAAAAGTTGCAAATCTTAGAGGTGGCATTCTTAATGACTTTATTAATGAACAAGTCAGTTTACTTATGAGCCGTCATGTAATAAAGTTGTTTATGTAACCAAAATCTAATACATCAATTGTTTATGAAACCTGCCCAGCCCGTTTTGACCCATCCTAGAAATGACTGGACACAACCAGAACCCATTTTGCCAGTTACCCAGTCCGCACATTTTGCTACCTCTAACAAACAAGGAAGAGAAAATGGATACCTGATCCCGTAGTCTCCACAAGGAAGAATAGTAACTCTCATATTGTGTTCCCGGATAATCTGTATTTGATTTAGATGGGATAAAAAATGAGTTGAACAGTGCAGGATCAGAATCACCATCCAGACTCATGGGAACCACAGTATTCTCTTTGGATCCGTTCTGTTGTTTTTGTTTGTTAAAAGAAGTGGAGCAAAAATACTGATTAAGCGCTTTCCTCACTTGCACAAGATTATGGGGAGCGATATCGTGCTCCTGTAGCCTGCAAATTATAAGTCATAAGATGACATATCATGATAAAAAGAGAGATCTATATTTGAGTAGATCGTATTGGAAACCAAAAAGTTGTTCCAAGTTCAAACTGCTATATGTATATATCATATTAATACACTTTTAAGTTCATCAAAGCTTGATTCTTTTTTCCTCATTATATGGCAAAACAATCGTTAGAATGCTATTCACATGTCTCATTATGTAGAATAAAGAATCAAGAAAAGACGACTCACTTAGTGTGAACAAATACGGGAGAAGCCATGTATTCTTCTCCAACTTCCTGAATTTTATCTTTGATGTCCTTATCAGATCCCAAATTGGAGCTTTGTGGATGTGAAAGGGACAACGAGGATGGATCAGGTATATTATGTTTCAACAAATCCACCTACCAATCACAAAGGAGATCGTAAGCCGTTAATACAGAATAGTACATTAGATTCCATTACAACCAGAATCATGAATTCACTGACAAAGTTTATGTTAGTTTAGACCATTTAAGTCAGTCAGTAAGAATCAAGTAGAGGTGGCAAAATGGATGGGTCGGATGGGTTGGGTAACATGTCTAAGCCAGTAACTTTTTGGTACGGGGTATGTCAGGGATTAAGCCGAAACAATTCTTGCGCAGCTTTATTGTTATATTAAATAAAGAACTTTTATGATTTCTATCATTTCAATAATAATCTATTATATTTTTTTGAAGATGATTTATAAGATTTTTTGAGGTAAAGATCAAAGTCTACTTTCGCTACGTTTAACCATTTCTATTTGAGCTACTTTTCCAGCAAAAGGTGTAAATTGGCGGGAACACCCTGATCCCGTGTGCCTTTGACACCAATCATTGTCCACCCCACAAGGATGACTCCGGGCAACTCCCCTGGCACAGTGGGGGGCGTCTGGAGTTGGAATGAACCATTATCCAGCAAGTTCCTCCAGAGCCCCATGTGTTTTACGGGGGTGGGTACCTAGCATGCTAAATGTTTACCCATGGCAAGGTTTGAACCCTTGACCTCTAGGAAGCCAAGGGCCCTCCCTACCAATGGGCCATCTAGACAAGTGGTTATTTGAGCTACTTTTATTTTACCATTTTACCTGCCAGAGATAAAACATAATGCAAATCGACACATTCATAAATGAATGAATCGAACATGCGACTAAGCTAGCTGCAATGGGGAACATGGAAAAAATATACATAACGGGGAAGTCATACCGTTGCCATCAAACGCCACAAGTTGTTATCATGAACCCCTTCGGATACTACCAGTATAATGTGACAAATGGAGGTCAAAAGAACACCAAGCTAGAAGCATTCCTTGCAGGATAGTTGAAAGATTAAAGATTAAATCAGAGACAAATAGAGATGAATGATGTACATATAGCAATTATATAAATTTGACCAAAGTCAATTGGAAAATGATAAGGTAATAACATCGTTGTATAATGATATATGCATCATACTAATAGATGTATTAACTAACAATATACAGACACACCTGTATACTCATTAGTTCATGTGCCAGCTCAGCAGGCAGGGGTTCACCACCACCGAAGACTGATATTGTAGATGAACCATCAGGTCTAATCATCTCCGCCAAAACTGACGGACTAAATACAGGCTGCATTGATAATAATGAGTTACCAAACTAAGCAAGTTTGTTCTGAATTCATCCATACAGAAGCTTACATTATAGAATAGATAAGATTTAAGTATATAACCATTTGAAACAGAATTTGAAAGCGCAAACCTGAGTATCAAGAAGAATGATCCTTTCCGAAGTAATTCTTGGTTCCATACCAATCGTACAATGCTTTGCCAGGGCCTTGGTTTCTACTGATTCTATTGCAAAAGGAGGTAACATCCCTATATAACAGCACGTGTACCATAAATAATAATAACTGAACTTCCCAAATGTTAAGTACGATATGAAGTCATAAATATGAATGTATATAAAAATACAAATAAGCAATAAACTAACGCGTTTTGTTAATGACAGCATTTACATTAAAAGCTAACCATCCCTTCTTAAAATTCTCACCATAATGTACAACTTTCAGCATAAAAATCATTCATTTTCCTAAACTAAAAAGTTCAGGATAAATATCAAGGTTGTTGCCCGAAAATGTAATAACTTTCACTAACATTGCATCGTATATAAGAAACTAACTTTTTTACTTACTCGTTAGCAATTTATGTAAGTCACCGATAATAACAAAATAATATGGAGACGTAACACGCAACCACGTCACCATTTCTACCTGCTGTTGAAGGTCATTTACATACATTGTTAACGAAATAAAAGTTTGTTACATCAAAACGTAAAAAAATTAGTTTGTCACATTTTTAGTGGCACAATAAACCCTAATAACTAATAATTAATGTTAGTATTAAAAAGGTTACCAGGTGAAGTAGCATCAAAACCATAAATCTCATTCATAATAGTAGACTTCCCAACACCCGGTGGACCGATAACTCCGATCACCGTAAAATCAGTATTATCCGTCAAATACTGCAACCAAAAACAACTATAAATAAAAATATATAGACATATACTTGGTACAAGTTTATTTAAAATAAATTAAATATATATACAGGAAGGAATCGATCTGTGTGAAAATCCCAGGAATCTGATAACAGATTGAGAAACCCGACAGACGGAAGACGAGAACGGAGAGACGCCGGAGAGTCGTCGGCGCCGGTGCCGGAGGGTCCGCGGTTGTACTTGGCGGCGGTGACGAGAGCTGGTTTCGCTAGTAGAATTTTGGGAGCTTGATGATTATGATGATGAGAAGAAGCAGGTGATGATGATGATGATGATGATGAAGGGTTTGAATTTGAGGAATTGTTTCCGCCACCGTTGCCCGCCATCGTCGTCGGCGAGTCAGAGTGTGTGAGTAACTGAGTAGTAACACAAACTTTTCAACCTAAGGAAAAAAGGAAAAATTGATTTTATTGAATACAGAAACAAAAATACTCTTACAAAAAATAAAAAATGTATTTTGATTTAAATACGTTGTATAACTTAATCTTTTTTGCATTTTAACTTTTGTAAAGTTTTAATGTCAATAACATAAGTTGACTCGTCACAAAAATAAATATTAGTTCGATTCATTAACATTTGAGTTTTCAAATTCAATACACAGAATGGTAATTTGTAACGAGTTACCATTTCCTTACAAAAACGAAATGAAGTCTTCAAAAACTCGTATACATGTCGAATACGTTACTTTAGTTTTCTACTCCAAAACTACAACTTAAAAACATATCAACCTTATATTTGAAAAATTAATCTTTTCATAACTTCGATACAAACTTGTTAAACGACCACCCACCCCAATTCCCATTGTGCCTTAAGTTCATTTACGTAAACCTTTTAAGTCGAACATATGAATAGATTATAGATGGTATAATTGTAAACACATAAAACAATTTTGTTTTGCAAGAAATAAAAGTTAAAACAAACTTTACTCGACAAATTAAGAGGTTATCTTACTTATCTAATAAAATAAGATCACAATCTTTACTGGAGCTGACGTTAATAAATGACATATAAACTTCAATAATTGGTGGCCACTATGTGCAATTATCTTATAAATTACTTCCTTTTGTAATTTAATGTAATAAACTGAATATGCTTTTGTCATTGTTGAGTATGACATATCCATCGGAACCAAATGTAAATATTGACAAAGTTTCCGTGACGTCTTTGTAAAATTATATGAACTACCGTAAAAGTTTAACATATATATATAATAGAGGCTTTGTTATGTCATCACATGTATAACAAACAACTACACTTCCAATGCACATTTTGCTTAAGTATTTTCATTCCTCCTAGAGAATTTTCTAGTATAGTACTATTTATAAATGAATGTAGATAATCTTAGGTAGATAGCATAGTGGTAAATGCTTTATCTCTGAACAAAATACTTAAATATCCCAAGTTCGAATTCTAGGAGCAACAGAAATCCTCCTTGTGACCACGGAGGTTCACCTGCGACAACTTTGAGTCATTCGGATAGCGGGTGGTCGCCCTTCAGATTAGTAGGCTCGCAAAATGATTTGGATACTTGAGTTAAAAAATAAAATAAAAAAAAGACATAGATGAACTATTTATGTGACTTAATATCAATGTTTGAAAACTTAGTGGACCTTAAGTGAAGTTACAAACTTGAAGGGGGCAGAAAGTAACAATTCACAAAATATTGGTATTTTTGTATCAGATCGGATGTTACAAACCGGGGGAATCGCAGGTCAAGAACTTTGAACCCTATTATTTTTCATTTCTCAATTAATTTCAATGGCAATGAATCCTGCAAAACAAGGGTTTTCTATGGCTTCCCAATTCCTGAAAACCCTAAAAACCCCTTCTTCTTCAATGTCTTTTAGACCCTTCAGCGGCGTTGTTAATAGCGAAATCACCACCACCCACACCGCTAAATGGATGCAGGTTAGTCTAATTCGTGTAAAGCTTTGATCTTTTTGGTTGTTTACAAGTGGGTAAGTTGGGGGTTCTGTAAAAATTTGATCTTTTTTGCTTATTATGGCAATAGATAATAATATAATATAGATATAACACATTGTTACATACATGTGTCAAATTGTAGAATCTTGATCAAGCTCAGCCCAGTTAAGACCTATGGGTGGAGGTGGTTTTTTAGGTATTTTACTTTTTTGTTGTTGGGGAATGATGTGACTAGCAATGTTTACTATCATATGACTATTAGTTTGTTAAGATTTAATTGAAAGAGTGTACATGTATTACTTGACATTATTGTAAGATATGCGACAAAGTTCGCAATCGATAGGCGTTGTGTATTTGTGTGCGTGTTTCATTTTTAATTTGTTAATAGAGATGTATAGTTGCCATATGGGCATAATTTGTGCTTCCGTGCAAGTATGCAACTATCAGCTAACAAAAACACACACACGGATAACTACGTCTGTGTATGTCAGCTATAAATCTGTTTTTATATGTTCAATATGAGATATTGTAATGCGTTGATGTATCCATCCTTATTTCAATCATAGGTCCAGTCAACTATTTGACTTAGTTTAGTACTTATTGCTATATTTAGGCATGTGAGACCCAACTCGTTCACTCTTTGTGATTGACAGGACACAACCAAGAAATCTCCAATGGAGTTGATCAATGAAGTCCCACCCATCAAAGTTGAGGGCAGAACTGCAGCTTGTGAAGGAGGTCTTTATCTCTTTCCCAGTTCTTACGTAGCATTAAAGGTGGCAATATGAGTGGGTCAGGTGGGTTGGCAATGGGTATGGTTTGGGTTAAAAAGAGCTGGGCCGGGTTGGATTGGGTTGATTTGCAAATACTTTTGTCCATTTGAATAATATTGTAACAAATGGCTAATGCGTTAATTATATCAAAATGGACCTTGGATGACTTTCAATGTGTTTGACCCATAAAACTAACCCAAATGGACTTATTCACAAGTAAATGGGTCAAACTTGCCACCTCCATGTCGCATCAGTTATCTATTGTAAGTAATCTAGTCTAATTACTAAATCTTCTGTTGACTTGGGTGTACCAAATTTTGTTTACTCAGTTTACTGTTTTTCATGATTGCAGACACCAATCCTGCACTAGGCCATCCCATAGAATTCATATGCCTTGACAAGAGTGAGCCAGCTGTTTGCAAGTACTGCGGGTTACGCTATGTCCAAGATCATCATCACTAGATTCATCTCGAAATGCCTGTGTTCCCCTGCAAATTTTCAGCTTATTACTTGGCAAAAGTCCCGCCTTTTGTGTTCCATTTTCTATTCTAGCAAGATGATGTACCATCAAAACCCTTACAATGTTTCTTGAAATGCTTGCAAATAAGGATACAATGGTTGTATAATTTGACGTTAAAATGACATCGTGTTACTGGTGACTAATGTCTTGAATTGAAATAGTTGATGGTACAATATTAACAGAAAAGGCTTTGATTAAATTACAGGTTTCATATCTTTTCTTTTGGGTAAATGGATGATTGAATCAGGGACCGGGATCATCTCATGTTGAACACAACAAATGCTCCCTCACATAACAAAGGGCTTATGGTATCAAAATGTAACTAAAATAAGATTGATTTCTGTTTTGGGTATTAAGGTTCATTCTTCACCCAAATATAAACTCAAACTTTCATAAAGGTAATCTCCAAGTAAGCAGTTAGATCTCCCATATTAGAGGAAAAGAAAGGTATGTACTTGCTCTACCTCTTATCCTTTTAGGATTCTGATCACCCTCAATTGAATGTTTCAATTGAAAGTTTGAGCTTTTTATAAGTGAATTAAAAAGGTTTATTTCCTAAAACAGAAACCACCTCAGATACTTCAGCGCTCATCTTTATTACTACTAGCCCATTAAGTTTCTGAAAACTAGGAAGATAGATTATAACACACATTTGACAACCAGATGGCCATTGTGTCAGTTGTGCTTGGAACATATTTCATCATAGCGTAAAGAATGAGCGCAACAATTATGATTATCATAGAACTGCCAGGCCAGACAAGAACGAAAAGAGCCATGACTACAAAAGAAGATGAAAAGAGAACCTACTCATCTTATTGCAATAAATCCTCCCTACAAATGAAAACCAGGGCTTGCAAGCTCATCTTCTTCAACATAAAATCAATTTTTCAACTAATACAAAGATTGCTGGCCAATTAATAATACTTCCTGTTTGTATATTAATAAAACTCTTTATCAGATATACCACAATTCTTCACGGAGATGAATGTAAGCGGGTAACATTTCATCACAGTTTGAACGAATGGGTCAGCCACCAAACGACACAAAAGCAGATAACTCACCTGCCTGCCCCAAAACGCCACCCAAACAAACAACAAATTAACTAACTAATTACCACCTTCGTCAGTACCCGCCAGCTTTCTCCTCTGTTGATGCTCTGCAACTTTATAATCAACCACTTCACGAAATAAAAGTGGATCCAACACACAATTTTCACTTCCATAAACAGCAGCTTGTACACTTGCCATCAATTTTGCAACCTCTCTTCCTGAAAATCCATCAGTTTTTGCAGCAGCTTCCCTAATTAGATCATCCGTTAGACCCTTGATTTCTATCTGCTGCTGTTGTTTCTGAAAGAACTTTGAAAATAATCCCGGCTTTTTTGCACCAGCCTTAGCAATGTATTTGTCTAAGTATAGTTTCAAAAGTTTGAATCTTTCTTCTTCTCCAGGTAAAGGGAATTCCAAAACTTCATCAATACGGTCCGCAACTGCTGAGTCAAGATCACCAGGACGGTTTGTCGCAAGTGCTAAAACTATGTCTTTTGATTGGTCACCAGTGCGAAAAAGAAGGGCATTTAGGGCACTCCTTTGAGCTTCACTCATATAAGTTTTGTTTCGCCTGACAAAAAAAGATTAAAAATTATGTTATTGCACCAGCCAAACTGTAACGTTATATCATACTCCAATGGAATTAATGACTTACTCGCACAAAAATGCATCTGCTTCATCAATAAAAAGTAATAAGCCTCTATTTGATTTCTTGGCCCAATCGAATAGCTGATGTATCTTTGTAACAGCCTGGGAACCTAGAGGTGCAACATCTCCACCAGTCATCAATGCATAATCAAGTCCCTGGGACATTTCAAACCGTGTAAGATAGAGAAGAATAAAAAATAAGTCAAAAGAAGGACACAACTAAAAGTGGCAGCATGGTTGGGTTGGGTAACAACTAACAAGTCAAAACAGGTCATTTTTTCAGCACTGATTATAGCGCCCCAGGTTGGTTGACACACATGTTTTTTGTTCTTCTAAGCTTTTATAATTTATTATTATATAATTTTTATAAAAGTATTATCATTACTATTAAAATCTAGTTCTTCAAGTGAAATAATTTATGAGGATGATAATAGAAGAAACATAGGCGAGCTATTACTTTTTTAGGAGACCACTTTAATTTGACCTTTTGATTTTATCTGTTTTAAGGAAAAAAATACAACCCAAATTGACCCATACATAGACATAACCAAATTAACTGTTTACATACAGAACAACTATAAAGACAAGAAAGGGAAAAACTCGTACGGATTTTTGTGCTAATTCTCTCGCTGCCATTGTTTTCCCTGTTCCTGGAGGACCATAGAAGAGCATGTTTCTAAATGGTGCCTGATGAGACTTTGTATTGGCAGTTGCACCAGCCAACTGTGTAATTCTCTTCTGCAGAGATGGATTAAGAATCACTTCACCAAATGCATTCCCATTTTGAGAGTTTGCTCCCTTTTGACCACCTTTCGATAGAGTGCTCAACCCACGAGAAAAAAATCCTGACCATGGATATTTTCCTCTAGAAGATTCCCTGATTAGTGATGGTTGCCCCAATATTCTGTCTACATAGCTCCAAACCACCCTAGCACCTTCTCTGTATTACAATAGACAAAAACAAACAAAATATGAAGACTGAAAATTCTGATGATCACTTTTAAACTTTTTGGACATAGACCAGCAGTTTACTCGGGAAGAATGCTAAAATGATTAAGGGAGCACTGAACTGTGAAAAATATTCATAACTTGTTTAAGGGAGCACCAAGACACTCACTATATAGTAATGAATGATACCTTGTTGTGTAGATACCTGCAGCAAGAGCTGTGACACCCCCAACAGCTACAACCATCTTGTTTTGATCAGTTAATATTGCACGCAGACCACCTATAAAACAGTTCATTTAGGCGTCATTAATCAAGAACAATAGATGAAAAAAAAGTTCTACCTATTAGAGATGGAAAGATGGGTAGGTTGAGTAACCAGTCAAGACAAGTTTAATTTATTATAGACCAACTATTTAGTAAGGTTCAAAAAGGGTCAAATCGGATTGAATTGACTTACAGACCACTTTTTGTCCATTATTATAAAATTTAATGTGTAACTTATAAACATATTATCATCATAATCTTCTAAATCTTTGAACACAACAATCTTTAGAATTGTATGCCTAAAAAATAGACGTTGGACAACCCTCAACCCATATGAGCTATGACTGACCCATTTGCAGTTTTGCACGTTCCCCTTTTAGCTAACTTTATGATTTGAGCCAAACACAGCTAGAATCGATCCTTTTATAGATAAATGGGTCAAAATATGTATATGTACTAGCTATGTTGAGACTTACTAACAAGGAGCGTGCACAATCTCTTATTATAATAATAAAAATTAATCAAGGCCTCATTACATGCAACTTTTTATGAAAATATTTACCTCCAATGTGTTCAAAAGTGGTATTAATTGCAGATACCCATTTTTCTCTCTCAGCATTTGCACGTTCTACTAGCATCCTCTTATTCACGTCTTCAGCCAATTTAGCTTCATGGGCCCTTCCTTCTGCTTCAGCCATAGCCTTAACCCTAATTGTTTCTCTCTCAATCTCAGCTTTCTCCCTTTCCGTTTGTCTGCGTTGTGCTTGAATTTGCTCTTCTGTTGCTCGTCTGTGTTGTTCTTGCCTAATTGATGATTCTTCTTGCATTTTCACAAGTTCTTGATTTCTTGTTCTGTGATGTTCATTTTCAGTCTGCAAGATATATAAAGTTCACCCCATGATGATAGATATAACGGCATAAAATTAAACTACAAAAACACATGGGAAACATACCTGCATTCTCTTCCTTGCCAGTTCATCCTCGTAGCGAGCCATTTGTGATTTTATTTGGGCTTGTTGCTGAGCTAACTTTTTCTGTTCATCATATATCACCCTTTGCCTCTCCTAGAAAACACAATGAACAATAACAATGAACCTCATGCAAAACAAATGGTTTTAATACTTTACATGGAAATTAATGTACATTTTAGGTACAACTTTACAAAAGATTCTTTACAATCAATTCACAAGGTTTCAAGTCCTTCAAAGACAACATTTTAGTTAATGATAGCAAATACACGTGCATAATGTCAATGCCTGTTTTAAATTATAGACTCTGGAAGCGTTTCAATCATGTTGCATTTGTATGCACATGCACGTATATAAATAATTATAATCAAATACATTTTAAGTGACATTTACACTGCCTATCAATCACATTCAATCCGAACCACACCCTGATTTTCGGATTGAATTTTACAATACATACAAAATACATCTGCGAATCACACACACACACACACACACACACACACACACACATCAATTTGGAAACAGGGGGAGTGCAGATACTTACAGTTTCAGCCTGAGCTTGCATTGCAATAAACTCGGCTTTCTTTGCTGCTAAATCCGCCTGCCTAGTCTCTTCCTGCTTCTTCATCAACTCAAAAATCTAAAAACAACACCAACCACAAATTATCACCACCAAATAAATAATCACATCAAAACACCCAAATTTCAAGATAAAAAAACAGAAACTCAATTTATCAAGTAACAAGCTCAATTTATTCCATATGCTACACTATTATATCAGTAGAGCAAAAACAAAAGTTAGAGAATTAGGTCAAGGAAAAAGTCAAAACCTTTTTAGGTTCTTTAGATTTAGCAATTATTTCGACAGCTGCAGCACCTCTTTCCAACGGTTCAGGATCAAACCCTGCGGAGGTTGTTCTAGGGTTATCGTTACGAACACGCGGCGGCGGCGGTGCGTCATTTTGCGGCGGAGGTGATTGAGGGTCAACTGGAGCTCCGGCAGCCGGCGCCGGAGACGGTGATGGTGAAGTGAAGGTAGGGAAGTTAAAGAGGCTTGAAGCTTTCGACATTGATATATATAATTAATATGTATATGTATATATGTGTGTGTGAATTTGTTTTTGTTTTTTTCCTAAGTTTAGAAAAACCCTAGGGTTTTATTGGGGAATTGAAGCTTGATGAATAAGAAAGATGAATTAAGGCTTCATTTATTTTTGATGATTTATTTTAATTTTAATTTAAAAAAGAAAAGAAAAAAGAAAGTGGTGGAAGAAGGTGCTTCAGGGTTTATGTAGGGTTTGATATTGGCGGTTTTGGGCCAAGATTTATACGGAGTATATCGGGTGACCCGGTTTAACCCGGTTTAATACATCTTCAAAATAAAAAGCGCAAAGCAGCACTAAATTTTTATAAGTTGAAAAAAAAACCTTGTACGAATTTATCATGCAGAGAAAATTGCATTAGTCGTCCATGTGATTTACACAAAATAGCACTGGTAGTCCCTCGCAGTTTTTTTTTGCACTGGTCGTCCCTGTGGTTGTTAGTTGTTGCACTGGTAGTCCTTGTGGTTACTCTCCGTTAGTTTTCTCCGTTAAAAGGATCAGCTATGTAATTTTTTTTCCTTATCGCTAACGATGGTTAGTTTTCTCGTTAAAAGGACTAGCAGTGTTATTTTTTTTTTTTTTCAGATTTCAATTTTATTTAAATTTAATATTATTTTTAATTGTATTTAGTTAATTTAATTTTAGAATAATTTAATCAATTTAATTTAATTATTTTAAGCAACCTTTTTCAGTGCCAATTATTTTATTTTTTACAATTAAAATGATCAACTTAAATATTTATTTATTCAAATTTGTTTTAAGTGTCTCAATCTATATAAACCCATTAAAAATATAATATTATAAAAATATAATAGTTTATACTCTTAATTTTGCATATCATCGTCGATTTCATGACTCCGCATAAACAATCCTACATGCCTACATATATATTATTAACAGTTTTGTACACTATGAACGTATTCAAATTGCACGTTATCAACATGTAACATTTTTAGTGGGTTTATATAGATCGGAAAAAAAAAAAAAAAAAACTAGAATAATGAAAATATTTAAGTTAACCATTTTAATTGTAAAAAGTAAAATAATTATCACTAAAAAGGTTGATTAAAATAATTATACTAAATTGATTAGATTATTATAAAAATAAATTAACTAAATACAATTAAAAATAATATTAAATTTAAATAAACTTGAAATTTGAAAAAAAAAATTACACAGTTAGTCCTTTTAACGAGAAAACTAACGGTCGTTAGCGATAAGAAAAAAAAATTACATAGCTGGTCCTTTTAACGGAGAAAACTAACGGAGTGTAACCACAGGGACTACCAGTGCAACAACTAGCAACCACAGGGACGACTAGTGTAAAAAAAACTACGAGGGACTACCAGTGCTATTTTGTGTAAACCACAGGGACTACGAATGCAATTTTCTCCATAATGCATGATAATTCTGCATTTGCCAAGAACTTTATGCAAATTAACTACTTCTATACATTGAATAAATAATAGTAACTTCTTATCTTGTAAAATAATAGCTATTATAGATGTTATGGCAATATGATAATCATTTTTGACATTGTGTTGATGCTTTGCGCTTAGAGCAAAGGGTGTGGATCACGAAAACTCGACACATCATGGTAACATTGAGAATCAAGTTGAACACATTTTAAACCGTTGTAAATATGTTGATAGTTAAGACTAGGGGTGGCAATTCGGGTTGGGTCAAGTTGACCCGTTCGGGTTATCGAGTTTGTGGGTCAGAAGTAGTCGACCTAAACCTGACCTGATTTTATAATCGAGTTGAGTATTTCAACCCAACCCAACCCTGACCCAACATTACCCGACCCAGATTACCCATTTATCTAGTGTGATAAACATGTTTTCGGGTCATTTTCTATTAACGGATCAATTTCGGATCAAATAGATCACATTAATAGGCATAAAATTGTTTATAAAATTCAAAAAATCGTATCACCTATTAAGTTCATCAAAATTTAATACTAAAACACCATTAAATACGTTGGATTATTATATTAAAAAAAAACATCTACATGTTAAGCTACATTTAAAATTTATTCAGGTTGTCGGGTTAACCCAAAAACTCATTAGGTGACCCAAACCCGGCCCAAAAAATAGTCAGGTTGGTGGGTTCTTAGATCAAAAAACCTCAACCCAGCCTTAATTTTTTCGAGTCGGTTTCGTGTCGAGTTTCGAGTCGTGTCGAAAATTGCCAGTCCTAGTTAAGACCCATTTTTATTTTGCATTTATATTTTAAAGTTTAGAAAGAAAAAAGGGTTTATTGTTTCGTTATGCGTTAAACTTTACACTTTTTACTATTGTATGAGGCGTACTTTCATTTGTTCAATTGTATGTATTTAACTTGTAAATATCGTCTATTGTATGTAATCTTTCCTTTTTGGGTAAGGACACAAAAAGAAACTTTCCTATTTTGGCTTTACTCAAAAATGAAAGTTTACATACGATAGATGATATTTACAAGTTCAATACATACGATAGAAGTTTTCAAAGTTCAAATCATATAATAGTAAAAAATGTAAAGTTTAATACATAACGAAACAATAATCCCAAGAAAAAACTAGTCATACAGTGTGACCTACTGGTCCGACCATGTTGGGCTGTTGGCTACAACGCTAGACTTGTGTAATCACGTCAATATGGTAAATGGATGGCCTGGTAAATGGATGGCCTTGCCAACCAGTACGATACCACACTTTGTTGGAATGCATGAAATACGGTAAACGGAGGAGGTTTTCCCTGTTCAGGTTACCCGGGGAGGGTGATGTACGCGGCCTAACCGGGTTATCCCGTGACCGTTTCCGACCCTTTCCCTGACCTCCGCAAGACTCTTATTGGAAGTTTGGGTCTGATAATTTTATTTTAATAAATAATCTAAATAAATAGCAACGGAACGGAAACAAAGTAAAATACAACATGAAGACATAGTTAGAAGTTAGAACATATCAAAGAATAGTTCAATAAAAACAAAACTTGAAAGCATCTATTATATGTTATATAGAAATTTCTTTGAATGTTCATAGTAACAAAGCTCTCCTAGTGTTCAAAGAATTAAGAGTACTCCCAAAATTATCATCTCTTGTATACAGTACTTCCCAATGCTTAGCAATTTTTAACCAAGTCTTCAAAGATTTGTGCCTAACGTCAAGAATCAGATTAACCAAGTCTTCAAAGGTTTGTGCTTTAACGTCTAAAATCAGGACCGAACCAGGACCAAACCCATTAACCCGACTCAAGGCTTACAGCCCGGTTCACATCTATCTTACCTTCAACATGGCTAGACAAAAACACTAAAAAGCCTCTTTTTGAGTTGAAGAAACACTACAAAAACAATACAATTGGATATGGGAAAATGGTGTTACACCATCTCTATTGGCCACCCACCATAATCCTGCTTGTTAAAAAGAATATAGTTTTGTAATAATAAACAAATAGTTTAGGGGAACTGAAACGATCCACCGATCTGGTTTTGACCCTGTGGAGGATTGATCGCGACCCACAGAAGCGATATGGTGATTGCAATGAGTCCAGACCACACAAACACAATCGTTGGTGTCCTCCCTCTTCTTCCCATCAACCCTTTCGCAAACGGGTATAAATGAGCCAACACCCAAAAACTAAAAAACACTCCACCAAGAAGACGACTCCATTGTGGTATCGTGCTGTATATTGTCCGACTGAACCCCACAGCGATAGCAATCAAGTTAACCATCATTATAGTTATGGGTGGGATCATGAGCGATGTCCATTTCACAACGTAAAGATCCGCAAACTCATCATCGTCATCATCACCAGCGGATTTGGATGTCAATGTGAATGAGATTTCAATCCCAGCAACTACCTTCAAAAGTCCTTGCATAACGGCTGCTAAATGAGCACTTGTTCCACCGATTAACCAAAACTGTTCGTTTCTCCACCATTCTTCTAACTCAATCCCGGACCATTTAACCTCCAGTACCGCAAGCATGACGATAGTGAGAGTTATAATCAGAAGGTAGACAAGGAACGTCACGTTTAACGTCTGCACAATAAACTGGCCAGAAAAGAGGGAAAGTGCCGGGAGAAAGCAGTAAACAATCAGGAAAATCGAGGTAAACGGATAAATTCCGACGTTCAAGTATGCGATTCTCTGCAAAATCTTCATTCTCGAGCTTGCTAACAGAGCGTTATTACGTGAAAAGAAGATCTCGACTGACCCTGTAGCCCAACGGAGCACTTGATGAAGCCTATCAGTCAGATTGATCGGAGCTGTTCCACGAAAGGCGTCTCGTTTAGTAACACAATATACTGATTTCCAACCTCTGTTATGCATCCGATAACCTGTGACAACATCTTCAGTCACGGACCCATAAATCCAACCGACCCGTTGCCCCCACTCGGTTTTATCCTCGTACCAGCATGAAATAACACTTATAGCTTCTGCAACAGTTGAAGCATCTAGAAGCTCCCGGGGAATGGTTAGGGCACCGGGCGGCCTTCCATTCTTGACTGCCGGATGATCAGCAAGTGGACGACCTTGAAACTCGGCCACGGGAATGGAATCGATTAGAAGAGTTGAGTTTCCAAATTTCTTTGGAGCAAGAGAAAGATTCATGTCTTCGTCATCAGAATCACCCATTCGTAAAGCCCGATTTTCTTCTGGCGTGCTAAATTTTGCTTTTCTCCGACCACTACAGCAACAGCTACAGAAACTTGGGTGGTGTTCTTTAGACCTAGGCGGGTCAAACCCGTAAAGAGCGATTCTCCTAAATAGACACCCGGTACCCACATAAACGGGTCCTTGGAGCCCGTCAAGTGCACGCATGTTCCCATCGAAGAAAACCGTGTTGTGGTTGGCGTAACGATCAGATGTGTCAATACCCTCGAATCTTTGTGGGAACTGGACGTAGCAGAGGCGGTCACCACCTCTATCCATCATGAAACACATGCCTTCTCTCATGGCTTGAGAATTATAGATATAATGATCACAGTCGAGATTGAGAATGAACGGACCGTTAGACATGATTGCAGAGGCTCGAACAAGTGCGTTCATGGCCCCTGCTTTCTTGTTGTGATCGTAACCTGGACGTTTCTCACGGGATACATATACAAGCATAGGAAGACGAATGTCAACATCAGTAAAATCGAGCATTCCGGCATCATCTTCTGTGCCTTGTAATGGATCATCACTTGGAGGTTTTAACATCACCTGTCCAAGTCAAACCCCATATCTAATTAATCTTTGGCTTCACAGATTAACAACAAATATCAAATTTGCTAAAACTGAATATTGTGTTTACCTGAATGATTCCAGAATGATCACCTTTCGAGTGTTCTGGTGCAGGAGACAACCACGTTCCAGGCCAATGAGTTCCGTCAGCCATCCATGTAGCCTTTAGAACCTTGATCATCTCGACAGGTTCATCGTCTCTCTTTTGTCTCTGTTGCTTCATGGCCTTTATCTCCTCACGTGCATGATATGCATCAGACCGACGGCGTATAGAGTCTGGAAGACCGTTGATCCGTACCTTAAACTCATCAAACTCCCGTTTTACCCTTCTACGATCTTTCACAAAATCTGACTTTACCTTGTTCTTATAAGGATCCTTCTTTAAATTAAAATATGACTCTGGGTTCCTAGGTTCAATATTATGTTTTCTACAAAATGGGACCCACATGTTAGCAAAGCTAGCAGCTTCCGCCATGGCCTCAAACGTTAAAAGTGCACCACCATCATCAGAAACATAGCATGCAAGTTTTTCAACAGGATAATCAGCAGCTAGAATCGATAAAATGGTGTTTGCAGTAACAAGTGGTGGTTCTTTTTCTGGATCTGCAGTCGAGACAAAGATATCAACGCCTGGTAAATCTGATTTTCCAGTTGGGTTGTTTAGGGTCGGTAATTCAAATTTTTCTTTCAGAACATTAAGATCGGTGGCACGGTTGACTGGGTTGACTTTAGGCAACTGGTCAAGGATCCAAGAAAAGGCGAACCATAGTTCACAAACAATTGACATTCCCCATAGCCAGATTGCATCGTTGTTTGGGTGGTTAATTCTCCAGCTCAAGAAGAGTACAAGAACAACCATTCGAACAACAATAAGAAGCCTGCACATAATATACACGAAAAGAACATTAATTTAAATACTGTGAAATACAGAAGATAGCGAATACAGAATGATCTTCGAAATGACCATAACTGCAGCAACACTATCTGGACAAATATGCGTGTTAGGGAAATCTTCTATTATATGTGCATTTCAGAAGTGAATATGAGATATTTGATAATCAAAATCTATAATCATCTGTACTATAGGGGGTAGTAGGAGACACTCTGGGATGCGTATTTACTATTTAAAGTTGTAATTCAGTTGTTTGAGTGTTTGACAAATTATGATTTATGATTATACATAATATGACCAAAAAGGACAATCTTGTGAAGAGTTTGTAAGATAGACATAAAGTCTCTCATTTTATTTTATAAAAAAGGGTGATTAAGTAATCTTTATTTTACGGGTTGATAACCAGAAACCTTAGCTGGTACGAAACTGATTAGTCAAAAATTGGTCATTGAACCCCTAATTAATCAACCAGAAGCACAAGTTGTTCTTCCGAACATCAAAAACTAATTACGCAACTCACAAAATTGAAATAATCAACTGCAACATGAAAATTCACACATCCCCTAATTTTAGGTTTGTACCAATCTACCAAAACAGATTGACTCAGATAGGGGATCAACAGTAATTGAACAGTCCTACATTGTCAATATAAAACAAAGTAATTGACTTTCTACCACAAAATGAAACAAGGTATATAACAGGATGCCTAAAATTTAGAGAACTTGAGGATTCCTAAAAAATTACATTAAATCTTTTAGTTAGCATTTGACTAACTAACTCTCTACCACCAAATATATCACATGAACATCAAACAATAGACATAGTAGACATATAAAAAGAAAACGGAAACAAGAAATATACCTATACGGACTCAGAATAGCAGCCGGGATCCTTAACTTACGTGTTAAAGGTCTCCACGGTTTGTTCATCAACTCCAATGAATCAACGTGATCATGATCATCATTATCTTTACCATTCTCCATCAATCCCTCTTTAGGCCAAATAGCATTTCCGTATCCGTACGTCCCACTCGTCTCAAATAACCACCTATTATGATCAAAGTCTCCCGTTTGACTTCTCATAAGCGCAGATTTCGTTGACTTCATCAACGACAACCTCCTCTCATTTTTTGTCATCCCAATTGGGGGCGGCAACTGAGCTAACCGCCCATTTCCACCACCACCATTATTATCACCTAATTCATCCAAATCAACACTCTTATATGACTCCTTACACCCCGGGCATATCCCATCACCAGTTTTAATAGCATCGAGATAACAATCCCTACATATTTTAAAATCACATTCACACGGCAAAATATCATCACCGCGCTCATCGCTCATCACTTTTGCATCACATCCAGGAACAGAACAAGACGAGCCTTTCGCTCCCGCCATTTGCGGATGATTGATTTCCGAATCAATCACCTTGTCCATAAGATGAGCGCGAGTTACCGCATTAAATCCACCAGTAAATAACGAACTTGATACATATTGTTCTTCGACCTTTTGTGAGATCGCATCCATCGGTTGGTTATCAGGTGTTGGTGGTAAATGCACGGTATAATTCATAAAATCCTGACTACTAAGTTCGCTATCGAGATCATCTCTAGAGTAATTCACATACCTTCCGGATGACGTTCGCCTTGCGAACGTCACCGTAGGAGGTAACGGCGGTTTTTGTGAATCAGCAGCATCTGAACTAATCGATAAGTTTGATCTAGTAGGTTTGAACGTTTTGTTGTTGTTCGATGACATATTTGCGATTATAATTCAACCCTGTAACAAAAAAAAAAAAAAAAAAAAAAAAAAAAAACTAAGATACAAAAAGATCAAATACCCAACCCGAATTTTGATCCATTTTCATTATGCAGCACCAATTACTCATTTGATCACGCCCGGACAACAGTCAAGCGCAGTCAAATACGCAATGATACGCATACTGCTAGCACCGCGCACCGCTAACAAAACGCATTGTTTTAACTGATTGAAGTTGGAAGAGTACAACATACCTTTATAAATAGAGATACATTTGGTGTACGTATGTAGATAGTGATGAAGATTAGCAAGTATTAAGCTGGAATCCTGAAATGAACAGATGAATTATGTTAAGGTTAGAGTTAGTAAGAGGTAAGAATTGGAAGATTGAAGTTAGAATTGAGCAGAATGTACCTTGAGATTGGTGCATGTATGTAATATGGTAATGGAGAGTGATGGGAAAATAAAAGTTAGGGTTTGAATGACAAATGGAGGCAATTATATGATAGGTAGTAGGAAGAATAGATCTAAATCTGGAATTAGAATGAGAGAGCTGGCAATCGATTGGGTACCGACATTTAACATGTGAACGTGAACCCATGTAAGTACGCGTCATTACAAAAATACCATTTTTCCATTGAAGACGGAGACAATTATCTATCTATCCTCCCACGATCACCGCCATTTTCCTTTTTTAAATTTTAATTATTATTGCTTCCTTTTCTTACCCTTCACCATATTCACCAACTAGTAATAACAAATTATTATTATTATTATTATTTACTTCAAAATTAAAGTTCTCATTATTGATAATCTTAATAAAAAGCTATACCAAAAACCTGATTAAAACTTACTAATAAAATCTAAAATGATGACATTATAATAAAGGAAAGGGTTAATTGTTTCATTATGTATTTAACTTTACCTCTTTTACTATTGTATGCAATCAACTTTCAAACGTTCTATTGTATGTATAGAACTTTTCAAAAATGTCTATTGTATGTATCGGGTGACCTGTTTGCTGACGTGGCACTGATTTGTCATCCTACGTGGCATTTGGTTGCAAACACAGAAAAACCGGCTACCTGCTGAGCAGGTCACCCAATACATACGATAGACATTTTTGAAAGTTCGATACATACAATAGAACGTTTGAAAGTTGGTTGCATACAATAGTAAAAGAGCTAAAGTTAAATACATAATGAAACAATTAACCCAAAAGGAAAATGGTAACGTCAGAAGTTTCAGACATATATCAACACTTATACTTACACCATAACAAACTAACTGTTTGCCTCTTAATATCGGTTTAAGTATAATGATTCATACTTTTTTAGAAAGACAATGAATTCACACACCCCTTCATTAATATACACATTTAACACACAACCGCATAGTTAAATGGTTATTTCGATACCCTGCACCAATGGCCATTTGGCATATCCATATTTACTGAATTTATTAATGGAACAGATCGTGTAAAATATTACACGTTAGAATAATATTATATTAATATATTAATTAATATATAAAATATAAAATAAAAATATAATTCATCGAAAGGGAAACATGAAAGTGATGGTTTCAATCATGGAATGCATATGACCAATGTGGGTTGCACGTCCCCCATGATCCTTCTTCACAACCTCCCCTTTCCTACAATTAATGATTCCCACACCCATACACAGCATCACCATATCTAGGATTCTTGATGCCTCAAAACTCTTTTCTATAATAATAATTTAAAACACTAAACAATCTTTTACTACATACACATCTTCTACACGTAACGAAAGAATAATATTAGAAGAAAAAAATATTGTTTCTTTATAATGTTTAGAAATGGGAACAACCATGGGAAAGATTACATGAGAATCCCCCACCCGTCATGGAGGCAGTGGGCTGGTAACGTTGGGACGCCTGCAGTCACACATGCAGATGCTTCTTGACTCTTTTACTACACGTTGTGACCTCCGTATGTGAAGCTTGATATTCACGACTTTGCCAGCCATCTGTTAACACACCAATAAAACAACTATCAGATTGGTAACAATGAATGAATGGAAGTGAAGGGCGGGAACTCTAACATGTCAAAACGGGTCGAGTTGGGTTGACCTGAAAACACATGTGATCCATTTTTTGTAGCTAATTCATGCATTTATTGTCATCACAGAAACATAATTTTACAATAAATACTTAAAATCTTTGAATTAAAACAATGTATGTGGTTGTATGCATCAAAAACAGACTTGAAACCAAGTTGACTTTTCCATAAGTAATTGGGTCAAAATAAAAGGTCAAGACTAGTATCATTAAGATAGAGTAGCACACCATTCTCCAAACCAAGTCTTCTGGCCCCAACGGTTGAGCAGGATGGGAATACAAGAAATGCCTCACGTACTGTCACATAAACAAATATCATCATCAAAATTCAGGAACAGAAGAATCATACTATAAATTTCATTTTTTATAACAGGCTGCAATGAGCTATTTGGAGTTTATAAGATGTTCACTGAAGCAGCATGTTGTTAAACATTAGTAACTAGAGTAACCATACAGGGATTTACTTGAAATTTAATTGACAAATAGATCAGTGCACTATGGACTGGGTGACTGTTGGGGTGACTGTTGGGAAATTAGTGAGGCAACTGTCCTGATCACTATCAACACCTCACATGTACAACGGATATCTAGCACACTAGCATACATAAAATAAGTCATGCTGAAAGGGGTTCAATCAACAGTAGATAGTTCAGCAACGAATACAACTTTCACGTACAAAATGGGCCATTTAGGAGGAAAAAAAATGATTTTTAGCTTAAGAATAGAGGTATGAAAACACAACTTCCAGAAGTATCTGAAATAACTAGTAATTTACTACACTCAATTTAAGATATTGTGATGGGTCTTGAGAGTTTATATATTGTTTAGTCAAAAACTTATATATTTCACAAAACTCAAAGATGTTGCAGCATGCTTTTTATATAGCAAATTCACAGTCACAAACCTTGGCTAAATTATCTTGCATTTCTTTTATCTGGGTAGCTTTGATATTTCTCAGGTATGCCAAAAGCCAACCTGGCTGCACAGCATCACTTGAAGAAACAAACATAGAGATCTGCAACAATGATTAAGATATAAGCATCAGTTAGAATTTACAGGAAGAAACAAGGACTTAAATGCTAAATATTGTATAAGCTTAAAGGTTTGACTCATATTAAAAGATGGATAAATGTGTTGGCACTTACCTTACGATAATCAAGTATTCCTTCAAAAGGAAGCTCAAGTTCATCACTAATTATAACGGGTATGCAACCACTAACAATGGCATCAAACAATCTAGCAGAAGATGGTGTATCACCAGCTGGACTCAGGCAAAACACAGATCTGTTTACCAAATAACAACCAACTCAAAAATGTATAACAACACCGCCCATGAGAAAATAATTGATTCAGGGACAAAAAAGTACTTGCGCATGCCAGTTTGTGCAGCTATTTTCCCTGCCTCTCCCGCACTTCCCTCTTCAATGATGACATCACTAGCATCACCAAGTTCTGACCCAAGTTTAGAACGAATCTTTCCTCCCTGAATGTAGGATATAATATAAGTAATTATCACATTAATAGATAGATCTAGTCATACGGTAAAGCAGGAAAGAACAAGATTTATTTCCAAGTATCTACTGCCTATGTACAACAATTTTTTTATGTATGCTAAAAAAAAAGTAAATTGGATCATTGAAGAAGAAAAGTGGTTTAGTTCCTGACTTCTAATGATTCACTTATGATTTTCTGTTTGTGATTTAAGTGCTTTTAACTTGTCAGATACAAACACATAGCCTAATTCGACACATATGCAGCCCAAAAAAATGGGATGAAATTGCCACCGACTGAAAGGCTCAGTTTGTATGCTAAGCCCAGCTTAGCACATATGCAGCCCAAATATGAGCCAAGCTAGCAGAAAGAATAAATAAGATCCTTTTAAACATATTTAGACAGAATCAGCTTTAGAGTCTTGGTCAAAAATCATACAGCGTTTCTTTTAAGCCTCCCTCGAAAGTATAGCAGTGTGGTTCTCCTTGGTGCACTTTCTGATAAGCATTTGGCATCACATAAATCAAGATTGGGAACATAAGGAAGTATCAAATCTTTTTCAAGTGAAACTTGGCCAGGCTTGTACCTGAAATTGTAAATATAGATTAAAAATAATGAAATAAAAATTAAGAAAATATATTCATGTATGATAACAAGAATATAACAGATACCAGTTCCCTGTGGAGTCCATATCTGGTAACAACCATATTGCATTTTTCACAAATTTGCGAACAGTCTTAAAAGACCACGGATGATGAATTGGAAATATGTGATCTCTTCCCTCAGAGTGCTTCCATGCAGGCTGATCAGTAACCCACTTCAATGCTTCCTGAAATATCACAAAATTAAATAAATTCATAATCATAATAATAATAAAATCATCAAAAAATGGAGGTTCATTAGAGAAAGAACCCAAAACTACACGTCCTATAATTAGTTACAGGTCATTCTATTACTGATTTTCCTGCCCAAGTTAATGTATTTGACTATTTGCATTCCAGGGTGTGTATATTCAACGCATCAATTCTCATATAACAATCAAACTACACAACTAGGATAGATAGAACTTTCTAAGTACATGTTATGAATGCCTCAAGAATTTTTCAAATAAGTAAACATTGGTATCCACTCACACCCTGTAAAGCGTCTTGCATTGCTGTTTCTCCAACAAGAAGTAACTAATAGTTGTGAAAAACGGAACATAGAAGAGATCAGCAACTTCCTGTTTATGAACTCGTACAACACTTTTCAGTTTCCTTTCCGATTCTGGAGCAATTAAATCTGCCCACAGCCAGTAGTCAATAGAGTGCTGCACAGGAACACAGAGAAAATGAATAGTTAAGACAATACAGCTAGTGTTTGGCATTCGATTCTAATCAATCTGGATCTATATAATCAACTGTAATAAAACAGCCTGCAGAAGATAGTGCTTCATATGCGTTTCTGCCCACTAGTTCGGTGTTTGACAGACTCGATTATGTAACGAGTTACATCTAATAATGCCACAAAATAATCAACATAATCAGTTTCTTTGCAGCTACTCCTAAAAGCACAAAGTATCCAATACTAACAATCATCGTATTCACTACACCTAAACACTTAAAAACTAACAGAAAGAAGCAGTAATAAGATAATCACTTTTTATAACACAATGCCAATCAATATCATTATATAAAAATGCACAATTTGATAAATTCAAGTTACCTGTTCGATAAGCCGGTGAACGGGACTACCATTAGAAGTAAGATTAACAGTCTCTCTATACGTATTTTGATACAACGAAAGCATATCATAAGTAAACTTAGCCGGCATCTCATAAACATAAACCCTAACAGGCAACAAATTGCTTTCATCACTATAAAGCCTAGCAGTTTCCGCTCTCCAAATCAAATCATCTAGTTTCCCAACTTCCCGCTGCTCATCATCACTCGCCGAATCACCGACCGTATCGTCACGTGATCCCGAAATTCTAGTTTTTTTCAAAAATTGTTCGAGTGAATTAACGAATGAGTACTCAACGTTAGGGTTTAGATACGGTTGGTTTGAGATTGAAGTGTGTGAGTAGGAGATGGAATTGGTTGGAGGTGAAGTGTTGAAGATGTGGTAAATGAGAAAGAAACAAGTGAGTGTGATGATGATTAGGAAGAATGGAGATCTGGTGAATTTGGTGAAATTAGGGTTCATTGAAGAAGATGAATATTGTCTACCACCAGCCATATGATAATAGACGGTGGTTCAGTAGAATAGTAGATCACTGAAGCTCAGGTTGCTTTGATTGAGCCTTTGAGATTTTAATTAAACAAACACAGTGGTAATAGTTGGTTAATAAACTAACTGCTCAAAGTTTGTTAAATATCGAAATTATACCGTGGTTACCCAACTTCAATTTTATCATTTTATAAATTCAATCGAGATAATAAATGTATATATTCGTGGTACCGTGCGGCTTATTTCTATAACAATCCAATGGTCGAAAGATCATAGATCTGTACTACGTGTATTTTGATATCAAACAAGACCACGATACTGATAAGCTTGCTTGTAAAAACACAATTCAATAGTGATGACAGGGAGAGGTATACAACAACATGGTAATGGTAATTTTACTATAAAACAGCAAATCACATCACTTTTGTATCTATAGAGTGAAAAAAACCTAGCAATAGTTCAGAGTTTCAGACCATAACCAGCTTTGTCTTACACAAAATGCATGTAAAAACAATGGTAAAGCTCCAATATGACCCCACACCAAAATAATCGGAAAAAAACAGAGAACATAAACTGATAAAAGTCTAAATTCATGTTCATCACAATCTGAGCAAGACATGATGTGCTGGAAAGGCCTAAAAACTAATAAGATCGTCCTTGGATGGTTTATCCTTTTTTGGTTCGGAGGAGCCGCCACCTTTCTTCCCAAATATCATCTCGTCAAGATCATCCATCATCTCATCGTTATTATTGTTGCCACGAGACCCTGCAGGCTTTCTGATCAATGATTCTTCTTTCCCTACATGAGGTGGCTCATCAGGCTCCGCAGCAACAGCGATCATAGCAGGTTCTGGCTCACGATGCACCTCACTAGGTTTCTTCATTTCTTCATACTTTGACAGAACTTTTTGGATTTCATCGTTCACACTCAAGGCCTCAAATAGTAGAGCCTCATCATCTCCTCCTGTCTCCACTATTCTCTGAACAGTAAGTTGGGACTGGCGGCATTGTTGTACGAGTGTCGAGGTCAAATCATCCTGTAATTACAGCAGATATAAATTCTTAGGTCCAAATTTTAACAAAAAAGGCAGATACAATAGGTTTATAGGTACATTATATTTATGGCATCATGTTTACATGAGCCTCTAACTTGAAACCAAAGTAGGTGGGTTGGACGAACAGGTCAAAACAGTTTTAAGATCAGAATGGGTATTTTTATATTTATAGACAATTAGCAGTTCCAAAGTAACTTATGACTGATCAGCAGTCAATCAAGTGCTAACATAAATTATTAACAAGGCACTAATGATATGTTCTACAAATCTCATACGCTTAAGATGAATCTTTGGATATAGTAACAGTACCTGCAATGCATCCTGTTGTGGTGAAGAGGATAGAACAGTCGATAAAAGCTCAAGACTGTTTCTTGCCACATCAAATGCTTCTTTTGTTTGTTCTGCTGATAGGGTTTGAACCGGAATCTCTTGTTGATAAAACTGCTGTGGAGGAACAGGATATACTTCGGAAGGAGGAATTGAACGAGGAGGAGTAAATATAGGAGCCAAACTCTCAGAGTCACGACCAGGAAATCGTATTCCCCTCGATTTCAAACTCTGTCATACATAAACAACAAGGAACATAATCTTACATCAGAATCAATATAACCAACAAACAATGTTCTGAGTGTCGAGTTCTTAATGGAAATTCGAAGTGTTAACCTTGTATGTCTCTTCATAAACAGGCAGATAACGAAGCTCCTCAGTAGACTCACCCCAAGCTTCAATCAAAATCAAAGCTTTATTACGATTGTTAACAACAGTTTGTGGATCATCAATCATCTTCACCATTTCATCAAGCACTCTCTCAGCAGCAACTTCCGAAAAAGCCTTCTCACAGTTCTTAACCACGGTCTCAAGTAAAACCAGAGTCAAATACTGAATCCTAGCGTTCTTCAACATGATTCTTTTCTTTATCGCACGTATCATATCAATACTACTAATCCTCTCATGATTGATCATATCACACAGTTCAAGATTCGTCGCCCAATCAGGCTCATCTAGCGTCTCGGCAGTTGCTTCCTCCACAAGATTATCAGCTTGATTTGGGCCTTGGAAGAACTCCTTCATCTTAAAACTCATCGAGCTTACGCCTGCTGTAATCTTCTGACCAACCTCAGATCCACCAATCTTAAGACGCTCACCAAGTGCATTAACTTTGTCCATTATGTTATCACTCATGATTCCGAAACCCTAAGTTAGTAACACAGTTCACCTCTGATCCTTGATTTTATCAGATCTTCAAAACACCAAACCCTAAACCTTCAACAGTCAAAATAAACCTAATTTAAGTACACAATATCATCATTTAATTATATACACATACATACATACATACATACATATATAAAATAAAATGATAAAGTAAATATCCATACATAAACACATACATATGTATATATATTGCCGGAATCAAGTGTAATTACAAAGGATCGGATATCAGGATGAACAAAAAAAACAATCAGATGAAAAATTAATCAATTATGAAGCCGGATTACAAGTATGAGTGCCAATTAACACCATAATTTTGACAAATTACGAACTAAAATGAATGATCGCATAAGATATTATACAGTAATTAACAATAAAATTATATAATTAACATGAAATTATAACATATGTGCATAACTTATATATATATGGATCGAAGAAACACCTTTTTGAGCTGAATTTGAAAGAAGATGAAATAGTTAGGTTTTTTGTGGAGAGTAAAAAAAGGGGGGTTTAGAATTTGGTCGCACAGAAGACTTTGTTGCAGTGGGTCTGGAAACTTGAAGGTGCAGCAAAGTCTTCTTATACCCTTGACTTTGAACTTTACCTGAATAGTCCCTGAACATGAGAATATTAACTCTTGTAGTCCCTAACTTTATTAAAGTAGTCATGTCAGTTTGCCTTTTCGTTTTGATTAAGTAGCGTGTTTTGCTTTTTCGTTTTGATTAAGTAGCGTGTTTTCTGTTATTTCTACAAAAATCAATATATGTACATAATCGCACATAAAATTAACACTTGTACTATTTTTAGCAAGCCAAAATGAACTATAATCTGATCATTTAGACTATTCACATTGCTGATAGAAATGCTCAGTCGGTTATCAAAATGAGTGGGCCTCCATCAAAACCTCACCAACCGAGTGTTTGTTTGGTTGGTTTTGGTACCAACGGTTGGGGAGTATTATAATATAGTAGGTTGGTTTTGAGTTGTACTTTGTGTAATAAACCTTATACTATGGTTGAAATTATTTAATAAAAATAGGTTTAAGGTGGGTTGGTAATGGGAGTGTAAAGTTAGGTTTAGTTTGGTTGGATAGGTGAAAGAGAGAGAAATGAATTTTTTAATGAATAGTTGGGTTGGTTTTGGTTGTGAATGAGAGTAGTCTTATCAATGATCATGTTAAATGTTATAGTTTAAAGATTATTGCGATTGTAATCACTCATAAAACGAGTTCATCGTCTAAAAGGACTACACTAGGTGGCATATAATTAGACGATCGTATAGTTTTGGTTATGAAAAGGAATAAGAAAATTAATGATAATGTACAACAATGATAATATCTATAATCTATAATCTATAATTTATAGTTTCCTATAATGCATCCTAGTGTTTTATTTTTAGAAAACTCTTAAAAAAATATGACTCAACATTACCATATTTAGTTATATAATTCACATTTTACAATGCAACCCCTATTAGAGCACAGGTAGTCGTTGATGAAATACTGAACTTGAACACTGAAGTTAAAAAGTGAGGTAATGGTTAATTTTGAGGTTCAATGTTTTTTTGATTAATTTATTATTTATTTATTTTTTGTTAAAACATTAAATTAAATACAAAGAAATAACAATAACTAAAAAATAATAAAATTAAATAAAAACAAATACATTAAAAACAATAATTAAAATACAAAAATTGAAAAACAATAATTGGTGTACGGATCGGTCCAAGAGATTAATTTAAATAATAAAAAAACCCAAATAAAAAACAACTTCTTCTCCATTCTTCTTCTCACACTTCTTCTTCTCCATTCTTCTTCTTCAATTCAAAAGTAAATACGGAGTAACTTTTTTTTTATTTAGCCGTTGCATGCAAAAAAGGGGAAAAAATAATTAAAAAAAACAAAACGTCGCACGAAGCAACGTTCAAAACTCGACGGTGGTGGTGAACGGCGGAGAAGAAGGTCGGGGGGAGTGGAGAACCTCGGATTCCGGCGTTCATGGAGGAGAACGGCGACGCCGTTCATGGCCACTCCGTATGCTCTTATTTTCACTTTTCAATTTTCACCATTTATATACCGAATTTCGAACTATACATAAAATCAAACTACGAATATCAACTCACAATTACGGGTAATTCATCAGTGAATAACAAAAATAATATATGACAATAGTTGAGTCACCGTTTATATAATAAAAGTATTAAACTTCGTTGCATAGCGCGGATATTATTCTAGGCTTAATTAATTAAGTTCATATAAAATCGTAATGAATTTAACTCACATTACAACTATTGCGGACCTTAACTAGCTTGTTAATCCATATAGTATTGAAGACGCATGTAATTCTCTCCTCCATAACGTTTTCTTTCCTCTCACACACCAATTTCCGTTAGTCTATCTATTCACATTTATATCTTCTTGGCCTAACAAAGTACATATATTTAGATTTTAACTACTAGCTAAATATAAGCCTATATAATCTTTAAACCCTAACAAGAATTTCATTTGATTTTGTTGAAATAACACATACTCAATACTCATGCTACTTCTTATCTTATAAATTATATAATCGGCTAAATCTTTCTAATATGTTTTTATTTCTGACATATTTTAGTGATCTTTCTACAAATTATATTTAATTAATTAAATTAAATACAGTAGTATCTTATGAATTATGATACTCCTAAAAGTAAACAGTATACTTATACTAGTATAATATAATTAAATTATTAAAACAGCCAAGGACCATTTATGTACTTTACTAAATCTTTTATATGATACAGGTAGAAGAAACTATAACCATTTTTATTCGTCAAAATCAATAAATATAAAAATAAAAATTAGCAGAAATTATAGGCGTGGTGGGGCGCCGCAGGCAGTCAGGCATCCCCAACTGAGCTCCGATCGATCAATTTCCCAAATGCTGTTTTGTGTATTAAATCAACTTACTGGTACTTAATTCAGTTCTTGTTAAATACCCATTTATTCCCTTTTTACAAATCATGTATTTTTTTCAATTCCATTCAGAAACCCCATCAAGATTTATGCTTTCAATCTGCCAATTACTATCTATGTTTCACCATACATTCTTATTAATCTAATTGATGTTGTGATAGTTAGTTGAGGTAAATAGATAGGTTTTGGGTAGATGATATGATATAGATACATGAGTGAGTATATGTATGTAACTGTCTTTAAAAGAAGTCCTACATGTGACCTTTTAGAGTTTTGGTGCATGTTTGTAACTATCTTTAATGAAACTAACCAAGTTTTTTTTTTAATTACTTAAATGATTTTGTTGGTCGTAGATGTTTGGGATTGCATAGTGGTTATAGCTTATTTTAAAGGAAAAAAGTTGTTTTTCTACGTAGATGGAGTGGTGCTTCTTTGAACATGATTTCTAAGCCATGAGGACTCTGAAATATACAATCCCAAACATCCCATAATGAAACTATTAACGGCAAGCAGAAAAGTCATTTCTTTAATACTTGTTTAAACTAATGCCCATGGTACTTTTAATGATATTTGTAGGTTCTCAATTAATTGGGTGTCGAAAGTAATCATATTTCGTTCGGATTTGAGCAAAAGGTGTTGAACTGATTTGGAGATATGATGGATGTAACATCATGGCTGAGTGCTATCTTAGTTGGGGCAGGCTGTCTTGCTTTGGGATTCTTCGTTGGTGCACGAAAATCGGGTCGCAAGTTTTTGATTAAAAAAGCAGCTGAAACTGCTGCAATTGTAGATGGAAGTAAGAAGGGACTGGGTAAACCACCCCTTGAGATTGAAAAACTTGCTGAGATTATTGAAGATTTTAAGATGGTAATGTTGCCTATAAGTGTCATCTCTCTTTAAAGGGTTGTTTGGATGTGCATTTTGAAAGTGATTATTCGATATTTAATAACAAGCATAAGATATACAGCTATATTAAAGCGAATTATTAAAGATAGTGTTTGGATGTGCGCCTTTTACTTTTGTGTGGAAAAGCAAGACCTTGAAAAGGGGGTAAAGTTTCTCAAATGAGGTTAAAAGAATAGGTGAATATGTAATTAAATTTTACTTTTGTTGAAGAAGTACTTCTTTTCCCATAAAACGATCATAGAATTTGTTAATTCAAACATATAAAGCTGAATATGGCAACTTTAGATCCAATAATCAGTTATTTTTCCATAATGCAGATTCAAGCACCCATAGTTTCTGCATGAGGATGTATTTTCAAACTTTGTAGGTTATTCTGATGTTTCTTCTCTTTATGCAGGTGTTGGTTGTGAGAAATGACCTAAAGATGGGAAAAGGGAAGATTGCTGCCCAGTGCAGGTAGCTATATAATTTCACTCATGTAAACTATATTGACTGCTAGTTTAGAGTATGCTATTTGAGAAATGCATCAAAGTTACACATAGTATGTAAAGTGGAAATTGAATCACAGTTAGTAACAATTTCCATTGTTATGTATTTGAAAAGTACTCCAATATAACGTGTAAAAAGCTATCATGTTGTTCCTTCGATGTATGTGTCACATAGTTTTCAATTTGTTACTTCACTCGCCGAATCTTCTATATAGGATTCAAAATGAAATAAGATAATGTATCTTTTACTTTTTTCTCACAAGACATTTCCATGCTGGTTTGGCAGTCATGCAACTTTGGGTCTGTATAAAAAGATTCTTCACCGAGCACCTAAAGCTTTAAGCAGGTAGCTTTGTAAATCATATAATTTAATGTCGTAATATGCACTTCAATGTGCTTTTTGCTGATTATGTTGGTTTTTTATGCAATTATGTAGGTGGGAAATGTGTGGGCAGGTTAAAGTGGTGGTAAAAATCGAAAGTGAAGATGATATGCTGGAACTACAAGTATAATTTTGAATATTTATTGCTTCGATCTATAACATTATTGTTTACGTGTCCTCAACTTTGCGATATATTGCCATTCTAGTTCCATACATATGTTTTTATGGAAATCTTAAATCAACACAAGTGATCTGTTGAAGCAAAACGACATTATTCTATTTTTTACTTCCAAGTGATCATGCCAATTTTTGAACTCTTGTTTTGCAGGCAAGAGCAAAATCACTGGCTATACCAACTCATATTGTCGTTGATGCAGGGCGAACACAGATAGCTCCAAGTAAGCTTCCATATTTTAACAATGAAATTATATATTAGTGCAAGAGAAACCTATGGTTATCCTTGGCATATATAAAATACGCGGATTTTGTTTCTTCTTTTATAGTTTTATCTACTTATTTGCTCTGCATTTATCTTTTCTTGTTTCATGCTCTCAGCATTCTAAATTGTTGTACTTCATGTTAGTTGCGTTAGATTTTGTATTTGTTTCACACTCTCAGCATTTTGTGAGTGGTATATATTATTCTAACTAGTCATGTTAGATTTTGTATTTGTGCATCTTTGTTCTTTTTCCGAGATTAATGCTGTGGGATACATCTAATATCTCTCTATTTTCCAGATTCAAGGACAGTGATGGCAGTTCTTGGTAAGTTTATCAATTCTATGATATATTTCTAGTGTGCAAATTTTGCTTGTCGATAACGTTGCCTTCTCATCAAACTCCCTCCCAACGCCAGACGCTTGTGGTTTACTGTTTTTTCTGTTTTTCTTTTTCTAGAGGTGACAAAATGAGTTGGTTGGGTGGTTGGGTGGATGGGTTAAAAGAGTAAAACTTTGGTCAAAATCTTAGATTATTCTTGTAAAAATTTAAAATTTGTATTCACTGATATCACACAAATTATATACAACAGGTAAAGCGATTAACAAAATGTGTTTCGGGTAATAAGTAAATGAGTCGAAATGGCTACCTCTACTCTTACCAATGCAGCAGAACTGATCTTCAAGTGCGTACACATGCAGGACCGGCTGATATGGTTGATGACGTAACCGGTGGACTGAAGCTTCTATAGTAGCACCACCCTGTGAGCAGCTTATAGGAATTGGGGTCTCTCTAGCATCAATTGCAGATATTAGCTGCTGCTGCTTATCTTGGAAGAAAATATTATTAGCAGATCTGTTAGTTTTTTTGTACGTTTTCTTGATCGTTTTGAACCATGCGACACTAATGATGATGATGATGATGATGATGATGATGAAAAACCTTTGTATGTCACACCTTATTTGATCATAGTATGATACCATGTTTTGGATGATTTCTTCTAATCTTTGAATGTTTTTTATTTTATTTTATTTTATTTTTTACACTTGAAATACTAAATGCAACACCCTGGGCAAATCCCTAGTGTACAGGAGACATCATTGGCCTAGCAAACATAATGTGTTTGGAGACCACACACAATAGTTTCATGAGAAGTCTACCAAAAATATTCTTACATTTAATCATATATATGGAATTGTCTACAAATGGATAAGTGATTTACATAGCTGCATACCAATGGCCAGCAACTAAAAAGAAACATATGTGCAACGTGTAAAGGCAGAATTTTATGCCACAGATTCTATAAAACATACTCCATATCAAGCAATCCAAGTTGCACAATTTGACATCAATCAACAATTTGTATTTCCAACTATGACTACACTAAACGAATAAAACCAGACATCATTAGTTCATACCATGAAATCCACAAGTTTTGCACAAGCTACACAGTACACCCTATCACTTAAATGAAACAATGAACTTTAGTGAGCTGAACTAGTGGGGCCTTTAGGTGAACTGGGTGGTTCTTGCCGAGTTGACTCAGTCTTTCCAGATTTTTCTCCCTCTGCCACTTTTTCCATCGTCTTCTGTCCAACTTCTCCAGCAGCTTTTGTGACCCTGCTGAACGCTCCTGCCATCCAGGCAGTCCCAGTCAGCACATACCGGTTCTTCATAATTGCGGACCCTGCATCACTTACCGTCTGCTCTGCAGTTGCAAAGGCCGTTTTGGTCTTTTCTGACACTTGAAACTTTTGATCCAAATCTTTCACTTTCTCATTCACAAGTGTCGTGCCTATGCTGATTTTTTCAGTGAGACCAATTTTTTGGTCTATTGTAGCGGCTTTTGCTGTAGCTGTGGAAGTGAACTGGAGCTTTTCATCAAAGGCTTTAGCTTTATTGACGGCATCTTTTCCCAAAATGAAACCTTTGGCCAACATGCTGCTCACTACGTCTTCTGCCTTTTGAACCGCAGATTCAGCAATGCCCCCACTTTGTTGATCCGTTGCCTAAATAACATTTTGCCAACATCATGTCAGATAAATATATACTAACCTTTAAGGTACTTCTTGGGGCTGTTTGAATATGCATTTTGAAAGGGGTCAAACGCCTGAAAATGCATCGAACTTCACCCACAATTCTGTTGTATATATTCGACTTTAAAGGTTTATATTGGATGTATCAACTACCAAATATTGTTATTGTATGTACGTGACCTCTTATGAGTTGTAAATGGGTGACTTGGCACTAATTTTGATGACATGGCAACGTTTATGGCTGCCATATTCGAATTTTTTTTACCCGATTACATGAAAAATCACCGGATACATAAAATAATGCACGATTGAAAGTTATTACATACAATATGAACCATACATACAATAGAATTGAGTCTGATACATTTTCAAAAACTTTTGAAAGTGATTATGTGATTAGTCTTTGGTTATGTTTTACTGTTTCAAAACTAAATAAGAAGATGATCAGAAGCGGACATTAACAACTGATTATTGCAAATACAAGTCACAAGTATAGATAATCAGTTTCAAAATGCAAATTCAGATGCCCCCATATTATGTAAGCGATAGCTTAAAGAAAAGAACTTACGGGGGATTGTTGCACTGGAGGTGTAGTAGCAAAAGTTGGGAGAGTGTATTCTGGTGCAAGAACAATGGTAACAGACTGGTCAACTATGGTTGCTCCCTAAAATTATCAAATTGAAACTCGTAAGATTATGCACAAAAGGTGGAGCAGTTTACTGTTATAACTTGTAAATTCTGTTAATAGTTAATAAACTATACACACCGATAGTAGAACTGCAGTCTCTGCACCTTGAGGATCCTTAAAAGTGACAAATGCATTTTGAGCCCGCTCGGTGTCACTGATAACATAGCCAGCATCCGAAAACGTTAAAAAATATGACATGATACATAACGAAGATGATGAACTTGCACAGAGTTTCTTTTGATCAATTTATTATGAAGATTTACGCTTTAGAAAACCTATGACCATTAGTGTGAAGAGTGTCACTGGAATCTTAAGGTACCAACTACTAAGGGAAGTAACTAACCTTCGTATATCAATGTATTCAATTTCACCAGAAAACGAAAAGAATTCCTTGATGTCTTGCTCAGAAGCACTCAAGGAAACATTGTTGACCTTCACAGTTCTTACCTGTCAAGATAAATGGACAAGTTTCAATGACCATAGTTGCATGTAAAATAGCACAAACCACAAACAAACTGTTTCCCAATAACCAATTAAAAGAATAACTCAATGAAGCTAATACACATGATAGTCAGATAAACAATAAAAAATGGATCAATGGCTTAGCCATGTAGTTGTGTTTGTTTTGTAGATAGGAATATGAGTCTGATAACATGGTGGAATGAATTAGTAATGATTAGTGAGTATGGATTTCTAAACCCAACCCTTTGATACTAATTCGGCGTTTGGCTAACCTTCACAGCTTATTGAACTTAGTTAAAACCGATAAGCTAATGTTTTTATGCGCTTACCAACTTGAGCTTATGGACTTAGATAAGTCATAAGCTTAAACTAATAAGCTCATAAGCCAAGAAAAAAGAGCTTATCGGTTTTTCCAAACTTCAATAACCACATAAGCTCTGAAAATAAGCTAAACTAAACATTCTTATAAAGTATATAGCTCAGTCTCCTACTCTCCTTGTATCTTAATGCTCCATTTCATCGATTATAATAGAAAGCACGAAAATTAGGACAATCATACTCCAACTTCAATTTTTCTGGAAGCTAACATTAACATGTTACTGTATTATTTGAATTTTATACAAAAACAAGTTAAAATAAATGGATTCAAATATCATACAAAAAAGGGCGAATTTATGATTCCATGAGATCTAGGTGGAATACCCTAATTAACAACAAAATATAGAATCACAAAGCAATTAAGAAACACAATTTTAATCAATGAACACATAATGATTATATATTTTAAAGAACTGATATTAAAGATACGGAAACTACTAACCGACATGGAATTAACAAACGGTGTTTATTGGTATTTGGGGGAAAAAGAGGCTATAATTATCGGAAGGAGGTTGATGATGTTACTTATCAAAATATGCCAGCAATAGCAACTAAGCAGTTTTTTGAGTACGTGATGTCGGGTCGGGTTGGACTTGTTTGTAATACAATAATGGGTCGACCCGTAATTATTCTGAATCCGGGTTTAGTTTGTTAGTGAAGATGTTTGTGTGATGTAAATGTGATATATTTTCATTCACTACAAACATCATATAATTGTAAAATTTTAAATATCAGTTTATAGAGTAAGGTTCAAATGAGTACACCAATTTTGAGTGAGAATGAGGGAACCAACAGATTTCTGCCATGTGTCACTTTATTCTCTCTCATCCACACTTTATTCTCTCTCCTCCACATTTTTAAAAATTAAATATCTCACAAACGGTAAGTCGAAAAATCATGAAAATTGCACCATAAAATTCAGCGTTTTCTCCTCTTCGATTTGCCGTCCCTCAAGGCATACTTTTGACAACTTTTTTTTTTTCTCATTTTTTGGTGGATTTCACAAATTAGTAACACATGTGTTAGTGATTAGTTGTACATTTAATTTGTGGTTAAGGTTAGGGTTTAGGGTTAGATTTAGGGTTTATGGTTTAGGGTTTATAAGGGTTTAGGGTTTAGAAGGGGTTCAATGTTTAGGGTTTAGAAAGATTTAGGGTTTAGCGTTTTGTAAAGCGTTTAGGGTTTAGGGTTTGGGGTTTAGGGGATAGGGTTTAGGGTTTGAGGTTTGGGGTTTCGGGGAGAAACCCCAAACCTCAAACCCTAAACCCTAACCCCTAAACCCCAAACCCTAAACCCTAAACGCAACACTTTAACACATGTGTTAGTAAATGTGAAACCCACCAAAAAAATGAAAATTTTTTTTTTTTTCGATAGTATGTCTTGAGGGACGGCAAATCGAAGAGAAGAAAACGACGAATTTAATGGTGCAATTTTCATAATTTTTCGATTTGTCGTTTGTGAGATAATTGATGTTGGGGGTAAATGGGTTTTGTACATGTGGAACATTCTCTTTGTACACATGGCTTGATATCATTGGTTCCCTCATTCTCACACAAATTCCTATTCTCATTTGAACTCTACCCTCAGTTTATATGTACCACAGGTCTACACATACTCAAACATATAGCCCTCAAAAACTTGATGTCCCTGGTTGATTGATGTCCTGACCGTCACCCGGACTGCTCATGCCCAAGGCCGACACTGATTTCGAGTGACACTATAGTATATTTAGATACGTACACTTGAACTGATTAAACCATCCATTAAGATTGTTTGGATTATAGAATAATGATATATAATTATGCGCATCAATAGAATGAAACGCGAGTAGTGGTCATTACAGCGGTTCATTATGATCCTAAAAAACGTCTTAACTTGTTATATATTTTAATACAATTTGGATTATAGAATAATGATATATAATTATGCGCATCAATAGAATGAAACGCGAGTGGTGGTCATTATAGCGGTTCATTATGATCCTAAAAAACGTCTTAACTTGTTATATATTTTAATACAATCTATCTATAACATATACTTAAAGCAAAATAGCTTGGGGTAATCCTGACCCTTAATTGGTTTTTCTCATATTGATCCAATGGTTAAGATTAATTTGTAATTAGTTACACTTAGCCCCCTTTCATATTTATATCATTTAAAAAAAAAAAAATTATAACAATAATATATATATCACGTATGTATTTATATTTTATATTATTATATTTAAAAAAAACTAAAAAACATAAAACTTTAGGGTGTGTTTAGTTGTGGAAAACTTTTCACAATTTTCCATTTCCAATTTTCTAAAGAAAATCGTTCTCCAGAAAAGTGTTGAAAATTTAGAAAACGCATTGTTGGAAAAGTGAATTTTGGAAAACTAGTTATATCTTGGAAAATTTGGAAAAGTGTGGGGGAAGTGTTTTCCACCTCCAAGTTATATTTTGGAAAAGTGGATTTTCCATTTTCTTGGAAAATTTTCTCAGAAAAATTCATTTTGAACGCGTTTTTCTAATTTTCCACTTTTCTTGGGAAAATTTTCTAGAAAACTTCCCCTTTTTTTCCACAACTAAACACCCACTTAATTTTTTAATTTTAATTTATTCCTTAAAACCCTAAACTCAAAAGCGTATATTATAGGACTCCAAAATAAAATAAAATCAGAGAATAGCGACTATGAATACGTCGGCAATTTAAAGCGGATTTAGGTTGGATTCTTTTTAGGATTTGTATTCAAAGTATGAGGATGTTGAAATCGTCTGATTCAAAGAGGTTCTGCACCAGTTTATACGCCATAAACAACTGCGCTAATCCATTCACGGGGTATGTATTCAATGACGCTCGACCTCAATCTACCATATACATTCGTCAGTTACATAAGATCACTATTTGGGTAGAGATTACAGTCATATAGATACCAGTACGTCAGTATTTTAATCTATTGAATTAGTTTTATGATCGGTACGTATTCGCGTATACATGAACATGTTATATTCTATGTATATTGCATTTACTTATATTTGCTTTTGTTTTGTTCAATTAATTACCATCACTAATTCTTTCTTGTATGTATGATTAGATTTTGTATTTTCATCAATGTTTTGTGATTTTTATACATGATCAGGTATTCAGGTGATGTATTCTCATTATTGTATTGTTATTTTTGATGTTTTATAGATGCACATAAGGTGTTTGATGTATTGTTAGTCACAAGTTTACCTTCAAATCTGCGTTTTAGTAATAGTTGCTTTCTGTGTCTGATCAAACACAGGTGGGAATCCACAAAGACAGCGTAGGAGATATCGCCCATTTTACTGCAATATGGTGATCAAAGCATATTTGTGTTTGATTAGTAACTTGGTGTGATTTAAGATACTTTTGAAAGTTTGATGATTTTGCTTCATTACTTCTTAATTCTTGTGTACATTAGGGTTTTACATATATCATGCGTTACTAATTATAATCAAGCAATCAACCCTGCGTTCCACTTCCTGAAATTCGCCGCATTACATCTCTATAGACGAATCACTTTTCTTCTAACTCAGGTATTACATTTTCTTTTCAATTAATTTCTGTATCTTTTGATTGCACTAAGCCACAAGGGCTTTCGGAATAGAACCACTAAGTATATACGAGTATTAATGTAACTTGTATGCTTTTGTCAGTTGCTACTTGCTGTTGCTCCAATTTTAAATACAAATTTATTGAGCATGAAATAATTGTCTAAATGCAAAAGAATTTGGAGGCCAGATTATCTTTTTCCTTTACTGTGAACATCATGCCATATTGCGATATTAGCTATCTTTGTTCTCATGTCATTTATAAAATAGATAAACTATATCCTTTTGATGTGAATGCCATGTATTGTTGATACAATGAATGATCTATCTTTTTTCGGTGGTTGAAAATAGGTGGCAATTCTCATTAATGGAGGGTTTGGCGTGTGCACACCATATATTCGATGAAATGCCACTGAAAACTAAAAGTCTAAAACATATAACAAAGTTATAGTTTCTGCAACGGTTCAAAGGTACACTTTGAAACAAAACTATTTTGTTAATATGTATAATATAAATATCTATTACGAACATCCGATGTTGTTGATCTTCATATGATTTTGCAAATGGGCTTTTGTGCAATGAACAAATATAAATAGTTATTTTACTCACATATAAATAATTTATGTTTCAAATGTATTTGGCATTCTATATCACATGTTTTGTTGCTTGGACTATTTCTTAGATCAAATTTCTTATTCTTCTTAATTCGATTTGATGAACATTATGTATAATTTATTAGGTCGACAATTCAAATATGAACACACTTTCTCCATGGATCTGCTTAATCATCACCCGTATTGAACCGTTGAGACCCCGTTGACACGTAAATATGAATGGCCCATTTCATATCTAAGTTACATGGAAAGTCTTTGCTTGTGTCCTTAGTCGGTATTTTATATGCAAATAATCAGGTTAGACTCAAATTTGTCCAACTTCGAATCAGAAAATCAAGTTTTGCTTCAGGAAGCTTTGGTTGCTTCAACTAACGAGGAATAACGTTAGCCTAATGGTATCAAGTACAATAATTGTATACACTAGGTTTCAGAAGATGATTTTAATTGCTATATTCACAAGAGATGTTTTTACTTTGTTGCTTATACTTTCTAGATGGCATCAGTGACTAATATTATTCTATGCTATCTGCTATTACTTTGGTTTAGTCAATGATGTCTGAAAGGATTCATTGAGCTCTAAGAAAATAATTGCTTAATCATGGCTCTATTTATATGAATGCTACATGGAGTTTTGCTATGAAACTTGGGAATACAGGAAGTCTCTAAAGTGTATGCTGATGCAATCTAGGATATGTACAATGGTGTACAAATGCTGGCAGATCATTGGAATATGACTACACCAGTGGGGGGTCTAGGCTCTTATAGTTTGATTTAGTCTTGATGATACACAATTAGGCATGGTGTATCCTTTCGAGGGTCAGTGTTTCAAGTAGATGGATTTATTCATCAAATGTTAGACAGTGTAAACAACATATATGTTGTGGTAGCAAACATTTTGATCAGTGATATGCATCCTTATCAACTTATATGTTGAAGCTATTATTTGAATTCATTCTGAAATCTCATAAAAAAATCGGATAATGTGTGTTGTAAAAGATGAACTAAAAGTACATACCTTTATCTAGGCATGAACTTGGAATAGGTACACAGTAATATGGTATGTAGGCTATTCCTCAGAAACATCTGTAATTTGTGCAATAGGCAGCTGTTTTAAACACTTAAACTTGTCATATATATCTCGTCTGGATAACATCATACGAAGTATTATTATACCTCTTGTGGTAATGCTCATAGCAACGAGTAGAATGGCAATATTTGCGTTAGTAAATTAAAAATGATGTAATTCCTAGGAGAAGAGAAGAGTTCTAAGTTTCTAAAATATAAACACATAAATTTAATGGTATTATCTTCCAATTGATTATTTAGGCTCGGACGAAATGATACCACGAGACAGAGCTTGAAGGTGTTTTAAGTCTTGATGCTGTTAGTAAATCACTAGACGAGGAGACACCTAGAGTCACAATGGATGGTTTATGGGAAGCCCTTTTATATAATATATTCTAGCATTTGGAAGTAAAAAGTTGCAATAATGTTGGTGCAGTTTGATTATTCGCATGTAATTGTATTTTTATTTTAGTGGTTTATGAGTATTTTGTTAATATATGTTAGTAGTATTGATTTTTGGATTGTTCTATCCGTTTTCAGGTGAGCCATTGCATCCAAAATAATCTCTTGCACAAAACAGGATCGCTTTATGCCACAGCAATAAGTATTGTCATATAATCTTGGACCATGGTTGCATATACGTGACCATCATACAGAGACACTAGCTAAAGCAAAATAATACTACCGAGGAAGCTACATTTCAAAATTGTGTGTATTGTGTGATATATCAATAATAAATCAGCGTAGTCTTTCTTTTTGCAGTGCAAGGTCCAATTTGCAACCTCTATGCTCAAAGACACTATAACTTATATGTATGAAATCAATAATCTTATTTCGTATAAATGGGTCGCAACTTATTTACTTTTATATCACCTTGATCACGACCCTGCACTTTAATAAAATTAATTTATAAAGTAAAAATTAAACTTTATATTTCTTACAATTTTAATTTAGTAACCAGCGTTTTCGCGGGTCCTTTACCTAGTTAACTATCAATACACGTTTGTCGTTAAGAATAAATTATCAATAAAATGTGATTTGTACACTCTTTTTAATATGTATATATCTACACCTGAAATTTTTATACATTGTACATTAGTTATATTAAAATATAATAATATAATAATGCACAAAAAAGCCAATAATATTACACTTACTATTTCATTGATGGTGGTGGGTGTTATTTATTTATTAAGTTTGTGTACGGTTCATATAACGGCATGATATTTGTGTTGTTGACAATATATTTGTAATGTGTTATTGTCCTATTAGCAAGTGAGAAAAGTTTTATATTTTTCATTTTTAGCACTCAAGTTTTACATATATACACAATTAACCCATATTTTATAACTAACATTACAAAAACATTCGTGCAGTTTGTTATACGGAATATTTTCCCTTCATGCAAAGAGAATGAAGTTGCGAGTTTCATTCTATGTAAAGTATTTAGGGTGCATTTGTTTTGTAGTTAGAAATCACTTTAGATATGAGTTTAGAGTAGAGTAGAATGGAAATATGTATGATTTTTGAATATTGTTGTTTGATTATACATTGGGTTTGTGTATTATTAGCCAAAGCTAATGTTTGATTTATTGTAAGAAAGGGATTAAATGCACTAATTATGTTATTTCAAAATTACACGTGACAACTTCTTGCATTAGATAGACAATATGTGTAAAATTATTTATTTCGGTTAATGAGTCACTTTTATCAAAGTTGAAAGTGTAAAAATACAATTTATATATGATTTAACACTTTATAACATTTGCTATTTCCAGCAAATAAAAAAAATGAATAAATCTCAAGTGACTAACTTGTAAGAGAAAAACAAGTGATGAATATGTCGAAAAGCAAACAATGCTCCATTTAAACTCTGATGACAGTATTATCATGGAATCATTTCTCTTCGCCCTTCACTCGTTCAAGGGTTTGAAGGATTCTTATTTTCGAAAAGTTTCATTCCGTATTTCTGTATTTATTTACATTAAAATAACAATCTTAATCAAATTTAATGGTATACACTATAATTTGGGCTTCCAACATAGTCAGTCCATAAGCTTCTATGTTGGGCTTGGGCTCTTACCCTTTATAAATAGGGAAAAAGCCTGGCAATATGTATACAATCAAGATATTATCTTCACACACACAAGATACGTAACTCCCCATGTTCTCCATCTTCTCTAGAAAATTGTCATTTTCCTAGACCTCCATCTTCTCTAATGGTACTGAACACAACCCGGGATCAATCTCATGGTTCTAAGATCGACTCTTACCACCCGCGGCTAGATCATTGTCTTTGTCCGTGGGTTATCCATGTCAATCGGAGAGTAACGAGTTAATCCCCTAATCTGCACTCAAGCTGAAATATGCTTGATCAAATGGAAAAGACCATATGGAATGCATCGAAAATAGATCATATCATACTATGCAAGTGCAATTCATTGCACAAAAGTTATAATTACAAATATAACAAGTATTAATACATCCCAAATACTAAACATATATCCAACATAACAACCAGTTCCACATCATCACGGATCAATGGCCAAAGGTTCATCCATGGACATGTTTAGGTCTGCAACAAACTTCTGAAGATAGGGTGATTGTGTAACACCCCCAAATTTAATGATTTGCGGAAGCATACTTGGGTGTTACTAATCAATATACAAAGCACAAGATATACAGTAAACGACCTCTAACTGAGACGTTGTAAAATGATTTCATAGAAATATATGTTTGAAAACTTAATGTTTTCGTATACAAAAATAGTTCCCTAGAGTCCACGCGTATGGCGGGAGATTCTATTACATAATCAACATGTACAAAAGATAATGCTGAGAATCTCCGTTAAATACAGTTTAGTTGAATTCATGCGACTCTGGCTATGTCCTGGGGGAATCCTACTCCATATGAGTACCTGAGAATACATGCTAAAAGGTCAACACGAATGTTGGTGAATCTCACAGGTTTGTAAGTAATATCAGTTTTGAACACAAGATTTCATCAATAGTGCCCGCAGGCGTAAATCAAGTATTTGCAAATCCAGCAAATGTAAAGTAAATAAGTTATACCGTTGCCATGAGGCTCATAATCGAAGCTTAACCCGTAAATAATAAGTAGCTCCCGTGACATGCTCGTAACTGAGCAAGCATAAGTAACGAATAATAGTCGCCCGTTTATACAGAACGGTTCGTGGTAGAGCTACTACCCCGGGCGGGGAGGGTCATTTCCCTAATGAATCCATTAACTAGTGTTCGCGCTTAAGTCCATAACTAACGATATATGATGGAGAGACTTCAGTGAAAAGTAAGTAACTCATGCAATCCCGTATAGTAAAATGTATAGTTCGTACTTGTGTTCAAGAAAAGTAAGCAATGTATCTCACCCCGTATGTAAAACAGTAAAAGTGGGGCTGTAAGACTCACCTGAGTCGAGTAATAAGCAGTAGCAAATGGTAGGTAGTATGTAGGTTCTCCGAACCCGTAACCTTTAAATGCCTAAACATATAAAGTTAAGTAAGTAGATGTCTCGCAAGACCATCTAGGCTAGTTGTCTACACAACTCGTTATGTCCAAGTGTTTGTTTAGTAATCCATTTGTAGTTTGAAAACAAGTATGGCCCGTTGGTGACGGTTTGTAATAACGATTCAAAGTGTTATCATTATATGTATCGTTGAATCAGGTTTCGTTATTTGTAAGTGTTCGACACTTAGTGTGAAAAGTATTTACAACATCTAATGACGGGGGTCCGGGGGCAGCGCCCCTGGTAGCGGGGTCCAAGGGGCGGCAGCTAGGGATGGCAATGGGTCGGGTTCGGGTCGGGTTTTAATGTACCCGTACCCAAACCCATTTAGAATATGCATACCCAAATCCAATCCAATAGCTAGCGGGTACCCATTTAATATTACCCATCGGTTTTTCGGGTTTCCCCATGGGTATCGGTTATCCCCGTTTGACTATTCCGCATATAAAATAGAAAGTATGGCGATTATAAATGATGTCTTAAAACGGAAACGTGACAAAACAAAAGAAGGAAACCAAGATACCCTAAATAATAGAATGGTTGTTCAAACTGGTCATAATACAAACAATTACATGTTTTTGAAATTACAAAATTCAAATGTCATGATCATTCTAGTTCAAAGAAATAGATGCAAAATATATAGATAATATGATCATTCTTAATCTTCATTATTCAATTTTCATCCACAAATTAATTATGCTTTAATTATATTATATATATTATAGATTACATATAATTAAGAATAACAATTATGCGGATACGGGTACGGGTAATTGGGTATGGGTATGGGTACGGGTAATCGGGGCGGGTATTACTAAAACCCATACCCAAACCCAAACCCGCAAAGAAAGAAAAACTTGTACCCAAACCCGTATCTAAACCCATCTACCCATACGGGTATGGGTATTAATTGGGTCGGGTTCGGTTTTCCCCGTCGGGTTCGGATGTTTTTGCCATCCCTAGCGGCAGCCCCTGGCGGGGTCCAAGGGGCAGAGCCCCTGGTTGGGGTCGAGCTGCCAAGTCAGCTTTGAAAATTTTTATTCCTACTACTTTCCTTTAGCGAAAACGTATCCGAAATTTGAATTTGGAGTAAAATTAGGTGGTAAAATCCTGGTTCCGACACTTAGTAAAAATGTGAGTTTTCAAGGTTCTGGTTTGTGCGACGTCGCAAGCGACGTAAGGTGCGACGTGGGCATGTACGTCGCATGATGCGGCCTTCGCAAATCAATGCGACGTAGGGGGTGGCGTCGCTAATGCGACGTCGGTTCGGTTTGCGACGTTAAAGTCTACGTCGCCATGTGTGACATCCGCAAATTAATGCGACGTAATGGGCTGCGTCGCTAGTGCGACGTTGAGATTTTTGTGCGACGTAGGTCGCGACGTCGCAGAGACCCCTGGTCAGATGCGACGTTACGAGTATGATCGGAATTTTTAACCCAAAAACATATTTTCCGGCCACATATCGACCTAAAGCTTTTAGCCAACCCTCATAGGGATATAACAAGTTATAATAAACAACAAACAAGTAATAATACTCAAAATCGAGAGGTTTCGTCATTTTGTCGGAAACTTACAAAATGCCGAAATGAAATTCTGGAAAGATGAAGTAGTAGATCGCGGTGAGGTGGTCGTTTTCCTCTAAAGGGATGAGGTGATCCGAGCTCGTTTAATGGTGTTATTTGGTGAATTATGGTGATGGTGGTGGATGATTTAATTTGAGAGAGAAAGGGAGTAAGAGAGAGAGAGTGTGTGGGGTGGAAATGAGGGAAAGAAAGAGTGGGAGGTGAGGGTGTAGGTGATCCCCCACTTTTCAGTCCATGCTCCGCGTCTCGTGCAGTGTTCGTTTTCTCCGTCATTTGAGCGTTAAACATTTATTTTGCACATTAATTATTCATTTGAAATACGAATTTTTGTTAAATAATTTACTTGAATTATTTCATCGGATCTTTAAATAAATTTGTGTATTTTATTTTTAAGTTGCGCGTTATCCATATTAATCGTGTAGACGTTTGTTTGTACGATATAATACATACTTAAATATTGTCAAAATAGTATTTGGAAAAGTGATCGCGTTATTTGAACAAAATGTTTCACCAACGTCCGTAAATAATTGAATCGATTTACATTCGATTTAAAACGTGTGCGATTTAGCCAAATCGCGTATTCGTATATATTCATCAATATATATAAAAAGATAGATTAATTAACCTAATCCAAGGACTAATTACATGTATTACAGAAAATCAGGTACTAATTACTAGTCCTAATTTTGGCAGGTGTTACAGATTGTGCCTTTTTCAATGCTGGCCTAGCTAGACGAGCCATGTTCTCAGCTTCATGATCTATATGGTTCAATATAGCTTAAGGAATACATGTAAAATTAAACTTGTTGGGCAAGAATAGCCACATCGTGCTGCAAGGAAAGGCCCTCGAATGCCTACACACTTAAGTAACTTTTGCCCACTAACGATCAACCCTTCTGCAAGGACTTTTTCTCCACCACAAATGAATTTCTCTATACATCAGATTGCTATAGTAGGTCATGTCCCACAAATATTTGGAGGGCTCAAGATGTTCAATGAAAATCTGTATGCATATGAAGCTTATGTCGTACAAACTGATGCATTGATAACACATTCTTATTTGAGTTTTCTTTAATGTTCAAAAGTTAACTAATGTATGTAATATCATGTTTGCATATGCTACACCTTTGCCGTAAATTTGGCATGCAAATAGCAAGAATGGGTGCTATATCTAAACAAACTTTATTTATATATCCATCTGGAGTGGACTGATAACCCACTATGCACGGCTTGCATTCGGTCCAATATTCATTTCAGTTTCAATTTGAAATGTTTCGGTTATAGCACAATATTCATTTCAGTTGAATATTCATTTCAGTTTCAATATTTACTTTTGTTTCAAGTTTGCGCAGACATAGACTGTCATTTTGTTAGAAATTCATTTTGTTTAATATTTCAAGTCGTGATTCGCTTCGACCGACTGCTCACGAAGCCTCTGTGCAGGGTCACTTTGGCCTTTAAGACCAAATGGTAATGGTACGACTACCAAAACGGGAGTTAAAAATTCTAGCAATTTCCCCTGTAGAGATCCACTACCCCCACCACGTTGGCGAGTTATGGTTAAGACCAAAATTGGCATAGTAGGGGTACTGAATACGAAGTCCACCATTTGCTACAACCAACAATGAGCAATATAGAGTTTGCTAAGTCATGGCAAACAAACAGCAAAAATAAACTGGTTCACATCAATTACAAGCCTCGATCCTTGTTAAGCGTTGACAGAATCAGGTCTAAATTAATTATGTGCCACGACACAATAATAAGATCAACATGGTAGTTGATGAAGAATAAACTAGGGGGAATGATAACATACCATCTAATAGTGCAAACGATATATCTTGCATTTTTATTGACTGATTACTATTGCAGTTCTTTTGGCTAACCACTTTGCATGCCTCTTTTTGCATATCTCATTATTAGATTAATGGCATTCTTATTTTGTTAGAATGTTTATTGTCGTAGGTTCGCTGCATATCTCATTATTAGATTATGCTGCCATGTCAGAGCTTGGACATGTTATTTTACTTACATGTTCGTTGTTGCCTTGGGTGAACATCTCTGCTAGATTATTGGCAGTAACACATTCATAAGTTCGACACGACATTTATGTCGTACCGAACTTGAGGGACTTAATGTTGTACACTATAATTTGGGCTTCCAACATAGTTAGCCCATAAGCTTATATGTTGGGCCTGAGCTCTTACCCTCTATAAATAGGGAAAAAGTCTAGCCATATAGATACAATCAGGATATCATCTTCACACACACAAGATACGTAACTTCCCATGTTCTCCATCTTCTCCAGAAAACCGCCATTTTTCTAGACCTCCATCTTCTCTGATGGTACTGGACACACCCCGAGATCATTCTCAGGGTTCTTTGATCGACTCTTACCACCCGTGGCTAGATCATTGTCTTTGTCCGCGGGTTATTCACGTTAATCGAAGAGTAACGAGTTGATCCCCTAATCTGCACTCAAGCTGAAATATGCTTGATCAAAATTCATACTTATTTTTCTATTTCAAATTCTCCAACCAAACATGCACTTTGTATTATTGGTTTGAGCTTTAAAAATACATATAGTGGACAAACTTGAAGCCCATGTAAAATGTGTTGGATCAACTTACATATACATTTGATTCTCATTAGAGCATAATGTAGGAAGAAATATCTCGTACCCGAATAAAGTTTCATTATTATAACAAATTGTAATATGATACAAATTTCAAACCGTATAATACAAAAGTAATTCATATACAATTACTATAACGGAATGTAAGAAAGCAAAAGAAATGAGTAGAAAAAGGATATCAACGAATGATTAGCCGAGGCCCGTGTTTAACACGGTTCCCTTAAAACAGATTCGCCGTCTGTTTCCCAGGGTACAACGGCCGAAGCAGTAGTACTGCCAGATTTGAACACATGCCTGAAAAGATTGTCAAATTGTTCTTCATAAACTACTCCACATATTTGTTCCTAGCTTGACCAAAAACGTGAGGTCCGAACGTGCGACTGGAACAAAACTTAGCTTACAAAAACAATATATGAACTTATGTGTGTGTTTTCTAGAGAGCCAATAATTCATCTCTTTTCTCACTTATTCTTCATAATAGAGAGCTTCTATTATATTTTATTATAGAGAATAGAGAAGGGAATATGAAAAACTAGTTCTTAATGACAATCAATATTACTTAATTTCATAAGTTACGTAACATGAAAGACCACATTAGTTACAAGTAATAAAGATTACATTTAGTTGCAACTTTTCAATTCTCTCATCATCAATTGTCATTCAAACATATCAATTTTCCAACAATCCCCCACATGAATGAAATTGAACCGAAACAATATCAATGACTCGATTCATCATTCACCTTAGCTTGAGTTTACCTCTCTTTGAGCATCAATATCTCATTCACTAAAACCTACTTTGGACATATAATGTATAGTTATGAAGCCTTGGCCACCGACTGCATAACCGTACAAAATATTAAACATAATAATTAGACATGTCTATTATTATATAGGTCCAAAGTTGGTGAAAAATCATTTTCACCTAGATTTTTTAACATGAACAGAAATCGAACACCAAAACACACAAGTTCTAACAAAATTTTCAACAGTTGAACCCTGCATAGAATAGGTAGGTGCTATCCTTTGAACCTTTCCTTATGAAATGCACTTAGTCTCCGAGCTCACAGTAGACGTGATGTCTTTGAACTGGTCTGCCATTTGTGTAGACGACAATACACTTCACACAGGATTCTCCCTGACATTGTCAAGTCCTCATAGTCGTGTCCATTATGGTCCTGAAACACTAGCCTGGTTCTGCAAGAGCTATTAGAAATCATGCCCCTTTAATTCCCTTTGAAGCGACTCCACTTCTCTCTCACATAGGTGATTCCTTAAAGATCTTCAACCTCCTTATGATATATCTTTAGAAATCATTAAAAGCTTAATGCTTAGCCTCATATCACTGTTAACATCATTTATCGGAATGGACTAGGAAGTTTAATAACTCCCTCAAGTGGTTTAAGAAGTTTAACAACTCCCCCACAGTGACCTCAGTTTATATAATTAGGTTGTCCTATTGAACCTATATCTTGGGATCTTCATTCAACTAGGTTAGGTTTTCATTCATATAAACTATTCAATAAGGGCTTTAGTCTCATTCCCCAACTCGATCTCCTCTCAACCCCATGGTTGTCGGATCCGAAATATTATCATTTAACTTAATAAAGTTTAACAAAGATAAGTCTCACAGAGATAAGTTGGTCTCTCAAGTGTATCATATATGTCTTACTACACTTATGATCACTTCTAATTAGTTCTTACTCATGATCAAACAATGTCAAGTTTGTGAACATATTCACAAGGTACCACACGTGATCAATATTGGCTCATATTAAATAAAATTTTAGCATCAACTAAATCTTATTTTTAATTTTTAGCCTTCCAGATAATGAATCATGCACTTGATATCAAAATGCAAGACACCCCCACATTTCTATGGTATTGTGCAAAGTTTCTCACTTTCTCACAATCAATTAGGGATATTGTTTTTCCTTAATAAAGCTTCCCCCACATGTCTTGCAACTTGATATAAGCTCTAGTCATCATCATATATATCTAATATGATTTTAATCAATGATGCAGTCAAATGCCCCACACAAGATTTACATCTCTTGTGCTCCAGATTAAGGTATATTTTGAGCAATTCTTAGTCATAATCTAGGTTTGACCTAGAGACGTTGAATTTAGATAAACTTAACAAAGTTACCGCACTCAAATTATAACTCAAAAATCCGAATTCTAATTAGGCAATTCAAAATTCAAGATAATATAATAACAGATAGACATCTTTTTTGTTTAATATTGTCCTCAATTTCATATTTCTAATCGAATTCCATATATAATGGAAACAATCCTTCATCATTGTTGTCATTAGTTTGGTTTCACAATATACCAAATCAACTACTACTGAATGAAACATTAATTTTGTCTTTACATAAATTACACACATTGGAATACTCATTTGTTAATTGATTTCTGCAGATATCATTATTAACAAGTTCAAGTCTAGCATGCCATAGACCTCAAAAATTAAATGTAAGAATAGAAGATGCATCATTCTAATCCTTCTTAGCTTTCTTCAAACAAGGAATGTAACACCATGTCCCTTATTAGTAATCATACTTATAAAGACAAAATCAACTTTTGAGACTCAAACACCATCCAAAACTATGAATATTTAGGAGGGTCTCAAACGCATTTGCTTGTGTTACTCATTCAGACATTTCTTTAGAATCATAGCACAATTGTCTTTGATCTCTAAAGCTTCACCAATTTTCCCATAAAGTGGACTTAAACCAAGTCCATGGGCAGACGTCAATTTATCACTACATTTGTGACAAAAAGATTAACATCATAACATATATGATTCTTTCTAAAGGGATACACACAACTCCCTTGCTATATATTGACTCCATAATGTCAAATCTATTTCTAGTCTTGACACTTTATCGGATCAACAGAGGTGATAGACTAGTCTACTAACCAAAATTAAATTTTGTTAGATTCTACATCTTAGTACACATAAATTCACATTTTGAATTTTTCATATTATGACATATCTTCAAGTCATGTCTTTCACATTGACATGCTTCTCATTTCATAAATTTGAAATCACATTATCATTTAGTTTGTCAAATTTATCTTTACTAGATCATAACCCGCAAGATTTGCGGACTTTTTACAAGAATTTAAAACAAATATTTTCTTATAATTTTTTTTTTTCGAGGGTACTACAGATTAATGCTACGTCTTTAATTAAAGGGCAAATTGGCCTAAAAGATAACTAATTTATCAAAATTTGACAATAAAGGAATATGGCTTATGTCGATGCCCTAAAAAGACTCATATTTTAAGAATCGTGCTTTACCCATTTGGCACCACCATATTACAGTAGCAATATTTACCCATTTGGCATCATCATATTATCTACCAAAGACCATGATTCGTTCACCCATCTAGACCCCTCTATTTCCACTCCTTTCCATCTTGATTTGATCCACCCGCAACTACAAATCACTTGTAGTTAATAAAGAGAATATCACATGAGCATATTGACAAGCAGCTAATAACCATTCAAGCTACCAAATAAAACTAAAAGTTATCAAGAGCTTATCAACTTAAATAATAAATAAATAAGATATAATTGAAGTTGCAACAAAAAAACAAAGTGAATCAAATAGAAAAGGAACTGAGTAAAACTATTGCATTTTGTATCCCAATTATGGCGTGCTATCCTCAAGTTCTAAAAACAATAATAGCACACATGCAGACTATTGTTGATATATAGAAATTAACTAAAGATAAAACAACTTGTGAACACTAAGAAACAAAGCAAAATGTATACCATGTTTTCACCACCAACACTTCAAATATAAGAGGTCACAGAGTCATACATATTTGCAAGAACTTGAAAAGGATATGCATCCCCCTCTCCATATATCCAAGCTACAACGCCGCCATGAACTCTAGTGTTTTAGGTTTTTTACGTATCACGAATGGTGGTTTCCGATCGATACAAAACGATGCCGGTTAACGGTTATATAAATGATGTAATACCTTTTCTTGCTATGGGTCACAAAATCGACAAACCATTATGATATTACGGAGCTTCACCCAATTAGTGCCAAAAAGGCATCCTTAATCTGTTTTATCCAACATTGTTCCTCTCTCCAATGGCAGCTACTGTACACCACACAATATGAAAATAAAAACATGTGATGAGCAACCGATGCAAGATTAGATAAAGCTATGTTGATGCATACTTGATTCATAAATCAATTCAATATGTGTTTTTGATTTAAACACATATCATCTATCCATATGGCAACTAAACTTGATTTAAATAAATCAAGGACATTTATATTGATATCATTTTTGTACCATTCTATCATAATGAACATAAGCAATTGTTAATGAGAATCAAAGTTAAGTGATACCTAAATGCAGTTAAATGCTTGCCAGTTGATAATAAGTGTTACAATTTTATTCGTATTATCAATCTACCAAAAGCCACCCTAAACAAAAGTAGATTGCATACAACACTTACCAAAGGCAGCTCATGATCATATGCACATACAATATACAATAAAAAGAGACTCAGCCAAACAAAGTACCTGATGAGTGTAGAACTAATTCATCAACAATTAACAAATAAAAATTAAAATGGGAAGTTTTAGTAAATGGGTCAAAATTGTCACCTCTAGCATTCTAGAAAGCATTTGAATAGGAAATGCGAGCATAGTTGCGACGAAGGATACAACTGAAGGAAATCATCGATCAGATGACCACAAAAATCCCTACTATGTCCATTAATCTCTAAAGGGGATGAGATTCAAAATAATGATAGAATTATCTTTTAATAAGAAGCTAAGGTGAAAATTGATAAAAGAACATACCTTTGTGCCCAAACCTTCCTGCTCTACCTATCCGATCCAAGTACACTTCGTGATTAGGCTCTGAAGGAGATTCATGTCTTACGGGAAGGTCATAACCTGCAGTGATAAATAGGAGAGAGGGAGGGAGGGATTACATACTGCCATAAACAAAGCAAAATGAAAAGGAGTGTAATGTAAGTAATGTAAACCTCAGATTGGTCAAACCCGCGAGCAAGAAGATCAGTTGATATTAGAACGTGAGTATACCCATCTTTGAATTCCTTAACTATCTTATCTCTATCTTTTTCTGTAAGAGCGCCTTGAATAGTAGTTACCTCAAGCCCATACTCAACAAGTGCGTTATGCAAAATACCAGCACTTTTCCTTGTGCGAACAAATATAATTGTTTGCTTTACCGCTTCTCCTATATCAAATATATTGTCTTTAATAACCATAATCTTTGAGAGCTCATCAGGTACCTTCACTTTATACTGTTTGACATTATATATAAATATTCCAAAAATAAAAGGAATTAATAAAAAAGAGATTTTAGACCATTGGCACCCTACCAAGACATGTCCCCGGAAGAGAAACCAAAGGCTAACAAAACAACCAACAACCCAAAATATGCTTTGAGCTATAACATCGTGAAATACCTATCCAGACCATTTTATATACAAGTACTACACAACAATCGAAACCGAATGTAGCCTTGGTGACCACAAGGTAAAACTTTGGAGGCTCATGTAGCAAGCTTGCACCCAATATTGATCAAAATCTTCTTTCCTTGCATGCTTTGCAACATACCATGTGTACACCAACACTCCAGCTTGTATGTATTGTGGAACACCACATCAAATAATCTCTAGCAAATAATAATATTGCTACACTATGCATATATGACTTGCAACATGAAAATGAAGAGCCAGTAAACTCCAGTGTTCTATAAATTTGGTTAAATAAAAGAGCTTTAAGGATATACCTTATAGTATTGAGTTCAAATACAGAAGCCGGTTTAGAACCATACGTGTTTCAATCCATTCTTCTCATATGTGTAAATGCATGTTCTGCTCGCTAACCTGACATCTACACTTGCAATATAGTATTGCAACTTTGAAAGTTAAAATCATGGGGTTCAACATACCCTAAAGGTGAATATACACTCCAGTTTCAACGTTTATGCTTTTGTTCCTCTTCTTTCTAACAAAAATATATTCATGTATTAACATGTTTTTCTATAGAATTAGTATAGCCAACAACCATCAGTGTCATTTTATTAAGCACAACAATCATAAAGCATACAATAAAAGTCACATTTATGAACTTTTATGTGATCATCAGTTGATTAGGGTTATTGCCACACAATATACAATTAAATATAATATAAAGGATGGCATAAGTAAAATAAGAACAAAAAGCATACCCGTTTTCTCATATTCTAAAGACCTTTGTAAACCCATCCAAATCCACCTTCTCCAATCAAAAGTATAGATACATGTATTTTTCCCATCTCATTAGCTGTTGTAAGAACCAAAAAACATTAAAAATCATAATGAATAACAATGCTTATTAAAACATGAATATAGACCGTAACAAACCTTTTATTTCAACGGAAACACCAATCTGAATACACTTGATCAAGTTATATGTATTATCTTCTCTTGCAAAAGCATGTATATCATCTAATTCTGGGAAGCAAGCTCATTAGCCAAAAAACACTACAAAAATATTGGACCGTGTTATCCTAAATCGTAATCCTTAATGATAGTATAACAGCCCCATGTTTGATCACAAAAAACATATTTCATATCATTATTGAATCAAAGTCATTTACATAATTGATAATATAAACCCTAATTTCGGATCAAATTAGTAAACAAAAATTGCAATATAATCATTTGCAAAATCGATCCAATGAACCCTAATTTGTGATGAAATCAATAAAGGAAATCATGATACCTGGTGGTGATGATGAAAAAAACGAAGTTCATAAAAGACAGGAAATTAAAATCGAATTTTCTATTCCCAAATGGTAGAGTCTGATCATTTTGAAATGATAATATAAACCCTAATCGCAGATCATATTAACGCAAGCAAAAATCGCAATATTTGCCAAATCGATCTAATAAACCCTAATTTGAGATGAAATCAAGAAACGAAATCGTGATACCTTTTGGTTTTTCTGGATCATGTCTAAGCGATGGTTTAGAAGCAGATGGAAAGGGTAGAGGCAATAACATGAGGGACATCTTTGAGAATCAGTGTTTGTGTAGTTGAAATTGGGAAGGTCTGTATTCAAAATTGTGTGTCGTAAGGATTTGGGAAAGCCATGTTTATTTGATGCGAGATAATTATGTACGGGTATAAGAGTAATTACATAATTAAGGGTGGGATTTATTGGCTAATCACAAGTTTTCTTAGTTATAATGGGCCAAAGCTAAGGCGGGAGTGATTAGGCTAATCAGCTCCTCAAATAATATATAGAGAGATTGCTTTAAAGCTCAATCCAAGCCATATAATGACTTAATCAGTTTCTCTTTCAACTATGATCATAGAATCAACTAGAAAGATAACCTTCCTCGGATTATTTTTAAACAAATCACTTCTTGTAATATTCCGTTAATTTACCATTTAAAATGACTGAACAATCTCATTGTTTAAAACTCTGTCAAGAAATATAATAGTTTTAGAACTATATATTTTCGTTATTAAAAATACTTTATGTAATAACATAAATCTAATAAAATAATTTCATCTCAAATTCTATACACAATTATCATTTTAACGGATACATAAACTATCCCATGATAAACTATAAAAAGAAAAGTTGGGCATTATCAATGCCTTTTTTATTACTGGATATGTCAACCACATGAAAATCTTTCATTATCCCATTCAAGGGAAATCAATACAATCCTCCAACACTAGTTCCAAAAGCAAGGAACAAAAGAGGTATTTGCTAACTTGTAATCACAAGTTCATTACTAAAATGTATTGTATTAATCTAGCTCCTCTTAACGGCCTCTTGTATAATGCACTTTGGTTCTTCCAAATTGAAGATCCCGACATATATTATCTTAGAACGGTCAATAATAAGTTCTATAGTTTTTTCTTTAAATAGTTAACAAAACTATATCATTATTGAGTAGTAGGCCGTTTAGAGTTTGTGTTAACTATTATGAAACGTTTGAATATAAATATATTCCAAAAACCAAGAAGGTACTAAACCTTATGGTTAGAATACAATTATATTCCCAAAACCAAAAAGGTATTAAACCTTAGGTTTCCAATAAAAATTATATTCCAAAACCACCAAGTCACTAAGACTTACATTTTGAATAAAATTCCAAACTAATGTGTTTGGATTCTTTTCCTCAAAATATAACTTGTTTTTTAAATTTAAGACATAAAATCATTTTAACAAACCTAACACTAGTAAACATTTTTCCAAATTATGTTTACAATTTACAATTGATTCAAGTGTTAGTTACTTTGTAACATCCTCTCTTCTGGTCCGGTAATTTCTAATTTTAAATTGATATATTTAATTGTAGTAGAAATTATTTGATAATATGTGTTTAATTGTGAAACTTAGTTAAATAAGCCTCAGGACTTATTGTGCTTAGTAAATTGTTGCTTGATTTAATTTACTATAGTTGACGGTACAATAAAATAAGTTTCTCGCAAATGATTTTTAGGTCCCAGGCAATAGATTAAAAGGGGACTAGTTTTAAGTGGATACGGGTCGGTGTTAAAAAGTTTGACCGACTTATAAACTTTCCCAAATAGGAAAGTTACTTACTTTCCTTTTCTTGCAAAAACCTAAAACCAAAACCTTATTAAAACTTTTGAAACCTACAAATCAACTAGTGATCTTGAGCTGATTTTGATCTTGATTCTAGCTAGATAATCATCACCATCATCTTGTTCCTATTTCTAAGTGGTAAGTGAACTAAATCAAATTAGTGAATGATTATGATTGATGTTGTTTGATGGGTTTTAATGTTATTACATGTTGAATTATGATATAAGATGATGTATGATACTATATCTTAGTTGTGTAATGTTAAAATGATCATAGAAACTGATTTTGGTGAAGTTTGATAAAAGTTCGTAGCTGGTTTTGGGTGCTGGCGATCAGGGCTGGAAGAAAAGTAGAAGCCGGCGGCTTGTACCCTGAAGCCGGCGGCTTCGTTGTGTAGACAGGGAAACCGGCGGGTGGAATACCCTAGCCGGCGGCTTGACAGCCATAGCCGGCGGGCTGAATGCTTATCCGGCGGTTAATAGAGGCTTTAATACGTGACTTGCTTCTGTTACCACCAAATTTAAATCACCCGGCGGCTGGAATAGAGAAGCCGGCGGCTGGCTATAGGAAGCCGGCGGCTTGAGGCCTGAAGCCGGCGGCTTGGTTGGTGTTCCAGCAAAAGTTTTGTTTTAAGTTTTAAGACTTGTTCTAACTGGTTACTTGCAATGTGAATTGTACTTATTGACATGATAATACATGATAGTTGTTATACTTAGGGACTTATGATATTTGTAATGTTAATTGAGTTAAGTTCCTAATGATTTAAATGGATGCAAGTCAAGTGTTAATGATCTTGATATCTAACTTTTACCTGATTATTGATTCTCAGATAAGCAAAGAGCTCAGCGAGATAAGACAGCTGAGTAAGTGAAACGAGATAATCATGTGAGTGGATTTGAAACTCACAGTTTGATTTGGTTGTGTCAGTTTGATTTCAATCAGTAATTATAGGATTTCTATTGATAGACTGTGAACTTGAAATGATATGCCATTTGATTGGTTGTTTGATGAACTTTGATTTGAAATGTATGATTCAGAGGTCAACTAGATTGTTGGTTGGACTTGATTGCTAATGTTGGTCAACACAGGGTTACATACATGTGTTGATGGAGATTAGCATTTAGTTAGCGGTTAATCACTGTTTTGGCCTACAGTTGATGTAAGTGTTCTGATGGGGCCACCCGGAACAGGGTCCTTAGGAACCACCGTTCCTCTTGACGATATTTGTTGCATTATTGGTTGTGAACAAATTGCTAGCTAAATTGAATTGTAGTTGATAATTCATTCACTTAGCTTCGTGCTAATCCCTCAATTTACTTTCTGCAGGTGATGTATATTTTGTGGGTAGTCAGGAAGGATGTTTTGATGCTGGGAATGTTTGAAACTTGCAACTCTGATCCAGTTTGTTATAAACAATGTTTTGTAGAATATAATACCCCGGTTTGTAAACAAGTTTTGTAAACAAGTTAACTATGTTTGTTTAGTAGTTAAACATGTTGTATAAAGGTTTGCGAAAATTTCAAGCAGAATTCTAATAAACTATGTATTGTAAGTATACGCTTCCTGACGCGCACCCAGCGGTCGGTTCAGGAATTGCTTCCTATCGTTGCAGACCTTTCCACTAGGCGCGGCGTCAGGTGGTAGTTTTAAATTTATAATAGTCGGGGGAGCCTAAACCTCCGTACTACCTACTGGTACTGGTACGAATACCTTGATACGAGTATGCGGTAAGGATGATCCAGGGTCGTTCCTCACGACGGTAGAATTGAAACAGAGCTCGTTCCGATAAACTAACTTTCAAGCTAGGGTTTGAATAAGTGGATATGTGATTGTTTTTGGTTTTTATCTTTAGTTAAACTACTAAAACTTATAAAGCATAAAAGTAAAGGGAGACTATCATATGTAACACCTAAGGATAACAAAGACGTGGTTCACCATGATTTAGGATAGTGTATGTGCAGAGATGATGATTATATGGGGACACATTCAGTTGACAAACAAATAAACTTAGGTGTAAACACTAGGACCCTACTTATTTAGTTCCGGTTCTAAATTAGTATGTCACTGAGTACCTAGGCTATGGTGATTTTGATCAGAACAGGATGCTCAACCCCCCAACACTGCCCTTGTGACGGTACAGTGACCCTTGCTCAACTACCCTGTTACGGAATAGTGAGTCTCTGGAGATAACTCCGGGGTGCATGCATGAGGTAACAAACTGCCATTAAGGATACTCTGACCTTTCTTAACACCTAAACCTAAATGTGTCATCTAAATGTGTACTGGTTTTTTAACTATGTTATTCTAAACTATCGGTTATGAAGAGTTAAGGGGTTTAAGCATCTGGGAATACAGCCGACTCCTTGCTTTCTTTTCAAAACTCATGTTCTATTAGTTAAGCTCAAATACTTCCGTCTTGAATTAGACCCTCCTTTACAATCAGTCGTTCATCCCTAGGTATACTTACGGTGTACAATGCATTAAGTATTTCCACAGCTTGTATATATCTAAGTATACTCACGGTGTACAGTACTTTTAAGGTTTAGCATTTCCACAGCTTTATGTATCCTAGACCATGTTCTAGAAGGGTGACTTCTAGGTAATCCACGATGAGATGATCCTACGGCATTTCCTTAGCTTCCACGTATTTGTACTCCACACGAGGTGTTTCCAACGCTATACGAAGTACAATGCCATTTAACAGAGTCTCATAGCTTCATACTGTAACACAGATAACTATGTTTACGTAGTATTCGGGTTTGCAAAGTCCTATCCTAAGAGCAATAGTCACGTGAAAGACTGGAAAGGGTGAACAATAAAGTCTAAATTCAGGATAAGTTTAGACTGATAACAAAGTATAACAATTCCCATTTATATAGATAAGGGTTTAATGTAACATCATCTATATACAGATAACAATTGGGAACATATTCCACAACGGATTGTGCCCACGACTTTCATAGCTTCCACGTTCCGTACTCCACACATTAGTGATGTTTCCGGCGCTATACAAATGAAAGCCGTATAACGTTACCTCCGTTGTTTCATAACGATATTATCCCAATCATATATTCACTACTATCTAAATCATGGCGAACATACAAGCAACTACTCACAATGCATAGCAATAAAAATTTCTAAAATTAATAAATCACATACATCAAACAAGAACAATATGACAAATTAATAATAGAAAGGATAGATAATACCGATACGAATTGCGAGCAGAATAACACTTGTATTTCTTTATTAATATCCAAGCATTACATAAGCTAGCCTCTACTAATTAACTACATAACTAATCTCTCTCTAGTTCTCCTCTAACTCCTAAGAGTAGTGCTAGAGAGAGAAACTAGAGAGAGGAACTAACTACAAGAATAATTCTCCTCTAACTCATAAGAGTAGTGCTAGAGAGAGAATGTGTGAGAGAGAAAGTGAGAAATGAGAAATGAGAATGAAGTGAGGTGTATGAAATGGTGGAGGAGGCCATCTATTTATAGGTGAAGATCAACTTGGAGCCAAAGTAATGAGCCATGGAGCCAATCTTGGAGCCAAAGTTGAAGCCAAACTTGGAGCCAAAGGAATTGATACGTACAAGCACCGAAACACATCGTACAAGCAAACCAAGCATGAAGGAAGCCAACCAAGCCACCCCTAGACCACCAAAAACCGTATATGGGGTATAGGGGGCCGTATACGGCTTGCCAAGGCCGTATACGGTGTGTAAAGGCCGTATACGGCTTGCCAAGGCCGAATACGTGGTGTTTCGGCTTTTCTGCGTTGCTTAAAACGGCCATATCTCCTTCGTTACACGTCCGTTTGACCCGATTCTTTCGCTCACGGCTTCGTAATTCCGTTACGCTTCTAATGGTACCAATTTCACAGAAATTGGATGAGTATAGCTCAAGCATGTTTGGAATGACTTTTAACGATCTGTAGAAGCCGTATCTCTTCCGTTCTTCACCCAATTTGCATGATTATTGATTCTACCGTCTCGTTTTTACCTATTACAACATACCATAAGGTTAGAATGTGCTTATCATAAGGTAAATGAGGGTGTGAGAATTGGTTGTTGTTTATTCGCTCTTGTTTTGCTCGTTATTTGGACGTTTTCGGTGATTTTTGTAGCAACGCCTATATTTGGAGTACTTTAGTGAATTTTAGTAAATAATGATTGTTTTGGAATGTTTTCACTAAAGATGTGTCCAAAAAGTGTGGAATATCATACTTAAAAACATGACTTTTTGCGTCACATCACTTCCGTAAAACATAATATAATATTTGTGATATTAAATGAGGGGTGTATTATACTTAATGGTTATTTTACACGGAAACACACTCCACATGTCTTATATAATAATTTAACAAACTCTAAAGTTTATTAAAATATACCATATGCAAATGAACTATTGTCCATTTTTCAAACGCCATAATTGTGTAGAGACGAATCCTACACAACAAGCTTTTGTTGAAACCAAACTGGTATGTACAGATACAAAATCAACACTTTCAAAACGGTTTCCAAACTCTACACTAAATAATCATTTTGTTTAGAGACAAAATTTATAATAGTATTCAACCTCACGTGTAGACACAAACTCTATACAAATTAATTTAATAAATAAATATTTATTATGTTCCGTTCTACTATAAAACATGCTTTATACATATAATCGTTTTCATTACAACTCTTAGAAAATAGTTTTCCCAAAACCAATAGAAGCATGTATACACAATTCTAACAGAGTCTTCATTTTTTTTTCCCCATGAACATGTTTTCTCCGATGGAACCCAGATTAACGTTGTACAAAACTATAACGACATTTCGGTTACCCAAGTACAACTTGGTTCACTAAATCAAATTTTATATTGTTGCCTCAAAACCACCAACATTAAAAAATTTATATCATCAAACGTACAATAAATTATATAATGCACTTTTAACCCATATCTTAGACTCTTGGAGCCCCTGTTTTGACACTAAATTATTATAACCAAAATAATCGTGTCGTTCCATTCATTTTATCAAAATCGACAAAGAACATTTTCTTGTGTCACAACTTATAAAAAGTGCATCCCACATATTTATAAGTTCTTTGAAACATATTAGCATACGGTTTAACGATTTATCTTATATTGTTTCGTAAAATACGTTTATCCAATTAAACTCGTCAAGATTTCAATGAAACTTATTCGGGTAAGAATTAAAGAATCTGTTTTAAGATTGTAGGAAGAAATATCTCGTACCCGAATAAAGTTTCATTATTATAACAAATTGTAATATGATACGAATTTCAAACCGTATAATACAAAAGTAATTCATATACAATTACTATAACGGAATGTAAGAAAGCAAAAGAAATGAGTAGAAAAATGATATCAACGAATGATTAGCCGAGGCCCGTGTTTAACACGGTTCCCTTAAAACAGATTCGCCGTCTGTTTCCCATGGTACAACGGCCGAAGCAGTAGTACTGCCGAATTTGAACACATGCCTGAAAAGATTGTCAAATTGTTCTTCATAAACTACTCCACATGTTTGTTCCTAGCTTGACCAAAAACGTGAGGTCCGAACGTGCGACTGGAACAAAACTTAGCTTACAAAAACATTATATGAACTTATGTGTGTGTTTTCTAGAGAGCCAATAATTCATCTCTTTTCTCACTTATTCTTCATAATAGAGAGCTTCTATTATATTTTATTATAGAGAATAGAGAAGGGAATATGAAAAACTAGTTCTTAATGACAATCAATATTACTTAATTTCATAAGTTACGTAACATGAAAGACCACATTAGTTACAAGTAATAAAGATTACATTTAGTTGCAACTTTTCAATTCTCTCATCATCAATTGTCATTCAAACATATCAATTTTCCAACACATAATTCATCTCCATTCTCCAATAGCCATACATCATCTCAACTAACAAACCAAACACACCCCTAAAGGGTTCTCCCTGTGACCCTGCCCATATCCCCAACAAGAAAATAATACTAATAATAAGATTGTTTAAGTAATAATGGATTCTTTTGCCACTAAGAATGAAAAATAAGTGAAGAGAACATTGAATCTTGGAATTCCCCATTCCAATAAAAAGTGGTTGACCCGACCAAACCAAACCAATACCCAAACCCAAATCCATCCCCTGTTTCTTGTTTCTGTTCATCACATTCCAAGATTCCTTTCTTACCGCTTTTCAATTTCTATTCCATCTTTAATCCCTCAATTTCTCTTTTTTTACATACAATCAGGAAAATAACATCTTTGTTTCGACCTAATTCTGCACCTTTATGAATTGGTAAGACCTCATCTTTTCAATTTTAATTCAATTTAGTTTGATCTTGAATTCTTGATCATAATCTTGTTTATTAAAGTTTCAGTCTTGATTGAGTATCTATGTCAAAGATTTGATTTTTAAGTTTTCTGATTTTGATTTGCGCTATACCTATGATTAATTTATGCCATTAAGACTTTGCATTAATTGGGATAGGAGGTTTAGTTCATTTGTTTGGTTTATGCTACTGTTTTAACTATATTTGTTGTGAAATTTATAATGTATTTCTTGTATATCTTATTATATAATGAGAATTAACTAGTTTGGTTGATTTGTCTCAACTAGATAAAGAATCTTGCCTGAATAATTTAGTACTATTAAAGAAGCTGGATGCTTATTTACTAGGGATCATATATCTGCAATTGATTCCCATTCCGGTTCCACTTTGCTATAAATGTGGTGTTTGGTTTGCAAGCAGGAATTACTGTGAGTATAAGTTTGATAGGATGTTATGATGGGAATGTGAATGGAAATCGATTTCTCAACCCATCCCTTAAACTGAAGACCATGTTTTTCCATTTTCAATCCCTCGTTCCTAAATCTTCCATCCGAATACCCTCTAGATCCATACCTGTAGTGAAACCTGACTGCGTACCAACACTAGTTGCATGCTCAACACATATGTTGCTTACTAGTGCAACTAAAGAACGTTTATTGTGATGTTCTTTGTTTTCTCAAGCAATTTCATTTTGTGACGTATTAGTTTTACTTTTACCATTTCGTCTTTTGATATGCTTGATGTTAGAAACCACTAACATGGAATGTTATCTATTAGTTTGGGTGATTGCTGCACGGCTCCTAGTGGTTGAGTGACATAAATGGAAATAAATAACTTCAGGTATCAATACCTTCTTATTCAATGATGAACTTGAGAGCACCTCGCCGTCCATCCATATCTTATAGGCCGATACAACCTTCTGACTTAGAAGTTCTTGTAAAAATCCATGGTGATCTTTTTCCCATCAGGTTAGATAAAATATATATTAATAAAGTGGCTCTTTTTGAAAAACATAAGGCACGATTATTTAATAAGAATCTCTTTTTGGTTATGCTAGGTATGAAATTGAATTCTTCCACAATGTTGTCCATGGCCGTGATATAGTTTCTTGGGGAGCAGTTGATCGCAATCGTCCTGACGGTCAAAATGATGAACTAATTGGATTTGTTACTGCTCGAATTATTATGGCAAAAGAAAGTGAGGTGATTTCTCATTATGGTATCTAGCTATAACTGAAAATTTTATCTTCTCATTAGCATTAGTATCTTTTATAGTTATTTGTATTTGCTTTTTGAAACTCATTATCTGATTATTCCCACTTCTTGTTATAATAATCAGTTTTTTTCTTCAGATAAACTGATTATGCCTCAAGCAAATTGATTTTTAAATTTTAAAATGAAAACTAGTTACGTCTTCTTTTAACCTAATGTGAGAGACTTTTACTCTCATTGCAGAATTCATATCTTCTCGTTTCACAAGAATTAGTTATGTTTGCTAAACACTCAAACAACTGATCTTATTATGACCAACTTATAACAACAAAATCACATTCAAACACTGTCTTTAACAGCCGATTTTATTATAGCCACTTACGAATTTTTCCAAAAAATTTCAGCCATAGAACCTTGCTTTTTGTAATATTAATTAGAGTAAATTCGATAAATAGTCCCTATGGTTTTCATTGATTTACGAAAACAGTCCCTGTACTATTTTTTTAACGTTTTCGGTCCAATAACTTTGGATTTGCTCGCAAATGGTCCCTTAACTTTGGATTTTTGCTCGCAAATGGTCCCTCCGTCTAACTTTGGATTTGCTCGCAAATGGTAGGGACCATTTGCGAGAAAATCCAAAGTTATTGGACCGAAAACGTTGAAAAAAGAGTACAGGGACTGTTTTCATAAATCAATGTAAACCACAGGGACCATTTATGGAATTTACTCTATTAATTATGAAATGTTTGATAGACGAAAGTTGTACAAAGACGCTAACGATCCATTACATACAGATAGAAGATATGTTGAGATTTGACCAATCAAGATCAGATCAGGCTCTGGTTTATATTTTGACACTAGGCGTTGTAGAGTCTTACAGAAATTTTGGTATAGGTAAAATTATTCTTTCTGTTTTTTAATATATTTATTTAAACGACTGTTTCCGTTATGTCTTTAGTTGCCATGTTGAATTTACAGCGACTTCACTCATTCGAGAGGTGATCAAGTTTGGCTCAAGTATGCAAAATTGCAGAGCGGTTTACCTGCATGTTATCTCTTATAACAATTCTGCAATCCATTTGTACCAGAAAATGTCGTTTCTTTGCATAAGGAGGCTGCATGATTTCTATTATATCAATGGCCAACATTATGATGCATACTTGTTCATTTACTATGTCAATGGTGGCCGGTCTCCATGTTCACCCTTGTAAGTATAAATTCTCTGTTCTTGATTTATTCGACATAACTTGAATTGAAAGTTCTACGTTACGGGCTTTTAAACATTCTAAACTCGTTATCCCATTAAGTACTACATAAGATTAGTTTATCCATTTGATATAACACAGTTTAACGCTCTTGTCTTGATGTTGGTTAATATTCAGACATGATGTAGTCCTTTAGTCCTGTAAATATTGACTCAACACGCAGTTTAATACATGTGTCTTGCTGTTGGCCGAATGTCTAAAACATCCTTTGGTGAATGGTTCTGAAAGCAATGTCAAATTAAACAAATTTTGAATTGCGATAATTATATCATTTCAAAGCGCAAATTTTGGAATTACATTCTCCATCCGCCCCAAAATGAATATCCACATTTCTATATTTGTTTGTCCCAAAATAAAATGCCAAATTTTTCATTATCCATTCCACCCTCTTACAATAGTGTATTAATTGGGCCTATCTTTAAAGGGCTTAATATAACTCTTGAAAAAGACATCGATAGCACATCACTTAAATGTGCACGTTTTGTATATTGGACACTTATTTTGGGACAAAGGGAGTATTCTATTTCTAACAGAATTTGTTTATTGTTAACAATGTTTCTTCCTGGCTAAAGAGAACCAACCTATATCTAGAGGCTGGTTGCTACTTTCCTACAGATGAAAGAAAACAAGTGTTGGCTAAATTATACGAGTTCCGTAAAATTATATATAAACTTTTATCCTCATCATCATGAGTCTAGTAGATGACATAAGATCTTTACTCTGCAGAGAGCTCGTTACACTTCTAATGACATACATGAGGAGAGGATTAAAGTTAGTATCTGCAAGAGTATGGAAAAAGGGTGAGAAGAATGGGCCCAAAAGGGTCAAGTATCGAGACAAAGGCTCCCTTCTCCCAACGACACAGAGCACGAGAAGCATTACAATTGAGGGTGGTGAGAGCGATCATGTATAAATAAACATCATCATTGTAGAACATGGAGCTAAAAGGCAGTAGTTTTTATTAACACCCTTCTGCAGGCCGTTTCCCTTTCATCTTTGTATGGTTTGAAGTGAAACAATAAGTCTCACATGTTATAGCCTAAATCTGAATATTGCGGATAGAGTTTTTGTAAAAAAAATTATGAGTGTTTTCAAGCTTCTGCAAGTGTAGAGTGACAGAAGGGAAATGCCTATGTGAATTTACCATGATTTCATATGTTTGGTTCATGAATTTGATATTTTGATGAGGGTTATGAAATATTAATAATACTACATAAATATAGAGGCCATTTATATTGCACAAACTCTCATTTGAATATGTTTGGATAAGCTGTAGCCAGGTGTGTATTAATCTAGAGATGCAAAAACATGTCTGGGCCCAAGACTACTCCTGGGCCGGGCAAGAAAACCCGATTCCTTCAGGCCTGTTGACTTTAAAAGTTGCTTATTAGTCGTACCATTTGTTCGAAATCGCGGTTAGATCTGGTCCAAAAACTTATTGAAGGACTTATTAGATCCCTATTCTCCGCCTCTTGTCCCGAATTATATCCAACGAAAACGCAATGTGTTATTACTCGAGAAAGGGGGACCACAACATAATGTGAAGATAAGGTTGTATACTTTAGATAATTGCTTAATAAGAATAAGTTGGATTACTCGAAATAAGTACATTTACTCTCCATAAAGTATATAGGACAGGTTAGGACCGTCGGGCCAAAATTGGACCCTTTGATATATAAGCAAAAGATATGACTTTAGTACAGACTATTGTACCGGGCTTAGTATTTTTAAATGTAAATTAATAAGGTATGTGGGAATTAGGATAGAACACGAGTATTTCATAAAAAATTATGCTAACAATGATCCTAATGGTTATAGTCGAGACAATTTACCCACAAAATGATTTAATTAGGAGTTAATTGCATGAATTGTCCCTGTGGTTTACACACATTCTCACTGTTAGTCCTCATACTTTGTTTGTTGCGTGGACAGTCCAAAAATTCAAAAGTTGTTGCACGCTTAGTCCATCTTCTACCTAAAATGACTAAAATACCCTTCTCTGGCCGAGCAAAATAGATAGTACCGCCAAAGGTATTTTAGTCATTTTAGGTGGATGAGGAACTAATCATGCAACAACTTTTAAGTTTTTGAACTGTCCATGCAAAAAACAAAGTATTGAGACTAACGGTGAGAATGTTTGTAAATCACGGGGACCATTCATGCAATTTACTCTTTAATTAGATGATAACATGAAATAAGAGGATATAATAACTACCTCTAGATTATATGATTGAATGGAAACCCATATTAGGATCAATCGCCTCATTGTGGTAATGAAAAACTCGGTATCAACCACAATTCGTAGGACTATAGTTAGCATAATCCTTCATCTAATAATGAGTATTTACTAATTACTAATTGTACATGGATCAAAGAATGTTAAGCAATATGATCCAAATTATATCACTAGTTTAGTGGTTGTATTCTGCTCACATTGTACATTGCAGTTGTCTACCTATTTCCTGCCAATCTGCTATTACTATGTAGAAATATCTGGACAAACAAACTAATATGGAAATAAGTTATGACAATTTAATTTTCCGATATAAACTTAACTCTGAAAACAACTAATTCACTAAAAACCTAAAGAAAATGATAACCAGCTTTGAATAAGAATATAGAACAAGCTTTAATACTTGTGCTAATACTATAATAGACTTTCTGACGTCCTGAAATTTAGTTGACCCTCATACATATCATTTGAGCCTTTGAGGTACAACCAATTTAAACATGCTGGGGCTGTCAATAACAATACCCAAAACTTAATGACAAATCCTAGATCTTAAGTCCCATTGAGTTTTTTGTTTTGTTTAAGTTAGATAATTTACACACAATTACCGCAAATATATACAACGTTAAATAGCAAGATAGAACATTGAATGAGCTTATAATGATAAAGTTGAGGCTTTGAATGAGCTTGCAGATTCTTCACAACACATATCATTGGAATTTCTAATAAGGATAGAAGTAAAAACAGAGCACAATAACTAACCTTTTGAAAGCCAACTGACATGTGCTGTACCACATGGTCCAAATAATATACCTGACATGTCATGCTGGCAGTTTATATTATTGAACATGATGGACTTAAAAGTAAGTTATGCATGTGCATGTGCATGTACTATTTGCCTTCACCTTTATAAAGATTTATAAGCATCACAAAACACATGGGGATGAAGATCACTCAGATCAGTATTCAGACACCAACTGTAAATACATCACTTATTATTAGGGCCGAGCAAAAAACCGAATTAACCAAATCATAACCGTATTAACCGTCAAAACCGAACCGAATTAACCAAATCGAACACGTAACTGCGGATTTGGTTAACGTTTTTGGATTAACCAAAGTTTGCGGTTCGGTTATGAAAGTAAAGGATATCCACCGCGGTTTTAACCGCACCGCACACTTTTGCACATTAAAAATATTATATTTATATTTGAATATAACAATAAATATATTAATAATTGATTTGCAAATAATAAAATTATCTTTCGAAACAGATTTTATTAAGGAAATGAAACGTCAATCACTAATTCTAAAAGGAAAGACACTTGAATTGATGACTCTTGGATGGACGAAGATTCAAGTTTGACAGATAGTACTTTAAAAACTCTACAAAACTCTACAAAACTCTACATGAGATTCTGCTTATTTTTCTAGTTTACTTATGGTTTTATGCATGAATTTGTTGTATAAAAACTAGATGATGTTCGCTATCGTTTTTTGCTATTCGAACATCATTGAATATGTTATGTTTAAGGTTTCAAAATTGCACTAAATTTGCTACCTCTAAGGTTGTAAAACTACGTTGATCTACTTCTATTTTGAGCTAAAAATCCGAGAAAAAAACTCTTATATTTAAATGTTTTTGTGCAATGTATTAGGCACAAACCCATTGAAAAAGCTATTTTTTGACCGTAAACGGTTAACCGAATTAACCGCTTTATATCTAGACGTTAATCAAATTAACCGAATTAACCAATCCATTTATTAACCGAAGCGAACGGTTAAAATTGTTGATTAACCAAAGTTTTGGTTATGGGGGAGGTTTTCATCCCTATCCGCACCTAACCGCCCCATGCTCACCTCTACTTATTATTATAAATTAATAGAGACAAGATGCAGTTGATATCTGAGCAAGTGTTTTTCACATAAAAACATCAGAACATGCTTATGCAGATCTTATTAAAACTCTAACAAATTCATACATGAAAGTGTTAGAAAAACGGGGTGTAACAGGGTAATGATCGCAATAGCCTGGATATCTCTATGAATCGCGTATGTAATACTTTGATCCTATAATATGTCTTGGTATCACAAAATCTAATTTCAGATATTCGATATATCATGTATATGGGCAGAAAATTAAAAGTCAGAACCCAGTTTGTTTTTGTTTTCTGTACATATAGAAGAAATGTACCCATCAGGTTTCATGCTTGAATTTGCTTGACCTCAAATTATAGTTGTTTGTTTCTTAATTATAACTGCAACAAATTTAATTTCTAAAATCAAACAACATGAAGCTGCTAATCTGCTACTATCTTTCTTAAAAGTTATCACTTCTTTCCAATTAACTTTCTAGGTAAAATACAACAGGAACTCACATACAAGAACATGGAAATAGCTGAATAGCATACACAAAATAATAATAATAATAACAAACAAATCTCCGAAGACTGACACGTAATTACCCACTGTTTTAATTCAAAAAAACAAAAAAGAAATTGTATCCGAAGTAACATCACGAACACAAACAAATGTAACGTCGATAGACCTCTTTCGCTACTTCTGGGGAGGGGTGCTTGTAGCCTTCTTGCTTTTTAACAGGCTTCCGAATTTTTTCAGCAATGGTTTCTTCTTCTTCACTTGCTGCTGCTGCTGCTTTGACGGTGAACTGCCACCGTTATCTACATTTTCTATACCATTTATGGAATCGTACCCTTCACCACCTTCTGTTTTCGAATCTACTTCATCCTCAAAAGATTCATCGTTAATTGCTTCCCTTTCAGGTGACAAATCCTTTTCTTCAATCTTGCAACTTTCCCACATCTTGAATTCAATTTCTTCAGAATCATTTCCCTTTTCTTCTACTTTCTCACTCTCTTTATGTTCTCCGTTCACATCCTTCACCAACGTTTCCTTTTCCTCATCTTCAATCAACGGTGTTTCTTTTGAAAGTTGTTCTATTTTCTGGACATCTCCATTGTGTTCAGAGAATTCGACGACTTTGGGAAGCATGTCGTAATCTTTCTCACTGTCGGTGACATCATCTATTTCCTCGACCGCCTCTTTAGCAGCTTTTTCCTCGAGTAATTTGGACAACTCATCGATCTTTTTTAAAGATTCGGCTTCTCGTGTTCTAAGCTCCAAAATTTCTTGATCAAGACTTCGCAATTCATTTTCTTTATCCATTAAACTTTCTTTCAAGTTCATGCTTTCAGCTTTTGCATCACCAAGAACTTCCTTTAAATAAGTAACTTCAGATTCGGATTCCTTCAAAAGATTCTTCATTTGAGCTCGTTCTTCATTAGAAGCAAAAGTTTCTTCTTCGGTTTCTTTAAGCAAATTAGTCAACTTCCCAATTTCCTTTTCCAATGTAGCGTTTTCTTCTTTCGAATTCTTGACACAATCCATCAATTCCGTCTCCTTTTCCTTCCATTCCGATTCTGTACTTAGATGGCTACGCTTAGCTTGTTCAATTGTGTCCATGAGCATGTCAATTTCGTGTTTTGAATCATCAAGCATGTTTTGGTACTTCTCATTTGTTGTTTGTAGTGCGTGTTTCAAATCTTCTATTTGTGCTTCATAGTTTTCATTTTCAGATTGATTTAAAAGCAGCTTTTCTTTAGCTTCTCGTGCTTCTGATGAAACTTCGTGTAAAGCCGACGCTAAACTTTCCAACGCTTTCTTGCTTTTTTCTTCTTCATTCTTTGATGATTCCAATTCACCTAAAAGTTTATTCTTTTCTTCTAGAAGATTCTGAACACTGCTAGCAGCAAGTTTCTCATTATTCAAAGCTTGTGTCTTTTCCTCCTTTATGGTTTCAAGTTCCGATTTCAAAATTTCAGCTTTTTTGGCCATTTCAGAAGCTTCTTCCTTCACTTTTAGAAGGGTACGTTCCGATTCTTCAAGATCACCTCTCTGTCTGACGTTTGACATTTCTAACAAACCGGCTTTTTCTTTCAGTGAAGAAAGCTCGGTTTCAGCTTTTTGCAACAACCCGTTGCTCGTTTCCAACTCTTTTACCATTGACTCGAGCGATGAATTTGCAGATCTTTCTAATCTTTTAGCTTCTTCAGCTTGAAGATCTAATTCTTCGACTTTGGTCTTCCATTCCTCCATCAAGCTTCGAGCATAAGATTCGGACATTCGTGCAGCCTCTAACTCAACATTTAATTCTTCAAATGAAGCTTCGATATGGACCAATTTCTCCTTGTAAACTTTAGCTTTCCTGACTTCCTGATTCAGAGTTTCAATCTCTGATTTTAACTCGTTTTCCTCCGATTTCAGATGTTCAACCTCTGATTTTAATTCAGACACCAATTTGTCATTTTCTTCACCCTCTGATTTTAATGTCTCTATCTCTGATTTCAGCTCTAACACCAACTTTTCGCTCTGACTCACCTCCGATTTCAGTGACTCGATCTCTAAAGTCAGCTCGGACACCATCTTGTTACTTTGATCAGCTTCTGATTCAAATTTGGCATTGAGTAATCCCTTCAATCGTGTAATCTCATTCGACAAAGTTTCTACCTTTTCTGCTTGATTTTCAGCAATCTTTGTTGCATCATCTGCATGATTAAGAGCTTGATCTTTAGCATCACATGTCATGACTAATTCTTGTTTGACTTTTTCAAGCTCTTCAGTGGCGGAAACAAGGGCTGCTAGGTCAGCAGCATGCTGATTTTTAACAGATTCCAATTCTTTCTCCCAGTGCTCTTCTTTCTTTTGAGCAGACTCAATTCCCGCTTGTTCCATTTCAACGGCACGAAACTTCTCAATCTCGATAGTCTCTTCGGCATTCTTTTGAGCCACAAGAGCCTCACGAAGCTTTTCATTCGTATCTTCAGATAATTTCTGTGCTTCTTTTAGATCACTTAGGGCTTTTGCTTTCTCTTTCTCAATAGAAAGTAACTTCTCTTCGGCTTTTTTCAGATCATCTTGAAGAGCAGTCAATTGAGCCTGTAATTCTGATCCCTTTTGGACACTCCTTGGTGCTGGTTTCTGGAAACACACAAAGAAAACAAAAGTATATTTTTAGAACAAAACTAGTTTTATAGGTTAACATTTAGAGAATTAAGAATTAGTTAATTTACTTTTGATGACATGTACATATGAAGGCAGTGTTTGGATATGTGTTTTGAAACTGATTGCATTTATATTGCTTTTATTATTATTTTCTTTTTTATGAACAAATTCTGCTTCTAATGATCTCATTATTAGAGGCCAACTAGTTGGTTTGGATAATCAGTTTCAGACAAGCTGCAATAGAGCTCGTAATCATATGGTAAAATAAAATTTCAAAATTACCCATTCTTAGCCAAGAGACATCACCTCCAATTACACAAAATATAACTCCCTTTTCACAAAAATATCCCCTTTAATTGTTTTATATATATATTTCTTGTATAATTAGATTTTGTGATGTACTCAAACTGCTAATTATCTAATTATTACAAATTCAAACAACAAATGCACATCCAAAACTATCTCTTTTTATCACTTAATTACTTTCAAAACTCACATCGAAACACCACTCAAGTCAGTCAGAAATAAAACGCACCATCTGCTAGAGATCATTAGCATTGTAATTCTTTGGTGATACGACTATGCAGAAGCTTAATTGAACTTACTTCTGTAGTGGGTGTGCTGATCTTAGGTGACCGGCGTTCTAATGTTGGCTTTGAAGGAACAGTTCGTGGAGATCGTTCCACTGAGGCTCTCGTGCTTTGTAGCGGAGATGGAGAATCAGTCTCCGACTTAGCGACTCCGCGGGCAAGTTTACTTACTCTAGGTGTTGCTGGTGACGTTTTGCTGATCGGAATTTTCGTTGCCGGAGGAGTTTCAGAAGAAGAAGATCTGTACAATTTCAATATCATTAGTCACATGTATACATTTAAAAACACATCAGGATCCGTTCATATGCAAGTACAAGTACGTAAAAGATAGATGAACACATTATACCTTGCAAATTACAATCAAATGCAGATGGAAGCATGTAAAATTATTTTAAAAATATATTAATAAATTAATAAAAAAAAACAAATCAAAGTAGCATCAGTCTACCTACAAGTGAGATCTTCAAAACGTGTATACATTAGAAATTAAGTTAGTAACTTCATAACATGGAAATGCAATTAATAAGGTTTACACTACTTCAAAAAAAATTTAATAATAACATCATCACTTCCACATTTGGGATCCTTTTAATACATTGAAATTAGTAAAGTAAACAACTTTAAGAAGAAAATGTAATTAACAAGGGGAAGTAGGTGGGGTTTAAATATTAAAAAGAAAAAAAACAAACACCAGTAAAAATGACATCACTCTCACATTTGGGATCTTTAATATTAATTGAAATTAGAAGAAAAGTTTGTAACTTGATAAAAAAAAATGCCATTTAACAAGGGAAAGCTATCTCACATTTGGGGATCTTTTAAATTCATTGTAATTAGATGAAAAAGCTGGTAACTTGATAACAAAAATGTTCAATTAACAAGTAAAGCTGAGTGGGGTTAAATAAACACAACTGCATCACCCTCACATTTGGGATCTTTAATATTCATGACAATTAGAAAGATAAAAAGTTAGCAACTTTGTAACTAAAAATGTAAGTAACAAGGGGAAGCTTAATGGGGTTTATATTTCTTGAAAAAATATGGATCCAAGTAAAAGTAATTTATGAAATGAGCAGATCTAAAGAGTACAGTTTAGGATTACAAGAAATAAGCAAAGGGAAAAGAGATCAAGAACTAAATCCAAAATGGTAACAACTAATTAAGTACAGATTCAGTCAATAATCAACAATAACAACAAATTAAGAAGAAGAAAAAAAACTTACTTGGATTTAGCAGACATGATGGAGCTAGAAATGTGACACTTGGGTGTAATTGTGGTGTCAAAAAGATGATTAATTTATGCAAATCTTGAAATCAAAGTATCAAAATAAATGAATATAGAGATAGGCTACTTGGTGATGATGATGAGCAGAGCATTATTTTTGGTTAGAAACAAAAATGAGGGGTTGAGGAGGTGAAGAAGGGTTAATTATTTGATTAGGGTCGGTGCAAATGGTCTTTTTGTTGATTGGTTTGTACTTTATGCAATAGTAGTTGTACTATGAGGTAACATATATGCCCAGTCTCTCGCGTGCTGCCTGCCTGTCTTTGTCTTGCATATATCTTTATCTTTTGCCAGAACCTATCAATGACCTCCTTCCCATTTACCTTCTACCTTTTTCTCCTCCTTATAAAATTTCTAACAATTTCAAGATTTTTTTTATAGATTTTGGTTTGTATTTCTTGTCATTTTTAGAAAGACAAAGTTGAAAGAAATGATTTTAATTAGTGTTACATATCCAATGTTATTGATGCGATTGTACTATAGTGGTGGGGACATGCATCATCAAAGCAGATGTCACGAGCTCAATCTCTGTCCCCATGTTCGTTTAACCGCGATTTACCTCCATCATATTGGTCGTTAGACCGGGTGATGAGACCGACAAATGGTTGATTTTACCTTTTTTACATATTCAACGTTGAAAATAGATAATTTAACAAGATAAAAAGAAAATCTTTATATTAGATCGAGAACATTTGGGGTTGTGTTTTTTTAAACTACGTGAAAAGAGAACTTTCTTCGATAGGGTTTAACCTAGAATAAGATTTTATTGAGAGATATATTGATTGTAAGTCGAATCAGAGTTCGAAACCAAATTAGTAGCATCATATAGAGTATTTAAGAAACTCATACATAGTTATATTCTTCAAACATATTATGAATTATATATAACTTCTTTCTAAAATGTATGTTTATTGGAATATATCCAACCTGGGTTTCTGTTATGCCATAATACATCCATTTAGTTATGTATTAAGTTCACATGAGGGAATAGAGGCTCATTAACAATTTTTAACCAACTCAATAATTGCTTGGAGCAGAGGGATGGTCCAACATCCATCCAAATTTTCTATCTTTGTATTTATTTATTTGTTTTTATTTTTTTTATTGTCCCTTTAATATCTAATTTTGAACAACGTATATCATGTTACATTGTAACCCATCAATCTTTGTCATAAGTTCCAACAAATATTACTTTTTATAATGTGATTACATGTGACATTTATTAAGATGAAACTATGTTTTCATTTTGGCCCAAAAAGAGTATATGAACCTTAATGGAAGTGGGTGCACCAAACTCTTTTGATTGCTTTGTAAGTTTATGGTTAATGACAACTTCATGCAAATTGCAAAGTTTAATATTAACAACAAGGGTTAAGTGCATAAGAATGTATTGAATTAGAGTCTGATATTCATAGTCTATATCGAACTAATAATAGGGATTCCATTATGTGTAATGAACTTATTATTCATTACTTTTGTATGTAATTTATGATAATTTCTATTGACATAACATCTATATAAGTTGTCACGTCAAAAACATACATATAATAACAAGAAATTGAGTGTTTATTACACACGATGCAAGCACAATTAGTTCAATACACACTACGAATATGAATATTATATCTCAGTTTTATATATTTCGAAACACTTAATCGTAAAAAAAAAAAAAACTTTTAGATATACATTAAGGTGAATATGGTACGAAAGTCATAAGTACCCTTCAAATTAGCCTTTTAAGCCGAACATACCATTACTCAAATATAAATAGTTGTTGATACTTGATACTTAGATATATATATAGCCCCACACCACCATAAAGGTGCTAAAATCAAATGTCAAGTTTCTTTCGTCTCAAACTTCTGACGTATATATTCCTTTTTACTATTCACTTGGATATATTTTGTAAAATAGAAGTAACCAAAGACAAAGATTTACATTTACTCAAAAATTTGCCACCAGTAGTAAAGCAACTGGTTAACTCTTTTTCAGTATGCAGGAATTAACAAATCAGCTGTTTCCTAAACATTTTCAAATATGTCATTTGGAGCGGTAGCTAGATGCCCTCACTATGAAAGGAGTAAATTTCAAAGATGGTCCCTGTGGTTTACACCAATTTACGAAAGTAGTCCCTAAACTTTATTTTTTCATGTTTTCAGTCCAATAAGTTTCATTTGTGCTCGAGAATGGTCCCTCCGTTTAACTTCGTTACTTTTTGCCCGTTAAGTGTCATCACGTGACTTGCACGCGAGGGTAATTTTGTCATTTCCCCTTTAAACGGAGGGACCATTTTCAAGCACAAATGAAACTTATTGGACTGAAAACATGAAGAAAAAAAAGTTTAGGGACAACTTTCGTAAATCGATGTAAACTACAAGGACCATCTTTGAAATTTACTCTTTCACCTTTATTCACAAACCCACATCTAACTGAACTATCCAACACCAACTATTAAAACTTTCTCTTTCCGTCTACTTTTTCGGCAGCCAATTTTTCCAGCAATTAAATTGATCCAGCGACCACACATCAATCACAAACTCACTACATGTCCAAACCTTTGAGTTTACAAACCAATCTGATGCAATTCGAAACTTAAACAATCATCCAAAATTGTCAATTACCCCCACCTTCTTCCAACACCATCAACAACCAAACCACCGCTACCACTTCTAGTGACCATGCCATCCATCGTTGAAGTAGCTACTCCGTCAAAACGAAATCGGAACCAAACCCACAATCGATTAAATCTATGAAGAGTTTTAATAATTTTGTACAAAGACTACCGACTATCGATTTCAATAATATTGTACAAAGACTACCGACTATCGATTTCAATAATATTGTCAGCCTAGGGTTTGAAGCTTACAATATCGCCGGAGGGGGGACTCTGCTCAACGATCACGTCTCTAACAACGATGGTGGTGGGTCAATGGTGAATATCAGTCGGATTCACAGATTAACAATATATATATATATATATTCGTATCATTTATATATATATATATTCGTATCATTTTTTATTCACTTAAATGAGATGGGTAGAGGTCAAATGATAGTTCGAGCGAAGAAGGTGATCCTGTTTTGTTGCTAAAATTCTGGGATGTGTTACTACGAGGATGATGATTGATTTTTCATTTTTTTATTTATATAAGAGTAAATTTCAAAGATGGTCCTTGTGGTTTATACCGATTTACAAAAGTGGTCCCTAAACTTTTTTTTCTTCATGTTTTCAGTCCATTAAGTTTCATTTGTGCTTGAAAATGGTCCCTCCGTTTAAAAGGGAAATGACGAAATTACCCTCGCGTGCAAGTCACGTGATGCCACTTAACGGGCAAAAAGTAACGAAGTTAAACGGAGGGACCATTCTCGAGCACAAATGAAACTTATTGGACTGAAAACATGAAAAAAAAAGTTTAGGGACCACTTTCGTAAATTGGTGTAAACCACAGGGACCATCTTTGGAATTTACTCCTATGAAAGCTATAAAACTGATAAAAAAATATTATTTTTAAGGATTTTTTAACATTTGTCTTTTTTAAAAAGAATCTTATATTCACCCATTTGATAAAGAATTTTTGGCTTCGCCACAGTGCTGAACAATCACGAACGAATACAAACGAATGTTAAATACTTACCATTTCGATTATTGGGATCCTACAAAGAGTACTACTTGATTAATTTTTTAGCTAGCTCAGATTTTCAATAACTTTGTTTAAAGTTTCGGTATTATATCTTTGGAGATATAATCGTGGTGACCCTTCCAATTAATAAGTCGGAGGTTTGAGTCCTGAAGATGAGATAATTGATATTCGTAAATTAATGTAAATATTCATGGTAGTGAGATGTGTGGGTATTTGCCTTTCTAAAAGGGTTAAAGCTATAAATTGATAACGTACTTACCTTTTTTACCAAGGTGAGTCTGATGTGCAAAATCCAGTTATAAAATTTATCGTTGTAAATGAACTAAAATATACCTTGCTAAGACTAAACACAACCGGGCAGTGGACCCTGTCGAGTGGTAGTATAGTTTGTTAAGTTTGGGTTCGAACACAGGGAACTTTGTTTATACAATCAAGATAAGTGTGAGCAATTTAAAGAGAGAAAATAAAATGTGGTTGGTTTGCGTGACCGAATTGTCACGATGCTTTAAAACTACAAGTTATCCTTCAATGAGAACGGTGGACTCAGGAAGAGTCAAATTAGTTGTTTGGAACTTTCAAATATTAAAAACAATACTTGCTTGGACTATGTCGCTAGTGGTGTCGGGGTGTGAAGTTAAAACCGGTTCATTTATGCAAAAGAGAATTTCAATCAAACTTAGGCTAAACGTTCGCCATTACCCAAAGTCAAACTTCAACTCACAAACAAATGATTTAATCAAATAGCGGGCGTTCGCCATAGCTACCACTTGCACATTTGAGCTTGACATGTTAACCCATTCCAAAACCACATTCGCAATAAAGTTCAACCATTTATAGACAAACAATTGACAACAATTTACTAGATAGAAAACGTTCGCTATATCTATTAGTAAATCATCAAACAAGTTAATTCATTGACATCAAGCTCAAACACGCAAGTCGGAGATTAAACATAAGTTCAAACTAAACGAGTTTATGATTCATCCATACGAAAAGCATTCACCATTATCGCTAACTCATATCATGCTAGCTAACTCGTTTAACTTGTAACATCATCCACTTTCGCGGAAATGGTTCATTCATATATTTCATACAAATAACAAGTATTTTTATTAAACAACAAACATTCGCTATAGTTGTTTAGCCAAAATACCGACGAGTTTAACAAAATCAAACTAGTTACATACAAATTTGTGGATGATTCTTAAACTCGAAGCATAAACTCACATCAAAATATAACACCCCTAGTCACTAACTAGTTCATCCAAGCAAGTATAACAAAATCTAGCCAACAATCATAATAACATCATCACAAACACATATCATCAAAGAAATCAAAGAAAACATGATTATATTAGAATGAAAAGTGCAAACCAAGTGATTACAATGTCGGAATGATGATTGTTTGTAACCGAGGGTTCTAGCAAGAATGAAGATCTTTAAAATGATGAAGAACCACCAAAAATCTAAAAAAAATCGCCACCCAAGGAGCTGGTTTTCGTGCGTAGGAGATAAAAATAAAAGTTGGTGAGATCTAAAGCAAAAAGTGCTTTTTAGTACAAAAAGTCATCTGCCGCCCAAACTACCCGGCGGCTGGGAATCACTACCCGGCGGGTCCTTTAAATTTTCGGGAACCCGGCAGCTTGTTTAACCAACACGGCGGTCCAACCTGAACAAATCAACCCGGCGGCTCAGTAAGGTTACCCGCCGGTTTCTACAGGCTTCACCAAGCCGAATACCTCTGTTACCAAAAAGTGATGGAAATCTTAAATCACCCGGCGGCTTGACACAAGAACCCGGCGTTTTACTAATTGACCCGGCGGCTGATGATCTTTACCCGGTGGGCTTCTCCAGAACCAGAGGACCCGACGGCTACTCTTTATAAGCCGGCGGCTTCAATCCAGATTCCAGCAGACCTGCTTTCTAGCTCACACTTCAACATATTTCACACTTGCTCGAATCTTTACCAAAATGCAATCCAAACCATGATTCTTCAATATTGACACCTAGAAATCAATTCCAGCTAATTAAGTACCAAAAGTTCATAATATATACTCAAAACAAATGCAAAAATAAATGATATCGCGAAAGATTCACGTATACAAAATGAGCGATATCAAATATCCCCACACTTGAACTTTGCTTGTCCTCAAGCAAATCTTTATTTAACCATTTCAAAAACCCGCCTTTGCAACTTTAGACGCGAAGATCAAGTTCATCGAAATAATACTAACACAAACCACCGAAGCTGTTATGTTAGTAACAAGTATATAATCAATAAAAAACTAAAGATGATAAATTTGTCAAGCCCGAATGCACGACCTAGCACCTCACAATAGGACAAGTGTTTAATCACTCACTCTCAACCTATAGAACTACAGGGTAAGGAAGTAATTGATGTAACACTCAATCAAGCCAAGTCGTGATGCACTGTTACCATAGGCTTGCAAAAGGATCAAATCTTCACCGTCTTGGCGTGAGCACCAAGTGAGATCTCAAAGGAGGTATTCTAGCATGTGATGTAACAAATGTAGGCTAATTATGGAATGGGGTATGATAGACACAATAATTTGTGAGAAATGGTAGTCAAGACCCGTGAAAAATGTGGAAATGTTACCTGTTGGTTTAAACACGTGACAGTAATGAAACTTAGGATTCTCGTGTTAAGTCAATTCAAGCTATTATTTGTTCTCATTTATAACTCATACTTCAACAATTGCACACAAATAACTCAAATTGATTTTTTCACATTTGATTGGGATAATTGCACTCTATGACTTTCTATGAATCCTGTGTAACGAACTTTCGGACCAACCATCCTAGACCGGATAAAGGCCTTCGGTGGCTAGGTGTAGAACACCCCTCGGGAACTACTTGTTCAGGAATCCAAAGGCCATTTAGTTGACTACAATCATCCAACCATAAACATTAAGCTCAACAGTTAACTTCTATTCATTTGATCGTTTCCAACCTCAATCATAGAGTTTAACACTAGAATCCAAATTCAAAACAATTTAGGTCACATTTTCGGTAAAATTCATCATAAGTTCCAACTAGGCAACATCTTAGAAAAGTGATGGATCGGGAATTGACTACACAAAAATAAGGCTAATATTTAGTGGATTGAATGTGGAAGTTTTCTAGGGGTTTCTTAGCACTAAAAATGAGTGCTAACGACCTGTGTAAACTGGATATAAATGGTTTTAAAGCAAAATAAGATCAAAAATCCTAAGAATACCTCCTCGTCTTCGACCCCACCTATATCACATTTATGTGATCCCACAGCGGTCTCAAAATGCATCACTAAGGCAAGTTCTAGAACAAACTACAATCACCGGCACACTCATAGCAATCAATCAATACAAACACTAAAGATAAGTGTTTTTTCTCAAATAGGCTCAAATTTCTCACAAATTTCATAGTGGAGGCTACAAATGTGCTAGTTATGCAATTCACCATATTATGTTGCTTTTATGACACATCTCAAAAGGTTAAGTTGCAAGAGGGAAGATTAATTCACTGTTAATGTAACATCAAAGTTTAAGATTTTCAAAGCAATCAATCTATTAAGGACAAGCACATCCCTAGCAAATTATCATTTCCCGGCCTTTCATTGGAATTTGCAAAAATCTGTCGGACCCAAGATCAATAACAGACCCAATAAGTGACAAATAGCCCGTTAATGGGATTCGTAAAGTTCGATTGGAGAGCCAATAAACTTCACAAACCCAATAAAAGGTAAGGAACAACAATTCACTAGAAATGGGATTCAAGTGAATACCTCCCCACACTTGAGATTTGCATTGCCCTCAATGCAAAAACAGTATAAAAGTACGAGTGCGAAGGGGCAAAGGGAACGAGAACTTCCCCGGGGGTTTGTTTGACGAGCGAGTGCATTTGCTGAACTTATTGCCAGCCGGCGCACGATTCCGACATCCGTAAAAGCTAGAACTTTTATCAATTACCTAAAAAGAAAGCAAACATAGAGGGTTGAACCCGAGTGACATTGTACAAAACAGCCCCCAAATGTCACTCGAGTCAAATAGTTCCAAATACCAACTAAGATAAGTAGCAAAACATGAAATAAAAAATGTCTAACAAATGAGGCACACAGGCACTCTTAATTGAAAGCATAAAGATAATGATGATAATAGTGTTTCAAAGTCTCAAACCATGCCAAGCTTAGAATGGCCAATATCCTCGGTACTGGGACCGGTCCTCCTGGCGACTCCTCATCTCCTCTTCTGAAGGCCAAGAGGTCCAATGAGAGGGTTCTCCCCGATCCTGCCACTCCTGCTGCAAGTTGCTCTCATATTGCTCTTGATGATGTCTCTGAGCCTCCTCCAAAGCTACAGCATGATTGTACACGGGCGGTGGATACCGGCGTGACTCAGGAGTTCCCCATGAGAACAGTGGCTCAGAAAAGGTGGTCTGGTAGCCTTGTTGCTCGGCCAACCAGCTGAGATTCCCAACTGTCCATTCTGTTCGGTACTCCATGTTTCCCATTCGATAGTTTGCTTCATCCCTGAACTCGTTAAGAGTACTCCCAATCTAATTTGTGCTCAAGTGGATGCCCTGTATACCCTGCATAAGGTTAGAAAGGGAGGGCTCATCTTCTCCCTGTTGTTGCTGTTGCTGCTGTTGTTGGGCTCTTCGGCGTCGCTGTGGTTGTTGGGGTTGCTCGGGAGCTTGTTTCTCCGGATAGGGAATAAATCCCTTTTTGTTTTTAGACACCGCTTCAGCTGCGTGGTACATGAGATAACCAACACTTTTCTGATTTCGATCCACCATAGTCAAAGCAGGCCTTATTCCAAAATTTACTCCCAAACCCCTAGCAAGCAAGGTAACAAAGTGACCACCAACAATAGGACTTCGGTCCTTTAAACCCCCAGCAGTTGTGTCGAGATAATTTGCCACACAGTATGGAAAGTTGATGTGGTTCCTCTCATAAATTTGCCTCAAATACCAAATATCCGCCAATGTCACTTTCTCGCTGTTCTCACGCCTGTTGGCGATAGTGTTTATAACACCCGCCAAATTAGGACTAGTAATTAGTGCCTAATCATATGTTAATACATGTAATTAGTTCTGTGTTAGGCTAATTAATGTATCGAATTATATATATATTGATGAATATATATATATACAAACTTTGCGATTTGATCTAAATCGTACGCAATTTAAATCGAATGTATTTCGGTTCTATTAATACGGACGTTGGTGACCTATTTTATTAAGTAACACTATTATGTTAAAAATATCATTTTAATAAGGTTCAAATTACAATTCGTATCGTACAATTAAAAACGTACCTAATTAACAACAAAACACGCAAGTTATATAAATCACATTTTTAAATCCTTAAATTATCAAATAATTGGTAAAACAATTTAATTAAATTACTAAACAAAAATTTGTATTTTAAAATGGTTAATTAATACGCAAAATATTTATTAAACGTTTAAAATGACGGAGAAAACGAACACCACGCGAAACGCGGGGCGAAAACTGAAAAGTGGGGATAACCCCCACCTCCCACTCACTTTTTTTCATTTCTCTATCATTTCTCTCTCTCTCTTCTCTTATTTTCCTCCAAAACCACCAAAACACCACAAATCACTAAAATCGCAAATAACACCATTATACGCGCTCGAATCACCAAGATTTTTAGAGATTCACGACCACCTCGCGACGATCTACATTTCTATCTTTCCGGATTTCCATTTCGGCAATTTGTAAGTTTCCGACAAAATCCCGAAATCTCTCGATTCTTAGTATTTTTCAATTCTAGTTGTTTTTATAACTTGTATATGTCCATTACTATGTATAGAACACGAATTTATAGCTTGAAAACGAGTTTAAAACGAATTTTTGGCCGGAAAAACCCTGACAGCCGGACTTTCTGGGCTGATGTTCATCCATGCGACACAAGCCTTGTGTCGCATGTTGTGTCGTATTTTACCTGTTGTGTCGCACGTTATGTCGTATTTCGCATGTTGTGTCGTATTTTACCTGTTGTGTCGCACGTTATGTCGTATTTCGCATGTTGTGTCGTATTTTACCTGTTGTGTCGCACGTTATGTCGTATTTCGCATGTTGTGTCGTATTTTAACCTACTATGTCGCACCTTGTGTCGTACCAACGAATTTGTGTCGTAAGTTTTGCGACACAACCACTATGTCGTATTCTATGTCGTATTTTCATACGACACAATCAATATGTCGCTGTTGAATCAGCATCTCACATCTATGCGACACAACCATTGTGTCGCATAGACATTGTGTCGCATTTCTATGCGACACAACCCTTGTGTCGCATAACAACTTTTGTGTCGCATATTGTGTCGCAAAACACAGAAAACTCATATTTTTACTAAGTGTCGAGACTCGAAATTTATCACTCGATTTTACCCGAATTCAGATCCCAGATGCGTTTTTCGTCAAAGCAATATAGTAGAAATAAAAATTTTCCAAGCTGACCTGGCAGCTCGACCCCAGCCAGGGGCTCTACCCCTTGGACCCCGCTACCAGGGGCGCTGCCCCCGGACCCCCGTACTTAGATTCCGTAACGGCTTCTAAAACACAATCAAAACACATTTTTCAAGTAAAACGCCACGAAATCAAAATAATAATAGTTGAGATTATTATTACAAATCCGTCACCAACGGGCCATACAAGTTTTCAAACACTTAACAAATCAACCAAATCGTAGTAATTTGGACATATATATAGTTGTGTAACAACTACAAGGGTGATCTTTTGAGATACCCAATCATGTTTATAACCATCGCGTGTCGTGGACACCCTCAGGTTACAAGTCTTTGGACTTCATACTCGGCTAATCAACTCAAGTTTATTAAGTTAAAATCACAAGACTCAGGTGAGTCTCATAGCCCCTCTTTTACTGTTTTACTCAGGGGTGTGATATATTGCTCAACTTTTAACATGTGAATGCAAGTACAAACATTTCATATACTACATGAGTTTTTCGAAACTAATCATTTTAAAGTCCTCCGTCAGCATAGTTGTTAATACGTTGTAGCGTGAATATTAGTATATGGTACCATATAGGATTGACCCATCTCGTCCGGGTTAGCAAGCACTAACCGGGTAAACGGACGTACTAATATTTGGGAAGACGAATGTGGATTAGGCATTCGTGGAGGCACCTCGCCCGGAATTCTCTATAGGGGACCCGGCCCTCGAGTTAAGCTCAACTATGTGCTCATGGCTGTATACACGATGACTATCATTTAATTGCTGGATGCAATTCATTATTTAAATCTTGCGGTTCATACTATATTAACTGATTTCAAACCTGTGAGCTCACCAGCTTTTAGCTGACCTTTTAGCATGTATCGCAGGTACCAAGCAGTAGGATGTTTCCGCTTCAGGACTTTAGCTCGAGTCAGCATACAGACGATTGAGATTTTCTTGCATTAGTATATTTTGTACAAGTACTTATGTACTGAAATCTCCTTTTATTTAAACTCGAGCTATGTAAAGCTTTAAATGTTGTAAACATTTCAATTATCAATATATTTTGTTAAAACGACGCGTATAGAGTCGTTTACTATATATCTTTGTGCTTTGTTATTGATTAGTAACACCCAAATCAAGCTTCCGCAAATCATTAAATTTGGGGGTGTTACAGATTGGTATCAGAGCCTAAGGTTATAGTGAACTAGGTTGCATTTAGTGGACCTAGACTATGACCATTAGGCGGTATTCCTTACTAGGTATAACTGGTTCAGTGATTACATCATACGAGTTTAATTTAACATAGCCTGATCAACTATGTACAATTAAGCAAAGATGATGTAAGATCTGAAAGTAGTTATGGCTGAACAGGGTACACTAGAAGACTCTGACCTCGAGAGGACCGAGACTTAAACATGTTTATGCTAGACACTCAATAGGCTATATTATATAGGAACTATACGAATATAGGCCTCACTCTTACTAACGCTTTGTCTCAGAAATGGCAAACATACCATCAAATTCATCGCGCTCTCAATCCGGGTCGCAGAACCCAAGGGTAGCTAGGAGGAACGCCAGGTTGCCTCGAGCTGGCCCGTACCCCACTCACTTCACCTTGCCGGCCTTAGCCGCTAGGGTGAACCAACACGAGCAGCGACTTCGCACCATGGATGTCGTGCTGCAGGAAACCAACGAGAACTGGAGACTTACATCCCTTGAACGCATCGAACAAGTCTCCGACGACCTTGAAACCACAAACAACAACATGGATGTCCTTCGCAACCAAGTAATAGAAATAAGCGTGGAAAATGCCCTCCTGCGTCAAAGGATGGAAGAATGTGAACATCGTTCACATGAAGCAGAAGAGTATGCCCGTGGACTAACACAATGACTAGCACTAGCAGAAGATAACGCCCGACAAGCTAGCAGACTTGCAAACACTGTGGACCGTCTTGTCACGATGATGGAACAAATTAATCTACGTTAAGACTAGTGTAGTCTTTGTTTTATAAACTAGCTCGTAATCTAATGACTATCTAGCGCTACTCTATAAATTAGTCGGATGTAACAATTCCCGACACCTTTTGTAATACCTCTGTAGGATGTAACCTTTGAACTTGTACTATCTATCAAATATTCCTTGCTGTTTCAACTCATATTAATTACCATAATTCTTTTTCATATTGATGTTATGTATTACCGCCTTTATACATGTACATCTGAGACAAATACAACTTTCCTACAAAATCTCATGTATCTTCATTTCTTTTGTTGAAGAATCATGCCGCCAAAGTCAAGACCTTACACCGATGCTCAGCTTACATCGCTCATAACCCAGGCTGTGACTGAAGCCTTGGCTCGGAATACTCCACAAAATTCCGCAAGAAACAGCGATGCCGCTGACCCCTGCTGCTAAACCTTGTTCTTACAAGGACTTCCAGAGCTGCAAACCCTCAAGTTTCAAGGGTTCTGAAGGAGCCATCGGACTGATCAGATGGTTCGAAAAGATGGAAACTGTTTTCCGTGTCAGCAAATGCGCGGAGAACGACAAAGTAAACTTCGCCACCTGCTCTCTCGAAGATGATGCCCACTCTTGGTGGAACTCATATACCCAATCAGTGGGTGCTGACATTGCCTACCAACTCTCTTGGGAGGATTTGAAAGCAAAACTCACTGCCAAATACTGCTCTATCGCCAAACTCCAAAAGCTGGACGAGGAGTTCTGGAACCTAAAGGTTCAGGGTGGTGATATCGATGGTTATACCACCAGATTCCAACAACTCGCTGCCCTTCGCCCAGCCATGGTAAGCACTGAACCTGATAAAATCAGGAAGTACATCCTTGGCCTTCCTGAGCCTGTTCGGGGGCATGTTGCCTTTTCCAACCAAACCACCATCGACGGTGCAATCCTATTGGCCCAAGACCTGATGTCCATGAGCCAAGATTCTGAACCACCCACTTCATCCTCTCACAGCAACAAACGAAAGTGGTCCGACTACCACAACAACCACTCAAACCAACAAAACAAGAAACCCGACACCATCAAAGCCTTCACCACCACTACAGACATCGTACGGGACTACACTGGGAGCAAACCCTATTGTTCCAAGTGCAGTCGCCACCATGAAGGTTTCTGTGGTCCCTTTTGCAACAATTGCAAGAGGTACGGCCACCTCACCAAAGATTGCCGCTCTCCTACCAACAACAATTCCAACAACCCTAAACACACCAGGTAACCCAAAGTCTGCTTTGAGTGTGGAAACCCCGGGCACATCAGGGACACGTGCCCAAAGCTGAAGAATAACCACAACAACAACAACCGCAACAGCAACAACAACAACAACAACAACAACAACACCCGAAGCAGAGCCTTCGTCATCAAATCCGGGGACGCCCGTCAAGACCCGAATGTGGTCTCGGGTATGTTCCTCCTCAACAACTTAACTGCTTCTATTCTTTTTGATACTGGTGCTGATAGAAGCTTTATCTCCGATGACTTTTACCCATTACTTGACATCACTCCTGTTACCTTAGATGTTAAGTACACTGTAGAGCTAGCAAACGGGAAACTTATAGAAACCAATAGTGTGATACCTAATTGCACTTTAAACCTAGCTGACGAAACCTTCTCAATCGACCTTGTACCCATTGAAATCGGGAGTTTCGACGTCATCATTGGAATGGACTTGTTGTCCAAACACCGATCTGAAATTGTTTGTTACGATAAGATCGTCCGTATCCCACTCGCCGTCGGTGGAACCTTGATCATACAGGGGGAGACCGGTGGGACGAGACTCAATATAATCTCCTGCTTAAAAACCCGAAAATTTCTGAGAAAGGGTTACCCTGCAATACTCGCACACATCACAGAGAAGAAGTCGGAGGAGAAGCGACTTGAGGATGTGCCGATTGTTAGAGACTTTCCCGAAGTCTTTCCGGAAGAACTACCTGGTCTACCTCCGCCTAGACAGGTTGAGTTCTCAATCGATCTCGTGCCGGGTGCCGCACCGGTGGCCCGCGCACCGTACCGTTTAGCCCCATCCGAACTTCAGGAGTTGTCCGCCCAGTTACAGGAACTCCTGGATAGAGGATTCATTAGACCGAGTTCTTCACCTTGGGGAGCTCCGATCTTATTTGTTAAAAAGAAGGACGGTTCATTCCGAATGTGCATCGACTACCGAGAGTTGAACAAATTGACCGTCAAGAACCGTTATCCACTTCCTCGCATTGATGATCTATTCGACCAACTTCAGGGTTCAAGTTTCTACTCAAAAATCGACCTGCGATCAGGATATCACCAATTACGAGTTCGCGACACCGATATTCCAAAAACTGCTTTCAGAACTTGTTACGGGCACTACGAATTCCAAGTGATGCCCTTTGGTCTAACCAACGCACCGGCTGTATTCATGGACCTTATGAATCGGGTGTGCAAACCTTACCTCGACAAGTTTATCATTGTTTTTATCGATGACATCCTCATCTATTCGCGCAACGAGCAAGAACATGCGCAACACCTCAGAACCATTCTAGAACTACTAAGACACGAGGAGCTTTATTCCAAATTCTCTAAGTGTGAGTTCTGGATACAAACCGTTCAATTCATTGGTCACGTGATCGACAGTCAGGGAATTCACGTTGACCCAACAAAAATCGAGGCTATCAAAGACTGGCAAGCACCCACCACTGCAACTGAAGTACGACAATTCTTGGGTCTTGCTGGGTACTATCGGCGATTTATCAAAAACTTCTCTAAAATAGCTCAACCACTCACGGTACTGACTCAGAAGGAAATGAGGTTCGATTGGACCGATAAACAAGAGTCAGTGTAACAACCCCAAAATTAGGACCAATTTAAAATTTTCCTAATTTCGTGTTTATTACTTGTATATAATATGAAATAGGATTATATACGTTATTTACTTATTATATATATATGGATGGAATATATATATACGCGTATACGATTCGTACATATCGTATAAAACAACAATCGTACAAACTTGCGGACACTAGTAAAACACTTATTAAATAATGTGAAATTATTTAATTACTTTGACTGTTACTTTATATTATGTTTATAATATAACGGAAAATGTACGTTTTAATTAAAACGTCACCGAACTCTCCGAAAACTCGACCAACCGACAAAACAAAACTAAGTTATGATTTATAACTTGAAAACTAGTATTTTGATAAAATACTTCAACTTAATAATCGGATAATATTTCGTAATTTAAAACGTATATTTAATCGCGTACAAAATGATTTTAACGTTTAAACGACCGGGGAAACGAACACCGCACGGAGCGCAAACACGGAGGAAACAAAGTTTGGTGAGACCACACCATGGTGGCCCCACCCAACCGGCCCAAGGGTCAAAGGGGGGGACAAACCCCATGTTTTCTTTCTCACTTACACACACTAACACCCACACCCTCAATCATTCTCTCCCTCTCTCTCTCTATCGGCTCCTCTCTCTCTCTAAAACCGTCACACAAACCACCCTAAAAACACCATTAAAACACCTCGGAGGTCTATACCCGTTTGGAGAAAAGTGATCACGAGAACGAGGGCTACAACTTCATCTTTTCGGATTTTAATTCGACAACTTTGTAACTTTTCCGGCGACCCGAAACTTTTCCGATTACTTTTATTTTGCTAGATTATTGTTCCCCTAGCTAAATGATGTCCAAATACGTAACTTAAACTCGTTTTTGAACACTTTTACGAAAATGTCGGTTTTGGTCATTTTAAATAAAACGACACTACAAACATTAAAAACGACATCCAACAATTTTTATGAACTCTACATAACATAATATAACTTGTGTAAAAGTTTCAACTTGAACGAAACTCGCTAAATACGTTTTCGACACGAATCAAAAACTGGCCAGACGCTAGTGTCGCATGGCTCACGCCAGTTATGCGTCACTACGTCTGAGTGACGCATAGGTCACGAACCGTCTATACGCGACACTTCTTAAGTGCCGCTAAAACACTATACCGTCACTTCACTAGTGACGCAATCAAAACACCTTCGGCAGAAACAACACGACACTCCATAAGTGTCGCTACCATATAACTTTCAGTAGTAACGAGCGTCAGTAGTAACGAGCGTCACTCCTTTAGTGACGCCATCATATAACCTTCGGCAGAAACAAGCGACACTTCCTTAGTGTCGCTATCATCGGTAGAAACTTATAACTTTCAGTAGAAACGAATAACACCTAGTTACTACTGATGACGTCACTCACCTTCATACCGTCACTACATAAGTGACGCATAAATACATATACCGACACTTGTCCAGTGTCGCCTTACAAACTGATTTACTTACTGAATACCGTCACTTTATTAGTGACGCACTGTTTGAACACGACACTGAATACCGTCTCAACTATAGTGGCGTACTGATGAAAAACTATACTTGATAACGTCACTTACATAGTGACGCACCATCTTAATACCGACACTACTTAAGTGTCGCATACATCATCAAACAGATAACATACTACGACACTACTTAAGTGTCGCATGATATCCAGAAGTGACGCATACAAGTGACGCTAAAACAGGCTGTTTAACACTTACATTTTATACAAGTATAGAATATACTTAAAACGTAAACATACTTTACTCGGCGTTACTTATACATGAAAATACTATACTTTTGAAAGTATACAACGATACTTGAATATGTACAAGGCTATACTAAACTTAACGTGGGATTTTACTCACACACGCGTACGAGATTACACTTGGATATACTTAGGAGATTACACTCCAACGAACTTACACTTGTACATTACACGGGATTACATACGATACGAACTTACAAGTTCACTCACTAGTTACGTGCTGGATTACACGTTAACTGATACGAACATACACTCGAATACTTACGAGGTTTCACTCGTACCCTTTGGGGTTTAAGCCCATTGGAACTTACGCAAACGATACATGTTGTAATACAAACAAACGATCATACGAGTATACTTTACAACTGTACAACTACTATGAATACATAATAATAATGGATGGAATTATTATTATACACCGATAACAAACGGACCGTACAACTTTTATACAAACTACGATTTACAAACGAATACAAACGTACAAACAAACTAATGGACATTAACTAGTTTGGGAACAACTAGCATGGATACTTTACAAGTATTCCATTTACTTACTAAACCTTATGCGTATTAGGACGCTAAGGGTTGCTAGTTCGGGATACTACTTGCTTACTTACTGCATTGTCTGCCAGACTCAGGTGAGTCTTACAGCCCCTACTTTACTGTTTTTACTCAGGGGTGAGATGCATTACTGTTTTACATGAACACACAAAACTTACTTGCTGCCATGATTTACTTACTGTATGAGATTACGAATACGCCAACTGCATGAGTTTACGACTAATCCAATGAAATCCTCCTGAACCATAGTTGTTAGTTATGTGATAAGCGCGAGTTTTAGTATATGGATCCATATGGGACTGACAATCCCCACCCGGGGTAGCAAGCACTACCACGAACCGTTCCTGTAGAAACGGGCGTTTCTTACTCGTTCCGTATGAATGTTTTGGATTACATTCATGAGGGGGTACCTATATTTACTGTACGTTAAGCTTCAACTATGGTGGCTCATGGCAATTGTATCAAACGGTCGGCATATCCTGCGACCACCACTTATTAAAACTTAAGTTAACGATGAGCATAACCTGTGATCGTTACTTACTGGCTGGCTATGATTTACAAATACTACTTGTGTGTTCAAACTGTTTACTTACTTACAAACCTGTGAGATTCACCAACCTTTTGGTTGACCGTTTTAGTAATGCTTCTCAGGTACACAGCATCAGTAGGGATGCCCAGCAGGATAAGCTTACTTAGCTCGAGTCGCATGCATTTACAAGCTTGGAGATTTTATTACATTACTTTTGTGCTTACTGTTATGTATTAGAATCTCTAGGAATTTATACGAAACTCGAGCTTGTATTTTGAAACTACTTATGTATTAATGTAATAACTTTTCGAACGTCTCATTTAGAGTCGTTCACTGTATCCTTTGTGCTTGTGATTATTGATTAGTAACACCTAAAACATCGCTTCCACAAACTGTTAATTTTGGGGGTGTTACAGATTGGTATGAGATCCTAAGGTTAAAGTGAACTAGGTTGCATTTAGTGGGCCTAGACTATGACCGTTAGGCAGTATTCCTCATTAGGTATAACTGGTTCAGGAATTACAGCATACAAGTTTAATTTAACATAGCCTGATCAACTATGTACAATTAAATGAAGATGATGTGAGTTCTGAAAGGGGTTATGTTGAACCGGAATGCATTAGCTGACTCTGACCTCGAGAGAACCGGGACTTCTACTTGATTGTGCTAGACACGAACTAGGCGGTTATGTGATATATATATATATATATATATATATATATATATATATATATATATATATATGTACATAGGCCTTTTTCCCCGATACGATACTCTCTCTCAACTACTACGAAATTCACTTTCAAATTTTATCAAACGAACGACGACCCGACTCTCGTCGTTCCGTCCTTATTCGACTTTTTATAAATTCACGACTACCGGCTTACGTCCGAAGACTTCCACACCGTTATAACCGACAACCATAGTTACTCGAACGTCCTTCGATATGAAGATCGAGACCTTGTTTTCATTTGCTATTCCTACCTAATTCTGCGTTTATAACATTTTACAATGTACATTACTGTACCGTTAGGTGTAACATAATAAAACCATTTTCAACTTCATTTTTCGCCAGATTTCAAATTATACAACCGATTCTTACTATCAAAATTTTATAACAAATGTATTTTTATCAAACATGTTACAAAATTTCTCACAAAAATATTTTATAAAATTTTCAAAAACTTCAAAATCGTATAAACTTACTAAAATCATCACCGTCATAATTCTTATTCAAACCCTCACATGTTCTTTATTTATTGTTTCAAGGAACATGCCTCCTCGACGACAAATCACTCTTACTGAAGCCGAAGTAGCGGGTATTATTGCCCGTAGTGTGGCTCAAGCTCTAGCTACCCGGACTTCAGCCCCTGGTAGCGAAGATACCGCTAACAATGGACCACAACCCAAAACCTGCACCTACAAGGATTTCCATAACTGCAAACCCTTGACCTTTCAAGGTACTGAAGGAGCAATCGGTTTGATACGTTGGACTGAGAAAATCGAATCAGTGTTCCTCATCTGCAACTGCAAGGAAGAGGATAAAGTTAAGTTCGCCGCCAGTACTTTTTCTGACACCGCCCTTACCTGGTGGAACACGTATGCGCAAACTGTGAGCGTTGCCGATGCTTAAAAACTACAGTGGGATGAACTGAAGAATATGCTGAGGGGCGAGTACTGCCCCAGAGACGAGTTGAAACAATTGGAAGTGGAATTCTGGAATCACAAGATGCAGGGTGATGACATCACCGGCTACACCAACCGCTTTCACCAGCTGGCACTTCTGTGCCCATCCATGGTTGATCCTGAGTACAAGAGGATCGAAAAGTACGTTGATGGACTCCCTGAACGACTTCAAGATTTAGTTACTTCGTCCAAACCGGGAACTATTCAAAGCGCCATTCGTATGGCTCATGAGTTAACGGCTAATTCTGTCCGCCGTGGCTCGACTTCAACCCCGTCTGAAAATAACAAACGTAAATGGGAAGTGAGTCCCCACTCATCCAACCCGATTCCTGACAAGAAGCTTGCAATTGTCAATACCAATGACTCAAAGGCTTACAAGGGGAGCAAGCCTTACTGCTCCAAATGTAGTCGCCATCATAACGGCTCATGTCCTTGCACCAAATGCAAGAAATTCGGGCACCTGGCCCAAGACTGCCGAACCAACCCCACTGGTACTGATACTCCTGCACCCAAAACCTGCTATGAGTGCAATGGTACTGGGCACTTCAGGAAGGATTGCCCTAAACTGAAACTCCGAACCAACAATACGAGGGGTAGAGCTTACGTAATTAACGCTAGGGAGGAGGACCCAAATCCGAGACTCTGTGATTTACTCAACCCGAGTACGCTCATTCTTTGATTTCCCGAGACTGTTTTCCATAAACCTCTCGCTTAATGATTTTGTGTAACTGTCTATTATTCTGTGTGTTTTCTTTGATCCTAAGTACCCAATAGGATTAGGAAACGACCGACTATACAAATTTCGAACATATAACTTGTATTACACTTAGACTACTTATAACAAACTCTTTTCCCAATTATCTCACACTGGTTGAGACCGAGAACTCGTATATTGTTCGTTACTTTGAACAAGTCATCCAATAGAACTCCATTTACTAGTGACAATTCTTAAATAGAATAATTATTTCGTAGGAAATGACAACTCACTCCGTCAACAACCCTACCTTGGATGACGAACTGCTCAGTGAGGAACCAATAATGTTTCCTTACCTCCTCGAACTCGAGTGTGATACCGAACTTTTCGTTGAACCAGCAACAACACCTGCCTCTCCTGTTGCTCTAACTACTGCAAAAGCACCAGTTGATGTAACCTTGACTGCTGAATCAGTCAACCACCTTAACCAAACTATTGATTCGCTACGAAAACAACTGAATGAAGCACGGGAAGACATTGATGACCTACGACGAATTGCTTTCCAAAATGACATACGTATGCGTGAGTACGAGCTGCGTTTGATAGCTTTAGAAAACCCTACTCCACCACCAACTTCACAAAGTACTCCTACTGAAGAGGATACCAACACTGACTGTACGCCACCTCCAGCAAAAAGGGTGAAAGTTTACTTGGGAAATAAACCTTACTGTGCTCGATGCACTCGACATCATGAAGGAGCATGTACCATACCCACCGGTCAATGCAAATCCTACCCTAAAAGTACGAACCCTCCTAAAGCGAAACTCTGCTTCAACTGTGGGAGTGCTGGCCATCTCAAGGCCAAATGCCCACTACCTCCAAACAACAAAAATTAGGGTACGTTACCACCTGACAACTACTTGTTTACAAACACTGTAGGACCTACCCTACTACTGTAGGCTACTAGTACACATTGTAGCTACCTGACTAGTATAGAACTACCGACTACTACTTCGAACAAATTTCGGGACGAAATTTTATTAACAAGGGGAGAATGTAACAACCCCAAAATTAGGACCAATTTAAAATTTTCCTAATTTCGTGTTTATTACTTGTATATAATATGAAATAGGATTATATACGTTATTTACTTATTATATATATATGGATGGAATATATATATACGCGTATACGATTCGTACATATCGTATAAAACAACAATCGTACAAACTTGCGGACACTAGTAAAACACTTATTAAATAATGTGAAATTATTTAATTACTTTGACTGTTACTTTATATTATGTTTATAATATAACGGAAAATGTACGTTTTAATTAAAACGTCACCGAACTCTCCGAAAACTCGACCAACCGACAAAACAAAACTAAGTTATGATTTATAACTTGAAAACTAGTATTTTGATAAAATACTTCAACTTAATAATCGGATAATATTTCGTAATTTAAAACGTATATTTAATCGCGTACAAAATGATTTTAACGTTTAAACGACCGGGGAAACGAACACCGCACGGAGCGCAAACACGGAGGAAACAAAGTTTGGTGAGACCACACCATGGTGGCCCCACCCAACCGGCCCAAGGGTCAAAGGGGGGGACAAACCCCATGTTTTCTTTCTCACTTACACACACTAACACCCACACCCTCAATCATTCTCTCCCTCTCTCTCTCTATCGGCTCCTCTCTCTCTCTAAAACCGTCACACAAACCACCCTAAAAACACCATTAAAACACCTCGGAGGTCTATACCCGTTTGGAGAAAAGTGATCACGAGAACGAGGGCTACAACTTCATCTTTTCGGATTTTCGTTTCGACAACTTTGTAAGTTTTCCGGCGACCCGAAACTTTTCCGATTACTTTTATTTTGCTAGATTATTATTCCCCTAGCCAAATGATGTCCAAATACGTAACTTAAACTCGTTTTTGAACACTTTTACGAAAATGTCGGTTTTGGTCATTTTAAATAAAACGACACTACAAACATTAAAAACGACATCCAACAATTTTTATGAACTCTACATAACATAATATAACTTGTGTAAAAGTTTCAACTTAAACGAAACTCGCTAAATACGTTTTTGACACGAATCAAAAACTGGCCAGACGCTAGTGTCGCATGGCTCACGCCAGTTATGCGTCACTACGTCTGAGTGACGCATAGGTCACGAACCGTCTATACGCGACACTTCTTAAGTGCCGCTAAAACACTATACCGTCACTTCACTAGTGACGCAATCAAAACACCTTCGGCAGAAACAACACGACACTCCATAAGTGTCGCTACCATATAACTTTCAGTAGTAACGAGCGTCAGTAGTAACGAGCGTTACTCCTTTAGTGACGCCATCATATAACCTTCGGCAGAAACAAGCGACACTTCCTTAGTGTCGCTATCATCGGTAGAAACTTATAACTTTCAGTAGAAACGAATAACACCTAGTTACTACTGATGACGTCACTCACCTTCATACCGTCACTACATAAGTGACGCATAAATACATATACCGACACTTGTCCAGTGTCGCCTTACAAACTGATTTACTTACTGAATACCGTCACTTTATTAGTGACGCACTGTTTGAACACGACACTGAATACCGTCTCAACTATAGTGGCGTACTGATGAAAAACTATACTTGATAACGTCACTTACATAGTGACGCACCATCTTAATACCGACACTACTTAAGTGTCGCATACATCATCAAACAGATAACATACTACGACACTACTTAAGTGTCGCATGATATCCAGAAGTGACGCATACAAGTGACGCTAAAACAGGCTGTTTAACACTTACATTTTATACAAGTATAGAATATACTTAAAACGTAAACATACTTTACTCGGCGTTACTTATACATGAAAATACTATACTTTTGAAAGTATACAACGATACTTGAATATGTACAAGGCTATACTAAACTTAACGTGGGATTTTACTCACACACGCGTACGAGATTACACTTGGATATACTTAGGAGATTACACTCCAACGAACTTACACTTGTACATTACACGGGATTACATACGATACGAACTTACAAGTTCACTCACTAGTTACGTGCTGGATTACACGTTAACTGATACGAACATACACTCGAATACTTACGAGGTTTCACTCGTACCCTTTGGGGTTTAAGCCCATTGGAACTTACGCAAACGATACATGTTGTAATACAAACAAACGATCATACGAGTATACTTTACAACTGTACAACTACTATGAATACATAATAATAATGGATGGAATTATTATTATACACCGATAACAAACGGACCGTACAACTTTTATACAAACTACGATTTACAAACGAATACAAACGTACAAACAAACTAATGGACATTAACTAGTTTGGGAACAACTAGCATGGATACTTTACAAGTATTCCATTTACTTACTAAACCTTATGCGTATTAGGACGCTAAGGGTTGCTAGTTCGGGATACTACTTGCTTACTTACTGCATTGTCTGCCAGACTCAGGTGAGTCTTACAGCCCCTACTTTACTGTTTTTACTCAGGGGTGAGATGCATTACTGTTTTACATGAACACACAAAACTTACTTGCTGCCATGATTTACTTACTGTATGAGATTACGAATACGCCAACTGCATGAGTTTACGACTAATCCAATGAAATCCTCCTGAACCATAGTTGTTAGTTATGTGATAAGCGCGAGTTTTAGTATATGGATCCATATGGGACTGACAATCCCCGCCCGGGGTAGCAAGCACTACCACGAACCGTTCCTGTAGAAACGGGCGTTTCTTACTCGTTCCGTATGAATGTTTTGGATTACATTCATGAGGGGGTACCTATATTTACTGTACGTTAAGCTTCAACTATGGTGGCTCATGGCAATTGTATCAAACGGTCGGCATATCCTGCGACCACCACTTATTAAAACTTAAGTTAACGATGAGCATAACCTGTGATCGTTACTTACTGGCTGGCTATGATTTACAAATACTACTTGTGTGTTCAAACTGTTTACTTACTTACAAACCTGTGAGATTCACCAACCTTTTGGTTGACCGTTTTAGTAATGCTTCTCAGGTACACAGCATCAGTAGGGATGCCCAGCATGATAAGCTTACTTAGCTCGAGTCGCATGCATTTACAAGCTTGGAGATTTTATTACATTACTTTTGTGCTTACTGTTATGTATTAGAATCTCTAGGAATTTATACGAAACTCGAGCTTGTATTTTGAAACTACTTATGTATTAATGTAATAACTTTTCGAAAGTCTCATTTAGAGTTGTTCACTGTATCCTTTGTGCTTGTGATTATTGATTAGTAACACCCAAAACATCGCTTCCGCAAACTGTTAATTTTGGGGGTGTTACAGTCAGCGTTCCAACTTCTGAAACAAAAGCTTTGCAGTGCTCCAATTCTATCACTACCCGAAGGCACCGATGACTTCGTGGTATACTGCAATGCCTCTCATCAAGGTCTCGGTTGCGTGTTAATGCAACGAGACAAAGTCATTGCCTATGCCTCACGACAGCTAAAAATTCACGAAAAGAACTACACCACTCATGATCTCGAACTTGGAGCTGTCGTTTTTGCTCTCCAAATCTGGAGACATTAACTCTACGGCACTAAGTGCACAATCTTTACCGATCACAAAAGTCTCCAACATATATTCGATCAGAAGGATCTCAATATGAGACAACGTCGATGGGTCGAGTTGCTTACCGATTACGACTGCGAGATCAAGTACCATCCAGGGAAGGCTAATGTTGTAGCCGATGCCCTCAGTCAAAAGGAACGACCAAAACCACTTCGAGTCCGAGCCCTCAGTATGACCATTCACAACGATCTTACCGTTCAGATTCATACCGCTCAGATCGAAGCCCTGAAACCTGAAAACATCAAAAACGAAGCCTTACGGGGTATAGACAAACAATTTGAAACCAAATCTAACGGGATTAGGTATTTCTCAAACCGAATCTGGTTGCCTAATTTCGGGAACCTACGAGACTTGGTGATGGATGAAGCTCACAAGTCTAAATATTCTATCCATCCGGGATCCGACAAGATGTACCACGGAATCAAGGAATTTTATTGGTGGCCAAACATGAAAGCCGAAATCGCCACTTATGTCAGCAAGTGCCTTACTTGCTCAAAAGTCAAAACCGAACATCAAAAACCTTCTGGCTTACTCCAACAACCTGAAATCCCTAAATGGAAATGGGATCAGATTGCCATGGATTTCATAACCAAACTACCCAAGTCGGCGAGCGGTTGCGATACCATTTGGGTGATCATCGATCGTCTCACCAAATCTGCTCATTTCCTGGCAATCAAGGAAAATGATAAAATGGAGCGCCTTGCACAAATCTACATCAAGGAAATCGTTTCTCAACACGGTGTTCCAATCTCGATCATCTCTGACAGAGATGCCCGTTTCACCTCTCACTTTTGGCAATCACTTCAAAAAGCAATGGGTACCCGTCTCGATATGAGTACCGCATACAATCTCAAACCGACGGCCAAAGTGAACGAACCATTCAGACACTGGAAGATATGCTACGCGCCTGCGTAGTTGATTTCGGTACAAACTGGGAAAGACATCTACCGTTGTGCGAATTCTCGTACAATAACAGCTATCACGCCAGCATTAAGGCTGCACCTTTTGAGGCACTGTACGGTCGTAAGTGCCGATCACCGATCTGTTGGACTGAAGTGGGAGATAGTCAACTCACTGGTCCTGAACTCATACACGCCACCACTGAGAAAATTGTGGAAATCCAAAACCGACTCAAAGCCGCACGTGATCGTCAGAAAAGTTATGCTGACGTGAGACGCAAACCACTCGAGTTCCAAGTTGGGGATCGAGTACTCTTAAAAGTATCGCCTTGGAAAGGCGTCATCCGTTTTGGCAAACGCGGGAAGTTAAATCCCAGGTACATCGGGCCTTTTGAAATCCTCGAACGGATTGGCCCCGTAGCTTATCGATTGCAGCTGTCATCCGAACTCAGCAGCGTGCACCCTACTTTTCACATTTCTAACATAAAGAAATGTCTGTCCGATGAGACACTGATTATCCCACTCGATGAAATTCTAGTTGACGACAAACTTCATTTTGTTGAGGAACCCGCTGAAATCATGGACCGTGAGGTCAAACAACTAAAACAAAGTCGTATTCCCATTGTCAAGGTCAGATGGAATTCGCGGCGCGGTCCGGAATTCACCTGGGAACGGGAAGACCAAATGCGACTCAAATATCCTCAGCTATTCTCTGATTCTACATCAAACGCGACTTCGAACTAAATTTCGGGACAAAATTCTTCTAACAGGGGGAGAATGTAACACCCGCCAAATTAGGACTAGTAATTAGTGCCTAATCATATGTTAATACATGTAATTAGTTCTGTGTTAGGCTAATTAATGTATCGAATTATATATATATTGATGAATATATATATACAAACTTTGCGATTTGATCTAAATCGTACGCAATTTAAATCGAATGTATTTCGGTTCTATTAATACGGACGTTGGTGACCTATTTTATTAAGTAACACTATTATGTTAAAAATATCATTTTAATAAGGTTCAAATTACAATTCGTATCGTACAATTAAAACGTACCTAATTAACAACAAAACACGCAAGTTATATAAATCACATTTTTAAATCCTTAAATTATCAAATAATAGGTAAAACAATTTAATTAAATTACTAAACAAAAATTTGTATTTTAAAATGGTTAATTAATACGCAAAATATTTATTAAACGTTTAAAATGACGGAGAAAACGAACACCACGCGAAACGCGGGGCGAAAACTGAAAAGTGGGGATAACCCCCACCTCCCACTCACTTTTTCTCATTTCTCTCTCTCTTCTCTTATTTTCCTCCAAAACCACCAAAACACCACAAATCACTAAAATCGCAAATAACACCATTATACGCGCTCGAATCACCAAGATTTTTAGAGATTCACGACCACCTCGCGACGATCTACATTTCTATCTTTCCGGATTTCCATTTCGGCAATTTGTAAGTTTCCGACAAAATCCCGAAATCTCTCGATTCTTAGTATTTTTCATTTGTAGTTGTTTTTATAACTTGTATATGTCCATTACTATGTATAGAACACGAATTTATAGCTTGAAAACGAGTTTAAAACGGATTTTTGGCCGGAAAAACCCTGACAGCCGGACTTTCTGGGCTGATGTTCATCCATGCGACACAAGCCTTGTGTCGCATGTTGTGTCGTATTTTACCTGTTGTGTCGCACGTTATGTCGTATTTTGCATGTTGTGTCGTATTTTACCTGTTGTGTCGCACGTTATGTCGTATTTCGCATGTTGTGTCGTATTTTACCTGTTGTGTCGCACGTTATGTCGTATTTCGCATGTTGTGTCGTATTTTAACCTACTATGTCGCACCTTGTGCCGTACCAACGAATTTGTGTCATAAGTTTTGCGACACAACCACTATGTCGTATTCTATGTCGTATTTTCATACGACACAATCACTATGTCGCTGTTGAATCAGCATCTCACATCTATGCGACACAACCATTGTGTCGCATAGACATTGTGTCGCATTTCTATGCGACACAACCCTTGTGTCGCATAACAACTTTTGTGTCGCATATTGTGTCGCAAAACACAGAAAACTTAGATTTTTACTAAGTGTCGAGACTCGAAATTTATCACTCTATTTTACCCGAATTCAGATCCCAGATGCGTTTTTCGTCAAAGCAATATAGTAGAAATAAAAATTTTCCAAGCTGACCTGGCAGCTCGACCCCAGCCAGGGGCTCTGCCCCTTGGACCCCGCTACCAGGGGCGCTGCCCCCGGACCCCCGTACTTAGATTCCGTAATGGCTTCTAAAACACAATCAAAACACATTTTTCAAGTAAAACGCCACGAAATCAAAATAATAATAGTTGAGATTATTATTACAAATCCGTCACCAACGGGCCATACAAGTTTTCAAACACTTAACAAATCAACCAAATCGTAGTAATTTGGACATATATATAGTTGTGTAACAACTACAAGGGTGATCTTTTGAGATACCCAATCATGTTTATAACCATCGCGTGTCGTGGACACCCTCAGGTTACAAGTCTTTGGACTTCATACTCGGCTAATCAACTCAAGTTTATTAAGTTAAACTCACAAGACTCAGGTGAGTCTCATAGCCCCTCTTTTACTGTTTTACTCAGGGGTGTGATATATTGCTCAACTTTTAACATGTGAACGCAAGTACAAACATTTCATATACTACATGAGTTTTTCGAAACTAATCATTTTAAAGTCCTCCGTCAGCATAGTTGTTAATACGTTGTAGCGTGAATATTAGTATATGGTACCATATAGGATTGACCCACCTCGTCCGGGTTAGCAAGCACTAACCGGGTAAACGGACGTACTAATATTTGGGAAGACGAATGTGGATTAGGCATTCGTGGAGGCACCTCGCCCGGAATTCTCTATAGGGGACCCGGCCCTCGAGTTAAGCTCAACTATGTGCTCATGGTTGTATACACGATGACTATCATTTAATTGCTGGATGCAATTCATTATTTAAATCTTGCGGTTCATACTATATTAACTGATTTCAAACCTGTGAGCTCACCAGCTTTTAGCTGACCTTTTAGCATGTATCGCAGGTACCAAGCAGTAGGATGTTTCCGCTTCAGGACTTTAGCTCGAGTCAGCATACAGACGATTGAGATTTTCTTGCATTAGTATATTTTATACAAGTACTTATGTACTGAAATCTCCTTTTATTTAAACTCGAGCTATGTAAAGCTTTAAATGTTGTAAACATTTCAATTATCAATATATTTTGTTAAAACGACGCATATAGAGTCGTTTACTATATATCTTTGTGCTTTGTTATTGATTAGTAACACCCAAATCAAGCTTCCGCAAATCATTAAATTTGGGGGTGTTACAGTGTTAGCGATGAAACGGTGAATGACACGAAGATGGACATTATTCATGTCCTTGTAAGAGACCGAACTAGCTTCAAACTCCTTTTCACTGAACTGCTCCCAAAACTCTCCCTCAATAAAGTCTTGAGTGTCATCTACTCGAGCCCCAGTAATCAAATAATCATTAAAAAAGGTATAATCGAGCTCAGCTTGAGTATAGATACCCAAACATTCTGCTAGTTGCCTTATGGAAAGAAAGCGTGGCTCGCCTCCTAACCGGAACTTCATGAAATTGGCATCGGTAGCTGAAGTTACATCTCTTTTCAAGATCAAAGTGGAAAAGAACTCGTAACATAGCTCCTTGAACACTGGTTCCCTTATGTTGAACAATCTTTTTCATTTGGTGAACTCATACATATTCCCTTCATACTCAAACCTCTGAATGAGAAGTTCACGAATCTGCTGAGAGAGCCTAATCGCCTCAAGAGGCTCCCACTCGACGTATCTGGATAATTCAAACTCCTTTTTCAATAAAGAGAACAAGTTTCTAGCATACTTGGCGTAGTGCACCCATCTTTGGTCAAATCGTAGCCATGGGTGCACGTTAGCCGGAATAAATAGGGCTTCCGCAACATCAGGACCGACATGGAGGAGTTCATCCTCATCTTGCAATTGAGAGGTGGAAGTGTTAGCGGCTCTCTTGGAAGTGCTGGTTTTGCGCGACTTGCGTGAGGTTGTTGCATGCTGCGAAAAATCAATAGAGAAACACAATATTGCACAAAACAATTGTTAGCGTTAGTCGTAATCATAGACATGTCTCGTATACAAAATGAGCGATAATATGTCAAAATCACAACCTCCCCCAAACAAATAATCTTTTCCCAACCAACTGTAGCATAAAAGCAATTCATCAGAACATCATACCCAAGCATGCCCAACACGTTCAAACATTTAGTCACAAACTCAACCATTGTACAAAGAATATGCAATCCAATATTAAACTAAACCAAACTAAAAATAACGCCTAATCAACATCATCTTAGTTAAACTAGCCTTACAATCACAATCACACAATAATCCATACAATGTACCTTTTCCTAAGCAGAATCACGGCTTTCATTCACTTTCAATAATCATAGTATCAAACATATACTTGAATAATGATAACATAAGCACATTAACAATTTTCAAACAATGTCTTACAACCAATAATCATATCGAACAAAAGATTTACCAAATCATGCATCTTTATCAACTTTCTCAAGTTTCATGAACCCTAAGCACTTAACATAAACTTGATGTCATGAATTTAATCATAAAATGAGCAAATACGAGTAATGTGACAGAGATATCATATAAATCAAGCAACTTTCACTATTCATCATCACTAAAAATTCGTAACTTACTATTCACATAAACCCTAATTCACAAAATTCACCAAATAATGCAAATAAACACAATCTCACGGAGGAAATTAGTTATCTAGCATGTATACATCTTCAATAACATGAAAAGCACAAGATTAATTATCCCCACACTTGAAAATTGCAAATCCCCAATTTCATAGGAATGTGGTATGAAAATTGCAATTTTAAAGGGTAAAAAGTGGTTAATCTATACCTTTGGTGCCATTGAAACACAAATTAGTAGGTGAAATTAGTGGTAATTTTCGAAATTGGGTTAGGGTTTTCGGATATGCAGCAGCCGCTAGAGAGAAGAATGGTGAAATAATTTGGGTTAGGTGAAAAATGGCCAAAATTCGCTTTTTAAAAATTGCAGATCTGAACACTACCCGGCGGGTCTGGTTATAACCCGGCGGCTTCTATCGGGTTAGGCGCGGGTTGGCCCCGAGTCACCTGGTAATCGGGTCAAAATCAAACAACCGACCCGGCGGGTCAAAGCAAGTATCGTCCAGGTCATAATACAACCCGACGGGTTGTAGTCAAAGCCGCCGGCTTATAGAAGCTTAAAACGGGCGAAACCTTCTGTTGACAACTGACCTCTAATCTGGTAATTCACCCGGCATTATGCCATCCTAACCTGGCGGGTCATCCTCCTAACCCGGCGGCTTTTGTGTGCCACCCGGCTGCTCACATTCCGATTTCAAAAATGACTAAGTTTTTTTTTTTTTTTTTTTTTTTTAAGAAATCATACTTAATAATAATAATAATAATAATAATAATAATAAATAAACTAGGAACCAAAATAATAGTTAAAAAGGATACGAAAACGGGGTTGACCCGTTTTGATACTTTGTTTATTAACGAGTCGAAAGCTTGACTCGACCCCGAATTCATTAGTTCTTGCGGTAAGTTGCGAGCTCCTCCCCCTCGCTTCCAACATCCTCTTCATGATACAACTTAAACCTGTGGCCATTGACGATAAAACTTCCACCATCCGACCCGACAAGCTCCACGTATCCGGATGGGTATTGATGCTTAACCACGTATGGACCGGTCCATCTCGGCTTGAACTTCGGTTGTTTCAACTTGAACCTAGATTGGAATAAAAGTACTTTATCACCGGATTTAAATTCTTTTCTACTCTCAACTTCCGGTCATGCAACACTTTTGTCCGTTCCTTATACAAGCGGGAATTCTCATAAGCTTGAAGTCTAAGCTCATCCAACTCGTGGAGTTGTAGCATCCTTTTCTCACCCGATTCTACCAAGTCCATGTTGCAATTTTTCAAGGCCCAATATGCCTTATGCTCAACTTCAAAAGGTAAATGGCAAGTCTTGCCATATAACAACCGGTAGGGTGTCGTCCCAATAGGAGTCTTGTAGGCGGTTCGAAACGCCCACAATGCATCTTCAAGCTTCTTGGACCATATAGCCCGGTTGTCTTTCACCGTCTTCTCCAAAATTCTTTTCAATGCACGGTTTGTGTTCTCTACTTGACCACTCGTTTGTGGGTGGTAGGAAGTTGAAAACCGATGATTCACCCCATACTTTTTGAGCACTTTTTCAAGTTGAGCATTAGCAAAGTGGCTTCCCCGGTCACTAATCAAGGCTTTAGGCATCCCAAACCGACAAAACAAACTTTTCAAGAAGTCGATTACCACCCGAGCATCGTTCTTTGGCAAAGCTTTGGCTTCCGCCCATTTGGACACATAGTCCACCGCGACCAAAATGTATTCATTCTTGAAAGAAGGCGGGAATGGACCCATGAAATCAATACCCCACACGTCAAAAACTTCACACACTTGTATGCCATGTTGAGGCATTTCATCACGTTTTGAGATGCTTCCGGTTCTTTGGCAAGCATCACAAGTTTGGCATAAAGTGTTTGCTTCTTTGAAAATTGTGGGCCAATAGAAACCCGCAACAAACACCTTCTTAGCGGTTACCGATGGGCCATAATGGCCTCCCGTGGGCCCATGATGGCATGCATCCAAGATTTCCCTTGTTTCTCCCCCGGAAACACATCTCCTAATCATTCCATCCGCACAAACGCGAAACAAGTTTGGCTCCTCCCAAAAATAATGCTTCAAATTAGAGAAAAATTTGTTTTTCTCTTGATGACTCATGCCCTTCCTTAAAACGCCCCCAACCAAGTAATTTGCCAAATCGGCATACCATGGTGCCTCATCCTCCTTTTCATCACCTACCTGCAAAAGAAATTCCTCGGGAAAGGAATCATCAATATTAGTATCGCCTTGCTTGTCGAGATGTGGATTTTCCAATCTTGACAAGTGATCAGCGGCAAGGTTTTCGGATCCTTTCTTGTCCTTTATCTCAATGTCGAATTCTTGTAAAAGAAGAATCCAACGGATGAGACGGGGTTTAGCATCTTGCTTGTTAAAGAGATACTTTAGAGCCGAATGGTCGGTGAAAACTACGGTTTTAGAAAGCACAAGATATTGCCTAAATTTGTCAGAGGCAAACACCACGGCAAGTAATTCCTTTTCGGTTGTGGTGTAATTTTGTTGAGCGCCATTTAGTGTTTTGCTAGCAAAATAAATAGGCTTGAAATGCTTGTCCTCTCTTTGACCTAGGACGGCTCCTACGGCAAAGTCGCTAGCATCACACATCAATTCAAAGGGCTTGGACCAATCGGGGGAAACTATTATAGGTGCATTGGTCAAATGGTCTTTCAAGGTCGAAAATGCACTCAAGCACGGGCCATCAAATACAAATGGGGCATCCTTTTCAAGTAGCTTGGTCATGGGTCTTGTGATTTTTGAGAAGTCCTTGATAAATCGACGGTAGAAACCGGCATGACCTAGGAAACTTCTAATGCCCTTAACATTGGTCGGTGGAGGTAGTTTAGCAATGACATCAATTTTAGCCCGGTCAACCTCTATTCCTAGACCCGAAACTTTGTGCCCCAACACGATACCCTCTTTTACCATAAAATGGCATTTCTCCCAATTCAAGACTAGGTGGGCTCTCTCACATCTCTCGAGCATTTTATCCAAGTTGGATAAACAAGATTCAAACGAGTTCCCAAACATGGAAAAGTCATCCATGAAAACTTCCATGGAGGTCTCAACCATGTCGTGAAAGATGGCGATCATGCACATTTGAAAGGTGGCCGGGGCATTGCATAGCCCAAAAGGCATTCGCCGGTAAGCATATGTTCCAAAAGGGCAAGTGAAAGTAGTTTTCTCTTGATCTTCGGGGTCTATGGGGATTTGAAAATATCTCGAGAACACATCAAGAAAACAATAAAATTCATTACCCGCAAGTCTTTCAAGCATTTGGTCGATAAAGGGCAAGGGGAAGTGGTCTTTTCTTGTGGCGTCATTCAATTTTCTATAGTCAATACAAACTCGCCACCCGGTCATTGTTCTAGTGGGGATCATTTCATTTTGGTCATTTTCTACAACCGTCATACCCCCTTCTTCGGTACACAATGCACCGGACTAACCCAAAAACTATCGGATATGGGGTAAATGATACCCGCATCAAGCAACTTGACAACCTCTTTCTTGACGACATCCTTCATATTCGGGTTAAGCCTCCGTTGTCTTTGAACAACGGGTTTTGCCTCATCAAGAAAATTTATTTTGTGTTTGCAAAAAGAGGAGCTTATCCCGGGTATGTCGGATGTACGCCAAGCAAAGGCGCCTTTATGAGCTTTCAACACATCCAACAACATGCATTTTTCAGAATTTGTAAGAGTTGAAGAGATTACAACGGGTAATAAGTTCTCCTCTTGAAGATATGCATATTCCAAATGGCTCGGTAGAGGCTTCATTTCCAAATCTTTCGGTGGATCCTCTAAAGAAGTTTTGATCCTCATGTAGTCCTCGCCCTTCAAGTCCTCAAAGTTTTCAACCATTTGCTCATCTTCATCCATCGCCTCTTCCATTCTCATGACCAATTCTTCCTCGGTTATTCTTTCTTCATTTGACTCCAAAAGGTCAACAAGTTCCGATTCCATGCCGAGCAAACCTTGCAATTCTTCATCAACCGCATCATCTATAACATCAATTCTGAAACAAGAATCGTCAGTGGAATAAGGGTGCTTCATGGCCTTATCGACCGTGAAAGCAATCCTTTCTTGTCCTACTCCTAGGGTCAATTTCTTGTCCTTAACCCCTATTATGGCATCCGCGGTGTGTAAAAATGGCCTTCCTAGAATCAATGGTACCTTACTATCCTTCTCCATTTCTAGGATGACAAAATCTACCGGGAAGGTGAATTGGCCAACTTCAATCAACATGTTTTCCTCAATCCCAACGGGATATTGGAAAGATCTATCGGCCAATCTAATGCTCATGCGAGTGGGTGTCAAGGATCCTAGGGCCAACTTAGCATAAAGTGAATATGGCATTAAATTTATACTAGCACCTAGGTCCGCAAGTGCATCACAAGTAATAATTTTACCCAATCTACATGAGATGATGAAACTCCCGGGATCTCCAAGTTTCGGTGGAATTTGGTTTTGGACAAGTGCCGAGCATTCCTCATTCAAAAACATTGCCGAAGCTTCCGAAAGCTTTTCTTTGTTGCTCACCAAATCCTTGATGAATTTGGCATAGTTCGGCATTCCGGCTAACACATCAACCAAAGGCACATTGATTCGAATGCCCTTGATCATGTCCACAAACTTCCCATATTGAGCCGCAATCTTTTCTTTCCTTAGCCTTTGGGGATAAGGAATCTTCGGCTTGTAAGCTTTTACAACCGGTGTAGGTGACACCGGTGTATCCGTTGGTGGGGTGGCTTCAACATTCTCTACAATTTCTTCCTCCTCAATTTCCTGCAAAACATGGTTAGAAACATTTTTATCCTTTGCTTGAGGCGGTGGAAGTTCTTTCCCGCTCCTTGTAGTGATAGCATTTACATGCTCGTTTCTCGCGGACGGTGGTTGGTATGGTTTTGGTCCTCCACTAGAAGAAGAGGGTTGTTGTCTCGGGTTTTGTTGTGTATTACTCGGTAAGCCACCGGTTGGCCTACTACTTTGCCCCTCGGACAACCTTTCCATTTTTCGCTCCAAGTCTTGGATTGAAGCTTGTTGGTTCTTTTGCCCTTTTTCCATGCTCAACCGAATGTTAGTCATTTGAGTTTTAATTTCTCGGTTGCGGTGTCTTGTTTCGCCATGAACTCCTTCATCATTTGTTCCATGGGCGTCAAGGTTGGTTCTTGTTTTTGAACCGGTGGTGGTTGGTTGTCTCTAGATGGGCTTTGATGTCGATTTTGGTTGTAATTTTGGTTTTGGGATTGGTTTTGATTATAGCTTTGGTTTGAGGTTTGGTTGTAATTTTGATTGGAGTTTTGGTTGTAAGGTTGATTTGGCAGAGAAAATCGGTTGTTTTGGTTGTAGCTTCCTCCTTGGTAACCTCCCGAATTTCGGTTTTGATAACCACATCGTTGGTAATTTCCGCTTTGGTAATTACCTTGTTGAAGAAAGTTTACATCCTCCTCATCCCCCGCCATTGGCAAATCGTCTTGTGCACAATTAGCCGTGGCATGATTACCACCACAATTACCACAACCATCTCGAAGCTCCTTGATTTCTCCCTTGAGTGTCTTGAATTGAGCATCAAATTTAGAAGACAAAGCCTTGATTTCTTTCATCATTGCCGAGTCATTGGAGCTTCTGCCTCCACTACTAGTACCCTCGGCAAATGCAACATGCTTTCTTACCGATTTTCCTCCTTTATCCTTAGCCCAATTCAAACCTTGGGTCACTTTGTCTTCAAGCACCTTCCAAGCTTCATTCGGTGTCTTGTAAAGAAACAAACCTCCTCCGGAGGCATCAAGAACATTAGCCGATTCAATGCCAAGCCCATTGTAAAACAATGTAATAATATCCGCCTTGGATAGCCCATGCCCATGACAATTTCTCAACATTTCCTTTAACCGACACCATGCTTCTACCAACGTCTCGCCTTCTTGTTGTTTAAAGGCCCTAATCTCATTCAATAAACGTTCGGCCAATGCCGGAGGATAAAACCGTCTCACAAAAGCTTCCCTCATCTCATTCCACGATCTAATTGTGTTTGGCTCCAACTCTTGGTACCAAATCTTGGCTTCACCACATAAGGACATAGGAAAAGTCCTTAGTCGAATCGCCTCATCCAAATTTTGCCCATACTTGAAATAACTTCTTATCTCAAGAAAACTAGCAATATGTTTGTGCGGATCGGCCCGCACCCTTCCATCAAATTGGGTGTCTCGAATAAGTTGCATATGATGACCCTTCAAAGAGAAATTATCATTCTCATTGTCTTGAACCCGTATGGCCGACTCGGGTGTCGGTGCAACGGTTCTTGTCCTAGAGAAAATAGGAGTATCATCCCCATCCTCCATCTCTTCTTCACCTTCGGAAGGTGTTGAAGGATCTTCTTCGGGTGATGGAGGTTCGTCCACAAAAGTCTCTTCCACTTCAACGGTGTTTCCCGAAGATGTATCGGTATCTGTTTGACTACTAGATGAATCCGATGATCCTTGCGTTGGCTTCCTCCTTCGTTTGCTCCTTTTGGTCTTTTCCGGATTGGATAAAGGACTTAAAAGCTCTTTACTGGAACTCCTTGTGTTCATCCACTACCAAATCAAACCTGAAAGATCACAAAAGATAAAACCATCAACGCACCGGCGCAATACAAACAAAATATAACTTTCCAAAATAAATTCTAGAAAGGATCAATTAATCACACTTAAATCAAGATCACAAATCAAAGTTCCCCGGCAGCGGCGCCAAAAACTTGATGTGCAAAATCCAGTTATAAAATTTATCGTTGTAAATGAACTAAAATATACCTTGCTAAGTGTAACACCCTCAAATTTCGGGTTGCGGAAGCGGTCGGGTCGGGTGTTACCAATCAAATATCACAAGCACAAAGGTAAATAATGAACGACTCTAAATGAGACGTTTGAAAATAGTTATACAATTCCCAAAATAGAATGTATACATATTGCGAGTTCGCAAAAATAATTTCATTACATAATTGTAATACAAAAGTTATGCAAGAAATCCATTTGTTGAAAGCATGCGACTCGAGCTAGGATCCTGACGGGCCGATCCTACTAAAGCTGTACCTGAAATGCATACTAAAATACGTCAGCGATAAGCTGGTGAGTCCATAGGTTTAGTTGACAAGGATTAAAGTATAAGATTATAATCCTATGCTGGAAGTACACCCCTGTGTACAGTGTTGAATTCCTGAGTTTCTTAGATTGAGTGATGAACTCAATTGAAGTGATTCTTGAACTAGTTCCTTGATCTAAGCAGTTCACACAATAATAACACAAGTAATAATATCACAGAGTAGCAATTAACACGTATCAATTAATTCAAATAAATAGCACATATCACATAAGGAAAGTAAAACGCAAGTATGTTCTTGAAAATCTTGTTTACTGATCTTGTCCTTGAAAATCTTGATCTTGAAAATCTTGTTTTATTGATCTTGAAAACCTTGAATTCTTGACCTTGCACATAGTTCTTGATCTTGCAAATAAGTTCTTGACCTAGCACATAATCCTTGATCTAATCTTGTTTTCTAGTTTCTTGATTCTTGTATGTTCTTGTATTCTTGACCTTGAATTCTAGTTCTTGATTCTAGTGTTCTAGTCCTTGAATTCTTGTTCTTGATCTTAGTGTTTCTTGTATTCTAGACCTTGAGTTCTTGTTCTTGATTCTAGTGTTCTAGTCCTTGAATTCTTATTCTTGATCTTAGTGTTTCTTGTATTCTAGACCTTGAGTTCTTGTTCTTGATTCTAATGTTTTCTGGTATTCTTGACCTTAAAGTCTTGTTATCTAGTTTCTTAGTATTCTAGTTTCTCGATTCTTGGATTCTTGAATTCTAAGTTTCATGTACTCTAGCCTAGAGTACAATGATTTCAATTGTTCCAGTGTCGTACAGTGTTAGCATATAGCTATTAATGTTCTTGAATCCTGAGTGATGTGTAAGGATAATCCCTATTATCCATCAATGTTCGTGTTCCTGAAACCTATCTCATATAAGTGTTTCATTGGCGACTAGTGCCCTAGTCTAGTACGAGTTGTAATAAATCATTTACAATGATTGATTTCATAAATAGATTTTGAATAATAATCGACGAGTATGCATTCCACCCCAAAACAGTATAACAGTTTGAAAGGAGGGGCTATGGAAACTCACCTGTGAGTTGTCAGCGATCCTACGATACATGTGTTGTCCGAATGGTAACCTCCTAGTGTCCTAAACACGTGAGGTTATATGAGTAAGATACTAATCGGTTTAGGTAAATGTGTCACGAAAGTACACTTCTGTTGTTTAGTTTTTAGAATTGCGTACAGTCCGTTTGTGATGGTTTGTAATAATAATAATTCTAGTTAAATCATTATTGAAATCGTTTCGTTGTCTATTTTACAAAAATGTAATTTTTGTTCGTAAGTCATCGTTGTAAAAAGTGTAGTTGTTACGCGAAAGTCGAATCGTTGGGCAAAAACTCATTTCGCAGATCAGATCAGTTCAGATAGCTCGACTCGACTCGAAGCTCGACTCGGCTCGCAGCTCGACTCGGCTCGCTACTCGGTCCGGTTCTTAGCTAGGCTCGGTTTGCTGTTCGGCTCGACTCGCATCTCGGCTCGGTTCGCTGCTCGGTCCGGTTCGTAGTTCTACTCGACTCGCAATCTCAGCTCGGTTTGTTGCTCGGTTCGACTCGCAGCTCGACTCGGCTCGTTACTCGACTCGGCTCGCTCGACGAACTGCTGCGATTTTTGAAGTGGGTTTCGAGTTTTAAAACGTTTTTAACCGATTTCTTGGACCTATTCTTGTTGTGTGGACTTAATAACATGTTAATAAACATAAATCAAGTGTTTTAAAGGTGTGAAATTGGGTGTTCTTACCAAATGTCGATTTCGAGCCCAAAAATGGCGGATCGAGATGATGAAGATGATGGTGATGATGAAGATGATCTGCAGCTGCTGCTGCTCTCGTTGTTGTTGTTGATGATTCCGAAAATGATGATGGTGGTGGCGGATCCGTGAGGTAGAGAGGGAGAGAGTGAGAGATTGAGTTTGGTGTGTGTGTGTGTACCAAAATGAAGAAGAAAATGAGATAAAAAGAGGGGAAAAGGGGTGGGTCGGTTCGGGCTCGGTCCGCGGGTCTGGACCGATCCATCCGGGTCTCAATTTCGTGTTATTTCGTTTCTCCCAAACTCATGTTATGTTGAATTTTAAAAATAATCACGTACGTTTATATAATTATATATATATATATATAAGTTTTAAGTATTTTAGCATTAATATGTAACTAAATACGAGTAAATAAATGTTTAAATTGGGCGCGAATTTTGACCTTTTTGACCGGGTGTTACACTAAGACTAAACACAACCGGGCAGTGGACCATGTCGAGTGGTAGTATAGTTTGGTAAGTTTGGGTTCGAACACAGGGAACTTTGTTTATGCAATCAAGATAAGTGTGAGCAATTTAAAGAGAGAAAATAAAATGTGGTTGGTTTGCGTGACCAAATTGTCACGATGCTTTAAAACTACAAGTTATCCTTCAATGAGAACGGTGGACTCAGGAAGAGTCAAATTAGTTGTTTGGAACTTTCAAATATTAAAAACAATACTTGCTTGGACTATGTCGCTAGTGATGTCGGGGTGTGAAGTTAAAACCAGTTCATTTATGCAAAAGAGAATTTCAATCAAACTTAGGCTAAACGTTCGCCATTACCTAAAGTCAAACTTCAACTCACAAACAAATGATTTAATCAAATAGCGGGCGTTCGCCATAGCTTCCACTTGCACATTTGAGCTTGACATGTTAACCCATTCCAAAACCACATCCGCAATAAAGTTCAACCATTTATAGACAAACAATTGACAACAATTTACTAGATAGAAAACGTTCGCTATATCTATTAGTAAATCATCAAACAAGTTAATTCATTGACATCAAGCTCAAACACGCAAGTCGGAGATTAAACATAAGTTCAAACTAAACGAGTTTATGATTCATCCATACGAAAAACATTCACCATTATCGCTAACTCATATCATGCTAGCTAACTCGTTTAACTTGTAACATCATCCACTTTCGCGGAAATGGTTCATTCATATATTTCATACAAATAACAAGTATTTTTATTAAACAACAAACATTCGCTATAGTTGTTTAGCCAAAATACCGACGAGTTTAACAAAATCAAACTAGTTACATACAAATTTGTGGATGATTCTTAAACTCGAAGCATAAACTCACACCAAAATATAACACCCCTAGTCACTAACTAGTTCATCCAAGCAAGTATAACAAAATCTAGCCAACAATCATAATAACATCATCACAAACACATATCATCAAAGAAATCAAAGAAAACATGATTATATTAGAATGAAAAGTACAAACCAAGTGATTACAATGTCGGAATGATGATTGTTTGTAACCGAGGGTTCTAGCAAGAATGAAGATCTTTAAAATGATGAACCACCAAAAATCTAAAAAAAATCGCCACCCAAGGAGCTGGTTTTCATGTGTAGGAGATAAAAATAAAAGTTGGTGAGATCTAAAGCAAAAAGTGTTTTTTAGTACAAAAAGTCATCTGCCGCCCAAACTACCCGGCGGCTGGGAATCACTACCCGGCGGGTCCTTTAAATTTTCGGGAACCCGGCAGCTTGTTTAACTAACACGGCGGTTCAACCTGAACAAATCAACCCGGCGGCTCAGTAAGGTTACCCGCCGGCTTCTACAGGCTTCACCAAGCCGAATACCTCTGTTACCAAAAAGTGATGGAAATCTTAAATCACCCGGCGACTTGACACAAGAACCCGGCGTTTTACTAATTGACCCGGCGGCTGGTGATCTTTACCCGGCGGGCTTCTCCAGAACCAGAGGACCCGGCGGCTACTCTTTATAAGCCGGCGGCTTCAATCCAGATTCCAGCAGACCTGCTTTCTAGCTCACACTTCAACATATTTCACACTTGCTCGAATCTTTACCAAAATGCAATCCAAACCATGATTCTTCAATATTGACACCTAGAAATCAATTCCAGCTAATTAAGTACCAAAAGTTCATAATATATACTCAAAACAAATGCAAAAATAAATGATATCGCGAAAGATTCACGTATACAAAATGAGCGATATCAGAGTCACGTACCCGTTTTATTACCATTGTGAGTAACCAATTGTTAAATTTTGTTCCAACGTTAGTAACATGGTACTTTAGTCACCGTTTAATTATCAGCATTGCTCACATTTCGCTGACATGTATACTTTATAATGACATATGACATGACACGTTAGATATATTTAGTATACTTAAACTTTATTTTGTGATGAAATTCATTTGGAACGTTAATTTTATAAGTTGAATTCAACATAAAAGACTGGTTGTGGATATAAAATTTAACATGCCAAGTCATTGAAAGTATACAGGTCAGCGACATGTGATCAGTAGTGATAAATAAACGGTGACTAAAGTACCATGTTATTAACATTGGAACTAACAATTTGGTTACTCACATTGGTAATAAAATGGATACATTACTCACCTTAGTACAAAAAAGTAAGTACGTTGTTAATTTATAGTTATAACCCTTCTAGAAAAAAGTAGTGTTGACCAACGAGAACATTGTTGTTTTACACTTTTTACCCTCAATTTTTTTAAATATACATATTTACCCCTTCATTTTATACCTTAATAGCACCTAACTTAGGTATTGTTAACATCACCAATCATTTTCCCTTGTATATTTCTAAATATTCAATTCAATAATTTTACTTTGATCTTATTGAAGATGTATATTCATATGTACCTAAGGGTTAATAAAGAACTAAAGAGGGATGCTAAGGGAATTCAATCTAACGGGATGGAAATAATGTGACGTTTCTAACCGAAACAGATGATTGATCTAAGAGTAACAAATGTCGTCTTGATGATTGGTCTAAGAGTAACAGATGATGGAAATAATGTCTTTGTGAAGGAATATAATCAATTACTATCTTGGGAGATATTTCGTATATGAGAGATATTGAGTAGTTCTTTAGGGTAGAAATGAGTTAAACCGACCCTTTGTTGGCCCCCATCGACCGATCCTACAGCCAACTAACATAAGGGAGGTAAATCGCGTAATCCGCGGTTAAAGGAACATGAGGATGGTGATTGAACTCGTGACCTCCACCTTTATGTTGCATGTCCCTACCACTAGACTACAATCGAGGGTACGATCATCATTCCCTACTAATAGAAGTCGGAGAGGGTAATCAAATAAGCAGATTCATAAATAGGGTGGAATGAGCTGATTTAGAGTAATGTTTAACTATACAGGATGAAATTTTCCAAAGATTAAATCGTGAAAATGATGTAAAGACTGTCTAAAACATTCCCAGTTTAACAAACATCACAAAGATATCTTGTGCATCTTACTAATAATAACATTCCCAGTGCATATAAAGTCTTTGATTAATAACGAAATACTATCATTGACCAAATTATATTAAATCATTCGCCTACTAGAATAATTAAGATGAATTTGAGGAAAGATATTCTAAACCAAATTATACAAATTATTCTTACAAAAAACTAACTCATACAAAGTCTCATAACGTTTTCTAAGATTATGCATTGACATAGCCAACTAGGATACACTTCTAGCTGTTTGGGACCTCGTTCGGTACAAAGTTTCTTTTTCTCGTCACAATCATTATCAAGATTTGCATCATCTACTCATGCACTTCGCTTTTCTTTTCTCATTAGTTCCATAAATTGATGAAATACTGCAATTCAGATACGAAGTTAGGTATTAGACGAATACAATACGATAGGTGTATCAACATAGTTTAAAAATGTGTGCAACCAAAATCAACATGAAACTCATAGTATAGAAAGAGGACTAGTGTAGCTTTCATAGAAATCATAAGAGAAGAAAAGTGGTGATAATTCATGGAATGGGAGTGCATCCTATTAATGTACCGAGAAAAATGTGATAGGAATATAGATTGATTATTTTACCACATTGAATACGCAAGTTATTAAGATTATAAACAACTCAAATGAACAAAGGTGAAAAATACTTACCAAGGTCAGAATCATGAGGTCCAGGGGAGGCTTCAGGATGGTACTGAAGAGACATGAGTTTTCGTTGAGGGAAGGCAAGACCAGCACAGCTTCCATCGTTCAGATTCACATGAGTTACTTCTACCCCATTGGGAAGCGACTCCGGGTCAACAGCATAATTGTGATTCTGTAACATACAGAAATACATAATTATCGTAAAAATATTGCGGATGAAATGGTAAGCCTGAAAATCTGAAATTAAATAGTGGATTTCGGTCAATCTATCAGACTAAAACTGAAATAAAGTGTTGAACAAGACCGAACGAGATTTAGAATGTAGACTAAATCCTATTTATATGTATTTTAGATTAGAACCTGAATCTATCATTTACTTGCACATCTTTATCATTTGATGGTGGTTAAATTAAATCCATGGAGGCATGGATCAATTCACCACGTGTGACGTGTGCCATGTACTTATAAATGGGTCAACTGGTCAAACAAGTTGAAAGTTGCTCAAATTTATATTTGATACTTCAAAATTGTTTTTCTTTGAAGATTTAGACTATTATTGTAATAATTACTGCAACAAGAATATTCATTAGTAAAGACAAGAAAATAGTCTTGAGTCAACCAACCCAAACAGCTTCGACCCCTACTATAAAAAAACGCATATTAACCTGTCGCCCAACCTGCCCAAAAACTCGCCCAATTGTTGTAACATTTCCTTATAGAGTTCAAGAATTCGGGATATACAATGAAGCCCTTTTCATGTTCAAATTACAGAGATATAATGTGTTGGCTCCATTCAATGATGTTATGAAGTGGTGATAAATGAAGATGAGTAAAATCGCAAAAAGGAAACTCAAACAGTTTATATTTGTTCACAATACCTGTGCACTAATCTCAACACTGCCATTTTGAAGGTTACGAACAGGATGATTTCCTCCATGATGACCAAATTTCATTTTATATGTTTTCCCGCCCAAGGCCTGACCAAGCAACTGATGCCCCATGCAAATTCCGAAAACAGGAACCTTTCCGATAATTTCCTTGACAGTCTCCACAGCATAGGGAACTGCAGACGGGTCACCAGGGCCATTGCTGAACAGAACTCCGTCTGGTTTCATACTAAGAGTTTCAGAGGCCGGCCATGTTGAAGGAACGACAGTAATTTTGCAACCATAAGATGCCAATCGCCTCAATATATTGTGCTTGATACCAAAATCATAAGCGACGACCTTCATTTAAAGAGAGAATCAATATACATGTTAGAACCACAATAATAATTAATGGATTCTGAACAATTTTAACGTATAAAAACTAACATGGAAAGTCTCCTCGATTCTTCTACCAGAGTTAAAATCCCATTCTGATCCCGTCTTTCCAATCCATTCATAAGGTTTCTTACAGGACACGCTAGAAATCAAATCCACACCTGACGCCAAAAAGGACTTTGCTATCAACATTGTACCAGTATTTACGGCAGAAGTTCCAAATAATAAAAGCCCAGAGATGGAAATTTCAACCCATTTACTTACGATAGTTGATTTAGGTCTATATTTAATTTCTAACATGTAAGAACAAAAGGCTCTAGGGGTACGTGTCAAACAGGTTATGTTTATTAATTGATATTATATGATATATGTAGCAATATTTGACACACTGATTGTTTCCAGAACACTTAAAAATCTTGGGACAAAAAGTGTTGCAGGTTAAACCACCCGACCAGATCTGCACCAAAAGGTTATCTGTTTTGACTTTGATTCAACCCTTTTGACCATTTGCCAAACCTGCTCATTTTGCCACCTCTAGGGAAGACCGCTTACCCACGATATCCCAGGTCCGTGACATCTTCAAAAGTTCTTCATCTGTTTTGGTTATTTCTGTGCTCAAGACACCAATCAGGCTTCCATCATTTCGTAACCGACGAGTAATTGCGCGAGTGTCAACATCATCTGTTACAGAAAAAACAACGGAATAAGTAAATAGCAATTAAAAGCTATCTCGGGTATGTGACTGAATTGCACAATTTTATGTGCTCAGATTAAGAACTTACAGATTCCCATGATGTTCCTTTTCGACAAATAGTCAGAAAGTGATTCTGTGCATCTATAGTTTGAGGTGCTGGAGAATGTATTTCAGTAATCAAAATCAGATTAAGTTGCTATTGGACAAATATATACAAAACTATATTGCAAGATCTCTGGAACATAGTGTACCTAATACTCAAACTTCTAATAACTAAACCAGCAAGGAAGCACTGAATTGATTCTTCATCATCTGCAAAAACGTTATCTCTATCTTTTTGAGATCACAAAATGAAAACTTATCCTACCACTAATACAGAAGTAACATCTTATTTACCTATATTAACACCAGTATTGCCAATGTGTGGGCAAGTCATCAGAACAAATTGGCCTGCATAGCTCGGGTCTGTAAGAATTTCTTGATACCTACACATGATCATATATCATCAATCAAAAATGCCAAGCCAAAAGGTTCATGCTTCAATCCATTCAAACGGTCATATATCAAATTCGTTGTATAGACTTAGAAGTAAAATATAAATATTCACATCAACTCAAGATGGTCAACTGCAAAATCCAATCAAAACACATCATATAACTGATGACTAGCATTACTCAATCTCACCCTGTTAATGAAGTATTAAATACAACTTCACCAACTTGAGTCCCTGAGGCACCAAATGACTTGGCCCTCCAAATGGATCCATCTTCAAGCACAAGTCTAGCATCTGAAACCTTCCATGGAGCTACATTTTATTTAAAAATGTATACATTAGAGTGGGGTATGAGTAAGGATAATTCACCAGCTAACTTTAGCAATTTATTTAAAAATGATGCAGCTACTTCACCAATACGTTATCGCAAGTTTGTTAATATTTGCTCATTTCAATGCACTCAAAAGTCCAAGTTTTTAAAGTTTGATCAGTGCATAGTACAAAAATTAAATAATTAGTAGGTTAAGAGCTTACACATCAAGCAACACAAGATCAACCCATTCTCCTACAACGAAATACGTTGGAGCAGTTCACTTAATATGGTTAGTGGTGGTGATCACAAAACTAGGGCCGACTTAAATTATGTTATTTGGATCTCATACAATGCTCAGATAGATTCATGTAATTACAGTTTTGGCAATACTTGTTCATTTAGGGCAGATTAGTCTTCTTTAGTTGTTCATTAGTTATCATAGTGCCATAGTCTCTTATCCATTCTCTATAACCTTTATAAGAAACATGATCATAATTTGGTCATCGAGAAGATTTGGATCACATTGTGTGTGATAGTGAAAGCATTCGCGTATGAACCACATCCTATAACAAATTTAGTATTCAGTTCTACCCACTATTTAGTATTCAGTTCTACCCACTGAGGCACTGACTAATAACACAAGCCATAACCATGAAAACTATCCAAAATATTTTCATGCAGAATCACAAAAATCACTGTGCTCATAACTCTCATCAATTACAAAACTTTCACTACAAGATTTCTCCACCACATGCCAAATTGTATTCCTAAGCATGAAAAACAAGAAAAACTAGACAGACCAAATATGTATTGCGAATGTCTAGAATAGGGAATCACAAACATCAAAAAACCTAAACTTCAACAAAGACATGTTCAGATAAGTACATTAATTATAACAAAAAAGAATACCAGTAGCTGCAGAAGCCGTTGAGGCAGCACCAGTAGAGCATCTCACAGTGAATGATCTCACTTGCACCGACTTTGCAGTAGCAGGACTCGAGAGTATTGGCTGATTGGTAACAGAAAGATACATTGCTTTCATTGCCATTCTAATATTTTAATATTTCACTAGCCTTCGCCTTTTAATCACTCGCTAGAACATAAAGCCAAATCGCAGCAATTTTATCAGTAACTAATGAACGGTCAAACATACAAAAACGAAAACACGGTCTACGAATAGTCGAATACATTCATTCTTATTAACATACATACCTCACACGCGTTCAAAAACTGCAAATACACAGACCAATTACGTGAAATATTAAACTATTATGATCAATATTACGACAGAAACATAAAGTTATATACATATCAAACAGTCAATTAATTCAGGAATTAGCTTATAGTTCAACAGAACACCTCTATTTGTGTTTAAGCTAAACCTTACGACTATTATAAAGTATATGAATATATCCAAACTGTAATTGCTCATCGTTATAAACTAAAATCACATGTATCACAATATATATCTAGATTCGATAAGAATTCATATATGTAAATTAATAAATATGTAAGAAATTACTGTATAGGATAAAGGAAAGGTAGAGGTTACCGGCGTATAGGCTCCGGCACCGACTGTTAGAGACGTTGAGGGGTTTTAGAGAGAAGAGAGGGAGTGGCGGAGCATGTCTATTCAGTGGTGCAAAAGGGTTTAAACCCAAATGAAGGAAGAAAGAGTTGTGGCTACAATCAGCCCTTCAACTATCTATAACCTGTCAATTTCGACCCGGGTATTTTATTTTTATTTTGTTTTGGGCGGAAATTATCAAAATGTGTCATTAAGAATCTCGCTAAATCACATCGATCTTGAAGCATATTGTAGTGTAAAAATGCTTGCTAGTTTGTTCAAATTAAAAAGACAACGAGAAATGTATTGTTCTTTTTTTAAGCGAATTATATGTATCTTCAGCGAAATGTAGCGTTTTTTTGTTATTTTTTTTGTTTTAGCGAATTCCTAGGCAGTTTATGATTTACTAGGCATTTGAACAACTTGTGGGCAATTCGGGCGAATTGTTAGTAATTTGAGTGAATTGTTGGGCATTTGAGCTTATTCCTTGACATTTGAACAAATTGAGACTATTTTTGAAACAGCATTTGAGCGAAGTCCTAATCTTATACCACATTTGAGGTGTAAACTATGTCTTGGTTGAACTTTTTGTTATTTGGCTTAACTAATACCGTTGTATTGCTATGTGATAGCCCTCTAGATAACACTAACATATAGAATTGCCGGACTTTGTGCTTTATTAATTGTCATAGCAAAGCTATTGTACGTAGTTGTATGTATCTTTACTCGTGTGTCAGATGTATGTAATAACACATGACATCATTAGAATTTGACACAACATCAAAATATATACAGTAACAATAAATTTTAAAGTTCATTGCACACAATGTATTTCTGAATACTTTGTTGCATAATTGAATATGAGAGCATAAATAATGACATCTCCGTTTACTTAACCTTCTAAAATATAAGCCTAATTCCGGTATAGTCATGTCAGCTTTTGTTATTTTGTTTTGCTTTGCAATTTTGTTAAAGACTTCAATTATGGGCTTATGGCTATGTACGATGAAAACTAAATTCATACACACAGGCATCTCCAAATTAGCAACCATACATAACTTTGAGATTTTTCAAATCTTGATCAAATTAGAAAGGTCATATCCAATCATAGACCAAACGTAACAACTACATACAGAGTTGTATTCTTTAATAACTTTGGAGGAGTTGTGTTGATGGAGCAGTATCGTATCATGAACCACAACATGCGTGCTATGTACTTATGGTGTATGAAGTATTATATGACTACAGCTAGGTAGGCAAGAAAAGTAGGGGATGTCTGGTTAAAGGGTATGGGGTCGATAGAGAATAGAATCCTCCATACCCATCTAAAGGGTTGGGTTTAGAAATTGATTACCTATTTTCTTTTCACCTGTTATCAAACCTATATTTCAGCACATGCAAGCATCTAAGAGGTTGTTCGGAATGAGTCGTGCTTAGCTTTTGGAAAAGCAACTCATGTGTAGCTTCTTAAAAACAGACTATTTGGGCTAAATAAGCTGTTTGGGAGACTCAAAACAGCTTACCGTGTTTGAATAATCCAATAAGCTAATAAGCACCCAAACAACCTTTAAATTCAAATTAACAAGAAATTTCATTCAAGAAAATTTATAAGCACAGATGAATCAAGAGTAACTACAAAAGAGCAGATATGATCAACAAGTGTACACAACTCCTTTATGTAATGGATAAAAGTAAACCGAAGTTTCCAGAATATCAACACATTTCTAGCAAACTCAAGTAGCAAAAACATATTTTCTATCAGTTTTTTGCTTCTCAACCAGAGTGAAATTCTCACATGGTGGCTTCTTCTGGGTCAGTTTCAATTGGCACCCGTGGCACGTTGTTCCCGCCCCTCAACCGTGAGGACACATTGTCAATCGCAGAATTAAGCTGGCTTATTTTAGCATTCAAAGTCTGTCTGGTCTTCTGCATTTTGAAGAAAGGAAAAAAGAAGATAATGAGGACCTGTAGAAGTGACTAGACTGCCGGGTTGGGCAACAGGTCGACATGGTTTGGGTCAAGTTGGGTTGACCCAAATACATTCAAAAATCAACTGAAATAGCAATTGAAAACTAAAACACAGTGCATCAATTTAGACTTGGGTTACAGAACCATTTGACTAAAGCTAAATTATATTATTCACCCATTTGACTCGTAAACAAAGCCGAAATCATCACATTCGTAAGTAAGTGGGGCAAACTTGACACCTCCAAGACCAGGTTGATCCACAATATAACAGTTAGAAAAACAAGCATAATGGTGCAAAACCAAATGAAATATACAAAACGAACCTCTAAACCTTCATCGTAATATATTGGTCGTTTCGCCCTCCTAAATCCATATTCATCTTCGTTCAAGAGAGATCTTCTTATCTAGTGATCGAACGAAAATACCAACAATCAGGTCTGAATCTTGATTAACGCATTTAATGAAAAGTTGCAGTTTTTTTTTTTTTTTTTTTTTTAAGATATAAAAAGTACGGATAAATTAATTAGATGTGCATGCATGCATTGGTGTTTCACCTGTGGAGCAAATATGTATGCCAGGGTTCCACATAACGCACCCCCCAAAAGAAAACCAGCAACAAAGTCACCACCGCCTCCACCACTACGGTCACTGAATACAACACAAAACAGAAAAAAGAATTTTTACGGAAAGATAAAACTGCAGTTTTTACAATATATTATATGGAAGATAGCATGCCAATGAAAGGATAAGTAAATACATCAATTGACATCGACATATAAGGTACACAAATATCAGCTTGATACGATATACCATGTTAGTTGTATAAAGTACACAAATAGCACGGTTGAAAAGATAAAATAGAGCCTAATTTAGAAGTATGTCAATTTGTATCAGATGACAGATAATGAGGATTTATATTTTTCCTGATTTGTGGTCCCATCAAAAAAGCACAAGTTAGTATCTTCCTAGTGACTTATCAAACCAAAAGCAAATAGGGCAAAGACAAGAACAGCCAAAATGAAAATCTGTGCTTCACTGCTTCTTATATGTTGGTTGACCAATCAAAAAGGAAAACATAATCTTTTCTGGTAGAAAATCATACCGCATACGATTTCCTTTTGTTGATATGATATCACATATAGTGAGACAAGCAGTAAGTTATTAAAATTTTGTTCCCAAAATGCTTACATGTTCAACTATTTACCGTAAAGTCTAGCAGGGTTCTTCAATAAAACTGGCAGTTGGCTCCCCAATGAAAGTTAAAACCAAGTATAGAAAAAATTCAAAATAATTTGCTAACCAAATGTGGTTATTGGTCATTTCTAGACCGTTCTTAATTTATTCGGTTATTCACAAAGACATGGCTGATAGTACGTTGTTATTGGATACAAAACTATAATAGATAAATACTAATATTCCTACACCTTAATGCATTCAATTGAACCAACACATATGCAAATTATATAAATTCTGGCAAATTTAATTTCCATCAGAAACGCTGGATATAAGGGTATCTTACTTGTACTGTGCACAAACTGCCAACTTTCGCTGAGTTCTTTGTAGGTTTGATTTTCTTTGAAGAGTCAGAGTAGTCGTATTACCGAAAAAGCAAGAATTACCAGACCAGCTGTCATTTCCCTTAAGACTACTTCGAACTGTATCATGATGAAACATAATTACAGAAAAATCCAATCGTAGAATACAAAATAAAATAATAAAAATAATAACTTAAAACATCCATCTAACGCAATTAAGTCCCTTTCTTGCACATCCTAAAGCATAAACCAAATTCTAGCGACGATTACAATGCCTGTATATCAAGATTCACAAGGCCATGGTTTTCAACATCCAATCACATCTTTCTTAAGATCCCATCAGTGAGCAAAACATAAGATTATTACTTTACCAACATTCAATTACCACATTTTTGGTGTATATATCTCTCAAATTCTGTGATAACCTATAAATAAACAAATTTTAAAAGAAACAATATTTTAGCTTCAGGTTTAACTTTGTGCATTTTGTTGTGCAAAATTTTCATAGGACAAGCAGGTCAACACAACAATATTAACTACCACAAATAAGATTACCAGAAAAGAATTAAATAGCTATAATAGATACTCGTATATAATTATATATCTTGATCTTGACCACCCACGAGAGAAAGATATAAATCATATAAATTAGGGCAAGAAAATCAAGGGTACCCAACAAAAAGCTTTAACCATAGGTATGATAAAAATGATTAAAATTTACATATCACAATCCATTTCCAAAAATAATAAAGAAAGAAAAATTAAAAAAATCAAGATATACAGGATACATAACCACAAATCATTATTACAAAGATTGCAACTATCATATCATAATCAATTTTCAAGATATATAAAGATTTAACAGGAAAGTTGTCATCTTTTTACAAAATTACCAGAAATTGAAGCAGGTGAGATGATGGTGGTTGCAGCCATTGATGGTGAAATGGATCAAGAATTGAAGATCAAGGAAGAAATGGGGTTAAGAAGTAGACAACCAAGCAGGAGGCTTTTTGGCAGTGTCAAGTGGAAAAATGAGATAACCCAGATGGGATTTGATTGAAAAAGGGTAAATTTGGGAATTCAAGGGATATTTTTGGGCTTTGGTTGATCCTTCCACCACAGTTTGCTGCCAAAAATATAACCTTGGTTCCATCGAAAATAACTATCCTTTTATTTAATTTTTGTTTTCTATAAAAGGAAATAACATGCGTTAATATAATAATTAAAAATGAATATGATTAGTGATTGAATCATACAATTATATCAATTTCAAATAATTATCCATTTGCAAAAAATAAATACAAAAAAAAAAAAAACTCTTAATTATACCCTCATTTATTACTCTCAAAATCTCATCTTTTAAATATTTTAGAGAAAATTACAAAAATCATCCTTATGGTTTGACCTGAATTGCACATTTAGTCCTTTAATAAATTTAATTACATAGATGATCATTTCTTTTGAAACTTGTTACGTAAATAGTCTTTTACACTAACGACTGTTAAATTTCCATTAAAAAGGACCACGTGTGTATTTTTTTTATTCTTTTAAATTTTATAATATTTGAGTAGATATAAATTATAAAATTTAAAATATGTATATATTTTTAGGTGCACAACATTATTTTCAGCTTTCACATTTCGCTTAGCAAATTCATGATCAATTTGTTCCTCTTCTACATTTATCTTTCACCACTCAAGGACCCTCCGTTACTCATTCATCTTATCTTGTAATGACTTTAGTGGCCACTATCTCTTCTTTTTTGTATCCTTTTCGATGATCCTAGCTTTAAAGTAAAATGACGTTGAAAAGTAGGAACTAATTGAGTCAAAAATGTATATTTAGGTAGGAAATGATGGTGGTGGAATATAAATTTGATGTTATAGATATGGGAGTTAACGAACCGAGCACTTAACGAGCTACTCGAGTTCGAACTCGTTTATCTCGAATTCGAGCATAATACTATTCGAGCCCGAGTCTAGTTCGAACATAAAAAGACTGCTCGATTAGTTTCACTAGCCGAGCTTTAAAACAATAAATTCGACTCGGCTCGTTAGGATGAGATGAGTACACTATAAATATCAACATCAATAATCTAATTACATACTTACTTATTATTAGTGTTCGATGATAACTAATTAAACTTACTCATTTTAAGTTTAATTAAGTGTAAATGTCTTTTACAAACTTTATTTCAAGTTTCATAAAATAGTTAGTATACTTTTTAATGAGCTTGTTTAAGCTTATAAACGATTTTATCGAGCTTGGGCTTCTAAACAAACATTTTGAGCTCAAATAACTATTTTTTTTTCTGGTAAATTATCATAAACTTAAACGAGTATAGAGCTCGAGCTCAAACACTAAATTATTATCCGAGCCCGATTCGAATATGGTTTTAAAAAGTTAATCGAGTTTGAGTCGAACTCGAACATACTTATTTTTTAAACGAGTTGAGTCAAGCTTTAGGATATTCAATTTGACTCGGTTCGTCAACAGCCCTAGTTATATAGGAGAATATGATCAAATTTGATAACGAATAAAATGAGTGAAATTAAAATAATGTTATGTGTACCATATAATGTATCTATACATATGCTAGATTTTATTATTTATATTTTACTAAAAAAATTTAAAGAATTAATTTTTTTACATGCATGGTCCTTTTTAATGGAGATTTAACAATCGTTAGTGCAAAGGACTATTTACGTAACAAGTTTTAAAAGAAATGATCATCTATGTAATTAAATTAATTAAAGGACTGAATGTGCAATTCAGATCAAACTATAAGGATGGTTTTTGTAATTTTCTCAATATTTTATAAGTCAAATTTGCATTAAATATATAGGTAAAAATGACATTTAGTATTCTATCTTAAATCCAATAATTTTTGTTAGGGACAGTATAATTGGGATAGAGGGAGTAGTTATTGTTAACTTGTGACTCAGAATCTCGATTTTTAGCTCGTGATTCGTAACTTGACTCGACTCGTAAGAGCTATTATTTCGCAATAAGTATACATATATATTTTTATGTGTATATGTATAACGCCCCAAAATTTACAACTGTTTTTTTTTTTTTTTAAAACAATGCGGAAGCTCAAGTCCTAAAACATATATGTATACATAAAATGACATGTCGTCATCTTCCATTACCTAAGTTCTAAGTATTGATTATTACTGTTTACAAAACAATCCTTTATATCCTGGGCATTATATAATCAAACATTTTAAACTGTATTAAATAATAATCAGAGTAATCCTAGTCAAACATTCTTCAATTACTCCTTGACCCGCCCATAACAATAGATATTAACCTGCAAGGAGTAAACAACGAGGGATTAGCACGAAGCTAAGTGAGTTAACTCATCACTAACAATACAACTTAGTTTAACACCATGAGTTCACCACATTTAATACTTTGACTCAACATCACCAGAGGATCGGTGGCCCTTGTGGCGCCCTCAGCCGCGGTGGCCCACCAAGCGACACTTACACCAACTGCAGGCCAATACAGCGGTTAACCGATAACTGTTTGTTACCTTTAGTCAACACAAGCCTTACTCACAACAAATGTTCACAACCCTTGTGTTGACTAACCTGTAACAACACAGTCCAACATAGTTGACCTCTATTAACACTGTTACCATATAGGTCACTTAACACTTAACACTTTAACACTTTAACACATTTCACAATTCAACTTAACACAGTAATAACACTTAACACTTGAAGTAACCACAATAGTGATCACTAAATTATAGTGAGAGATCAAAGTCCACTCACCGACTACCATAGTCGCCCACTCAGTAGTCTAATATCACTGAGTCTTCTCCATATCTGGAAATACACAAAATATACAAGTCAGTTACTTGTATCAAATCTACATAACATTACTCCAATAAATTTATATCAACAAATCCAAATTACTCAAGTCATAACGATTTAACACAATCATTAAAATTCTCAATATTCAATCAACTTATCACCAACTTGATTTAATTCAATATTCATCATTTCAAGATTATGAATAATCTTATTAACATCAAAATTCCGTAATCATTAAGATCACATCATCATATTAAGCTACTTTAATTATTATAAATCAACTTTACGACTATTATGGTCACCTAATCACTTTCATCCATTATAATCATTGTTAACCAATATAATAAAATCATTAACAAGCTAATAACCATGAACATCACTAATTCATCAACTTCATCATAATCATTTCAACACTCTTGAACACTTAACCAATTTCATACTTTAATAACACTAGCTTAACACTTTGATTATAACATAATCAACTAAACCCTTAAACTTTATTAATGATCATATTATCACTTTCTTCATTTTTATATAAGGGTTTACATTATAATCATCATTGAATCATCATTTAACAATAATATCATCACAATCATCCATTTTTCTCCAAGAACACATTATGAACACTTAATCAAATTCTTAATTTCCAAGTTAGGGCTTAGGTTATAATCACAAATTAAGCACTAACTAACCCTTCAAACATGACTACAATGTTTATTTCAAGATTAATCCTACTAATTAAACAATTACTCAAAACCCCAATTTCTAAGATTATATCAAACATGAAATTAACACATATAACATGATTATGATGATGCTAGAATGATTATTACATGTTATTGAAGCTTAATTAACATAAATATCACATAATCAAACCCTAAATTCGGATTTTTACTCAAGAACATCAAACCCCCAATTTCTAGGGTTTATAACTCAAAGATTTGAGACTTACAAGATGAAAGGAAGGATTAGAAGATGATAATCTTCACACTAGAAGCTTGAATCCGAATTTGTGTTCTTCAATTTGATGATTTCATCAAGTTTTGGATTTAGGGTAAATGTGTGGGTGTATATGTATGAATACGTACGTATGTATGTAAGTGGGGGAAATAAAACCCGATCCAAAACATTTAATATACCATAGAAGTGTTAATTTTCATTCCCCGTATTTATTATTGTCTGGAACTTAAAAATCCATTGCGAGAAAAACTATTTTATTTTACCGTCAACTAAATAAATTTAAAACAATCAATATTTCACTAGTCACAATATTTCCTGAGGCTTATCGACCTATTAATTTTACAATCAAACACATTAACAATTTTAAATCGCATTTAAAATTTACAGAAAATATCTATTACTTCTAGGCCCAGTTTGAGGATGTTACAAATCTCTCCCCCTTAAAGAGATTTCGTCCTCGAAATCTAATCAACCTTGATTATTCTAAAGTACTTAATTACTTGACATCTCTCATTCCTTATGAGATTTTACTAACACCATATTTCCAGTTTATTAATATTGCACTCTTCGTACTACTCTAACATCGTAATTACTCATCACTATATTCACCTAAAGTGTGTACACAATTTAAATTTCCTATGCATGTTCTTCACCACACACACCATGTACTTACATATATTTATTTAGATATATTTTATTTCATCAAGTTACACATCACCAATGTGTATCGTAATTAAATTTACCCAAACACATACATTGTGTCATTATACTCAATTTAACTTGCAATACTATACAACAATGTAATATTTATCACTTATAATAGTTACTCCCTTGAGCAACTCTTAATTAAATGCACACAATTTAAATTATATCTACATATACATATCCACATGTACATGTTTCTATTTCTTACCTTAACATATGATATGTATCTAAATCATATTTTCATTCATACTATGATCACTTAAGGAAATTATTCCCAATTAATCACTTTAAACAGGTAATCACTTGACGTAAGTGAATAACATCATCATGCACATAACATACTCTTAACACTAGAAACTAACGACGTGCTAGAATCTTTAAAATAGATATATGATTTATACCCCTTTTAACAGCAAAACAATGATTATGAAAATCACAATACACCTAACAACAACGAAATTTAAATTTCAATTCATAACTAGCATTTATGCTAGTACCACATATCACTAATGTATATGATAATCTTTTATTTAAAAGTATCTCAAATTCATATGTCACTAATCACATATTAACACTCAAAATAGAAGTTAATTCTCATGGTTAAAACCATTATCACATAATCACAAAGTCACTTAGTACCAATTTAATTGGATAATTACCAAGTTTTTCCATCAACAAGTACATTGCCATTCAAGCGCAAGTACCACTCCATTAAAATGTGATAACCACACACACATTTTTCAACAACATTTCATCAATCAATTTTATCTCTTTAATCTCCACGGAAGATTATTTCATGTTTTATTTTCTTCTATATGCAACTTATCACTTCACATTGATATTAAGCATATAATAACAATCAAATTTCACACAATTCTCAATTAATAATAATATAACTATCAATCAAAAGGCTCTCTATATATAAATATTTATATACTTCTGTTATTAATAGTAACTCATTAATACAATAACTTAATCTTTTACTACCATTTCGATTTAGTCAATCATTGACTCTCTCACTCATATATCAACATTGCAAACCTACAAATTTTAAAGTCTCATCGATTTCCATGGTACTTGGTAGCCTCAATAATTCCATGTGAAATGGCATAATATAAATACGTTGGCCAGACGTCGTCATATTATGTCAGTCACACTTTATTCTCAGGCCACTTCATACCATTGATCTTTAAAGTAATTAACTTTTACTCTCACATAATTCACAATGTTGAAATCAACAATTATCACACATTTAATAGCACTCAAAATAGATTTATGACCAAGTGTTATCTGGTTACTATTTTTCCTTTATCACTTGAATGTGATACTACTATATATAATTATACAGGTATAACAACTTAACCTATTAACACTATTCTCATTATCTCCTTAACACATGTGTAAGTTTTAACACAACTAAATCAATGTAGTACCCTCTCTACACGATTCAATATCAATCACTTAACACTTTAATTATCAAGTATAATACTCTATATAACATTTAGCACTACGTACCTTGTTAAAATATCATGTCATATTCCACGTATATTCATCAATATATAATTTATAAGTCGATTAATAAATAACATTCCATATTTAGTTATCAAGCAAGAGTAAGCTCCTACAATACCCTTCATCTCTTACAAATACTTATTCAATCAAATAAATTATTTTACATAATGTAATTAATATGATTACATAATCAATATTTATTTACCCTAACAAGCAACAATCAACAATATCATTACTGGTATACTTTGCAGTTAAATAAACTGCCTACAAACAACTCCTACACAAAGAACCATACAGACCTCTTAAAACAACTTTTAATATTGCATATAGTCACAGGAATGATCTATGGGCTCAAAGAAACAAAAGCCCAATACAATTCATAAGCTAAAAGTCCGAAATAATGTCCGAAAAACAATAAAACGCGATTTTCGGACCCCAAACGACCCCGAAGTGCCGAAAACTGACAGGGCTCATAGCAAAGCTATGAGCTTTGACCGTTGGCCCGTTTTTGAGTTGACATGTAAATTTCATCTTAATCGGACACCGAAATTTTCTAACGGAAATTCTACGTCGAACGTTACGACGAACGTCGAAATTTACAAATTTTCATATTAAACTCACTTAATATAACACATAACATAAGAAAAGTCTCAAAACATGGGAATACGTTCGTATTCAAGGGAATACGTCCGTATTCATGGGAATACGCCCGTATTCATGGGAATACGCCGTATTCCCGCCAACATTTTCAACCAGAAAGATTTTTAAGGAATACGCCCAAGGAATACGTCCGTATTCATGGGAATACGTACGTATTCAATGGAATACGACCGGATTCAACATGCTGCAGCAACTCAGAAATTTTAGTGCAAAAACACGAAATTCAAACGCGCATATCTCCTAAACCGTAAAGAGTTAGACTCTGAAATTTTGCAGGCACCTTCATATAATCAAAATGCAACTTTCCATTTTTCCACTTTTTCAATTTACACGTTTAACAAGAAAATGGACGTATGAGTCAATTTAGACCATTTTCGACCGTTTAGTTGACACGTCATATTCCAAATGGCTAGGTTTTTGACTTCAACCCTTTGCTAACATGTTTCTACATATATTTATGACGTGTAGGCACATTCATCATATACAAACACTCATTCTTCACTGTTTTGACACGTTGACCCGTTTAGGGGTCAAAATGGACAATTTCACCAATTTCATTCAAAATGACAACATTAACATTTTCAATCCACATTTTATCTATACTTATGACTTTAAGTCACTTTAAAAGTTATCATACACATAACACATCAAATTCCATACATTTTAACACTAAGTGGCCCATTTGGACACTTAAATGACCCGTTTGAGTTTACGACCATATGATCACCATTCCAACACCCAACCCACACTTCATTGACTATTTCAAGTCAAACTAACCCACTTTCATCATATACAAACCAACTTCATCATATATTTTCAAATTTGACTATTCACAAACTTGCCATAGCACATTTAGACTCATTAACCGCTTTGACTTTCTTACTACACTATTAGTAATACAAAGATCATAATTCACCCTAATCATGATCAATGCTCAACATTTAGACTTCTAGTCACATTCCTCACTTCATAGTATGGCATAGCATGGCAATTATCGAGTTTGACACAATTACATTCAACATTGACATTTCCAAGTCAATAGCATATATTTCAACAACCGGACACACTCTAAGTCACACAATAACACAACTCCACACTTATAAATGGATACACCCGCAACCCATTGCTTTCATCATAGCAAGTCACACCAATTCAGATTATCATTTATCAAATAATTCTCTAACAAGGACCTATAGTCACACCTTGCATTTATCAACTTATATTCACACACTTCATTTTCTCATTACACATACACTTAATTCCTCATAACACAACAATTATACATTAGTCATTCATGTATCTACACACAGTTTCAACTTCTTAATTACATACTAATAACACTATCACCTTATTAGCAAGTAATAATCACCAACAATTCAATTTGCTTTACTAATAATCATAACATAGTAAAGTAAAATAATTGAAATTCCCCAAGTTTATCAGAAATTACCTGGCACATCTAGGCCCACAATTGTTGAGGATTGAGAATACCAATCGGTTCCTCACTATCCTCCGTCTCTGCACTCAAAACAACAAGCTAACATCTTGTTATAGATTAGTTCACATTTAACAATAACTTGCTCATCCAACCACTAATCCCACACCTCGGAATGTTTGACCACTATCACTAGGCTTGGGATTGAACAATTTAACCATTATTCAATTCGCCCAAACCTATGCTCTGATACCAACTTATAACGCCCCAAAATTTACAACTGTTTTTTTTTTTTTTTAAAACAATGCGGAAGCTCAAGTCCTAAAACATATATGTATACATAAAATGACATGTCGTCATCTTCCATTACCTAAGTTCTAAGTATTGATTATTACTGTTTACAAAACAATCCTTTATATCCTGGGCATTATATAATCAAACATTTTAAACTGTATTAAATAATAATCAGAGTAATCCTAGTCAAACATTCTTCAATTACTCCTTGACCCGCCCATAACAATAGATATTAACCTGCAAGGAGTAAACAACGAGGGATTAGCACGAAGCTAAGTGAGTTAACTCATCACTAACAATACAACTTAGTTTAACACCATGAGTTCACCACATTTAATACTTTGACTCAACATCACCAGAGGATCGGTGGCCCTTGTGGCGCCCTCAGCCGCGGTGGCCCACCAAGCGACACTTACACCAACTGCAGGCCAATACAGCGGTTAACCGATAACTGTTTGTTACCTTTAGTCAACACAAGCCTTACTCACAACAAATGTTCACAACCCTTGTGTTGACTAACCTGTAACAACACAGTCCAACATAGTTGACCTCTATTAACACTGTTACCATATAGGTCACTTAACACTTAACACTTTAACACTTTAACACATTTCACAATTCAACTTAACACAGTAATAACACTTAACACTTGAAGTAACCACAATAGTGATCACTAAATTATAGTGAGAGATCAAAGTCCACTCACCGACTACCATAGTCGCCCACTCAGTAGTCTAATATCACTGAGTCTTCTCCATATCTGGAAATACACAAAATATACAAGTCAGTTACTTGTATCAAATCTACATAACATTACTCCAATAAATTTATATCAACAAATCCAAATTACTCAAGTCATAACGATTTAACACAATCATTAAAATTCTCAATATTCAATCAACTTATCACCAACTTGATTTAATTCAATATTCATCATTTCAAGATTATGAATAATCTTATTAACATCAAAATTCCGTAATCATTAAGATCACATCATCATATTAAGCTACTTTAATTATTATAAATCAACTTTACGACTATTATGGTCACCTAATCACTTTCATCCATTATAATCATTGTTAACCAATATAATAAAATCATTAACAAGCTAATAACCATGAACATCACTAATTCATCAACTTCATCATAATCATTTCAACACTCTTGAACACTTAACCAATTTCATACTTTAATAACACTAGCTTAACACTTTGATTATAACATAATCAACTAAACCCTTAAACTTTATTAATGATCATATTATCACTTTCTTCATTTTTATATAAGGGTTTACATTATAATCATCATTGAATCATCATTTAACAATAATATCATCACAATCATCCATTTTTCTCCAAGAACACATTATGAACACTTAATCAAATTCTTAATTTCCAAGTTAGGGCTTAGGTTATAATCACAAATTAAGCACTAACTAACCCTTCAAACATGACTACAATGTTTATTTCAAGATTAATCCTACTAATTAAACAATTACTCAAAACCCCAATTTCTAAGATTATATCAAACATGAAATTAACACATATAACATGATTATGATGATGCTAGAATGATTATTACATGTTATTGAAGCTTAATTAACATAAATATCACATAATCAAACCCTAAATTCGGATTTTTACTCAAGAACATCAAACCCCCAATTTCTAGGGTTTATAACTCAAAGATTTGAGACTTACAAGATGAAAGGAAGGATTAGAAGATGATAATCTTCACACTAGAAGCTTGAATCCGAATTTGTGTTCTTCAATTTGATGATTTCATCAAGTTTTGGATTTAGGGTAAATGTGTGGGTGTATATGTATGAATACGTACGTATGTATGTAAGTGGGGGAAATAAAACCCGATCCAAAACATTTAATATACCATAGAAGTGTTAATTTTCATTCCCCGTATTTATTATTGTCTGGAACTTAAAAATCCATTGCGAGGAAAACTATTTTATTTTACCGTCAACTAAATAAATTTAAAACAATCAATATTTCACTAGTCACAATATTTCCTGAGGCTTATCGACCTATTAATTTTACAATCAAACACATTAACAATTTTAAATCGCATTTAAAATTTACAGAAAATATCTATTACTTCTAGGCCCAGTTTGAGGATGTTACAATATGTATATGTATATTATTGTTTAAGATATTTATTCTTAAGAGAAGTAGTGAGTCGTTGATCGACAATTAACACAAATGCCAAATTTAAAATGGGTGATGATATTTCAGCATCATTTTTTTATAGATCCACCATCAATATGCATTATTTATTTGTACAGTACAACCCTGAAATGCATATCGTTGGTGGATCTATCAATAAAATGGTGGTGAAAATATCATCGCCCAATTTAAAATAGATTATGGTCAATTCTTTTTCAATTTTGTCATTTTATTTTTTGTATTACATTACCCTAACACTTTTTATGACTTTCTGACTTAGAAGAGTCAATAAACGCTTCATTTTAAAATTTTTAACTCGTATCATAAGAGTCGACTGGTGACTCGTTAGAGTCTAGCAACCATTCACCGTGTATTTCACAAAGTTAACAAGTGCAATATATAAAGTGGTTTTAAGAATTTAATTAAAGGAAAAACTAAAGTTAATAAAAATCACATAAACAAAATAAAACAATATTAATCAGTTGTAACACATATTTAGCTAGCTAACTTCACCAAATCCAAGTCTGTTCATACATACATTTGAACAGGACAAATTTAATCCTTAGGGGACATCCAGTTTGGCCAAACAAGATTTCCAACACTAATAAATACAATTATTAGCATCCAAATTAACTACTCTTTTAATCATCTAGCTCTTGTTCTTATTGGAAACTTTGATTCCACATTATGCCTTATCTGTATTGATGTTATTATATAGGGTGATGATATATCCACCATTGTTTTTGATAGATACATCAAACATATGCATTAAAACTTGTACAGTACACAAAACTAATGCATAGTTTTGGTGTATTTATCAAAAGCAGTGGTGGATATATCAATACCCTATTATAAATTTTTGTAAAATATATTACATAGAATAGATACATCTTATGTATGAGTAGAGTTATCGCATCTTCAATTGAAATTAAAAAAATAGTGCGTAATAACTTTTCTACTATTGAGAAAAAGCTTTATAAGTAACAAAACCTATTGAAATATTATGTATAAGATCTTGATTAGAGGTAATACTAATATGTATAATTTCTCAACCTATTGTTTTCTCTCTCCTCATTAGCATATTATAGAGTACATAATATGACTCAAAGGGTTAACAAAAATCACTAATTTGATCATTTGACCAATCAAAATTAACAAAATAATCTTTTGACCAAACATTTTAACAAACTAATCCTCACTTTCGCGTCATACAAGGCGTGAATGGCGAGACACCAATAAGACAAACTCAAAAAGCATGCCAGTGTGTCAGAGTGGGACCGGTACAAGATAGAGAAAGGAAAAAACAAAGAAAAGGCGCGACGGAAATTTTTTTTAAAAAAACTAATGGCGTGAAGGCTTGAGGCGTGGAGAGAGAGAATTTTTTTTAATATATTATATTTTTTATATTTAATTAACGTAGTATTTCGTTTTTCTTTGATAACTTTTTATATATAATGTATAAAATAATTCCGAATACATATTAATGATCATTGTAATTTTATCTACATTTCGACTAAAATTTTATCGTCATATGTTATGTATTTAACGAAAGCATTTTTTTAATCGAAATTTCGACTAAAAAAATGCTTTCGTTAAATATATAACATATGATGATAAAATTTTAGTCGAAATGCAGATAAAATTACAATGATCATGAATATGTATTCGGAATTATTTTATACATTGTATATAAAAAGTTATCAAAGAAAAATGAAACACTACGTTAATTAAATATAAAGAATATACTATATTAAAAGAAAAATTCTTTCTCTCTCCATGCCTCACGCCTTCACGCCATTAGTTTTTTTTTTTATTTCTGTCGCGCCTTTTCTTTGTTTTTTCCTCTCTCTCTTGTACCGGTCCCACTCTGACACACGGGCATGCTTTTTGAGTTTGTCTTATTGGTGTCTCGCCATTCACGCTTTATATGGGGCGGAAGTGAGGATTAATTTGTTAAAATGCTTGGTCAAAGGATTATTTTGTTAAATTTGATTGGTCAAAGGATCAAATTAGTGATTTTCCCGTTTTTTTATCAATGGACTAAAAAATTTCTTTAAAAAACCTTTAGCGCCATTCTACTATAAAATTCATGAAAAGCTATATAGCATATACTCTATCCGTCCCACTTTATTGTTTTTCAATGTTTTTTTATTTATTTAGAATATTTTGAATAAATGTCAGTTTTGACTTTATATTAAAACTAAGTTTAACTGGAAATTAGAAATAAATGGATGAGAGTAATAAATAAGGATATAATAGAGAATTTAATGAATATTTATAGTTATTTTATATAAGTCGATAATATTTTTAGAACAAACGAAATAGTACTGCGAACAATAAAAATGGAACTGAGGGAAAATATGTATACACTTAGGAGAGAAATATATGAGCATGCACTAAACACGTATGCACTGAACGTTACACCAAATTTGGTGTAATAAATGAATCTTTAAAAAATGTGAGTGAACCAAATGTGTTTCATCTCCAATGTATGCAATAAATTTCTGCAATAAAATGACTTTCAGCATTTACACATTGCACCATAAACTATTTTTACATATACTTTATTCAATTCATTATTTTTATGACCAATTAACCTTCTAAGCAATTAACTTAAATGTAAATTTTATTTTTTTATTTTCGTAAAGGTTCAATTACATAAGTTCTTTACATAAATCATGTTTTAATTATCACAATTTGTTTGAAAACTATATTTTATTATTTCAATAATCATATTATATAATCTAAAGTATAAGCTACTTAAAAGAATCATACAAATAAATAAGTTTTTTCATGTTTTGTACTTAACTGATAACAATATTTCAAACATAAAGTCTAAAATGAAACATTATAAATTTAGTGAAGAGTTTAGTGTTGCACCAAATTTGATGCAAAATCCTCAAATATTTGGTGTATAGTAAAACTAGCACCAAATTTAATGAGTTGGTTAAAGAAGTAACTTTACATCAAAACACCAAATTTAGTACAATTGTGCATGGAGATGGCCAATAGCAGTTGAGAAGTGACAAATATGCCAAAAAAATAAATAAACAAATAAAATAAAATTTAAAAATAACCAAAAGTCAATCTAATATAATGTATCAATCACTCAAAACTATATATATATAATATGGTTTATGTGTGACACTAGGCCAATCTTTTAGGCCGATATTTTATCGTTACTCATATCAGTTTCCGTGTTAGATCCAGCATCATAATCCAATTTGTGTTAATTTTTGAGTCATATGATACCTGCAGAGTGAGTTATAAAGATGGATGAGCATATACCAGATATATGTATGTTAGCTGAAAACACCCATCCTATCTAGATTCAATTTTCCTTGTAAACTCTAGCTATAGAAATTGGACTAAACCTCATTTCATGAGTAACAGAAAACAAAAACTATAAAAAAAAATACTTTCCGAAATGGGCTGGCACAAAACCATTATTCACAAAACCCTGTATATCTATATCATCACTACTTGTCTACATGTCTCTAAACAAAACCATAGAAGGAGCCGAATGGCAATTACCCTTCTCTTCATCTTTATCTGGAGGTGAAAACGCAAGAGAAAGTGATAAAGAAGATGCCACATCATGCTCCTCGTCCTTTTTTGTCATTACTATATCATCTGTTTCTTCAACTAAACACGATATATCTTCATTCAGGTCCAAAGCAAGTTTGACTTTTGGGGGCTTTACGGAAGGACCTACCAAGGGAAAGAAGTAGGTTTCACCATTACTGTTCTGCTTCGGCTCACTTGTACTGAAAACGTTTTCTGAATTACTATTTTGCCCAAACATGTCACTCTTTTGCTTCTTGCTAACACTTCCTTCTTCAGCCATTCGACCACTTACAGCACGCCATGTGTTTATTTGATTTGTGGTGGTAATGTCATCATCTTCAGAAAGGTCGATAAATGGACGCTTTTTGGGTTCAATTTCTAGATTTCTACTAGACCTCAGTACTTCTTGGCTGTCACTTGTATTTGGCACGGATGCATTTTTGTCCGTGACAACTGGAGCTACATTATTAACACTATTAAGTGGACTTGATATGTTACTGGTTGCCTTTTCTTGTGAAGAAGTTTGCAACATTAAGTTCCCCTGGCACTCAGACTTAACATTTTCATCCTGTAGCAGAACAAAGTAGTATCAAGAAATTTATCTTAAAACAAGAGCCATTATAGTGGAAATGCAGTGACACCTGAAGTCAAAACAGTATATTTTGAGAGGCAAAGAGAGCGTCATAACAGAACATTCACATTTACAAGCATGGTATGTCCATTCTCGAAGTGGGATAAAAACAAAATGTAAGAACAGAAGACAGTTCCACTTGTTCTATGCTTAAAGAGGATATTAATAGAGGCAAGGGCTGAGAAACGTTCCTTAATTTTGGTTTTCAGTTTTCACGATGTCACTAAATTGATGCCCAAGTGTCTAATTACTGCTCAGCATTTCCTAAACAAAGATATGATAGATTAAGGAAGTGTACTTGTTCTCTAAATGGATACCGTACTCTCAAAAACACATCAACATCCTATATGAAATCTTTATGTATGAAAAACAAAAGGAGGGGGTGATTAATGCACTTAATATAGGAACTATTTTATTATAAGAACAATAATCTACTTTCGTTAAAGAGAAAAACAGTTCATGATTGAACCATATCAGCCCTTTTGAACCATTTGTACGTTTTCCAGCTTACCCAAATTTTATAATCATACATTTAAACCCAAATGTGACCCTAAATGAACCCATACTTGGGCCAATGGGTCAAAAAAACCTCTTGGTTATCATGTGGTGGGTGACTTCTCAGGTTTTCAATATATCCATCCCTACTAGGGCAATGCTACAACCTACAGATTTTAAGGTACTTAAAGGAATTTCAAGATGAGGTCATCTGCATGCGTATCGATGTACAATTGGGTTACAAGATATTGTGACGAGTGAGACATGCAAATGTCCACAAGGGCCCACGATTTTGTGATGTTTGTTTCTTGGGGACAGCTCAATAGCCTATTAAAGACCAACAGGTCATTCTCTTCCAATTTAATGTTACAACTTTGGAGTGCCGATGACCTAGACAACTTGTGGGCCAACTTCGGGTAAGCATCTATACACAAATTGGATGAATCTACATATTGTTTAATGCATCACCAAGAATTAGATGTTTTAAATGTACAAAACAACGTAGAGTATATTGCCATTACATTCATGAAAAGATGGTTCTACTTCTTGCAAGCCTAATTCTAGTGTTAGAAACTAGATAAATAATGGAAATCAAGTATCTAAGATGTTCACAAAAGCCCCCCAAAACTTACATACTGACCCCATTTGTCGACTGCAGCAGTATCTATCAAAGGACTCATGTTCAATATATACATATGCTCAAAGAAAGAATAATACCTTGTCCATGGATCCGAGTGAACCCGCATCCTCTACCGATGATATTTTATCAGCTCGGGTGATAGAAACGACTTGCGGAATCAAACTGTTTTCTGGCTTATTAGAAACTTGGTGCAACGAATTCCTCTTCTTCCCTCTAAACACACCCCAAAGAAAGAAAACCATATTCCAACCTGTAAATAACAAATGACAAATCTAGCTCACGTACCTCATGCATAAGTATGCATGTAGAATTATGTATATACACAAGTATAAGTATTTGTTATAAAAGGAGTCTCCTCTTACGACTGGATTTTTCCGGAAGCTGATTGGAAGGGAATATCAGGAGTTCAACCCCATTGATACTTCCAATAAGAGCTAAATCACCTCTGATCATATCATCCAACAAAACTTGGTAGCTTTTTTCATAACTATTTCACAGCATAGAAGAATATCATTAATAAGTTTTATTTAGAAAGGAAAAAAGTAAGGAACAGATTTTGTTGTTACCTCTCAACATCTTTAGCAAAGAAATAGATTGCAATGTTGTCCTCTTTTACACCACGCTTTTCAAATTGTGATGGCCAAGCACTAATGCGAGATACCCCATTTAGAAGAATCTTGTGGGGTAGGTTGTTCACGGCTTCAGAGACTCTAGATGATGCACACATTGACAAATGAGCTTGTAACCCATCCCAGAATTCAGCTGCTTTACCACTTCTATTGATCTCAAAACCTCCTCTGCATGTATCAAGCAAAAGGTCAGCGTACAAATAGAACGAAAGAAAAATAACATTCTTAAAATTTAATCCATATAAGAAAGATAAAAGTATTGAATAGAAGAAGAAACCATACTGCCAGATACATTCATGATCAGGAATAGCTTTCATCTTTGAAAGAGAAGACAATGCCGCATCATCATGACTGGATACTCCAGTTGTCAAATGCTTTCCTTCAGATGAGAGTGTCATAGATTGCTTTAAATTGCTACCATTCGACTGTTTAGAATGGTCAACGCTAGAATTACGTAATATTTGTCCTTGCCAATCAGTTGAGACCTCAGTCGATGTCAAATTCACTGCATTCCGTGAATGCGGTAAACGATCAACAGTGGGTACTTCATTATTCATGGTTGCAACAGATGATTCATCAGACTGATCAGAAACTTTATTCTTCCGATATATTCCGGGCTTTTTAAGCAACGCTGCTTCAATTGCATCCTTTAACTTGTTATCTCTATTTTTCACCTCCTTCGAATTTCTCATAGTCGATGCACTATTACCGAATGACCCTTGTGCAGAATGACCAGTCTGTTTATTATTTTGGCAAGAACCACCAGATGTGACTGGGGTTAACCCTGGTCCTAGGTGACTACTACTACTTTCCTTGGGTCCGTCAGCAAGATTTGTTGATTCTTTAGATACAGCCAATTTTGATGAATTGTCTTCCTTCAAAGAGATAGACTTCTGTTCACTAGCATTGTTAAGTCCACTAGATGATGAAGTTCCAACCCTAGTTGGGGAAGATGGCAAGTGCTTGTTAACTGGACCTAATACACAAGATGAAGGACATACATGAAGCATAGCAAGTGCCAACTTAAGCAAGAAAAAAAGGGTGGGTGGGTAACAGATCAAAACAGTCTGACGCGAAACACTTATAAAAATAATACTATACAAATAATTAGTTCGACAAAGATGTTTGCAAAAATTATATCAATCCAATTTAATATACATATTAAATGAACCACGAGAAGCTATGCATTAACAATACACTTCAATGGATTTTTGACCCGCTCCCTCTTTAGCCATCTTTCACATTTTACATGCTTGACCCGTTAGAGAAAAAACATAATATAAAGTGCCCGACTCATAAACAACAGGCTCTAGATTACCATGTCTAGTGCCAACAAATAATTATTATAACTTGCACAGTCCTGTTGAAAGAAAAATATCTTACCTTGAGAAACAGAAACTTCTGCACCTAAATTGGAAGAACGATTGGTTGATTTTAGTCCTGAAATCAATTTACTGTCAACCTTTAAAGACTTTGCTTCAGAGTTGGAACCCGAAGAAACTGGATTATTTTCACCACGAGATGCTAGCAATTTATCAACCTTTGGAGCCAAAGCAGAAGAGCTGGAAGTACTTGATTTGACAGAATTAGTCCTTTCGAAGGTTCTTTCTTTTTTGCTTTTTGGACTTCTAAGATCCTGAACATGCGAGGAATTAGGAGATAACATCTTAACTTTGGAACCACTTGGACCAAAACGCCCCAAGTTAGTAGATCTAAACGACATTGATTTTCCCATCTCTCTGCCTTCATGAGAAGATCGTTCTTTGGTCGATTTTTGCCTTTGAAGAACAGCATCATCTACAAGTTTAGTTTTAGACCTCGGATTTGGGAAACTGAACGAATTGGATTTCAAGAAAGCACCTGAACAAGAGATATTAGTAAACTACAGTATTAAGAGAAAATCATATACAAACTCGTAAAAGAATAGTCATATACCTTTTAAAGATTGTGATCGTGGACGTTTCGCAGGAGAATGTGACCCCTCTGTAGACTCATCATCAAAGTGTGAATCGGAAGACGAATGGTGGCTGGATTTCATTTTCCCACGGTCAACATCTATCGCTGACTCTGTGATCGTCTCAAGAGCCTGCTTTTTGAAAGATGACGAGGACTCTAATTCTTCTGCACGTCTTTTTCCAGAAACTTTCACAACTGCTGGATCAGAAGATTGATCTTTTTCAGCTCCAGTCTCTGTACTATACTTCCGTCTATTTGTGTTTAAGGTGTTATTAACTTCATCTAATCTGCATTCTTCACATACCCAATCACCTTCAGGAGGTTTATCCATGGTTACCTTCATGCAATATCTGACAAATCAAAAGAAAGTTTAACGTTATTTCTTAACACAAAAACTCTAAGAGATTCATCAGAATGTGATAGATAGACTTACATGTGTTCAGCACCATCAGGGCACTTGCAGCATATAGCAAGCAAATCCTCCCGGCCTGCATCTCCGCATATATCACACACTTTAACCTATATTGAACACTCAAAAACATGCAATTAGTGAAGTTACAAAGTGATCAGTTACGTAACATGCATATAAACATTTAGTACCAATGAAAGAAATAGTGTTTGGCACTCACATCTAGCTCCACAACATCTGATTCATCACTGTCATCAGCATTATGGTTTTGCAGAGATGTTTCGCTTTCATTTCCAGTCTTCTCTTCTTCTAGACTTTGTTCTGGAGATTTAGAACGTTCTTTAGAAAGCTTAGCACCATCACCACTAGTTCCCACTTCTTTCTTTTGATTGCCTACACTAACCTTACTATTCTCATATTCATCAGAACTAAGTGAAGATTTTTCTGCAGAGAGATAAGCGTGTCATTCTATCAGCTTCTTTATGTTAAGTTATTATCATCAAAAAATTAACACATGATGTATTAAAGAGTGTACCTTCACCATTTAGTAACCGGGTACCATTATCAGCATTACCAAACATATTTGGTCGATCACGGCGTTCTAAGCGACTAAAGTCCCTGAACCTGTTCATACGCTTAGTCCTCTTATTAACTTTACCTTCAGCATTTTCAGAGAAAGTATTATAACTCGAACTCACACTCTCCAGGTTGCATGTTTCACTGGTTATTTGCTGTTTGTTTTCACAAGCTCTATGCTTATTAATAGTTGTTACATCTTTACGTTTACCAGAAATTTCATCAGCCTTTTCCATCGGATCTCGTTTGACATGCAAACAGGACGAATACAGAGCAGCACGCACGTCACACTTTGCAGACTCTTTTCAAACTAAGCTCACGATCACTGAAAAGCCTTTTATCTCCTTTATCAACTTAAAAAACACCTAAAACATGCATCAAGAACACCGGAAAAAACCAGGAACTAGTTATGCTATCATCACAAAGAATTGAAATTAAAACCAGATAAACCATAACAGATAGAGTACTCATACTAATTTTCAAGTTTCAGTCCTTATGCTAAATCCCAAGTGTTGCAACTAGAAACACATATTGCAATGTGATGAAACTAAGTGAATATATCTACTAACCGAATCTGTACTATCACGTACAAGCCCATTTAAGTACACTAGATCATAACACACTATCTAGCTAGTTATATATCGCTGCCAAATATGAGTTCTAAAACAAAAACTCTGGAATTCATACAATTTGTACTAGGGTATTCAAATATACAGTTACTCGGGCCTATAATATATCAGTCCTGGCAAGTTTTTAATTAAAAGCTTATAGAATTATCTTTAAAATTAAGTGTTCAACCAAGTACACGATAATCCCTACAACGCTACAACCCGCTGCAATCTTCACACGTAATATGACCACTTCATTTAAGAACAGGCACAAGTAAAATGAAGAGTCCAAAAGCAATAAAAGCATCAACTCATGCAGCAGCAAACTAAACACACATAATCAGCATAACCGGCTAACCGCATTCAGCACAACTTTATGATTTCAAATCAAATTCATTTTTCAGTCTACCATCAACTAATTTAGGACGAAGGCAATGATGTCAATACAATCATGTCGAATAAAATGCACAATTCAAAAAGCGATCAACAATAACCCTAGAAATAAGTACATGTATATCCAATTGATAGAAAATTACACAAAAATGATGACAGTAACATTAAAAAACCTCTTTAGATAATCGCTCGTTCTTAAGTTTCACCATCAGCATACGATCGATCAAACATAAACCCTAATTTTTCAATTACGTCTATGTAATTGTATGATTGTATCTACATATAAATTCGCACACCGTCGTTGATATTAATGAGTCAAAAATGGATGAATAGAAATGGTGAGAGGTATTTTAGATATATAGATGGACACGTAAAATAAATTAATTAATGACGTTGTTGAAACTTGAAAGAAAAGGAGAATTCTTACAGACAGATTTGTGAAAGGGGATAAATCTAGGGCTAGGGTTAGGGCACCAAATCACCACTCAAAACATTTGAGTACTTTTGCTTTCTAAACAATTTGTTTCCCCCAAATATTTTAGAACTAAATAAAGTATATTTGATTAATTAATTTAATTTTGGCTTTAGGATTTATTAATGTGACTTAATAAAAATATAATAACAATAATGAATAATGAATATATGAAATTATGAATATTATATATGTATGTTGATACTATTACATTACATTACATAAATATTATAATAACATATATATATTTTAATATATAAAGCCAATAAAGCTCATCTTTTATAGCAAGCCAATGTGCTTTATTACATTTATTTTTGCTAACAATTTTTGCTTTTATGACATCATGAAACTTAAGTGTGTCTTTTTGTTGTATACAAAACAAATGTGTTGTCTACAATAAAGATTAGCATAAAATATGTTATTATCATGTATATTTAATCGTTTTATAACATATATAATATATAATTCAAATTTATTGTAAAGGATTAGCGGAATTAATAGGAGTAATTTCATCTTACTTTTGTTACAAGTTTACTGTGTCGCATGTTTAACATGTGAAACACATACTTATCGCTTTACTCTATTGCTAGTGTTTAACATGTGATATACTTTGTACAACATCTCTTTTATTCTCTTTATTTTTCACTTTGAAAAATGTATCGTGGTATAATATGTTTAGAAACATTCAACGTGTTGCATTGCTCCAAATGGAGTATAAATATAAACATCTCTTTACGACATAAAACTTATGCAATTATACGATTACAAAGTATAACATATTTTAAAAATCAAAACGAGCTTTATCTTTCTCTAAGTTACGCTTTATTACAAAAGTTGTTGACAAAATTTGACGTCAACCAAGTTATTTCTATTAAAGTTTTTTAACATTGTAATGTTAGTGATATCTAATTATCTATGGTGGCAAAAGCAACAATCCATTACATATTTTCATATGGATGGGATTGTAAATAAAAGATAAGAACATGTACCCTCTTGTTAGGTTATAAGAGCATTCACAACAGTGCATAATTTAGAGTTTTTTTTTTTACAACTTTTAGGTAAACGGTTTTATGTATTGAGCTTCAAAAAAAATTCTTTTATTCCAACAGTGAATAGCCTTTTCCTAGTTAATACTCCGTATAAATTAAATTAGTAGGAGGGAGTGTGTAGAAATTGATTGAATTGTTCGGAAGAAAAAATATATTGTCTTTCTCATGGAGTAATATGGTTTTTAATTGTTTTCAAGTTAAAAGATAATATATAAATACAAAAAGCCTCTCACACAAAAGTTGTAAAAAAAAAAGTTATAAAAACTCACTATTGTGGATGCTCTGAGAATCGACGAATAGTTTCTCGATCATTGATCCAAAATACCTTTCAAGACAAATTAATAATATGTACGATGATGTTTTTCAATTAACTTTGAACCGTTTTTATTTGGATTTAATCTTGCATCTTCTTATAAAACCACAAATGTGTTTTATTCTTCTAGTATTTGTTAATAAAATTTCTATTTGTTAGGGTGAAATAACCAAGATGATTGTCACATGTTAAGCACAGTCATATTTGACATGTTAAATAGGACATTTGAGTATTTCACATATTCAAACCATGTAAAAACTATTTAGAGATCATTTTTTTTTCCAAAAGGGTATTCTCGTTTATAACGGGTTCTCCAGAGTGACCAGGCTTATGCTCTTGATGTAGACGACCTAACCGTGGCTGTTTCCGAACTTTTCTCTGACCATCTGATACATGTTTTACCCGGGAGGTATCGAACTCGTGACCTCCAAAAAGTCATTCGGGTGCCCTTACAACTAGGTCTATCACCAGATGGTTTATTTAGAGATCATTCTTGTAACTATATTAACTTACAAAATAATTTTGGCTAATATAATGATAACCACCTTTGAAGTTTAATAATACGTTGCAAGTACAGCGTAAGTCTATATAGTAATTACTCTTGTTTAAACTTGTTAGCCAACGCATCTCACCTACCTATTTTGCACCTCTAATCATAACCTCGGCAACATTAATGCTGCATCTTGAATGTTTGTTTCAAGTAACAAATTTCAGTATGTTTGATGGCATACCTATGAACTCATGTCATTAAAGAGATCGTAATTCAAAATCTACAAATCGAAATATCCCACAAATCCTTTCACTTACATATATCATGTAGGTCTTGAGTCGGGCCATTTTACTAAGCGGCATATAAGCTCGAGTAACAGTGTAACACCACATAAAGTTAACAACTATTCCATTCATTCATAATATAACCTAAACTACATTTAAAAATAAGGCTTTTATCCTCCATTAATCATGGTACAAAACTGAGGCTAAACCATAACTGAGTGTATCTATCGTTTGTATATTTATATTGGTGCAAAGCATAGATGATATTACTATTGTATTATAAACTACAACATATTCAATGCACTTTTATCGACTTGAACATGAACGCGATCAATCAATTGGGTGTTTCTCGGCCTGACGAGATGTGTAATGTGCAGACAGCAAAAGCAGAGACAGGAAAGCACTAGCCACAAAAATTGCATCGAACCATCTATGGTAGAAATCAAACTGAATGTCTCCACCCAATACGTCTGTAATGATTACTCTGCAAAAGCATACCATATATAACTAAGTCTAGTCCAGGCAAACCATTACTATCAGGTAGAGGTGGCAATATGGTCAATACGGGTTCAGAAGGGCCAGGTCTGGCTGGCCAACAAACATTTGTTTGTCCAAATTTTTGGTATTTTATATAAGACTAATGTGTTTTTAAGAGTACAAAACTATGGTTTTCAATAACAAGTCTTCTTGACAAAGAGATAGAAGGTTCTGTTCATTTAAGGACACCTTTCAATCCCATTTGACTAGTATTCATTGCAGTGGAGTTCTATATTATTATATCCAATTGACCGCTCCGCGAAAGCTAAAGACCCAAATCGACCCATTTTACGTATAAAGGGGTCAAAGTTGCCACCTCCACAACTAATCAGGAGTGGGCCTGAAGTAGCGCAATTGTAATAGAACGAGATATTTTCTTGGGAAAATGGAAATATAATTCAAGCTCAATCGATTCTAATAAGATTCTAGAGTATGCAGCTGAGAAATCAAATAATGAGTGTACCTGTACTCGTTTGCCAGGCTTTTTCTAATCAGAAGAATAGAAGATACAAAATACATTCCCATAATTTCAGATAGGAAAAGCACAACATTGCTAGAGGATCCACTACCGACTCGAGAAACCGCAAAGAAGAACTGCATTGTTACAAACAATTAAGCAATTGATCACAAAGGTTATCTTAAAAATTACAAAGATTATGTATATATCTGAATCCAGTATACTAATAACAGCTAGCTTAGTCTCGGCAATTAGTTTTATATATATATAAAGTAAAGTAAAGAAACCTCATTCCATGACACAGCCTTACAAATTAATCTGATGGAACACTGAGGAACTAATTACCTTCATTAAGTTATTCAAGAATCCACGAACAGAGATCACAACCAGCATTCCAATGAATAAGAGGGATATATACTGTACAAATAAGAAGAGAGGGAAAGATGATATCATTGGACATGTTAGATCTAACCAATGGAATTTTTTAATCATGAATAAAAACTTCATTTAGTAAAAGACAGCGCAAGTAAAAATCCGAAGACCGGATATCAAGGTTCATTTTTTGATACGTTTGTAGGATTATATAAACCAAATTGATGAGCTTATATACATGAGAAGTAAAAATAACCTGAGACAACAACGATACATCAATTCCTATGTCAAAAAACTGCAAGGAGATGCTGATTGTCCTAGTCACAGGGTCAACTGAACCAGCCTGTAAAAGAGAACCATATAAGAATACCAAAAGAGTAAGAAATATTATACCACAAAAGGGCGATAATAAAATATAAGACAAAGTAGTCCACCTCTTTGAAGACAACGCTTTGCAAAGACTGCAAAAATACAATTGAAACAATCAGATGAAAAGAATCCATTTATAAAAAGGCCTTACCAAGATACGATTAATAAGATCAAATTAAACACTAAGGGTTCACAAACGGTTAACAATTGATACCTTTATCATTTTATACACACAATATACTGAACATGCATAGCCAAGTAAGTTCTGCAAATGACCCTTCCAGGTTCGAGAGTATGCAGCAGCTTCCTGATGATATTGTCATATATATTGAATTTAATAGAGGTATCTGATAAGCTAAGTACCAAAAAACTTAAAAGAGAAGGTATATAAGAGTACAAGCCTTGTATCTAAAGAGCAAAGGCAAGTTATACCTTTGCCTGCCGAAGCTCATAGATTTCCAAGAAAAGCTGTTTTGAGAGCTCTTCTAAAGCTTGAACCTCTGCTTCCATGCCTTTGATATCTTCAATTAGAAACAAGAACATATAAATAAACTACTCAAAAAATACACCCAAGCTGCCAAAACTCGAGCTAAAAAAAAACAAAAAAAAAAACTTTAACCACCGGAACTCCAATGGACAAACTCTGAGTAAGTATTAACATTATATGACAAAAGCAATACATCTAATATAAATTTCTTCATATATCAATTACTGGCACTTAACCTATTTACCCAACCTGGCATACAAACAACTCCCCTCTTCATGTAGATTTAACATAGCTAATGCATCACTAATTCCAAGCTCATTCATTTAGTATCTGAATTTATATGTGAGACCCACGTATTTCCACAGACTCATAACATAGTTTAATGCAGTTAAATATGGGTAACGAGTTGGGTAGGATGGTATGTTGATAATGATAGCAGCAATCTGAAGAGGAATATAAGATATTCCAAAATACATGAACTTTGTACGGATGTTACAGGGCAGAAACACAGTTTGAACAACCTAGGTTTCCATTTTAGGTGATTAACATTATGTTAACCTTATCATTATAGTTTTTTAAGAGGGGCTAAATCATAGGTGATGAGATGTACTCTAACCTTGTTCCTTTTGGTCATCTTGTACAGAACGCACAACAGTTCCAACAATCCGCCTAAAAAAGGACCCCGCCTTGGAATTCTGCAACAAACAAGTGTTACTGAATACAACAGAAATCATTATAATACTATAAAAAAAGGTTTCTTAAGCGTCCAACCACTTGACATAAAGCCATGACTTAACTAAAAATATATCATGTAGAGATGTGAAATGAACACGTTCAGAACTTCTAAAAATAGGTGCGGTAAGATGCAATTTTCTGCATAACAAGTAGTTGGGGTGGGTGTGTTCATTATTAAGGCTCACATTCTTTAGCTTAACGCACAAACCTAATATTCAGTTAAGCCTCCTTCATATATACTACATTATTTTCTCTAGTTAAAAAAGGTAAACCATATCGAATAGACGTAATCAGCGCCATAAACAGCAGCTGAACTTAACCTCAAAAGACAGATGCACATCATAGCAAAAGTTTGCATCAGATAAAAGATTTTAATAATTGATATCACAAAATAACCAAACCTCTTCCTGTCCTTGAAGTCGCTCCATTTCCATTTGGCTAAGAATAATTTTCTTTTTCTTTCCAATACATGTCTCAATAGACTGCATCAATTGTCTTTCCAAAGCCTTGATTTCTATTTCATCAATTTCTCTACACCAATGAAGTAAATAACAATTTCAGAGAGCTGAAGATGAGTAATCAAATGATGTTACAAACATAAAACAAACAAGAACATTAACATAATATTCCTTCAGATGATGAGCTTAAGATCTAGTAGCAGACTAATACAAGTGTAGAACCCGGAGAAACAGATTAAGTTTTTTTCTGTTGGTACAAAAAGCTGATAAACACTTAAAAAGGTATCAAGAAGCTAACAAAACTAACAACAAACATTAACTTAGTAGTATGATAAATGATTAAGTTTAAACAACAGGAATAAAGTACAGCGTTTGTGTGCATAACTTATTGGACAAGCCTCTGGGTGCTTTCATGTTCCTGGGTCTGAGTCTTACTGAGCATAAACCATTTATCTACTAAATATTATCTGAAAATAAGGTAGACTACTACAAAGCTTTTCTGTTACTCATGTTAATTATCTTGCAGGTTTAATGCAATATAGTGTTTGTGTGTCTGCATAAGTTAATCGACTAGCCGCTTAGGTGCTTTCAGGTTCGAATGTGTTTTTTTTGGGCATATACAAGTATCTACATGAGATAATCAGAGTAATAGTTGACTGTTACACAATGTTTTGTTAATCGTGTTTCTCAAATACATTACATATTTAACTATTAATGATTTTCAGAAGCAAGACATATAGGCTAGTTAGTGATTAGCTTCATAACCATATAAAATCATTCAAAGATGCTTAACGAAGTTTTACATATAAGTTAGAACTCTCAAATCTCATTAATCATTTTTTATGCCTTGAACTTGAATTGATTGGAATCTTGTACTTTATTGTAATCTAACCTGATGAAGAGAGATAAATAACTGTACGGCAAATTCACAGCTCCAAAACCAGATAAGACAGCCATGACAGTCACACCAATTACTCCAATTCTACTAACGAGTTGTGGAATAGTGAAAAAGCCTGAGCAGATGCATTATGATTAGAACATGAAAATGTTAAAAGCAAGTCTCCCTAAATTGAAATGACACAAATAGAACATGTGAAAAACAAAAAATTGCATTTTCTCGTGAATACACCGAAGCTGAGAATAAGAAAGAGAGAAAAGAGAGAAGCACAGCTTGAGAATAATATAAAACAAGAATGCACAATGATATAAAGTTTAGTCCATCACAACTCACAAGGCCATATAATTAACGTAAAGACGTCATTTGAAACTCCCAAAAATCCAAGAGACTAAAAGTTTGGTAACATATAAACTGTTCACAATACGTTCATTCTTGGTTAGAGTACAATAAAAAGAATACAATTATACAAATATATGCCATAATAAAAAAGGAACAGAATCCCACATTCTAAAAGCACAAAAATAAAAATAATAAAGTAATAATAATAAATAAATAAATAAAGTGGTAGGCAGAAAGCTAAACAAACTAGCGGGCTAACATGCAATAAAGTGGAGATCAGTTTACATTCTCTACATTTGAGAAGCTACATTCATTCAATAGTGTACCCGATTATGAACTTTAGTAACGCCGGTTTAAAGTATAGCACAACAATTTTTCATGGGTGCTACATTACGTCTCAAGTAGATCTATAGTCGGTTGTTTTCTCGGAACAATAAAATTGCTACTGTCCAAACTGTCCTCACGATTGAAATCGGTTATTCATATAGTGATTCATGTCCTAAAAGCCATTGCAGAAACAAAAATCTTAGATGGTTTAACAATCCTGAACAAGCATGCCAATACCCATTGATCACATTCATGTTCTTTTCTAGTAATGATTGAAAATGCAGGCGCTGGATTAAAACCTTTATCGGGTGAAGGCATGGGAAAATGGATTCCCAGGCGCCAAAAAGCATACAAAAACGCAGATAAAAATAGAACAGCTCCAATTGCAGCTCGCCGCTTCCTCACCCCTGATAAGCAGAATTAAGATTTAGTGAATAGCACTTGCATACAATAAAGAAAAAGGTAGAGAAAAAGAGAGAGGAGGTAGGGGTTATACAAACATAACAATATCGGGTGGATTGTAACACAGTATTTCATTCACCATGACTAAACTAAGGTGTACTGCACTTAATTTGTGTTTCACACCAGTCCCTAGCTTCGTGCAAAAGTGACAACGATCAATTTATATATTCTTAACAAATAGATTAAAATATGTTATACATGTCATTTTAGAGAAAAGTTTTTCAAAGGACTTGAAATTCAATATAACAAACTTATGTCGATTATACCGATGTTGACGAGCATTTATCACACTACCCTCAGTTCAATATATAAAATACGTTTATAAACTGAAAGGTGAAGGGGTCATATGATTCCTGATAGTGGTAATATGACTTTCGAATCTCATCGGCAACAATGAAACTAAAGTCAATGGCACTTGTTACCATCAAATATCAACACGCTCATTATTGTTGTTTAATATATATACTACTCCATTTTTCCCGTGTATATTAGAACTGGTAAAAAAATGATTATTAATTATAGAAATATCGACTATTAGTCAAATCTGTAGAATACTCTTCTCTCGTAAAAAAAAATATGGCAAGCACACTAGAAATTAATCTTGATTTTCAAATTATAGTAGGGGTGTTATAGACCATAATCCGTAACATAGACAGTCTGTAATGTTAATATTGAGCAAATAGGTAAGTAAAAACTGAAACAATTCGCAACTGATACGTAGAATGCCAATAGAAATTGCTGCTGTTTTCAGAGTACTTAAGGAGTGGGAAAAAAAAGGACCATCTAGACTGAGTTTAGGCATATAAAGGCATTCTCAAGTATTACATACCACTATTGCAAAGCATCAAGTAGCAATGATAGTAAGGCAACATGAAAACCAGCAATGTTATCAAGCAAAATAAGTCCACCTTCCAGTTTATCCATCTCGCCCTACAAGGAATACAACATCAGATTTGCTACAATAGTAATTTTACCTAGTACATCATGTTCATAATCAATAATGTATATGTTGACCACTTACATAAACATTGGAATATCCTTAAATATAAGTTAACATGCATGATATAACAGTATTATAACAAAAAATTCCCTTGCATCAATTACCCTACAATGTTTAGTTCTAAGCTTCAGAGAAAAGAATCAGCATCTAGAGAATCAGGCATCCAGGACTTACACAGTCTGACAGGACAAGATAGTCTAATGAACAAGAAACGATGTCAAAGTGGATTTCCATCTAGTTGAGGCATAAAACGGATAAGTAGGCCAATATCACACTTTGTTCAACGCTACCATAATACCGTTTTTCAGTTCAACAAGTACAGCCAATAAGTTGAAGTACATATTTTTTAAGTACATATCAATGCAAATTTCAAAATCAATCAATTTGTCATCTGCAACTAATCTAGTCATACTTTTTCGACAAACCACGGTTGTTGTACTCTCAAACTGAACATTCTCATCAAAAAACAACGCACATACTGACACACAATTTAGGGCTTATATCAATAAATAACAGAACAAATCAACATAAACCTAAACAGTACATAATCCGAACAAACAATCAAGATACATAAATACATATCAGTATCAGGTGTTCATAATTATAAATCAAAATTTGAGGAAAATGCGTAAAGCATATAAGGAAAACATACTCTTTCGATAAAATAGGTATGATTTCGAAAAGCACGAGTTGAAAGAGGTTACAGGAGAATGCGAAAACGACGCTGAAAATGATTTGAACGAGTGCGCGTTTTTCTTCGTATTCTTTATATAATCTACGATTCAGGAACCAGAGACCTGCCCAACCGAGGAGTGATAACGAACCGATTGCTACTACTCCCTCGTAAATCGCCCATCCCCAGCCCATTCAGATCTATCTAATTTCTAACCCTAATTTCTCGGAATCGGAAAACTTATATTATACTCGTCTACTCGATTGATCGATCATGCCTCTGCTGCAAGTGATGTAAGTAGGTATGTATATATATGGTCATGTATGTATATGCTGATCGACTGTGGTGAAGTGATTTTTTAACCTTTTTATGACTCTCTACATGGACAGTTAGCTTCCCGGCCGATGTGACTCATGGCTTACGTGTCGCACAATGATTGGTTCTATGATAACTTAGCCAAAAAAATAAAAAATAAAAAAATTCCCCATTGATAGTTTACGAATATTAGCGGTGTTATTCGGACGGATTATTCGGATTTTGGATTATTCGGTTCGGATTATTTGGATTTTTTACAATCTCAAGTTGATCCTTAATCCAATCCAAATAAGAAACAGATTAATCGGATACGGATTAAACAGTTTCGGATTGGTGTTCGGATTAAACGGATTCATCCGAATAAGCTCAAGTTGGACGTGTTATATCGCGTAAAACTAATTTTACGTTAATAACAATTATATAAACAAACATAATACGTACGATAAATCATATTATAACAATTAAATTCTAATTTCAACTTTCTAACATACAACTTAATCCAAAACAGGTTCGTAGTTTGTAAATCAAATAAACTTCTAGATGGTACAAAACTATTACGAAGTAGTATATAGCGTAATAAAAGATTTTATTTGTAATTAATTCTTATATGGTAATATTACGTAGTAATATATTATCAAAAATATATTATTTAATTACTTAATCATTATTCGGATATATCCAAACATTTTGATTTCGATCCACTATCCTATCCCTGTAATCCATTAAGCAATCCGTGATCCGAATAATCCTGTCCATTTAACATAAATCGGATTGGATCGGATGGATTATTCGGATTCGGATAAAAGTGACACCCCTATTTACAATAGTTTACCGGGTGTGTTTGCTATCAATGGGCTTGAGTTGGGACTGAAGGTGTAGTTTGAGGTTAGAGTCTGGGCTTTGGCTCTATTCAAAAATAATTTCTAAAAAGTTCTTATTTTAAAGGCTTACGGGGATTATTTTTTAAAGAAGCCTCATTTTTACTATTTTGTCAAACAAAGCTTATGTGCTTGACCTTATGAAATGTAGAAGATCAAGCGCCTAAAAGCCACAAAAAGCTCCCGCCAAACACATCCATATTATACAGTTTATCTCTCTTGATTTGGTTTTAGACTTAAAAGTTTAGACTTATCCGTCATTATCTTTTATTAAATATCGGCTTGCTTACATCTTTGCACAAGGTTTGCTTTCACTCGATCCTATGGTTGGAATACGCTTTTTACTCAACCGAATAGATAACCTTTTGTATATATGTACGCGTGAAAGTGTAACCCTATTCCGGTCTGGTCCGGTATGAAATGAACTTATAATCATAGAATCGACTCGATCATTAGATTATAGATTATAAGTTCATAACCCAGGCCCATTAGCACTTTGGGCGGAACAGATCTACTAATTCTTTGATTCCCGTTAGCCGGTTAGTAAGAGAGATCTTGAACTAAGAAATAGATCCTAGAAACTAAAAAAGGGTATCCTGAGCAATTGCAATAATCGGATTCATTGATATTCCTGGTATAGTAGATGCTATCACACATACAATCATACTCAATTCGATGGAATTGTTTGATCTTAAAGGGGATCTTCTATAATTTCGCACGTGAGGGGTTATTTCTTGGTTTCGTCCGGTCATTAATAACTTGATTATTTTTAGATAATAGTAGATAGAAACAACACTTGTAAGGAGTCCTATTAAAACCAAGAAATATAGGCCTGCCTGCCATCCACACCAGAATAAATAGAGTTTTCCACAGTCGTTACGCTTATCTAAGTGCGCTTCTATAATATACAATGCAATTTACACTAACCATTAGCAAAATAATGATTATATATATTGGGTTAAGTTGTAGATAATTTATGTGCAAACGCAAAATAAATTTGGAATTTTTATAACATTAGTCAAAAGTATTTGTCGCACATAACCTTATATATGTAGTTTGCTCCATGGATTACTTCCTATCCTAATATTGTATACAAATCAATTTAGAAGGGTGCAATTAATCATAATACTAAACTTTTAAAGTGTTTGACCTTTCTTTCTTTTTCTTTTTCTTTTTTTTCTTTTTTTCCTTCTTTTTTTTTCCAACCACTTCTTTTGGTAGATATGAATAGAAACACAAATAACAAGCACAGAACACCAGTAGTTGAAACTCTGAAACTAGAAATTTATCATTGTAAAAGTTAAAGTGTTACATGTTATAACAATTCGAGCAACTTACTTACATGCCATATCTTTTGACCCTACACAATGTATTAATGCTATAATCATTATTTGAATCGATGTTCATCTACACTATACTTCATCTTCGAAGATTTGTAAGCATAAGTCGAGCTTGTGGTTCGACTAGACCAATTGCCATCTCTATAAACAAGAGTAATGTGCATGTTTCGCCATTTGGTGACATGCCAACACATGATCCAACGCTTAGAGCACCACCACCCAAGATTTGAAGCACATCACCGAGTGCAAATGTTCTAAGGACCAAAAAGTAACACCTTTAAAGAAGTCAACGGTGAACCATGGCCATATGCCTTACTATCGCTCCATAACGAATATCCTGCCACGGACAGAAAAAATTAATACGAAACAAATGTTTTGTTTAGCAGTGTATGCAGAACTGATTATGACCAAGATTTTCTGATATTTTTTAGACCAAAATAATGAGATTACAAAAACAGGTAAAAAGTAGCTTTAATTTGCAAATATACTCATTATTAACGATAAATGTGAGATTACTTAAATACCCTATATTTATTCTTTGATAATCAATTCTAAATATTATGATTCCTTATTGAAAATTGCTTATCTGCTTACAAAATCAGTAGGTATCAACCTGCTCATTTTTAGGTGTTTATATCTTATATAATTAGAAGATTAGTAGATTTTAGAGAGATTTTTGGAAGTGTGTTTATTTTTTATAAAATTAGAAGATAAGCAGTTTTTAGAAAGGTTTTTGGAAGTGTTTATGTAGGGTATAAGCAAATAAGCAATACTAGACACCTGCTATGTAAGACTAGTATGCAAAGAATAAATTCAAAGGGCAAACCTGTCCAAAGAAATAAGCCAACCGTTGCAGCCAAGAAGAACTCCTTGCTGATACTCGCACAACTGAATTCATAATCATGGTTATAATTATAATGAAATAAAATAATATTGCTTAAAGATTGCATCTTTTATGGATCACTTACAGGTACATGCATATAAGGTTTCCCCATCCATAGAAGAAAGATGCCCAACATGAACCTGTGAACCTGCAGTAGTCGAATTAAATGAAACTATTATTACGGCCTCACACATGAATTATTATGGCTTTAATATATAATAGTTGGAGACATGGGCTACATTAATTTATTTGATCAGAATTTGTTTTATAGACATCACAGAAAACAACCATTAAGGCAAGAAAGAAAATGTATCAATATTTTAATCACAGCGTGTGCATTTAATGGTAGTGAGATCTATGAGAAATAAAACGACAAACGATGATAGGAAATAAAGTTTACCACATGAGATCTTTGACAAAGAGTGCCCGAGGGATCAGCAGTCCATTTCCCATCATAGCAAGCAGCATTGAGAAAGATGACAAACCCTTGATGTTTTCAGGATTCAAAAAGTTTGTCCACTGTTCATCAGAAGTAGTTATATAATCTCAATTTTAGATATATAATGGTATTTATATTTATGTATAAATATGGAAAAAATTTATTAGCTAAGATTCACGAACACGATATATGCTACCATTTGTGCAACAGGCATCCACATGAAGAGGAGTGTAGCAGTCCATCCGGATACTGATCCAACAAACTTGGTGGCCTTCTCTGGAAGTTTGCCAATTCGAGCCTGCATATGTCATGCAACTTTATACATTCAGTTACATATTTTACGGGCGTAATCGTTTACAGCTAATCAGAATGCTTTCACGTTCCTCAAAACAAAAATCACCAAGTTTTAACCTGTATAATCAAATTCAAGAGGAGTACTCATTGGCTTATACTGTATTACTATTAGGCCAAATATTTAGTTTCATAATGGCTGTTTGGATGTGCATTTAAACTTATTAGTTATTATTGCCATTTAAGTCGCAATGATCAGTTATAGGTGTTCATATAAAAGTGAGTATGATTATGATTTTCTGATATGTGGTGATATGGGAAGAATTTATGTTAAGATAACTAACTAGAGGTAGCAACTTTTTGACGCATTTACTAATGGGTCGATTACTTCTAACACGTCGAAAGTTACAAAAATTGTATTTTAGATGCATAAAACCTCTTAAATCATTTTATCAAAAAAATGACATAATAAATGAAGTAACTAAACTATTATATTCATGTTTGACACACTAGTTATTCATAAAGATTCTCAAACTATGTTGAGTTAACCCGTGTAAGACAATTTTTACTACTTAAATTGCAAATACCAGGAACTTAGTGAAATAATGAATTCATAACTAGTAAATAATTTGCAACTCACCATAACAACAGCCAGCACAGCTATCACAAAAGAAATTATCCCAGGCAATATACTATTCGGAACATAAGGTACAAAGGTTGACCACATGACCTGCATCAAATATTTGAAAGTAAATCACACTCACGGCCATTCTAGACTAAATAGTTTTTTTTCCCCCTGAATAATTGAAAAATGTCTTACTTGTGGAAGTGCAGAGAGGCCAGCAATAGTAATAAAATCCTCCCAAACGTTCCAAATATTGTGATTGAGCAACTTAAAATAATTCAAGAAATTAATAAGCAGACCACAAGCAACCACTACAGATGTAGCAGTAAACTGTGGTACGGGCATGGATCCAGCCATGGCGAGCTGAGTAATGACTGCATATGTTGATACAACTCCCAAAGTCTGAACTATCATAGCTTCGGTTTCTCCTTTCTTTGCAAAGTATGATAGCAACGAAAGGTTTCCAAGAAGTCCGGTAAACATTCCCTACCATAAAATCATAATAAATAATGAACATAACGGAAATAAACGGGTACTTGGCTTTCAACTGTAAAAAAGATTGTATGATTATGGCAGTATTATGTTGTGGTTTAATCATTAAAGAGTCGCCACCAAATGGCATATTCTGATTATTTATACTTTATAGATCATATTACCCGTAAATCCTCAACTCCGAATATATGCCAAACACTAACCAGTTAACCGACTATCACAAACTTCAACTGATCATATATGATTCTGACTAACGCATAATCACTTTCAAAAGGCAATGCCAAACACCAAACCATAAATTATAAGGAAACCAGAGGAACATATACCAGCCATGGAACCGCAAAAAGGGCAGCCTTATTTCCAGCGATAAGATTACGAGCATTAAGTACAATTTGAGGCAATTGTAGCAACAAAAAAGGTACATTTGCAGCTCCCGCGAATTTCGCAGTCAGGGAATCCCATTGTTGCAAAATTTTATTACTTTGCTTCAAAACCCAATACACAAACAATATGAATTACTTGCAGAATCACAAAAAATGGAATAAAGTTTAAGTCTTTTTGAAATATCCATACCTCATACTGTTCACTGTCTTCTTGGTGAAGTGGGTTTGGGATATCGGACTCTAAACATAGGATGGGTGTAAAACGACGTCGTTTTACTCCGAAAATGGGGTTATTTGAAGAACAAGAAGTATTGATACATAGTTTTAGAGTGTAAAAATGTGATCTTTTTGATAAATGGTGATGATGGTGAAGAAAAGAGACATTCTTGCCGGAGTAGTTGGTGGCAGTTGACGGTTGAAGTGGCGGAGCTCCGCCTAGGGCTGCCACCTGGGCCACCGTCATTGGTCAGAGTGTGCGTGCGTTTAATGAGAGAGAAAGTGGGTGATAAATGATGATGGGTTGTGATGGAATTGGAAATAGGTCCAAAATTACACATATGATGATGAACAATAAAATTAGCTATATTTCAGGTATATGTTGCTTTGTATGTACAACAACATGATATAGATACAAGTTGCTTTGTTTGCTAAAAAAAAAAAAGGAAACGTTGTTTTATTTTAATTTTGTAAATCTTTAAACCGGTCTATAATGAAACTCGTAACCAAAAAAAAAAGTAGAAAATCAAACGTAAGTAATTTTGTGTTATGTGTTCTAGGTTTCGCTTAATTTATAAGAACCTATACCCACATTATGTTGTAATTCTGAATTGAACCCAAAGTCAAAAACCAATTGAAGTTGCCAAATTGAAAACTTGGCCTTTCTAGTCGACTTCATAAGCCAGAGAACGAATTTGCTAGGGTATTGCCAATGTGTTCCATTTTGCAATTGGGTGAACAAAATTGTCACGAAACCAAATTGGTTAGATCGAGAAACCAGAATACCAAACCGTTTAAATGCAACCCATCAGTCAATTTCAACACCAAGAATGCAAAAATCCTTGTGTATCAATTAGCATTTCATGTGATACCAAAATTTGAACATTTTAATTAGTTAGTTGGACCACCATCTCAACAAGCTCTACACATGCAACATGCTTAATTTTCCTGACACGATGAGCATGTGACAATCTAACATAGCCCAGTTGGTGTTGCCACCATTTAACATTTTAAAAGGTAATTACATATTGGACATGTAATATTACATCTATTCCTGATAACTTTGACAAAGCCGGATTTAATAACATATATAGAAACCTATTACCACAATGCATCCAAACACCCCCAGAAACATCTCGTACATACAGACAACCTACATGTGCCATGGGCACACTTATCCCAGCCATTTCACCACTAGGCCTTGGATCCACATATTTTGGGTTTTAAAATATGTAAATGAGTGATCCAAGATTAACAGAAGCTGCTAACACAAGCAAAGAGGTCATTGACGAATTACTTGTACATTGTATCCATTTCAAGAAAAACAATCGCGCATAAAAGAAACAGACCTTTTTTATGCCTACTCGTTTTCGACATTTTACAATCCACATGAGGAAAACAAATGAACAAATAACAATGCCAACAAATGAACGAAACAGGAGGAAGCCAATTTCATAAGTTCATACTTAATGAATCACTATGAATGCACATTCAATATGCTAGATGCAAGAGTAGGAGCAACTTCAACTAACAATTATCAAGCCGGCGTTCCTTACAATAGATATTTCTATATATAATTTCAAAGTTCAACTATTAGGCGATCCTTCCATATTCATTTCGTCCATGAGAAGATGGCAGAATATTGGCGGCAATGGGATGGTTGCCTCTACGCCCTACAAAAAAAAATAAAAAAATACTTTCAATTCAACGTACCATATTCTATAAGGTGGCAATTTTGACAGACATACTCATAAATACGCCGATTTATATTACTCCATATGTGTTTATCTCTAACGGATCAAATGGGTGAATCCTACATTAATCAAAAATGAAATGGGTCGAAAGTCGCCCCAGAGTCTTTCCGCTGCATAATCGTTTTAATCAAAACAAAATATTATTATTATTCATAAGATGTATATATTTATAATCATATTAAGCATGCTAATTACAAGTTGATCCGTTAGCCAACCTGCAGGCCCACCCAATATCCAATTTACAGGCCATATATTGAAAGATCGGTTGCATCTGGTTATGTTTTATCCAGTGGGTCAAACAGCTAAATGAATAAGGATGATCAAATGTCATCGAAAGTGTGTTATCCATGCATAACACCTCCTAAGTCATTTTAATCAAAAGATCATAATATTACCAAAATAATATCCGACACACTAATGATTTGTAAAAGGGTAACAATTTTGGACAAGAAGTGTTTCAGGCCAACCAAAGCCAACCTGACCCATATCAACTATCAACCATAACATAATCAGATTGTTAGCCAACCCACCCATTTTGCCACATTTAACTCTTCCATTAGCATAATATACAAGAACAAGTGAGACAAAGAGACTGGTAGGAAGGTTGGTTAAGTACCCCATGGTGCGCTATTGTTGCTTCCAGGGGAACGAGGACCCCCTGAGTTGAAATTAGAATGTGGGGGCTGGACATTAACCTGATTCCATTCACCTCCACGACCACCCATTGACCTCCCATGACTGAACCGTTGAACATGTTGCTGACCCAACCGACTGGGTGAAAACTGTGAGAAATGGGGCATTAAATGAGGAGGAGTTGTCATAGGGCTACTATACATATCATGGGCGGGGCCTCCAGTTTCTGCATGTGAATATGCTTGAACGGGCCCATTTGGCCTGCATAAAATAACACATTAATGACACGGAAAATAACACCCAGAATAAATTAGAATTAGCATTTAGAGAAAGCTTAGAATAATAGGTTGATTGGAGGTTTACCTTTGTGTCGGCATATTTGAAATAGGAATCTGATTATATCGCCCACCTCCAGCAAATGATTCTGTAGGAACAAAAGCTTGACTAAGATGCATACTCTTACTGAACTCCATTGTCATGTTGCTTAATTCTGAAGAATCATCTTGCAGGAGCAGTTCCTCACTGAAAGTAAAAGTCAAACAAGATATCAGATAATTTTCAAAAGACGTGAGACGAGTAATTAAACAGGAATCAACACCTAATGTAAAAACATTCATGGCCACACTTTTCTATGAGTAATCTCTTTTCATGCATAAAACTTTGTGAAGTTCAAACAAAAAAGTAGTTTATAGATGTTCCCATCTTTCACTTTTGACAATCATATTAAGTTAAGTGAATAACAGCACCATTCCATACTATCCAGATACAAGACTCAAGCCTAAACAGCCTCTTCAAACCTTTATTTTTTATGCCATGTATTTCAAAAATTATCCTTGCAGTTGTTGGGTGGCTTTCTTATCCATTATCTCTAGTGGTGGCAAAACAGGCCAGTCAGGCAGAAACTACGTTCATCGTATCAGTCTTGTTGAGCCAAAACCATAGTTGTTACAATTCCGATCATGATCTTAAGATTTTACAATCTTGATCAACAAAAATGTATGTATCGATCATGTTGATCTTTGGAATCATAAGATCGGCATAGGATCCCGAGATCTTATGATCTCGGTCCAATCCTGCTTGGGTTCGGTTAATAAATTAGAAACTACAAAGATGTTGACTTTGCTTATAAAAAAGAGAAGGAAAAAAGAAGAAGAAGAAGACTTATAAGCTAAGGGATTTTGTAATTAAAAATTAAATATATTTTTTGACTTAAACAGTTCAACAACTTGCATTAAAGTAATAATAACAAATTTAGTAATCTAAATTCTTATGAGTGGTATTACAATCGTAAGACAGTTGATCATTGGTATGCATTACAAATTTACAATACACATGAAATAAACTAGAGCACTTTCTTAGGATTTCTCGATCTGAGTCCCGATCCCAATCTTGCGAAGACAAAAACGATCGGAGTAAGTCTCAATCTTAACAACCTCGCCCAAAATACTTCTGGCCCAATTATTTCAAATTAATTATAGATAGTTAATCAGCCAGATATGACTATATTATATCAAACACAATTGATTTTATACTTAATTAGTGATAACAAAAAACAATTCAGGGCGACTATCGACGCCCTTTCAGCTAATTTTATAGTTCACCTATTTGACCCTTCAAAGATAAAACTCCACCTAAAAAGTAGATTGGTCGAAATTGCAACCTCTAATTATGCCTAGTGAAATAGGTAGCACCATGTTACATAACCACAACATATGCATTTCAATAGTTCTTTCCGAGGGTCACATGGTATTAATAGAAAGAAACAAGTTGAACTTATAACAAGATAATGAGAAATAACCACATTTCACACAAGAATGACGTTAGTATGTAACTATATTCTCGTGAAAGTAATGCAATCATTTAAAACGCGGATCTGTTACCTGTAGTTAGGATCCCAATCCGCAGGATCAGGCAACGAAGTACTAGTCTCAGCCTTCTCATGAATGATACCCTTGGGATGCAAAAACGGTTTACCCGAACCAAACGAGGTGTGACCACCGGCATTTCCACTATTCCTTTGTTGTTGCTTCCAATTTCCAGTATTTAAATTCGGTGAATTATCATGTGAAAACTGCCCTTGCCAATGAGGAGACGATGTGCTTTCTTGAGTCGTTAAATTCCCAGAATACCCCCATCCTTTTCTTCTATTACCCGAAGATGTTCCTTTTCCAAGGGGCGATCCATGACAATTTCCTCGAGCAGGAGAACTTGGGCCATAATGTCCAGGAGATCCAGATGTCATCTGGCTATAGGGCGGAGTGAATTGCGATGGGCTAGTACCGAGTGACATCGGTGCGAAATTTCCAACTGGACTGAACCCGTACCCATTTCCATGTGGAATTTGCATAATTCTTCGTCTAGCATCAGGACTACTTCCAAGTACCGGGACATTTTGTGCATAGTTGTTCATAGCTGATGGACCAACAGGTGAATAATATGCATGCATATTACTGTTATCTCCATAACTACCATAGCTACTTCCAAGTCCCATGCCATCATTATAGCTACCATGACTTCCTAAACTTCCAAAATTACCACCATGTGCATATGGCATTACTTGATAATGAGAGTTGTTATACATTGCAACCTGATTTCCACCTATGACCTACATGGAATACCACGTGGAATTATCAGAATCAGAAAAAAATAATCAGTTGTAGCAAACTGAAAGTATTGGAGTTTGCGTTTCTAAAAGTAATCTGTTATACTTGGTTGTGAAACTGATCTTCGAAACTGAATATTTGAGCCTTATATACACAAATAATCAGTTCTAAAACGCAAAACCAAATACCCCTAGTTGAGATTTACGTAAAATAGCAGCAGTTACTCACGTTAGGCGAGAGACCTGCAGCAATCCAATGACCCCCGGCAGGATTATGATCAACCTTGACATTATGAGAAACACGCTACAATACAAAAGAAGAAGGTAAAGTCTTCTCACAGGTAATTTTAGTGCGGTTCTGGTCAGGTCACATTGGGTTGACCCGAAACACGTTTTCTCCAAAAAAAAGATAAAGTTTATATAAACATCTCAGTCACATATCGTAACTAATTTCACAATGATCTAACTTTCACATGAAAGGTTTTAAGCATTAAAACACACTTTGTTGGCTTTCAATTAGTTTGAACCATTTCCCCGTTTCTTTTTTAGTTATTGTTTTTAATTTACCCATTTAATCCGTAATATTATATTATAACCGCATCAAGCCATTCATAAGTAGAATGGTCAAAACTGTAAGCTCTAGTACCAACAATAAGTGATGTGTACATAATCACACTAAGAAAAAAAAATTAAAAACAAATCAGTATTAAATCACAGGGATCGTATTGTATTATTGATTAATAATAGGTTACATGTACATCACATCTTAATTATGCGGTACTACTTCATGAACTAGGCAACTTTTCTTTTATAAGTTTACAGGTAATGCTTACCAAACGAGGAGTCTCCGGAGCAGGAATATAAGGACACGTAAAAGGTTCCCCGGTAACAAAAGGATGCTTAGAAGCCTGCACCATGGAAATGTACAACATACAATCAACATTTAAAAACAATGCTAATATCATCATAACAAATGAACGGCATTCAATAACCTGCAAAGGTGACCACCGCTTAGCTGGATCAAATTCTATAAGTCCCTTCAAGAAATCAACCATTGATAGTCGCATTTGACTTTCTGCAGTACGTTTTTCATAACATTGCCATTATATATACTCGTAAAAGACTGGGAGAGAAAAATAAGCGTACTGATCTGAGGATATAGAGCTAACCTCTAGCCAAATCTTCTTCTTGCAGATTTTTCCTGTAAGGATACTTTTGGACAATTCCTTCTAGATTCATGTGACTGAAGTACTCCTTTCCAACAACAGGTTTCTTCATCTCTCTCTGAAACAAAAGAACAAAACCACAAATACAATATAAATCATAGCTAAAATCACTTGTAGCTACTGCAACGAAGGAAAAAGTCATTTCATAAAGATATGAAATCAACTAGTTTTTTTTTTTTTTTTTGTGAAAATGAATGGAGTGATTTCAGTTAGAGGTGTTAAAGAATAAAGTTAATTAAGAATGCTTATGTAAGGTAAGTAAGAATTGATCTAATGATCATAAAAAGTATTTTATCTTCTCACACAGAACACATCATTTTTCCTCTTTCCGTAATGTGAGTGACCACCTCAATCGTAGTTACAGAGAAGAATACGACATAAACAATCTAGCATGGAGTCCCAACTCCTTGTTTTGTTTCGTGTTTTAGCTTCGCCTTAACAGTTATAGAAGAAAAGAGTGTTGTAGTAATCATTGACTAAACCATTCAAGGTGATCCCAGTTCATGTTGTCTTCCTCTAGCTTAAAATCTCTTCAGACTTGCCTAGTCGAGGAATCTACCTGATTACCATTCCTATCCAATAACACCAAATTTTTCATTACTGCAACTGTCAATAGTTGAAGTACATACCTCAGTATCTCACAACTAATGGCACATCATACACACACAAAATTGTTTTTCACTCATCAACTCATCTGATAGCATTAGAGAACACTAAATTCTTGGAACCATAAACATCTGTGTCAGTATCTTAAGCATCTATACACAATAGCATATATTATATACCATATTACCATTGACAACACTGTTGCTCTCTGGTTATAGAGGAACAACACTAAAGTCTCAACCTTATAATTTTCATCGGCCTTCCTGCTACATGTGTGTAAATTCTACCTGATCTCCTCCTTGGTACAACAAGGGATCTGAATGTTAACAGCACAGTTGCCATCTGGATACTAAATAGCTTTGATACCAACCAACACAAGTGACATGGGAATGGTTGTACTTTTACTTCCTAAAAAACCCTTGAAACCGCTCAACAACCCCTCATTATTCGTAACTACATGTCAATGCCTCATCTATATGTATATATATTGCCCTTTAACCGATCTATGGAAGCAAGTATTATTTCCATTTCCTGCTCAAAACAACAAATCTTCACTCATTGCTTTATAAGGTCTTCATCAAGAAGATTCTCATTGTGCTTTTTAGATGGGAGGCCTCCAAATTCACAAGCAAAACTATTATAAAGATACCGGGTCTTCAAAAGAGATATATGGTGTTCCTAGAAAAGCTTGCACTTTTGGCACCAAAAACCAAGTACACTGCCTAATAAAAAACATATAATAGAATCACTAAAGTTCTCTTTTGCAGAGATGTATTAAGAAAATCATGGAACCCGACAACAATATTCATTCAATGGTAAATGTTCATAGAGTTATATGAATTTGGCGTCCACAATATAGCACAGTCTTTACTGATATATAGATACCGTTCTTCGATTCATAGTCAAGTACTCACATTTGTGATAAAGCAACGGTAAACTTATTTGAGTAACCAAGTGTCAATATTATGAACTTAAATAACAACTCAATCAATCAAATGTATTGTTGCAACACTAGAAACGAGCACTTACAGCTTCATATTCTTCTTCATTTAAAACTTGGTAAGCACTTCTTCCAGAAGAAGAAGCCTGACTACAATCTTCAAGGTTGACACTCCCAACGCACTTGAAGAATTTGTTAGTGTTCTTGGACTCTTTCAGCACATAATCAGGTGGTTGGTCCCTGAATAGATGAAGCAAATAAAAACACAAGAATACATATGACAAGATAACAACCAATAAGAACCATTACAAACAAAAACATACAAATTACTTCACTATTTTTCAGTAGTAGTAGCAAGCAACAATTGCTACTGCTTCTTTACCCAAAAAAAAAAACAATTGCTACTGCTAACATATACTAGCCCTTAGGCTCCTACTCATACAAACAAATTCTGGCTCACAACAGTGGCCAAAGTTATATATATATATATATATATATATATATATATATATGTGTGTGTGTGTGTGTGTGTGTGTGTGTGTGTGTTATATCTTTTGGAGTCAAGATTTCAGTTGATTGATGTCCCTCTTAATAGATTTAAACGCAAAGCTTACCAAGTTAGAAGCAAATGTTGCAACACCGGTTACAATTTTAAATAGATAATATGGGTACTGTAGCAAGATAATAATTTAAAAATAGGGTAAATGCACAAAAAGGTGCCCAACTTTACCAAATTTCTCATCTCAAGTACTAAACTTTGTCGTTTGGTTTGCGGGATCCAACTGAAATAAGATGGAATTGGAATCTCAATTCCATTCCATAAGGATGTTTGGTTAAAGAATGGATTGAATAATGATTCATCAAATTCCTTCACTCAAAGGAATTCAAATTCCTTATAATTCCAGTTCATTTGATGAATTCCAATTCCATCAAAAAAATTCTGTGAACCAAAAGTTGATTCATTTAAGGTATCTACATTCTTTTACCCATAAAAGGGTTTCTTTTTTATCAATTTGAAAACTCTAGTATTTAAATTCTTTTTTTATGTAAAAAAGGTTGCAAAAATCAATCTTTGACCGTAAAAAATGTAGTTCCACAACTGTCAGAAAACCTTTTTGATTATTGATGTTGTGATGCTTCAGAAGAATAAAGAAAATCCCTTGTTGATGGTACAAACAAAACTTACATACCTTAAATTGCTACATAAAAAAAATAATAATAATAAATAAAATAAAATAATTGAGTACCCAAAATGAGAAATTTTGTAAAGTTGGTACATTTGTGTACCATTTACCCATGAACAACATACCCAATTATTTTCATCATCCTTTTTAGAAGATCATATTCAGATGATCCTGGAAAAAGCGGCAGTCCAAGAAATAGCTCAGCAACTATACATCCCAATGACCACATGTCTATGGCTGTTGTATACCTGATGAATGGTCAAGGTTTAACAGAAGCTCATATAAATAGAATCAAAAAATTCAATCCATATATGTGTGTGTGTGTGTGTGTGTGTGTGTGTGTGTGTGTTCGTGTGTAAATAAGATGACATATTGTATGGCAACAGATCTAGCATTCAAGGATACCGATATCCTAGAACAACTTCAGGTGACCTGTAGTATCGACTCTGCAGATAAACATGTAATCCTTTAATTCAGTGATTAATCAACCAGCCACATTCAAGCAAGCAAATTTATGAGGGTATATGATAGGAAGGACCTGGATATAAGAGTAAACGGTTTGATCTTCCATGCATGCGGATCCAAAGTCTATAATTTTGACTTCTGGTGGCTTCGCACTGGTAAATAAACAAGGAACAGCAATAGCGGGAGCAAGTTAGCTCAATAAACCAACCTAATCTATCAAATAAGGACTAAGGGATGCACCAACATATATAGGAAAATGATAGTTACAGCCGTTAGTGCTGTCAATAAGAATACATTTCGTGCATAAACTTGTTATACTTTACACTTAGAGCCTTAGCTATCTAGATATTAGTTGATGATTTGGCGGTTACCATACTGCTATAAATGCATAACACTCATTTTAATTTACAACCCTTAGGGCTGTCATTAACAAAACCCATACATATATACAGAATCACGATTGGATAAGAGGATTTTTTTCAGTGGGAAGTGTGAGAAACATTTTTGACCAATCATTTTTGATCCCACATGAGATATAATAACTACATCATCAATTCAAAATTGAGAAATACCCATTATGCCCTTAGATACTTGGCAAGAAATGTTTCTCGCCCTTCTCACACAAAAATCCTTCCATCTCAATCCATATCCTATATATAATACATAAACATAAAATAGGTCACCTCGCGCATAAAAGGATGTTCTCAGGTTTAAGATCGCAATGGATAATAGCAGCATCCTTCATCAGAGCTAATCCATACAAAATCTAGTACAAAATAACTCAATTGTTGAGTAAGGAACACGTAATAGTGACTCTAAGTTGAAAGATATTAAACAACATGCAGTAAGTAGAGATAGCCATAATGGTTTGGACAAAACGGTTCAAATGGGCAAACCGGCCCACACCACTTTCCTATCCATTAATCCAAAAAGTAGAAATGCTACCAACCCAAGCCGGCCAATGCCAAACCGCCCAGGCCCATAACATGATAGGTAAATCAAGCTAACATAGTAGCTCGTTCAAATGGCGGGCCCCAACCAACTGATACACCTTCACCAAGGAATTTTCTAAAGAGATCAGGTTCCTCCTTGACTTTGGTGAGGGTGGCACCCCTTATACTTCCCGAATGCCCCCATTTCCGAAACCAACTAGGCTAGGCTTTCTTATCCATATTTTCATTTTATAAATAATTATTGTTTTTATATGACTGCAAAAAGTATACTATTATATGACAAAATAGGCAATACCATTTCTTCAAATGAGTGATTTTAGAGATTTAAAGCATTTTTTAATACATTTCAGTTGACCCCTTCGACCAGTACCCTCTATAGTTAATTCTTCTAGTCTATTCCGTTTTGACCTATTAGAGATAAACATAACCCTGATATAAATCCTAAGTGATACTAACCTGCTTTGAGAACAACTGGATGATGCTTAATGATAATCCCCGGAAGTGATTTAGCTTTATAAGCTCATACCTGGTGTAAAATAACAAATAGACCGAATAAATATTCAAGCCTAAATAAACGGAGTAAACAGCCGACAGAAGACTCTTTATTAAAACAATGTGAAACTTACAAATTTGTATCTAACAATTCAAAGGCAATGCAGAGATGTCGTTGATATACAAAGTAGTCATATATTCGAACAATGTGATGCCTATCATCAGGATCGTACTTTTTGTTTAACTGAAATGTAAAAGAAAATCAGCGCCATACATATGTAATTAGCTAACGGGTGTTGGATGCACACTTTGAAAATTATCAAGCGATATTCAGTAGTCGTAGAAGATAGTGTTTAGAGATGCCCTGCAGCTGTTTGAAGTTGTGATTAGGCAAATTTTGATTATTACAGGCGTATTAGTTAGAATGACCATCAGTTACTTTTTTATAATTAAAAGACACGTTCTACAAAACGGGCTTAGAAGTCTATTAGATTAGGTTTAAGAACGGGCATTTAGTTTAACTTTAGCTAAGCAGTTAGGTTGTAGCTGTTATAAACTTTTCAAAATGAATTATATGACCCCTATACTCCTATAGCCGAACAAACATTTATTGTTGCAACTTCAAGGAGTATAATATCCAAAACGCAAATCCCAACACCCTGCTATATCTTTGTAAATTCAAAACCCTAGCCAGAGGGGGGGAAACGTACTATTGTCAATATCGAAACTTCAACCCACGCCTGCTGATAGTAAGCAGGTTGGTTTTTTATAATCTTCACCGCAACAAAACGATCAAGTTCTGCTACCCAGCATTTGGCAACTTGCCCAAACGTCCCCTGCCCGAGTATGTCTTTTACAATATATCTGAATAAAATCATCAAAACAAGTTATGACATGACACTCGTTTTGAGCTCAAAACAACGCTTTCAGTGAAAAATATTAACTTTCTCTGAGTTTCTGAATTCAGCAGGGAATGGTTCACAGACAAAATAAGGTCTGAATTTTCATTATCAAAACCCTCATTGAGTACTCCAGCAGACGGGCTAGTCAGAAACCGCTTGGGATTCAAATCTTCACAATAATTAAATTTAGGATTGCATCTTCGATATGTATCTACTATATCCTTAGTTAATCTTGATACTAGCTGCAAATGACAATACTTTTAGTCACCACAGTTCAAAACATAACAAATTACACAAATTCAACTTAATCCTGATAACTTCATCATATCTACATTTCTTTTACATATTATATAATAATAAATACTATTATTATATCATCATCGTTAAATGTATTCAAGTAAGAATTTTTTTGAAGGGCCAAAAAACACTCACAGGTTTTTTACGCAAACCGTGTGTATTTTCATCACTGTTAACGATATTGACCGGCTCATAAGGTCGAAAAACAAGCTGTTTAGGACTCCATGGAACTGATGAAGATGTTGCCACACTAGTGTTGACTTCATCCATGAATTCTCAACCACAATTCACCGGTAAAATTGCATCAATAATTTATATAATATCATACCATCAAGTGTAACAATCTTCCAGCAAACTGAAAATATTTACCAGAAGACTGTAATCCCATTATCATATCTAAAACCCTAAAACCATCATAAACAAAGCAACAATAGTTTCAGATCCATCAAACTTAGTAGCCCAAAATCAGTAGTCAAATAACAATTAAAACCAAACAAAAATTGGGACCCAATTGACTATTTGATTGCTTCTTGAAATCCAGAAGGTAATTCAAAAAAAAAGTGATTTTGATCTGGGAATTCAATAAAAAAACTAAATTTAATAGAATATAGAATATGGGATCGATTATAGATTCAAAGGGGTATCAGAAAGTTACAATCTTGCGATGATCAAATGTGTGTGTGATTGGGGTTTGTGTTTTTTTTTTTCAAGGAAATGATTAAAAAAAGGGTTTTTGTGTTTTATCGGTGTGTTTTTGGTTCACGAGCTCCGCCGCTGTCGCACGTATAAACTCCGCCGGTATATCATTTACTGGATTTGGATTAAATCTTTAAAATAATTGCATTAAATTCCTTATACTTTGCTGAGTTACACCATATGAACCCTCAAACTTGTTTTAACAAGCTCTATACTCATTTGTAACTAGTGTAAATCCCGTCCGATGGACGGCTTAAGAAGATATAATACATTTCATCTTATTTGTATTACAATTAAAATAGATAATAATTATTATATTATAACTTTAGGAGTTTATGTGAATCACTAAAGTTGTATTAGTTAAAATATATATGGTGAATTTGATAAATCATAATACATACACTCTTGTTATCTTTTGAAAATGATATATTATATACAAACATTCTCTTAGCTATTTTTTAGTATCAGGTAATTAAATAACACATTAAATATGGTCATTTTGTATTTTTGTGTATATCAAATTTGTAGATGCATATGAACTTTAATACAATAATGTTAGTTATTTTATGTGGTGTATTGTATCTATAATCTATAACTAACATATAATGTATTTCTAACCTAAACTAAACGTCTTGATTTTATAGATAACTAAATTACTATATTAGTGGTACGTACTCCACCTAGTTCGTTCGTACCACATTCTTTTTCACAAGGTTGAAAAAGTCGTAAGTCGGGGATTAGTCGGTCGGGGCATTTTACGGACTAGTCGGGACTCGGGACTAGTCGGATTTTGACTTTTAATGACTTTTTTAGCATTTAAATAAATTTCAAAATTATTATCTAACTATAAATAGTACTACTATAATAATTAATTTATTACCATAACTTTTTCTTCAATTTTAAGCTTATAAATTAAGTTGAAAGTTGAAACAATAAAAAATATTAAATAATATGAACTGCGTGTAGTCGTATACTCGTATATGGTTATATATTTTCAAATCAAAGCTCACGTGGACTTGGTATGTTACTATGTTAAATAAATATTGGGTCGTAGCCCATTTAAAACATATAGATGACTTATATATTAATCACTTGTAGGGTTTGTATCGTTTATGTCCGTATACTTGTTCTCTCTCTTTTTATGTGTAAACCAAACCCGCCTCTATCCTCATCTTCTTACTCCTCCATCTTCTCCCTTATGCTCACTGTTTACTTTCTTTGTAAAAAGCACGCACATGTGACGATGATAATGACAACTACAATAAAGAGAAGACATAACCAACGACTAGAAGAGGGATATATGTGTCTACATCCAAAGTCGTCTTGAAAGATTTCCGAGTCGATTTGAATCGGAGCGATTCCATTTTATTTTGCTGAGTCATGATCCGACTTTGACCCAAAAAACCGCCTAGACCCGACCACGACCCGACTTTGACCGTTTTTTGCTTGTTGACCCGACCACGACCGACTTTTTGAGCGACTTGGGCTTCGACTAGTCGGTACCTAAGTTTGGCCGACTAAACTCCGACTAGTCGGCAACTAAACCCGTTTTTTGCAATACTGCTTTTTCATCAATTTACTGACCAAGTAAAAAAATCAATTGGAAATTGGAAAATGAAAGAAAGTAATACTATAGCAAATTTGATAACATAATATAATGTCGGATTCATTTGAAAGGTCTTATTTAATGATATATTGATACTTTATTTGATTTACTATTTATTATTATTATATATTAATTAAACTTTAAAAGCTCAATCACCTTACATGGCATACCTAAGACTTGAGAATTCACGAAATGATGCCATGTCATATTGAGGTTTGTAAAAGCTATCCACATAGGCTAGGGGGATAGCCATTTAGTCGATAGGAAAGATTTGCCATTCCGTGTGATCTAATGATCTATCTTTCTTGTATCTATATATCTATCTATTTTGTCTATATATCTATCTATCTATCTATATAATTAAAGCAAATGACTATAGAGTAATCTATATCGTAGATTGGGTTTCATTTATAGAGGTCCTACGGCTTAAATTATCTCCTATATCTATTTTCATATTTTAAAAAGTATACCGCAACTATTGAGAATTAACACTTTCAGTACTTGACATTTTAACCGGTAATTTATAAATAAACCCTAAATATTGGAAAGATTAATCTATATCGTAACACCCCAAAATTTAAAGTATTGTAAGAATTATTATTTTAAGTTATTATTATTTAAGTGGAATAAAATAATAATAACTGTGAATGATTTTTAAGTTCCAGACAATAATAATTACGGGTAGTAAAATTAATTAACTTCTAGTAGATTATGGTTGCAAGAAGCTAACGTGGAATGAAGCTTACTTTATGGTTAGACAAGCTTCTCATTCTTTTGAATTATCGTTGTGTATGACCATTTGTGTAAATCGCCCAAAACAAGATTTGATGAAATGAAATGGTTAAAGCATAAAGTGGTTAGTGGTCAACGATGTATACCTTTGACTTAGTAAAGTCAAAGTGGAAGGTGGAAGTAAATGCTTAGTAGAAAAGATTATATGTCATAAATGGATAATAAATGGAAAAGGTTAAAGTTTTGAAAGTAAGTTTTTGATTAACTTTGGTGTTGACATATAGTCAACTACCTTGAATTGGTCAAGTATATGTGGAAGATATAAGTGAATGATTCAAAGTATTGTTGATATGGAAAATGGGTCAAAAGTGTCCAAATGGACCTTAAACGTGTCAATGTGTCAAAACGAGCCATGGTGTGAGTATGTTGTTTGTTGCTATTGGCTTATGTGTTAAATGTATGGTATAATGGGTTGGTAAAATGTGGAAGTCAGAATGTGTATGGTTTGTGTTTTGACTTGTCTCTAAAAAGTGGTTGAAATGACCATAAACTAATGACACGTCTAAATTCTTCAATAATGCGTATTTGAAAAAATGTAAAAAGTGAAAGTTTTAAATTGGTATAGTGGAGGTGCATGCAAATTTTCAGGTCCAAACTCTTAACGAGTAAAAAGTTATGTGCGTCGTAAATTCACATTTTAAAACTGAGTTGCTGCTGTACTGCAGCCTTACCTAGCGGGTAAGGTGTGGTACCCGGCGGGTACTGACCTATCCGGTCGGGTTACCCGGCGGATATATTGATTTTGACGGGTAAGGGTAGTGTAAATTGGGACAGCATACGAGAAGGTGTTGGGTGTTGTTGTTACCCGGCGGGTAATGGTTCATACTCGACGGGTAGGAGCCAGTTTTGGTGTTTTTGTTTTTAATCACACGTTCGAGTCGTTAATGATACGTATCGATTTAAATTACTCATATATGAATTGTGGTACATTGTCAAGAGTGTTTTAAGGTATGTTATAAAAAAAAAAAATATTCTGGGCGTTTCATATATTGATTAATAGCATGACTTTTTTTTATCAAAAGCATGACACTAAAAATTGGTCGTCTATATTGCCGTAAATTTTTATATATGATGAATACGTTAAAGTCGTAACTAAAATATTTTATGTTTTCAAGTCAAATACCATGTCTATTATTTCTTTATTTTATTTTATAGGTGTAAATATTTCATCAAATATGTTTAATAGTGAACAACGCGAAGATCTAACGTTCCACAATAAGTCTTTTTACATCGATTAGTCTATTTCTTTTTTCTCATATAGCATTTTGTACATTATATTTCTTTTAGATTTATTTGTTAACTTTTATAACTCAAATGTATTAGCCCGCGCTGTCGCGGGTCAATAAACTAGTCTTATCCCTTAAAAGATAAACTTGGAATTAGGGATACCATTAGATGAAATAACAACTTCATTAATCACACCATTAATCATTTTAATGACATCATATGTCTCTAACCTCTCTAATGGAAAGACTAAATTACTCTTAATAAAATGTTTATTTTAAGTCCTTTATCATTCATAAATCTATCGCATTAACCCCTTGTATTATATTATATACCTAAATACATGTTACATTTGTTGTATATAGCTATAATAGCTAAAGTCATATCATAAATATACAGGGGCTTTATTAAAACTCAATCACAACAACGATTTTATTTGTGTCAGTGACATATACTTTTTGTTTATTATTATTATATCATTATCATTTTATATATACTAAAATAGTCAAACATTGTTAGATAGTATATAAATATATCTATCTTAATATTTTTTAAAATTGATTGAATAATAATAATCGATTGAGTAGATATGTTATTTATAAAGAATAAATTCGGTAACAACTTGTCATTTTTTGCATTTTCACGTAAAACACGTCCCTAACTTGATTAAAAAAATGAAAGTTCAATACCTCGAATTCAAAATTTTAAAAGTGTGTACCTTAAATTGGAATATGTGAAAAGTATAGATTTTATTATGTATTTTTCCCTTATTAATTGTTTGATTACTCATAAATAATGTTCATGATCATTAGTGTTTTTGTCCTTGGCATTTATGATGACGGTAAGTTAGATTAGATGTAAATTTATAATTCATTGATTTCTACTAAAATTATCTTATTTAAAATACGATTTATGTTATAACTGTACATGTAATCATGTTTTCATCAATGTATGTTTATGTTTTGTGTCATATCTACAGTTGTGTTTGGACAAGTATAATTGGAGTACTTGTTAGAGCTATTACTACTAAAACTTACCAATTTGTTTGTTTATCTAATATACTCGCCTTCCTCGTATTTGCAAATATGATATGAATATTTAAAAATTACAATAGACACATCTCATGTTTAATTGCGTTAATGAAAACAATCAATACATTGTTGAGTAAAATGCTAATATAGGGGTTAATTACGTATAACTTTTGACTTCATTAATATTGTCTTTTAGGTAATTAAATCACTAATTGTTTGTAATTCATTCAATGGATTAATAAAGGGTATAAATACAAAACTATGGTGTATGTGGACCTAAAAGTAGGCAACATACAATGCATATTTTATTCAATGATCAATATCTAATGGTATCCCATAGATTTGTTTAGCTTCAATATGTGGGATGGGTTAATGAAAGTCGTTAAATGTAGTTTTTCATTATTATTGTTATTTCATTCTATTACAAATCTTAAACGTTTGTAGTTAGTAATCTTTGTCATTCATTTTTTATATTATTTTACTATAATCTTTAACTTTCATCAGTCAATAGATATCGAGCTTTCCAGAAGGAAAACATAAAAAAAAACTTTAGTTATTCATGCTCCATTTCATTTATCAATAAATGTTTATAATCTGTATGAGTATATGGAAAAACTATACCTAAACATTCAATTGTTATTGTTAATGTTGATGTTGATTGATATTAGGGATGGCACCCGCGGGTCTTGGGTCTGAAAATGCTAAACCCATCACCCGCCCTTGACGGGTTTTTGAACCCATCACCCGCCCATCACCCACCAACGGGTTTACTTTTTACACCCATACCCGCCCGTGACGGGTACCCGCGGGTTTATGAAAACTATGCTTTTTTATTTGTATATGAACTGTTTTATTATATATTGTTCAAATTAACCACTATATATAAATATATGAAAGTTAAAACTATATGAAACTATGAAAGTCACATTACAAACCTCACAAAAAATAGAGTAAAACAATCGGTTTTACTGATTTTTTTCAGGTAAACCCGCGGATATACCTAATGGGTCTGTCGGGTTCGGGTGACGGGTTTACCCGTGGGTGACATATCATACCCGTTACCCGCCCATCACCCGCCAACGAGTATGATTTTAAACCCATCACCCGCCCGTGGGTAAAATTTTATGGGTTTACCCGCCCGTTGACGGACGGGTACCCGCGGGTTTACGGGTTTTCGGGGAAAATTGCCGTCCCTAATTGATATCCAAATGCAAATTTGTATAATCACGTACAATCAAAATGCAAAAAAAGTGAAAGTATCATTGTTCAAGGACTAAAATGATAAAAAAGGACAACTTATGGACTAAACTGAAAAAAGTAAAAATAAACAATCCAAAAAATAATCTTTCTCGAATGGTTGCGTGGTCATCTTCTACTTACATTTCTGTACGTATACACACACACATACTCAAGCTACAATGGCGAAGGTGATGCTTACACGCCCTAATTTTACAGCTTTATGTGCTTACGGACAACAATTATTTAGGTGTAACAGCATTCGCCGTTATCAGTTTCAACCTCTTGTTCGCTTAATTTTGCCAGTGAGTAAATTAGGGCACCAACAGGTTGGTATCAAACCCTTGATTCATATCGCTGGTCGTCGGAGATTCAGTGCCGGAGTTACTTCTCAGGCGAACGGTTCTGGACCGATTGATTCTCCGTTGATGCAATCTATGCAGAGCAAGGTTTGATAATTATGAATTCGAAACCCTAATTTTGAGTGTATGTAGTTGTAATCCATAAAAAACGTGTTTGCGAATTGACTCTCGTTAGCACTTAGCAGATTCGATTGTGGGATATTAACGGAAAAACCGGCTTTGCGATATTTTCAGTTTTATATTTTGTTACTATTTATTTAGCTTTTTAAGGAATTACTTTCATGATTGAATCTAAAACTGCAGCTACCTTAACTTTGTTAATCCAAAAACCCTAATGCTAATGTTTGTTATGTTAAATCTATTAAATTAAATTGGGAGTTAAGAAAAGTGAGAATCTAATTTAATTGCATATGGATATTGGACAGATTAAGGAAGAATTGAATGCTGAGTCAGTAACTGTGAGTGATGCTTATGGTGATGGAAGGCATGTTAGGTAATCTTGCATTCCATTAGACATGTTGAATTCATAGTTGAACTCAAACTTGGTTACATTTTTTTTTTTTTTTTAATCTTAAATTCAACAGCTGTATTGATTATGTTGGTTTTAAAAATTGTTTGCTGAAGTTTTATTGGAACTGAAATTTGTATCGAAAACTATAGTTATATAGTTGGGTTTATTATGTTATAAGTTATTTCTTGGAATTTGGATTAAAGATGTCTTATTTGTTTTGACTCATTTGTTTCGCCCGTTGCCATCTTTATTTTGGAAGAAAACTATCTGTCACTCTTAATCAGGATTATATGTCTACTTGTCTAGGCATCTTTTAATGCATTCGAAAAGTAGAAATTACTCAATATAAAATAAAAGAATCCGAACTTGGAAGTTTGAATTCAGAAGTTGTGTCTTTTCTTTGGCTCAGTTATATTTAAAATGAATAAACATCATATGGACCTTTCTTTTTGCTATCACATAAACCACCAAGGTTTTGTATATTGATTTGAATGGGTTACAATAGGAACTCATATAAATTTCGGGTCAAGCATAGGTAATTAGGTACCCTCTTGGGTGATCACATTTTAGGTTCCACCAGCTAATGCGAGGGTCTTTAACATCCCTCTGAGCCTACCCTCTCTAAGATGGGCTCTATTCTGGATTTCCCTTTAATATCGTATGTTGAATCATTACTCATGAAGGAGTTGGTGTAGATGACATGCCTTTTCATAGTGTCATAAGAGAAAGTGTTTGGGTGTGCTTTTGCTAGTAGAAATTGTAATAGGTTGTCTGATAGATTTGATTGTTTGAGGTGTTGATTAATAAAATGACAAAAAACCACGTTTTTGGGAGAAAATGGGAGCTGTTTTGCGAAATGAAAGTAATAGCCTTTTGATTCATGTATAGAAAGGAGTGAACAAGAATTTTGTTTTGCAGTTTGATTATCTGTTTTGTCTTTGCTGTTATGAGATTAATTATCCAAAATTGCTATTTGAAATAAATACATAATCACACCCAAAATATCTTGAGCGGTTATGACTTCGAAATAGCGACAAAACTAGCCGTATGAAGAAGCTATGAAGGTCTTGAACTAATCATCTTGAAATTTGGAGTTGTAGGGCATGCCATGATCTTTGATCTTTATTTTGTGAATAATGTATATGCTTCTTTAGTTGATAATAATGATGTCTAGTTAATTAACATTGACATCCTTAAGCTATGGATTTAATCTAGTGTGAGTGATTTTTCCATGTATATTATTGTAATCAAATTCTGTGTAGAGCACCTCATATACGTATGCTTTGTTGTATTCTGTTGATTATTGAGTATTTGAGACTTTGAGTTAAATTTGAAAGCTTGGTGTCTTTTTTGCAGCATTGATGTTGTATCTTCAGCTTTTGAGGGGAAATCTGCTGTGAATAGACAGAGAATGGTCTACAAAGCCATATGGGAGGAACTGCAAAACGTTGTTCATGCAGTTGATCAAATGACAACCAGGACTCCCGAGGAAGCAACATCAGGAAAGTGAAGCTGTGTAAGAGAACCAGCAGCTCAAAGTCTGTCTCTGATGTTCAATTTTGGGAAGCATCATTTTATAATAATCTTATATTTGGATTGATGAATTCCACTTATAATTTGATTGATTCTGATAGAATCATGTAAAAGTCTTGATTTGTTATGGAAACTCCGCTAGAAATATAGTTCAACTATTGTGTTCATGAATCCCATTTTTTTTTCTTTTTTTGCCGCGTGCCCTCAAGTACAGGACAAAAAGTTCTTTTATATCGTCTAAAAAAGGCTTGTGAAGTATGATATACATTTGGATATGTTCGTTTTCTTCTGAATTGGTAAGTAGAATAAGAAACCTGAGAATAAAGTACACGGAAGTGACAAAAGACTACATCGTTTGCAATAATAATCGAGAAAGTAGAGGGCTGTAGGAGTCATTGCTGATGAGATTATCAACACTCAATGTACATAACAATGTGATGAAAACATATTTTTTTTGAATTTCGGAGCAATGTATAATACAATGAGTGTATATCTTACACTTGATGATATCTATGTTTGATATGTACAGCTATGAATATAATCTTATACAAGACTTTCCAATCTCCTGAAAGAAGAATGTACACGGAGAATTGGAAGATTCAAGACTTCAACTTATAGAGGGCAGCATAGGGTTCATGCCAAGGCCCGAACCCCCAAAACCACCTGGTTCAGCATGCTTCACTCTACCAAAATACCTGATGTGACGCAGCAGCCTTGCTAGAAACGTGTTATGACATATTGTTGAGCTGTCACATATAACTGCCACATGCTTGCGTGCTCTGGTTATGGCAACATTAATTCGTCTACTATCCCCAAGAAACCCAACAGCTCCCAAATTGTTTGATCGAACCTAAAGAAGAAAAACGATTGCCAGTGTGAATATTTTATGTACCAAACATGTAATGTTTTGTTAAATGGAATGCAGAAAATTTACTTGTTTCGTGTGTATAGTTATATCCCTGTGTATTTATTGTTATATCCTTTACAAGTTACAATTATCTGAAAAACCATAATAAACTTTCAAATAGAAGTGGTTTGGGTCAATTTGGTCCTTGTTAAAAGTTTCCCATTCTGACTCACCAATCACCCATTTTGCCACAGTCCATGCCACATTTTAAACCAAAAATTGATTATTTAGACTTGGAATAACCAGATAATCAATGCTTTATTTTTCTTGAAACATACCATAGATATGATGACTGCATCAGCTTCCCTGCCTTGAAAACTATCAATAGTTGCAATCTCGACACCTCTAGCCAATGGAATCTCATCCAGACTATCCCTTAGTAACTGCACCTGAGCCACATATGGAGACTGCACCGCAATTGCTGCAGGGCTCACACCTGCATACAACACCCCAAATATTATACTTAATTTCATATTAAGATCTTATTGTTTTATGTCCAACAATTCAAGATCCAAAAGAACTTACCGTATTTTCACGAAAAGAGTTAATTATGTCAGAGTGTCAGTTGATAGTAACTTTTTTGAAGGAGATAAGTTTGATATCGGGAAAGTTCTTTCATATGTTTTTACTCTTTAAGTTTTCAATTTCGGTAGACGGAAGTTATTGCAGTTGGACCTATGGGATATAGGGCGTAAATATCTATAGGCAATGACATCAAACTGCCTTTCCAAAAATATTTATAATCTGCTATACAAGCTGAAATCACTAGGAAAACACAAGTCAGAGTCAGTTATGAATAGTAAAAGCCCGCCTAATGTTAAAACCACACAACTTGATACCTTAACATATATTGGTGAGCTCATATTATTAACGATAACTAGACATATGCTTGCAATTTTTGAAGAGCTAAGAGTAAGTACCAGCATATATCAGCGAAAGAACATGTTGAACAACAATATCCGCCTCCCCTTCATTGTAAAACGAGCCTGTGCCAGCTAAGTCTAAATGCTCCTCACACCCAGGTGATAAACTACCATATGGTTTCCTTGTATCAAGCAATAGCAATGGGCATTGTGTTATCCATGTAGGCTGCATTGATAAACAAACAAATGAAACAATGTTCGAGACTATGACTACAAAAAGATAATCTCGTAATACACTAGTTAAATATGTACATAAAAATGTAATTCATGTATATGCTTTAAATTTGATATAATCTTTCTACAAACCAATCATTTATTAGTTATTACGATGCAAGTCAAACGGCTTGAACATGTCAAATGGGCCAGAACTCAGAAGTCACCCAATGTGCATTTTAAATTCATAACACCTTCTAAATAACATTATTCAAAATTAAGGTAACTATTGTTGTAATAAATAGATTTTCTTAAGCATATTTGACACATTGCTTATGCATTACAAGATAACATAATTGAGGTGAAGTTTTTTTGGGTCAATCCAACTCAACTTGGCCTGTACAAAAAGCAGTCTGTTTTCACCCAAACTCAAGTTGACCACTTACCCAACCAGCCCGACCCAGCCATTCTTCCACCTCTAACTATTTCCACAAGTCATACATATTTACAAAAATTAAGGTAATACCTGTACGAAGGGAGAGTCAACAAGAAGATGAGAAGAAACTGACGCTGACGACGTCAATAATCCACCATACATCTCCTTTGAAGCCCAGCTAGCAATCGCATCATTCATTCGATATTGTGTAGTCAACTTACTGACAAGAAGCCCTCCATGTAGACTCGAGGCTCTTTCTAATAATGACATCCCAAGACCACCTTCTAATGCTCTCCTAGAAAGTATCACAGGAGCAAGCTGGCACTGATCACCAGCAAGAATACACCGTTTTCCTTGCAATATTGGAATCCAGCAAGAAGGTTCAATGGCTTGACCAGCTTCATCGATAACCACAAGATCGAAAGCATCCAAACGCCTGATTATTGGGTCGGCTGCACCAGTATTTGTGGTAAGAACAACCTGGGCGTTACCTAATATCTCCTTCACTGTATCCTTTTCTTTTTTCTTAAATTCCTTCCCTGTTTGTTTCAAAAGCTGTCTAATTCCAGCGGCCAATGAATCATCTCTCAAACATTGTCTCAAATCCTTCCTAAGATTTGACCTTTTTCTCTCGAGTTCTGTCCGAAACTTTGAGAGCTTACTGTTTACTATCTCCACTAAAGATTTTGAAACAACAACTGGAGAAATTCGTGAAGGATTACCAAATCTTACTATATTAATCCCGAGGTCCGAGAGTTTTTCAACCATGTTATCCACGGCGGCATTTGTGGGGGCTGTCACCAGCACCCTTTCACCTTTTTCAACGGCTAGGGCAATTAATTCTTTTAGCATGCCTGTTTTTCCAGTGCCAGGAGGACCTTGTACGACCAGAACAGGCCGTTTCTGATTTAAACCCAACGCAATAGCCCTTTTTTGGGCTGAATCAAAGCTTTGCTTGTATTTGGTTTCATCCGGTTTTGCTTCACTCCAGTCAGTGAAATCATTATCTTTCAGCCATGTAACATCATATTTGTCACCAAAAAGTGTAGCTACTATAGCAATTGAAGGGTTGTTCTTGTGCAGACCTTTTTTTTGAAGCATCATCAGTGCTTCACAATTCCGCTGAAATAAGAGATAAGTAACATAATTATTATAAGTTAGTAACAAAATAAGTAGCTCTATGGTTGACCTTGTGACAAAGGAAATTGTATTTGGGATCACGTAAAGGAATAGATTGATTTGATAAGATTCTTGAACGAATATATATGATAATTAGATCTCAAGCAACTTGGCTTGGATTCAAACAAAATGCAGAAATTGATAAGAATCGTCTTGAGAATATGTAATGGTGTACCACATTTACACATTTACAAGTCGTGGAAAATGAAAGGTAAATAGAGTTTACAAAAACAAATGATAGAAATTTCAAGGTGACATTTCAAATCAGGCAATTGGTTTATTCATGTGCTCAATACCTATAAAGGTGAGAACTTCTTGATCGAAGAACTAATGTACCACACAAAAAAACTTAAAACAATTACCTCATATGTAACTGCATCAGCCAATCCATGAATTCGGTCTATGCGCACACTCTTACCAAATAACTTTGAAAAGGCGGGATCACCATGTCGGGATTCTAGAGCCACAGTGATGCTACATCCATCCTCCCCCAAATTATTAACAAACCCTTGCATGCCCGAAATCGCACCAGCCGCACCCCTGCTATCACATGTTCTCACACAAACCATATCTCCAGGAGACAACGTAGTTGGTGGCAACCTATGATTTCCCTCGACCTTAAACATCACCAAGTGCATACCACCTAATCCTGTATAAGTGCTGACTGCAACCAAATTGCAAATTGTATCACATAATTCTTGTTCCGCCTGGCCATGACTAACAAGAAATTCAATTGGCTTATTTGAATCAGAACTGTCTGCTGTAGGGGCAGCATCCAATTCCTGTTGTGTGAACTCCAATTCAGAATCCCTTTCAACACGAAGTAGGTTAGCCATTCTTTCTGAAAAATCATCAATCTTGCCCTGAATTGCCTTAACTTTATCTAGCTCCATGCCCAAAACACCTTGAACAGTTTTTGGCAGTGAAACCTTCCTTGCAATGGCTTTATGCTGAGCTGAAAATCAACCATGCATTTGGAAATTCAAGAATTAGGTAGAGCTTCTCAAAGAAATATGACAAATTTACAAGACAATTACATCAACTAAAGGTGCTTAGACATGCATTTGGAATGTCATTATTTGAAGTATCAGTTTCTAGCTTATGGGTAATCTACTTCAGCTTGTTATCATCCGACGTTTAGGGGTCATTTAGACTCTAGAGGGTGGTTAGATTTGTTTTCTCAAACCAAACTTAAGATTTCAGCGACTTATAGCACACTATCCATTTTTTAGAGATAATGACCAACATATATTTCTTCTGCTTCTACTTGTCTGAAAAGTGAGGGGTCAGATAATCAGTTCCAAAGAAAAGTTATTTTCAACTGGTATGATAAACTTATATATTTTACCCTTTCTTTTAACCTATTTTAAGAGACTTCTGTTTTGCAAAAGTGTCTATATTTTGTTCACGAAAAACAAATTCATTTCATATATTAATCTTTCTAAAGATCAGAAATTCACAATCACTTCAAAATCCAGCTACACATGCAATTATGCAAACACTATTTCTAAAGCCAATATACAAAAGCTGGTTATCCGATTTTGAAATTGAAGATCACATAATCACTTTCAAAAGCCACATCAAAACACCACATGATCAGTTCAATACTAGCTGCAAAATAACTAATTACAATGTCACAAGTAATGTACCTGATTTCGCAAGTTCCTTAAGCAACTTCCACGACTCAGTTTTCTGCCAATCATCAACCAAATTCTTCCCCTGAAGTCCCTGCAGGACGTCCCTAAGCTCTCTTTGGAAATGATCAAACAGCGTCGGATAATGAGTACAAGCTTTCAAACACACAGATTCCAACCCACACGGCATTGGAATGGCACTCAAATATGGTTGCGCTTGTATAACAAATGTTAACCCCGGTCCCATCCTTTGTCTAACCTCACTAAACTCACCTTGCAATTCCGCATCCCCAAAATCAATGGCCATGGCTTTCATTCCTAAACTTATCCATCTCACCACACATTTCCCCAAATCCTTTCGCCCTAACGGATCTCCGTTTTGACTTAAACTTCTCACATTTATCGGTTCACATTTCATCATCTCATCTTCAAGTCCACCTATCCTTTTACCTCCGTTACTTTTTTTAACAGTACTATTACTTTTCTTCTTAACAATATCATTACTTTTTTTAACGATGTCGCTACTGTTAACGGAACTTTTGTGTTTTCTGACACTAATTGTGGTTTTCTTATCTAAAGTGTTAAGTATATTGAAACGTAACGGAACACATTTAATTAGCGATGATGACGTAAGATTAACCTGAAAGTGACGGAAACGGAAGGTAGAGATTCCGACGTAGGGCGGTGGTTCCGTTCGCCATCGTTCAGTACCTACAGCTCGATTAGCAGTAACGCTCACCATGCACAGTTGAATTAGAAACCCTAAGGGAACGACAGTTGAATTGAGTGAAGGAAAATGGAAGTTGGAAGACAGTTGGCAGTGGAATCAGGTTTCTACTTTCTATTTGAGGAAAGGTGAAGATTCGATTTACGTGTTTATGAAATAAAATTAAATTATGAAAAATGATGGAATTTTAAGAGTTTTTGGTGTGTGGCTGATTTTGTGTGTTGTTTTGTTTTTGAGTGTAAACAGTCGACGTGTTCATCTGGGGTTCATTCTTTTTTTAGTTGATGGAAAATGCTACCTTCAACTTGAAAACACTACACGACTTCACAGGATTTTATAGTTTTTTGTTTTCGTAATACTCCATCGGTCTCAATTTATTTGTCCACCTTTCTATTTTGTTATTTCTCAAAATAATTATCTATTTTCAAAATCTAGTTCTAGTCGGGATGCTTAAAAATGGTAAAAATAAAAGTCTATTGGTGGTCAACAGATGCATTTTTTAAAAAGTTTATTGTTTCGTTATGTATTGAACTTTACATTTTGTATGAGAAATACTTTCATTTGTTCTATTGTATGTATTGAACTTGTAAATATCGTCTATTGTATGTAAACTTTCCTTTTTGGGTAAGGCCAAAATAGGAAAGTTTCCTATTTTGACCTTACACAAAAGGAAAGTTTACATACAATAGACGATATATACAAGTTCACTACATACAGTAGAAGTTTTCAAAGTTCGACTCAGACAATAGTAAAATGTGTAAAGTTTAATATCTAACGAAACAACAAACCCTTTTAAACTATGTGTTTATTGTCTGGTGGCAATAATTTTGGAACGAAGAGAGTAGTAAATAGATAGAGTATAGATCTCTCTGTTCTCTACGATGATTCCATACACTACCAATATTAATTTTATATCATCAAACATGTTTTAACATGTTTTACTACATTCTAAAACACTTGTACAACTAGAAGAATGATGTACTAATTGTTTTCGCTTTCTTATTATTTATTTTGCGTCAGCAAAGGTTTATAAAAATGAGGTGGTTCATTTTTTTTTAACACAATGATAGTTAGTAAAAACTAATTCAATGTTATATTCTGTGTGGTGTTGATGTGACGTACTTTTTAAGTGCCGTTGTGATTATCATACAAAAACTGATATGCATTATCTAATAGGGTTTATTGTTTCGTTATGTATTAACCTTTACACTTTTATTTGTTCTATTGTATTTATTGAACTTGTAAATATGATCTATTGTATTTATTATTTTCTTTTCGGGTAAGGCCAAAAAAGGAAACTTTCCTATTTGGGCCTTACCCAAAAAGAAAATTTTATATACAATAGATCATATTTACAAGTTCAATACATACAATAGAAGTTTTCAAAGTTCGACTCGTACAATAATAAAAAGTGTAAAATTTAATACATAACGAAACAATGGACCTATTTAATAATCTAAAGATCACTTTACATAAAATTATATGTGATAACGTAATAATCTAAAGATCACTTTACATAAAATTATATGTGATAACGTGAACAACAAGAATTTACCGATATTGAAATCGTACTTAAATTGATTGTGTACTTTTCTTTTTGACATTGGATGACGATTAGTCAATTACTCTTAAGACGTAACAATAAACGACTCTTATGCTTTTAGAAGGCACTATAACACCCCTTTAGAACCCCAAGGGTTGGTATACTTGTATGTACATAATCTTTGGAAGATTGCTATGGAACCTACTAAACTGTAGGTACTAATGACAACACATTGCAACTAACAATGTGTCAATGGGCCACTGAATAATGCATGGATGCACTTTCATAGTGCAGCTCTACTTGATTCTGAAGAAGTGAACATTTAAAAGGTACCCTGAGTTCAATTTCGGTGACTAACATGTTCCACGAAACCTTATCTAAAAAGCACCTTAGTTTTTCTGCAACTAAAATGCAGAGCAAGAGCAAATGAAACCACCCATCAGACATACACCCTTATATCAGCTTACATGAGTGTTTTCACATCAAGCCGATCAAACAAGTCTCAGTACCATTTCTTATCCCAATCACCTTAATTCATTCACAAAACAAACAAATATGATACTCATTCTATTATCATACCATGTTTGATCTATCTTTTGTCATTTCAATCTATTCGAAAGGTGCAACTTACGAAAGTTGTACACGTTTTCAATCCAGTTTTCTACAACAAAATACATGACTTCTCAAAATAAGTTTTAAGACAGACTTACTAGAAATTGCAGTAAAAAGTTTTAATCATTAACATGGATAAGATTATGATATCATACAACTATAAATTCATCTCAGAAGCTGGCTGGTCCGGCTTGTTTGAGTTTCCTTGTTCTTGTTTCACATCTACTGGTACTGAACCTGACGTCGTACCCTGATAATACATACAAATATTTCAAACACTTGGGAAGCATAAATAACTATATGTCGTTTTTGTGGATGGGGCTGTTCACCTTTATGGATATTTCAGCAAACGATGCATCCATATCTCTGGTATTAGCACGTTCACTTTCTTTGATATCAACCTGAACAGACGCAACATAGAAATAAGTCAGTATAAAGAAGACAATTGTGAATCCGAGAACCAAGGTGGCCACTGATCTTGAAACGATCAAAGATTATTCTTCCTGAAAGGGATTATGTGATAATGAACAGTTGAAACCATTTAATTAGCAGTAAGGTAACAGGTGAAACATATTGTTTTCAGATGTCTTGATCCGTTTGGAGTTGTAATAATTAGATGGTTAGTTTTCGAAAAAATTCTAAGTTTCTGACTAGGACAAGAAAATAGGATAAAAAGGAGAACTTTGTGAGAAAAAAACAAGATATGTTTGGTGAATGATAGTAAAAATTAGGGTATGTAGGTGGGCTTTTACTCTTAACTTGAGATGATTAGTTTTGCTGCAGCCAGTGAAAACTTCAATATCCAGAATATTATTCAATTGACACCTTTATAATTAGATAATCAAGAGTCCCATCACCCTTCACCCATGTATGTATTTATGTATGTACTAGTAGTTGGTGACACTAAACCAAGTACATGCCAACAAAACTCTGGATAGCTACACATTGTACTTATTTTGATACTGTTAACAGGCACGCCATATGAAAACAATATGAAGGGAATAACAAGAAAGTTTTAACAGCAGATAGTATCGAAATACATTTGTTTACTAAGAAAGGGAAATGTAAACACATTGCCAATTTGAATTAAATCTGATGACATAGAAGTAGCAAGATGGGTGCTTGGGTAATGGGTAATAGGTCAAAACAGGGTCAGGTTGAAACAGGTCACATTATAGACTTTATAGCACAAGTCAATCGATTTGGATTTAACCTTTAAATATTTTGTCCATTTTGACAAGGTTTTATCTATAACTATTGTGTCAGCTATTTTTTTAAAATAAAAACCTTATGCTATAGGTGGTTGTATGCACTAAGAATAGGTTGCAGACAACTTTAAACACATCATCCCCTTTTAACTAAAATGTTGAAATTTGACCCATTTGAGAGAACAGCACAACCCAAACTGACTCATTTGTAAGTGAATGGTCAGATTACCACCTCTAGAGCAGGAGTTAACAAATTGAACTCAAAGATCACAAAAGGCACATACCATGTCCTTAGACTCGACATCATGAAGTTCTCTCTTCACCCTTCCAACTATAGGCTTACTATAAGAGATAACCAAAAACAGGTAATTAATGAGGGATCAGCAAAAAGAAAATACAAATCCAATAATGTTTTATCATATAATTGGAAAGGAAAACCTACCCCTCATTAGTTTCATCGACATCAGAATCATCCGATCTTCGATCATCATCCTCTTGATCTTCATCAGCCTAAACATAAATAATTTTACTTTTATTAGCAGCATAAAAAACGGCTCATTATGATTAGTGAGATCACAATGCTTATGTCCTCCCATTATCATTGTTCATGCATTATTTAATTATTTAATTATTAGACAAATAAAAACCAAAAATTGGCATTAAAAACTAAATTCGAAACCAGTTAGACAATCGACATGAAATGGTAAAAACCAAGTTCATGCACTGAAGTTATTTTAAAAGAAAACCCAAAAAATGGTATATTGATAGGAAAAAAAGGGTATAAAAATCCAAATCTGAAACCAGTTAGATAATCGTCATGAAATGGTAAAAAACAATTTAGTACAGTTACTAAAGAGCACATTGCATTTTTCACCAAAAAAAGAAGTCTTCGATGATATGTCCAACCCAAGAAGAACTACTCCAGTATATATTGGACAAAAGGGATGCATATAACATATGTTTGAGTGCAGAAAGTGGTTGACACTTGACAGATAACAAGTATATATACAACAAATTAAAAATTAAAATGCACAAACAAACCTCAGGGAATTCAGTATCAGGCGGCCGCTCTTGAAACTGCACACTTGGTGCATGCTGAAGTTTAGAGAGATTATCAAGAAGCTTTGATCGTATTTCATCCAACAACTGACGAGAGTTCTTATTTTCCATGTTACTTGGAGCAACATGAAGAGTATAGTCAGGACCAAAGTATTCATAGTACTCGTGTTGAGGCATCTTATCTTCTAGCTCAACCCCAAGTGCAACTCCAGTCTGCACAAAAAGAAAAAGGGTGCATTAACTCTTCAGCTTGGAGATGTACGGTCACCGCTTGAGTTATTATTTAATAGCATAAAAGTAACATGTACTCCACGTACAAGCTAGAGGTCATCTATGAAGAGCTTTCCCGTTCAGCAATGCTATATTATTTTACATTCATTTCTTCGAATAAATTATATCTTGGCATTATTTGCTAATAGCTAGAGGGTTTAAATTGCGTTCTGTGATAGATTATCTGAATATTAAAATTAGAAGGCGCAATAATCAGTTAATGATGTCCAGATAAACCAATCGGGCAACATTTATATATTTAGGTATAAAAAATTATTATCAATTTACTACTTTGAAAGTAAATCCCTCATTTTTTTCACAAAAACTATCGTTTGGTCATCTAATCTATAAATATATAAAATAAACAGAATTTGTTAAGCACTCAATTATGAGACTATTGCAGTTTCAAAAGGCAGAACCATGGCCAATTATTATGCCCTGCCTTCTGTTTTAATACATCTTATGAATTGATTCTACTTGATAAAGATTATATATCATTTTTAAAATGCATATCCAGAGACTTCCTTACTAGGGAACACTAAAATCACCTCATAGCACCAGCAGCGAGCAACATTGCGTATTGTGTAGCCTCCGCCACCGAGCAAGAGTAAGGGCACATTGAAAGATCTCATATATTTCACGCATTCAGCATGTCCTTTAATTGAGAGATTGAAGCAGCCCAACCTATCCCCTGACAAAGAGTCCGCACCACACTGTAACACAACTGCACCGGGCCTGAAAACTTCCATCACTTTGCCAATGATTGGCTTGAATAATGATTGGTAGCTTTCATCATCAATGCCATCGTCAAGAGGAACATTCAAAGAGTAATATTTTCCCTTAGAATATCCAATATCTCGTATATCTCCGGTACCCGGGAAATAATCCCCAAATTTATGGAAAGAAACCGTCATGACCCTATCAGTAGTGTAGAAAGCCTCCTCCACACCATCACCATGATGAATGTCAATATCAACATATAGCACACGCTGCATCACATAAACAAACATCCAAGTCAAATTTTATTACAGTAAAAACAAATGCTGACACGGATATATACATATATGTGTATCTATGCATGTATGTGTACATGTAGAGGGTGTGTAGCTCCTTTGTTAAAAAGGTTGCAAATTAAAAGAAATATTTACATACCTGGTGTACTTTCAGGAGTTCAAGAATAGACAATACAATATCATTAACATAGCAGAAACCAGAAGCCTCACACTTTTTAGCATGATGGAGTCCACCTGCCCAATTTATCGCAATATCACAATACTCATGGTTTAACTTCACCGCACCTCCGACAGAACCGCCTGCGTAAGTCTGACAAAAATTGTAAAGGCCATCGAACACAGGGCAGTCTTCACCAACGTTAAATCTTTTTAGCTGCCTCAACTGATCTTGCTGCGTTTCAGGGGTGATTCCCTTTAGAAAAGAAATATAGTCATCAGCATGAAACCTACAAAGGTCTTTATCCCTAGCTGAAACCGGCTTTACAACATGCATGTTTTGCAGTAAACCGTAGTGAGCTAAAAGAGCATGGGTCATGCGAATTCTGTGTGGCTTCATTGGATGACCTTGCCCATAATAGTAGTTTCCCACTTCTGGATCGTAAAAGTAATACACTTTCCTCTTCACTCCATCCGGTCCGGATGCTAGTGAATTACCTCCAGTTTCCATCTAAAACCTGAAAACCATAACTTTAAATATATAACCATTTCTGTAACATAAGTAACGCAATTCAATCTTACTTTATACCGAAACAAACAATACACACTACACGACAAAAAAAATTTATCGTTTTCCCCTACAAATTTTGTTGGTGCGGAAAAAGATTCTTATAGGTCTAATGTAGGCCTTCAGCGTACAAGTCCACTTGACCAGAAATAAATGACTGTTCATGAATACTAATGATTTAAATAATTGCTACATAAATAACATGTTGCTATCGTGCACGGTTCCTGACAAGCGCCCGTTGTTAATTATTATTCTTACATTTATTACTCATATACAAGAACCTTTTGACTCCGCAGCAACAAGCGGTAAAACATACACAAAACGCACTTTCTACACACACACACATATATACACAAAGATTCAAGTGGAGTACAGAACAAGTAACTTCCACATCAGATACTTCAACCAGGAATTAGGGTTCTCGGGCACTTAAAAAGTAAGGCAGCCAAAACAACCCTATATTTCTGACAGTTCCAAAGTTAGACCAAAATTTGCCCTAGATCCTAATTTCAAACAAAATTATGCATCAACGTAAACAAAACACAAAACAATCTAACCTACCACCAGTAAAATTTGTAACCTAAATGTAAACATCACTCCCTATCTGAACGTATCAATTCAAAATACATACATACATACATACAGATATACACTCAAACCCTAATTAAACGATTAAAATCTCAAAAATACAACACTATATAATTTAACAGAAACTGGAAACATTATAATTATAATTTAACAAGTATAAGAAGGTAGTGTATCATACCTGAGATGGTTAAATCAGCTTCATATAACGATAAAAACCTAGAAAGTTGTATGTATATTTAGTGAGTGAATTGAGAAAAAGAAGAATCGAGAAGGATCCGGTGGCTACACCGTTTTCTCTCGTTAACGAGTGAGTGTTTATGAGAAGCTAATAAATGGTCTTTCTCACTTTGAATCACAGCGGACATTTTTGGGGAGATTGGCGAAAAGGCCCAATTTTACGGGCTTATTTTTGGGCTGTTGGTTTTCGTACTAGGCTCAAAAAGAAATCAGTAAAACATTAAGCCTTTTGGTAAAACTAGCCTAGTATCCGCGCAATGCGGCGGTGACAATATTATTCAACTGTATAATTATTAAAGTAACAGTTAATTTTAAATATCGATATATCATAATTGGCCCAATATACCAAGTATGGGGGAAAATCATTAACTATATTGTCATTATATGTAAGAAAATTTCTTGTAAGTTTGTTTTAATAATATAACATGACAATCAACTTATTTCGCATGGACAGAGTATATTTTCACAATCAACATATTTTACATCAGTATAAACATAAACAAAGTAACAACTCATGGGTAAAAACACAACGGATCATCATATATTTAGGGACTAATGAATTGACCATGGGTAACTAAAACAAAATGCTGTATTTTAAGTTGAGAGTCAAAAAGAAAATTTTATGATATCGACATACCTTTAGATATGCACAGATAACTTGAGTCAAATTTCTAGTAAAAAATTTGTTGAAAATTGATTTTTTAAAGATGGGAGACAAAGATTCTTTAATAATGTTGACTACTCATACAAACATATTTCAAAAATGTAATTCTATGTTCTAATCTAATTATATGTTACTTATTTCAACATATATTTTTAGGTGAATTGAAGTAGAGTATACCAAGAAAGATGATATTACTTTAGTTTACTCCGTATTCTTCTTAAGTCTTCAACGTAAGATACTTTATGATTAAATAAAATACTAACATTTTCCTATAGTTAAAGTCCAATAACTTTTGCAAGGAAAAATCCCTTTCGAGCGGTCAGTTCACGTTCAACACTATAATAAGTTTGATGAATTTGGTAACCCACTTTAAGGGAATTTAAATAAAACCATATAATTTCCAAATTATAAAAGTTGTATACTTTCAAGATTAGCATCATCATTCATTTTTCTTTTCCAAACAAATAACTACCAAATTAGGAATATGTCATAAAATCATACACATTGCATCATGTGAAATAGAAATTACCAAAGATTAGAGAATAAACCAAAATTAAAATGCAAAAGTTAGACACCATCAAAAGTTGGACATACACAATGGAAGACCAAGCAAGTAAGCAACTAAAGAACCCAACCAAATATCTAACAAAAAAATATAAATATATACGAAGTGATTTATACACTTTTTAGTATTTCTTGATAAGATTAAAAGCTTTTACACTAAACAATTCATATTTAAGAAGTAAATCTGTTTTTTTTTTAAAATAAAAATACAAAAACATTGAATAGGATTAAAAAAAATTAGCTAGAGGAGTCTATCTAAAACGTATACAAACAAAATAAAAAAGTTAGATCTGAAAATAGATAGGCTTTAGAGTCTTCATGAAATGAGATAGAGAATGAGTAGATGTAGATGTACATTTTATTTGTATCGTGGTGTGTTATTATAGTACAAATTGTGGGTGATTCATGGTGTGTAAATTTCATTTTCAGTAGACTTGAATGTAGGCGGTGGTGGTGGAAGACGTAGTGACTTGATAGTTGGCCGTGGTAGTTGGATGGTTGATTGGTTGGTGGTGGGTCTTACGATTGATGCTCGCAGGTTAGAAAGAGAGAGTAATTGTGTGTCTTTTTTGGTTAAATGTATTTGCTCATCTGTTTAGTGTGTTACCAACTTACCATATAAGTAGGTTAAAATATGAAGGGATGTGATTAAAGCATGAAGGATTCAATAGCCCAGATTCATTTTACTTAGTCTTAAAAAATACTATACAACATTGAGCTACAAATGGCTCAATTTAAAATTATATATATTATGAGTGTTCTCGACACAAAGTTGTTTCACTGATAATAATTTCAATAAATAAATTAATTAAATTAAATTAGATTAAAGTACAAAAAGGGAAAGAAATATTTTGCTTAAATAAGCATATCAAAATCCATTCAAATAATTATTCTTCATTTACCATCAACTCTCGAGTAGTTTCTTTATGCAAATTAATCATGGATTGCTGATAGGATGAACTCACTAATTCACAAGTAGATGAACTTCATAATTCCGGAATGTTTGTTGTATATTATCATTTTCAACTCCAAATCAGTAAGCTCGATCACACAAAGAAAAATACTCATCATTGAACATCTCTTTTCGTATGAAGTTATAAACCGCAAAATTATACAATAATAACGCCCATTTGTATGTCAAAGGGGAATGTGGTCGTTCTCTAAATGAATGGCTCATTTCCTTCGGCCTAATTAGTTGATTTTTTCCGAATAGGTTTATTATCATCAGTTACAGCTATTGCCAAAATAACACAGTGCTATAATGTAACATGTTGTGTACTACTTTGCAGTTTGTTGTTTGTATATTTACGTTGCACTAATACCATACCTTAGTAATCTTTTATTCTCAAACTTAGAATAAAACAATTTTGACAATAAAAATATCCAAAGTACCTCAAATATATAAACACATCAATCAAGCCAAATTGCACAACAAAAACTAAAAATTAAAACAATGGCATTTTATCTTATTTCATGGTCACAGAAATTACTTTAATTAAACTAAAAACATATCAGGAGAAGAAATCATAGTGTTATTGTTGGGTCAGATTGTCTGCTGATGCAAAATTGGAAATTAATCTAAGTATAGTTAATACTGCTGGAACTATTTGTTAGTACTGCTAGCTTTGGTTTGCACCGTTGGTTGAAGTTTACGCTGCTGCAGCTGTTACAACCGGTGGACTATTCTCAGTTTTCACCGCCAAGTCATCTGAAGTTAATACCGCTAGTCTAGTTTACATGGTTTCCACCGCTGGTACAGATAGCAGCGGAAACAATGCCTAGTGGATCCGTCAGACTTGCACGTGCAGTGAACAGTAATTACAGACCATGCTTCGCAGAAATACAGATACAGAGTTAGATTAGTTTCCAAACTTTAATGAGGATAACTTGTAAAAGAAAATTCTAATAATATAATAGAGTTTTCTTATTTTCAATGGTATGGCATGCATATTAGTTGGTGTACTTTGTTTTGACTATATGTATGGCTCATCATCTTCATTGTAAAAAAATAGCTTCAAGGTTTTCTCTTTGTAAAAACCCTGATACAAGTATAAGTGTATCCGTATTATTACCATCAATAATAATATTGAAGCTTTGATTGTTAAATTATTTCTTGTTGTTCATATGATTAAAATCTTCCTTGTTAACAAGTGTTATTCCGCAAACTTCTTGTTAATACTTCAAAGCTTTTAGTTAGTTAAATCTTGACATTGTTCAAGTCTGGGATTCACAAGTGGTATCAGAGCAGTTGTTAGCTTTGAATACAGGAAGTGTTAAGCTTTAGAGTTTAGGCTACATTTAAGGTTGATTTTAGAAGGTACTTTAAGAATGTCTGCAGAAACTTCAGATGGGATTCAAGCAACAAAGATTCCAATACTCAAACCTGATGAGTATGAGATGTGGAGAAACAGAGTTCGGCAATACATGTTGCTTACAGATTATCAAATGTGGGACATTGTTGAAAATGGTCCAAAATACAAAACTGATGCAAATGGTGTTAGACTACCAAGAGCAGCACCAACCTCTGATCTTGAAAGAAAGGAGAGAGCAACAGAGATGAAAACTCTCAGTACTCTCTTGATAGCCATTCCAAATGAATATCAAAGTAATTTTGATCAGTGTGCAGATGCAAAGGTTCTGATGGAAGCACTGGACAAAAGATTTGGTGGAAATGCAAGCACCAAGAAGAACAAAAGATCATTGCTCAAGCAACAGTTTGAAAACTTTAGAGCCACAAAGTTCGAAACTTTAACCCAAGTCTTCGACAGATTCTCAAAGTTAGTGGGTGATCTGGAAAATCACAAGGTCAACATAGATAAGGATGATCTTAATAGAAAATTCTTAAGATCATTGGGAGATGAATGGACAATGTATGCAGTTGGGTTAAGGCAGAAAAGTGATTTAGATGATAAGGAGTTAAGTGACTTGTATAATGATCTTAGATCATTTGAATCGGAAGTTGAAAGCAAAAAACAAGCAGATGGTTACTCTCAAAGTGCACAAAATGCAGCATTCATATCTACTGGTAAAAGACAAACTGAGTCAAAGTCTTATGGTGGAATATCAGTTGGATATGTATCTGGATCTGGGTCACTACCACAGGACATATCTTATGATCAAGTTATGGAAGCTTTCTTTGCAGCTCGTGTAAACTCATCACTTATTCATGAAGAATTGGAGCAAGTCAATCCTGATGACCTTGAAGACATGGATCTGAAATGGCAGATGGCTATGATTTCCATGAGGGTAAAGAGATACTTACAAAGGACATGAAAGAGTAATTTAGCTTTGAGAAGAGAAGACAACGCTGGGTTTGATAAGAGTAAGGTAGAATCTTACAATTGTCACAAGATGGGTCATTTTGCTAGAGAATGCAGATCTCCAAAGCAAGAAGGAAATGATCAAAGATCAGGTCAAAGAACTGGTGGGTACAATAGAAATCAAAGAAGAAACATTCAAATTCAAGATACTTCCATAAATGCTCTAGTATCTTTGGATGGACTTGGAGTAGATTGGAGTGATCAAGATCAAGTTGAAGAAGTGCAAAATCTTGCACTAATGGCTCAAACAGAAGCTGAAGATTCAGATGAGGTTCCATATGAGGTACAAGCTAAATTATGTTCTAATGTATGCAAGAAAACTGTCAAACACTATAGAGATCATAATGCTAAAATCTGTAATGAGCTAAAAGAATGGGACATAAAAAATAAACACTATGTTGCTTCAATTGAAGATCTGGAAAACAGAATTAAAGCATATCAACAAAATGAGACTCAATTTGTTTATGATATTGAGTATGTCAAATATGAAAGAGATGTTTTAAAAGATAAAGTTGAAGATCTTCAAAAATTATTAGCTCAGGTCTCTAGTGAAAAGGAAAGCATGAAATTGACAGTATGAGATCTTGAAAATGCATCAAAGAGTGTTCAAAACATAATTGACTCACAGATTCATAATAAAATTAAAACTGGATTAGGATACAGTTTAAACAATGTACCCCCACCTTATAATCACAACTACTTTCCTCCTAAAACTAATTTAGACATGAATAAGCTTAAGGAGTGTATGATAGAAGAAGTTAAAAAGGTGGATCCAGTTATAGTTTTAAAAGAAAATGTGTATGTTGAAAATGTGGAGATAACAGATTGAAACTCTGATGATGATAATGAATCAAAACCTGAGTGTAGTAAGACTGAAACATCATGTGAAAAGGAAATGAAATCTCTCATTGAATTAGTTTCTAATCTGAAGAAAGAAAAAATTGTAGAGGGTAAGAAAATGTTTCAGGAAAGAGCAAAGCTTAATTTGGAAAAGATGAACAACACAGATAACAAACTCAAAACAGGTCTAGGCTTTGTTAACAATAAGGGCAAGTCAATATGTGAATCTGTTAACAAGCCTGTGTCTAAAAATCTTGAGTCTGTAAATTGTTCAAAATGTATGTGCAAAACAGGCAGCTCATCATCTTTATCTAAACCAAAGGCATATTCCAGAGGAAATCAAAGAAACTGAAATCAAATGGTATCACAAAAATTGGGATCGAATTTTCAAAGGATTGATGAGAAGGCTTGTTACATATGCGGACGAACCAATCATCTTCAACATGATTGCTTTCATAATCCAAGATTTCAAAGGATTGTGAAACCTTCATGGACATATGTTGATAGAATTAATCATCAAAATTTTAAATCAAAAATTAATTATATTAACATGGTTAAGAAAAGCAAGGCTTCTATAGTTAACACTGTTGCTTCAAAACAAAAAGCAGTGTTAACTAGACGGAGAGCCAACAGTGGAAATCAGAAGACATTTGCAGCAACAAAATTTAAAACCGCCAAGCATATTAAGACTGCCAGCAATATTAATACCGCTAAACAAGTTGCCACTGCTAACACAGTTAAGACTGCTCGTCCAGTTAAAACTGTTAAAGTAGTTAACACTTCTAGTAGTATTAACACTGCTACCAATCTCAAGACTGTCAAGCCTTTAAATACTGGTTCAACTTCAAAATCCTTTAAACCAGTATCTGCTGCTATGTCTAACATAAGTTGGACTTGGAAATTAAAAAATAATGACAAATCAAAAATTTCCAAGAACAACAGTGCATCACAATCAATGACCTTCAAAAGGGTTGACTGGGTGAATGCACAAGGGATACCCAAAACCAAATTGGTTTGGGTTTCCAAGAAAAACTAATTTCTGTTTAAATTATATGTGCAGAGCAAGTCAAGGAGTACATGGCACATTGATAGTGGTTGCTCTAGGCACATGACAGGTGATAAAAGCAAGTTGCAGAACTTCAAGAAATTTGATGGAGGTCCTGTAGCTTTTAGAAGTAGTCCCAATGGTGGAAGGATTACAGGAAAAGGAATTATCAACAGTGATAAGATAAGCTTTACTGATGTGTATTTTGTTGAACAATTGAAGTATAATTTGCTAAGTGTGAGCCAAATTACTGAGAAAAAGAATCCAGTTCACTTCACAGACACAGAATGTTTTATTCTTTCTGATAAATTTAAGCTTGATCCAAATATGATCTTAATGAAAATTCCAAGAAAGAATAACATTTACTGTTGTGACTTAGCAAATTTCATACCTCAAAAGGAGTTAAATTGTCTTATTTCAAAAGCTACTGTTGATGAATCTGATCTTTGGCATAGAAGGATGTGTCACATGAATTTCAAAACCATTAACAAACTTGTTAAAAGCAAACTTGTTAGGGGTTTACCTGAGAAAACATATTCATGTAATGTTCACTGTGTTGCCTGTCAAAAAGGCAAGCAACATAAATCCGCTTATAAGTCCAAAATCATGAATTCAAATTGCATTCCTTTACACTTACTGCACATGGATTTGTTTGGACCAACGAATGTGAGTAGTATAGGGAAGAAATCATATTGTCTTGTGATCATTGATGACTTTAGCAGATTTTGTTGGGTATTCTTTCTTAGGACAAAAGATGAAACTGGTGAGCAACTTAGATCATTCATCACTAAGATAGAAAATCAAATGAATCTGAAAGTTAAAATCATTAGAAGTGACAATGGTACAGAATTTAAAAATCAATTGATGGATAAATTCTGTGATTCAAAAGGTATTGAAAGACAGTTTAGTGCTCTTAGAACTCCACAACAAAATGGGGTTGCTGAAAGAAAGAATAGGATACTAATTGAGGCTGCTAGAACAATGTTAGCAGATGCCAAATTACAAATGACTTTCTGGGCTGAAGCAATTAGCACTGCTTGCTATGTTCAGAACAGAACCTTAGTCATTAAGCCTCACAACAAGACACCATATGAGCTAATTTTCAATAGAAAACCTTTAGTTAGCTTTTTGAAACCATTTGGATGTCCTGTTACCATCTTAAATACCAAGGATCACTTAGGCAAATTTCAAAGCAAAGTTGATGAAGGATGTTTTGTTGGATACTCTATTCCCAGTAAAGCCTATAGAGTATTTAATCACAGAACTAGAATTGTGGAGGAAACAATGAATTTGACTATCAATGAACACACTCCAAATGTTGTAGGAACAGGACCAGCACACTTGTTTAACTTAGATGCTCTAACCAAATCATTTAGACACTTGTATGAGACATCAAATGCAGGTACAAATGCAACTGTGCAGGTTGAAGCATATAAGAAAAAGGGAAAAGCACCTGAATATGTTCTCTTTCCCATCTGGACTCCTGATCCTCCAGAATTTTTTGAATCTCCACAACAACAAACTCCAGAACAAATCACAACCATTGATGATGATGAGAATACATCATCAGATCCTGATCTACAACAAAGAGATGAGGAAGAAGATCAAGGAAATGCTGAGAATGCATCAGATCATGTAGATGAAGATCAAAGTCCACCATGTCATAATGTGTCTGATCCCACTGATTTGGATCAGAACATGACAAATCTTGAGACCAGTATTCCTGAATCATCTTCATCACATTATCAAGCTCACAAAAGCTATCTTCCTTTGGATAATGTGATTGGTCCCATAGATGCACCCATGCAAACCAGAAGGCAATCAAGAGATAATGAAGAAGACATCAACACTTCATTATTTGCATGTTTCTTATCTCAGATAGAACCTAAGAAAGCAATTGAAGCTTTAAAGGATTCTAGTTGGGTTGAAGCAATGCAGGAAGAACTGCTTCAATTTAAGATCCAAGAAGTGTGGACTCTAATGGATCTTCCAAAAGGTAAAAGGCCCATTGGCACTTAGTGGGTGTTCAGAAACAAGAAGGATGAGAGAGGGATTGTCATAAAGAACAAGGCAAGATTAGTTGCTCAAGGTTATTCTCAAGAAGAAGGTATTGATTATGATGAAGTTTTTGCTCCTGTGGCAAGAATTGAAGCAATCAGATTGTTCTTGGCCTATGCATCTTTCAAGAACTTCAAAGTGTATCAAATGGATGTAAAAAGTGCATTTCTTTATGGAAAAATTGAGGAAGAAGTGTATGTGTGTCAACCTCCAGAATTTGAGGATCCTATACATCCTGATAAGGTATACAGATTGGATAAGGCATTGTATGGTTTGCATCAAGCTCCTAGAGCCTGGTATGATACATTATCTGTATATCTTTTGGAAAATGGATTCAAAAGAGGTTCCATTGATAAGACTTCGTTCACAAAAAGAATCAAGAGTGATATTCACTTGTTCAAATATATGTTGATGACATCATTTTTGGTTCTACAAAAGATTGTTTGTGCAAAGAATTTGAATCTCTAATGCATCAGAAATTCAAGATGAGCTCAATGGGTGAGCTAACATTCTTTCTGGGATTGCAAGTAAATCAACATTCTAATGGTATCTTCATTCATCAAGGGACATAGGTGAATGACATTCTAGAAAGGTTTGGATACAAGGATGTGAAGTCTGCTAGCACTCCAATGGAAACTCACAAACCACTGGTTGCAGATCTTGAGGGGGAGAGTGTTGATGAACACTTATATAGATCCATGATTGGATCCCTTATGTATCTAACATCAAACAGACCAGACATCATGTTTGCAGTTTGTGTATGTGCAAGATTCCAAGCAAATCCCTAACAATCACATCTTTATGCTGTCAAAAGGATCTTTAGATATCTCAAAGGTCAATCAAAATTGGGCCTATGGTATTCAAAAGATTCTGCATTTGAGCTTATTGCTTATACTGATAGTGATTATGGAGGTGCAAATGTGGATAGGAAGTCCACATCAGGAGGATGTCAATTTTTAGGAGACAGGCTAGTCTCATGGCAATGCAAAAAGCAAACCACTGTGTCCACTTCAACAGCAGAAGCAGAGTACGTTGCTGCAGCAAGTTGCTGTGCTCAGATCTTGTGGATTCAAAATCAATTGCGGGATTATGGTTTGCAATTTTTAAATACTCCCATGTATATTGACAATAATTCTGCTCTCAGTATCATCAATAACCCTGTTAAACACTCAAAAACTAAACATATTGAGATTAGATATCATTTTATCAGAGATTGCAATGAGAAAAGATTGATTTAGATTTTCAAAGTCCATACTGACAATCAATTTGCAGATCTATTCACTAAAGCATTTGATGTGGGTAGATTTACATATTTGATAACAAGTATTGGAATGATCAATTTAACATAAATCTTTTTCATTAATATCATTTTGTATATATATCTCATAAAGTGTTTAATAAGGGTTAATTGTTATATCTGTGATGTTAACACTGTAACACCCCCAAATTTGATTGATTTGCGGAAGCACGATTTGGGTGTTACTAATCAATAACAAAGCACAAAGATATATAGTAAACGACTCTATATGCGTCGTTTTAACAAAATATATTGATATTGAAATGTTTACAACATTTATAGCTTTACATAGCTCGAGTTTAAATAAAAGGAGATTTCAGTACATAAGTACTTGTACAAAATATACTAAAGCAAGAAAATCTCAATCATCTGTATGCTGACTCGAGCTAAAAGTCCTGAAGCCGAAGCAATCTACTGCTTGGTACCTGCGATACATGCTAAATGGGTCAGCTAAAGCTGGTGAGCTCACAGGTTTGAAATCAAGTAAGATAGTATGAACCGCAAGATTTAATAATGATTGAATTGCATCCAGCAATTGAAATGATAGTAATCGTGTATACAGCCATGAGCACATAGTTGAGCTTAACTCGAGGGCCGGGTCCCCTATAGAGAATTCCGGGCGAGGTGCCTCCACGAATGCCTAATCAACATTCGTCTTCCCAAATATTAGTACGTCCGTTTACCCGGTTAGTGCTTGCTAACCCGAACGAGGAGGGTCAATCCTATATGGTACCATATACTAATATTCACGCTACAACGTATTAACAACTATGCTGACGGAGGACTTTAAATGATTAGTGAGTAAAACTCATGTAGTATATAAAAGTTGTACTTGCGTTCACATGTTAAAAATAAGCATTGCATCACACCCCTGAGTAAAACAGTAAAAAGAGGGGCTATGAGACTCACCTGAGTCTGAAAGCGTTTAAATAAACGTAAGTTGATTAGCCGAGTGATGAAGTCCAAATACTTGTAACCTGAGGGTGTCCACGACACGCGATGGTTATAAACATGATTGGGTATCTCAAAAGATCACCCTTGTAGTTGTTACACAACTATATATGTCCAAATTACTACGATTTGGTTGATTATTGGATTTATGTTTTGAAAACGTGTACGGCCCGTTGGTGATTAATTGTAATAATAGTCCTGATGTTGTCACATTGATTTCGAAGTGTTATACTCGAAAAGTATTTTCCACTATGTTTGAAAAGTTGTATCGTATAAACGTTTTGAAGTCATACAAGTTTGACACTTGGTGAGAAATGTGCTTACGGAATCTAAGTACGGGGGTCCGGGGGCAGCGCCTTTGGCGGGGTCCAAGGGGCTGGCCCCTGGCTGGGGTCGAGATGCCAGATCAGCTCGAAATTTTTTTATTTCTACTATATTGCTTTGGTGAAAAACGCATCTGGGATCTGAATTCGGGTAAAATCGAGTGATAAATTTCGAGTCTCGACACTTAGTAAAAAATCTGAGTTTTCTGTGTTTTGCGACACAACGTGCGACACAAGGTTTGTCTTGCGACACAAGGGTTGTGTCGTGCGACATAAGGATTATGTCGCATAAAATATGCGACACAATATCTATACGACACAAAGGTTGTGTCGCATAGATTCGAGATGCTGATTCAACAGCGACATAGTGATAGTGTCGTATAGTAATTGCGACATAAGGTACGACACAATATTGTGTCGCATAGGATACGACATAACTGGTTTCATACGACACAAGATACGACATAAGAGGCAAAATACGACACAACATGCGACACAAGGCTTGTGTCGCATGGAAGAACATCAGCCCAGAAAGTCCGACTGTCGAGATTTTTCCGGCCAAAAACCCAATTCATACCCGTTTTTAAGCTATGAAATCATGTTCTACACTTTGTAATGGACATATATAAGTTATATAAACAACTAACAAGTGAAAATACTAAGAATCGAGAGGTTTCGGGATTTTGTCGGAAGCTTACAAGTTGCCGAAATGGAAATCCGGAAAGATAGAAATGTAGATCGTTGCGAGGTGGTCGTGAATCTCTAAAAATATTGATGATCCGAGTGCGTTTGATTGTGTTATTTGTCGATTTATGATGGTGGTGGTGGTTTAATGTTTAGAGAGAAAAATGAAAGAGAAAATGAAGAGAGAGAGTGAGGTAATAGAAAATGAGGAAAAAGGAAGGGAAAGTGGGAGGTTATCCTCCCATTTTTCAGTCTCCGACTCGCGCTCCGTGCGGTGTTCGTTTACTCCGTCGTTTAGCGTTTTAATAAATATTTCGCGCGTTAATTATCCATTTTTAAAATACGAATTTTGTTTAACAATTTAATTAAATTGTTTTACCAATTATCTAATAATTTAAAGATTTAAAATGTGATTTAAATAATTTGCGTATTTTGTTGTTAATTAGGTAAGTTTCAATTGTACGATACGAATTGTAATTTGAACATTATTAAAATAATATTTTTAACATAATAGTGTTACTCAATAAAATTTGTCACCAACGTCCGTATTTATGGAATCGAAATACATTCGATTTAAATTGCGTACGATTTAATCCAATCGCATTTTCGTATATATTCAACAATATATAATATTCGATACATTAATTAGCCTAACACAGAACTAATTACATGTATTAACAGAGAATTAGGCACTAATTACTAGTCCTAATTTGGCGGGTGTTACAAACACTGCCAGCATTTATTTTAATACCGCCAGTACACAAGTTAATACCGTCAGTGCAAATATAACTACTGCCAGTTCAGTCATTATGTTAGCACTGCCAGTTCTAAGTTATCATCACCGGTCATAACGGGTACTTGTCATATTTTGGAACTTTTGTTTTGTGTGTATATACATTTTGTGTGCAGGTTGCAGATTTAGTTTAGATGTGTGGCTGATTTTTGTTAAACTAAAATCCAAAAGTTTTATCACCACATATTTTTTTTTGTGTGAGAAAGATTCCAATGTGTTTAAGTACAACTTATTCACATCTTTTTAGGAGAATAGTAATATTTTCAGTCTTTCAATCTTTCTTATTTTCAAGATTCTAATCATAGCTCTGGGTTCTATAACTTCGTGTTTACCAAACAAAAATGTCATTCATCATTTCAAAGTTTTTCAAGAAACTCAAATCTTTCAAGGCAAAATTGAACCCAATTGCGGAACAAGCTGTGATTGTTAATGAAATTCCAACTTCCTACTTGTTTGACAATTACTATTCTCCAAGAGATCATTTTTCTGCTGAAACTTCTGGAAATACAACTTCTGGAACCTCTGACAATGAGATTCAAGAAGAACCAAATCCGGAGCTGATCAGTTTGGATGAATATCATCAAATGGAGGCTATCCAAGAGTATGAGCATGATCATGTAGTTGAAACACTACAAGAGCAGATTCAGCAACTGGACAACTACAACTGGGGGTTAATGCATCAATGTCGAGAAACTGAGACTAGGCGACGCATTGCTAAAAGATCTCTTCTAAGGAAAATAAAGGACAGATTACTTCATTGGAAATACTTGGCAAAAAGAGCAAAAGCCAAAGCCAAGTTATGGATCAAGTGTAGACTGGATCCATCAAATGAAGCCAAATATAATTATATTCCTCCTTACACTTCCCATAGAGATCATCTGATGAATCGCCATTATGCTCAAGACATGGAATTTCAGGATCTCCAAGATCCTGAATTGTTTAAAAAAAAAAAAAAATGTTACAACCGCTAGCTATAGTTACAACCGCTAGCTATACTAGTTATAGTTACAACCGCTAACTATACTAGTTATTCTGTTAACACCGTCAGTCTAACTATCTGTTTTGCACTGCCAGTGATATTGTTATAGTTAGCACCGCCGGTGTCTTTTTCACTGTTTTAAATTAGGGCTTGTAACTACCGCTAGTTTATAACAGGAAAAAGGGTGAAAATCTTTCATTTTCACTTACAACTTTTACTCGCTCTCAAAACTTGAAATCCTCGACCAAAATCATCAAATCTTCGCACTCAATTTCAAGTTTAAATCGATCATGGCTTCGTCTTCTTCATCTGAAACTCTTGCAATCGCGGAGAAACACAATGTTCTCGCATTTCTGCAGAAAGCTCAGGGATCAGATGATTATCATGAGATGATTGATTTTCTGCTACGAAGCAACCTTAAAGAAGCTCTTACTGTAAACCCCATCATCTACGTTTCTCATTTAAATGATTTCTGGACATCGGCAAAAAGAACAGAAATCGACGGGGTCACTACTATTGTTGGAAAGGTTGCTGGGAAAGTGATCAAAATTTCCGAGGCTTCAATTCGTGCTCACTTATTACTGCAAGATGCAGATGGTATGGATTGTTATCCTATTCGTGAAATTTTTGATAAATTAAAATTGTTAGGGTATGAGGGGGAGAATGATGGTAGACTAACATTTTTTAAATCTATGTTTTGCCCCCATTGGAAATATTTAATTCATACCCTACAACAATGCATTTCTCAAAAAAGGACTTCTTTTGATCAGTTTGGCAGCAATATTGCAACTGCAATAATCTGCTTAGCAAATGGAGAGAAGTTTAACCTTTCAAAATTAATTTTTACTGGAATGTTGTATAATCTGGAGCATCCCAAAGATAAAATTTTAATGTATCCAAGGTTTTTGCAACATTTTTTCAACAAAGATTTGAAAGATTTGCCAACTACTGGTGGCAAGATTGTTATCTCTTCTCATTATAAAAAGGTTTTTGCAAATATGAAGAGAAAATGTACTGTTAAAGGTACTGCCTTCTCTGAGAGGGTTACACCTTTAACTACACATATGTTGAGAGCAGAAGCTGGTCCATCAACCAATTCTACACCTGCAGTTCAGGAGGAAGATACACCCCCTTCCTCTCATCCCAAAACTGCAGTGAAATCATCAAAGAGAACAAGGGACCCCAAACCATCCAAACATAAAGCCAAAAAGGCTAAGAAACAGGCATCTGAGACTCCTCTTTCTCAGATGTCTCAGTCTGAATTAAACATAAATGAGGTGGTCAATGTAGAGAGTGATGACCATATGGAAAGGGCTGCCACTACTGTATCTACCTCAGAAGGAGTACAGGACAGTGGTAATGGAAATATGACCCAATCCATGGCAACACAAGATGCAGAGATTCTAATGGATTCCTCTAATGCAGAGGACCCAATGGATATCATTGCATCTAGTGGTCCCAGTACCAAGAACAAAGGGGCCTCTACCAGTCATGCTAGGCATGATGCAGGTTCCAGTGATCCATCAAAGGAGGTTAACACTTCTAGAGATGGTGAGGACAGTTCTTTACTAAATGAATTGACGAATACTTGTACCAAGCTGTGTGATATGGTGAAAAAGCAGGGTGAGGAAATTGTTGATCAAAGAAAGCAATTGAAGGAGTTGAGAGGTTTAGTAGAGGAGCTGTTAAATGAAAGAAACATAAGTAAAGAAAAGGCAGAGAAGAAGAAGTCTGAGAGTTTGAAAAGGCTAGTTAGAGGTGGGAAAAAGAAAGTAGTTGAATCAACCTTTGATTCATCCAGTTCTTCTGAAAGCAGTGATAAAAATGATGAAAATCAATGGTGCTTCACAGGGGCTATGCCTACATCTGCTGTATCAAAAGATCAAGCTGACAAACTTCTTGCAGAAGATGATCAAAGAAAAGAACTTGAAGCAGAAAATGAGAATCCTCCTCTATTTTCAACTCTTGAGACAAATGATGATAAGATCGATGATTATGAAGAGATGGGTGATGGTGAAAGAACAGTTCTTGGAACAGGCTTGTTTGAAGATGTTCAACCAGAAGAAGTAGAAGCTACCATAATAAATGTGATAAATGATGCATTAGATTTGGAGTTGCCTACTTCTACTACTGATGTTGAGAAACCAGTTTCCACCGCTGGGGATAAGAATAGTACCGCTAGTGAAATTCCAGTAGTTTCCACTGCTGGCACTAGTACTGCTATTGAAACTCAATTGGTTTCATCTGCTGCAACAAATACCACCACCTCTGAGCAGCCTAATCCAGTTATAACTGGTGAAGTAGATAAACCAGTTACTACTGCAAGTGATGAGCATACTGCTGCAGAAGCTTTAGTTGAAGTGGCTAAGTCTGCTCAAACAAGAAATATGGGTATATCACTGAGAGAGCCTGATGTTGACAAAAGGCAAGAAGATGTCAAAATAAATTTTAAAGAAAAAGAAATGTCTGCATCAAAAGATAAAGGCAAAGGTATTCTTGTGGAGCCAGAGAAGCCAATGAAAAGAAAGCATCTTGAGGCTATAAGTGAAAATGTGGCAAGACAACTTCAAGCCCATTATGAAAACGAAAGAGGAGGTGAATACATTGAGGTGGATGTAGGAGATGATGTGAAGGTTCTGATGACCCCAGAGGAACAAGTCCACTTTGATCATCTATTAGCTGATGGATCTAGTAAGGCTCAAATGGAAGCATTCACTCCTGATCAAAGGTTAATGTGGTATCTGGATATGCTTGAACAAAGAAGAAAGCATATGTCAAAGAAGAAAATGGAGGAGAAAAGAAAGAAAGCTCCCAGTCTTAGGCAGCTAAAGGATAGATATGCAAGAGTGGTGAGAAATTATACTGGGCAGACATTGAAAACCCTGATGGCTATGGACTTCTATGATCTTGAGAAGAAATACTTAAGAATTCAGAAAAAGAAGGAAGAACAGGCCAAGAAAAGAGAAGAAGAGGAAGCAAAAGATGCTCATAATAAAAAGTTGACTGCAGAAGAAATAGAAAGAAATCAAAGGACTGCAGAGATCAACAGGGCAAAGGCTGAGTTGGAAAGGAAAGAAAAAGAAGAATTGGATGCTTTGAAAAGAAATATTCCAAAGGAAACAATTCAATTCAGAAGAAGAGGAAAGATGATGGATGTTCAGAATACATTTGAAGAGATGTCAAAGAATGTAGATAAATCTGAAGCTGAAACAGAAATGCATTCTGAGATACATTCTACATCTAAGTCTGCACAGTTCACTGAAGAGGAAGTAGTTGATTGGGACAAGATCAGAGCAATGGTAGAAGTTGAGGAACCTAAGGTGCCAATTGCTGTACATTTTTCTATCATTGATTGGTACTTTGTAGATGATGAAAAGATGAAGAAATGGCTCAAAATTGTGAGAGCTGGTGACTCAGAAGAAAGGTTTCTATCCTTCTACAGATGTGTTCAAAAGCTTTCCAGAGATGATCTGGATGATATGTGGGAGATTGCAATGAGAAAATATCAGAATTCTAAGAAATACAGTAATGAAGAGAGGGTCTACAACTATCTTTCAATTCTGTATGAAATGGATGCTGAAAATGAATACTACAAAGATATGACACGTGCAAAAGTATGGCTTTGTCACTCTCACAATGGAGTTCATGTGGTGTAGCTTCAAAGTAGTGTATTTGCATATTTCTTCATTGGCATAGAATATCCATGGAATCTAGGTCAGTTAGCTTCTATGCTCAAGCTGAATATCAAATGTGATGATCTAGATATAGCTGCTTCTTTAGTTCATGAAGTTCAGAACTATTATAAGAAGGCACTTGCAAAGTATGCTGTTGAAAGTGAAGAATATAGAAAGAAAAGGGCTGAAGAAATCAAAAAGAACTTCAAGAAGAATCTGAAATAGAAAACTTGAGTCTGTTCATGGAAAGATCAAGTTTAGGGGGAGATTGTTGGGTCAGATTGTCTGCTGATGCAAAATTGGAAATTAATCTAAGTATAGTTAATACTGCTGGAACTATTTGTTAGTACTGCTAGCTTTGGTTTGCACCGTTGGTTGAAGTTTACGCTGCTGCAGCTGTTACAACCGGTGGACTATTCTCAGTTTCCACCGCCAAGTCATCTGAAGTTAATACCGCTAGTCTAGTTTACATGGTTTCCACCGCTGGTACAGATAGCAGCGGAAACAATGCCTAGTGGATCCGTCAGACTTGCACGTGCAGTGAACAGTAATTACAGACCATGCTTAGCAGAAATACAGATACAGAGTTAGATTAGTTTCCAAACTTTATTGAGGATAACTTGTAAAAGAAAACTCTAATAATATAATAGAGTTTTCTTATTTTCAATGGTATGGCATGCATATTAGTTGGTGTACTTTGTTTTGACTACATGTATGGCTCATCATCTTCATTGTAAAAAAATAGCTTCAAGGTTTTCTCTTTGTAAAAACCCTGATACAAGTATAAGTGTATCCGTATTATTACCATCAATAATAATATTGAAGCTTTGATTGTTAAATTATTTCTTATTGTTCATATGATTAAAATCTTCCTTGTTAACAAGTGTTATTCCGCAAACTTCTTGTTAATACTTCAAAGCTTTTAGTTAGTTAAATCTTGACATTGTTCAAGTCTGGGATTCACAGTTATAATGGATGAGAATGGGTGAGAAAGAGTGAGGACTCAGGATTAATTAAGAGTTGGAAGGACTTATTTGTAATCATTTTGAAATTCAACAAAGAATGTGGTTTGTTGGGATTGATTGAGATCACAAGACATCACTAGTAGATAACGGGTATGTTTGGCGCAAGTAGCTGGAGCTGGTAGCTTGTAGCTGGAGCTGGTAGCTTGTAGCTGGTAGCTTGTAGTTGGTAGCTTGTAGCTGGAGCTTGTAGCTGGAGCTTTTGGTAATATTTGTGTTTGGCAGAGTAGTTGGAGCTTGTAGCTTATGAATGTAAAATGACATAAAAGGACAAATATATTAATTTTAATAGATGAATATAATTATTTGAAGGGTATTTATGTAATTTCACCTTTCATAAGCTACAAGCTACTTCCATAAGCTACTTCAAGTAGCTTATGGTTTTGGAGCTTATGAAAACCATAAGCTACTTAAAATTTTATTAGCCAAACGGAGCTTATGAAAACCATAAGCTACAAGCTACAAGCTCCAATAAGCTCAAAAAATGAGCGTGCCAAACATAACGTTAGAGAATGTTTTTTTTTCTCAATTAAAAGTTATAAGCAATTGTAAATAGTTGACCGGATGATAGATTTTTTTAGTTGGTTCCATACCTAATTGAAATATAAAATTAACATTTTTTAATGGGCTTATGCTTGACCGAATACTCCAAATGGCTCTTGTTAAAATATTGTAAGTCCAAACAAAATGCCCCTTAGATTGTTGAAACATAAACATATAATCCTACAAAAACCCTAACCGGCTTGGCTGAGACACAGTGCGACGACCATGGTGCCACGTGGTTATGACAACTCGGTCGACGTGGTTGCGACTTCAATGTGACATCGGTGCGACAGCTTGACGACCTTGTTGCGACGTGTTGGCAACCTTGGTGCGACATATCTATGACTCGGTGGCGACGTATGTGACTCGTTGCGTTGGGATAGTGCAGCGAGTGTGACCTTAGAGCGACGTGGGACAATGATACAGTGTACGACGTGGTTAAATTTGTTTGCCAGCAACGTGACTAACTTTCTACATATTGATGACATCATAACTTTCAATTTTATTTAAAAAGAAAATAAATAACAAAAAACCGTATAACATGACAATTCATGTAACATTATTAGAAAACAATCCTAAATCTAAGACTTATAAGGATACACTTCTAAACGAATATTTTTGATGAGATTAGACTTTCATCAAATAAATTGAAATTTTCAAGAAATGTAAATTACTGAATAAGTTTGTTAATCTCAATTCAATTCAATTTTTAATCAAATACCATTTTAGAATGAAATTAAAATTATAATTTCATTAAATTATGCGAACCTAATGCAGTCTAAGTCATACGACTACCTAATTTAGACCCTGGATTTCATTCAATAAAACTATCATGTTATTTCGAAGAACAGTTTTCAAAGGGTTGGTTTTACATTGGATGGATGATGCGAACATATGCCATAAACCGATAAACGCTTTACCGTAGGTTTCTATAATCTAACACAAGGAAAAGCGTAATATATCTACGAATTCTGTAAAGCTTTCCAATATCTTGAGCAAGACGGATTCAGATGTATTGCTTGAAGAATCCATCTCAACGGATTTCTCTTATATTCTTTTGTTCTTGATGAATGCATACCATCTTCCGACAATCCTAAAAGCAAATGCATTTGAAGAAAGATCTCGCTAGGCCTCATCTCTGCACATGTCATCAACATTTATAAAAAATAAAATAAAAACAAAGGTGGCAATTTCAACCCATTTACATTATTAAATGGTCAATTAAGGTTATGTTTTATCCCTAACGGGTCAAAAGATCCCAATAGTGTATCAATTTACTAGATCTATTTTATTCGGAAATCAAATAATTTTTTTAAAAAAACACATATATATGTGTGTGTGTGTGTGTGTGTGTGTGTGTGTGTGTGTGTCTTGAGATTATATTTAAAAAAGTACGTGGTATAAATAGAGGTCAACCTAACCCACTTTGACCCATAACCAAACCACGGATCCACCCTCTGCGCCCCATCTACAAAAACATCACAATTTGACACAAGAAAACTATAATTAAAGAGTCAGACCTGGCGGCCAAGATGACCATTCAAGCTTGAGGTATTTTTCCCATTGTGCTCTATATCCAAGACTTGCTTCTGCTTGTGCTAGTAACAATTGCAAGATCGGTAATGGGGACCGAGAAGTGTCTCTAGCTTTCTTCAGACTCCCAACTGCAAGAAGCAAGTAATCTGAGTTGCATTGCTGTCTGGCTAGTTCCATGCAGACGGCACCTGTATACAACGCACAAATAATTAAGATCTAGTGTATTGTGTGATTATACCGAACGTTTACGGTAAAGGAATTAAAACCTTACTTAGAAATGGGGCGTAATTTGTTCAAATGTTTACTATAAAGGAACATATTGATAAGAGAGAAAAGCTTAAAGGAAACAGGTCAAACATGTTTAAGGTCACCCAAAGGGTATTTTGACCATATAAAATCTCCAAAATCACTTTATTCCAAAATTTAGAGTATTATTCAAATAATCTAACTTTTGTAAGTTAACACATTACTTAATTACAAATAAAAAAAAGAAAAAGTATTTCAGGTCAACCAAAGACCAACCCACCGAATCATGCGGAAAAGTTACAGGTTATGACCCATTACCCAACCTGTCTGACCTGCCTATGTTGCCACCCCTAGCTTCTAGTCAATAATGAAACATACCATGGCACAAAAATAGACAGCTTTCAAAATTGTTCAACGAACACGCCTGTGCAAACAACTCTTCTGCAGCAAGAAAATCCTGACTCCAAACAGCAATCAGGCCCTGGACCAGTTTTAAAATGGCCGTCCAAACATTCCATGAATACTTTATATCCTTTGAACATTCCTCAAACATCAATTCAATTATATTTCCGTCTGTTTGTAGCCCATACTGATATTCAATAGATTTGAGACAAATCAAACCAATATGATGACCTGTTCTCAGATCCAAGCACTTCATGTACTCTTCACGCAAGCGAGCATGGCTATCTTGTACAGCATACGCACGACATAATAACAAGTGGGCAAAGAAGAGATACCCATCGGGTACAGGAAGTTTTGAAGCATTCGTAGCATGACTTGTGCAGCCAATTTGGTCCCCACTTTGCAAACATATCTCAGCGGCACAAAGATATAGTTGGAACTTTTGATAGTGACGATATTCATCTGAAAGAGCCAATATAGTCAACCTTTCAAGTCCTGTGCATATATGTTGAGGGTATCTTTCTTCGCGTGCCTTCTGAATATAGTTGAGAATTAACAAGTATCTTGCATTTTTGTTCCATGGTTCTTGATGGCACCACCTGATAAATTAACAGCAGCATTATAAAACTATCATTGGAAGGGTACGATATAGCAGTGGCTATATCGACCTATTCACTTATGGATGGGTCAATTCGTAAGTAATATAAAAGAGAAAAAGGCTACAACGGAAACAGGCAAACTGGTCCAAATTCACCCGTAGTGTATCTTAATGCATAAGACCTCCTATTGCTAATTATTAAAAACAAATTATAAATTCGGACAGAGTAAAAATCTGGGTCAACCCACTCACACCCAATATGTAGCAACAATTACTCATTTCAGCCCATACTCGCTTTGATATGTAAGAATAACGAATATTTACAGAATCTAAAATGACGCTAAAGTTGAAGAGTAGTCCAGTTGAGCACAAAATTAGAGTATTCTCTATAGCTCCTGGAATGGTAGGATTAGAAGGAAACTTTTATAAAGAAAAAAGATGTAGAGATCACCATACTTTTGCAGTAGTTTAAGTGATCCGTGTTGATATGTTGATTGGTCTTTACAGGTAGGAAAAGAGTGTTTATTGCTTAAATTTCCGGTTGTATAGCAAGCGACCGCACTCGCACCAATGATCTCAGGTGCACGTCGTAAACCTTCTTCATTGAGAAGCTCTGAAGGAGTACTCCTCACAGTAAAGCATCTAGTAGACAAGTGACCATCTTTTCGTTCATTACTAGATAATAAAAAATATCCAAGAGCATTCCTGTTGGCAGCAGATTTGTGTTAGAGGTTAACTAAAATCGTTATTAGACATGACTGAATAGATATTGAATGACTGAATAACTATGAGAACTTTAGAATGGATGGACTATGAGTAATGCTTTGGAGTGTAAAATTCTCTGGAGCAAAGAAATTATGAAGTAAACTCTTGATACTCAGACAAAATTTTATATAAATAACAATTTATGTGCACATTTTCCTACTTCATACATCCCTAAAAAGAGTCCACTGTCATTTATAAACACAATTAAATAACATCTACTAATCACAAATGGAAAGTAATATATTTAAGCAAACTTTTAAAGTTCAACGGTAATCTAAACATCGAAGAACAGAGACACAGAGTTTATCTTAGAGCTAAATAAGAACTTCTCTGTGATAGAAAGTTGCGGGCATGTTTAAAGACCTAAAACTGGACAAGAAGTTTTATATAAGAATTTATTCAACACCATCAGTATTACCTTAGCAAATAGCTGTTGGGGTATTTATGAAGATTTTTTTTAAGGTGATTTATTCCACTCTGAATTCCCAGGCATTCTTCTGAACCATTTTTTACCTGCAGAAAATAAAATACAATCTCATTAACAGCTTCAAGCATGTCATACTGAAACTCAAAAAGCTGAACATAAATCAACACAAATGGATCAGCAAACGTACCAATTTACTTAGTGTTATCAGAAAATGCATTCCAGTGATTTCATCTTGACTTAAAAGAGAAGTACGACTACTTGAGACAACTGCGTCAAGCTGATTGCTTTGATCCAGAATATGAATGGCAGATACCACAAAACTAACTTTTGAACTCTTAAATAGATCTGTGGGCATTTTAAGAATGCTTGTCGTTACTGCTTCCCGCCCAGAAATGTAATAAAGCAATCTACATATGAGACTTATGGAGGTAAATGCCAATCTTGGTTCCAATGTTTTAACACGTGCAGCTAGAATCCTCACTACAGATAAAGCCTGATCGTTCTTGCCAAGTAGCCAAGTGGATAGAGCAAATATATGCAAACCTTCCCAATCGAGAACACCTTTTTTCTTTAACTCTTCACATTCTTGCACTGCCTCATAGGCTTTGCCAGCCTGCATAAATGTATATAAATAAAAATAAAATAAAATATATCAATCAATTTGATATGCTAGTAGTAGCAAGAAGATCTCACAAACAGATTATTGATACATAAATTTACAATTGGGACCCGATCACTTGTTAATGGCTTCACTTTGGGTTGTGTTTTATAACAAACAAGTTAAATCGTGAGCCAATAGGGGAACCGGTCAGACGGGTTGCAAGTCTCCCGATTTCTATTAGAGATGATTATATTCAAAGATTTAGAGCATTGTTGTTGTGATATTGCTTTCGTAATCACAATTGACGCAATTACTATGCATATAACTTCCAAAAAATTGGACCAAAACATGTTTCCAAATCAACCCAACCTGTATGTTTCAATCCTTTACAAACGATTGCCAGCTACAACAGCATATGTCACAGCCTCTAGTTAAAACTTCATGAAGAACAGAAAAAGAAAAATGATAGCTACCTTATAAAATGTCCTTGCCAAATTAATTGATATATCAAGAAGTTTTTGAGAGTCACCAGAAGAAGTTTTCACTGCACAACGTGCTAACCTATAAAAGGTAATAGCAGACAGATAATCACATCGTGCCTCATAGACAAGCCCAAGAAGATTATGAGATTCAGGATATTGGGGTGCGTGATGTAATGCCTGGCGTATGGGCCCAAATACCTGTGACAATAATGAAAACGCATTAAAGTACTCCTTCAGCAAACAGCTTATGTACCACCTATTGCAGAGAAGAAGATCCTTTTGTGCATATAACGAGTACCAAATACCTCTGAAGAAGAAAGTTGACCAGAAAGCAGAGCAAGATTTGCAAGTCCCATCTGAAATTCCGGGAGCTGAACAGAAATGGAGTTGCAAGTAAGATTGAAGATTTTTCAACTATGATAACTCAAGTCTGAGACTCTTAAGAATGCAACACGAACACCAACAAATAGAGATGGCAACTTCATGCCATTACTTATATATGAGTTGGTTCGGCTTATATTTTATCTCCAACAGGTCAAATAGGTACAAAAATAAATAGTAACGGCTTGATAAGAAATGGGACAAATAGGTCCAAAGTCACTGAAGATATACTTTAATGCATAAAACCTCCTATTTTTATTTTATAATTTAGACTATCTTAAATTTTAATCATAGTTTGACACACTAATGAAAGATCGATATTTTTACTTAAGAGTTTTGGGTCAACCAACCAGGTCATACTTAAAAATGCTCGATTTGAAATGAACCGTTTATGACCTGTTAATCAACCAGCCATTTACCACCTCCACAAATAGTAGAGAAATGATAATTTACTAATAGAAAAAGTACGAGATTAAGCAACTTTGGTCAAAGCATTCAAGCAAGATAATAATGTATATGATTTTATAGTTTTTTACACATATATCATAAATACATAATGACTGTCAGAGGCATTAATGATGAGAGGGAGGGAGAGAAGGTAAGAGAGTGAGAGAGAGTACTGGTAGTATTTGAACAGCTCGTAAACAGCAATCATAAGCTTCTTCAGGCTTGAGTTCCCTGAGAAAAAGCATTATCAAAATGCAGTTGTAACGAAATAATGCCTAACACATCTATACAGGGGTGGTATAATAAAAAATGGGTGGGTAGGAGAACGGGTCAGGTAAATATTTAGTACAAGTCAAAACAGGCCAGGTCAGATTTAGCCAACCCACATAACGTCTTTATTCTTTTTAAGTGTAATTCCATTGATGTGTTACATACCATCACAAAACCATTTTATTGCAACAATAGCAATCTAACTCCATATAATAGATAGCTATTTAAAAGGTTTTATGCAATTAAATACATATCAGATGACATTCAGCTGTTGCACCTGCTTGACCCATTTGAACCATTAGATATAAAAAATAAGCTAAATGGACCCATTTGAACCGTTAGATATAAAAAATAAGCTAAATGGACCCATTTGAACCGTTAGATATAAACGATAAGCTAAATGGACCCATTTGAACCGTTAGATATAAACGATAAGCTAAATAGATCCATTTGTTTATTTCATATGACACTCACCCCGTTCGACCTGTTAAACCCGATTGAACCGTTAGCCATAAAACATAATCTGATTTGACCCATTTTGTATACAAATAGGTTGAAATTTTCACCTATACATTCGTAAATCACATCACGAAGAGATGAACTTGCCTAATAGACATATCAGCAGACATGCCTGCCCATGGTAATGCAAGTGAAGGATCAATGCTCCTGGCACGATCAAATGCATGTTGGGCCAATTTCTTTTCATCAAGTAATCTGTAGAGCTGTAGAAGGTCAACATTTAGCACACTTTTTTACTTGTAACTAATATACTCCCTCCGTCCCAAATTAAGTGTCTGGTATCAGTCTTCACGGAGTTTAAGAAATTACATTGTCAGGTAGTAAATATGACAGTTTTACCCTTGCTTTATTGCACGGACTCCCATGTATCAGTTTTGAGTGAGGGTTAAATGGTAAAGTGGATATGCTATTTTTGGAAGTAGACACTTATTTTGGGACAAACTAAAAAGGAAATGTGGACACTTATTTTGGGACGGAGGGAGTACTATCTTGTGTATTACAGGCTCAAAAAATTTATAATGAGAGAACTCAAACTAGAATTGCTCTATTTCTGGATATATAGACTTACCTTCCCGAGATATGCCCATGCAACAGCTAACGATACATCCAACTGTAATGACCGGATAAAAGCATGTTGCTTCAACTCCACATGATGGGATAAGCATCCCAGTGCAACCCAGAACTCATTATTTGAACCCTCGAGTAATAATCCCCCTAGAATCATTTTCTCAGGTAGCCTGCAGAGCAAACAAAAATTGTACTTACAAAAAGGCAAAAAAAGTATTTCAAAATTCTAAAGGTTACAAATTTGACCCGCTAACTATGAATCTGTCGATCTGGGATACGTTTTATTTCAAATGGGTTACATTATAAAAATTTAGCCAAAGGACAGCTCAAATGGGTTGAAAGTCACACAAAGTCTTTATATAGTGCAAACAACATTCAAAATCATTTTATTCTAAACTGTAACAGATAGACACAAAAAGTGTTTCTAAGTCAACTGAACACAACTCAGCTCATTTATACCCATCCTATAGAATGAACTGCTGGCCTGCTGCGACCCATTACCCAACCCAAATCCGTCACGGCCCATTACCCAACCTACCCATCTCAACACCTCTACAAATATCACACTACTAGACTATTTAGCCACAGTTATTACCTTTGAATTAGATCATGTTTCTCCTCCTTAAAAGAATTTATGACATCTATAGTGATAGCTATATCTGTGTAGATGTTAGCTTGCCATGGAGCCAGTCGCAGGGCCTGTTGATAAGAACGCCTGGCACTTACTGCAGCTGAAGAGCACGCCTTTTTCCATGAAAGGATTGAAATGGTCAGAGCTTTCTCATCGTTTTCTAGGTCTGGGTCTTCATCCATCCACGGGAAACACTTTGAATACGTAAGCTAGCAAGGACAAAATGAACACCATGTTAAGCAAACATACCATAAATTTCATAATCACACTAGGCGGTGTTTGGATTTGTTTATTGAAAAGCTGATTATAGTGTGTGCAGTCCCAATGAGCAGTTTTGATATTCGGATAGCAAATCTTCTTTTTGATTAGTTGACGGTTATAATACCAGTTCCATACCAGCTAATACCAACCCTAATCTGAGACTTCTACTCCTATATCAGAAGACTCGTCTCCCTTTTTTCCAAGAAATGTCTTTTAGGCCATTTAATGCAATGACCTTTTGTATACTCAGAATTTGCCAAATACTCAAATAGCCAATTAACTGTTATCACAATTCTAAGAGTAACAGTACATCCATACACTATCTTTTAAAGTCCGTTTTATAACAGCTGATTATCTTAGCATGGTTAATCACATAATTTACTAATCACCAACAAAAACACATACCCATAATCCTATGACGAGAACCTTTGTATTTAAAGCAAATAGATTGATACGATAAAAGGCGAGAGAGAGAGAGAGAGAGAGAGAGAGAGAGAGAGAGAGAGAGAGACAGAGAAGGTAGATAAAAAACAAGGTACTTGCATAACCCGACACTGATATATTACAATTACTAGAAAAACGATGAATTTTTATCGATCATTTCCACACATTCTTTCTTTAAGTGTACCTGAATATCAGCGTGCAACTTCCACATGCATGAAACATTTTTGGCCAAGCATGTACCATTTCTTGTAACTTCTGATGCCTCCTGCGAATTTATAAAGATTTCAAAGAGGCTATTTGGGTGTTACATAAATTCGACACAAATACCACGTAAGAAAAAAATTACCTCTAATATTGAAGCTCCCCATCTAAATGCACCAGAACTTGTACATTCTTTGGATAACTCAAGAAGCCCACATCCAAGTCCATAGTGGGCGGCTACATTTTCAGGTGAAATCTGTAAAGCTTGCTGAAACTGCTCAACTCCCTTCACCCATATAGCTAGTTAGTAAAATACACATCAGATGTATTGTTCTAAGCTCCCAGATAAAAATAATTCTATAACTATAAGAGAGAGTCAGAAGCAAACTATAATTTTTTTTATTAATTCATCACGCATGTGCTCAAATGCATCAAGAACATAAATCAAAATTATGACAGAACTTACATTGGTAGAAATTGCACATACCTTTCGATGAGAACCAAGCATCAAGAACACATATCCACTCTCAACCAATGCAAAAACTCGAGAATCCTCCAACTCAATAGCTCGACCATATGACTATTAGATAACAAAAACAGCTAATTATCAGATACATTTGCGAATAGCTCAGAAAACATTTACCTATAACCTCTTGAAAAAACATATTAGCATTTCGATTCTTTCCTGATGCAATTATCGTATTGCAATAAACATATAATGCCCCGTATTTTAATACTTTAATAGTGATACCATACAACAATAAATGTATAGTCACTTTTCAAAGTCATAGTGAACAATTGATTATCGAAGAAACTCAAGAAAGTACCTTAATAGCTGCTGTGAACATGCTTAATCGCTGATAGGCAAGACCTAATGCCTAAAAGGTAAACATGAGAAAATGAGGAGGCAATCCAAATAACACCAATAAGGCTATCAGAAAACAGAAAGTTTTAAGAAGAGAGAACAAACCTCCCAAAGATCAGCAGATGTAGGGTATCCTCTGATGGCCTGCTGAAGATTTTGAACTGCTTCAGACCATTTCTTCTGATGAACCTATATAACCCACGTGTCAATAGAGTCTTGCATCTTTGTAATATAGATCACCAGATTAGTTCATATTTTTTTAATAAAAAAAATAAAATAAAAAGGAAAGGGAGATTTATACACATATAATTGTGAAATGGTGTTTGTAATAAGACATGGATAAGACTAAATTGTGTCTTTAAATTGAGGCTAATAACTCTATTTATAATGGATAGAAGACAATAAAAAAGAAACAGGACATCTACAAACAAATAATAAACAAGACACAAAAAGAGCCTGACTCGGTCAAGCTCGAATCGCTTGCAGCCCTACTAGGAAACCAAGATATACACTTTTTGTCTAAAGAAGTTCATCACTTAGGCATTTGATGGGGTTACTTTTAGATCCATGTTATATTACTTAGACTAAAAGTTGTGTACATATGACATCCAGTAAGACTCGGTACCTAAACTTAAAGCCTCAGAAGGGAAAGGTAAGTAGAGAACAAGATTACAAAACCTGTAAAAAACCGAGTCTACGAAATGCCCAAAAAGCCCTTGGTGACTTCCCTGAAGCTTCACGACAAACAGCAACCTCCAAGCTCTCTTTTCCTTCTTTGTCCAACAAATCACACATTGACTCCTGAAAGCAAATACAAATGGACACAACACCAACTGAGAAGTAGGATGATTGGCCATACTAACTAAAACGAACATAAATTAGCATTCAATTAAAAACTAATCCGACATAATTAGTATTTCAATTAAAATCCTGTCAAACATGAATAAATAAGTTTATTCATTTAGAAACCCTATTTTATTCTCAGGTAGTTTTGTAGTGTAGTCTATTTTAACTGATTATTCCTTAGTATCTATATGATTATAAAAATTGGGTTTTAGTTGCATCGTGGTTGTCTTTATTAACACAATTACGAGAATGCTACAATCACAATAGAGATCCGATGGAAGTAGAAAGAAATCAAAAGAATGTACAGAGAGAGGTGAAAAGTTAAGGATAAAACTAACCCCAGACTCGGAATCTTGAGGAGTGAGAGTGACAGCTCTCTGATAACACTTGAGAGCTCTTTGAGTATCAACTGAAACTTTGCTATAGTAATGACCCAAATATCTAAAAGCATTAGAATCCTGCGGGTTGAGCTTTGCAGCAATCACAAAATGCTCAGCTGCCTTTTCCTTGGATTCTTTCCCAATCCCGTTCCACAAGAACAAACCCTGAAATCATAAAATACATAATTTTATTAAAATGAAGTTATGAATCCCAAATGTTATGTTATAAACCGAGAGGTTTGAGATGTTACAAGATTGAAATGAGCGGCAGAGTCGCCAGGATTTGTGGCCACAGCTTCGGTTAAATGCAATAAAACTGAGTCCTCTTGACCTTCCTTTTTTTCATCCTAACAAAAATAATTGCGATAGCACGGTTCATCAGTTCACAAGGGAATCAGAATCAACAAATGATATTACGTCAAACTGACATCGAAAAGTTAAGATGAGTTTGGGTTGGGTGGTCGACTATACAGCTAAAGCAACTTAAGATATAGAGTTATAGAAAGAAAACTCACCATTGAAACTGCATTAAAAATTTTAAAAGAACAAAATATATTCTTTGCTTATCACCGTTGCAACTGCATTATAGTTTTGTTTGAAAAACAAATCTTATGGCATTATAACACGTGATTAAACCTTTTTTGTTTTTTCCCCTAAAAAGGATGTTCTACAGAATGATTCCCCATGATTAGTTGTAACAATTTTGGGAATTTGATTACGACTTCGGAACATTAAATCACGAATCCGACGTTACATGCAAGTCATCAATAGAAGCTTTAGACACCTTATAGGCTTTTATTAATAGCATAATAAAATCAACACCATGCTAATCCAACAGTCAATTATTCAAACACGCTTAACATAATTAACAGCACATACACATCTTATGACATTATAACACGTGATTAAACCTTTTTTGTTTTTTTCCTATTTCCCCTAAATTAGTTGTATCAAAGTTTGCGAATTTGACTACGACTTCCGAACATTTACAATTTGATAACACATTGAACATATACAACCAAAATCACGAATCCGCCATTACACGCAAGTGATCAACAGAAGCTTTAGACATCTTATAAGCTTTAATTGACAGCATAACCAAATCAACACAATGCTAATCCAACTGTCAATTATTCAAACACAATTAACAGCACATACATCATACAATTAACTTATCATATCTTTCAACAATAATAAAATAACATCAAACTGGCATCAATAAGCAAAATGCAGCCGTAACAACTTAATTAGGGTTTCAACTTTCAAACTAGGGTTTTCAACCAAATCCTCCTTCACTATTAGTAAAATTAGTACACTAAGGAATGCAAAGTCTAGTTAATTATGTGACATGTAAATGATTGATAGTTAGAGACTTGCCATTTGGTGCCGTACGAAGATGTGGTGATGCAGTGAGTCGGAAAATTGCAAGTACAAAGATTTATCAGTCAGACGCGCCGAAAAGGCGAAAACGAATCGAGCAACTCAAGCACTATTATCGAACTCGAGTCCGGATCCGAGTCCGACGCAAATATAATGCTCAAATCAAAAAATAAAACGTTTATATTATTTGTCCGCCCGACTTTACCTAAAATAAGATTATTTTTTTAATTATTAGATTTTAATTTGATTTAATTAGTTTGTGTGAGTTATAATTTTAATCCATTTAACAGTAACTTAATCTCAAATTCGACTAGCCACTTTTACTTAACATTGATCGTAACCGGTATTCATATCAATATTAAGTAAATAGCATTGATAAGAATTTGATGATTAGTAATGGTAACAAGAAATTAATACATCATATTACTTTACTACATATTTCGAAATTGCACACACATATACTGGAATTTCTATATGATATAAACCTTTAAAATATACGGAGTAGTATGTATGAGGTATTTTTATAAAGGATTGCAGCTTGATAGAAGGACACGTCTTAATACTGAATGCACTTTAAGCCAAGAGTCTGAGCAATTTTATGAAGCTTTAAGGGTCTTGGATTTGCTACTAAGGCAACATGCTGCTAAGCGGTAGGTTTACAAACATTCTTAACAATAATTTTGACTTACAATGTTTTTTACTCATCAACCTTATTTAGCGTTTTGTTTTGTAGAAATGCAGAGTCCGTCTTCTGCTTCTATGGTGCTCTTTTCATAATGATCCCAGAAACTCGATAAGCATTGGAGGTGGTGTTTTGGGCTGCTGAGGTTTTCATTCCACTCTTTGGGCCACTCAAGGTGGTTTGAGTTTGGACATGGGTAAGACTCGGGACTCCACAATTTAACTGTTTAAACTGTTATAGTATATGTTAGTGTTGAAACTTTTGATTATGCACAATTCAATTTTATGATTGTTTTGCAAACGTTTCAACTATATGTGCTCAATCTGCACCTATATGTGCTCAAAATACCTCGCTCAAGGGATGATCAACTATAAATAATTTAAAACTAAACATTTCTCTCTTTTTTTTTTAATTTAACTTCCAGATGTAATTAATAGTTACAAGCTTTTGATGTTTTGTGATTTCAGGGAACTATTAAAAGACTACTCCTAAGCTAAAACCACATCATATTAGAGAGTCTCAGTTTAGGCAAGTGCTCAATATCGAGCTTGAACAGATAATGTGGGTTTTTGAAAGCTTATTTTGGAGCTGCAGAATTCGATTGATTTGGTAACATTAACTGAAAATATATATTGTTTTATGTACGCGTGCAAGTATTTGGATGAAAAGTTAGATCCCAAATTCATGGTAATTGGGGCTAAAAAAACACACCACGCCAACCTTTTCACAAGCAACTTTGATGCGAATGTTCCATCAGGTATATGATTCTTAAAAATGTAAGATTTGCAAGAAAAAGGACCAAGTTTTCTTTCTTATGTTTCAGGATCAATTATTGACTATAAAGTTTGTCATCCAAAGAACAGTGACTTCTACTTGTGTGCTCAAAATGGACCAAATACAAACTGAGTTATTCAAGAATTTGTATTTTAAACTTAATGGTACGACTAAAAATTATTGTACATGAGTTATACATTATTTGTAGGGGACTACTCGGCTTACGCATTACCATGTTCTGCTTATCAGATTGATTTTAGGGAAATTTGGGTCAGGTGATGTGGATGCGATCTTGGAACTCATTCATTTGCCATTGCTGCAGTTCATGTACATGTTACTATTCATATTAGTTTTCTTTACTTTTATGTTTTCTATTACTGTTTTTCTTTAGAAAGTGCATTATTTGTACTTAATCCCTAATTTTTAGAAAGGCAAACCTACAACTACCTCACGCATTATATACACAACCACGAATTACATAGTGCCTCCCACGAGGCTTGAACCCACATCTAGGTTGAGGGACAACTCACATACTACCAGGCCAAAGGCCCTTTAATCCTTAATATAATAGGTTTATGCAGATGAAATTAGGTTAGTAAAGGATGTGTTGGTGGTAATGGTAAAGTTTGGTAGTATACAAAAACTAGGGAGATCATTGTACTACTACAGTTTTAAAATTAGAACTGTCTTAGCTACCGATATGGATAATATGGTATCAATGAATGTGTATACTTCTAAGCTTAATGGTATTAACGAATGTGTATACTTCTAAGCTTGATAGCCATCTCTTGTCTAATGCCAATCATTTGGATCTCCTATTTTGTTTGTTTGACCCGTTATCACACACAGGTCAAACAAAAAATGGAATCCAATGTGTTGAAGTTATTACTATGGGTAGTGTTACTTATTCAAGGTTTTTCTCTCATCCATGTCGATTGGGTAGTGTTACTTTTTCAAGGTTTTTCTCTCATCCATGTCGATTTAAAGTTATTTTCTTGGAAATATAAAGTGATTGATATATGTGTCTTCCTATCTTAATTTCCATATTTCTAACATTATTGTATGCCAAATTTAGTTCTAAATTTACGTGATATGTGCAAGTATCAACATTCAGAGCCAAAAGCAGGGTAGTTACCAAAGGACATGGATTTCTGATGGGTGGTAATCCAGAAATTATTTTGCCAATTGAAGGTGGGTAAAGATGATCCAATGGTTATGACACCGTATTTTAATCATATGCTAATTAAAGATCATAATTTTTGTTGTTCTGCAGTTACCTACAGCTGAAAGATCCTAAAGTGTTCACTATCGTTCGTGCTATTTTTCAACCTTTTGATGTGATTCCTCGCATCTCTACTATTGTGGCTTTGCTTTATGAGGTATTTTAGTCCTTTCTTATATCACATGTGGTAACCCATACCAAAACTTAATTAGTGGCATACAAAAAAAGTACAAAAGAAAGATTGTAAACCTCGGAAGGATTGTAGAATTACAAATAAAACGCCATACAATGTCTTAAAAATTCAACCACATAGTGATTGTCACAGCACATAAATGCATGGGTTTGACTTTCAACCTGTTTATATTTAAGCTTTATACGTTGTTGCTAAAATTAGCCATTTGACCCGTTAGAGGCATATTGTTATCCAAATCGGCCCACTTACCTTTAACTGAGAATGGTCCATTGTGAAAAGTGTTTGCTGAGTTAGGGAATTTTCTTGAGAGAGGGAACCTATTATTTGTTTATGAGCTTTACTATTATTTTAATGAACGATCATGTGTATCAAGTGCTTCCTAATATAACCTAAATGTGATAAACCAAGACAAGGACCCTATAGAGAACCTTGGAGGGTAGTTCTTTTGACCCTTGGATCTAATCCCTTTGTAAGCTGATAATTAGGCGCCTCTTTTTAAGGGTCTTTCATTTATTTCAAAAGTAAGGTTAATGCAAAAGACAACATAAGTGGTAATATAGGTGTGTATGGCAGCTTGCATAATTGGTCCAAATTGGTAATTCTTGGGGGAGAGGTGGGTTGGCTTCATAACATTTTATTATGTTCAAGTCTTTTATTAATAAGCTTAATGTCAACTCGAATTATAGTTTTATTTATTTTTTTAATTGCATTTAGGATCTAATTATGTGAATAAATGAAGTAAGATATATCTTGCATTAAAGTTTAGGGGTCTTTGTATGTGTACCCATTTGACCCATTTTTTATCAGTCTAAAAGTCTAACGGGTCAGAATGGGTTCATGCCTAAATGGGCATTCTTATAACAATGATACATTAACAAAATTACCATAACGCGAATCTATGAGCTTTGCTTGAGGTTCCAACTGTACAAGAATAGTGGTACAGAATTATGTATTATAAGAGGTTTTAAACAGGGAAATCTATGATGGCCGTGCAGAACTGTTAATAGCTTTTAATCTTTAATGCATGTTGATGCTGCGAGATGTAAGACCTCCATAGTTACATTCTACTCGACTTTTTTAATTTTATTTTATTTATCTTTTTATATCATGAAGTTATTTTAAATGGCGAATGGGGGTGGGTGACGAGTCAACATGGGCCCGTTATTGGAATTTCATAAATATTTTTAAGTTTGTGTCTCCATTCCAAAATTGCATGATTTGAAATTTTTCAAGTTAGATCCATCTTATTTGTTCTGATGGAATCCAATTAATGTAGAGACTTTTGTGAGTTTATTTGACATACTGTTATGCAGGCCTTTTATTCATAGGCAAAAGGGTAAGTTTTATGAAAGAAATTGCGCACGTGTTTGAAGGCAGTTTGGTACGAGGAAAATGGAACAAAAATTTCTATTGATTGAAATTTCACCATATTAGTAAGGTTGCAATATTTAATTCTTATCGTTATCGAGTGATAACTTGTAATTTGTTTATTGGTGTAATTCCGTAGTCTAAAACACATTTGAATATACAATCACATGTGATGGTTGTAGAATATAATAACTAAGTTGACAAGTTACAAACTTTGCAAGATGCTTGTGTTTGATCGTATGTTATTTAGTATTTTGTTTCATGTATCATACTATTGTATCATTTTTCCCCCTCAAGCATATACATGTTAACTAAATGTTTTATTTATGTTTGATATTTTATACTTTTTTTGTAACGTTTGTTTTCAACCAAAAATATATGAAAGTTATTTAACTTATGTGTATATAATTTTAGCAAACTTTATACCTGGTAACCTTAAAACCAAGTCCAACAAACTAAAATAACCTAAAACTTTGAACTTCGTAAGATAATGAATAAGATTCATTGTTCATAAGATTTACAAGAAACTGGGTCATGATCTTTATCAAACGGAGCGTTGCAAATTTCAACTAATTTAGCAAGATTTATAAGAACATATAAATTGTACTATTGTAGAATATAGGCTAACACGTATATATAATTTTACGATAAATTGTCAACTTATGTGTCAAAAGTTTAATATTTAGCCTTTATACGCTCTCCTTTCAACTTTAAAAAATAATAATGTGTTTATACTTTTAGAGGAGTTATATATATATATTTGGATTTCTAAAAGTGATCCATGTCAAGGGTTTAGCAATTAACATTTTATAAGCATTGTGTCTTTAGCTTTAAGGTGATTTCCATAGTTAAGTTTTTGAAAGGATTATGTATTTAGCATTTAGAAGGGTTGAGTGTAAAAAATTTATCGTTTCATTTTTTTATTAGGGCAATGCGTCTAGCCTTTTTGCAGACTTTTTTGTCAATTAAGTATTGTCTTTAGTTTTTAGGAATGTTATGTGTTTAGCTGTAAAAAGGGTTCCGTTTTTAGCTTTTTTTCAAAAGATTAGGTTTAGTGTTTAGTTGGTTAGAAGATATAGGTGTTTTTTTAGAATGTTTGCATCAAGTGTTTGCACTTTTAGAAAAGTCATTGGTATTAACGTTTGAAAGCAATATCTATAATTATCATTGAAGTTCTGACTATCATTTATCACCATGCAAGAATAGAAATTTTACATGTCGATCATACGCTATAGTATGATTTCGTAGACTTATAACTACGATGAACTAAAGTTTACACATTAGCATGTGAAACACCAAAACAAAGTAAATTTAGGAATTATCTAAATAAATAAACTAATTATCATCCTGAAATAGGTTATGTCATTGATGGACTCAATATATCACTACGACACAATGTATATTTAATTATTTATAACTACTATTGATAACTAGCAGCATCAAAGACTAACACATCTCGCCTCATGTACAATATGTGCTTGAGAGAAGATGTTAAGATTGACTCAACGGACTACTTGAAACATGACTACTTTTTCATCGAAGAGTTTTTCTTGAACGACGTTATTTTAATCATAAACTAAATATATGTCGACTTTTAACGAGACTGTCCAACGGACAGGTATTTACCTAGTCAAAAAATAAAACGTTTATATTATTTGTCCGCCCGACTTTACCTAAAATAAGATTATTTTTTTAATTATTTAGATTTTAATTGGATTTAATTAGTTTGTGTGAGTTATAATTTTAATCCATTTAACAGTAACTTAATCTCAAATTCGACTAGCCACTTTCGCTTAACATTGATCGTAACCGGTATTCATATCAATATTAAGTAAATAACATTGATAAGAATTTGATGATTAGTAATGGTAACAAGAAATTAATACATCATATTACTTTACTACATATTTCGAAATTGCACACACATATACTGGAATTTCTATATGATATAAACCTTTAAAATATTTGGAGTAGTATGTATGAGGTATTTTTATATACTTATAAGAAGTTAGTATATATAATATACTCGTTCCGAGCTTCTGTTTACACATTTCATATTTAACAATACATGTGTTCTCCTCAATTAATCTCTAATATCGTTCGGCATAACGGTGAGAATTACACTTATTTGGAAGAATTTCATATATAACTGAATAAGCTTCCATCGGGATTCTTTATACAAAGACATACACTCATACACACATAAATGATAATTGATCGACGACAAAAACCCGTTTTAAAAAAGATCACGCTACTAAATAATCAATTTAGAGAAAACTATGTATAATTAAAAATTTAAAAACGTATTCTTGATACTCAACCCTTGATAAGCCTGATCCTATCCAATCCAATTATATGGCTTACTGGATCAAAAAATATATCCATTAATCCCGTTAATGATCCAATCAATCGATCTATCTTTAGCGGATCAACACTTGGATCAATCTGTTATCCATCCGGATCGATCCATTAAAAAAATTGAACAAAGATATTTCAATGCCCGCAGCTTGTTATCTTGGAATCCCATTCATATTGGTCCTGTTGTGAAATACAATAATTGCCAGCTAGTTCCTATATCTATACATCTACATGTTCATATATATAAGAGTACAAAAATACAAAATGCATCGATATGTGAACTAAGTTAAGTTGTGTATCGTTATTGCAATTATAAGTAATTAGATATGTATAGATTTCGCATTGTTGTCGTTGTTGTTATGATCATCGACTTTTTTTTTTTGAACGGCAAGAATTATATAAAAAACAACTAGCAAGGCGCTAGAAGCAGAAAGGTACAATTACAAAAGACAAAAGGAACCGTAGCAGGAAAAAAAAAAACCCAAACTAAACTAGAGATACATCTAAAACACACTCTAGAAACTACCCGGGGCTTTAACTGCTAGGACTACAGAAACGGTGAAAAAGCTTATGCCAATTACGATCAAGACATATGAAAAATCTCCATCAACAGAGGCCGCGCCACCGGTTTTTGTAACACCCGGTTTATGGGCCTGGAAATAAATGATATTTTATTAAGTTTTAAATGGTTAACTTGAAAATAAATAAGTAAAAGAGTCACAGGTTTTATTGTGACTGATAAAATTGTACTTGTTTTAAAAAGTTGAAGTTGACGGTAAAATAAAATATTTTGATTTACGGGTATTTTCGGGTTCCAGACAATAGATTGGGAAGGGGTATAATTTATATCAAATAAAAGATTGGGGCGGTGGGAATCATCTGGCTCATTTCCACCTATCTATTTCCCTAAATTTCTTTCTCATCATTTCATAAACATCAAACCCTTAACCTTGAACTTTTGCAAATCGAAATTATAAGCAAATGAATTAAAACAAGATGCTGTGATTCTTGTTAGTAGCTGACCTTACCATCATCTTCCTCATCTTGTATCTTCATCTTCTTCCAAAGAGGTGAGTGATTCTTTAAGTTATATAAATTGGGTTTTTAGAGAAATTGAGTGATTTTATGAAATTAAGAGTAATTGGTTGTTGTTTGATGTTGTAAAGTGTTTCTAGAGGTCCTATGAAGCTTTAGAAACGTTAGAAACCGAGTTTCTTGAGTTTTGGTGAGATTTGAGTCGAAAAACTCTTATCAGCAGCGAAAATCGCTGAACCCAGTTCGTCCAGCGAGTCGAGCTGAGTTCTGCGAGTCGAGTTGATTCTGCGAGCCGAGTTGACCTGCGAATCGAGATTTTAAAACTTTTTGTTTTGCAAATTTTGAAAATGCGTAAGTCTTGACAGGGTAGCGACTAGATGATAATTTCATTAACTCGGATTTGATTGAAATTTGCATGGTCACTCGGAAACGGCTCAATGATCAAAACTATATACGAATAGCCTAGGCAGTTTTTGGCCATTCGGGGTCATCTAGGGGTCGAAATGGCAATTTTCAGGATTTTATATCCGACTGAACTTTTGTTTGCTTAGACTTCAGGGATCGCCTGATTTAATAAATATGCTAGAATGATGAATATGGAACAAGATACTGACTTGTTATTATTTGTGTTCTCAGATAAGCAGCAGGAAACTCAGTGACCTAAGACAACTGAGTTCAGAGACTGGAATTTTGGTGAGTGGTAACTGTAGTCTTCGGTTCAACTCAGTTGTAACAGGTTTGGTTACAACGGGTGAACATATTGGTTGTTGATTATTGATTGTTTGATCTACTGAGATATTGTTATACTTGAAATGGGTTAATTTGTTTATATTGTTCCATGACTGCATGACGATTATGCATTATGTGATATTTGGGCCACTGGGCATTTTGTGATTATTCAGAGGTCAACGCTGGTTGGGTTTGTTGCTATTGTTTGGCTGGCGGGGTTTCCGATACACATCGTTGATGGATGAACCCTAGTCAGTGAAGATAGCCTCAAACTATCGGTAAATCACTGTTTTGGCCGGCAGTGGTTTAAGGGTTCTTTGATTGGCTAATCAGGAACCGCCGATCCTCTTTGACGCTGTGTGTTTATTGTTTACCTGTTGTAAGATTTGTTATTTCTGAATTGAACTGTCGGTTACAGTTCCATTCACTTAGCTGTGAGCTAATCCCACCATGTTTAACATTTTGCAGATATCGTTTATGGTTAGCTTCTGGGGTCGAGCACGTGGATGCTGGAAGGGATGTTTGACTATGACAGCGTTGACTCTGATCTTTTTTGGGAAAATCATATGTTTTGATAAACTTAACATAACACCCGTTTTAAGTAAATGTTTTGTAATAGGTTATGTAATAGTTATGATGTTTTGAAACTTGCCATATTTGGAATATGTAAATGCGGTAAGTATGTTTTGGGACGCGCTTCCGATGGTTATCAATATAAAATAGGTTTGTTAAAAAGGAGGGTGTTATAAGTTGATATCAGAGCATAGGTTTGGGCGAATTGGACATTGGCAAATGTTCAATCCCAAATCTATTTGGTGTTAGTCAAACATTCCGGTATGTGGGATTAGCTATTGAATGGGGGGTTGATTGGTTAGTATAGTTAGTACTAACAATTAACAAATTGTGAGTTTTGTTGTTCGAGTACAGAAATGGCAGATAACGAGAACCCGATCAACAATTTCAATAATGTTTCCAGAAATGATGATCCATCTTCAGAAACACTTAATGGTAATCATGGGCAAGCTGGTACATCACAGGTAAATCAGGAGAATACTAACCAAGAGGATTATCTTTTGCGGTTAGAGGATGAAGTATTAAGACTTAGAGGTGTTGAACAGCAATATATACAGGATCAACAAGTTAGGTCATCTCAGCAGAGGGCTGTGTTTCCTCCACCACAGCAACAGAAAAGGGTTTGCTCATTTAAAACTTTTATGTCCAGTAATCCTTCGGTATTTCAGGGAAGTACTAACCCTACAGTGACTTTGGATTGGTTGAGAGACGTTGAAAGGAAGTTTGAGGTATGCCAATGCGAGGAAGAATTAAAAGTCCCTTATGCGGTACAATTATTGAAAGGACGGGCCATGACTTGGTGGGACTCCATTACTGCACATTTGACTCCACAGCAGAGAGCCTCTATTCGATGGACTGATTTTCATAGTGAGGTATGTAAACAGTTATGTTCAGAGTTTGATATGACAAGGATTAGGCAGGAGTTTTTGGAATTGAAACTGACTGATCGAATGATCATGGATGAACTTATTACCCAATACTCGGAGAAACTAAGATTTGTTCAACAGTGGGTCCCAAATGATAAAACTAGAATTGAACACTTTGTTGGGACTTTACCTCCGCATTACCGGACGACTGTGAGATTGGCAAATTCACTTACCCATGCTTTTACTTTAGCTCGATCGGTGGATAGCGACATTCGGGCTGGGGATAAATTGAACAAAGAAAAAGTTTCGCAGCAGTCTAAGAATAGTTCTTCGGGGAATAGAGGAAATCAACAAAACAGGAGATTGAATTTTAGTGATGATTCAGCTGATAGGATTTCGTGGTGTGTGAACTGTAAATCAAGACATCCTGGACCATGTACATCCGAGACAGCTAGATGTGTGAAATGTGGGATGTTTGGACACAATATGAGAGATTGTACTTATCCTCGAAATGTGTGCTGGAATTGTCAAAAAGAGGGTCACAGGGCAGGGCAGTGTCCGGAAAAGGTGAGACAAGGTTCAGGTTTGGCTGGAAGTTCGGGCTCGGGTTCTTCGTCATCTGTGGGACAGAAAAGAAAGAATGTGCCGCCGACAACTGCTAGAGCTTTTCAGAAGACTGTGGGTGAAGCTCTTGGGATTGAGGATGTTGAAACAGGTATTTTCTGTGTTAACTTTGTCGTAGCAAGTATTAATATAATTACAGTTATTGTAATTATGAATGCTTTTAAGTTTTTTTGAAATTTGTGGATCATATGTGATTAGGTATGATTGGGTGAAATTGGGTGAGATTAGATTTCGGGGACGACATCTTTTAAGGGGGGAAGATTTGTAACACCCGGTTTCTGGGCCTGGAAATAAATGATATTTTATTAAGTTTTAAATGGTTAACTTGAAAATAAATAAGTAAAAGAGTCACAGGTTTTATTGTGACTAATAAAATTGTACTTGTTTTAAAAAGTTAAAGTTGACGGTAAAATAAAATATTTTGATTTACGTGTATTTTCGGGTTCCAGACAATAGATTGGGAAGGGGTATAATTTATATCAAATAAAAGATTGGGGCGGTGGGAATCATCTGGCTCATTTCCACCTACCTATTTCCCTAAATTTCTTTCTCATCATTTCATAAACATCAAACCCTTAACCTTGAACTTTTGCAAATCGAAATTATAAGCAAATGAATTAAAACAAGAGGCTGTGATTCTTGTTAGTAGCTGACCTTACCATCATCTTCCTCATCTTGTATCTTCATCTTCTTCCAAAGAGGTGAGTGATTCTTTAAGTTATATAAATTGGGTTTTTAGAGAAATTGAGTGATTTTCTGAAATTAAGAGTAATTGGTTGTTGTTTGATGTTGTAAAGTGTTTCTAGAGGTCCTATGAAGCTTTAGAAACGTTAGAAACCGAGTTTCTTGAGTTTTGGTGAGATTTGAGTCGAAAAACTCGTATCAGCAGCGAAAATCGCTGAACCCAGTTCGTCCAGCGAGTCGAGCTGAGTTCTGCGAGTCGAGTTGATTCTGCGAGCCGAGTTGACCTGCGAATCGAGATTTTAAAACTTTTTGTTTTGCAAATTTTGAAAATGCGTAAGTCTTGACAGGGTAGCGACTAGATGATAATTTCATTAACTCGGATTTGATTGAAATTTGCATGGTCACTCGGAAACGGCTCAATGATCAAAACTATATACGAATAGCCTAGGCAGTTTTTGGCCATTTGGGGTCATCTAGGGGTCGAAATGGCAATTTTCAGGATTTTATATCTGATTGAACTTTTGTTTGCTTAGACTTCAGGGATCGCCTGATTTAATAAATATGCTAGAATGATGAATATGGAACAAGATACTGACTTGTTATTATTTGTGTTCTCAGATAAGCAGCAGGAAACTCAGTGACCTAAGACAACTGAGTTCAGAGACTGGAATTTTGGTGAGTGGTAACTGTAGTCTTCGGTTCAACTCAGTTGTAACAGGTTTGGTTACAACGGGTGAACATATTGGTTGTTGATTATTGATTGTTTGATCTACTGAGATATTGTGATACTTGAAATGGGTTAATTTGTTTATATTGTTCCATGACTGCATGACGATTATGCATTATGTGATATTTGGGCCACTGGGCATTTTGTGATTATTCAGAGGTCAACGCTGGTTGGGTTTGTTGCTATTGTTTGGCTGGCGGGGTTTCCGATACACATCGTTGATGGATGAACCCTAGTCAGTGAAGATAGCCTCAAACTATCGGTAAATCACTGTTTTGGCCGGCAGTGGTTTAAGGGTTCTTTGATTGGCTAATCAGGGAACCGCCGATCCTCTTTGACGCTGTGTGTTTATTGTTTACCTGTTGTAAGATTTGTTATTTCTGAATTGAACTGTCGGTTACAGTTCCATTCACTTAGCTGTGAGCTAATCCCACCATGTTTAACATTTTGCAGATATCGTTTATGGTTAGCTTCTGGGGTCGAGCACGTGGATGCTGGAAGGGATGTTTGACTATGACAGCGTTGACTCTGATCTTTTTTGGGAAAATCATATGTTTTGATAAACTTAACATAACACCCGTTTTAAGTAAATGTTTTGTAATAGGTTATGTAATAGTTATGATGTTTTGAAACTTGCCATATTTGGAATATGTAAATGCGGTAAGTATGTTTTGGGACGCGCTTCCGATGGTTATCAATATAAAATAGGTTTGTTAAAAAGGAGGGTGTTATAAGTTGGTATCAGAGCATAGGTTTGGGCGAATTGGACATTGGCAAATGTTCAATCCCAAATCTATTTGGTGTTAGTCAAACATTCCGGTATGTGGGATTAGCTATTGAATGGGGGGTTGATTGGTTAGTATAGTTAGTACTAACAATTAACAAATTGTGAGTTTTGTTGTTTGAGTACAGAAATGGCAGATAACGAGAACCCGATCAACAATCTCAATAATGTTTCCAGAAATGATGATCCACCTTCCGAAACTCTTAATGGTAATCATGGGCAAGCTGGTACATCACAGGTAAATCAGGAGAATACTAACCAAGAGGATTATCTTTTGCGGTTAGAGGATGAAGTATTAAGACTTAGAGGTGTTGAACAGCAATATATACAGGATCAACAAGTTAGGTCATCTCAGCAGAGGGCTGTGTTTCCTCCACCACAGCAACAGAAAAGGGTTTGCTCATTTAAAACTTTTATGTCCAGTAATCCTTCGGTATTTCAGGGAAGTACTAACCCTACAGTGACTTTGGATTGGTTGAGAGACGTTGAAAGGAAGTTTGAGGTATGCCAATGCGAGGAAGAATTAAAAGTCCCTTATGCGGTACAATTATTGAAAGGACAGGCCATGACTTGGTGGGACTCCATTACTGCACATTTGACTCCACAGCAGAGAGCCTCTATTCGATGGACTGATTTTCATAGTGAGGTATGTAAACAGTTATGTTCAGAGTTTGATATGACAAGGATTAGGCAGGAGTTTTTGGAATTGAAACTGACTGATCGAATGATCATGGATGAACTTATTACCCAATACTCGGAGAAACTAAGATTTGTTCAACAGTGGGTCCCAAATGATAAAACTAGAATTGAACACTTTGTTGGGACTTTACCTCCGCATTACCGGACGACTGTGAGATTGGCAAATTCACTTACCCATGCTTTTACTTTAGCTCGATCGGTGGATAGCGACATTCGGGCTGGGGATAAATTGAACAAAGAAAAAGTTTCGCAGCAGTCTAAGAATAGTTCTTCGGGGAATAGAGGAAATCAACAAAACAGGAGATTGAATTTTAGTGATGATTCAGCTGATAGGATTTCGTGGTGTGTGAACTGTAAATCAAGACATCCTGGACCATGTACATCCGAGACAGCTAGATGTGTGAAATGTGGGATGTTTGGACACAATATGAGAGATTGTACTTATCCTCAGAATGTGTGCTGGAATTGTCAAAAAAAGGGTCACAGGGCAGGGCAGTGTCCGGAAAAGGTGAGACAAGGTTCAGGTTTGGCTGGAAGTTCGGGCTCGGGTTCTTCGTCATCTGTGGGACAGAAAAGAAAGAATGTGCCGCCGACAACTGCTAGAGCTTTTCAGATGACTGTGGGTGAAGCTCTTGGGATTGAGGATGTTGAAACAGGTATTTTCTGTGTTAACTTTGTCGTAGCAAGTATTAATATAATTAGAGTTATTGTAATTATGAATGCTTTTAAGTTTTTTTGAAATTTGTGGATCATATGTGATTAGGTATGATTGGGTGAAATTGGGTGAGATTAGATTTCGGGGACGACATCTTTTAAGGGGGGAAGATTTGTAACACCCGGTTTCTGGGCCTGGAAATAAATGATATTTTATTAAGTTTTAAATGGTTAACTTGAAAATAAATAAGTAAAAGAGTCACAGGTTTTATTGTGACTAATAAAATTGTACTTGTTTTAAAAAGTTGAAGTTGACGGTAAAATAAAATATTTTGATTTACGGGTATTTTCGGGTTCCAGACAATAGATTGGGAAGGGGTATAATTTATATCAAATAAAAGATTGGGGTGGTGGGAATCATCTGGCTCATTTCCACCTACCTATTTCCCTAAATTTCTTTCTCATCATTTCCTAAACATCAAACCCTTAACCTTGAACTTTTGCTAATCGAAATTATAAGCAAATGAATTAAAACAAGAGGCTGTGATTCTTGTTAGTAGCTGACCTTACCATCATCTTCCTCATCTTGTATCTTCATCTTCTTCCAAAGAGGTGAGTGATTCTTTAAGTTATATAAATTGGGTTTTTAGAGAAATTGAGTGATTTTATGAAATTAAGAGTAATTGGTTGTTGTTTGATGTTGTAAAGTGTTTCTAGAGGTCCTATGAAGCTTTAGAAACGTTAGAAACCGAGTTTCTTGAGTTTTGGTGAGATTTGAGTCGAAAAACTCGTATCCGCAGCGAAAATCGTTGAACCCAGTTCGTCCAGCGAGTCGAGCTGAGTTCTGCGAGTCGAGTTGATTCTGCGAGCCGAGTTGACCTGCGAATCGAGATTTTAAAACTTTTTGTTTTACAAATTTTGAAAATGCGTAAGTCTTGACAGGGTAGCGACTAGATGATAATTTCATTAACTAGGATTTGATTGAAATTTTCATGGTCACTCGGAAACGGCTCAATGATCAAAACTATATACGAATAGCCTAGGCAGTTTTTGGCCATTTGGGGTCATCTAGGGGTCGAAATGGCAATTTTCAGGATTTTATATCTGATTGAACTTTTGTTTGCTTAGACTTCAGGGATCGCCTGATTTAATAAATATGCTAGAATGATGAATATGGAACAAGATACTGACTTGTTATTATTTGTGTTCTCAGATAAGCAGCAGAAAACTCAGTGACCTAAGACAACTGAGTTCAGAGACTGGAATTTTGGTGAGTGGTAACTGTAGTCTTCGGTTCAACTCAGTTGTAACAGGTTTGGTTACAACGGGTGAACATATTGGTTGTTGATTATTGATTGTTTGATCTACTGAGATATTGTTATACTTGAAATGGGTTAATTTGTTTATATTGTTCCATGACTGCATGACGATTATGCATTATGTGATATTTGGGCCACTGGGCATTTTGTGATTATTCAGAGGTCAACGCTGGTTGGGTTTGTTGCTATTGTTTGGCTGGCGGGGTTTCCGATACACATCGTTGATGGATGAACCCTAGTCAGTGAAGATAGCCTCAAACTATCGGTAAATCACTATTTTGGCCGGCAGTGGTTTAAGTGTTCTTTGATTGGCTAATCAGGAACCGCCGATCCTCTTTGACGCTGTGTGTTTATTGTTTACCTGTTGTAAGATTTGTTATTTCTGAATTGAACTGTCGGTTACAGTTCCATTCACTTAGCTGTGAGCTAATCCCACCATGTTTAACATTTTGCAGATATCGTTTATGGTTAGCTTCTGGGGTCGAGCACGTGGATGCTGGAAGGGATGTTTGACTATGACTGCGTTGACTCTGATCTTTTTTGGGAAAATCATATGTTTTGATAAACTTAACATAACACCCGTTTTAAGTAAATGTTTTGTAATAGGTCATGTAATAGTTATGATGTTTTGAAACTTGCCATATTTGGAATATGTAAATGCGGTAAATATGTTTTGGGACGCGCTTCCGATGGTTATCAATATAAAATAGGTTTTTTAAAAAGGAGGGTGTTATAGTTTTTACTCTGTGACGTTTTTGGTGTAAACCCATACAAGACCCGAAGCAAACCAACATATCTCACGCATCTGCAAACTTTGCCAAAGACACCCGAAACACAAAAGACATGCTTCACTAAAAACAGCCCGGAAGTAAAGCAGAAGCAATTGTAAACCCGCGAGCATAATCATCCAACAGTCAGAGGGTTCGCGATCCATTTACTCCAACAAAAATTCCTCTTCCTGTCACGATTAGAGATCCAAAGAAAAGAAAGAGAAACAATAGAATTAAACGTATAAGAATTGCTAACCTGTACACCGTTATAAAGAACATTGTTTCTCTCTTTCCAAATATGCCACCACCAGATAAACAAAATCGCTTCCAAAATGTCACGTTGAAACTTAGAAAGTTGCAGATCTTTGTACCAATTTATCATACCAATTGGGTCCGCATTAGGAATATCAAGGTGCACCCAACCACTGATTTTACTTTTGGTCATGCCCATGAAAGAACAACATCGAAAGATGTGGCTGATGTCATCAAATCCATTAGAACAAAGATTACAGCGAGTCGTATTGATATCAACCCCTCGACCAAACAGATTGACATGCGTAGGGATTCCATTACGGAGAAGGCGCCACACAAACAAGTTAATTTTTTTGGGGATACGATTATTCCATCTCGTTTGCATAGCGCTATTAGGGAGCGATATGCGATCAATGAATCTACGGATACAAGCAACAGAGAACTGAGACTTACCATCAAGATTCCACACCCATTTATCATCACCTTCAGCAGTATCATTAGGCAAGAGTTGAATCATGTTACTAAGTTGTTCATACTCAATTCCGGATCTAATCTCTCTACACCAATTCCAGTTCTAGAAAGAACTTAACCGCCTGTCATACACCGTACAATCCTTGTCCACTTCTAATGCGAAAAGACGAGAGAACCTAACCTCGAAAGGGAGATCACCGCACCAAATATCCTTCCAAAACCTTGTGTTCTACCCATTCCCGATTTTTCTACTAATCACATCTCTTGGCAACAAATGTGTCTCATGCATATGCTTAGCAGCCACAGTAATATTTTTCCACAATCCTTTAGACTTAGCCGACATATTATAAAAACAATCACTGCCGTGGATGTCAGACACAACACGAACCCAAATATTATCATGATTAGCAAGACCTCGCCACCTCCACTTGTATAAGAGAGCCATGTTCATAGCATTAAGACTCCCAATTCCCAACCCACCATCTTCTTTGGCCGCCATAACCGAGCCCCATTTAAACCAATGAATTTTCCTTTAACCATCGAACCACCCCAAAAGAAAGAAGCTCTTAAAGACTCCATTGCCTTATTAACAGATTTAGGCAACCGAAATATAGATAGAAAATAGTTACCTAACGAGCCAAGAACTGAGGATATAAGAGTAGATCGACCTCCAATGGATGGTAAATTGGCTTTCCACCCCGATAAACGTTTAGTGAACTTATTAACAATAGGATCCCAAGTAGAAACCCGCTTAGAACTACCACCAATGGGAATGCCCAGATATCTAAAAGGCGGGTTTTCAGCTTTACATCCTATCACACTAGCAAGATGATCAACCTCTGTGTGTGAAACCCCCACACCAATAATCGAGGATTTCTCAAAACTTATTTTGAGACCTGTCGTCACTCCTATCGGTCGGTCGGATTTGACTCCGGTCGTTGTTCCAACAGCAACAGAAGCGGCGGACAGTGAGTTTTAAATTTATAAGAGTTGGGGCTCAAACTATAAGTACTACCTACCTTGGGAGCAAGCAGTAAGTATAACTCGAGGTCGTTCTTAAATCGGAGCGAATTGAAATGAAGCGAATCACCAAAGATTATGGTTGCTAATAGGATAGGGGTAGGTAGATAGATTTTGGATTGATTTGGTTTTCTAATTTTCCTAAGTGCAGTAAAGTAAATAACAGAGATAAGAGATAGGGAATAAGCAGACAGGTAGAGATGTGATTGCTGAAACTTGGATAATTAGGGTTTCGGGATGATGTTCATTATAAAATTGATTGGAGATTTACCAGATAAAGAGTAAACATACTTTCGGTGTAAACACTAGGACCCTACGTTCAGGTGAAACCCTAGAAACATATGTCACTGGAATCCTAGGTTATCATGATTCTGATCAGATCAGGCTGTTTTCAAACCCCCCTGAACCTTTGCTTAACTAAGACAAAGTCACCCTAAATTTTCTAGGGATCAGGCATAAGGCAACAGACCTCAATTGTATTTACTGACCTTTCTTAACACCTAATCGTCTATTTATTTTATCATAGAAAATACTGATTGTATCCTGTGTATGTTAAACTATTGGTGTGATTAGGGTTTTGCATGTCTAGGTATATGATTGACACTACCCTGTATTGTTTCTATTGAAGCACATTCTTAACCATCGTAAATATAGACCCTCTTTTACATACAGGCGTTCATCCCTAGGAATAATCACGGTGTACAGGGCAATTAGGCATTTCCACAGTGTTCCAAACCCTAGATGTACTAACGGTGTACTGGGCATTTAAGCATTTCCACAGTGTTCCAGATCTTAGGTGTACTAACGGTGTACAGTGCAACAAGCATTTCCACAGCTTTGATTCCTAGACCACAGTTCTAGAAGGGTCACTTCTAGGTAATTCACGATGAAACAATCCATGGCATTTCCTTAGCTTCCACGTATTTGTACTCCACACGAGGTGTTTCCAACGCTATACGAAGTACCGTGCCTTTTAAAGGAAAGTTCATAGTTTCATACTGTAACTGGAGATAACTGTATATTCATAGTATTAGGGTTGATCAGATCCTATCCTAGGGCAACAGTAACGTGAAAGTCTGGAAAGGGTGATGAGAGACTAGATCTATATTCAGGATAAGCTTAACCAGATACACAGCATAACAATTTCCAATCGTACAAATGAAATATTAATTTAACATCATCCCTACTCCTAATATCTACATTTCAACAATCACAATATTAAACTACTCTATAAACATGGCAATATGCAGAATACAAACTGAAATAACATAAAGCACAAGCATTATAACAGTAAGTAAAGCTTAGATATCACCGGGAATACAGCAGCGTAATACTGAGGATTACAAATAGTCTGAACTTGAAAAACTCGTTACAACAAGATTACCAAGCTAAACCTTCCTCTAGACTCGAACCGTAAGCTCAACCCTAACCTTTCTCCTCTAACTCCTAAGAGTAGTGCTAGAGAGAGAAAGTTAGAGAGAGAAAGTGAAAGAAAAAGAGAGAAATGAAAGTGAGAGAAATGTGAGAATGTGTGAATGTGTTAAGGTGTGTGGAATGAGGAGGGGTGACCCTCTATTTATAAGCAAAGCTTCAAATCTTCCGTACAACTCGCGAAACAGCACGTACAAGCAAACGAAGCAGCATACGGGGGCAGGGGGGCCGTATACGGCCTTGGTAGGGCCGCATACGGTGTATACAAGGCCGTATACGGTCTGTATAGGGCCGTATACGGTTCCCTAGGCCGTATACGGTGTCCGTCTGATTTCGTTCGTTGCTTAAAACGCGCATATCTCCTTCGTTATGCGTCCATTTGACCTGATTCCTTCACTTGAGTCTTCGTAATTCCGTTACGCTTCTAATGATGCCAACTTCACTGAAATTGGATGTGTATAGCTTAAGCATAGCTGAAATGACTTTATAGGGTCTGATACCGCTCAGTCTTCTCCGTTCTTTATCCGATTTGCATGATTCTTGATTTTCCCGTCTCAATTTTACCTGTTTTATCATATGATGAAGTTAGAATGTGATTTATATAAGATAAATGAGGCCGGAGGATTTTGTGCACGTTTATTCGCCCTAATTTGCTTGTTATTTGGATGTTTTAGGTGATTTTTGCAACAACGCCTATATTTAGACCACTTTAGTGAATTTCAGTAAATAATGATCATTTTGGAATGTTTTCACTAAGGATACGTCCAAAAAGTGCGGAATATTGCCCTTAAAAACATGACTATTTGGGTCACATCAAGACCCGAGATGCCGTAAAAAAATCTCAAAGCAATAGAGATATTTTCCAGATTATTCTCAGACCAATCCCCTATAATGATAACATCATCAGCGTAAAATAAATGTGAAACAGTGACCTGGTTGATCTTGGCACCCAAGAAAATGCCGTTTCTAACTATGTTATCCAAAGCAAAGTGCAACCCCTCCATAGCAATAATGAACAAGAAAGGAGCCATAGGATCTCCCTGACGAAGACCACGTTGAATGGAGAATTCTTTAGTGGGGCTACCATTTACAAGAACAGAGGATCTAGCTGATGTAAGGCAAGCTTTAATCCAAGAAATCCATTTATTACCAAACCCCATCTTTTTTAGCATATAGAAAAGAAAGTCCCATGACAAAGAGTCATAAGCCTAAGCAAAATCAATCTTAAACAACATCAATTTCTTCTTTTTACCTTTGTACCAATCAATCACCTCGTTAAGAAGAAGGGGACAGTCTAGAATTTGTCTTCCTTTAATGAAAGCCGTTTGCTCAGGACCCACCACCGAATTAATAACCTTAGCAAGACGGATAGCAAGGAGCTTAGAAATGATTTTATATCGAATACCGATGAGACTGATGGGTCTGAAATCAGACATGAGAACCGGGTTACTAACTTTGGGGATAAGGGTAATAAAAGAAGAGTTACAGCCATTAGGAAAATGGGCATTATTGTGAAAATCCGACACCATATTGACAACGTCGTCTTTCAAGAGATTCCAAAACTTTCTCACGAAAGCAAAAGAAAACCCATCAGGACCAGGAGCTTTTTCTCCGCCACAGCTCCATATAGCATCTTTTATTTCTTCAATGGAAAAATTAGTTTCAAGATTGGAAGCCTCGGTACTAGAAAGGGATCTAAGTAAGGGCGAGTCGATGATGAATTCCACCCCATTAAATCTTTCAAATTTTTTAGCAAAATAATCGTGAAAACAATTCTTGATATTTTGCGTATCATCAAACCAAGTACCATTGTATTTAATTCCTTTGAGATTACTTGATCGCCGTTTAGCATTAATGATGGCATGAAAAAACTTAGAATTTTCATCTCCCTCCACGGCCCACTTGACTCTCGCTTTTTGTTTCAAATCCTTAACAGCCCGATGATTTAGATCTTGTAGTTCATGAACCAAAGATCTATGCTTTTCAGCAAGAGTCGGATTAACTCCCATATTGCTGATTTGAATGTCCACAAGAGCAATATCGTGAGTAATGGCATCTTTATTGCAAGTAAGCAGTCTCTCTTTACGCCAACCTTTCAACCTGACTTTCAAAGCTTTTAATTTATTCTTAAGGGACACAAATGCATTATGTGACCCACTTAAACCTAAAGAAGGCCAACTATCCGAAATGAAGCTATCAAACCCCTCCTCAGACATCGAAGAGTTGAAGAATTTGAAAGGAGTAGGCCCGAAATCCAGGGATTTCTGCTTAAGAAGAAGCGGTCTATGGTCCGAGATGATCATCGACTTAGTTATGTATGTAGTCTTTGATTATCACACTCAAACAATTTATCTTTAAATTTTTAATTTAATCTAAGCAACATATATATTAATATATATTTAGGCTGTATGCAAATTTTAAGTTATTTTGTATACAGTTGAGTTACGAAGCTGAGCACTTCAATAGTGTGAAGCAATTTGTTTACGTATTTAATCCTTTGTTGTACTGTTAGGTTTTAGATGTCGTGCAATTTTCATAAATATATGATAATGTCCAGTCTTGTGATGTTTGGGATGGAAAATCGATGGCGGGTCTTCGCACTAGGCTTGGGCTTGGCGGGTTCCATCTAGAGGTCGCGGGTTGGATCATATCCTTTAGGTCTCTTGAGCTGTTACTTGGGGATCCTCATTCTCTTCCCGATATATATTCATGATGGATGAAAGTTGACTTTAGGCAAGACATATCAATTTCGGGTCAAGGAGCTTTATATGCTAATTGATTAATCTATTATATCTCATGACTCTCTTGGCAAGCACTTCGTATGGAATTCGAGGGGTGGCGAAAAAAGTTAATGTGCGGGTTGCTTAAATAGGCTTCTTATACTAGAAAACTTGTCAGTAAATGTCTCAATATTGTTTATATTCTATGTCCTGTTTATAAAAGTGCAAAATGAGGATGTGGATCATATTTTGTTTAACTGCCCTCGAGTCGTATCTATTTGGCGAAAAGTGTTTAGTTGGTGGCGAGTTCAATTTCCTACAGAGGTGTTCATTCGGTTTAAAGACATGGTAGATTGTTCTTTCTCTTCCTCTACTTGTTCAATTGATTGGAAAGTGCTACAGGAGTTTTTTACTCCACAATTTGGAACATTTGGAAATGGCGAAATTTAGTTGTTCACTCAAGTCTTGACAATAGACATGTGCTAATCAACTCAGACATATTTTTCCAAATCCAGTCGACTTCAAGTCTTCAATGACTTGGATTTCAAGTCGATGATCTTACATATCTTCTTATTAGTTATCATGGATATCTGATCCAGTCGGTTCAGTTAGAACTTGGAAGGCATGCGGTGGGAATAAGTTTGGTGATTGCTATTAGGTGCGTTGAGGGCTTTGGATGTTGGCTTATTGTGTTGTTTCTTTAGTTTTGTATGACCTCTTCTTCTTGTCTTGTAAGTTGACTGGTGTTCTTGCCTCCCCTTATTTTTGGGTTGTTCAAGTACAGGTCATTTCCTGAATGTTCAAAGTACAGGGACTAAGTTGGATAATATGTAAACATGAAGTAACTGAAGTGTAAATAGTTTTGGTAAGACAATTAGTCGATTAGGTTATATATATATATATATATATATATATATATATATATATATATATACGGTGTATGTATTCATTTGTGAGGGAACAGAGATATGTAAAGTGAAAGTGTATCGATTCTTGAGTTAACGAAAATGTTAATTGCTCAATTTCGTTTGTTCGTTGTGTAATTTCACCGGTGATTGAAGTTTTCATGGTATCAGAGCTTCATCTCCGGTAGCGTGAACTGAAATCGTGAAATTTTTTGTGAATTAGGTTCAAATTTGACCTAATTTTGCTTCCGCTTGTGTTCTTGAGAGTATTACTGTGATCGATTACTTCAATTCGTGTTCGTCTTCTAAATTCTGTTGCAATGACTGGTCAAAATTCACAGAATGTTCTACATAATCAACAAAATGCTTTGTTTCTCAATCCTCTGTTTTTGCATCCTTCTGAAGGTCCAGGTTCTTTACCTATTCAAGAAAAGTTAATCGGTTCACAGAATTACAGGTCATGGAGAAGAGCTGTTGAGATTAGCTTATAAACTAAAAGGAAACTAGGTTTTATCAAAGGAACTGTGGTTAGACCTGAGAATGATGTTGAACTTGCTGAGCAATGGGATACTTGCAACAATATGGTGATAAGTTGGCTTATGAATTCTGTAAGTGACTCAATTGTTAAATCTATTATGTTCATTGGAACTGCTTATGAAATATGGATTCAATTGGAACAAAGATTTGCTTTAAGCAATGGATCTAGGAAGTATAAGTTGCATAAGGATACCTACGCAATAGAACAACAAGGTTTAACTGTTAGTGATTACTATACTCGGATGAAAATAGTTTGGGAGGAACTTGACTCCATGAGTGAGTTGCCTAAAATTACTGTAATAACTCCTGAGATCAACTTGTTTTTGAATGCCTTGCATAAGCAGAAGGAAGAACAAAGGTTATTTCAATTCTTGAATGGTTTGAAATGTTTGTAAATCAAAGAAGTCAATTACTTCTTTATAATCCTTTACCTAGTGTGGAAATAGCTTGTTCACTTTTACAACAGGAAGAGTCACAAAGAGAAGCATTGCACAGTATTACTCCTTCGGTTGATTCTACAGCTTTGTACAGTCAAAAGACTGTCAAAGATGAAAAATGCACCATTTGTGGTTATAAGTGGCATCCTCCTGAGAAATGCTGGGAAAAAGTAGGTTATCCTTCATGGCATTACAAGTATAAACAACCATCTCAGTCTAAGCAGTATAAGCCTAAAGGTGGTAAATCTTCTGGATCAAGCAGGAAAGTTGCTGCTAGTGTAGATGGAGGGCATGTTGTTTTGACTAAAGAGCAGTATACACAATTTCTTAAATTCCTTCCAAAGGTAAATTCTGATGGAACTGATGATGAATTGGATCCAGATTACATATCAGGTATTGCTGCTTTGTCTTGCAATTCTACCTATTTACATACATGGATATTAGATACTGGTGCAACTGATCATATGACACCAGTGTGTGACACCCCGCAAATTTGGGTACAATTAAGAACAGTAAATACATGCATTTTACGCTAATTTTCTGACCAAAGTTTAAACAAAACTTTCCTTGTGAAATAAACCTAGCAAGCCCAACACTTTTAAACAAAAAGTATTACGTATTTCGTAATTAACTAAATTACGTACAAACTTATCGGGACGAACTCGACAAATTAAATACAATGAAGTTGATGATACAAAAATAATTAATAAATCGAAAATTATTAATTACGATTACTATTATAATTATATTATTGAGATAATATAATATATTATACGTTTAATATTCAACGTATAGGACACGGTACAAATGTCCAAAAAGTATCTCAAAATACTTTTGAACAAATTTTATTGGAAACTATTATAGAAAATAGTTGGAACAAAAGTTGTTCGGGAACTTTTAGACGACTATTTAGGACACGTTATACACGAACAGAAACAATTATAAAACGTGCCTAAAAGTCAAAGATAACAAAAGTGTTATTTTTGCCATTCCTGTTTTAGTATTTGGAACATTACCTCAAAATATGAAATCATAATTTAACTGAAATTTTGCACCCAATTTGATGCGCGCAGTAAAATGTACAAATTTGTACAACAGTCTAAAATAATGAGAATCTCATTATTCTAATTTTAAATAACGAACCTGGAGAACATCTACAAAATAAAAATATTGAATTTTATATTGCAATAATTATACCCGTACCCAAAATTAACGGGTAAAATATCAACTCAATCTCAATAATGGAGAGACATTTCCTGTTGAGGCCACGCCTCCAGTTGAAAGTTTGAGTTCTAACTCAATATTATATGTTCCTTTCCTTCATTGTGAGACACACAAACCTCCAATAATTCACTGGCACCAACTTTTGTTTTTCCTTCTCTGAGACTCCATCGAGCAGCAGCAGTAGCAGGAAAGGAGCAAGCAAGCCTCACCATCTTCTTCACCCTCAACAACTAAAAACCACTTACAACATCAACAATACTACAAACATCATAATCATCATCTATTTTCGTCGTCATCATCCCAAATCATCATCAAAATCATTGTAAGGAAACTCTCCATTTCTAACTTCCTTACTCAAATTTCGTTTTATGTAATGTTAACATAACATAATATGTGGGTATATCTTGATAATTTGATGATTGATGGATAAAACTTCCTAAAATGAAAGATTGTATATGAAATTTAAATAAAATGGAAATTTGTTGGTGATGATGATGGACCCAAAAACATAGTCTCTGTATAAAAATCTTAGTAGGTGTATGATTAAAATTGATGCCTATAAACACTTGAATGTTCTAAATCATAACGTTGTACAAGATTAAACTCAAAACATGGCAAGAACTAAGAAAGATTAGATTTTACTTGGACTTGACAATGAGTTACGAATTGAAACAACGACACCCGAACGGGTGAGGAATCATACCTGAACGGATGGCTCAAGAGACCCGAACGGGTGAAGGCTCAAAGTGGAGTAATAGCCGACCGGCCAATTAATGTCATCCGAATGGGTAACCCACCTCAAAGCCGATCGGATACCACACACAAAAAAAAAAAAAAAAAAAAAAAAGCTGTTTGTTAGACGACAGAACTCAAAAGCCAAGAGCTTTGACCATATTTTGGATATTTTCAAGTGATTAAATAAATGCACATCTATCTTTATTTTAATTCTTAACAGCTTAAAACCATATTCGACCTTTTATATTAAACTTGTGTAAACACTAGTCGACTAAGTAATAACGATGTGACCAAGTAACATTTACCGATATTATAAACATATTACGTGATTTCGCAAGTTTTAAAAATGATCGTGTAATATTTTTTTATATACATAATTGCGAACGTTTACACTATAGGGTATTTTAGTTCAAACTTGTCACAATGTTACGATATTAAATGGTACAAAAATATTAACGAATACACCACTAAAAGTTATTGTTATGTTGTAATTTTTATGAAACTTTACGACAATAAATTTGATACTAAAATTGTACACGACCACGGGATAATATTTTATACGAATAGTTATTCAAATAATGTTATAAAATGAACGCGACAAACTTTGGGACAATAACAAATTGTTTATATATAAACATAGTATATCGAGACGAGTAAAATGAAACGAGCAAAACATTTTAGTACCAATTATATTTGGATATTTATATATATACTTACACGCAACGAACTATTCGACGACTAATATAACTCGAAAAATAATAAGTTATTTTTTTTACACATTCATCACCAACAATATTGTACAAACACTTAAACATAACGAGTAGTCAAATACTTATATTAAGTATGTTTATTGCGTCTAGGACTTTGAGGACGCTGTTGGACTACTACTACCACTAGCTGTTATCGCTCACGCAATTGCTACCAGTGAGTTCACAGCCCCACCTTTTACTTGTTTTACTGCTTTCAAAACTTGGGGTGAAAAACATAGCTAACGTTTTGCTATAACATGCAATATCTGTCTATAGTTGCTTTAGTGCTTATGTGCTACTAAATTGTGTTGGTGCTTATGTGCTACTGATTATATGAATGATTTTATGAATGATTTCATTATATGATTGAGGACTATATGTGAATACTTGTATGCCTTTATACCAACAACTCATAGGGTATTACTTCCCTACACACTATTGTGAATGACTTCATTTGATTTACTTGTTAACATTTTACAAATGAATATGGTTTAACAAATCATACTTAACAAAACCTGTGAATTCACTCAACATTTTTGTTGACGATTTTACTATGTTTTTCAGGTAACTAGCAGCACAAGTAAGACTGCATATATATGGAGTTAGGCGACCCACGACAAATTAGGATGCCACATTTTGGGACACATATGAGTTCCTTGTATAAATGATTCACATTAGTTATACTTATGAAGCTATCTTTTGAAATACGTATTTCATAATTGGATGTTATTTATAATGAAGTTTCCACGACATTTAACGAGTCGTAGATTTTTGCAACAAACTAATTACTTAAATGGCATCTTAATTTACCGTTCAACAATAATCATACGCTCTGATCTGGCATGATGTTCAACGTTAACGTCAGCACCCCCGCTTAAACTGATGCTTCCGCAAATCGCGCATTGAACGCGTTGACCGAAATTGGGGGTGTCACAGATTGGTATCAGAGCCATTGGTTATAGCGAACTAGAAGTCTTTAAGTGACCGGAAAGCCTTAGAGACCTAGACTATAGCCTTGGCTAGAACATGCATGCACATATTTGCATACGTCTAACTCACTATATGACAACTATCATCACAATGCGTTTAGATGAATAGTTGCGTGTTCCTACGCGTGACTTCTCAAATATAGTTGGGATAACAATGACAACTCGATACACGAGAAACCATCAACCAACACCATCACGCACGTAATTTATACAAACATTATCGTCCGATGCATAGTAAATCTGACTTGTAGTCCCTGCACCAAATTACACTTTAGGCAGTCAAGCCTACTTGAGCATCAGAAGAATGCTAGGGGGCACTTATATCATATTAAAAGTCTGGAACCCTTCTCATTCATACAGCTCCAACTTTTACGAATAAACATATAAAACTAATGGTCCCTACCTTAGTTACTATACTACACACACTAATCAGGAAACTCCCTGACACACGAAATAAAAGCAATGCCCCCGATTGGATGGAGACATGCCCTACATACGAGCGCCTAGAACTTGTTGAAGGCCACACGAACTTGGAAAATGAAACTGCCCACGCTACCTATGCCCGAGCACAGATGCTAGAAGAGCATGCTCGAGTGGCAGAGAGGGTAGCTGGGGTCAGCATGATGACGACTATAACATGACAACTGTAGGAACGTATTTATCTTATCTTCATTAAACCTACGTACGGTGGGCCGTACCTCCGCCGTACTGTATTAAAACCTCTATTTGATGGATACATATAAAACCCATCACATTGTATATGAACACTATCATACGAAAGTCATGTTTGACGCACTCGGTCATGGTTGACCACTACGTAAACAAACTCTCACTTTCTAAGGGATCAAACAAATCCTCACTAAACATTTAACGATTAGGACTGACAGCTTATCAGTCGAGTGGATAGAGAGAACAAATGGAAGTGTGATACATATTGGAGTAACGAGCCTTAAGTACTACAAGAACAAACATAGTACGGTGTCGTTATATACTAATTGAGATGGAGTCTAAAACAACCACTAGGGTAGCCAGACCCAATTATGTGTAACAAACTCCTCCCCACAAATGACAAATTTATCTTGACAATTTTTATAAAATTTGTCTACAAAAATGTTTTACTATATTTTTGGATAACATTCCAACAAAAACTATATATTGGATAACATTCCAATGAAAACTATATTTTGGAAAGTGTTCCAATGAAAACAATAACTTTGAATAACATTCCTACAAACACTTTGAATAGGATACTGGAGAACATACCAGTACGCATTTATGAACCGGAGAGCGACCGGTATCATTTTGAATTAACCGGAGAACGTACCGGTAATGTTTTGAGATACTGGAGAACGTACCAGTAAGGCTTTAAACCGGAGAACGAACGGTGGATTAACTGGAGAACAACCAGTACTATGATTTGCTGGAGAACAGTCAGCAGTATTACAAACCGGAGAACGACCGGTAGACTTTGGAAATGTTGATCCTTAGTTGGATCAGCCTGCGTTTCCTACGATAATGATTTTGGGGAATGTTATTTTATTTTAATAGCCTACGTTTCTTGCTATTACTTATTTGGGAAATGTTAACTCTTGATTAAATTAACATGTGTTTCCTACGATAACTATTTTGGGAAATGTTATTTTTACTAAATAACATGTGTTTCCTATAAACCATTACTTTAGGAAATGTTTCTCTTAATTGATAAACTTGTGTTTCCTACAAAGCAAACAACTAAACTATGTTAGGGACAGACATCCCACTTAAGTTGTAATTTGAGTAGACATCTCAACTAAACTGTATTTTGGGTGATATCCCAACGAAATTTTACTTTCGGATGACAATTCAACAAAACGAAATTTATTGAACCCTAACACCGTCACCGAGATGTCGTGGAGAATGATGACTCAACTTTTAGAAGTTGACTCACGTAAACTAGAATGACAAACACGCTATAGAACTAACCGATGGTAAGTTGATCGAAGCAGGAGGAATAGTACCGGGATGTATCCTAGCGTTTGGGGATCATCTCTTCGATATAGACTTGCTATCGGTAGAGTTGGGGAGTTTCGACATCATAGTCGTTAGGGATTGTGTTTGTCGAGAATTTGAGATAAGATTGTATGTTCTTATAAGTTGGTACGAGTACCTCTACTCACTATCTATTATCTCTAATGAAGATAGGAGATATACATTTTGCATTTGACAATAACTGCAACAGGCTGTGAACATTGGTCTCAATATGAGTACCGCCTACTATTCACAAAACTAACGGCCAAAACAAACGAACGCTACAAACGATTGAGGACTCGTTGTGAGCCTGTGTAATTAATTATGGAGGAAATTGGGATGTTCGTCTCCCACTAACCGAATCCTACTACAACAATAATTACCACCCTAGGGTACAAATGACGCCATTAAGGCACTATACGAAACAAAATACCGATTACCACTCTATGGGATAGAGTGGGTGATAGACAACTTTCAACACCACATTGACAACCTTGCACTTCCTCCAAAACTTAACTCATTGATTTCAGTTAGCACTAACGCATGTTGCTCATTCCTCAATACCACTTTCACTGATTTGACATCAAGTGCAGAATAGGGATGACCTATCTAAGTCAACGATAAACTCAGGGTTTACATTTAGCAGACAAGTCAAATTACAGTTGGTCAAACTAATTAGTCATGAAAGGACTACTGTATATATATGGCTACCTTGCAGCCACGATATAACTACGATTTGAACCATAAAATAGTCAGGACTCGACTACTACGATAAACATGCTAGGCCCGATATCAGTTAAATGATTTAATTACAAATGGGACGTGAGGCAAAGTAAACTTGTAACAAACTCTTCTTACGTACATTTCTCCCTATACCATTACTAACTGGAGAAACCCTGGCGATATGAGCGGAAAAACTTAACCTCCGCCACGTAGGACCGTTTGAAAGTCCTTACAAGAAACCCTGTCATATACAGGTTTGAACTAACACGAGAGTTCAACAACATTCACGACATTACCCATTTCTAACATGAAAAGGGTGTTCTCTAACGAGACCTTAATCCCTTTTTCCCGACATAACTACTATTGGCATAAAAATTTAACTTTGTAGAGGAACTTTTCAAGACGTCGACTAAGGTTTTGCAGCTAGCAAACTAGACACACTATCAGGTATACAATCTGCAAAAGTGAACTATACTCGTACTACAAGCCGTTAGGATTGTTACAACAACTTGAAACGTCGCAACCGAACTATGAACGCAAGAAACGAAACACGAGTGTTAGACACTCACGACTTGATTCAAAATTCGAGGACGAAATTTCTTTAACAAGGGGAGAATGTGACACCCCGCAAATTTGGGTACAATTAAGAACAGTAAATACATGCATTTTACGCTAATTTTCTGACCAAAGTTTAAACAAAACTTTCCTTGTGAAATAAACCTAGCAAGCCCAACACTTTTAAACAAAAAGTATTACGTATTTCGTAATTAACTAAATTACGTACAAACTTATCGGGACGAACCCGACAAATTAAATACAATGAAGTTGATGATACAAAAATAATTAATAAATCGAAAATTATTAATTACGATTACTATTATAATTATATTATTGAGATAATATAATATATTATACGTTTAATATTCAACGTATAGGACACGGTACAAATGTCCAAAAAGTATCTCAAAATACTTTTGAACAAATTTTATTGGAAACTATTATAGAAAATAGTTGGAACAAAAGTTGTTCGGGAACTTTTAGACGACTATTTAGGACACGTTATACACGAACAGAAACAATTATAAAACGTGCCTAAAAGTCAAAGATAACAAAAGTGTTATTTTTGCCATTCCTGTTTTAGTATTTGGAACATTACCTCAAAATATGAAATCATAATTTAACTGAAATTTTGCACCCAATTGGATGCGCGCAGTAAAATGTACAAATTTGTACAACAGTCTAAAATAATGAGAATCTCATTATTCTAATTTTAAATAACGAACCTGGAGAACATCTACAAAATAAAAATATTAAATTTTATATTGCAATAATTATACCCGTACCCAAAATTAACGGGTAAAATATCAACTCAATCTCAATAATGGAGAGACATTTCCTGTTGAGGCCACGCCTCCAGTTGAAAGTTTGAGTTCTAACTCAATATTATATGTTCCTTTCCTTCATTGTGAGACACACAAACCTCCAATAATTCACTGGCACCAACTTTTGTTTTTCCTTCTCTGAGACTCCATCGAGCAGCAGCAGTAGCAGGAAAGGAGCAAGCAAGCCTCACCATCTTCTTCACCCTCAACAACTAAAAACCACTTACAATATCAACAATACTACAAACATCATAATCATCATCTATTTTCGTCGTCATCATCCCAAATCATCATCAAAATCATTGTAAGGAAACTCTCCATTTCTAACTTCCTTACTCAAATTTCGTTTTATGTAATGTTAACATAACATAATATGTGGGTATATCTTGATAATTTGATGATTGATGGATAAAACTTCCTAAAATGAAAGATTGTATATGAAATTTAAATAAAATGGAAATTTGTTGGTGATGATGATGGACCCAAAAACATAGTCTCTGTATAAAAATCTTAGTAGGTGTATGATTAAAATTGATGCCTATAAACACTTGAATGTTCTAAATCATAACGTTGTACAAGATTAAACTCAAAACATGGCAAGAACTAAGAAGATTAGATTTTACTTGGACTTGACAATGAGTTACGAATTGAAACAACGACACCCGAACGGGTGAGGAACCATACCCGAACGGATGGCTCAAGAGACCCGAACGGGTGAAGGCTCAAAGTGGAGTAATAGCCGACCGGCTAATTAATGTCATCCGAATGGGTAACCCACCTCAAAGCCGATCGGATACCACACAAAAAAAAAAAAAAAAAAAAAGCTGTTTGTTAGACGACAGAACTCAAAAGCCAAGAGCTTTGACCATATTTTGGATATTTTCAAGTGATTAAATAAATGCACATCTATCTTTATTTTAATTCTTAACAGCTTAAAACCATATTCGACCTTTTATATTAAACTTGTGTAAACACTAGTCGACTAAGTAATAACGATGTGACCAAGTAATATTTACCGATATTATAAACATATTACGTGATTTCGCAAGTTTTAAAAATGATCGTGTAATATTTTTTTATATACATAATTGCGAACGTTTACACTATAGGGTATTTTAGTTCAAACTTGTCACAATGTTACGATATTAAATGGTACAAAAATATTAACGAATACACCACTAAAAGTTATTGTTATGTTGTAATTTTTATGAAACTTTACGACAATAAATTTGGTACTAAAATTGTACACGACCACGGGACAATATTTTATACGAATAGTTATTCAAATAATGTTATAAAATGAACGCGACAAACTTTGGGACAATAACAAATTGTTTATATATAAACATAGTATATCGAGACGAGTAAAATGAAACGAGCAAAACATTTTAGTACCAATTATATTTGGATATTTATATATATACTTACACGCAACGAACTATTCGACGACTAATATAACTCGAAAAATAATAAGTTATTTTTTTTACACATTCATCACCAACAATATTGTACAAACACTTAAACATAACGAGTAGTCAAATACTTATATTAAGTATGTTTATTGCGTCTAGGACTTTGAGGACGCTGTTGGACTACTACTACCACTAGCTGTTATCGCTCACGCAATTGCTACCAGTGAGTTCACAGCCCCACCTTTTACTTGTTTTACTGCTTTCAAAACTTGGGGTGAAAAACATAGCTAACGTTTTGCTATAACATGCAATATCTGTCTATAGTTGCTTTAGTGCTTATGTGCTACTAAATTGTGTTGGTGCTTATGTGCTACTGATTATATGAATGATTTTATGAATGATTTCATTATATGATTGAGGACTATATGTGAATACTTGTATGCCTTTATACCAACAACTCATAGGGTATTACTTCCCTACACACTATTGTGAATGACTTCATTTGATTTACTTGTTAACATTTTACAAATGAATATGGTTTAACAAATCATACTTATAAAAACCTGTGAATTCACTCAACATTTTTGTTGACGATTTTACTATGTTTTTCAGGTAACTAGCAGCACAAGTAAGACTGCATATATATGGAGTTAGGCGACCCACGACAAATTAGGATGCCACATTTTGGGACACATATGAGTTCCTTGTATAAATGATTCACATTAGTTATACTTATGAAGCTATCTTTTGAAATACGTATTTCATAATTGGATGTTATTTATAATGAAGTTTCCACGACATTTAACGAGTCGTAGATTTTTGCAACAAACTAATTACTTAAATGGCATCTTAATTTACTGTTCAGCAATAATCATACGCTCTGATCTGGCATGATGTTCAACGTTAACGTCAGCACCCCCGCTTAAACTGATGCTTCCGCAAATCGTGCGTTGACCGCGTTGACCGAAATTGGGGGTGTCACTGTTTAATCAGTTGATCAGACCATATTCATTACCTTTCAAACCTCAAATCAGTCTTCCAAATGGTCAAACAAGTGTTATTTCACACATTGGTGATATTAAACTGAAAAATGAACTCTCATTAAAAGATGTACTGTTTGTACCATCTTTCAAATTCAGTTTATTATCTATACCAAAGTTGACTGAAGATAGCAAATGTTTTGCTACTTTCTATCCTGGATTCTGTGTTGTTCAGGACTTAATCTCCAAGAAGCTGCTGGGAATGGGTAAAAGAAAGTTTGGACTCTATTATCTAGTGAATTACCCTGTCAAAGATGTGCAAAAAGAGTTACAGTTTCTTGTTTCTACTACAATAAAGAGCTCTGTCTCTAAGCCTACTGTTGCTAGTAATGTTGTCAGAAATACTTACAATCTATGGCATCATAGACTAGGACATGTATCTGAATTCTGTTTTAGACATATTTCTAATGAATTTGATCATATGTCTAGAAATGTGAAAGATGTGTGTTTGTCATGTCCTATGGCTAAATTCACTAAACTGCCTTATGCTTTAAGTGATTCACATGCTTCTAAAGCATTTGAACTTATCCATATTGACACCTGGGGTCCTTATAGAGTGCCAACAAATGGAAAGTTCAGGTATTTTTTGACAATTGTGGATGATTTTAGTAGAGCCACATGGACATACTTAATGGTTCACAAGTCTGATGTTGTTTCTATTCTTAAATCTTTCCTGAAATTTGTTAAGAACCAATTTGAGTCATCTGTCAAAACTGTCAGATCCGATAATGCCTTGGAATTCATAAAGGGTTCTTGTGAAAAGCTCTTTGTAGATGAAGGAATAGAGCATCAAACTTCTTGTAGTGATAGACCACAATAAAATGGTAGAGTGGAAAGGAAACATAGGCATATTCTTCAAGTAGCTAGAGCTTTAAGATTTCATGCAAATCTTCCTTTGAAGTTTTTGGGAGATTGCGTTAGCACAGCTACTTACTTGATTAATAGACTTCCATCATCTGTTTTAGATTTCAAAACACCATATGAAGTTCTGTTAAATCAGAAACCAATGTATGATCATTTGAAAGTATTTGGTTGCTTTGCTATAGTTTTAAATCCATCCAGAAACATGGATAAGTTTTCTACTAGAGGTATTCCTTGTATGTTTCTTGGGTATCCACAACATCAAAAAGGTTATAAACTCTATAATCTTAGTTCTCACACCACTTTTGTGTCAAGAGATGTTCATTTTTATGAACATATCTTTCCATTTACTACTTCCACACTCACTCATCTTTCTACTCCTGTACCTTCTTCTTTTACTCCTCCAATTTTTGATGATTCATTTATTCCTAATACTCAGAATAATGAATCATCTTTCTCAAGTATTCCTGAGTCTGTATCAACTACTACTTCTATACCTGGTTCTATTCCAGTTCCACTTCCTACTTCCACACCTATTGCATCAAATTCTCAACCTCAATCTACTGAAAATCTAGTACTTAGAAGGTCAACAAGGCAACATAAGGTACCATCTAAGTTCAATGATTTTGTTACACCAACTCTTCCTACTTTACCTAGAGCAAATCAAGTTACATCTTCTTTTCTATACCCTAAGTTTCAAGCTTTTCTAGCTGCTCTTCTTCAGCAATCAGATCCTAAGTGTTTTAAAGAGGCTATAAATGATAATGGGTGGTGTGATGCTATGAATTCTGAATTAGCAGCATTGGAAGCAAATGGTACATGGGAATTAACTGAACTTCCTGATAACAAAAGGCCAATAGGATGTCATTGGATTTATAAAACAAAATTAAAAGCTGATGGCACTATTGATAGGAAGAAAGCCAGGTTGGTAGTTGATGGTAATAGACAAAAGAAAGGAGTAGATTATGGGGAAACATTTGCTCCTGTTGCCAAAATGGTAACTGTGAGAGCTTTACTTGCTGTTGCAGCAATGAAGGGTTTGTCTACATGTCAAATGGATGTATCCAATGCATTTCTTCATGGTGATTTGTTAGAAGAAGTGTACATGAAATTACCACAAGGGTATATTGGTCAAGGGGAGTCTGTACAACCTACTGGTAATTCTAATTCTAATTTAGTGTGCAAATTAAAGAAGTCTCTTTATGGACTTAAACAAGCTCCAAGGCAGTGGTTTTCTAAGCTGTCTTCTGCTCTTGTTTCTTTTGGTTATGTTCAATCCAAGGCAGATTATTCTTTGTTTACTAAACAAGATTCAAAAGCTTTCACTGCTATTCTAGTGTATGTGGATGATCTTCTGATCACAGGCAGTAATGAATCTCAAATAGTTCAATTAAAATCATTTCTACATTCTCAATTTCACATGAAGGATTTGGGTGAATTGAATTATTTTCTGGGTCTGGAAAATTCAAGAAGTGAACAGGGTATTTTTGTATCTCAAAAGAAGTATTGTGTTGATTTGTTGACTGATTTAGGAGTTGTGAATAACAGACCTTATAAGTTACCTATGGATCCGCATGCTAAGCTACAAGCAGATGTAGGTACTCCTCTAACTGATCCAGAATCCTATAGAAGAATTATAGGTAAACTGATCTATTTGACAATTACCAGACCAGACATTTGTTATACGGTTCAAGTGTTGAGCCAGTTTATGCAGTCACTCACTTCAGTACACATGCAAGCAGCAAAGCATTTGCTCAGGTATTTGCTTCGAAATCCAGGTCAAGGTGTTCTTTTAGCTTCTAGTTCTGCAGTTAAACTTATTGCATATTGTGATTCTGACTGGGCTAGTTGTCCTATGACAAGAAGAAGTACAACTGGATATTGCATTCTACTAGGTGATTCTCCTGTTTCCTGGAAATCCAAGAAACAAGGTGTTGTATCTAGATCATCAGCTGAAGCTGAGTATAGATCTATGGCACTCACATGTTGTGAAGTTACTTGGTTGGTATCACTGTTAAAGGATTTAAGTCTTAAAAGCTTGGATCCTGTAGATTTGTGTTGTGACAATCAAGCTGCAATCTATATTGCAGCTAATCCAGTTTTCCATGCTAGGACTAAACATATTGAAATAGATTGTCATTATGTGAGAGATCAATTGAAGGCAGGAGCAATTAATCCTAAGTATGTGTCCACTAAATCTCAACTTGCTGATGTTTTCACCAAAGTTGTGGGGGTTGATCAGCATAATAAGCTTTTATCCAAGTTGGGAGTTTCACAAAGTTCCCACTCTCAACTTGAGGGGGAGTGTTCAAGTACAGGTCATTTCCTGAATGTTCAAAGTACAAGGACTAAGTTGGATAATATGTAAACATGAAGTAACTGAAGTGTAAATAGTTTTGGTAAGACAGTTAGTCGATTAGGTTAGATATATATATATATATACGGTGTATGTATTCATTTGTGAGGGAACAGAGATATGTAAAGTGAAAGTGTATCGATTCTTGAGTTAATGAAAATGTTAATTGCTCAATTTCGTTTGTTCGTTGTGTAATTTCACCGGTGATTGAAGTTTTCATGGGTATTAAAAATATTATTGATAAATTTTTTAAGTTATAATATTCAGTTACGAGTATTAACTTGTAACATTCATTAATATTTATTTAATTAACAAGCATTATTCAAATGAAAATCAATGTAAGATTTTACTTGGTGAGCTTACCTACATCCTGTTGATGTTATTTATTTACTAGCGAGTAAAATGGCCGTGCAATGCATGGCCCACGTCCAGATCGATGATGTTTTATGTATATTTGTTTATGCGCAATATATATGTAACTTAATGTATAGAATGTAACGAGATACCTTACGTATCATATATTGTCTACTATTTCTAGTGTGGATAGAGAACATAGTCAACTTACTTATCCTTTTTTTTTCTAAGCATATACATCAAAAAAAATATAAAGATCAACACATATTAACAAAAATACGGATACATAAATATTAGGTTCATCAAAAAAAATTATTTTTATTATTAATTAATTTTTTGAATAGAGTGTAAAGGTATCAACAAAGTCCCTTATACACATTTTAACTCGCATACATAATAAAAAATAAGCGTATTGATCAACTTGGTTAAAGGTAGTTTTTAAACATATGAATTCATATAACTTTACAAATTAATTCGTGGAATTTAGCTAAATTGAAATTAAGATTAAAATATAGAAAAAGATTAACATTAAAGGTTTGTGAAAAAAAAAATGCTCTGGTTTTTTTTATTCTTTTGAGGGAGTTTTAAAGACTGGATGTGGTGAGATCTTTTTAATATGTATATTAAGAAAATGCTCTGGTTGTTTTATTCTTTCGAGGGAGTTTTAAAGACTTGATGTTGTGAGATCTTTTTAATATGTATATTAAGAAAATGCTCTGGTTTTTTTATTCTTTCGAGGGAGTTTTAAAGACTTGATGTTGTGAGATCTTTTTAATATGTATATTAAGAATAAAATTAAGATTTACAATATACAAATATATTGAGATTAAAGTAAAGATTAATGATTAAAAAACAAAGGATACATGTCACTTGGTAAGATGTTTTTGTGTCATCGAAGAAATGAACTTGTTTTAAAGATTTTAATTTTTTTGATTAATTTGAACTTCATTCTAGAATTACCATAACTAAATCATGAAACTATTGTAATGATATCTTTATGCTACAACCCAATTAAGAGTTCTGAAAATTCTAGTCACACGCATTTAAACATCCATTTATTCATGACAAAAATACTATCAAGTTTAGTCATCTAATATTAATGTATTACCTCATATGAACAAAAAGAACTACAATTAAGCATCATATTCTAGAAATTTGTTAATTAACAAAAATATTTTAAAAATAATTTTACCTTTTTAATGGGTTACACATTTCAATCCTAAAGACACTAATGTGTGTCAATTTGTGAGGCCCTTTATAAAGTTTTAGGTTGTTTTTATATATTAACTATAGAATATAAAGATATATAATTATTAATGTTTAGTGTCTAACATATTACACCATGTGATAGGTTGTTAAAACATAAAAAAAAATGTTAATGGAGTACTTAAATTAATTAAGATGAGAAGATTAATCTTTTAATTGGAGACACATGGATGCAATTTAGATGATGAGGTGTCAACATTTCAAGTGATCAAGTGCTTCTTATATAAAAACTAAAATTGGAGACACATGGAGGCATTTTAGATGATGAGGTGTCAACATTTCAAGTGATCAAGTGCTTCTTATATAAAAACTAAAGATAAAGATTTTTATGTCTATATCGACAAAATAAATTTTCTATGTACAGGAAAAATAAGAGTCTGTTTTGAAGTAAACTAAACTTTGAACAACTTAATATGTAGGGTTTAGTGCGCGCAAATGTAACAAACTATAGTCTGACATTCGTAGTATGTAGTGAACTATTCAAAGTTACATTGTATATAATGAACTTGTAATTTATTTACATTGTATGTATTTTCGTCAGATTAACGGTTATAATGGACGCCACGTGGCAGCGTATAAAGTCGACACGTGGAAAAAGTACCAAAATTACATACAATGTAAAGAAATTACAAATTCGTTACATACAATGGAACCCCGAGTAGTTCGCTATATACTATGAATGTCGGACTATAATTTGTTACATTTGCGCGCACTAAACCCTAATACGTACGTATTTAGTTAAGGGATTTGACATCGACATTTGGATAAGAAATTAGAGACTTATCCAAAGTTCCAAACAACTGATTAATATATACTCCCTCCGTCCCGAATTTATTGTCCACTTTTCCATTTTGGGATGTCCCAAATTTATTGTCCAGTTGTACCTTTCAGCCAATCAAAATATTGGAATGTGGTGAGAGATTAAATCTTATTGGTTGTAGAGTACAACCAGTACACTTTTCTTAAAGTATGTGTTTTTTGTCTGGGGAGAATAAAATTGGGACGGAGGGAGTATATACATTTAATTATTGATGGCAAGTGTACGTTTGCATATGTTGACACATCATGCCCATTATTTATGCAAAAAGTGAAAAAAGCATTGTATGTATGGGGTACTATTATAAATACTATTTTTTGTAATATTTTATTGTAAACATAATTATTAATGTAATTTTTCTAGTACTTTTCTCATCACTTTTCCTTATCATTCTGTACTTTTTCTTTTATTTTAATAGATAAATGGTATGTTGAGTAGATTTTAATAGTACATATAGAGAATCCCGTATGGAATACGATGTTAAATTCAACCCAACCACATAAATTATGTAAATATCTTTTATTTTTGATGAATCATCAAAGCTTTGATTTGAAAGGTTCAGTGAATTCACAAAGTCAGTACAACAATAGTACTAATATATAATATAATGCCGAATGAGTACAAGGTGGTGGGGGATGCGTCCCATTAACAAACTTTTGTTACGACTTTTTAACATTTTCATACTTATCTAATTGTAAATGTAACAATCTTACAAAACCAGATCACCAATGCTATTACTAGCAAGGGTTTTGTTAACGACATTAAAAAATCTAAACATCAAACATGTATAAATTAATTGTACTTTAGATGATATTTAAGATCAAGATGATCGAATCAATATTTAAGGGACACAGAGTATATATTGATGCACGTTGAAAACCTTAAAAACTTTTTTTATAAGGTTGTCGTTATCATTTTATTATTTATGATAGTTACAATAAAGTTATCTCGCACCAAAGCACTCAGATGATCGATTTAAATTTAATATAAACTTGTAGACTGTAGTCGAGATTAATGCGCCAACATATTTATTTAGCTTTGTCAAACACACTTTCATAGTAGAAAAACAAAATTGCAAAAACAGAAAAAGTTTGATAGTTATCACACAAATTTTAAATTTCTAAGTAGAATATCGAGTGATGAAATCTTTGATAAGGTGCATCAATTCAATCGATGGTTCAGAATTTGGATTAATAGTGAAGAACCCATGTTGCTGACCTTCAAACTCAACATACTTCACATCCTTCCCCCAACTCTTCAATCTACCTGCATAGTCTTTGGCCCTGTCTCTCAATAGATCACAACCACCACAAACAACCAAGATTGGATCCAAATCAACTGGTTCAAGATCCAAGCTAACTGGTCCGAATGGGTTCACCAATGGGTGGTCCATTGTGTCCCCATCCGGAATCGATAGCCTCCAAAACCTAAGAAACACATCCGTACCATACTTAATTGTAACACTACTAATGATCAACATATTACAGGTGGCAAACTAAGTGGGTAGGCCAGCTGGATAAGGGGTCAAAATAGGTAACATAAGTATTTTTGCTACGGGATGGAACGGACCAAGCCAGGCCATGTTGTTACACAAATTCCTTATAGTACATTTAAAAGGTGTCAAGACAGATAACTGAAATATGAAAATTCATTATTATAAAAAAAAAAAAAAAAAAAAAATTGGGTATTTGGGCAACCCACCGAAGCCGCTCCATATTTCAATGGAGCACGACCTAACAAAATTCATTATTATTACAATGATAATGAAAATCTTTATGAACCGATTAAGGAAGTTGTATCTATTAAATGTAAACTTTAGACGTCTTTCAACATGTTTGACTGATTCGCTTTTACCTAAAGAAATTATTGACCCATTTAACGTATCATTTATTTTCTCTCCACTCATTCATAAGTAAATGGGGCAAAATTAATTCAGGGCTACAAGTTTAAAAGACAAACACTTGTGAAGGGAAACTAACCTATCGATAAGTTCCCAGTTCAAGAAAGCATCTTTGGGACCATGCGCCTCGAATTCAGTCAGCTGGACCCCACCAAAGAAAGGTGCCAGTAGAACATACCCCCTAACCCGGACCGGTCCTAAACTCTTCGAACCAGCACTTAACCGGACTGCCACATTATGAGCAATGTTCCCACCAGCCGAGTCACCAGAAATAAACACACTGCTAAAATCCGCCGAGTCAACTAGCCACGGATCTGGCTCAGCTGCCACAGCCTGGGACTGGAGCCACTTGATAGATGTGAACCCGTCTTCCACAGCCAACGGAAGCCGGTTCTCAGGGGCTAACCGATAGTCTGGAGCCACAATCACAGCTTGAAGAGACAAAGCCAACTTAAAACAATAGTTTTGACAATTGGGCCATGTTCTTGAACCAATGCAAAAACCACCACCATGAATATAGTAAAAAACCGGCAACTTACTATTATTTGTGGCTGAAGCTGGCTTGTAAAGCCGAAGGGAAAGGTTATTTAAATGGTCGAACACAACGTCTTTCCAGAGAACCGAGCCATCATCAATCACAGGGATTTTGAAGCTCGGTTCAGTGGACCGCCATATCGAGCCATCACTATAAACTTTGAGCACCCCTCTACAGTCATCAACTTCATGGGGTGCCATTATTGTTATGTTAGGACTCAAGTTTGTGGTGCATTTGCTTTAAGGATTGATAATGAAGGATGAACACAACAAAAAGGACAAAAAAAGGTGGCGTAGATTCTGCATCTTTGTGTTTGTCTGTTACTGATGACCTACACATTCTTGATTTCGTGCCAAATTTGAGCTCTGCTAGCCGGCTATTTTTGCTTTTTTTATGCCCAAAACCAAAACAAGACGGAAAACCTAATTTGGTGTAATCATACTGTCTTTCTTGGCTGGTAACAGGCCAAGGTTAACCGAACAAATTAAATATTTAAAAAAACAAAACAAAAAGTCACACTCCGTATTAATTTGACTAGATCAAAGTGTATGATGATGTATCAAACTTCACCAAAAACTATATTATTATTGTACATATCTAATTTCCCATGACTAACAAACCGAACACGTAACAAACAAATGACGTGACAACTTATATGGCTGTCATACCAGCTAAAACTACTTAAATAAAAGTAATGAGAAACATAAAACAGCAACAATAGAAAAGTTCAATAAAAGTTGTGAGAAACATAAAACAGCAACAATAGAAAAGTTCACTCTTCCTACAGAAACTTTACTAATTTGACTAACACATTTGAGACTAAACATAACCCGAATCGACCCATTTATAACAGTCAAAACAGCCACCTGTACACAAATCCAAACAATAGTAAAAGGGAGTCTATTAAGAAAGAAAAAGAGAAGATTACAAATATCATCCTTCCCATTTGCCATAACAATATACAGAAACAAGACACGCTATCTGCTATTATAAACTTACATATTTAAAGAAACCGCTACTAATAACAAGTCAGCCACGGTCATTAACATCATCTCGACAACAACCACCACCCACCTACCGTCCGTTTCAAGTCTCTATTCGGTTTCGAAGAAGACTTAATGTTGTACCTTCACAGCAGGGGAAGGAAGGTCTCATCAAAAGCAACGTTACACCGGTCAATGATCCCGTTTTACTTATTATTCATCTTCCCAAAAGTTAAAATTATGATTTCTACGAATACTCGTTCTACTTATTATTTTTGGTGCATTCGTCTACATTGAACCAAAGTTCAAATTCTCCCACTTAAATGGCGCAACGAGGCCTATATCAGGGGCCCCACGAAGGAACAGACATACACATACACAAACCGCAGCTATGGCAAGCATTGAGTGTATGTAGGGTCGATGAAGCAACCCTTGTGAACCAGGAATCCTTCTAGGGTGTTTTGCAACCACGACTGCACATCTCGAACAAGATTTTGGAACCACACGGTCCCTTATCCTGAAACTAAGCTCTTGATGATCCCCATTTCTTGTCTGTAGCTCGATCTCATTTGAGATCCGTACTGAAACTTGGCCGGCTATTCTGTCTGCAAGCTTCCGGGCCACTAGTAGGTTGTATGAATTGTTATCCCTCATAGACGCGTAAGCGAATGGAGACAGTCCGTTAGCATCTAACGAAGAGTTCCAGCTCAGGAGCCCAATCTGCACTCGGTAAAAAACAATCTAATTAGCATCAGTTGTGAACTATATAATGTAGGGGTGACAAAATGGGCATACCTCCTGTGGGTCGTTTGTTAACGCATCAACCATATCGTCTGAATCAGATGTGCAAGCAGCCACATGCAAGGGTGTGATACCTCCAGGTCCTGCAAGGTTTGGCGGAAAAACAAACTTTCTAGAAGTAGCTTGAGCATCGAGCACTGAATAATGTATGAGCAAATCAACCATTTTCATGCACCTCCTTTTTACGGCCCTGTTTAAAAGGTGAATTCCAGAAAGCATCTCTATTAAAGACTCGTGATCTGTAAAGCCGGAGCCTTTTTGAAGTAGAATTTCTAATAGCGTTCTCATTAAAGCACAAAAATCTCGTTCCACTGAGAATACAAGCAGAAACTTGAATCGAACAAGGCTATAATTAGAATCCCCTTCCTTTTTCTGGAACAACCACCCAAGCTCGTTCAAGAAGTGTACGGTTTCCTTCATTGAATTTGACCGACCAATTAGAGCTTCACCAAACTCAGCCTCGAGAAGCCTCAATTCTTGGCAGAGAGAAGCATCGGCTATGATTACAGGAAAGCTGTTACCTCTTAACCCGTTCTCAATCTGTTCATACATATCAATATTCAATATTTTGAAAACTATGATTCAAAAAAATTAAGAGGTGGCAAAAATGGTAGGTCCGTCAATGGGTCAATACTAGTATCTACAAACACATCAAAGTTGGTCGGATCAGGATTGGTCGACCCGAAACACTTTTTGTCCAAAATTTATAATTATGGACGATTATGTGTCATACAATTTCTATAATAATGTTAATTCTGATTGACCAGTTTCCGTTTTTTCTATTTTAATTTACATGTAAGTTGGAATATAATTTGAATCATCTCGTTTATAAGTAACTGGGTTGATATTGCCAACTCTAGAAAAGGTGGTCAAGTATTCATCAAACAGATATATATACCTCAATGAAACATCGACCAAGTGTACTAGGTGCACAAATTTTAAAGCTGCACGTGCTTATTTCGTCGTATGGAGATTCTCGATCGTCTGATTCAGTCCCTTCCTCCAACATGCATCCATCAGAATGTGTGCAGTAGATCCTGCAGTATGACATGGAATGCATCACTAATATTCCACATCTTTGTAAAACAAAAGATAAAATGAAAATCAAAACAAGGGAAAGAAATACACACTTGGTGCCAGGTGTCCTTAGATTTCGGCCTCTTAGAAGAAGAGAAGTCTCCTTTCCGGCCACAACAGCCAAAGGAGAAATGGATATCAACTGTGGAAAACTCCACGCTTTCAAGGATTTAAACAAATAAACTTTCCCTGTTGTATGATAACAAATGCATCAAATGTTATAGCCGTAAAATCAACAAGTCAAATTGCAGCAAAAACTAGAAGCTAGAGGTGTAAAACTTGACCAGTTTACCAGCAAATGGGTTCATTAGGGTAATGCTTTATGTTTAATGGATCAAATGGGTAATGCTTTTTTTTATTAGTTTTTTAAATGTAGCCCAGAATTACCACAAGATACCCATTGGACATATATAACAATATAAATTTCAACCCATCACCCAACCTGCTCGACCCATATATTTTGCCACCTAAGTAACAGCAATATTCGACTTTCAAAACTTTCAAGACAAGAATCAACAAAAGATGCTATCATCTGAAGGACAATACACATTATTATATAAATAAATCGAGAAAAAGGACAACACAACTCAGTGACTCACCATCCTTATGTGATGCTATTTGCTTCTCAGTATGTGCTAAGAACCTTCCAGTTCCCCAAAAGTCTGTACCAGAATCTTGCAAAAGAGAATTAATATACTGAAGAAAGTTCCCTTCAAGCTGCAAGAAAAAACACACACTGTAAGTGCTTAGTAATAAGCTACAGGAAGAAAAGACCACTGCAGAAAGAATTTACTCACTTGATCCCAAGAAGATGAGGGCATGGATAAATAAATCGAAAGAACTACACAACCAGGCCTTATGAATCCTTCTATATCTAATGGACTTTGAGAAAGCCAATTGAACACCTGAAAGCCAGAAGACGATAAGTATGTTACTTCAGCTCTGTGTGAGTCACAGTCAAATGTGGCGGTTTCATTTACGTATAAATGGATCGCTTAGGGTCATATTTTTTTCTATAACGAGTCATAAAACGATAAATCCTCCTAAATTTTGCTAATAAATTAAACTAGAATATTCAAGAAATTAATATACTTTGTAATCACAATTTACAAACTAAAAATTTTATCAACAAAACTAAGAACTTTAAAATAGAAGTATTTAGGGCCAAACCCAACCATTCCATTTCGATCCACACAAGATATTACCCTTTTTGACATGCTACCCAACCCGCCCATTTTGCAAACGCTAGTCAAAGTAACCAAACAGATATTTCACCTGTGTACGCAGTGAACCAGGCAAATGACTTGGATCCCTGTCGAACAGTTTAAACAGTATTCGCCCAGTACGATCCTTAAAAAAATACCAAAACACGTAAAATCAGAAATTCATATAAAAAAAAAATACGACTTTTTTAAACCGTATATCCATTGACTACTAACCTGAGGGTCAGAATTCAAACTTGCAGGTGACTGGTCGGATCCAGATGAAGATGTGTAACCAGCTCGGTAAGGGGAACTTTGAATTGAAATATTATCAGTTCCAGCATTCGCCCCTCCAAAAAGCTCAAGAGGTATAGTGCTAGCTTTAACATGTGCAGTAACCTCACCAGTGGTTGACATACTCTCAGGCTTCATTCTTTCTCTAGAAGCATTTGTTGGGAAAAGCCTATGCACAACAGGTGGAGAAGATGATGGTGAGTGATCTTCTGTAGGGTTACTGCTATCAGATGAAAAATACCTCCGGCTTGATGCAAGTTTCGGTGGGCTATCGTTTTCAGGTGAAGAACTAAATAACTGCAATTGTAAGTTAACTGGAGTGTCCAGAACTTGACAATCGGAATCTTCACCGCGAGACTGGAAACTCGTACTACTTCTTTCTCCGCCAGAATGGACTTCTGTTGCTGGCTGTTTGTGCAAATTGAGAACCATGGTTTGGTCATTATAACCAGAGTAAGTTTTATCAGCTTCAATAACCTGGTTCCTTTTTTGCAATACAGGTTCCGAAAGACCACCAAGCAAGTCCATGGTTGATGAGTTTGTTTTTCCGTTAACTTTATTTTGTATCTCGGAAGAAGATTTCTCTTTAGTCAAGTTTCCTGGAACTGGTGATTTAGACCCAAGGTCAACAGGCATAGGCAAAGAGTTTATTTTGTTAAGAATCTGCATAAGCTGATCTTTATTAGGTAAGGGCGGCGCACTCCTGGACATGTCTTCAGCATTTCCTAATATCCAAAAACCAAATATTAATTTACAGAAGTAGTGACAAGAAAAAAAAAAAGCATGGAGAGAGGGTGTTATTATTAATACCTTGAGCACGAGCTAAAACCGTAAGCAAATTAACAATATCCATATCCCCGTTATTATTTTTATCACCATTTCCAGAGAGTAATTGTGAAGCAACATCTTCTGGCTGTGTTTTTCTTCTTCTCCTGTTGTGACCCGCAAGCCTCCGCCTACAGCTACGCTTTCCCTCATCAAACTCGGAAAGAGGATGAAACCTATAAATAATAAGAGCAAGCTAATATGTTATCATTGCTAATCCCATCAGCTCACTAATATGTCAGAATAAACTAAATCTGGAAGAAAACTAACAATACGTGCACAAGCACATACACCTACATAGAAGTCAGAACCTTAAAATATTGTATCTTTATGTACAGTAAAACAATGAAATATAAAGATTTGTTGATGAAGTTCTTCTGATGGAAAGAATGTTGTCAGATTTCCTAGATAAATAACGGTTAACCAAAGAAAAGTTAAGCATATAAGGCAACTTATAGGGTTTATATTATACGTGTAAGCGTGTTATGGAAAAGATTACTACTCTGTATATAACAATGAATGATTAAAAAGCTGTAATAAAACGGGATGCAGAAGATAGTATTATATGTGTTGATGTTCCTTGAAATTTTAATAATCTGGTGATTGAGTGTTTAGTAATTATTATAATTTAAGAAACTAATTGACACTTGACAACGTGACAAAAAAAAAAAAAAAAAAAACTCATTCTTAATGGAATTTAAAAGTGCCATAATTTAGGTCATTTTATTTACCATTAATCAGCAATCTTAATACGGGTAAGGAACTGATTATTTGAAACCCAACTGCAAGATGATTATAAGCAAAATTTGTTCACTGAACATATAAATAACTCCTCAATTGATGCGAACTACAGCCATGATAAATATAGCGAGTAAATTAAGACAATAAATCAACCAACCTGCTACACTGTTGACAAAATCTTTGCATCTGTTTTCCAACTAACGCTTTTCCCGCTTTACTATGAACCTCACACACCTTATGACGACGATGATAATCTTTACCACCTGATAAATCTTCTTTACAATTATCAACCTGACACATCGGATAATTCCCACCGCCACCTCCACTACCTGGTGATCCAGATCGAACCCGTTTACTAGGTCTAGTTACCACTTCCTCAACCGAACTCAACCCACCACCAAGCTGTAACAATAGCCGTGCATCGTCTTCCCCTTGACCACTTTGAGTCTTCTTTGACCCTTCAGAATTAACCGGATTATCAACTGAACTTTGTCGTTGTTGTTGTTGACTAGATATTTCTATCATATCTAACGGTTTAGCCACAAGTCTCGAACTATCCCATTCCCAATTCTTAGGGTTCCAACTATTTCTAGATTCATCTAAACTTGGAATTAACCTCTGAAGATACTGTTGTTGTTGCTGCTGTTGCACAAAGTTTGCATTTTGAAATGGCAAACTCCGCTTCTTCGCCATCGTATGTGCATCAGCAAACCTTCCACCACCAATTGTGTTATACATATATAAAGGTGGAGCTACTTGTGTACCAACCTCTTCCATTATTTCCACAGATTAAATAACCCAAATTCCTATAGATACCAAATCATCACAAAATTACTTCCTGAACATAAAAAAAAAAAAAAAAAAACCCCATAACAACCCTTATATGATCCAGCATAAATAATATTATCAAACCAATCAAAAGTTCATTTTCCCCCCAATTTTTTCCATTTTCCCCAAATAAAAATTCCCTTTTTTCCGATTTTTTGAAGGGCTTTTACAATAATCTTGAAACTAGCTATACACATATTGATATAGATAGATAGATATACATATATAGATACAGATACAGAAATTATATTAAAGTGAAGGACTTACTAACCTTTTATGAATTCATAACATCCCCAGATGAAAAATTAAATAAAATCAGTGAGGACTTTTATCAAACAGCTGGTGTGCAGATCTAACAAAAACTTAAAAAATAAAGTAGAGAAATAAGGAGAAATTCAGATCTGGTGTATAGAGATAGAGAGCAAAATATAGATACAGATCTGATGATAAATCAAGATGGGAAAAGGGTGGTGGAGTCAATTGGAAGGTGGAGTCGTACGAGCCGAATGGGGGTTTGTTTTTTAGTTTATCTTTTTTATTTTATTTATTTTTTTCATTTTCTTTTCATAAAAATGTTTATTTAAGCAATTATATCTGCATTCTGTTTTCACATACTGTTAAATGGTGAAAAGATATTTGAGTGATGTGTTAACCTACAAATAAAACCTCCTTTTGCAACTTTCTTGGAAAAACCCTACTTCAATGGAGGTAAATTATACAAATTTGTTGGAGATTTTGAAAATATAAAAATAGTAAAAGATATTTTATAAACGATATCGTTTCAACTTTTATAAAATTATGAATTAACGGTTAGGATAATGTAATGCTTTTATTAAAAAAAATGATGAGTGATGTTTTTACATAATCTGTAACCGAGACTAGTATATTAATATTATTAACGGTTTTCGCAGACAAAATGTATAAGAACAAATTGGTAAAAAGTTATTAGTAATAGTAATATTTTTAGAACATTTTTTAATTTTAGAATGAAGTTTAGAGACTAAATTCACGATGTCCCAAAAATAAACAAAGAGGGATTGAATTTGTTTTGGATTGATTATTAATGTGACGTTCACTGTGTATTTGATAATCTTTATAATTCGAAGTTGCGATCGGATCAATTCATTAAAGATAGACTATTCGATATATTTCCTCACCATTGATGCTTTTAGAAATAAAAGATGTGGTACCAGGTTGTCAAACAAGTGTTTGTGATTGCAACATATAGTCGGCGTATGTTTTTATTTACAAAAACATCTCATTTTAGATAAAATAAATAAATTAAATATAATCGTGTATTCTTGATTGTTTTTCAACATGTTTCGTTCATTTAACATTAGATCGGCAAATGTTTCGTAAAATAACGCATATGATAAGATAAGATATATATTTATAGCAAAGATGTTTACTCTCATTTACCACTCATACTTGTATAACCTTAATAAAAGAAATAAAAAATGCAACCCAAATAAGAGTACTAATATGTTAATCAAATTTTAGGGAAATTGCTTCTCTACAAAAAAGTAAGAAAAGTAGGTTAAAAAAAAGTTACTAAAACAATATCGCAATTTTTCATGACTCAGAACACAAAATGTTAGACAATTTATAACAGGGAAAATTGCTATCTAAATTTAGTTGTTTTATACATATTTTATTTGTTTTTTAATAGTATCTTGTTTTATGTATGATAATAAATAATAACTTGATAAGTAGACTCAGTTGACCTTACGCATATGCCACTTAATAAAAAATTGTATGTTTTTTTCACAATTCTATATGCACTCCAATTTGAAATTTAAAATTACGAGTATAAAAAATAATTATAATCATGCTTGTTATTGATCTTGAAAAAATCCAAATATGATTTTCTTGAAATTTTGTGCGTAAACATAAACATAAACATATAAATAATCATATACACATGGAGTCATAGCGATAATAACTTAGTGGTGGAGGACATGCACCACAAGTCGGAGGTCATGTGTTCAATCCTCGTCGTCCCCATATTCCTTTAATCGCGGATTACACGATTTATCTCTCCTATGTTAATTGTGAGACCGATAGGTAAGGGACGTCATGGGTCATTTTTACCACACACATGGAGAGGGAAAACTGGATATAATTTTCAAAATTTTGCTTATAATTAGTTTTTTTTATTCATTTATAATTCTATTTCTTAATGATTATAACAATCTTTTATTTTTTTAGTTATATTCAAATATTAAATAAAAAATAACAGATTCTTTACATTAATGATTTCGATTTAACAAATATATACATTACTTAATTCTCATTATTATAAATTAAACATTGTGATTAAATTAAATTAAATAAAGGGAAGAGTGCATTGTGGGCAAATAGGTCTTTCATTGCCAAACCAAAAGCAAAGGCACATTGTTGAACATGTACAATGCATTTGTGAACATGTGCAATGTCACTTTTATGTCTCCACACCACTAATTATTTCTTTGTCTCTCTTTCTTTTTTAATTTTTAATAAAATAAAATATAATATAATTCTATAAATTTGTTAATTAATGACAGTCAAAGATCTCTTCTAATTGTAAGTCAAACAACCAATTCAAATTAGTCTCAATAATAATTAACATGTTTTTACAAATAATCAAATTAATGCCCAGACATTTTAGTGACATTAATGATTTAAAAAAAACAACATAGATATCATACATTACTTTGCCGATTATCATGTAAGATACTAAAGATATTTATGAAATGAATAACAAAAGTTTTTTGATATTATTTTTATTGTACATGAAAAATAATTGCATAATTATAAATCGGAAGGATGAGATGAAAACCATCATGATGAAGTAGTTATCGTGTTTATGTCCCTCAATTAATAGACTAGTGGTGGAGGACATGCAACATAAAAGCAAAGGCTACCGTTCAAATTTCATCCCTATGTCTCTTTAATCGTGGATTATGCGCTTTAATAATCTCATTTTGATCGTGGGATTGATCGGTGGGGGACCGCTAGAGGATCCGTTTACCCCTTTTTGTTGTGCTTATGCAAAATACTTTTTTATCGTATATAATGTTACAATGTTATTGTAATTCGAATAGGTTATGTCAAAGAAATTCGTTTACGTTTTCAAAGTTACGTAAATAGTTACTTTTATCATTATCATTAACATATGATTTCAATAATGAGACTTTGTAAGTAGTTTAATCTCGTACTGCAAGTTTTGAATTATATAGTTTTTACATCTCTACTTAACTGATACTCATGTGAAACCATAACATTATTTTTGTAAGGTATTAATAAAGATTAAGGAAAATATAATGTAACTACTGTATAAGGTATAAATATGTAGTAGTAAGCAATATAAAAGGAAATTTACTTTTTAATGTATAAGTGGGACAACTAATGCCAGCTTTATATTGAGAAGGAATAGTACCATTTTATGGTCCCAATACCCATTCACCATATGCAAGTCAATTACTTGTTCTTTCATCTCCAAACAAATTGGTACTACAAAGGAATCTTAGAATGTGGGCATGTACAACTCAATCAACCAAAGGTACAAGTCCAACTGTCTTCAGGGTTGGCATATGCTAAATGTTTGCTTTAAACAAAATTTACAAACTATCATATGACCAGTTAATTAATGAAATATTTCCTGAAGATGATACAAAATGTATTTCATGTTTATCTTTTAGAGTTTGTGCTAATGAGTGTAAAACTAAACAAGGCTAGAACTAATAGTGGCAAAATGTATAGGTCGGGTCGGGTCACGGATATAGATGGGTCATTTAGGAGGATGGGTCTAAACGGGTCCGGGTCAAATGGGTCTCGAGTTGGGTCGACCCATCGGGTTTCCACCATTTTTTTTATTTGAGTGAAAAATGAAAAAAATGAAATGGGGTGTTAAAAAATAAAATGACCCGCTAGATCCATCTAGACCCGTTGGTTAATTGTTATAGAATTGGAGGATATATTAAATAACCATTTAGACCCATCTAAAAAAATAGAGGGAGATCCAACAAACTCATCCCCTCATAAATATTAACCAACTTGACCTATAATTAACCAATGAGTTTAAAATTGTCACCTCTTGCTATAACTAAAGTGCCCAAGAGTACAATCTTTTTCATTGCCAATTTAACAGTTGAAGGTGATGCGATGGTTTTAAAACTCAACTGCTTTGACAAGAAGTGTGACGGTTGATGTTGAAGTTTTTCTTCGTTTGTGTTATGTAGCTCGTTTGACCCATTTGATACTACAATGTCTTGGTCATTAATGTTGTTGTAAGAGGTGTATGCCATCTTTTTTTTCCTTCTTTCTTAACCGTTTTAATCGTGCTTGCAAAGTTGCAATGTTTCAATTTAATTCAATGATGTTAGCGTTACAAAAATATTTCACCTAATTATGTAGAAACGGGTCAATTTGGGTTATATTTATTGTACAAGATTCAAACAGATCTAAGATGTTCAAAGTTTCTTATCGTGTATTTACATGCTTACAATATTCTGAATTGTTATATTTAGAAAAGTTTGTAATTCCCCGTTACTTTCTCGTTACATTGATCATCCAAGTGCTTTTCTTCAAAGCATGAAAACCTATTTTGTATATCTATTGTTGAAACTGGTGGAATGTATGTCATTTTATTTTCGATAGGGACCATATTCCTAGAAACGTCATTCGTAGTCAATTGTTCAAGAAATTTATCCACCTAGAGTAAATAACAAAAGAAGGTAGATTCTTGTTATCTGAGCTGAAACTGTGAAAAGTTAATGAATAATGACATCATATGCATATGACATTGTTTATGAAAGAGGCGGATTCTTGTTATATAAATATTGATGTATTGTAAACATATCTAACCCATTAAATGTATATAAAATCTTAATCTTCAATAGAAAAAACGAAATGTCTATGAATTTTTTTAAATGAATCAAAACTGTTTGCAGTAGAGCCCAACCCGACCCAACTGACTTTGACTTCCACTAAATTATTCGTTTTGACCTGTCTCCATACCCACCCGCATTTCCAAAGATTTGTATCCCCTCATAAATATTAACCAACTTGACCCATAATTAACCAATGAGTCTAAAATTGTCACCTCTAGGTAGAACTAAAGTGCCCAAGAGTACAATCTTTTTCATTGCCAATTTAACAGTTGAAGGTGATACGATGGTTTTAAATCTCGACTGCTTTGACAAGAAGTGTTACGGTTGATGTTGTAGTTTTTCTTCGTTTGTGTTATGTAGCTCGTTTGACCCATTTGAGACTACAATGTCTTGGTCATTAATGTTGTTGTAAGAGGTGTATGCCATCTTTTTTTCCTTATTTCTTAACCGTTTTAACCGTGCTTGCAATGTTTCAATTTAATTCAATGATGTTAGCGTTAGAAAAATATTTCACCTAATCATGTAGAAACGGGTCAATTTGGGTTATATTTATTGTACAAGATTCAAACGAGTCTAAGATGTTCAAAGTTTAAAATCGTGTATTTACATGCTTACAATATAATAGAATTGTTATATTTTGAAAAGTTTATGATATAATATAAATTATTATTATTATTATTATTATTATTATTATTATAGTTTTTTCATTATCGATTACTTGTTTTATTTATGTATATGTTAAAAAAGGCATAATGAAATGGTAATATTAACAGTGAAATTGTTAATTATAATCATCTTATAAAGTGTAGTCACCTGTACACTTCTGTTTACTAATTTTTATTAGAAGAAGAGGAAACTAAAAACAAAGATAAAGAGTTTAAAGCAGAGGAAACTAAAAACAAAGATAAAGAGTTTAGGGAAACTGCCCTCAATGAATCTGGTAGTTATCATGTTAATAAAAGTTGGGTTTATGTTTTTCAATTGTACTAAACTTTATATCTTTTACTATTTTATTAAGCGTACTTAATTTAAAAATCACTGTTAAATGTATCTAAGATCCAAAATGCGTTTATTGTATGCATATTTGTTGTTTTATTAATACATAAAAGATCATTTTTTTGGTAAGTTTTATACATACAATAGTAGGTTAAATTTATGTAATAGACGTTTCGAAAACTTCAATACATACAATAAAAATTTTTAAAGTTCAGCACATACAATAGTAAAAAACGTAAAGTTTACTACATATTTAGCAATAAAACCTTAAACCTTAATCATTTGTTAAAAAAGTTATATATATTTTGTTATTTCTATATTCTTGTACTCTTCTGTTCGTAATAAAAATGATATAATTTTCATCTAGATTTCAACATTTTTAATGGTATGGTGAATGGAAAGAGGTTTACAAGGGAGCTTAAATTTTAAGGTATATGTTATCCAAAATGTGACCACAATCTATTTATACTCATACAAAATAAGATGCGTATATGAAGTCTTCCACAAAGATATGGAAGGATGTTAGGTAACTTTTATAAGGTTTGTTTGACTTCGTACTGAATTAACAAAATAAAATAAAACAAATAATAAGACAACAAATAAAATAAAATAATATTCTTGTGCCTGTCCTCTTTTTTTCCTTCTTTGTCAACCGCTTTAACCGTGCCTGCAATATTTTAATTTAATTCAACGATGTTAGCGTTACAAAAATATTTCACCTAATCATGTAGAAACCGGTCAATTTGGGCTATATTTATGTACAAGATTCAAACGGGTCTAAGATGTTCAAAGTTTCTTATCGTGTATTTACATGCTTACAATATTCCGAAATGTTATATTTAGAAAACTTTATCTTATAATAAAAATTATTATGATTTTTTAATCATACTTAATACAATAACTATTTAAACCATGTAAAGTGTTATTCCTGTGATTCTTCTTATTCCAATTATTATGGACTATATAATTATGAATTTTAATCTCCTTTGGTATTGACTACATGTGGGTTCATGGTCAATGATTAGGGAAGATGGTCAACACCACATGGAATGCTATAGCGTTGACATTTTCAAGTTTTCGATCCATTTACTTACATATGGATCAATTTGGGTTTTATTATATTTATAATGGATCCAACTTCGTATTCTAAAAGATCTACCAACTAAAAAACGACGAAACGAGTTAAATGGGTCGAACAAATCCTACACCTTTAAAGTTATCCAAAATGTTTTCAACTGCATAAAATTTTTTAAAATGATTTATAAACAAGGTAGTTTCTTATTATTTAGGGTATTGTAAACATATCTAACAATAAAATTTTGTAAGATAAGAAGATGAATGAATATTGTTTGCAGGTCAGCAACCTGACCCAACTGCTTTCTCATCTGCAATCAAATTAGTCCACTTGACCCGTTACTTAACCCATCCGACCCGACCCGTTTATACAGTTACACTACCAGTCTACCAAAGAACTTTATCCCTGAACCACCCTTAACAGATGTACTTATAAACATAAAAATTATAACAAGATAAAATAATAAACACGGTTAGTTATAACTTACCCTCTCTTTTTTCTTGGCCTTCTTTTGAGCTTGCACCTCAGCCTGCATCCGGGCCTCTTCAGCAACTCGTTCCTTCCTCTCAATTTCCTCATTTGTTTTCATGGTTTCCTGCCGCCAACTTTGCACTTTCACCTTGGATACAGTCTCTTCTTTACTAATTTCATATACTTTTTCCTTTTTTGTATTGTCGGTTATCGCACTTCTTACAATAGGTTTGGCAGATTCTTCAACTTGTTTGTAATTCCCTGCTACTTTCTCGTTACATTGATCATCCATGTGCTTTTCTTCAATGCATGAAAACCTATTATGTATATCTAGTGTTGAAATTGGTTGAATGTATGTCATTTTATTTTTGATAGGGACCTTATTCCTAGAAACGTCATTCGTAGTCGATTGTACAAGAAATTTATCCACCTAGAGTAAATAACAAAAGAAGGTAGATTCTTGTTATGTGAGCTGAAATAGTTGAAAGCTAATGAATGACATCATATGCATATAACATTGTTTATGAAAGAGGCGAATTCTTGTTATATAGATATTGATGTATTGTAAACATATCTAACACATTAAATGTGTATAAAATCTTAATCTTCGGATAGAAAAAACGAAATGTCTATATATATATATATATATATATTTTTTTTTTTTCATAAATGAATCAGAACTATTTGCAGTAGAGCCCAACCCGACCCATCTGATTTTGACTTTTACTAAAAGTACCAGTTTTGACATGTCTCCCTACCGCATTTTCAAAGATCTGTATTCCCATTCCACCCTTAACAAATTTCATCGCATAAAATTGTTAGCCAATCAACTGAAAAATGAAAAGCTATATTTAATAGAGTCGAATGATAAGAACTTACCAACTCCTTTTGCTCGGCTTCCTTCTGAGCTCGTACCTCAGCCTGCATTCTGGCCTCTTCAGTGTTACATTTATTTTTCTCAATTGCCTCACCTGCTTTCATCCTTTCCATCTCTTTTTGCTCGGCTTCCTTCTGAGCTCGTACCTCAGCCTGCATTCTCGCCTCTTCAGCATTACATTTGTTATTCTCAATTGCCTCATCTACTTTCATCATTTTCTCAAGCGAACATTGTTCTTTCAACTTAGAATCCATTTCTTCTTTTTCTGTAAGGTCAATTATATCACCTTTTACAATGGGTTTAGTAGGCTCATCGGTTATCCTTATCTGTGTAATAACTCCACAGGATCCAAATCTGATCTTTTCTATTATTTCATCTTCGTATGAGTAGAGTGATACGTTCTGCAAATTCAAGAAATATATATATCTTAGTTTCGTATTATACTACTATTAACCACTTGATTGAAATATGATATAAAACTTTCAAAAGACTACGAATAGTCGAATCTCTTACCTTTTTCTTTTGAATTTCGATCCTTTTTTCGCTATCCATATTTTCAACTCCTTGAAAACTCGCATTAAGATGTTCATTACACGCCCGACCAAACGTTCCAAACTCAATATTGAGTTCACCTGTCGTTGGGACGATTGAGTTTTTTGACACATTACTTGTGTCATAACGAAGTTCAGTATCACCTTTCTTATGACGACGATACGATCCAAACTCAATATCAAGTTCAAGTGTCACAAATGTTGCTGGAAAGGTTAATGTCGATTCTTCCGTCGTTATATTTGTACGATCACCCAGAAGATTCTCTAAACGACCGAACAATCCAAACACGATATCATTAATATCCATGCACAAAATTTTTGTTTCTTTATCAACTGCATTCTTGTTAATGACTGCATCATTAGTAGCTTCTGTCTCTTTCTTAACCACATCGACTGATGACACGTTTGTACGATCACCCGGAAGATTCTCTAAACAACCTAACGATCCAAACACGATATCATTAATATCCATGCACGCAATTTTTGTTTCATTATCAACTGCATTCTTGTTAATGATTGCATCATTAGTAGCTTCTGCCTCTTTCTTAACCACATCGACTGATTGATTCATGTCATCTTTCGCGCTTAAAACACCATGAACATTGTCGAAAACCACAAGCTGAGATGCCATATTATCGCAGCTTCGATCTACAAAAAACGGATTATAAACAATAACAAATCAAGAACGTATATGGTGTACGGACAATCAATATATCAACGCAATTAATCAATTACGGAGTATTTTCATGCAACTAAATAGAAGTAATCTAATGTTAATTGTACTTACAGGAAGTTAAACACGAGAAAATTAAACACGAACTAGTTGAAGTTAAGTAGATTGGGATTGATACGATTAAAAGTGAATTTTATTAGGGTTTATATAGAAATTTATAGAGGTATAAATAGGAGTACGACTTGTTAGGGTAGGAGAAGGTTTTTGTGATCAGTAATTAAACGGATTACTAGTGGTATTATTATTTAAATTATTTATTTATTATTTTATTATTATTATTATTATATAGATAGATAGATAGATAGATAGATATTTATTGTATAATTTTTTTAAGAATATTTTACTTATCTATATGCGTTTTATATATGGAATATTTTGTTTAAATGAAGTTTATTTAAATTTCTTAATACATTACGATAATGCTTCTTTTTTTTTTTTAATACGGATACCTGTGTTTTTTATTTCGTACTGTAACTTTTTTCTTAGAAGTTATATGGAGTATTTGTTTTCTTACAATATATGAACTCAAATCAAAATGGGCCTTCCTTTGGTAGGTATATTTGAGTTTTGGGCAAGTCCATGAATATATCTAAAATAAAAGATTATGTGATTAACTAAACAAGCTTATAACCCGTGAATTCGTGGGATAAAATATATTTGGTAAAATAAATTGATGAAAATTAGTAAGAAATAAAAAATATGAATATAAATTATATGTTTGTTTGATGAAACATTTGTACTACACAATGTGCTAATTCAACAACCAAAATATAAGAGCAAAATCTTAATATCGTTAAGGCATGATTCATTCTCGACCTTTAAGCAAATCCAACACCATCACATAGTGATGCCGTAATGTTAATCATAGACTTGTCACTTGTCTTGCTTTTATGGTTACGGTTTTGATGGATTTCAAGCTTTTAACATCATCCTTATAATTTTTATCTGCTCCTGAGACAACCTTAAATACTCGAATACAATTGGAAGATCATTTATCCACTACAACAAAGTGAGTCAATTTCCAAAGTTATCTGATTGATTCTCCACGCTTTAAACTTTGTCTAATTTGGAACTCCACACTTTCTCTTCCTTATTTTTATGCCCATTACAAAATTAAACCAATTCATTATGCATTTTTAACAGCTACACACTAGCTAGATAATAATTAATTAATAATAATATTAATAATGCAAGTATAATATAAAGACACCTGTACTGCTTATTGTTACATGTCCAACAAATCTAAATCAAACAAATGAAAGACTACTTAAGCTATTCTGCTAGGCTCTTCAATCATCCAGCTTTGATATAATCTATATTCCATATTCAGTTCACAGGCCCTGCTGCATGAAATGAATAAGATGGCATAACTCAACATAAGAATGAATTCTGTAACGTTCATGAGCATAAACATAAAAAAAACCAAGTACGTGTACAAACAAAAACAAGACGATAACTTGAACAAAACAACCATTAGAAGGTCAAAGCAACACATGGATAAGGTCCTGTGTTTAACTTCATAATAATAGAGCAGACAATTACCTTGACGGCTTGACCTTCGGTTCCTACCAATCAGAAGTCGAAGCAAAGTTTATGGATTGCTGCAAAATCAAATTCACAGTCAATGAACAACTCAAAGAATATCACAACCACACTTAAAGTAAACATATAAATATCAACGATATAGAAAACTCCTCATGTTTGAGCTTATAAATCTATCATGATCAGGTAGATATAGCAAGTATCATCTACGAACCAAATACTATCGTTTTCGACAAAAAACAACTAGCCAACCAAATTATAGCTGCCCAAAAACTACTACCATAAGGCAATAGAAAACAAATCATTTAAGCAAGTCAATCAGTTAAAAGATGATTAAGAAGTTTTTATTGAGATCAACACATATAAACTTAAACTGAATCCCTTGCGTATTTTAAACATCTTTTTCAACTAGCAAGGACAATTTTCATGTAATGCACCGGAAGAAGAGGACTAAAAAAACATTTTAATACAAGTACACAACATATCTAACCTAGTATATGAATAAACTTGATTCTATTGTTGATAGTTGAAGCGATCGAAGTTAATATAAGTAAACAACTTCCCCATTTTCTTCAATTATGCCCTGCAAAAACAGAGTACCCTTGAGTTTACAAATATATATGCTTACTATATCACTTAAAATCTACCCAAGTCTGTACAATATACTTTTAACTAGAAGGAAAAACATATACGGAGATTTAAAAAGCGAAGGCACCTTCACCCTTCACTAGCAATATCCCCTTAATTCGTCAGTCATCACACACGATATTTCCCGTTTGTTGCCTTTAGTGTTACTCCTGTTTCAACAACAGAAAAGTTGATTCTAACTATAGTACACTGGAAATTATCAGCTATGCATTACGTAAGGTATAAGTGAGTGTCCGCTTCAATAACAAATAAATAACTCAAAACTTCAAACGGCACGGTTTGAAGAATTTATGTAATTCGGCTAGAATTAGTGAGAACGGCATACATAAATAATACTGAAATACCACCATATATATATGTTAACTGATTAAGATGTGCCTAAGAGACTTAATTCATTTCATAACCTCCCATATGGATTTTGAAGTTTCACAGCCCTACCCCTAGGTAAGATTGATATTAAATAAATGACTCAATGTTTTTCTTAAGTGCCAATATAGCAACATAAACAAAGTCTCAAAGATTCATATAGGATTATCTTATATATGCATGATGCAGACACATAAAAGAATTTAGTTACATACCTGTACCTGCAAGCCTGGAATTAGTTGCCTTTTTTTCATAATAACACTATCCAACTATTGAATCGATGTGACATTCGTCACCAAAAACACTATTCATGGGTTCGTATTCTATAATCATTTCTTATTTGTAATCAAGCGCGAGAAATTAGTAGAGAAATTAATCAAGTATTCGTATTCTAAACTATGTGATAAATTTAATTCTCGTATAATGTTTAGTAAACTTGAACTGTCGCTCGCACACGAAAACAAATTAAAAGTAAAATAATAATAATGTAATAATAATAATAATGATATTAATAATTAATAATACTAATAATAATATAATAATAATAATAAATATAATGATGATGATCGTATGACTTTCATCAAGTCATTAAAATCAAAATAATAATATAATAATAATAGATAATATAATAATAATAAGGGAAAATGATCATGTAATTGATAATCATAATTGTGGCCTCATGAACCCATTTGGATTGTGGGTGTGCCGAATTAAGACCAAAGAATCGGCCCATTCTCAAACACAATTAAAACTATAATTTAACCCTAAAAGCTTTAATCTACTTCAAAAAAAAAAAAAAGGTCGTCCTTGAGTTTATTTCTTTTGGCTGCTGCGTTTTATCAACCAAGCCAAGCAAAGGAAATCACAAGAAAGAATCAGGTCGAGTTGATTATTGTTACGTGTGTTACTCATTCGTGTGTTCATATAGGTATCCTCATAAACCCTAATAAATAGTTTTTCTTTGTAAATTCCTGAGTTCTATATGTATTAGGGTTGATTCATATGTTTAGGATATGAATAAGTTGGGTAAAATAAGTTTTGGAAACCGAAAGTTATATACCCGTAAATTGTAAAAGCTGTCCACATTTTCGCAGTTGTGATCAACGAATGTTTTGACATATTTCCGTCGGTTTTCAGGCTTTGGACAAAACACGAAAGTTGTAGATCTCGAAATTTTACTTTAAATTGCGAGGTTTCAGCCTCTGAAACGCAATGTACGATTTTATAAAAATTATTTCATAAACTGCAGTTAGGAGTGACGAAATTTGAGAAAAACTTTTGTAAACTTAGTTCGGTTTGACCAAATTGTTTTCTAATATTTTGGGAATTGTAAAGAATGTGTATGACTAAACTTTTCCTGTAAACAAATCACATTTATAAAATTTTAAGATTTTATTTATATATTTGATTTAAAAAGAATGGGTTATGTAATGGGTCTTAATTGTTACAAACGGCCATGTCTCAATCGCCTTTTATCATATCTTTAGATAATAAGTATTATACTTTAATTGTATAATAACACAGGAAAATTTTAACCGATTAGGAGTAAAGAAATGTGTATCTCATTTTTAGTTGATGAAGATGAAATTTGGTTATAATAAATATATAAGATATAATATAAAAGGTATGGTTTGAAATATGCGTTGACATGTTATAAAGATTTTAATAATTATACTATCAAGCTTAATATTTTAATTAAGTTCTTTAAGGCTTAGTTATTAACCAACTTAATGATTTAACATTTTAGTTGGTGTCAGTTGTTTCATTGACTTGATACAATGTGACAAGATCAAACAATTAGGATATAATAACAAGGTATAGTTTTGCCTAGGTTATTAATCTATATGAAATTATTTGTAGATTGACGTACAGTTGGTGGATTCATTTTGGAACCATATTTGCTTTGTTAATCAAGGTGAGTTTTCGTGGCCCCGTTTTCATTTACATATTTTCAAATTGGGGAAAAAGTATGCTCACATGTTTTATGCTGTGAACGTATTCATTTCTATTTTTGGACATATGCTTGAAATGTGTGACACTATGTGACTTATGTGCATTGATACTTATTGCTTACATCCGTGCTGTACTTCCTTGTAGAGTATTTGCCGTACATTGAGGTTGTTGTTTACATTCGTGCTGTACTTCCTTGTGGAGTATTTGCCGTACATTGAGGTGGTTGTTTACATTCGTGCTTTACCTCCTTGTGGGGTATTTGCCGTACATTGTGATTGTTGCTTACATTCGTGCTTTACTTCCTTGTGAGGTAATTGCCGTACATTGAGATATATTGACTGCATTATTTCACATTGGTGTACATTTCTATTGCATTGTCCTAACTTACTATTATCACAGCAAAAATGTTTATTTTTATGGTGTCTGGTTTCAAACCTACGAAACTCACCAACATTCGTGTTGACGTTTTTGAGCATATCTTTTCAGGTTATACTAGTGGACTTAAAGCAGTGGACAAGAGAACTTAGTGGACCTTTAGGGTTGCATTAAGATTTATTCAAGACTTGTATTACATCATTAAGGTTGTTTGTGAATGCTTGTTTTGCGTTAACATTGTATAGTACGTTTGTTGTAAGCTTTTGAATTCATTGTTGAAATGTATGCACGACATGAACCGTTATTCATGTTATTGGCATCATGACACATTGGATATTATATTTCATATAGAATTCTTTATAATGATGTGTTATGATCCTATCACCGTTATACCCCGTTGTTTCCGCTTTAGATGGGGTGTGACAATCGATGCCTTGAGGTTGGAAAAGTTCATGAACTGTTGGTAGGCAGTAATTGTTAGAAACGGAAAGAAACCTCGTGTCAAATAAAGTGATCATGTGTTGGTTTTTCATGAGCAATAATTTTATGCAGAGAGTTGCATGGGTTTATAAATATTTATGTGGGCGTTTGCCGATAATTGGTCCAATTAAGTTTAAATAGGATAAGTGTCTCGAGTCATATTAAAAAATTTAGGTTTTCTATACGAAATATATAAATATCATGTGTAACATGTGCTACTCTTTGGACCATAACAACTCCGCTGGCTATGTTGATCAGGGTTGACACCCATCTTTAGGATTTGAATATATTCGTATAGATGTTAATTAAACCCTTGACGTTTTCCTTTTCTTTTTATTAAAATTTAGTAAAACACTATAGGGATTTTAGGTTTTAACTTTTAATATTAATAAAATCATATAATAACATAAATTATATCTTATAATTATTCAAATATTTAACTTGATTAGATGATTTATTTTATTAATTTTAAATATCATAACTTTATTTTTATGTTACAATAATCTATTATAATAATAATAATAATATTACAATTGTTCATAAATGAAAGTTACAATAATTATGTAATAATTTTATTATAATTTTCTAAAAAGTATTTATTAATTGTTTAAAATGTTATCATTTTTCACCATCATTTATTATCCCCCTAGGTTTAAGAATTTATTATCAGATTTTACCTAGAACTTATCATTATATTTTACTTTTTACCATCATTTAGTATAATGGTTAATCAACCATAATTGCTCCAAGACTCAAAATATATAGTATTGTAGATAGTAGTGGCAAAATGAATGGGTCGGGTCGGGTCACGAGTATAGATGGGTTTGTGTCTAAATGGGTCCGGGTTTAGAAATTTTTTTAGAAAACTCGAATTTGAACCCGTTTGGGTCCATATTATCGTTTACCAAACATCAAATTGCTACAATGAACATCATCACTATCACTTTGAAATCTACAAAAGAAAATAAGTTTTAGGGTATTATATATGGTAATGGTAATTTTTTAACGATAACAACAGAATTAAACAATAAAGATTGTATTTAGATGAGTAATGTTCAAGGATTTGTGGTTTATTAATTGGGTATTGTTAACGACAGTCCTAAGGGCTATAAATAATCAATTTTGACACGCATAAAATGATTGTACTTCAACAAAAATTCAGGTGGGGTCAACTAAAATTCAGGGGGCCATGATATTTATTATGGTAGGAGTACAAATGTTAATGTACGTGTTAGAGTCTTATTGACAGCCCTTAGAGCTGTCTTTATCATTTTCATTGTTAATTTAGTAAAAAGTAAAATATAAAGCGTTGTATCTACATATACTACATATATTACATAAATTGCTAATGTCACGTAAATTGCGTTCTTCCAGCAAATCATAGTAGGAAGCAAATTCTGCTCGATAGCGATACGAATCATTTTTTAAATGTAACATGAGGTGCACGTGAGAAATTTAACCAAAATAACCAACACCCCAATATTGTTAGAGTTATTTGATATTTGACATGAATTATATTAACTTGTAAAATGTAATTACATAGCCTTGTAATAAGATTCATTTGTTATAAAAGTGTTGATCCACTACAAAAAAAGTGTCAATTCTCCACGCTTTTTTCTTCACACTTTTATAAAGTATTAACTTATTTGCTAAGTTATTCACACTTATAAGTGTGTACAAAATGTTCACGCTTTTAAGCATGAAGAAATTGAACTAATAACAATCTTTATTATAATGTTCACACTTATAAGTGTGAAAAAATTGAACAAAGTCCACACCTAAAAGCGTGAAGATTATTGCTAACACTCAATTTGTTCACGCTTCTTAAGCGTGAAGAATTTGGGTGTTAAGAAATAATCTTCACGCTTTAAAGTATTGCAAATCTAACATTTTTTCACGCTTGTAAGCGTCAACATTGTGATATATATTATTATTAGTTTAATTTGTTCATACTTAAAAGCGTGAACATTTTGTACACACTTATAAGTGTGAATAACTTAGCAAATAAGTTAACACTTTATAAAAGCGTGGAGAATTGACACTTTTGTTGTAGTGATCGTAACAACACCCACGCTTTGAAGAGCCAACATTCTCGTTGGTTACAGCTATGTTCAATAGCGGAGCTAGGAAGAAATCCCGAGGGTTGCAAAAAATACTAAGCATATAAACTTCCTTCCAGTAGCACAAAAAGGTTTTGTTAAAAAAAAAAAACAAATGTATTCGTCACTGTCCTTATTATGATTATTATATTAGTTTATATTTTATTTTATTGTTTCTTCTAAAAGTGCACGCAGAGAGTTGCATGGGTTTATTAATATATATGTGGGCTTTTGCCGATAATTGGTCCATATAAGTTAAAATAGGATAAGTGTCTCGAGTCATATTAAAAAATTTAGGTTTTCTATACGAAATATATGAATATCATGTGTAGCATGTGCTACTCTTTGGACAATAACAACTCCGCTCCCGCTATGTTGATCACGGTTGGCACCCCTCTTTCTAGGTCTAAGTCACCACTCCATATGCCACCACTCCAATATAACACCCCATTCTTTAAATGCAAACATTTTATATTATATACATTAGAAGCGTGTCCCAAAACATATATATTCGATATTTACAAAACGTGCCAAAAGAAACTTCTACTAACTTATATAATTACAAAAACTTAAACCAACGACCGGGTGTTATGAAAAGTATTCAAAACATAATCTTAACAAAAGTCAGAGCGCGCGATGATCTAGTCAAACATCCAGTCAACCATTATATCACGATCTACTTCAACTAACCAAAATCTGCAAAACATTTAACAACGAGGGATTAGCTCACGCTAAGTGAATGGAACCGTAACCGACGGTTCAATCCATTCATAACAAGTCTTACAACAAAATAAACTTAAACACATAAGTACAGAAGGATCGGCGGTTCCTGGTATACTATCACAGTCACCACGATCACTGTATGCTATTCTCAGTGATCTACCGATAGCTTAACTACTAGCTTCACTGACATAGGTTGGTCCTCAACTATGTGTATCAGAGAAACCCAGACAACTACACAGTAGTAATCAAGCCCAACCATCGTTGACCTTCTTCCGAATCATCTCAACAACTTGTGACATAAAGGCATATCATATGCAGTTATGGAATATCAACTGAACAACTTTTACAACTGGATCAATCAAACTCAATCAATATAATCAACAACCGAATAACTGAAATTAACATGGCAATAACTATAACTGAAACTATCTTGGTTTACCCGTTGTAGCCAAACTTGTTACAACTGGGTTGAACTGAGGATTACAGTAACCACTCACCGATATTATCTGATCTTCAACTTAGTGGTCTAATCTTACTGAGTTACTGCCCGCTTATCTGGAATTACAAACAACAACAAGTCAGTAATTTATCACGCAACTAAGAACTCATATGCTATTTCATAATATATTCTAATATATAACATAAAGATGCAATATTAACCATACTAGCTAAACCAAACCATAGTTCCAAAACTCCTTTATTAATTCCTTTTCTATTTAGACTCCAAGGATGTAACCATCATAAAGTAGACTATTTTACCTTTCCAACGATATAAAGAACATAAAAATTGGAGTTACGGTTCATCTTTTATGACTATTTTAAAATGCTGAAATCAGTTTGTTCTATTTAAGCCGATAGGCTAAAAATAGCCGATAGGCTTTCATAGCCGATAGGCTGAAGCATAGCCGATAGGCTAAACATAGCCGATCGACTATCCTTCCCAAACCCAGAAACATCATCAGTTTTACAGCTTCTAACCCCGAAATTAACACCAAATTCACTTACCCAGATCTCAACATCAATTATAAGTAACAAAAACGAACTATAACCTTTAGTAACCTTACTAGCACTTAACAAACACTTTACATATACCAAATCATGACAATTTATAAACTTAAATGATTTAAACCCTATTTAGTTCAATAACTTCAAAACTTGATGAACACAAATCATACACTTGTAATAGCTTCATATAATCATCATATACTATCAATTAATCATCATACAATCATTTCAAGCTTCAATTCCTTACTTCTATCATTAACCCTAATAATCCAAAGAAATCTCATACATGATTTAACAAGAAACTTACACTAAATGAAGAACAAGATGATGATAGTAATGAAGATAATCTGATTTCCTTAAACTTGAATCCACACAAGCTAGTTGTTAATTTTCCTTTGATTTCATGGAATTGATTTACAAATTTTTTAGAAGAGTTCTTGGAACAATTGAGAAGGTGAAGAATTAAGAAAATATAAGTCGGTCACCATCGCCTCCATCTTATTATTATGTATAAATTATACCCCTTCCTAGCCTATTGTCTGGAACCTGAAAATACCCGCGAGTCAAAATATTTTATTTTACCGTCAACTTCAACTTTTTAAAACAAGTAACATTTTACTAATCACAATAAAACCTGAGGCTCTTTTACTTGTTTATTTTCAAATAAACCATTTTAAAACATATTAAAATACTATTTAATTCCAGACCCGAAAACTGGGTGTTACATCCAAGGTGTTGGAACCTCGAAAGATGAACATGGCTCTGATACCAATTTATACGAACCTAGCTATCCCATAATAGGCTCATATCAAGCCATAAGTCGCAGTGTCGAACTCAGCTAACTTAAAGGATGAGGGGACACCTAAACTTATAAGCCACCAATCAATCTCATACTTGACCGATTTGGATCGTAACTCTATTCAAAAAGTTGACAAATTTTTTTTTTCATATAAATGAATGACACTAACATGAAAAAATAATTCATTAATACTAAACAATTAATAGATCTGCCTTTCAACCTTTCTCGATTTATAAGAATCGTATAAAAAGATTTCAGTTTGAAAGTTATCATCATCAACATACAATTCTATAACAAATCACTTAAGTGCAAATGCCAGCATATCCTATATGTAACGACATAGTACATTTGATCGTGATCAATGTAAAACAATGTTAAAGTTTATCATTAGCATAAAATAACTAATATTAGTTTATTGTCAAGAAAAATATATGGTATATTTGAACTAAGACCATTTATAATGCAACCAACATGACGCCACTATAGATGGTGTGCAGATTAGGGCTGTAACCGAGTCGAGCCGAGCTCGAGCTCGGCTCGACTCATTTAGGGTAAGACCGAGCACGGCTTGAAAGCTCGACGAGCTTTTACGATGCAGGCTCGAGCTCGACTCGAAAATGTTTTTGAATGGCTCGAGCTTGGCTCGAAAAGCTCGAATTTGTATATAAAAATAATTTTAAATATTCAAAAAATTTTTATATATATTTAAAAAATAAAAATCAATAATAAAAATCATTTCAAATATATATATAGTTAAAATACATTGTAAAAACAAGTCAAAAATTATGTAAAATAATATAACAATATCAAATAATAATAATAATAATAATATCATTTACATATCAAAAATTACATATATATGTACATACAAACATAAATATTAATTAAGGCTCGAAAAGCTCGATAACAGCTCGAGCCGAACTCTTTAAGGCTCGAGCTCGGCTCTATATATATTCCGAGCTTGACTTTTAAGCTCGAGCTCGGGCTCGAACTCAATAAAAGCTCGACTCGAACAAGCTCGAGCTCGAGCCGAGCTCGAGTTGCTCAATAAAAGCTCGACTCGTTTGCAGCCTGTAACATCCTCGTTACAGGCCTAGGAGAAATTGGTAATTTCTTTATTTGATTTGTTATTTAAATTGTAATTGTGAATGCATAACTTATTTGGATACCTGAAAATAAATAGGTCAAATGACTTATTGTGTTAAATGAATTATTGCTCGTTTTAAAGAACCTTAGTTGAAAGCCTAATAAAATGTATTTCTCGCAAAAGGTTTCTAGGTTCCAGACAATAGATTTAGAGCGGATAAAATTTGTACACTTTATAATATGGAGGTGGAAGTTAGACCGACCTAACTTCCCACCTTTCCCTTTTCATTCTCATTTGGTTTTCTCATTTCTCTTCCAAAACAAAACACACACACAAAAGAAAATTGGGGCTTTGATCTAGCTCATGTGATCACCATCATCTTAGTCGTCTTTAGTTCATCACCTTGTTCCTCTACAATTTGTAAGTAACTTCTTGCTCTCACACATCTTGAATTTGAGTTTAATTTGGAAATTTAAATAGTTAGGTTAAATTGATGCTTAGGTAAATCTTGAAGCTTGATGATGTTGTTTTGTGGATATGACATGATATATGATGATAGTTGAGGTTATTAGATAGGTAAAATCGTGTAGTGCACCTTGAATAAGTAGTTTGTGATTTTATGTTCGTGCTAAGCTTGGACAGCAGCAGCAGGTGCTGGAAACTATGAACAAGCCGGCGGGTTGGGGTCCCAAGCCGGCGGGTTGTTCGTATTTTAAGGAAACCGGCGGCTTCTTTGCCAACCCGGCGGCTCCTACAGGCTTTAAAACACATTTTATTTCTGTTAGTGAAAAACTTAATTCACCCGGCGGATTGTGGGTGGACCCGGCGGGTCCTTGGATCAAGCCGGCGGCTCATAGACCTCAGCCGACGGGTTCGTGGACATTTTCAGCAAACCATTTTTCATTTTAAATCCCTTGCTAATAAATAAGTTATATGCTTATATGATTTAGGGGCATGAAATATGGTATCATGATAGGTTAAATTATGAATTGATATGCATGTTGAAGTGTTGTAAATTGAGATATCATGTTTGATTTCAATGATGTCCTTACTTTAGCATACGGATATTTGGAATGAGTTATTGACTCGTATTATTCTGTGGTGATTACAGATAAACCGAAGACTCAATAATATTAGAACTTTGAGTGGAGGTTGTGATTATCAAGGTGAGTGGATCATTGACTCTCAGTCCGAATTAGTTGTAACAAACTGGTTACAACGGGTAAACATGGTTTTACTGTTATGCTTTGTATAAGTGCATATTGCCATGAGGATTATGGAATGTGCTATTTTGTCAGAGGTCAATATGATATTGGGTTTGGGTACTATTACTTTGGACGACATGATGACTTTGTACATGTGTTGTTTATTGAAGTTATGTCGTATGTAGTAATAGTACTAAACTATCAGTAAGACCACTGTTTGGCCTTCAGTGGTTATAAGTGTTACTTGGGGAACCACCGCGGCATGAGGGTACCTCAAGGACCACCGATCATCGTTGATGTATTTGTTGTGATGCTTTGTGGTGATCAATTGCTATGCTAGTTTAGATTGATAGTTGTGATCTATTCACTTAGCTTCGTGCTAACCCCTCTCCTCACTTCTTGCAGATTACTTTTGATGTGGGTGGGCAAGAAGTTGGCTTGAAGAATGTTTGACTGCCTACTCTGAAATATATAAACATGTTATCGTTTTAATCATATGTTTTGAATTTAAATAACACCTAACTTTATGTTTGAAGTTATTATGGTTGTTGTACCAACTCATCATGCACGCATAGATTGTGCTTTTGGAAATATGATATACGCAATCTATAATGCATGATTTGTATTAATCGCTTCCGAATGATATATATATATATATATATATATATATATATATATATATATATATATATATATATATAAATGTCTCTTGATATTCTGTGGTGTTATAAATTGGTATCAGAGCCTAGGTTTGGGCAAATTGAGCATGGGTTAAGTGTTCAATCCAAAATCTACTTGTATCAGTCAAACATTCCTACGATTGGGGTTTAGTTAGCATGTAAATATTGATTAGTATGTAGGTACTAACAATTAACGTGATATGAGATGTGTTTTGATACACATATGGTAGATACTGAACCTCCAGCCGATACACCCAATGATGCCTCTAGAACTAATGTATCCCCTCCCGAAACCCAAAATGTTAGCCAGGGTCAAACTGGTACTTCCTTTTCAGCGGGGGACTTTGATTAGGATGATTATATGATACATTTGGAGTCTGAAAACATTAGACTTAAGGCAATTGAACAACAGTTTTTGCAGCAACAACAAGCCCGGTCTTCTCAACAAATCTTGCAATCGTTGCCACCTATTGTTAACACTGTACCACCTCCTTTGGTGACCTCACAGATTCCTATATCTCAGCCTTATCATCATCATCAACAACACCATGGTACCTATCAGAAGTCGGCTCCGTTCTCTTCTGGACCTTCTGGTTATCGGACCCCGATATTCCAAGCTTAGAGTCAACCTAAGCTATGCTCTTTCAAGACTTTTAAGTCTAGTGGACAATCCGATTACTCTAGTAGTACAAACCCCTCCGTTACCTTGAATTGGTTGAGAGATGTGGAAAGAAAATTTGAGGTTTGTAGGTGTGAAGAGGAGATGAAAGTTTCATTTGCGGTACAACTCCTTAAGGGTCCGGCCATGGTTTGGTGGGATTCGATTACTTCCCATTTGACACCACAACAGAGAGAATCAATTAGATGGACCGATTTTCACAATGAAGTTTGCAAGAAATATTGTTCTGGATTCCACATGACCCGGATTAGACGTGAGTTCTTGGATTTGCAGTTAACGGAAAAAATGACGATGGATGATCTTATTTCCCAATTTACCGACAAGCTAAGATTTGTGCAACAATGGGTACCGGATGAAAGCACTAAGATTGACCATTTTGTGGGAATGTTGCCACATACCTATCGGACGACAGTGAGGCTTGCGGGTACTCTTACCCAAGCTTTTGATCTTGACCGTTCTGTGGATGGAGACATTAGGGCACAAGGCTTGGAAGTTAAGGAAAAATCTCCATTTAAACCCAAAGGTGATTCTTCGGGTAGTCCTGGAAAGAAGAAATGGCAGGGATCTCAACAACCAAGAAAGCAAGGTTCGGGTAGTAATTTGTTAGATAGATCAAATTGGTGCCACAATTGTAAATCGAGGCACACGGGACCTTGCACTCCTCAAACTGCTAGGTGTATCAAATGTGGACAACATGGCCATGACATCAAGGATTGTGCGTTCCCTAGGCATGTGTGTTGGAATTTCCATAAGGAAGGACACCGTTCGGGTTTGTGTCCGGAGGCGGGAAAGCAAAAGTTGGGTACGGCCGGAGGGTCTTCATCATCTGACCAGAAAAGAAAGAATCCTCCAACGGCAACGGGTAGAGCGTTTCAAATGACAGTTGATGAAGCTGTCCGAACCGAAGACGTCATAACTGGTACATTTCTTATCAACTCTGTACCAGCAAGTGTTCTGTTTGATTCAGGAGCCAATTGCTCATTTATATCTATGCTTTTCTGCGATAAATTGAAATTGACTCCCACTTGTATTACAAATCCTATTGAGGTTGAGATAGCAAATGGCAAAATAGTTCCAGTTACCACATCGGTACCGGGAGCTAGCATTTTGATTGAGGATCATAGTTTTCCAATTTCTTTTCTATTGATGCCTATCCCCAGTTTTGATGCGATTTTAGGCATGGATTGGTTAAGTAAGAACAAGGCAATCATAGAGTGCCATAAGAAGTTAATTAGAATTCCGATATCGGATGAGTCATATGTTGTGGCTCAAGGGGAGCGGGAGCAAGGTGGCATTCCTATGATTTCCATGATGAGGGCTAGTAAGTATCTAGCTAAGGGGTGTGTATCTTACCTGGCCTATATTATTGATGCTAAACTAGAAAAGGTAACTGTTCCCGATGTCCAGGTGGTTTCTGAATACCCAGACGTTTTCCCTGATGAACTGCCTAGTTTACCTCCCATTAGAGAAGTAGAATACAAAATTGAATTGATCCCTGGTTCTACTCCCGTGGCTAAGGCACCTTATAGGTTAGCTCCCTCTGAAATTCGAGAAATGATGTCCCAAATCCAGGAGCTATTAGATAAGGGTTTCGTTAGGCTTAGTTCGTCTCCTTGGGGTGCACCTGTGTTGTTTGTTAAAAAGAAGGATGACACCCTTCGGATGTGTATTGATTATAGAGAGTTGAATAAGAGAACCATAAAGAATAAATACCCTTTGCCCCGAATAGATGAATTGTTTGATCAATTGCAAGGGTCTTCCTACTTCTCTAAGATTGACTTAAGGTCGGGTTACCATCAAGTGCGGGTTTGTGAGGAGGATATTCCTAAGACAGCTTTTCGCACCAGATATGGTCATTATGAATTTCTTGTTATGCCTTTTGGGTTGACTAATGCTCCGGCGATCTTTATGGATTTGATGAATAGAGTTTGTCGATCCTATCTTGATAAGTTTGTTATCGTGTTTATTGATGACATATTGATTTATTCCAAGTCTGAATCCGACCATGAATTGCACTTGCATTTGGTACTTGACACCTTGAGACATGAAAAGTTGTATGCTAAGTTCTCCAAATGCGAGTTTTGGTTGCGTGAGGTTCAGTTTTTGGGACACATTATTTGTGAGGATGGGGTTAAGGTTGATCCATCGAAGGTTGAGGCAGTTATGAATTGGCAAGCACCTAGGTCTGCTTCTGAGATTAAGAGTTTTCTTGGTTTGGCGGGTTACTATCGAAAGTTCATAAAGGATTTCTCTAAGCTTGTGGGTCCTTTGACTAAATTGACTCGAAAGGATGTTAAGTTTCAGTGGAATGATCAACATGAGTCGGCTTTCCAAACCTTGAAACAGTTATTGTGCCAGGCTCCAATTTTAGCTTTGCCTGACGGGTCCGATGATTTCATTGTGTATTGTGATGCTTCGCATGCGGGTTTGGGCGGTGTTCTGATGCAACATGGTCAAGTCATTGCATACGCTTCTCGTCAGATTAAGCCTCATGATATCGTGTAAAAAGTCACGTTTTTACTACCGATATCTCTCTCATTCTGGAACGATTCTTGGCATTTTGAACTCAAATATTGTTCAAATCAATGACATTATGCCAAGGTGGTCAAAACAAGATTGCACGATAAAAATCAAGCAAAACGGATGAAAAACAAAGATTCAACACACGTTTGAAGATTCAAGGCATCAAAACGAGATTTCAATACTAAAGTACCCTTCACCAACATCCATTCTATCCAAGATGTTCGTTTTCAAAATACGAATCCAACAGAAGAAGAATCAACTAAAACGGATAAAGAATGAAGATTCTACGCCCGCCGGAAGATCCAAATGATTCGTAAGCGATATCTGGAGTTAGGGACCTCATCTCAGGGACTATCTTATGTCAAAATCTTCGTTTTTGAATTACAAATCCAAGGCAAAAAGAATCAACTCAAACGGACGCATAACGAAGAAAACACGCACGAATCAAGAAACGAAGCAAAAGACGGCGAAACAGGACGGGTGGCTGCCAGCCGCCACCGGCCAAAGGTGGGGCGGCGCCGGCCTGCTCCCCCCGTTTCGATTTCCTTTTTTGGCTAATTCACGTACTTGGTGCGCCTACTTTCCGCGTTGTACAGTACCCGGTGCACCACCATTCCGCGTTGTACAGTACCTGGTGCACCTTTTTACCCACATTGCGCTAATGTGCACCCCTTGATGCTAATGTGAGCCAAACCTCTCCTATAAATAGGAGGCATAAGGCTTCATTTCAAGATGTCCCATATATGCACTAGTCATATTACTTTCTTACTTTCTCACTCTACTTTCTTACTTTAAATTTAGCATTAGATTAGTTTAGCACTTTGTTCAGAGTAGAAAGAAAGCAAGGAACGTTTTGTAATCTTTGGTGTACGCTTGGAGTTACGCTTATTAATTCAAGTCTATTCCTTCTCGCACTTTAATCCGGGTTCTTTCTATCTTATTCTATCTTAATTAAATATGTATGCTTTAATTATGCTAGAATTAGTTTGTACCATGATTAGCGAGTAGATTACTATTGTATTTGTTGTGATGTAGTTAGCATATATAATTGTGGGATGACTTTAAATACGTCGTGAAATAATACGACGGCCCCTATTCGACTGTTTACGCGGTATAGTATTGGAAATGATTTTGAGTATAGTACAAATATATGGAAGCCAGTAACGACCGAAGGTAGTTGTATTATGGATCGACGTTGTAAAATTGGAAACTTTGTGAACGAACTTATCTTGTGATTTTAAACCTAAAACTTACATTCGCCTTTCGATTGACAAACGTGATTGTAACCTTGTAAAGAGGAGTCGCGAACCTCAATACTCGGTCAATAGTTATCTGTGTAAAAACTATGTTTTTAATTGTAACGTCATGCAAGCATTATAAAATGCAATGTGATTACGTGGACTTGCCATGAGTATTGTACACTTCCAATCACATTGTACTTATCATGTAAACATCGCGAAGCAATTAAACTCACAACGGAAACATCAGTAAACGATTAAATACAATGTGAGCTACCATAGTATTTTCCGACATGGTCTGGGTTTGACTTCCTGTAAAAAGTCGTCAGCATTTTAATTAGTTGTTTTAGTTTAGATTAGATTAGATTAGGTAGGCTATAGGCTAAATGATCATTTACGAAAACCTAGGGATTTGTTAATTGTGTAAGTTCCTAGTTCTAGGATCGATAACTTCGTTATCTGTAGTATTAAGGTGCGAAATCCCTTAATACGGTGTTATCTTACTAATAACGAGTAAGTTCGTAATTGCGTATATAAAGCTTAACTTTAAACGAATAATACGTCAAAGCCTAGCCGTTAGGTTTAGATATTCTCTGGATATTGAATTCGCAGATTGATAATATGGCAAAAGTCATGTTTTTCACCGTATGAAAAACATTATATAGTCTGGTCTCGGCTCGACTCGCATGGGCCTTCGAGTTCGGTCCAACTCGCAGCCCAAGCCCAGTATAGGACTCGGCTCGCCAGACTAATGCTTCGCGAGTTCAGGTCTCACCTCACAGCTCAACTCGCTGCGACTTGAGATCTCGACTCGCTTTGCATGAAACGTATATATATTTATTTCGTATTTAACATTCGTCTTCATCTAACTTAGCACAATAATATGTTTAACGAATATTACTAACAAAACAAATATTTATTTACAAATCTAAACCAATGTACAAACGTAATAATAATTACACCAGTCCTATTTCAAGCTAGATCTGTTGTCACAATCTATGTCTCAACAGACTCCCCCTTGACAATAGCTCTAGCGTCTTTATCTTCACGCTGTCTTTGATCTTCATTTGTAAATCTTACTGCCTGCGTAAATCTTCATCTTGATACAAGTTTTAACCATCAGCTGATAATCTCTTGCTAAATCAGCCCATTCAATAGTCGTCAAAATCCTGTTCTCGTTTAACTTTAACAGATCTTTTCTCGACATATTCATCAGGTGTCGATGATCATAAACTCTGAAGATTTCTCTTTCACCACCTTCAACCTCATCATCAGCTTCAACCATAACAGCTTCTCCAGTTCCTGAATCCACGTGCCAACTCTTCATATTTTCCAGAATATCCTGTGGCATTGTCTTCAGTGGAATCTGCTGTATGCATCTAACAGCTGGATATATCTTTTTCCTTCTTCTTCTTCCAGTTCTTTGACTTTTCTCTTGTAGTTTCACAGTCTTTCCTTTTCTTGGCTTAATCTGGACAAACTTATTTGTACCAACTTCAGTTCTAATAATTTGTTCAACACGTTTAGCATAATCATCATTACTTGGATTATTTATCTCCAATCTAGCCAAGTCACTTATCTCATAACGTGGTAAGGAACTAAATACTGCAAGCTTTCGCTCAAAATATTGAACTCCATCAAACCTTTTAATAGCAAAAAGCTTCAGCTCAGAGTCAAAGTACCATCCAACAATCCCTTTACGAGGAACACGTTTTCCCGTAATATCTACTTCTGAAACTCCAATCTTCTTCTTCTGCTTTGGAAGTTTCCTAAGAAAAACAGCAGGATTCTTGGTAGGAATCAAAGTTTCATCATTTTCAGAATCGGTTGAGTCATCGATTTCTTCATCTACATCGACAACCATTGGACCTTGTTCATTTTCAATAATAACTTCTGTCCTAGATGGACTCACATGATGTTCATTAATGTTTGCATCTGGATCTACACCAATGTCTTGCACAATCTCAGGTACAGCAGTCCAATCAGTAGGTGGTAGAAATTCTCCATCCTCAAGATCAAAATCAATGTCTTCATCTATCTCATCAAAAATATCATCTTCCGAATCAGATAGATCAAGCATTTCCAATCCTAAGAGAAAACCACAAATACAAATCAATATTAATAATTAAAACTCTCTTATCGATTTCTCTGAATCAACCTAAGAATTTCTTTATTAATTCTTTTGTATATTTTAACGCAATTTACAAATAACTTATAAAATCTTTTATTGATTACCCTAAATCAATCCAAAATCTCTTAAGTCTTATTAACCTACTTAACAAATAATAATTAATTTTAAATTCTAATGCATTGTGAATAATCACCAAACATTTAAATTTACTATTAATTACCTTATATAATTTCCAAGTGTTAATTGATCTTATTCATTATCAATTTAACCTTTAAATTATATATCATTTGTCTAGTTAATACTAATACATTTTTAACTTGTCAGTATGCAAACTCTCAAGTCTAAAATGTATATGTTATTATAAAATTTTGACCGCCGAAATTAATCGGAACACGCCGCTCGACTACTCAATGAGTCGGAAGTCTTTCGATCACTATTTTATCTTAACATAATTATATAAACTTAAATTACATCAAACATATTTTACTTTAAAATAATAATAACCCTAAGCCGAATATATTTACACAATAAATTAAGTTTACATTTGTTCACTACAAACTATTACAAATATTACAGTACTATGATAATACTAAGCTATCTTACCAGCTTCAGTATCACCCGGTACAGTCTTATCTGCACTTGTACCCGCTCCCGAACCGCTAGCTTCAGCACCAGACTCCCCCTGACGTGTAGCTTGCTCACCAGTCTTTGAAGGACTAGTCTGCTCACCACCTTCTGGTGCATTGGGATCATCGTCTTTGTCAGAATCTCTCTTCCTCTTCAGCTCATCCTCTTTACAAGACTCCAGATATACCAATATCTCCCCCTGAGTAGACTGTCCTGAATGCGATCTCAAGACCAGACTCTCCAAAGAAGATAATTTTAGTCTCTGCACATTGAAGTCCGCAGGCAAAGTCTCATGAGTCTTCATCAGCAGATTGTAAGATTCACTCTGTTTGAGAATCTGCTGAGCAAGAAGAAGATTATTCAACACCAGCTCTGGAATCTGAGAAGTAAGCTTCTCTAAATCCTTTACTCTAGACTCTAAGGATGTAATCCTTTCAGCATCAGTCGTCGGAGTAACATGTATCGGGTCCAGGCGGTGTAAGAGACTCAATATGCCAGTCTCTGGTCAGCGGTGTATGAGGTTGAGACAAAGCTTGCGTAAGCAAGTTTGCCGCAAATCTAGCTCCTTTATTCGTCGGAAATTTTGCCGCACGAACTAGATCAGCAACCTCATGCTGTAAAGTTAAACACAATTAAAATCAGTTATTGTTACAGATTACTCTGTCTCAAACTCTAATTAATTGCATAACACTCATAGTTATAGAACTTATATCTCATACCTGAAGCGGTACAGATATCTGTTCAGAAACCACCGGTGTATCCTTCTCCATCTGTGGTGTATCTTGAGCAACTGTATACAGAATTAACTGTCTCAGTTTAACTCCTAATAAACAACAAGTTAAGATTATTTAACTTTTATAATAAATACTAACCTTCTCTAATAGTTAGCGTTCTCGGACGCTTCATCAATTGAGTATCAATCTCCTCAATATCTTCCTCCAAAATACTCTTACCGTTCCTCTTCTTTTCAGAAGTAGATGGAGGAGGAGAAGGTGTATTCTCAGAATCCTCATCTGAAGCCGTCTCACCATCACGACCTCTAGATGATCTAACAGGATCCTAAATTTTGAATATATTAAACATTTATGATTAGCATAAGCTCTATCATACAAGTTCTATATATTTAAGATTAATCAGATATAATACCTCAGTCGGTACTACAACTGATTTATCTAGCTGTATCTGCTCCCCCTCAAGTATTACAACCTCTGGGTTCGCAGCCTCAGCTTCCGCTTCCTGTTCGTTTAATGATATTTATATTTTAAAATCAGAAATAATATCCAATTAACTAAATATCTATATCATAATCATTATATAATAGTATTATGCATTTATGATTAATAAAAACAATCTATCAACTAAGCATCTATATTATTATATAAATAAAATATTACCTCAGGTGGTGCAAAATAACTATCAATATCCTGGAGCAAGGGATTAGTCGCATCATCATTGTGCTCCAACACCTCCTGAACAATCTGAGCAGCAACATCTGGGTTCACCTGTTCCCCAGCATGTGCAGGTTGTTCCAAGACATCCTCAAGCAGCTCTTGTGGATCTTCAGCATGACCCAAATCAGCTACAGGCTCTGGAACAGCAACAGCAGGAGCAACAACATCTAGCCAACCATGATTTGGTGGCGTCACATAGTTTGGGTCAATAATATACCCAAAGAGTGGTCTTACCTCAGGTTTTACCACTCCCTCCTTCCTAACCGTCTGCATAAACATGGCGTTATACCCTCGATGATCAATCGTATTAACCACTAGATGTGGTTCAGGTATAGCCAAATCCGGTAGACGCGCACAGATAATCAACATACAAAATCTCGGGTAAACTAAAAACCTTGATCTAACAGAACCCGATATCTGTTTCGCAATCTCACCAAAAAGATAATCACAGAAACTGTATGGTTTATTATAAACCAGTGACAGTGCAGCCGATAGAATAGCAGGGCTTAACTCATCAAAGCCACCCTTCTTTGCTGCAAAAACTATATTCATCACGTGCCATAGAAACCTCCACTGACCGATAACCAGAGGTTTCTGGAACTGACGTCCACGTCTATCTCCTGTATAACCCATACGTCCGATAGCTCCTTCTATAAAATCCATGGGGTACTCAACATCCCCATTCTCCTGTTCTTTTGTACCCAGCTGCAAAATCTCATGGAGATTTCCAGCCGAAAACGTAACAGGTTGGCCGTTAACCGTAGCTCGAATCTCTGGTGGATTGACCGATTCGTCATATACTATATCCGTCCAGAAATTATTCAGAACCGCCTGAGAGATAGGAGGATTGGCCGTAATGGCGGATCGAATACGTGATCGTGCAAGAAATCTAAGAATATCAGCAACCCTATCAGCCCGCTTGGCTTCAAGGTTCAGATCCACAAGTATATTGTGTCCCTTGTCAAATGCTCTCGCCATATCTGTAAAATAAACACAAACAACAGATATAATTTTAATGCACGATTAAAAATCTTTAAACTATAACGTATTATGAATCGAGATTCATCAAACATCTTAGTTTAAAATTGAAATTATATATAACTTGTTACAAAATAGTCTCAAGTCGTATATAAAATTTTAACTTATAACTAAAAAGTCTTAAGTCTAATTTAAATCCATTATATAAAAGTTATTACTTAAAAAGTCTTAACATTTATATACCTACTTAAAAATAAAATTTATCTAAGTACTGGACTCGCATAAACTGGCCTTGCGAATCGAGGTCAACTCGTTTCGCTTATCAACTCGCGATTGAAGTGAACTCGCTAATCATGTCGATCCGCTAGTCAACTCGCTGCGAGTTGAGTCGAAGTGTCAACTCGTTCGATGAACAGCCGTCGCGAGTCTATTTTCAAAATCAATTAATCCGTTGATTTTAACGTGATCTAACGATTGTTTTACGTTCATTGATGTTCGTTTAACATAAACCATAATGATCCATGTCCAATTACATCTTAAATCTATGTGAATCGTTTAAACTTCAAACCGAAACCCTAAGTTTTTAGAATCATCGATTTCGAGTTAATTACTCGGTGAAATCCGTTAAATTATACCTCAAAATGTTCGTAAAGTGAAGATGTATAAAGTCTACGGATCAAAAACTCGTTCTTCGTACTCTAAAAATCGAAATCAAACGAAAACTAAGTTTCGCCTCGTTTCGCCTGTAAGCGGATTCGCAAGCTTTAGTGAACTCGCGAAGTCTGTGGATCCGGTGGGTTGGCTTGACTCGTTTGACCCCCTTTATACCTTGTATCCGATTCGCGAGATTTCAAGTGGATCCGCAAGTTGACTAAGTCGACTCGCAGGAATAAATAAAAACGCGAATTAAATACTTAATATAAATTAAAAACCCATCATTTGTACAAGTCTAAAATAAAATTATTTTTCACTTGTATTTATTACGTTTGTTCAACTCAGTAAATTCTGATAAATACAAAAACTTAAATTAAACATAAGTTTAAAATAAAAACACAATCATATAAACCTCTGTATTAAGTACCATTTTATTAAACACTCGAAACAAAGTAAATATACAAAATAAATAAGATTTTATCTGCTTAGGGATCATATTAGAAAGAATAAGCAATTAATTATATATTAAAACGTCTAAGCAGATTGGTAGTATACATACCTCATGAAATTCAAGTAAATTACTATAAAATTACAACTAAATTTATCATTTATACATTTATATTTATGAAACTATATCTTAGGTACCTTTATCCACAAAGCATAATTAATAAATGCATTACTCACATAAAGTGAATATTTTAATTATAGACAGTCCAAGACGATTATCGGTATTATGATCCACATAAACAAATTATACTCAATTTTCTAAGCAAACACTTTATTGTTAGTATGAATATTATCAAGTGTTTCCTAATATATGACATACTGAAGAATTCAAGTAAAACTCATAACACTGCATCATTAAATTTCAAGGTAGCGGTTACTAAATGATGTATTTTTTCGAAACATATAACATACACTTGAATTTTAAGGTTAGACAAATATCAGACATACCTTGATTATGCTATGTTATCTAAGTCTGTACATAGTACAACAGAAGATCCCTTCTAGCATAATTCAAAATATATTTGAGAATATTAATTTAATTAAAGGTTTCAGTTCTGTACTTAGTACAACAAAGTTACCAGTAATTAAGTTAATACCCGTATTGCTACTATTTGTCACTTCATAGAATGCATGATAACAGTGTATTGCAATACCATCATTCAACAATTAAGACTTAATGTCATACATCATAGAATAGTAACACAAGATAATAAACAAGTAGTTAATTAACTTATTAAGGCTTAGAAAATTTCATATAATTTGCCTACCAGTACATCATATGATGAAGCCATCTAAAGTTTTAACTAAAAATAGACAAATTATAACTTGTGGATATAGGTGTATAATCAAATAAATATAAACCCATACCTGATAGAACCGATGTAGTTCTAAAGCAACTTTATTTGAACCTACTACCACATCATACTTAGGACTTAAGCTTATTATTGTGAAGCTTATTCTCCTAATGTACTATCATTTCCCTTAGTTTTTGCAGATAAAAATGTAAAAAATTTCAAAGAATATTATATTTATATTCTTTAATGAAGGCGATTCTCCTTAGGTAACAAGCAAATGAATGCCATACGCCTTTTTTTTTTTTACATAGAAATACTAACTATTACAAAAATTACCCTTGGAAGACTAATCACTCTGGATTTCTCATTCCATTTAGTTGAACCAACGTCTCAAATCTTGCTCTGTCGAACGCCTTTGTGTATAAGTCTGCTAAGTTATCCAATGATGGAACCTTAACTAACTTTATCAACTTCTTCTCAGCACAATCTCTAATAAAATGATGTCGAATATCAATATGCTTAGTTTTACTGTGCTTTACTGGATTATTAGTGATCGACATAGTAGATTCGTTATCAATCATCATAGGAGTATTGGTTATATTTAACCCGTAATCCCGCAGTTGCTGTTGAATCCAAAGTACTTGCGAGCAACAGCTGCCAGCTGCAACATACTCAGCTTCACATGTAGAAATGGCTACCGAGGTTTGCTTCTTGCACTGCCAGGATACTAATCTACCTCCTAGGAATTGACATCCTCCGGTCGTAGATTTCCTATTCTGATTGCATCCTCCGTAATCCGAATCAGTATAAGCTACGAGATCTAAGTCTCCATCAATCGGATACCAAAGACCCAGCTTAGGTTTCCCTTTGAGGTAACGAAAGATTCGTTTAACAGCTTGCATGTGTGACTCTTTCGGATTAGCCTGATATCTTGCACATAAACAAACAGCAAACATTATGTCAGGCCTAGAGGCTGTTAGATACATTAGTGATCCGATCATGGCTCTATAAAGAGTTGGATCCACATCGCCATCACTCGATGTATCTGGACCTAGTCCATGATTGACTGGAATTGGAGTATTGTAGACCTTACTTTCATCCATCTTGAAGCGTTCTAATAGCTCATATATATATTTAGATTGATGAATAAAGAATCCATCCTTCTTTTGATCAACTTGTAACCCTAAGAAGAAATTCAACTCTCCCATTGCAGACATTTCAAACCTTTTCCTCATGACTTTCTCAAATTCTTGACACATCTTTTCATCAGACGATCCAAAAATAATGTCATCAACATAAACTTGCACAAGAAGAAAGTCTTTCTTTTTCCACTTCACAAACAGTGTACTATCAATCGATCCTCTTGTAAATCCATTCTCAAGTAGATACGTTGATAGTGTTCCATACCATGCCCTAGGTGCTTGATGTAATCCATATAGAGCCTTATTCAAACGATATACTCTATCTGGATACTCAGGATCAGCAAACCCTGGCGGTTGTGAAACATACACCAATTCTTCCACTTTGCCATACAAAAAGGCACTCTTAACATCCAACTGATACACTTTTATACCAAAATATGATGCAAATGCTAAGAATACTCTAATTGCTTCTAGCCTAGCAACTGGTGCAAACACTTCATTGTAGTCAATACCTTCTTGTTGATTAAAACCTTGAACCACCAGATGAGCTTTATTGCGAGTAACGATTCCTTTATCATCTCTCTTGCACTTAAATACCCATCTAGTTCCAATTGGATATTCTCCCTTTGGTAGGTCAACCAACTCCCATACTTGTAATTTAGAGAACTGTGATAGTTCCTCTTGCATTGCTTCTACCCACGAGCTTTCTTTTAAAGCCATTTGAACATTTTTAGGCTCGACTTGTGAGATAAAGCATGAATATAGACATTGATTAGGAATCCCTATCTCTTTCATTGCAGTATACAAGCTTTGGTATTCTAAATTCTCAGATGTACTAGCTCTGGATTGATGCCTAGTTTGAACCGGAGTATTAATATCACCGATGATGTTTTCAACGGGATGATTCTTACTCGTTCTAGTTGAAGCAACAGGCTCAACCGGAATCTCGTCTTCTAAGTTAGTACCAATCTCTTCCAATGAAGGTACATCTTCAGTACGAGCAGAAGATATCCTTAAATGTTTCAAAGGAGTAAGTATATCATCAAACTTTGTAGGAAGATCATCAAGATCTTCTGTTTCTTGAGACTTATCCTCTGAAGGTTGTTGTGACTCACTTGTAGAAGCTTTATCTGACTCAACATTAGTCTTAATTCCAGATTGTTTAACACTTGATGTTGAAGCGGGACCAATATTCCCATCTTCAAACAATAAATGTTCAGCTATCTCTGAATCACTGACATAGTCACTAATAGGAACTTTAAATGATGCAAAAAGATCAGAATAGTCAAATTGCCAATCTAAGCACTTATGAACATCCGGTGAGTAGCTCGTAACCTCAATATTATAAACTACCTCCAAACGTCCTGTGACTTTATTAAAGACTCTCTTGTTTGGCGAATTGGGCATATAACCTAGGAAAAATCCTTCGTCAGCCTTCTCACCAAATTTTGCTTGATGCCCAGTCTTTAATATGGTGCATGAAACTCCAAAGGGTTCAAACCCTTTTGAGTTAGGTTTCTTATTGTTCAAAAGCTCATAACAAGTCTTGTTATGTCTCTTAACCGTAAGAACTCTATTAAGAACATAACATGCTGTATTCACTGCTTCTGCCCAAAAGATGACCGGAAGCTTTGAATCAGCAAGCATTGTTCTAGCAGCTTCAATCAACGTCCTATTTTTCCTTTCAGCAACACCATTCTGTTGAGGTTCATAAGGTGCACTGAATTGATGTAATATCCCTTTGCTTAAGCAATAGATATTCAACGTTGAATTCTTGAATTCTGTTCCATTGTCACTACGAATATGCTTAACTCTCTTTTTATAGACATTCTCTACTAGATCAAAGAACTCAATTAGAATTCCAGGAGTTTCATTCTTTGATCCCAAAAAGAATACCCATGAGAATCTAGAATAATCATCTGTGACAACCAAACAGTACCATTTGCCACCTATACTTCTCTTGCTTATAGGGCCAAAGAGATCCATATGTAGCAATTCAAATGGCGAGGAGATAGAGTTTTCAGTCTTAGGTCTGTGTGGTTTCTTGTGCTGCTTTCCTTTCATGCAAGGAGCACACTTATCCTCAGACTCAAAACGTTTTTGTGGTACACCTAGAACCAAACCGTTTTTGGTTATATAATTCATCTTTCTCCAGTTCAGGTGTGCCATTCTCCTATGCCATAATAATGCGTCTGTTTTCCGAAACCTTGGATAATAAACAGGTAGACACCATTGAAGAGTTAGGAACACCTATGTTGATAGCATAGATGTCCTTCTTCCTTGGCGCCCTCATCAATATCTATTCATCAGGAATTTTGAAACCTGGCTTCAGGACTAAGGCTTCCTTTTCATTAAAATAAACTGGATGACCTTTATCACAGACTTGGGAAACACTCACTAGGTTGTGAGTTAGTTCTTCAACGTAGTTCACATCCTCAAGAGTCAAAGTTCCATTTGAAACTTTTCCTTTTCCCGAAAATACTCCTCCTTTATCTCCTGCAAAATTTACTTTTTGCTTGAGACTCTCCTTGAAGTCATCTAGTAGACTTCTTTCTCCGGTCATGTGCCTCGAGCATCCACTGTCTACATACCACCAGCTGTCCTTGTTCACAGCATGCTCCTGCACATAACACAAAACACAATCAGTTATCAAGAGGGACCCAAGCCATTACGGTCTTAGTTTGTCCCTTATCATCAACAAACTTAAACTCTTTAAAATAACCATCCTTCCCATCAGGAGCTTTGGTTACTTTCGAAGTAGCTTGAGTTTGTGGACGATCAGCCTTAAGAGGTGAATTTGAGGATAACCTCCTAGGCACATAATTATGAGCTCTATTATGATAATTATAATTAAACTCATGTGATCGCAAAGTAGTACCACTCTCATAATGACTGTAGCCTCTACTTGGAGTTCTAAACCTCGACGGTGTCACATCCCTAGACTTATGGATAAAATTATCACTTTGAGTATATGGCCGTTTAGGTTTAGGTGGGGAAACACTATGTTTACCGTCTCTTTTAAGAATGTTAACAGGTTTATTACCTAACTTAGGTTTGGTATCTAACCTATCTACATTCATACTAGAGTCGGTTTGTGTCTTTTCATCAATCACAAGCTTATGCGGTGTTTCAGGCTTTTTGTTAGGACAACACGACGCCATGTGTCCCTTTTGGTGACACTTGAAACATGACATCTGCTTGCGTGATTTACTCACTTTTGCTTTCTCATCCGGAGTCTTAGGCACTAAAGGTTTAGACTGTTCCTTATCAACTTTATCATCAATCTTAGCATCGTTAATCACTCCACCCGATACAAACTGTATTTTGGTGAACTGAGACGCCTTGCTATTATCTAATGATAAGTTCTTAATAACATCTTTCTGTGCCTCTGACTGTTCAGGTTTATCAGCTACTGAAATCTCAGGATTAACTTCAGTCATTTCAGAATCTTCAGGAACAGGAGTGTAATTGGCATTAAAAGGAGGGGATACATCATTGTAACCTAACCCAGTCTTGTCCTTTACACTACGTTGAGCATCTAACATTTTATCCATTTGAGATGTCCTATAGTTCTCAAGTTTACGGTTTTGCTCAATTAACCTTAAGTTAAGGTTCACTATTTCCTGATCCTTACTAGCAATTGTCTCATTTAAGTCCTTGATGTTCATATAGAGTCCATCTATGATAACAGATTTTTCACTTATGGTATCTCTAAGTTTTGTCCTATCCGAAGCATCAGACTTAATTTTATCTTTTAAGGCCTGTTTATCATCACTTAATCTACGAATATCCATAATGGCTTGATCAAGTTCAGATCTAACAGTCTTATAGGATTCCTTATCCACATTCAATTGTGATGACAGATTGCTATTTGACACAGTTAAAACACTATTCTGAGATTGTAAATCAGTAACTAAGTAACAAACATCAGCAAGATTAAGAATATCTAAACATACCTTCTTCTTGTCAGTTTGTACTTCAGCCATGCGTGCCACGAATTCTTCAGGACTCATATCTGGAGTTGAATCCATATATAGCACGTCATCATCACTTGCCTTCACTTCAGACTCAGGCACCTCTACTCTCTGTTCCATATCAGTGGACATGTAGGACACTGATCCAGCAGCTGTCTCTTCAATCTCGGCCATCAAAGCTTCCTCAGAATGAGCTTGCCAATCATAAGAGCCATCCAACTGCTTCACCACTAAGGCTTTGGAAGCAAGAGTACTTCCCAAACCTTGTTTTCCTTGTGCTTCTACCTTAGGTCTTTGGCATTCTCTAGCAAAATGACCAATACCATGACAGTTAAAGCATCTGACCTTGGTTTTATCAAACCCTGATCTATTGCCCAACACCTTTCTACCAGTTCTCTTGAGGAAATTTTTAACTTTTCTTGAAACCAATGCTAACATCTCTTGAAGTTCCAATTCCTCAACATAATCCGGATCTATATGCTCATAATCCTCATCAAATAGAACAAGATCATTGATCTTTCCCTCTATATAATTTTCATATGATGCCACAAAGGAAGCAATAACAGACAGTTGCTGTTCAGCAGATTTCACACTCATAGGCATCTTCTGATGCTCTTGAGGTGACTTTTCAGAATTCTTTCCCTTTGTCTCATCACTAGAGGAGGAAATAAAGCACAGATCTTCAGAAATCATTTCTCCATTTTCACCAGTATCACCAACTAACAGTGCAGTTGTCGAACTAGAGGACGTAGTCGAAAGATTTGTCTTTCCATGATACAACCCAGGGTTCTGAACCTGATCAGAATCACTATCTCTTGACTTTCTGGAGAAATCATAACCTTTCAGCTTGTCAATGACTTCCTCTAAGGTCATAGTAGAATACCTGGTTTCGTTATCCTTAATCATAACGCCATACATTTTCCATTTAGAAGGCAAACCCTTAAGAAACTTGTCGGTTTTAGCTACTTCTTCTTCAACAATCTCATGGTATTCCAGTTCACTTAGCAGATGGTAGAAACGTGTGACATAGGCATCAAGATCTTCTCCTTTTAAAGCTTTAAACATAGTAAACTGCTTTTTGAGAAGACTCCTCTTGCCAGCTCTCACCTGTGGACTTCCTTCACCTCTTTTCTCTAGAGCTTCCCAGAGCGTTCTAGCAGTATGAAAAGACTTCAGTTGATGAGCGATTTCTTTAGGAAGACACATCTTTATGCAAGAATGTGCTTTATTTTCATTTCTGTACGCTTCCTTCTGTTCATCACTCATGTTTGGATAGGTAAGAACCACAATGGCATTTTGAACAGTTTGAGTAGGTGCGGTGTATCCACTCTTGATACACATCCAGATTGACAGGTCATGGAATCTATAGTAAGATTCAAATCTGTCCTTCCAATTGTAGTAATCTTCGATCCTCAACAACTTAGGTGGAACGTTCGATTTTCCCACCTCGTGATCCATCTCGATCATTCTACTTAAGTCAGACATCTTAAAAACGTAAAGTAAAACTGTTTCGCGAATTCAGAAAACTCAACTCGCAGGACTCAGCTCAACTCGCAATCTCAGCTCGACTCGCAAGTCTCAGTTCGGATTGCTGTGATGTCGATTAGCAAGTGATTTGGATTCACGAGGGATCTCAGTTCGACTCGCAAGTCTCAGTTCGACTCGCTAGTTCAACTCGGTTCGCAGGCGAAGCTGGAACCCTAATCTCGACTCGCGAAACGGCTGTTAAACCCGAAAACGAATGTTTAAGGTATTTTTACGATTGAAACAGAAAATTTCGACTGTAAACAAACCCTAAAACGTCCAGAGAGTGATTTTGATCGTTAGTATCGTAAGTAAGCACGTAAAAACGACCCGATTAAAAAACGCAATATCACTAAAACTCACAAACACACTCGTATTTAGCCCGAAAGCTCTGATACCAGATGTAAGTCCCTAGTTCTAGGATCGATAACTTCGTTATCTGTAGTATTAAGGTGCGGAATCCCTTAATACGGTGTTATCTTACTAATAACGAGTAAGTTCGTAATTGCGTATATAAAGCTTAACTTTAAACAAATAATACGTCAAAGCCTAGCCGTTAGGTTTAGGTATTCTCTGGATATTGAATTCGCAGATTGATAATAAGGCAAAAGTCATGTTTTTCACCGTATGAAAAACATTATATAGTCTGGTCTCGGCTCGGCTCGCATGGGCCTGCGAGTTCGGTCCAACTCGCAGCCCAAGCCCAGTATAGGACTCGGCTCGCCAGACTAATGCTTCGCGAGTTCAGGTCTCACCTCACAGCTCAACTCGCTGCGAATTGAGATCTCGACTCGCTTTGCATGAAACGTATATATATTTATTTCGTATTTAACATTCGTCTTCATCTAACTTAGCACAATAATATGTTTAACGAATATTACTAACAAAACAAATATTTATTTACAAATCTAAACCAATGTACAAACGTAATAATAATTACACCAGTCATATTTCAAGCTAGATCTGTTGTCACAATCTATGTCTCAACAAATTGTATTGAGAAAGGCAAGTTTGAAATCCAACTTAAATGGATACTTTTTCCTAAAACCATGAAACCTAAAGTACGGTATGCAAGAAACCTAAATGCTTTCCCTCGTTTATCACGCTTGATTAAACAAGTCCGGACACAAGTTCTAAGTTAGTTGTTTAATGGATTCATAATCTTTGTGGTATTAAGAACGGCTAGACATGTTATGGATTCGCTACTCTATTCCTTCGCCCACGAGCGAATACGTTCAATAATATGGGCCACTGACTCCCTCACAGGAGAGTGTGGAGAGTCGAGCATCGTCCGTCTGGTCAGAATCATGCCACCTTAGTTCCTCGTGACATATTAGTTGATAACCGACTAATAAGGAATCCTGTGGTTATACCATAAGTTAATGAATCCTGTAAGCAACCCAATTTAGTTAATCGTTTTCCCGTAAGAGTCATCATCCCACGATTATTAGCTAACGAACTCACAACAAATACTACTTTGCATTATCTGACACCTTATTACATTTTATTCGCTTTATTTAGTTTACTTAGTCAACTGAACCAAAAACTCATCTCCTTTAAAACCCTTTACTAGAAAAGAAAGATCGATTGGATCACCTCCGTTTCAATTCAGTTTCTCTTTAAGAACGACTCTAGGTCCAACTTATCATATACTAACCCTTGGTTCAGTATCAGTAAGTTACACTTAGACCCCAGCAACTATAAATTTTTAAGCATCCACCGATCGTCCTTAAAAGGACGCATCAAGCTTTTGGTGCCGCTGCCGGGGAGACTAACTGTAACATCCCCAAATCGGGACTAGGAGAAATACGGTATTTTTCCTTAATTTAACTGTTATTTAAATTGTATTCTAAATACTTGGTGTATTTCGATAGCTAAATTAGTAGGTCAATTAGTCAATTGGCTTATTGTGTTAAATGAATTATTATTTGTTTTAAATTTATTTAGTTGACGGTATAATAAAAACTTATTTCTCGCAAATGGTTTTTAGGTTCCAGACAATAGATTTAGGACGGGTATAATTTATACCCAAAATGGACTGAGTCATAGGTGTGTCGACACCTGGAGACTCCATTTTGCCACCACTTCACTGATTTCTCAAACTCTCACTTTCACTTCAATGGTTTCTTGATTTCTCAAACTCTCCAACAAATTACAATCTGATTTCTTCAAATTAGAAGGCTGTGATTTTGGTTCCAAAATATTCATCATCTTCTTCATCTCATAATCATCTCCATTGTAAGTGAAATCACCTCCATTTCATGTAGGAACTTGAATTAGTTGAAATGGTTGATTTAATAGCATGTAATGATGAGATAGAGTAAATTCATGTTTAAATGTGATTGTGTGATGATTGTTGGACTGATTTTATGCTTATCTTAAATATCAATGGTGTTCTTCATGTTCTATTGAATAAATGTGGGTTTTGATTTAAATTAGGTTGAAAGATTGATGCATGTTAAGAATTAGGATTTGGATGATGTTTGTTTGTTGTTAATACATATTATTACATGTTATGTGAGGATATTTGCTGGTAAAAATAGTGCATTGCAATGGCATTTGGTGAAAAATTGGGTTTTAGGTTCGAGCTGAAAAGTTGCAGGTCTGAACTTCTGTTTTAAAACGTGTGAACGCGATCCAGCTCCATCACCCGGATCGCGTTCCATAGTGAAATTTGGTTTTAGATTGGTTTTGTTCATTCGAACGCGATCCAGCCACAGTTACCCGGATCGCGTTAGTCAGTGTTTACTTGAGTCGGATTGGTTTTGTTCATAGGAACGCGATCCAGCACCTTAACCCGGATCGCGTTCGAAAGTGTAAAATGGTAACAGAAAATTTTGTGAAGAGGAACGCGATCCCAACCCCATGAGCTGGATCGCGTTTATCTTTGTAAATTTGAAGAATTGGATATTTAGTGAACTTATGTGAATCTAACACTTATAATGTTTAGTTATCGATATTTCTTGATTTTCAATGTATGTAATTAAGTATAGTCATAATTAAATTTTGAGACAAGTTATTAACTTGTGTTTTTATTGTGTTTACAGAGACAACGAAGACTCAATAAAATAAGACTTTTGAGTTAGAGACTGAAACTGACAGGTGAGTGGACTGGTTCTCACAATTTAATCTTGGTGTTAACAGTTAGTTGCATCAATTTTTAAGTTGCTGGTATTGACTGATTTATCGTTACAAAAACGATAGGATTGTTGATTAAACTTGTAGTTTGATAGATTGATTGTTTGCTAGTGAATATTCCATGATAGGTTGGAATGATAGAGGTCAATTTTGGGTTTAGTTGCTATAGGTTAATCCTTATGGGTCGGATGAACATTCGTTGTGAATTAATCCATATTGGTTAAAGATAGCAATAAACTATCGGTAAAAATCTCTGTATTGGCCTGCAGTTGATTATTAAGTGTTCTTGGAGTGCCACCGCGGACTGAGGGTATCTCAAGAACCACCGATCCTCTGTTTTATTGTTTATATAGATGATTGTTGTGAATTGATTGTTATACTAAGTTAGATTGTTAGACTTAGTTTACTCACTTAGCTTCGTGCTAATTCCCCACAATACTTTTGCAGGTTAACTTTTGGGTTGTTTGGGACGTGTTGATGGTTTGAAGAAATGTTTGCCAAGTTGAACTCTGATCGTTTTGTTATTACTTTGTTTTGTTAAATAACACCCAGTCGATAATTGTCGTTTGTAACTATATCTAAATTTTAGAACATATGTAATGTTTTGGTTGGTGATATCGTGACATCTATGTATATATTATATATGGGATTTGCGCTTCCGAATAAAAAAAAAAAAAAAAAAAAAAATTTGTGTCTTAAAATGTGGGGTGTTATAAGTTGGTATCAGAGCGTAAGTTTAGGTGAATTGAATATTTAAAGTGTTCAATCCTAAACTTAGTCATGTTGGTCAAACATTTCTTGTGGTGGGAATTAGTTATGATAGTTGATTTGGTTAGTTGCTAGTACTAACAATTAACGAATGTTGAGATGTGATGTGATGACAGGTATGGCGGATAATGAGCCACCTTCCCATACTCTCAATGATACTACACGGACAGATGCTCCACCAGAGAACCAGGGTCATAATGGTACATCTAATTTAGCCGGTGGAGAAATTGAAACTGATCAGGAGTATATTATGAGATTGGAGAATAGAGTGTTGGAACTTCAGAGAGAACGAGCTGGATCTTCTCAACATCCAGTTTCTACTCGTCCCCACATTGTGACTAATGTACCACCTATTGTGTCTTCTACACGGATTCCGGTATCTATTCCTTTTACTCCACAACAGCAACAACAGGGTTATACTTATCAGACTACGGGTCCTTTTCATTCGACTGGTTATTCTAGTTATCAAATACCTATTCCACCTTTTCAACAGTTGAAGAAAGGTTGTTCTCTTAAAACCTTTATGTCTTGCAATCCTTCAGTTTATTCTGGAAGTACCGATCCTACGGTCACTCTTGACTGGCTTCGAGATGTAGAGAGAAAACTAAATGTATGTCATTGTGAGGAGGAGGATAAGGTACCTTATGCGGTTCAATTATTAAAGGGTCAAGCCATGTCATGGTGGGATTCGATTACTGCACCATTAACTCCACAACAGTTGAATGATATAAGATGGCCAGATTTTCATGCTGAGATTTGCAAGCAATTCTGCTCGGAGTATAATCTTTCACGGATTAGACAAGAGTTTCTTGACTTACAAAAAACTGATCAAATGACGATTGATGAATTAATTAAGCAGTTTTCGGATAAATTGCGGTTTGTGCAACAGTGGGTTCCAACTGACCGGACCAAAATTGATCACTTTGTGAAAACATTACCTCCTGATTACCGTACCACAGTGAGACTAGCAGGTTCACTTCCTCAAGCTTATGATTTAGCTCGTTCGGTTGATGGGGATATTATGGCTAAAAGAGTGTTGAATAAAGAAAGGTATTCACTGAAAAACAAAGGAGATTCTTCGAATAAACAGAAAGGTCAAAGTAGTCAACAAAACAGGAGATCGAATTCTGGTATTCCAACGGATAGTAACTATTGTAATAGATGTCGAGCTAGACATAATGGTCCTTGTACTTCCCAGACATCTAGATGTGTTAAGTGTGGAATTTTTGGTCACGCTGCAAAGGATTGTACCTACCCAAATAGCGTGTGTTGGAATTGCCATAAAGAGGGGCATCGTGCAGGGGATTGTCCTGAGACGAAGAGACAGAGTATGGGTACGGGTAAAGGTTCGCCATCCTCTGGTCAAAAGAGGAAAAATCCACCAGTAGCTGCTAGCCGAGCTTTCCGAATGACAGTTGATGATGCTGTCACCACTGAAGATGTCATCACTGGTACATTTCTCATAAATTCTATACCAGCTCGTGTATTGTTTGATTCTGGTGCCAATTGTTCGTTTATATCTGTGAACTTTTGTGATAGACTGAAATTGATCCCCTCTTTGATTGTTAAACCTTTAGAAGTTGAAATTGCTGACGGTAAATTAGTTCCTGTTACCACATCGGTAGCTGGAGCTAGTATACTTATTGAGGGTCATAATTTCTTAGTCTCCTTTTTGTTAATGCCAATTCCTAGTTTCGATGTAGTTATTGGTATGGATTGGTTAAGTTTGAATAAGGCCAACATTGATTGTCATAAAAAGATTATAAGAATTCCGATTTCTGATGGGTCATACGTCATGGCTCGAGGAGAACGAGTAAAGGGTAGTCTACCATTGATTTCCTTGTTGAAAGCTAGGAAATCTCTATCTAAGGGATGTGATTCTTATTTGGCATATGTGATAGATAGCAAGTTAGAAAAGAAATCTTTGACAAATTTTCCGGTGGTTTCTGAATACCCGGAAGTTTTTCCGGATGAATTGCCTGGTTTACCCCCTGTAAGAGATGTAGAATTTCAGATCGATTTGATTCCTGGTTCGACTCCTGTAGCTAAGTCTCCTTATAGATTAGCTCCTTCTGAAATCCGTGAGATGATGGGTCAAATTCAGGAACTGTTAGATAAAGGGTTTATTCGACCGAGTTCTTCCCCGTGGGGTGCTCCGGTATTGTTTGTTAAGAAAAAGGATGGTACTCTTCGAATGTGTATTGATTATAGAGAGCTCAATAAAAGAACAGTGAAAAACAAATATCCATTGCCCAGAATTGATGAGTTATTTGATCAGTTACAGGGATCATCCTATTTTTCTAAAATCGATTTGAGATCCGGTTATCATCAGGTACGAGTTCGTGAGGAAGATGTTCCTAAGACTGCTTTTCGTACCCGATATGGTCATTACGAGTTCTTAGTTATGCCTTTTGGATTGACAAATGCTCCTGCTATTTTTATGGACTTAATGAATCGTGTATGTCGACCTTTTCTAGACAAGTTTGTGATTGTATTTATTGACGATATCTTGATTTATTCTAAGTCTGAGGCTGAACATGAACATCACTTAAGATTGATTCTTGAGATTTTGAAAAGAGAGCGTCTTTTTGCTAAATTTTCCAAATGCGAATTTTGGCTCCGAGAGGTACAGTTTCTTGGGCATATTATTTGTAAGGATGGTGTCAAAGTAGATCCTTCCAAGGTGAACGCTGTTATGAATTGGAATGCTCCTAAATCACCTTCTGAGATTAAAAGTTTCCTTGGATTAGCGGGTTATTATCGAAAATTTATCAAGGATTTCTCCAAAATTGCTGGCCCGTTAACCAAGCTAACTAGAAAGGATATTAAATTTCAGTGGGGTGATCAACAAGAAACATCTTTTCAGACTCTTAAACAGTTGTTATGTCAGGCGCCAGTGTTAGCACTACCTGATGGTTCCGAGGGTTTTGTGGTTTATTGTGATGCTTCTCATGCTGGTTTGGGTGCTGTCTTAATGCAACATGATCGTGTTATTGCTTATGCTTCTCGACAGCTTAAAACTCATGAAAGAAATTACCCCACACACGATTTAGAGCTTGCAGCTGTGGTATTTGCGTTGAAAATCTGGAGACACTATTTGTACGGAACTAAATGTGTCGTATGCACGGATCATAAAAGCCTCCAGTACATGTTTTCTCAGAAAGAACTCAATATGAGACAGCGCCGATGGTTGGAGTTGATTAAGGATTATGACTGTGAAATCCGATATCATCCGGGTAAAGCTAATGTGGTTGCCGATGCTTTAAGCCGAAATGTACCTTCCGACCGAATTTATTTTATGCGTTTGGAAATATCTTCTGATTTGATTTCTCAGTTGAAAGCTGCACAGTTAGAGGCATTGTTGGATAAAAATTTAAAATCTGAGATTTTGTTGAAACGGAAAGATTTATTGATTGATGATTCTCGAGGATTGAAAACTTTCCAGTCACGGGTTTGGGTTCCATTGATTGGGGGACTTCAGAATTTGATATTGTCAGAGGCACACAAATCGAGGTTATCTGTTCATCCAGGGAGTACGAAAATGTACAATGATTTAAAACCGTTGTATTGGTGGCCAACTATGAGGACCGATGTTGCTCGAATGGTGGATACTTGTCATATATGTTCCCAGGTTAAAGCAGAACATTAGAAGCCTTATGGTTCATTGAAACAGTTAGATATTCCGGAATGGAAATGGGAGCACATTACTATGGATTTCGTTACCAAGTTTCCCCGCACTCAGAAAGGTAATGATATGATCTGGGTGATAGTTGATAGATTAACCAAGAGTGCACATTTTCTAGCCACCAGTGAAACGGCATCGTTGACTCGACTTGCTCAATTGTACATTCGTGAGATTGTTGTTAGACATGGTATTCCTGTATCCATTGTTTCCGATAGAGATTCCAGGTTTGTTTCTGGTTTTTGGCAGAGTTTGCAACGTGAATTAGGTACCAGAGTAAATCTTAGTACAGCTTATCATCCTCAGACAGACGGGCAGTCAGAGCGTACTATTCAGACACTCGAGGATATGTTGAGAGCTTGTGTACTTGAGTATGGCGGTTCTTGGGATTCACACTTACCATTGATAGAGTTTGCTTATAATAATTCTTATCATTCTAGCATTGGTATGCCGCCATATGAGATGCTGTATGGGCGCCGTTGTCGAACACCTACATGTTGGTTAGAAGCGGGAGAAAAACAGTTTGCGGGTCCTGATATAGTTCAAATTACAGCTGACAAAGTTAAGATTGCTCGTGAGAAACTGAAAGCGGCACGTGATAGACAGAAACAGTATGCTGACCCACGAAGGCGACATGTTGTATTTGTTGAAGGTGAATTAGTTTATTTAAAGGTTTCTCCGTGGAAGGGTGTTATTAGATTTGGTAAACGTGGGAAGTTAGCTCCCCGATATATTGGCCCATTTAGAATCCGTCAGGTGATTAATGAACAATCGGTTTCTTTAGATCTTCCGCCTGAATTAGCTGGTATTCACGATACATTTAATGTTTGCTACTTAAGAAAGTGCAATGTGGAGGATCAATCCCAAATCCTTCCTTTGCAAGATCTTCGTGTTGACTCAAGTAAGAAATTGGTTGAGGAACCTGTCGAGCTTTTAGATAGAAAAGTGACCAAATTGCGTAGGAAAGAAATCCCTATGGTGTTAGTTAAATGGAAGCATAGTTTGGGAGCGGATCTCACCTGGGAAACGGAGGAGAATATGCGAACTAGATATCCTAACTTATTTGTGTCTAATTAGATTTCGGGACGAAATCTTTCTAAGGAGGGGTGATTTGTAACATCCCCAAATCGGGCCTAGGAGAAATACGGTATTTTTCCTTAATTTAACTGTTATTTAAATTGTATTCTAAATACTTGGTGTATTTCGATAGCTAAATTAGTAGGTCAATTGGTCAATTGGCTTATTGTGTTAAATGAATTATTATTTGTTTTAAATTTATTTAGTTGACGGTATAATAAAAACTTATTTCTCGCAAATGGTTTTTAGGTTCCAGACAATAGATTTAGGACGGGTATAATTTATACCCAAAATGGACTGAGTCATAGGTGTGTCGACACCTGGAGACTCCATTTTGCCACCACTTCACTGATTTCTCAAACTCTCACTTTCACTTCAATGGTTTCTTGATTTCTCAAACTCTCCAACAAATTACAATCTGATTTCTTCAAATGAGAAGGCTGTGATTTTGGTTCCAAAATATTCATCATCTTCTTCATCTCATAATCATCTCCATTGTAAGTGAAATCACCTCCATTTCATGTAGGAACTTGAATTAGTTGAAATGGTTGATTTAATAGCATGTAATGATGAGATAGAGTAAATTCATGTTTAAATGTGATTGTGTGATGATTGTTGGACTGATTTTATGCTTATCTTAAATATCAATGGTGTTCTTCATGTTCTATTGAATAAATGTGGGTTTTGATTTAAATTAGGTTGAAAGATTGATGCATGTTAAGAATTAGGATTTGGATGATGTTTGTTTGTTGTTAATACATATTATTACATGTTATGTGAGGATATTTGCTGGTAAAAATAGTGCATTGCAATGGCATTTGGTGAAAAATTGGGTTTTAGGTTCGAGCTGAAAAGTTGCAGGTCTGAACTTCTGTTTTAAAACGTGTGAACGCGATCCAGCTCCATCACCCGGATCGCGTTCCATAGTGAAATTTGGTTTTAGATTGGTTTTGTTCATTCGAACGCGATCCAGCCACAGTTACCCGGATCGCGTTAGTCAGTGTTTACTTGAGTCGGATTGGTTTTGTTCATAGGAACACGATCCAGCACCTTAACCCGGATCGCGTTCGAAAGTGTAAAATGGTAACAGAAAATTTTGTGAAGAGGAACGCGATCCCAACCCCATGAGCTGGATCGCGTTTATCTTTGTAAATTTGAAGAATTGGATATTTAGTGAACTTATGTGAATCTAACACTTATAATGTTTAGTTATCGATATTTCTTGATTTTCAATGTATGTAATTAAGTATAGTCATAATTAAATTTTGAGACAAGTTATTAACTTGTGTTTTTATTGTGTTTACAGAGACAACGAAGACTCAATAAAATAAGACTTTTGAGTTGGAGACTGAAACTGACAGGTGAGTGGACTGGTTCTTTCAATTTAATCTTGGTGTTAACAGTTAGTTGCATCAATTTTTAAGTTGCTGGTATTGACTGATTTATCGTTACAAAAACGATAGGATTGTTGATTAAACTTGTAGTTTGATAGATTGATTGTTTGCTAGTGAATATTCCATGATAGGTTGGAATGATAGAGGTCAATTTTGGGTTTAGTTGCTATAGGTTAATCCTTATGGGTCGGATGAACATTCGTTGTGAATTAATCCATATTGGTTAAAGATAGCAATAAACTATCGGTAAAAATCTCTGTATTGGCCTGCAGTTGATTATTAAGTGTTCTTGGAGTGCCACCGCGGACTGAGGGTATCTCAAGAACCACCGATCCTCTGTTTTATTGTTTATATAGATGATTGTTGTGAATTGATTGTTATACTAAGTTAGATTGTTAGACTTAGTTTACTCACTTAGCTTCGTGCTAATTCCCCACAATACTTTTGCAGGTTAACTTTTGGGTTGTTTGGGACGTGTTGATGGTTTGAAGAAATGTTTGCCAAGTTGAACTCTGATCGTTTTGTTATTACTTTGTTTTGTTAAATAACACCCAGTCGATAATTGTCGTTTGTAACTATATCTAAATTTTAGAACATATGTAATGTTTTGGTTGGTGATATCGTGACATCTATGTATATATTATATATGGGATTTGCGCTTCCGAATAAAAAAAAAAAAAAAAAAAAATTTGTGTCTTAAAATGTGGGGTGTTATAAGTTGGTATCAGAGCGTAAGTTTAGGTGAATTGAATATTTAAAGTGTTCAATCCTAAACTTAGTCATGTTGGTCAAACATTTCTTGTGGTGGGAATTAGTTATGATAGTTGATTTGGTTAGTTGCTAGTACTAACAATTAACGAATGTTGAGATGTGATGTGATGACAGGTATGGCGGATAATGAGCCACCTTCCCATACTCTCAATGATACTACACGGACAGATGCTCCACCAGAGAACCAGGGTCATAATGGTACATCTAATTTAGCCGGTGGAGAAATTGAAACTGATCAGGAGTATATTATGAGATTGGAGAATAGAGTGTTGGAACTTCAGAGAGAACGAGCTGGATCTTCTCAACATCCAGTTTCTACTCGTCCCCACATTGTGACTAATGTACCACCTATTGTGTCTTCTACACGGATTCCGGTATCTATTCCTTTTACTCCACAACAGCAACAACAGGGTTATACTTATCAGACTACGGGTCCTTTTCATTCGACTGGTTATTCTAGTTATCAAATACCTATTCCACCTTTTCAACAGTTGAAGAAAGGTTGTTCTCTTAAAACCTTTATGTCTTGCAATCCTTCAGTTTATTCTGGAAGTACCGATCCTACGGTCACTCTTGACTGGCTTCGAGATGTAGAGAGAAAACTAAATGTATGTCATTATGAGGAGGAGGATAAGGTACCTTATGCGGTTCAATTATTAAAGGGTCAAGCCATGTCATGGTGGGATTCGATTACTGCACCATTAACTCCACAACAGTTGAATGATATAAGATGGCCAGATTTTCATGCTGAGATTTGCAAGCAATTCTGCTCGGAGTATAATCTTTCACGGATTAGACAAGAGTTTCTTGACTTACAAAAAACTGATCAAATGACGATTGATGAATTAATTAAGCAGTTTTCGGATAAATTGCGGTTTGTGCAACAGTGGGTTCCAACTGACCGGACCAAAATTGATCACTTTGTGAAAACATTACCTCCTGATTACCGTACCACAGTGAGACTAGCAGGTTCACTTCCTCAAGCTTATGATTTAGCTCGTTCGGTTGATGGGGATATTATGGCTAAAAGAGTGTTGAATAAAGAAAGGTATTCACTGAAAAACAAAGGAGATTCTTCGAATAAACAGAAAGGTCAAAGTAGTCAACAAAACAGGAGATCGAATTCTGGTATTCCAACGGATAGTAACTATTGTAATAGATGTCGAGCTAGACATAATGGTCCTTGTACTTCCCAGACATCTAGATGTGTTAAGTGTGGAATTTTTGGTCACGCTGCAAAGGATTGTACCTACCCAAATAGCGTGTGTTGGAATTGCCATAAAGAGGGGCATCGTGCAGGGGATTGTCCTGAGACGAAGAGACAGAGTATGGGTACGGGTAAAGGTTCGCCATCCTCTGGTCAAAAGAGGAAAAATCCACCAGTAGCTGCTAGCCGAGCTTTCCGAATGACAGTTGATGATGCTGTCACCACTGAAGATGTCATCACTGGTACATTTCTCATAAATTCTATACCAGCTCGTGTATTGTTTGATTCTGGTGCCAATTGTTCGTTTATATCTGTGAACTTTTGTGATAGACTGAAATTGATCCCCTCTTTGATTGTTAAACCTTTAGAAGTTGAAATTGCTGACGGTAAATTAGTTCCTGTTACCACATCGGTAGCTGGAGCTAGTATACTTATTGAGGGTCATAATTTCTTAGTCTCCTTTTTGTTAATGCCAATTCCTAGTTTCGATGTAGTTATTGGTATGGATTGGTTAAGTTTGAATAAGGCCAACATTGATTGTCATAAAAAGATTATAAGAATTCCGATTTCTGATGGGTCATACGTCATGGCTCGAGGAGAACGAGTAAAGGGTAGTCTACCATTGATTTCCTTGTTGAAAGCTAGGAAATCTCTATCTAAGGGATGTGATTCTTATTTGGCATATGTGATAGATAGCAAGTTAGAAAAGAAATCTTTGACAAATTTTCCGGTGGTTTATGAATACCCGGAAGTTTTTCCGGATGAATTGCCTGGTTTACCCCCTGTAAGAGATGTAGAATTTCAGATCGATTTGATTCCTGGTTCGACTCCTGTAGCTAAGTCTCCTTATAGATTAGCTCCTTCTGAAATCCGTGAGATGATGGGTCAAATTCAGGAACTGTTAGATAAAGGGTTTATTCGACCGAGTTCTTCCCCGTGGGGTGCTCCGGTATTGTTTGTTAAGAAAAAGGATGGTACTCTTCGAATGTGTATTGATTATAGAGAGCTCAATAAAAGAACAGTGAAAAACAAATATCCATTGCCCAGAATTGATGAGTTATTTGATCAGTTACAGGGATCATCCTATTTTTCTAAAATCGATTTGAGATCCGGTTATCATCAGGTACGAGTTCGTGAGGAAGATGTTCCTAAGACTGCTTTTCGTACCCGATATGGTCATTACGAGTTCTTAGTTATGCCTTTTGGATTGACAAATGCTCCTGCTATTTTTATGGACTTAATGAATCGTGTATGTCGACCTTTTCTAGACAAGTTTGTGATTGTATTTATTGACGATATCTTGATTTATTCTAAGTCTGAGGCTGAACATGAACATCACTTAAGATTGATTCTTGAGATTTTGAAAAGAGAGCGTCTTTTTGCTAAATTTTCCAAATACGAATTTTGGCTCCGAGAGGTACAGTTTCTTGGGCATATTATTTGTAAGGATGGTGTCAAAGTAAATCCTTCCAAGGTGAACGCTGTTATGAATTGGAATGCTCCTAAATCACCTTCTGAGATTAAAAGTTTCCTTGGATTAGCGGGTTATTATCGAAAATTTATCAAGGATTTCTCCAAAATTGCTGGCCCGTTAACCAAGCTAACTAGAAAGGATATTAAATTTCAGTGGGGTGATCAACAAGAAACATCTTTTCAGACTCTTAAACAGTTGTTATGTCAGGCGCCAGTGTTAGCACTACCTGATGGTTCCGAGGGTTTTGTGGTTTATTGTGATGCTTCTCATGCTGGTTTGGGTGCTGTCTTAATGCAACATGATCGTGTTATTGCTTATGCTTCTCGACAGCTTAAAACTCATGAAAGAAATTACCCCACACACGATTTAGAGCTTGCAGCTGTGGTATTTGCGTTGAAAATCTGGAGACACTATTTGTACGGAACTAAATGTGTCGTATGCACGGATCATAAAAGCCTCCAGTACATGTTTTCTCAGAAAGAACTCAATATGAGACAGCGCCGATGGTTGGAGTTGATTAAGGATTATGACTGTGAAATCCGATATCATCCGGGTAAAGCTAATGTGGTTGCCGATGCTTTAAGCCGAAATGTACCTTCCGACCGAATTTATTTTATGCGTTTGGAAATATCTTCTGATTTGATTTCTCAGTTGAAAGCTGCACAGTTAGAGGCATTGTTGGATAAAAATTTAAAATCTGAACGCATCACTCTCGCTGACAACAGTAAACCCTCTATCGAAGGAAGAGGAGGACCAATTCTCTACCCCGAAACCCCTGGTCAATCTTTCGAGCTTAAACAGCACATCATCCAACTAATCCAAAACCACTGTCAATTCCATGGATTGCCTAGTGATGACCCAAACTCTCACCTCGACAAGTTCATCTCTCTTTCAAATTGCTACAAGCAAAACGGAATTGGCCAAGATACAATCCGTTTATACCTTTTCCCTTATTCGCTCACCCATCATGCGCAAACATGGTTTGAAGGTTTAGAGACCGGCTCTATCCCTTCATGGACTGTGATGGCGACAAAGTTTCTAACCAAGTACTTTCCGCCCTCTAAACAAACCAAACTCCGAAATGACATTATGAACTTTCGACAAGCTTTCGATGAGTCATTATATACCGCATGGGAACGATTCAAAGGAGCCTTGAAGAAATGCCCCAATCACCGACTCGATAAGTCTGCACAATTGTGCACTTTCTACAATGGTTTAGATCCTAACCACCGAACTACCCTCGATGATGCTGCACAAGGAAGCTTCATGGCAAAGACCGACCAAGAAGGATGGAACCTTATAGAAAACATGACTATGCATCACCACGATTGGAATTCTGGAGATCATTCAACATCTTCCACACCTATCGCTGTTGCAAACCCGATTCCGGTCGAAGCAATTAAGGCACTAACAGAGAAAATGGACTCGCTCGTCAAACAGTTTGGAGAACTTAAGAAACAACAGCACCAAGTACACCAAGTGCAAGTCTATCAACACTGCACCAACCCGCAACCATCTGGCGAATACCAAGTTGAATACGAAGAAGCAGATGGCACTGTCTACTATGCTCAGTTTCCAGCTCGACCACCGGTTTCAACCAGAACAACAACCAACCTAGAGGACCTCCCTTTCCATCGAGAAACAACCAACAACCATACCAACCCCGATACCCACCCTACCAACAACAATCACAACTTTCTTATAATCAACCCCTTGCACTTCCTGCACCCACTTCCGACACAAACCCAACCACTGAACAAACCACCAAGACAAATGCCCCAACTACAAGTTCAGATGACGCCTTCACCCAATTCATGCAAGGTCAACACCTGCTCAACCAAAAGACGTCCGCTAGACAAGATCAAGCCGACCTCTTCATGAGAAATCAATTGGCTGTGCTAAAGAATTTGAAAGCTCAAATTGGACAATTGGCACAACATCTTGAGAATAGACCCCGAGGAAGTTTGCCTAGCAACACGGTTCAAAATCCTCATGTTGAGGAAGCAAAGCAACTTACAACACCCAAGGAAGCAGCTACTACTCCACCTGCTGCTGTTCCAGTAAAGGAAGAACCAAAGGTCAAGATACCAGCTGTGGAAACCATGAACAAGGAGGTTAGAATCCCTTACCCCGCTAGACTTAAAGTTCAACCTAAGAAACTGTCGTCCTTTAAGTTAGATGGAAAATTCCTTGATACCATGTCTAGAGGTCCTGGTCGTAATAAGTATATTAGGAAATTGCTATCCACTAAAGATAAATTGCCTGAAGTGAACAACATTCCCCTTAGTTCTGAAACCTCAGCCCTACTTAAGAATAGCCTTCCCGAAAAACTAGGAGATACTGGTAGATTTACACTCCCTTGTTCTATCTACAATTCCGGAAATATGAGCGCTTTAGCCGACTTAGGAGCCAGCATTAACCTTATGCCCTACTCCCTGTTTAAGAGGCTAGAACTTGAAAACTTGAAACCCACTAAGATGACCTTCCAGCTAGCCGACCAATTTGTTAGATACCCCAAGGGAATAGTTGAGAATGTCCTTGTTCAAGTTGACAAATTTTTCTTTCCAACGGATTTCGTGGTAATGGATATCCACGAGGACATAAACATCCCAATTATCCTTGGAAGACCATTCATGAACACAGCTAGAGTAGTGATTGATGTGTATAACCACACGATTGTTTTACGATCGCATGGTGAAAGCATCACTTACAAGATCGACCAACCGGAATGCACCCCAGAAGAAGAAGAGTGTTATGCTATATCCACAGGAATAATCTGTTCCGATGATGAATCAGAACCAGAGGAGGAACCACAATTCACCCGATCATCAGTTCTCATTTCTGACACTGAATACGACCCAAAAGAGGAAGAATACAAAGAAGCAGATGAAGAAATTGAATCTGACCCTGAGGAGGAAGAAGAGGAGGAACCAGAAAAAAGAGGAAGAAATGGAAGAAGATGAGGATCCAGATGATCACCCACTGATGGCTGAAGTTAAAAGAATGCAAGACTGTGCAAATTACTCTTCATCATCAGAAGAACCCGTTGATACGAAACCCTCCGCGAAGAACTCAAGTTCGCCCATGTCAGAAGAATGGAAAACGTTCTTAGCTCTTACCTCGATCCCTCCGAACCCTTCACTCAAACCCGACTCCGAGACATAGATACTTTTGAGGAAACACTTCGATCGTCAGAACACCCGGAATTTTACGCCAAACTTTATCAAAGAATCGCTGCATTCAAAGCAAGGCAAAAGGGTGGCTACGTTGAGGATGCACCAACCGAAGTCCGAACCATCGAAATCGATAGTTCTCGACCCTTCAACAACACACCCTCAGACGAAGAATTCCACCAATTCCCGGATTAACGTGACAAAGACTCCGACTGCAACAGCGAATGCGATGACGATTACGTTAACGTCACTCTTGATGAACGCTCTATTCCACAAACTCCTCTTGCTCCACCAAATTCCCCTGCCGTCACAACTGAGAGACTAGAAATTCCTCTGATAGATACTCATCAAGACATGATTGAGCTAATTGACGAATACACCGATGTCCGAATTATCGTAGAGGCCATCAAAGAGTCAACCAATGACTACAGCACCGCACAGAGACACATGATAAGGGCAATCATACGAGACTATGATTCATACCTCGCCAATTACGGAGAACCAGAGCCCAGCACTCTTCGGAGAAACATTCGAGCATTCTCTGATCTGCTTCAAGAACAACTCACCAGAGAAGCTCGACAGCGAGAAAGACCCAACTACCCGATGGGAGAAATCGAATTCTATGGAAACCAAAGGCAAATATACCAAAAAGTATATTGTGCCTTAGCCGGATCAGCTTTTCCGTACTCATCAAGTCAAAAAGCTATTCTTGCATCAATGAGAACCAATCTAGAATGAGCCACCGGGAACCCCAGAAGTTATGCCGACATCGATATGGTAGGAGATCTTAGAACTCTCCTAGATCTCATCGAAACTGGAGAACACCTCACAGCCTCAGAGAACTGTAGGATCGTCATTCACTCCACCATTGGGCACCACGTTGAACTAATAATTGATGAGCTATACGAGCCAGCCTATGAAGAGGAAACTCGTGAGGTACCGAGATTCATCCCGCACATGTCACAAATCAATTTAGCCACTTATGTGACAACTCGGCTGCGCGGAATGTACCAAGAAGAAGACGTAGAACTCGACGTCTATCGAAATGGATATCACGAGATATTCAGCAAGCTAATCTGCATCTTCACCGACTCGGATTTTCCTTTCAACCGCGAGCAACATCAACTAATCAGACAGGTGTGCCAAGCAAATAGATCTTTCGGAGGAGACCCTTTGGCTAATGATTTTGAAGAAGTGAAAACCCAATTCACGGCTTTAATCGCCTCGATTGGAAGAAACCACCCACAGCGTGAAATCGTTCGAACTCACACCTGCACTCGAATTGACCCTAACGGACCAGTCACAAGGGCAGTTCGATACATCTGCTATGGAATGGCAATCCTCGACCGACTCACCACCGATCACTTCAAAAGCTTCAGAATGGAATCCACCAACCCACCAACTCTCATTGCTGACATGATAGAGCAATTCCTACAATACTTTCCACCACGATACTCTCTACCAAGAAACCACAGTGACCACGCCACCACTACAGACGCATCAAGCATCATCTGAAGAAGAAAAGGACTAAGTCGAGCTCTCGACTTTAAAGAGCGCTTCTCGGGAGGCAACCCGTGTTTTTACATTTCTGCAATTTTACTTTCCAAGAAGTGATGAAATCTCCGACTATCTTTCACACCCGGATCATACAAAGAATGCTCCAGCTTGCAAGGAAGCATCAACAACCGAAGAATAGTATATCCGACGTGTTCACACTCACGAGACCAATCACAAGAAGACTTGATCAAGAATGCACCAAAGAAGACAAAGTCCGGCAGATGCATCCAAAGGAATACTGCAACTACCAGGGAGTACTTCTATATCGTTCTCTTTCATTCGTTTTATATATGCCATATCCACTATGCTTATCACTAAGTGTGGGATTCAAGCCCAATACACACCGCTAAAAGAATGCTTCTTAGATGTTTCAAATTCTAAGTGTGGGATTTTACCCCAGTCAGAGCTTAGAATAACATCGAGGACGATGTTCCTGTAAGTGTGGGATAGCAGTAGTTGCACTACTGTAGAATGGATGATGGTATATTCTTGATTCTAGAATCGTTGCTCTTTAAGACCGCCTTTCTCCAAAAAGTAAACAAAATTTTTCAAAATGAAGCTGAAAATGAAAAATTTTAGACGAAGAACGAATTGCTTTGGGGAATAAGGACGAATAAAATATAAATTCCTTTGAAAAACCGGTTTGAAAATCCCATAAAGAGCATCGCATGACTAAGCACACAACAAACCAACTTTCGATTCGTGAGGTATCTTGAGCCATATGAAAAGCATTCACTTTTAATGCTTCACTTTTTTTTCGATTCTTGAGTGTGCCGAGGTATGCGTTTAGAATCAGAACTTGCTCCTGTAATGCATTTCGAAGCCAAACTAGTGAGTAAAAAGGAGATCGAATCACATCATTCTTGAACCCTTCTATACACCCCAAAATAAACACGTCATCTCGTACCTACTCAAAAGCATCCCTCAAACTTCATAAAGAGTTTCAAATATGAAAGAAGAAAAGCTACAAGGATACGAAGTCAAAATTACCCAAGAAAACTCGAAGAAAAGAAAGTCAAATGGAAAAAAGACTCCTTCCAAGAACCAAAAGAAAAAAGGCGTCAATCGTCCTAAAAAGTCAAAAACTTCAGCTTTCCAACTTCACAAAAAAAAAAAAACCCAACAAAACCCCCTCTCACATCACCAACACCTCACTCCAAAACCCTACATCACTCCCCTAGAATGATTGTGGCTAGATCGACTTCACGCTCACCCAAAAGGTAACGATTTGATTCTCGATCAAGCTGGCCTATGACGATAAACGATGCATGACTGGCGTTCTGAATGATTGATAAATACTAGAATAGGAAACCCCCTAAACACTTTGAGTGATTGGAGTGATCACCTTGAGAGGATCGCCTAGTCATGTATCAAATATCAAAGATCAAAAGCATGCTCCTAAAGATTACAACCTTGCTTTTTCAAAGATCAAATATCTATATTTTTCCAAAACCCCCTTTAGTAAAGAGTTCCGTCTTAAAATATTTCATTATATGCTTATCTTTAACCATGTTGAAACACGAGTTTGCTTGAGGACAAGCAAAGTTCTAAGTGTGGGATACTTGATATCGCGTAAAAAGTTACGTTTTTACTACCGATATCTCTCTCATTCTGGAACGATTCTTGGCATTTTGAACTCAAATATGGTTCAAATCAATGACATTATGCCAAGGTGGTCAAAACAAGATTGCACGATAAAAATCAAGCAAAACGGATGAAAAACGAAGATTCCACACACATTTGAAGATTCAAGGCATCAAAACGAGATTTCAAGACTAAAGTACCCTTCACTAACATCCATTCTATCCAATATGTTCGTTTTCAAAATACGAATCCAACAGAAGAAGAATCAACTAAAACGGATAAAGAATGAAGATTCTACGCCCACCAGAAGATCCAAATGATTCGTAAGCGATATCTGGAGTAGGGACCTCATCTCAGGGGCTATCTTATGTCAAAATCTTCGTTTTTGAATTACGAATCCAACGCAAAAAGAATCGACTCAAACGGACACATAACGAAGATAACACGCACGAATCAAGAAACGAAGCAAAAGACGGGCGAAACGGGGCGGGTGGCTGCCAGCCGCCGCCGGCCAAAGATGGGGCGGCGCCGGCCTGCTCCCCCCGTCTCGCTTTCCTTTTTTGGCTAATTCACATACCTGGTGCGCCTACTTTCCGAATTGTACAGTACCCGGTGCACCACCTTTCCGCGTTGTACAGTACCTGGTGCACCTTTTTACCCACATTGCGCTAATGTGCACCCCTTGATGCTAATGTGAGCCAAACCTCTCCTATAAATAGGAGGCATAAGGCTTCATTTCAAGATGTCCCATATATGCACTAGTCATATTACTTTCTTACTTTCTCACTCTACTTTCTTACTTTAAATTTAGCATTAGATTAATTTAGCACTTTGTTCATAGTAGAAAGAAAGCAAGGAACGTTTTGTAATCTTTGGTGTACGTTTGGAGTTACGCTTATTAATTCAAGTCTATTCCTTCTCGCACTTTAATCCGGGTTCTTTCTATCTTATTCTATCTTAATTAAATATGTATGCTTTAATTATGCTAGAATTAGTTTGTACCCTGATTAGCGAGTAGATTACTATTGTATTTGTTGTGATGTAGTTAGTATATATAATTGTGGGATGACTTTAAATACGTCGTGAAATAATACGACGGCCCCTATTCGACTGTTTACGCGGTATAGTATTGGAAATGCTTTTGAGCATAGTACAAATATATGGAAGCCAGTAACGACCGAAGGTAGTAGTATTATGGATCGACGTTGTAAAATTGGAAACTTTGTGAACGGACTTATCTTGTGATTTTAAACCTAAAACTTACATTCGTCTTTCGATTGACAAACGTGATTGTAACCTTGTAAAGAGGAGTCACGAACCTCAATACTCGGTCAATAGTTATCTGTGTAAAAACTATGTTTTTAATTGTAACGTCATGCAAGCATTATAAAATGCAATGTGATTACGTGGACTTGCCATGAGTATTGTACACTTCCAATCACATTGTACTTATCATGTAAACATCGCGAAGCAATTAAACTCACAACGGAAACATCGGTAAACGATTAAATACAATGTGAGCTACCATAGTATTTTCCGACATGGTCTTGGTTTGACTTTCTGTAAAAAGCCGTCAGCATTTTAATTAGTTGTTTTAGGTTAAATTAGATTAGATTAGGTAGGCTATAGGCTAAATGATCATTTACGAAAATCTAGGGATTTGTTAGTTGTATTGAGAAAGACAAGTTTGAAATCCAACTTAAATGGATACTTTTTCCTAAAACCATGAAACCTAAAGTACGGTATGCAAGAAACCTAAATGCTTTCCCTCGTTTATCACGCTTAAGTTTCATTGGTAGAAATTGATTAAACAAGTCCGGACACAAGTTCTAAGTTAGTTGTTTAATGGATTCATAATCTTTGTGGTATTAAGAACGGCTAGACATTATGGATTTGCTACTCTATTCCTTCGCCCACGAGCGAATACATTCAATAATATGGGCCACTGACTCCCTCATAGGAGAGTGTGGAGAGTCGAGCATCGTCCGTCTGGTCAGAATCATGACACCTTAGTTCCTCGTGACATATTAGTTGATAACCGACTAATAAGGAATCCATTGGTTATACCATAAGTTAATGAATCCTGTAAGCAACCCAATTTAGTTAATCGTTTTCCCGTAAGAGTCATCATCTCACGATTATTAGCTAACGAACTCACAACAAATACTACTTTGCATTATCTGACAACTTATTACATTTTATTCGCTTTATTTAGTTTACTTAGTCAACTGAACCAAAAACTCATCTCCTTTAAAACCCTTTACTAGAAAAGAAAGATTGATTGGATCACCTTCGTTTCAATTCAGTTTCTCTTTAAGAACGACTCTAGGTCCAACTTATAATATACTAACCCTTGGTTAAGTATCAGTAAGTTACACTTTGACCCCAGCAACTATAAATTTTTAAGCATCCACCGATCGTCCGTAAAAAGACGCATCACCTCATGAAAAGAATTACCCTACTCATGACTTGGAGCTCGCGGCTGTAGTTTTTGCTTTAAAAATTTGGAGACACTACTTGTATGGTACTAAATGTGTTATCTGTACGGATCACAAGAGTCTTCAGTATATGTTTTCTCAGAAGGAACTAAATATGCGTCAGAGGCGATGGTTGGAACTGATAAAGGATTATGATTGTGAGATTCGATACCATCCGGGTAAGGCAAATGTGGTTGCGGATGCTTTGAGTAGATAAGGAAAATCTGAGAAGATTTGCTTTATGCGATTAGAAGCTTCTTCGGATTTGATTGATAAATTGAGAATGACACAAATGGAAGCATTGTTAGATCATAATTTGAAAGCCGAGATTTTACTGAAAAGAAAAGATTTGTTATGTGATGATTCTCGTGGATTAAAGACATTCCAATCGCGTGTTTGGGTCCCGTTGCTTGGAGGACTTCGGGATGTGATATTGAGGGAAGCTCATAAGTCCAGATTGTCGATTCATCCCGGGAGTACAAAAATGTATAATGATTTGAAATCTTTGTATTGGTGGCCTACTTTGAAAATGGATGTTGCTCGATTTGTGGAATCGTGCTATATATGCTCGCAAGTGAAAGCCGAACACCAGAAACCTTATGGGTCGTTGAAACAACTTGAGATTCCCGAGTGGAAATAGGAGCACATTACTATGGATTTTGTAACGAAATTTCTGCGAACCGTTCGAGGAAATGACATGATTTGGGTAATTGTGGACCGACTGACTAAGAGTGCTCACTTCCTGGCTACTAGTGAGACGGCCTCTTTGAGTAAATTAGCTCAGTTGTAAATCAGTGAGATTGTTTCGCGACATGGGAACCCGTTATCTATTGTGTCGGATAGAGATTCTAGGTTCGTGTCCGGATTTTGGCAGAGTTTGCAAAAGGAGTTGGGTACAAGAATCAATTTGAGTACGGCTTATCACCCTCAGACAGACGGTCAATATGAGCGCACCATTCAAACTTTAGAGGACATGTTGCGTGCTTGTGTGTTGGAATATGGCGGGTCTTGGGATTCGCACCTACCATTGGTGGAATTTGTGTATAATAATTCCTATCACTCGAGTATAGGTATGCCCCCGTATGAAATGCTTTATGGGCGTCGCTGTAGGACACCCACTTGTTGGTTAGATTCGGGTGAGAAGCAGTTTGCGGGCCCGGATATTGTTCAGATTACAGCGGATAAGGTAGCAATTGCTCGTGAGAAATTAAAGGCTGCTCGTGAAAGACAGAAACGGTATGCCGATCCGCGGCGTCGTCCGGTTTAGTTTGTTGTAGGTGAATTGGTATACTTAAAGGTTTCCCCTTGGAAAGGAGTGATTCAGTTCGGTAAGCGTGGTAAGCTTGCTCCTAGGTTTATTGGGCCATTTAGAATTTGCCAAATAGTTAATGATCAGACAGTATCGTTAGACCTTCCTCCAGAATTAGCGGGTATTCATGACACCTTTAATGTTTGTTACTTAAGGAAATGTAAGGTGGAGGACCAATCCCAAGTCCTTCCCTAACAAGACCTGTGTGTTGACTTAAATCAGAAGCTTGTAGAGGAACCTGTAGAGCTTGTAGATAGAAAGGTGACTAAACTTCGAAAGAAGGAGATACCCATGGTTTTGGTTAAGTGGCGACATAGTTTGGGTGCTAACCTTACGTGGGAAACGGAGGAAAGCATGAGATTGCGTTATCCTTATCTCTTTGAGCGTGGCGAGATTTCGGGGACGAAATCTTCTTAAGGAGGGAAGATTTGTAACATCCTCGTTACAGGCCTAGGAGAAATTGGTAATTTCTTTATTTGATTTGTTATTTAAATTGTAATTGTGAATGCATAACTTATTTGGATACCGGAAAATAAATAGGCCAATGGTCAAATGACTTATTGTGTTAAATGAATTATTGCTCGTTTTAAAGAACCTTAGTTGAAAGCCTAATAAAATGTATTTCTCGCAAAAGGAATCTAGGTTCCAGACAACAGATTTAGAGCGGATAAAATTTGTACACTGTATAATATGGAGGTGGAAGTTAGACCGACCTAACTTCCCACATTTCCCTTTTCATTCTCATTTGGTTTTCTCGTTTCTCTTCCAAAACAAAACACACACACAAAAGAAAATTGGGGCTTTGATCTAGCTCATGTGATCACCATCATCTTAGTCGTCTTTAGTTCATCACCTTGTTCTTCTACAATTTGTAAGTAACTTCTTGCTCTCACACATCTTGGATTTGAGTTTAATTTGGAAATTTAAATAGTTAGGTTAAATTGATGCTTAGGTAAATCTTGAAGCTTGATGATGTTGTTTTGTGGATATGACATGATATATGATGATAGTTGAGGTTATTAGATAGGTAAAATCGTGTAGTGCACCTTGAATAAGTAGTTTGTAATTTTATGTTCGTGCTAAGCTTGGACAGCAGCAGCAGGTACTGGAAACGATGAACAAGCCGGCGGGTTGGGGTCCCAAGCCGGTGGGTTGTTCGTATTTTAAGGGAACCGGCGGCTTCTTTGCCAACCCGGCGACTCCTACAGGCTTTAAAACGCATTTTATTTCTGTTAGTGAAAAACTTAATTCACCCGGCGGATTGTGGGTGGACCCGGCGGGTCCTTGGATCAAGCCGGCGGCTCATAGACCTCAGCCGGCGGGTTCGTGGACATTTTCAGCAAACCAGTTTTCATTTTAAATCCATTGCTAATAAATAAGTTATATACTTATATGATTTAGGGGCATGAAATATGGTATCATGATAGGTTAAATTATGAATTGATATGCGTGTTGAAGTGTTGTAAATTGAGATATCATGTTTGATTTCAATGATGTCCTTACTTTAGCATACGGATATTTGGAATGAGTTATTGACTCGTATTATTCTGTGGTGATTACAGATAAACCGAAGACTCAATAATATTAGAACTTTGAGTGGAGGTTGTGATTATCAAGGTGAGTGGATCATTGACTCTCAGTCCGAATTAGTTTTAACAAACTGGTTACAACGGGTAAACATGGTTTTACTGTTATGCTTTCTATAAGTGCATATTGCCATGAGGATTATGGAATGTGCTATTTTGTCAAGGGTCAATATGATATTGGGTTTGGGTACTATTACTTTGGACGACATGATGACTTTGTACATGTGTTGTTTATTGAAGTTATGTCGTATGTAGTAATAGTACTAAACTATCGGTAAGACCACTGTTTGGCCTTCAGTGGTTATAAGTGTTACTTGGGGAACCACCGCGGTATGAGGGTACCTCAAGGACCACCGATCCTCGTTGATGTATTTGTTTTGATGCTTTGTGGTGATCAATTGCTATGCTAGTTTAGATTGATAGTTGTGATCTATTCACTTAGCTTCGTGCTAACCCCTCTCCTCACTTCTTGCAGATTACTTTTGATGTGGGTGGGCAAGAAGTTGGTTTGAAGAATGTTTGACTGCCTACTCTGAAATATATAAACATGTTATCGTTTTAATCATATGTTTTGAATTTAAATAACACCTAACTTGATGTTTGAAGTTATTATGGTTGTTGTACCAACTCATCATGCATGCATAGATTGTGCTTTTGGAAATATGATATACGCAATCTATAATGCATGATTTGTATTAATCGCTTCCGAATGATATATATATATATATATATATATATATATATATATATATATATATATATATATATATATATATATATATATATATATAATGTCTCTTGATATTCTGCGGTGTTATACAGCCCTAGTGCAGATTGTCGTGGTGGTCCTTCGTCATTGATATCGCGTAAAAAGTCACGTTTTTACTACCGATATCTCTCTCATTCTGGAACGATTCTTGGCATTTTGAACTCAAATATGGTTAAAATCAATGACATTATGCCAAGGTGGTCAAAACAAGATTGCACGATAAAAATCAAGCAAAACGGATGAAAAACTAAGATTCCACACACGTTTGAAGATTCAAGGCATCAAAACGAGATTTCAAGACTAAAGTACCCTTCACCAACATCCATTCTATCCAAGATGTTTGTTTTCAAAATACGAATCCAACAGAAGAAGAATCAACCAAAACGGATATAGAATGAAGATTCTACGCCCGTCGGAAGATCTAAATGATTCGTACGCGATATCTGGAGTTAGGGACCTCATCTCAGGGGCTATATTATGTCAAAATCTTCGTTTTTGAATTACGAATCCAACAAAAATAGAATCGACTCAAACGGGTGCATAACGAAGAAAACACGCACGAATCAAGAAATGAATCAAAAGACGGCAAAACGGGGCGGGTGCAGCCACCAGCCGCCGGCCACCACCCAGCAGCCGACGGCCATCAGTGGGGCGGTGCCGGCCTGCTGTCCCCTGCCCCGGTTTCCTTTTTTGGCTAATTCCCGTACCTGGTGCACCTACTTTCCGCGTTGTACAGTACCCGGTGCACCACCTTTCAGCGTTGTACAGTACCTGGTGCACTTTTTTACCCGCATTATGCTAATGTGCACCCCTTGATGCTAATGTGAGCCAAAACTCTCCTATAAATAGGAGGCTTAAGGCTTCATTTCAAGATGTCCCATATGCACTAGTCATATTACTTTCTTACTTTCTCACTCTACTTTCTTACTTTAAATTTAGCATTAGATTAGTTGATCACTTTGTTTAGAGTAGAAAGAAAGCTAGGAACGTTTTGTAATCTTTGGTGTACGCTTGGAGTTACGCTCATTAATTCTAGTCTATTCCTTCTCGCATATTAATCTCGGTTATTTCTATCCTTATCTATCTTAATTAAATATGTTTGCTTTAATTATGTTAGAGATCGTTTATGCCATGATTAGCGAGTAGATTACTATTGTATTTGTTGTGATGTAGTTAGTATATATAATTGTGGGATGACTTTAAATACGTCGTGAAATAATACGACGGCCCCTATTCGACTGATTACTCGGTATAGTATTGGAAATGCTTTTGAGCATAGTACAAATATATGGAAGCCGGTAAGGACCGAAGGTAATTGTATTATGGATTGACGTTATAAAATTGGAAACTTTGTGAATGGACTTATCTTGCGATTTTAAACCTAAAACTTATACTCGCCTTTCGATTAACAAACGTGATTGTAACTTTGTAAAGAGGAGTCGCGAACCTCAATACTCGGTCAATAGTTATCTGTGTAAAAACTATGTTTTTAATTGTAACGTCATGCAAGCATTATAAAATGCAATGTGATTACGTGGACTTGCCATGAGTATTGTACACTTCCGATCACAATGTACTTATCATGTAAACATCGCGAAGCAATTAAACTCACAACGGAAACATTGGTAAACGATTAAATACGTTGTGAGCTACCATAGCATTTTTCAACATGGTCTGGGTTTGACTTTCTGTAAAAAGCCGTCAGCATTTTAATTAGTTGTTTTAGTTTAGATTAGATTAGATTAGGTAGGCTATAGGCTAAATGATCATTTACGAAAACCTAGGGATTTGTTAATTGTATTAAGAAAGGCAAGTTTGAAATCCAACTTAAACCGATACTTTTTCCTAAAACCATGAAACCTAAAGTACGGTATGCAAGAAACCTAAATGCTTTCCCTCGTTTATCACGCTTAAGTTTCATTGGTAGGAATTGATTAAATAAGTCCGGACACAAGTTCTAAGTTAGTTGTTTAATGGATTCATAATCGTTGTGGTATTAAGAACGACTAGACATGTTATGGACTTGCTACTCTATTCCTTCGCCCACGAGCGAATACGTTCAATAATATGGGCCACTGACTCCCTCACAGGAGAGTGTGGAGAGTTGAGCATCGTCTGTCTGGTCAGAATCATGATACCTTAGTTCCTCGTGACATATTAGTTGATATCCGACTAATAAGGAATATATTGGTTATACCATAAGTTAATGAATCTCGTAAGCAACCCAATTTAGTTAATCGTTTTCCCGTAAGAGTCATCATCCCATGATTATTAGCTAACGAACTCACAACATATACTACTTTGCATTATCTGACATCTTATTACATTTTATTCGCTTTATTTAGTTTACTTAGTCAACTGAACCAAAAACTCATCTCCTTTAAAACCCTTTACTAGAAAAGAAAGATTGATTGGATCACCTCCGTTTCAATTCAGTTTCTCTTTAAGAACGACTCTAGGTCCAACTTATCACATACTAACCCTTGGTTCAGTATCAGTAAGTTACACTTAGACCCCATCAATTATAATTTTTTAAACATCCGTTGATCGTCCGTAAAAAGACGCGCAACAAGTTTTTGGCGCCGTTGCCGGGGAGACTAACTGTCCGATACAGAGGCCCAACCAATCCCAATTCTAGTAAACCCTTAGGATAAAACCTTCTAAAAAAACACAAAAACATTTTCTTTATTGTCTTTTCTTTTAGTGTATGACCTGTTCCCCTAGATCTGCACCACTGTTTAACTTTCCCGATCCAGAACTTATAATACGCACTATTCGACGAGAAAAGAAGCAATCTGCACTTAAGCAAGCAATGGCTGAACGCATCACTCTCGCTGATAACAGTAAACCCTCTATCGAAGGAAGAGGAGGACCAATTCTCTACCCCGAAACCCCTGGTCAATCTTTCGAGCTTAAACACCACATCATCCAACTAATCCAAAACCACTGTCAATTCCATGGATTGCCGAGTGATGACCCAAACTCTCACCTCGACAAGTTCATCTCTCTTTCAAATTCCTACAAGCAAAACGGAATTGGCCAAGATACAATCCGTTTATACCTTTTCCCTTATTCGCTCACCCATCATGCGCAAACATGGTTTGAAGGTTTAGAGACCGACTCTATCCCTTCATGGACTACGATGGCGACAAAGTTTCTAACCAAGTACTTTCCGCCCTCTAAACAAACCAAACTCCGAAATGACATCATGAACTTTCGACAAGCTTTCGATGAGTCATTATATACCTCATGGGAACGATTCAAAGGAGCCTTGAAGAAATGCCCCAATCACCGACTCGATAAGTCTGCACAATTGTGCACTTTCTACAATGGTTTAGATCCTAACCACCGAACTACCCTCGATGTTGCTGCACAAGGAAGCTTCATGGCAAAGGCCAACCAAGAAGGATGGAACCTTATAGAAAACATGACTATGCATCACCACGATTGGAATTCTGCAGATCATTCAACATCTTCCACACCTATCGCTGCAGCAAACCCGATTTCAGTCGAAGCAATTAAGGCACTAACAGAGAAAATGGACTCGCTCGTCAAACAGTTTGGAGAACTTAAGAAACAACAGCACCAAGTACACCAAGTGCAAGTCTGTCAACACTGCACCAACCCGCAACCATCTGGCGAATACCAAGTTGAATACGAAGAAGCAGATGGCACTGTCTACTATGCTCAGTTTACAGCTCGACCACCCGGTTTCAACCAGAACAACAACCAACCTAGAGGACCTCCCTTTCCACCGAGAAACAACCAACAACCATACCAACCCCGATACCCACCTAGATATCCACCCTACCAACAACAATCACAACTTTCTTATAATCAACCCCTTGCACTTCCTGCACCCACTTCCGACACAAACCCAACCACTGAACAAACCACCAAGACAAATGCCCCAACTACAAGTTCAGATGACGCCTTCACCCAATTCATGCAAGGTCAACACCTGCTCAACCAAAAGACGTCCGCTAGACAAGATCAAGCCGACCTCTTCATGAGAAATCAATTGGCTGTGCTAAAGAATTTGAAAGCTCAAATTGGACAATTGGCACAACATCTTGAGAATAGACCCCGAGGAAGTTTGCCTAGCAACACGGTTCAAAATCCTCATGTTGAGGAAGCAAAGCAACTTACAACACCCAAGGAAGCAGCTACTACTCCACCTGCTGCTGTTCCAGTAAAGGAAGAAACAAAGATCAAGATACCAGTTGTGAAAACAATGAACAAAGAGGTTAGAATCCCTTACCCCGCTAGACTTAAAGTTCAACCTAAGAAACTGTCGTCCTTTATGTTAGATGGAAAATTCCTTGATACCATGTCTAGAGTTCCTGGTCGTAATAAGTATATTAGGAAATTGCTATCCACTAAAGATAAATTGCCTGAAGTGAACAACATTCCCCTTAGTTCTGAAACCTCAGCCCTACTTAAGAATAGCCTTCCCGAAAAACTAGGAGATACTGGTAGATTTACACTCCCTTGTTCTATCTACAATTCCGGAAATATGAGCGCTTTAGCCGACTTAGGAGCCAGCATTAACCTTATGCCCTACTCCCTGTTTAAGAGGCTAGAACTTAAAAACTTGAAACCCACTAAGATGACTGTCCAGCTAGCCGACCAATCTGTTAGATACCCCAAGGGAATAGCTGAGAATATCCTTGTTCAAGTTGACAAATTTTTCTTCCCAACGGATTTCATGGTAATGGATATCCACGAGGATATAAACATCCCAATTATCCTTGGAAGACCATTCATGAACACAGCTAGAGCAGTGATTGATGTGTATAACCACACGATTGTTTTACGATCGCATGGTGAAAGCATTACTTACAAGATCGACCAACCGGAATGCACCCTAGAAGAGGAAGAATGTTTTGCTATATCCACAGGAAGAATCTGTTCCGGTGAAGAATCAGAACCAGAGGAGGAACCACAATTCACCCGATCATCAGTTCTCATTTCTGACACTGAATACGACCTAGAAGAGGAAGAATACGAGGAAGCAGATGAAAAAATTGAATCTGACCCTGAGGAGGAGGAAGAAGAACCAGAAGAGGAAGAGGAAGAAATGGAAGAAGATGAAGATCATACTGATTCGCCACAAATGGCCGAAGTTAAAAGAATACAAAACTGCGATGATTGCTCTTCGTCAGAAGAATCAGTTGATTACGGAGTCATCCGCCAAGAGCTTAGATCCTCTCATCTTAAAAGAATGGGAAACATCCTTGATTCCTATCTCGATCCATCAAAACCCTTCACCAGAACCCGACTCCGAGACATAGAAATCTTTGAAGAAGGACTCCGATCATCACCACACCCAGACCAGTATGCTAAGCTTTTACAGAAAATTTCAGCATATAAGGCACGTCAACCAGGGAGCTTTGCCGAAGAGAACCTCCATGACATAACAACCGAAGTTCGAACCATCGAAATCGATAGTTCTCGACCCTTCAACAACGCACCCTCAGACGAAGAACTCCACCAATTTCCAGATTCACGTGACAAGGACTCCGACTACAACAGTGAATGTGATGACGACTACGTCAACATCACTCTTGATGAACGCTCTATTCCACAACCTCCTCTTGCTCCACCAAATTCCCCTACCGTCACAACTGAGAGACTAGAAATTCCTCTGATAGATACTCATCAAGACATGATCGAGATGATTGACGTATACGACGATATACGAATTATCGTAGAGGCCATCAAAGAGTCAACTAACAACTACAACACCGCCTAGAGACACATGATAAGGGCAATCATACGAGACTACGATTCATACATCGCCAATTATGGAGAGCCAGAGCCCAGCACTCTTCGAAGATATATTCGAGCATTCTCTGATCTGCTTCAAGAACAACTTACTAGAGAAGCTCAACGGCGAGAAAGACCCAACTACCCAATGGGAGAAATTGAATTCTACGGAAACCAAAGGCGAATATACCAAAAAGTATATTGTGCCTTAGCCGGATCAGCTTTTTCGTACTCATCAAGTCAAAAAGCTATTCTTGCATCAATGAGAACCAATCTGGAAAGAGCCACCGGGAACCCAAGAAGTTATGCCGACATCAGAATGGTGGGAGATCTTAGAACTCTTCTAGATCTCATCGAAACTGGAGAACACCTCACAGCCTCAGAGAACTGCAGGATCGTCATTCAATCCACCATTGGGCACCACGTTGAACTAATAATTGATGAGCTAAACGAGCCAGCCTATGAAGAGGAAACTCGTGAGGTACCGAGATTCATCCCACACATGTCACAAATCAATTTAGCCACTTATGTGACAACTCGGCTGCGCGGAATGTACCAAGAAGAAGACGTAGAACTCGACGTCTATCGAAATGGATATCGCGAGATATTCAGCAAGCTAATTTGCATCTTCACCGACTCGGATTTTCTCTTCAACCGCGAGCAACATCAACTAATCAGACAGGTGTGCCAAGCAACCAGATCTTTCGGAGGAGACCCTTTGGCTAATAACTTTGAAGAAGTGAAAACCGAATTCATGGCTTTAATCGCCTCGATAGGAAGAAACCACCCACAGCGTGAAATCGTTCGAACTCACACCTGCACTCGAATTGACCCTAACGGACCAGTCACGAGGGCAGTTCGATACATCTGCTATGGAATGGCAATCCTCGACCGACTCGCCACCGATCACTTCAAAAGCTTCAGAATGGAATCCACTAACCCACCAACTCTCATTGCTGACATGATAGAGCAATTCCTACAACACTATCCACCACGATACTCTCTACCAAGAAACCACAGTGACCACGCCACCACTACGGATGCATCAAGCATCATCTGAAGAAGAAAAGGACTAAGTCGAGCTCTCGACTTTAAAATAGCGCTTCTCGGGAGGCAACCCGTGTTTTTACATTTATGCAATTTTACTTTCCAAGAAGTGATGAAATCTCCGACTATCTTTCACACTCGGATAATACAAAGAATGCTCCAGCTTGCAAGGAAGCATCAACAACCGAAGAATAGTATATCCGACGTGTTCACACTCACGAGACCAATCACAAGAAGACTTGACCAAGAATGCACCAAAGAAGACAAAGACCGGCAGATGCAACCAAAGGAATACTGCAACTACCGGGGAGTACTTCTATACCGTTCTCTTTCATTCGTTTTAAATATGCCATACCCACTATGCTTATCACTAAGTGTGGGATTCAAGCCCAATACACACCACTACAAGAATGCTTCTTAGATGTTTCAAATTCTAAGTGTGGGATTTTACCCCAATCAGAGCTTAGAATAACATCGAGGACGATGTTCCTGTAAGTGTGGGATAACAGTAGTTGCACTACTGTAGAATGGATGATGGTATATTCTTGATTCTAGAATCGTTGCTCTTTAAGACCGCCTTGCTCCAAAAAGTAAACAAAAATTTTTCAAAATTACGCTGAAAATGAAAAATTTTAGACGAAGAACGATTTACTTTGAGGAATAAGGACGAATAAAATATAAATTATTTTGAAAAAAACCGGTTTGAAAATCCCATAAAGAGCATCGCATGACTAAGCACACAACAAACCAACTTTCAATTCGAGAGGTATCTTGAGCCATATGAAAAGCATTCACTTTTAATGCTTCACTTTTTCGATTCTTGAGTGTGCCGATGTATGCGTTTAGAATCAGAGCTTGCTCATGTAATGCATTTCGAAGCCAAACTAGTGAGTAAAAAGGAGATCGAATCACATCATTCTTGAACCCTTCTATACACTCCAAAATAAACACGTCATCCCGTACCTACTCAAAAGCATCCCTCAAACTTCATAAAGAGTTTCAAAGATGAAAGAAGAAAAGCTACAAGGATGCGAAGTCAAAATTACCCAAGAAAACTCGAAGAAAAGAAAGTCAAATGGAGAAAAGACTCCTTCCAAGAACCAAAAGAAAAAGGGCGTCAATCGTCCTAAAAAGTCAAAAACTTCAGCTTTCCAACTTCACAAAAAAAAAAAGAGAAAGAAAACCCAACAAAACCCCCTCACATCACCAACACCTCACTCCAAAACCCTACATCACTCCCCTAGAATGATTGTGGCTAGATCGACTTCACGCTCACCCGAAAGGTAACGATTTGATTCTCGATCAAGCCTATGACGATAAACGATACATGACTGGCGTTCTGAGTGATTAATAATACTAGAATAGGAAACCCTAAACACTTTGAGTGATTGGAGTGACCACCTTGAGAGGATCGCCTAGTCATGTATCAAAGATCAAAGATCAAAAGCATGCTCCTAAAGATTACAACCTAGCTTTTTCAAAAATCAAATATCTTTATTTTTCCAAAACCCCCTTTAGTAAAGAGTTCCATCTTAAAATATTTCATTATTTGCTAACCATGTTGAAACACGAGTTTGCTTGAGGACAAGCAAAGTTCTAAGTGTGGGATACTTGATATCGCGTAAAAAGTCACGTTTTTACTACCGATATCTCTCTCATTCTGGAACGATTATTGGCATTTTGAACTCAAATATGGTTCAAATCAATGACATTATGCCAAGGTGGTCAAACCAAGATTGCACGATAAAAATCAAGCAAAACGGATGAAAAACGAAGATTCCACACACGTTTGAAGATTCAAGGCATCAAAACGAGATTTCAAGACTAAAGTACCCTTCACCTACATCCATTCTATCCAAGATGTTCATTTTCAAAATATGAATCCAACAGAAGAAGAATCAACCAAAACGGATAAAGAATGAAGATTGTAAGCCCGCTGGAAGATCCAAATGATTCGTATGCGATATCTGGAGTTAGGGACTTCATCTCAGGGGCTATCTTATGTCAAAATATTCTTTTTTGAATTATGAATCCAACAAAAAAAGAATCGACTCAAACGGGCGCATAACGAAGAAAACACGCACGAATGAAGAAACGAAGCAAAAGACGGCGAAACGGGGCGGGTGGCAACCACCAGCCTCCGGCCACCACCCAGCCGCCGCCGGCCATCAGTGGGGCGGCGCCGGCCTGCTGTCCCCTGCCCCGGTTTCCTTTTTTGGCTAATTCCCGTACCTGGTGCACCTACTTTCCGCGTTGTACATCACCCGGTGCACCACCTTTCCGCGTTGTACAGTACCTGGTGCACCTTTTTACCCGCATTACGCTAATGTGCACCCCTTGATGCTAATGTGAGCCAAAACTCTCCTATAAATAGGAGGCTTAAGTCTTCATTTCAAGATGTCCCATATGCACTAGTCATATTACTTTCTTACTTTCTCACTCTACTTTCTTACTTTAACTTTAGCATTAGATTAGTTTATCACTTTGTTTAGAGTAGAAAGAAAGCTAGGAACGTTTTGAAATCTTTGGTGTACGCTTGGAGTTACGCTCATTAATTCAAGTCTATTCCTTCTCGCATATTAATCTCGGTTATTTCTATCCTTATCTATCTTAATTAAATATGTTTGCTTTAATTATGTTAGAGATCGTTTATGCCATGATTAGCGAGTAGATTACTATTGTATTTGTTGTGATGTAGTTAGTATATATAATTGTGGGATGACTTTAAATACGTCGTGAAATAATACGACGGCCCCTATTCGACTGATTACTCGGTATAGTATTGGAAATGCTTTTGAGCATAGTACAAATATATGGAAGCCGGTAACGACCGAAGGTAGTTGTATTATGGATCGACGTTATAAAATTGGAAACTTTGTGAACGGACTTATCTTGCGATTTTAAACCTAAAACTTATACTCGCCTTTCGATTAACAAACGTGATTGTAACCTTGTAAAGAGGAGTCGCGAACCTCAATACTCGGTCAATAGTTATCTGTGTAAAAACTATGTTTTTAATTGTAACGTCATGCAAGCCTTATAAAATGCAATGTGATTACGTGGACTTTCCATGAGTATTGTACACTTCCGATCACAATGTACTTATCATGTAAACATCGCGAAGCAATTAAACTCACAACGGAAACATTGGTAAACGATTAAATACGTTGTGAGCTACCATAGCATTTTCCGACATGGTCTGGGTTTGACTTTCTGTAAAAATCCGTCAGCATTTTAATTAGTTGTTTTAGTTTAGATTAGATTAGATTAGGTAGGCTATAGGCTTAATGATCATTTACGAAAACCTAGGGATTTGTTAATTGTATTAAGAAAGGCAAGTTTGAAATCCAACTTAAACCGATACTTTTTCCTAAAACCATGAAACCTAAAGTACGGTATGCAAGAAACCTAAATGCTTTCCCTCGTTTATCACGCTTAAGTTTCATTGGTAGGAATTGATTAAATAAGTCCGGACACAAGTTCTAAGTTAGTTGTTTAATGGATTCATAATCGTTGTGGTATTAAGAATAGCTAGACATGTTATGGACTTGCTACTCTATTCCTTCGCCCACGAGCGAATACGTTCAATAATATGGGCCACTGACTCCCTCACAGGAGAGTGTGGAGAGTTGAGCATCGTCTGTCTGGTCAGAATCATGATACCTTAGTTCCTCGTGACATATTAGTTGATATCCGACTAATAAGGAATCTATTGGTTATACCATAAGTTAATGAATCTCGTAAGCAACCCAATTTAGTTAATCGTTTTCCCGTAAGAGTCATCATCCCATGATTATTAGCTAACGAACTCACAACAAATACTACTTTGCATTATCTGACATCTTATTACATTTTATTCGCTTTATTTAGTTTACTTAGTCAACTGAACCAAAAACTCATCTCCTTTAAAACCCTTTACTAGAAAAGAAAGATTGATTGGATCACCTCCGTTTCAATTCAGTTTCTCTTTAAGAATGACTCTAGGTCCAACTTATCACATACTAACCCTTGGTTCAGTATCAGTAAGTTACACTTAGACCCCAGCAATTATAAATTTTTAAACATCCGTTGATCGTCCGTAAAAAGACGCTCAACAGTCATCCTAAACACGGCTCATGACAAGCAAAAGCTTCCTTTTTCAATTTTGCTTTCTTTTTCTTTTCGTTTCTTTTACCCAATTATTTTGACAAGAACAAAAAAAAAATGATGAAGAAAAAAACAAGAATATGAAAATGAGACATTTGCAGGTTGTTAGATTAATAAGAAGATGGCGAAAGAATTGATGAGTCTTAATCTTAATAAAATATAATGGGGTATGAGCTATGAGTATGAGCTTGTATTTTTAAACAAACCTTATGGGTTTACTTTTATTTTTGAACTTTTCTTTAAAATTTTAAGTAGGCCAATAATTAAATAAAATAAAATATATAGTATAATTTTATGTTAAGTATTATTAAAAATTGTAAATAAAAAATTTAAATTTACTAATAATAATTGTGTAATTTAAAATACCTTTGATTAGTTTAGTTTACATTTAATTAATTAAATATATTTAGATTTATAATTTTATGAAAGTTAAATAGTTTAGTATGGCCTAGTTTGGGAAGACACCTTTGTGTCATGGTACGACTAGTAACATATAACATATAACATAAAAATAATAACATAAATAACTATAATAGAAAGACCTTGTTATTTCATCATGTTTAAAACGTACTTAGCGGAACTTAAAAATTAAAATTCATAACACAAATCCTACAATATTTTTTCTATTGCTTTAGTATATCAGTTTAGACTTTAGATTATGTTATAGTAAAAGGCCCAAGGGGGAGAAGCCCACTTGGCCCATATGGGAAAGGCCCAAAACGCAGCCCATGACGTCAGAGGGAAAACATTGTATGAATTAGGGGTATTCGGACGGATTATTCGGATTTCGGATTATTCGGTTCGGTTATTCAGATTTTGGATAATCTCAGGTTAATCCTTAATCCAATCCAAATAAGAAACGGATTAATCGGATACGGGTTAAACGGTTTTGGATTGGTGTTCGGATTAAACGGATTCATCCGAATAAGCTCAAGCTGGGTACTTGGGTGTGTGATATCAAGTAAGACTAATTTTATGTTTAAAACAATTATATAAACAAACATAAGACGTAAAGATAGATCATATCATAACATTCAAATTTCAATTTCAACTTTTTTCATTCAACTTATTCCAAAACAGATTCGTAGTTTCTAAATCAAATAAACTTTTAGATGGTTCAAAACTATTACGAAGTAGTATATAGTGTAATGAAAGATTATTTGTAGTTAATTCTTGTATGGTAAACACTAATATATTATCAAAAATATATTATTTAATTACTCAATACTTATTCGGATTATTTAGATATATCCAAACATTTTAATTTTGATCCTTTATTCTATCCTTGTAATCCATTAAAGCAATCCATAATCCGTTTAAGCAATCCGTAATCCAAATAATCCTGTCCATTTAACCTAAATCGGATTTGGATCGGATGGATTATTTGGATTCGGATAAAAGTGACACCCCCTAGTATGAATGACACAAACCTTTCATGGTCCAAAGTCCAAACCTGTACCGAATTAGCTGAAGTCGCGACCTGAGACTTGAAATTTAACAGATTCTAAGATCGAGGACCGGACCATTAGCATTGTATGGTTTCAAGTCGGTTCTATAATTAGTTCATTATGTGCAGTAAAATAAATCGACTCAAAGTGGTTTTGCTTATGTGCACCAGCAGGGGCGGGGGCAGCGTAGGCAGTCGCCCCCACAAGAATTTTCAAATTACGTAAAAATGAAAAATTTTTAAGATATTAATGACGTTTTAAAATTTTCGCCCCCATTAAACTACAAAAGAAATAAAAAAAAATTATTTCGCCCCCTCTACTTGGATATCCTGGCTCCGCCCCTGTGCACCAGGCTGCTTAGTCAGAATAGGCAAGCAATGTGCTATAGAAAAATTGAACTAATTTAAAAATGAAACAAAGCCTTCAAATTTTTCAATATGGATCCGTTATCTTTATGATCATGATTTGAGAATTTCTTTTTTGTTTAAATACCATGAATAGACAAATTGACGTAACAAGTCTCTCCTTCAATGTCCCATGTGCTAATAAGACAGTTTTTGAATAAGTAGAATATATAAATAATCAATCAAATAATCATATCATATATCCATAGAATGTTTATCCAAATAGCTAATAGCAAGTTAACAACTTCAACTCTCAATGACTTGTCACAGGGACCATGAAAATGGGTTAAGATTTGAATTTACTCACTAGTTTCGGTGTTACACATCTACTCTCGAGAAAGACAGTTCCACATAAATGACAAAGTTCACCGGAATCAACTAAGACGTCTTTCTCTCGATTCTCAACCATGGCAAACAGAGGATATAATTACGTTGCGTTTGGTTCACGGAATATTTTTGATGGAATTTGAGTTCATCAAATCAATTTAAATATCATGGAATGTGAATTCCTTTGGTTTGAGGGAATGTGATGACTTATGACTCATTTTATTTGTGAGTCATACATGTTTATGGAATGTAATTGAGATTCCAATTACATCAAATTTCTAGAACGCATATAAGTATTCTAAGATATATATTACTTTGATATACATATACATTCATATACATAGAGTAATGATAAGAGATACGAGTACAAGTTTGACAAAATGTCAAGATATTAACTCCGAATTTGATCCATGACTCGTTTTTAAAGTAATAAGTACATAATGTTCGTTAATCAATAGTGCACAGCTACCTTAGATCGGGCGAAGCTACAAAAGGCGAGTTTAAACTACTATTGTATATACAAACCGCAAATGTTAACACAACAAGGTTTATAATTAACAACGATTAAAGATTGAGTTAAACGGACTGTCACACCCCCAAATTCATTGATTTTGTTTAGCGGAAGCATTTAGTTAAGTATGGGGGTAATGACACCAACATTGTACATGCATACGTATCAGAGCATATGATTACAACAGAACATATATATTATGATGCCAAGAGTAATAATTACAAAGTTTTACGATTCATTGAATCGTACAAGTGTAAAAGTAGTTAAGTTACAAAAGTAGATTTCGTAAATATGACTAAAACATATTAGTTATATAAAAGAAATCCCATTGTCAAAAGTCGGTATCATATTTGCATCGTGGGTCGCCTATGTTCCATATGTGCAGCGGTTCTTACGTGGAGCTAATTCCCTGAAAAACATAGTAAAAGTCAACAACGAGGTTGAGTGAATTCACAGGTTTTTATGTTTGCGTATCAAGTTTGATCAACCAGTATGTTTGTAACGTTTTGTCATAACAGTTTAAGTATGTTCGTCAAACGTAAAGTGTTGTTGGGATGTCGCCCAAAAGTACAGTTTTTAAAAGTTTATCCAAGAAGTGGGACCTTTCAATGTTTGCCCACGAAGTAGGGACTAAAACGTTTGTCCAAGAAGTAGGACCCATCAATAACTGTCCAAGAAGTAGGGACTTTCTATGTGCCCAAGTCGTAGGGACTTTTCAAGTTGTGTCCAAGAAGTAGGACTGGCATCCAAGACATAGGACCCACTGCTCAAGAAGTAGAGCCTTCACCCAAGACGTAGGATGGAACCTTGCCCAAGAAGTAGGGACTTTCTGTATGCGTTTGCCCAAGTCGTAGGGACTTTCTGTGTGCGTTTGCCCAAGTCGTAGGGACTTTCTGTGTATGTTTGCCCAAGTCGTAGGGACTTTCTGTGTATGTTTATGAAAAAGCTGTTTCATAAAAGATAGTTAACGAAAATGTGTAGCTGGTCGTTCTCCAGCGAGTTCCAATTTAGTTTTCGTATGAAATACCATTTCATAAGCAAAAGTTGTAACAGTTTGACCGCAGTCATAAACAGTTTATATAGTTTACATCAAATCAGTTGTATAAAAGTTTGCTCCCGTAGCAAAAGAGTTGACTATGTTTTCCACCCTTGTTCAAAAGTAGTAAAGCAGTAAAAGTAGGGGCTGTGAACTCACCTGTTGAGTTAAGTAGGTTTGGGTGCTAGCAAAGCCTAAAACCCACGTTTAGTCCGAAATCTCCTAACGCCCTAAACGTATGAGATTTAATAAGTATGTGGATGTCTAAGTCGACCACCCATGCTAGTGTTCGTACAACCAAGTTATGTCCAAAGCGTTTTTTTAATGTTTTACGTTTGTATTTCATAGTTATGAAAATGTATACGACTCGTTGATGATAGTTTGAAATCAAAATTTCAATAATGTAAGTGTGTTTGTTATGTTTGTATAGTTCGTGTATCGTATCATATGTAAATATCCGTTCCCAGTTAAGTTCAACACTTAGTGAAAAAGATGTTATAAACCTTCTCTTTTTAGCGTCACTTGAGGCGTCACTTAATGGTTTAATGCGACACTCAGGAAGTGTCGCATAAAAATGTAAGTTCAGTATTATTAGCGTCACTTGAGGAAGTGACGCATAAGGTATGAGTGCCGGTGTAAGTGACGGGTGTGAGTGTCGGTATGATTGCAAATCGATTTCAGGGCGATACTTAGGCAAGTGTCGGGTACAAGTGCTGTGTATTAGATTCGCGACACTTAAGAAGTGACGCAAAAAGAAGGTTTTTAGCGGCACTTAGGCAAGTGACGCAATATTAGGGTTTTTGGCGACACTTAATGCGTCACTTAAGGAAGTGACGCTACGCTGGATCCGTCTGTGCGACACTTACGACTGGTCGGAATCTTCGAGTTCAAAAACGTGTTTTCTGGTTTCCGTTAGGTCCGATTCTTTTACCCAACCCACATTTGGACATTTCAAGCTCATACTAACAACATACAAGTAAGATAAACGAAATCGGAGTGTTTTCGAGAATTGTCGGAAACTTACGAGTTAACGCGAGGTGAATCCGAAAGGATAGAAATGTAGATCATGACGAGGTGAACGTTTTTCTCCAAATGGGCCTTGTGGTTTAAGCTCGTATGGTGGTGGTGGTGATGGTGGTTTTTAGAGAGAAAAAAGAAGAAGAGAGAGAGAGAGGGAGGGGATAGAAAATGAAAGAAAAAGAGAAAATGTGGGGGTTTTGGTGGAAGCCTCCCCTTTTTCGTCCCCCGCAATTGCGCTCCGTGCGGTGTTCGTTTTCCCGATCGTTTAATGTTAAATAATCATTTTATACGTTTAAAATACGAGTAATTATTCGATATTTTTGTTTGAAATATTTCACTAAATACTTTATAATTGAGTTATAAAATATAACTTTGTTCTATCTTGGTTTTTCGGTTATGTTTTCGAGTTGTTTCAGTTGTACGAAATAAATGTTATTCGACGCGAAATACTTTGTAAACATTATCAACATAATATTTTATAATTTATAATGTTATTTAATAATCTCATATTATCAAATAATTTTGTTCACCAACAGTAGTATATTTTGGTCGTGTTGTTTCAATCGTTCTGTGCGTTAATTATAGTAAGTTACGAAATGTATTACTACGCGTAATAACTAGTTGGGCTTTGCAAGACTTATCTCTAAAATGTGTTTGTGAATTCACTCAAAGTAGGGAATTAGCCTAAAAATGCGTGCTAATTACGTTTATAATTATGTCGAAATTTCGGGGTGTCACACGGACATAGTCATAATTTCTCAAAAGTTTGCAATAAACGCGTCAAACATATCGTAAGGATATATGATTTTTTCTAAATCTAAATCTAAAATCTAGAATGAGTATATGAAACTAGTATTATATTAATGAGATAACGATAAAATTCAACTCTTGGAGAATTTACGAAGGCTGTAAAGGCATTACATGGGTCACTTAGGAAAAAGGTCTGCTGAAATTTTGCAAAAGAAGGTCTGGCTATTGGGTCGAACAAAGCGAAGGTAATAAATAACAAGTTTTATATACTCAATCATAGAACCCAACCACTGGATATTGATTAGATGAGTGACTTGAAAGCTCGTAATAAATAAAATTTCATACTTCGTCCTTTTGTTAAAAAAAATTCGTTTAGTCAGAGATGGAACCACAACATAATAGCATTATTAAACACACTGCTTTCATTTAAAAAAAGTGTAGGGTGTGTTTGTGTTATTTGATGATAAAGTATAAAAATGGGCCGGATTGTTTGTATAGTGTAGGCCGGAGATATATATTGAAGGCCCAAAAACATTTCTATATAATTTGAAGAAAAGCATTCTTTCTTGCACAAAAAATCTATCATTAAGTCATTAACCAAATCATTATCACTATGTTTAGTCAAACCCTACATTGCTAAATGTTGTCCCAACTTTTCCGTTATACCGAGCTCCTGCGACCTCGTCGATTGTGCATTTGCAACGGAAAAATGCATTTTCGACACTAAATGGTGGTCGTGTGATTGCAATGTACAAGAATTATAAGTTTCCAACGAAAGTACTTATGTCATCTTCTAAGACTAGTATCAATGATGATGATGATGATGATGTTGATGATGACGATGATGATGTTGAATATGATGATGATGATCTTGTTTGGAGCCGAACAACGACAACATCAGTGAATGGTGACAAAGAGGTTTATGACACGTTGAGGTATAAACCGGAACAATTAGCTTTGTTACTAGATGTACTCTATAAGGCTGAAAATAAGAACAATCACATGAAGAAGAGATTGGATGATTGTGATGATGATGATGATGATGATGATTGAAGTTAAACATGAAATGAGTAGCTAATTAAGTAATCAAACTAGCATTGTTTTTTTTTACTCTTTCGTTTATTAATTTTTATTATTATGATTTCTGAAGCTAGGAATTGTTTTCATAGCACTCTATAAACTTGTTGATTAACCAAGTGCACAAATGCCTACTGGAGTCGACACCACAAATGATATGCCCTTTGCGATAATTATACGTTTATCTGTTTATATTATGTGTTTAATATTTGCTTAAATATGAAGTTTATATTTATCTCTCTGAGTATGTGACAGAATGTGTAATTATATGTGTATGTTTGTGATAAGTTATGTATGTGTTAACTGAGTATTTGATATAATTCAATTAATTGATTGGATATGAGAGATTCATTAGCAATTTAGCATGTCAAATCTACAACAAGTAAGTAAACTATTATAAGATTTACATTACGTTGATAACTTGATATACATTCTAAAAATAAGAGATACCACATACTCCTCAAATAATACATGATACAAGTTTGACCACAGGTCAAGATATCAAGTCCCAATTTAACCATGATTCGTTAAAAAAATAGAGTAATTCTACATTCACTAAATTTTTACAAGAAACAATTTACAAAATGATGTTGAGTTAGATGTGGACCAATAAACTTGTCAATCCGAGTCCACCACCGCTTACATGTGATCTTCATGAAAAAAATCATTTTTTCTGTTTTTTCGTCAATACTTCACATGGTGCTATAGTTGCAGTACGACCCTACTACAGATAAATTGGAAACTCCCTTTGCATTGACTGGTTCACACAACGTTGCAAAGGGCAAAGGCTACAGCAAAGGGAAACATCATGATCAGATTAGCTGCTACTGTCAGCAATAAACAGTTGTCGTAATCACAAAAAACTTGGAAAGCTATAGTAGATTCCTTGCATACCGTTTATGTATTTTCTTAGTATTTTATGCAAGAGTCAGATTGAACATGGCTTGAAGTTTGATTATGCTTTGAACAAAAACATACTACACTGAAATAGCGATCTAATTTTCAGTCAAGAAGATTGAAAGAATGTGTTGTTGAGAAAAGTGTTTGAATTAGGACCCCGTGGGAGATGCAGATTATATTTTTTTCTGCAGGGGGCACTGACCCACCGAGAACTCGAGGTGGCAATACAATCGGGTCGAGCCACAGGTCAAACAGGTGCAGGTCAAAACATGCCAGACAAAATATATAACTATCAACTAACACTTCCAAAACAATATACACCAGAGTATTTAACTCGAACACAATCAAACTGCAGACAGATACTAATAATGACAGTAAAATGACCACCAACATAAGATAAATTTCATACATATACTACAACGTAATTAATAAGAACTATGGAGGAACCAAACTGAATTTCCGAATTAAAATCGGAATCCACATCTAATACAAGAAGGCTTTAGTGTATAGCCATAAGAAAGCTAAGTTTAAACTACTATTGTATATACAAACCGCAAACTTAAGACAACGAGGTTTATATAATAACAAGTGAGTTTGATTTTGCATTCAGAGTGCCTAGGTATACCACACATTAAGATGTTGTGCCAAGATCGCTAATCACACCCAATAAATCATCTTTTATTGTACCAATGCAGAACTGCAAAAATGAATCTAATATGTTAAAACAAAGAAATCACATTACACAAAACTATAAGCAGATACGTTGGTATAACAAAGAACCGATTACGTACAATTTTCGTGGCATCAACTCGAGTCCCAATGATTTTCAACCTCACCTCACTATCCTTTTGAATCTTCACCTGAAAAAGTCCAAAGGAAGAATAATATCAAATATGCAGAACCTGATCAGGTAGGTACATATAGCAAAGCACGAGAAATGGTGATATTGATTCACACAGATCCATTTGAAGTTGTGTAATTAGGCATATCCCCTGACTGGAACTCCATGTCATCAGGTATTAACTATAAAAAAAGGGTTAGAATATCAGGCGAGTCTGGAAAACAGAATGCGTAACTTGGATCATACGATTAGAATGTATTTTAATCTATGCAAATTACCCACAAGCAGAGATTAAGCAAAATCCATTTACTAATAATCTAGAACTCCTAGCTCACAAATTCATCCGGGCTTTATTCCGTTTAGGGACTCAGTTACATGGCAAGATAAGTATTTTCCTGTATGACTCTACAGTTTTACATGGATGGCAAGATATATGATTACAAAACTGCAAGCACACACATTCTGATGCTAATAATCTAAGCATAAATTCAGCTCTTTAATTCACAGCATTTCTAGTCTATAGTTATAATTATCGCATCAATACATTAAAAGAAGTCCAAGTGGGACTCAATTGCAGAAACAAGCTTTACAAGCATTATAATAATAACTTACTTCTTAAATTTAAATTTATCCAACTGTTTGAACCAAAACTGTAACATGGTCTAAAATCTAAATGAACAGAATCTCCATTGGGGTCTAAAAACAAAAACCACGATTCACTTGACTAGCTTCTAAATTACCATGATTCCAACTTATTGTAAAACTTATATAATCATAAAATTGTATTTGTACAATAGAAAGTATTGAAGCAAGGGAAGTATTGACCCAAATCCCAAATACTTAGCAATAGAACTTTATAAACTCCCATTCGTAAATCACTTATCTAAAATAAGGATAAAAACTATCATAATATGCAAATATATACCAATAAATATCACATCAACTATAAGGACTGGTAATAAACAATTTGCAAAAAGTATTAACTGCGGACAAAGAAACCAGTTGCGAAAACTACAATAAATAATCTATCGACTCACATGGTTTGACACAAATATTTGAATAGGCCCTGCTTCAGCAAAGAAACCCATCTGCAAAAGTTAATCTCCAGATTAAATTACCCTTTTATCTACCAAAAACCGTATATTCATAAATTTAACACAATTCAAACCAGACGAAAGTATACAACCTTATTAACCATGGTGACAACAGCTTCCAAAATCTCCCCTTTAAACGGTCGAAAAACAACACACTGATACTTAACCGGAAATGTAACGAAACCAGTACCGTCTTGAATAATTCCTTTCCCTACATTCTCTATACCTGTTATCGCCACAACAAAACCGTGCCGCCCACTACAAATCAATCAAAACATTTTAGCAGACTCTTAAATTTGCAAAACTTATAACTGCCACTGATACAATTAATGTTTACAGCGATATCAAAAGTAACAAACCTGCAAGTTCCTTCTACGTCTTTCATAAGCTTCGAAACGAGCTTTTCGCGTAAATCGCGACCGAAATGTCGAGGATGGAGCTGCATATTTCGCTCCAATACAATGTGGAAAAACATCCTTACCTAAAACCCTAATTAAGATATAATTCAAAACCCAAACTCATAATATCAACATAATAAACATTCTTATTTCAAATTTTACACTAAAGTACACCTGATAATCTAACGTTTCAAGAATTAACAAATAAAACACATAATAAAATAATTAGTAATTCAAATTAATATTATTAATATGTAATTATAAAAATTAGGCTTAAAGTTGGTACCTTTATGGGGTTAATTTAAGGGCTGAATCGCAGAGATCTTTATCAGCGAGCGAGGTGAATCGCAGTGACGAATTGATTGTAAAATAAAAATTGCTTGAATGCTTTATATTGGGCCTGAAAAAACAAATGGGCTTATTACTATTGGGTTTAGGGTTCGAAGTTCATATTCAGTCGAGAATTGAGCTATCTAAGTTTTTTTTTATAAAACATTGAACTTATATCTATGAAAACAATTACAGTAATATATTGACTATTGAGGTACTAATGCTGAAAAGGTTGAAGGGAAAATTCTCTTAATGATAAGAAATTTGCGTGTCCAAAATCATCGTTAACAAGTAAACAACGGTGAAAATGGTTATCGAAAACGTCATTTGTATTTACAGTAAGTAAGCTAATTATGCATGTGTACAATACAACGACGACAACCATGGTGCAAAATGGAAGATGTTAAGAAGCACATTCTGTGGGGCTGTGTATATTTTTGTGACTGAAGATAAAAGATAAAGAGAAGGATATAAGTGAGTGATTTTGGTGAATTTGTCTAAAAAAGTTTATGATTACGATTACAATTACTTAGTTAATGAGATCAATGATCAATATATGACCTTATTCTTACAAGATGGATTATGAGTGGGGGATTAAATAAAAAAAGTAAAGATAATAAAAATAAAAACTAGGTTTTTGTTAACTTATATACAACTCGAAAGTCTTTACATGGTACCTTTACGTGGAGGTCACGTGTTCAATCTTCATCCTCATAGTCTTTTAATTACGGGTTACGTAATTTATCTATCTAATGTAAATTGGGAACCAATTTTGAATCAGTTTTACCATTATACAACTCAATATTCTTATTATCAAATTTAGGGGTGGAGCTAGAATGGAATCAGCTACTCAAAAATATTTTTTGAAATTATGTAAAAAAAAATTAAGGTATTAATAAGATTTTTAAAATTTTACCCCGTCCAAACTATAAAGAAACATAAAAATAATGTTGTTTTTACCCTCTCCGTGTATATTTCTTAGCTCTGCACTAATCAAATTCGATATGTGATACATTAGAACATACAATAAAAAAAACATAAAATTAAGCTAACCTATCCCATGAGTTGGAAGTGGATAGCCTTTGACTGGGTCAACTTGGGTGGTGATATTTCCACCATGATTTTTGATAGATCCACCATAATGTACAACTATTTCTTCATATGATACAGGCGTTGTTAGATTATGTTTTTCACACTTCCTTCTCAGGCCACTTCATATCATAAATCATCAATGCGACTTCCCTTCACTTAAATACATAACATATAACACAACAACTCAAAAGCAATCAGAACGCACTTCATAACTTCTTATCAACATATACATACTTAAGATCAACTCGCTATACACGAAATCAACTTTACATATGCAAGTTATTTCACATAGACACATAACATCTTTTAGTATGTATCAACTCGTATATAATTTTAACCCAACAACTGACATTAGTCAGTATCCTTGCATAATTTGAAATTTTTAAATGCATATTAATCTACTATCACATTTTCAGCATATAGTACAATATCAAGCACTAATGTCACCACAACATCACGCGCAATGTCAAGCACGTCTTCAATAATAGTCAACTTATTATAATCACATCGTATCAGCAGACACAAAATTTAAAATCTACTTGCTATAATATCCACTTTATCATATTGCTCCAAAATCATTAGTTTCATATAAGCAAGTAATTCCACATAATCGGTCAACCTCGTTAATAAGCATTTCATTAGACACACATATTTCTATTCACACACCAATTCATATACACTTGATTGAGAAGATGTACCTCATTCTCAAATCAAATGAAAATGATACTACAACTTACTTCATAAACATAACCACATTTTATTTCGTTTATTCCATTGACCATAGTCACAACATATTCTCCTGAGGGAGTAGATATTCCTCTAATCACATATCACATAATTATCGGCAAGGATTTATAATCACACCTTACAAATTAATCTATTAACTCTGACACTATTAAATTCATGTTTTCCTCAACAATTTCAGACACGCTAAGTTCAATCAGAACTATTTCGGATTACTAGCATCTCATTTAATGTTTCTGTTACTAAATCAACAAGTAACAATTATTAGATAATTCGCAACAGGGAACGTATCAGTCCAATCTAATCTACTTCACTATCACACATAGTCATCATAATAATTTAAACAATTCATATTAGTTTAAGTCTAGGCAATCCTATCGCGGATTACCTAATTTCCTTAAACTATCGCTTTGATACCAACTTGAAACGCCCGGGTTTTAAAAAAAAAAAATTTTATATATATAAAACTCACATATTACAATTCATAAAATCATAATATTTAGAAATATAATTTAATCACATTTGGTCCCATGTATAATCAACCACAACCTGTGTCACCTGATATCATCATCTAACTTCACAAATTCAATTACATACAACGATTTCGTCTTAATAAAATCTCCCTTTCAATTTGACATATGACACTAAATAACATTCTCTTTTTGGGCGATTTACACAAATATCATCATTACGATAATTCAAAGTAGAGGAGCTTGTCTAACCAGAAAATAAGCTCCAATTCACGCAATCCTCTAGCAAACTTTGTTTAATCATCTCACACCCTTGGTCCAACCGAACCAAATACCTACAACATGAAACAACTAAAGGATAAGCGAAACGCTTAGTGAGTATACGAGCAGTTAAATGAATAATACACAAACCAATCAACATATAGCAATCATCAATAATTCACTTATCTGCTTAGACAAATAACTACTGAGCAAATGTAGAGGATTCTCTGTATTTCGTACGGATCCGCGGTCCAATATATACAAATAAACAAGGCACCAAATCATATTGAAATGGATACCAAGCTTAATAAATACTAGTTAGTGCTAAGAACTTATTTCGTAACAATCAATTATTTCGTAATAAACATACGCTAACCGTATTTAGCAAAATACCACTAACTCTACACAGCTCATTCCACATAATTCACATAGTTCCATATAATTATCACATAATCAAACAACAACATCTAACAACGAATCTCAATGCAAGATACGAGTACAAGATACAAATTGTAAGAATAATTGTAAGAAACAAACATGATCCATCTGATTGTATGAACCTCTTGCTCGTAAGCAATCCGGTGCATACAACCATTACCCATTTAACCCCCATATCACTCACCTTTGCCTTTTAAGAAATACGCAACTTAACACGAGCTTGAGAATACCATGTCTTGAATCTTGAATTACCTATTACATAATACGTAGATACAACAACATATTTAGCTTACAAGATTCATCATAGTCAACTAAACATATTGTCAATTCATTAATTCGAATGTAACCTTGCTCATATATATATATATATATATATATATATATATCGAATCAACTATTCAATTACTTTAGTTTAATTGTCAACTACACGGTCGAGCATATCATCAATAACTATAATCGACTCAAATAGTTCAACTCAACTTTTCATTCTAAAATCGTTACTTTAACATGATCTTATTCATGTATAATATTAATAATTAGACTACAACAAGTTCTCTTAACTTTAATACTTTCCTACTTCGGTTTAATCATTGATTGCCCAGACATAATCGTTCTTCTAATAACTACAAGTAATTCAAATGACTCATCATTAAGCTCTTGCTTAAATATCGGTTTAATATTTGAAACCTTATTCAAATTCTAGTTCCAAATTCATTATTATAATATACCATTATTTCTGTTCACATTGGTATACTAATAGCATGGCAAGATCGAAGAACACAAAGACAGATATCTGGAACATCAGGGAATCGCGTCATGATGGCCCCTTGATCGCGTCGCGATCTAGGGTATTTCGCGTCACATTTTATAGGTAATCGCGTCGCGATGCCCAGTTCGCCCAGACCCCTGATTTTGGTTTTCTGTACAACTCGAACCTTTTCCACAAAATCAATAGACCAGATTCTAATTTGGAATTTCAATTACATGAATATCACTTACTCATCATCATAAGTTTACTTCCAACAATATTATCAACCTACCCTAATTTCTTACTTAATTCAAAACTCAAATCAATTAAACAAGAAAATGGAACTTACAATTAAAGAGAAGAGAGATGGAGATGATAATACAAGCCCCTGAGTTTAATTTGAAGATTAAAACTAAGTTTGAAGTTGGAATTGAATTGATGTTTCTTTCTCCTGGGTCATCAGTAAGTTCACAGGGACGATATCATGTTTTATTTCTTTCTTTTTGGTTCTGGAAGAATAAGGAAGGAAAGGAGTATATATATATATCTCTCTGTACATGTGTACTAATTTGGTCCCCCTTCAAGACCTATTGTCTGGAACTTGAAAATCATTCGCGATTTCAACTATTTTATTTTTCTTACAACATTATCAATTTAAAACAAATATTTATTTATTCGTCACAATAATACATTTTAGATTTTGGGGTGTTACACAAAAATCATGTTGGAAATATCAATACCCTATCCAAAAGGGTAGTGATATATCCACCACACTTTTTGATAGATCCACTAAAATTGTGCAGTATTATTTGTATAGTACAAACTCTCAATGCATGATTATGGTGGATTTATAAAAAATGTGGTGGAATTATCAACACCCTATTAAAAAGACTGTCATCTTTTTAGCTTCATTTTTTATATTATAATCTTTGTTTTTTTCACGCTTTTGGTATTTATTCCTCCTACCAATGGAGATCTTAAGAATCTCGAAACCCACTCTTTCTTCTAGACTCTTACTTATACTAGCCTCTTTTGTTTTAAGTGCATACCATGCATCTATGAAATTATCATACATCACGATTATATATATATATATATATATATATATATATATATATATATATATATATATATATATATATATATATATATATCGTGTGCCATTAAGGTACTACAAATCAATAATATTTCAAATTTTTTATGCCATACCTAAGTTTTTTTAATTATATGAAATTTTGTTACCTACCCTATGGATTTTAAGTTGATCTAAACGAATAAAAAAGGGATACACTTATTATTATAATCTAATGCAAGTTACTTTAAACCAAATAACACTAGTGGTTTGTCTTTTTCAACAGCGGCCCGAAAAATATAGTCGTTAGTGTCCCAAAAACTCGAAGCTCACTTAACTTGTTAGTTTATTATGTTAATTTACACGGCAATGTGCAAAACCTAAATATGATTGGTACCACTCTTAAAATCTGCTTAAGCACGTGACATCGCTAGCTATAACACGTAGGTCCGCCTCTGATCTGGTTTGAGAGACGAAGCAAAATACCCCTTGACCATATTTAAATACAAAGGTCAGATGGTAGTATTCTATTTATTCTGTTTATTCTATCATAAACATTATTCTATTTGATCCAAACCCTATATATATATATATATATATATATATATATATATATAGTTCTCATGGTTCTCAACTTTTAGTTGGTTCTCATTTGAACCCCCCTCTGTATATGTATGTATGTATGTATGTATATATATATATATATATATATATCTTAAACCCTTATAAAGCAAATATAGGTTCAAAACTTAATCTTTGTCCTATTGAAAATATCTATTCTACCCTTCATTATTGATATGACAACTCTATAAAATTGATTACTCAATTAATGTTTCTATGGAAATTTATAATATTCTACACAAAGTATTTACTTTACCCACTATTTATAATTCAAACATACTTATGTTAATTTTTTGTTAATTAGACAACTCAATAGTGTTCAAGAAATGACATTATAAAAAAAAAAATTAAATTAACTATTATTAACATTTAACATATTATAAATAAAAATAGATGTGATAGTTAAAACAAATACCGCATAACAATTTATCCAGATGTTATGTTATAAAAATTAAATTTCTAAATGTTTTATCTTAATAGCATGAATATTAGAAGTTGTCGATGTATTGTTTCTCCTTCATCATAGTCGAACACCCCCTACCGATTTCTAAGACCATCATCTATTTATCCACATCGTTTGAAAAAAGTGTATCATAACACACTGCATTGCGCATGTATTAGACTAGTATATATATATATATATATATATATATATATATATCCTATAAATGAAGTTTCTTATGTTGTTTGCTCACTTGACTGGAGAACTACCACCTTTACCTTTTTCTCATTTTTCAATTTGATCTCTTATCCTAACGATTATAACTTTGATTGAATTGATGTTCTAATATTATTTTTTTAAACCATCACCTTTAATATTAGTAGTCATTTTTGTGTATTTTGTAAACTTTATATAGAGAATAATATATATTTGCTAACCAAAACAAATATATTAAAATATGATATTTTTTTTTTAGTTCAACAAAATATTACTTAAAAAAATGTGAGGAGAAATGTCAATGTTTTTGTTTGGGTAAGCAATGATTCAAAATCTATACTATCTTATAAAGGGTTTTGATATTTCAAAATCTATACTATCTTGTGCGGGTCATCTACTAGTTTCAATTCTACATGTTTTAAAGATTAGAGTCCCATCAATTATATAATAGCACGATAGATTATGTTAACATTTGTTTTCTGAACTGAAACACTAAATAAGTCATTTATTGTGAATTATATTAGTTTTATTTACTATTTTTATATTTTATATGCCTTTCTAATTTTTTTTTATTTTATATATCACAAAATTAATATGACCTCAATAGTTAGCGTTTGCCCACTCTTAACTAATGGGGTTTAGAGACTTCGCTTAATTTTTTAGAACCTTCCTTTAATAGTTAGCATTTTAGGATGGATTAATTTAGAAAACTACACTAACCAATTACCATATGTAAATTATGTTGTAACCAAACTTTGATTATTAAAGTTATACGACCTCAATATTAACACAAATTATGTAAACCACAATGGAGGTTCATTAAATATTGATGCAAACTTCTGCTGTAACGCGTTTTATGCATTTCATTAAATTCAATCTTTGTGTAATAGCATTACACATCTTCCTTTCACCTAAAATTGTCGGTATTATTTATTAATATCTATATCCATATTCCACATTCCACATTACATATAAAAAACATGCTATACTTTCCATTATAAGAAATCTATAAGAATAACTTTAATACTCAACATTTACATATTTATAATTTTGGAAAAAATGTTATTTTAATTATAACAACTAGATTATAACCCGCGACTTCGCGGGATTATGTATGTGTATATATGATATCAAATGAGAAAAAGAGCGTTTATTTCATATTGCGATTTTGATTGTGTTTTACAATCCTCTTGATGTCTAGGTTGATTAATGTATAGATGGTTTATTGTGAGGCGTTTTTTTTTTATTTTGTATGTAACAAATATAAACGTGCATGTAAGTAGTATGGAATTTTGATCCACGTAGTATTGATCAAGTTCTATCCACATTAACATGTTATTCTCACCTAATCTGTCAATTTTCAAGCTCTTGGATCATTAAGCTTATGAACAACGTTCAAAGTTCAAAAATCAAAAAGTAGCTGCTACAAAAATTAATGCACATACCATGAAAGTGTTGGAAAGAATCTATAGATTTAACACGATCAACCAAAAGCTATACCTATGATTGAAAACTTGTCATTAGCGTGTTGATTTATAAATCTAAGTTACAAAAGGGAAACCTCCAACCCAATAACGACACAACCCTAAGCGCTCCAACTTTCTATATTGCCCATCATTGTAGATTACCTACATCTAAAGAACCACATTAGCTCTATTATGAAAGAAAACAAATTCTAAAGAACCACATTAGTTCTATTATGAAAGAAAAGCAAATTCTAAAGAACCACATTGAAAGTATAGTATTCACCGGGAAGTGGTGAATTTTAGTATTAAATGAATAGTAGATTTTTTATTTTTCTATTTTATTATTTTTTTATTATTTTATATGCTAATATAATATTCATTGTAATTATAATATAATTCATATAAAATTATAAATAGTCATCAAAATTATTTTAGTTACAACTTTTTGAGTATTTTACTTTACATTTCAAAAATACAATTATAAATTATTATATTTATTTAATATTTTTGAATTGTATGTTTTGTAAATTGCATATATTATATCTTACATAGACTTTCAAACACGTGACTAATCAACGTGATGTCTTTTAATTAATTAATTAATTCGAAATAAGTTTAGATTTATTTTATTTAACGGTAACAGTGTCATTAATGTTTGATAATTATTTATACTTTTATATAATAGAATGGCAACCATGTTGATTATGAGATACATGGCTATAGAGCACAAGATTTGTATATATTTTTAGCTTCATATTTGAAGAATTAGCTTAAATGTTAATAATGAATATATAGTACTTGACCAATCAATTTTTTACACATTGCTTTCTCTTTTTATTGTCTTAATTTTAAGTTTTTAACATATAAATTACCTCTCATCTATTTCTCTTCACTTCATTTCTTTTGTTTGTTTTAATATGCATCACTCGAAAATAAGAGTCATAACCTGTTCACATAAACAATTAGCCCTTTTAAGAACTTCAGTCTAACATTAAATGAATTAACATAATTTGGTGGGTTACATGAACTAACATAATAACTATTGATTCACCTGGCATTGAGGTGACCTTCTCATTTGGCTTCAACATTATCTGGCACACACAATCACAATTAAACATCGAGGAATTAGAGGTTAAGTCATTATATGAAGTTGACATTATTTTTAGCATACAGTTATACAGCAAATACCTGAACTATCTGAGCCTCACCAACTTAAATCTGAAAAGGCATAACATCTTCTTGTTGTTACTGACCACAAGAGTCGACTTACTAAAATAGGACCATAGAGGGTGCTTAAAGTGGATTTGTATGAGACTACAAAAATTTCTTAAACGTCAAATTATAAGCTGCATAACAGGTGGGAAAATCGGTTGAAATTGTGGAATGTTATATGTAAAAAAAAACAAAAAAAAAACAACGTTATTGCTACCTTATTCTCATCAAAATGGAAATCGTTATAAAGCTTGGTCACAATAAGGGTGTAACCAAACTGGAGGTACCCGCACATGTAGCAAACAATTTAAGAAGACTCTTCGATATAAATTCAAAGGCAGATCCTGCAACACATAGAGTGCATTCTTTGTGTAAAACAACAAAGGGGAACCACGAATTTAGAAAGCTCCAACCCATATCAAAATTTTATCTATTAATTGTAATTGTACCACGAGCAAGTTTAATGCAGTTCTGAGTGTAAGAAGAGTCTGTATCATTTGGCGTAACTTTACATATTCTTTTAGCTACATATAAGTGGTTATTAGGATCTTGAAAAAAGAAAAAGATTTCCAGCAATTTTATATGTTCAAAAATTCTAACTGGAAATTACCTCTATAGTAGCATCAATGTTTGCACTCAATTTTTGCCTTAAATTACTAACCTAGAAAGGCTTGAGTAAAATCATAACCAGCCTAAAACAAAGAGTAATTTGAAAAAAATGAAAATAATTAATATTTAATTTATTTACCAAATTCGAAAATTAAACGAATAATACACTAAATATTAGTAATTCATATGCAGATTAGAAACCAATAGAAAGTTGTGAACAACTAATTACCTTATGCAGTTGGAACCAAATAGACCACGAACAAAAAAATGTCGCAGTCTATTAGAAGAGATGAAGATGAAGAATCTGAACCAGAAAGCTATTTAGGACAATAAAAGATTGCACATGATAATGTACTTATACCCCTATACAAACAGATAACTCAAAATACTAATTCCATAAGTCTTTGGATAGTTTAATTGATAATACAAATCCGACTTTCAATCCTGAATCAGAACTCACAAGTGGCAATTCTAACCCATTTGGGTCAAAGTGAAAGCTAGTTCAAATATGCGTATAAAAACATGAAAGCCAAAGTGACTATTAAAATCGCCATGGCATTCCTTTCAAAAAATTTCCAATATGAGAAACGAAATATAACGGACTTCATCATTGAACCTATATATATGATATGTTTCCATTAAAACCCGCTTGAATCTTATATCCAACCCGTGAATCTTTCCATTTTTTTTTATCAAAGTACAATTAACAGTGTATAAGATTTTAGCAAACATGCATTGGTTAACTTTATTATAATCATTTATGTTTGCTATATACAACCTTCATTTGTAATGAAATAGTGTAATAGATATTCATACAACCTTCATATATTGTCCACTGTTATGTTTAGCAAATATGTGGCGGTATTAATTATTACGTTTATGTAGGGAAGATATTCAGCAAAACAGTAGAGTATATCACATACATGCAAACTCTAGTTGAGGGACAACTTCCCTTTATGTACTCAAAACCTCTTCAAATCCATCGCAAAATAGCTCTTCTAGATTTCAAGCATTGTCACTTTGTCTTCAATATAGACTCTTCATCTAACGAATTCAAAAGACTCAAACACTTTCTGTAAGAGAAAACACAATATCAAGGTTCAATTAAGGGCATCATAGACATTTATCAACATAATTGTAAAAAAAGTATTCTTGAGTTTTTAGAATAAGTGAGAACCTTTATGTATGTAGTCATGAACTTTGCTCTCATTCTGCATTAATCACACATCAAATGTCCAATAAACAAATAACATTCCGATTCGGGTCAAGTTAACGGGTCAGCCCAAATAGCCTATGCCAACCCATTTTACACAAATTTAACAGTAGAAAGATAAATGTTATATGTACTGCATTAATCCCACATTAAAAATTCTAGCCGACCCAAATGATTTCGTGAAACCCAGTTTTGCCCAAATTAAACAGTTAATACATAAATATTACATCTTTTAGATCCTTTACCAATCCCACATAAAATTTTGAATATGGCAATTTTAGAAGACAAAGTGCTTTTGTGTCGACCCATCTCGGCCTAAAGTAAAAAGTAGATGATAAAACTGATATCATTAGGGCCCAATTGCCCATAGTATTATCTTTTGTTTGTGATTGTGTCTATTATACCATACATTTGGTTAGAATACAATGAACTCCTATAACATTATAACTAACAAATACCTTAAAGTTAATTTTATCCGTTGAAAAATCTACACGGGTCAAAAATTGAGATCACAAAAATGAAGATAATATGAGAGCATAACGATCACGTACCAATAGATCTTGACATTGTAAGAACAACAAAAACATGGTGCCCCTTCCGTTGTATGACCTTGCCACCTGCTACTTCAATTCTTGCAAATCTGTCTTCCTGGTTTGGCTAATCCAGAGTAGTTTTAATATCGAGCAATTGAACATTTGTGTCATCGCCCACTTTCACATAAGCAATTATTGCAGAATCCACACCCCATAGCTTACTAATTTTTCTAAACACCCGAGACACAATGAATGAGACTGCCAAGAAGGTGACCCCACCAGCTAACACCACTGGATTCTCAACACCAAAAATGATTATACCATCAATAAGACCACTAACATCAATATCATGTGTTAGAAATGAAGATGAGTCGGAAGATGTTGTCCTTACTTAACAACGAAGAGAATATGATAAACAATGCGATGAACACCCTCATTCAATTCCACATCTATACAAAAGCCAATAAATCCAAATCAGAAGCAACAACATAATTATCTGTAAAAATCAAATTTACATAACCGATCCAACAAACCCTAATTTCGAATTGAACCAAAATAAACAAAAATCGGAATTACTGATGTTAATGATGAATAAATTAAAATTCATGGTAGACAAACATTATAAACATCTCTATTTCTGAATTAGAACCGTCTAACAAAAATCTGAATTAAATCGTCTCCTTTCTCATCTGATTGGTTTTCAAATCATATTAAAATGAAATCATAAATCATTCCTAATTCTATTACATTAATAAAATTGCACAAACATAACAAAAACACATAACAATTAACCAAATATTAGTTACTTTGACCACAAGTCTACATATGAGCAAGAAGATAATGAATCGAATAGAGTTAGAGTTGTGATTTGTAGCGTATGAATTGAGGCAGAGAGAAGCTACCACGATTGAATCCGAATGTTGATTTGGATTGTGTGAATTAGGGTTATTGGGGAGCGTATGTATGGAAGAAGAGAGCAATTCAATCCAAATTCTGAACGTGAGTTCCAGTTAGGTTTAGAAGTAATTAAAGGGTGATTTAGTCTTTTAATAATAACCATTCCCATTCCCATTTATTTGCTAATCACATATCTTAATTTTGATCAATGGTGATAATGTATTGTACTTAAAAATTTAATGGTTAGGATTCAACCATTTAATTCTCCTTACATTTCGATTAGGCAATTATGATCCTGTTTTAATAGTTAAGAGAGAGTATTTAACTTTGTCCATCACAAAATCATAGTTGTCCAACATTTTGAATGAGTCACACTTATCATCATGGCTAATTTACCTACAAAGAAAAAACCCCGACGTAAAATGCAATCACGATCCACTATTACTTATTAGTTTTGTTTTACCATGTATTGCGCGAGTCTTTTGGTAGTACGTAATGACATTCGGCTACAAGTGGATATTTTTTATGAATTATATATTATTTTAGAACGTTTTTTTTTCCAAAAAAATGATGTCAAATTTCGATAACTGATTATCACTTTCGTTTGAAGTTTGAAGATACGTATAAAAATAATAATTATAACTATAATGAATGAATGATTATTATTATTATTATTATTAATAATATATAATTTCAAAGCATTTACTATGCAAAGACATAACAGAGACAGAGAAAAGTTCAACAAAGTACAAGAGATTTTAAAATAATTGAAGTACCAATGAGAATGCTCTGTGTGTACAAAAACTCATTTACCCCAAGATCTTAAAAGTTAATTATCTCACAAACGCCAAATCGAAAAATTATGAAAATTGTACCACAAAATTCAACGTGTTTTTCTCTTCGATTTGCCGTCAGTCAAGGCATACTTTCGACAAAAAAAAATTTCCCATTTTTTGGTGGGTTTTACAAATTATTAACACATGTGTTAGTGCTTGGTTGTACATTTAATTTAAGGTTAGAGTTTAGGGTTTAGTAGGGTTTAGGTTTAAAAGGGGTTATGGTTTAGAAGGATTTAGGGTTTAGAGTTTTGTAAAGCGTTTAGGGTTTTTGCAAAAACCCTAAACCCCAAACTCCAAACCCTAAGCCCTAAACCCCAAACCATGAACCCTAAACGCAACACTTTAACACATGTGTTATTAACTTGTGAAACCCACTAAAAAACAAAGAAAAAAGACTCGTTGAAGGTATGTCTTGAGGGATAGCAAATCGAAGAGAAGAAAACGCTGAATTTTACGGTGCAATTTTCATAATTTTTCGATTTGGCGTTTGTGACATATTAAAGTTTGGGGGTAAATGAGTTTTGTACAAATGACACAATAATTTTCTAAAGAATGGGAGTACAAATAATATTATGCAAAGAGAATGTTTCACATGTACAAAACTCACTTACCTCCAACATCAATTATCTCACAAACGACAAATCAAAAAATTATGAAAATTGCACCATAAAATTCAGCGTTTTCTTCTCTTCGATTTTCCGTCCCTCAAGGCATACTTTTGACGAGTTTTTTTTCCTTCTTTTTTGGTGGGTTTCACATTAAACTAACACACGTGTTAAAGTGTTGCATTTACAATTTAGGGTTTGGGGTTTAGGATTTAGGGTTTGGGGTTGAGGGTTTTTGCCAAAACCCTAAAACCTAAACGCCAAACCCTAAACCCCAAACCCTAAACGTTTTACAAAATTCTAAACCATAAATCTTACTAAACCATAAACCCTAAATCCTAAACCTTAAACCCTACTAAAACCCTAACACTTTCTGAACCCTAAACCTTAAATCCTACTAAACCGTAAACCCTAACCCTAAATTAAATGTACAACTAGCAATAACATATATGTTAATAATTTATAAAACCCACCAAAAAAATGAAAAAAAAAATCGTCGAAAGTATGCCTTGAATGACGGCAAATCGAAGAGGAAAAAACGTTGAATTTTATGGTGCAATTTTCATAAATTATTGATTTGCCATTTGTGAGATAATTGATGTTGTGTGTAATATCCGCAATTCAGGCCTAGAAGTTTTATACTATTTCTTGAATTTAATTGAATATCTAAGGTGTTAGGAAATAGTTTTGAGTTGGTTAGTTGAAATAAATTGGAACATGAGTGTATATCCAATTGTGATTGAAATATTATTAATGGTTTTAAATTAATAATGTTGTCGGTAAAATAAAATGTTTGGACTCGCGAATGGTTTCCGGGTTCCAGACAATAGGTCAAGAAGGGGATAAATTACACTGTGTATTAATTGGAGTCGGTTGAGGAGCCGACTTAATTCTTTTAAACCTTTTCTTGTTTCTCATTTTTCCCTGATGAACAAACAAACACAAAAGTGAGAAATTAAAAGAGAGAAATGAAAGATTGAATCTTGTTCTTGTGAATTCAGCATACTTTATCATCATCATCAGATTTCATCACTATCATCACTTGTTCTTCATCAAGTAGTAAGTATCCTTATTATGTATACATGATCTTAATTGATTGATTTTGATTGAAATTATATTAGTGATGTTATTTGATGTTACAAGAAGCTTGTTGATGATTGTTAGACATTAGAAACCTTGATTGAGCTGATTTAGTATCTGGGTATTGTGTTTTGGGTTTACAATTCGGGTTTGGGGTTTTATCAGATCGCAGTTTGCTGGGACGGAGGTAGTACCCGGCCGGTACTTACCTTACCCGGCTGGTTGTTCATGTTTGGTTGGTACCCGGCGGGTAATGACCCGACCTGGCGGGTAGTGTGAATTGAGGAAGAACCCGGCTGGTAAAAGGGGTAACCGGCGACTTCTCTAGGCTTTAAAACGTGTTTCAGTTCTGTTACCACATTTAGGAAATTACCCGGATGCTTGGTTGATTACCCGGCTGATGAAGTTGGGTACCCGGCGGGTACTTGGGTTACCCGGCGGGTACTTGGGTTACCCGGCGGGTAGAAGTTCGTTTGTGTGACTTTTGTTTTAACTTAGATACTTGAACAGTTTAATACTTGTTGTATACTTATACATGAAATGGTATAGAGTTGTTAAGTATCATTTGATGATTGTTTATCATAATTAATATGATAGGTTGTGAATGAGACATTGTGATATGTTATATGATTATAACATAAGTTTATTGCTGTAATGAGTTACTAACTCGTTATTCTGTTTTATTCTCAGATTGAGAGAATGCTCAGTAATATTAGACTTCTGAGCGTGCAGCTGAGGTATCGGTGAGTGGACCTGGAACCCTCAGCATGATTTAGTTGTAACAGTTGGTTACAACGATTAATTGTAGTTAATTGTAAATATTGTTAAATATATATGTTGTGATATTTGCTGTTGGCATTATCTGTGGTTGCTCTAAGGTCAACAGGGTTGGTTGGGCTTGGATGTTATGATTGGACGACACAGGGTTTTGTACACGTGTTGGTGTTATGGATCTGTGTGTCGTGTGAAAGTAACATCTGGCTATCGGTGTTGCTGTATATGTTGATACAGGCGGTTGATAAGAGTTCTTGAGGCTGTTGGGTACTCAAGGACCACCGATCCTCATGGGCGTTATGTGTTTACAGTTAATTGCTGAAGTTGATTGTTGTAGCTAAGTTACACTATTGATTGCAGTTCTATCTCACTTAGCTTTATGATAACCCCATCACTCTACTTCCTGCAGGTTATGTTTAGAAGGGCGGGCACGAAGCCTGTGTTTTGAAGGAATGTTTGACCGGCGTTCAACTCTGATATATTTTGCTAATAACAATGTTGAAATTATATAACACCTCGCTTTGGTTATATTGTGCTTGTAATAGCTTTTAAATGGTTATGAATTATGTTTTGGTGGAAAAAGGTTATGTACAATCTGTATATTATATTCAGACCTACGCTTCCGAGTTAAAACCATTATTAAAATGGTTTACAGAATGAGGGGTGTTATAAGTTGGTATCAGAGCATAGGTTTGGGCGAATTGAGCATTATAAATGTTCAATCCCAAATCTATTGTTTTGCAAGTCAAACATTCCTGGATATGGGATTTAGCATTGTATGTGAATCAATTAGTAGGTAGGTACTAATGATTAACAAGTTTTGAGTTGTTGTTGTGATTACAGATATGGCAGATAATGATCAACCGACCAATATCCCTAACAATACCTCCATGGTTGATATTCCTCCTTTTGGTATTCATAATGATAGTCATGGGCAGACTGGTACTTTATTTTCAGCTCATGAGGGTACCGACGGGGATGAGTATATATCCCAGATAGAGCGTGAATTACTTGAACTTAGAGAATATAAACGACAGACAGAAGCGGGAACATCTCAACAACAGTTTCAGCATCAACAAACTGTATTTGGTACTGTTCCACCATATTTGGTATCTACAGTTCAGACATCTACATCAGTACCATTTTCTGCTTCTGGACCTTTTGATTATCGGATTCCAATATTTCTACCGCCTCAACAAAAGCATGTGTGTTCTTTTAAGAATTTCATGAATAGTAAACCGTCTAAATATCATGGTAGTTCAAATCCCTCTGTGACTTTGGATTGACTGAGAGACACTAAAAGAAAATTTGAGGTTTGTCGTTGTGAAGATGAGATGAAAGTTCCATATGCAGTACAACTCCTTAAAGGACAGGCTATGGTTTGGTGGGATTCAATTACTGCAGCCTTGAAACCTCAGCAAAAGGAATCTATTCGATGGTCAGATTTCTATAATGAGGTTTGTAAGTAGTACTGTTCTGATTTTGACATGTCTCGTATTAGACGAGAGTTTATGGAATTGCATTTGATGGATGAAATGTCTATTGATGAGCTGATTTCTCAATTTTCCGAGAAACTAAGATTTGTTCAGCAGTGGGTTCCAAATGATAAAACCAGAATAGAACATTTTGTTGGGACTTTGCCACCAGAGTATCGTACTACAGTGAGATTAGCTGGTTCGCTTTCTCAAGCTTTTAGTCTAGCTCGTGCTGTTGATGGTGATTTTCGAGCTAGGGATAAACAGAATAAAAATAAAGAGTTGCAACAACTCAGAGGTGATTTATCTAAGAACAAGAACAAAAAGAAAGGGCAAAGTAAATCAGATGTGGGAAGTAATATGGTTGATCGATCCACTTGGTGTTTCAAATGTAAATCTAGTCATGTTGGATCATGTATTGTTCAAACTGCTAGATGTATAAAATGTGGATTGTTTGGACATGAAATTAAGGATTGTAATTATCCTAGTTTTGTTTGTTGGAATTGTCAGAAGGAAGGTCATCGTGCAGGTGAGTGTCGGGAGGTGATTAGGCAAGGATCGGGTTTGGCCGGTGCGTCGTCATCATCTAGCCATAAGCGGAAGAATCTGCCATCAGTTGCTAGCTCAGATTTTCAGATGACAGTTGATAAGACTGTCAGGACAGATGACGTCATTTCAGGTACTTTCGTATTAACTCTGTACTAGTACATGTTTATGTGACTTAGAGTTAATTGTACCTTTATAGTTGTTTGTTGTGTGATAAACTGAAATTAACCCTACTGTGATAGTTAATTCTTTTAAATTAGAATTAATTGATGATAAGATAATTCAGGTTGCCACGTAAGTGACTGGAATTAGTATTTGATAGTGGGTCATACTTTTGAGTTGAATTTTGTTGTTGTCAATCTTTAGTTTAATAAGATTTTGACATGTGTTGATCAGTGTGACAATGTCAATGTGATAAGATGCGGGAAATTAATGATTACCCTTATCACGGATGAGTTGTATAATTTGACTTGAGGGATATGAGGAAATGATTATTCCTTGGATTAACTGTGAAATGAATAGCAGGAAATGATCCTATGACATTGAAACAGTTGTTGTGTCAGACTTTGACTTTACACTACTTGATGGATTTAATAATCCTATAAAGTGTTGTGATATATTTCACGGGATTAAATCGTGTTGTGATATAATGAGATCGAGTTATTGTTTATATTTTATGATAGCCTAAGCTATGTGAAGGAATTATCCTATCCTTAACTTAGAGTTTGTAATTGTTGTTTTACATTAAACTCATGGAGACATTGTTGATGGATAAAACAAATCAAAGATTTGATTGTTGAACTTGATATTACCCAGAAAGAGATGATATTGTGAAAAGATTGTGATGGAATTTATCCTATGTATTTGAAAATCTTTTCAGACTTAGTGGATTGATTGAAAGTTATTCAGCTTGAGGAGTTGATGGATTATAATCCAAAAGTTGAAAATTTGTTATTAAACAATGATAGTATATTAAAGATTGTTCAATCTTATGTGGAGTTCAGTTTGTTTGAGATTATTGAGATGTGATCTTAAACTGAGATTTCTGAATGTTGATTGATTGTGCATTCGAGGATTGTATAATGATTTGACATCATCATATCGATGGATTATCATGGATCGAATGTGACATTATTGTGGATTCTGATCATTATGTTTCAAGTATAAACCGTGTATTGATTGAGCCTTGTGGATGTTATGCGATTGCATCATGTTGGATTATTGAGTTGGATCAGATTTCGAGGACGAAATCTCTTTAAGGGGGAGAGATTTGTAACATCCGCAATTCGGGCCTAGAAGTTTTATACTATTTCTTGAATTTAAATGAATAGTTAAGATGTTAGGAAATAGTTTTGAGTTGGTTAGTTGAAATAAACTAGAACAGGAGTGTATATTCAATTGTGATAGATAAATTATTAATGGTTTTAAATTAATAATGTTGTCGGTAAAATAAAATGTTTCGACTCGCGAATGGTTTCCGGGTTCCAAACAATAGGTCAAGAAGGGGATAAATTACACTGTGTATTAATTGGAGTCGGTTGAGGAGCCTACTTAATTCTTTTAAAACCTTTTCTTGTTTCTCATTTTTCCCTGATGAACAAACAAACACAAAAGTGAGAAATTAAAAGAGAGAAATGAAAGATTGAATCCTGTTCTTGTGAATTCATCATACTTTATCATCATCATCATCAGATTTCATAACTATCATCACTTGTTCTTCATCAAGTAGTAAGTATCCTTATTATGTATACATGATCTTAATTGATTGATTTTGATTGAAATTATATTAGTGATGTTATTTGATGTTACAAGAAGCTTGTTGATGATTGTTAGACATTAGAAACCTTGGTTGAGCTGATTTAGTATCTGGGTATTGTGTTTTGGGTTTACAATTCGGGTTTGAGGTTTTATCAGATCGCGGTTTACTGGGACGGAGGTAGTACCCGGCCGGTACTTACCTTACCCGGCGGGTTGTTCATGTTTGGTTGGTACCCGGCGGGTAATGACCCGACCCGGCGGGTAGTGTGAATTAAGGAAGAACCCGGCTGGTAAAAGGGGTAACCGGCGGCTTCTCTAGGCTTTAAAACGTGTTTCAGTTCTGTTACCACATTTAGGAAATTACCCGAATGCTTGGTTGATTACCCGGCTGATGAAGTTGGGTACCCGGCGGGTACTTGGGTTACCCGGCGGGTAGTAGTTCGTTTGTGTGACTTTTGTTTTAACTTAGATACTTGAACAGTTTAATACTTGTTGTATACTTATACATGAAATGGTATAGAGTTGTTAAGTATCATTTGATGATTGTTTATCATAATTAATATGATAGGTTGTGAATGAGACATTGTGATATGTTATATGATTATAACATAAGTTTATTGCTGTAATGAGTAACTAACTCGTTATTCTGTTTTATTTTCAGATTGAGAGAAGGCTCAGTAATATTAGACTTCTGAGCGTGCAGCTGAGGTATCGGTGAGTGGACCTGGAACCCTCAGCATGATTTAGTTGTAACAGTTGGTTACAACGATTAATTGTAGTTAATTGTATATATTGTTAAATATATATGTTGTGATATTTGCTGTTGGCATTATCTGTGGTTGCTCTAAGGTCAACGGGGTTGGTTGGGCTTGGATGTTATGATTGGACGACACAGGGTTTTGTACAAGTGTTGGTGTTATGGATCTGTGTGTCGTGTGAAAGTAACATCTGGCTATCGGTGTCGCTGTATATGTTGATACAGGCGGTTGATAAGAGTTCTTGAGGCTGTTGGGTACTCAAGGACCACCGATCCTCATGGGCGTTCTGTGTTTACAGTTAATTGCTGAAGTTGATTGTTGTAGCTAAGTTATACTGTTGATTGCAGTTCTATCTCACTTAGCTTTATGCTAACCCCATCACTCTACTTCCTACAGGTTATGTTTAGAAAGGCGGGCAGGAAGCCTGTGTTTTGAAGGAATGTTTGACCGGCGTTCAACTCTGATATATTTTGATAATAACAATGTTGAAATTATATAACACCTCGCTTTGGTTATATTGTGCTTGTAATAGCTTTTAAATGGTTATGAATTATGTTTTGGTGGAAAAAGGTTATGTACAATCTGTATATTATATTCAGACCTACGCTTCCGAGTTAAAACCATTATTAAAATGGTTTACTGAATGAGGGGTGTTATATTGTGAGTAAATGAGTTTTGTACATGTGGAACATTATCTTTGTACATATGGAGCATTCTCAATTTCTCATTGATTATTCAATACTTCCAAAAATTATTGTACTTCCTTAAACTCGTCTCTCGATATTGATATTACGTAGTACTCCCTCCGTCCCAATTTTATTGTCCCCAGACAAAAAACACGCAGTTTAAGAAAACATCTCCATCTCTCTTACTTTTTCGTAAGAAGACAGTTTTACCCTTTACTTTTTACCTACCTTTTTGTCTTGCATATATAAATTAGGGGCAAAAATGAACTTTATCTCATTATTCTTATCTATTTATGGAAGTGGACAATTAAATTGGGACATCCCAAAAAGGAATACCCGACAATAGAATCGGGACGGAGGGAGTAGTTTCATTTGAAGTTTGAAGATATGTATAAAAATAATTATTATAATAATTATAATTTATAATAACTATAATGAATGAACGAATTAATTATTATTATTATTATTATTATTATTAAATTATTAATATATAATTTAAAAAGCATTTACTATGCAAAGACATAACGGAGACATACCAAAGAAACAATACAATTTCTAAAACCTCTGAAAACCACCACTACTACAGCCGGCTAACTCACCGGCGATTTTGAATCTTTATTCCCTCTGCCGTCGAAGGTAGTGTCAATTTCAATATCTAATTTACAATTTTCCTAATTGTCATCAATCACCATGTTTTCTCTTAATTTTGCCCTAATTTCTTTTATTTCAGACGGAAAGTGAATTATACTTCGATTACGTCATCGATCTATTAATTGATCTAGTATAATTTACGGTTAGTGTTCTTAATTGAACTTGATTTATACTGGAGGTGTATAATTTTGTTCTTAATTAAATAGTGTTTTTGTTAGGGTTTGTAGTAGGTATCGCATCTTGTTTCAGATCTGAATTACTTCATTTTATTGACGTAATATAAATGCTAATGTATAGAGTTATTGTTATGCTTTATGTGTGTTACTCATTGGTGCTACTTTTTATAAAGTTGTGATGTGGATGGTTTATGGTTGATAAGATATCTAAAAAGGAGTCAACTTTTAGGGTGCAAGTTTGTGTGATTTTTGTAAGATTTGGTAGAAGGATAGTTGTTTGTTGATATTACCTTAGGAAATACATATTGATATAACATTATATAGATATACCTTTATGTATATATATTCTTACATTGTGTAAAATATGTTTTGCAGATTATAGAATCAGTTAGCTAGCAAGAAACTGTTTAAATCACTTGCTTTTGACAATGAAGAGTGGTGAACGAGCTGTGAATATTGCTCTAGCAGGTTCTGGTTTTTTTCTCCCTTTTGTTATTATATGAAATGATCTGTAGTTTTTGATGATCGGAGAACTTATCTACCATAGCATGTTGGTTTTGCAGGTCTCACACTGCTACCTCTAGTTATGAAGGTAGACCCAAATTTAAATGTCATTTTGACTGCATGCCTCACAGTTTTTGTGGGATGTTACCGTTCTGTGAAGCCCACACCTCCTACTGTAAGTTTACAGCTTCCATATTTTATATATTTCCAAGTTTTTGTTCTCTTTTTGTGGCTGACATCTAGTCTTACCTGTATCTTTTTCCACAGGAGACAATGTCTAATGCACATGCCATGCGTTTCCCTCTAGTTGGCAGTGCGATGCTTATGTCTTTGTTCTTGCTTTTTAAGTTCCTGTCAAAAGACTTGGTTAATGCTGTCCTGACATCCTACTTCTTTGTGCTTGGCATCCTCGCACTTTCGTATGTTATCTTTTGTAGTGATGTACGTTAAGCAAACAATATTTTCTGATGTTACTTATCACTCTATTTTTTGTTTAAATCTTCTACTGTAGGGCAACACTCTTACCTGCAATTAGGCGTTTTTTACCTACTAAGTGGAATGAAGATGTTATTCATTGGAAGTTCCCTTATTTTCAGTGTATACATTCTTTATCCAACAATATTAATGTTGTAACCCATATCTTGGCTGCTTATCTGTTGTTGATTTTTTATTTATTTTATTATTATTATTATTATTTATCATATTCGGTTTACCTCAAAGTTTTGGAACAAAATAGTTGTTGGATATCCTTTTTAGCTTTCCTGCTCTTTCCAAGTTGGAATTCATTAGTTTACCCACGTTTTCTTCTGATGTTCACCTTACGGATATCTCTAAAACTTATTTACAGCTATGGATGTGGAGTTCACAAGGTCTCAAGTTGTTGCTGCAATTCCTGGGACCTTCTTCTGTGTGTGGTATGTTGCACAGAAGCATTGGCTGGCTAACAATATTTTGGGTCTTGCATTCTGCATCCAGGTCTGATAATGCTACTGTATTTTATATTTATTTATTTATTTATTTGAAAAGGAGTGTTCAGTCGTTGTATACTTGTATCCGGTGCGTCTAAGTCATAGTACAAACTTCTAACTTGTGTTCTGCATTTCACCCATAAGGAAGTAAAAATTTGTAGATTATTTATCAATGCTTGTCTTCCTAGAGTTGCGTTTTATAGTTGAATATGTAGGAAAATGGGAAATGTTTGAGAATTGGAAATGACCTTTTTAATTCATTTTGTATTGATGTGGCCTTCTTCATTTGATGAATTTCTGATAAGAAACAAAAAAGTTCATATGAATTTGTAATTGCCAAAATGTTTCACTAAATTATGGGAATCAAATGCCATTTACAGTGACTTTCCAGTACACAGCTGTTTTTGTTCTTATTTAGTTTATATGCTACAATTTGCACATGAGTTCCATATGTGAGTGTATGGATTTCTTAGTTGTTCTATTCTTTCTGTTTGAAACAAAGCGGTGAAACACAAGAAAACTATTCATCTCTTTTTATTTTATATATGATAATAGGTTAATCTGTGTTAAACTTTTGTACTTGTCCTTGTGGCCACGGAGGTTCACCTACGACGACTCTGGGCCATCCGCATAGCGGGTAGTTGCCCCAAAACTTGTTAGCTCGCAAAGCGGGTCACATACTTAGGTTTTAGAAAAAAAACTTTTGTACTTTGTTTTGCTTCCGGTCTTGATTTTATTTGTGTTTTTTTTGAAGCATTTAATCTTCATCCCATGCTAGCTAAATATTATACTCTTTCTTCATTTTGCAGGGAATTGAAATGCTATCCCTTGGCTCATTTAAGACTGGGGCCATTTTGCTGGTAAGGAAGGTCTTTTTGAATGCATTCATTTTGTAATTGTTGTTAACGATGGGATTTATCTGGTGATATCATGTTTTAAATCTGCAGGGTGGACTTTTTTTCTATGATATATTCTGGGTTTTCTTTACCCCAGTGATGGTCAGCGTTGCTAAATCATTTGATGCACCTATAAAGGTACAATATGAATTTTGGTTGTGATTGGCAGATTCTTATCACATTTTGATGTTTTATTTTATTTTAACTGAACGGGTTTCTAACTATTTTGCAGCTTCTATTCCCAACTAGAGATGCTGTGCGTCAATTTTCTATGCTTGGTCTAGGTGACATTGTAATTCCAGGTATGTCATTTTTACTGCTTACTGGGTGATATATCTTTGATGTACCTATTGTGCGAAGTCAGGTTAATGTGGATTTTATGTTTGAATATTTAAGAAAAGCACGTAGGGATACCAGATTCACAATATCATATGAGCAAATCACTACAATTGGAATATGTAAATATATAAATAAGAATACATGGATTTTACTTGGTTAAATAATACTTTAAGAACCTCGTCTACAATTTCACTAGCAGGTCAATCTAATTGCTTTTGGGCTTAGACTAAGGCTTAGGTATTCACCACTCGCACACACGGTAGAAGTGTGCCTACGATATGCAATGGAAACAAAGCATAATGGTAAGAGAAGAACAAAAATATATTCAAAATAAAACGTTTTGTGTAGACACAACATAGACACTAGTTCAGCAATATGAGTTAATACAATGATACTGTAGCAATGTTTGCAATTCAGAGCATTATGTGTGTACCAATTTATTATTTAAAACTAGGTTTAAAACCCGTGCATAAACACGGGCCTTTTAAGAGAATTATATAATTAAATTTTAGATTAAAATTAAAGTATGTCATCAATTGAACCGTAAATTGCAAAAGTATATGATTTAGTATTTGCACGCCTTCTTTCTATCTCTTTCCTTTAATTTCCCAAATCACCTATGAAAAATTGATGCATAGCAACTTGTTTGAAATGCACTTTGAAACGTACAAGTTGAATGCTTTTTCATTATCACCCGTGTGATACGTAACAATAATGTTGTGATCGGTATAGATCGATTTGCAAGATTAAGTGATGTTTAGAACCATACTATTTTTTTTGTTAAATTTTGCAAGACGAATTACAATGATATTAAAAATGCCAGTTAAAATGTTACAAATATAAAAAGGAAAAAAACCCATTGATTTATAGTTCATATTTAATTTTTAATAATACTAACATCATTTCTATTATACATTGTGCTCACTACTAATAGTACTATTAGAGATGAGCAAAGACCAGATAAAACTGGTTTTCAGTCCAGTTCAAAAAAGTCCAGTTTTTTAACAGAAAATTAAAAACCAGTCTTTTCTAGGACTGGTCCAGTTTCAGTCCAGTTTTTTGCCAGTTTTGCCAGTTTTTCTTAGAATTTCAGTCCAGTCCCAGTCCAGTTTCAGTCATTTCCAGTCTTTTTTTTCATGGTCGATAATTTTATCAATAGTTACAATAAAATTTTAGAACCAATAGAAAAATCAATAAATGTGAAGTATGATTAAATTAAAATGTATATAATTGAAATTGATGATGTGAAAATAAATAAAAGTTTATAAATAAAGAAATAAAAATGTATCAAATACAATTTGACCTAAATTTAAATTTTATAAGAAAAGAAAAAAGTTAATAAACAATAAATAAACATAAATAGCTTATAATACATTTCAGTCTTTTTGCCAGTTTTAAACCAGTTTCAGTCTTTAACCAGTTTAAACTGATTTCAGTCCAGTTTTTAACCAGTCTTCTGACTGAAAAGTAGGACTGAATTAGGACTGTCAGGCAGTCCTAGGACCAGTCCAGTTTTTCTAGGACCGGTCCCAGTCCGGTTCAGGACCAGTTTCAGTCTTAGACTGTTTTGCTCATCTCTAAGTACTATAGGTATTATTAACATGAAAAAAATATAACAGGAAAGGTATTATTAAATTTCTAGCTTCACAACTTTCACAACTCTATAAGCAGCTAAATTTATGAAGCCCAGGTAGTTAACTCCGAAAAGATTTCTAGCTAAAGTAATAAGCTCAACTATGCACTAAAGTTCTTTTTCATGACATTAAGTTCAAGTTTAAGATTACTCCTTCTATCATTATAAATCATAAATTAACATCGATTGAGCGTCCACACAATTCGAATAAAGACCTTGGTTTCACAATGATGAAAATAAAAACAAATATAAAAAAAATATATTTTTAAATCTAAAGACTATGAAGAAAAATTATGTTGTTAAATAATCGCTGGTAAAGATGTCATCTACTCACACTAATAAGGGTTTAAATGGTATAAGAGATTCTGATAGAGTAAAGAATACTATAGATTAATGGAAAACTGTAATTGCCAAAACTTGTATTCAATATGCTTACTAACACATATAAAAAGTTTAGGCCCCATTTGATTCACAAAATTCGTAGGAATTTGATGGAATTAGAATATGAATTTCATTTCAAATCCTGTTTGGTTGACAAAATAGGATTCAAATTCTTGTGCATTGTGTTTGTTTCGTAAAACTGTAAGGAAAAGAAGAGTTAACGATATAATGGTTTCTGTTTAGTGATAACTCCAAAGTTGTTTTGACTTTTCACTTATTTTTCACTTCTGAGTGTTACAATTTTATTTTTAAAGATTTCGTATAAGACCAAAGCCAGAAAATACTTGATTATCTATGTGCCTACCGAAAAATATCAACACAAAAATACTATACTTAAAGTGATATAATGTAATTTAATTTTATTAAATTTATTAATACGATTTTAAAGTATTTATAAATTATTATTACCAATTTGAAAATGTAATCCTATTTTATTTACGTAGTCAATCAAGTAAATAATAATTAAATATTAAATAAATATAATTTATTTGTTTTAGATAAAATTGTTGAATAAATATAATTGATTACGTAAGTGCTTTTAAGATATCTTTATTATTTAGAAAAAAATATTAATAACTAATAACACGTATACAACTATACATATATGATTATTATTTGATTTAGTTTATAAATTTAAGGATTATTTTTATTTTATTTTTAAAAGAGAAATTTTAGGCAAATTGCGAAATCTGATTGGTTAATTGGATGGTTGATAAAATTGAAGAATCTGATTGGTTAATAGGTGGTAATTTTTTAAAAAATTTCATTAGGACAAGTTTTCTTTTATTAATATTTAGAAGAGCGTTTGGCTGTTTACACATCTGTATGCTGGTCATCAGGTATTTTTGTTGCCTTGGCACTGAGATTTGATGTCTCACGAGGAAGAAAGAGTAACTACTTCAAGAGTGCTTTCATGGGATATGCAGTTGGTGTGATCCTTACGATTGTTGTCATGAACTGGTTTCAAGCTGCGCAGGTTGGTATTTTGTAGTCATGTTGGATAAAAATCATTTAAACCTTTTAGAATGGAAATATTTAGGTCTTATCTAGTCGGTGAATCTAAATAATCGAATGTTGACTTTTGTTTAGCCTGCTCTTCTATACATTGTACCTGCGGTTATTGGGTTCTTGGCTGCGCATTGCATATGGAATGGAGAGGTCAAAGCGGTAAGCCTTGTTTACATGAGAAATGTTCTTGCATGTGTTTTGAAAGATCTGTTGTAGAGGTGTCTATTTAGCTGGTCAGGCAGGTTGGGCGTTGGGTTGAAAGTTGAAACGGGTTTGGGTCAAAATGTGTTTATTTTTAGTACCTTTTTAAAGGAACCAGACCGCTATGGGCTAACCCGTATATAATTTTTTTCCAGATTAAGATTTTTGTTGTAGATAGTTTATTGTGTTACGTCCTAATACAAAACTACAGTATTTGTTTCCCCCTTTTTTTTAAAGTAAAGCTATTTGGAAGGTGCGTACGATAGAATACACTTTGTACGACTTTTGACCTTCATATTAGTTACTTTTCAAGTTACACCTTTTTGACCCGTTGTTATTGATAAAACATAGCCCTTTATCAACCCATTCTTTTCTTTTATGATTTTGTAAATGATACCTTTACTTCGAGCATATATTCTAATCTAATATGATATGATGGTGTTGTCCTTTGGCAGTTACTGGATTTTGATGAGTCAAAAACAGCTATTGGTGGTGATGGTGATATTAATGAGAATACAAGCAAAAAAGTAGAGTGAGATGAAAATCTGACTTACAAAATATAGTTATAGACGGTAGGAAGAGACCGTGCTTTTTTAAATTATCTTTTATACTTTTTTTCACTGACATTGTAACTCCAATCTTTTTGGTTAACTTATGCAAGTAGATTTTGGAGTTAAACTTTTTTCTTGGTATTCGAGCTCTAATCTTTATCGACTGTTATAATCTTGAACATGTTGATAGGCTAGATAGTCGGAGTCTCTTAGAAGTTGAAGGCTAGATGACCACTGGATAGGTCAACCTGTATATCAATATTTACTACCTGGTCAAAGAATTGGTTAGGAAATTAGTATGTCTATTCTCTCGAAGGAGGCACTAATCTGTTGTAGGCCTTCTATGGTTAATGGGCACGATCGACCCGAGTCTTACCGAATTTTGGGGCCACACCCTATCTGAACCACCCAAATTGTCATCACGGGTAGTTGGGCGGGTATCAAGTTATTTGAATAGGGATTTTGGTTCGGGTTGTTACGATATGCAAACTTGTTATTTATAGCACACACGAAATAGGATGTGTAAACACACGAAATGTACATCATATGTAGATACACAACCGCACTGGTACCATATAAACAAACATAGTATCATCTCTACATAAATAATACATTTAAAGGCACACCCGTATGAAAGTTATTTCATCTCTTTTTGAACAAATACCCGTACATGTAATATCCACTAGTAGTGTTGTGATTTTGAGTTATAAAAGTTAATAAAAGTTAGAATGTTCATCAAATTTAGATAAATTATTCATTAACCTACATCATACATTTCCTTATAACACTTTGTACAATGGCATGTTCTTCTATATAATGGCGGCCTTATTTGGTGAGTCCAAGTATACCAACAACTTTATAGTCACATAACACTTTATTCGGTGTTTCTTTCGCCTGCAATACGGTGAAAGAAAAATAAGAATGGTACTGAAACAATGTGACCACTGTAGCTAATTTTTTTTGTTCATTAGTTTGCATTTTAAACTGTGCTCTAATAATATGGAAGAAGATAAAAGGGTCTTGTTAAAACTAAAACTATTTGATACGTATTCAAAATTTATATGTTTAATAATTTTTCATTTCAATTAAGCCCTGTGATTCACTTTCTCCCTCACAGTTACGCTACTCAATGTTCTTCAAAAAACTACATGCACATGACAACCACCATATTTATTATTTATATCCGCCGCATACCGCAGGTCTTCACTAGTTTATAAATCAGACATCGTAAATTTATTCTTAAAATGAAATAACTAGAAGCTCATTGTGGCCCTATTCAAAATCCATAAAAATAACAGAGGCCGAAACATAAAAAGTCACATTCTAAAAGGAGTGAAATATAAAACCACAAAAAATATTTGGTTGGTTGGTAAAATCGCCTATACGAGCGCCCCCTTTCCATCACAACTCACCACTCTCTTTCGAACTAAAAACTCTCAGTGTGTGTAAACACACAATCTTAATCGAGCTAAAAACACTTTTTATTGATTTTTTCGATCAGAATGGAATCAGATTACGGAGTTCCACGTGAGCTTTCTGATCTACAAAAGAGTCGAACGTTATACAAACCTGATCTTCCGCCTTGCCTTCAGGTTGATAATTATTAACAATATGTTTGATTCAGATTTGTTGTTGTTTTATATATATATATATATACATATGTATGTATACTTGTGTATCTATAGGCATTGTATTGATTTTGTTAGGTTTTATATTGTGTAAGTACGGATCGAATCAAGGATTCGTAGTGTATGTAAAGTTTATGAATATTCATTGATTCGATGTGATTGAAATAGATCTGACACGTGCAGATCACGTGAGACCTTTTGTTGTAGTTGTAGTTGCTGTTGTTCTTTATTCGTTTCACCTTTTTGGTTGCTTTGTGAATACTTTGAGATTCAGTTTGACTGCTTTATTTGTTCAGTATAGTGATTTTAATTTTAATATTATATTTATATTTATTTACAGACATATAATAGTTAGTATTTTTTACTTTTATGTTTTCTTTGAGTTTGGAGTATCTGTGATTTTATAGCTTAAGAGAGTGATTTATGATATTTTACATAATATGATAATGATAATAAAGGAATTGCGTTTAGGTTGTGCTAGAGTGATGTATGCTTGACTTTTATGACACGTCATATCTAGTCATCTTTCATCTAGACATGTGTTTGGGGTGCTTGAATGTGGGTCTAAATTGAAGTTGAAATAATAAATTTTGGAGGTTTGCGGATGGGTTGAGACGTCGAGTATCAGCTCATTTATTAGTTGCTCGGCTTGACATGTTTGTAATGTGGTCAAACTTGAAGAATGTGTTATCGTTTGACCTTGAGCTTGATGCTTGTTAAATTATTAGAGTTTATATTAGGGAAGAGCTCATTTACGAGCTCAAGCTTCATAATCTTGTTTCATGGCTCGATCTTGAGCCCATTAGCTTGTTTATACTCGAGATATTGAGTTTGAAATTTATTAGTTACTTGTATAAACTAGGCTCGTTTGATTTGTTCGACGTGGCTTGTCCAACTCGGAATAATTAGCTTGTGTAGTGTGTTAATTTCTCGACTTGTTTATGACCCTATTTAAGAGAGTGATTGAGTGTTATGTGATGTAAGAAAAGTGACTACTGAGAAACATGTAAAGTTATCTAAGTAACTGATAAGTTGTGATTATTTGAAGCGGCAATAGTAAGGTTCAAATTGCACAAACAAACACCATTTTTACGCGGTTTTATTATGTCATGACTTTTGATGATATATCAGGATTATGAACCATGTTTTATGGGTTGCTACACAGGGAACTGCTGTGAGAGTAGAGTATGGTGATGCAACTGCTGCAGCAGATCCTTCTGGTGCTAGTGCCATTGCTCGATCTTTTCCTCACACTTATGGTCAACCTCTGGCTCATTTTTTCAGAGAAACATCTAAAACTGCTAATGCTCAGACTATCAGTGAGCATCCTGCAGTGAAGTATGGTTTTCTTTATTTATTTCTTTATTACAATATATCAATTCTTGATGAAAATTTTGGAAAATTAGTGAATTTTCTCATACTCTCGATTTAGTAGTAGTTGTTTTCTATCAGTTTCGTCATTTATATGTGTGATACTATTTCATTTATAATTGTGCATTTAGGGTTTAAGTGTCTAAAATGATAAATAAAATTGTTATTATAGTTCACCTCATACTTTTTTTTGAGGGTACTGCATACTCCGATTGAAGATCCTAGGTCCACCGAATTCCATATTGTTTGAATCTCACAATACTATCTGCTTACTATTTTTTCTTTCAGGGTTGGATTGGTTTTCTGTGGTAGACAATCTCCTGGTGGACATAATGTTGTGTGGGGTCTTCATGAAGCTCTCAAAATTCACAACCCGAAGAGTACTTTGCTTGGATTTGTCGGTAGGCATTTAAGCATTTCTTATGCTTGCTTTCTATATGAGGGTTTAATTCTATCTCTAGGGGCGGGAATGTGGTAAATTGGGATATGTACTCATGAGAACTGTGTTGTTCGTGTAATCAGGTGGTTCTGAAGGTTTATTTGCTCAAAAAACTCTCGAGATCACAGATGATATTCTAGCAACCTACAAAAATCAAGGTATTTCTGAGAAATATGTAGTTATGTAATTCTGGTTTTATCTTTTGTTCTTAAAGTAATTTCATTTGTGAATGTTAAATCTTTAAGGTGGCTATGATTTGTTGGGACGAACCAAGGATCAAATTAGAACCACAGAACAAGTAAATTCTGCTTTGGCAGCATGCAAGGCCTTGAACTTGGATGCACTAGTCATCGTAGGAGGTATATATATGTGAAGTATGATGAAAGATAGTAAACATACACTTTTTGACACGTTGTTTACTAACTCATGCTTTCATGAAGGGGTAACGTCTAACACAGATGCTGCTCAGCTTGCTGAGACTTTTGCAGAAGCAAAATGTGCTACAAAGGTAGATGAAAGGTTTCTATAATGTCGAGATTATATTACGGATAAAAGTTAGAATGAAATACTTCATGGGAAAAAATGTGTAATACAATCCTTAGAAATGAAACAAGTTTTTTATTTGAATGGAGATGTCTCAGACACTAATTTTACTTTTGCACTGTATATGCAATATTGTTGACGTTTGTATGTATTTTCACAGGTGGTTGGAGTACCAGTTACCTTGAACGGAGATCTTAAGAACCAGTTTGTTGAAGCAAATGTTGGTTTTGATACTATCTGCAAGGTTAGATCCTATGATTTCAACTTCATTTATAGTGACAAGTGTATTCAATTGTTACGACTTATGATTCTCGTATGCTGGTGTTCTTATGTAATAAATATTTTTTTCTGATGAAATGACTATTAATCTGAGAATTGTAAGTTGGCTTTTGTATTATAGGCAACTGAGCTATTCATATCTTCTGAAATAAACTAGGTTGCTTAAGTTCTGCGGACTTAAATCCTTTTGTGATTTGATGTTAACAGTTATCACTTAACAGAATGTTTTTATACTTGTAGTCACTGGTTTGTTTTCCTTTAGGTTAACTCTCAACTCATTAGCAATGTCTGCACCGATGCTCTTTCTGCCGAAAAGGTAAGCCTTTCATTGAAATAATTGTGGTGCTCTTAGTTACACTGATGTTGATATAGAGTTGGAAAGCGGGATAAACAAACAATTCTTTGGTGTGAGTCGAAATGGGTTGGGTTGAACTGAAATGCTTTTTGTCCATAATTTATATCTTTAATAATTAGTAGCATCTCAAAGTATAATATTATTTTATCAATAAAATTGATTATAGAGGCTTTGTGCATTAGCAAAACCGCTTATGCGACTTGTGAGACCTATTTGATCTGTTTGCCCCAGTTATTTTTATGCTAGTTAAACCTCTCTGACCTGTCAGTGATAAAACATACCCCGTATCGATTCATTCATAAGTGAATGGGTTGAATTACCACCTCTAAGTAAATTCCATGCTGAAGCTTATTCCATGTGCCTTCTTGCTGCTATGTTACTTAATGTACCAAAGTTTTGTTAAATCTAATTGTTCTTCTTTATTTCCAGTACTACTATTTTATCCGGCTTATGGGTAGGAAGGCATCTCATGTTGCTGTGGAGTGCACTCTGCAGTCACACCCTAACATGGTGCTTTTACATTCTCTTCCGTTATAATACGTGTTTTTCTACAATGCTTCTTGTTCCTCAGACTAAGCTTATATATCTTCGTTGTAGGTTATCCTTGCTGAAGAAGTTGCTTCTTCAAAGCTTACCCTCTTTGACTTAACCAAACAGATTTGTGATGCTGTGCAAGCCAGAGCAGAGCAAGGTTTGTGGTGGTATTTGAAGTTTCTAGAGTTGACAATATCGACCTACTTGCGATTGGTAGATTTGGGTTGCGTTTTATCTCAAACATAACAACTAATTTTTTTTATATATTTTGGCTAATAAAGGAATGGGTCAATTGGAATGAAAGTCGGCTAAAGTTTATAATTATTACATGAAACCACCTAAATCGTCTTTTTTTTTTTCTTCCAAAGATTTATTTATATTGTTTTTGTTCTTTAGTCACAAGTAACACATGAATTATTTATAATGATTTCAAAGTAAGCATAAAGAGTGATAGTGGGTTAAGCTGACTGAATCCAAACCGCCGTACTAAAAAAGGACTCCTTGCAACCTGAATATGCTTTGACTTGCATCCAGCCTACATGCCTTGCCCATCTTATCACTTCTAGTATAGTGCTGTTTATACTGCAGTGCTTGTCAATAATAGTATATCTCTAAAGTTTTGTTCATTTTTAGACAAGAATCATGGTGTGATCCTACTTCCGGAAGGGCTTATAGAAGGCATCCCTGAAGTTTTTGCACTATTACAGGTAACTAATGCTTGACAGACTAGTTTTCTTTTTGCACCTTGGTGTATAGTCCCAATATACCTTTATAGGTTTTCAAGTCCTTTTTTGGGTCAGTTGTTTTTCTTCCCAGTAGGCACTTAATAAATCCCTTAATGACCCGTATGTTTCAGGAGTTAGCCATTAAATCCTTAAGGCCAATATTTCCTTTTTTCTTTTCATTTGAGCCAGGATCTGATTATAGTTGTAAATTAAACTTTTTAGTTCGTATCATTTGGTTAAAATGTTAAATAATGAAACACATTCGAGAGAATTCATTCAGCTGTTTTCTCAAATAACTTTGGCATTTAACGTCTTCTTGTCTCTTAGTTGACACTGTTATCCAGATGAATTTTCTTTACCCACAAATAACTTTCTAGTGCGTATTACCCTGCCTAGATTTTTAACACGTTGTTGCAGGAAATTCATAGTCTTCTCCGACAAGGTGTCTCTGCTGATAATATATCAACAAAATTGTCACCTTGGGCATCTGCTTTGTTTGAATTTATGCCGCCATTCATTAGGAAACAGGTATGTGTTAACATAATGTTGTACATTTGCAAAATACCCATATCTTAAACCTGTATGTCACTTCTCATATAAATTACCATATCTGTTGCAGCTTCTTCTTCATCCTGAGTCAGATGACTCAGCCCAGTTGTCCCAGGTACTTCTTCCACGATACTCATAATACCGTAAAAATTGTTGCAAACTGCGTTTCACAAGCATTGATTGTTGCATACATTACTTTTCAGATTGAGACTGAGAAGCTTCTAGCTGAACTTGTGGAAGCAGAAATTAACAAACGACTGGTATGATTCTGCTCTGAAGCTAGACGGCTTTTATACTACAATTATAGCTAATATTTTTTGAATATGTAAACAGAAAGAAGGTACATACAAGGGGAAGAAATTTAATGCCATCTGCCACTTTTTTGGCTACCAAGCTCGTGGTTCTTTGCCTTCAAAGTTTGATTGTGACTATGCCTATGTAAGTTCCTTCAGTTTAGTCTATCATTGTGAAAATTCCATTGTAAATAATAGCTACTTTACCTTAATTCGAAGCAATGATTTTGTAGGTCCTTGGACATATTTGTTACCATATTCTTGCAGCTGGTTTGAATGGTTATATGGCAACTGTCACTAACCTCAAGAACCCCTCAAACAAATGGCGCTGTGGTGCTGCTCCAATAACGGTAGGGTTTCCGATCCTTTCTATTTTAAGGACGTCAAAATGCTTTGGTTGGGTAGTGGGTTAAAATAGGTTTTAAATAAGGAAAATGATTTATAGGCCTAAATTGGTAAGCCTAAATCTAGACCTACTAATTTGATTGGTGGAGATTAAGAGAGAGAAAATTAAACCAATCAGACAGTTAGGTCTATTTGTAGGTTTGTGTAATTAGTCATGCATAGCATTACTCAAAACTATATGTGTTAAATACGATTTCAAAAACTTCGTTACTACTATAATATTGAAATAGTTTTAATAAAGCGAATTGTTAGGTTTATACAACAAAAGCACTCGTGGGACGACTTTCAAGTGTCAACTCGTTTGACCTGTTTAATTTTTGGTTAATTTTTATTTGACCTGTTAAAATAAGAAGCTGCTCAACCCTATTATGCATAAGTGAACGTGTTTATATTACTTTTATTCAATTTCATCAGCTTGTTAATAAGAAATTAAGAGTTCGCATTACAACCATCTTCGTTATCTTTTATGTTTTATCCTTTAATATGAAAGCTCAGATTACTACTGAAATATATGGATTAATAATTTATTTACTTTTGACTTGACATTCTAGGCTATGATGACTGTAAAGCATTATGGTCGTGGCTCGGGGGCTGCAACAGTTGGGAAACCTGTAGTTCATCCTGCTACTGTGGATTTAAGAGGCAAAGTTTACGAGTACGTGATGTTTCATTTCATTATTATTTTTAAGTATTCTAGTTGAGTAACCAATATGAGATTTGGTGATTAATGGTGGGGTTTGGTGCAGGCTGCTTCGAAAAAATGCAACAAGATTCTTGATGGATGATATTTACAGAAACCCCGGACCCCTTCAGTTTGAAGGTCCAGGTGCTGATTCTAAGGCTGTCAGCTTGTGTGTGGAGGACTTGGATTACATGGGCCGTATCAAGGAATTAAACGAATATCTTGATAAGGTATTATACCGGTTTTCATTCTTCAGTGTCTATTACAAGTTGCAAAATGGCAGATCAGGTTACAGGTCATAGTAGTTCTTTTTTGAAATGGGTCAGGGCGGACACGGAATGGTCCAGAACTTAGTTTCTGTTGTTTTATTTGTCAAGTATGATAACAAAACCTATATTATTTCTTAGTAATAACCTAAATATAGGGAAAGAATGATCAAGGAAGTGTTATTCTTATTTTCTAAATAAAAATAATAGACTTTGAGAGTCGTTTTTCCGATTTGGCACATTATTGATAAAATATACCAAGAATCAAGTAATTGATAGATCTTTTGAATAAACGAGTAATTCATGAGTGAATGGGTCGAAAGTTATATGTCTCATCTGCTCGCTTTGAACCTTACATTTTTCTGGGTATCACATATACGTAATAACGGCAGTCAGCATAACAAACATCCACGTAATGTACCTTTTGTCCTATGAGATTATAATGTTTTGAGTTCACACATAGTCTAAATTGACCGACTTGATGCCATGACCACATCCAACGATGGCGTTTATTAGTTGTATAAAACATGGATCATATTTCCTAAAGTTTTTTTTTTCATCATATAATCCTTGAGTTATAGATGGACTTCTTACATGGCACCATATTCATTATCCCACATAATCATGAGAATAAATACATGCATTAGTCAAAGGAGAATTAGGGTTTTCACGAGTTTATCATCTTACTTGACATTTCGGTTAAAGTTATTCTCCATGTCTACAGGTAAGAACGATTGTGAAACCCGGCTGTTCACAGGACGTTCTGAAAGCTGCATTGAGCGCCATGTCTTCTGTGACCGACATTCTTTCTGTCATGACCTCACAAAGCCTAGAGTAGCACATCACTTGGTCTGCTGTTTTCCTAACATTTATATTTTATGGTTCTTCCTCGACCCAAAGTACTCGAACCTCCATCAGATTTACAATGTTTTCTCCATTTTGGGATGAGTTTTATTTCTTCCTTTTTGAAGGCGAACAGTTAGATTTCAGATACCTGTATTATCATTCTGTGGTTTTTATTTTGGGGTCTGGTTTGTGGAAGTTTAAAAATGAGAAATAATGCTTTGACATTTGTCAATTTTTAGCCATCTTTGTCCTCTTGAAACACCAACAGTTGGTATTAGCTGCACATTGTGTAGTTCTTTTAAGTTTTAGGTAATGACACTTTGGTGCCAAAATTGGTGGGTAACGGTTCAAAACTGGTTACTACATCCTGCTTACATTTAGCTGGCTTTATGTGAATTTACACAATTTTTATTATTTATACACAAAGATATCTCCATCAGGATTTTTTATGTAAGCATATAAAAAAGTAGTGTATTTATCATCACCCTATTACGTGAGATTAATGACTACACATATGCAATGGTTAGAGATTATTCTAGCAAAGCGATCAATTCATTTGTATAGATACATTCCAAAAAAAAAATTAAATGCTTGACCACCTTGACTCATTTGGCCTGTTTAACAGGTAGTTTCATATGTGAACTAATCATTAATATTTGACATTTTTCAAATTGTAGTAGACTTCATATTACACATTATCATCTCAAATGCAAAGTTAACGTAATACATCTAAAATTTTCGAAAACTTCCCATGAAGTCGTTGACGTAACATCAGTTGATATTAAAGTTTAACCTATGAGGTGAAAGTGGAGGCATTTGTTTAACTTGGTGTTAAAAGGAATCTACTAATTATTACATATCATATCAATAAGAATCAAAGGAAAAAAGGAACTCCAATAAATCGAATAACTCTTTGTTAAAAACTTAACTTCGGTGAATGACACTGACCCATAACTTTGGCGGGGAGTGAAAAACGCTAGGGTCCCGGCGTTATAGGCCAATAACTTGACGACTCATGATGTCTTAATGTAAAGGGGAGTGATCCATACACCACCAAAAATTATGTACGAAATAAAACTTTCAAGTAGGGGTGAATATTTGTACCCGAATTCCCGATCTCGTACTCGTACCTTACCGGTACCAACCGACTTCAAACGGTTTGGTATTCGGTACTTACTTTAGGGCTAAAAATATAACCGATACCAACCGTTTTGGTACCAATATTTTTCCACTTTTCCCTCTTTGGTACCATATCTGAAATATACATGTTTTCTTTGTTATAGATCGATAGGTTCTTTCTATATTTTATAAGGATTTATTTGAAACGATATTTCTATGATCGTATGATATGTTTATTAATAAAAAAAATGATATTTTTTAGGCGATTAAGAAGTACAAAATTAGAGTAAGACCCTCACATATGAATAAGATTGTAATTTTATAGAAGTCTAGCTAGTACTCTTTGTCACACAAACAATCAAGTTTTTAGCACCCTAGTTAAATCAAATTTCAAACATATTGTTTGTTAATATAAAGCTAAGGATCGTGAATTGTGATATTACCAAATCACTTTACACGGTACAATAGCGTTGATGTATATGTATGTTTTTCTTCATCACTATCCATCTATGTCACTTAATAATGATTTTTTTTATTTGAGATTCATTGATGTTTACCTTCTTTGAATTTTATCGAGTACAAAAATACGTAGATATGTTTACTTATCATTCTATTATATTTTTTCGAAACGCCCCGATTTTATTTTCAAAAACTCGTTTATAAATGAATTAATCCTTCAAACAGCACAACTATTTATAATATATTATCCACAAACATCATACGCCACAATTTAACTTCACAAAATGTGCAATCATTTACCTGACCCATATTACAACAAAATACAATTAAGACCACATTTCCATCAAAAGATCAAGTTACTCAAAACAAATACCATACTCAAATGATCCCTAGTTTCTCAAAAAGGGCTTTCACATGTATCGTGAGCATATTAATCATAAGGGATTGATTTACTATCTCGATAGCAAGTCCCGTCACTAATTGATTTTTGGCTCCTTACCCGAATTCCCGCTAGTAGCACCTATCACCACAACATAACAACAAGGAATAAGCTTATAGCTTAGTAAGTAATGAAAAAGTGAATACAACAACAACAACAACAACAACAAGATAATGATCATACTCAAATGATCAATTAACAACACAAATAATGATCCTTAATGTACCCAAATTGGTTCCTACTCAAAGGAACACCACAATGGTGTCAATGCATAGACAACGAGATTTCTCAAGCCCCTTTGCTATCCTTGAATCCCCCATTGTAATCATACTCATATAACATACTCAAATGTCACATTATCAACTCATTTACCCATCACTAGTTAACACCCACTTAATCATCACTCAAGAATCTTAAGTGTAGTTAACTAGTGAATCCCCTCCCCCATTACTTACCTTTGCAAGTGGTTAATTAGCTCAACAAGGTCTCAAGTTACTCTTTGATTCACTTAATCACAATATCACATAACAAGATTACTCACTACTCAAAGTGATACCTCATTACTAATCAAACTCTCATTTAGCACATTACTAACTCAATAGTAATGTAACAATAACTCTTAAATTTATTCAAGAACACTAATTCGTAATTCAACTCAATATTATCTCAACTAGTCATAAACCTCTTCTTTCATAGATTCTAACATGCATATAGCTAGTTTAGTCACATTAAAGCAACAACAACACAATAACACTAAATTATCATCATCATCATCTTCGTCATCCTAATTCTCTACTTGAATCAAAATTATCAAGTTCTCAAGAATAACATCAAAACTCATCTATTTATATTTACACAAGCTCATTCAAAAACAATAATCATTATCTAACATTTTTACACCCAATACCCATCTTTTCCACAAAACCTAACTTAGCATTCATATCCAACACTATGAAAAACATCAAATATAACGGTAGAGAGTGTTATCCTTACTTCAAATTGAATGAATTAAGGGTTAGATGTTTCAAACAAATAAGATTATAAGCTTAATTTAATTTGGTGTTCTTCCTTCTGACACCCGCCAAATTAGGGCTAGTTTTTAGTGCCTAATCAATTATTAATACATGTAATTAGTTCTTTAATTAGGCTAATTTATGTATCCTTCTATATATATTGTTGAATATATATACACGTACGCGATTTGGCTAAATCGTGCATTTCATATCGGATGGATTCCGACTTAACTGGCCGTTGGTGAAACATTTCATGTGCAACGTAAATCTATTTTTGTGATAAAATAGTCGTTATTTACTTATTATTACTCTGTAATGATAAATGTGAAAAACTTATACGTTTGATATAAAACGTAACAAATACGAGAAAACGCGCGAATCGAACCAGACACTCGAACGAAATTAAAAATATATTTTGGTGACTCAAAATAAGTATCTTATAAATATTTAGTCAATCCATATGTCATCCACATATTGAGTATATATGCGAGAAAATCAAACGATAACAATACGTTCTAAGAACACGCGTTTAACGTCTAACCGACTAATAAACGTAACCCGAATCGAGGAACGAGATTCACGAGCCCAACCCCCACTTGGGCTGACCCAAACCTACGACCCAAAGGCCCTTAGTTGTCCCAAGAACCCAATTAAACCCAACCCTAATGAACCCATATGTATAAACCACCTTATCACCTTAATCCTTTCATTCTAACACATAACCTCACACTTTAACCACCAAAAACCCACTTCTCTCTGATTCTCCAGCAAAACCACGACCACCACCACCTGCATACACCTCCTCCAAGCATCCTCAAGCACTTCCATCATCATCTATCACCTCCTTCATCGGTTTGTAGCAAGGAAGAACAAGAAGGGACAGCAGCAGCACCCATCATACCATTTCGACTTCTAGATCAGTTTTCACTTGGTATAAACCCCTCCTTTCTCCCTTGATTTACTTGAATAACATATGTATACATGCTAATGCTTCATCTCAGCTCGTTTATGTCCATATCCATGCTTAAAAATTGTTTGAACACACTATTAACCAATGGATAATAACTTTGTCCACTGGACAATATTTTAGATCGGGTTAGATCCGTAATATCTAACCCATTTCTTGATGAAATCCAACGTTTCTTGAGCCTAAAATCAATTTTAAAGTGTCTAGTTTTCAGATATGTAAGCCTCACGAAAAATAGGTTTCAATTACTATTTTTAAGAAATGTTAGAAAAGTACATACACAGTCTGCTGTTTCAGATCAGAAACTATAGTCAAATGTATCAGGGCATATCTCGTAAACTACATAATGAAAACTGGTGAAACCAATTGGAAAAGATCACAAATTTCGTCTTCTTTAAATCCCCTACTCGCACACTTTGTGAAGTTTTGTAAAACGTGAGTTATGATCAGATCTTTGAACATATGTACTGAAAATATAGCTGCTGGACCTACGTCCCTTTGCAATTTTATTTCTTGAGTTGTGTTTGGTTTTAGAGTTCATAAAAATATGTTTTAGAAAGAAGAATCATAGGGGAATAATATATAAATTTCTTGGAATCTTATGTTGCCGTTTTATTGGGTAAAACACTTGGCCAAAGTCGTCAAAATCTGGGATATATGAACGTATAAGGATAATTTCATTTTCGGTTTTAAAATGACACTTGTGAAGTTCAATTGACCATGAAACTCATAATTTGCTCATATTTTACCTTGTTTAAGATTGTGTCAAAGTTTCGGGTCAAACCGAGCATTTTTGACTTTGAACCAAAAACTTGAAAACCCTCTCAGCCCGTTTTGCGACGTCACTTGCAACGTAACCTATCCCGTCGCAACTTTTGCGACGTCACTTGCGACGTAACCCCTCCCGTCGCAACTTTTGCGACGTCACTTGCGACGTAACCTATCCCGTCGCAACATTTGCGACGTCACTTGCGACGTAACCTCTCCCGTCGCAACTATTGCGACGTCACTTGCGACGTCACTCTTCCGTCGCTACTTTTGCGACAGAAAATGCCCATTTTGCGACGTAACTTTTCGTCGCAATTTCCTGAAATACATAAAAACACTTAACTACCAAGTATTGAACTCACGTAACAACTAAACGATATACGACACTATTCGTACTTGTAAAATTGATACTTATGGGGATATACAATGAAACGATAAGCAACATAATAATAATGTCTTCGGGAATTATTATTACATACTTAAACATTCACCAACAGGCCACAAACGTTTTCAATTAATCAAACGCTTAACTACTTGGACATAACTAGTTGAGTGTGCAACTAGCATGAAAGATCTTTTGAGACATTCACTCATACATACAACCTTATATGCTTAGGGCATTAGGAGGTTGCGGGTTCGGAGAACCTACAGATTGCTCATATCAGATATACGTTTATTGATTTAAACGCTTACTCTCAAGACTCAGGTGAGTCTCATAGCCCCTATTTTACTGTTTTTCACTCAGGGGTGTGATCCATTGCTCATTTTATTTACATGTGAACGCAAGTACCAAAACAACGATTTATACTACATGAGTTTTCACAACTAATCAACCAAAGTCCTCCACAACATAGTTTGGTAATACGTAGTAGCGTGAATGTTAGTGTATGGTACCATATGGGATTGACAATCCCCGTCCGGGTTAGTCGCGCTAACTGGTCAAACGGACGCATTATCATTTGGGTAGACGAGTGTGGATTAGGCACTTGTAGGAGGCACCTCGATCGGAATTCCTTAAATGTGGACCCGACCCTCAAGTTAAGCTCAGACTATGTGTTCATGGTTGTTTAGACACTCATTTATTTGCTTGATTGCAATTTAAATTCAATTAAATCTTGCGGTTCATACGATATGTTTTGACATACAAACCTGTGAGCTCACCAGCTTTTAGCTGACCATTTTTAGCATGTATCACAGGTACTCAGCAGTAGGTTGGACTGCTCACTCAGGATACTTTAGCTCGAGTCATCATGCAAACACGAAACATCAAAGAGATTTTAATGCATTTCTATATTTTGTACAATTAGATATGTAATAGAATCTCTCAGGGAAAGTCATGTGAACTCAATGTTTTGTAAACATTTATTATATCAATGTACTTTGTTAAATGACGCATATAGAGTCGTTCATTATATATCTTTGTGCTGTAATTACTTTGATTAGTCGCTCCCCGACCCGAATCGCTTCCGCATCATAATTTGGGGGTGCGACCGATTGGTATCAGAGCCTAAGGTTATAGTGAACTAGGTTGCATTTAGTGGGCCTAGACTATGACCGTTCGGCAGTATTCCCTTATTAGGTATGACTAGTTCAGGAATAACATCGTTCGAGTTTAATTTAACATAGCCTGATCAACTATGTACAATTAAATAAGAATCGATGTAAGGTCTGAAATAGTTATGTTGAACAGGAATACACTAGTTGACTCTGACCACGAGAGAAACGGGACTCAAACAAGTCTATGTTAGACACGCTAGGCTATTATGTGATATATGTTTATATATACATGGATAGGCCTCCCTTAAAGTGCTACACTTTAGGTTATATTATATATTGTAGGTATATGAATATAGGCCTCACCTTACTAAACGTTTTGCCACAGTAATGGCGGACAATTCTCTCGTAGCACTCACTGATTCGGACAATGAAGTCCAGGCACCACAAACTCAAGAGAGGACAACTGTTTCGTCCGTCTCTCCAACACGGGATGTTCCCGAACCACTGTTTTACTCATCTGGAGAAGCTCGAGTGATCCGTACTCGTCGTAGGGGTGCTGGATCGTCCCGAGTTGACCCATACTCCAACTACACGGGCAACCCTACTATTAGGATGTTTCGTCCTCCACTTGCCCGCAGGTGGGACTGGTTACCCACAACTCTAAACACATGGAGGTCAGAGGAAGAGATCCGAATTTCTACCGACCCCATGGACATCTCGCCGTACACTCAGGAGCCGATACACCACACAGTACCGGTGTTGGCTGCTCGACTCCAACGTCATGAGCAAAGGCTCGAGGACCTCGAGCGAGAGCAACACACAATGACAACCTATCTGTTACGTCAAGCCCATGATCGCATGGCACAACTTCAACGGGAAATTGAAGAGATAAACCTTACTCTGGACATGGTTCACCAACAAGTGATCAACGACAGAGGCACGGTCGACCTCCTACACGCAAGGTTAGAAGAATGTGAACAACGTTCATGTGAGGCTGAAGAGTACACGCATGTACTGGAACAACGATTAACCTTGGCTGAAGATGGTGCTAGACAGACTAGCAGACTTGCAGAAACTATCAATCACCTCGTCACCCTAATGACACGAATGAACCTACTTCAAGATTAGTGTAGTAACTATCTTGTAATCCATTATGCTATCGTAGGACCTATGTAATTCGAACGGATGTAAAAATTCCCGGTGCTTTTGTAAAAACATCTAAGACTGTAACTTTTGGAACTCGTAACTCGGAATTGTCTATCATCTTTTGAACTCGTAATATCAACTGACAATTCCTCTCGATTATTCTACGTTATTGATTGTTACATTGTGATGTCTTATGTTACCGCTTCTACATATATACATCTGTTGTAATTTTCGTTCTAGTACAATTTCTTATGTACCTTTTGTTTCTTTCTTGAAGAATCATGCCGCCCAAGAAGAAAAGTTACAGTGATGCCGAAATCAATGACATTGTCTCCCGAGCCGTGGCCAATGCTCTGGCTGCTCGGAGCTCACAACGAAACAGCGATCAGACTGTTGACACCACTTCTGTCGTCAAACCTTGTTCCTACAAGGACTTTCTCAGCTGCAAACCTCTATACTTCAAGGGCACTGAAGGTGCTATTGGTCTAATCAGGTGGATTGAACGTATGGAATCCGTTTTCAACCTCTGCAACTGTGCTGAGGAAAACAAGGTTAAATTCTCTGCTTACACCTTTCAGGAAGGTGCACTCACGTGGTGGAACACCCACGCCAACTCAGTAGGCATCGAAATAGCAAACCAACTCCCATGGGCTGAGCTGAAGAAAAAGCTAAGGGAAAAATATTGTCCCGAGGAAGAACTACACCGTTTAGAGGAAGAATTCTGGCATTTGACAGTGCAGGGAACCGACATTGCTGGATATACCACCAAATTTCAGCAATTTGCGTTGTTATGCCCGGGTCTGGTTGATCCAGAGGAGAAGAGCATCAAAAGATACATCCGCGGCCTCCCGGAAATATCCAGGGGAGTGTTGCCTCATCAAAACCAACCACTACTGAGAGTGCAATCCGGTTAGCACACGAGCTCATGGCGCTGATTGTCAGCCGTGAGACACCCAATACCTCCTCCAACAGCAAACGAAAATCCACTGAGCACCACAACAGCCAGAACAATAAACCCGACACCATCAAAGCTTACACCTCTAACACCGAACCCAAACGGGGTTACACTGGGACAAAGCCCTTTTGTACCAAGTGCAACCGCCATCACGATGGTCCTTGCAGTACCCTTTGCAACAACTGCAAGCGGTACGGTCATCTTACCAAGGACTGCAAATCCCCTAAAACCAACAACAACATCAACACCAATCAACCCCGAGCATGTTACGAATGTGGGAACACCGGAGACTTCAGGAATGAGTGTCCGAAGCGGAAGAACAAGGGCAACAACAACAACCTCGAGGTAGAGCTTTCGTACTAAACTCCAAGGACGCCCGTCAAGACCCTAATGTGGTCACGGGTATGTTCCATATCAACAACTTAACTGCTTCTGTTCTATTTGATACTGGTGCTGATAAGAGCTTCATATCGAACGAGTTCAGCCCACTACTTGATATTACCCCTGTTGCGTTAGATACTTTATATACTATAGAGTTAGCTAATGGCAAACTAATCAAGGCCAATAGTGTAATGCCTGATTGCACCCTAAACCTCGCAAACGAACTCTTCACCATTAACCTCATACCTGTCGAGATTGGGAGTTTCGACATCATTGTTGGCATGGACTGGTTGTCCAAGCATCGAGCTGAAATCGTCTGTTACGACAAAATCGTCCATATTCCTCTCGTCACCGGTGGTACTTTAATCATACAAGGGGAGACCGGTGGGACGAGATTGAACATCATATCGTGCATGAAAACTCGCAAATACCTTAAAAAGGGGTATCAGGCAATCCTCGCACACGTCACGGAGAAAAAGTCGGAGGAGAAGCGACTTGAGGATGTGCCCATTGTTCGAGACTTTCCAGAAGTCTTTCCCGAAGAACTGCCTGGTCTACCACCACCTAGACAGGTTGAGTTCTCAATCGAACTCGTGCCAGGTGCTGCACCTGTGGCACGAGCACCTTATCGTTTAGCCCCATCCGAACTTCAGGAGTTGTCCACTCAGTTACAGGAACTCCTGGATAAGGGATTTATTCGACCGAGTTCCTCGCCCTGGGGAGCCCCGGTCCTGTTTGTGAAAAAGAAAGACGGTTCATTCAGAATGTGCATCGATTACCGAGAGTTGAACAAACTAACCGTCAAAAATCGTTATCCACTTCCGCGCATTGATGACCTGTTTGACCAACTTCAGGGGTCGAGTTTTTATTCAAAGATCGATCTACGGTCAGGTTATCATCAGTTACGAGTTCGCGACACCGACATCCCGAAAACTGCTTTCCGAACTCGCTACGGGCATTATGAGTTTCAAGTTGTAACACCCAGTCCTCGGGTCTAGTAGTATTTAATATTTTCTGACTGTGAATTATTATTAAGTGTGTCAGAAAATAGGTGTGTTGTATTATTTAAAATAAATAGTGATAATAGTTAAATAATTTATTATAACTAATAAATTATTGAGTGTTTTAATTTTATTTAGTTGACGGTAAAATAAAATAATGTTTCCCCGCAAATGGTTTTTAAGTTCCAGACAATGATAAGTACGGGGAATGAAATTTAGACAATTGTGTAATAGACCTATATGTTGAGTCGGTCTTTTATTTCAACATATATCTATATACATATGCATTCGTACGTATCATATATTCATATGTATTATTTCAAAACCCTAAAACCATGAGAAATCATCAAATTGAAGCCCTAGAACTCGAATTCAAGCTTCCAAAACATGAGTAAATCATCCATTGATCATCATAATCATGTGGTAAGTCTTAATTTTGTGATTATGTATAAACCTAGAAATGGGTTTTTGTGTATTTGATTCAATTAGGATGATTAATATTAAATTGAAGCTTGTAATGATCATATAGTTGTTAGTTGATGATTATATGTGGATTATAATCTAAACCTAGTTTAGAAATGGTGAATTTGATATATGATCATTAATAAAGTTAAAGGGTTTAGTTGATTATGATATGATCAAAGCTTATAAGCTTGTGTAATTAGTGTATGTTTGATAATTGTTGTTAGTGATCATGTTAGAGTTGATACACGATGATGATTAGTTGTGTTCAAACTAAATTGTGTAAAGTTGATTAAGTGTTCATGGTGATTATGATTGATTCATGAAGATGATTATGAGGGGTTTGATTAATTGTTGATGTTAGATGTTATTAATCTTGTTAATGGGTTAATTATATTAGTTAACAATGATTAAGATGGATAAAGGTGAGAATGTGATACTAATGATCATAATTTGGTAATTGATTATGAATATTGATGTTTATAATGACTATTCATAATCTTGGAAACTTACTTGATTTGATGTTGAAAGATGATCATAGTTTATTAAGTGATTGTGAATTGAGATGATTAAAGTGATTAATCATAATCTTGAAATGATGAAAATTGAATTAATACAAGTTAGTGATAAGTTGTTTGATGGAATTAAAATTGTATGATGTTATGTCAATTTTGAGACAAGTGACTAACTTGTGTTATTCTGTTATATTCTCAGATGTGGAGAAGACTCAGTGATATTAGACTACTGAGTGGACGACTGAGGTATTCGGTGAGTGGATATCTAATCCTCAGTGTGATTTAGTTGTAACGAATTTTGGTTACAACAAGTAACATATTATTACTGTGTTAGTTGCCATGATGATTATGATGGTTAGTAATAATAATGTTGACTTAATGAATGTGTGTATATGTGATCACTTGCTATATTGGGCCTTTGCGCCTTGGTTGTTAATGAGGTCAACATGTTGTTGAACGGTTGGTTGGGCTAGTTGGTTATTTATGAGTTAATACATCTCCTGTGTTGATTGATAATAACAACTAGCTATCGGTCTCGTCCGTTATGGCCATACGGATATGGTTGGATAAGAGTTCTTGGGGAGCCGCCCGGGTACTATGGTTATCCTCAGAACCACCGATCCTCATTATTAAGTTGTGCTATTGCTGAACAGTTGCCCAGTTGCTTTGCTAAATAGTTGTATTGTGTACTTGTTGGTTTAGTGTTAATTGTTGTATGCAAAGTTGTTGAGCTAAGTTAGACTGTTGAATAGTTATCTACTCACTTAGCGTTACGCTAATCCCCCACAGTAACCCTCCTTGCAGGTTATAGATATGATATGGGTGGGCAAGGAGTTGAACGGAAAGGAATGTTTGACATGCTGGCGTGACTCTGTTATTTGATTTAAACAAATTAATGATATCTTTTGTTTTATATAGCACCCAAGTTGATAAACTGTGTTTTGAATTAAGTTGATTTTATAAGCATATGAAATGATGTAAATTATGAATCTTGAAATTTGGGATAACGCTTCCGATTTACTATATTTAAATGAGAATAAATGAGGGGTGTTATACAAGTGATGCCTTTCGGTTTAACCAACGCACCGGCTGTATTCATGGACCTCATGAACCGAGTGTGCAAACCTTATCTCGACAAGTTTGTCATTGTCTTCATCGATGACATTCTCATTTATTCGCGCAACGAGCATGAACATGTGCAACATCTGAAAACCATTCTAGAACTACTCCAGCACGAGGAGTTATACGCCAAATTCTCCAAGTGTGAGTTATGGATGCAAACCGTTCAATTCCTTGGACACGTGATTGACAGTCAAGGAATTCATGTTGATCCATCGAAAATCGAGGCTATCAAAAACTGGCAAGCGCCTACAACTCCAACTGAGGTACGCCAATTCTTGGGATTGGCGGGGTATTATCGTCGGTTCATTGAAAATTTCTCAAAAATAGCCCAACCCCTCACGACACTGACTCAGAAATAAAAGAAGTTCGATTGAACTGATAAACAAGTGTCAGCATTCCAACTATTGAAACACAAGCTTTGCAGTGCCCCTATCCTATCATTACCCGAAGGCAACGATGACTTCGTGGTATACTGCGATGCTTCTCACCAAGGTCTCGGTTGCGTGCTGATGCAACGAGACAAGGTCATTGCCTACGCTTCTCGACAACTCAAAGTTCACGAAAAGAACTACACGACTCACGATCTCGAGCTGGGGGCCGTGGTGTTCGCACTCAAAATCTGGAGACACTATCTCTACGGTACTCGAAGTACCGTATTTACCGATCACAAGAGTCTCAAACACATATTCGATCAAAAGGATCTAAACATGAGGCAACGTCGATGGGTCGAGTTGCTTACCGATTACGATTGTGAAATCAAGTACCATCCAGGCAAAGCGAATGTTGTCGCCGATGCCTTAAGTCGAAAAGAACGCACGAAACCTCTCCGAGTCCGAGCACTCGTGATGAACATTCACAACAATCTTGTTGCTCAAATCCTTACTGCTCAACTTGAAGCACTCAAACCCGAAAACATCACAAACGAAGCCTTGCAGGGCATGGACAAACAGTTCGAGACCAAACCTAACGGTACTCGACAATTCTCTAACCGAATATGGTTACCTAGCTTCGGCAACTTACGAGATTTGGTGATGGGCGAAGCTCACAAATCTCGCTATTCTATACATCCTGGATCTGACAAGATGTATCACGGTATCAAAGAACTGTACTGGTGGCCTAACATGAAAGCTGACATAGCCACGTATGTCGGCAAATGCTTAACTTGTTCTAAGGTCAAGGCCGAGTATCAGAAACCTTCCGGATTACTCCAACAACTGGAAATCCCTCAATGGAAATGGGAGCAGATCTCCATGGATTTCATCACAAAACTTCCTAAAACATCTAGCGGTTGCGATACCATTTGGGTGATCGTGGATCGGCTCACAAAATCTGCTCATTTCCTCGCCATCAAAGAAACCGATAAAATGGAACGCCTCGCACGAATCTATCTAAAGGAAATTGTATCCCGACACGGCGTCCCCATCTCGATCATCTCTGACAGAGATAGTCGTTTCACATCTCACTTTTGGCAATCACTTCAGAAATCTTTAGGTACTCGTCTGGATATGAGTACTGCATATCATCCTCAAACCGATGGCCAAAGTGAACGAACGATTTAAACACTAGAAGACATGCTACGAGCCTGCGTAGTTGACTTTGGTGTGAACTGGGAACAACACCTACCATTATGCGAGTTCTCATACAACAACAGTTATCACACCAGCATCAAGGCTGCACCTTTCGAGACACTGTACGGTCGTAAGTGCCGATCACCTATCCGTTGGACCGAAGTTGGGGATAGCCAACTCACAGGTCCGGAAATCATTCATGAAACCACCGAGAAAATCGTTGGCATTCAAAACCGGCTGAAAGCCGCACGTGATCGTCAGAAAATTTACGCTGACGTGATACGCAAGCACCTCGAGTTCCAGGTTGGGGATCGAGTTTTGCTCAAAGTATCACCTTGGAAAGGTGTCATTCGTTTCGGCAAACGCGGGAAGTTACATCCCAGGTACATTGGACCTTTTGAGGTCCTTGAGAGGATTGGTCCAGTGGCATATCGATTGCAGCTGCCACCCGAGCTCAGCAGCGTGCATCCCACATTTCACATTTCTAATCTTAAGAAATGCCTGTCTGATGAGACACTTATTATACCACTCGACGAAATCCACATTGATGACAAACTCCATTTCGTCGAGGAACCCTCAGAAATCATGGACCGTGAGGTCAAACAACTCAAACAAAGTCGTATTCCCATCGTTAAATATTTGAGGATTAACTCCATTTCATATGTGAACTAATCATTAATATTTGACATTCTTCAAATTGTAGTAGACTTCATATTACACATTATCATCTCAAATGCAAAGTTAACGTAATACATCTAAAATTTTCGAAAACTTCCCATGAAGTCGTTGACGTAACATCAGTTGATATTAAAGTTTAACCTATGAGGTGAAAGTGGAGGCATTTGTTTAACTTGGTGTTAAAAGGAATCTACTAATTATTACATATCATATCAATAAGAATCAAAGGAAAAAAGGAACTCCAATAAATCGAATAACTCTTTGTTAAAAACTTAACTTCGGTGAATGACACTGACCCATAACTTTGGCGGGGAGTGAAAAACGCTAGGGTCCCGGTGTTATAGGCCAATAACTTGACGACTCATGATGTCTTAATGTAAAGGGGAGTGATCCATACACCACCAAAAATTATGTACGAAATAAAACTTTCAAGTAGGGGTGAACATTTGTACCCGAATTCCCGATCTCGTACTCGTACCTTACCGGTACCAACCGACTTCAAACGGTTCGGTATTCGGTACTTACTTTAGGGCTAAAAATATAACCGATACCAACCGTTTTGGTACCAATATTTTTCCACTTTTCCCGCTTTGGTACCATATCTGAAATATACATGTTTTCTTTGTTATAGATCGATAGGTTCTTTCTATATTTTATAAAGATTTATTTGAAACGATATTTCTATGATCGTATGATATGTTTATTAATAAAAAAAAATGATATTTTTTAGGCGATTAAGAAGTACAAAATTAGAGTAAGACCCTCACATATGAATAAGATTGTAATTTTATAGAAGTCTAGCTAGTACTCTTTGTCACACAAACAATCAAGTTTTTAGCACCCTAGTTAAATCAAATTTCAAACATATTGTTTGTTAATATAAAGCTAAGGATCGTGAATTGTGATATTACCAAATCACTTTACACGGTACAATAGCGTTGATGTATATGTATGTTTTTCTTCATCACTATCCATCTATGTCACTTAATAATGATTTTTTTTATTTGAGATTCATTGATGTTTACCTTCTTTGAATTTTATCGAGTACAAAAATACGTAGATATGTTTACTTATCATTCTATTATATTTTTTCGAAACGCCCCGATTTTATTTTCAAAAACTCGTTTATAAATGAATTAATCCTTCAAACAGCACAACTATTTATAACATATTATCCACAAACATCATACGCCACAATTTAACTTCACAAAATGTGCAATCATTTACCTGACCCATATTACAACAAAATACAATTAAGACCACATTTCCATCAAAAGATCAAGTTACTCAAAACAAATACCATACTCAAATGATCTCTAGTTTCTCAAAAGGGCTTTCACATGTATCGTGAGCATATTAATCATAAGGGATTGATTTACTATCTCGATAGCAAGTCCCGTCACTAATTGATTTTTGGCTCCTTACCCGAATTCCCGCTAGTAGCACCTATCACCACAACATAACAACAAGAAATAAGCTTATAGCTTAGTAAGTAATGAAAAAGTGAATACAACAACAACAACAACAACAAGATAATGATCATACTCAAATGATCAATTAACAACACAAATAATGATCCTTAATGTACCCAAATTGGTTCCTACTCAAAGGAACACCACAATGGTGTCAATGCATAGACAACGAGATTTCTCAAGCCCCTTTGCTATCCTTGAATCCCCCATTGTAATCATACTCATATAACATACTCAAATGTCACATTATCAACTCATTTACCCATCACTAGTTAACACCCACTTAATCATCACTCAAGAATCTTAAGTGTAGTTAACTAGTGAATCCCCTCCCCCATTACTTACCTTTGCAAGTGGTTAATTAGCTCAACAAGGTCTCAAGTTACTCTTTGATTCACTTAATCACAATATCACATAACAAGATTACTCACTACTCAAAGTGATACCTCATTACTAATCAAACTCTCATTTAGCACATTACTAACTCAATAGTAATGTAACAATAACTCTTAAATTTATTCAAGAACACTAATTCGTAATTCAACTCAATATTATCTCAACTAGTCATAAACCTCTTCTTTCATAGATTCTAACATGCATATAGCTAGTTTAGTCACATTAAAGCAACAACAACACAATAACACTAAATTATCATCATCATCTCCGTCATCCTAATTCACTTGAATCAAAATTATCAAGTTCTCAAGAATAACATCAAAACTCATCTATTTATATTTACACAAGCTCATTCAAAAACAATAATCATTATCTAACATTTTTACACCCAATACCCATCTTTTCCACAAAACCTAACTTAGCATTCATACCCAACACTATGAAAAACATCAAATATAACGGTAGAGAGTGTTATCCTTACTTCAAATTGAATGAATTAAGGGTTAGATGTTTCAAACAAATAAGATTATAAGCTTAATTTAATTTGGTGTTCTTCCTTCTGACACCCGCCAAATTAGGGCTAGTTTTTAGTGCCTAATCAGTTATTAATACATGTAATTAGTTCTTTAATTAGGCTAATTTATGTATCCTTCTATATATATTGTTGAATATATATACACGTACGCGATTTGGCTAAATCGTGCATTTCATATCGGATGGATTCCGACTTAACTGGCCGTTGGTGAAACATTTCATGTGCAACGTAAATCTATTTTTGTGATAAAATAGTCGTTATTTACTTATTATTACTCTGTAATGATAAATGTGAAAAACTTATACGTTTGATACAAAACGTAACAAATACGAGAAAACGCGCGAATCGAACCCGACACTCGAACGAAATTAAAAATATATTTTGGTGACTCAAAATAAGTATCTTATAAATATTTAGTCAATCCATATGTCATCCACATATTGAGTATATATGCGAGAATATCAAACGATAACAATACGTTCTAAGAACACGCGTTTAACGTCTAACCGACTAATAAACGTAACCCGAATCGAGGAACGAGATTCACGAGCCCAACCCCCACTTGGGCTGACCCAAACCTACGACCCAAAGGCCCTTAGTTGTCCCAAGAACCCAATTAAACCCAACCCTAATGAACCCATATGTATAAACCACCTTATCACCTTAATCCTTTCATTCTAACACATAACCTCACACTTTAACCACCAAAAACCCACTTCTCTCTGATTCTCCAGCAAAACCACGACCACCACCACCTGCATACACCTCCTCCAAGCATCCTCAAGCACTTCCATCATCATCTATCACCTCCTTCATCGGTTTGTAGCAAGGAAGAACAAGAAGGGACAGCAGCAGCACCCATCACACCATTTCAACTTCTAGATCAGTTTTCACTTGGTATAAACCCCTCCTTTCTCCCTTGATTTACTTGAATAACATATGTATACATGATAATGCTTCATATCAGCTCGTTTATGTCCATATCCATGCTTAAAAATTGTTTGAACACACTATTAACCAATGGATAATAACTTTGTCCACTGGACAATATTTTAGATCGGGTTAGATCCGTAATATCTAACCCATTTCTTGATGAAATCCAACGTTTCTTGAGCCTAAAATCAATTTTAAAGTGTCTAGTTTTCAGATCTGTAAGCCTCACGAAAAATAGGTTTCAATTACTATTTTTAAGAAATGTTAGAAAAGTACATACACAGTCTGCTGTTTCAGATCAGAAACTATAGTCAAATGTATCAGGGCATATCTCGTAAACTACATAATGAAAACTGGTGAAACCAATTGGAAAAGATCACAAATTTCGTCTTCTTTAAATCCCCTACTCGCACACTTTGTGAAGTTTTGTAAAACGTGAGTTATGATCAGATCTTTGAACATATGTACTGAAAATATAGCTGCTGGACCTACGTCCCTTTGCAATTTTATTTCTTGAGTTGTGTTTGGTTTTAGAGTTCATAAAAATATGTTTTAGAAAGAAGAATCATAGGGGATTAATATATAAATTTCTTGGAATCTGATGTTTCCGTTTTATTGGGTAAAACACTTGGCCAAAGTCGTCAAAATCTGAGATATATGAACGTATAAGGATAATTTCATTTTCGGTTTAAAAATGACACTTGTGAAGTTCAATTGACCATGAAACTCATAATTTGCTCATATTTTACCTTGTTTAAGATTGTGTCAAAATTTCGGGTCAAACCGAGCATTTTTGACTTTGGACCAAAAACTTGAAAACCCTCTCAGCCCGTTTTGCGACGTCACTTGCGACGTAACCTATCCCGTCGCAACTTTTGCGACGTCACTTGCGACGTAACCCCTCCCGTCGCAACTTTTGCGACGTCACTTGCGACGTAACCTATCCCGTCGCAACTTTTGCGACGTCACTTGCGACGTAACCCCTCCCGTCGCAACTTTTGCGACGTCACTTGCGACGTAACCTATCCCGTCGCAACATTTGCGACGTCACTTGCGACGTAACCTCTCCCGTCGCAACTATTGCGACGTCACTCTTCCGTCGCTACTTTTGCGACAGAAAATGCCCATTTTGCGACGTAACTTTTCGTCGCAATTTCCTGAAATACATAAAAACACTTAACTACCAAGTATTGAACTCACGTAACAACTAAACGATATACGACACTACTCGTACTTGTAAAATTGATACTTATGGGGATATACAATGAAACGATAAGCAACATAATAATAATGTCTTCGGGAATTATTATTACATACTTAAACATTCACCAACAGGCCACAAACGTTTTCAATTAATCAAACGATTAACTACTTGGACATAACTAGTTGAGTGTGCAACTAGCATGAATGGTCTTTTGAGACATTCACTCATACATACAACCTTATATGCTTAGGGCATTAGGAGGTTGCGGGTTCGGAGAACCTACGGATTGCTCATATCAGATATACGTTTATTGATTTAAACGCTTACTCTCAGGACTCAGGTGAGTCTCATAGCCCCTATTTTACTGTTTTTCACTCAAGGGTGTGATCCATTGCTCGTTTTATTTACATGTGAACGCAAGTACCAAAACAACGATTTATACTACATGTGTTTTCACAACTAATCAACCAAAGTCCTCCACAACATAGTTTGGTAATACGTAGTAGCGTGAATGTTAGTGTATGGTACCATATGGGATTGACAATCCCCGTCCGGGTTAGTCGCGCTAACTGGTCAAACGGACGCATTATCATTTGGGTAGACGAGTGTGGATTAGGCACTTGTAGGAGGCACCTCGATCGGAATTCCTTAAATGTGGACCCGACCCTCAAGTTAAGCTCAGACTATGTGCTCATGGCTGTATAGACACTCATTTATTTGCTTGATTGCAATTTAAATTCAATTAAATCTTGCGGTTCATACGATATGTTTTGACATACAAACCTGTGAGCTCACCAGCTTTTAGCTGACCATTTTTAGCATGTATCACAGGTACTCAGCAGTAGGTTGGACTGCCCACTCAGGATACTTTAGCTCGAGTCATCATGCAAACACGAAACATCAAAGAGATTTTAATGCATTTCTATATTTTGTACAATTAGATATGTAATATAATCTCTCACGGAAAGTCATGTGAACTCAATGTTTTGTAAACATTTATTATATCAATGTACTTTGTTAAACGACGCATATAGAGTCTTTCATTATATATCTTTGTGCTGTGATTACTTTGATTAGTCGCGCCCCGACCCGAATCGCTTCCGCATCATAATTTGAGGGTGCGACATTCCTCCTCCTTTTACTCTAAAAATCGCCACCCACCACCAAGACTCACTCTCTTTCTCATATTTCTTCCGGAGATTCAAAGAAGGGGGATTTATTTACATTATTATAATTTAAAACCTCCAATTTTCGTCCATTAGCAAAATAACCCCTTCATCTAATTAAACATTTAACTCACACCACACTACTAGTTTTTCTTTCACAATTTAACCCCAACCTAGTTAATTATAAATTAAGTCACTAATATAGTATATAATAATTAAAATAACACTTTTTTATTTAATTCACATACTTACAAAATTTAAGGTGTTACATTTTTTATCAAAGCGGTATAGTACCACTTTTACCCCGTACCAGTATCGGGATCGTACCAGTGCCGGAACCGTACCGGTACCATCCTGCTTTAAACGGTCCGATATTCGGTACTCACTTTAAGGAAAAAAAATAACCGGTATCAACCATGTAACACCCAGTCTTCGGGTCTAGTAGTATTTTAATAATTTCTGACTGTGAATTATTATTAATGTGTCAGAAAATAGTTTCATTTGTTATTTGAAAATAAATGAGGAAGTGAGTCAAATAATTTATTGTGATTAATAAATTATTGATTGTTTTAAATTAATTCAGTTGACGGTAAAATAAAATAATGTTTTCCCGCAAATGGTTTTTAAGTTCCAGGCAATGATAAGTACGGGGAATGGAAATTAACCATTTATATGATAGGCTCATATTTTGAGTCGGTTGGTTCAAATATATCTCTATTTACATGCGTACGTACTCAAAAACCTTAGAACCCTAAATCAATTATCAAAATTATGAAGAAACATGAAATTGGAGCTTCCAAACACGAATTCAAGCTTCATTAATCATCACAAACAAGGTATGATCATGTGTTCTTGATTTTATGAACCCTATAATTTGGGGGTTTTAGTGTTCTTGGTTATAATCCGAAATTAGGGTTTCAAAAGGTTGAATTGCTATGAATTAAGTTTCAAAAACGTGATTTGATCATTCCATCATCATCATAAACACTTTGTAAGTGTTGATTCTTGATTTTCATATAAACCTAGAAATGGGTTTTTGATTATTTGATTGAATTAGGATGATTGATATGAAATTGAAGATTGTAATGATCATATAGTTGCTAGTTAATGATTATCACATGATTATAAGAAAAAAAAAACTTAAGCTAGAAATGATAAAATTGAATAATAATCATGAAGAAAGTCATGGGTATTAATTGATTATTCATGAATCTTGATTTTAAAGCTTAAGTTAGTGATGTATGATGGATAAGTGTGATTAATAATCTTGGATATGGTTAATCATGTTGATTAATGAAGATGATTGATATCATTTAAGCTAAATGTGTGAAATGATTAAGTGTTCATGTTGATTAGTGATAATTAAAGTGGATAAAAATGATGTATAGTTGACAAGTATTGTTAATGATCATATTAGAGTTGAATTATGATCATGATTAAGTGATATTTAAGGAATTGAATAATTGAGTTAAATATCATGTTGTATCATGTGGTATTATCATTTGGTAATTGCTAAACATGTTGTTGAAAACCATGATATGAATTCATATAAGTATAGCTTGAATATAAATGATTGTGATAGTGTAAACTTATATGAATTGAGTATTTTGGAGAATTGTTGGTGTAAATCTATTTGATTGATATTATATAGATTTTGAGACGAGTAACTAACTTGTGTTATTCCATTGTATTCTCAGATGTGGAAAAAGGCTCAGTGACATTAGACTACTGAGTGGACGACTGAGGTAGTCGGTGAGTGGATCTGTAACCTCATTGTGATTTAGTTGTAATGATTTGGTTACAACAAGTAATTATAGTATTACTTTGATATAATGTTTTCGTTTGTAGATAACTTGCCATGTTAGTTTGGTTGTTTGCTTACTTGGCTGTTTGAGCTAGTATGTAAGATTCTGAGGTCAACTTGAAATGATGGTTGGACTTGGTTGTTATTATAGACGACAAGAAATCTTGGAACTTGAAATGTTGGTTCAAAGATTTAGGTCGTGTGTGATTAACAACAGGTTATCGGTAATTCTGTATAGGCCAATACAGATGATTGATAAGTGTTCTTTGAGTACCAAACCGGTATAAAGGTATCTCAAGAACCACCGATCCTTATGATGATTGATTGATTGTTTATTGTTATTTGATGTAAACAGATTGTTGTGCTAAGTTGGACTGTAGATTATAGTTTCATTCACTTAGCGTTATGCTAACCCCACCACAGTTCTTCCTGCAGGTTATAAGTGATGGGACATATTGGGCGGGGCAGGAAGTGTTTGGAATTGATGGAATGTTTGACAGGCTGTTACTCTGATGTTGGTTTAATAACCGAAGAAATGTTTTAAATTATATAACACCTAGTTGTTGAAATGTCATGTATTTAGTTTGGAAAAAGTTTATCTACATTAAAGGGTAATGTAAAGCATGGTTACATGTGTGAAATATACGCTTCCGAATCAAAATTATTATTATAATTGTTTTAATAAATGAGGGGTGTTATAAACCAGTTCGTTACCGATTCCGTCTCATACTCACCCCTATAGTTCCAACTATAATTTTCATCTATGTCGTTCTTTTAGTCTTCGATCGTTTACGGATTATCATTTAAGAGAATCATATATATTCCACGGGGAAAATCACAAAAATGATCCAATCATCATACCCTTTTTAACAAAATAATCATTTGACCAACCATTTTAACAAACTAATCCTTTGACTGGCGCCGGGTCGGCGCCCCTGGCGCCCCACCCTCAAAAGACGTGCCATGTGGAAAGATTTATTAATATTTAACATTGGGGCGTCGGCGATAATGGTGGGGCGTCGGCGATAATGGTCCCACATGGTGACGCCCTTGGCGATAATGATGCAAGCTTTTTCTACGTGGCACGTCTTTTGAGGGTGGGGCGCCAGTCAAATGATTAGTTTGTTAAAATGGTTGGTCAAAGAATTATTTTGTTAAAAGGGGTGTGATGATTGGATCATTTTTGTGATTTTCTCTATTCCACGGGATGACTTCTATTAATAAAAAATAATAATAATAATAGTTCTTCAAATATCAGCTGCATCAAACAGACAAAACTTCACATCTTTTAAGAAATTTTTGCAGCCTCAGACTTTGAACATCGACTTTACAACTTGCATGTCCAGGCCCAAATAAACGTGTACACATTCTTAACTTTTAAGTAGATGATAAAATGTATAATCGATGTTTTTATATAAGACGTAATGAATTCTATATCAAGTGGGGTGTTCTTTTTTTTAAATCTTTGATAATACATTTAACTTTAGCTCAATATTTATGATATGTACTTATATAAACTTTCAACGTATTTTGTGTGCATTCGATAACTCATTCATTCAGTAGCCGGTTATTTTGATGACGTCACAACCGTATCGGTTGTCACGTCATAAAAAAATGGTGCCACGTTAGCAGTTACAAACAATAATTGATCGAATACATACAACAGATCAAACCTGAAAGTCTGATACAAGATGATGTTTACTACATCCTATCCTATCCTATATATATATAGTAGTGTATAATTAAGGGAATATCGAAATTGTCTTGCGTCATACCTCTCCTTTTTACACCTCATCGTTTTTCCTATGTGTCATGTGTACACTCTCGTCATATGATGGCTCCCCTCAAATTTCTCATAGCCACGTAATGTTTTAACTTTTAAATTGTAAAACTTATCTATTAAAATTAATTAATAATTAAATATTTATTATCTCTAAAAATATGTAGTTAATCCTTGAACAAAAAAAATACGTAGACTTCAATTTAATTTGAAATCCCATGTAAACTAGTATCATCATATTCTATTTCAAATATAAAAGGAAAAATCACGTCGAAAACTTTATAGTATATGTACTAGACTCTATACCCGTGTATTACACGGGGTTGAACGAAAACAAATAGATTTTAAAAGTTGTTGATATGAAGGATTAAATCTCATCAACGCATTATCAAATCAAATTGTAATATGATAATAGTCCTAATATATTACGAATACTTATTGTGATATGATAATAGTCCTAATGTATTACGAATACCTATTTGGATAAAGTTATCATAATTATTTTTCTTTATATAATAGATAATTAATGATTAATGATGTCACTAAATCCTATAATTTAGCTAATTGAACAAAATTGAGTAATTCTATTGGTTGATTAGATTTTTGATGAAATCATCAACTGTTTCTTATATACTCCCTCCGTCCCAATTTAATTGTCCCCAGACAAGAAACACGCAATTTAAGAAAACATCAACTTCTCTCTTACTTTTTGATAAGATGACAATTCTACCCCTTACTTTTTACCTACTTTTTTGTCTTACATATATAAAGTAGGGGTATAAAAGGATTTTAGCTCATCATTTTTATCCATTTTTGAAAGTGGACAATTAATTTGGGATAACCCAAAAAGAAATAGTGGACTATTAATATGGGACGGAGGGAGTATAATTTATAAGATTATCTTTTTTTTTTTTTTAATATAAATTAAACTGATTTTAATGTCTATCTTTACAAAAAACCATGTAATATACATATACAAAACCAAGTACTCCAAGAGATTAATACAAGATAACCAAGTAGAGTAACTTTATTAAGTTGGTCGATATATCTACCATCAAAATTGATATATCCATCAAAAATATGCATTAATATGTTGTACAGTATAATCTGTTAATGCATATTTTTGATGGATTTATCATCAATTTTGATGGTGGATATATAATGACACGTGATTAATCACTAAACAGACGAATAAAAAGACTTAATATTTCTTTCCAATTTCTTGAAACATTAACTAATAAGTTCTTGAATTGGATCCCCAACCCATTACATCACCCGAAAATGGAAATTCTGAACCACTATTGTCGTTTCCTACCACCGCGGTGTTAAGTACTCCGCCGCCACTTGTTACTCCCGAACATTGGGAAGCTGTCGGTTTACCTTGTCCGCTACCGCCTTCTTCTTCTTCTTCTTCTGAATCGTCCATTGGTAGTCTCTCATACACCGCATTCGAAAAGGAGGCCGCTATAAGTACTACTGGACTTGAAGCTATCAATGGACCAACTGGAATCCCGCCCACCACTTGTCCCTCCCCACCGCTCAAAAATATCGATATCCCACCAGCATTGGGAGGTGCTGGTGGTGGAAGCACCGTACCTATAGATTAAGAACGAGGTTCAAAATTAGAATAAATTCTACAAATTCACAAATAGTGTAATCGGACCATTTATATCATAATTGATGTAAATGGTCAACTTCCCTATTGTCTAATCATATAAAAAAAATATCTTGAAATCGTAGAAGCCATATGAGGCCTTATTGTAGCAAATTCATAAAGTCATAATGATAAAAGGGTCTCTCTATCTTCCGCTAGAGGTACGAGTGTCTAGATCTTACCTCCTCATATCCTATTTTTGGCCGGATTGGGTATCGTTGTTATTGTATATATAATGATAAAAGGTGAAAGTGTATGAAAGGCTTTACCTGTAATGGAAAGTAGTTGAAACCGGCCATGAAGAGTAACAACGTTATTAGAAGGATCAGCCGGCTGACGTAAGGTGACGTCAGCAACAACACCCGTACCGCTCAAAACCGAAACACCCCTTCCTTTCCTTGTAGCAAACACATTAAGACTTTGAACAATATCAGCCCCAACACATACTTCTAGCACATGAGAACTAAGCGAATTCGGGCTGTTACAGGTGACGACAACCGGTGGTTTGGGCTTGTTTTTTGAACCGGCTGGTCGACCACGTGAACGACGAGTTGGACCACCGTTGCCCGTGAATTCGTCGCTTGAAATGGTGTCATCTAGTCGATGGTTAATGTTGTTGTAATCCGACATTATTAGGTTGTGTTAATGTGAATGTGTTACAATTGTTTTTATTTTCTATGGATGGATGTAAATGTAATGACAAAGTGGCGGCTTCACGGCTTGTAATGGAAAATGAAAAGTCTACCAAGACTTTATCTTATCCTACTTGTGATTGGAATGATAAAAGGGAAGTTGTAGATTCTCAACATATTGGTGTCTAACTACTATGTGTATTTTTTGATTTTTCTTTTACTTACAAATTTCAATTAATCACACACTTTATTTTAGTCACACGCTTAACTATCACAAATGTATAGATAAATTTACGAATATGTATAACTTTTTCATTCTCGGAACTTGAACCCGAGTAGAAAGATTATCTCAATACCGCTAAACCTTTAGTGTTTATTGATTTTATTTTTGGCTTTTTATTTAATATGTTTTATTTATTGGTTTTAGTTTAAACTTGGGGAAATTTTCCGTTTTAAGAACTGCATTCAAGATTAGGTGCATCAAGTGTAATTTTAAGAGCATACGGTGTGCAAGCGTTTTCGTCAAAATTCTAGCTCGAGAACACTGTGTTTCGGCGTTCTCCCACACCGCGTCGGCGTTCTGGACGGTGTTCTCGTTGGCGTTCAAGTATCAACGTCCCAATCCAAACGCTGAGAGCACAGGGTGTGGTAACCGGTGTTCTGGACAGTGTTCTAGAGAATGTTGAAAGTGAGGATTCCGTGGTGTGGTGAAAAAATATTCACAATGTTCTGAACAATGTTCTGATGCTTTTTATTATTTGTTTTATTTGAAAAAAGGAGAAGAAAACAAAAAAAGGAGAAGAACACCGGGCCTTTCAGCGTCTGGATTGGGACGTCGACCTCTGAACGCCGACCAGAACGTCGAGGCGGTGTGGCTGAACGCAGAAGTCGGCGTTCTCGTCCTTGAACACTGACGCCACGTGTACCCACACCGTGTGCTCTGAAAGATTCGGTGTTCTTTTTTTTTTTTTTTTTTTTCTTCTCCTTTTTTCAAATAAAACAAATAATAAAAAGCACCAGAACACTGTCCAGAACACTGTGAATACTCTTTCACCACACCACAAAATCCTCACTTTCAACATTCTCCGGAACACTGTTTACCACACCCTGTGCTCTAATGGCTTACACTGAAAAATCAAATGATAAATATGAAATAATTAAAACTATTTTACCTTATACTACGTAAAATATAAGTTATGTGTAGTTGATATCATTATTTCAAGGTTATGAGTTGATCTTAAGCTTATAAGTCTTTTAACATATTAGAGCACACGGAGTGGAAGCGTACCCATCAAAATTTTCCGTCGAGAACGCCGTAAAACGGCGTTCTGCCACTCCGTGACGGCCTTCTCGTCGGCGTTTTTTGATCAAAATCCTCTGCCAAACGCTAGTTCCGACGGTTTCCTCACATTTTTTATTATTTTTTTTTCTTTTTTCTTTATTTCCAAGGTATAAACTTTAATATATATATAAAAAAAAAATATGTCCAGAACACTGTCCAGAACACTGTTACCACTCCACAAAATCCTCACCACAAAATCCTCACCACAAAATTCTCACTCAGAACACTGTATTTAGGCCGTCACCACTCCGTGTGCTGTTAGGATTGTATACAATTCTAGTAATGATGTAACAAACGAGTTCACACCGATAAATGATCATTTTTTACTTTTCTTAATGCGGTGAAACTTTAAGCTTTTTGAAGAAAATTTAACTATGAATCAAGTAAATTCACATCCACCTACCTCTCCTATTTGATGGAAGAAAAACATACTGTAAAATATTCGATTTCCGTCCCATGTTAAATATTATTAATTAGCAGCTATGAAAATACGCAAAATTACATGACTATTAACTATTTTACTCCAATTAAATATGAATATCAACAAACGAAAAAAATAAAAAGGAAAAAAAATAAATAATGGTGCGATTCTTATTTGGGTGGCAGGAGAATGAGTGAATGAGAGGCCAACACCAGTCAACTTAGCCATCAAGTCAACGTTAGACTGCTCATGAGTCATGACTCAGGATGTATGTCGATCACCAACTTTATTTCATTGCTAGTTTTCAAATACCAACGACGCAACAATTTTCTGGAATCTAGCAACAACCTGTACATTCGTTGGCATCTGACTCGTTGACTTCGTGACGAGCATATTTCCCACAACTGTTGATCGTTGATTCGTTGGTAACACCTATTAAAACAAAATATGGCCCTTTACCGGCGAAATTAGGTTGATGGTGTTGGTAGTGGTGTTCGTTTAGATGGATCGGATCATATCCGATTCAATTACACGAATTTATTAGGATTATGGTTCTTGAAAAGTGCACCCAATCCATCCACACTATAAATCAAGTTTGAACCGAAGCCAACCAGATTACTATTTAGATTGATCGGTTTTAACCATTCGATTTCTTGGTTGACTTCACGAGGATATCGTTTTGACTCGTGAAAGAGTAATGTCACAAGATTTTGGTTCAGCGTTGTTAATGTAAGATGTAGTGAATATGTACAATTGATCCTAAAAATTGACGGTTGAGATAGTCTACACAACCTTACCTAGTAACATCTACACAACTTTCGTTTTTTGGACATCACGTTAAATAATGTTCAAATGAGTACAACAACTTTGTGTGAGAATTAAAGAACCAATTGGAATGCGTCAAGTGTCACTAAACTCACTTTCCCCTGCGTTTTTAAAAATTAAATATCTTCAAAATGGTAAGTCGAAAAATCACAAAAATTGTATCATAAAAATCAGCGTTTTATTCTCTTCGATTAGAGATGTGACAAGGTATCTTTCGACGAACTTTTTTTTTTCCATATTTGATAGGTTTTGAAAACGAGTAGCACATGTGTTAAAAGCTGGTAACACATGTGTTACCGGCGTAACACGTGTGTTACAAGCGAGTAACACATATGATACAGGCTAGTAATGTCACACCCACAAAATCGGTAATTGTGTTAAATGATAGTTTAGCGGAAGCATTATCATTTATTAGCGGAAGCATATATGTATTAGTTAAACAGCGGAGGCGCTGACGTTACAATAGTATGCATTCATCGTATCAGAGATTATGATCATTGCAGAACAGAAATTAAGATGCCATTAATATAAAAGTATTTACAAAAACTATGACCTGTCAAGTCATAGGAATAGTAGTGTTGTAAAAATACATTTGTCCCAAAAGTGGCATCCTAATTCATCGAGGGTAACTTACGTCCATTATGCATGCATCAGTACCTGAGTCCTAATTCCCTGAAAAACATAGTAAAACGTCAACATTGAATGTTGAGTGAATTCACAGGTTTAGTTTATAGTGGTCAAACCAAGTTATGAATAAATCATTCAGTTACAGCAAAACATAATGTTTATAAGTTTAGTAGGAAATATAAGTTATTCTAGTTAAAGAAAACATTTCCTATATAAAGTAAGAATGTCATTCTTACTACAAGTAATTAGTTGTGTAGGAAACACAAGTTTAATCAAAAACATTTCCTCATAAGTAGTTGCAGGAAACAAGGGTTTAGCTAATCAAAGCAAACATTTCCTATCAGTTGTATAACTTCAAATAAGTAATCTCAGGAAACTACCATGTCCGAACTAAGTTTGTAGTTTAATAGTCGTTGTTAATGTAAGTTGATCGTTAAATAGGAAAAACAGGTTTATTCATGTATGATAAACATTTCCTAATTACTTTGTAAGAAATACAAGTTTATCAAATCAATGAAAACATTTCTAATAGTAGTTATTCGTTTAGAAACTCTAGTTTATCCAATCAAGGAAAACATTTCTAATAATAGTTATGTGTTTAGAAACTCTAGTTTATCCAATCAAGGAAAACATTTCTAATAATAGTTATGTGTTTAGAAACTCTAGTTTATCCAATCAAGAAAAACATTTCTAATAATAGTTATGTGTTTAGAAACTCTAGTTTATCCAATCAAGGAAAACATTTCTAATAATAGTTATGTGTTTAGAAACTCTAGTTTATCCAATCAAGGAAAACATTTCTAATAATAGTTATGTGTTTAGAAACTCTAGTTTATCCAATCAAGGAAAACATTTCTAAAATAAAGAAATTCGTGTAGGAACACCTATCCTAATAGTTGTCATAGGAAATACAAGTTTATCGATTTGGTGAACATTTCCAATTCAAGCAGTTTGTAGGAAAACACAGGTTTAACAGCTAAGTATACATTTTCCAACAGATAGTTGATAGGAACACAAGTTTAGCAATAAAGTAAACATTCCAAAATAATTGTTTTCAGGAAACACAGGTTTAGCAATTTAGTAAACATTTCCTTATAAAAGTAGTCGTGTAGGAACATCTGTCCTAATCAGTTATCCCAGGGAATACCCTTCCCAAAATAGTAGTTGAGTAGTTAAGCGGGAAATATATGTTTAACAATTAAGTAAACATTTCCAAAATAGTTGTCCATAGGAATACCTGTCCTATTAATCCTCACAGGGAATACCCTTCCCAAAACAATTTGTCCTTAGTTAAGTAGTTGAGTAGTTTAGTGGGAAATTTATGTTTAACAATTAAGTAAACATTTCCAAAATAGTTGTCCATAGGAACACCTGTCCTATTAATCCTCACAGGGAATACCCTTCCCAAAACAATTTGTCCTTAGTTAAGTAGTTGAGTAGTTTAGTGGGAAATTTAGACTATGATCCCTCTAAGGCGAGCGACACCTTTAAAGTTACAGTACGACTCCTAGTGCTATAACCAATCCACAACCAATTTGCGTTTTTGCCTCAGTAACATCTTAAGTATACACTCCGCGTGCGACTGCCGTCGTGAGGTTGGAATGGCCAACAAGTTATATCCTGGGAGGGTTGTCAAATCGATAGTACTATCTGTATACTCAATGGCTAGAGTCACCTAGATAATGGTTATAGGTTGTAAGCACTGGGACTTATGTGCACTACAACTACCTCTCGTAAACCTAGGATCGTACCAAGATGCGTTTGTCTTAATTCCCAAAATAGTTATGAAAATCTTTTCATAGAAATAGTTCAAGTTTAACGATATGAAAAACAATTCATATAAACAGTTCAATGGCATGAAAGCATTCATGTTAATCAGTTGTGTATAATAACATGCAGAGCAATTATATAAGCCAAGTAGCATGTTAAAGCACATAGTTCTATGTTTTCCACCCCTGGTTTTAAAAGAATTTAAAACAAGTAGAAGATAGGGGCTGTGAACTCACGGTTTTGCAAGTCTTCAGCACAAATAGCTAGCTAGCAAACAATCCAAAAGCGTCGATCAAATACCTAGACGCAATTAATAATACTTGTATAAGTATATGGATTATTTGTTAAGTTGAAATGTTTATAATATTTTAGTTGTTGGTGAGGTTTGCTTTTCAATTAGTCATTAAGTTCCAGTATGTATTTATATACATATTAGTTGAATATATATATTCAAATATATATATTAGTTGTCGTCATTGTTAATATCCATATATATATATATAGATATAAATGTAGTTGTCGTTGATTATGTTTTTCAAAACATAATTATAATAGTTATAAAAATAACTTGTTTATATCGAATATATATATAAATACACTTGAATAAGTTTTGTATTTATTTAAATATATAATTTGTTGCGAATAAAAATTTGTTGTCGTTTATATTATCAAAACATAGCTTGGTTAGTTATACAAAACATAACGTGTTTTCGTTTGTCGTATATAGTTGTACTAGATAATTAAATCGTTCCATTTATACGTTTCATTAGATATATATATTGTCCGTTCGTTTGTATATATATATATTTTGTAATTGTCTCGAAGTTTTGTCGTGTCCAATTGTCCGTATTAAATTAATGTCCCAATAATATGTCCGTCTAATTCTAAGTTCCATATTGTATTTTCAATAAACATAAGTCGTATAACGTTTATTAATTTGTACATTATTTAAAATGCAAAAAGTCAGAAGTTGGATAAGTGGGGAATCCGCCGGATTCCTATTGAATCCGCCGGATTCAGCAAACTTCAAGGGAATCCGCCGGATCGGGTAAGGATCCGCCGGATCGGGTCCAAAATAAGGGGGAATCCGCCGGATTCGAATGGATCCGCCGGATTCGTTCGAGTTTTAAGAGGATCCGTCGGATCCACCGATGATCCGCCGGATCAAGTGTGTCTTTTACTCGTTCATCGTTTATGCCGAAAGGTTGTGTGCGGGTCGAAAGGTGGGAATCCGCCGGATTCCCGTGAATCCGCCGGATTCACCTAAGTTTGGGCTGAGGATCCGCCGGATCAAGGTTGGATCCGCCGGATCTAAATGTTTTCCAGCAGCTGGTTCGACTCTGTTCTTATTTTTACTTAATGATTTCCATATATATCCGTTTTTAACAAGATCCATCATCATTATATGTTATATATATACATTATAACATGTTTTAAACGTTTTATAACAACAATAATCATCAAGTTTCATAATTTAAAGAAATTATATAAATGAAACAAGATGGAGAAAATATTCTCACAATGATTCTAGGTAGAGATGATGATGATTCTGAGCGTATGATGATGATTACGAACGATGATGAAGATAATAATCAAGAAGCCATTTGGTTTTGTGTTTGATTTTGTGAGTGAGTTTGATTATGAAGAAAATGAAGAGATGAAAATGGTGATGTTGCTTCTCCTGCTTCTACTCCCTTTGCTTCTTTTCCAGTCGCCAACAATAACAGAGAAAAGAAAACACAGATGAAAATTTAGGTGTGGTGAATTATTGGAGATCACCAGGAGATGTATAAGAGAAGTTTTGGGTCGAGTTTTTCAAAGGGCAGCATGGAGGGAGTGATAATCTGTTCCCCAGATATTTTGTTTAGTGTAATATTGGTAGTTTTTAGCCCGTTAATTTCGTGTACGGGTATAATTTGTGGTACATTAGTTATAATAAAATTTCGCGTTATGTTTCTCTGTATCTCAAATTTAGAAATTTGAAATTTAAAATGTGAAATACTTTGCTACAAGTATAATTAAATTTGTTTACAGTAAAAGTACTGTATAGTTGAAAACGCGTGCCAGATTTCAGTTAAATTTGGAAATCATATTTTGAGGTAATGTTCTATACATTAAAACAGTAACTTACTAAATAATACTTTTATTATTTAGAACCTCTAGGCGAGTTTTAAAATTGTTTCTGTTCGTACAACGTGTAACAAAAATCGTCTAAATCTTTCGTTTTCTTTTCGTTGTAATACTTTTATGTAATAATTTCAACTAAAAATTATTCAAAAGTATATTGAAGTTCATTTCGGAACTTTATTATTCGCGATTTAATACGTTTAATATAAAACGTATAAATTGTTATATTATATCAATAATATAATTATATAATAGTTGTAATTAATAATTTTCGAATTATTAATTATTTTGTATCACTAACGTAATTGTGTTCCACTTATAAAGTTTGATATATTTATTTCGTACGTAATTATATATATACACATATAACTACAATCAAATATATCACATAACACATAGTAAGTTACACAGAACTTATACACAAAATAGTTTGAATTCACTTAGTCAGGGAATTACTCTAGGTAATGCATGAAATTAGGCTAAGTAAATACCCTAATTGGAGGATTGTCACATTCTCCCCCTGTTAGCGAAATCTCGTCCCGAGATTTAATTAGAGTTATTCGTGTAAGTCGCTTGTTCAAATAGGTGAGGGTACTTCTTTCTTATCTCATCCTCACGTTCAACCTAACGATAATCCCATGTGTTGAGTTTACTTGGGAACGCACTTCGATTGGTTCCTCCACAAAGTTAAGCTTTGAGTTAATGAAAACTTCGTCAGGAGGTATAATAAGTGCTTCGTCGGAAAGACACTTCTTCAAATTACACACATGAAAAGTGTCGTGAATACTACTAAGCTCTTGTGGTAGTTTGAGTTTGTAGGCGACAGGACCAATCCTCGCAAGGATCTCAAAAGGTCCAACATATCGCGGGTTCAGCTTTCCTCGTTTGCCAAATCGGGCTATCCCTTTCCAAGGCGATACTTTGAGTAGAACCTTGTCTCTTACTTGAAACTCAAGAGGTTTACGGCGGTTATCGGCGTAACTCTTTTGTCTATCCCTTGCCGCTTTCAAACGGTTAAGTACTTGAGTTATCTTGTCTGTAGTTTCTTGGACAAGTTCGGGTCCGGATAGTTGTCTATCATCCAACTCTGCCCAACAGAGTGGAGATCTGCACTTGCGTTCATACAACGCTTCAAACGGTGCCATATGTATACTGGTGTGATAACTATTGTTGTAGGAACATTCAGCTAATGGGAGATGAGTATCCCAATTTCCTCCAAAGTCAATCACACATGCTCGCAATAAATCTTCGAGCGTCTGTATCGTTCGTTCACTCTGGCCATCGGTTTGCGGATGATAGGCCGTACTCATGTCTAGTCGAGTACCTAGGGCCTGTTGTAGCGTTTGCCAGAAACGAGATGTGAATCTGCTATCTCTATCAGATATAATAGACAGTGGTACACCGTGCCGAGAAACGACCTCTTTTATATAGATCTTTGTCAGTTTCTCAAGTTTGTCAGTCTCTTTGAAAGAAATGAAGTGGGCTGATTTCGTCATTCTATCGACAATCACCCAAATTGAATCAACACCAGTTGATGTTTTTGGTAGCTTTGTGATGAAATCCATCGTTATGTGTTCCCATTTCCATTGTGGCATCACTGGTTGTTGCAAAAGTCCCGAAGGTTTTTGATACTCAACCTTGACCTTTGAACAAGTTAGACATTTGCTGACATAAGTAGCGATGTCTCTCTTCATATTAGGTCACCAATAGAAACCTTTCACATCTTGGTACATCTTATCTGCACTAGGATGAATCGAGTAGTTGGACTTGTGAGCTTCGTCCAATATCAGCTTACGGAGTTCATCGTCGCTTGGTACCCAAATTCTATTCATGAAGTATAAAACTCCATTCTCTTTTGTTTCAATCTGTTTCTCCATTTCCCTTCAGGGATTCGTCTTTCATGCGTTCGGCGGTGAAAGTTAATTGTTGCGCGTCGCGAATTTGAGTAATGAGATTTGAGTGAATTGTTAACACTAAGGCTCGAACTCTGCGAGGCTTAACGTTCTCTTTACGACTCAGGGCACTTGCTACTACATTGGCTTTACCCGGATAATACTTAATCTCACAGTCGCAATCGTTCAGTAATTCAACCCAACGTTTCTGTTTCATGTTGAGCTTTTTCTGGTCGAATATATGTCATAGACTCTTGTGGTCGGTGAAGATCGTACACTTTGTACCATATAGGTAGTGTCTCCAAATCTTGAGTGCAAAAACGACCTCTCCCAACTCTAAATCATGAGTTGTATAATTCTTATCGTGAATCTTCAATTGACGAGATGCATAAGCAATAAATTTGTCGTTTTGCATGAGAACACAACCTAATCCTTGATGTGAGGCGTCACAGTAAACTATGAAGTTCTCTGTTTCCCCAGGTAAAGATAGAATCGGTGTGGTGCTCAACTTTTGCTTCAACAGTTGGAAGGCGTTCTTTTGTTTCTCTCCCCATTCGAATTTCTTATCCTTCTGCGTTAAGGTGGTAAGTGACTGGGCTATCTTTGAAGATTTCTCTATAAATCGTCGGTAATAGCCATCCAAACCAAGAAATTGTCAAATTTCTGTGGGAGTTTCCGGTGCTTTCCAGTTCTTAATCGCCTCTATTTTGGATGGGTCCACATGAATTCCCTTGTCGTTGATCACGTGACCTAGGAAATGAACCTCTCTAATCCAAAATTCGCATTTGGAGAACTTAGCATACAACTTCTCGTTCTCAAGTAGTTGGAGAATAAGTCTCAAATGTTGTTCGTGATCCTCTTTCGTCTTTGAGTAAATCAAAATATCGTCAATGAACACAATGACAAACTTATCTAAGTAAGGTTTGCACACTCGGTTCATGAGATCCATGAATACTACCGGCGCGTTAGTCAATCCAAACGGCATGACTAAAAACTCATAATGACCATAACGAGTTCTAAACGCTGTCTTAGGCACATCCTCTTTTCGAACTTTCAGTTGATGATAACCAGAACGCAGATCGATCTTCGAGTAGTAACTTGATCCTTGTGGCTGATCAAACAGATCGTCAATGCGTGTTAACGGATATCGGTTCTTAATGGTTACTTTATTCAATTCTCTGTAGTCAATGCACATGCGCATAGATCCATCCTTCTTCTTGACAAACAGAACCGGAGCTCCCCAAGGTGAAAAACTCGGTCGGATGAATTTTAAGTCTAAGAGCTCTTGCAACTGTGTAGACAGTTCTTGCATCTCTGATGGAGCTAAACAATAAGGTGAGCGAGCGATTGGTGCGGCTCTTGGCACCAAATCGATGCGAAACTCGACTTGTCGCGGAGGTGGTAATCCTGGAAGATCATCAGGAAACACTCCTGGATAGTCTCGCACTACAGGTATGTCGTCCAAGCGTTTCTCTTCGCTTTTCTTCTCCACAACATGTGCCAAGAATGCTGGATATTCCTTTCAGAGGTACTTACTAGCTTTTAAACTAATACCCATCTTTTATAGCACTTGACCTATTATCTCCTTGTATCATCAAAGTCTCCTTTCTGTCGATAATGGTAGACGTACCAACTTATCAAAACAGAAATCTCTGCAAAATTCCTCGACAACTAGTCCACCCCGACTACGATGTCAAAATTTCCCAACCCTACCGATAGCAAGTCTATCTCGAAGAAATGTCCCTCTAAGGTTAGGGCACATTCCGGTACTATTTTTCCTGATTCGATCTACTTACCATCGGTTAGTTCTATAGTGTACTTGTTGTCCAACTTACAGGATTCAGTGTCTAGGAGTGGTCTAACTTCACTAGACATAACTCAAATTGACATCCGAATCAATATCATAGAGGCATAATGGTTGTTGTTGCAATTATTTAACTATGGGTACTAGTTTCGATAGTGTTTTGAGTCACTACTCTCGAAACACCCATTGTTTTGTCGCTCAACATTGGTTCTTGGTGAAAGGATTGGTTCAGCGATATTGGGTTCGATGACCCTACTGTTCGCAGTTACCACTAAGAGTACACTCTTCAGTGTGGCGTCTCTCACATTTCTCAAGCTTTTTCCTTTAGTTATGTTTCCATCAAGCGTTTCGGTTATCCTTCATGGCGTTGTTTTGAGTACAAATCATCTCGTGTCGGGTAATAGTTTCAGCTACTATCGTGAGTAGTGTGTCGTTTAGTCAATTGTTTCTAATGTTTCGTTGCTAAATTATTGAATGAATAGAGAAGGGTTATTGTTATCTCTATTACGCATATTACGATTTTGAAACACCCATATGTACTTAGTACAATATAATCACGTTGGCCAGGCTTCATTATATGATGCTAAATACATACTTCTTTTCATCACCGATTAACACGGTCAGGTTCGTACAACTCAATACAAGAGTTACAGGTATAGATGTGAGTGATTCAAAGAATGTAAGCAGTGAAGACGTACATACTAGAGTGTTCATCTAAAGTGTGATGGGATTTACTATATATAGATATACCCATTAGTCAAAAGTGTTAACCTAATATAGTGTAGGCACAATCTGCCATACATAGGTGCAACTGAGATAAGATAAGTACGTTCCTACAGTCACTATCATATAATCATCATCCTGCTAACCCCAGCTACACTCTCTGCCACTCGAGCATGCTCTTCAAGCATCTGTACTCGGGCACAGGTAGCATGGGTATTTTTGAGTTTCTTAAGAGGTAATACCTTCAGTAGTTCCTCAACATGTTCGTTGTTTTATCTATGCCAGGCGTTGCGTTGGACATTGAAGTAATCATAGTTGTAAATTTTCGTTGACAATTGCAGCATCGACGTCATAGTTGTGCTCGGACGGTTCCTCGTCGGAGTCGATCACGTATATAGGACGTTTGTTATTCACATTCGTAATAAACTTAGTAACTACGTAGTGATATAAAGTTATGCAATGTATGAATGCATGAGTGTTCTAGCCAAAGTTATAGTCTAGGTCTCTAAGGCTTTCAGGTCGCTTAAAGACTTCTAGTTCGCTATAACCAATGGCTCTGATACCAAGTCTGTCACACCCCCAAAATCGGTAATTGTGTTAAATGATAGTTTAGTGGAAGCATTATCATTTATTAGCGGAAGCATATATGTATTAGTTAAACAGCGGGGGCGCTGACGTTACAATAGTATGCATTCATCGTATCAGAGATTATGATCATTGCAGAACAGAAATTAAGATGCCATTAATATAAAAGTATTTACAAAAACTATGACCTGTCAAGTCATAGGAATAGTAGTGTTGTAAAAATACATTTGTCCCAAAAGTGGCATCCTAATTCATCGAGGGTAACTTACGTCCATTATGCATGCATCAGTACCTGAGTCCTAATTCCCTGAAAAACATAGTAAAACGTCAACATTGAATGTTGAGTGAATTCACAGTTTAGTTTATAGTGGTCAAACCAAGTTATGAATAAATCATTCAGTTACAGCAAAACATAATGTTTATAAGTTTAGTAGGAAATATAAGTTATTCTAGTTAAAGAAAACATTTCCTATATAAAGTAAGAATGTCATTCTTACTACAAGTAATTAGTTGTGTAGGAAACACAAGTTTAATCAAAAACATTTCCTCATAAGTAGTTGCAGGAAACAAGGGTTTAGCTAATCAAAGCAAACATTTCCTATCAGTTGTATAACTTCAAATAAGTAATCTCAGGAAACTACCATGTCCGAACTAAGTTTGTAGTTTAATAGTCGTTGTTAATGTAAGTTGATCGTTAAATAGGAAAAACAGGTTTATTCATGTATGATAAACATTTCCTAATTACTTTGTAAGAAATACAAGTTTATCAAATCAATGAAAACATTTCTAATAGTAGTTATTCGTTTAGAAACTCTAGTTTATCCAATCAAGGAAAACATTTCTAATAATAGTTATGTGTTTAGAAACTCTAGTTTATCCAATCAAGGAAAACATTTCTAATAATAGTTATGTGTTTAGAAACTCTAGTTTATCCAATCAAGAAAAACATTTCTAATAATAGTTATGTGTTTAGAAACTCTAGTTTATCCAATCAAGGAAAACATTTCTAAAAATAGTTATGTGTTTAGAAACTCTAGTTTATCCAATCAAGGAAAACATTTCTAATAATAGTTATGTGTTTAGAAACTCTAGTTTATCCAATCAAGGAAAACATTTCTAATAATAGTTATGTGTTTAGAAACTCTAGTTTATCCAATCAAGGAAAACATTTCTAAAATAAAGAAATTCATGTAGGAACACCTATCCTAATAGTTGTCATAGGAAATACAAGTTTATCATTTAAGTAAACATTTCCAATTCAAGCAGTTTGTAGGAAAACACAGGTTTAACAGCTAAGTAAACATTTTCCAACAGATAGTTGATAGGAACACAAGTTTAGCAATAAAGTAAACATTCCAAAATAATTGTTTTCAGGAAACACAGGTTTAGCAATTTAGTAAACATTTCCTTATAAAAGTAGTCGTGTAGGAACACCTGTCCTAATCAGTTATCCCAGGGAATACCCTTCCCAAAATAGTAGTTGAGTAGTTAAGCGGGAAATATATGTTTAACAATTAAGTAAACATTTCCAAAATAGTTGTCCATAGGAACACCTGTCCTATTAATCCTCACAGGGAATACCCTTCCCAAAACAATTTGTCCTTAGTTAAGTAGTTGAGTAGTTTAGTGGGAAATTTATGTTTAACAATTAAGTAAACATTTCCAAAATAGTTGTCCATAGGAACACCTATCCTATTAATCCTCACAGGGAATACCCTTCCCAAAACAATTTGTCCTTAGTTAAGTAGTTGAGTAGTTTAGTGGGAAATTTAGACTATGATCCCTCTAAGGCGAGCGACACCTTTAAAGTTACAGTACGACTCCTAGTGCTATAACCAATCCACAACCAATTTGCGTTTTTGCCTCAGTAACATCTTAAGTATACACTCCGCGTGCGACTGCCGTCGTGAGGTTGGAATGACCAACAAGTTATATTCTGGGAGGGTTGTCAAATCGATAGTACTATCTGTATACTCAGTGGCTAGAGTCACCTAGCTAATGGTTATAGGTTGTAAGCACTGGGACTTATGTGCACTACAACTACCTCTCGTAAACCTAGGATCGTACCAAGATGCGTTTGTCTTAATTCCCAAAATAGTTATGAAAATCTTTTCATAGAAATAGTTCAAGTTTAACGATATGAAAAACAATTCATATAAACAGTTCAATGGCATGAAAGCATTCATGTTAATCAGTTGTGTATAATAACATGCAGAGCAATTATATAAGCCAAGTAGCATGTTAAAGCACATAGTTCTATGTTTTCCACCCCTGGTTTTAAAAGAATTTAAAACAAGTAGAAGATAGGGGCTGTGAACTCACGGTTTTGCAAGTCTTCAGCACAAATAGCTAGCTAGCAAACAATCCAAAAGCGTCGATCAAATACCTAGACGCAATTAATAATACTTGTATAAGTATATGGATTATTTGTTAAGTTGAAATGTTTATAATATTTTAGTTGTTGGTGAGGTTTGCTTTTCAATTAGTCATTAAGTTCCAGTATGTATTTATATACATATTAGTTGAATATATATATTCAAATATATATATTAGTTGTCGTCATTGTTAATATCCATATATATATATATAGATATAAATGTAGTTGTCGTTGATTATGTTTTTCAAAACATAATTATAATAGTTATAAAAATAACTTGTTTATATCGAATATATATATAAATACACTTGAATAAGTTTTGTATTTATTTAAATATATAATTTGTTGCGAATAAAAATTTGTTGTCGTTTATATTATCAAAACATAGCTTGGTTAGTTATACAAAACATAACGTGTTTTCGTTTGTCGTATATAGTTGTACTAGATAATTAAATCGTTCCATTTATACGTTTCATTAGATATATATATTGTCCGTTCGTTTGTATATATATATATTTTGTAATTGTCTCGAAGTTTTGTCGTGTCCAATTGTCCGTATTAAATTAATGTCCCAATAATATGTCCGTCTAATTCTAAGTTCCATATTGTATTTTCAATAAACATAAGTCGTATAACGTTTATTAATTTGTACATTATTTAAAATGCAAAAAGTCAGAAGTTGGATAAGTGGGGAATCCGCCGGATTCCTATTGAATCCGCCGGATTCAGCAAACTTCAAGGGAATCCGCCGGATCGGGTAAGGATCCGCCGGATCGGGTCCAAAATAAGGGGGAATCCGCCGGATTCGAATGGATCCGCCGGATTCGTTCGAGTTTTAAGAGGATCCGTCGGATCCACCGATGATCCGCCGGATCAAGTGTGTCTTTTACTCGTTCATCGTTTATGCCGAAAGGTTGTGTGCGGGTCGAAAGGTGGGAATCCGCCGGATTCCCGTGAATCCGCCGGATTCACCTGAGTTTGGGCTGAGGATCCGCCGGATCAAGGTTGGATCCGCCGGATCTAAATGTTTTCCAGCAGCTGGTTCGACTCTGTTCTTATTTTTACTTAATGATTTCCATATATATCCGTTTTTAACAAGATCCATCATCATTATATGTTATATATATACATTATAACATGTTTTAAACGTTTTATAACAACAATAATCATCAAGTTTCATAATTTAAAGAAATTATATAAATGAAACAAGATGGAGAAAATATTCTCACAATGATTCTAGGTAGAGATGATGATGATTCTGAGCGTATGATGATGATTACGAACGATGATGAAGATAATAATCAAGAAGCCATTTGGTTTTGTGTTTGATTTTGTGAGTGAGTTTGATTATGAAGAAAATGAAGAGATGAAAATGGTGATGTTGCTTCTCCTGCTTCTACTCCCTTTGCTTCTTTTCCAGTCGCCAACAATAACAGAGAAAAGAAAACACAGATGAAAATTTAGGTGTGGTGAATTATTGGAGATCACCAGGAGATGTATAAGAGAAGTTTTGGGTCGAGTTTTTCAAAGGGCAGCATGGAGGGAGTGATAATCTGTTCCCCAGATATTTTGTTTAGTGTAATATTGGTAGTTTTTAGCCCGTTAATTTCGTGTACGGGTATAATTTGTGGTACATTAGTTATAATAAAATTTCGCGTTATGTTTCTCTGTATCTCAGATTTAGAAATTTGAAATTTAAAATGTGAAATACTTTGCTACAAGTATAATTAAATTTGTTTACAGTAAAAGTACTGTATAGTTGAAAACGCGTGCCTGATTTCAGTTAAATTTGGAAATCATATTTTGAGGTAATGTTCTATACATTAAAACAGTAACTTACTAAATAATACTTTTATTATTTAGAACCTCTAGGCGAGTTTTAAAATTGTTTCTGTTCGTACAACGTGTAACAAAAATCGTCTAAATCTTTCGTTTTCTTTTCGTTGTAATACTTTTATGTAATAATTTCAACTAAAAATTATTCAAAAGTATATTGAAGTTCATTTCGGAACTTTATTATTCGCGATTTAATACGTTTAATATAAAACGTATAAATTGTTATATTATATCAATAATATAATTATATAATAGTTGTAATTAATAATTTTCGAATTATTAATTATTTTGTATCACTAACGTAATTGTGTTCCACTTATAAAGTTTGATATATTTATTTCGTACGTAATTATATATATACACATATAACTACAATCAAATATATCACATAACACATAGTAAGTTACACAGAACTTATACACAAAATAGTTTGAATTCACTTAGTCAGGGAATTACTCTAGGTAATGCATGAAATTAGGCTAAGTAAATACCCTAATTGGAGGATTGTCACAAGTAACACATGTGATACCAACGAGTAACACATGTGATACCAGCTAGTAACACATGTGTTACTAATTTTGTACAATTTGTAAAACCACAAAAAATCGTCAAAAGTATACCTTATGAGATGGCAAATCGAAGAGAAAAAAATGCTGATTTTTATGGTGCAAAATTTATGATTTTTCGACTTACTGTTTGAGAGATATTTAAGTTTAAAAAACGTGGAGGAAAGTGAGTTTTGTGACACGTGACGCATTCTGGTTGGTTCCTCAATTCTCACAAAAAATCTCATTCTCATTTGAACATCACTCCATCATGTTAATCATAATCAAAAACCCATATAAATCAGTTAAGCATTTGGCCAAATGCTTAAAATATTAAAGATGTGAAATTACATGTCTATCTTCTTCACTAAACACATGAGCATAAAAGCTATTTTTTTAGAAAGGCAAACACACACATCTCTACATGCCATGAATACGTACAATTTTTTTCACGAATCTATATACACATGTTCACTACTGGACTTGAACCCACAATCTTAAGGTTGAAGGATCCCCACGATACCACTAAGCCAATAACCCTTTGGTCAAAACTAATCAATTTGAATGAATTAGTATCTACTTGCTAATTTTAATTTAGACACTACACATTAACTCTAATATATATGTAACATAAATAATAAATAAAATGCAATCATTTAATGTAAAAATAGACCAGTTAAATTCTATTATAATCTATCTATAATATATTATCTGTCAATCACATTACTAATCTATCACATTTATGATTTTCAATCATAAAGGTAGCATAAGTATAAATGAATTTGAAACAAATGTATAAACAAGAAAGAAAAAGAAACTTAAAAACCAATAACAATCTAATCTAATACAATCATTATCATTATGTCAACTATCATTGTCGATCACTATCACATTTTTCTATTTATTAATGTCGCATTGAGTATGTCACTTACTAGTAATAATATTATAGCTTTCTGAAAATTTTGTCAATATTTAATAAAGTATAACACCTTTTTATTTTATATTTGATACAAATCATGTTTCATTCCTTCAATTTTCTTTTAAATAATAATTATGTCATTTTCTTTTACAACTTACAACCTAAAATCACAAAAACTTATATGAGGCTTTTGTAGCAAAAATGTATTATTGAAGGACCGCTTGCAAAATACGCGTTAGTTGAAGGACTTATCGTCCCCGTTTGTTTCTATTATATTATATATACTGTAACATCCGTAAATCGGACCTAGTTGTTTTATATTATTTTGTGATTTAAAATAATATTGTTTGAATTAATTGAAAATAAATAGGAAATAAGTTTCAGGACTTATTGTGATTAGTAAAATATTAAGTGATTTAAATTAATATAGTTAACGGAACAATAAAAAGTTTGGATTCGCAAATGGTTTTCGGGTTCCAGACAATAGTTCGAGAAATGGTATTAAATTATACCCGTATATTGAAGTCGGTTAAATTGGGAGCCGACCTATTATTTCTTTTATTTCTTTTTCTTCCTAATTCCTTTGTTTTAGTTCCTGATGAAATCAAAATACACACATATAGTTGAAATTAAAAAGAAAAGAAGATCACAGCTTGTTCTTGTTCTTGTACTTAAATCATCTTCATCAGATTACTCAGAATCATCATCATAATTCTTGTAAGTGTTTTTATGGTTTATATTTGATATTGGATCAAATCATTAGGGTTATTGAATTGTTAAGTGAAATTGATGATTTAAATGATGATATAAGATGTTATATACTTCTTGTTAGCTGTACAATCGATTAGAACATGAGTTTTCGGAATTGTGGGTTTAGAATTCGAGCTGTTAGGAAGAACAGAAAGAACAGGGTTGGGACTTTGGCCTGTGGCCGGCGGTCAAGACTTGTGGCCGGCGGTCAAGCGGCTTTGGCCGGCGGTCGAACCAATTAGCCGGCGGCTAAATGACCCCAACGCAGAGAATTAGTTTTCGTTATAAACCGTATTTTAAACATTCTTTTCATGGTTAAAGGTAGCGACTAGTGAGTGAAGTGACATAATAAATATTATAACTGGATAGTATAATTGTTTGATGTTACAATTGAGATAAGTTGTAATATAAATGGGATGACATAAGTGTTAATTATCATTTGATAACCGTTATCATGATTGATATGATATACTGTGTATTGAGATACTGTGATATGTTATATGATTATAACATGTGTTGCTTATTATAACGAGTTCATTATTGTTGACAAGTTACTGACTTGTGATGTTTGTGGTGTTTTCAGATAAACAAGAGACTCAGTGACATTAGACTACTGAGTGGAGACTGAGGTATTCGGTGAGTGGACTCGTACCTTCAGTGTGATTTGGTTGTAACATATTTGGTTACAACAAGTGATCATAGTGATATTGTGATAGTGATTGTTGACTGTGAATTGGTGAAATACACGTGTAATAAGTGATGTGTCGCCTTCGGGCATTTGGTGATTCGGAGGTCAACAATTGTTGGACTGGGTTGCTACAGGTTAGCCAACATAGGAATTGTGAACATGTGTTGTGAATGGAGCTTATGTTGGTTAAAGGTAGCAGACAGTTATCGGTAAAATCACTGTATTGGCCTGCAGTGATTGTAAGTGTTGCTTGGTGGGCCATCCGCGGTCAGAGGGCTTTACAAGGACCACCGATCCTCTTGGTGATGTTGTGTCAGTGTCTATGTGATATTTGTGATAATCAGTACTGTTATACTGAATTGTGCTGATAGTGATAAGTTGACTCACTTAGCTTCGTGCTAATCCCACTATTTACCTTGCAGGTTTTGACATGATTGGACTGGGCAGGGAAAGGACTGAAGAATGTTTGACTTTATTGCGTTACTCTGATATTGAATTTTATAAATCAGTGTTGTTGTTGTTTTATATAACACCCGGATGGATTAACTAAGTTTTAAATTAGTTGAAATTTATGTTACTAAATGATGTGATTTCTTAAAGTGTTTAAATTGGACTTGCGCTTCCGAGGTTATTATATTAAAATGATTGTATAAATGAGGGGTGTTATAAGTTGGTATCAGAGCATAGGTTTGGGTGAATTGAACGTTGGTAAGTGTTCAATCCCAAATCTATTTTGTGTTGAGTCAAACATTCTAAAGTGTGGGATTAGTAGTGATATGAGAAAGTGATTATTAAAAGTGTACTAACCTATAACAAGATGCAAGGTTGTTGTTTTGATTGTAGAGACGGTGGAACATGAGTAATTGACTGGTATCCTCAATGGTTCCTCGATATTCATTGGCAAAGGTGTGACAGGTACTTTTCGATAACCTTGTTGAATTAATTATTGTATGATGATGATTAGTAGTAAAGTGATTGAGTCGGACTGATATGATTCCCCAGTGATGTGTCATTGATAAGTGTGACTTGTTATTGTGATGATATAAGTATTAGATGAATTATCCAGTGATATGAGTAGTCTGGCTGAACTTTGAATTGCTGATTAATTGATAAGTTGTGTAGACACAGTGTTGATTAAGTTGTTAATAATGAAACTGTCGAACCTAAATGTGTCTACTATATAGAGATAAAATATAATCAATTGTATGATTTTCTGTGATAATGTAAGGTGTGATTAGGAAACCTTGCTAGATAATTTGTTGTTATGTGATAAACTGAATAGATGTGACACCAGATAGTGAAATTAATGAGATGTGATATATCTAAATTAATAGGTTGAGAGTTGTGTTGTTGTTAGATGGAAAAAGTATATAGTTGTTGTAAGGTATGCCTTAATTAGGCAAAGTTAAAGTCGAATGTGATAGCATTAAACTTGGTAATAGTTATGCTATAAAGTGATAAAGGTGACGAGATGTTGATATGTGATAGTGATTATTATTGTGAGTTGAATTATGATTTGTATATTAAAAAGTGATATATTAAAGTAGTAAGAAAATAAAGGTAGTTGATAAACCTTTATATATATGTGTTGGACAGGTTGTGAAAAGTATTTGTTAAATACTTGTTGTAAGTGGTATAAATAGGATGATTTTAATGAGAAATTAGTGTTTTAAGATTATAATAGAACACTAATAGTGAAACTAGATGTGTGTGATTTAAATAGTCAAAGAAGTGTGAACTAGTGAATGATTTAGAAATGTTATTAATAGAAGGATAGATGTTATGTGACTGGTGGCATGAGGTAATGCCCAATAATGTGATAGGTTGATTATGTGAAATTACATGCTCCTAAAAATTAAAGGTTTAGAGCAAATTGATTTAATTGATATTATAATCAATTAATTGTCATGGGATACGTGTTTGGAATTACACGTGCTATTATTGTGTCATTATTAATTGACAAAGTGTCATGTGTTAAAACAGTGATGATAGGTTATTATGTGTTTAGAGTTTTAATAAGTTGAAATACTGATTTAATTCAGTTGTTGAAAGGAGATTGTGTAATAGATAATGCATATTAAAATATGTAAGGTGTAAATGTGAACTAAATTGCATATGTAAAATTGATTATGCAAGTAAGGAACGAATAGTAAATATGTTTTAGTAGTATTGAAAACCAGAACATTGTGTAATAAGTGTATACACGAAAGAGAATCACATTGATGATTGATGATATGAAGTAACCTGAGAAGGAAATGTGAAGAACATAATCAAGCAACGCTTGATCACCGTTGTTACATTATGCTGTATCACATGAACTTGTTAAGGTTACCAAGTATCTAAGAAAGTGAATGTGATTGAGAGAGATACAATTTGAAGTTATATTAAATAAATTAATTGTTGTTTACAGGGTAAAGGTTAATTAGTGAAAAGTATGATAATTAGTAAGTGAAACTTGCAAGTGTGTATGGTACTTGCAATTGTTTGAAATTGTTGAAATGTGATTGTGTAACTAATGGGTGTGGATTTCCTATTAGTGAGTCATATAGTCTCCTAACGGATAATTAGTGTGTATATGGTTTGTATTAAGCTGAGTTGAGTTACTGACTCTGTATGGTGATTGAGTCATTAAATTTAGTGAGAGCAATGTTTTGAATTTGGTGATTAGGTTAAATCTAAAACTTGAGAAAATTACCAGATGAGGTATATATAGATATGTGATCAGTGATATGAGTAAATAACTTATATTGTGTGTTAAATAAGTTATTAGAATGTCATTGAATGGTAATTGACTGGAGAAAGGTGTAGTGGTTTCATTTTGGTTGAATGTGCCACTGTTATTGAATGTAGTTATGGAAAAATCTATGTTTGAGGTTAAACATAATATTAATATAGTGATATGTTGACTTTAAAAGTCAACAATGAATAAAAAAGTTTAGTGTATAATATGAAATCATTAGAATATGATTGATTTTGTTACGAATTAAGATTGTGAAAAGTGACCAAAGTGATTTGTTGATTTATTGATTAAGTTGAAGTTGACAAATAGTCAACAATGTTGGAAGTGTTAGATGGGTTATTTATAACTTAAATGAGTGAAAAAAAATATGAAAGGTTATGAAACTTTGATTAATTGTGTTGAGTTATTTAACATGTAAACAGTGTAAATATGAGACTGAACTTATTAGAAATTGATTGTGATATAAGTTCTCAGAGAGTAATTGAGTACACATCTAAATCAGGTGGGTATTGTGAATGATATTGGTTAAGTTAAAAAAAAAAAAAAAAAAAAAAATTTGTGTGTGCAACTTGTGAGTGTTGAAACTGTGTAGACAGTTTGTACTGATATGTAGTTGTAATGTGATCTATATAAGATCACTAGTTGATTTAAGATAATTGCAGAACGATGTCGGGTGATCGTGATGCTTTATAATCGTGTTGATGTAATAGAGTGATAACATGAACCCTAAGGGGGAGAGAACTAAATAGATGATAATTATATTGAGGTGAATGTGATAATATAATATTAATGGTTAAATTGAGAAATTGGAAATGTTATGCCATTAATTGAGAAAAGTGTATAAATATACATAAAATATATATAGTTGATAAAAAGTGATATGTTGTGAAAGTAATAGTTGAAATTTTGGAAATGATGATTATATTTCCATTTATTGCAGAAATGTGTATTTTGCTGATAGAATAAATTGTGACTTGAGGGAACAAGTTGAAATAAGTCAATGTAGAGGTCGGGTGAATGTAGGTAATACGGTGTGACAGTACATGTGTTAATTTAACAATGTACTTCTTGATGATGTTTTACCTACTATGTGTGACCTCTATTTTTGCTTATTAAAGTGATATGAATCCGGATTACTTTAGGTAAAGGATTTCATATAGTTGAAGTGATAAGTGAATATTTATTGATTGTTGGTTAGGAACTGAAATTAATTTTCAGTGTTGTTAGGTGCATTGTCGTTTTATAACCACTGATGTTAGCTGTTGTGGTTTGTTGTTGTTCTAGCTGTTAGAAGATAAATTGTCAAAGATTTTAGCATATTGCTAATTTCTAGTTAATATAGTTGTTAAAGATTTTGACACGGTACTAGTGTCTGGTTGTAAGTGATTATATGACTATTTGTTAAAGTGAGTATGTGTTTTGAACATATATATGATTGATGATAGAGAATTCGGGTAAATGATTGTTTTATAGAGATTGTTGAATGAATGTACAATATATACAGGGGTGAAAGATAGAAGCATGTACATTGGGATATGTGCATGTGGAAAGAATTCAAATAAATAAATTATTGTTATAAGTTGCTCTTGAGGATTAATGTATGATAAGATGTCTGTGATTATGTTATACTAGATGAGTTGAGTGAGATCAGATTTCGGGGACGAAATCTTTTAAGGGGGAGAGATTTGTAACATCTGTAAATCGGACCTAGTTGTTTTATATTATTTTGTGATTTAAAATAATATTGTTTGAATTAATTGAAAATAAATAGGAAATAAGTTTCAGGACTTATTGTGGTTAGTAAAATATTAAGTGATTTAAATTAATATAGTTGACGGAACAATAAAAAGTTTGGACTCGCAAATGGTTTTCGGGTTCCAGACAATAGTTCGAGAAGGGGTATTAAATTATACCCGTATATTGAAGTCGGTTAAATTGGGAGCCGACCTATTATTTCTTTTATTTCTTTTTCTTCCTAATTCCTTTGTTTTAGTTCCTTATGAAATCAAAATACACACATATAGTTGAAATTAAAAAGAAAAGAAGATCACAGCTTGTTCTTGTTCTTGTACTTAAATCATCTTCATCAGATTACTCAGAATCATCATCATAATTCTTGTAAGTGTTTTTATGGTTTATATTTGATATTGGATCAAATCATTAGGGTTATTAAATTGTTAAGTGAAATTGATGATTTAAATGATGATATAAGATGTTATATACTTCTTGTTAGCTGTACAATCGATTAGAACATGAGTTTTCGGAATTGTGGGTTTAGAATTCGAGCTGTTAGGAATAACAGAAAGAACAGGGTTGGGACTTTGGCCTGTGGCCGGCGGTCAAGACTTGTGGCCGGCGGTCAAGCGGCTTTGGCCGGCGGTCGAACCAATTAGCCGGCGGCTAAATGACCCCAACGCAGAGAATTAGTTTTCGTTATAAACCGTATTTTAAACATTCTTTTCATGGTTAAAGGTAGCGACTAGTGAGTGAAGTGACATAATAAATATTATAACTGGATAGTATAATTGTTTGATGTTACAATTGAGATAAGTTGTAATATAAATGGGATGACATAAGTGTTTATTATCATTTGATAACCGTTATCATGATTGATATGATATACTGTGTATTGAGATACTGTGATATGTTATATGATTATAACATGTGTTGCTTATTATAACGAGTTCATTATTGTTGACAAGTTACTGACTTGTGATGTTTGTGGTGTTTTCAGATAAACAAGAGACTCAGTGACATTAGACTACTGAGTGGAGATTGAGGTATTCGGTGAGTGGACTCGTACCTTCAGTGTGATTTGGTTGTAACATATTTGGTTACAACAAGTGATCATAGTGATATTGTGATAGTGATTGTTGACTGTGAATTGGTGAAATACACGTGTAATAAGTGATGTGTCGCCTTCGGGCATTTGGTGATTCGGAGGTCAACAATTGTTGGACTGGGTTGCTACAGGTTAGCCAACATAGGAATTGTGAACATGTGTTGTGAATTGAGCTTATGTTGGTTAAAGGTAGCAGACAGTTATCGGTAAAATCACTGTATTGGCCTGCAGTGATTGTAAGTGTTGCTTGGTGGGCCATCCGCGGTCAGAGGGCTTTACAAGGACCACCGATCCTCTTGGTGATGTTGTGTCAGTGTCTATGTGATATTTGTGATAATCAGTACTGTTATACTGAATTGTGCTGATAGTGATAAGTTGACTCACTTAGCTTCGTGCTAATCCCACTATTTACCTTGCAGGTTTTGACATGATTGGACTGGGCAGGGAAGGGACTGAAGAATGTTTGACTTTATTGCGTTACTCTGATATTGAATTTTATAAATCAGTGTTGTTGTTGTTTTATATAACACCCGGATGGATTAACTAAGTTTTAAATTAGTTGAAATTTATGTTACTAAATGATGTGATTTCTTAAAGTGTTTAAATTGGACTTGCGCTTCCGAGGTTATTATATTAAAATGATTGTATAAATGAGGGGTGTTATATATACCCTCAATATCGGAGGGACGGTGGGACGGTATGAACAGTGTTTATTTTGTTCTCTTTTACTTTTATGAGATATCATATATATATATATATATATATATATATATATATATATATATATATATATATATATATATATATATATATATATATATTAGTCAAAACTATAACCAAAGGCTATGCAACCAAGATGGTAAGAGGTTAGCTCTTTAACCTCATGGTCTCAAGATCGAATCTCACATGCAAAGTGTTTTTAAAAGCTTAATTAATAGGTTACTTTGAATTACACACTAACCCCTTAACTTTAGTTTAAGTACGAAACAACCCATAAATACATTTATATTTGCATGTTTGATCATTTATCAATTTTTAACCTATTCACATTTACTCCCTCCGTCATAAAATAAGTGTCTCATATCAAAATGCATAAAGTCACTGTCCACCAATAATATCTCATCTTCATCCATCAAAGTGTTTTATAATGGAATATGAACACTTATTTTGGGACAACTCAAAATAGTAAATTGAGACAATTATTTTGGAACGGTTGAGTATTATTATTACTATTGTATACTAAATTCGCCCCCAATTAAAGGTCTCCAAGAACTTCAACCCGATGAGTTTATAATTCAATTGTTTTACAAAATATTTTTAGTTAACTTAAAAATAAATCAAAATCTAATCAATCTACAAAATAATGACTTGAATGTACACATTTTATCAAACAAATCGCAGCGGAGCGCGATGCCATGTTCTTGTTAAAATCAATACGTAGGATATCATCTTTATATAAAGGTTCTTTTAGTACAATCATTCACTTATAAAAGTTACTAATAATGTCGTAGTTGCCAACTATTAGACATGGATCCAAAAGTATATTTGGCGTCACAAACTCACAATATACGAGAGTCCATGACTCAAACTATACACTCGTAATTTTTATTTGAGGTGATGGTCGTATATGATTTTATCAACTAACTATATAATCATCACAAAATATAAACAAACGTTACATAATTTTCACATATGACATATCTAAAAAAATAACGATATATAATATTATTTTTTAAAAGCAATTATCCCTTAGTATCAATCGGCAAACACTTATGAATAATAAGTTAATTGTTGTCTAGCAGAATATTTCACCATCCTATATTATGTGTACTGTGCATGATGGTTCATTTTTAGAAAATTTGTCTTGTCATAGTTTGCAGCAAGAGTTTATGTGTCTTCTTAAGGGATGTTTCAATAGGTTTATCAAGTCTTTTAGTTTGGGGCATGGTAGCATGGTAGCTTAGTTCATTTTCAAGTGTGTAGCTCCTTGGAGTTCAAGTTTGTATGCTTCTTCTTCAACTTTGTTGAAGTTTATATATAATTGTTTTTTGCCAAAAAAAAAAATAAGTTGTTTGTCTTTTTGTTTAATCCACTTTATATCTCTTAATAACTACATTTATGAGAGATAACATGTAGTTAATGCAAGTTAGATTGATGGTAAGGTTGTTTTCATATAACCTTTAGGTCTATGGTTCAATTCCTAGTATGCTTTTTATTTTTTAATATCAACTAAATTGACCACTTGCTTGCCATTAGTTTAGTTACGTTATCGATTATGTTATCTCTCATAAATGTAATTATTAAGAGATATAGAGTGGATTAAACAAAAAGACAAACAACTTACTATTTATAAGTGTTTGCCAATTGATATCTCCTTATTACCTTATATATTTAAAAGAAAACACTAATTAGGTTGCCCTTCCATAATTAACTTCTTTTAAGTTAATCTCCCTCCTTTAATTTTTATAGCCCACTTTTTAAAGCCATTGATCATCCTTTTTTTTGGGTGACTACCTAATTAGCTACTCCTAATGAAGTTTAATTAAGTCTAATGACCATTATAACCCCATTTGTTAGTCTTAATTAGCTGCATTAAACTCATTAACCTTATAATAATTACATTAGATTCAACAGACCACGTTTACAATTTACAGTTTAGCCATCTTAATAATAAATAATAATTACTACTTAATACTAACACACCTAATAATAATAAAATTTAATTAAATATATTAAATATTATATTAAAATAAATATATAATAAATAAAGGGATAAAAGGAGATGTCAGATTCAATCGTGTCCTGCAACAAAATAGGAATCATATTTGTATCTTTCACTCTCACAAATTAGGGCTTGCTTTCTTCATACGATTCATAGTCCGATCCGTACTGTTTCTTCACAATCTCCAGTAATATTCATCCGGTACCGGCTTTCTTCATACGATTCATGCCGCTATTCGTCTGTTGAATGGTTTGAAAGGTTATTCACTTCAATCTATAACAACTCAATCGTCTACACAAATATTTAATGTATCTATGAATATAATTTAACCAGCTACTATGGCTGTTAACTGTGTATGGATTGCAAGCATGAAATCCATACCTGATGATCGATAAAAGATAGATCATACCTAATATCAAAGAGTATCTTTAATTTCTTTGTTTCTATATCTATTATAGGGAACCAACATGTCATAGGAAACTCTTAAAGACGATATTATATTCTAATTTTTACCATTTTTGTAAGCGTATTTTTTTGGTCAAAGGATACGATAGTTGTAACTCAAATTTCGTAAATCACCAAAAACCCTCTTATTTCCCCCCCAATTATGTCACCATATAAGGAGGCCACACTAGATTATCAAAAATATACAACATCACTTTATAATCATAGTCGACACACCATTTGACAACCCATAACTCATTGCTGATGAACAAGGCTTTACACCTCTGAACCTCATTACCAATGACAGGGATGACTATAAGGTTCGTGTTAAGGTCTTCTTGGTTGGAAACAGACCATGATTTACAACCCAACACAAGTAATTTCCATGGATATGCTTCTTATCGATCATCATGTATGATCTATCTTTTATCTTTAATCGATACACGCGAAACACAGTGATGAATTCGATTTGCTATCGTTAGTACATTATTATTAAGGGATGTACTGATCTTATGAAATTAAACATACGTTTCATGTGTATAGTAGGTTATAGATTGAAGTGATTATATATAACGGATGTAACTCACTGTATGCAAAAAAATATGTATGTTTTGTGAACAGTAGGCTAATAGGCAAGGTCTTTTTTGTTATGAATCTTCCATATAATAGATAGTTGGATATAATAAATATTTGGATATAACATATATTTGGATCCTATATCTAATTTTCAGCACCCAGACATGTGAGCAATAGGCGTTTTTGTTTTTCTATATAGATTGTAATAATTTACAAACTTCTCAGGGAACAAGATTTTGGCCTCCATGAAGAAATTCCTCATTCCTGATTTCGAAGATACATTGAAAGAAGGGAGCTTCGTTGATATCTCTGATTTTGGTGTTGAAGAATATACCGGAGATTATCGTTTACTTGATCATTCATGGAAGATTAACCTCTTGAGATCATCTAAAGTGCGCAGATGTCCTACTTTTGAGTCTGCATTGGATGGTTACAATGTACTTTCATTCGATGATGTGTTGACACAGAATGTCCCAATCTTTGGCTTTGGTTAGTCTTTCTACTTTTTTATTTGTCATTTATTTGTTATACTTATGAAACAATGTAGCATAACTAATACATCATATATATAATATCCGTCTAGATGTCGTTGGTCTGCTTGTGTCAAGTGAGCCTTTCAAAATCATAAGAGAAAATGGGAGGGGGAAAAAATCCATCGCGTTTGGACTGCAAAATCTTGCGTATGAATTCAACTATGCATCTTTTTTCATTCCGCATTTATGTTTTTTACATACTTATAACATTATATATTGTCAGCATATCCTTTTGTTTTATATGTCAATCTGCTTTTGCTAGTGGAAAGAATGTTAACTGCAACGTATGGGGAGATCATGCGGTCCAGTTAAACGCTTTCATCACTAAGAATAAGCATACGACTGGTCATGTTATCATATTGCTTCAGAACGCTCAACTAAAAACATGGAGTACCACTATGATTCACTCTTCTTATATGCAATATTTTTCAGTGCCTTACTGACCACATTACTTCACCACTTACAATATACATACCTCTTTTGTACACATATGGACTTCAAGTTTCAAACCTATTCTTTGGTTCTCGAGTCCACATCAATTCTGAGATACCTCCCATTGCCAGCTTCCGATCTTAGTATTTTAATTTAAATAATTCATATGAAAATTAAGTGATTGTCCTTATGAAATGATTCATGATATGTGTAATTGTCCATTTAATTCGCAGGTTGTTGAATGGAGGTGAAATGGCTGTCCAACCCACTCAGCTTGCTACTCTGGCACATGAAGCGGTAGTCAATTCTGATCTGAGTTGTACACCGAGCAACCATTTAAGACTATTGAGCAAGTCCGTTCAACTTTTGAGGCAAGTCATTTTGTTTTGTAACAAATTTGAGCTACTGTGTTCTTTTTTTGTAATATATTGGTGGTACTAACAAAAAAAAACTTTTAAATAATCAGAACTGTCACTGTGTTATCAAAGCTACCATTACCAAAATCTTGACAGATGAGGGTTGGTTTACAAACTCGTGTTTAGTCTGCAAAAGAAAATGTCATCGGAGCCTTGAAGAGTCTCCCGAGGTTACGTTGTTCAATTGTCCAAAGTGTGGTCATGTTAAAGAAGTTAAAACCATGTGAGTAGATAACCTTAAAACATATAATCTGTTTCATGAAATTTAGTCAACTCGATACAGCCTACTATTCGACTTTGACTTTCGCACCATTTTATTAAATTTCAGACTTAGGACTGTTGTGAGAGTGAAAGATGCTACCGGATCTACTTCATTTGTCTTTTTTGACAATCAACTTGCAAAGCTACTTCAGCGAAGCGTGACATGGCTGAGAAAGAAAATTACTCTGGTAGGCAGTGTAGTACCACTTATGTTATATAGTACCAGTTTTTGTCGGTTTTTTGTTTACTCACTCTAGACTAATAGGAAACCACTTAACATTTTTACTATTCTGTCCTAGATTGATGACCCTCAAGTCATTCCGATTGAGTTCAATAGTCTTCTCGATAAGGAATACGTCTCATAAATACACATAGGGGACATCAATCTGAATCATAACTACACTGCCTATACGGTCGATCGTGGTACACAATCTACTGAAGTGATTGATGCCATTTCTGCAAAGATGAATGCTCCAATTTCAGAAACTTATGATGTTCAATCTTTCAATGTCACTCCTAATACAAAGGTAACTTTATCGTAGAAACCATTAACATACTATGTTCTTTATCCCACTGATTTTTACAATGCAATATATTAATTCTGAAAACAGGTCTGCAGTCTAGGTGATGATGACGTGTTTTCCCCATACCCACAACAGCAGCTCACACCAGTCACGTTTTCATTAAATAGGAAAAGTCAGTCACCAGATGACTTGGATAGCATTCATGCCAGCACATCAGTGCCTTCCAAGGATTTTGCTTCATTGAAGATACCAAGGATGGAGGACATATGATCATCTGAAGTCCTTGCACCAAATTGATCTACTTTTCATTCTTATTATTTAATTAATGCTTCGAATGACATTGGTTACTTGCATGTACTTTGGATTTAGACTACTGGTTTTCTTTTAAAACATCTTATTCAGTCACCTCTATGTTTTTTGTCTTAATGGTGCATTTCCACAAGTTTCGAACCGCTCCTTAATAAATTTATTGTTTCAGACTTTATATAATCGACATCGATCTGTCCAACAAATCTATGCTAATGTTTGTGGCTAATGTTCCTGTTTTCTAGTCATCATTATGGTCCCATACCACTTTGTCTTTTGTTTCCTTTGTTTCAGGTTCTACGCTATTGTATCTGTTGTATGTCTTCCTATGCTAATTTGTAGTCCCATTATAATTACATGGTTTTAGAGTAATTTACAATTACATAACAGGACCTTACTTTTTCAACGAACAATAATCAGCCGTGTTTTGTAGTTACCAAGAATTATGTTTCATGACAATTCACCAACTTATTATATTTGTCTTACTTGAAACACTTTTTATTACCTTACAAAAAACCTTCTGCCGATCCTTTTGTTTACTTTTAACATTATGCAAAACAATTTTATCATGGATATTTTTCAATGTGTCTATAACTTCATCACTTTTAACTTCACATATTGGATATTTTCAATGACAAAATCAATCTCAGATATACATGTTGCCATCATCGTATACCTCAAGTTTGAATTTCAAATTTTGAATTTAATTTCCATTAATAAAAGATTGTGTGACTTAATGTAATTTAATGACAGGTCTTCCACACTCTTTGGAAACACATTTTCATATTATCATTCATACAGTTTTTTATTTTTTTGTCCATTACGTATTAACATTATTTTTTTTTTGTTAGGAATTTCAATCAACCAAATATCATGCTCAACATTTGTTTTCACTTTCATGGCCGCATGGAAAGGACAGAGACTGGATAGAAATATTTCAATGGCGACACCCATTTAGAAGCTAATGTCAGAGCAAGTGAAATAAACATGTTATACTTATCACGATGGAAATAAATTCTGTTAGACTGTATGTGCGGTCGTATGCATTACTTTGGCACAATCATTCAATGGAACGACAATGGGTATGAATTTTTTGGTACCATTGGAAATGATGATGACTTGCAAACACTGCTCAATAACTGCGAGGACAACGCAACACTAGACATTTATATAGTACACAATCCAATTGTGTGAGATTGAAAAATATTGTAGCGCAACTGTTGGGAAATGACCATGTCAAATAAGCGCATGTCCGGAAACGTTTTAGCCTACGGGGTCACACGCGTTAACACGTAGATACCGCTTATTTAACCAAGTTAAGTTAACTGTAATAACTAGTTGAGTTATTAGTTAATTTGAGATCATTTAATAAATGTTATTAAATTGTAAGGTTCAAAGTGAAAGTTATTAGGACTAAACTGTTACTTCTAATTACTTAAAGGGGTATAATTAATTAATAATAAAAGTTATTATTTATTAATTATTAATAAATCATTATATATATATAATAATCAAAGGAACCCTTAGAAAGTAACTAGTAACTTTGACCATCAAATTACTTTTATTTTCCTCTTGTTTTTTTCATTCGGCCAACGTCAAAAGAAACCCCAAGGGGTGTTTGCCCTTTGGTCGAAAAACAAAGAAGAAAAGCTATTTAATTTGGTATTCGAACTAGCATTCGGGTGGTTATCAATGACGTGTTGTGTGTGCGATCGTAGAGGGGTTTTACTTTAAACCCTAAACTATATTATTATAGTTTTATTGGAGCTTTGTTATAAGGTACACATCTCGATCTTAACTAATTATAAATACATGTTTATATGCTTCCGCAATTGTGTGACAATTTGAATATATTTATTTGCTATACTCTAACAGTGGTATCAGAGCCACACGTATGTGCTATAATAAGTTAGATTTGTTAAACATAAAATTTGGTGGGGATGATTTGTTTTGGTTCGACTTAACACAAAGAAAAACAAAAAAAAAACGTTTTGGTTGTGGGGATTACGCGTCTGACGAACACAAGGAAAATAAAAATAAAATTGTTTGGTTATGTGGGTTTTCCGTCGAACAGGAATGAAAAAGAAATAATAATTAAAATTGGTTTTGATTTGCTCTTGTGTGACAAGCAAAGTCACAGAAAAAAAATATATTTCTTTTTACCATGCGGGGATCACCGGAGACAAACAAAGAAATTAAAATAATAATAATATTTTTCGTTTTGGGAATCCAGCGACAATCAAACAGAGAAAAAAAAAGTATATGTTTTTTTTTTTGGTATTAACTAAACCTATTTTTTTTTGTTGAACATGTTAAATGTTAAAAATCCCACTGCAAATTTAATGTTTAACAAGAATAATAACATGTTTAGTGTAAATTGTTTTGTTATTATTTGTGTACTTTTAATTAACTAGATAAAAGGGTATCCATGAAATTCATGTATAATTTGTCATGGATATCACTTTGATATATTGATATGCTAGTTAGAATTAATTGTTAATTGAGATAGCATGCTTAAAAATTGATTAGTATAATTATGTGTTACTTGTTTAAATTGTTTAATTGACAAGGATTACATGTCCCTAGTTTGCCATGTTTTAGGGTTTCACCCACTAAAAGTTGCAAGAAAAATTAATTGTTAATTGTTTAATAGTTTATTAATTTTAGTAGTTTATTTATTTTGCTTATTTTATTGTAACTTGTAAAGCAAAATGGTTTTATGAAAAAAAAAATAAACTTGATTAATAACTATGAAATAAGATTTATTATTTTCTTGCAAATCTTATGTCAATTCGGGTTGGGCTCACATACCGTAATTTTCTCCTACGACGAGATTTGCAAGTTAATAATTTGTTTTAAACCACCACTAGGAGCTTGTATAAGAGAGGTATCTTCGGCTTGGTATCTATGATGACAGGTTGGATAAAACGATGTAAAGATCCTAGCCCCTCCTCTGGCCTCTTCATGACCTCCTTTATACATGACCGAAAAGGTTTAAAACATGTTGAATCGTCAATTTTAATAAAAGTGCAATCTCTAATTTAATTTAAATATTAAATTAGACATCTTGACGCACGTTAATAAGTGAATTAACTGAAAAGGTTTTATTAAAACTATGATACGAAGATGTGTGCATGGTTCTTCGTACATATTTGATACATTATCAAATAAATTACCCATTTAAATTAAGTCATATGCCATCCAATTGTAAGAACACTTGCAGTTGCTTTTTACTCTGCGTGAGACGTAGGTAAATTGCAATCCCAAGGTAAATTACCACTCATCGTGAGACGGTGGTGGACTATTTACAGTTCTTAATTGGACGACTTAAAACGAGTTAAGCGGTGAGATCCTTAAGCCCGTGGCAAAAGATGGGATGAAACATGTTTACAAATTCACTTATGCTTGCTTCATAAGTATTATTTGTAAGTCCCATAATTCTAGGAATTGCACTTGTAATGCAATTATTGATCGTCACTTACCTTTTGAATACACCATTGCTAGCAGATCAACTGATGTGATGGTGGTATGTCAAATAGGATCCTAGCCTTAAGAAAATTAATTGTTTATATATATATAAACATTTTGGTATTTAATTTTCTTTTAAGGATGTATTATCGAAAATACTAAATTCGAACTTTTATCTTGTTGTAGATGACAAATCCTGCACCGAACTCGAATTATTCAGCTTTCAGGCAAATGCTAGAAAAAGGAAAACTTTCTGGAATTAATTTCAATGATTGGTTTTGTCAACTGAGGATTGTCCTTCGTGTTGTAAGGAAAACAGAAGTCATTGAACAGTCGATGGACTTGCTCCTGATGCTGCTACTGATCCTGTTAAGGAATTAGCAGTATGGAATGCTCTTTATGATAGTCATAATGAAGTTGCTTGTTTGATGCTCGGCAGCATGACTCCCGAACTTCAAAACCAATTTGAAAATCATATTCCACTTGATATGATTACAGAGTTGAAATCGGCTACTCCACAAATCCTTGCGATTAGAAGTGGAAAGATCCAGAAAGACAAGAAACCGCAAACTAAGGGAAATGCTAAAGGTAAGGGAAAGCAAGGTGCTTATGTCCCCAAACCTAAGCAAACCCCTCCAGCTATGAAAGAGCATCTGGCTAAGAGGAATTGTCCTGCCTATCTTGCTGAGTTGATGAATAAGAAGAAGAAGCTAGCCGGCTCGACTGGACCTTCAAGTATCTTCACGATAGAATTATATTCTTTCTCTAAATCAAATTCCTGGGTATATGACACTTGTTGTGGTACTCACATATGTAATACCCTATAGTGATTAGAGGAAAGAAGAAACTGAAACATGGGGCACTCTACTTGTACAATGGTGTACCTGAAGCAGTAATGCCAATGGAAGTTTTGACTTAGTTTTGCCTTCGAGCTTAATCATTGTATTAGACAATTGTAATTATGCACCTACTATTAATAGAGGTGTTGTTTCTGTTTCACTTTTGAAAGATAATGGATTTATCAATGTTTTAATGATTATGGCATTTCAGTTTCTAACAAATAATATTCATTATTTTAATGCTATTCCTTGTGATGGTATTTTTGAAATTGATATGCATGATCATGGTTCAAAAGTTAATTCTATGTATACTGTTAGCAATAAAAGAGCCAAATCTAATTTGAACTCTACCTACCTTTGGTATTGTCGTCTTGCTCACATTGGCAAGAAACGCATTGAAAGGCTTCAACGTGAAGGGCTCTTGAAATCAAATGATGATGAATCCTTTAATAAATGCGTATCTTGTGTTTCTGGCAAGATGACAAGGAAACCCTTTTCGCATTAAACGCAAAGGGCTGAAGATCTACTTGGAATTATACATACGGATGTTTGTGGTCCATTTAGACATATGTCAAGACAGGGTGCTAGCTACTTCATCACTTTTACTGATGATTTCAGTCGTTATGGTTATGTTTACTTTCTTAAACATAAACATGAAGACTTTGAAACATTTAAAGTGTTTGAGAGTGAAGTAGATCATCAACTCGGTAAGACCATCAAGATCCTTCGTTCGGATCGAGGTGGTGAATACTTAAGCCAAGAGTTTAAGGATTATCTGAAAGCGTGTGGATTGTCCAACAGCTTACTCCTCCATACACACCACAACATAATGGAGTGTCTGCGAGGAGGAATCGAACCCTGTTAGACATGGTAAGATCCATTGATGACCCTTACAACTCTCCCATTATCATTTTGGGATTATGATCTAGAATCTGCTGTACGTATTTTGAATATGGTTCCAACCAAGAAGGTGGATAAGACACCACATGAATTATGGCATGGGAAAGTCCCTAATTTATCTTATTTAAAGGTCTGGGGATGTGAGGCGCTTGTGAAGCGGGATACACCTGACAAACTCGAGCAAAGATCTATTAAGTGCATCTTTGTAGGATTTCCAAAGGAAATAATGGGTTACTACTTCTACAATCTTTCTGAAAATACTATTAAAGTTGCTAGATATGCTTAGTTCTTTGAAAAGAATCTCATAGCTCAAGAAAACAGTGGGAGGGTCGTAGAACTTGATGAGAATCAAGAGGAAGATGCATCACCTTCTACAATCACTAGCGAACATCAACTTGGGGGGGAAAGTATTCAAAGTGTTGAACCTCAAGTCGATGTTGTTCCAATTCGTAGGTCCGCAAGGACAATACGTGTTCCAGAGAAGTTGTGTCTAAATGTAGAATCAAAGGAACACATGTTAGGGGATCTTGATGAACCTCCTAATTTCAAAGCTGCATTATCAGATCGAGAATCTGAAAAATGGCTTGAAGCTACGAATGTGGATGGGAATGTACACACCTATAAAGCTCGTCTCGTAGCGAAGGGTTATACTCAAATCTACGGAGTTGACTATGATGAAACCTTCTCTCATATGGCAGACATTAGGGCTATTAGGATTCTCTTAGCTATAGCAGCGTACTATGACTATGAGATTTGGGCAACTGGATGTCAAGAGGTTTGATGAGGAAATCAAAAGGTTTGTATTTACTCAAAATCCTAATAAGCCATGTGTATATCAAAAAGCTAGTGGGAGTAATGTTACTTCCTTGTCTTATATGTTGATGACATATTGATCATAGGAAATCATATTCCAATGTTACAAGATGTAAAATCCTACCTTGGAAAGTGTTTCGCTATGAAAGACTTGGAAGAAGCGGCATTTAATTCTTGGAATCAAGATCTATAGAGATAGAACAAAGCGGTTAATTGGACTAAAGTCAAAGTGCTTATATTGATAAGATCTTAAAGAGATTTAAGATGGAGAATTCTAAGAGTGGAAATGTTCCGATACAAGAGAGACTTGACTTGAATAGCAAACAGTGTGTTTCTACACCTGATGAGGTGGAGCGTATGCAAAGGGCTCCTTATGCTTTGGCTGTTGGATCTATTATGTATGCGGTTCGATGCACTAGACCTGATGTGGCGTTGGTACAGAACATAGCCAGCTGTTTTCAACAGAATCCAGGTGAAAGTCACTGGACTGCTGTGAAAAATATTCTCAAGTACCTGAGAGCTACTAGAGATATGTTCCTTGTTTATGGTGGAAATCCTGAAGCTGAGCTCAAAGTGACTGGTTACAGTGATGCTGGATTTCAGAGACGATAGAGATGATATGAAATCTCAGACATGATACATCTTCGTCTTGAATGGAGACGCAGTGGAAAGGGTTCCTTATGAAGCAATCAAAACTGTCATGTCTGCAACTGAATCAGAGTACATAGCACCTTCGGAAGCTGAGATGGAAGTAGTCTAGATTATAAAATTTATTTCTGGGCTTGACGTGGTACCCACAAATAAAAACCCCATAGAGTTATATTGCAATAACTCAGGAGCAATTATAATTGCTAATGAACCTGGAGTTCATAATGGGACTAGACATTATCCTAGAAGATATCACTATGTTCGAGAGCATATCGAATTAGGTGAAATCAATTTACTCAAAGTTCACACAGATGATAATCTAGCTGATCCATTACGAAGACTTTACCTAAGGGAAAGTTTAATCAACATGCCTAGGGCATTGGACTTCGTATTGCTAGATATTTCATGTAAATATGTGTTTTGGTATTTGGATAAAGGATTTGAAACAATTATTATCCAATAAATGAATTAAAATATATGGTATGTTTGTTTTCATTTAATAATTTAATTGTATCATATATTTGCATGTTTAATCCATGAATAATTATATTATTCTAAATTGTCCATTATCGATTAACTATGTGGGAATATAGTTAAACTAAGATAAATATGAGTGATTGGTATGGATGGTCCTTTCAAACTCACATGATATTCATGAGATGCATATCGGACTACCCCAACTGACAAGTTATCACTTTATGGATCGGCATCATTAAGTGAAATTTGTAAATGGTTGCTTTACTTATCCTTAGACTTGAGATGCAAGTAGGTCTTGCATGTATGGATTGCATCTTCTTGATATAGTTCTAGCTATCCTGAATAAGGTAGTAATAAAGGCTATTTTCAGAAGTGTAGTGAAGTACATGACTGACACGTGTAGTCAAGATAGGATTTATTCCTTCAATTAGCTATTGAAGAATGATACCACTGGGCCCCTCATTAGAATTAATTAAGATGTGTGTATGACCATACCCAAATGAAATCCAGATGTGTCTCGATTGATTTGATAATCTTAATTGATTATAGGAATGAGAAACAGAATCGTTAAATTATGGAATGACTTAAGACTTTTTTAGAAGAAAGATTCTATATATCCATATCCATAATTAACAAAGGTATCTGAAACAAAGGGATAGTAAGCACTGGAATCATTTTAATATACTTCAAGAAACTATACTTAAATATTTCTGGGAGCATTGGCGTGTTGCTAGACGCTTACCAATGTTATTGCCTTTATTATGACATGCTCAAGTGGGAGCTGTTGGGAAATGACCATGTCAAATAAGTGCATGTCCGGAAACGTTTAAGACTACGGGGTCACACGCGTTAATGTAAGTCCCCTAGTTTTAGGATCGATAACTTCGTTATCTGTAGTATTAAGGTGCGGAATCCCTCAATACGGTGTTATCTTACTAACAACGAATATGTTCGAATTGCGTTTTAATAAAGCTTAACTTTAAACGATGAATCGTCAAAGCCTAGCCTTTAGGTTCGGTTTTTCTCTGGGTTTGTTGAGTTCGTAGAAGGCAAAAGTATCAAAAGTGTTAAAAAGTTATGTTTTTCAAGCCGTGAAAAACATTATATACGTCCAGCTCAACTCGGCTCGCATGGGCCTGCGAGTTCGGTCCAACTCGCAGCCCAAGCCCAACACAGAGCTCGGCTCGCCAGACTAATGCCTCGCGAGTTCAGATCTCATCTCACAGCTCAACTCGCTGCGACCTGAGATCTCGACTCGCCTCGCATTAAACGTCTATTATTTATTTCGTCTTTAAACATTCGTCTAACTTAGCACAATAATATGTTTAACGAATATTACTAACAAAACAAATATTTATTTACAAATCTAAACCAATATACAAACGTAATAATAATTACACCAGTCCTATTTCAAGCTAGATCTGTTGTCACAATCTATGTCCCAACAGACTCCCCTTTGACAATAGCTCTAGCGTCTTTATCTTCACGCTGTCTTTGGTCTTTATTTGTAAATCTTACTTCCTGCAAAAATTTTAAGCTTGATGCATGTTTTAACCATCCTATGATAATCTCGTGCTAAATCACCCCAACCAATAGTAGATTTGATCTTGTTCTTGTATAACATAATCAGATCTTCCTTTGATAAGTTCATCAGATGTCTGTGATCATATACACGAAGAATCTCTTTTTCACCATCAGGATAATCATCATCAGCTTCAATCATAAAGGCTTCTCCTGTTCCAGCATCTACCCCCCAATATTTCAATTTACCCAAAATATTCTGAGGCATAGTCTTCATAGGTATTTGCTTAATGCAGTTGACCGCTGGATAAACCTTCTTTCTTCTTCTTCTTCCAGTTCTCTGACTGAGTTCGTTCAGCTTTATCGTTTTTCCTTTCCTTGGCTTAATCTTTGAGAACTTCATAGATAATCCTTCAGTCCTAATGATACGCTCAACATACTTAGCATAATCATCATCACTTGAATTTATCATATCTAATCTAGCCAAGTCTCTAATCTCATATCGAGGCAACGAACTAAACACTGCAAGCTTCTTCTCAAAATATTGAACCCCGTCAAACCTTTTGATCGCGAAGAGCTTCAGGTCAGAGTCATAATACCATCCAATAATGCCAGTTTTAAGTACACGCTTTCCAGTAATATCAACTTCTTTCAAAATGCGTGGCTTATTTTCCTTTTTCTTCTTAAGCATTCCTTGGATAAACATTGGATTACCAACCAAATGTTTGTATTTGTCCTCTATTTCTTCAACTTCAGTATCCGAATCTTCAGAAGCATTCTCAAAAGCTTCTAAATCAATAACTGATTCTCCTTGTTCATTTACAAAAACAAATTCAGTCGTTGATGGATTCACAACATGTTCATCTACATTTGCATCCAGATCAACACCTTCATCTATCACAGATTCAAATACTGCAGTCCAGTCTTCAGGAAGTTTGAACTCTCCTTCTTCAATATCATAATCAATCTCTTCATCTATCTCATCCAAAATGTCATCATCCGAATCTGATAGATCTAGCATTTCCATTCCTAGAGAAAAATGTAAATACAAATATATTAATAATTCAAATTCTTCATTGATTTCCCTGAACCATTCCAAGAATTTCTTTATTAATTCTTTTGTATATTTTAACCTAACATATAAACGCAATTTACATATAACTTATAAAATCTTTTATTGATTACCCTGAATCAATCCAAAATCTCTTAAGTCTACTTAACAAGTATTAATTAACTTTAAATTCTAATGCATTGTGAATAATCACCAAACATTTAAATTTATTATTAATTACCTTATATAATTTCCAAGCGTTAATTGATCTCCTTCATTATCAACTTAACCTTTAAATTATATATCATTTGTCTAGTTAATACGAATACATTTTTAACTTGTTAATTACTTATATACCTTACGGTCTTAAGTCCATAATCAAATCTAAAATGCATATGTTATCATAAAATTTTGACCGTCGAAATTAATCGGAACACGCCGCTCGACTACACAATGAGTCGGAAGTCTTTCGATCACTATTTTATCTTAACATAATTATATAAACTTAAATTACCCAACATATTTTACTTAAAATAATAATAACCCTAAGCCAAATATATTTACACAATAATTAAGTTTACATTTGTTCACTACAAACTATTACAAATATTACAGTACTATGATAATACTAAGCTATCTTACCAGCTTCAGTATCACCCGGTACAGTCTTATCTGCACTTGTATCCACTCCAGAACCACTAGCACCAACACCAGACTCCCCCTGAGTTGTAGCTTGCTCACCAGTCTTTGAAGGACCGGTCTGCTCACCACTCGGTGCATTGGGATCATCGTCCTTGTCAGAGCCTCTCTTCCTCTTCAGCTCATCCTCTCTGCAAGACTCCAGATATACCAATATCTCCCCCTGAGTAGACTGTCCTGAATGCGATCTCAAGACCAGACTCTCCAAAGAAGATAACTTCAGTCTCTGTACATTAAAGTCCGCAAGCAAAGTCTCATGAGTCTTCATCAACAGATTGTACGATTCACTCTGCTTGAGTATCTGCTGAGAAAGAAGAAGATTGCTCGACACCAACTCTGGAATCTGAGAAGTAAGCTTCTCTAAATCTTTTACCCTCGACTCTAAGGATGTAATCCTTTCAGCATCAGTCGTTGGAGTAACAGGTATCGTCGTTGGTCCAGGCGGTGTGAGAGACTCAATATGCCAGTCTCTGGTCAGCGGTGTATGAGGTTGAGACAAAGCTTGTGTAAGCAAGCTTGTCGCAAATCTAGCTGTTTTGTTCGTCGGAAAATTAGCTCCACGAACTAGATCAGCAACCTCATGCTGAAGCGGTAAAGACATCGGTTCAGTAACCACCGGTGCATCCATCTCCACCTGTGGTGTATCCTGAGCAACTGTATACAGAATTAACTGTCTCAGTTCAACTCCTGATAAACAACAAGTTAAGATTATTTAACTTTTATAATCAATACTAACCTTCTTGAATAGTTAGCGTTCTCGGACGCTTCATCAAAGGAATCTCAACTTCCTCAGTACCTTCCTCCATAACACTCTTACCTTTTCTCTTCCTTTCAGAAAGAGACGGAGCAGGAGAAGGTGTATTGTCAGAATCTTCATCTGAAGCCGTCTCACCATCACGACCTCCAGATGATCTAACAGGATCCTAAAGTTTAAATATATTAAACATTTATGATTAGCATAAGCTCTATCATACAAGTTCTATATATTTAAGATTAATCAGATATAATACCTCAGTCGGTACAACAACTGATCTATCAAGCTGTATCTGCTCCCCCTCAAGTAATACAACTTCTGGGTTTGCAGCCTCAGCTTCAGCTTCCTGTTCGTTTAATGATATTTATATTTTAAAATCAGAAATAATATCCAATTAACTAAATATCTAATATCAGAATCATTATATAATAATATTATGCATCTATGATTAATAAAACAATATATTAACTAAGCATCTATATTATTATATAAATAAAAAATTACCTCAGGTGGTGCTATATAACTCTCAATGTCTTGAAGCAAAGGATTTGTCGCATCATCATTCTGCTCCAAAACCTCTTGCACAACCTGTGCAGCAACCTCTTGGTTCACTTGCTGATCAACCTGACCAGCCTGAATAAGAACATCCTCAAGGAGCCCTTGTGGATCTTCAGGTTGAGCTTCCTCAGCTGCAGGATCTTGTAAAACATCAGCAACGTCTAACCACCCATGATTTGGCGGTGCAACGTAGTTCGGATCAATAATATACCCGAAAAGTGGTCTAACTTCCGGTTTCACCACTCCTTCCTTCCTGACCGTCTGCATAAACATGGCGTTATACCCACGATGGTCAATCGTATTAACCACTAGATGTGGTTCAGGTATAGCCAAATCCGGTAGACGCGCATGGATAATCAACATACAAAATCGCGGGTAAACCAAAAATCTTGATCTAACAGACCCCGATATCTGTTTCGCAATCTCACCAAAAAGATAATCACAAAAACTGTATGGTTTATTATAAACCAGTGACAGTGCAGCCGATAGAATCGCAGGGCTCAACTCATCAAAACCACCCTTCTTCGCTGCAAAAACGATATTCATCACGTGCCAAAGAAACCTCCACTGACCAATGACCAGAGGCTTCTGGAACTGACGTCCACGTCTATCTCCGGTATATCCCATACGACCTATAGCACCCTCTATAAAATCCATAGGATACTCAATATCCCCGTTCTCCTGTTCTACTGTACCTAGCTGCAAAATCTCACGAAGATTACCAGCTGAAAAGGTAACAGGTTGTCCATTAACCGTAGCTCGAATCTCAGGTGGGGTGACAGATTCGTCATATACTATATCTGTCCAAAAATCGTTCTGTATAGCCTGAGAGATCGGAGGATTGGCCGTAATGGCGTATCTAATCCTTGATCGTGCTAGAAAACGTAGAATATCAGCAACCCTGTCAGCCCTCTTGGCCTCAAGGTTCAGATCAACCAAAATGTTGTGACCCTTATCAAATGCTCTAGCCATATCTGTAAAATAAACACAAACAACAGATATAATTTAATGCACGATTAAAAAATATTTAAACTATTACGTATTATGAATCGAGATTCATCAAACATCTTAGTTTAAAATTGAAATTATATATAACTTGTTACAAAAATAGTCTCAAGTCGTATATAAAAATTTAACTTATAACTAAAAGTCTTAAGTCTAATTTAAATTAATTATATAAAAGTTATTACTTAAAAAGTCTTAACATTTATATCACTACTTTAAAAAATAAAATTTTTCTAAGTACTGGACTCGCATAAACTGGCCTAACGAGTTGAGTTCAACTCGTTTTGCTTATCAACTCGCTATACTCATCAACTCGCTACATTGATCAACTCGCTATACTCATCAAGCAGCTATTGAAGTGAACTCGCTAATCACACCGATTCGCTAGTCAACTCGCTGCGAGTTGATTCACAATGTCAACTCGTTCGATGAACTGCCGTCGCGAATTTCCAATTAAAATCGATTAATCTTGTAATTTTAACATGATCTATCGATTGATTCACGTTCATTAATGTTCGTTTAACATAAACCCTAAAGATCTATGTCCAATAACATCGTAATCGACGCAAATTGTTTAAACTTCAAAACCGAAACCCTAAGTTTAAAAACCTTCAATTTCGTGCAATTTAAACGGTGAAATCCGTTGATATATACCTCAAAATGTGCGCAAATAAGTCTTGAATATAATCTACGGATTGAAAAACTCGTTCCCGTACTATAAAAATCGAAATCAAACGAAAAGTAAATATCGCCTCGTTTCGCCTGTGTGACGGATTCGCAAGCTTTACTGAACTCGCGAAGTTTGTGTGGGTTCGGTGGGTTGGTTTGACTCGTTTGACCCCCTTTATACTTTATATCCGATTCGCGAGATTTGAAGTGGACTCGCAAGTTGATGTCAACTCGCAGAAATAATAAAAACGCGAATTTAATTCTAAGTATAAATAAAAACCCGATATTTTTACAAGTCTAAATTATAATTAATTTTCACTTGTATTTGTCACGTTTGTTCAACTCAAAAATATTCAGTATAATTTAATTCCAAAGGGTAAATTCAGATAAACACAAAAATTAAAAACAAAAAAAAAAAGATAAATATACAACTGTATAAACTTTGGTATCAAGTACCATTTTATTAATCACTTGAAACAAAGTAAATAAGATTTTATCTGCTTAGGGATCATATTAGTAAGAATAAGCAATTAATTGAGATTGGTAGTATACATACCTCATGAAATTCAAATAAATTACTATAAAATTACAACTAAATTCATCATTGATATATTTATATTTATAAAACTATATCTTAGGTACCTTTATCCACATAGCATAATTAATAAATGCATTACTCATATAAAGTGAATATTTTATTATAGACAGTTCAAGACGATTACCGGTATTATGATCCACATAAACAAATTATACTCAATTTTCTAAGCAAACACTTTATTGTTAGTATGAATATTATCACGTGCTTCCTATTATATGACATACTGAAGAATTCAAGTAAAACACATAACACTGCATCATTAAATTTCAAGGTAGCGGTTACTAAATGATGTATCTTTTCGAAACATATAACATACACTTGAATTTTTAAGGTTAGACAGATATCAAACATACTTTGAATATGCTATGTTATCTAAGTCTGTACGTAGTACAACAAAAGATCCCTTCTAGCATAATTTAAAATATATTTGAGAATATTAATTTAATTAAAGGTTTCAGTTCTGTACTTAGTACAACAAAGTTACCAGTAATTAAGTTAATACCCATATTACTACTATTTGTCACTTTAAATTAAGATGCAAGATAACAGTGTATAGTAATACCATCATTCAACATTTAAGACTTAATGTCATACATCATAGAATAGTAACACAAAATAATAAACAAGTAGTTAATTTACTTCTTAAGGCTTAGAAAATTTCATATAATTTGCCTACCAGTACATCATATGACGAAGCCATCTAAAGTTTTCACTAAAAATAGACAAATTATAACTTGTGGATATAGGTGTATAATCAAATAAATATAAACACATACCTGATAGAACCGCTGTAGTTCTAAAGCAACTTTATTTGAACCTACTTACCATATCATACTTAGGACTTAAGCTTATTATTATGAAGCTTATTCTCCTAATGTACTATCATTTCCTTTAGTTTTTGCAAATAAAAACTTAAATGAAGGCGATTCCCCTTAGGTAACAAGCAAATGAATGCCATACGCCCCTTTTTTTTTTTTTTTTTTTTTTTTTTTTAAATGAATACAGAAATACTAACTATTACAAAAATACCCTTGGAAGACTAATCACTCTGGATTTCTCATTCCGTTCAGTTGAACCAACGTCTCAAATCTTGCTCTGTCGAACGCCTTTGTGTATAAGTCTGCTAAGTTATCCAATGATGGTACCTTAACTAACTTTATCAACTTTTTCTCAGCACAATCTCTAATAAAATGATGTCTAATATCAATATGCTTAGTTTTGCTGTGCTTCACTGGATTATTGGTGATCGACATAGTAGATTCGTTATCAATCATCATAGGAGTATTGGTTATATTTAACCCGTAATCCCGCAGTTGCTGTTGAATCCAAAGTACTTGTGAGCAACAGCTGCCAGCTGCAACATACTCAGCTTCACATGTAGAAATGGCTACCGAGGTTTGCTTCTTGCACTGCCAGGATACTAATCTACCTCCTAGGAATTGACATCCTCCTGTCGTAGATTTCCTATTCTGATTGCATCCTCCGTAATCCGAATCAGTATAAGCTACGAGATCTAAGTCTCCATCAATCGAATACCAAAGACCAAGCTTAGGTTTCCCTTTGAGGTAACGAAAGATTCGTTTAACAGCTTGCATGTGTGACTCTTTCGGTAGCCTGATATCTTGCGCATAAACAAACAGCAAACATTATGTCAGGCCTAGAGGCTGTAAGATACATTAGTGATCCGATCATGGCTCTATAAAGAGTTGGATCCACATCGCTATCACTCGATGTATCTGGACCTAGTCCATGATTGACTGGAATTGGAGTATTGTAGACCTTACTTTCATCCATCTTGAAGCGTTCTAATAGCTCATATGTATATTTAGATTGATGAATAAAGAATCCATCCTTCTTTTGATCAACTTGTAATCCTAAGAAGAAATTCAACTCTCCCATTGCAGACATTTCAAACCTTTTTCTCATGACTTGCTCGAATTCTTGGCACATCTTTTCATCAGATGATCCAAAGATAATGTCATCAACATAAACTTGCACGAGAAGAAAGTCTTTCTTTTTCCACTTCACAAATAGTGTACTATCAATCGATCCTCTTGTAAATCCATTCTCAAGTAGATACGTTGACAGTGTTCCATACCACATCCTTGGTGCTTGATGTAATCCATATAGAGCCTTATTCAAACGATATACTCTATCTGGATACTCAGGATCAGCAAACCCTGGCGGTTGTGAAACATACACCAATTCTTCTACTTTGCCATACAAAAAGGCACTCTTAACATCCAACTGATACACTTTTATACCAAAATAAGATGCAAATGCTAAGAACACTCTAATTGCTTCTAGCCTAGCAACTGGTGCAAACACTTCATTGTAGTCAATACCTTCTTGTTGATTAAAACCTTGAACCACCAGACGAGCTTTATTGCGAGTAACGATTCCTTTATCATCTCTCTTGCACTTAAATACCCATCTAGTTCCAATTGGATATTCTCCCTTTGGTAGGTCAACCAACTCCCATACTTGTAATTTAGAGAACTGAGATAGTTCTTCTTGCATTGCTTCTACCCACGAACTTTCTTTTAAAGCCATTTGAACATTTTTAGGCTCGACTTGTGAGATAAAGCATGAATATAGACATTGATTAGGAATCCCTGTCTCTTTCATTGCAGTATACAAGCTTTGGTATTCTAAATTCTCAGATGTACTAGCTCTGGATTGATGTCTAGTTTGAACCGGAGTATTAATATCACCGATGATGTTTTCAACGGGATGATTCTTACTCGTTCTAGTTGTAATAACTGGTTCAACCGGTATCTCATCTTCCAAATTAGTACCAATCTCTTCCAATTCAGGTACATCTTCCGTACGTGCTGAAGATATCCTTAAATGTTTCAAAGGAGTAAGTATATCATCAAACTTTGTAGAAAGATCATCAGGATCTTCTGTTTCTTGAGACTTATCCTCTGAAGGTTATTGTGACTCACTTGTGGAAGCTTTATCTGAGTCAACATTAGTCTTAATTCCAGATTGCTTAACACTTGATGTTGAAGCGGGACCAATATTCTCATCTTCAAACAATAAATGTTCAGCTATCTCTGAATCACTGACATAGTCACTAATAGGAACTTTAAATGATGCAAAAAGATCAGAATAATCAAATTGCCAGTCTAAGCCCTTATGAACATCAGGTGAGTAGCTCGTAACCTCAATATTATAAACTACCTCCAAACGTCCTGTGACTTTATTAAAGACTCTCTTGTTTGGCGAATTGGGCATATAACCTAGGAAAAATCCTTCGTCAGCCTTCTCACCAAATTTTGCTTGATGTCCAGTCTTTAATATGGTGCATGAAACTCCAAAAGGTTCAAACCCTTTTAAGTTAGGTTTCTTATTGTTCAAAAGCTCATAACAAGTCTTGTTATGTCTCTTAACCGTAAGAACTCTATTAAGAACATAACATGCTGTATTCACTGCTTCTGCCCAAAAGATGACCGGAAGCTTTGAATCAGCAAGCATTGTTCTAGCAGCTTCAATCAACGTTCTATTTTTCCTTTTAGCAACACCATTCTGTTGAGGTTCATAAGGTGCACTGAATTGATGTAATATCCCTTTGCTTAAGCAATAGATATTCAACGTTGAATTCTTGAATTCTGTTCCATTGTCACTACGAATACGCTTAACTCTCTTTTTATAGACATTCTCTACTAGATCAAAGAACTCAATTAGAATTCCAGGAGTCTCATCCTTTGATCCCAAAAAGAATACCCATGAGAATCTAGAATAATCATCTGTGACAACCAAACAGTACCATTTGCCACCTATACTTCTCTTGCTTATTGGGCCAAAGAGATCCATATGTAGCAATTCAAATGGCGAGGAGATAGAGTTTTCAGTCTTAGGTCTGTGTGGTTTCTTGTGCTGCTTTCCTTTCATACAAGGAACACACTTATCCTCAGACTCGAAACGTTTTTGTGGTACACCTAGAACCAAACCATTTTTGGTTATGTAATTCATCTTTCTCCAGTTCAGATGTGCCATTCTCCTATGCCATAACAAAGCATCTGCTTCCGAAGCCTTGGATAATAAACATGTAGACACCATTGAAGAGTTAGAAACACCCATGTTGATAGCATAGATGTCCTTCTTCCTTGGCGCCCTCATCAATATCCATTTATCAGGAATTGTGAATCCTGGCTTCAGGACTAAGGCCTCATTTTCATTGAAATAAACTGGATGACCTTTATCACAGACTTGGGAAACACTCACTAGGTTGTGAGTTAGTTCTTCAACGTAGTTCACATCCTCAAGAGTCAAAGTTCCATTTGAAACTTTTCCTTTTCCCGAAATTACTCCTCCTTTATCTCCTGCAAAGTTTACTTTTTGCTTGAGACTCTCCTTGAAGTCCTTCAACAGACTTCTTTCTCCGGTCATGTGCCTTGAGCATCCACTGTCTACATACCACCAGCTGTTCTTGTTCACAGCATACTCCTGCACATAACACAAGATACGATCAGTTATCAAGAGGGACCCAAGCCATTACGGTCTTGGTTTGTCCCTTATCATCAACAAACTTAAGCTCTTTAAAATAACCATACTTCCCATCAGGAGCTTTGGTTACTTTCGAAGTAGCTTTAGGTTGTGGACGATCAGCCTTAAGAGGTGAATTTGAGGAGAACCTCTTAGGCACGTAATTATGAGCTCTATGATTATAATTAAACTCATGTGATCGCGAAGTAGTACCATTCTCATAATGACTATGGCCTCTACTTGGAGTTCTAAACCTCGACGGTGTCACATCTCTAGACTTATAGACAGAATTATCACCTTGAGTATATGGCCGTTTAGGTTTAGGTGGGGAGACACTATGTTTACCATCTCTTTTAAGAATGTTAACAGGTTTATTACCTAACTTAAGTTTGGTATCTAACCTATCTACAGTCATACTAGAGTCGGTCTGTGTCTTTTCATTCATCACAAGCTTATGTGGTGTTTCAGGCTTTTTGTTAGGACAACACGAAGCCACGCGTCCCTTTTGATGACACTTGAAACATGACATCTGCTTGCGTGATTTACTCACCTTTGCTTTCTCATCCGGAGTCTTAGGCACTAAAGGTTTAAGCTGTTCTTTATTAACCTTATCATCAGTCTTAGCATCGTTAATCACTCCACCCGATACAAATTGTATTTTGGTGAACTGAGAAGCCTTGCTATTATCTAATGATACGTTCTTAATAACATCTTTCTGTGCCTCTGACTGTTCAGGTTTATCAGCTACTGAACTCTCAGGTTTAACTTCAGTCATTTCAGAATCTTCAGGAATAGGAGTGTAATTGGCATTAAAAGGTGGGGATACATCATTGTAACCTAACCCAGTCTTGTCCTTTACACTACGTTGAGCATCTAACATTTTATCCATTTGAGATGTCCTATAGTTCTCAAGTTTACGGTTTTGCTCAATTAACCTTAAGTTAAGGTTCACGATTTCCTGATCCTTACTAGCAATCGTCTCATTTAAGTCTTTGATATTCATATAGAGACCATCTATGATAACAGATTTTTCACTTATGGTATCTCTAAGTTTTGTTCTATCTGAAGCATCAGACTTAATTTTATCTTTTAAGACTTGTTTATCATCACTTAATCTACGAATATCCATAACAGCTTGATCAAGTTCAGATCTAACAGTCTTATAAGATTCCTTATCCATATTTAATTGTGATGATAGGTTGCTATTTGACACAGTTAAGACACTATTCTGAGATTGTAAATCAGTAACTAAGTAACAAACATCAGCAAGATTAAGAATATCTAAACATACCTTCTTCTTGTCAGTTTGTAATTCAGCCATACGTGCCACGAATTCTTCAGGACTCATATCTGGAGCTGAATCCATATATAGCACGTCATCATCACTTGCCTTCACTTCAGACTCAGGCACCTCTACTTTCTGTTCCATATCAGTGGGCATGTAGGACACTGATCCAGCAGTTGTCTCTTCAATCTCGGCCATCAAAGCTTCCTCAGAATGAGCTTGCCAATCATAAGAGCCATCCAACTGCTTCACCACTAAGACTTTGGAAGTGAGAGTACTTCCCGAACCTTGTTTTCCTTGTGCTTCTACTTTAGGTCTTTGGCATTCTCTAGCAAAATGACCAATACCCTGACAGTTAAAGCATCTGACCTTGGTTTTGTCAAACCCTGATCTATTGTCCAACACCTTTCTACCAGTTCTCTTGAGGAAATTCTTCACCTTTCTAGATATCAACGCCAGTTGATCTTGAAGCTCCAATTCCTCAAGATAATCAGAATCTATTTGCTCATAATCCTCATCAAACAGAATAGGATCATTGATATTTCCCTCTATATAGTTCTCATATGATGCCACAAAGGAAGCAAGAACAGACAGTTACTGTTCAGCAGATTTCACACTCATCGGCATCTTCTGATGCTCTTGAGGTGACTTCTCAGAATTCTTTCCCCTTGTCTCATCACCAGAGGAGGAAATAAAGCACAGATCTTCAGAAATCAGTTCTCCATTTTCACTAGTATCACCAACTAACAGTACAGTGGTCGAACTAGATGACGCAGTTGAAAGACTTGACTTTCCATGATACAACCCAGGGTTCTGAACCTGATCAGAATCACTGTCTCTTGACTTTTTGGAGAAATCATAACCTTTCAGCTTGTCAATGACTTGCTCTAAGGTCATAGTAGAATACCTGGTTTCGTTATCCTTAATCATAATGCCATACATTTCCCATTTAGAAGGCAAACCCTCAAGAAACTTGTCGGTTTTAGATACTTCTTCTTCAACAATCTCATGGTATTCTAATTCACTTAGCAGATGGTAGAAACGCGTGACATAGGCATCAAGATCTTCTCCTTTTAAAGCTTTAAACATAGTAAACTGCTTTTTAAGAAGACTCCTCTTGCCAGCTCTCACCTGTGGACTTCCTTCACCTCTTTTCTCTAGAGCTTCCCAGAGCGTTCTAGCAGTATGAAAAGATTTCAGTTGATGAGCAATCTCTTTAGGAAGACACATCTTTATGCATGAATGTGCTTTATTCTCATTTCTGTAAGCTTCCTTCTCTTGATCACTCATGTTCGCATAGGTAAGAACCACAGTGGCATTCTGAACAGTTTGAGTAGGTGCGGTGTCTCCACTCTTGATACACATCCAGTTTGACAGGTCATGGAATCTACAGTAAGATTCAAATCTGTCCTTCCAGTTGTAGTAATCCTCGATTCTTAACAACTTAGGTGGAACGTTTGACTTTCCCACCTCGTGGTCCATTTCGATCATTCTACTTAAGTCAGACATCTTTAAAAACGTAAAATTAAACTGTCTCAGCGAATTCAGAAAACTCAACTCGCAAGACTCAGCTAAATTCGCAATCTCAGCTCGACTCGCAGAATTCGCGGATTCGCAAGCCTCAGTTCGGATTGCTAAAGATGTCGATTCGCAAGTGATGTCGATTCGCGAGGGATCTCGGTTCGACTCGCAAGCCTCAGTTCGACTCGCAAGCCTCAGTTCGACTCGCTAGTTCAACTCGGTTCGCAGGCGACGCTGGAACCCTAATCTCGACTCGCTAAACGGCTGTTAAACCCGAAAAACGAATGTTAAGGTATTTTTACGACTGAAACTAAGAATTTCGACCGTAAACAAACCCTAAAACGTCCAGAGAATGATTTTGATCGTTAGTATTGCAAAAACGCACGTAAAAACGACCCGAATCAAAAACGCAATAACACTAAAACTTATGAACACACTCGTATTTTAGCCCGAAAGCTCTGATACCAGATGTAAGTCCCCTAGTTTTAGGATCGATAACTTCGTTATCTGTAGTATTAAGGTGCGGAATCCCTCAATACGGTGTTATCTTACTAACAACGAATATGTTCGAATTGCGTTTTAATAAAGCTTAACTTTAAACGATGAATCGTCAAAGCCTAGCCTTTAGGTTCGGTTTTTTCTCTGGGTTTGTTGAGTTCGTAGAAGGCAAAAGTATCAAAAGTGTTAAAAAGTTATGTTTTTCAAGTCGTGAAAAACATTATATACGTCCAGCTCAACTCGGCTCGCTTGGGCCTGCGAGTTCGGTCCAACTCGCAGCCCAAACCCAACACAGAGCTCGGCTCGCCAGACTAATGCCTCGCGAGTTCAGATCTCATCTCACAGCTCAACTCGCTGCGACCTGAGATCTCGACTCGCCTCGCATTAAACGTCTATTATTTATTTCGTCTTTAAACATTCGTCTAACTTAGCACAATAATATGTTTAACGAATATTACTAACAAAACAAATATTTATTTACAAATCTAAACCAATATACAAACGTAATAATAATTACACCAGTCCTATTTCAAGCTAGATCTGTTGTCACAATCTATGTCCCAACAGTTAACACGTAGATGCCGCTTATTTAACCAAGTTAAGTTAACTGTAATAACTAGTTGAGTTATTAGTTAATTTGAGATCATTTAATAAATGTTATTGAATTGTAAGATTCAAAGTGAAAGTTATTAGGACTAAACTGTTACTTCTAATTACTTAAAGGGGTATAATTAATTAATAATAAAAGTTATTATTTATTAATTATTAATAAATCATTATATATATATAATAATCAAAGGAACCCTTAGAAAGTAACTAGTAACTTTGACCATCGAATTACTTTTATTTTCCTCTTGTTTTTTTCATTCGGCCAACGTCAAAAGAAACCAAAAGAAACCCTTTGGTCGAAAAACAAAGAAGAAAAGCTATTTAATTTGGTATTCGAACTAGCATTCGGGTGGTTATCAATGACGTGTTGTGTGTGCGATCGTAGAGGGGTTTTACTTTAAACCCTAAACTATATTATTATAGTTTTATTGGAACTTTGCTATAAGGTACACATCTCGATCTTAACTAATTATAAATACGTGTTTGTATGCTTCGCAATTGTGTGACAATTTGAATATATTTATTTGCTATACTCTAACAGCAACTTCATATCTCCTATGTCAATTCATAAACATATTGTTTCGTACACCTTTGATTTTATGAATTGAAGACCTAAACATATCTATTATTCTAATTGTAGTTGACGTTCTTCGTTTTTTATTAATATTAAAGTAAATTTTCACTCCAACAATTAAACTAAAATCTATATATTCTAGACATCTAGCTGTGGTTTATTGACTTATTAGGTAGCCACATTTAATTAGCACAATTGTAATGTTATATGACCATTCATGCATATTAATGTCAAAGAGCTATTTTTATTAGAACCTATACATAAAATCATTTAAATAACAAATTATATATCGAGCATATATTCCAAAAAATTTTTGAATCACTTACTAAACAATCCTTAAAACTCACACATCTACCCTATATAACTTCGATTAGTGTTGGATGTATTAATATAAGAAGCAATTGAGTGTCTGCTCCACAAAAAAAAAACTTATCGACAAGTACATAACAACCTTATAAGAAGGGTCGTTGCTCTGAAGTAACAATTTTAATATTACTATCCGAATTATATATCTTATATATTGTTCCACTAACCTGCAATTTTATTGTCTTTGTTTTGACTTTAATGCCAGTGTTCATCACCATGTACCACGAATGATCGATATATGTGTGCATTATGATGGCCACATGTATCGTACAGCTTATGGATTTGAGTATTTAAATGGGAAGGAAGCAATGATGTGTTTGATTCGCCCAAATGAATTTACAATAGAATATGTATATCAATGGCTTTTTGCAGATCTTCATGTTATTTTACCTCAACAATAATATGTAGCTAGGCATCCACTCCGCAACCTTAATGAGCGAAATTCACTCTTAAGAATGACTCATAACGCTGACCTACAAGATTTGCTATCAATTGGTGATCGACACGGCGTAATAGATTTCTGTCTTTTAGATCGACGTCAGATTTCCAAGCTGCAACATTGCCATTAAATTGTTTACTACAATACACATTTTTGTAATCAGTTGATGTACTATGCATGTGTGTGCGTATTTCATTTTTAAAATGATCTCATTTTACGTCCTTCCAAACAAAGTCATTTTACATGGTACACAATGCATAAGTTTTATACTAAAAACATGTATTGTTGACTACATTCGGTAAATTCTTTTTATATCGATCGAATGAACAAGAACAATATAACCGAGCCCCGCAAATTTGCGGGCTATAAACAACTTAAGGGATAATTAGAATGAATCTAAAGGTAGCCGAACTACTTTAATAAAAAGGAAGTTAATAATATATAGAATTCAAATTTAAAATTTTAAAGGGGAAAGTATGTTTACTTATACTATATAAATAATCACTATTACTTTTAATTATATTGTCGTAATTAATTAATGGATCATTCAAGGTAAAATGTATAACTGAAATAAGTATATACGTATTGTTACTTGGTTATTATGTTATAAAACGAAAAAAAAATACCATAAGTATTAAAAAATTTCTATTTTAGATGCATTATACTATGTCATAATTGTTCAAAACAAGTTTGTAAGTACTTGATGTGATTATTTGAAAATCCCGACGCAACGCATGGGTATGATATTCCTTGTTATTATCTAGTAAAGCTCACCGTCATGTGTTTGATTAACATTAAATGATCAAATTACCCTTGTTAAAAACCTAAACTGAATACCTTTCGAACTAGGGAGTTGATAAACACGCAAATTGATACATACATTAAATTGTATAACACTTAAAGCAAACCGTACAAGTATACAATTGCACAATTGTGGTGTATGAAACAATATTACTGTTTTATTTATCAGCTCCCTTCGAACTATGGTTGGACATGTTAATCTTAATTAAGTCATCATCAAAATGGCAATCGCTATCGACTAAAGTTCAAAACTTATAATCAATTCAATTGAGAGAAATCTCAACACACTGAACTCGATCTCCGGCAAACGCGAAACTCGATCTTACACAAATCACACATCCATTACGAACGATTTGTGCGTAAATTAGGTTTCTAAATTTCAGATCTTATTTATATCTTCATCATTAGTATCTAAATTTCAATCACATATCATAATTTCAACTGTTATCCGCTAATTGCTGTTGTTGATAATGATGATCAGGTAATTTATAAGGAAATGAATACTACTGCAACTAGAACAAGTGTTCCGAATTCAGAAGCTGTGTCTAGAGGTTATAATTTCGCATCTACGTGGGAACAGGTTTTGTACTTATCATTTTGTTATTTAATTTTTATAGTCTACTGTTTATTGACTGTTGATTATGATAATGTGTAGTTTCTCAGTTTTTAGTTGAATTTGATGGATAAATATTGTGGTAATGTGAAGGTTAGAATTAGGAAGTTGAATGTTAAGCTTGAGTGGTGAATTTGAGGATAAATATAGTGTAGCATCAATGTTACAATAATGTGTAGCATTTAAGTGATGTGAGCATGTAAAATTAACAATGTAAAATATCATTGATATATATATATATATAACTGCTGAATGCTAATGTGTGAGTGTTATATTACATAATGAAATTGAAAAGTAAAGAAGTGAGAGTCTAAGGGTGCGTTTAGTTACAGAAAAGTTTCTCCAATTTTAAGTCACTGGACTGCTGTGAAAAATATTCTCAAGTACCTGAGAGCTACTAGAGATATGTTCCTTGTTTATGGTGGAAATCCTGAAGCTGAGCTCAAAGTGACTGGTTACAGTGATGCTGGATTTCAGAGACGATAGAGATGATATGAAATCTCAGACATGATACGTCTTCGTCTTGAATGGAGACGTAGTGGAAAGGGTTCCTTATGAAGCAATCAAAACTGCCATGTCTGCAACTGAATCAGAGTACATAGCACCTTCGGAAGCTGAGATGGAAGTAGTATAGATTATAAAATTTATTTCTGGGCTTGACATGGTACCCACAAATAAAAACCCCATAGAGTTATATTGCAATAACTCAGGAGCAATTATAATTGCTAATGAACCTGGAGTTCATAATGGGACTAGACATTATCCTAGAAGATATCACTATGTTCGAGAGCAGATCGAATTAGGTGAAATCAATTTACTCAAAGTTCACACAGATGATAATCTAGCTGATCCATTACGAAGACTTTACCTAAGGGAAAGCTTAATCAACATGCCTAGGGCATTGGACTTCGTATTGCTAGATATTTCATGTAAATATGTGTTTTGGTATTTGGATAAAGGATTTGAAACAATTATTATCCAATAAATGAATTAAAATATATGGTATGTTTGTTTTCATTTAATAATTTAATTGTATCATATATTTGCATGTTTAATCCATGAATAATTATATTATTCTAAATTGTCCATTATCGATTAACTATGTGGGAATATAGTTAAACTAAGATAAATATGAGTGATTGGTATGGATGGTCCTTTCAAACTCACATGATATTCATGAGATGCATATCGGACTACCCCAACTGACAAGTTATCACTTTATGGATCGGCGTCATTAAGTGAAACTTGTAAATGGTTGCTTTAGTTATCCTTAGACTTGAGATGCAAGTAGGTCTTGCATGTATGGATTGCATCTTCTTGATATAGTTCTAGCTATCCTGAATAAGGTAGTAATAAAGGCTATTTTCAGAAGTGTAGTGAAGTACATGACTGACACGTGTAGTCAAGATAGGATTTCTTCCTTCAATTAGCTATTGAAGAATGATACCACTGGGCCCCTCATTAGAATTAATTAAGATGTGTGTATGACCATACCCAAATGAAATCCAGATGTGTCTCGATTGATTTGATAATCTTAATTGATTATAGGAATGAGAAACAGAATCGTTAAATTATGGAATGACTTAAGACTTTTTTAGAAGAAAGATTCTATATATCCATATCCATAATTAACAAAGGTATCTGAAACAAAGGGATAGTAAGCACTGGAATCATTTTAATATACTTCAAGAAACTATACTTAAATATTTCTGGGAGCATTGGCGTGTTGCTAGACGCTTATCAATGTTATTGCCTTTATTATGACATGCTCAAGTGGGAGCTGTTGGGAAATGACCATGTCAAATAAGTGCATGTCCGGAAACGTTTAAGACTACGGGGTCACACGCGTTAACACGTAGATGCCGCTTATTTAACCAAGTCAAGTTAACTGTAATAACTAGTTGAGTTATTAGTTAATTTGAGATCATTTAATAAATGTTATTAAATTGTAAGATTCAAAGTGAAAGTTATTAGGACTAAACTGTTACTTCTAATTACTTAAAGGGGTATAATTAATTAATAATAAAAGTTATTATTTATTAATTATTAATAAATCATTATATATATATAATAATCAAAGGAACCCTTAGAAAGTAACTAGTAACTTTGACCATCGAATTACTTTTATTTTCCTCTTGTTTTTTTCATTCGGCCAACGTCAAAAGAAACCAAAAGAAACCCTTTGGTCGAAAAACAAAGAAGAAAAGCTATTTAATTTGGTATTCGAACTAGCATTCGGGTGGTTATCAATGACGTGTTGTGTGTGCGATCGTAGAGGGGTTTTACTTTAAACCCTAAACTATATTATTATAGTTTTATTGGAACTTTGCTATAAGGTACACATCTCGATCTTAACTAATTATAAATACGTGTTTGTATGCTTCCGCAATTGTGTGACAATTTGAATATATTTATTTGCTATACTCTAACAGCAACTTCATATCTCCTATGTCAATTCATAAACATATTGTTTCGTACACCTTTGATTTTATGAATTGAAGACCCAAACATATCTATTATTCTAATTGTAGTTGACGTTCTTCGTTTTTTATTAATATTAAAGTAAATTTTCACTCCAACAATTAAACTAAAATCTATATATTCTAGACATCTAGCTGTGGTTTATTGACTTATTAGGTAGCCACATTTAATTAGCACAATTGTAATGTTATATGACCATTCATGCATATTAATGTCAAAGAGCTATTTTTATTAGAACCTATACATAAAATCATTTAAATAACAAATTATATATCGAGCATATATTCCAAAAAAAATTTGAATCACTTACTAAACAATCCTTAAAACTCACACATCTACCCTATATAACTTCGATTAGTGTTGGATGTATTAATATAAGAAGCAATTGAGTGTCTTCTCCATAAAAAAAAACTTATCGACAAGTACATAACAACCATATAAGAAGGGTCGTTGCTCTGAAGTAACAATTTTAATACTACTATCCGAATTATATATCTTATATATTGTTCCACTAACCTGCAATTTTATTGTCTTTGTTTTGACTTTAATGCCAGTGTTCATCACCATGTACCACGAATGATCGATATATGTGTGCATTATGATGGCCACATGTATCGTACAGCTTATGGATTTGAGTATTTAAATGGGAAGGAAGCAATGATGTGTTTGATTCGCCCAAATGAATTTACAATAGAATATGTATATCAATGGCTTTTTGCAGATCTTCATGTTATTTTACCTCAACAATAATATGTAGCTAGGCATCCACTCCGCAACCTTAATGAGCGAAATTCACTCTTAAGAATGACTCATAACGCTGACCTACAAGATTTGCTATCAATTGGTGATCGACACGGCGTAATAGATTTCTGTCTTTTAGATCGATGTCAGATTTCCAAGCTGCAACATTGCCATTAAATTGTTTACTACAATACACATTTTTGTAATCAGTTGATGTACTATGCATGTGTGTGCGTATTTCATTTTTAAAATGATCTCATTTTACGTCCTTCCAAACAAAGTCATTTTACATGGTACACAATGCATAAGTTTTATACTAAAAACATGTATTGTTGACTACATTCGGTAAATTCTTTTTATATCGATCGAATGAACAAGAACAATATAACCGAGCCCCGCAAATTTGCGGGCTATAAACAACTTAAGGGATAATTAGAATGAATCTAAAGGTAGCCGAACTACTTTAATAAAAAGGAAGTTAATAATATATAGAATTCAAATTTAAAATTTTAAAGGGGAAAGTATGTTTACTTATACTATATAAATAATCACTATTACTTTTAATTATATTGTCGTAATTAATTAGTGGATCATTCAAGGTAAAATGTATAACTAAAATAAGTATATACGTATTGTTACTTGGTTATTATGTTATAAAACGAAAAAAAATACCATAAGTATTAAAAAAATTCTATTTTAGATGCATTATACTATGTCATAATTGTTCAAAACAAGTTTGTAAGTACTTGATGTGATTATTTGAAAATCCCGACGCAACGCATGGGTATGATATTCCTTGTTATTATCTAGTAAAGCTCACCGTCATGTGTTTGATTAACATTAAATGATCAAATTACCCTTGTTAAAAACCTAAACTGAATACCTTTCGAACTAGGGAGTTGATAAACACGCAAATTGATACATACATTAAATTGTATAACACTTAAAGCAAACCGTACAAGTATACAATTGCACAATTGTGGTGTATGAAACAATATTACTGTTTTATTTATCAGCTCCCTTCGAACTATGGTTGGACATGTTAATCTTAATTAAGGCTGCGTTTGATAAAACTGAATGATTTAGCACCGAACGATTCAAAGATCTGAATGGCTCAAAAGCTCTGAATAATTATGGTTCTGAATGAAAATTCATTATTTGATAATTGTTCTGAATCAACACTCTGAATAATATATAATTACCATTTTAACCTTTTGTATGATTTAGTGTTGAATTAAATATTTTTTTTATTTGAGAAGTGATATCCGAGTATAATCTATATATTATTTTTTATTAAAAAAAGAGAAGGTTAGATAAAACATACCAATATAACAAAATTAATAACTTGATCAATATGTGTATTTGACGAATTGATCTAAATGACAAAAAGTTGCTTAATTTGCATTCGCAAGAAAAGAGTTTAATCAATATGTGTGCTTTTTTAATTGAAAAAAGTGTTAACCAAAACAAATTAATAATATAGGATAAAAACTCTTTCACAAAATCATCTAAAAACTGTACGTTAATTAAATTCGAAAAAAGCCACACAATATAATACCATTTCTATAGATATGTTATATTAAAGTTTCCATGCATATCATCATAAAATTAAAGTAAATAATTATATTCATAAAATAAAATGTATAGAAAGTAAAGTGGAAGAAACTCAACATGCTGAATGGTGAAGGGTGATTTACTATGCTGAACGATTCTGTGCAATCCATTCAATTCAGAGGAAATAAATTTTAAAATCAAACACAGGTGGTGCTGATCGATTCCGACATACTCCTCTGAAGCATTCCATTCAAAGCCAATCAAACATAGCCTAAAGTTCAAAACTTATAATCAATTCAATTGAGAGAAATCTCAACACACTGAACTCGATCTCCGGCAAACGCGAAACTCGATCTTACACAAATCACACATCCATTACGAACGATTTGTGCGTAAATTAGGTTTCTAAATTTCAGATCTCATTTATATATTCATCATTAGTATCTAAATTTCAATCACATATCATAATTTCAACTGTTATCCGCTAATTGCTGTTGTTGATAATGATGATTAGGTAATTTATAAGGAAATGAATACTACTGCAACTAGAACAAGTGTTCCGAATTCAGAAGCTGTGTCTAGAGGTTATAATTTCGCATCTACGTGGGAACAGGTTTTGTACTTATCATTTTGTTATTTAATTTTTATAGTCTACTGTTTATTGACTGTTGATTATGATAATGTGTAGTTTCTCAGTTTTTAGTTGAATTTGATGGATAAATATTGTGGTAATGTGAAGGTTAGAATTAGGAAGTTGAATGTTAAGCTTGAGTGGTGAATTTGAGGATAAATATAGTGTAGCATCAATGTTACAATAATGTGTAGCATTTAAGTGATGTGAGCATGTAAAATTAACAATGTAAAATATCATTGATATATATATATATAACTGCTGAATGCTAATGTGTGAGTGTTATATTACATAATGAAATTGAAAAGTAAAGAAGTGAGAGTCTAAGGGTGCGTTTAGTTACAGAAAAGTTTCTCCAATTTTCTTTTTCCATTTCTCTAGAGAATGGGAAGTGTTTTAGTTCTCTAGAAAAATATGGAAAATCTAGAAAACATGTTTAGTTGCAAGGGGTGGAGTTTTCATTTTCCAAGCAATAATAGAGATGGAAAACTTAGAAAACCATCAAAATTAGTTTTCAACTTTGTAGTATTAAAAAGGAAAACAAGGATTTTCCTTTTCTTAGAAAAGTTTTTTAGAAAACTTGAATTTGAACACGTTTTCTAATTTTCTTGTTTTCTTAGAGAATTTTTCTAGAAAAAAGGGGGAATTTTCTGTAACTAAACGAACCCTAAGGGAGCTGGGAAAAGAAGAATTTCAGTCATGCAGTTAAAGACTAAGGATCGTGAACAAATAATGAAGTTGTATGGGAAACATGAAAATAGAACTAAGCTAATGAGAGCATGCGAGTACCAGATGTATATTGAAGAATATGACAAATTAGTCATGGCATGGGGGCAGGAGAGTAACGGAACTTTGAGAGAGGTTTTGGTTGCAGGCTGGATATGAAAATATGAAATAGTAGATTATTCGTTGTTGGTGTGGGTTTATGCGAGTGCAAGTAAAACGACCTACTTAGTAACTTAATTAGGATGCATATGAATGGAATAAGGAACTCAGAGCTGTCTCATATTCTAGGATTTTATTTTTAAATTTGCACATGCTACACTCAAGAATAAAGCGTTACAATGAGATGAATGCTTAGGCAGTGCTTTTGTTTTTATTGGACAGAATGCTCCGCTAACTGACCAGCAACAAGCAGCAATAGTAGCACTCTCTCATGCAGTTGTGGAGCGACCATTTCCTTCCAAATTGGTGAGCACTCGCGTCTACATACATTTACTTGGATATGCATCACTAGTATAGCATAATTATTGAATATTGTAATCAATTTCATGGTTTACAGTCACAGGATAATGTATCTAGAGAGAATAATGGTTTATCTATATCTACAAAGCCTGGAACTGTGGAAGAATCTGGGGAAATTGATGGGGTTTTGGTCAATACGAACCAGGTATGAAACAGGTCTCCCTCTGGCAATTCTTCTTTGTTGTTCAATTGTGAATAATAGCTGCGTGCTCTTTGACAAAGAATATATATTTATTTAGTATGTTATATAAGTACCTATGCTATTGTATACACTTATCGTCCTATATATACTTGGAAATTCAAATTATCCAGGAGTATCAATTGTTATGGATAAATGAGTTGGGGGCAGTAGACTAATATACCCATGAACTTTTAGATTGGTAGCAAATATGATTTTTACCTGATTTTTGGTAATTTTCCGGAATATTTCTAGTTTGTAGGAAAATCAATATTTCTTACCCCATTCTACCAGTAGAGGTCCCTTTTTATTCTACAACTTTGATTCATTCTTTCTAAACTCTCCTGGTTGTGGTTGTGGGTGCCTGCTATATTGTTTAAGAGGAACTTGCGTGTGACAGAAGAGTGTCATGTGGATCTAAGTTAGATTGGTGAGCAAGTTCTTCGGACATGGATTGTTTGATTCCCTGAGCCTAGATTAGTTGACCCTTCAAAGCATTTTTTTTTTCTAAGCTCACAAATGATTAAAGTAACTGGTGGTGGTTGTGCTAAGACATAATACGGTGGTCTCGAAGATATGCACTTCTTGGAGTTAAGAATGGTCACATTAAGACAAACCCCCAGCCCTTTTAAGACCTGAGTCTGTCTTAGTTACAAAGATGTTCAGTTTCCAAGTATTCTTTCTCCTTTTTTCCCTTTTTATGTACTTTCCTCTGGTCCAAGTTTCCAAGTATCTAAACATAGCAGAAATTTACTACTAGTATTAAATATATTGGAGTAGTTGTGTGAATTTCATCCTAGTGTTCATCATATATATTGTAAAGTATAGCAAGCTCGCAGATGCTATATTTGTAAAATTGAATGTTAGGGTACTTTCTTGAAGACTTAATGGATGGTTCATTGACCTCGATACAGTTTTACAAATGGTTTACAGATCTCGAAGCAGCAATGAAATCAGAGGTTAGTTGCATTTTCTATTTGCCTCGTTGTTTTCTTGTTTGTCTTTAGCAACCACTGGCTATCCCATGGAGCCTGATTTGTGTTAATTCCGTAGACAGATGAGAAGTATCAGCAATATGTTAACACCTTAACTGAGAGGATACAAACATGTGATGGTATTCTTCAGCAGGTATATTTAAATCTTAAAATATGTTATTTCACCAAATTTCCAAGTGGAGACTATCACCCTGTTTTTTCCTTCTAAGATAGCATAGTTGACTGTGAACTTAACCACACACTTCTCAGGTGGATGAAACCCTTGAATTGTTCAACGAATTGCAAATGCAACATCAAGTAGTTGCAACAAAGACCAAGACCCTTCATGATGCATGTGATCGAATGGTGGGTCCTGTTTGTTCTTCCCTTGATCCAAAGTTCTGTGGACAAATAATTTTGTGAAAGCAACTTTTCCTTCTCTGTTTTATCTGGCTAATTTTCTGTACATTTGAAATATTCAAAGCTAAAACCTGATATATCACTCACTCACTTTTGCTTATATGAGAACCCTTCAAATATATTTTAGGCTTCCATGTCTATGCACATGGTTTGTTGCTTGATGGGCAATATAAAGGAATTTTCTTCCTTTTTGGCTACGTTTGTGAAATGTGGGTGTGTAAGGCAACTGCCCTCATCCTGTTTTTTGTACTGTCTACCTCTTGTTGAAGAAGGATGCTCCTGGTATTCCTTGTGTCTTATGTTAGAGTTTCCTAAATGCCATCCAAGGGTTACATGGGCATAGATATTTTCGCTCTAATAAATATTGTATGCCACGCTTTAAGAATTTTTATTGTGCAAGCCTTTCGCCCTTTCCTGCTGTAGAAACAAACAAGCTTTCACCGCCTGAGCATTCCTCCTACATATTCAGTGAGGTTGTCTTAGATAGTTAGATGATACAGATCTGAGCTTTAACTAAATGATTTTATAATTATGTTAGTCATGATCAATATATAACATATGTTTAGTCACATTTGAGTGTTTGAGTAATCAGGTTGTTCTATATTGCAGGTCATAGAGAAGCAAAGATTGATCGAGTTTGCAGATTCCCTTCGCAGTAAACTTAATTATTTTGATGAATTAGAAAATGTAAGTCCAAGCTTTACGAATCCCTGTTTGCTTACTGTAAGCTGTCGGGACCTTGTTCTGGAATGTAGGCCCTTGAAGAGTGAAGTAGTTTCTTCACGTTTCAAAAGGATAATATATCATATGTGTTTAGCAAGTCAAGGAAAAACGAGAATGTGTAACATGTTATGTTGTTTTTACTTCTTTCTTGCAAGAAGACCATAGACAATAATTTTTTAAATGTTGGTTCAAGCTTTTAAAGGGCATCCTTGTATTGTACAAGATGTTATCATTTTTTATGAATAATGATGTAATTCTTACAAGATTAGAAACAGTCTCTTAGTAACAATTCTGTTGCCCGTTGCTTTGGTATCCTCAAAAATTGTTCTATATACGATCTTGTACGGAGTGACTAGTACATAGAAGAGGTAATTTGTGATAGGTAGTTGTGAGTCAAAGTTAAAGAGGAGATATGAAGTCAATAGGATACCTTATTATACCAATCACTTGAACACAAGTACATAGCTTGCAAACTGAACATAGATAGCAGCTGGCGGATGAATGTTGCTCTTGCTAATGAATCCTGTAGGCTGGATCATTATCTCTTTCTAAGTTTAATATCTTCGAAATTATTATTTATAGCATATGTCAACTAGCTCCTAAAGGTTTTATGGAGGTGAGTTGTCATTCATTGTTGTGGCTGTTGGTACATATACTGATTGTACTCTGTGTGTTACAGGTTGCTACCAGCTTTTATTCTTCAAATACAAACGTTGCAAGTGAAAACTTCCTTCCACAGCTTAAAAAGCTTGATGACTGTATCTCGTAAGCAAATTGCTCCTGATACTAGGTCTTATAAGCTTGTGCAACTTAGTTGATTCTCTGTTCCTCTTTTCTCTCCCCCTTCCATGAGCACTTACAAGTTTTTTGTTTAGGTCAAAACTGCTTTACTGGAAACTAAAATACTAACTTCTGCGTCCCGTTGAACAAATGAACTTGCCTCCCATCACATTTATTGTACTTGGTTCATGATTAGTGTTAATTTCTTACATAAATACATTGGTGTTGTGGGTGATTCAGGTATGTCGAAAACAATCCTCAGTATGCTGAGTCCAATGTTTATCTGGTCAAATTCCGTCAGCTTCAAGTATGTTGCAAGTCTTTCCTTTCAAATATCAAATTCCTAGTTCCACAATTTGAAGTTGCTTTATGGTTGTATGCTGTTGAGATTATATTGAGTATATGTAATTACAGTCTCGAGCCCTGGGGATGATACGTACTCATGTTCTTTCCGTTCTCAAAAATAGTACTTCCCAGGTAAAGCAGCTATTCATGTTAAAGCACTTCTACTTTACTAGAATTGAAATGCTTACAAAGTTTATTTCCTTCTCTAAAAAAATAAAAAATTCCGCCTGTTGGACAGGTCCAAACAGCCCTTCGGGGGAGTGGTGGCAGCAAAGCTGCTGTTTCGGAAGGTGTGGAGGCATCTATCATTTATGTTCGCTTCAAGGCAGCTGCAAGCGAGGTAATAATTTACTTTCAATATGATCCATTTTGGTTAGGCTCAAGAATTTATGTCAGCTTAGGAAGCATATCACTTGCTTCTGCGTCTAGAAGAATAGGATGTATAGACCTTCACAAATTTCCAAAAGCTTTGCACATTCATCTGATGGTTAATAGGAGATAGAACAAGTGTACACTGTTGACTATCATGCCAAATGACAAGCTCGAAGTGCTTCCTTTTCCGACTATGCTATAGAACTGCGAAATAAGGATTATTCCTTTCCAAAGTAGCTTTGAAGCACAATTACATCCACCTCCCTGAGATTTCTAGCTTAGAGATCAGCAATACCTGAACTCATAATGTATCAGTAGATCAAGAAGATTCGAAAAATCGTGTCTAAGGGAGACTCTTAGGTAGATACTAGTTACTACTCTGTGGAGGCCTGAGGCCCCTGTAGATTTCTTGGGTCACTGTTGATGAAGATAGCAATGGTCACTAAGAAGTGATGGCTAGTGGAAACAAGAGCCAGTGTCAATTGTCAACAAATTCTCTCTTACATCTCTTTTTTTAGTTACTTCTAGTGTGCAATATGATACTCCCCGCATAGCTTCTTGCTTAACTGCATTAATAAATTAAACTAATAAAAGCAACATATGCAGCTTAAACCAGTACTAGAGGAAATCGAGAGAAGATCTTCAAGGAAAGAGTATGCTCAGATTCTTTCTGAATGTCACAGAATATACTGTGAACAGCGCCTATCTTTGGTGAGCTGATCTATGTTCATCTCATCTTGTCAATTATGTATTATATTGGTCAGTTTATGAAGTTCTCTCTCTTTGAGGCATTTACAATAGTTCCTCTGTTTTATGTCATCTAGGTGAAAGGTATTGTATCGCAAAGGATTTCAGAATATTCCAAAAAGGAGTCGTTACCTTCATTAACCAGATCTGGCTGTGCATACTTAATGCAGGTAATTGTGGATATAATGATGGGGTAGCATTAGTCCCTTTATTTCTAATGCTGAAGAGCAGCGTTAATAAAGGATTTTTTTAAGTGGTAATTCTCTATCTCTAATCACTTTGACAGGTTTGTCAGCTAGAGCACCAACTGTTTGACCATTTCTTCCCGTCAACTTCAGAGGATATCTCGAGTTTAGCTCCTTTGGTAGATCCGCTGTAAGTACCATTGTGTAACTTACGCCTCCGCAGGCCTGCTGACACGAACAATTGCTGTAATATGTTTGTCATTTGAAGAAAGTGTTGTTCTTTAAATATCAGTAACTGCTTTGCAGATGTACCTACTTGTATGATACGCTGCGACCAAAACTTATTCATGAAACGAGTTTGGATGTTCTTTGTGAACTTGTGGATATTCTTAAAATAGAAGTCATAGGAGAACAACTCAGCAGACGAAGTGAATCTTTGGCTGGAATACGTCCTACATTAGACAGAATTCTGGCAGATATCCATGAAAGGTTAACCTTCCGGGCACGAACACATATTCGCGATGAGGTAAGTCATGAATCTAATTTGCATGATACATCTACGTTAGGGACTGATTTTTTGAATTCTGAAAGTTTTCTTTTAATCATTAACTTGCATGACACATTCTACTTTGTTTATATCTCCTACACTCGACTAAACCAAGAAACAGCAAAGAACTGTACCTTACTACCCATAGTCCCATACTTCCTTTAAATAATTAATGTTGGTGGATTTAAGAAAATTAGTGGCTTCTCTGCAAGAAAATATCTTGATGAATTCTCCAGTGACTAACCAAAGCAACTGCACCATATAAACCACCAAGTCATCGGACTGGTTATTTCATTACTTAAGCCTCATGTAGAACCTGTTCTCTTGAATGCCATTGTAAGAAAAACTCTGCTTGACTTCAAACGTGATAGACACCCAATGGAAGATCATTAGGAATTTCCATTAGCAAAATCAACAATATTGTAGCTGATAAACCCCTTAACTTTCAGCAAATGTAATCAAAATGGCCCACCTTTTTAACCGAACGATAAACTTCCTCTTGTTTATCTTAGATGGGCCCAAAGTTCAAACCAAGAAAGACATTATTTGTTGCTGGACTAGCAGATTGCTTTGTAATATATCTGAAGCAGGACCTAGATATATGATTAGATAAACAATTCTGCTGTTTAAGTGCTCTTGCATGTCCATCTCAGATAGCAAATTATCTTCCTCTGGATGAAGATCTAGATTACCCTGCAAAGCTGGAACAATCAGCTGAGACCAACTCTGATCCCAATTCCGTAAGTTTCTTAAATCACATCAATGAATCCTTTCGGACTACTACATCTTTTGTTTAGTATAATTAATTTCGTTTGCTGCCATCTGTTCTTGTATATGATGCTATATGAATTAGACTGTTCATCCTTGACTTGCTATTCTGTTATAATTGTGTTTTGGTGTCATCGGTTAAACTGCTAAATAGGTCATATGGTTAGATAACCAAAAAGTTCACTCACTGTCATTGGTAGCAATTGTTTCTTCGCTGGGCCATATATAAATTGAGGTTGTATGGAGAGCTCTTATACTGTCGATGGTTGGAACCATCCCAGAGTTTTATAATATACCTTTATTCATGACATTAAGTATATATATAGGTGCTATAGTTTTCTTGTGTAGCAGTACATTAAACTTCAACTTTTAAGTTCCACTTATTTTCAATTTGCAGCTTGACCAGAGTTCAGATGTTTTCAAAACTTGGTACCCTCCACTTGAGAAAACTGTATCTTGTCTTTCCAAGTTATACAATTGTCTGGAGCAAGCAGTCTTTACCGGCTTGGCACAGGTATCTAGCGATAACCTCCTAGATTACTCATGCTGTGGATTTTCGTCTCCCATAAAATTTTCTGCTGGATTTATTTTGATTGCAATTGTTTTTCTATCCTTCAGGAAGCAGTTGAGTTTTGCTCTGTATCCATTCAAGTAAGTAAACTGAATTGATTTGGCTTTGCATGCTAATAGATAATTGTTAATATTTCTATTTACATTAGGTCTTTATTATGACTAGAAATTCATGTCTTCTACTCTTTGAAGCCCAGGGGACCACTTTACTGATAGTTTGAAAGGTTATTTATAATTGTTGAATGATTATTATATTTATTTGCTGCAGAAAGCAAGCAAACTTGTTGCAAAAAGATCATCACAGATGGATGGGCAGCTATTTCTTATTAAGCATCTTCTTATCTTAAGAGAACAGGTCTTGAGGCACCACCAATTTGTGAATCATTTTGTTGTGTTAGTTCTTACCACTAAGTTTTATGTATGCTTTTTCAGATTGCACCTTTTGACATAGAATTCTCAGTCACACATAAGGAACTGGATTTCTCCCATTTGCTGGTTAGTTTCTTATACTTTTCCTTCACATGATTGTTATTTTTTCACGACTTCGTTGTCACGACTTCACTTTCTATTTATGTATCAGTTTTTCCTTTGTATGTCACCTTTAGATGATCATCCTATTGATACTGTTACTTTTTACCATTGGCCTTTATTTAGATCTAAATGGTATAACCATATAATGTATAATGGTGAATACATGTGTGTGGACAAATTATCAACTATGATATTAGAGACAAAGTTAAGTTAATCATAAGTTTTGTTGTTTCATGAGAGAACTTTTTAGTAAAATAATGTCTTAACTTTTTGAAAATTGGGTTTACAACAGTGCAAAGTTGCATATTAACGTGAATGCTTATCAACTTATTTCTGGTTGTTATGTTGCTTGTATGTACTACAAAATCTGAAAGTTTGTGCTTCTTTATTTTCACGCAGGAGCATCTGAGACGAATTCTTAGAGGTCAGACCTCGTTATTTGATTGGTCAAGATCAACTTCTTTGGCAAGGACATTGTCCCCTCGAGTTTTGGAAAGTCAAATTGATGCAAAGAAGGTATGCAGTTACCTGTTAGCTGATTATTTCTAGTTTTCTAAATCATAGTATCATTTGTGATGTCCATGCTTGCAAGAAGGTAAAGGATTATATTGGTCTTTCCAGTTCTTTCTATTTCTGTATTAATGCTAGAAAATTTTCTTTTGAGTGCAGGAACTCGAGAAAAACCTTAAAACCACGTGTGAGGAGTTCATCATGTCAGTCACTAAATCAGTAGTAGATCCCATGCTTTCTTTTGTTACAAAGGTAAGTTGGCTTCTCTATTCAACACTGTTCAGCGGGGATAAAAAAAATTGCAACCCAATGGCTAGTGAGATTAGTCAGTTATCGGCAGGATATCCGTGCAATTAAGAAATACAATTCCATTCAAGTTCCTTTGCTTGGCAAATTCGCAAACTAAATGAGAGTATGAGCTCATGCATCATTCCCTGATTTCATTTTTTCATGCAGGTGACAGCAGTCAGAGTTGCATTGTCATCAGGTGCTCAAAATCAGAAGTTAGAGTCAGCTATGGGAAAACCACTCAAGGATCAAGCTTTTGCAACACCAGACAAGGTTGCGGAAATTGTCCAGAAGGTATGCATATAACTTTTATTGCTATGCCGAATGCCTGAGTAGGACCTGTAGATGATTGCCAAGATACAACTTCCTTCCTGTTGACTAGAAAGTTGTAAATGCCAGTTTTTTCTATAGCATCCACTTCAATATTGTACAATCTAAAGATCCATATTTAGTGATATGACTTTCATTCTTCTACCCTGTTATTACAGGTGAATGTAGCTATGCAGAATGAGCTGCCAAGAGTGATGGAAAAAATGAAGCTTTATCTGCAAAATCCCTCAACACGTACAATACTGTTCAAACCGATCAAGTAAGATGTTTATGTACATTCTTTTAAATTTCTTTTATAGGCGCAATCTATATTGCAGGATGTTGAAATCATCAAAAACTTTATAAGACGTTATTTCTAAAGTTGTCAATTTTGACCCACTTAACTGAAAATAGGTTGATTTGGATTATCACATAGTTACATCCTACGGGTCGAAACTCGCCTTATGTGTTTTCGAATACTTATAATCTCCTTTAGTACGATAGCATGACTCATCCCAAAATTCTTATATATGTGTACGAAACTATTCCTCATGCTCTACCTTTCTAAGAGATTCCAAGCTAACACTGCCTATCTGTCAATTATAGCCATGACAAACAAATTAAGGCCATTTTACTTGGATCTGCAAAAGATTATTTCAGAGATTAGACATGCAGTCAATGTCGAGTCAACTAGGAAATGAACTGTTATTTTGTTTGTGATGGTGCAGGACGAATATCATAGAAGCCCATGAACAAGTACAATCACTGCTTAAAAAGGAGTACACTCAGGAGGAGATAAGTAACATTAATATGGTCTCTATACAAGATCTGCAAGCACAGCTTGAGAATCTAGTATAGAGTTAATAATACTGCAAATGTTATGATAGAAATACTAAAAAGTCAAGGTACACGGAACTCCTTAAACCATTTTAGGCTCTTACAACTTCATTATAAGGCTTCTTGCATCATCCTGTTTTTGTGTTTGAGGTGTTTATTATGTTCAGGCTCGTCCCATCTCTTGGCCATTCAGAATGGAGTATATTTTGCGGTTACTATGGGACGACCTCAATATAATAGTTTTGTTTATTATTTTGAATGTGAATGTTGACGTGGCTAAAAAGTAATTCTATGTTTTTAATACAAAATACTTCCATCATTTTTGGTTACCTGGGCCGACTAAAACCGAGTACCAACACAAAATGCACATTAACCATGAGACTTACTATGATTTGTTGTTATCAAGTATTGTTTTGATCGATTTCTTACTCTACGATTCGATGGTTGCATTTGGCTTAGAGAGACATGACTATTGATGTGTTTCTTGAATGGCTCCAGTGGTACATTTATGTTAAGTCTGGTGGCTCGGTGGTAGCATTTGGCTTAAAGAGATGCGACTATTGATGTGTTTGAACAATCCTGCATAATGTCAATATCTATCATCACCTCAAGTATTGACATGACTTTAAATGCATCTAGAGATAAAAACATAAGATGATCAGAAGCGAATAATTAGTCATTAAAGTGTATTCATCACATGAGAACAGTATAGTTATCACGCGGGAAACTAAGACACAGTATAAAAGAATCACGCATGGTACGAAAAGAGTATTTTTGACGTAGTGCCCGTAAACTTGTCCTTGTAGACCAACAGAAAGCAAGATCACATTATAGCAATTGTAACAAAAACCTTTATTGCATACTTTTTACCCCTACGCACTATCATTGTCAAGTTTGCAAGAACATGTTATGGTAAAGTTGCTTAATCAAAATGAGTCAAGTATCTAAGCTCCAAAGGTTTCACGAAAAATTCAAACATTCATCTCAGCAACTTATTTGGAGGCTAACTTAGCACTTAGCAGTGGACATGCTTAACTCCAGTGGAGTGCTAAATAATGTTCCGAGAGAACTAAGTACGTGCAGAAAAAAGATGTGATCTGTAGACAATAATTACGATTCAAAAAATACCACCTTTCGTAAACAACGCTTCACAACCCATTCCCCAGTTAAATTTATACATACACTGATACACACAATCAATAAATAAAGGAAAAATGCAAAAGCTTCAAACTGTTGATACAATTGCGGCCATGTCCCTGTTTGATCTGTTGTATTTCATGTGGCTTTTCACTAGCTGTCCTGCTGATATGGCAGACATCAATGACAGCTCCCCAGCCAACACCGAACCAGCTACCACTCTGGCCAACAGCCTTGCGTTTGACCCTGGTGACTCCATGCATGCACCCTTCACCCCAAGTAGGTTCAAGCATGCTGATTGAGATGCTAGTTGTGTCCCTCCTCCTACGGTACCAACCTGTAACAAAAGAAAAAAAGAAAACATTAACCTTTTTTCTCAAAACATTGATATCAAATAATCACTTTTCACAACACACATCCAAACACCTATATGAGAAACGAAAACAAGTTGTATCTAGATAGGATGATGATGATGATGAATACCTCGATTGAAGGCATAGTAACAGAAATGTGCAGGTCTTTTCCATTATTGACGGCTTCCATCATAGTTATGCAGTGAGAGCTCTCAATGTTTTGGGCAGGATCTTGACCAGTTGCTATGAAAACTGCAGAGACAATGTTGGCTGCATGTGCATTGAAGCCACCAAGAGAACCAGCAATCGCTGAACCAGTAAGGTTCTTAAGCATGTTAAGTTCTACAAGCGCAGGCACTGTGGTTTTAAGCACCTTCTTCACAACCTCTTCTGTAATGACTGCCTCACATACAACAGACTTTCCACGCCCCTCGATCCAATTAACAGCCGCAGGTTTTTTATCTGAGCAGAAGTTACCTATTCAATCAGAATTCACATGTCAAAATTGTATGCAAAAACTTTTGTAAATGTTTATTCATAAACAAGTTTGGATCTATATACATGTCAAAACACTTAGCCAAAGATAAGTCACTTTCATTTATAATCTACATTTATAGAGAATGGGACAAAATGAAATTTGCCATTTCGTTAGAACCAATGCTTCCTAGCCACCAAAATTTTCAACTTTACGGACATTGAACATTTAAGAAAAGTTGAGAACTAACCCGATATACCAATCACATCCATGTCTGGGAAATCATTTTGAAGAAAATCTAACACATTTTGGACACCCTTTGACACCATATTCATTCCCATTGCATCACCCGTGCTGCAAGTGAATCTGATATACAGATTTTTCCCCGCAATTGAACATTGAATATTTTGAAGCCTAGCAAATCTGCTCGATCTGTAACAAAAACATAATAACAATTAAGGATCACAAATCACGAAAATTGTACGGGGGAACCAATCAACATCAGTTATGACAATCACATGCTAATTAGATGATCATTATAAGTGGACAAGAAACAATGTAACCATCATCCCCTTATCCTTCCATCAGCATATCCAATTGTCATATCTAAAGAAAGGAACAGTCCTGTTTTTATTGAAAAGAGATCAAATCCGCACATGGTCAGAATAAATATACGTCAATGTCCGCTCCACACGAGGCATAACTTACAGAATCTTACATAGCAAGCAAAATTTTACAGCCGGTCTGAAATGCATACCCATCATGTCCTTACGTCACAGCAATAGATATTAAACATACAAGACGACAAAAAAAAGTGTCATGCATAAACATATAGTTCAAAAAGATTAAAATCGAGCTCACGTAACAGCCCACTCAAATGAAACTTACAATTGTTCAATGAAGTTACCATAAATCAAAACCTTTTCACTTAGTCGTTCAATAACAATCAATGTGGAACCCAAATATTATTCGTTTAACATTCAAAGCATTGTTTCTAGTGAAATTATGAAAAAACGTAAACTCTAGAAGTCTCATACTAAAAGTAACCAAGTATAAACCTTACTTATTGAAAACGACGCTCAACGTATCAAAATTGATAGCATCTTCCAAATAAAACTTAAGTTGTGATGCCCTCTCCGCCGTAGCAAACCTAACAACAGGCGCTCTAGTCATCCCGTCTTTCAACAAAACCGCCGTAGCTCCACCACATGCATAAATCGCCTTACAACCTCTATTTGTACTGGCCACCAAACACCCTTCCGTAGTCGCCATGGGCACCATATACTCACAACCATTCATCAACAACGGCCCTGCAATCCCTACAGGTACTTGAACATATCCGACCGGCATTTCACAACACTGACCTAAAATCGATTGGTAATCAAATTGATCCAAACCTAACCCTAACAACGACCTCCCAGTCGTCCTCTCCAACGCTCGCCGTCGAATCGAAGCCGCTCGATAACAATCTCCTAACTTCGATTCAAGCGTGTACGACTGAACCGATCCACTAATCACTGATTCAACTATCTCATCATCCTCTTTCCACATACAATACACATCAGGTGCAGATAACACTGTATCCTTCACTGTATCAATAATTCTAGGTTGGGATATAATAGATTCAGTAGTATTATGATCGATATTATCATCTTCTAATTCTAATTCATTTTCATCGCGTGATGTATTAATAAAAGATTGAACGAAATCGATACCGAAAAACCCTAGGAGGTAAATGAATGATGCAATTAGCGATAAAATAGCGGCGAGTTCCGATAACGTGACGACGTGAAGCGGTGTAGATGAACGAATCTTATCGCGCCACCTGTGAAGAAGATAATAAGCAACACAGAAAAATAAAGTGAAGAAAATGCCGTTAGTTAGGTATAACGGAAGAGGTAATGCATCTGATGCTTTTGGTACAGGAGATGATGCTCGATTCACGGAATTTGTACGGTTGTCGTTGTCGTCGGTGGTGATAGATTTCCGGTGGTGGTGGTTGACGGTGGTGGACGGAGGTTTGGTCGGAAGTTTACGCCGGAGATCCATAAGTGAGTGGTGGTGGTGGTGCGGTGGTTTCGGAAAGGGTGGGTGGGTTTTTTTTGTATTAATGTAAAATATATATATAACAAAAATTGTCTGTGTGTATTACGATTATTATTATAATTATAAATTATAATATAATAATTATTATTATAATATATGAATTATTATAAAAAGTACTCTATAAAAACGTAAATCCATAAATATAATATAATAATTGTCTGTATGTATCCATCTATGAAAGAGTAAAGATAATATTTTCTATGATTATTTATAAACGTGTGAAGTTGCTTCAGAAATATATTACTCCAGTAAAAATAATACTCCGTATTTTATATGGTAATATTTAAATGTTTTATAAATGATACTCATTCCTTCCCAAAATACATGTCTACTTTTCTGTTTTAGTTTATTAGACCACTCGCAACGCGGAGGAAAATGGACGTTTTGAAGCTCGAGAACGCCCAGAACGCTCGCAACGTGGCGGCGTTCTGAGGGCGTCGTGCGGCGGAACACGGAGGGAGAACGGGCGTTCAGTTGGCCCCACTTCCGAAATTCTTTTCATTTTCCCTTTTTCTTCGCGAGTTTAATTCGAAAAAAAACAAAAAAAAACATTTTTTCTTTTTTAAATGCAACGGTAACATAAAAATAATAATAAAAAAAAGTTACCGTTTGAGTAGCAACGGTTGGAAAAAAATATATTTTTTTAAATACTCTATTTATACTATATATATACACACATACATCTTAACACTTTTCACACAACAAATCTTCTCCCTTTTCACATACATAACACTTTTCACATACACCATCTCAAGAAAAACTATGTATTTTCTAAATTCAAACCCCAATCCCAATCCCAACTCAAATCAAACCCCAAATCCGGAAAACATGTTATACACCAACCTAATGTTATTTAGAACACCAAACGCACCCGGCTCGAGTAACTCTCTCCCGATCCGCAATCCACCGATGCCACAATACGGAATGTGTCCACCATAGTATCATCAACAACCATTCGATTATAACCAACAACAACAATATGGATCTTATCCAAACATGTACTTCCATCAACAACCATTCTTTCAACCTCAATAACAACATCAACAACAAACACAACAACCTGAGCAAGAAACCTCCCAACGATCCGGAAAACAACACAAAGTTTCTCAATCTCCAAAAAAAAGAACCCATAAAAAGAGAACTGACGGGGAAAAGAAAACGTGCAACAAGCGGCAATGGTCGTCAAAAGAAGAAGCGTGATTAGCAACTTGTTGGTGCGACACATCCGAAGACTCGGCCGTTGGCAACTCACAAAAAAGAGGAACTTTGTGGGGTACGGTACAAGAGAAGTTTATGGCCAACAATCATGGTTGGATTCGCGGCGCCGACCAACTATCCTCCAAGTGGCGTACAATTAATAATACTTGCAAACACTTCAACGCAATTTACGAATCGCAATACAAAGCTTAGGGAAGCGGTCGAGACGACAAGATGATTTACGAGCTGTCCGTTGCCGAATACTACGACACGTACACAAAAAACTTCACCATGAGGGAGTCTTGGGAGGCTGTGAGAGATCACCCAAAATGGAAAGCACCACCGTCGGTTGGTGGAACCGGTTTACGCGACGAGGAAGATGATTTTTTTCATGATTCGGTTGATCTCTCTGTCGACAACCACACTTCACTCCCGAACGAGCTATTTGGACCCGACCCGCTTCCACGGCCCATGGGCCGAAACAAAGCCCGAAAAGTGGCTAGAAGTTCCGGTTCTTCCGACGCGGCGACATCATCACGAACATCCACCTCGAACTCAAAGATGGATGAGATGATGGAGAATATTGCTGTAACACCCGCCAAATTAGGACTAGTAGTTAGTGCCTAATTCTATGTTAATACATGTAATTAGTTCTGTGTTAGGCTAATTTATGTATCAAAATATATTGATGAATATATACGAATACACGATTGGATTAGATCGCACACAGTTTAAATCGAATGTAATTCGGTTTAGTAAATACGGACGTTGGTGAAACATTTTGTTCAATAACGCGATCATTTTCCAAGTGTTATTTTGACAATATCTCAAGTGTGTATTTCATCGTACAAATAAACGTCTACACGATTAAAATAGTTAATGCGTAAATTAAAAACAAAAATAAACAAATTTATATAAGGATTTGACAAAATAATTTAACTAAATTATTAAACAAAGATTCGTATTTTTAATATGAATAATTAACGCATGAAATAAATATTTAACACTTAAATGACGAAGAAAACGAACACCGCACGGAGCGCGGACACGGGGGCTGAAAAGGGAGGCATAAACCTCCACCTCCCTTCCCTTTTTCTCATTTCTCTATTTCTTTCTCTTTCTTCCTCTCGTCTTTCTCTCTAAATACAAACCACCACCATCACCATTAAATCACAAAAACGCACCCCAAACGCCATCAAATCACCAAGCTCATTTGGAGAAAAAGAACCACCTCGACACGATCTACATTTCCATCTTTCCGAAATTTCATTTCGGCATTTTGTAAGTTTCTGACAAAACCCGAAACTCTCCGTTTTTACTCATTTTTACGTTTTTATGGTTTATATATGCTTAAAATGTCCAAAAATTGGTTGGGTAAAAGTATTAGATCGAACGGTGGCCGGAAAACTCGTTTTCGGTCCATTTTCCGGCGAACAGTTAGAAGTGTCGCTAGTGTGCCAAAAACAGTACTAGCGACACTAGCTAAGTGTCGCTATGCCTAAGTGAAGCCCCTATAGCGACACTACTTAAGTGTCGCTGAACTACTTAACCAGATTTATCTTAGCGACACTCCCTTAGTGACGCCAAAACTCGCAAGTGTCGCCTATAGCGACACTAATCAAGTGTCGCCAGTTTATGAAAATCGGAAATCTAGCGACACTCATCAAGTGTCGCCTAACTAGTGTCGCCTATAGCGACACTAGCCAAGTGTCGCCAAAAACAGAGAGTTGTCAAAATATTTTTACACCAAGTGTCAAACTTGTACAATCTCGAACACTTATACGATACGACTCCTAAAACACTTTGGAATACATTTTTAAGTATAACACTTCAGTTACAAAGATAATACTCTGAGATTACAAAAACCAACCGTCACTAACGGGTCAAACATGTTTTCTAATAACAAACGATTACAAACATACGGACGAACATTGGGCATACTAGTTGTGTACAACTAAATGAAACGCCTTGCGGGACACATACTTACATAACCTCATATGTTTAGGCATTTGAAGGTTACGGGTTCGGAGAACCTACTTGCTTTACTTACTACTTGCTATTTGCTACTGCTTACTACAAGACTCAGGTGAGTCTTACAGCCCTACTTTTACTGTTTTACATACGGGGTGAGATACATTGCTTACTTTTCTTGAACACAAGTACTAAAACTGTTTACTATACCAAACGGAATTGCATGAGTTGTTTACTACTTACAGAAGTCTCTCCATCATATATCGTTAGTTATGGACTTAAGAGCGAACACTAGTTAATGGATCCATTAGGGAAATAACCCTCCCCGTGTCACACCCCCAATTTCATGCTTTGCGGAAGCGATTGTTTTTGAGCGTGACTAATCAAATATCAAAACACTAAAGTACAAGCAAACGACTCTAAATGAGACGTTGTAGAAAATACATTACATTACATAAGTTTTCAAAAGTAGTACAAAGTTTTAAGTCATAAGTAATACATCATTAGCGAGTTCGCAAAATGATTCTGTAGATTTTAAGTACATAATCATTGTACAAAAGATAATGCAAGTAAAATCTTCTTAAGTGTAATTGCATGCGACTCGCACTAGCTTAGCATATCCTGCGGGCCATCCTCACTGATCAACCCTACTGTTGTTGTGTACCTGAGAATGCATTACTAAAAAGGTCAACCAAAAGGTTGGTGAATCTCACAGGTTTATAGTAAGTACAGTTTTGAACACATCAGTTTGTAAAAGTAAGTAAATATTGCACAGTCGCAATAGTTTCGATATATATTGCCATGAGCACCATAGTCGAAGCTTAATAGTAGTAATTAATTTGCCCTCGTGAATGCTAATCCACAAACATTCATATGAAACGAGTAAGAAACACCCATTTATACCTGTATGTTCGGGGTAGTGCGTGCTACCCTGGGTGAGGATTGTCAGTCCTAATGGATCCATTTACTAGTACTCGCGCTTAAGACCATAACTGACGACTATGATTAAAGGGACTTCATTGGATTAAATAAATCTCATGCAATCGATATACCAGTAAATCAGTTTGTAATCAAGTGTGTAAATTAATGTGTTCGAGTAAAACAAGTAATGCATCTCCCCCAAAGTAAAGCAGTAAAAAGGGGCCATGAGACTCACCTGTAGAGCAAGCAATCCTAATGCACGTACGTATTCCAACAGTAATCTCCTAATGTCTTAAACACGCAAGATTGTATGTTTGTAAGTGTACGCGTAATAATTCGTTTGTTTAGTTGTTCATATGGTTGGTTACTTCTAACGTATTTGTTACGTATTATATTCGATGTTTCATAAAATGCGCGGCCATTTGGTGGTGGTTCGGAATTATATTTCGAAAATATAATATTGTTCGTTTTGTATAAAATCCTTTTGTACATTTGTATACCGTGTCGTTTATCATTATATGAAAACGTATAAAGTTAATTACTTAAATTTGTAAAAAAAAAAAAAAAATGTACGACCCGTTGTTGTCGGGTTACAATTATATTTCAAAAATATAATTAAGTTTGTTTCGTGTAAACATGTTTATTTAAACGTATATCGTATCCATATAAATGTTTGTATTCTTTTTAGTTAACTTTGAAATTAGATGGCTGGTCTGGGCTAGGTACCCGCCGGGTAGGCGAGGTACCCGCCGGGTAAAACGGTTTCGGGTCGGATCCGCCGGATTCAATCCAATACGCCGGATTCAATGGGTTTCAAGGGGTGCCCGCCGGGTACTAGGGGTACCCGCCGGGTAGTTCATGTATCTGGGCAGGAATCCGCCGGATTCCCTTGAATCCGCCGGATTCCCTTGAATCCGCCGGATTCCGGAGTCTGGGTTGGGTCTGTTCGTGCAGAAAACATACAAAACCAGTTTCAAATCCATTTTTGAACATAATCAACTTATTGGAATGCTAATACATGATATATAACGCACTATAAACATAAAATTGAAGTAAATTAGTGAAGATTCATACGTACTCAAGTTGGAACCGAAAATGGAGATGATGAGGATGTCGATGGTGAAGATGATGATGCCTAGAAGGTGATGAAGATGATGATGATGATTGTTACTGATGTTGTTGTTGATTGTTGTTGTGTTGATGATCCGCAAGAGAGAGCGCCGAGAGAGAGTGAGAGATAGAGATTGAGAATGAGTTTGAGTTTGTGTACGTGTGTGTGTATCAATTATTTGAGGTCGGTTGTATACCGGCCTCCAATAATTGTGGTTAGGTGATGTTATTCGACCCGTGTTCGTGTACCCGATCGTAATGTAGTATAATATTTAAAAATGATAATTTTCTAAATATTATTTCGTATACGTTTTTAATTGAAACATTCTATAAAAATACTTTCAATGAGATATGAAAATATATCTTAGTTTAACTCAAAATACACGGATAGTTTTCTGTATCTAAAATGTATTTAAATAATTTTCGGAGTACGTAATTATTATTCTCAATAATAATACTTTGTTTAAAAATGTTTTTCACCAAATTCTATTTTGGGATTCTGCGTTCTACCAGATTTGTGTACGTGCGATTATTATATAATCGTTTCGGGTTATATAATACTTTGTAATTAAAGTTTAAATTTGTACTGAAATTTGGGTCATTTTTGACCGGGTGTCACATTCTCCCCTTGTTAGGAGAATTTCGTCCCGAAATTTATTCGTAGTATTTATTGTTGTATTCAAGTTATAGTTCGCGTGTTATCTACGTAAGTCTGACAACACCTATCTAGAGTTGTCTATCTCCCCTTGTTGAACTAATGTCCTTCCGGCAACTAAGGAATTCGAAATGAAATTTCGAGATGTGTTGACTATTATGCCTACCTGATCAGTCCAGTCGATCATTAGAGAGTAGCTACAATGTGTACTAGTAGCCTAAAGTAATTCAGTAAATCCTTGATTGTTTTGTCGGTAGGACAAAGTTGGTCGTTCAGCCAATTGCTGGAGTACAGCTACATTTTGCACTAGTAGCCCACCTTAGACTCTATCAGTCTCATATAGAAACGAAGTGGTTTAACACATTTTAGGTGTATGTGGGATGTTACCCAAAAATTTGTTTTAATTGGGACGTTACCCAGTATATAAAAGAAAATCTAACCGGTATGTTTTCCGGTATACAACAGCGTAGGATATGTTATTCCTATACCTTTGTGCTAAAACTAGTTTCTTATATAGAGACTATAGATCTAAATTGTCATTTTTCCCTAACTCTTTAGTGAACTTAGAATCTAGGGAAAACCTAACAAGTATCAAGTAGCAAGTAAAGTTTATCAAGTAAGTAGTATGAAAGCAGCTAGGTTGCTAGCAAGTTACCATAATCGCATCCCTATTCAGATTCTGGTAGGTTTTGTTCCTATAACTGCAAGGAGGTCATTGTGTACTGTGTAATTTTGTTGACCATTAAGGGTTTGAAATTTTGTATAAAGTTGTGTACAGTAAGCAAGTTTGAACGGTTTTGAAGTTTTGAAAATTCTTTAAAACTTTTCATAAGAAATTTTGCAACGTGTTTGTTAAAAGTACATTTGTCAGGAAATTTTGAAAGTGAAAGTCGATTGAAAACTTTGAAGATTGATAAAAACTTTAGTCGATAAATAGTTCAGTTGAAATTTTGTCAGCGGCAAAGTTTTGAAATCTCGTTTAACAAAATTTGTTTGAAAATAGATTTTATGAAAAAGTTCGGGGTAAAAGCATGTTAAAATTGCTGAAAATGATTTTCCTAGGGTTCACCTAACAGTACGACGGAGTACGTTGTATACGTAGAATTAAGTAGACAGTAGTAATTGAAAAACAAAGTCCCGATCTTCTTATCAAAGGACGTTGAAGTAGGTATGTTTGTTGGTTGTAGTGGTGTAGGTGGTCTCAAAAGTACAATCGAGAAAGGGCCTATTCCGATACATTCAGTATATAATAGCCTAGTGAGTAGTATTTAGTCGAGGCCTATGTATGTATACATACCTATATCCCATAATAGCCTAATCATATTTGTATGTATCACCAATTCCATTTGTATCATACCAGCTATCTAAAATAGTTTGTCAATTTCCTTATTCTATTTTGTACTTAGAATCTGAGGAAACAGATAAAATGCTAAGTAGTAAGTAGAACCTATCAAAGTAAGTAATACAAATGCAGTTTTGGTTATCCGGGAGTGAACGTACCCGTGTTGAGTAAGTCAATAAGTCTAGGGTTCTGGTGATTACCTTCAGCATTAAGTACATAGAACCTGCCCTTAGCAGCGTTGTTGTTTTTGTCCTTCAGTTTTGGGCAATCTCTCTTGAAATGCCCGGTACCATTGCACTCATAGCAGGTTTTGGGTGCAGAGGTGTCGGTACTAGTGGTGGTTGCTTTACAGTCCTTGGTCAGATGTCCAAATCGCTTGCATTTGGTGCAAGGACATAGACCATCATGATGAAGCTTGCACTTAGAGCAATAGGGCTTTCTTCCCTTATACTCTTTCTTGTCATCAGTTTCAGAAGTGTTGGCCTGAGCAGTTGCAGGTTTCTTGTTAGCTTGGCTCTGATTTCCAGAGCTTCCATCAGCTTTCCTCTTGTTATCTCCCGAGCTGTTTCCAGTATTTTTGTCGCCAGCGGTTCCTTGACGAACCATTTGTGCCATCAGTTTGTGTGCCATACGTACTGTACCATGAAATGTGGGAGAGTTTGACGAAGTAACCATTCCCTGAATTTGTGGAGGAAGTCCCCAGAGATAGCGCTCAATTCGCTTGGATTCCGTATCAACCATAGATGGGCACAGGTGTGCTAACTGATTGAATCGAGAAGAGTAGCCAGCAATGTCATTCCCTTGAGTGGTGAGATTCCAGAATTCTGCCTCGAGCTGTTGGATTTCATCCCTAGGACAATACTCATCCTTGAGCATTTTCTTCAGCTCATCCCAGGGAGTTTCCAGAGCAATGTCTTGGCCCACGGAGTCGGCATAAGTGTTCCACCATGTCAGAGCATCGTCCATGAAAGTGTAGGTGGAGAACTTGACCTTACAGTTCTCAGGGCAGCTGCAGATGTGAAATACTGCCTCTGTCTTCTCCAGCCATCGCAACAACTCAATGGCACCTTCTGTGCCTTTGAAGTTCAAAGGATTGCAGTTAAGAAAGTCTTTATAGGTGCAGGGTTTCACTACAGGGGCATTTGGTGTTGTTTCGACACTTTCAGATCGTTGTCGTTCGGCAAGTACTGCATCAGCCACCAGTCGGTCAACCTGAGCTTGAGTGAACTTTTGGCGTCGTGGAGGCATGTTCCTTCAATGAAGATAAGGGACATGTCAGAGTTTCGTACAAGAGTATGATCATCGTAGTTGTATATATTACGGTAATATACCACAACACAAGTGACAATCAATAGCGTAGAATAACAGTGATTGTAATCATCCAACTTGCGAGTTCAAATGATTACGAGGATTAAGGTTTTCAAAAGGAAAAAGGATATTACATCCGAACAGATATCAGTAGTTTTGCGGAATGTGATAGGAAAGTAGAAAAGATTTGTACTTAGAGAAATACTGGATTCGAACGTTTAAATTGATGGGTGAGCGAAGGATGGTCCTCTGATGACCAGTTTGTGCAGAATAAAGTGTCGAAGTTCTTAATCTCTACCTAGGGTAAGTCTATTTCGAAGAGATGACCCTCTCAGGTAGGGCACATCCCGGTACTATTTTCCTGACTCGATCAACTTACCATAGGCCTATTCTAAAATGTGTTCGTACAGTTAGTGTGTTACTAAATATCGAAGGATATTAATAAGCCTAACCATATAGGTGTAACCTATATATACTTATTATCCACTTAGTTGTGTCTAACACAGAACAAGTACAAGTCACGGTTCTCTCGTGGTCAGAGTCAACTAGTGCATTCCCGTTCAACATAACCCCTTTAAGATCTTACATCATCTTCATTTAATTGTACATAGTTGATCAGGCTATGTTAAATTAAACTCGTATGATGAAATCCCTGAACCAGTTATATCTAATGAGGAATACTGCCTAACAGTTATAGTCTAGGCCCACTACATGCAACCTAGTTCGCTATAACCTTAGGCTCTGATACCAATCTGTCACACCCCCAATTTCATGCTTTGCGGAAGCGATTGTTTTTGAGCGTGACTAATCAAATATCAAAACACTAAAGTACAAGCAAACGACTCTAAATGAGACGTTGTAGAAAATACATTACATTACATAAGTTTTCAAAAGTAGTACAAAGTTTTAAGTCATAAGTAATACATCATTAGCGAGTTCGCAAAATGATTCTGTAGATTTTAAGTACATAATCATTGTACAAAAGATAATGCAAGTAAAATCTTTTTAAGTGTAATTGCATGCGACTCGCACTAGCTTAGCATATCCTGCGGGCCATCCTCACTGATCAACCCTACTGTTGTTGTGTACCTGAGAATGCATTACTAAAAAGGTCAACCAAAAGGTTGGTGAATCTCACAGGTTTATAGTAAGTACAGTTTTGAACACATCAGTTTGTAAAAGTAAGTAAATATTGCACAGTCGCAATAGTTTCGATATATATTGCCATGAGCACCATAGTCGAAGCTTAACAGTAGTAATTAATTTGCCCTCGTGAATGCTAATCCACAAACATTCATATGAAACGAGTAAGAAACACCCATTTATACCTGTATGTTCGGGGTAGTGCGTGCTACCCTGGGTGAGGATTGTCAGTCCTAATGGATCCATTTACTAGTACTCGCGCTTAAGACCATAACTGATGACTATGATTAAAGGGACTTCATTGGATTAAATAAATCTCATGCAATCGATATACCAGTAAATCAGTTTGTAATCAAGTGTGTAAATACATGTGTTCGAGTAAAACAAGTAATGCATCTCCCCCAAAGTAAAGCAGTAAAAAGGGGCCATGAGACTCACCTGTAGAGCAAGCAATCCTAATGCACGTACGTATTCCAACAGTAATCTCCTAATGTCCTAAACACGCAAGATTGTATGTTTGTAAGTGTACGCGTAATAATTCGTTTGTTTAGTTGTTCATATGGTTGGTTACTTCTAACGTATTTGTTACGTTTTATATTCGATGTTTCATAAAATGCGCGGCCATTTGGTGGTGGTTCGGAATTATATTTCGAAAATATAATATTGTTCGTTTTGTATAAAATCCTTTCGTACATTTGTATACCGTGTCGTTTATCATTATTTGAAAACGTATAAAGTTAATTACTTAATTTGTAAAAAAAAAAAAAAATGTACGACCCGTTGTTGTCGGGTTACAATTATATTTCAAAAATATAATTAAGTTTGTTTCGTGTAAAAATGTTTATTTAAACGTATATCGTATCCATATAAATGTTTGTATTCTTTTTAGTTAACTTTGAAATTAGATGGCTGGTCTGGGCTAGGTACCCGCCGGGTAGGCGAGGTACCCGCCGGGTAAAACGGTTTCGGGTCGGATCCGTCGGATTCAATCCAATACGCCGGATTCAATGGGTTTCAAGGGGTGCCCGCCGGGTACTAGGGGTACCCGCCGGGTAGTTCATGTATCTGGGCAGGAATCCGCCGGATTCCCTTGAATCCGCCGGATTCCGGAGTCTGGGTTGGGTCTGTTCGTGCAGAAAACATACAAAACCAGTTTCAAATCCATTTTTGAACATAATCAACTTATTGGAATGCTAATACATGATATATAACGCACTATAAACATAAAATTGAAGTAAATTAGTGAAGATTCATACGTACTCAAGTTGGAACCGAAAATGGAGATGATGAGGATGTCGATGGTGAAGATGATGATGCCAAGAAGGTGATGAAGATGATGATGATGATTGTTACTGATGTTGTTGTTGATTGTTGTTGTGTTGATGATCCGCAAGAGAGAGCGCCGAGAGAGAGTGAGAGATAGAGATTGAGAATGAGTTTGAGTTTGTGTACGTGTGTGTGTATCAATTATTTGAGGTCGGTTGTATACCGGCCTCCAATAATTGTGGTTAGGTAATGTTATTCGACCCGTGTTCGTGTACCCGATCGTAATGTAGTATAATATTTAAAAATGATAATTTTCTAAATATTATTTCGTATACGTTTTTAATTGAAACATTCTATAAAAATACTTTCAATGAGATATGAAAATATATCTTAGTTTAACTCAAAATACACGGATAGTTTTCTGTATCTAAAATGTATTTAAATAATTTTCGGAGTACGTAATTATTATTCTCAATAATAATACTTTGTTTAAAAATGTTTCACCAAATTCTATTTTGGGATTCTGCGTTCTACCAGATTTGTGTACGTGCGATTATTATATAATCGTTTCGGGTTATATAATATTTTGTAATTAAAGTTTAAATTTGTACTGAAATTTGGGTCATTTTTGACCGGGTGTCACACCCCGCCCGGGGTAGTAGCACTACCACGAACCGTTATGTATAAACGGGCGACTATTATTCGTTACTTATGCTTGTTCAGTTACGAGCATGTCACGGGAGCAATTTATTACTTACGGGTTAAGCTTCGATTATGAGCCTCATGGCAACGGTATAACTTACTTACTGTACATTTGCTGGATTTGCAAATACTTGATTTACGTCTGCGGGCACCACTGACGAAACCTTGTGTTCAAAACTGATATTACTTACAAACCTGTGAGATTCACCAACATTCGTGTTGACCTTTTAGCATGTATTCTCAGGTACACCGACGGAGTAGGATTACTTCAGGACATAGCTAGAGTCGCATGATTTCAACTAAACTGCATTAACGGAGATTCTCAGCATTATCTATTGTACATGTTGATTATGTAATAGAATCTCCCGCCCGCGTGGACTCTAGGAAACTACATTTTGTATACGAAAACATTAAGTTTTCAAACATATATTTCTATGAAATCGATTTACAACGTCTCATTTAGAGGTCGTTTACTGTATATCTTGTGCTTTGTATATTGATTAGTAACACCCAAGTATACTTCCGCAAATCATAAAATTTGGGGGTGTTACAAATTGGTATCAGAGCCTAAGGTTATAGTGAACTAGGTTGCATTTAGTGGGCCTAGACTATGACCATTAGGCAGTATTTCCTTACTAGGCATAATTGGTTCAGGAATTACAGCATACGACTTTAATTTAACATAGCCTGATCAACTATGTATAATTAAGGAAAGATGATGTGAGGTCTGAAATGGTTATGTTGAACAGGAATACATTAGTTGACTCTGACCATGAGAGAACCGGACCATTACTTGATACGTGCTAGACACTAGGCTGGATATTATATACTTATATATATTAGCCTCGTCTTTCTTACACTCTGCCACATGAATGGCAAACACACCACCCAATCCGTCACACTCTCATTCACAGGGATCACGAAACCCACGAGTAGCCATGAGAAACACTGGGCCACCTCGAAGCAACCCCTATCCGGTTCATAACTCTCGGAACTCGGCACATCCCACGGTGCCAGTGTTGGCTACCCAACTCCGCCGTCAGGAGCAAATGCTCGAGAATCTCGAACGGGAACAACACCGAATGACCTACCTGCTTCGCCAAGCTCTTGACCGCATATCACAACTTCAGCGAGAACAAGAAGATACCAGCCTCTCTGTAAGCATAATTCAGGATTCAATGACCGCTGAATTAGGTGAGGATGAACTCATAAGAAACCGACTAGAGGAATGTGAACAGCGTTCACAGGAGACTGAGGAGTACTCTCGAGCACTGGTACAACGACTGGCCTTGGTTGAAGACAGCGCCATGCAAGCTAACAGACTTGCAGAAACCGTGGACCGTCTTGTCGCGCTGATGGAGCGGATTAACCTGCATCAAGATTAGATCAGTCTGTTTCTTGTAACCCGTTAACTACTTAATTAGGACCTATGTAATTCGACCGGATGTAACAATTCCCGGCACTTTTGTACTACTATTACTCTGTAATCTTTGGGAAAATCCGTACCTTGTATCCAATTTGTTTACCTAAGTGGAATGTGATTGTCACTTCGTACTGTTATCGTGTATCTCATCATTTACACTTGTGACATATCATAATTTCATGCAAATATCTTATTCCACTTTCCTTGTTCTTTTGTTGTTCAGCATCATGCCTCCTCGCCGACAGGTCACCCTCAGTGAAGCCGAAATTGCAGGTCTGATTGCCCGTAGTGTGGCCCAAGCCCTAGCTACCCGAACATCAACTCCTGGTAGCGAAGATACAGCTAACAATGGGCCACAACCCAAACCCTGCTCATATAAGGACTTCCAAAACTGCAAACCTTTGAGCTTCTATGGTACTGAAGGAGCGATCGGTCTGGTACGCTGGATCGAGAAAATCGAATCTGTATTCCTTATCTGCAACTGTGCGGAGGGAGACAGGGTAAAGTTCTCCGCCAGTACTTTCTCAGACACCGCTCTCACCTGGTGGAACACCTATGCCCAGACTGTGGGTATCTCTAATGCTTACAAACTCCCGTGGGAGGAGTTGAAGGAGATGTTGAGGGGCGAGTACTGCCCCAGGGATGAACTGAAACAACTGGAGTTGGAATTCTGGAACCACAAGATGCAAGGTGATGATATCACCGGGTACACCAACCGTTTCCACCAACTGGCACTTCTGTGCCCATCCATGGTCGATCCTGAATACAAGAGGATCGAGAAATATGTTGATGGACTGCCCGACAGACTTCAAGACCTGGTAACGTCATCCAAACCAGGTACGATTCAGAGCGCCATCCGTATGGCCCATGAGCTAACGGCAAATTCTGTCCGCCGTGGCACAACTTCTACCCCATCTGCAAACAACAAACGCAAATGGGAAGGAAACCCAAACTCATCCAACCAAACCACCAACAAAAAGCCAGAGTCTATTAAGGCTTATTCATCGGGGACTACGGAAAAGAAGGGGTACATCGGGAATAAACCCTACTGTTCCAAATGCAATCGTCACCATGACGGTTCCTGCCCTTGCACCAACTGCAAACGGTTCGGGCATCTAGCCAAGGATTGCCGAGCCATCATTCTTACCCCCAACTCAAATGCACCAAAAACCTGCTTTGGGTGCGGAAATTCTGGGCATTTCAAGAACAACTGCCCCAAGCTGAAGAACAACAACAACAACAACAACAACAACTGCAACAACAACGCCCGGAGCAGAGCCTTCGTGATCAACTCAGGGGACGCCCCTCAAGACCCGAATGTGGTCTCGGGTATGTTCTTCCTCAACAACTTATCTGCTAATATTCTATTTGATACTGGTGCTGATAGGAGCTATATTTCTGATGAGTTTTGTCCACTACTTGACATCACCCCCGTGGCCTTAGATGTTAAATACACCGTAGAACTTGCAAATGGTAAACTCATAGAAACCGATAGTGTGATACCTAATTGCACATTAAACCTAGCCGACGAAATTTTCGCAATCGATCTTATGCCTGTTGAACTAGGAAGTTTCGACGTCATCGTGGGTATGGACTGGTTATCCAAAAATCGGGCCGAAATTGTTTGTCATGATAAGATCGTCGGCATCCCTCTCGCCGTCGGTAGAACCTTGATCGTACAGGGGGAGACCGGTGGGTCGAGACTAAACATAATCTCCTGTTTGAAAACCCGAAAACTTCTGAGGAAGGGTTATCCAGCAATTCTCGCACACATCACAGAGAAAAAGTCGGAGGAGAAGCGACTTGAAGATGTGCCAATCGTTAGAGACTTTCCCGAAGTCTTTCCAGAAGAACTACCTGGTTTACTTCCACCTAGACAGGTCGAGTTCTCGATTGATCTCGTGCCGGGTGCCGCACCGGTGGCCCGAGCACCGTACCGCCTAGCCCCATCCGAACTTCAGGAGTTGTCTACTCAGTTACAGGAACTCCTGGATAGAGGATTCATCAGACCGAGTTCTTCACCTTGGGGAGCTCCGATCTTGTTTGTCAAAAAGAAAGACGGTTCATTCAGAATGTGCATCGACTACCGAGAGTTGAACAAGCTAACCGTCAAGAACCGATACCCACTCCCTCGAATCGATGATCTGTTCAATCAACTTCAAGGATCAAGCTGTTATTCAATGATTGATCTTCGATCGGGTTATCATCAATTGCGTGTTTGCGATGCCGACATCCCAAAAACCGCATTCAGAACACGTTACGGGCATTACGAATTTCAAGTGATGTCATTCGGTCTAACCAACGCACCGGCTGTATTCATGGACCTTATGAATCGGGTGTGCAAGCCTTATCTCGATAAGTTTGTCATTGTCTTCATCGATGACATCCTCATATACTCACGAAACGAACAAGAACACGCACAACATCTCAGAACCATCCTAGAACTACTTAGACACGAGGAGCTTTATGCCAAATTCTCTAAGTGTGAGTTCTGGATAAAAACCGTTCAATTCCTTGGATACGTGATTGATAGTCAGGGAATTCATGTAGACCCATCAAAAATCGAGGCCATCAAGAACTGGCAGGCGCCAACCACTCCCACCGAGGTACGCCAATTCTTGGGATTGGCGGGGTATTATCGCCGATTCATTGAAAACTTCTCAAAAATAGCACAACCACTCACGGTACTGACTCAGAAGGAAAAGAAATTCGATTGGACCGATAAATAAGAGTCAGCATTTCAACTGTTGAAACTTAAGCTTTGCAGTGCACCCATTCTATCCCTACCCGAAGGCACCGATGACTTCGTGGTATACTGTGATGCTTCTCAACAAGGTCTCGGTTGCGTGTTGATGCAACGAGACAAGGTTATTGCTTACGCCTCCCGACAACTTGAAGTTAACGAGAAGAACTACACAACTCACGACCTCGAGTTAGGGGCCGTGGTATTCGCTCTCAAAATCTGGAGACATTACCTTTATGGTACCCGAAGTACCGTATTCACCGACCACAAAAGTCTCCAACACATCTTCGACCAAAAAGATCTTAACATGAGGCAACCTCGATGAGTCGAGTTGCTTACCGATTATGATTGTGAAATCAAGTACCATCCGGGCAAGGCAAATGTTGTTGCCGATGCTCTCAGTCGAAAGGAACGACCGAAACCACTTCGAGTCCGAGCCCTAAGCATGACAATTCACAATGACTAGAACATCCAAATTCTCACCGCTCAACTCGAAGCTCTGAAACCCGATAATGTCAAAAACGAGGCCTTGCGAGGCATTGATAAACAATTCGAGATCAAACCTAATGGAGTTAGGTACTTCTCCAACCAAATCTGTGCGGGACTTGGTGATGGATGAAGCTCACAAGTCCAAATATTCTATCCACCCGGGATCCGATAAAATGTATCACGGAATCAAAGAGTTTTATTGGTGGCCGAACATGAAAGCTGAAATTGCTACGTACGTCAGCAAGTGTCTTACCTGTTCAAAAGTCAAAGCCGAATACCAGAAACCTTCCGGCTTACTCCAACAACCCGACATTCCTGAATGGAAATGGGAACAGATTGCCATGGATTTCATAACCTAACTCCCTAAGTCGGCGAGCGGTTGCGATACCATTTGGGTGATCGTCGATCGTCTCACCAAATCAGCTCACTTCCTGGCAATCAGGGAAACCGATAAAATGGAACGCCTCACACAAATCTACATCAAAGAAATCGTTTGCCGACATGGTGTCACTATCTCGATTATCTCTGACAGGGATGCTCGTTTCACATCTCGCTTCTGGCAATCACTCCAAAAATCACTGGGTACCCATCTCGATATGAGTACCGCGTACCACCCTCAGACCGATGGCCAGAGCGAACGAACTATTCAGACACTGGAAGATATGCTACGAGCCTGCGTAGTTGATTTCGGTACAAATTGGGAAAGACATCTACCGTTGTGCGAATTCTCGTACAATAACAGCTATCACGCCAGCATCAAAGCTGCACCTTTTGAGGCACTGTACGGTCGTAAGTGCCGATCACCGATCTGTTGGACTGAAGTGGGAGATAGTCAACTCACTGGTCCTGAACTCATACACGAAACCAACGAGAAAATTGCTGAAATCCAAAACCGACTCAAAGCCGCACGTGATCGTCAGAAAAGTTATGCTGATGTGAGACGCAAACCACTCGAGTTCCAAGTTGGGGATCGAGTACTCTTGAAAGTATCGCCTTGGAAAGGCGTAATCCGATTCGGTAAACGCGGGAAATTAAATCCCAGGTACATTGGGCCTTTTGAGATCCTCGAACGGATTGGCCCCGTGGCATATCGACTGCAGCTGCCGTCCGAACTCAGCAGCGTGCACCCTACCTTTCACATTTCTAACTTAAAGAAATGTCTGTCTGATGAGACACTCATCATACCACTTGACGAGATTCGCATCGATAACAAACTTCACTTCGTTGAGGAACCCGCTGAAATTATGGATCGTAAGGTCAAACAACTCAAACAAAGTCGTATTCCCATCGTCAAAGTCAGGTGGAATTCGCGGCGTGGTCCGGAATTCACTTGGGAACGGGAAGACCAAATGCGACTCAAGTATCCTCACTTATTCACTGATTCTACATCGAACACGACTTCGACTTAAATTTCGGGTCGAAATTCTCCTAACAGGGGGAGAATGTAACACCCGCCAAATTAGGACTAGTAGTTAGTGCCTAATTCTATGTTAATACATGTAATTAGTTCTGTGTTAGGCTAATTTATGTATCAAAATATATTGATGAATATATACGAATACGCGATTGGATTAGATCGCACACAGTTTAAATCGAATGTAATTCGGTTTAGTAAATACGGACGTTGGTGAAACATTTTGTTCAATAACGCGATCATTTTCCAAGTGTTATTTTGACAATATCTCAAGTGTGTATTTCATCGTACAAATAAACGTCTACACGATTAAAATAGTTAACGCGTAAATTAAAAACAAAAATAAACAAATTTATATAAGGATTTGACAAAATAATTTAACTAAATTATTAAACAAAGATTCGTATTTTTAATATGAATAATTAACGCATGAAATAAATATTTAACACTTAAATGACGAAGAAAACGAACACCGCACGGAGCGCGGACACGGGGGCTGAAAAGGGAGGCATAAACCTCCACCTCCCCTCCATTTTTCTCATTTCCCTATTTCTTTCTCTTTCTTCCTCTCTTCATTCTCTCTAAATACAAACCACCACCATCACCATTAAATCACAAAAACGCACCCCAAACGCCATTAAATCACCAAGCTCATTTGGAGAAAAAGAACCACCTCGACACGATCTACGTTTCCATCTTTCCGAAATTTCATTTCGGCATTTTGTAAGTATCCGACAAAACCCGAAACTCTCCGTTTTTACTCATTTTTACGTTTTTATGGTTTATATATGCTTAAAATGTCCAAAAATTGGTTGGGTAAAAGTATTAGATCGAACGGTGGCCGGAAAACTCGTTTTCGGTCCATTTTCCGGCGAACAGTTAGAAGTGTCGCTAGTGTGCCAAAAACAGTACTAGCGACACTAGCTAAGTGTCGCTATGCCTAAGTGTCGCCCCTATAGCGACACTACTTAAGTGTCGCTGAACTACTTAACCAGATTTATCTTAGCGACACTCCCTTAGTGACGCCAAAACTCGCAAGTGTCGCCTATAGCGACACTAATCAAGTGTCGCCAGTTTATGAAAATCGGAAATCTAGCGACACTCATCAAGTGTCGCCTAACTAGTGTCGACTATAGCGACACTAGCCAAGTGTCGCCAAAAACAGAGAGTTGTCAAAATATTTTTACACCAAGTGTCAAACTTGTACAATCTCGAACACTTATACGATACGACTCCTAAAACACTTTGGAATACATTTTTAAGTATAACACTTCAATTACAAAGATAATACTCTGAGATTACAAAAATCAACCGTCACCAACGGGTCAAATATGTTTTCTAATAACAAACGATTACAAACATACGGACGAACATTGGGCATACTAGTTGTGTACAACTAAACGAAAAGCCTTGCGGGACACATACTTACATAACATCATATGTTTAGGCATTTGAAGGTTACGGGTTCGGAGAACCTACTTGCTTTACTTACTACTTGCTATTTGCTACTGCTTACTACAAGACTCAGGTGAGTCTTGCAGCCCCACTTTTACTGTTTTACATACGGGGTGAGATACATTGCTTACTTTTCTTGAACACAAGTACTAAAACTGTTTACTATACCAAACGGAATTGCATGAGTTGTTTACTACTTACAGAAGTCTCTCCATCATATATCGTTAGTTATGGACTTAAGCGCGAACACTAGTTAATGGATCCATTAGGGAAATGACCCTCCCCGCCCGGGGTAGTAGCGCTACCACGAACCGTTATGTATAAACGGGCGACTATTATTCATTACTTATGCTTGCTCAGTTACGAGCATGTCACGGGAGCAATTTATTACTTACGGGTTAAGCTTCGATTATGAGCCTCATGGCAACGGTATAACTTACTTACTGTACATTTGCTGGATTTGCAAATACTTGATTTACGCCTGCGGGCACCACTGACGAAACCTTGTGTTCAAAACTGATATTACTTACAAACCTGTGAGATTCACCAACATTCGTGTTGACCTTTTAGCATGTATTCTCAGGTACACCGACGTAGTAGGATTACTTCAGGACATAGCTAGAGTCGCATGATTTCAACTAAACTGCATTAACGGAGATTCTCAGCATTATCTTTTGTACATGTTGATTATGTAATAGAATCTCCCGCCATACGCGTGGACTCTAGGAAACTACATTTTGTATACGAAAACATTAAGTTTTCAAACATATATTTCTATGAAATCGATTTACAACGTCTCATTTAGAGGTCGTTTACTGTATATCTTGTGCTTTGTATATTGATTAGTAACACCCAAGTATGCTTCCGCAAATCATTAAATTTGGGGTTGTTACAATTGGCAACTACAAGCAAGAAATGTTAGCCGCAAGGAAACTGGCCGTTGAGACGTTCACCCGTTAAGAAAAACTTCGAACCGCTATGCAAGGTGTTCAATTTCTTACACTCAACACCTCGAACATCACGGATCCGGAAGACCTTGCGGCAGTTAGGAGAATGAAGAAAACGATTCGGAAAGAGTTTCGGGAGTTATACGAAGCCGAAGATGAAGACGACGAAGATGATGAGTAGTTTAATTATTTGTTAGTTGTATTTTTATATTTTTAGGTCTAAATCGCAAACTTTAATTTATTGTATTTTTATTTTAGGATTGTAACGTTTTTAATTTAAGTACTTTTTATTTTTAGGATTGTAACGTTTTTAATTTAAGTACTTTTATTTTTATTATTGTAACGTTTTTAATTAAGTACTTTTTATTTACGTCTATTTATATAAGTATTGTATTTTATTTTAATTAATTAACTTATATTTAGTTTGTTACATAAATGTAAATTAAATTTAATTAGTGGGTCCCAGGGGGCAAAAATGGCGTTCTGGTGTTACCATTACATGTGTTAAAAATGGTGTTATGGTGTTATGCTGATGTAGCGCCTGAAAAAGAGGCATTCTGGTGTTACGATTGCGAATGATCTTACTACAATTTAAGTGTCATATGCTAAAAGACTAACTTTACCAATTAGTTTAGGTTTTTTTACACAGTTCGTCCTTGTGGTTTGTCTAGAATTTCACTCGTCGTCCTTGTACTTTTTTTTGGCACTGGTCATCCTTGTGATTGCTAATTCTTACACTCGCAGTCTTTGTCACTAACGGTCGTTAGTTTTCTTCGTTAAAGGACCATCTATGTTTTTTTTCTTTTTCAAATTTTAAGTTTATTTAAATTTAATATTATTTTTAATTGTACTTAGCCAATTTATTTTTTGAATAATCTAATTAATTTAATTTATAATTTTAATAGGTTTTTTTTCGTGACACTTAATTTTATTCTATTTTTAAGTGTCCCGATCTATATAAACCCACTAAAAATATAAATAATTTAAAAATATAAAAGTTTTTTAAATAGTTTATACTCTTAACTTTACATATCATCGTTGATTTCATGACTCCATATAAACAATTCTACATGCCTATATATATATTGCTAATAGTTTTGTATATTATGAACGTACTCAAATTGCACATTATCAACATGTAACATTTGTTTTTGAGTTAATTGAAGAAAAAAATTGTATAATACTAAATTGCAATAACTACGTAGCGTATAGTATTAAATAAATGTATTTAGTTAATTTTCTTTTTAAGTAATAGTTATTTTATTTTTGACAATTAAATTGATTAATTTTAATATTTTCTTATTCTAATTTTTGTAAGTGTCATAATCTACATCGACCCCTTAAGAATACCATATTTTTTATTAAAAAAAAAAAACAATGTAAAAAATTATCAGGTACTATCCGTATAATTTTTCTACTAATTTACATAATTTAATATGTGTCGGTTATTTGAAAGAAAAAATACATAATATTCAACATACGGAGTATAATAATACTATACGTTACGTAGTTATTGCAATTTAGTATTTCACAATTTTTTCTTCAATTAACTCAAAAGCAAATGTTACATGTTGATAATATGCAATTTGAGTACGTTCATAATATACAAAACTATTAGCAATATATATGTAGGCATGTAAAATTGTCTATACGGAGTCATGAAATCGACGATGATATGTAAAATTAAGAGTATAAACTCTTTAAAAAACTATTATATTTTTAAACTATTTATATTTTTAGTGGGTTTATATAGATCGGGACATTAAAAAATAGAATAAATTAATTGTCACGAAAAAACTGATTAAAATAATTAAATTAAATTGATTAGATTATTCGAAAAATAAATTAGCTAAGTACAATTAAAAATAATATTAAATTTAAATAAACTTTAAATTTGAAAAAAAATTTTACACGGATGGTCCTTTAACGAAGAAAACTAACGGCCGTTAGTGATAAGGACTACGAGTGCAATAATTAGCAACCACAGGGACGACCAGTGCAAAAAAAAAGTACAAGGACGACGAGCGAAATTCTAGACAAACCACATGGACGAACCGTGTAAAAAAGTCATTAGTTTATGATTTACTTTTTCAATCTCGTTTCAAGTGTCCACATTACTATTTTAAATTGTCTCCATTATCGGAGTTCAATTCGGTGTTTAACCAAATAAAAAAGACTTTAGTGGATAGATATTATACTTGATAAAAATATAATATGTGAATAATTCAAAAAATGTGTGCCCAGTTGAACCGGAAATTTTAACTGAGACGAAGGAGTACTTTTTTTTTTTCCAAAACTTATTCATAAAAGACTATGAAAAACATAAAGTTTTCTCTTACACGACTTACTTATTATGTATATTTCTAATACTGTAATATGTGATTTAGAATTCCTAAAAGGCTTTTATATAATTTTCAGTTTTTCGTAAAAAAAAAATATATGTGCTGGCGTGGGGGAGTACCGTATTCATTAATTTTGCCCGTCACTATCGATTGCTGATAAACACCCACATGGTTGTGCACCCCACCCACCAACCCACCTACTTTTGTTTTCAAATTTTTTATACTTTTTGATGTCACTACTTTATCTATCTTGTTACTCCGTCTTTTTATATTTATTTACTAGACTTTAAACTCGTGTATACATCCCGGCCGTTAATTTTTAATATGAAATCTCGTATTTAGTATCTTGTTTCTAATAATAAAGTGTGTAAGTTAATATGTATATAAAACATTTAGTTGGATTAATGATAATATTACTTTATGTAAATAAATTTATATATGTAAAGATTAAAAAATTAAAAGTTTTTGAAACCAGGTTAGTGAATTTATTATTTATACTTATTATTTTATAGTAATGATGATGATGAGATGATGATGATGATAAAAGGCATCATTCTTGCAAATTCTAAATCTATCCCATTTGTCCCACTTGTATAAACTTCTCTTCCCTTCATAACTTCATTAAAGCAATTGTGCATTTTCGTTTTGGATATGGTGTTAATTTGGACGTGGTTTAGTATGTAATGATTGACAATTTAAGACATACAAAGGAGAATCATATAGTGATGAATGAACTAGAGAATGATTGTGTTTATGGATACCGAATACTTCTTTTACGTTTCATCATAAAAATCAATTTTGTTGTGTAACCAAAAGGCGTTTTGCCTAGAAATATAGAGGTAAATCATCAACCTTAAGGTTGTGGGTTCAAGTCTTAGAGTGAGACTATTTTATAAATATTCGTGGATAAATGTGTGATTAGTGATATGGGTATGTGAGTGTCTGTCTTAAAAAAAAATCAATTTCGTTGTGTAATCCGTAATCAATTTAGTACCGATTATAATTTATAAGAACTAAGGGTGTGTTTGGTAAGTGTGAATGGAAAGGAGAGAAAATGAATCCTTTCCACTTCTCTTATTTGTTTGGAACACGGAATGGGAACAAAGAATCAAAACTTGATTCCCTTTCCATCATTTTGATTCTCTTCAATTACAAAAGAATGGGCAATGATATTTCCATCATTATATTTGATAAATCCATCAAAACTGTGAATTACTGATTTGTACAGTACATATTCTTAATGCATGATTATGATGAATTTATCAAATACAATGGTAGAAATATCATTTTAAAGGGCTATTTCTCCGGTTTAACGACTAAAATTTTTTAAAGCCCCTGCACCACATATCCTTCTTCTTCTCTCCAAGTTTAAAAGTTTTGAAACCCTAGCCCCAAAATATGTTTCTAGTGATTATTTGCTTCTTCATGCTCATCGATTTACATTTTCTTTATCGATTCGCTCCTTCTAACCGTCATCACACACTGTTGTTATCACCTAATCGGTTTTCTAGTCGTTGTTCGCCATTGGTGTTGCTTCGCGTGCTTGATATATATATGTGTTTATGCTTGCTGGGTTCATCTTCACCCAATAGGATATATATATGTGTTTATGCTTGCTGGGTTCATCTTCACCCAATAGGATACCAATAATCAAATGAAAGGGTTGGAACATGTTTACATTGTTATATATGCTCATATGACTGTATTATTTATTTATTTATCTATTGTAAAAGGAAATTGGTGTGTATTCTTGAATGTTATTAACATATTGACCTTGCTATTTTATTCGATAATTTATGCATACTTCCTGAGTATAATAGACGCTATTGTTCATAACTCAGTCTTGAATTCAATTTTTTATGTACTTCATATTACTTGAATGATAGATTGTACATTCAAGATCATCTAACTCATTATTTTTTCTGGTTAAACTTTATGAAAAAGATGAACTTCAAATATTACTACCAAACAAGGGAATAATTCTCAAATCAATTTCTCTATTTCGATTCTCTGTTTGTACCAAACAAAGGAATTAATCATGTTTCTCTAAACTCATTCCTTTTCTCCTCAATTCCATTCTCATATTCGATTCCATTCTCTATCATTCTCTTGTACCAAACATGCCCTAATAACAATTTAACATGGTCTGGATTCTATTTAATAGATTATTACTGAAATGGAAGCTAGACAAAAAAGGTGGCTTCACTTTGATGTATTTCCAATCTACTTAACGGATTTTAAAGTCATTTCGAGCTTGGTGCAGAATTCAGCTTCAAGCCTTGAACAAATAAGTGACAACGAAATTAAACATATATGTGCATGAATGAATATCTGTTTTAACTTTTAATTAACTGTCTTGCATCTCGTCTCATGCAAACTTGAAACTGAATATGTTAATGGTATCTTTACTTCATGTTCAACGCTAGATTCCATTTGGAGAAATTATGGAGCTGATGAACTGTGCAATATTCGTCGATTAATTTAGTCCAAAAGATGCTTGCAATTTGCAAAAGTTGTAATCGATCGATTTAATAATAAGAGTTGTGCTAGCAAGGTGTTGCAAGACGCCTCATGATCATAATACGATTGATTTGATGATGAAAGAACAACTTGTTGGTGTCTTACTTTAAGTGCTGAAATCCTTCTTGTACTCCTAGCTTGTTGTAGACTCTTAATATATCTAGAACTCGTGTAGTTTTATATTTAGATTTCAAACTCGTGTATTCAGATAGGGTGTTAATTGTTTAATTAATATACATGTTTAGATTTCAATTTTATTAAAATACATGGATCTAATTGATTAATTGAATTTGAATTTAATTGATTATATTATATTTAAAATAAGATACGTCGATGTGAATGTCAAAGTTTCTTCGAACAACATTTCCGGATTAACAAAAGAGTTCAAACTTAATTTGTTGACAAGTAAAGTAGCCTTAAACATCCATATCCATATCCATATCCATATCATATGACCAAATGTGCGTTTGTATTCAAATAGATAAACAAGAACGCTTTTGAGTACCGAACATGTGGTATGTTTTTTACTAATGTATTTGCTTTCATATAACGACGTACTCTCTTTTTAATACATGTTTTATAAGCAAAGTTGTATTGTATTTGCCTTTGTGTTCTTCTTCTTCTTCTTCAAAAAAAAAAAAAAAAAAAAAAAAAAGTTATGAAATTCATAACAGTTTTCATCTTTTTATTAAGCTATTAATATCGTTATAGAACGTGTAGAATTATTAAAGTGTATCAAAGTAACGATATACGTTTAATTTGCCGCAAAATTAAGTGGTAGCTAGTTTATTTGTACATAATATGTTCCTGTAATTACACATCTTTTTGTTATCAAACTTGATGAATTCCCTTTAGTTCAAATTAATGGTTAATTAAAAAAAAAAAAAAGATAACGTACTTTCAATTTTATCCCTTTGTATTTATTTGTATTTATATTTCAATTAAATTCCTTATTATACTTTCAACTCTCGTCACTACTTAACAATTATGTAGCCCAATAATCGAATCCATTGTTAAATATGATTAAATGAATATGATAAGACATGTTGCACAATAATCCGATTGATTCACTATCGAAAGTTGTTAGGCATTCAAGTAGACCACGTAAAACAAACATAATTTTGGAGCTTCTGTAAAGGCGTGTGGTGTAAGTGTTTTTTTTTTAAAGGCAGTATTAGAATCACTGACGGACCCCCATTATGGTCCACCCGATCATCTCCAATGAGTTCGAAGCCAAGGCGACGCCCTAAAGGGGTTGTTCTCCCATGTCTTGGATGAGTATTGCGTCGCAGGATTCCCCTCACAACGAGGCTCGAACTCTCACCCCCAAGGAGAAGCCCCATTCTGGGGAAAACTCCTTACCACTGGGCCAAGACACCAATGGATTTCCTTGAGGAAGAAAACCCAAATCCAATGGATCGAACATGGGACAACTCCACCCCAAAGACTCAAGAGAATCTTTGGTGGCCAACTCCGCTAGACGGTGTTGGTTTATGGTGGTGTAAGTGTTAACCTTCCAAATGTCAAAAATTCTACGAAACAATCGATTCAATTTTTGGATTACATAATAATTAAATGGTCAAAATTTGAAAGTATAATGGAGACTTTGGCCGGGATAAAAGAAAATACATTAATAAAAATGGATAATACTTAAAGGTGATGATATTTCCACCCTTTTTTTTTTTTTAGATCCACTATATTTTTGCATCAAAAACTTGTATTATACAAACTGTTCCTACACAGTAATAATGGATTTATCAAAAACTTGAGTGGATTTATCATACCTAATGTAGGCAACCCGGGCCCCCCCCCCCCTTTTGATACTAGGTGTGCAGCCTACAAACTTTCAATCATCACATCTTAAATTCCATTTTTTCTTCTTTTTCTTATTTCTTTAACTTTTTACTCCGTATTTTATAATAGCACAAAGTTAATGTTTAATAAAAAAAAGTAAACTTTATAAATGGTCCTTGTGGTTTACATTGATTTACGAAAACGGTCCATATACTTTATTTTTCACCTTTTCAGTCCAATAAGTTTACGTTTTACTCGAAAATGGTCCATCATCCACCTAAAATGACTAAACTACCATTCCTTTTGTCATTTTTGGATAGTTACGATTTAAACGGTTAAAGAGTACTTTAGTCGTTTTAGGTGGGTGAGGGACCATTTTCGAGCAAAATATAAATCTATTGGACTGAAAAAGTGAAAAAGAAGTATATGGACTGTTTTCGCAAATCGAGGTAAACCATGGGGACCATTTTTAGAATTTACTCATAAAAAAATAATACTTTAATAAAAATAATATTTTCTATTTTTGTAAATTTTGTTGATTTGAAAATTAATATTAATATTTATTTTTTTCATTTTGGGATGCCCCAAATTTATTGTCCACTCTATGCTTTCAAACAATCAATACAATTTAATGTGGTAAGAGATTAAATCATATTGGTTGTACGGTACAACTAGTACATTTTTCTTAACCTGTGTATTTTTTTCCTGTGGACAATAAATTTGGAACGGATGGAATATCAAAGTTGAAAAAAAATAATACATTGAGAGTAAAATGATAAGGTTAATATATATTTTTTGAGGTGAAAACTTATTTTGAGATAAACTAAAATGTAGAGACGAACACTTCTTTTTGGCAGAGTGAGTAATAAAAATACGAAGATAATAAAATAATACTCCGTAGTTAAAACTTATTATTTACGAAAAATAAAGGCATATATTTATTTAAGAAACATTACAAAACATACAAGAAAAAAGAAAGAAATATAAAATAAGTGTCAACTTTAGGGGAGGGGGGGTGCAGCTACCATATACCTACTTAAAACCACGTTGTGTTTTTGACTCATTTAACCATATTTCAAGGGATAATCTATCCATACCTCTCAAATATACTCACCTACACCCTTTTGAATTAAAAAAAAAAGTGGTGGAATTGAGTACAGAAAAGTACAGAAAAAATACAGAATGTAAGAAAAAGTTGCAGAATAAAGTATAGAAAAAGTACATGATGTAAAAATGAAAGGTATAAAGAGTAGCAACCTATTTCACAAAGAAAATCTCACAAGCTGATGTGGCTTCATGACTTGTACTTCCACCTCAGATTTGTAACTGCCCCATATTCTCCTATGAGGAATGCTACATCCACAAAATTTTTACAAAAAAACATCCACAAAATGATGTGGCATAATGCATGAACCAATCAAATTGTAAAAGTTTTTCTCTCTCTTACTTATCTCTCCTCACACTATTGGTACACCTCATTTTGTAAGTTTATTTTTGTAAATTTTTTGTGTTCCTATCATTTTCCTTCTCGTATTTTTGGTTAAATATTATTTTTTTTAATTAATTAATTTCTCCATATATCAATATTTCGTATCACCAACCTTAACACCTCTCCTTCAATATTGGAACTGACGAACCATAACATCATCTTCTACATCAAGATGAACGAGTCTTCATCTTTATCTTCTCCGGCACATGAATCCGATCAATCGTCTTGCTTTTCTTCTCCTTTACATGATGACGATGATGATTATTTATCGGAAACATCAGACTTACCCGAACCATCGAAAATTAACGCGGACGATGATGAGGAAGGAACTGAGTAAGTCTTATATTAGTATTAAAAATTACGATTTATGGTTATCAAAGTATTTTATTCTATTGATAATAAGAATTCCTACGTAATGTAATTTTTTTAACTGTAGGAAGTATAGTGTTGAGTTGGATAGAGATTGTCATGAAGATGTGTGTGCTCAGGAAAACTATAATAATACTGTTTATGATGAAAGCGTTGAAGAACCGAAAACTGGCATGATTTTTGAGACGATTGAAGAGCTTGCAAATTTTTATGCAGCATATGGAAAGAGAATGGGATTTGGAGTGTATAAAAGATTTTCTCAAAAGTCATCTGATAATGAAGAAACAAGATATGTTACTTTCGCATGTAATCAGGCTCAGAAGTCAACTTCAAAATCGAATAACACTCTTAACCCGCGTCCAATTACAAAAACAGATTGTGGCGCTAGGATTAGTGCAGTCCATGGCGTTGATAAAAAGTGGTATCTGTCGAAAGTTCACCTTCAACATAATCACCCTTTCAGTCCTAGCAAAGGACGATTTTATCGGTGTCATCGGGTAGTAAATCAACGTGTGAAAAGACAACTTGAAATACATCAAAGAGCTGGAGTAAGAATGAATAAGAGTTTCAATACGCTTGTCGTAGAGAATGGGGGATATGAAAATCTACCGTTTACGGAAAAAGATTGTCGTAACTATATTGATAAAGTTAAACGCTTGAAGTTTGGAGAAGGTGATGCTGAAGCAATTCAAGGTTATTTCATGAAGGTTCAATCTACAGATCGTGAGTTTTTTTATGCATGGGAATTGGACGAGTAAAATAGACTAAAGAGTTTGTTTTGGGCGGATGCTAGGTCTAGGGCGGCTTACGAGGAATTTGGGGACGTTGTGACATTTGATACAACATATTTGACAAATGAGTATGAGATGCCAATGGCTCCTTTTGTAGGGGTAAATCATCATGGTCGATCAATATTACTTGGTTGTGGATTAATTTTAAATGAAGACACTAAGACATTTATATGGCTTTTTCGATCATGGCTCACGTGTATGTCAGAGCATGCTCCCAACGCCATTATCACGGACCAAGACCAAGCAATGAAAAAAGCAATTGAGATTGTTTTCCCGGAAGCCCGTCACAGGTATTTTGTAACTCACTTTTATAGTTTCAACTACATAAACTTTGAGTTATTTTTCACCAAGTATCTTGTAATTTCATAGTTCAAAAAGTATCTGTTTTGTTACTTAATATATGATTTCAGGTGGTGTTTGTGGCATATCATGAAAAAACTTCCTGAAAAGTTTGGTAAACATAAGAGATACAAATCAATCAAGTACAGGATTAAAAAGGCCGTTTATGATTCTTTGACTCCTAATGAATTTGAAGTAGCTTGGAATACAATGTTAGAAAGGTACAAACTTGAAAAGAATAGATGGTTAAAAGAATTGTATGCTGAAAGATATCGATGGGTCCCTTGTTTTGTGAAAGATATATTTTGGGCAGGGATGTCTACTACACAACGTAGTGAGAGCATTAATTCGTTTTTTGATAAGTATGTAAACAAGAAAACTACCTTAAAGCAGTTTGTAGAACAATATGAAAATGCATTGAGAGACAGGGCTGAGAAGGAGAACTTAGAAGATTTCAATTCCTACAATTCAAGGTACCCTCCAATTACCTGTTATGCCATGGAAGAACAAATGAAGAGTGTTTTAACCAATGCTAAGTTTAAAGAGTTCAGAGAAGAGTTGACGGGAAAAATGTATTGCAATATTGGTTCTTTAAATCCACAAGATGAGTATGTAGAATATGAAGTGCTAGAGGATGTAATGGATAATGGGAATATAACAAGAAAGCAATTTGTTGTTTGTTTCAAAAAGGGGGATTCAGATGAAGAAAGTGAAATTAGATGTATATGTCGTTTGTTTGAGTTTAGGGGAATGTTGTGTAGGCATGCTCTTACGGTACTCATTAATGAAAACATATATTTAGTTCCAAATAAATACATCTTACGTAGATGGAAAAAAGATGTTAAGAGAAGACATACTGTAACACCCCCAAATTTGATTGATTTGCGGAAGCACGATTTGGGTGTTACCAATCAATAACAAAGCACAAAGATATATAGTAAACGACTCTATATGCGTCGTTTTAACAAAATATATTGATATTGAAATGTTTACAACATTTATAGCTTTACATAGCTCGAGTTTAAATAAAAGGAGATTTCAGTACATAAGTACTTGTACAAAATATACTAATGCAAGAAAATCTTAAACGTCTGTATGCTGACTCGAGCTAGAAGTCCAGAAGCAGAAACAACCTACTGCTTGGTACCTGCGATACATGCTAAATGGGTCAGCTAAAGCTGGTGAGCTCACAGATTTGAAATCAAGTAATATCGTATGAACCGCAAGATTTAAATAATTGAATTGCATCCAGCAATTGATAATGTGTATGTATACAGCCATGAGCACATAGTTGAGCTTAACTCGAGGGCCGGGTCCCCTATAGAGAATTCCGGGCGAGGTGCCTCCACGAATGCCTAATCAACATTCGTCTTCCCAAATATTAGTACGTCCGTTTACCCGGTTAGTGCTTGCTAACCCGAACGAGGAGGGTCAATCCTATATTGTACCATATACTAATATTCACGCTACAACGTATTAACAACTATGCTGACGGAGGACTTTAAATGATTAGTGTGAAAAACTCATGTAGTATATGAAATGTTTGTACTTGCGTTCACATGTTAAAATGAGCAATGTATCACACCCCTGAGTAAAACAGTAAAAAGAGGGGCTATGAGACTCACCTGAGTCTGAAAGCGTTTAATTAAACGTAAGTTGATTAACCGAATGATGAAGTCCAAAGACTTGTAACCTGAGGGTGTCCACGACACGCGATGGTTATAAACATGATTGGGTATCTCAAAAGATCACCCTTGTAGTTGTTACACAACTATATATATGTCCAAATTACTACGATTTGGTTGGTTTGTTAAGTATTTGAAAACGTATACGGCCCGTTGGTGATTATTTGAAATTATAGTCCTGATGTTATCACATTGATTTCGAAGTGTTATACTTGAAAAGTATATTCCATTATGTTTGAAAAGTTGTATCATATAAGCGTTTTGAAGTTATACAAGTTTGATACTTGGTGAGAAATGTGCTTACGGAAATCTAAGTACGGGGGTCTGGGGCAGCGCCCCTGGCGGGGTCCAAGGGGCTGGCCCCTGGCTGGGGTCGAGATGCCAGGTCAGCTCAAAAAAATTTTATTTCTACTATATTGCTTTGGTGAAAAACGCATCTGGGATCTGAATTCGGGTAAAATCGAGTAATAAATTTCGAGTCTCGACACTTAGTAAAAATCTGAGTTTTCTGTGTTTTGCGACACAATATGCGACACAAGGTTTGTTATGCGACACAAGGGTTGTGTCGCATAGAAATGCGACACAATGTCTATGCGACACAAGGGTTGTGTCGCATAGATGCGAGATGCTGATTCAACAGCGACACAGTGATTGTGTCGTATGAAAATACGACATAGAATACGACATAATGGTTGTGTCGCAAAACTTACGACACTAATTCTTTGGTACGACACAAGATGCGACATAGAGGGTTTTATACGACACAATAGGCGAAATACGACACAACATGCGACACAAGGCTTGTGTCGCATTGAAGAACATCAGCCCAGAAAGTCCGACTGTCGGGATTTTTCCGGCCAAAAACCCAATTCAAACCCGTTTTTAAGCTATGAAACCGTGTTCTACACTTTGTAATGGACATATATAAGTTATATAAACAACTAACAAGTGAAAATACTAAGAATCGAGAGGTTTCGGGATTTTGTCGGAAACTTACAAGTTGCCGAAATGGAAATCCGGAAAGATAGAGTTGTAGATCGTCGCGAGGTGGTCGTGAATCTCTAAAAATATTGATGATTCGGTTGCGTTTGATAGTAGTATTTTGCGATTTTGTGGATGGTGGTGGTTTTGGATAAAAGAGAGAAAAAGAGAGTAAGTGAGAGAAAGAAAAGAAAGATATGAGAGAAAAGAGAAGGGAGGTGGGAGGTTATCCTCCCATTTTCAGTCTCCGACTCGCGCTCCGTGCGGTGTTCGTTCGCTCCGTCGTTCAAACGTTAAATGATTTTTATACGTTTAAATATAGTTTTAAGATACGGAAAATTACTAGATATTTTAGTTGAATTATTTAAGTTCCGAAAATTATAAAATGTAACTTAGTTTGTTTGCGCATTTTACATTTTTAAATCATATAAGTTTTGTTTGTATGATCCGAAGTGAATACGAAATATTATCATAATAATATTTTTGATATAATAGTGTTATTAAATAATGTTGCGTTATTTAATAAAATTGGTCACCAACGTCCGTATTTATGGAACCGAAATACATTCGATTTAATTTGCGTACGATTTAATCAAATCGCATAATCGTATATATTCATCAATATATATTTTGATACATTAATTAGCCTAACACAGAACTAATTACATGTATTAACAGAGAATTAGGCACTAATTACTAGTCCTAATTTGACGGGTGTTACACATACTAAGGTTAAAGTTAATTATAGTGATTGGATTGTCTCTGATGTTGGTCGTCGTTATGATAAAATGTGTAATGCTTTCTCTGAAGTGGCAGACTTGGCATCTGAGCTAGATGATAAATCTAGTCTTGTTCTTGAGCGAGTTAATGAATTAAAGAGTGAAATATTAAGTGGAAAAGTTAGCACTAGTAGCTTAGTGTGTACACCACAGGTGAGTGCTTCCACCAAGGATAACATAAAGATCCGTAATCCTCCGAAAGTGCGAAGAAAAGGTCGTCTCCCGAGTAACAGACTCAAGTCCACATCTGAGAAAATCATTACAAGAAAGCAGAAAAAGAAGGTATTCCAACAATATAATTTATTTTGGTAGAAAAGTTTTTGAATCTGCCTAACCTTTTTGTTTTATGCTTAATTTGTAGAATTCACAAGATTCTGGTGCTGATCATAATGAAGTTGGCTATGGATCTGATGATAATGCAACGACGAAGAAACGTTCTAAGAAGGAGCAAGAGGTAATAATAGAATCACCATGTAAAAACTTAGAGGTGTTATTTGGTCGGGTTGATAGGTTTATTTTTATTGCAGGGAAATCAAAATGACCATCGTGTTCCGAGTGATATAAATCATAGCGGGTATACTAATTTCCAGTATCAATATGGTGGATTCATTCCGAGTTATGCTATGCAACAACCACTATATTCTTCGCAAAACGGTCATATTTTTCAACAAGTATCTCCAGAACTGCAGCAATTAGCTGTCCAAGTGCAGCAATCTTCACATCTAAACGCTCTGAATGCAGCATTTAACTCTCAAAATACACCATTTGGCCCTCCAACTAACGCATTTTATCCTCCATAGATGGTGTGTAGTAGTTAAGTTTATCAGATTTTCTGTTTATCAAATGATTATAATTGTATGTTTAGCTACTTTATACTATGAAATGCTGGACACATTTTTTGTGCCACAGACATTCAGAGTGTTTGATTTTTAGATGAACTCACAGTACTCTTTTTATCTAGTGTGTTACTTGAGCTTTTATCTGCAACTGTTAGACATTGAGTATAACATACTTTTCTTTGTGAAAGCAATTGGATAATGTATGTTGTTCTTGTTGTCATTATTAAGTTACCAAATTCCACCCCATATATAAAGCCAAAAACAAATCATAAATTAGTTCTAGTTGAACTCAAAAATCAGTACAGGTACAATTTCAACCCAAATCGAAAAACGCACATTGTTACTATCACAGTACATACACAAACAAGATTTCCTTCAACCCACACTATAACATCCACAACTATGTTCCCTTATGACCCTTTATGTCCATTACCTGAAATTTAAAAAGGAATAATTACGAGAAGTATAAGTCGAAATCAAGCAGGAATATATATCAATAAAACCTACTAATAGAGATGATCGATGATAACCGATAAGAAACTTTGAAATTGCATATAAATCAAACCCTCGATCGATTGATACAAATCCGTTAGCAATTAACACCCTTTAATTATACGAGTTTAACGAAATTTCTACAAGAGCTTCATAGAGTTAACAGTGGATATTAGAGGGATTTCTTTGTTTTTTTGAGAAGAAAGAGAGTCTGAGTCCAGGGATAAAAAGAGTAAAGGATGAGAGAGGTGATTTTTTGAGATGTAAAAGAATTAAACGTAAATATTGATATATGGAGAAATTAATTAATTAAGAAAAATAATATTTAACCAAAAATAGGAGAATAGGGGGCAGTTACAAATCTGAGGTGGAAGTACAAGTCATGAAGCCACATCAGCTTGTGAGATTTTCTTTGTGAAAATTGAGTGATCCTAGCATTTCTCAAACAAACAAGCATACTTTTGTTCTCTTCGTTGAGTATTATTACATGTGGGTTCAATTATATATGCAGGTGGTCCTTGTTGGGTACATTTGTGGCATTGTGGGTACACTTCTTGTAACATCCCAAAATCCAAAAGTAATATTGTGAATAAAGTAATAGTAAATGTTTTAAGTTATTTTTACTCTCGGTGAAATAAAATAGTAATAATTATAAGTTGGTTTTAAAGTTCCAGACAATGATAAGTACGGGGCACGAAATAATATTTATTCTTAAATATTAATATGGATATGTACGTATCATATTATCAATTTTTGAAAAGCTCCAGGAGCTTCACGAACAAGAAAAACCACACAAACCCTAACCCTTAACTGAATTCGATTCAAAAACATCAAATTGAACCTTGAAATCATGTTTTCATCATGGATTGATTCTCCCTAACATAAGGTAATCTTTGTTCTTGATTTTTTTAACCTAGAATCTTGAATTTTATGAATTTTCATGGGGGTTTATGAGATTAACGATTTTAATACGAAATAAAGTATGAAATATGTTGAATTGATGATAGATAAACTTATTAGTAATTGTGGAATCATCTAAAATGGATTGAAATTAAGAATCATGGATGGTGTTCTTGAGGGTTTGGTGGGTTTTGATGGATTATTGATTTTAATTCGAATTAGGGTATGATAATGATTGAATTATGATATAGGAGTGAAATAATTATGGTTGTTAACATTAACCCACTCTAGAATTTGATAAATTGAATTTGATATATAGTGATTAAAGTGGGTTTTGTGTAAATGATGATGAATTGGTGTTAATACACCTTAAATGGGTGTTTAAAAAGATTATTGATATATGATTAAAGGATATTGAAGTATCGAATCAAAAGATTAAGCAAATGAAGTGATTATGGTAATCACTAGTGATGATCAAAATGGAATACAAGTAATCAAGTTATGTATATGATTATACAAGTAATGAAATAGTGAAATGATGAAGATTATGAAAGGAGAGATCATGAATTAGAAATAATCAATCCAAAAGAGGTGATGGATTGATGATTGTATTAGTTGATTTTGATGATTATGTGTTATTGTATTGATAGGTTGTATGTTAAGTGATCAAGAATGGTGGCTTTGCTATTCGAGTGTGAAATCATACATGTACCCTAAAAGGCAAAGGTGAGTGATACGAGAATTACTTGAATGATGATTGTATGCTCCGGATTGCTTACGAGCAAGAGGTTCATACAATCGTTTGGAATATTGTTTATCTCTTATAGTTGTTTCTTATGGTGGTTCTTATGTTGTATTGTATCTTGAATCTTAAGTTGATATTTGTTGTTGACCATATTTGTTGATTGTTGTTAGTAGTTGAGTTATTTGGAAATAGTATAGTATTATGTGAATTAGGAGGATTATGTGAATTAGGAGAATTATGTGAATTAGGAGGATTATGTGAATTATGTGGAGTATATGGATTTAGTATTGTAGAGATTGCTTATTACGAAATAAATGAATATCACGAAATAAGTGCTTGGCACTACTTGGTATCTATTAAGCTTGGTATCCATATGTAATTGGTGCCATGCTTATCTGTATTTATTGGATCATGGATCCATACGAAATATGGTGGACTCCTTATTGTTGTGCAATACTAATTATTAAAAAGAAATAAGTAGTTATTTGATAATTGTATCTTTTTGGTGAATTATTTAATTGATTTCTTATATACTCACTAAGCTTTATGCTTACTCGTATCAGTGGATTTATGTTGTAGGTATTTTGTTCGGTTGAACCAATTGGATGAATTGATTCAAGAAGGTAGCGTGGGTTGAAACTTGTAATGTCATTAGACAAGTTTCTTGTTCTTTTGAACTGTCGTCTTGTAATGCCATTGTATAAATCGCCCAAAGACTATTATGATTTTGATCAAATGTGTCATTGTTATATTCATTTGAATATGTAAAATCAAAGGTGAATTTCAAATGAAATAGAATGTAGAATTCAAATGGGACCAAAATTATGAATGAGTTAAAAAAAAAAAAAATCTACTGAAATCTGGGCGTTTCAAGTTGGTATCAGAGCAATGGTTTAAGAGAATTAGGTAATCCACAATAGGATTGCCTAAGCTTAAACCTATATGAATTATTTGAATTGTTATCTTAATTATGAGTAGTAATAGAATTGATCGATTGAATTGATATGATTCCCTGTAGCGAAATATTTGATGGTTAATATGTGTAGAATTAATAATAGAACATTTAATGAGGTCTAGAACCTTATGTAATAGGATTTGGAATTTCATGATTGGTTAAAATAGTAATTAGCCTAGTCTTTGAAAAATGTATCTTTGACTTGAAAAAGTCAAACTGGAATATGAAGGTGTCAAGTTGGGTAATAGAAATATTATATAGTGATAATATGGTTAGATGTTGAAATATATAGATATTGATCATAGTTTTGGTGAAATTGTGATCAATGGGTTAAATATTGAAATATGGTCTAATTGGATGATCATGAATCAAGAAATAAGGTATGATTTTAAAATAAATCGAAATCAAGCGTCAAATAGTTAAATTGTGTTAAAATCAATGAAAGTGTCCAAATGGACCCCCAAACGGGTCAAGGTGTCAAAATGAGTAATGATTCAAGTATGGTAGTTGTGATCATTGCTTTAAGTCACAAATGGATACAGGAATATGTTGGCAAAAGACCAGAATCTAAAACCAAGTGGTTTGGAATGTGGGTTGTCCACCAAATTGGTCGAAAATGGCCTAAAATGAGTCGTGTGTCCGTTTTCTTGTAAAACGTGTTAATTGAAAAAGTGTAAAAAGGAAAAGTTGCATTATGATTGGATGAACGTGCCTGCAAAATTTCAGATTCTAACTCTTTACGGTTTGGGAGATATGTGCGTTTGAATTTCAGAAAATTGTAATAAAGTTGCAGGTCTGAAAATACATAGGAACGCGATCCAGGTGTGGGATCCGGATCGCGTTAGTATGTTGAATTTGGTTACAGAATATTTTTGGTCTATGTAACGCGATCCCAGTAAATTTTTCCGGATCGCGTTTGCATGTGTATTTCGTGATCAGAATTTTTGTTCTTGGAAACGCGATCCCGCTTCGTTCTCCGGATCGCGTTTGAATGCCTAATTTGGTTACAGAACGTTTTTAACTATGGAACGCGATCCTGAACACGTTCCTGGATCGCGTTAGTAAGTGGAAAAAGTTTTTTCAATGTTCGACGTAATATTTGACGTATAAATTTCCGTTAGAAAATTTTGGTGTCGGATTAAGACGAAATTTACATGTCCACTCAAAAACGGCCCAACGGTCAAAGCTCATCGCTTTGCCATGAGCCCTGTCAGTTTTGGGCACTTCGGGGTTGTTTGGCCGAAAATGGCATTTTATTGTTTTTCGGACCTTGTTTCGGACTTTTGATTTATGTTTCGAATTAGCCTTTTGTTTCTTTAAGCTTAGGAAGCATTTCTGTGGCTAAAGGTATTATTAGAAATTGTATATTGAATCAAATATGTATCTAGAATCCATTCCTAGTAATCTACAGATTTGAAATATGAATTAAATTAATGAGAAATATGTAATCCGTCATACAAATGTGATATGATATTGTAAGATCCGATTAGTATTCTTTATGTATTATTTTAATTTGGAAATAATTGTTCCTGAGGGAGAATACATGTATATGTGGTTAGTAAATATGTTTTGACTATGGTCAAACAATTAACGAAATAAATTGTGGATATGTTTACGAAATATACAGATTGTGTTATTATTTTAAGTGATTAAAGAAGACGTTTTATACAACTACGTATTTGTTATTATCATTGTACTTTGTGAATTTAGTATAATGATATATTTTATTATGAATTGTGTAATTGAACTTTATTGTAGAGATTATTTATTACGAAATAACGATCATACGAAATATTGATTATTCGAAATATGTGCTAAGCACCAGGATAATTTATGGACTGCGGGTCTGTTTGGGAGTTTAATCTCTACCTAAGCTCAATTGTTGTTTGATTTTGACTATAGGTGTAAATGTGAAATAAATAATGTGAAATAATGACATGATTGATATATGTCATCATTATGTGATTAGTTGTTGTGTGATCAGAAATATATGTGTTTAATTGACCGATGAATGAATCGAAAGATAAATTCATCAGAGATAAGTTGGAAGGTGAAATAAATGATATTGACTGGAATATGTGAAATTTCTTGCTTATGTGAAATCTATTAATTGAAATCAGTTGGATATATGTGATCAAAGTGTTAGCAAGTGTTTTGCTTATTGGAGATCATTGTATTATGTGTTTATATGGAAATTACATTAAAACTGGATGGTGTGAAATAGCTTGAGAAGGAAGTGTGTATGACATAATCTGACGACGTCTGGCCAACGTAGTTATATTATGTTATTCACATGGAATTGTTGAGGCTGCTGAATATCAAAAGGATTTAATGTAATTTTAGAAAGGTAGTATTGAATTGTATCAGATAAAGACATAAACATGTAAGCCTATGCCTTATAAATGAATATAGTATCAATATGATGTGATTTCAGTATGGAATATAGAAATAGTAAACCACTAGACTATAGTCATAATGTGGTACCTAGTATAAAAGAAATAGATGTTAGTCGAAATAAAACAGTGTTCATTCCTAAACTATTATCTTATTATGAATTCTGTTATTAAAAGTAGTATGATGAATCTTAAGTGGTGGAGAATTTTATTAAGTGACATATAATAGGTTAACAGAAATAGAATTTGATTGCGAAATAACATAATATAGAAATATTGTTATGGATTTATGATTGATCATTGCTAGCTGCAGGTAGTACTGATCCTGTATTAGAGTTAATTACGAAATATAATGATCTTGATGATCATACCTTGCTGACGTAGCTAGTATGATAATACGAAATATGTTGTTGTTAGTACTCATGTTAGTGTAGCTGGTGCTAACCTGTGTTGTGTCTAGTATCTATTTCAGTGTGAATTAATGCTAAATGATTATATAATTAAATTAGTACGAAATAAATAGCTGGTAAATTATTAAGACTAATGTAATATACGTATTGGGTTGTCTGGAACTAAAATGAAATATGAATCAAAGAGATTTTGTAGATACATGAGTGATGTAGATTCATGTTATGAATCAATTGAATGTGTAAAGTATCATATATGAAATAAACGCTTCCGCACATGTAGAAAAAGTATTGATATGAATCTATAGGAATAACATTCGTGAGGACACGAATAAAATAAGTGGGGGAGACTTGTAACATCCCAAAATCCAAAAGTAATATTGTGAATAAAGTAATAGTAAATGTTTTAAGTTATTTTTACTCTCGGTGAAATAAAATAGTAATAATTGTAAGTCGGTTTTAAAGTTCCAGACAATGATAAGTACGGGGCACGAAATAATATTTATTCTTAAATATTAATATGGATATGTACGTATCATATTATCAATTTTTGAAAAGCTCCAGGAGCTTCACGAACAAGAAAAAACCATACAAACCCTAACCCTTAACTGAATTCGATTCAAAAACATCAAATTGAACCTTGAAATCATGTTTTCATCATGGATTGATTCTCCCTAACATAAGGTAATCTTTGTTCTTGATTTTTTAAACCTAGAATCTTGAATTTTATGAATTTTCATGGGGGTTTATGAGATTAACGATTTTAATACGAAATAAAGTATGAAATATGTTGAATTGATGATAGATAAACTTATTAGTAATTGTGGAATCATCTAAAATGGATTGAAATTAAGAATCATGGATGGTGTTCTTGAGGGTTTGGTGGGTTTTGATGGATTATTGATTTTAATTCGAATTTGGGTATGATAATGATTGAATTATGATATAGGAGTGAAATAATTATGGTTGTTAACATTAACCCACTCTAGAATTTGATAAATTGAATTTGATATATAGTGATTAAAGTGAGTTTTGTGTAAATGATGATGAATTGGTGTTAATACACCTTAAATGGGTGTTTAAAAAGATTATTGATATATGATTAAAGGATATTGAAGTATCGAATCAAAAGATTAAGCAAATGAAGTGATTATGGTAATCACTAGTGATGATCAAAATGGAATACAAGTAATCAAGTTATGTATATGATTATACAAGTAATGAAATAGTGAAATGATGAAGATTATGAAAAGAGAGATCATGAATTAGAAATAATCAATCCAAAAGAGGTGATGGATTGATGATTGTATTAGTTGATTTTGATGATTATGTGTTATTGTATTGATAGTGTAAGACCCGACCTTTTCACAAAAACCAAAACATATCATTTTAATATTATAAACTGCTTGGAAGCGCGTCCCAAAACTTAAAGTCCGATAGTTACATCAAAACCGCCATTTGGATATGTACCAAAAGACCCTTACTATGGTTATATAATTACAAATCAACTACTTACATATCCATATTAACATAAAATACGTCATATTAAAAACGTTTTCCAAAACATATTATCATATTAACCAAAGTCAGAGTTGCGCCGGTTTAGTCAAACTTCCAGTCAACATCTACAACCCGAACATCTACATCAACTAACCAAAATCTGCAAAACATTAAACAACGAGGGATTAGCTTATTGCTAAGTGAATGGAACCGTAACCGACGGTTCAACCCATTCATAACAAGTCTTACAACAAGATAGACTACAACAAGTAAAACACATAAGCACATAACGTCAAGAGGACCGACAGTTCCTGGTATACAACCAACCCAGAAACCACGACCACTGTATGCCATTCGCAGTGATCTACCGATAGCCTGAGTACTACCTTCACTGACTAGGATTATTCTCAACTATGTGTATCAAAGAAACCTAGACAGCTACACAATAGTACCCAAACCCAACCAACCAATGTTGACCTATGAAATCAACCATATTGCAAGCAACAATGCAATAGCAACCAACAACTAGCAACAGTTCAACAACTGATAGCAACTGAGCAACAATACAAAAACACACAACAACTCATATATCCAGCGACATAAACAAATAAACTGGTACCAGTACGACTATTAACAACAACCTAATAATATGAACTATCCTGGTTTACCCGTTGTAACCAATCCCGTTACAACCGGGTTGAACCGAGGACTACAATTCCACTCACCGAATATTATCGTCTGATCACCAACTCAGTGGTCTAATCTTACTGAGTGGCCGCCCGCTTATCTGAGAACACAAATATAACAAGTCAATAACTCGTCTCATAATCATCATCATAACATATTTATCAAATCAAGTAATCTCTAATGTCTAAGTAAACAAAAGTTAAATCAGAATTGAAATTAAAAATCCCGAACTAATGTTTAAAAACTGTAAAATGTCATTTTCGACCCTTAAATGACCCCGAATGGCCAAAAACCACCTAGGCTATTAGAATATAGTTTTGATCATTGGGCCGTTTCCGAGTGAACATGAGAATTTCAATCAAATCTGGGTTAATGAAATTGTCACCTAGTCGCTACCCTGAAAACACTTACGCATTTTCAAAATTTACAAAACTCATCAAAATAATTCATGCAAACGCGATCCGGAAAACATTGGTGGGATCGCGTTCCCCTTTGAAAATAATTCTGTCACCGTTTTACACTACGAAACGCTATCCGGAAACGAGTGCTGGATCGCGTTCGTATGACCAAAACTCGCCTGTACCAAATTTTAACTAAGGAACGCGATCCAGCAAGGCTTCTGGGATCGCGTTCGAGTGAATTTCAGCAATACTCAGACCTGCAACTCAAAATACGAACCCTAACCCAATTTACCACAAAATCAGCTTACAAACTCGAAAATACCAAGTAAAAGACCACTAGCATCAACTATGATCATATTACAACAACAAACAAGTGATTCTATCATGAATTCCTATCATGCATCATCATCAAATCAACAAAATCACCAAGACCTAATCTATGAGCTCAACTTGAAGAACACTAACCATTTCTACCATATAATCATCATTATAATCATGTAAAATCGTCATATAATCATCTAGGAACATCAAACACATGATATTTAACCTTCAATTCAAACAAATCTCATATCTACCTTATTTCCTAATCTTTATGAAAAATGCTCAAGAACATAAAAGGACTTACAATTCAATGAAGAAGATGATTGATGTGGTATGTCTAGTCTTAAAATTTATCGTTGAATAGTGAACAAGAAAGTACCGAGCTAGACCAAGACACAACCGGGCAGTGGACCCTGTCGAGTGGTAGTATAGTAGGGTAAGTTCGGGTTCCAACACAGGGAATGTGAGTTTAAGAATTATATTCAAGTGCAAGCAATTTATACAGAAAAGTAAATGTGGGGGCTTTGTGACCGAGTTGTCACGTTGCTTAAAACTACAAACTTTAATTAATCTAGGCAGGTGGACTCTGAAGAGTCAAAGTGATTGATTGGAAACTTTCAGATATTAAAAACAATGCTTGCTTGGACTATTTCACTAGTGATTTCGGGGTGTAGAGTTATAGCCGGTTATACTATATGCCAAGGGTAATATTCATCAAACATAAGCTCAACGTTCGCTAAGACCTATGGTTCAACTTCAATTAACAAACCTATGATTTAATCTAGTAACGGACGTTCGCCATGGTTACAATCTTGCACAATTAAGCCTAAAGAATCTTGCTTATTCCAAATCTACGTTCGCAATGTTTGTTCAATCATCTATATACAAATAATTGATAGCAAATTACCAATGAAAAACGTTCGCTATATTCACTAGTCATTTACCAAATAAGCAAGAAACTATTTTAAACTCAATTACGCAAGGGGTCACGATTAAACATAAAGTTCAAGTTTCACAAGTTTAGAACTCATCCAAAATGAAAGACGTTCGCCATATTCAACAACTCATATATTTTAGCTCATTTATGTTACTTATACCAATTTTCGCATCCACAAACAAAGGTTCATTTGTACATCGACATACAAACAAAAATAATTCCAACTAACAACAAACATTCGTTATAATTGCTAGTTAGAATTACCAACAAATTACATAAATTATTTGAGCTAAAAACATATAAATTCATGGAGGAATTCTAAACTCAAGCATAATCAAACACCAAAATATAACACCCCTAATCAACTAGTTAATTCATCCAAACAAGTAAATAAAACTAGCCACTAAACATAATCATATCAAAACACACAAATATAATTATTGAAATCAAAGGAAACATAGTTATTTTTGAATAAAAATGCAAACCGAGTGATTACAATGTTCGGATGATGATTCTTCGTGTCCAAATGAGTAAGGATGATGAGAGACTTTTAAAAGGATGAAAAATCACTTAAAACCCCTAAAAATTGCCCATGGGGGCTGCTGTTTCGGGGGTGGAGTGTTAGGTGAGATGTGGAACCCTAAAACAATACATAAATAGACTTCCCCGCGCATCATAGCAGATCGGCTAAGGCTTAGTAGATCTGCTAAGCTTAGCAGATCGGCTAAACTTAGCAGATCGGCTAAGATACTGGGCATTGCACAAGGTCGAACTTCTGAGTGGATTTTGAACTAAACAAGCCGATCTGCTTAGTTTAGCCGATCGGCTATGAATCTCAGCAGATAGGATGACTATCTTCTGGATAATTGTAGAGCTCTGAGTTAGCTTCGTTTGGCCACCTGAATCACCTCAATCCGAGTTCGTATGAGGGAGATATGGCCAAAACGGTGCAGCATAGCAAAATCAGCAAAATCCTCATCTTTTCATCCATTCTTTCTCAATCTTCAACCTAAACACATGAAATCAATTTCCAACTAAATAAGTACCAAAAGTTCATGAAATCGACTAGAAACAAGTACAAAACAATGATATCGCGAGAGATAAACATGTACAAAACGAGCGATATCAAATATCCCCACACTTGAACTTTGCTTGTCCTCAAGCAAACTATGATTTACATTCCAAAACACATACCTCTTGCATTTAGAATTTAAGAACAAGGTTTTACAAAATATAACTAACCACAATTGCAAAAGTAATCATGTTAGTAGCATGAATACAAACATAGAAAACCTTAAATAAATTTGTCAAGCTTGAATGCACAACTTAGCACCTCTCAATAGGAAATGTGTTTCAATCACTCAACTCTCAATTTGATCAAGATTGGGAATGGAATAGATAAACACTCAAATAGCCAAGTCGTGATGCATTATTACCATAGGCTTGCCAAAAGATCAAATCTCCACCGACTAGGCGTGAGCACCAAGTGAAGTATCAAAAGAGGTATTCTAACAATGTGTTATAATTATAAATGTGATGGTGAAATTTGTGATATGGTAGACACTTTTATAAATTGTTGAAAATGGTAGTAAAAAATTTGTATGTTGTGTTACCTTGAAACTAAAATGAAAATGTGATCTCAATTAACCTTAGGCTTCAACTTTGATCATCTAACAATATTTCTTCAATTCTTGCCTTCTTAGTTATATTTCATCAACTTTTGTCTATGACTTCATTTGTGCTTCTAGTTTGCTCAAAAAGTTTCTTGAATTTCACCTTGGTTTTGCTTCCTTGAATCAATAATCTTCATATAATAATCTTCAAAAGGTTGATTTGAAATCACATTTTATAAATCGATTTGAAATGTTACAAGGCAACTTTTAAACTTTTGACTACACAAAAATAAGGCTAGGGTATTAATTGTGATGAAAATGTAAGTGAAAAGTATCTAGGGGTTTCTTAGCACTAAAAATGAGTGCTAACGACCTGGGTGGACTAGTTATAAATGGTTTTAAAATAAAAACTGAAAATCTAAAACCTAATGAATACCAATTCATCGTCTACTTCACCTAAATCACATGAATATGATCCCACAGCGGTCTTGAAATGCATCATTAAGGCAAGTTCTAGAATAAACTACAAACACCGGCACACTCATAGCAATTGAAATATATAAACACTAAAGATAAGTGTTTTCAATTTAAGCTCAAGATTTCTCACAATTTTTAGTGGGGCTATAAATGTGCTAGTTATGCAATTCACCCAATGAGGTTGCTCTATGACAAATTTATCATGCAAGAGGTAAGATTTAATTACTTTCAACAAAATTTATCAATTACATTACTAAAGCAATTAATCTTAAAAGGACAAACTAATTCAAGTGAGTAATAACCTCCCCACACTTAACATTTGCATTATCCTCAATGCAACAAAATATAATATATGAAATAAGCATAAGTGTGAAAGGTAAAAGGGAGCGAGTACTTCCCAGGGGTTTTTGCATGTTCTTATTCTTGATTAACCTTCAAACATTCCATTCCTTTCAGGTACATTCTCATTATAGCACAAGGTTTCCATCTTCAATCATCACTTCAAGATACGGGTTCACCTCCCGCAAGGTGCTTGGTTTATTACCGTGTCTCGAAGCTAGACTCAACCATTGCTTTCTCATAGCCATTCCTTCATCACGCAACCACCTCCTTTCTCATCATACTCGCATAGGAGGATATCTTCCTTTGTTTTGTCATTTCGATAAAACATCCTCCAACTAAAACTTATAACGTGAACACAAACTTTCCATTCATCGAGTGGCCTTATGATAATCTTAATGAGTGCCACTTTCAATCAAGAATGACTAGTTTTCCCCATGTCTTCTGAAAAACCATCAACAAGTATACAACAATAATTGGGTGGTTCTTCAAAATAGTTTGGATGCACATACTCAATACCCCTATCCAACCTAACATCTACCTCTTGCAACTCAGTTATTTGCCCATGCCCAATGTTAGACTTCACCATTCCTCCACTAAAAATTGATTCTACCACCAAGTCATCGGGGGGTTTCGGTTCTTTCAACAAAACACACTCATAATTGCATAGCAAAGAATGAGACATCAAACCTATAGGTGCCTCCTTGATTGAAGAAATGGTACACTTTTGATCATCTACCTTTGACAATTCACATTCACCATTCAAATGCGATGATATTTGGACCTTAGACTCTCCATTGCTTTTGAGTTCATCTAACTCGCCATCACCTATTTCAGTTTGTACATGTGTGCCACTAACTCGATATAAATTTCCAAATTCTGCATATAGGAAGAGATAATCTCCAACTCCTTTCTCCACTAGTTTATCTAACTCATGATCACTAATCCCAAGCAGTTCTTGTAACTCCATTATATCGGCATCATAGTCAACAATTGCGTCCTTAGTCACTTCAGGCTCTAGCATGTATGAATCCTGCAAAACAATTTGTGAAGTTTCATGAGGGTAATTAGTGACTTCATTCTCTTCTTCCACCTCATCCATTTCGTCTTCACTATCATCCTGAAAAACAAAGTTAGAAGAATATGGAACATCAACGTTAGAATAATAATCATTGCACTCAATAGCCTCAACATTATCCAAATGCTCGGTTGCATTGGTGTATGTATCATATGACCTTTGTTGACCAAACTCTATATTCCAATCAAAAATGTCATCCCATTCTCTACTTTGCCTCTCCGTTTGCTCTATCGCCCCTTTCAACAACCGTTCAAGATTTGACATTTCCGGTTGTTCCATCTCTTTGGTGATTGAAGGTTCATCAATCCAAGACCTCGATTGATAAGGTTGGTTCCATTCATCTTGGTGTCTTGGTGGTGCACACCTTCCGTGTGATATCATTGGCACATCATCATAATCACTCTTTTCACATAAAGGTTTGTAACCTTTATGATTTGAGTAATATGACATTGATGCTAAGTCACAAATCTGCTACAAACATCAAAACTAAAAACGGTAAAACGTAACCACTCAACACAAAATAAACAAACATTAAAAATATATACACTAATAATAACTAAAACTCTTAAAGTAACTTTCCTAGAAATAAATTCCAGAAAAAGGGTCAATTAATTACACTCGAATTAAACTCTTAATCAATCACATTCCCCGGCAGCGGCACCAAAAACTTGATGTGGTATGTCTAGTCTTAAAATTTATCATTGAATAGTGAACAAGAAAGTACCGAGCTAGACCAAGACACAACCGGGCAGTGGACCCTGTCGAGTGGTAGTATAGTAGGGTAAGTTCGGGTTCGAACACAGGGAATGTGAGTTTAAGAATTATATTCAAGTGCAATCAATTTATACAGAAAAGTAAATGTGGGGGCTTTGTGACCGAGTTGTCACGTTGCTTAAAACTACAAACTTTAATTAATCTAGGCAGGTGGACTCTGAAGAGTCAAAGTGATTGATTGGAAACTTTCAGATATTAAAAACAATGCTTGCTTGGACTATTTCACTAGTGATTTCGGGGTGTAGAGTTATAGCCGGTTATACTATATGCCAAGGGTAATATTCATCAAACATAAGCTCAACGTTCGCTAAGACCTATGGTTCAACTTCAATTAACAAACCTATGATTTAATCTAGTAACGGACGTTCTCCATGGTTACAATCTTGCACAATTAAGCCTAAAGAATCTTGCTTATTCCAAATCTACGTTCGCAATGTTTGTTCAATCATCTATAGACAAATAATTGATAGCAAATTACCAATGAAAAACGTTCGCTATATTCACTAGTCATTTACCAAATAAGCAAGAAACTATTTTAAACTCAATTACGCAAGGGGTCACGATTAAACATAAAGTTCAAGTTTCACAAGTTTAGAACTCATCCAAAATGAAAGACGTTCGCCATATTCAACAACTCATATATTTTAGCTCATTTATGTTACTTATACCAATTTTCGCATCCACAAACAAAGGTTCATTTGTACATCGACATACAAACAAAAATAATTCTAACTAACAACAAACATTCGTTATAATTGCTAGTTAGAATTACCAACAAATTACATAAATTATTTGAGCTAAAAACATATAAATTCATGGAGGAATTCTAAACTCAAGCATAATCAAACACCAAATTATAACACCCCTAATCAACTAGTTAATTCATCCAAACAAGTAAATAAAACTAGCCACTAAACATAATCATATCAAAACACACAAATATAATTATTGAAATCAAAGGAAACATAGTTATTTTTGAATAAAAATGCAAACCGAGTGATTACAATGTTCGGATGATGATTCTTCGTGTCCAAATGAATAAGGATGATGAGAGACTTTTAAAAGGATGAAAAATCACTTAAAACCCCTAAAAATCGCCCATGGGGGCTGCTGGTTCGGGGGTGGAGTGTTAGGTGAGATGTGGAACCCTAAAATAATACATAAATAGACTTCTCCGCGCATCATAGCAGATCGGCTAAGGCTTAGCAGATCTGCTAAGCTTAGCAGATCGGCTAAACTTAGCAGATCGACTAAGATACTGGGCATTGCACAAGGTCGAACTTCTGAGTGGATTTTGAACTAAACAAGCCGATCTGCTTAGTTTAGCCGATCGGCTATGAATCTCAGCAGATAGGCTGACTATCTTCTGGATAATTGTAGAGCTCTGAGTTAGCTTCGTTTGGCCGCCTGAATCACCTCAATCCGAGTTCGTATGAGGGAGATATGGCCAAAAAGGTGCAGCATAGCAAAATCAGCAAAATCCTCATCTTTTCATCCATTCTTTCTCAATCTTCAACCTAAACACATGAAATCAATTTCCAACTAAATAAGTACCAAAAGTTCATGAAATCGACTAGAAACAAGTACAAAAACAATGATATCGTGAGAGATAAACATGTACAAAACGAGCGATATCAAATATCCCCACACTTGAACTTTGCTTGTCCTCAAGCAAACTATGATTTACATTCCAAAACACATACCTCTTGCATTTAGATTCTATATTGACTATATTACATCAAAGTCAATATAGAATCTACCTTGGTTATTCACTTCAAGCAATTCTCCCACTGTCATTTGATCTCCCACTGTCATTTGAAAAGCTAGAGAAGGTGCCATCTTTCTCTTTTGCCCAACCGATGATGCAGAACCTGAACCGGAACCCGAACTTCCAGCTAAGCCCGAACCTTGCCTAACACTCTCCGGGCATTGCCCCGCCCGATGACCCTCTTTCTTGCAGTTCCAACACACAAACTGAGGAAAAGTACACTCTCTAACACTATGTCCCAATGCACCACACTTAATGCACCTTAATGTTTGAGGAGTACATGGGCCCGAATGCCTCGACCTACAAGTGGCACACCAAGGGTTTGGATCACTACCCACTGAACCCTCGCTAAACTCAATCCTCCAGTTTTGACTCTTATTTCCAGTAGTACCACTCTTAGACTGTTGCACCGACTTATTCTTACCCAATTTCTCCCATGCTTGATTGTCACCATGCACCGACCTAGCTAACTCAAAAGCCTCGGTCAAACTACGAGCCAACCTCACTGATGTCCTATACTGTGGTGGTAAGGTCTTAACAAAATGGGTAATCCTAGTCCTCTCGTCCGGTACCCATTGCTGAACAAACCTTAACTTATCGGTGAATTGATTGATAAGCTCATCCATTGTCATTTTCTCAGAAAACTCCAAATCTAAAAACTCCTGCCTAAGTCTAATCATATCAAACTCCGAACAGAACTGCTTACAGATCTCCCTATGAAACTCGGCCCAAGTGATTCTAGATCTCTGTTCCGGTGTCATTTGTGCAGTCGCAGAATCCCACCAGTTCATTGCTTGACCTTTCAATAACTGGACTGCATACTTAACTCTTAACTCATCTTCACACTGACACACATCAAATTTTCTCTCAGTGTCCCTTAACCAGTTCAATGTCACCATCGGATCATTACCTCCCTCAAATTCTTTGGGTCCACACGCCTTAAAAGTTTTAAATGAACACAACTTATTCTGCTGTGGAGAAGGAAACTGATAACCGATGTTCCTCTGCTGAGTTGCCCTAGCTTGTTGCTCCAAATACAACTGTTCAATTTTTCTAAGTCTTATAACCTCATCCTCCATATGCAACAAATAATCATCTTGACTAGTTTCATCCTGATTCACATTTGAAGTACCACCCTGATTAACATTTTGATTTTCTGGCGGTGGAAGCTCAGTTCTAGAAGCATTATTGGGAGTCGTGTTCTCATCATCTGCCATTCCTGTACTCACAATCAAACACAACTTGCAACTTGTTAATTGTTAGTATCACCTATACTAACCAATCCCCAACCAAAAGCTATTCCCATAAACCGAAAAGTTTGACTAACACCAAATAGATTTGGGATTGAACATTCGCAAATGCCCAATTCACCCAAACCTATGCTCTGATACCAACTTGTAAGACCCAACCTTTTCACAAAAACCAAAACATATCATTTTAATATTATAAACTGCTTGGAAGCGCGTCCCAAAACTTAAAGTCCGATAGTTACATCAAAACCGCCATTTGGATATGTACCAAAAGACCCTTACTATGGTTATATAATTACAAATCAACTACTTACATATCCATATTAACATAAAAGACGTCATATTAAAAATGTTTTCCAAAACATATTATCATATTAACAAAAGTCAGAGTTGCGCCGGTTTAGTCAAACTTCCAGTCAACATCTACAACCCGAACATCTACATCAACTAACCAAAATCTGCAAAACATTAAACAACGAGGGATTAGCTTATTGCTAAGTGAATGGAACCGTAACCGACGGTTCAACCCATTCATAACAAGTCTTACAACAAGATAGACTACAACAAGTAAAACACATATGTGACACCCCCAAATTTAATGCTTTGCGGAAGCGAGTTTTGGGTGCCACTAATCAAATATCAAACACCAAAGTACAAGCAAACGACTCTAAATAAGACGTTTTTAGAAATACATTATATTACAATACGTTACCAAAAGTAGTACAAGGTTTTAAGTTATAGTAATACATCATTGCGAGTTCGCAAAGTTATTTAAAAGATTTTAAACACATAATCAAGGTACAAAAGATTATGCCAATAAAATCTTCAAGTGTTTATGCATGCGACTCGTACTAGCCTAGCATACCCCGCGGGCCATCCTACTGTTGCTGAGTACCTGAGTATACATCACTAAAAAGGTCAACCAAAAGGTTGGTGAATCTCACAGGTTTGTATGTACAGTAGTAAACAGTTTGCGTATATCAGTAAGTAAATCATTCACAATAGTAAAACAGTAAAGTTTAATTTGTACAACAGTAGTAAGTCAGTAACCAAGTATTTCACAACTTAGTAAAGTCGGTGTAGTTTGTCAATCTATTGCCATGCCATGAGCCATTATAGTCGAAGCTTAACACGTCAGTAGTTTTTGCCCCTGTGAGTACTAATCCAAAAATACTCATATCAAACGAATAAGAAATGCCTGTTTAGACACTTGCGGTTCGTGGTGGCGCTACCACCCCAGGCGGGGATTGTCAGTCCCATATGGATCCATATACTAAAATTCGTGCTTATCGTATAACTGACGACTATAATTCAGAGGACTTCATTGGATTAACTAGAAACTCATGCTGTTCAGTAAGGCAATAAGTGTGTAAGATAATACATTTTGTATTTGTATTATAGTTTGTACAATAATACATTTTGTACTTGTATTAAAGTCGGTAGAGTAATACAGTTTGTACTTGTATTCAAATCAGTAAAATAATACATTTTGTACTTGTATTATAGTCAGTAAAGTAATACAGTTTGTACTTGTATTCAAATCAGTAAAATAATACATTTTGTACTTGTATTATAGTCAGTAAAGTAATACAGTTTGTACTTGTATTCAAATCAGTAAAATAATACATTTTGTACTTGTATTATAGTCAGTAAAGTAATACAGTTTGTACTTGTATTCAAATCAGTAAAATAATACATTTTGTACTTGTATTATAGTCAGTAAAGTAATACAGTTTGTACTTGTATTCAAATCAGTAAAATAATACATTTTGTACTTGTATTATAGTCAGTAAAGTAATACAGTAAACAATTACTCACAGTAAACATGTAATAGCAGTAACAAATATATTTTTGTAAACAATATATTCAGTAAACAAGTGATGCACCTCCCCCAAAGTAAAACAGTAAAAAGGGGCAGTGAGACTCACCTGTAGAGCAAGCAATCCTAAAGTGTGCGCGTGAACCAACGTAACCTCCTAGTGTCCTAAACACGCGAGATTGTATAAGTGTAAGTGAATGCTTTAATTAATAGCTCTTATAGTTGTTTGTTTGATTAATTGAGTCCAAAGTATTCGCCTCGTATTTACGTTTGAAGTTTTGTAAAATGTACGGCTTGTGGTGACGGTTTGTAATAATAATTTCAAACTATTATTATTATACATGATTTGTTGTGCTTATAAAAGACACGTGTTTCGCATATAAGTCGTATCGTATAAGTTTAGTTGTTACTCAAGTTTATTATATCCGTTACACTTTATTTCATAATTTACAAAATTTGGCACAAGTCCGAAGACTGAAAATATGCCATTTTCAACCCCTAGACGACCCCGGATGGCCTAAAACTGGCTAGGCTAAGGTACTTAGCCTTGACCATTTGGTTGTTTTCAATTGACCGTGTGAATTTGAACCCAATCCGTTATAATAAAATTTTCATCGAGAAGCTACCCTGTTTTAAGTTGTTAAATCGTCGACGTTTTCGAAAATTTATTTGTTCTGTTTTAACTAGAATTCGCAGGGCTAGTTTATTGATCCGTTGGATCATGAAATATAAAGGGGGAATCCGCCGTATTCGTTTGAATACGCCGGATTCAATGGTCTCGAAGGGAATACGCCGTATTGGTTTGAATACGCCGTATTCAATGGTTTCGAAGGGAATCCGCCGGATTCACCCGAATCCGCCGGATTGGACTCAAATTTTGGGGAATACGCCGTATTCACCCGAATACGCCGTATTCAATGGCTTTGGGCAGGAATCCGCCGGATTCACCCGAATCCGCCGGATTCACGTGACTGGTTCGACTCCGTCCTTTCCAAAACACCACCAAATCCGTTTTAAACTCATTTTTATGTATAACCAACTTAGTATAACAACATAACATGATAATACAAGTATATTAAACTCGAAATTAAAGAAAGATTCAAAGTTTCCTTACAATTTTAAAAATGGAAATCATGAAGGATGATGATGAACACGATGTTGATGATGATCCAAATGATGATGATGAAGAGGAAGATGATGATGGTATGATTGTTGTTGTTGTTGTAAAAATTGGAACCGAGAGGGAGAGTGAGAGTCGAGAGTTTGAGAATGTGTGAGTGTGTGTGAAAATAATTGAGGTCGGTTGTTATAACCGGCCTCCATTATTGAGGTAGGTAGTGTTTTCCGACCCGTGTTCGGGTACCCGATCGTTATATAGTGTAATATTTAAAAATGAAAATTTTCTAAATATTATTTCGTATACGTTTTTAATTAAAATGTTTCGTAAAAATGTTTTAAGTGAGATATAAAAATATATCTTTGTTTTACCAGAAACATACGGATAGTTTTCAGTATCTAAAATGTATTTAAATTTCAAACGGAGTACGTAGTTATTATTCTTAATAATAATACTTTGTTTAAAAATGTTTGTCACCAATTTTTATTTTGGGTTTCTACGTTTTGTTTGGTTCGTGTATTTGTGATTATTAATTAATCGTTTCGGTTTATATATATACATATATATATATAATACTTGTGTACTTGAGTACTGACACGTATGTAATTACGTGTTTTAAAAGTTTAAATTAGGTGCTAATTTTGGGTTATTTTGACCGGGTGTCACAACATAAGCACATAACGTCAAGAGGACCGGCAGTTCCTGGTATATAACCAACCCAGAAACCACGACCACTGTATGCCATTCGCAGTGATCTACCGATAGCCTGAGTACTACCTTCACTGACTAGGTTTATTCTCAACTATGTGTATCAAAGAAACCTAGACAGCTACACAATAGTACCCAAACCCAACCAACCAATGTTGACCTATGAAATCAACCATATTGTAAGCAACAATGCAATAGCAACCAACAACTAGCAACAGTTCAACAACTGATAGCAACTGAGCAACAATACAAAAATCACACAACAACTCATATATCCAGCGACATAAACAAATAAACTGGTACCAGTATGACTATTAACAACAACCTAATAATATGAACTATCCTGGTTTACCCGTTGTAACCAATCCCGTTACAACCGGGTTGAACCGAGGACTACAATTCCACTCACCGAATATTATCGTCTGATCACCAACTCAGTGGTCTAATCTTACTGAGTGGCCGCCTGCTTATCTGAGAACACAAATATAACAAGTCAATAACTCGTCTCATAATCATCATCATAACATATTTATCAAATCAAGTAATCTCTAATGTCTAAGTAAACAAAAGTTAAATCAGAATTGAAATTAAAAATCCCGAACTAATGTTTAAAAACTGTAAAATGTCATTTTCGACCCTTAAATGACCCCGAATGGCCAAAAACCACCTAGGCTATTAGAATATAGTTTTGATCATTGGGCCGTTTCCGAGTGAACATGAGAATTTCAATCAAATCTGGGTTAATGAAATTGTCACCTAGTCGCTACCCTGAAAACACTTGCGCATTTTCAAAATTTACAAAACTCATCAAAATAATTCATGCAAACGCGATCCGGAAAACATTGGTGGGATCGCGTTCCCCTTTGAAAATAATTCTGTCACCGTTTTACACTACGAAACGCGATCCGGAAACGAGTGCTGGATCGCGTTCGTATGACCAAAACTCGCCTGTACCAAATTTTAACTAAGGAACGCGATCCAGCAAGGCTTCTGGGATCGCGTTCGAGTGAATTTCAGCAATACTCAGACCTGCAACTCAAAATACGAACCCTAACCCAATTTACCACAAAATCAGCTTACAAACTCGAAAATACCAAGTAAAAGACCACTAGCATCAACTATGATCATATTACAACAACAAACAAGTGATTCTATCATGAATTCCTATCATGCATCATCATCAAATCAACAAAATCACCAAGACCTAATCTATGAGCTCAACTTGAAGAACACTAACCATTTCTACCATATAATCATCATCATAATCATGTAAAATCGTCATATAATCATCTAGGAACATCAAACACATGATATTTAACCTTCAATTCAAACAAATCTCATATCTACCTTATTTCGTAATCTTTATGAAAAATGCTCAAGAACACAAAAGGACTTACAATTCAATGAAGAAGATGATATAGATGACAATGATAATCAGTTTCCTTTAGCTAGATTCAATCTCAATATTTTGTGTTCTTGATTTTTCTTTGAATTAGAGAATAGAGAATTGAGAGAGTTTAGAAAAAGAAGAAGAAATGAGTTAGGTGAGAAATGATCCAGCTAGACCACCGCCCCATCTCTATTATTATTAACATAAATTATACCCCTTCCTAATCTATTGTCTGGAACCCGAAAATACCCGTAAGTCAAAATACTTTTATTTTACCGTCAACTTTTTTATTTAAAACAAACGATATTTTATTAGTCACAATAAAACTGAGGCTCTTTTACTTGTTTATTCTTAAATAAACCAACCAAACTTATAAAAATACGATTTATTTCCAGGCCCAGAAACAGGATGTTACAGATAGGTTGTATGTTAAGTGATCAAGAATGGTGGCTTTGCTATTCGAGTGTGAAATCATACATGTACCCTAAAAGGCAAAGGTGAGTGATACGAGAATTACTTGAATGATAATTGTATGCTCCGGATTGCTTACGAGCAAGAGGTTCATACAATCGTTTGGAATATTGTTTATCTCTTATAGTTGTTTCTTATGGTGGTTCTTATGTTGTATTGTATCTTGAATCTTAAGTTGATATTTGTTGTTGACCATATTTGTTGATTGTTGTTAGTAGTTGAGTTATTTGGAAATAGTATAGTATTATGTGAATTAGGAGGATTATGTGAATTAGGAGAATTATGTGAATTAGGAGGATTATGTGAATTATGTGGAGTATATGGATTTAGTATTGTAGAGATTGCTTATTACGAAATAAATGAATATCACGAAATAAGTGCTTGGCACTACTTGGTATCTATTAAGCTTGGTATCCATATGTAATTGGTGCCATGCTTATCTGTATTTATTGGATCATGGATCCATACGAAATATGGTGGACTCCTTATTGTTGTGCAATACTAATTATTAAAAAGAAATAAGTAGTTATTTGATAATTGTATCTTTTTGGTGAATTATTTAATTGATTTCTTATATACTCACTAAGCTTTATGCTTACTCGTATGAGTGGATTTATGTTGTAGGTATTTTGTTCGGTTGAACCAATTGGATGAATTGATTCAAGAAGGTAGCGTGGGTTGAAACTTGTAATGTCATTAGACAAGTTTCTTGTTCTTTTGAATTGTCGTCTTGTAATGCCATTGTATAAATCGCCCAAAGACTATTATGATTTTGATCAAATGTGTCATTGTTATATTCATTTGAATATGTAAAATCAAAGGTGAATTTCAAATGAAATAGAATGTAGAATTCAAATGGGACCAAAATTATGAATGAGTTAAAAAAAAAAAAAATCTACTGAAATCTGGGCGTTTCACTTCTGCAATGTTGTGGGTTTTCACCATGGATAGAATTGATTTTTGAAGATCCATTTTCATTACGGGTAATCCATTGATGAAATAAATGGCATACTCTGTTACCGATTTAGTCATTACAATTACGGGTGAAAGTTATTGAAACAATAAGAGATACAAGTATATAACACGAGACTGTCATGAAGATATATGAAGATAAATAAATAAATTACGCGGTATTACATCTCTAGGGTAGGGTTCAAATGAGAATAGGAATTTGTGTGAGAATGAGGGAACCAATGATATCAAGCCATGTGTACAAAGAGAATGTTCCACATGTACAAAACCCATTTACCCCCAACATCAATTATCAAATAAACGACAAATCGAAAAATTATGAAAATTACACCATTAAATTCAGCGTTTTCTCATCTTCGATTTGCCGTCCCTCAAGGCATACTTTCGACGAGTTTTTTTTTTTTTTCATTTTTTTGGTGGGTTTCACATTTACTTACACATGTGTTAAAGTGTTGCGTTTAGAGTTTAGGGTTTGGGGTTTAGGGGTTAGGGTTTAGGGTTTAGGGTTTGAGGTTTGGGGTTTCTCCCCGAAACCCCAAACCTCAAACCTCAAACCCTAAACCCTAACCCCAAACCCTAAACGCTTTACAAAACTCTAAACCCTAAATCATACTAAATCCTAAACCTTAAACCCTACTAAACCCTAAACCTACTAAACCCTAAACCCTACTAAACCCTAACCCTAACCATAAACCCTAACCTTAACCACAAATTAAATGTACAACCAATCACTAACACATGTGTTACTAATTTGTAAAACCTACCAAAAAATGGAAGAAAAAAAAAGTTGTCAAAAGTATGCCTTGAGGGACGGCAAATCGAAGAGGAGAAAACGCTGAATTTTATGGTGCAATTTTCATGATTTTTCGACTTACCGTTTGTGAGATATTTAATTTTTAAAAATGTGGAGGAAAGAGAATAAAGTGACACATGGGAGAAATCTGTTGGTTCTCTCATTCTCACTCAAAGTTGGTGTACTCATTTGAACCTTACTCTACATCTTTAATCAAATTTAAACTTTTGCACTACAATAGTGAAACGTGCAAAAACAACTTCATTGTTTACCTTAACCAGTACATTGTTTTTTATGTAATTGCAAATAATATTCAGCGTTGCATCATATTTTGCGCAACACTAAATATTACACTATCCACTATTCATTCACTATCAAATAATTACTTAAATATATTAATATGATGTAGTGTTTATGAACTTGTCACTAATATCTTAAACTACTAAATATAATATTCACTATTACATTTATTACGAAAACGTACTTCAGTTGGTTTTGTAATCTTTTCGTATATTTCTAAAACTCTCAAATACAATGATTAATATTACTCATTTACACTTATTTTGAGGAATATTTACTACACTTATATTTGAAATCAACAAATAGGATTTAGTGTAACACATTCGACCATCTCCGATATATGAATCAAAATACTGAATTTGATATTTTAGTATAAAAATGTTTATACAAACGACTCACCATATTTGATGTAACATCAAATTTACATTGTTTCATCTTAGTTCTCTTGTTTAGAGTAGTTTTATTTAAAAAAATTAGTAAAAAAAGGACTTATTTATTTCTGTTATTCTATTAAGAGTATTATCTATCTCTATTTCAAGAAACATATATATGTTATTGTAGATATATTCCTATTATCATTATCATATCCACTACGTAGTTTTGTAAATACATAGGGATCATAGAATATTTTACAATATTGAGTTGTATGGAATGAGAAAGGCACGTACGACTCAATTCTCACGTATTCATTTAACTAAACTATACTTTGCGTTTATATAATTGATATATACTTAAAATATTAAAATATATTTTTCAAACAAAATACGATAAGTGGAATGTTGGAAAACTAGGAGTAGAATGTTGGAAAATTAGTTGGTTTGGAATGAATAACTTGGATAAGATTTCGAATCGTGTACGAATCACTATCAGATAGTAGCATTTCGACGTGCTATTGCCCCGGGTTACATAAAATCCATAATTAGATAAGACAACGTTCACACTCTATATTCAGACAATGAAAAGTCTAGAACAAAACATAGAAGTGGTTTTTGTATTTGTTCTTTTAATTATAAAAGAAAAAATCAGATATATATAGCATAAACAAAATAACTTTTGTGAAAAGTCCCAACTTTTCATGAATAGACCAACATAACTCCTTGTGAAGGGTCATAATTTGATTTGATCTGATTATAGCCTACGTCTTAGGGTGTGCTTGGTTGGGGGTATTTAAGGGTGGGGAATGAGAATGTTAATGATTGATGATGCTTGGTTTGGGATAAGGTATTATATCATTACCCACTAGTGAGTAATCCACCATTCCCCACTAATTTGGGGGTAATGAACCAAGTAATTGAATAATTACGTTAATTATATAATACTCACTCCTCATATGTTGTCTCCACAATTCTCTTCTAGCAGTTACACATTTCAAAAATTAAAAAACAATACATCCTTAATAAAATCACAATATGTTTCAACTCTTGTAATACAAATTTCGAATGTTATTCATCTACGTCGTCATTAATCTGCCACTCAACCCAATTCAACTATAAGGACATATTTGGTGCATTAGATATAAACAAAAATAAATTTATTTTATATATCAACATCACATGATATAAGATATTTACTTATGTATATAATAAGATTGAGTGGGGTTCAAATGAGTACAAGCATTTAGGGTTAGAATGGGGGAATGCACATGAGCCACTAGATCTTGCAAATCAAGGGTCTAGATTAATACATAATTTTAAATTAAAAAAATAAAATTTAAAAAATATTTTGGGCGGAGGGGTAATATGGTAATTGTACCATACCATTAATTTATTTCCTCTTTATTTTTATTTCAATAAAAAAGAAAAAAGGGAAAAAAATCCCCAACTCTCCTTCTCTCTCTGCAAATCAAACCTCTCAAACCCTAACTTCTAAAAACTTGAAATTCATTCGATTCACTCTTCAAATCCTTGTTTTCGTTTACTAAATCATCGTTTTGTTGCATCTCCTGTTGTTAGATTCATCATTCTAGCAGTGATTTTTACCGATTTCGGTTGTGCGAAACCCTAACTCTCAAAACCTCATTAAAACATCGATTAAACTTATATTCGTTCGTACAATGGATGTTCGTGAAGAGATTCCTCATGCATCATCATCAGGACATCCAATTAATGTCGTTCCTCTTCAATCCGCTCTATTGAGTAAGTTGTTTGAAGTTTTTTTATCGACTACTATTGTAAGCATTTTGTGTTATGTATATATTGTTTTTAGTCACTTATAATGTATATATGTATCTGTTTGTTGATTTAGAGTTTGTATGTATGTATTCATCTGTTAGTTGATCTAGGGTTTTTGGCTATTGTTTACTAAGTGTATGTATGTATGTCTCTATAAGTGTTTGTATGTATGCATATGTCTTTCTATCAGTGTATTGTGAGTACTTATTCATGTATATGTGTGTTGATCTGTAACTATTTACATGTAGAGTTTAGATTGTAATTGTTGGTAATGAGATATGAATAGCCTTCAGTATCACATGTGGTACTATGCATTAAATTTGACACTCTGCTGAAATATTATGCGTTTTTCTGTTAAGTTATGCCAATTTATTAGCCACATTTGTTTTGTATTGTGTTTTGTTAGGAAGTAATTGTCCTTACGTTCTCCCACTATCGCCAAGATTCTAAATCAAACAATTAGAGGTGCGAGATAAAATGCTCGTAAAGCTAAAGCCTTCAAATCTTCAAAATCTGATGCCCCAAAAGAATCTCCATCAAAGGGTAGTGTAACACCCCCAAATTCGTTTAGCGGAAGCATTTAGTTTGAGTACGGGGGTGCCACAATAACAAAGCATGCATACGTATCAGAGCTTATGATTACAACAGAACATAATATATTAAGATGCCAAAAGTATTAATTACAAAGTTTACGATTCATCGAATCGTACAAGTTAAAAGTAATAAGTTTACAAAAGTAGATTTCTGAAATATGACTAAAACAGTTCAGTTATACTAAAGAAATCCATGTGTTTCCAAAAGTTGGCATCCTAAACTTCACTGGTCGCCTAATTCTCCATGTGTGTTGGCGATTCTTATATGCGCAGCTAATTCCCTGAAAAACATAGTAAAAGTCAACAACGAGGTTGAGTGAATTCACAGGTTTCATGTTTACAAGTTCAGTTTTGATAACCCACTGTCGTTTATAATGTATCGTTGGGATGTCACCCAAAAGTGTTGTTCGTAAAACCAAATATGTTTCCAAATAGTTGTTTGTAGGAATGTTCGTATCCTATTAGTTGTAGGAAAGTAGTATCCTATTTTCAAGTATGTTCTGTAGGATTTTACGTATCCTAATCGTAGATATGTTTCGTTGGGATTTTGCCCAAAAGTATAGTTCAGGTTACAGTAGGAATGTAGGTATTCTATTAGATGATCGTAGGTGTAACACCCCCATAAGACCCGTACCTGGACCACGTGCGGGCAGTGTTACTATTGAGTTGAGTATCCTAATCGTTTGGTGGGTCCATGTTAGTAGGAAACCCAGTGCCCATGTCAGAAGGGACTTTTTATCAGTCGAATAACAATAGTAGACCCATGTTCGTAGGATCTAGTGCCCATGTCAGAAGGGACTTTTCAACAGTCGGTGCCCATGTCAGAAGGGACTTTTCAATAGTGTTGCCCATGTTCGTAGGGACTTTTCAGTAGTGTTGCCCATGTTCGTAGGGACTTTTCAGTAGTGTTGCCCATGTTCGTAGGGACTTTTCAGTAGCGTTGCCCATGTCAGAAGGGACTTTTAGTTACCCAGTCCGTTATATAAAGTGTCGCTGGTTATCCTCCAGCGTTCTCAAAACATGTTCATGTGTTTACAACGTTGGTAGTATGAAAGTATTATGTAACACCCCCATAAGACCCGTACCTGAACCACGTGCGGGTAGTGTTACATATTATGTTGAAATCGTCAGTTTGTTTATCAGTTTACCAGTTCAATGTACTCCACTTGTTTGAGTAAAATAGTATACAACCATGTTTGTATAAAAGTGTTTGACTATGTTTTCCACCCCTGTTCAAAGCAGTTAAAACAGTAAAAGTAAGGGCTGTGAACTCACATGTTGAGTTAAGTAGTTGTGCGAGTGCTAGCAAACCTAAGCCCAAGTACCGTCTTGAATCTCCTAACGTCCTAAACGTATGAGATTTTATAAGTATGTGGATGTCTAAGCTAATCATCCATGCTAGTGTTTGTACAACCAAGTCACGTCCAAATCGTTCGTTTACGTTTGTATTTCGTTGTGGTGAAAATGTATACGACTCGTTGGTGATAGTTTGAAATCATAATTTCAATAAAATAGCGTGTCTGTAATGTTTGTAAAGTTCACATGTAGCATTGTATGTAAGTATTCGTTATCGGTTACGCTTGACACTTAGTGTAAAAATAGTTTGTAAAGTTTCTGTTTTCTGCGACACAATATGCGACACAATGGTTGTGTCGCATGGTGCGACACAATTCTGCGACACAAGAGTTGTGTCGCAGAGATTCGAGGTGCTGAGTCAACAGCGACATAAAGCGTTGTGTCGTATGGGTTTTGCGACATAAGGTGCGACATAATCGTTGTGTCGCATAAATACGACGTAAGATAATTCGGTGCGACACAATCGTTGTGTCGTATGGTTTCTGCGACACAGTCGTTGTGTCGCATAGATGAACACCAGCCCAGAAACATCGGCTGTCGCGATTTTTCCAATTAAAAACCCAATCCAAACGTATTTTTAAGCTATAAAATCGTGTTTTGTTTGTTGTATGGGTTAATACCAAGTATATTAAACACTAATATGAAAGAAAACTTCAAAATCAAAGAATTTACGGGATTTGTCGGAAACTTACGAGTGTCGGATTTGAAATCCGAGAAGATGGTTGTGTAGATCGTGATCCCGTGATCGTTTTTCTCTAAATGGTTGGAAGATTCGGCGCGTTTTTGGTGTAGTTTTGGTGTAATTAGTGTGGTTTTTGGTTAAGTTTAGAGAGAGAGAAATATGAGAGAAAAGAGAGTGTAGAGAGAGAAATGAAAGAGTGAAAATGAGAGAAAAGGAGGTGGAAGGTGGGTTTTGTTCCACTTTTCATCTCCTGCGTTTTCGTCCCGTGTTTGTTTACCCGATCGTTAAATGTTACATTATTTTAACTGATACATTTTTAATTACATATTTCATCTTATTTTTAATTAGGATCTTTTTATGAAATTAATTCAATTAAGTTATAAGATTTTTAACTTTGTTTTATTTTAATTATACGAGTTGACGTTTTACATTGTAAAATGAGTTGTAAATATTTTTGACAAAATATTTAAGTATTTACGACGTTATTTAATAATTTCATTTTATTAAATAATTTTGTTCACCAACAGTCGTATATGTTTGTCGCGTTTGTTTTCAGATTGTTCAGTACGTAATTACAACTAATTACGAATACGTAATACTACGCGTATTTTCTAGTTGGGCTTTGCTAGACTTACCTCTAAAACGTGTTGTGAATTCACTCAAGTAGGGAATTAGCCTAAAATGCAAATGTTTAGCGTTAATAATAGTGTTTAAATTTGCGGGGTGTTACAGGTAGGCTCACCAAAGCAGCCGCAGCTTGAATCGATTCACCAAATACTAAATCTCCATCATGTGTTTTCTGTAACACATGTGTTACTTACTGATATCATATGTGTTACTTACTATAAATGAATCTCCATCATGTGTTTTCTGTAACACTTGTTGTAACACCCCAGTTCCGATAACGAAATGGGAGGTCACATTTATTGCTACATATTAAACGTACTAATAAGTTCTTGTAATAATAAATGACAATGTATATTAAATGATAACCTAAATAAAAGTCAACTAAGATTATTGGTGGTCTCTATGGCAAGTCCAAGTCTTGAAGCTCTAGCACTCATCCCATATAACCCTGAGTACCTGCCGCAGGAAAAGAAAATGCGGCTGAGCTAATTGCTCAGTGCGCGGATGTAGATAGAAATAAACAGTAAGAGTAATAATATTTTTTTTAAAGGGAATGAAACGAAATAAATAATTTAATTTTCCAAAATTCACCCTTCGAGTAACACCACCCTTACACCAGAGTAACAAATGAAATAAAGGCTGAAGCAACGAGGGGTTGGGTTATTTTTATACCGAGTACCCTACAAAACACATATCCAAACTGCACAACACCGGTGCCAAATATCATATCTCACAATATATCATATCAAATCATATCTCGCAATAACACACTGGTCGCGACTCCAGGTGTACGTATCCCTAATCGGAAGGTGTGTATGGCACTACACCACACGACCGCTCTACACAAATCATATCATATCATAACATAGCCTAGGATGCATCCATACGCCTCCCAAATAATACGAAAGCTCTCCCGCGAGCACAAATCAAAAGCTCTCCCATGAGCATAATCACACAATCACATAATATCAACAAAGGGGAGACGCCGTGGACTAATCCCACCGCCACGGATAGTGCGACGTCATTGGTGCCGCAATGACGCCCCTGTGGTCCTCCACAGGAAGCTGACTCGGTATACCTATCTCCTGTCTACACAACTCTAAGGTTCTATGGACGCACAATGAACATATAAACCAACCACACACCAGAGTATGTCCACCATGCATATGGAACCTAAATCAAATGAATCAAAAATAGCTCACAAAAATGAATTCCTCAAGTTTTCCCAAAATCATTTTTCACACAAGTTTTCTCAAAAGTTTCCATAATTTTCAAATCTCAATGACACTTTAGCTCAAAACAATTTAGCTCAAATGGGGGAATCATATCACACAAGTATATCATGATATCAAAAGAACCACAAGGATATCAAAAGAACGCAAGGATATCAACAAAGCATGTCAAAATAACGTTGAAAGAAGAGTACGGACATCCGTACCTGAATAAGTGTCGAAAGCCCTGAAGGTCGAAAGAATATTTCTCAATACTCCACAAGTTCTAAATAACACAAGTTACTAAATTTAGAATTTTATTGCCATCTCATAATCCCATGTCCCAATTATAACTAAATTTATAGTCTCGCCTTTTTAATTTTACAAAAGTCACGCTTCTTAAAAGAATGTTATTATACACCATCATAGGACCTCTTATGAAATAGACTTTCTGTTCTATTGCTTAAGTAAAACTTTAGAAAAGTTATTAATTACTTTAACAAGGATATGAAAACCTAATGGCTAAATACGACTCTGTAGTGATAGATAAGAGAGTTAAATGAAAGTTATATTAAAAGCCCATTATGAAAAGTCTTCTTCTACATGTAAAACGTACACAACCATGTTCCATTTATTTATTTTTATTTTTATTCTATATCTTTAATTCTTCAATATGGTTCGTTCAAGTTCACGTAAACGATTAAAAGACTACATCTACCATATTATAGTGTGTTACCATGAATTTCAGATTCCGATTTGTTAAGAAACGATGTATCTTAAGACTCGAAAATTTCTGCAATCGTAAACGAAACGGTAACCTTAACGGAGGTTTCGACATGTTTAAATCAAACATATGAACAAGTGATAATTAACAGATATAAATAACACATCGATTAAGATTAGATTTGGGTTAAGTTTTACCTCAACTGTAGATTTGTTTCGAACACGAAAGATATTCGTAGACTTCCGTCCAACTAACAGCCCTTTTGCCCTCTTTCTCTCTCGATAGAACTTTATTTGTGCTTATGTATTTTTAGGTTACATGTTATCTTGGGTTTTAAAAGACGTTAAACCAATTTAGCCGTGAAAACACCCAATTAGCCTATAAATATGGAATTGATAAGCCACATTATCTCTTTGACATTTTCTTCAATAAATCTTTAGACACTTTATGTTATTATCATTAATTAATAATTGATTGATGCATGTTTATGATTTAAATGTTGACCTTGTTTCAAAATTTGACTCTAGTTAAACATTTTATGTTGACTTAACTTGATATGTACTATATCTAAATTTTATATTAATTACGTATCAAATTAATTTAATACCGCAGTTATATTTATATAATACTTCAAAAGATGTAACGGTTATTACACTTGTGTTACTTACGGGTAATTCATGTGTTACTGATATCACACGTATGTACCAAACTTTTATTTACCAAAACATGCCTTTGTTATATTTTGTATATGTATATGCTTATCTGGATAGCATTTCCAAGATGCTTGAGCCTGTAATGTAATTAAAGAAGTTAAAGAGTGCATCAGTGATGCATTTGAAGTGGAAGACAGTAAAAAACCATTGTGGATGTGGCGTTTTTGTAATGATACATATGGATCATGAGGGTTATTTGCAGAATACGCAACTTATCCTTTTGATGATAAAGTATGCTGCAAAAATGTTATTGTGCGAGCAAAACATTCACGGAGAACGAGTGCACACATTTGTTGATCATTTTATGCATGTTCACTCGCGGGATTGATAGAGAAGCAAGTCAAAGATGCCATTAAAACCAGCTAAAAGGAAGTCGTTGATTTGTTAAGTGCTGAAGAAGACCTTGTGAAGAAAATGTCACGACGCCTATTTTAAAAAATTAATATTTTGGTGATGTTATCGATTTACAATTATTGTAGACAATATGGTGTATGCTTCTTCGAATCGGATGTGTTGGATACAATGTAATCAAGTCATATTTTTTGGTTATTTATTAGATCCATTTTTAGGTTTTTGCTAAATCGTTGTAAGTTGGTTTAGATTATATCATTTTTACTGCTGATGTACAATCTTGCGTTATTTACTAACACTTGTGATAAAAACCAGTAACACATGTGTTACCAACCATTAACACATGTGTTAATAACCACTAACACATGTGTTACTAACCACTAACACATGTGTTACCAACCAGTAACACATGTCACATCTTAAAAGTAATGTATTTTGATAGTGATAGTAACACATATGGTACTAAACAAGTAATATATGTGGTATTGGTGTTAACATATGTGTTAGTAACCAGTAACACATGTGGTACTAAACATGTAATACATGTGTTACCAACCAGTAACACATGTTGTATGAAAATGGTATATTTTTATTTTATTTTTTTGCTGATGTACAATCTTGCGTTATTTACTAACACTTGTGATAGTAACCAGTAACACATGTGTTACCAACCAGTAACACATGTGTTACCAACCACTAACACATGTTACGTCTTAAAAGTAATGTATTTTAATAGTGATAGTAACACATATGGTACTAAACAAGTAATACATGTGGTATTGGTGTTAACACATGTGCTAGTAATAAGTAACATATGTGGTACTAAACACGTAACACATGTGTTAGAAACCAGTAACACATGTTGTATGAAAATGGTATATTTTTATTTTATTTTTGTTATAGTGCCTTTTTGATTTAGATCCATTTTAGATTTTGTTTAATCATATTAAGTTGGTTTTTATTAGATCATTTTTTGTGATGATGTACAATCTTGCACTGTTTTTACTACCACTTGTGAGAGTAACCAGTTTCACAAGTGAATAAATTAGTATAACATGTGATAGAAACCATTATAGGTTGATCTTAACACACATACAAATTAAAACTTGACACTATATATGTAAACAACAGAGCACAAACAAATATTACATGTCACATATTAATAACATATTTTGATAGTGATACTGTACAAGTAACACATGTGTTACTAAACCAGTAACACATGTGTTACTAAACCAATAACACATGTTGTATGAAACATGTTATATTTTTTTAAAGATATCAAACAATTTCATTATATCAAGTTAATAAAGAAAGACAGTTTCGAGAAAACAGTATCACAAAAAATTGAAAATTAAACAACTAGTAAATGTTTTCAACTTATATAATCCGGTATCACATGCGTGTTCTTCTGATATCTTCCTCGCATCTGCTTTCGTTTTCTCCCTTTCTTTTGCTTCTGGTTTTACCTTAGCCTCGTATCTCTTTTTATCACACGAGCGACTTCTTATTAGGTTCACATTCTGATATTATTTAGTAACACATGTGTTATTAACCAGTACCACATGTGATAGTATCAGAAAGGTAAAAGAGGTTATTAGCTAGTAACATATGTGTTACTAGCTAGTAACATATGTGTTTCTAGCTAGTAACACATGTGTTATTAACTAGTACCACATGTGATAGTATGAGAAAGATAAAAGCAGTTATTAGCCAGTAACACATGTGTTATTAGCTAGTAACACATGTGTTATTAACTAGTACCACATGTGATAGTATCATAAAAACACTTATTAGCTAATAACACATGTGTTAGTAATGATTATAAAAATGTGTTACAACGAGTTGGAAAAAAGATAAGAGAACTTATTACATGCAACATTTACTTGAATCTCTTGCTTCACATCGTTTGTCTTAAATTGTTCTATTACTACCATTTTAGTGTTCCGCACTATAAATATTTTTGGATTATTAAGTAACACATGTGTTAGAATAGGAATTCATGAGCTGTAAGTTTTTTTTTCCAGCTGATTTTTATGATTTTTTTCAGCTAAACTAAAACACACGAAATACAGAGAGAACTAAATCTTCGATTGATTCTACTAACACATATGATACCAAAGTAATTTTAGTTGTGATCCAATTGAATGGAGTTTTATGATCGTCGTACAATTACGCGTTTTTTTCAAATCGAACTAAAATTGATTGATGAATCAGTAGAAATCAGTTTACAATTGCGTTATCATAAATCAAATCGTAAATACCAGATCATATTTAGGTTGAAATTGCACTGATTCGCAAACAAAAAGATGATCGATTTCTTGTGCGAATCTCAATTAAAAAGTTAATTGAATCACAACTGATGCTCAATTGAAAATAGATTCGAATTAACGTAAGCATACTGTAACACCCTCGAATTTCGGGTTACGGAAGCGGTCGGGTCGGGTGTTACCAAATTAAATATCACAGCATAAGACATATAATGAACGACTCTAAATGAGACGTTTGAAAATAGTTATTACATTTCCAAAATAAAAGTTTAAATAGTTGCGAGATCGTAGTAAATTCCAAATACATAATTTGAAAATACAAAGTAAATGCAGAGTGGTCCCAATGTTTGAAAATATGCGACTCGAGCTAGCCAAATCTTGTAGGAATCCTAATCTTGCTGGGCACCTGAGAACACATACTAAAACGAGTCAGCTATAAAGCTGGTGAGTTCATAGGATTGTTAGTTGTAAACATAAAGTATAAAACCTTGTATGTTTAGAAAAATAGTCCAGAATCCACGATTCTGCTTTGTATTAAGTTGAAGTTGTAATCACCAATGTGCATACGCTAGTCGAGGTATCTAATACCTAAGTAATAGTGGTATGTACTCAAGTACATATTAATTGAGGCATTTCGAGCCTGAATACCTATCTGGTATTAGGTAAATCTATCGATGTGAGGCAATGCATGCCTAAGTTGAAATCAATTAGTTGTATGACCACGTCATACACTATTGTATAATGATTGTTGTGCCCCCTGGCATGTAGTGTTGCCTTCGGCAATGTAAATTGTAGTCCCGCAGAACCAATATAGAGCATTTATCCAAATGCTGAGCCAACGATCTCGAGTATAAGCTCGCCGATCCATTGCTGAGTATGAGTAACCGTGCAGTCCCGCAGAACTACAATAGAGTATTTAATCAAATACTGAGCTAACGACCTCGCGTGAAATCTCACCGACCCGTTAACTGTTGTGGATCACGAGCATAAGCCCGCCGATCCGTGAGTGTATCGCTTTACCGCGAATACGTCCTTGTGCCCACTGCAATACCGTGGCATCGTTTTGTGCCCACTTTACCGTGGCATCGTTGTGTGTCCCTTCTGGAACATCGTCCGCATTGCCCGCAAGCAAAGTATATAATTGAGCCGGCTGTACCACGACAAGCCTGACTGATGAAATGTAGAGTCAGCTGTACTACGACAGACCTAGCTAAGTAAGTGAGAGCCAGCCGTACAACGACGCGCCTGACTTGAGTAGTTGTGTTTGTATGTAAGTATGCCAATATGCATATGTAAATCGTAAGAAGCACCAAGTGCTTGATATCGTGTATGAGTATATATATATATAAATACATATATTAGTCAAATCTACGAACTCAAGTAACAGTGTATCATGCCACGCATGAAGTAATATATTGTATCTAAATATGTATGTACAATACTTAGATATTAATTGTATCACGTTGGGCCTAGGGTGAACAGTCATCACTTAGTTGATTTGTATTAATATAAAGATCCCATACTAACGTTTGTCACTAATGTATACTCCTAGCCTCAGCCTAGCAAGTATATCTGAAGTCCTTGGTTGTTGTTCACCTGGGTACTATTCCAGTTTAGAAGTCCTGGACTGTATGAGCAGTCGTAGTCCCGAAAGGGAAACTAATCCTGTAAAAGTCTAGTCGTTGTCCAGTGTAGGTAGAACTAACCAGTTCTAGTATAGTGATAGTATTGCCCCGTGACAATATGGTCATTAGATAGTGATAACTTAGTCAAGTTATGTATTGATAATTGTTTTCCAACAATCTAACTGTGTACGATTGTAACCTATCTAGGTTAAATATTGAGACTATCTCAAACAGTATGGTGGGTGTAATTCCTAAGTATTACACATTCGTATTACATACAGTAATATAAATAATTGTGAATTATAAAAGTTAATTTATATAATTCGAAAACAGTTGTTGAGCATGTGTTTCACCCCGAAAACAGTAAAACAGTTGAAATAGTGGGGCTATGAAACTCACCTGTGAGTTGGCAGCGATCCTACGATACGTGTGTTGTCCAGATGATAACCCCCTAGTGTCCTAAACACGTGAGGTTATATAAGTACGAGATCAAATAGTCTGACCAAGTAAGTCGTTCGAATGTTTGTTTGCCGCTTGGTTTTAAAGACCGTGTACGGGGGTTCGGGGGCAGCGCCCCTGATAGCGGGGTCCAAGGGGCAGAGCCCCTGGTTGGGGTCGAGCTGCCAAGTCAGCTTGGAAAATTTTTATTCCTACTATGTTGTTGTAGTGAAAACGCTCCGAAATTCCATTTCGGAGTAAAATTGGGTAGTAAAATTTGAGTCTCGACACTTAGTGAAAAATGAGTTATAAACATTTTGTTTTCTGTTTTTAGCGACACTTTGCTAGTGTCGCTATGGCGACACTATTTTTGTGACAATCCTCCAATTAGGGTATTTACTTAACCTAATTTCATGCATTACCTAGAGTAATTCTCTGATTAAGTGAATTCAAACTATTTTGTGTATAAGTTCTGTCCAACTTACTATGTGAATACGTGACATATTTGTTTGTGACAATCCTCCAAAAGGTTTTTATTGGTGGCCTAATATGAAGAGAGACATCGCTACTTATGTCAGCAAATGTCTAACTTGTTCAAAGGTCAAGGTTGAGTACCAAAAACCTTCCGGACTTTTGCAACAACCAGTGATGCCACAATGGAAATGGGAGCACATAACAATGGATTTCATCACGAAACTACCAAAGACATCAACTGGAGTTGATTCAATATGGGTGATTGTCGATAGACTGACGAAATCAGCCCACTTCATTGCTTTCAAAGAGACTGACAAGCTCTAGAAACTGGCAAAGATCTATATCAAAGAGGTCGTTTCTCGGCACGGTGTGCCACTATCAATTATATCTGATAGAGATAGCAGATTCACATCTCGTTTCTTGGTTTGGCTGGCTATTATCGACGATTTATAGAGAACTTTTCAAAGATAGCCCAGTCACTCACCACCTTAACGCAGAAGGATAAGAAATTCGAATGGGGAGAGAAACAAGAAAACGCCTTCCAACTGTTGAAACAAAAGTTGAGCACCGCACCGATTCTATCCTTACCTGAGGGAACAGAGAACTTCGTTGTTTATTGTGACGCCTCACATCAAGGATTAGGTTGTGTTCTCATGCAAAACGACAAAGTTATTGCTTATGCATCTCGTCAATTGAAGATTCACGAGAAGAACTATACGACTCATGACTTAGAGTTGGGAGCAGTCGTTTTTGCATTGAAAATTTGGAGACACTACTTATATGGCACAAAGTGTACAATTTTCACTGACCACAAGAGTCTACAACACATATTCGACCAGAAAGAACTCAACATGAGACATAGACGTTGGGTCGAATTACTGAATGATTACGACTGTGAGATTAAGTACCATCCGGGCAAGGCTAATGTAGTAGCAGATGCCCTGAGTCGTAAAGAGAACGTTAAGCCTCGCAGAGTTCGAGCCTTAGTGTTAACAATTCACTCGAATCTCATTACTCAAATTCGCGACGCGCAACAATTAGCTTTCACCGCCGAACGCATGAAAGACGAATCCCTGAAGGGAATGGAGAAACAGCTTGAAACAAAAGAAAATGGAGTTTTATACTTCATGAATAGAATTTGGGTACCGTGCGACGATGAACTCCGTAAGCTGATATTGGACGAAGCTCACAAGTCCAACTACTCGATTCATCCTGGTGCAGATAAGATGTACCAAGACGTGAAAGGTTTTTATTGGTGGCCTAATATGAAGAGAGACATCGCTACTTATGTCAGCAAATGTCTAACTTGTTCAAAGGTCAAGGTTGAGTACCAAAAACCTTCCGGACTTTTGCAACAACCAGTGATGTCACAATGGAAATGGGAGCACATAACAATGGATTTCATCACGAAACTACCAAAGACATCAACTGGAGTTGATTCAATATGGGTGATTGTCGATAGACTGACGAAATCAGCCCACTTCATTGCTTTCAAAGAGAATGACAAGCTCGAGAAACTGGCAAAGATCTATATCAAAGAGGTCGTTTCTCGGCACGGTGTGCCACTATCAATTATATCTGATAGAGATAGCAGATTCACATCTCGTTTCTGGCAAACGCTACAACAGGCTTTAGGTACTCGGCTTGACATGAGTACGGCCTATCATCCGCAAACCGATGGCCAGAGTGAACGAACGATTCAAACGCTCGAAGATTTATTGCGAGCATGTGTGATTGACTTTGGAGGAAATTGGGATACTCATCTCCCATTAGCGGAGTTCTCCTACAACAATAGTTATCACACCAGTATACATATGGCACCGTTTGAGGCATTGTATGGACGCAAGTGCCGATCTCCACTTTGTTGGGCAGAGTTGGATGATAGACAACTATCCGGACCTGAAATTGTCCAAGAGACAACAGACAAGATATCTCAAGTGCTTAACCGATTGAAAGCGGCGAGAGATAGACAAAAGAGTTACGCCGATAACCGCCGTAAACCTCTTGAGTTTCAAGTAGGAGATAAAGTTCTACTCAAAGTATCGCCTTGGAAAGGGATAGCACGGTTTGGTAAAAGAGGGAAACTGAACCCGCGATATGTTGGACCTTTTGAGATCCTTGCGAGGATTGGTCCTGTTGCTTATAAACTCAAACTACCACAAGAGCTTAGTAGTATTCACGACACTTTTCATGTGTGTAATTTGAAGAAGTGTCTTTCTGACGAAACACTTATCCTACCTCCTGACGAAGTCTTCATCAACTCAAAGCTTAACTTTGTGGAGGAACCAATCGAAATAGCTGATAGGAAAACACAAAGACTGCGAAACAAACGAATCAAACTCGTCAAAGTCCGATGGAATTCAAAGCATGGCCCAAAGTTTACTTGGGAACGTGAGGATGAGATAAGAAAGAAGTACCCTCACCTGTTTGAACAAGCGACCGACACGAATAATACAAATTAAATCTCGGGACGAGATTTTGCTAACGGGGGGAGAATGTGACAATCCTCCAATTAGGGTATTTACTTAACCTAATTTCATGCATTACCTAGAGTAATTCCTTGATTAAGTGAATTCAAACTATTTTGTGTATAAGTTATGTGCAACTTACTATGTGAATACGTGACATATTTGTTTGTAGTTATATGTGTATATATAATTACGTATGAAATAAACAATTATGTTGGTGATACAAAATAATTATTAATTCGAAAATTATTAATTACTTCTATTAGATAAATTATATTATGGAGATAATATAATAAATTATACGTTTTATAATAAACGTATTAATCGCAAATAATAAAGTTCCGAAATGAACTTCAATATACTTTTGAATAATTTTTAGTTTGAAATTATTATGTAAAAGTATTATAACGAAAAGAAAACGAAACATTTAGACGATTTTTGGTACACGTTATACGAACAGAAACAATTTTAAAACGCGCTTAGAGGTTCAAAATAATAAAAGTATTATTTCGTAAGTTACTATTTTAATGTATAGAACATTACGTCAGAATATGATTTCCAAATTTAACTGAAATCTGGCACGCGTATTTAACTATACAGTAAATTTACTGTAGATAATTATATTATACTTTTGACAAAGTATTTCGATTATATAATTATCAATTACTAAGTTCGAGATATAGAGAAACATAACGCTTAATTTTATTATAACCGAAGTACCACAAATTATACCCGTACACGAAATTAACGGGCTAAAAACTACCAATAGTACACGTTGTAAAATATCTCGCGACAGATTTAAACACCCACCTTACCTCCCGTTTGAAAAAATTGGAACTAAAATCATTTCTATATACTTCCTTCCTCACCTACATTCTCATCTCAATAATTCACACACACATACACTGGTTTCTTTCTTGTCTCTGTGATCTTCAACAACAACAGCAGAGGGAGTAGCAGCAGAAGCAACACCATAATCACCTTCATTTTCTTCATTCTCTTAACATCATCACCTTCAAACAATCAAACTAACAAAAATGGTTTCTTGATCTTTATTATCATCATCGTTCATCATTGTCATCATCAACATCAGAATCATCATCATCTTCATCCAAGTCATTGTGAGGAACACTTACCCATTTCCATTTCATTTTTATAATTTTCTTAAAGTATGATAATTGTTGATGATTTGTTGTTAAAATTGTTAAAAACATGTTATTATGAGTTTATATAACATATAATGGTGTTTGATCATATTAAAAACGAGTATAAATCAAAACCAATATGTAAAAATAAGAACAGAGGACGAACAGACCTGTCATGGCCATGATCCAGCCATGATCCGGCCATGATCCGGCCATGATCCGGCGGATCACATATATAAAATGTGTATATTAAGCTTATTTTCAACATTCTGACCAAGGGAAAACCATAACGATCCGGCGGATCAAGGGGTGATCCGGCGGATCCTAACCAAACAAGACCGATGAACTAGCAGTGGGAACGGGTACAAATGACTAAGATCCGGCGGATCATGTCCTGATCCGGCGGATCCACCAAATTATAACCAGATCCGGCGGATCCCCTTTAGATCCGGCGGATCCCCTTTAGATCCGGCGGATCCTCAAGCCGAAAACCAAATGATCCGGTGGATCCTTATTAGATCCGGTGGATCCACTCATATTACACCCGATCCGGCGGATCCTTACTTGATCCGGTGGATCCTCTTGAACTTTGCTGAATCCGACGGATTCAACAGAATCCGGCGGATTCCCCCTTTGTCCAGTCACCAACTTTTGCATTTTTATATAATGTACAAACAAATAAATGTTACACGACTTATGTTTATTAATTATACGACAAATGGTACAAAATGATACGACAAGGGATTTAGTAATTAGACGGACATATTATTGTGACATTATATTTCGGATATTTTGGACACGACAAAACTTCGAGACAATTACAAAACATATATATACAAACGAACGGACAATATATATATAACGAGACATATAAAATGGAACGATTTAATTATCTAGTACAAACTATAAACGACAACAAAGTTTCATTCGCGACAAATTATATATTTAAATAAATACAAAACTTATTCAAGTGTATTTATATATATATTCGATATAAACAAGTTATTTTTATAACTATTATAATTATGTTTTGAAAAACATAATCAACGACAACAATGACAACTACATTTATATCTATATACATACACTCGACATTTATGATATATGTATATATGGATATTAACAATGATGACAACTAATATATATATTAGAATATATATATTCAACTAATATGTATATAAATATACATACTTGAACTCAACGTCTAATTGAAATGCAAACCTCACCAGCAACTGAAATATTATAAACTTTACAACTTAACAAATAATCCACATACTTATACAAGTATTATTATTTGCGTCTAGGTATTTGAGGACGCGCTTGGATTGTTTGGTTAGCTTTATTTCGCTGAAGACTTGCAAAACAGTGAGTTCACAGCCCCTATCTTTTATTGTTTTAAATGTTTTTTAAAACCAGGGGTGGAAAACATAGAACAATGTGATATAACATGCTATATGCTTTATGTATTGCATTGCATGCTATTATGTGAAACTGATTTAACATGATTTCTTTCATGCTATCAAACTTGAACTATTTCTATAAAATGTTTTCATATTGAATTAACTTGAATTAATTATATGAAACGTTTTCACAACATTTTGGGAATAAGACAGCAGATCTTGGTACGATCCTAGGTTTACGCGAGGTAGTTGTAGTGCACATAAGTCCCAGTGCTTACAACCTATAACCATTAGCTAGGTGACTCTAGCCACTGAGTATACAGATAGTACTATCGATTTGACAGCCCTCCCAGGATATTACTCGTTGGTCATTCCAACCACATCGACGATAGTCGTAACGAGGAGTGTATACTTACCGTGTTACTGAGGCAACAACAAAACAACTAGTCGTGGTTTGGTTATAGTACTAGTGTCGTTACTTTAACTCTAAAGGTTTAGCTCACCTTGGAGGGATTATAGTCTAAATTTCCCACACAACTAAACAACAACTTGGTTTGGGAAGGGTATTTCCCTGTGATGACTAATAGGACAGGTGTTCCTTTGAGAGACTATTTTTTTTAGGAAACGTTTACCTTAAATGGTTAAACTTGGTTTCCCACAAAAACAACTATTTATAGGAAATGTTTGCTTGACTGCTAAACTTGATTTTCCTTAACTATTGAAATGGATATGTTTATTTATTTGATAAACCTGTATATCCTGCAACTACTTATTAGGAAATGTTTATGATTAAACTTGTGTTTCCTACACAAATATTATTGTAGTAAGAATGACATTCTTACTAATCATAGGAATTGTTTTCTTTAATTAGAATACTTGTGTTTCCTACCTTACACATAAATATTATGTTTGTGTACATGAATGATTTATATACACTTGATTTATTTCATTCACACTAAACCTGTGAATTCACTCAACATTCAATGTTGACGGTTTACTATGTTTTTCAGGGAATTAGGACTCAGGTACATCTGCATGCATAAAGGACGTAGGCTACCTGACTATTTATGATGTCACTTTTGGGACACTTGGATTTCCTTTGTATTATCAATTCCATTGGTTATACTTATGAAATCCCTCTTTTATAAACTAGTATTTTCAAATACTTATGTTGTCTTTGACAACCCTACTTATGTACGACTGTATAAGTCGTATCTTTTGTAATAACTTTAAACTTATGGCATCTTAAATATATTATGTTCTGTATGATCATATGCTCTGACATCGTGAATGCACTATCGAATCTGTCCGCCCCCGATGCTTAACTATTATTAAAATGCTTCCGCTAATTAACTAAAAGCTTCCGCTAAACACTAAATAAACATGATTATCGATTTGGGGGTGTGACAGAACTTGGTATCAGAGCCATTGGTTATAGAGAACTAGAAGTTTTTAAGTGACTGAAAACCTTAGAGACCTAGACTATAGCCTTGGCTAACACATTTCAGCATTCATACTATTGCATACGTCTGACACGTCACACCCGATTCTTTGACTAGGCATGTCGAGACACGCACTTATTCACATCAGTGATTCTGATACTGAGGAGGAGCCCATGGAGGGGCCATACGACGGGATACCTATAGCAGTGTCTGAGGAGGTTTACCCGCCTACATTCCCTAGAGATACTTCAGATGGTTCGATAGCCACTCCACCATTGCCATCCACTGATCCTGCTACCCATATGTTAGGATCTATGTCTATGTCTAGACGCCATCTTATTGGAGAGCCTGATTTTCGGTCTACACCTAGGAGGACACCGCTGTCGTGTGTCAGGGATTTTCCCATAGGACCCTCATCATCTCGCGGCAAGGAACCGATGACTGAGGAGCGAGAGATCCGCTATGATCAGCAGACACCGAGAGCTAGAGTTCCGCATCTGGACTGGATGCCATGTATTCTACGCCACTGGAGGATCATTGAGAGGATTCCTTCCACCTATGAGACTGGGGAGTCATCTCACACATCGACATCTCTACATTTGACCGAGGAGCCTCTGGAGCTTACGGTCCCTACTGTAGTCGCCGTTATTCGTACCTTGCTGGGATTTCATTTTGGTACGCAGTCTGCCCTCTGAGTTATGCGCAGTGACGCCTCTCGTCTTGATGATGATGTGCTGGCGATATATGGAAGCCTTGCGACTTCTGAGTTGCACATCGAGGTAGACAGGGAGTCTGCCGATGCTACTAGAGCACGTCTGATCCGACTAGAGCGTCGTTTTGGGACTATAGGTGCTGCAGTTGGTTTATGTGTGTTGATGGTTGCTGTTAGGATGCTTGTGGGATGGAGTCTACCGTATTTCTTTTAGACCGTATGTATGATGTATTAGGACTATAGTTATGATGTATGTGGGTTAACTTTTGACTAGATGGATGTATAGGTTAAATCCGTCACATTTTGTAGATCATGTTTGATCCGATGGGTATATTTTGTAGTAAATCCCATCTTTGTACAAAACTTATGTAACAACAATTAACCCATGATCATGATATATATAACTTATGTTTGGTTTACATCGCTGTGTACATTATGAATGATATCAATTGGTGATTGACTTCATACTATATCTATATTTATCACGTACTTTATGAGTGATGACTTGATTAGATAACTTACGAGTGTTTCTTGTGTGTGATTAGGACTGAATCATGCCGCCTAAACGTAGAATTACCAGGAACAGCCAACGAAACCCCACACCACCTCCTGCTGTTGAGGAGACTACTGAACAAATGGTTAACCGAAGGATTTCTGAAGCCCTTGCTCAGTATGACACTGACCGAAACCGTAGCGGTAGTAGAGACACCGAACCAAATGCATCAGGTAGTAACCCTGAGAGCACTCATAAGGGATGTTCATATAAAACATTCCTAGCTTGTAAACCGAGTCATTTCCATGGTACTGAAGGTGCCATTGGAATCATCCATTGGATAGAGAAAATGGAGTCTGTGCTAGAGATTAGCAAGTGTGCTCGTGAAGATATGGTAATGTATGCTACATGCACATTTAGTGATAAGGCTTTGACTTGGTGGAACGCCCAAAAGCAAGCAATGGGACGTCCAGCCGCTCATTCACTGTCTTGGGAAACTTTGAAAACTATGGTCATGGAAGAGTTTTGTCCCCGCAGTGAGCTGCAGAAGATTGAGTCTGAGTTCTGGAACATTGCTATGGTTGGCGCTGATATCACAGGATATACCACCAGATTTCTAGAACTGGCACGCCTTGTACCTCACATGGTCACTCCTGAGTACAAGCGCACTGAAAGGTATATCTGGGGTCTAGTGCCGCAAATTCGAAGTTTGGTAACATCAGCGAATCCTGTTACTTTTAAGATTGCTGTGGAACTAGCACAGCGTTTGACTGATGAAGCAGTAAGGATGGGGAATCTTACTAAGAAAGCTGTTACTGAAAAGGTTGAATCCAGCAATGCTGATGCTGGGAAAGGAAAACGTAAGTGGAATGATCGTCAGGGTCACAAGAATAAGAAGCAAGCTAGTACCACGAAAGCCTACGTTGCCACTACTGCTGAACAAAAGACTTACATGGGGAGTAAGCCCAAGTGTGGCAAGTGTGAACGTCATCATGATGGTGACTGTACTTTCTGTGGGAATTGCAAACGTTGGGGGCATCTGGCCCAATACTGTAGAGCGAACCCTACCACTCAAACAAATAGGGATCGACCAGCAAATGGATGTTTCGAATGTGGTGAGCAAGGTCATTTCCGAAACAAGTGCCCTAAACTGAACCGTGGCAACCAGAACAATCAGAACCGCCCTGCAAATCCGAACAACAACAATAATCGTGGAAACGTCAACAACCAGCCAGCTAGGGGTCGTGCATTTGTCGTTGGAGCGCAAGAGGCACGCCAGGACCCTAACACTGTCACTGGTACATTTCTAGTTAACGATCATTATGCATCCGTATTATTTGATTCTGGCGCCGATTTGAGTTTTGTGTCTAAAGACTTTAGACCACTATTAGACGTTAGATCTTGTAAGCTAGACAACAAGTATACCTTAGAACTAGCCGATGGTAGGTTGATTGAATCAGGAGAAATAGTACCAGGATGTACTCTAGCATTGGAGAGTCATCTTTTCAAGATAGACTTACTACCGGTTGAGTTGGGAAGTTTTGACATCGTATGGACTGGTTGTCGAAAAATCGTGCAGAGATTGTTTGTTTTGATAAAATGATACGTATACCATTGTCAACTGGAGAAACTTTGGTGATACAAGGAGATAAGAGGATGAGTGCTGTCAAAACTATTAATTGCTTAAAAGCTTGTAAATATCTCCGAAAGGGATATCCAGCATTTTTGGCGCATGTTGTGGAAAAGAAACCTGTAGAGAGACGCTTAGACGATATACCTGTAGTACGAGACTATCCGGGAGTGTTTCCTGATGATCTTCCAGGATTACCACCTCCGCGACAAGTCGAGTTTCGCATCGATCTGGTGCCGGGAGCCGCACCAATCGCTCGCTCACCTTATCGTCTAGCTCCATCAGAAATGCAAGAACTGTCTACACAGTTGCAAGAGCTTTTAGATTTAGGATTCATCCGACCGAGCTTTTCACCTTGGGGAGCTCCGGTTTTGTTTGTCAAGAAGAAGGATGGATCTATGCGCATGTGTATTGACTACAGAGAATTGAATAAAGTAACTATTAAGAACCGATATCCGTTACCTCGCATTGACGATCTATTTGATCAGCTACAAGGATCAAGTTACTACTCGAAGATCGATCTGCGTTCTGGTTATCATCAACTAAAGGTTCGAGAAGAGGATGTGCCGAAGACAGCGTTTAGGACTCGTTATGGTCATTATGAGTTCCTAGTTATGCCGTTTGGATTGACTAATGCGCCGGCAGTATTCATGGATCTCATGAACCGAGTGTGCAAACCTTACTTAGATAAGTTTGTCATTGTGTTCATTGACGATATTTTGATTTACTCAAAGACGAAAGAGGATCACGAACAGCATTTGAAACTTATCCTCCAACTACTTGAGAACGAGAAGCTGTATGCTAAGTTCTCCAAATGCGAATTTTGGATTAGAGAGGTTCATTTCCTAGGTCACGTAATAAATGATAAGGGAATTCATGTGGACCCATCCAAAATAGAGGCGATTAAGAACTGGAAAGCACCAGAAACTCCCACAGAAATTCGACAATTTCTTGGTTTGGCTGGCTATTATCGACGATTTATAGAGAACTTTTCAAAGATAGCCCAGTCACTCACCACCTTAACGCAGAAGGATAAGAAATTCGAATGGGGAGAGAAACAAGAAAACGCCTTCCAACTGTTGAAACAAAAGTTGAGCACCGCACCGATTCTATCCTTACCTGAGGGAACAGAGAACTTCGTTGTTTATTGTGACGCCTCACATCAAGGATTAGGTTGTGTTCTCATGCAAAACGACAAAGTTATTGCTTATGCATCTCGTCAATTGAAGATTCACGAGAAGAACTATACGACTCATGACTTAGAGTTGGGAGCAGTCGTTTTTGCATTGAAAATTTGGAGACACTACTTATATGGCACAAAGTGTACAATTTTCACTGACCACAAGAGTCTACAACACATATTCGACCAGAAAGAACTCAACATGAGACATAGACGTTGGGTCGAATTACTGAATGATTACGACTGTGAGATTAAGTACCATCCGGGCAAGGCTAATGTAGTAGCAGATGCCCTGAGTCGTAAAGAGAACGTTAAGCCTCGCAGAGTTCGAGCCTTAGTGTTAACAATTCACTCGAATCTCATTACTCAAATTCGCGACGCGCAACAATTAGCTTTCACCGCCGAACGCATGAAAGACGAATCCCTGAAGGGAATGGAGAAACAGCTTGAAACAAAAGAAAATGGAGTTTTATACTTCATGAATAGAATTTGGGTACCGTGCGACGATGAACTCCGTAAGCTGATATTGGACGAAGCTCACAAGTCCAACTACTCGATTCATCCTGGTGCAGATAAGATGTACCAAGACGTGAAAGGTTTTTATTGGTGGCCTAATATGAAGAGAGACATCGCTACTTATGTCAGCAAATGTCTAACTTGTTCAAAGGTCAAGGTTGAGTACCAAAAACCTTCCGGACTTTTGCAACAACCAGTGATGCCACAATGGAAATGGGAGCACATAACAATGGATTTCATCACGAAACTACCAAAGACATCAACTGGAGTTGATTCAATATGGGTGATTGTCGATAGACTGACGAAATCAGCCCACTTCATTGCTTTCAAAGAGAATGACAAGCTCGAGAAACTGGCAAAGATCTATATCAAAGAGGTCGTTTCTCGGCACGGTGTGCCACTATCAATTATATCTGATAGAGATAGCAGATTCACATCTCGTTTCTGGCAAACGCTACAACAGGCTTTAGGTACTCGGCTTGACATGAGTACGGCCTATCATCCGCAAACCGATGGCCAGAGTGAACGAACGATTCAAACGCTCGAAGATTTATTGCGAGCATGTGTGATTGACTTTGGAGGAAATTGGGATACTCATCTCCCATTAGCGGAGTTCTCCTACAACAATAGTTATCACACCAGTATACATATGGCACCGTTTGAGGCATTGTATGGACGCAAGTGCCGATCTCCACTCTGTTGGGCAGAGTTGGATGATAGACAACTATCCGGACCTGAACTTGTCCAAGAGACAACAGACAAGATATCTCAAGTGCTTAACCGATTGAAAGCGGCGAGAGATAGACAAAAGAGTTACGCCGATAACCGCCGTAAACCTCTTGAGTTTCAAGTAGGAGATAAAGTTCTACTCAAAGTATCGCCTTGGAAAGGGATAGCACGGTTTGGTAAAAGAGGGAAACTGAACCCGCGATATGTTGGACCTTTTGAGATCCTTGCGAGGATTGGTCCTGTTGCTTATAAACTCAAACTACCACAAGAGCTTAGTAGTATTCACGACACTTTTCATGTGTGTAATTTGAAGAAGTGTCTTTCTGACGAAACACTTATCCTACCTCCTGACGAAGTCTTCATCAACTCAAAGCTTAACTTTGTGGAGGAACCAATCGAAATAGCTGATACGAAAACACAAAGACTGCGAAACAAACGAATCAAACTCGTCAAAGTCCGATGGAATTCGAAGCATGGCCCAGAGTTTACTTGGGAACGTGAGGATGAGATAAGAAAGAAGTACCCTCACCTGTTTGAACAAGCGACCGACACGAATAATACAAATTAAATCTCGGGACGAGATTTTGCTAACGGGGGGAGAATGTGACAATCCTCCAATTAGGGTATTTACTTAACCTAATTTCATGCATTACCTAGAGTAATTCCTTGATTAAGTGAATTCAAACTATTTTGTGTATAAGTTCTGTGCAACTTACTATGTGAATACGTGACATATTTGTTTGTAGTTATATGTGTATATATAATTACGTATGAAATTAACAATTATGTTGGTGATACAAAATAATTATTAATTCGAAAATTATTAATTACTTCTATTAGATAAATTATATTATGGAGATAATATAATAAATTATACGTTTTATAATAAACGTATTAATCGCAAATAATAAAGTTCCGAAATGAACTTCAATATACTTTTGAATAATTTTTAGTTTGAAATTATTATGTAAAAGTATTATAACGAAAAGAAAACGAAACATTTAGACGATTTTTGGTACACGTTATACGAACAGAAACAATTTTAAAACGCGCTTAGAGGTTCAAAATAATAAAAGTATTATTTCGTAAGTTACTGTTTTAATGTATAGAACATTACCTCAGAATATGATTTCCAAATTTAACTGAAATCTGGCACGCGTATTTAACTATACAGTAATTTTACTGTAGATAATTATATTATACTTTTGACAAAGTATTTCGATTATATAATTATCAATTACTAAGTTCGAGATATAGAGAAACATAACGCTTAATTTTATTATAACCGAAGTACCACAAATTATACCCGTACACGAAATTAACGGGCTAAAAACTACCAATAGTACACGTTGTAAAATATCTCGCGACAGATTTAAACACCCACCTTACCTCCCGTTTGAAAAAACTGGAACTAAAATCATTTCTATATACTTCCTTCCTCACCTACATTCTCATCTCAATAATTCACACACACATACACTGGTTTCTTTCTTGTCTCTGTGATCTTCAACAACAACAGCAGAGGGAGTAGCAGCAGAAGCAACACCATAATCACCTTCATTTTCTTCATTCTCTTAACATCATCACCTTCAAACAATCAAACTAACAAAAATGGTTTCTTGATCTTTATTATCATCATCGTTCATCATTGTCATCATCAACATCAGAATCATCATCATCTTCATCCAAGTCATTGTGAGGAACACTTACCCATTTCCATTTCATTTTTATAATTTTCTTAAAGTATGATAATTGTTGATGATTTGTTGTTAAAATTGTTAAAAACATGTTATTATGAGTTTATATAACATATAATGGTGTTTGATCATATTAAAAACGAGTATAAATCAAAACCAATATGTAAAAATAAGAACAGAGGACGAACAGACCTGTCATGGCCATGATCCGGCCATGATCCGGCGGATCATGCCCATGATCCGGCCATGATCCGGCGGATCACATATATAAAATGTGTGTATTAAGCTTATTTTCAACATTCTGACCAAGGGAAAACCATAACGATCTGGCGGATCAAGGGGTGATCCGGCGGATCCTAACCAAACAAGACCGATGAACTAGCAGTGGGAACGGGTACAAATGACTAAGATCCGGCGGATCATGTCCTGATCCGGCGGATCCACCAAATTATAACCAGATCCGGCGGATCCCCTTTAGATCCGGCGGATCCTCAAGCCGAAAACCAAATGATCCGGTGGATCCTTATTAGATCCGGTGGATCCACTCATATTACACCCGATCCGGCGGATCCTTACTTGATCCGGTGGATCCTCTTGAACTTTGCTGAATCCGGCGGATTCCCCCTTTGTCTAGTCACCAACTTTTGCATTTTTATATAATGTACAAACAAATAAATGTTACACGACTTATGTTTATTAATTATACGACAAATGGTACAAAATGATACGACAAGGGATTTAGTAATTAGACGGACATATTATTGTGACATTATATTTCGGACATTTTGGACACGACAAAACTTCGAGACAATTACAAAACATATATATATATACAAACGAACGGACAATATATATATAACGAGACATATAAAATGGAACGATTTAATTATCTAGTACAAACTATAAACGACAACAAAGTTTCATTCGCGACAAATTATATATTTAAATAAATACAAAACTTATTCAAGTGTATTTATATATATATTCGATATAAACAAGTTATTTTTATAACTATTATAATTATGTTTTGAAAAACATAATCAACGACAACAATGACAACTACATTTATATCTATATACATACACTCGACATTTATGATATATGTATATATGGATATTAACAATGATGACAACTAATATATATATTAGAATATATATATTCAACTAATATGTATATAAATATACATACTTGAACTCAATGTCTAATTGAAATGCAAACCTCACCAGCAACTGAAATATTATAAACTTTACAACTTAACAAATAATCCACATACTTATACAAGTATTATTATTTGCGTCTAGGTATTTGAGGACGCGCTTGGATTGTTTGGTTAGCTTTATTTCGCTGAAGACTTGCAAAACAGTGAGTTCACAGCCCCTATCTTTTATTGTTTTAAATGTTTTTTTAAAACCAGGGGTGGAAAACATAGAACAATGTGATATAACATGCTATATGCTTTATGTATTGCGTTGCATGCTATTATGTGAAACTGATTTAACATGATTTCTTTCATGCTATCAAACTTGAACTATTTCTATAAAATGTTTTCATATTGAATTAACTTGAATTAATTATAAGAAACGTTTTCACAACATTTTGGGAATAAGACAGCAGATCTTGGTACGATCCTAGGTTTACGCGAGGTAGTTGTAGTGCACATAAGTCCCAGTGCTTACAACCTATAACCATTAGCTAGGTGACTCTAGCCACTGAATATACAGATAGTACTATCGATTTGACAGCCCTCCCAGGATATTACTCGTTGGTCATTCCAACCACATCGACGATAGTCGTAACGAGGAGTGTATACTTACCGTGTTACTGAGGCAACAACAAAACAACTAGTCGTGGTTTGGTTATAGTACTAGTGTCGTTACTTTAACTCTAAAGGTTTAGCTCACCTTGGAGGGATTATAGTCTAAATTTCCCACACAACTAAACAACAACTTGGTTTGGGAAGGGTATTTCCCTGTGATGACTAATAGGACAGGTGTTCCTTTGAGAGACTATTTTTTTTAGGAAACGTTTACCTTAAATGGTTAAACTTGGTTTCCCACAAAAACAACTATTTATAGGAAATGTTTGCTTGACTGCTAAACTTGATTTTCCTTAACTATTGAAATGGATATGTTTATTTATTTGATAAACCTGTATATCCTGCAACTACTTATTAGGAAATGTTTATGATTAAACTTGTGTTTCCTACACAAATATTATTGTAGTAAGAATGACATTCTTACTAATCATAGGAATTGTTTTCTTTAATTAGAATACTTGTGTTTCCTACCTTACACATAAATATTATATTTGTGTACATGAATGATTTATATACACTTGATTTATTTCATTCACACTAAACCTGTGAATTCACTCAACATTCAATGTTGACGGTTTACTATGTTTTTCAGGGAATTAGGACTCAGGTACATCTGCATGCATAAAGGACGTAGGCTACCTGACTATTTATGATGTCACTTTTGGGACACTTGGATTTCCTTTGTATTATCAATTCCATTGGTTATACTTATGAAATCCCTCTTTTATAAACTAGTATTTTCAAATACTTATGTTGTCTTTGACAACCCTACTTATGTACGACTGTATAAGTCGTATCTTTTGTAATAACTTTAAACTTATGGCATCTTAAATATATTATGTTCTGTATGATCATATGCTCTGACATCGTGAATGCACTATCGAATCTGTCCGCCCCCGATGCTTAACTATTATTAAAATGCTTCCGCTAATTAACTAAAAGCTTCCGCTAAACACTAAATAAACATGATTATCGATTTGGGGGTGTGACAAGTTTTAGTTAGCGACACTGGGATAGTGTCGCTGGTTCCAAATAGTTAAGAATTTTGGCGACACTTGGTTAGTGTCGCTATAGGCGACACTTCTCAATTTTGACATCACTAAGGGAGTGTCGCTATAGGTAAATCTGATCAAGTAATACAGCGACACTTAAGTAGTGTCGCTATATGGGCGACACTGGGCATAGCGACACTTAGGTAGTGTCACTAGTACTGTTTTTGGCACACTAGCGACACTCACGTCTGTCCGACGATTTTTCACCCAAAACCAAAATCTAACCTATTTTTAGGCCGAATCTTGTTGTTATAATGTTAATACATGATATATTAAGTGTTTTTAACAAGAAATAACAAGAAAAAGTGGAGAAATCCTTACGATTTGAAGATCGAAGGTTTGAGGATGATGATGAACTTGATGGTGATCTTGAGGAAGAAGATGAAGATGATGATGATAATGTATGCTCGTGGATGATGATGATGACCGATTATGATGATGATGATCTTGTTGTTGTTATTATTTTGTTGTTGTTGTTGTTAGAGATAGAGATCAAAGAAGAAGAAGAAAATGAGATGAAAGAAAAGTGAGAATGAGGGTGTGTTTGGTGGTGGCGTATGGAAGACAAAAAGGAGAGGCAGATCCCCTTTTTGGGGACTGTCGACTCCACACTGCAGTACAAAATACCCGTGTTTTTGTACCCGATCGCAATATAAATTTAATATTTTAAATTTATAATTTTGTTTATACAATTTCGTAAATATTTTAATTAAAGTATTTCACTTGAATTACTAAAATGTAACTTGGTTATAATTGTTTATAAAAATACAAATAAATCAAAGTTTAAATCTGGAGCGAAAATTGACTTTTTGACCGGGTTTCACATTCTCCCCCTCTTAAGAAAATTTCGTCCCGAAATTTCGTGTGAGGTCGTAATCGCGTGGGGTCTGGGGAGAAATGTACGTACGAGAGGTTTGTTGAATAAGTTGTAGACATACCATGTCTATGACGGAGTTGAAATGCAGTCATTCCATGACTGTGTGGTGGTTTGGCACAGTAGTCGGATTACCGACTATTTCGTTTGTTTATGTTGTTGTTAAGTCCTGGTTACGGGGTAACCATTGACGATGTAGTTCATCCGGGACTAGTTAGCTGTCACGAGGTGACCGTTTGGTGAGTAGTCCTATCAGGACTAAGAGTTTGGTAAACGTTCAGTCAATTAGTCTGCTGAAAGCAAACTTTGAGTCTCATGGGGCCTAGGTTAACTAGCCTTATGATGCGTTCGGCATTAAGTCGATAAAGTGATATCGGGGAGTAAGAAGTACACGCTCAATGTAAACAAAGATCGAAGGGTTATGTTTTCTAGGAAGGATGTACCTACATCATTGTCGGAGGTTCGCTCGGTTCATTCAGAGCCGATGAGGTGGATTTTGCGTTTCTTTGGGCAATCCTTCTTGTAGTGTCCGGGTTCTTTACATTTGAAGCATATCCTTCGAGAGTCGGGATTGGCGGGAACTCTGCAGTTCCGGATTACGTGTCCATACCGTTGGCACCTTTCGCAGGGTAATCCGCATAAACCATCATGATGACGTTTACAGCCGTGACAAAATGGTTTATTCCCCGCATAGCCTCGTTTTTCGCTAGGTTCGGTGGCGTAGGACCTCAAGGGTTCGGGTTGATTTGTTGGGTTATGACTAGAGCCGGAACTTACATTCCGTTTTCCTTGGTTGTTTTCTGTTGCACGTGTTTCGTGTCGAACCACCTGTGCTATGAGCTTGTGGGCCATGCGTTCAGCCTCCTGAATAGTAGCTGGTTTAGAGGCGGTGACCATTCCCTCAATTTGCATCGGAAGTCCTCCGATGTACCTTTCGATTCGTTGTTGTGCAGGGTTCACTATAGATGGGCAAAGAAGTGCCAGTTGGTGAAAACGATTGGTGTATGACATGATGTCGTTGTCCTTTACGGTGAGGTGCCAAAGTTCGTCCTCGAGTTTGTGTAGTTCCTCACTGGGACAGTACTGGTCCCTCATGATTCGTTTCAGTTCCTCCCAAGGAAGTTCGTGAGCAGTGTCGATTCCTACAGTTCGGGTGTAGAAATTCCACCAGGTAGAGGCATCATCCTGGAGGGTGTATGTGGTGTACTTGACTTTGCAGTCATCGGGGCAGTTGCAAATGTAGAATATAGACTCTGTTTTCTCGATCCATCGGATTAATCCGACTGCCCCTTCAGTTCCGACGAAATTGGGTGGTTCGCACCTCAGGAAATCCCTAAAAGTGCAAGGCTTTGCTTGGTTACGAGCAGCTAGGGACGCAGTCACTGCTTGATTAATGATTTGATCGTGCTCAGCTTGAGTGAAAATTTGTCGTTTAGGAGGCATGATTCTTGAACAAGAATGAAACGACAAAGTGTGAGATCTTTATTCAAATATTTTGACTTTTATAGTTGTATACTCGGATGTAAAAGTGATAGTTATCCAGAAACCACTTAAGGTATCCGCATGAAAGTCCTCGGACTTTGGAATTTTAAATGTGTAGTCGTACTAACGACCTAGTTGTGTATTATATGTAGTTTGATTAGACCCATAGTATTGTCATAGTCTATCAGACTATAATGTAGTACTAAAGTACTATAGATGTAATCCTAATGAATTAGAGTATATTCATCGAATGAGGCATCACATGCCTTAGTAGTCGTGGTGTGGCACTTCGTGCCCAGTAAGGTAATCGCGTATGCGTATAAGTGTACAAGTGCCTATAGCGAGTGTTCATACGCAAAGTAATCGAGTGGGACGCCTTGTGTCCAGTAGAGTAGTCATATATACATATGTGGTGTACACGTAACTATACAAGTATACGTTTGTAGTAAAAGTCAGGTGCGGCACCTCGTGCCCAATCAGGTAAGTGCATATGTATATATAATTCGTACATGTAACTATAGCAAGTCTACATGCATATTGAGAGTAGCACCAAGTGCTGAAATGTAGTGCCTAAAGCACCGGAGTGTAGTAACAACGTACTGTAATGCAGTGCTATCAGCACAGTAATTGAAATACCAATGTATTGTGATTGTAGTACCGAAGTACTATGCAATGCAGCACCACGTGCCGTAATGAAGTGCCCGCGGCACCGTAATTGCAGTACCCATGTACTGTGAGTGTAGCACCAATGTGCCAAATGCAGTATAAACATACTGTGTAATTGCAGCACCACGTGCTGTGTGTTGTGCTCGAAGCACCATGTGACACCACGTGTCATGAGTTGTTCGATTGTAGCCCTAAGGCCGGATATGCGTTGAAGTTATGTGATTTCCCAAATGTAGCACAAAGGCTAGAATGTAAGTGCCAAGGCACTGAGGTATTGAATCAATTGATCTAAATGATCAAGTTGTGATTGAGATAATTAATTTGTTGTGGACTTAGTCAACACTAATCCAATTGTGACCAGCACGGTCAAAGGTGAAAGATTCGTTGGTTTGTCTTTAATTTAGTGAATGTTTAGCATGTGCGGGTTTCCATACCCGTTGATAACGTTCGTACCTCCTTCCCGAGGTTCAGTGATATATGTGATATCCTCCTATGCGTACATAAGGAGAAAGTGTCGAGTCGTGATTGTTAGGAAGACAGCGATGTGCCTCTTTGCGAAAGTATGATGATACAGCGGAATTGTGTTATATATACTCGGTATATATATAGATACGTAGAAGTAGTACACATGTAAGGCCTATTCATATATACCTACAGTACATATAATAGCCTAGGGTGTCTAGCACAAAACAATCAGAGTCAACTAGTGCATTCCTTCTCCAATATAACCCCTTTCAGATCTTCCATCATCTTTGTTTAATTGTACATAGTTAGCTATGCTATGTTAAATTAAACTCGTATGATGTAATCCCTGAACCAGTTATACCAAATAGGGAATACTGCCTAACGGTCATAGTCTAGGCCCACTAAATGCAACCTAGTTCACTATAACCTTAGGCTCTGATACCAATCTTTAACACCCTCGAATTTCGGGTTGCGGAAGCGGTCGGGTCGAGTGTTACCAAATTAAATATCACAGCATAAGATATATAATGAACGACTCTAAATGAGACGTTTGAAAATAGTTATTACATTTCCAAAATAAAAGTTTAAATAGTTGCGAGATCGTAGTAAATTCCAAATACATAATTTGAAAATACAAAGTAAATGCAGAGTGGTCCCAATGTTTGAAAATATGCGACTCGAGCTAGCCAAATCTTGTAGGAATCCTAATCCTGCTGGGCACCTGAGAACACATGATAAAACGAGTCAGCTATAAAGCTGGTGAGTTCATAGGATTGTTAGTTGTAAACATAAAGTATAAAACCTTGTATGTTTAGAAAAATAGTCCAGAATCCACGATTCTGCTTTGTATTAAGTTGAAGTTGTAATCACCAATGTGCATACGCTAGTCGAGGTATCTAATACCTAAGTAATAGTGGTATGTACTCAAGTACATATTAATTGAGGCATTTCGAGCCTGAATACCTATCTGGTATTAGGTAAATCTATCGATGTGAGGCAATGCATGCCTAAGTTGAAATCAAGTAGTTGTATGACCACGTCATACACTGTTGTATAATGATTGGTGTGCCCCCTGGCATGTAGTGTTGCCTCCGGCAATGTAAATTGTAGTCCCGCAGAACCAATATAGAGCATTTATCCAAATGCTGAGCCAACGATCTCGAGTATAAGCTCGCCGATCCATTGCTGAGTATGAGTAACCGTGCAGTCCCGCAGAACTACGATAGAGTATTTAATCAAATACTGAGCTAACGACCTCGCGTGAAATCTCACCGACCCATTAACTGTTGTGGATCACGAGCATAAGCCCGCCGATCCGTGAGTGTATCGTTTTACCGCGAATACGTCCTTGTGCCCACTGCAATACTGTGGCATCGTTTTGTGCCCACTTTACCGTGGCATCGTTGTGTGTCCCTTCTGGAACATCGTCCGCATTGCCCGCAAGCAAAGTATATAATTGAGCCGGCTGTACCACGACAAGCCCGACTGATGAAATGTAGAGTCAGCTGTACTACGACAGACCTAGCTAAGTAAGTGAGAGCCAGCCGTACAACGACGCGCCTGACTTGAGTAGTTGTGTTTGTATGTAAGTATGCCAATATGCATATGTAAATCGTAAGAAGCACCAAGTGCTTGATATCGTGTATGAGTATATATATATATAAATACATATATTAGTCAAATCTACGAACTCAAGTAACAGTGTATCATGCCACGCATGAAGTAATATATTGTATCTAAATATGTATGTACAATACTTAGATATTAATTGTATCACGTTGGGCCTAGGGTGAACAGTCATCACTTAGTTGATTTGTATTAATATAAAGATCCCATACTAACGTTTGTCACTAATGTATACTCCTAGCCTCAGCCTAGCAAGTATATCTGAAGTCATTGGTTGTTGTTTACCTGGGTACTATTCTAGTTTAGAAGTCCTGGACTGTATGAGCAGTCGTAGTCCCGAAAGGGAAACTAATCCTGTAAAAGTCTAGTCGTTGTCCAGTGTAGGTAGAACTAACCAGTTCTAGTATAGTGATAGTATTGCCCCGTGACAATATGGTCATTAGATAGTGATAACTTAGTCAAGTTATGTATTGATAATTGTTTTCCAACAATCTAACTGTGTACGATTGTAACCTATCTAGGTTAAATATTGAGACTCTCTCAAACAGTATGGTGGGTGTAATTCCTAAGTATTACACATTCGTATTACATACAGTAATATAAATAATTGTGAATTATAAAAGTTAATTTATATAATTCGAAAACAGTTGTTGAGCATGTGTTTCACCCCGAAAATAGTAAAACAGTTGAAATAGTGGGGCTATGAAACTCACCTGTGAGTTGGCAGCGATCCTACGATACGTGTGTTGTCCGGATGATAACCCCCTAGTGTCCTAAACACGTGAGGTTATATAAGTACGAGATCAAATAGTCTGACCAAGTAAGTCGTTCGAATGTTTGTTTGTCGCTTGGTTTTAAAGACCGTGTACGGGGGTTCGGGGGCAGCGCCCCTGATAGCGGGGTCCAAGGGGTGGCAACCCCTGGCGGGGTCCAAGGGGCAGAGCCCCTGGTTGGGGTCGAGCTGCCAAGTCAGCTTGGAAAATTTTTATTCCTACTATGTTGTTGTAGTGAAAACGCTCCGAAATTCCATTTCGGAGTAAAATTGGGTAGTAAAATTTGAGTCTCGACACTTAGTGAAAAATGAGTTATAAACATTTTGTTTTATGTTTTTAGCGACACTTTGCTAGTGTCGCTATGGCGACACTATTTTTAGTTAGCGACACTGGGATAGTGTCGCTGGTTCCAAATAGTTAAGAATTTTGGCGACACTTGGTTAGTGTCGCTATAGGCGACACTTCTCAATTTTGACGTCACTAAGGGAGTGTCGCTATAGGTAAATCTGATCAAGTAATACAACGACACTTAAGTAGTGTCGCTATATGGGCGACACTGGGCATAGCGACACTTAGGTAGTGTCGCTAGTACTGTTTTTGGCACACTAGCGACACTCACGTCTGTCCGACGATTTTTCACCCAAAACCAAAATCTAACCTATTTTTAGGCCGAATCTTGTTGTTATAATGTTAATACATGATATATTAAGTGTTTTTAACAAGAAATAACAAGAAAAAGTGGAGAAATCCTTACGATTTGAAGATCGAAGGTTTGAGGATGATGATGAACTTGATGGTGATCTTGAGGAAGAAGATGAAGATGATGATGATAATGTATGCTCGTAGATGATGATGATGACCGATTATGATGATGATGATCTTGTTGTTGTTATTATTTTGTTGTTGTTGTTGTTAGAGATAGAGATCAAAGAAGAAGAAGAAAATGAGATGAAAGAAAAGTGAGAATGAGGGTGTGTTTGGTGGTGGCGTATGGAAGACAAAAAGGAGAGGCAGATCCCCTTTTTGGGGACTGTCGACTCCACACTGCAGTACAAAATACCCGTGTTTTTGTACCCGATCGCAATATAAATTTAATATTTTAAATTTATAATTTTGTCTATACAATTTCGTAAATATTTTAATTAAAATATTTCACTTGAATTACTAAAATGTAACTTGGTTATAATTGTTTATAAAAATACAAATAAATCAAAGTTTAAATCTGGAGCGAAAATTGACTTTTTGACCAGGTGTCACACATACCTATGATTTTGTTGTTCTTTTGAGATCGATTTGATACGTTTTCAGAAAACTGTGGGAGCGATCAATCGACGATCGTATTTTCCTGTGCGTGGATGCAAATCTGTATCTGTACGTATATAATGATAAAACAATAATATTTGTTTTTTAATTTATTTTTCTATTTTTAATTTGTATTATTTAAAATGTATTATGACTATCATGCCCCTTCACCTTTAAATGAAATGGATGATTTTCATTGGTTCTCTCATTCTCACAAATTTTCCCATTCTCATTTGAACCTCACCCTAATAAGATTATAAATAAATAGATTATTATATTATATGTTGATGTTAAAAATTATATAATATATACCCATTTATATATGTACAGTATATCATGACTGATTATCTACATATAACGAAGTATATATAATTATATATAGTGCTTATTTTAAGTTAAAAATATAGTAATAATATTAACAATTACGTATAATATGTAATTCTCCCTTAATATATAGGGCCAATTACATTTTTCCCCTTCAAAAACCATATAAATTACATATTTTCCCAAATATGCATTTAAATCATTGTACATTACACATTGAAAACTTGTATTTTGAGGATATATGTAATTTACATGGTTTTTGAGGGGGAAATATGTAATTCTCCCTTAATATATATTTGCATAATAGAATTACATATATGAGTTCAACGTACCAAGCAACAACAAATATAAAGATAATACTATGGTATATTGATTGCATTCCCTTAGTATTCCTTTTACATTTCCCATTCTCATTCCCCTATTCATACCAAGCGCCCCCTTAATTATGATTAGTTTGTTATTTGCCTTCTTAATTATAAAATCATTCCCAGTTATCGGAACATTTTTTAACGACGATTAATGTTCGTATACGAAAAGGTTAGTGGAGCATTTTGACGTGAAGATGTGGAGAATAAAAGTCGGTATAGAAGAATGATGCATTTATCTTTAAATTTTATTAATCAAAAACAATTCACAATATTTTACCAGATTTGGATTTTAACTTCGTACTTTTTTTAGTCTTACTTTCTCAAAATGAGTTTATTGAGGGTGTGTTCGGCATACAAGCTTATTAGAGCTTATGGGAGCTTAAGCTTATTTTTTTTATAAGCTTTAGCTTTTAGGGTGTGTTTGGTAAAACTAGCTGGTAGCTAGAGCTTATATTATAAGTCAGAAGCTGGAGCTTATGTCTTTACAAGTGTTTGGTAAAATTAGCTGGAGCTTATTGATGTAAATTGACCTAAAAGGACAAAAAAATATGATAAATAATAATATAAGAGGTATTTATGTAATTTCTCATTTCATAAGATAGGAGCTTATTTTTATAAGCTACTTCAAGTAGCTTCTTTTTTCAGAGCTTATTTTTTTTGATAAGCTACTAAAGTTTTGTCTACCAAACGATGCTAAAAATTTAAGTTTGTGGAAAAAATAAGCTTAAGCTCCAATAAGCTACAATAAGCTCGCGTACCAAACACACCCTAAACCTTGTTTTTAAAGGGGTAAAAGTGTAAAACCCAAATTTTATTTATTTATTTTCTTTTACTTTCCTTTGACTCAAAAATGGATATACAATAGCTACTATTACATTCTTTTCTTTTTAATTTTCCCCTTTTCTTTTCATTTCCATTCAATTATTCTCTTCTGTTTTAAAACTCGAGAATACAATAGTGAGAAGGAAATGAAAGGAATGAAATATTCCTTCCTCTTCATCCCAAAAATGGAAGGAAATTAGTACAACAATAATGTATAGGGAGTTCCCCTTCCACTACCTTCCCCTTCTTTTTCTTTCCTTTCATGAAATAACTCAGGAACATAACTTCATTTTTACTTCCTTTCTATCCCATTTTCAACTCAAGAACACAGTGTAAAATGACATTTCTAAGATACTACTGAAAGCAGTCCCAGCACACTAGCATGGAATAATTATGACACTCCATCTTTCAATCATGTTTTCTTTTTGTCATGACTCTTGAGACCCTTAATAGTAAAGTTCCAATTTAAACTTTGGGTGGAGATTTGTTGCTATCGATCAAGTTTTGAATGAATTAGTTGAACTTATGCATTTCAATTTCTTTTTTGCTGAGGTTGATTAGCTTTCCCATCGAACGGTCCATATCAATAGATTTGGACGATTACATTTCAACAATTCTCTTTTGTATTAGGCTCTCTATGTATATGTTAATGTCACGAATTATAATGATGAGATCAAATGTACTGAAAATGGATAAAAGGTTAATTCTAGAACTATCACAACTTAATGATGAATTCAATTGTAATAAAGGAAATAAAAAGAAGTTGATCCTAAAACAAATATAGTGCAACTTAGGCCATCTCCAACCTTTTACTCAAAACACACTTTTTGCTCCAAATTTAAAGTTTTCAGCAAAAATACTTCTTCAACTATACTCCATATTTGGAGAAATTTTCCAAGTAGGGTGATGAATGCTCCATATTTGAATTAACACTATTCACTCCTCTAATTGTCTAATCAAATGTTTTATTGGTTGCATGCATTAATAACTTAATTAATTTATTATAGTATTGTATGGAGTATGATATTTGAAATACATGGTTGGAGATGAACTTTTTTTTGGAGATCAAAGATGCTATTTTTTTCTCCATATTTTAAGTTGGTGAAACGCCCAATTTTTTTTTTATACATATATCAGATAACATTATAATATGTATTCCATTAGGTCCCAATTATTTCATTAAGATATCTTAAAATGTTTTATAATAAGCTGTGATTTCTCTCAAGACTCAAATTTAAAATACATGTTAACAGACAAGGGATCCGCCAGATCTTCTTGATATCCGTCGGATACAATAATTGGAGTATTCTCAAAAAGTATTATTTTGGATGTCAAATTAAAAGTGTAGAATCGAAGAGCTAGTACCCGCCGGAATCACATGGGATCCGCCAGATCCTACTCAATTTACAACAAGTATCCGCCAGATCTACTGGTGATCCGCCGGATCCTAAGGAGTACCTGCAGAATGTATAGTTTTCTTGCAAACATCCAAAATTTAAACAAGCATATTTCACAAACAACAATAGGTTAGGCCTTAAAACTTTGTAGACATTTCTATACGGATAAAATACAGGTTTCCCTTTTTGTACTTTTTCAATTTTCACAAAAACTCAAGCATTTGGCATACGACCCATTTTAATCCATTTTCGCTACTTTTACATAGCATACCAAAATCCAAACTACACAATTCCAAGTCTTAGGCTTTTGGCCACTTTTCAAATATACCAAAACAAACCTAAGAGACTCGACCTCATGTTCATAACTTTAGTCTAGCTCACTATACCCGCTTGGTGCATTAATGGCCTATTTTGTCACCCATGACCCGTTTGAGTCCTTAGGACTGTTTTGACACATCCAATGGTCAACTCCAATTCAAATCAACTCACCAAGCTATTATGACACACCACTTTCTATTTTGACTCATAGCATAATAATTAACTATTTCCATCCTTTAAACTATTCCATTATACAAGTTTACAACCAAAGTAGTTTTATACCTTAAAATCTTGTAATACATAATTTATACACGTTATTGACTTTCAAAGTCAATAACCATCAAAATATACATATCCAACCCTTACTTCATATACTTCAGTTCAAGTTTGGGGCGTATTACACAAGTTAATATAAAAGATGTTCAAAGAGAAGGCTTGCAACTTACACCAAGCAAGCTAATCCACACTATTCCTTTTTAACGTCCTTGCTTTCTTGATGTGAACTACTACCTACAATACGTTAATATAATACGGAGTAAGCATAATTGCTTAGTGAATATATAGATTACCAATTAAGCAATATGCAACAAATCAATATCATAAGTACTAAAATTCATAATTTCACTTATATACATAATGATGATCCACACAACAAGTGAGCATAGGTAGAGATTGATACCAATTGGATCCGCGGTCCATAAGATACCATTGTGCATAGCACTTATTTCGTAAGTATTCTTATTTCGTAACAACTAACCTCCACTCTATTGCTCAAGCACATGATTCACATTGATTCTACACAAGGATACTAAATACAATAAAATGCAAGAACAACAACAATAACATGATTATGTAAAACTTCTTGCTCGTAAGCAATCCGGAATCATATAGGGGTGTTCATCGGTTCGGTTTTCGGTTTCCTTGGTTTATTCGGTTCGGGTTGTTCAGTTTTGAAATTTTTTTGAGCAAAACCGAAAACCGAATTCAATTTGAAAACCGAACCGAAAACCGAATTCAAATTCGGTTCGGTTTCGGTTAAAACCGGAAAAACCGAAAAACTAACAAAAAAAACCGAAAACCGAACAAAAAAAACCGAAAAACTCTTAATATGACCTATATATATAATTATATTATTTACAATAATACTATAAAATAAAATATAAAATTATCATTATTTTGAATTCGGTTTTGAATTCGGTTTTCGGTTAAACCGAATTCAGAATTTTTAAAACCGAATTCAGAATTTTTAAAACCGAAAACCGAATTCAAATTCGGTTTTCGGTTTTATCGATCCAAAAACCGTCTTTCAAATTTGGTTTGGTGTTTTTTCGGTTTTTATTCGGTTCGGTCTTCGGATTAAACGGTTTCAAACCAAATACTGAACACCCCTAGAATCACATAACCATCACTTAATTGATTAACTATATACTCACCTTAATAATTGGTGAAGATTTCAAGCTACAATGATACAATTTATTCCAAGCCTTTAATCACCTATACATATAACACATGAGGATACACAAATATTTAGACTTTATTGGTGATTAAAATTCATCTAAAATCCTAATCACTCTCCCCCACTTTGAATTAGGTTTAAACCTTCATTATCACATTCACCCTTAACCTTTGCTCCTTTAATTACTTACTAATTCATCGTATTACATAAGAAACATACTACTAATTATACTCTTAAATTCATTAATACAAGTTTTAACATAATTTATAAAACTCATTATGAACACCTCATGAAGTTCTTCAATTTCAACATTTGCAAAGGCTAAGAATGGTGATTATTGTTCTGACTAACTTTAACTTAACTCAATTCAAGCCCTAATTCAATTCAATTTCACTAATTTTAAGTAAACTCATCATAACCCACTAAATATTTAAACCCTAGGTTATAGAATCTTATAAAATTACTTACTTGAGGTTGTAGAGAATCAAAGAGAGTGATAAATCGAAGATGGAGAGCTTGAATTAACGATTGAAAGGAAAGGATTTGATGATGTTAATGTTTCCTGCATTTTTGTTCCCTTCGCGAGTTCTTTGGAACGTTTTTCAGAGTGAAATAAAGATAAGAACGTGATAAAATACATATATAACTAGTTTGTTTATTTCCTTTTATTTCGTACAGTCTGGAACTGAGAACCCATTTTACGTTTTCTTTAATATCTTATTCTTTATATAATAATATTTCATAATACTTATATTTCTGGATACACTAAAATATTACCTCGAATATTGGGGTGTTACAGTTGGAGACTTAAAAATGGTTGGAAATGGCCTTAAAATATGACATTATTTTGTTTTAACAATAAGTAAAAAGTTATGATTCACACAATTAAAATGTTGCTCACAAGTCAAATCTTCAAAATGTCTTTTTTTTATCACTTTCATTTGACATAGTATTAAGCATTAACATTAACATTAACATTAACATCATTAATAAAGCATCGTACTTCAAATGAGATTATCCTCGTATCAAGAAGAAACAGAATCACCCATTTTCAGAAGTAATGAAAATCTTTTCAACTCCTAAAAGTTCGGAATATAGATGGCAATGGATCGGATATGGATCGGGTGACCCTGTATCCATATCCATTTATTTTTCTTCATCCATATCCATATCCATTATAATGGCATATCATCCGTCCACATCCACATCCGCTGGATGGAGCGGGTTATTGGATATTCATTGGATATTAATTTTTTTTTTAAATGTTGCAATAATCTTGACATAATTTGTTACCAAATACATTTAAAATATAATTTCTGAAGATATGAGCCCTTATCTTTTGTTTATTGTTTATATATATAGGCGCATTTTGATAATTGTTTATCATCTGTTAGTGACCTCCGAGGTATTACAGAATTAAATTTTACCTCTGCTGTGTTAACCTATTAATGGGGTGTAAGAAAATTGAGTTTCTAAAAATAAATGATGAAAAATTACAAGCAGCGAAAAGTAGATTTTTATTAAGGATCACAAGATGTAAGAACGATCCACTTAAATAAGTATGATTTTATAAAATTAATAAGTCTACAATGTTAGTATATCTACGTGTATATATGTATTTCGGATCATAATGGATGAATCCATGGATGACAATTTGTCATCCGCATCCAATCCACTAATCATCCATATCCATATCCATTATACATCCATTTAGACCATCCATATCCATCACCAGTAAAACAAAGTCATAAAAATATGAGTACTTCCTCATCGATCAATTATCCACAGTTGTTATTCAGATTTAGTAAATCTGTATCTTTCGGAGTAATTCTTGTTGCCGGACCACTCCTCCTCCCTGTAAAATTGATAAAAGGGTGGCTAGGGACCCCAGACTATGTTTTAACTATCCTAGCCACACTAACAATTGCATTAGGAGGCGGTTTTATAAAGAATTTTTTTGATACTATCTTTGATCTGGTATCATACGGTAGGCGGGTGAAAAATGTAGCAGCGACTTGGGCAAATAACATGAGCGACATAAGTGGCCTCGCAGTTGGGGCCTGTATAATACTCGCCACATGCGGTTTTATTTTAGAAAATCACACTAGGCACACTGTCACTTTCATAATCGTGACAGTTACGTTTGGTGTAGCATGGCTGATATCTTCACACGTCTTAAAGACGTCGAAGACCACGCAGATCACGGGTTTCATATCCACAGGCTGGATAGGATTCATGCTCATCTATAGGTGTGAAGATACATGGAATAATGTTGTGTATAGGATGGAAGAAGGTTATATGAAACGTCTCCGAGAAAAAGAAACATAATCCGTAATAATTGTAATTTCCTTTATGTATCCGAGAAACAAAAAGTATTTGTATGCATATATATATATATGTGTGTGTGTGTGTGTGTGTGTGTGTGTGTGTGTGTATGTGTGTGTGTGTGTGTGTGTATCTTATATATATAGAGGATCCAGGAGGAAGCCATTAATTTTGGGGAAGTGGGGAAGTGACTTCCCTGCCGTTGATCTAGTGGTTTCAAACTTCACAAGTACTTAAACCAGAATACCATGGAGCAATTTGGACCTTTCAATAAGGTTTCCAAAATCGAGATTTGATGTTGATAATTACATTTTCCACCCCTAAATATTTGATAATTACCAATTTCTTAAACCCTTAAACCAGAATACCATGGAGCAATCTGGACCCTTCAATAAGGTTTTCAAAATCGATCCGACCATCGAGATTTGATGTTGATAATTACATTTTCCACCCCTAAATATTTGATTTACAAATTGATAGATAATTTCCCTCTCAGTCAGTTCAATTTTGGGCAGAAAGTACTCATAACAAAATATTCTTTAACATTTCCATCTCTATCATTTCATTTCCATAAATGTGTAATTGTTTCTCTTTCTTTTGGGTTCCTTTCCTTTCCTCTCAAAAGAATACTCGAGAATGCACTACATAATTTATATTCATTCCTTTTCTCTTCTTTTTTCCCCTTTCTTATTTTCTCTTCTATTCCACTCATTTTTAAACTCGGAAACAGTGGTGTAATATACTAATACATCTAAAAGCTTGAGAAGCCAAGAAGGTGGTGTTTCAAAGGTTGGATGGAAAATGTATTAAATAATAGGAATGAGAATGTGCCACAATTCCTAATTTATAAATGATATAAAAATAACAACGGTAGAATTAAACAAATTAGTGGTGTTAGCCTAATGGAATGTATAGGCCAAAATGTTCGAGAGGTCGCGAGTTCGACACATGAGATTGTTTTTATTTCTTTTTCATAGATACTTTCCCTCTCAATCTGTAACATCCGCCCTAAGGACCTAAGGGTATTCTAGTAATTTTCCTAGCTTTAAATTGTTATTTAATGTGTAAGGAAATATGTGCTCAATTGGAATAATTGCAACTAGTAATTATTATTTGTTTTAACTTTATATAGTTAACGGTAAAATAAAATTGTTGGAATCGTAAATGGTTTTTTGGTTCCAGACAATAGATTTAAAAGGGGACTGTTTTTAAGTGAATACGGGGTTGGTTAGAAAGTGGGCCGACCTATTTAACCAACTTTCCTAAATTGGAAACCTTACTTCCTTTGTATCTAAGAACTTCAAACCTAAAAACCTAGAGCTAAGAACTTCATACAAAGCTTGAAATCAGATTGTAGAGCTGTGATCTTGAGCTAGAATCAACCTCATCATCTTCTTTATTCCATTACCATCAAGTTGTAAGCTGATTTTTAAATTGTTCATAACTTGTTTGATTCAATTTGATGCATAACTGATTTTGTGATATATATATATATATATATATATATATATATATATATATATATATATATATATATATGTGTGTGTGTGTGTGTGTGTGTGTGTATGTGTGTTTGTAAAGATGATAACTGATGCTATGAGTTGTGGTTGTTGTCAAATTAATATGGTTATGATGCCATAGAAACTGAGTTGTAAGTTTGAGTTTAAAAAAAATCTGGGTTTGGGTTTGCTGGTAGAGAAGACGCTGGTACAGGGATAGTACCCGGCGGGTAAACCGGTTACCCGACGGGTAGTGTGTCAAAAACTGGGAACCCGGCTGGTAAACGGGTAATCCGGCAGCTCCCACAAACTTTAAAACTCGACATAGGTCTGTTGCCACTCAAAATTAAATCACCCGGTTGTTTCTATTGTTACCCGGCTGGTGGAGTGGACTACCCGGCGGGTAGTATGGGTACCCGGCGGGTACTAGCTGGTTTCCAGGATTTTGAGTTTAACTCCAAAACTTAGTGACTTTTATCTAAACACTAATAATAGTACTTCTTATGTTCTAAGTATGATTCAAGATATGTAGTATTCAATTACTTGATGTATATAACTGTATTGAGTTATACCAATTATGGATTGAGTGAACTTATTTAAATGTTATTGGGTTAATATCACCTTTTTATATAAGTTGTACACTTATAGAATGAGTTACTAATTTGTAATTCTGTTGTGTTCTCACATCAACCGAAGACTCGGTAATATAAGACTTCTGAGTTTGGATACTGAGATATTCAGGTGAGTGGACTCGTGACTCTCAGTGTAAATTGGTGTAACATGTTTGGTTACTACGAGTAAACATAGTTTTGATGTTTATACACTGTTGATATGACTTGATACATGTAATTATGTGAGATATAGCCTTTGGGCATTATATGTTGTGGAAGTCAACTACGGTTGGACTTGGTTGCTATAGGTTAGTCAACATAGATATTGTGAACATGTGTTGTGAGTAAGATTCTATGTTGGGTAAATATAGCAATAAGTTATCGGTAAAACCACTGCGTGGCCTGTAGTTGGTTATAAGTGTTACTTGGAGGACCACCGCGGCACTGAGGGTTCCTCAAGGACCACCGATCCTCTGAGATGATTATGTGTTTACGATTAATTGTTGTAAACAGATTTGTTAAGCTGAGTTAGACTGTTAATTGCTTGTCTATTCACTTAGCTTTGTGCTAATCCCACCACTCTACTTCTTGCAGGTTATGTTTTGATATATTTTGGGCAAGAAGGTTGGAATTGAAAGAATGTTTGACGATGGTGTACTCTGATCATGTTTGAAACTTATGTTATGTTATGTTTTGGAAATTCATATAATGCCCAGTTTATGTATAATGTTTGGACCAATCTAACTTTTGTTATGTTGTAAATTATTATGTAAATCAATGATATTTGGACTCACGCTTTCAAGGTATATAAAAAAAAAATGGTTCTAAAATGAGGGGTGTTATAATTTGGTATCAGAGCATAGGTTTGGGTGAATTGAACATTGGTAAGGTGTTCAATCCCAAATCTATTTGTGTTAGTCAAACATTCCAAAGTGTGGGATTAGTTGATATGAAAAATTGGTTAGTATGTTAGGTACTAACAATTAACAAGCTGTGAGATGTGTTGTGATTACAGATATGGAAGATAATGAACACCCGACCAATACTCTCAATAATGCCTTTAGAATCGATGTTCCTCCTTCTGAGACTCTTAATGAGAGACACGGGCAGTCTGGTACCTCTGTTTCAGTGGGTGAGGAGACTGATAGGGATGATTATATGTTGCAGTTAGAGGATGAGCTGCAGGAACTTTGCAGATTTAGACAGAGAACTTTGGAAGCTGGATCTTCACAGCAAATTTCTCAGTCACATCCGATTGAGAGTAGTATTCCACCACCTGTGGTATCATCTTCCCAGATTCCGGTATCCCTACCGTTTCACTATCAGCAACCTTATGGTACATCTTCTCAGACTTCTATTCCATTAGCATCCTCTGGGCCTTACAGTTATCAGTTACCTTTGTTTCCACCATTAGCTCAGCAACAGCAAAAGGTTTGTTCTTTTAAAACCTTTATGGCCAGTAAACCATCGGAATATTCTGGTAGTAGTAATCCTTCCGTTACTTTAGATTGGCTGCGAGATATAGTAAGAAAATTTGAGGTTTGTAGGTGTGAAGAGGAAGTTAAAGTCCCTTATGCTGTTCAGCTTCTAAAGGGACAAGCCATGACCTGGTGGGATTCAATCACTGCAACTTTGACTCCTCAGCAAAGAGAATCGATCCGGTGGTTGGATTTCTACAATGAAATGTGTAAACAGTTTTGCTCTGAATTCGACATGTCTAGAATCAGACGGGAGTTTATGGAATTGCACATGACAGATCAAATGTCGATTGATGAACTTATTAATCAGTTTTCTAAAAAGTTAAGATTTGTTCAACAGTGGGTTCCGGATGATAAAACTAAGGTTGATCATTTTGTTGGAACCTTACCTCCACACTACCGAACTACTGTAAGATTAGCAGGTTCTCTTCCCCATGCTTTAAATTTAGCTCGTGCAGTAGACAGTGACATTCGAGCTCTATAACACCCTCCAAAATACCAAGGCATTTTTTTTACATTACGGAAGCGAACATTTAAATTACATCATAGGTTGCGTATAATACATATCAAAAGTGCAACCCAATATTCGTACAATCCTTAATACCAAATTATCATAATTTGTTAAGTACATACTTAGGTGTTATATTAAAATTCGACACAACATATTTTAAACCAAAACATATCCAAATCAGATTGCGGTGCCAAACATTCCTCAACCCATACTTCAAGTTACCCACAACCAAAGCTAAACCTGCAAGAAATAGAGAGGTGGGATTAGCACGAAGCTAAGTGAATAGATCCAAAACTATCAATCCAATTAGCTTAACAAATGTCTACAGCAAGTATTACACAGAATCAAGAAGGATCGGTGGTCCTTGGGATACACTCATACCGCGATGGTTCCCCAAGTAACACTTAAAACCAACTAAAGGCCAAGTCAGTGGTTAAACCGATAGTTTGGTACTAGTACTCCATACAACCTAATTCCAGTGTTCAACACATGTACAAAGCACTTACGTTGTCCAAAGTAGTAGTACACAAACCCAACACATTAGTTGACCCCCCAACAAATCAAATAGCCCACAACTATCATAGCATATAGGACATCAATAATCATTCAAGGGATAACCATCATGGCAATATGTTATCTAAGCAATCAATGCAATAAACCAAGTTTACCCGTTGTAACCATGTTGTTACAACTAACTTAGACTGAGAGTCCAAGATCCACTCACCCTTGACAATCACCGTCTTCACTCAAAAGTCTAATGTTATTGAGTCTTCGGTTTATCTGATAACATAAAAGAATTACAAGTTAATACCAATTCCATTGTATGCATAACTTGGTCTAGATACATAACAACAATTAAACATGCACTGAGTAGTATAATCGTGGTGTACGAGTCAATTAACACAAGTATTAGTAAGCAAGAATGTTAAACTCTGGGACATGTGGGAATCCGCCAAGAATCACAAGAATCCACCCGGATTCAGGTGAATCCGCCCGGATTCATGTTGAATCCGCCGGATTCCAGAGCATTTTTCAACCCCAAAGTGGACCAGACTAAAATCTAAGGAATCCGCCCCCGGAATCCGCCCAGATTCCCTTAAATCCGGCCCAAAATGGCCTGAATCCGCCGGATTTCTATGAATCCGGCCGAATTCTCCTGTCGTTTAGACCTGCACTTTTCTGCAAAAATACAACTCGAACCAAAACCACAATTTCTACAAACTCAGCTGAAATACACGATTTTAACAAGTAATTGACCTCTACTAACATGTATAAACATATAACAACAACAAACCACATCATCTAACATCCCATTCCATACATGCATCAATCTTTAAACCTATCAAAACCTAATTCTAGGGGTGTCAATCGGGTGAGTTAATCGGGTTTCGGGTTATTCGGGTCGGGTTATTCGGGTTTCGAAGTTTATAATCTAACCCGAAACTCAATTCAAATAAAGTCGGGTTATTCGGGTTACCTATTCGGGTTATTTGGGTTATTCATTTAACTCAAATAAGATGATATTTCAAATTTTCGTATTTTAAATAAACTTAAACTTTACAAAATGACAGTAATAGCTTGTATAAATCATAATGAATTACTTATATATGTATATTATATATGTATAAACCATAAATAACTTATATATAATATTATATTTTTTAAAATAAATAATTTATTAGCTTATTTGGGTTATTCGGGTTATTCAAGTTACCCGAATTGAAAAAAATTTATCCGAAACCCGACTCAAATAAGAAGCGGGTTATTCGGGTTATTTGGGTGGCCAAATAAGCTTGGAATTCGGGTTGAGTCGGGTCGGGTTTCGGGTTACCTATTCGGGTCGGGTTTTTTTGACACCCCTACCTAATTCATTCAATTCAACTAGCAACTTGAAGAACACTAGTACTTCATTCACATTAAACATGAAATCAGTTTATAATCATAACACAAACACATTCAAACATGAACTCACTCCATTTCGTCATTAATTTAACGTAATTCAACCAATTCAAGCATGAACATGAAAATGGGTTAAATCACTTACAATGGAGATGATAACAAGAAGAAGATGATGATGAAAGTCAGATTATATCCACCAGATTGTTAGATGTTCGTCCATTTTGATTTTCTTTTTAAATCGCAATAGGTTTCAAATGGAGGATGTGTTCTTAGTATTTTTAGGCATAAATCAGGGAATAAGAGAAATGGGGTCGACATATACATTCAGTCCAACTAATTTACAGTGTAAAATATACCCGTTCTAAATCTATTATCTGGAACCTGAAAACCGTTTGCGAGAAATATGTTTTATTATACCGTCAACTAAATTAATTTAAAACAATCAATAATTTATTTATCACAATAAGTCTTTTGACCATTTGACTTATAAATTTCAATTTCTCAATAAGACAAATTATCTCTAAATACAATTTAACTACAAATAAAGTAAGGAAAAATACCGTACTTTTACTAGGCCCAAATCGAGGATGTTACAAGCTCGAACTTTACAAAATAAAGAGAAAGCTTTGCAACGATCCAAAAGTGATTCTGGTAAAGGCAAACAGAAAAGCCAAGATAACCAGCAGAGCCGGAGATCTAATACTGGTAGAGGTTCAGTAGATAGACCTTGATGCAATAGATGTAAATCCAGCCATTATGGACCGTGTACATTACAGACTATCGGTGTATTAAATGTGGTGTATTTGGACATGCCGTGAAAGATTGTACTTATCCTAATAATGTCTGCTGGAATTGTCATAAAGAAGGTCATCGATCAGGAACTTGTCCAGAGGTTAAGAGATATGGAACGGGTGTGGTCGGAGGTTCTACATCTTCTGGCCAAAAGCGGAAGAATCCGCCACCTGCTGCTGGGAGAGCCTTTCAAATGATAGTCGATGAAGCTGTCACTACTGAGGACGTCATTACTGGTACTTTTCTCATTAATTCTGTATCAGCACGTGTGTTATTTGATTCTGGATCCAATTGTTCTTTTATATCTGTGCATTTCTGTGATAAGCTGAAATTTACTCCTTCCTTGATTACTAATCCTCTTGAGGTGGAAGTAGCGGATGGTAAAATGGTTCACGTTACCACATCGGTGACTGGAGCTAGTATATTTATAGAGGGTTATAAATTCCTAGTTTCTTTTCTTTTAATGCTAATTCCTGGTTTCGATGCGGTTATTGGAATGGATTGGTTGAGCCATAATAAAGCTGATATTTCATGTCATAAAAAGTTGATAAAAATCCCTATCTCTGCTGAGTCATATGTCATGGCTCGAGGGGAACGGGAGAAAGGTAGTATTCCATTGATTTCTTTAATGAAAGCTAGAAAATCTCTAGCTAAAGGTTGTGAGTCTTACCTGGCTTATGTGGTTGATGCTAAATTAGAAAGGAAACCTGTTTCTGATATCCGAGTAGTTTCTGAATACTCGGATGTTTTCCCTGAAGAATTACCTGGTTTGCCACCGGTTAGGGAGGTAGAATATCAAATTGATTTGATTCCTGGTTCAACTCCGGTAGCTAAAACTCCCTATAGATTAGGTCCTTCTGAAATCCGGGAAATGATTAACCAAATTCAGGAATTGTTAGATAAGGGTTTTATTAGACCCAGTTATTCTCCGTGGGGTGCACCTAATCTGTTTTTTAAAAAGAAAGATGGTACCCTTCGTATGTGTATTGGTTACCGAGAACTGAATAAAAGAACTGTTAAGAATAAGTATCCTCTGTCTAGAATTGATGAGTTGTTTGATCAGCTGCAGGGATCTTCATACTTTTCTAAAATTGATTTGAGGTCAGGTTATCACCAGGTATGGGTTCGTGAGGAAGATATTCCTACGACTGCTTTTCGTACCAGGTATGGTCACTATGAGTTTTTGGTTATGCCTTTTGGGTTGACTAATGCTCCCGCAGTTTTCATGGATTTAATGAATCGGGTATGTCGGCCTTTTCTTGATAAGCTTGTGATTGTCTTTATCGATGATATCTGGATCTATTCCAAATCTGAAACTGAACATGAAATGCCTTTAAGACTGGTTCTGGAAACTCTGAAAAGAGAACATTTGTATGCTAAATTTTCTAAATGCGAGTTCTGGCTTCGAGAAGTTCAGTTTTTGAGTCATGTGATTTGTGAAGATGGGGTAAAAGTTAATCCGTCTAAAGTCGAGGCTGTCATGAACTGGAATGCTCCAAAGACTTCCTCTGAAATTAAGAGTTTTCTTAGATTAGCAGGTTATTACAGAAAGTTTATTAAAGACTTTTCAAAGATTGCTGGTCCATTGACTAAATTAACTCGCAAAGATGTAAAGTTTCAGTGGGATGAACAACAAGAATCAGCTTTTCAAACTCTGAAGCAGTTGTTGTGTCAAGCTCCAGTGTTAGCACTGCCTAATGGTTCTGATAATTTTGTAGTATATTGTGATGCTTCTTATGCTGAATTGGGTTGTGTGTTAATGCAGTGAGATCGTGTTATCGCTTATGCTTCTCGTCGGTTGAAACCTCATGAAAAGAATTATCCTACTCATGACTTGGAGCTTGTAGCGGTTATTTTTGCGTTGAAAATCTGGAGACATTACTTATATGGCACTATATGTGTTATTTGTACAGATCACAAAAGTCTTCAGTATATGTTTTCTCATAAAGAACTTAACATGCGTCAACGCCGATGGTTGGAATTAATCAAAGACTATGATTGTGATATACGATATCATCCCGGGAAAGCCAATGTAGTTGCAGATGCTTTGAGTAGAAAAGGTACTTCTGACAGGATTTGTTTTATGCGGTTAGAAGTTTCTTTTGATTTGATAGAACAGTTAAAAGCTACTCAACTGGAAGCATTGCAGGATCAGAATTTAAAGTCAGAGATAATGTTGAAAAGAAAGGAATTTTGATTGATGATTCTCGGGGTTTGAAGACATTTCAGTCTCGAGTGTGGGTTCCATTGATTGGAGGACTTCGTGAGTTGATTTTGACTGAGGCTCACAAGTCTCGTTTATTTATTCACCCTGGAAGTACAAAGATGTACAATGATTTGAAACCGTTATATTGGTGGCCGACTATGAAAACTGACGTGGCACGGGTTGTTGAATCTTGTCATATATGTTCTCAAGTTAAAGCAGAACATCAGAAACCTTATTATTCATTGAGACAGCTTGAGATTCCAGAATGGAAGTGGGAACACCTGACAATGGATTTTGTTACTAAGCTACCCCAAACGCCACGTGGTAGTGATATGATTTAGGTGATTGTTGATAGTTTGACTAAGAGTGCTCACTTTTTAGCTACTAGTGAGACGGCATCTTTGACTCGATTTGCTCAGTTGTACATTAATGAAATTGTCTCGAGGCATGGGATTCCTTTATCTATTGTTTTTGACAGGGATTCTCGGTTTATATCTCGATTTTGGCAAAGTTTACTGCATGAGTTGGGTACCCGAGTAAACCTGAGTACAGCTTATCATCCTCATATCGATGGCCAGTTAGAACGTACTATTCAGACTCTGGAGGATATGCTGCGTGCTTGTGTGTTGGAATATGGTGGTTCTAGGGATTCTCATCTTCCATTGATTGAGTTTGCTTATAATAACTCTTATCATTCTAGTATTGGTATGCCTCCGTATGAAATGTTGTATCATCGTCGTTGTAGAACACCTACATGTTGGTTAGAGGCTGGTGAGAAACAGTTTGCGGGGCCAAATATTGTTCAAATTACAGCGGTTAAGGTTACTATTGCTCGAGAGAAATTGAAAGCTGCCAGAGACAGGCAGAAACAATATGTTGATCCTCGTCGTCGACCTGTTTCGTTTATTGAAGGTGAATTGGTTTATCTCAAAGTTTCTCCTTGGAAGGGTGTGATTCGATTTGGTAAGCGTGGAAAACTTGCTCCTAGATTCATTGGTCCATTCAGAATTCGGCAGGTTGTTAATGACCAGACTGTTATCTTAGATCTTCCTTCTTAATTATCTGGCATTCACGTACCTCTCATATTTGTTATTTGAGGAAATGTAATGTGGAGGATCAATCACAAATCCTTGCATTGCAAGATTTGAAAGTTGATCAAAGTCAAAAGTTGGTAGATGAACCCATTGAGCTATTAGACAGAAAGGTGACCAAACTGCGCAAGAAAGAGATTCCTATGGTATTGGTTAAATGGAAACATAGTTTAGGTCCCAATCTTACGTGGGAAACTGAGTCTACTATGAGATTGCGTTACCCTAGTTTGTTTGATCGTGATGAGATTTCGGGGACGAAATCTTCTTAAGGGGGGAAGATTTGTAATATCCGCCCTAAGGACCTAAGGGTATTCTGATAATTTTCCTAGCTTTAAATTGTTATTTAATGTGTAAGGAAATTTGTGCTCAATTGGAATAATTGCAACTAGTAATTATTATTTGTTTTAACTTTATATAGTTAACGGTAAAATAAAATTGTTGGAATCGTAAATGGTTTTTTGGTTCCAGACAATAGATTTAAAAGGGGACTGTTTTTAAGTGAATACGGGGTTGGTTAGAAAGTGGGCCGACCTATTTAACCAACTTTCCTAAATTGGAAACCTTACTTCCTTTGTATCTAAGAACTTCAAACCTAAAAACCTAGAGCTAAGAACTTCATACAAAGCTTGAAATCAGATTGTAGAGCTGTGATCTTGAGCTAGAATCAACCTCATCATCTTCTTTATTCCATTACCATCAAGTTGTAAGCTGATTTTTAAATTGTTCATAACTTGTTTGATTCAATTTGATGCATAACTGATTTTGTGATATATATATATATATATGTGTGTGTGTGTGTGTGTGTGTGTGTGTGTGTGTGTGTGTGTGTGTTTGTAAAGATGATAACTGATGCTATGAGTTGTGGTTGTTGTCAAATTAATATGGTTATGATGCCATAGAAACTGAGTTGTAAGTTTGAGTTTAAAAAAAATCTGGGTTTGGGTTTGCTGGTAGAGAAGACGCTGGTACAGGGATAGTACCCGACGGGTAAACCGGTTACCCGACGGGTAGTGTGTCAAAAACTGGGAACCCGGCTGGTAAACGGGTAATCCGGCAGCTCCCACAAACTTTAAAACTCGACATAGGTCTGTTGCCACTCAAAATTAAATCACCCGGTTGTTTCTATTGTTACGCGGCCGGTGGAGTGGACTACCCGGCGGGTAGTATGGGTACCCGGCGGGTACTAGCTGGTTTCCAGGATTTTGAGTTTAACTCCAAAACTTAGTGACTTTTATCTAATCACTAATAACAGTACTTCTTATGTTCTAAGTATGATTCAAGATATGTAGTATTCAATTACTTGATGTATATAACTGTATTGAGTTATACCAATTATGGATTGAGTGAACTTATTTAAATGTTATTGGGTTAATATTACATTTTTATATAAGTTGTACACTTATAGAATGAGTTACTAATTTGTAATTCTGTTGTGTTCTCATATCAACCGAAGACTCAATAATATAAGACTTCTGAGTTTGGATACTGAGATATTCAGGTGAGTGGACTCGTGACTCTCAGTGTAAATTGGTGTAACATGTTTGGTTACTACGAGTAAACATAGTTTTGATGTTTATAAACTGTTGATATGACTTGATACATATAATTATGTGAGATATAGCCTTTGGGCATTATATGCTGTAGAGGTCAACTACGGTTTGACTTGGTTGCTATAGGTTAGTCAACATAGATATTGTGAACATGTGTTGTGAGTAAGATTCTATGTTGTGTAAAGATAGAAATAAGTTATCGATAAAACCACTACGTGGCCTGTAGTTGGTTATAAGTGTTACTTGGAAGACCACCGCAGCACTGAGGGTTCCTCAAGGACCACCGATCCTCTGAGATGATTATGTGTTTACGATTAATTGTTGTAAACAGATTTGTTAAGCTGAGTTAGACTGTTAATTGCTTGTCTATTCACTTAGCTTCGTGCTAATCCCACCACTCTACTTCTTGCAGGCTATGTTTTGATATATTTTGGGCAAGAAGGTTGGAATTGAAAGAATGTTTGACGATGGTGTACTCTGATCATGTTTGAAACTTATGTTATGTTATGTTTTGGAAATTCATATAATGCCCAGTTTATGTATAATGTATGGACCAATCTAACTTTTGTTATGTTGTAAATTATTATGTAAATTAATGATATTTGGACTCACGCTTTCAAGGTAAAAGAAAAAAAAAATGGCTCCAAAATGAGGGGTGTTATACAATCCGTTCAATTTTGGGCAAAAAGTACTCATAACAAAATATTCTTTAACATTTCCATCTCTATCATTTCATCTCCATAAATGTGTAATTGTTTCTGTTTCTTTTGGTTTCCTTTCCTTTCCTCTCAAAAGAATACTCGAGAATGCAGTACATAATTTATATTCATTCCTCTTCTCTTCATTTTTTCCCTTTCTTCTTTGCTCTTCTACTCCACTCATTTGTAAACTCGAGAACAGTGGTGTAGTACATCTAAAAGATTGAGAAGCCATGCGAGTATTATACAGGCCCCAACTGCGAGGCCACTTATGTAGCTCATGTTATTTGACCAAGTCGATGCTAAATTTTTTACCCGCCTGCCGTATGATACAAGATCAAAGATCGTATCAAAAAAATTCTCTATAAAAACGCATCCTAATCCAATCGTTAGTGTGGCTAGGATAGTTAAAACATACGCTGGGGTCCTTAGCCACCCTTTTATCAATTTTACAGGGAGGAGGAGTGGTCCGGCAACAAGAATTATTCCGAAGGATACAGATTTACAGAATCTGAATAACAACTGTGGATAATTGATCGACGAGGAAGTACTCATATTTTTATGACTTTGTTTCACCGGTGATGGATATTGATGGTCTAAATGGATGTGTAATGGATATGGATGTGGATGATTAGTATATTGGATGTGGATGACAAATTGTCATCTATGGATTCACCCATTATGATCCGAAATACATATATACATGTAGATATACTAACATTGTAGACTTATTAATTGTATAAAATCATACTTATTTAAGTGGATCGTTCTTATATCTTGTGATCCTTAATAAAAATCTACTTTTCGCTTGTAATTTTTCATCATTTATTTTTAGAAACTTAATTTTCTTACACCCCATTAGTAGGTTAACACAGCGGAGGTAAAATTTAATTCTATAATACCTCGGAGGTCACTAACAGATGATAAAAAGTTATCAAAATGTGTCTATATATATAAAAACAATAAACAAAAGATAAGGGTTCATATCTTCAGAAAATATATTTTAAATGTATTTGGTAACAAATTATGTCAAGATTATCGTAACATTTAACATTTTTTTAATATCCAATAAATATTCAATAAGCTGCTCCATCCAGCGGATATGGATGTGGACGGATGATATACCATTATAATGGATATGGATATGGATGAAGAAAAATAAATTGATATGGATATGGATACAGGGTCGCCTGATCCATATCCGATCCATTGCCATCTATATTCCTAACTTTTAGGAGATGAAAAGATTTTCATTACTTCTGAAAATGGGTGATTTTGTTTCTCCTTGATACGAGGATGATCTCATTTGAAGTACAATGCTTTATTAATGATGTTAATGTTAATGCTTAATACTATGTCAAATGAAAGTGAAAAAAATGACATTTTGAAGATGTGACTTGTGAGCAACATTTTAATTGTGTGAATCATGACTTTTTACTTATTGTTAAAACAAAATAATGACATATTTTAAGGCCATTTCCAACCATGCATTTTAAATTTCATATCCCATACAATTCTATACTAAATTGATTAATTTATTAATGCATGCAACCAATAAAATATTTGATTAGACAATTAGAGGAGTGAATAGTGTTACTTCAAATATGGAGCATTCATCACCTTACTTCGAAAATTTCTCCAAATATGGAGTATGGTTGAAGAAGTATTTTTGCTCAAAACTTTAAATTTGGAGCAAAAGGTGTGTTTCGAGTAAAAGGTTGGAGATGGCCTAAGTTATACAGTATTTGTTTTAGGATCAACTTCTTTTTATTTCCATTATTACAATTGAATTCATCATTAAGTTGTGATATACTCATAATTGAAGTTACTTAGTTCTAGAATTAACCTTTTATCCATTTTCAGTACATTTGATCTCATCATTATAATTCGTGACATTAACATATACATAGAGAGCCTAATACAAAAGAGAATTGCTGAAATGTCATCGTCCGAATCTATTAATATGGACCGTTCGATGGGAAAGCTAATAAACCTCAGCAAAAAAGAAATTGAAATGCGTAAATTCGATGAATTCATTCAAAACTTGATCGATATCGACAAATCTCCACCCAAAGTTTTAATTGGAACATTACTATTAAGGGTCTCAAGAGTCATGACAAAAAGAAAACATGATTGAAAGATGGAGCGTCATAATTATCCAATGCTAGTGTGGTGAGACTCCTTTCAGTAGTATCTTAGAAATGTCATTTTACACTGTGTTCTTGAGTTGAAAATATGATAGAAAGGACGTAAAAATGAAGTTATGTTCCTGAGTTATTTCATGAAAGGAAAGAAAAGAGTAAATTGCATGAATAGTCCCTGTGGTTTACATACATTCTCACCGTTAGTCCCTGTACTTTGTTTGTTGCATGGATAGTCCAAAAACTCAAAAGTTGTTGCATGCTTAGTCCCTCCTCTACTTAAAATGACCAAAATACCCTTGGTGAAGCTATATATTTTGCTTGGTTTGAGGAGGGTATTTTGGTCATTTTAGGTAGAGGAGGGACTAACCATGCAACAACTTTTGAATTTTTGGACTGTCCATGCAACAAACAAAGTATGGGGACTAACGGTGAAAATGTGTGTAAACCACAGGGACCATTCATGCAATTTACTCGAAGGAAAAAGAAGGGGAAGGTAGTGGAAGGGGAACTCCCTATACATTAGTGTTCTACTAATTTCCTTCCATTTTTGGGATGAAGAGGAAGGAATATTTTATTCCTTTCATTTCCTTCTTACTATTGTATTCTCGAGTTTTAAAACAGAAGATAATAATTGAATGGAAATGAAAAGAAAAGGGGAAAAATTAAATCGAAAAGAATGTAATAGTAGCTATTGTATATGTATTTTTGAGTCAAATGAAAGTAAAAGTAAATAAATAAAATAAAATTTGGGTTTTACAATTTTACCCCTTTAAAACCAAGATATTAGTGGAGTCTATTATAAAGTTCAAGCTACCCAGAGTTTACCCTTTAAATTGGGTGAGTCTAAAAATTTTACATGATGTACAACGTAAATTAATATATGAGACCACTTGCAACGCGCCCTGCATGGGGCATTCTCAAGCCTCAAAACGCCCAGAACGTTTGCAATGGGGCGTTCTGGGTAGGGCGTTCTGAAGCCCAACCCGAGCAAAAAATGAGCATTCTATGCTTTTTCTTTTATTTTTTCTTTTCTTTCCAAGTTTTAAATCAAAATAAATAAATAAAACATTTCTAAAAATAAATTAATTAAATTGGTGGGGCCTAGGGGCAAATTGAGGTTGCTGATGTGGCGTCTCAGAATGACCATCACCATTGCAGGTGGTCTTACATATATAGTGACAATTTTCCTTAAGTGTTAATAATTGCATCTCTTGAACGGTCATTATTCCCTTACATATATAGTGTGGTCTTACATATATGGTGACAATTTTCCTTAAGTGTTAATAATTGCATCTCTTGAACGGTCATTATTCCCTTACATATATAGTGACAATTTTTCTTAAGTGTTAATAATTGCATCTCTTGAATAGTTGAACATATGCGCACGTTTATTAGTGACAGTTAATTATGTCACTAATGCAGATTGTCACATATTTTGAACAATTGACATGTAAATGACCCACCAAATTCTGTCCACTATTGCGAACAATCAAAAATAACACATCTTAATTTACATTCACAATATTTATTTACACGAGTAGTTTTTAACCCGCGCGTTGCTGCGGAACAAAATTTATAATATTTTATAGAGTAAATTATTTGAATCGTCCATGTGGTTTTCAATTTATTCCATAGGTCGTCCCTGACTTCCAAAAAGTATTTGAATAGTCCATTTTTTGAAACTTTTGGTCAACGATAGTCCAAAATGGACTATTTAAATAATTTATTTTTTTAAAGTTTTGTTCACCAGTAGTCCATTTTGGACTACTGATGAACAAAAGTTTCAAAAAATGGACTATTCGAATACTTTTTGGAAGGCATGGATGACCTATGGAACAAATTGAAAACCACATGGACGATTTAAATAATTTACTCTATTTTATAAAATAATTTGATATATACATAATTTATAATGGAGTGTTTCGTATGTAGTCAAATTAAGGAGCTATGTATGGACGTAAATTTGATGTTTATTGGTCAATTATTTTATCCGCCAAGACAATAAAATTACCTATAATATTTATTGTATTTACCTTATAATTAGATGTATACAGGTTTTATTTATTGATCACAAAATTACGTTAAAGTTGTTGTAGATTTGTATAAGGAGTTTAATCTATATGACTTTTATAGCATATCCACATAAAAATGAATATTAACAATTTTTACCAATACTCATTTCTCTCTATTCTTTCCTGACACCCCACATACCTATATAACCATAATCAAGTCATTTTATGCAACCTTTTACTAATTATGAATAATTTCTTACTATGCTTTTAAATATATCGTACTATACGCTATTAGATTACTCGTATTTTAGAGTGATGTATATTAAAACAAACAAAAGAAGTGAAGTGAAGAGAAAAAGAGAAAGCAATGTGTAACAAATTGATTGGTCATGTAATATATATTCATTATTAACATTTAAGCTAATTCTTCAAATATGAAGCTAAAAATATATATAAATCTTGTGCTCCATACCATGTATCTCATGATCAACATGGTTGCCATTCTACTATAAAAAAACCTATAAATAATTATCAAACATTAATAACACTGTTAGTGTTAAATAAAATAAATCTAAACTATAATTTTTTTTGTTATTTCGAGTTAATCAATTAATTAAAAGACATCACGCTGATTAGTCGAATGTTTGAAAGTTTATGTAAGAAATAATATATGCAATTTACAAAAAATACAATTTGAAAATTATAAATATAATATAAATATCTATAATTGTATTTGAATTGTAAAGTAACATACACAAAAAGTTTTAACTAAAATATTTTTATGGCTATATATGAATTATATTATAATTAAGTTATTAAGTTAAGTCATCTAAAATAAATATTATTATATATTACTTTAATAAAACAATAAAAATAATAATGAAATAGAAAAATAATAAATGTACTATTCATTTAATAGTAAATTCACCACTCCAGTCATCTAAAATAAATATTATTATATATTACTTTAATAAAACAATAAAAATAATAATGAAATAGAGAAATAATAAATGTACTATTCATTTAATAGTAAATTCACCACTCCGGTGAATACTATACTTTCAATTCACAATATTTTCCCTTCATTATATCTAAAAACAAGTTAAATTGTACGTGTGTACTCCCCGCATCTCCAAACTCACTATAACTTAACCTGAACTTCCTTTCGTCTCGAATTAAATTAATAGTTTGCAAAGTTAATTGAACATACAAATAATGAATTGAAGTAAAGTAGAATCTACATATATAGGGTAATATGTATATACTAAAATTTTATTTGATGCAAGAATCTGGTCATTTAATTCATGCATATGTTTTAACAGTTAATTTGTTACATCAAATTTAGTGCAACATTTAACATGTTTATCATGTGAGGGGTGATTCGTACACCACTCTTTTTTATCCACATCACCTTTTCTGCTTTACAGTGTTGTACAATACAACACAATCAAACATATTTGATGGTGTATAAATAAAAAATCCATTTTTTATCTGCCACTTGTTTGGAAATGTAATTAGAAAAAACTTTATATATACTACAGTATTTGTTTTAGTTGGAAAAGATAATCCTCCGTGAGAAAAAAAACATCCCCTATTTACAATTTTCATGTTATTGGAGATAAAAAAAAACACAACAAAAATAAATTTTATGCAAAATGATTGGAGACAAGTTTGTAATTTGTAAACAACGAGGTGGGAAACCGGAAGAATCCAAAGCCCACACAACTTATAAAAATAGAAACCCATTTTGACATGAAAAACCACTAAACCCAAACCTCGAATTCATCATCAACATGTACCTTATGCATTAAACGTTGTACATTAACTACACCAAATCATTTTTACCTCTAAAAAGATAAAAAGAAATCCGTTTTCAAATTTCTTCCTTTTGACTGGTGTTTCTTGAGTGTGATCAATCGTCCCTTTTGCCAGCTCATCTCCAAATTCTACTTTTTTCTTCTTCTCCTTCTTTGCTGTCATCATAATCATCATCATGCCACAACTAGTTTACTGTGTGTCTATGTGTACTTATTTAATTTTAATGATTAAATTTTAAGATCCAATTTCTATTTTTGCTTAAATGAAGATTCTTGATCAATCTTGATCTTTTGTTAACTTTTATTATTTTGTGATCAAAATTTGTTACCTTTTTATATAACCCAAATTGATATTTTTTTCCCCTAAGAAAAGGGTGTTGTTATTTTGTGATAAAAATTGTATCTTTTGTTCAACCCAATTTGATTTCAGATGAAGAGTTGAAAGGGGTATTGTAATTTTGTGCAAAAATTGTATCTTTTCTAACCAATTTGATTGAAGTATTTGTTATTATTATTGTGAATATATTTTGTGATTCTTTTTATCAACCCAATTTGATTTAAGAAGAAAGATAGAAAAAGGTGGTGTTATTTTGTAGGAAAAATTGTATCTTTAAATGTACCCAATTTGATTTAAGAAGAAAGAATACAAAAAAAAAGGGTATTGTTTTATGGCGTCAATTCCTGGAGGTTTGAGTTCAGGTTCAAGTTCAAGTTCTGGGTTTCAATCCCCTTTTGGTGATACAACTTTTACTAAAGTGTTTGTTGGTGGGCTGGCTTGGGAGACTCAAAGTGAAACCATGCGCCAATATTTTGAGCAATTTGGAGAGATTCTTGAAGCTGTTGTGATCACTGATAAGAACACTGGCAGATCAAAGGGTTATGGTTTTGTGAGTTTTCTCTTATTTTTTTCTTTGTTATAATGGGTCAGTATCTAGTTATTTACTTATTCATCATATGAGGTTCTTTTGTGTGTGTGTGTGTGTGTGTGAGGAAAATGGTATTTTTAATACTCAAATTTAGCCACTCCATAAGTTAAATAAGTTACTAGGTGCTTAGTGTTATGAAGTATTCAAGGGGAAATATAGTTCCTTGCTATAGCTGCTATTGTCAAATGCTATCATAGTTTGATCAACTCTTGTGGAGTTATAGTCTAGAGTCTATCTAGAAGAACATGATCATGGGTCATTATAGCTATCAGAACACTGCAACATAGTAAAGCTGTCAACTATGTGAATGAGAATAAAGATGTTATCATATAGTCGATTGACTTGTTTTCGATGATGGTATCTTCATGGAGGGTTTAGGTGACTTTTCGTGATCCTGAATCCGCTGGCAAAGCATGCATTGATCCAGCTCCAATCATTGATGGTAGGCGGGCGAATTGTAATTTGGCTTCACTTGGACGGCCTCGTCCTACATTGTCTATTGGTAAGAGATTGTTGTAACAGAACTGATTATCGTGATAAATGTTATATTACCAAACTAACCCAAACATGTGATAATTTATTTAAATCGGAGGGAAATCAATTTATTTTCTTTTATAAAGCATTGAATTTTATTTTTACAATCTTGGTATTAGGACATATGACATCACCAATGCCTTATGCTGGAGGCATGCAAACTACTCGTGTGCCTTCTATTGGAGGCTATGGCTACCAACAACCATTTTTTTATACCTATCGACAAGGATCAGTGTATCCTTCATACCCGTAAGTTTTATTATCCATTTTTTTAATGTTCTCATTGAGTTCATTTGTTTATGGAAGCCTCGAAAACAGTTGACGGATAAATGAGTTAAGGTAAAGCTATTTCTATATCTCGAAGGTTCTATAGAGAAAATGTTGTTTTTTCTGATGTTTGTGTTTTTTTGGTGCAGGTATGGAACATATGGTCCAGAATACGTCTATCCACAGGTCAATAGTCTTCCAAAACTGCTAGATGTAGGTGGAAAATTCGACCCATTTACTTATAAATGGGTTCATTTATGCTATGATATATCTCTAACGGTATACCTGGAAATAGCCAAACTGTTCGAACGAGTGAAGATTGCCTAAAGTGTATTTTTTATGCATAAACCTCCAAAAATGATGTGACACTATAATTATATGAGAAAAATCAAATTTTGGACAGAGAGTGATTCGGGTCAACCCAACCCGACCCAAAGCCCTAAACCAAGATGCATCTGTATGAGCGAAACCTTTTATGACCTGATAGGCCGTTAGACAATCAGTCATTTTTGCCAACTCTACTGCGAGCCATTAAAAAAGGAAGTTTATGCGAGATATGAGCAATCTATTGAGTTCTTTGCTGTTTTGCTTATTGATAGGGCACTTACCACCCATATACAAGTCAGCAGTATCTTCAGATGTATGGAGCAGCTAATACACTATATCCTTATAATCAAATGGGTCAAATCACTCCGGCGGGTCAAGGCTACACGGCCTTTCAGGGTTACACGTTACCTGGTCATCAGATTGTGCAATTTGGTGGACCGGGTGTGAATGCAACAACTACTTCATCTATTAGGACTATTCAAGCGGCATATCCAACAGGCAACTTGTTTTCTTTAAAAATAAGTTGTTTTTCTTTTTTAAGAAGTAAGTAGTGCCGCCCATGTGATAAAGACTTTTTTGGTATTATTAGGTGTTGCAGCACCTGTTCAAGGACAACAATTTGTAGTTCCCACTCCTTCACCCCAAATCATGCAAGGTGGTGGGTCTGACCAAAGTGGAGGATGAGTCACTGGTTAAAAGGCAAGTAATTTTACTGAAAATTTCTTGTCAAACTTAGAGGTGGCAACATGGGCAGATCGGGTGGGGGGTAACGGGCCAAAATACATTTCGATAGAAACATGTAAGTATTTTTTAGTGCTAAGCAAAACGCACCTGGTAAGGTTAACTGCGAACAATTTTGTCCATTTTTGAATATATATAGAATTATTATCGCATTAATGATAATGACAAAACTATATCTTTACATAATAATTTCGTATAAAACGAGTTTAGAAGGTTGTACGCATTAGAAATACACTTTTGGTAACATCTGACCTGTTTGACTCAAATGTCTGTAACCCTTTAGTTAATTTAGTTTGATTTGATACATTCGATCTGTTTGAGATAAACATAACCCAAATTGACCCATTTATTGGTAAATGGGTCGATAAGCCACATATAAAGAATATGTTGTCGTTTTGTAAGCTTTTATCTGTGTATGATTACTATATAGTGAGATATCTTTTACAGGTATCCATAGATTGCAGCGGGACTAAGAACGGCAGTACTGCTACTTGAGTGGCGGGCTTCAAATCTAGCCTTGCAAATTACTTGTTTTGCATTTTAGAGGTACACATTTGGTTTCATGTGTTGGGAGGATTAACTTAAACCCTCACGTATCTACTAAGCAAACGCACGCTAGAAAATATAAACAACGAAAAGACAAAGTAATCGACAATAATAAAGAGCACAACTGTAAATCGGGCTTAATCGGTGTGATCAAGCTTAACCCACGGACAAACTAGAGAGAATATCTTATTAGGGCTAAACTGCCTCATAAACTTGGAACTTAGGGTTTGCAATTATGTAGATATCTATACATAGAGGTGAAATTAGGTAAACTTGATGCATAACTTGTCGTTGTAGTGCATTCCCTGAATTGTCATGGTAGTCCACTCATGGGGGCCAAAATTTGACAAGATGAAATCATTTATATAACTTTTCCTTTAGTCTCAACCTTACAACGAGCTTGTATACTTAACTTGATGCATAACTTGTCGTTGTAGTGCATTCCCTGAATTGTCATGGTAGTCCACTCATGGGGGCCAAAATTTGACAAGATGAAATCATTAATATATGCGTTTCCTTTAGTCTCAACCTTACAACGAGCTTGTATACTTACTGCTATGAGATATTTTTCGTGATATTTGAAGAGAACACGTGAGGTTGCTTTATATAAAGAATCATTTGTAGGTGCTGGCGACACTTATAAGGCATTTTAAGAAGTGTTTGGATGGGTGTATCGAAATTTATTTCAAATTATTGAGAGTTGTGACTTTTATGTAGATTATTTGTTCATAAATCTTCATGATTAATTTTAACCGATTATTACTCAATAGTTAGTTTAACCGCACATCCAAACACCTTTTAAACCATGCCATTCTTCTTATACCATATAAAATCGACTAAAAGATTTTGAGTTAGAGACAACAAAATCTTGAATAACAGATAGATTAGATACTTCTGATACCTTTACAGTATTGCCACTGGTAGGGCTATTTTCTTGTGAGTGGCCTTTGTCGAAGAAATTTCTGGTGGTGGTGTGGGTGGGGGCACTACTTGTTTAGTTATTTGCAGTTCCTATAGCCCTTGTGGTTCTTGGCCTCCCCACATGGGCCTAGGGACCAACTTTCATAATTAAAAAAAAAAAAAAAAAACAGACTTTTTGTCCTTATGAGCGACAAAACAAAATAATACAGTAAGTGCTAGCGATTCCCTACTCAGTACTCACTGTTCATTTTTCGCTTTTTATTCTTGAAACGTCGCTGCATTACTACTTGCATCAAAATGGAACGTCACTGCGATTCCCTACTCAGTACTCACTCTTCATTTTCACTTTTATTTTACTAAAATGACTTTGGTTGATGTTTTGTGGTATGCAGGTCATTTTTACCAGAGAAATCATGGATTGGGAAATCCAATTATGTGAAAAGACTCTTTTGGTCCTCTCTCGCTCTGCCAGCGTCATGAGGGGCAAAGAAATCGTCACCCGAAGCTGGAATAGGTTTCTGGCATGCATTTGCATACACCATTTTGTGAAACTGACAAAGCCCGTCATTTTGGGTTTGTGTATATGCATTGGTCAAAGTCTACGATGCTATGTATTAGTGTCGTTTGTATCATTGTTCACGTTTCGTTTCTTTTAGTTTTCAAATTGTATTTATGATAATTAGAGCCTGGTTTTCAAGGGTGAAAATTCAGGATCTTTTTTGTTAAAAGAAGTCAATTTCCTGTCAGATTTTTTTGTGTCTCAATTGTATTCATGGGCCAAAATAACAAACTTTAGAAAATAGAGTACTAATCATTGTTTGAAAAGCATATATTTTATTAGTTATTGATATTTGATTGTTTACTGAACGTGGTAACAACTATCCTGAAAACGAATATACAAAGAGGCAAGAGCTAAGAGTTGAGAGTTAAGACTGATTTGATGCATAACAAAGAAAATACATTAATTTTCTACATCTGTCTATTCAAATCTTGGAACACTAAAGTAAAACAAATACTAATATTAAGACTGATTTGATGCATAACAAAGAAAATACATTAATTTTCTACATCTGTCTATTCAAATCTTGGAGCACTAAAGTAAATCAAATAATAGCTTGTGATAAGGTTACGATATTTTAGCCAATCTGATGCGGTTAAAAACGGTCATGTATTACACGGGTTCAAGACCTAATGATATATATTGTGAATCTTCTTTTTGTTATACATCGAAATTTTTCTTAAAAATAATATGTAGACTTAAATTTGTAAATTTAAAAATAAGTCTAAAGATTGGATCACTTAATAGTTTGCAAAATGACATCTTTAGGTTTATATAACGTGTAGGGTTCCTAGGAGAATGTCTCAAATGAGGAGAATGAGGGAAATGTCAAATTCGCCGCATTTTAGGATAAAATTGTCGCTCAGATTCACTGCATCTTACAAACGGAACACTGGATTTTAGCAACATTTCATTTTTCATGTTTATACTAACAAATTTTAGTGCATTAACAACACGGCATTTTACATATACAAATTTGTTACTAAAATGCAATGAACTTGACTTTCCTCATTTCCTTCATTCGAGGCATTCCCTTCCGATCATTAACCTTGTATAATTAGGTCTGCTTAATATTACTTTTATTTTTCGTTGTTCACATTTTTTCTAATCAAATAGTTTTTTTAATAAGATAAGATTCTAGTTTATATGTAAATCTAAATAATATTAATAAATAAATAAATATATTACTGTAGTAATTAAACCGTTAAATGGCTTCCCTTGCGTTTCTTAGAAGTGTTCAAAGTATCCGTATCCGAATCCGAAATTCAAAATAACTGTGACACCCGCCAAATTAGGACATTTATTTGTGCCTAACTATATTGTAATTACATGTATTTAGTTTTGTAATAGGCTAAATATGTGTAACATTTCGTATATTTATATATATACGTGTACGCGATTAAGTTAATCGTGCAATTTCGGGTCGGATGAATATCCGACAACACAAATATGGACATTGGTGTAACAATTATTAAATAATATGAATTTATTTAATAACATCGTTATTTACTTTATATTATTACGATAATATATAAAACCTATTACGTTTTGTTTAAAACGTAATCGACGCGACAAAAACGCGCGAAACGCGCCCGACAATCGAACGGAACCCGAATTATATTTTAATGACTTAAAATAAATTATTCTGAATAAAACTTCTATTAAAAATATCGTGATTTAAATCGTTAACGAAACGTAATAAATAAAACGCTACGCGATTTATCGGATGACGAAACGAACAGGTGAACGGGCACCGCGCGTAACATAAACTTGGGGAACAAATTTAGACAACCCACACCTCATGTGGGACCCATGAAAACCGGCCAAGACATGGCACACCATGTCTTGACCATTTTCCCCCTTTTGCTTCTTTTATACTCCAAGCCCATACACCTTCATTCATTCACCATACTCCCTCAATCACACTCTCTACTCCCCTCCTCCTCTCTCCATCGGTTTCTCCCTCTCTCCAACAGCCAAGAACAACCACCCCAGCCTCACCATTCCACCACCACAAACCACCATCGACCGCCACGTCGGAAATTCAAGAAACGCGAAGAAACGAGCTTACTAGCTTCTTCTTCTTCTTCTTCTCGGTTCTACAAGCTTTGTAAGAACTTCGTTTCTCTTGTATTATACTTATAACTCATATATTAACATGATTTAGTGTCTCCACAACAAGAATATGTCCAAATACTATGTCGAAACTCGTTTTCGAAACACCCGAACTTAATCAGTTTTCTGAGCTGCAACTTTACTCAACTTTAACTAATTTTTTTCGAACTCGTTTCTCAACTAAAATGGATGAATCTTAGCTCTAAAATGAAGTTCAAGAAGTTAGCTTTCCAACAAAATTAGTTTCATAATTTTTCGACTCCGTTTACTACCCGAAACGGAAAAATAAAACAACATATACTTACTGTTCCGGCGGACATAAAATTACAACTTCTCGAGACCATATCTCGAGTTCTATAGCTCGAAAATGCGTGAGATTTTTTCCTACGAACTACAAATTGTGTTAACATAAAAAAGTTCTTCTATGTCGTTTCCTGAAAATACACGGATTTTGCTCAGTAATTAGGTTTATGCACTTGTATCCGGATTGGTCATTATTGGACCTCAGGGGATTTATCAATTTATTTAGCCGACTAGATGAAGCCTAAAAATCATGGAAAATTTTGGTAAAATAAGACATAGATGATTACCTGTGATTTTTCTTGGGATTTATTTCAGACTTTAACTTGGTGAAAACGAGCCTCGAAATGAAATGATCTGTCAAACATGACCACATGGACTATTTTGGTAATTTCACGAAAACGACGCTTTCGGTTAACCATAAAACGCAACGATAATTTTTATAAGCTTTACAAACATATTTAAGACTTGTCTAAAAGTTTCGGGTCAAACCGAACACATTTGACCACGTTCAGAAACTCGGAAACACATAACAGTCCTAGTGTCGCTTCGGGCCCAAATCCGATAGCGACACTAAGCTTGTGTCGCTATACCACTCATGTGTCGCATAGTGCGACACTAGCCCTGTGTCGCTAAAACCAATTGAGTGTCGCTACTGCGACACTAAACATGTGTCACTATTTTATCTAAATGTCGCAACATGCGACACTCAGCCGAGTGTCGCCATATCCTATTGTCACAAACTGCGATACTAAACTTTGTGTCGCTAATAATTTGAATGTCACATACTGCGACACTATTACGTGTGTCGTATACTTATAAGTTCTGACACCTACGACACTAAGCCTAGTGTCGCAACATCCCAATTTTTCATAACTAGCGACACTGACCTCAGTGTCGCACTCTAGTGTCGCTACCCAGTGTCGCCATCCAGTGTTGCCATCCAGTGTCGCATAAAACAGAAGCTTGAAAATTTATTTTTCACTAAGTATTGAATATGTACAACAACTAAACTTTATACGATGATATTCATACGTGAAATACATATACTTTCATAAGTATAAGATACAACGAAACATACTAATAATAATACGTTAGAGATTAATATTACAAACCATCACCAACGGGCCGTACACATTTATAATTACAAACTTACCACAAAACACTTGGACATTAACTAGTTGAGTGGTCAACTAGCCTAGATGACCTTTCGAGACATCTACTTACATACAACCTTATGCGTTTAGGGCGCTAGAAGGTTGCGGGTTCGGAGAACCTACTTGTTGATTATTACATTCGGATACTCGTTTATTTATATAAACGTAGCTTGCTTCAAGACTCAAGTGAGTCTCATAGCCCCACTTTTATTGTTTTCCAGCTTTTAAGCTTTGGGGTGAGATTACAATGCTTCGTTTTACATGTGAACACAAGTACGGAAACTTTATTACGAATTGCATGAGTTGTTTTACTTACTAATCCACGAAAGTCCTCTATTATCATAGTTTCGTTAGTATGGATTTAGCGTGAGTATTAATGAATAGATCTATTTGGGATTGACCATCCCCGTCGGGGTTAGTAGCACAAACTGGTCAAACGGACGCATTAGTATTTGATCCTAACGAGTGTACAGGATTAGGCACTCGCGGAGGCACTATATGGTACTTGATTGTACTGCACTCATAACGGTTAAGCTTCGGACTATGGGCTCATGGCAATAGTACATACTTTTATTTGCATACGTGCAACGCTTACAAATCTTGTGGTTCACACTTATACTTTTACTGATAAACCTATGAGCTCACCAACAATATTGTTGACCTTTTTAGCGTGTAAACTCAGGTACACAGCAGCAGTAGGACTGCTACCTCAGGAACAATAGCTCGAGTCGCATGATTTACAAACATCCAGAGATTTTCTTGCGTTATTATTTTGTATTAGTGATTATGTACTCTAATCTCTAGGCTTTCCACGAACTCGCAGTTATGTAAACATTTTGATATCAATGTAATATTTTGTACTATTTTCAAAACGTCTCATATAGAGTCGTTCAATGTAATCTTGGTGTAATTATATTTGATTAGTCGTGCCCCGTGCTTTGCTTCCGCTGTACGAATTTGGGGGTGCGACAGATTAGAATCAGAGCCTAAGGTTATAGCGAACTATGTCGCATTAGTGAGCCTAGACTATGACCGTTAGGGTAGTATTCCTTATTAAGTATGACTGGTTCAGGAATTGCATCATTCGAGTTTAATTTAACATAGCATGATCAACTATGTACAATTAAATAAGAATCGATGTAAGGTCTGAAATGGTTATGGTAAACATGGATACAATAGCAGACTTCGATTACGATGGAAACAGGACCAAACGCTTATACGTGCTAAGTATACTTTTTAGGCTATTGTATATTATATATATAAATGGGCATTACTCACTAATACCTTTACCACAGAACATGACAAACTCTTCCGCTGTACCATCACCTAATCGCGAGGAAGATTCTGCTTCGCACACTTCCTATCACTCTTATCCTTCGGGATCGCGTACGATACGCACGGCTAGGTCACCACGAGCTAGTCCTTACTCCACCCACACCACCACTAATAACACCACTGCTAGAGCACGCCTACGGGCAGTCGCCTACCAATGGGGCTGGCTACCTGTTGCTCTCGCTACTTGGAGATTTGAACACGACATACAAATCACTGATGAGGTTGAAGGGCCCTCAAACATGGACATCTCTCCATACACTCAAGAGCCCGTTCACCTTACTGTCCCAGTGTTAGCTGCTCGAGTGCAACGTCATGAAAGTAGGCTGCACAACATGGAAATAGAACAACATGAAACCCGCTCAAGTGGATGAACTTGGCGCAAGGCAGTATTACACAAATGTACCAGGACCAGGAAGAAGTTACCGAAACCATGGGTATTGTTCACAATCATGTAATCGGCAACAGAAACGAGATCTCATTGTTACAAACTAGGCTAGAACAGTGTGAGACATGCTTATGGGAAACCGATGATCATTCACGCTCGCTGGAGCAACGCTTGGCAACGGCTGAAGAAACTCTCAGAATGGTTAGCAGACTTACGGTAACTATGGAACGAGTCGTCATGCTACTTCCACCACCAAATCCACGTCAGGATTAGTTTAGTACTCTATTTGTAATCTATTGAGGCGGGATGTGCTCAACTATTAGCTTTTGTAAACCTTTGTAATTCGTCCTCATGTAACAGTTCTCGGCATCTTTTGTAAACCTCTAATCTTGTAACCTTTTGAAACTCGCACCTCTAATGATTACTAATCTTAATTATCCTGCGATTTGATTGTCACTTTGTGCTGTTGTATATTACCTCCTTATATATACATCTGTGATAGTCATAATCTTTGTGCAAAATCTCATATACCTTTTACTTTCTTTTAAAGAATTATGCCGCCACGAAGACGAACTTATAGCCAAACTGAAATAGCCCAACTCGTCTCCCAAGGAGTAGCTGTCGCACCCCCAAATTATGATGCGGAAGCGGGTCAATTCGGGGCGCGACTAATCAATAATCACAAGCACATAAGATACATAATGAACGACCACTACATGCTTCGTTTACAAATACATTGATATTATAAAGGTTTTACACAGTTATAATATAGTTTACAAAAGCCCCTTGAGTCAAATGATAGAGATTCTATAGCATAACTAAATTATACAAAATATAGTAATGCATGACAATCTCTTGATGTTTGAATGCGACTCGAACTAATGGGCATCCTGAGTGGCAGTCCTACTACTGCTGAGTACCTGAGAACACATGCTAAAAGGTCAGCTATAAAGCTGGTGAGCTCACAGGTTTAATAATAAGTATCAATGTATGAACCGCAAGACTTAATATGAATATTTGTAATTAAACAAATAAGTAAATGATAATGATGTATATAACTGTCATGAGCACATAGTCTGAGCTTAACTGAGGTGTCAGGATCACAATTAAGTGCCTGAGCGAGGGTGCCTCTATGCGTGTGCCTAATCAACACACGTATGAACAAATGATAATGCGTCCGTTTGACCAGTCAGTGCTTGCTGACCCGGACGGGGATTGTCAGTCCCATATGGTACCATACACTAACATTCACGCTATAAAGTATTACCAAACTATGCTATTGAGGACTTATGATGATTAGATGAATAACTCATACAGAATATAGCGATATTTGATACTTGCGTTCACATGTAAAACAAAACAGGCATGTATTCTCACCCCTAGAGTAAAAATAGTAAAATAGGGGCTATGAGACTCACCTGAGCCTAATGAGTTGTTAACAAGTAATAATGATGTTGTTCAAGAGTAATGATGTCGTCTCCTACGACTGAAACCTGCTGGGCGTCCTAAACGCGCAAGGTTTAATGATTAGATGTGGAAACCTGCCGGGCGTATTAAACGCGCAAGGTTTTAATGATTCAGATGTCTCAACAGACCATCTATGCTAGTTGTTCATCCAACTAGTTATGTCCAAATCGATTGGTTACTGTTTATGTTTGAAATCCAATTAAGTTTGTAGTTTGTAAAAGTGTACGGCCCATTGGTGACGGAATTGAAATCATATTTAAAAATACAATTTTTGTACTTGTTTCTAATTGATTTCATGAACTTTAGATACTTATTTAGCTTGAAATTGATCTCATATGTTAAGGTTAAAGTTTGAGGAAGAAAATATGAAAAGATGGTGCATTTTGTTGATTTGACTATGTTGCACCGTTTTGGCCATAACTCCTTCATACGAACTCGGATTTAGGTGATCAAGCTGCCCAAACAACCGTGACTCAGAGGACTACAAAAATACAAAATATGGTGGGTTGGAAGCATGTCACCCATCCGGGTGAGGCTTCATACCCGTCCGGGTGGAGTTTCATACCCGTTCGGGTGGGGTTTCATACCCGTTCGGGTGAGGTCTGTTTTCCAATCTGTTCGTGCGATTTTTAGTATAACCAAGTTTTGATTCGGTTTTTGGGACATAATCAGTTTGTGGAACAATCAAGCATGCTAATATATGTATTTTAAACATGTAATATCAAAGAAAAAGTGTGCGATTTCTTACGTATAAAATTGTAACCGAAAATGATGATGATGGAGTAAGAAGATGAAGATGATGTTGATGATGATGATGATTCCAGCGATGATGATGATTATGCTTGATGCTTCTGATCTTGTTGTTGTTTTTGAAAGTGAAAGAGAACCGAGAGAGATAGAGAAAAGATTGAAAAAAAAATGAAATGGAAAGGAGGGTGTTTGGCCGGCTTGTAGTCCACGGGCAAGATCCACATTTTGTGGATCTTGTCCAGCCCAATAATGCACGCAGAGTGGTATTAAACCCGTGTTTGTTTACCCGATCGTAAAAGTAGTATAATGTTTTTAATTGATAAATTTCTAAAAATGATATCGTATTTACTTTTATTTGAAGTATTTTATAAAAATACTTTTAGTGAGATATAAAAATATATCTTTGTTTTATGTTTGAGAGACGGATACGGTTTGAGTGGTTTCGTCGCGTTTGAGTAAAATGAAATAAAACGAAATGTGTTTTATTTTAATCAAAGTGATTAGTAACTATTATTTCCAATAATAATACATTGCTTATGAGTTATGTCATGACCCTTTGATTTGTACGATACGAAACACTTTATATATTATATAAATAATATAAAATAAATAATGAGTTATTAAATAATAGTTTCCATATTACTTAATATTTGTTTTTCACCAACGCCGTATAAATGAATCGGAATTTGGTCGATTTTGATAATGCACGATTAAATATAATCGCGTACTGATATATATTCAACAATATATATATTGATACATACAATTAGCCTAATACATAGAACTAATCACATGTATTTCTAAATGATTAGGAACTAAAAACTAGTCCTAATTTGACGGGTGTCACATTCTCCCCTTGTTAAGAGAATTTCGTCCCGAAATTCAGCTCTGAGTTGGTGCGTGAGCGGAGTCTGAAAATAGATGGGGATACTTGAGTCGCATCTGGTCTTTCCGTTCCCAGGTGAATTCCGGACCACGCCGCGAATCCCACCGAATTTTGACAATAGGGATACGACTTTGCTTAAGCTGTTTGACCTCACGGTCCATGATCTCCACTGGTGTCTCGACAAAATGAAGTTTGTCGTCAATTTGAATTTCCTCGAGCGGAATAATGAGTGTCTCGTCGGACATGCATTTCTTTAGGTTAGAAATGTGAAATGTGAGATGCACGCTACTGAGCTCTGGAGGTAGCTGCAATCGATATGCGACTGGACCAATCCTCTCAAGGATTTCAAAAGGTCCGATGTATCTAGGATTTAGTTTCCCATGCTTGCCGAATCGGATGACACCTTTCCAAGGTGATACTTTGAGAAATACTCGATCCCCAACCTGGAACTCGAGATGTTTGCATCTCACGTCAGCATAACTCTTCTGACGATCACGTGCGGCCTTCAGCCGTTGCTGGATACCAACGATCTTCTCGGTGGTTTCATGAATGATTTCAGGACCAGTCAGTTGGCTGTCTCCAACTTCGGTCCAACAGATAGGCGACCGGCACTTACGACCGTACAGTGCCTCGAAAGGAGCAGCTCCAATACTGGTGTGGTAGCTGTTGTTGTACGAGAATTCACACAATGGCAAGTGATGTTCCCAATTTGCACCGAAGTCAATTACGCAGGCACGTAACATATCTTCCAGTGTTTGAATAGTCCTTTCACTTTGGCCATCGGTTTGAGGATGATACGCAGTACTCATATCTAGACGAGTACCTAACGATTTCTGCAATGATCTCCAAAACTGAGAAGTGAAACGACTATCTCTGTCATAGATAATCGAGATAGGAACGCCGTGTCTTGATACGATCTCCTTCATATAGACTCGCGTGAGACGTTCCATTTTGTCAGTTTCCTTAATGGCAAAGAAATGAGCTGATTTGGTGAGCCGATCCACGATCACCCAAATGGTATCGCAACCGCTTGATGTTCTTGGGAGTTTAGTGATGAAATCCATAGCGATTTGCTCCCATTTCCACTGAGGAATGTCCGGCTGTTGAAGTAAGCCGGTGGGTTTCTGATATTCTGCTTTGACATTAGAGCATGTGAGGCACTTACTGACGTACGTGGCAATCTCTGCTTTCATGTTTGGCCACCAGTACAGTCCCTTGATGCCATGATACATCTTGTCCGATCCAGGATGTATAGAGTATTTGGACTTGTGAGCTTCATCCATCACTAAGTCTCGAAGATTTCCAAATTTAGGTAACCAGATTCGATTTGCGAAGTACTTGACCCCATTGGGTTTGATTTCAAATTGATTCTCCATGTTTCGCAAGGCTTCATCTTTGACGTTTTCAGGTTTCAATGCTTCGAGTTGAGCAGCAAGGATTTGAATGATTAGATCATTATGGATGATCATACTAAGAGCTCGGACTCGAAGTGGTTTGGTGCGCTCTTTTCGACTTAGGGCATCGGCAACTACATTTGCTTTGTCCGGATGGTACTTGATCTCGAAGTCATAATCGGTGAGTAACTCGACCCAGCGACGTTGCCTCATATTGAGATCCTTCTGATCGAATATGTGCTGGAGGCTCTTATGATCGGTGAAGATGGTACATTTTGTGCCATACAGATAGTGTCTTCAGATTTTGAGTGCGAACACTACAGCTCCTAATTCGAGATCATGAGTTGTGTAGTTCTTCTCGTGAACTTTGAGTTGTCGAGAGGCGTAGGCAATCACCTTGTCCCGTTGTATCAACATGCAACCAAGACCTTGGTGTGAGGCGTCACAGTATACCACGAAGTCTTCGTTGCCTTCGGGTAATGATAAAATGGGTGCACTGCAAAGCTTTTGCTTTAATAGCTTAAATGCTAACTCTTGCTTATCAGTCCAATTGAACTTCTTTTCCTTCTGAGTCAGTGTTGTGAGAGGTTGAGCTATTTTGGAGAAATTCTCAATGAAGCGCCGATAATAACCAGCCAGCCCTAAAAATTGGCGTACTTCAGTCGGCGTCGACGGTGCTTGCCAGACTTGATTGCCTCAATCTTTGAGGGATCCACGTGAATTCCCTGACTGTCAATCACATGACCAAGGAATTGAACTGTTTGCTTCCAAAACTCACACTTTGAGAATTTTGCATATAACTCCTCCTGTTTGAGTAACTCAAGAATGGTTTTCAGGTGTTGCGCATCTTCCTGCTCATTGCGCGAGTAAATGAGGATGTCATCAATAAAGACAATGACAAACTTGTCAAGATATGGTTTACACACGCGGTTCATAAGATCCATGAATACTGCCGGTGCGTTTGTTAATCCAAATGCCATTACCTGAAACTCGTAATGACCATAGCGAGTTCGGAAGGCGGTTTTCGGAATATCTTCATCGCGAACTCGGAGTTGGTGATAGCCTGACCGTAGATCAATCTTTGAGTAAAAACTCGACCCCTGAAGTTGGTCAAACAAGTCGTCGATACGGGGAAGTGGGTAAAGGTTCTTGATGGTCAATTTGTTCAACTCTCTATAGTCGATACACATCCTGAGCGAACCGTCTTTCTTTTTCACAAACAGGACCGGAGCTCCCCAAGGTGAAGAACTCGGTCTTATAAAACCCTTATCTAGGAGTTCCTGTAACTGAATAGACAACTCCTGAAGCTCTGAAGGAGCTAAACGATATGGTGCTCGTGCCACGGGTGCTGCCCCAGGCACGAGGTCTATTGAGAACTCAACCTGCCTAGGTGGTGGAAGGCCAGGTAGTTCCTCTGGAAAGACTTCTGGAAAGTTTCGAACAATGGGTACATCCTCAACTCGTTTCTCTTCTGACTTTTTCTCTATGACATGCGCGAGGATCGCCTGATACCCTTTCCTAAGGTATTTACGAGTTTTCATGCAGGATATGATATTCAGTCTCGTCCTACCGGTCTCCCCTTGTATGATTAAAGTACTACCGGTGACGAGAGGAATTCGAACTATTTTGTCATAACAGACAATTTCGGCTCGGTGCTTAGATAACCAATCCATGCCAACTATGATGTCGAAGCTTCCTATCTCGACAGGTATAAGGTTTATGGGAAAAAGTTCATTGGAGAGGTTTAGGGTGCAATTTGGTATTACACTATCAGTCTCAATTAACTTGCCATTAGCTAATTCGACAATGTACTTAGCATCTAAGGCAATAGGTGTGATGTCTAATAGTGGGCTAAACTCATCAGATATAAAGCTCCTATCTGCACCAGTATCAAACAGAACAGAAGTGGTAAGATTGTTGAGAAGAAACGTACCCGAGACCACATTCGGGTCTTGACGGGCCTCTCCTGAGTTCAGAACGAAAGCTCTTCCCTTCGCAGTGTTGTTACCCTTGTTCTTCAACTTTGGGCATTCATTCCTAAAGTGCCCGGTATCTCCACACTCATAGCAGGATCTTGGTTTGCTGGTGGTAGTGTTGATGTTGGCATTGGTAGACCTGCAGTCTTTGGCCAAATGTCCATACCTCTGACACTTTCCACATGGGGTACCGCAAGGACCATCATGATGTAGGCGGCATTTTGAACAATAGGGCTTATTTCCAGTGTAACCCTTGTTGGAACCAGAACCAATACTGGTGGTCTTATCAGACTCAGACCTCTTGAACGATGGTTGGTTTTGAGTGGGGTTTCCAGACCACTTTCTCTTGTTGTTACCAGAAGGTGTTGTGGATGCCTCACGGCTGACAATCATTGCCATGAGTTCGTGTGCAATCCCGATAGCACTTTCAAGGGTGGTTGGTCGAGCTGAGGCGACATTCCCCTGGATATTTTCCGGGAGGCCGCGGATGTATTTCTTGATACTTTTTCCTTCCGTATCAACCAAACCTAGGCACAACAGAGCGAATTGCTGGAACTTGGTGATGTACTCAGCAATATCATTCCCCTGTACCGCCATCTGCCAGAACTCTACTTCCAGCCGGTGTAGTTCTTCCTCACGACAGTACTTCTTGTTCAGCTTTTTCTTCAATTCAGACCAAGGAAGTTGGTTTGCGATCTCGACACCAACAGAGTTTGCGTGGGTGTTCCACCACGTGAGTGCACCTTCTTGAAATGTGTAGGCAGCAAACTTGACTTTACTGTCTTCAGCACAGTTACAGAGACTGAAAACAGATTCCATGCGTTCTATCCAACGGATTAAGCCAATAGCACCTTCTGTGCCTTTAAAGTAGAGTGGCTTGCAGCTGAGAAAGTCCTTGTAGGAACAAGGCTTGATGATAGGAGTAGGAGTGGTATTGACTGTCTCATTACTCCTTTGAGAGTCTCAAGCAGCCAAGGCTTCAGCTACAGCTCGGGAGACAGCTGCATTGAATTCAGCATCACTGTAACTCTTCCTTTTTGGTGGCATGATTCTGACAAAGGCAAAGAGAATGGATGAGTTGTTTGTACCAAATCATGATATATCACATATGTACATATATATTTATGGGGTAATATACAACAGCACAAGTGATAATCATATTTGACAAACAACAGAGTTGAATACAAGATGCGAGTTTTCGAGAGAACAAGATACGACTTTGCTTATGGAAACCTAGATGTCCTTCTGACAGTAGGTTTCACTTGCGATTCCGAAGAATAAAATGATGGAAGGAATACGAATTTATATCCTCCTCGAGAGCGTTTAACGATATAGCGAAGCGTGTTGTAAGATGTGATGTGCGTATAAATGATTAGACGATAGTAGTTATACTCGCCGTCTTAGGTGGTTTGAGCGTTAATGTGTATGTTATCGTGAGATATCTATATATATTCGAGATATATAATAACTTAGAAAATAATACGCAGGTGAGGCCTATCCATATATCTTCAATATATAATAGCCTATAGAGTAGAACGTAAATGAGGTCTATATATGTATATACGCCTATATTACATAATAGCCTAGAGTGTGTCTAGCATAAACCAAGTATAAGTCCCGGTTTCTCTCATGGTCAGAGTCAACTAATGCATTCCTGTTCAACATAACCCCTTTCAGATTTCACATCATATTCATTTAATTGTACATAGTTAGCTACGCTATGTTAAATTAAACTCGTATGGTGTAATCACTGAACCAGTTATACCTAATGGGGAATACTGCCTAACGGTCCTAGTCTAGGCCCACTAGATGCAACCTAGTTCACTATAACCTTAGGCTCTGATACCAATCTGTCGCACCCCCAAATTATGATGCGGAAGCGGGTCAATTCGGGGCGCGACTAATCAATAATCACAAGCACATAAGATACATAATGAACGACCACTACATGCGTCGTTTACAAATACATTGATATTATAAAGGTTTTACACAGTTATAATATAGTTTACAAAAGCCCCTTGAGTCAAATGATAGAGATTCTATAGCATAACTAAATTATACAAAATATAGTAATGCATGACAATCTCTTGATGTTTGAATGCGACTCGAACTAATGGGCATCCTGAGTGGCAGTCCTACTACTGCTGAGTACCTGAGAACACATGCTAAAAGGTCAGCTATAAAGCTGGTGAGCTCACAGGTTTAATGATAAGTATCAATGTATGAACCGCAAGACTTAATATGAATATTTGTAATTAAACAAATAAGTAAATGATAATGATGTATATAACTGTCATGAGCACATAGTCTGAGTTTAACTGAGGTGTCAGGATCACAATTAAGTGCCTGAGCGAGGGTGCCTCTATGCGTGTGCCTAATCAACACACGTATGAACAAATGATAATGCGTCCGTTTGACCAGTCAGTGCTTGCTGACCCGGACGGGGATTGTCAGTCCCATATGGTACCATATACTAACATTCACGTTACAAAGTATTACCAAACTATGCTATTGAGGACTTATGATGATTAGATGAATAACTCATACAGAATATAGCGATATTTGATACTTGCGTTCACATGTAAAACAAAACAGGCATGTATTCTCACCCCTAGAGTAAAAACAGTAAAATAGGGGCTATGAGACTCACCTGAGCCTAATGAGTTGTTAACAAGTAATAATGATGTTGTTCAAGAGTAATGATGTCATCTCCTACGACTGAAACCTGCTGGGCGTCCTAAACGCGCAAGGTTTGATGATTAGATGTGGAAACCTGCCGGGCGTATTAAACGCGCAAGGTTTTAATGATTCAGATGTCTCAACAGACCATCTATGCTAGTTGTTCCTCCAACTAGTTATGTCCAAATCGATTGGTTACTGTTTATGTTTGAAATCCAATTAAGTTTGTAGTTTGTAAAAGTGTACGGCCCGTTGGTGATGGAATTGAAATCATACTTAAAAATACAATTTTTGTACTTGTTTCTAATTGATTTCATGAACTTTAGATACTTATTTAGCTTGAAATTGATCTCATATGTTAAGGTTAAAGTTTGAGGAAGAAAATATGAAAAGATGGTGCATTTTGCTGATTTGACTATGTTGCACCGTTTTGGCCATAACTCCTTCATACGAACTCGGATTTAGGCGATCAAGCTGCCCAAACGACCGTGACTCAGAGGACTACAAAAATAAAAAATATGGTGGGTTGTAAACATGTCACCCATCCGGGTGAGGCTTCATACCCGTCTGGGTGGAGTTTCATACCCGTTCGGGTGGGGTTTCATACCCGTTCGGGTGAGGTCTGTTTTCCAGTCTGTTCGTGCGATTTTTAGTATAACCAAGTTTTGATTTGGTTTTTCGGACATAATCAGTTTGTGGAACAATCAAGCATGCTAATATATGTATTTTAAACATGTAATATCAAAGAAAAAGTGTGCGATTTCTTACGTATAAAATTGTAACCGAAAATGATGATGATGAAGTAAGAAGATGAAGATGATGTTGATGATGATGATGATTCCAGCGATGATGATGATTATGCTTGATGCTTCTGATCTTGTTGCTGTTTTTGAAAGTGAAAGAGAACCGAGAGAGATAGAGAAAAGATTGAAAAAAAAATGAAATGGAAAGGAGGGTGTTTGGCCGGCTTGTAGTCCACGGGCAAGATCCACATTTTGTGGATCTTGTCCAGCCCAATAATGCACGCAGAGTGGTATTAAACCCGTGTTTGTTACCCGATCGTAAAAGTAGTATAATATTTTTAATTGATAAATTTCTAAAAATGATATCGTATTTACTTTTATTTGAAGTATTTTATAAAAATACTTTTAGTGAGATATAAAAATATATCTTTGTTTTATGTTTGAGAGACGGATACGGTTTGAGTGGTTTCGTCGCGTTTGAGTAAAATGAAATAAAACGAAATGTGTTTTATTTTAATCAAAGTGATTAGTAACTATTATTTCCAATAATAATACATTGCTTATGAGTTATGTCATGACCATTTGATTTGTACGATACGAAATACTTTATATATTTTATAAATAATATAAAATAAATAATGAGTTATTAAATAATAGTTTCCATATTACTTAATATTTGTTTTTCACCAACGCCGTATAAATGAATCGGAATTTGACCGATTTTGATAATGCACGATTAAATATAATCGCGTACTGATATATATTCAACAATATATATATATTGATACATACAATTAGCCTAATACATAGAACTAATCACATGTATTTCTAAATGATTAGGAACTAAAAACTAGTCCTAATTTGACGGGTGTCACAGTAGCCGATGCTCTGGCTGCTCAAGAAGCACGCAGAACCAATGAATCTGGCGATCAGGAAGGTAGTGGTGTTAGGACAACCCCAGAAGTTGTCTCTAAACCATGTACCTGCAAGGAATTTCTGAGTTGCAAACCCTTGAACTTCAAGGGCACTGAAGGAGCCATCGGATTATTACGATGGTTTGAGAAAATGGAATCTGTCTTCCGAATCTGCAATTGCACCGAGGAGTGCAAAGTCAAATACTCCACCTGCACCCTTCTGGAAGGTGCTCTCACTTGGTGGAGTACCTATGCCCAAACCATGGGAATTGATACTGCCTATCAGCTTCCATGGGAGGATTTGAAGAAGATGATGCGGGATGAGTATTATCCCCGAAAAGAACTATAACAACTGAAAGTTGAATTTTGGAACCTCACAGTTAAGGGCAATGACATAACTAGTTATACTACCCGATTCCATTAGCTGGCCCTACTCTGTCCATCCATAGTAGATCTGGAGTACAAATGGATTGAAAGATACATTTGGGGACTCCCAGCACAGATTCAGGGAATGGTTACATCATCCAACCCTGGAACCATACAAAGTGCCATCCGCATGGCGCACAGTTTGATGGCACAGGTGGTCCGTCGTGGGACACCTGCAGGAAAGGATACGGGGTCACGAGCTGGTGACAACAAAAGAAAGTGGGAAGGAAACCTCAACAGCCAAAACCAACAACCTAACAAGAGGCCTGTGCTTATTAAGGCCTATGTTTCAGGATCAGAGGAAAAGAAAGGATACGGTCGGAGTAAACCTTATTGCTCCAAATGCCATCGACACCACACTGGCCCTTGTGCAAATGCTTGCACCAAATGCAAACGTCCAGGACATCAAGCTAAGGACTGCAGGAACCCCAATGCTAACACAAACCCTAACCCACCAAAAGCTTGTTTCGAGTGTGGTAACCCGGGACATTTCAGGAATGAGTGTCCAAAACTGAAGAATAACAACAACAGGAACAACAACAACGCTCGAGGCAGAGCATTCGTACTCAACTCAGGGGATGCCCGTCAAGACCCTAATGTGGTCACGGGTACGTTCCTTCTCAACAACTTAACTGCTTCAGTCTTGTTTGATACTGTTGCTGATAGAAGCTTTATATCTGATGAGTTTAACCCATTACTCAACATCACTCCCATTGCCTTAGATGCTATATACATTGTAGAGTTAGCTAACGGCAAACTAATTGAGGCTAATAATGTGATACCTAATTGCACTTTGAACCTAGCCAACGAAATCTTTCCCATTGACCTCATACCCGTCAAGATCGGAAGCTTCGACGTCATCGTCGGCATGGATTGGTTATCCAAGAACCGTGCCGAGATTTTTTGTTTTGAGAAAATCGCCTGTATTCCCCTCGTTGCCCGTGGAACCTTAATCGTACAAGGGGAGACCGGTGGAACGAGACTAAACATCATATCTTGCATGAAAACACGAAAGTACCTTAGAAAAGGGTACCAGGCACTCTTGGCACACGTAACGGAGAAAACGTCAGAGGAGAAGTGGCTTGAAGATGTGCCTATCGTTTGAGACTTTCCTGAAGACTTGCCTGGCCTTCCGCCGCCCAGACAAGTCGAGTTCTCAATTGATCTTGTGCCCAGTGCAGCACCCGTGGCACGAGCCCCTTATCGTTTAGCTTCTTCCGAACTTCATGAGTTGTCTACTCAGTTACAGGAACTCCTGGACAAGGTATTCATTAGACCAAGTTCCTCACCTTGGGGAGCTCTGGTCTTATTTGTGAAAAGAAAGATGGTTCTTTCCGAATGTGTATCGATTACCGTGAATTAAACAAGTAACTGTAAAGAATCGGTACCCACTTCCCCGAATTGATGACCTGTTTGACCAACTTCAGGGATCGATTTTTTACTCAAAGATCGATCTACGGTTAGGTTATCACCAACTACGAGTTCGTGACGATGATATTCCGAAAACAGCCTTTAGAACTCGTTACGGGCATTACGAATTTCAAGTGATGCCATTCGGTTTAACCAACGCACCAGCGGTTTTCATGGACCTTATGAACCGTGTGTGCAAACCGTCTCTAGACAAGTTTGTTATCGTATTCATCGATTACATCTTGATTTATTCTCGCAACGAACAAGAACACAACCGACATCTGAAAACCATCCTAGAATCACTCAAACATGAGGAGTTATACGCCAAATTCTCTAAGTGTGAGTTCTGGATACAGACCGTACAATTCCTTGGGCATGTTATCGACAGTCAAGGGATACATGTCGATCCTTAAAAAATCGAGGCTATCAAGTGCTGGCAAGCACCTACGACACCAACTGAAGTACGCCAATTCTTAGGACTCGCTGGGTACTATCGGCGATTCATTGAGAAGTTTTCAAAAATAGCCCAACCTCTCACCACCTTGACTCAGAAAGAAAAGAAGTTCAATTGGACTGATAAACAGGAGTCAGCTTTTCAGCTTTTGAAACTGAAACTTTGCAGTGCACCAATCCTGTCCTTACCCGAAGGCAACGATGACTTCGTGGTTTACTGCGACGCCTCATACCAAGGACTTGGTTGCATGTTAATGCAACGAGAAAAAGTTATCGCTTACGCCTCACGATAACTGAGAATCCATGAAAAGAATTACATGACTCACGACCTGGAGTTGGGAGCCGTTGTATTCGCACTCAAAATCTAGAGACACTACTTATATGGTACCAAATGTACTATTTTTACCGACCACAAAAATCTCCAACACATCTTCGACCAGAAAGATCTAAACATGAGACAACGTCGTTGGGTCGAATTACTTATGATTACGATTGCGAAATCCGTTACCATCCAGGCAAGGCTAACTGAAACGCCCTAAATTATTTTATTTTTTTTAACCTCATACAATTCATAAAAATTGGAATGTTCAAAGATATACAATTCTTTTTAAAGTAAACTCATTTACATTTGGTCCCATTTAAATTCCACATTTAATTGTTTACAAAATCCACTTGATACAACAATAACACATTACATCAAATCATAATCCGTTGGGCGATTTGTACAAGCTTCATCATAACGATAATCTAAAAGAATAGAAGCTTGTCTCACCAAAAAGCAAGCTCCAATCCACACTATACTCGTACCATCATAAACCACCCATCATGCATCTTTGGTTCAACCGAACCATTAATCTACAACATAAAACAACTGGAAGGGGTAAGCATAAAGCTTAGTGAGCATACGAGCAATTAATTGAATAATCCACATAAACAACACTGAGACATCATTTAGCAAATATTAACAATATATACTCGCTTAGGCAAATAATTACCGAGCAATTGTAGAGATTGTAACTCTATGTGGATCCACGGCTCTTAACATCATAATAGCTTAATACCATACCCCAATGGTATGCATATCAAGCTCAACATCATAATGCTAACCGTAGTTAGCTAAACTCTGAATCTCTACAAACTGTTCATTCCACATAATCCACATAATCCACATAATCATCATATTATTCCACTTAGCAACATACTCTATCAACAACTAATCATCTCAGTACAAATACAACAGAACATGCCATCACAACAACACGAATAATCAACAAGATATAAAATACACAACCATAATAATCCACTTGATTGTATGAACCTCTTGCTCGGAAGCAATCCGGAACACACAATCATTACCCATTTAACTCCCGTATCACTCACCTTTGCTTTATAGGCAAATACATTATTTAACACTTGAACATGGATGTCACCATTCTTGATCACCTAACACATAACATATCAACATACAACATATTTAGCATTCAATAATCATCATAATCGACTAATTAACATAAACAACCCATCACCCTCTTGGGTTGACAAATTTTGACTTTAGATCAAACTATACATAACTCTTTTTATATGTTTATCTTTGTTTCATAACTTTCACTATTTACTTAATCACTTAATAATCACTACATATCATAATTCAACAATCACCAATCCAAGGTTAGGAAGAATCATCATAAACATCATTAATTCATATTAACTCATTAAGTTCATAACTTCATTCATTAATTCATAACCATTTACAAGGTTTAATCATTTGTGTAGTACTTCAATCATCATTAAGTCATCACTAATCATTACGTACCATAATCACTTTTAACATTTGTTTACTTTAATCCCTACTCCATTATATCAACTTATCACTTAATCATAATCATTCTCATAATCATAGCTAAACCAAATACTTAATCACTTGATTCAATACTTCAATTCCCCATAATCATGCTTTAACAGCCTTTATAATCACTAATTAAGGTGTATTAACACCAAAACACACTCCTTTGATCAAAACCCAATTTGATCATTAATCATACAACTTAATTAATTCACTTTTAGGTTGGATTAATGTTAATCATCATCATATACACACTTATACACTAACAATTCATCATAATACCCTCTAATTTCAACCTAGAAACCATTAATCACTCATACCATTGAAAACCCCCAGGAAACCTTAAGTTTCAAATCAAAATTAAAGAAGAATCGTAGTTACCTCAAGCTTAGAATGATTAATCCTTGATGAATTTGAGTTTTCTAGCTTCAATTTCATGTTTCCAATCGATTTTGGTTTAGGGTTTGATGTTCCAGCGTGTTTTCTCTCTTCGTGATGCTTCTGGGGTGTTTTGAATGAATATCTAATAAGTACATACACATATAGGTTGATATATATGTGTTTTAATTTTATTCCCCGTGATTATCATTGTTTGGAACTTTAAAACCGACATACAATTATTATTACTTTATATCACCTAAAATAATAATAACTTAAAACAACTTATTTGGTTTTTATCATAATAATACTTTTGAATTTTGGGGTGTTACACTAACGTTGTTGCCGATGCCTTAAGCAGAAAAGAACGAGTAAAACCCCTTCAAGTTCGAGCACTCGGCATGACCATTCACAACAACCTCACTACTCAGATCCTTACCGCTCAACTCGAAGCACTCAAAGATGAAAATATGAAAAACGAGGCCTTGCGTGGCATGGACAAACAATTTGAAACCAAACCCGATGGGGCCAAATACTTCTCAAACAGAATCTGGTTGCCAAATTATGGGAACCTACGAGATTTGGTGATGGATGAAGCTCACAAATCTAGATATTCTATACATCCTAGAGTTGACAAGATGTATCACGGTATTAAGGAGTTGTATTGGTGACCCAACATGAAAGCCGACATCGCTACTTATGTTAGCAAGTGCTTTACCTGTTCTAAAGTTAAGGCCGAATATCAGAAACCTTTCGGCTTGCTACAACAACCAGTTGAAATTTGATTATAACACTCTCGATACTGTTTAATTTGTATTTATATAAAAGAGTACATGGGTTTAAGCCTATCATCTAGAAATTACATATTTTTTACTCACTTTTATATAGATAATCGGATATCGGATAACTCGTTCCGATACCTGTCGCACCCCCGAAACACGTGGTAGCGGAAGTATGAGGTGTCACGGGGGCACCGACCAAATCAAATATCACAACACAAAGATTAAAGCAAACGACCTCTATATGAGACGTTTGAAAAATATTACATTACCATAAATCAAATGTTTACAAAATATCTGGAGTTTGCAATAAAAGTGTAGAGATTTCTAATACATAAATGTTGATACAAAATATCATAATGCAATCTAATCTCTCGTTGTTTGTTAAAACATGCGACTCGAGCTAATGCTTTTCAAAAGCATCCTACTGCCTTGTTTCCTGTGGGTAGTCCTACTGCATCTGTGAACCTGAGAAATACATGCTAAAATGTCAACATAAAGTTGGTGAGTTCATAGGTTTACGCAGTTAAAATCATAGTATGAACCACAAGATTTTCATAGTTATCAAAGTAGCACGAATGCCAAAGTAAATCGTAGTATACTATTGCCATGAGCTCATAGTCCGAAGCTTAACCGTAGTTGTTTACCCCCAGTGAGTGTGTAACCAGTACACTCGGCTGTACGAAATATTATGCATCCGTATAGTGGTTAGCGCGACTAACCCGGATGGCGGATTGTCAGGTCCCGATAGATCTATCCATAATGTTCGCGCTTAGTATTAACGTACTATGATATTTGTTAGGGGTCATCGTAGTTTGGTTTAGTTACTCATGCAATAAGTATAAGAGTTTTCGTTACTTGCGTTCATATGTAAAACAGTTTATAAAACAGAGCATGTATTCTCACCCCAAAGTAAAAAGCAGTAAAAAGTGGGGCTATGAAACTCACCCGAGTTTAGCAACAGCTAGCAAATAATCAAATAAGCAAGCAAGCCGGTGTTCAACCTTCTAACGTCCTAAAAACGTATAAGGTTGGGTATAAGTAGATGTCTCAAAAGACCATCTATAGTGATTGTATAAGTGGGGGTTAATGTCCACTTAAGCCAATCGTGTAGGTGGAGGGTTAAATTCCACCTAAGGCTAGTTCATCAACTAGTATGTCCAGATAAGTTGTTCAAGTTCGTTTATTAAAAACATGTACGACCCGTTGGTGAAAGTTTGTAATAATAATTCATTTAGACATTATTATTAAGTTTGTTTTGTTGTATACTATTCAGTAGTACAAATCGTGTGTTGCAAATAGATTATTTTAGTTTGTATAAGTCTTAAACCGTAGGTCAAAGTTGGCCAACTCGTTGGTCAAACTTGGTCAAAGTTGGTCAAACCTGGTCAAAGTCATTTATTTAGTTACCCAAACCCATTTTTGTTACCACTTTCCAAAAATAGTAAGTTTTGTCATTTTTAGCCACCGATCACTTTTTGTTGACTTGGTCAAACCGACTCGGTTTGACCCAAAACTCTTACCCAACCATATAATTCAGTTAATTAAGTTTATAAAACTTGTCGGTTTGTGTCGGAGTTATTTCGAGGTGTCGGTTTTAAATACGCATCTTAAAACTTCAAGATTCAATGTTTCGGTTTTTGTCGGTTTGTTACGCCACATGATTTCACCTACTTCTGGTCCAAATCAAACTTCTCAATTTTTACCAGATGTTCTTCTACTAGTCTAGATCCTAACATAGAAATTTCAGCTTCTATAATGTCCATTTACATTTTTAATTAATTCCGCGCAAGAACCGTACAATTTTATCGAAAACTTCCAGATCAGTCCTATAAATCGACTCGTAGGGAAAATCGTGTACATTTCTGGAAAAAGTGTAAAACACGAAAGTTGTAGATCTTTTCAACACGCAAATTTTAAAAAACAATTCGTTGTCTAACTCTTCCTAGAACTCGAGATATGGTCATTTTACTAGACTATTCTTTTGTTGACAGATTATACATCTTTTAGGAATAAATTATAAAAACGTATTTTGGTAAGGAATTTGGACATAATCTTTTTGATGGAGCTTAATAACATCATAATCAGTAACATGAAAGTAAAATTAATGAAAGTTCTTGAGAATCCTTACAAGGAAGTGATGAAGAACAAGTGATGATGAAGAAGATGATGTTCTTGAGCTTGAAAAACCCTAGCAAATGGTGGTGGTTGTTAGTGGTGGTTCATGGTAGTTTATGGTGGAGGTGGTGGTGGCTGTGGGCTGAGGGATTTCCAGAAAATAGAGAGAGTATTTTGGGAGAAAAATGAAATGAAAATGAAAGAAAGAAATGGTTTGCATGTTTGATGAATGGTTCAAGTATCCAAAACACAATGATGGGCATTTGCATGTAAATTTTGATTGGCTTAATTGGGTGGTGATCACATGGAGGGGGAGAGAGGGTAGAACGACCAAGGGGGCCCACAAAGGGTATTTTAGTCATTTTCTTATTTACCATTTAATTTGTTATGTTACCCGTTCGTTTACCCGATTGTTTCGACGTTTATTCGTACGTAAAACTTTAATTATACGTGTTTAATCAACGATTTAAATTTCGTCATTTTCACTTGAAGTATTTATTCTAAATACTTGAAAAACATTTATAAAAATGTTTCATTAAGTTGTCGGCCTCGATTTGCGTGCACATTTTACGGAGGTTTAATCGCGTAGCGTTTTAAATAGACGTTTTTCTTTGAAAACTATTATACGATGTTTTCAATAATAATTTCATACAAAATAATATATTTTAAAATTAAAATATATTTTGACTTTCGTTCTATTGTCGGGCGCGTTCCGCGCGTTTCGGTTGCGTTTGAGACGTTTTAACCAAAACGTCTAGGTTTTTCGTGTATTATTTTAACAAAATAATAATAAGTGATAAATAACTTCTAAAAATAAGTTCAAGTTATTTTTAGAAATGTTTTCACCAACGTCGTATAATTAGACGGACTCCGTCCGGTTGTTTCGCACAATTTCATCAAATTGCGTAAGTGTAATTACAACTAATTACGTAGGCGTATATTCACATAAATATACAAATAGTTACAAGTAATTACAAGTATTTAGCCTAAATCACATCTAAATACGCGTAATTAGGGTTTCGGTTAAGTTTAAAAGTTAACCTAAATTGTCGGGTGTCACAATACCTAACTGCCATTCCCTTTGCTGATTCCAAACCCCCAACCACTCCCGCTACTGTCGATTCCCGGCCGCGTGAATCTAATTCATTACCTGACTCTGATGTTATACACGTTCCTAGTTTTTCAAGTAATGTTTTTAACACTATTAATATATATATATATATATATATATATATATATATATATATATATATATATATATATATATATATATATATATATATATAATTTAGTTTTATTTATGGTAATCATTATAAACTTCTAAGGTTATATACTGTAGTTTGATTAAATAATTAATGGTTTTTATAATGCTTGTTGAGCTATATTTTATTCAAATTAAAGCTAAGTGGAGTTTTTATGAAGTCTGTCAATCGAGTTCGAGCTATAAATGTATATCGAAAGCAAGTATTATTATTTGTTTTGAAATAAGTATGCTTATCAAAAATCATTGTGGTATAGATTTTTTATGAGCTCGAGCTTAGACTAAAGTAATCTAGCTGCTCGACTCATTTGCAGCCCAAAATTTGATTACTAGAGAGTTATTTAAAAGTTTGAATTTAGTTTGCTTTCTTTGGGTTGTATTGGTGTGAAAATCATTATGTAGTAAAGCAAGTTTGATTATTGTTCTAATTAAGTCACTCCTTTTGCGGAAAGCGGTTACTTCAGGTGAAACCTGAATAAAAAGAAGTTGCTGACTAGTAGCCAAGCTTCATAATTGTTTCATTTACATCACATAGATTTAACCAATTATGGAACAATCTTGAAACTTGAGTGGTTTTGGTGATCTAAAATTTTTAAGTAACATTATTGAAACAATTTGGTTAATACCAAGTGACATTTCCCTTTGTTTTATTTGTTAGTAATATAATAATAATCATAATGTTGCTAGATATGAACTTGTGATTTCGTACAAAAAACTGTTTAAAGCTGACTGAATTGAAGTCGTGGATATTAAAATTTGAATAAGTAAATTAATGGAATTATATACCATAATCTATTTTGAAAAAAAAAAACTGCTTAAAGTTGTCTCAAAATAAGTTGAATATGAAAATCTTGATTGCTTCCAACATATATAAATGTTTGCTTTGGTTAATATATCTTATCTAATTAGAATGTAACTGATTATCTGATTATCACAAGTCCAAACAACAGAAGTCAAACTAATCATACTGGTTATAAAATATATCTAAACACCCTCTAGATATGCTACATACATACTCAATTATACGAGTTTGGATGTGAGTTTAAACCAACTATTGCAATTTGAAACCACGTTAATCAGTTTTTTAGTGTATTGGTGAATTGACTACGAAGATGATTAGGGTCAACATTGTCAACAGAGTTTTACCTCTTTATGATTTTTTTTATTTTTATTGTGCAGAAAGATATAACATTTGTGCAAGGTGCTATGTTCGTGCTGGAGTTAATACTGCAGATTTTAAGCGAGTGGAGATTGGTGAAGAGGTTAAGACAGATTGGACCGAGAAAGAAACATTACACCCTCTAGAAGCAGTTATGCATTATGGTGATGACTGGAAGAAGGTGTCTGAGCATGTTGTTGGTAGAAGTGAGAAAGAATGCGTAGACTGTTTTATTATACTTCGTTTTGGAGAGCAATATATTGGGCCTCCTGATTCAGTTGATCCTAAGGAGAATTTTTATAAAGTTACGGATCAACATGATACTATTTCACATCCAAGCAAAAAGATGCATGGTAAATTGTGCGACACTTCAAATGGGTAAGCTGTTGCCTATTGGTCGGATGAGATAACCGAAAGGTTTCATGTTTGAACTTTATTTATTAAAATTTTATTTTGTTATTCTTTTGCAGTCTGTTTCAACGTATAGTTGCTGCTTTATTGCCAGATTTTGATGCAAAACTTGAAGTACTGCCAAGTGGATTGCAATTAGTGGTGTATAGAGGTGCAGAAAGACAATCATTGTCCCAAATGCCTCTACCAGAAGGCTCATTTGTTGCACTCTCATTATTGCTAGGATTGTCTCATAAAAGAAAGAAAAGTTAATATTTATCTGCTTGATTTGGTAAAGAAAAAATCTCTCTTTTATCTACACCCCTACTTTCTCTCGCTTGTTTATTATCTACAGATTTAAACATGTTTAGGACTTGAATACTTATAGATATAATTAATATATTTTAAAAAGATAAAAACATCTTTACTGTTTTGTGCAGGCTCATACGGTGTGTGAATCTGAATCGCATCTCTTTCTGATGCGGGTCTCAAAGAAAGATTTAAAGTTATGGTTGGTGAACTATTCCCCAAGTCACAATTCATTGTGACGACTCTCTTTAAAGAATCGTTGGACAACCTCGATGCAACATTTCTCACCGAACCAGAGCAATCGATGTTTAGAAGGCTTATAAAACATTTTGTTAACTGATTTTTTTTGGGCTCTTAGGATGAGGTTTTATTATTACTTTTTGTTGAGTTGTCAACCCTCAAATGGGTAACCAAGTATCAAATCAACAAAATAATAATAAAACCTCATCATAAGAGCCCCAAAAAAACATTGTTTACAAAATCCAAGCCTTTTAACAACAGTTGTCGGCTCTGATTTGGTGATGAATGTTGCATCAGCGTTGTCCAGCGATTCTTTAAAGAGCGTCATCAGAATAAATTGTGACTTGGGAAATAATACACTAGTCAAAACTTTAAATCTTTCTTTGAGACCCGCATCAGGAAGAGATGTTGATTCAGATTCAAACACCGTGTGTGTGAGCCTGCACAAAACAGTAAAGATGTTTTATCATTTGAATATATATTAACTATATCTATCAGATATCAAGTCCTAAATATGTTTGAATATGTAAATAATAATAAACGAGACAAAGTGGGGGTGTAGATAAATGAGAACTTTCTTTTTACCAAATCATGCAATAAAACCTAGCTTTTCTTTCTTTTATGAGAGACAATCTAGCAATAATGAGAGTGCAACCACCAAGCCTTCTGGTAGAAGCATTTGGGACAATGATTGTCTTTCCGCACCTCTGTACACCACTACTTGCAATCCACTTGGTAGTACTTCAAGTTTTGCATTAAAATCGGGCAATAAAGCAACATCTATACATTGAGACGGACTGCAAAAGAATGACAAAATAAAAGTAAAATAAATAAAGTTCAAACATGAAACCTTTCGGTTATCTCATCCGACCAACAGCTTACCCATTTACAGTGTCGCACACTTTAGGACCTTCCTCCAAACAACAAAATCTTGAATAACATATAGATTAGATACTTCTGTTACCTTTACAGTATTGCCACTGGTAGGGCTATTTTCTTGTGAGTTGTAAGTGGCCTTTGTCGAAGAAATTTCTGGTGGTGGTGTGGGTGGGGGCACTACTTGTTTAGTTGTTTGCGGTTCTTGGCCTCCCCGCATGGGGCTAGGGACCAACTTTCATAATGGAAACAGGCTTTTTGTCCCTACTCAACGTTCATTTTTCGCTTTTTATTCTTGGAACGTCACTGCATAACTACTTGCATCAAAATGGAACATCGCTGCTATTCTCTACTCAGTAATCACTGTTCATTTTTACTTTTATTTTACTACAGAGACTTCGGTTGATGTTTTGTGGTATGTAGGTTATTTTTACCAGAGAAATCATGGATTGGGAAATCTAATTATGTGAACAGACTCTTTTGGCCCTCTCTCACTCTGCCAGCGTCACGAGGGTCTAAGAAATCGCCACCCGAAGCTGGAATCGGTTTCTGGCATGCATTTGCATACACCATTTTGTGAAACTAACAAAGCCTGTCGTTTTGGGTTTGTGTATATGCATTGGTCAAAGTCTACGATGCTATGTATTGGTGTGGATTGTATCGCTGTTTACGTGTCGTTTCTTTAAGTTTTTAAAATGTATTTATGATAATTAGAGCCTGATTTTCAAGGGTGAAACTTCAGTATCTTTTTAGTTAAAAGAAGTCAAATTCCTGTGAGGATTATTTTTGTGACTCAATTGTATTCTCTGTATTCATGGTCCAAAATAACAAACTTTAGAAAATAGAGTCCTAATCATTGATTGAAAAACACATACTCCATTTTGTTGATGGTAAATGCAAAATGATGTGATTAAGATGAATACTCGAATCAATTATTTTTTAGTTATTGATTGTTTATTGAGCGTGGTAACAACTATTTTGGAAACGAAAATACAAAGGCAAGAGCTAGGAGTTAAGAATGATTTTGATGCATAACAAAAGAAAATAAATTAATTTTCTACATTTGTCTATTCAAAAAATTTAGGACTAAAGTAAATCAAATATTCAGTATTTCATTTTGGGATGTGCTAAAATTATTATCCATTTGTTTTTATTTCAACCAATTAGAAAGGGTTTTAGAGGGTAGATATTAAATCTTATTAGTTGACACATTAATGAATGTACTTTTCTAAAATTGTGTGCATCTCAGTAGTGGACATTTAAATTGGGACGGAGGGAGTAATAGCGTGTGATAAGGTTATGATACTATGTTGAAAATCGTTCGTTGACGAATATTTCGTGTCACTTATTTATTCTATCCCGTTTGTATGATTAGTTAGTTTTGTAGGGGTGTAAATTCGGATGGGTCGGGTTCACCCTCGCACGGGTTATCGGCTTGACAGGTTAGAACGAGTCGACCCAAACCCAATCTAATTTTCTAATTGGGTATAGTATTTCAACTAAATTCAAAACCTGCTAGTTCAGACCTGATCTAAGTAACCCGTTTATCTAGTTATGTCAATAGGTTTCGATTAGTTTTAGTTAACAATGGTCACATGAGTCAATCGATCTATAAATTTATAATTCGTGATTAATATGCGGAAAAATGTTTATAAAATCTCAAAAGGATCATATTACCTAATGTGTTCATCCAAATTTACTAATAAAACATCAATAAGCCCTTTGCTTTGTTACAATCAAATAAAACATTTAAAATTTTAACCAACTTTAAAATTTATTCGGGTTGTCAGGGCAACCCAAAAACTCATTGGGTGACCAATACCCAACCATAAAAATAGAAGGTTGGTGGGTTTATGGGTCAAAAACCCCAACCAAATTTGCTTATTTTCGAGTCAATTTCGTGTCGTAATTCTGGTTGTGTCAGAAATTACCAGCTTTATAGTTTTACCATGTGTTATTCACTACTCCTTCCGTTCTACAATAAGTGTCCACATTACTGTTTTTTGTTGTCCCAAATAAATGTCCACTTCAATGTTACAATCAATCGAAAAAGATTTTGTTGGGTAAATATGTTATTTGATTGATGAAAGGTGTAGTTAGCGAAGAATTCTAAAACTGTGTGCAAAGTCAAAATGGACACTTTGACTAGGACGGAGTGAGTAATTGTTGGGATGGTTTGTTAATATATAATTGTTCCAAATCTTGTTTGTTATTCATCAAACATCAAAATCAATGTTGTGATATAAGTATTACTGTATTATTTATCTAAAATTATTATCAGTCGCATTAATAATAACATTAAAGGTTGTTATTTTTACTATAAACGTTTTAAAATAAGTTAGAATACATCTTATGTTACAAATGAAAAAGTCGCATCTTTAATAATACTCTTATGAGTAACGATGGATTAATTCATAGATAGATTGTCTATAGTCGATGTACGTTAACATGCTTTAGCCTAAAAAAGGAAAAATAACCTAAACATACAAATACAGATAAACATTTAATTTAATACGGAGTAGTAATATATCAATGCAGAACCGAAATTTCACCTACTAATTCACAAAGTATCATGCAAATCTGAGCGAACCATAACTTTTTAATAGATCGGGGGCATATTTCAAGAAAAAGCAATTCAGAATGCGAGTTTCCAAAAATACATTTTATTCAGAGTGAATTTCGTTACATGGAAACAACAAATTTACCCTTTCTCTACCCGAACTTCACAAAACTTGTGAATTCACCACGATTGACAAATAGTTTGCAGACTATCATGATATGTCGTGAATTTTTTTTCATAATAAATTGACAATTTTTAGTAAAAAAAAACCTAGACCTAAACTTGAAAATTGAAAAATAAGTCTAAAGGTTTGATCGCTTAATAGTTTGCAAACAATGATACTTTCTAGGTTCGTGTAACTAGGTCAATTTACTATGGATGCAGTTTAGAGAGGCAGAGATGGAAGGAAAAAAGACAAAATAGTTTGCATCTTAAAGCAAAATTGTAGGGGTAATGCAAAGTTATATTATAATGCAGCGCTTTTAAGATGCGATTTTAAAATGTTGTAAATTTGAACCATAATATCAAGGGTGAGATCTTGTGATCCTAAACCATTTAGTATTACTAACCTTGTACCCGCGCAATGCGGCGGTACATTATTATAAAAAGAAAAGTTGATGTCGTAAGTCAGATGTTATAATTTTATATTTTTTCAGCGCTTTTACAGTGTAGTTTTTCAAATGTGTAGGCATTATTTCAAATTGAGTGTTTATACTTTTACACAATTGGTTAGATATTAATTCTTGAAAAAAACAACATTTATTTGAAACTATCATTATTTGTGCACTATGCAACAATGTACAAGCTTGTAACTTGATGATAGATGCATGCTTTCTTTTTCTTGTTCGGGTGCTAAGTTGTGAACTAAAACATGATAGTAAAGACGATGAAACAAATGTATAAGCTAATGGATTGTGAAAATATTATAGTAAGTTTTCCGCGCAATGCGACGGACATTCAAGAAATCAAATGGATGATGTAAATTATGATGATTATATAAAAATGATGTAGTATTATCTTGAAACATACATACCTAATTTTGGGTGTTAGCAAATATGCAATTAGCAGCACTCAAATTAAATGTTGCTAAAATAATTTATTTAAAATATTTATAGTTTAGCATTATTGTACGTTCTTTACCTTTAAAATTTGAAAAATGAAATGAGTGTAGAATAAACTGTTATTTTGATAGTTTTAATATGTATATTTATTTTCGTATGAATATTTAAATCGAAATTAAAAGTCAACAAAATTTAAACTAAAATACTATTAACAAATAATAAAAAGTTGCTATAAATATTTACCCATTGCCATATGAAGAGAGGGTATTATTGTAATTTCGGATATTCTTTTAAGGTCAAGAGTGAAAACCCATTACAAGGGTTGTAGATATTTCTATATTTTTCAATGGTCATTTTTTTTAAATAAAATGAATTTTCTAATAAAATAAAATAAGATTCTATTTTATATTTATATATATATCTAAATCTAAATCTAAATAAATATATAAATTTATAAAACAAATTACAATTAAACCGTTAAAACGGCTTCCCTTGCGCTTCTCCCCAAAATCTCCTCCGTTCACCGGCAGTCTTATATGAATGGCTACGAATACGAATTCCGGTGGTGGTGACAACACTCCCTTGAAAACCAAACCTCAACCCGAATTTCAACCACCCAAACCCACACCCGAACCAACAACAACAGCCCAAACGAAATCTCAAACCCTAAATTCATCCCCAAACCCAATTGCCATTCCCGTTGCTGATTCCAAACTCCCAAACACTCCCCCTACTGTCAATTCCCGGTTGCGTGAATCCAATTCATTACCTGACTCTGATGTAATTCACGTTCCCAGTTATTCAAGTAAGCTTCTTAACACTATTCATTTTTTTTTTATATATTTTTAATTTAGTTTTATGCTAATGGTAATCCTTATAAAGTCCCAGGGTTTATATAGTGTAATTAATGGTTTTTGTGGTGCTGGTTGAGCTATATTTTACTCAAATTAAACTTAAGTCGAGTTTTTATGAGCTCGGTCAATTTAGTTTGAGCTTTAAATATATATCGAGAGCTCGGTTTGAGCTGTTATCAAGCTTTTATATATTTATACGAGTATTATTTTTTGTGGAATAGGAGCTCGAGCTTAGACTAAAGTAATCTTGCTGCTCGACTCCTTTGCAGCCTAAAGTTTGATTACTAAAGAGCTATTTAAAGTTTGAATTTGGTTTGCTTTCTTCGGATTGTATTTGTGTGAAAATCATTACTCAGTAAGCAAGTTTGACGATTGTTCCAATTAAGTCACTCATTTTGCTAGAAAGCCGTTACTTTAGGTGAAACCAGAATAAAAAGAAGTCGCTGAATAGTAACCAAGCTTCATAACTGTTTCATTTACGTCACTTAGATTTAACCAATTATCGAACGATATTGAAATCTGAGTGGTTTTCACGACTAAAAATTTTAAAGTGACATTATTGAAACAATTTGGTTAATACCGAGTGACATTTTCCCTTCATTTTATTTGTTTTTAATATGATAATGTTGCTAGATATGAACTTGTGATTTCGTAAGTGGATGTTTTTTGTGGGGATTGTTAATTTGTTCCTAGAAGCCGCTTATAGTTTTAGTTGGAGAGATTTAGGTTTATCTAGGGTAGTTTTTAATTTTTCTGCGAAGACTAGGCTTCCTTTTTATTTGCTACTTATTTCTAGTAAAAATAATCATCACTCATCTTCGTTTTTGAATAAAAAATATGCACTTTGGCATGTAAATTATATCTGAAATATAACACATTATTCATATATGACAAAGCTACAAGATTGGTTTGAAGAATGAGGTGTATTTTGACTTGTGACTTCATCATATAGGTAATCATGACTTCAACTTTGATGTAAATTACTAGTCTTTTTTAGGAGAAGGTGATAAATGATGATATCTAATCTAACTGCAAATAATTCTACTTAAACTATTTAGGAAGAATGGACTTCAAAAGACTTCAGCCCCTTTCTCTTGCTAGCCTATTTATAAATATATATGTTGATTCGATCCGTTTAAGATGTCATAACGCAAGTCAACCCATTCATAAGTAAATGGGTCAAATTTGCCATCTGTAGCTTAATGCAACGAAATTTGTTGCACATACTATGAAACTGCCTAGTATATATATATATATATATATATATATATATATATATATATATATATATATAATACTTACGGGGGTTATCTTTGTTTAGGGTGGTTTTCTTGGAACAACATTCATGAATGTGAGGTACGAATTCTCCCAGAATTTTTCGATGGGAAGTCACCATCTAAAACCCCAAAGGTCTATAAATACTACAGGAACACAATAATTAAAAAATTCAGAGACAGTATCAAAGAAAATCCTCCATCGAGAGAAAACCCTACGCCAAAAATCACGTTCACCGAGGCTCGAAGAGCAATTGTTGGAGACGTGGGGTCAGTAAGGAAGGTTTTTGACTTCTTGGAGGCATGGGGTTTGATCAATTATTTTGGTTCACCTATGACAAAGGCTCAGTTGAAATGGGAAGATAAAGAGAGTAAGAATGTTTCTGCAGCCTCACAGCAGAATAGTGATCCTAGTGGAGCTAATTCAACTGGTGAAGTTATTATTTCGAAGAAGAGATTTTGCAGTAGTTGCAATACGCTTTGCACGATTGCCTGCTTTTCTAACCTTAAGGTATATTAAAGTGTTTTTTTCCTTGGATTGTGGTTGGGGGTTTGGGGGGTGGATGTGCTATCTAAAGCTGATTGAATTGAAGTTGTGATTATCAGTCTTTAATATAATGCTTGGGTAAATTGATTCTGATTATGTTGTCAACTAATCAGTTTCATATATGTTGCAGTAAAACTGGTTATGTAAGAAATATTAAGAATCAAAATTAACCCTTACGCTTGTTTTTTACTCAAATTTTCATTGTGGATATCAAAGTTTGAAAGAGTAAATTAATGGAATTATATACCATAATCTATTCCGAAAACAAAAACTGTTTAAAGTTGACTCAGAATAAGTTGTATATTAAAATTTTGATTGCTTTCAACATATATAAATGTTCGCTTTGGTCAATCTATCTTATCTAATTAGAATTTAACTGATTATCTAAAAATTACAACTCCAAACAACAGAAGTCAATCTAATCATACTGGTTATAAAATATATCTAAACACCCACTAAATATGCTACATACAGACTCAATTTAGAGGTGTTTGGATGTGAGTTCAAACCAACTATTGCAATTTGAAACCACATTAATCAGTTTTTAAGTGTTTTGGTGAATTGACTAGGAAGATGATTAGCGTCAACGTTGTCAACATAGTTTTACCTTTTCATGATTTATTTATTTTATTTTATTTTTATTGTGCAGAAAGATACAACATTTTGTGCAAGGTGCTATGTTCGTGCTGGAGTTAATACTGCAGATTTTAAGCGAGTGGAGATAAGTGAAGAGGTTAAGACAGATTGGACCGAGAAAGAAACATTACACCTTCTAGAAGCAGTTATGCATTACGGTGATGACTGGAAGAAGGTGTCTGAGCATGTTGTTGGTAGAAGTGAAAAAGAATGCGTAGACCGTTTTATTAAACTTCCTTTTGGAGAGCAATATATTGGGCCTCCTGATTCAGTTGATCCTGAGGAGAATTCTCATAAAGTTACGGATCAGCATGATGATGAATCACATCTGAGCAAAAAGATGCGCCCCACACCATTTGATGATGCAAGCAACCCCATTGTAGCTCAGGTAAAGATTTCAAGGTTTTTGCTCTTTATTCTTGCAAAGTTCTTTATTTTTGCTTGATTGGTATTAAAGGGTGATTTAAATGTGCTTTTTATCAAATATTACTAAACATCATTTTAAATAAAGACGAAAGTTAACTTAAAATAAAAAATAAAAAATAAGGAGTCACCAACACTCGAACACTATTAGAAGTGATTATTACAACTTCAAAGAAAAGTAGCTCATCAAACACTTTCTTTTGCGCCACTTTTTCATTGTAGTTAATTATTCGATTCTAGCTCTCCAGTAATAAAATTGTCACCATCAAAACACACGTTCTCTTTCTGTTGTGTGTTACTTGTATGCCCTTTAGATTGCTGTTTCAAATTATTTATACAATACAATTTGAGGTTTGGACTTCGATTTTTTAGGCTGCTTTCCTTTCAACATTGGTTGGCGTAGAAGTTGCGGAAAGAGCTGCTTCTGCAGCTGTAAAGGCTTTGACGGAAGTCAACAGCGAAACAAGTAAAGAGTTTCTTGAATCTGCTATGATTGATGCGAGAGATCATGGTAATATTGTATTCTAGTTCTCTTTCATCTTTTAGCACATGTTCACTACATTTATGCTTATTGCCTAACGCCCTAATCTGCCATAAAACCTTTTCAATGCATTTATTTATTTTGCGAACATTCTGAACTGCGCTAGCAATTTTGTTCCACCCTGTGCAAATTATGCAAATATCCGTAGTCAACAAGTTATATGTAGTATCCAAATTGATATAGCATATTGATAGTTCTAAGTTGTTAAATGAAAATTCACTAAAAATGAACTTTGTCAAAACTTTCATGTTAACAGGATGCGTAAGCTCATGTATACTTGTAGAATGTGGGTGGAATAGATTATATCTGGTATATAAGCCTATCCCGTAGAAGTTACATGTTAATTCCACTTTTTATAGTATGATGGGATCTACATATTTGGAATCACAATATTAATTATCGTTCGCATAAAACATTGATGGCATTTTTAGCCAGTCCACATGCCCCACCAGACTGACTTAGTGGCCCGCTGAAGAGAGTGGCAAAGTCCTCCATCTGGACCATCTGAGCTACGCATTCGGGAGCTAGCCTTAAAGTTGAATCTTTAATCATCGTTATAATGTTGTTTGTGTAGACTCTGTAACGACCAATGGCAAGAGCAACAGAAACTCATTGGAAGGAGCTTATCTCGAGGCAAAGATGCAGCTTGAGAAGGAAGAGCACGAGTTGGAGAAAACAATTTCTGACATTGCTGAAGTGAAGGTATTATAGTTCCGTATTCCACCAATGGCTTCTGAACAATGTTACTTCTAACTTCCGGTATCCAATTAATATTTGATGTCTTTTATTGTAGGCTAAGGATATCCATGATAAGATTGTTCGTTTTGAGGAGCTTGAGCTACAAATGGAGAGAGAATGGCAACTATTACGTCAAATGCAAAATTCACTGTTTGCTGATCAGCTATCGCTTTTGTTTCACAAGAAGGGTGGGATGAGTAGAAAAGAACATATGGAACAAAAACTTAAAAACGAATCAACTTGAGTTCACTTGTACAATACTTCTTAATCTTGTTGTCATATCCATCTCCATTTTGTGATGAGGGTTTTAGGAATCGAGCCATGGGTTCATTTAGCGTAGGTGAAACGCAGCATAGTTGAGATTTAAGGAAGTTTGTAGTTCAAATTGTTCAGATGCTCAGAATATCGAATTTATTGTTCTTATCACGTGACTACTATTACAAGTTACAAAACAGAATTTGGATATGTATAACTATTGTAAAAGAAAAATATTTTCTAATTATATAGAATAGTTACATAGAAGGTTCAGGTACGCACGGTATGCACGTGCATATCCTAAACACTTCTATATCTGCCTGCGCTGCTGGATATGTATTGAACACGGTGAGTCCCTGAAAAAGCATCTAAATTAGTTGGTGAATGTGTCAAGAAAATAGCAGGATCAAAACACAATACCAGGATAACAAGCAACACACCTGGCTTGTAGTTTGACGGTTGTTGCTGTCTTGTGTAAATTGACGCTTGTGACTATATACTTATTAGACTAATTTGAATGATGCAACTGCCTGAAAGTGAGCACGAAAGTTACTAAGCTTTCTAAATCATAAACAAGATCTATATACTTCTGTTCTAGAAAAGAACTATATTTTGACTTTAAAAGTTAAACATGCAACAACCCATTGCAATGAATAGACCCTAAATACTTTTTTGACATTAATCTTGTAAGGATTAAAAACCATGAATTAGATCAACATATGCACATTTGACACCAAACAAGATCAATCAACGTTAGCTGTCTAAACTGAGTCAACACACTAAAAAGTCGAAATATAAATAGATGACTTCCAATATAGCTTGTGCCTGCAACACATGTGAAATTATACGACATACCTTTTCAATATTTGAACGGTATTTCTCTGATTCATCATCCATGTACTGCAACATACGAAACCATGGTGTTCAAATGTTCATAAGAAACGAAAGCACACTAATTTATACATCGGTCTTGAAAAGTTCATCACTAACCTGTCCTGTGAGAGTGTACAATCTATTATACCACCCGTTGTTCGCTATGCCCAGAACAGAAACCAAATGTCTTTCAATTTCACCGGGATTCTTAAGTGTGTACTCTATGTAGTACATACCTGGTCAATTATAGAAAAGATATCACTAATAGTTAAACAAGTGTTTAAATTACACTCGATGATTTCAAGTTAAGGTGATGAATCAATAGTTCATAATTATGTAACAGGGACTAAGAGGGTAAACATATCATTTCAGCTTGAAAGTATACCAAGAGAGGAACTTTGCTGTCATTTTTAGATGATGATGAACTATCCATGTTCTTTTTGCTTCTTTAGATTATAAAAATGTTATCTTTCAGTTGAAACACTCATGAGACACAATTTTTTCAAAGAAAAAACTAAAAGTAAATTGAAAATACCTTTGGTGGATTTACTGTCTATGAGTTTAGCTGTAACACCAGGGGGTCTCTGCCAACTTCTGTCCAATCCGCTAACCTGTTAATAACGTACTTGTATTCATTTTTTGTTTATTTATGTATTCATACATTTTAGTATTTGATCAATGTTAAGAGGATTACAAACACACCAGGTTTTCTGCAAATGAATCGACCTTTCCAAAAGATTCCAATTTAGTGAAATCAGCACCAAGCCCCGTGATCACTAGACTGACTGGGGAGATACGTACGGAAACATTATGAACTTTCAAACGAATTTTAACTTAATTGATGACTTTGAAGTAATATGTACCATTTGAATTGGAAGCTTCTGAAGGGTAGAATGCTGTAACTGACTTGAATCCATTGCCTTCTCCTGCTCCTACTAGCCAATCTAAAAGTAGAAAAAGACTTGTTAGTAAATGGGTTGATTAGTTAAGGATTATCTATTTATCTCTACCTTGACAAATGGTAGAATAAAAAAGTTAGCTTTAAATAACTATAAGATAGGCGTCAAATAGGTCAAACGGGTTGAAATTTTCCCACACTGTACTTTTGATGCAAAAAACCTCCTAAATCATTTTATTGAGAAACTTAGATTATTGAAGAAATAACTAATTTCTGTAGTCATATTCGACACACTATTGATTAATAATAACATAATAACTACGCATAAATTAACTTATTTGGACAAATAGTGTTTTGAGTCGAATTTACCGGCACCAAAAAATCACTTGTTTCTAATCATTATGCCACCTTTATACCACACGATTAATGAAACATGAATGTCTATCATGGCCAACTTACTACAAATAATATATATCATCTGAAATATGGAGCGGCTCCAGTGAGTGCCCCAAATACCCATTTTTTTCATCTAAACCTCCCACGTCATTATATCTATGCATAATTAAGAAATTTGAGAAGATGGAACAGTTAAAGAGTCTGTATTCGAAAGCTGGCAAATGATGAGCTAAACTTACTTTTTACAGACAAAAAAAGTTCAGTAAAATTTATACTCACCTTGAGGAATCATGATCTTAAACTTGTTCACATCATCTGTGTAAATTCGGAAACCCTCCGGCACAACTAGTATAAACATCAACATTTTCCACGATAAGTTTAATGATAAAACATTTCTAAAATTAAAAAATAATAATAAATATATTGCATATTCAGCGAGAGTTTACCTTCTTCAGCAAATGCAAGTGGAACCATTGCAGGTACAGACAATGAGCCAAATGCAGTGTGTAACAAAAGATCTCTTCTTTGCACTTTAAAAGATTTATCTTCAATATTTAGGCTGAATTCAAGGACCCAACAACAATAATCAAATTCTATTATAACAAAAGGTATTAAAATTGCATAATTGAATGTAGCATTTTGATTAAGATCAAGAAATATTAGTCAATATTCATTTGAAAAACTGGGATATTTAAATTAAAATATTTGATTAAGAACAAAAGATACAGTGAAATTAGGCAAATTACCATAAATCTTGATCTTGTTGATGGGTCTTGCAAAAGATAGCATTTTGATAATGGGGTGTCTTGAATCCTGAAGAAATGAAAGGCAAAATTATGAGAAGTTCACACACACACACACACACAGATACATAACAAGAAGTAGTGAATAGTATGAGGTTTATAGATACATAGATATTGTGTGTGTGTGTGTGTATGTATATATATATAGATATACATAGGGATCAGTTAATGGATATATACTTGTAAAGTGAGAGGAATTAAGGTGAGGATGAAGGGACTGAGAATGCAGGGATGAAAGGGGAGCCATGGCTGACTCAAGAGATTGAACTGAAATTGAATGACCAGTAATCAACAAAACTCTTTTCTGCTATTGGATATTGTCTTTTTACACGTGGATTTTAATGTTTTTCAAATGGCTTATTAAACCCCTCTCATTAGTCGCTGAAATTAACAGGCTAAGTTAGTACCACGTCAGCTTTTTCAAAAACTAACAGGCTTCTACCATCAGTAACCGATCACTTCAATTTTCTGAGACCCACTGATTATTTAATTAAATTATTAAAACACAATAATTAAAATATAACACATTTCATAAAAATTATTACAATTAAATTAAAAACCATTATAATAATTAAAAAAATATTACAATAATTAAATAAAAACACCAGAATTTAAAAAAGTAGTCTAATCCGAGCTCGATTCTTCAGTTCCGTTCGCGGCTTCGGCTTCCTCTTCGTCTTCGTCTTCGTCTTCGTCATCGTCCGAGTCTTGTCCTCCATACACTTCCTCATATTGCGTTACCACTTGTTGCCGAGCGGTTTTGATCATTTTGAGTTCCTTTTTAGACGCATACTTTGGAATTTTTTTACAAAGAAAATTCAAAGCTTTGTAAGCCGCTTTTGCAAGAGTTCTCGGCAATTGTTGCTATTGCTTATTGTTGCAATAGGGCGGTCTCCTTAACTGCAGAAAGGGTTTCAAGTTTTTTGGAATGTACACTTCTTGAAGAGGAAGCGGCGTACGATGAAGCCGAACTTTTGGCCGACTTTCGACCCGGTAAACGGCGTATTGGGTCGTCTTGGAACAACCTTTTCATGTTTGCTTCAAAAGACGTATTGATCGGAACGTCGTCCGCTTCAAGATCGGTGGGTTCCGGTTGAAATGTATGTTAGTTGCCCATTACACCCGGCTCAGCAAAGAATTTGGGTAATGTGTTAGTACATTACCACATGATTCGTAAATGAATTTACGTTTTTACGTTTGTCGCCTAAAAGCCTTTCGGGGCACATTACATATTTTATCGCCAACTATTTATTTTACCATATTTTAAAAAGTATAAGGTCTTATCTAACAAATAATTCAAACTTTGAGGGGTTAATTGTAAAATTCATCCACTGGTTGTTATTATGAAAATCACCACCAATTGCATTATATTTCAGGTGTTTGAATTACAAGAAGACGAACAGTGACGTATAATCATATAAATCTCCCATAAAGACCTTAAATTCCGGTAGCATTTTTCAAACGGTGCATCAATGCCTCATGAGATATATGATAATGTAACATGACTGTCATGGAATTATACCAATTGCATCACAGTACTGCTATAAATTGAGTGAAGCAAATAGTAGTAAACATAATATTTTATCAGTTACTCAAATTACATCACTTGTTTTCCATCACCAAACGATTCGAGTTGATAATTTTTGTTCATCTCACCCTCATCGTACATTCGGTAACTTATCTGGTTTGTGTTACTTATAATGTTGTCGTAAATGTGCATGTTAAGTTTTTAATCTATTAGGAATTTAAGGTATGCACTTGTGGATGATACTGAAATGACTGATTATAAAATAAATTTGCAGCTTTCTTTTAATAATTGTAATGCTATTGTATAATAAATTTGCAGCTTTCTTTTAATGCTATTGTAATTGGAATGCTATTGTAAAATTTGGTGCAATTTTCCTTTTAATTGGGACATAATATAAGCTAGCACAGGGAGATTGTTTTAGAGCACTTGATTTGTTGTACTATATCGTTATTGATAACACGCACTCTGTGTAACACTATTTTGTGAATTATATAGATCACAGAATTTTCTGTGCGGTCGTTTTAAGTAGGAAGAATTTAATCGTTTTGATTAGGCTATAAATGGTGTTTTGGGCGTTTACATGTAGCGTTGGCTCGCCGTATGTATGTTTATTAGAAAATGTTCACTAACAAAATTTACGCAATAATTTTGCAATTGTCGTAATTGGTTCACATCTCAGGCCAAACTAATGTTTTGAATAAAAGTTTTAATTTTTTTTTGTATAAGCATAGCATTTCTCGCTTTTTCTCACAAAAATCTCACAGACCCATCTTAATTGGAAGGGTCAACAATGTTAGGAAAATATGATGTGTATTAATGCTGGCAGTTTATATATATGAAATAATTGAAGGTTGTTTGAGTATTCTTATAGTTGTTTTTTAATCAAGATGTTGTTTTCTATAAGATCTAGACGGATCATGTATAAATCACATTCTATATCTATATGTTAGTTGCCCTATTCGAACCAACACTAGTAAGAGATCTTGATCCATTTCATGATTTTATCGCGATAACTATAATTCAACGGTTCATAAAAGGTGTGACGTATGCCTCTTTTACTGATCTTGTACGTGTTGAGACATGCTATGCAAGAGTCTGTATGCAGATATAATTTAACTGATGTACGCTAAATCATATGATGTATGCCTCCTTACTAGTGAACATCTTAAACTTTTAACACGGAAACACGATTTGTGTCAGCATTGTATTGATTACGTACGCTATATTTCATTCCTTTCTTTCTAGCCACCAAGATGAAATGTAAAAGAGCGCGCACCATATATATGATAGTTTAAGGAAACTTGTTGTATGCCTTAAAAATAAAATCACATAATCTAAATGTATATCTTGACATCACATATATATTATAGTTTAAGGAAACTTGTTCTAACTATAAGACTATTATATATAGCATCACATAATCTAAATGTATATCTTGACATTACATGAATTAAACTTTCTTTTCTTTTGTAATTTGAATCTCCAATAGCCATCTTTCTACAAGAGTAAGGTAATATGTTGACAATTAAATCAAACTTGAAGGGCTTAGTTGTAACTTGCACCATCCACCATTCCACCTACTGGTTGTTTTTATGTAAATCAACACCAATTGCATTTCTCATGTGTTTAAATTACATGAAGACGAACCATGACGTATAATCATATAAAGCTCCAATAAAGGCCTTAAATTCTGGGAATAAATTTGTTAGAAGCGGTGATGAGAATTATGATAATCCAACGTGGCTGTCATGAATTTGGCTCAAAATTCTTGAAATGCTGATCTCACTCACCGTTTCAAACTGCTATAAAGTGAACCAAATAGTAAAGCATATTTCATCAGTTACTCAAAGCAAATCATTGTTCTCGGTCCGTCGCCAAACGCAGTTTCTTAATTCATCTCGTTCACAATTATCATTCGGTAAGTTGATCATCATCCTTTACTTTGTTACTTCTAATTGTAATTGTGCATGTTGTTTAATCTATTGAAAATTTTAAGATAAACAACTGCAGATGTAATTGAAACTAAGTGATCAGAACTCGTTAAGTTTCTTTAATTTGTTTGAAATCGTTTCATAAATTTGTGCAATTTGATTTCACTTAATTGGGACAACAAAAGCAGAAAGTGATTGTTTTGGTGAATTCACTGTTTATGATGCTTTAGATTACTTGTAAAATTTGGTTATGCTATTTTGTGCAGATGATGAGAAGCAGGCCATAATTTTCTTATTTTTTATATTTGTAATTTTTTTTATAAAATTTACTTTTTACTATTTTTGGGGTCTTAATCATACATTTTGCAAAATACTAGTAACCGATCACGATTTTATAATTTTATCACGATACTATCGACATTATCATAAAAGCAACCATGCCATAATTTAAATGACAACTATCATTGATCTCTTTTATGCTTAATAATCATCTCTTTTGTATCCTTTTATAAATCAGGGGTACGATGGACTTCGGTAACGTGGAAGTAGATTTCTTTGAACCAGTAGAGAAGCCAGACGTGAGATACTTTGGAGTTGCAGAAATCTTCCGAGGTTGTCTGCTAGCGAACATAATTGAGATGCTTAGTAGTGAACGTTACTACTTAGTTGTGATCCAGTTGCCTCAAGTTCAATTTCGTAATCGTAAGTATATCAGTTTAATTTAAGTAAAGACGGCTTTATTTAATTTATTATCAGTGTTTTGCTAAAACAAACTAATGTGAGATTTTTTTCTGATTGTATCAACTATCAAGGGGAAATTGAGTGGATGGTCAGTAATGACGGTATTGTCTCTATTGAAGGCGAGATCACTCGTGATGCAATGAATGTGGGTTCACATTTGGTAAAGAAAAGAAAACCGGGTCAGCTACGCCGTACACAATATTGGGGCATGCACTTTCGTCTACCAGGACCAGTCGACGGGTGGACAGCTTCACACTTATTTACGTCTGAGACTGTTATGGAAATTTCAGTTTCGAAAACGAGATTAGTCATGCCACCTGCTTTGTCTCCAGCGCCGTTGGCTGTGGCTCCTCCTGCTGAAGAAAACTCACTTGACGGGGCTGGTACTTCGGTAGATGTAGGTGGTCAAGCAGCTCCTGACTCGCCTACTTTGTCTGAAGCTATGGAGATGGTCTCGAGTTGGTTTGCATAGTTTCATGTAATACAATATGAAATCACTATGCATTAAAGGAAAATCATTGTCTAAAAATAATTAAATAAATAAATAAACTTTCTCAAATAAATTGTCCAAGAATTTAAGGGAAATCATCGTGCTTCTATCTGTTGATTCCGACAAGATAAAATAACTACCAAGCTAGGATGGATTAAATTTCATGTATATAAGAGATCTTGTGAACTTTGTGGAGTTTAATTTTCAGGTACTGAAGATGTTATGATATTTTATTAATGATGTCATTATGTATAAAATTAAGGGAAATCATCGTACTTTAAGGCTAAAACAATGGGTAATTATATTATAATTAAGGGGTTAGATTGTATAATGCTGAAACTATATATGTGAGTCTGAAACACAAACAAGTAACCATATATGCCTAGGGGTGATTTTGCCACAGGGGCTTTTATTTCTCCACAGGTAATTTTGGGGGAATTATGGTAAATCCAATGATAAGTTCATGTGGTAAATAAATTGTGTCTATATATTTATCATGGCCCATTGATAATAGACTCAAGTTTCCATATCTCATGTAACGTTTCTATTCAAGTGTTGTATTTTATGTATTTATTGGGAAATGCTAATGACAGCCTTTAGGGCTGTCAATAAGACACATATAGGGTTTATTAAACTCAAAGTTTTCTTATTTATCCGAATTTATAATTAATATAGCTATGATTTGCATTAAATTCAATGAAAGTTTCCTTTTATTGGTGATATATTAATTGAAATATTTGATTATTAAGGAAACTTTAAGTTCAATAAATGCATTATATCTAGCATTTCCCTTATTTATTTATTTTTAGTCATGGAATATATCATACCGATTGTATAGTTGATAATTAAAATGCTAATCTCAATCACCATTAGAAACTGCTATAAAATTAAGTGAAGCGAATAGTAAAAAACATACTCCAGTATTTCATTAGTTACTCAAATTACATCACTTGTTCACCATCACCGAACGATTCGAGTTAATAATTTTCTTCATTGCACAATCATCGTATCATTAGGTAACTCATGATCATCTTTGTGTTACTTATAATGTTGTCGTAAATGTGCATGCATGTTAAGTGTTTAATCTATTATGAACTCAAGTACATATTGAAATGACTGATAATAAAATAAATTTGCAACTTGTGGTGTATCTTTTAATTTTTTGGAATGTTATTGTAAATCTGGTGCAATTTTCTTTCAGTTGGGACAAAATTAAGCTAGCACAAGAAAATTGATCACATACTCATCTTAACATGAAATAATTGGAAGGGTCAACAATGTTAGGAAGATATATTGTATATTAATCCTTAGAGCTTAAATAAGATAATTGAAACAATTAACGATGCCGTTAATAACACTTAAGTTTGGTGTTGTTAAGGATCGGAGCGATTGTGTAACACCTCCAAATTTATTGTTTGGCGGAAGCATACTTTGGGTGTTACTAATCAATAATCAAAGCACATAAATATATATCAAACGACTCTATATGCGTCGTTTTAACAATATATATTAATATAAATATGTTTACAACATTTAAAGCTGTACATAGCTCGTGTTCGATTAATGAGAGATTTCAGTACATAAGTACTTGTACAAAATACACTAATGCAAGAAAATCTCTAATGTCTGCATGTCGACTCGAGCTATAGTAATCCTGAGGCAGTCCAATCTACTGTTGGGTACCTGTGATACATGCTAAAATGGGTCAGCTAAAGCTGGTGAGCTCACGGGTTTGAAATCAGATAATATCGTATGAACCGCAAGCTTTAAGTAAGGATTTGCATCCAGCAAATAAATAGTTGTGTATACAGCCATGAGCACATAGTCTGAGCTTAACTCGAGGGTCGGGTCCCATATAGAGAATTCCGAGCGAGGTGCCTCCACGAGTGCCTAATCTACACTCGTCTGAACAATTATTAGTACACCCGTTTACCCAGTTAGTGCATGATAACCCGGACGAGGAGGGTCAATCCTATATGGTACCATATACTAATAATCACGCTGTGACACTCCTCCAAATTAGGTATATAACTATACTTAATTACATGCATTTCTTACGCTAATTCCCTGCATTTGTTTTAAACTAAACCTATGATGTGATATGAGTCTAGCGAGCCCAAAGCAATAATACAAAAAGTATTACATTATACGTAGTATTTATAAATTACGTACGAACGTATCGGAACTAAGCCGACAAAAATAATTACCAGATTTGGTGACATGAAATAATTAATAATTCAATTATTAATTACGAGTATTTATATATCTATAACATATAGATAAAACGGTTCAATGATACGTTTAACATATAACGTATCATATAACGAACAGAAACAACTCTAAAACGTACCTAAAAGGTCAAAATCTGAAAAATGTTATTTTTCTAATACGTTTTCAAGTATTTAGAACATTACTTCGAATTATGAATTCGAAACTCAACCAAAATTTGGCGCTCAATTGGACGTGCGCAGTAAAATGTACAAAAATGTACAACTACTAAAAATAATGATAATCTCATCATCCTGAAAATATATTACGAACCAGGAGAGCTTCTACAAAATAAAAATATAAAATGTTAAATTTTATATTGCTATAATTATACCCGTACACGAACTTAACGGGCTAAAAACTACCAATAATACACCTAAACAAAATATCTCGCGACAGATTGATTCACCCTCCATACTCACGTTTGAAAATCTGGAACCAAAACTTCTGCTATACATTTACCTCCATCTCCAATAATTCATTCAAAACCATTTCTTCTTTTTCATCTTGTTTGTGCGTGTGTGTGTACTGGAGCAAGCAGCAGCAGCAAAAGAAAGAAGCTGAGCTTCATCTTCACCACTTCATCATCTTCACAAACATCACACAAACACAAACACTAAACAAAATGGGTTCTTGATCATCCTCATCATCGTTTGTCATCATCATCAACAGGAATCATAATCAGCATCTCCACCTTAACATCATTGTGAGGATCAAACTTTCCATTTTATTTCATTTCTAAAATTTCTTAAGTTATTATGATTGTTGATGATTGTTGTTATAAGTTGTTAAAAACTTGTTATAATAGGTTTATATAACATATTAAGGTGTTAGATCATGTTAAAAGACGGTTACATATATAAACCCGTATGTATTTGAAATAACAGAGACGAACCAGAACATGAATAACCATTGAATCCGGCGGATTCAATTGAATCCGGCGGATTCCCAGCCGAAACACATGTGAATACGGCGTATTCCATCGAATACGGCGTATTCCCCACTTAAAACTCGAACACTTTGAAACAACTCCTATGAATCCGGCGTATTCACGTGAATACGGCGGATTCCCAATTTCTAAACTTTGAGTACGGCGTATTCCCACCTGTGACGGCACACAAACCCTCGGCTAAAACGATGAACGAGTAAAAGACACGCTTGATCCGACGGATCATCGGTGATCCGGTGGATCCTTTTTAAACTCGAATGAATACGGCGTATTCACCAGAATACGGCGTATTCCCCTATTTTCGAATGAATACGGCGTATTCACCAGAATACGGCGTATTCCCCTGATTTGGCCCGAATCCGGCGTATTCACCAGAATACGGCGTATTCACCCTTTTTGGTCCAGTCACTGACTTTTGCATTGTAATATAATGTACAAACAATTAATGGTACAGAATGCTACGACATGGGACTTAGAACTAGACGGACATATTATTGAGACATGATACTTCGGACAATTACAACGACAACTACATTTATATCTATGGACATCAACAACGACGACAACTAATATATATAGCAGAATATATATTCAACTATATAAGCATATATGCTATTACATTTCGGACGATTCGACAACCAAACATAACTTGGGAAAAATATTATTTATTTTCCAACAACAAACATCAACGAAATACACAAACTTAAGAAATTGATAATTTCTTCAAACGAATAAACTATTAACATAAGTAAACAAAGTACTTATAGTTAATACATTGTTGTGTATAGGTTGACTACGTTTGGGCTTCGTTATCTTATCTCGCTAGCATTCACATCCGAGCACTCACAGTGAGTTCACAAACCCCTTTTTAAATGTTTTAATGTTTTAAAACTTCGGGGTGGAAAACATAGAAATCGTATGTATAATTGCATGCGACAACTGTTTGAATACTTGATGTATTTACTTAAACTATTGATGAAATGAGATTTCATGTTGTGACTGATTAAATACTGTACGTATTTGCTTAAACTGTTTATGAAGGGGTACTTCATACTTGAACTATTTGTGAAAGGGTATTTCACACAACTATTTGAACTATGTTTTTATGAAATGTTTTTCATAACTATTTTGGGAATTTAGGCAACGAATCTTGGTACAGATCTAGGCTGAACGATGTAGTGCATAAAAGACCTTATGGCTACAGACTATAACCATTAGCTAGGTGACTCTAGCCACTGAGTATACGGATAGTACTATCGCCGTGACGACCCTCCTACGGATTTGGGAGCGTATACTTAATTGTCCAGCATGGCAAACAACAACAGATTAGGGTTGTGGTTTGGTTATAGGGTTAGATCGGGTTACCTTACTTGACAGGTTTAGCTCACCTTTCAAGGGATCACCGTCTAAATATTCCCACAAAACTATTGTTTAGGAAGTGATTTCCTACGTACACTGATTTGGAAATGTTAATCTTTATCTAGGTTAACCTGTGTTTCCTACTAATGACTGAATTAGGAAATGTTATCTCTTGATTGAAATAACCTGTGTTTCCTATTACAACTACAACTGATTTGGGAAATGTTATTTGTTAATAACTTGTGTTTCCTACTTGATAAACAACACTTATTGGAAATGTTATTCTTAAATGTTTAACTTGTGTTTCCTACATAACAAACAAACTTGTGAATTCACTCAACCATTTTGTTGACGTTTTACTCTATGTTTTTCAGGGAATTAGCAGCGTAAGTAAGATCTGCATGCATTATCAGGACGGACTACCCTGGACTTGTTAGGATGCCACTACTTTTGGGACACTTGGATTTCCTCTGTATAACTGCAACTACTGCAGTCATACCTATGAAATCTACTTTTGATATTATGTATTTTATGAAATACTGATTTCAACCACTACTATTACTGTTACTACTTTTCAAGTGGTAATCTTTTGTAAAACTTTAACTAATGGCATCTTAATCTATTTCGTTCTGCGATAATCATATGCTCTGAGTATGTATGTAAATGTTGGTTGTTTTACTGCTCGCACCCCCGCCACGTCACTAAGCTTCCGCAAACCACTCTACGTAATTGAAATTACCGTTTGGCGGGGTGTGACAGACTTGGTATCAGAGCCATTGGTTATAGCGAACTAGAAGTCTTTAGGTGACTGAAAACCTTAGAGACCTAGACTATAGCCTTGGCTAGAACATTTGTGCATTCATGCATACATACTTTGCATACAACTAACATACGACTGACACGCCACACTCAATTTCTTTTGTCACAGTATGTCTAGTCAATCACATTACCATGTTTACGCTTCGGATGAAGAGCCGACCGAGGCTACTTTTGAGGGTCCCGCGATTACAGTAGGGGATGAGTCATCAGTTCATGTGAGAGTTATGTCTGATGACACTAGTGATGCTTACTTAGTACCACCTCCGACCGCACCTGTGGTCACTCCTACCCCTACACCACCTGTTGCGAGTACCTCTCGTGTGCCTGTACCTAGGATGACAGCTAGGATCTGTGTTCGGGATTTTCCCAGGGGACCACTCGCGCCGCGCGATAAGGCGCCAGTGACTGAGCCTGAGGTTCCAGTTGCCGAGCCGCCACAGAAGAGGCTCCGACCTTCTCATCTGGACTGGATGCCTCGAGTATTGAGAGAGTGGAGATCACTAGAGGGTATTCCCTCGACCTTTGAGTTTGGAGAGTCCTCCCACTCACCACCATCTGCATATCTCACTGGTGAGCCTCCGGAGCTCACTGTGCCTACCCTTGTGGCTGTGGTCCACACCATGTTTAGGATATCATCTAGCAGGAGCAGAGATTTGGTGGAGCTACTGAGTGATGCCTCCCGCACTGACATGGATATGGCTATGCTCCATCAGAGGATGGATTTTGTGGAGACTCACCGTCAGACAGACTGGCAGAGTCTAGCATCCACCCGTGCACGCGTTGCAGCTTTAGAGAGGCGTGCTAGGGTGTCAGAGATTGTAGCTAGTGTTTGTGTGATGACTGCAGCAGTGATGGTTGCGGTTAGGATGTATTTACCATGGTTCCGTTAGGCCTGTGTATGGCGGTTGTGCCTACACCATATTAGACTATTACTTTTGGGGAAATATATGTATGTATTAATTATGGACTAGCTGTATGTTGGATGGAACTTTGTTAGTAGAATGGGTATATGTATAGGAAACCCATCATCTTTTGTATAACGCTAACCATCGATGGGTATATTAGAAATCCCATCTCATTTTGTACTAAACTCATGTAACAGCGTTATGATCTTTAATATATAATGTATGCTTGGTTTACGTCTCGTATTCATTATGCTTATTATCAACCATGTTATTTCCTCTTACAACTGTCGACTTGTGATTAAACCTATACTTTATCGACACTTTGTGACCAACTCTTGTAAACCCTGAAACATTTTACAGCTTGATGATTGATTATTCTTGAGAACCTCTGAAATTTACAGTGTTAAACGACAATGAAAAGAAATATGTATTGGACATTATATAATGACGCCTGGCCAACGTGATTATATTATGATAGATACATGTGGGTGTTTCAAAGTTGTATGGCACGTGTTGTAAAATTCTATTCATTCATCTTTTCATGTCATTCATTTCTATCAAATGTGAATCTTTGATCTATTCACATTCAATATCTCAACATTAACACTCTGCATTTTATTCATCGCAGAGCTGAATCATGCCTCCCAAACGACGAGTCACTAGAACAAGTCAAAAGACGACTACGCCTCCACCACCACCACCCACCGAAACCACTGAACAAATGATCGCACGAAGAATAGCTGAAGGTATTGCTGAATATGAGGCAAGCCGTAGTCGTGAACCTGGAGCTAACAACAGTGGATCTACCCCTGTTAATACTGAGACACTCGTGAATGCTAGTCGAGGGTGTTCATACAAAACATTTCAGGCTTGTAAGCCGATTTCTTTTCGTGGCACCGAGGGTGCAATTGGTATGATTCACTGGATAGAGAAAACTGAGTCGGTATTGGATATTAGTGACTGTTCACCTGACTGTATGGTGAAGTATGCTGCTTGCACTTTGGCTGACAAAGCGCTCACTTGGTGGAACAGTCAGATCCAATCACTTGGTCGACCAGCTGCTTATTCAATGTCATGGGGAACATTTAAGAATCTGATGTTGGAGGAATTCTGCCCTCGCATTGAGATGCAGAAAATAGAAACAGAGTTGTGGAACATCACCATGATTGGTGCTGATATTACTGGGTACACCACTAAGTTTCAGGAACTTGCACGTCTAGTGCCACACATGGTGACACCTGAGTATAAGCGTATCGAGCGCTACATATACTGTCTGGTACCGCAAATCCGCAGTCTGGTAACATCATCTAAACCGAACTCATTCAGGAGTGCTGTTACTCTAGCACAAAGTTTGACCGAGGAGGCAGTCAGGATGGGAAATCTGACTAAGAAAGCTGTGTCGGGAAAAAGTGAACCGAACAGTACTGATGTTAGTAGTTCTGGTGGTGCAAAGCGAAAGTGGAACGGTAGTGGTACTGATCGTCAGGGTCAGCAGAACAAGAAATCTTCTGGAAATGCGAAAGCATATGTTGCCACTACCACCGAATCGAAACCATACCTGGGTAACAAACCCAAATGTGGTAAGTGTAACCGACACCACGAAGGTGGGTGTGGGTATTGTGGAAACTGTAGGGCATGGGGACATAGAACCCGAGAATGCAAAACTAACCCTCCCCCACGAGCAAACACTGAGCGTCAAAACCAGGGATGTTTTGAATGTGGTGAGCAAGGACACTACCGTAACCGATGCCCTAAGCTCAACAACAACAACCGCGGTAACAACAATAACCGAGCCAACAACATCAACAACCAACCGGCTCAAGGAAGGGCATTCGTGATCGGGGCACAAGAGGCACGCCAGGACCCAAACACCGTCACTGGTACGTTTCTCGTAAACAACCATTATGCCTCTGTGTTAATTGATTCGGGTGCTGATTTAAGTTTTGTGTCTACTGAGTTTAGACCACTATTAGAACTTGAATCCCGTAAATTAGACAACAAATATACCATAGAATTAGCCGATGGTGAGTTGATCGAATCAGGAGAAATAGTACCGGGATGTACCTTGGAGCTAGAAGGTCATCTCTTCGAAATAGACTTACTACCGGTTAAGTTGGGAAGTTTTGACATTGTAGTCGGTATGGATTGGTTATCTAAGAACCGCGCCGAGATCATATGTCATGATAAGATGGTTCGCTTACCGTTACCGACAGGAGAAACACTTGTGGTTCAAGGTGAGAAACGAAAAAGTTCTACAAAGATGATTTCATGTTTGAAGGCCGGTAAATATCTCCGAAAGGGGTACCAAGCATTTCTGGCACACGTGGTAGAAAAGAAACCCGAGGAGCGACGTATAGACGATGTACCCATTGTACGCGACTATCCAGGAGTGTTCCCTGATGAGTTGCCGGGATTACCACCCCCACGACAAGTTGAGTTTCACATTGACCTGGTGCCAGGAGCTGCACCTATCGCACGTGCACCTTATCGTCTAGCTCCCTCGGAAATGCAAGAGTTATCCACACAATTGCAAGAACTTCTAGACTTGGGATTCATTCGACCGAGCTTTTCCCCTTGGGGAGCTCCGGTTTTGTTTGTTAAGAAGAAGGATGAATCTATGCGAATGTGCATCGATTACCGAGAACTGAACAAGGTAACTATCAAGAACAGATACCCGTTACCACGCATTGACGATCTGTTTGATCAACTGCAAGGGTCAAGTTATTATTCAAAAATTGACCTACGATCTGGTTACCATCAACTTAAGGTACGAGAAGAGGATGTACCGAAAACTGCGTTTAGGACTCGTTACGGTCACTACGAGTTTTTAGTCATGCCTTTTGGGCTGACCAACGCACCAGCAGTATTCATGGATTTGATGAACAGAGTATGCAAACCCTATTTGGATAAATTCGTCATTGTGTTTATTGACGACATCTTGGTATACTCACGATCGAAAGAGGATCACGAGCAACATCTGAAGCTTGTCCTCGAACTACTACAAAAAGAGAAGCTTTATGCAAAGTTCTCTAAGTGCGAATTTTGGATACGAGAGGTTCAATTCCTTGGTCATGTGATAAATGACAAAGGAATTCATGTAGACCCATCCAAAATTGAGGCAATCAACAACTGGGAAGCACCGAAAACCCCAACGGAAGTACGACAATTTCTTGGTCTAGTTGGCTATTACAGGCGATTCATCGCAAACTTTTCAAAGATAGCTCAGCCACTTACCACATTAACTCAAAAAGACAAGAAATTTGAGTGGAATGAGAAACAAGAGAAGGCATTCCAAATATTGAAACAGAAACTGAGCAGCGCACCCATACTATCCCTACCTGAAGGAGTAGACAACTTTGTTGTTTACTGTGATGCTTCGCATCAGGGATTAGGTTGCGTACTGATGCAAAATGAAAAGGTCATTGCTTATGCATCACGACAACTAAAAGTGCATGAGAAAAACTATACGACTCATGATTTGGAATTGGGAGCCGTTGTTTTTGCACTAAAGATCTGGAGACACTACCTATACGGTACAAAGTGTACGATCTTCACCGATCATAAAAGCTTACAACATATATTCGATCAGAAAGAACTTAACATGAGACAACGACGTTGGGTCGAATTACTTAACGATTACGACTGTGAAATAAAGTATCACCCGGGTAAAGCTAACGTAGTAGCAGATGCCCTGAGTCGTAAGGAACGAATCAAACCTCGAAGAGTTCGAGCCTTGGGATTGACAATCCACTCGAATCTCATTACTCAAATTCGCGAAGCACAAGAACTTGCTTTCACCTCCGAACGCCTTAAGGATGAATCCTTGAAAGGGATGGAAAAACAACTAGAGAAAAAGGACAACGAAGTGTTGTACTTTATGAATCGAATTTGGGTACCATGCGTAGATGAGTTACGCAAGCTGATTTTGGACGAGGCACACAAGTCCAATTACTCAATACATCCTGGTGCAGACAAGATGTACCATGACTTGAAAGGTTTCTACTGGTGGCCTGGAATGAAACGTGACATTGCCACCTACGTAAGCAAATGTTTGACTTGTTCTAAAGTCAAAGTTGAATACCAAAAGCCGTCTGGACTTTTGCAACAACCTGAAATGCCCAAGTGGAAATGGGAGCAAATAACAATGGACTTCATTACGAAGTTACCTAGAACAGCATCTGGAGCAAATACCATATGGGTGATTGTCGATCGACTGACGAAATCAGCCCACTTTCTCGCTATTAAGGAAACGGATGGAATGGAGAAACTAGCAAAAATTTATATTAAAGAGATTGTTTCTCGGCATGGTGTGCCACTATCCATCATATCTGATAGAGATGCGCGATTCACTTTCCGCTTTTGGCAAACATTACAACAGGCAATGGGTACTCGACTTGATATGAGTACTGCCTATCACCCGCAGACTGACGGCCAAAGTGAGCGAACTATACAGACGCTCGAGGACTTGTTGCGAGCATGTGTGATAGACTTTGGAGGTAACTGGGATACCCACCTACCTCTAGCTGAATTTTCTTACAACAATAGTTATCACACGAGTATACAGATGGCACCATTTGAGGCGTTATATGGACGCAAGTGCCGATCACCACTCTGTTGGGCAGAGTTGGACGACAGACAACTATCTGGACCCGAACTTGTCCAGGAAACCACTGATAAAATAACTCAAGTATTGAATCGACTGAAAGCGGCACGAGATCGACAAAAGAGTTACGCTGATAACCGCCGTAAACCTCTTGAGTATCAAGTAGGAGACAAGGTCCTACTCAAAGTATCGCCCTGGAAGGGGGTAGCACTATTTGGTAAACGAGGAAAGCTGAACCCACGATACATCGGACCGTTTGAAATCCTTGATAGGGTTGGTCCTGTCGCTTATAAGCTCAAACTACCACAAGAGCTTAGTAGCATACACGATGCTTTCCACGTTAGCAACCTCAAAAAGTGTCTTTCTGACGAAACACTTTTCCTTCCTCCTGACGAAGTCTTCATTGACTCAAAACTTAACTTTGTGGAGGAACCTGTTGAAGTTATGGATTCTAAAACTCAGAAACTTCGACACAAACGAATCAAACTGGTTAAAGTTCGTTGGAACTCGAAACATGGCCCAGAGTTTACCTGGGAACGAGAGGATGAAATACGAAAGAAATACCCCAACCTATTTGAGAGCGTGACCGAGACTCACGGCTCGACTTAAATCTCGGGACGAGATTTCACTAACGGGGGGAGAATGTGACACTCCTCCAAATTAGGTATATAACTATACTTAATTACATGCATTTCTTACGCTAATTCCCTGCATTTGTTTTAAACTAAACCTATGATGTGATATGAGTCTAGCGAGCCCAAAGCAATAATACAAAAAGTATTACATTATACGTAGTATTTATAAATTACGTACGAACGTATCGGAACTAAGCCGACAAAAATAATTACCAGATTTGGTGACATGAAATAATTAATAATTCAATTATTAATTACGAGTATTTATATATCTATAACATATAGATAAAACGGTTCAATGATACGTTTAACATATAACGTATCATATAACGAACAGAAACAATTCTAAAACGTACCTAAAAGGTCAAAATCTGAAAAATGTTATTTTTCTAATACGTTTTCAAGTATTTAGAACATTACTTCGAATTATGAATTCGAAACTCAACCAAAATTTGGCGCTCAATTGGACGTGCGCAGTAAAATGTACAAAAATGTACAACTACTAAAAATAATGATAATCTCATCATCCTGAAAATATATTACGAACCAGGAGAGCTTCTACAAAATAAAAATATAAAATGTTAAATTTTATATTGCTATAATTATACCCGTACACGAACTTAACGGGCTAAAAACTACCAATAATACACCTAAACAAAATATCTCGCGACAGATTGATTCACCCTCCATACTCACGTTTGAAAATCTGGAACCAAAACTTCTGCTATACATTTACCTCCATCTCCAATAATTCATTCAAAACCATTTCTTCTTTTTCATCTTGTTTGTGCGTGTGTGTGTACTGGAGCAAGCAGCAGCAGTAAAAGAAAGAAGCTGAGCTTCATCTTCACCACTTCATCATCTTCACAAACATCACACAAACACAAACACTAAACAAAATGGGTTCTTGATCATCCTCATCATCGTTTGTCATCATCATCAACAGGAATCATAATCAGCATCTCCACCTTAACATCATTGTGAGGATCAAACTTTCCATTTTATTTCATTTCTAAAATTTCTTAAGTTATTATGATTGTTGATGATTGTTGTTATAAGTTGTTAAAAACTTGTTATAATAGGTTTATATAACATATTAAGATGTTAGATCATGTTAAAAGACGGTTACATATATAAACCCGTATGTATTTGAAATAACAGAGACGAACCAGAACATGAAAAACCATTGAATCCGGCGGATTCAATTGAATCCGGCGGATTCCCAGCCGAAACACATGTGAATACGGCGTATTCCATCGAATACGGCGTATTCCCCACTTAAAACTCGAACACTTTGAAACAACTCCTATGAATCCGGCGTATTCACGTGAATACGGCGGATTCCCAATTTCTAAACTTTGAGTACGGCGTATTACTCCGAATACGGCGTATTCCCACCTGTGACGGCACACAAACCCTCGGCTAAAACGATGAACGAGTAAAAGACACGCTTGATCCGACGGATCATCGGTGATCCGGTGGATCCTTTTTAAACTCGAATGAATACGGCGTATTCACCAGAATACGGCGTATTCCCCTATTTTCGAATGAATACGGCGTATTCACCAGAATATGGCGTATTCCCCTGATTTGGCCCGAATCCGGCGTATTCACCAGAATACGGCGTATTCACCCTTTTTGGTCCAGTCACTGACTTTTGCATTGTAATATAATGTACAAACAATTAATGGTACAGAATGCTACGACATGGGACTTAGAACTAGACGGACATATTATTGAGACATGATACTTCGGACAATTACAACGACAACTACATTTATATCTATGGACATCAACAACGACGACAACTAATATATATAGCAGAATATATATTCAACTATATAAGCATATATGCTATTACATTTCGGACGATTCGACAACCAAACATAACTTGGGAAAAATATTATTTATTTTCCAACAACAAACATCAACGAAATACACAAACTTAAGAAATTGATAATTTCTTCAAACGAATAAACTATTAACATAAGTAAACAAAGTACTTATAGTTAATACATTGTTGTGTATAGGTTGACTACGTTTGGGCTTCGTTATCTTATCTCGCTAGCATTCACATCCGAGCACTCACAGTGAGTTCACAAACCCCTTTTTAAATGTTTTAATGTTTTAAAACTTCGGGGTGGAAAACATAGAAATCGTATGTATAATTGCATGCGACAACTGTTTGAATACTTGATGTATTTACTTAAACTATTGATGAAATGAGATTTCATGTTGTGATTGATTAAATACTGTACGTATTTGCTTAAACTGTTTATGAAGGGGTACTTCATACTTGAACTATTTGTGAAAGGGTATTTCACACAACTATTTGAACTATGTTTTTATGAAATGTTTTTCATAACTATTTTGGGAATTTAGGCAACGAATCTTGGTACAGATCTAGGCTGAACGATGTAGTGCATAAAAGACCTTATGGCTACAGACTATAACCATTAGCTAGGTGACTCTAGCCACTGAGTATACGGATAGTACTATCGCCGTGACGACCCTCCTACGGATTTGGGAGCGTATACTTAATTGTCCAGCATGGCAAACAACAACAGATTAGGGTTGTGGTTTGGTTATAGGGTTAGATCGGGTTACCTTACTTGACAGGTTTAGCTCACCTTTCAAGGGATCACCGTCTAAATATTCCCACAAAACTATTGTTTAGGAAGTGATTTCCTACGTACACTGCTTTGGAAATGTTAATCTTTATCTAGGTTAACCTGTGTTTCCTACTAATGACTGAATTAGGAAATGTTATCTCTTGATTGAAATAACCTGTGTTTCCTATTACAACTACAACTGATTTGGGAAATGTTATTTGTTAATAACTTGTGTTTCCTACTTGATAAACAACACTTATTGGAAATGTTATTCTTAAATGTTTAACTTGTGTTTCCTACATAACAAACAAACTTGTGAATTCACTCAACCATTTTGTTAACGTTTTACTCTATGTTTTTCAGGGAATTAGCAGCGTAAGTAAGATCTGCATGCATTATCAGGACGGACTACCCTGGACTTGTTAGGATGCCACTACTTTTGGGACACTTGGATTTCCTCTGTATAACTGCAACTACTGCAGTCATACCTATGAAATCTACTTTTGATATTATGTATTTTATGAAATACTGATTTCAACCACTACTATTACTGTTACTACTTTTCAAGTGGTAATCTTTTGTAAAACTTTAACTAATGGCATCTTAATCTATTTCGTTCTGCGATAATCATATGCTCTGAGTATGTATGTAAATGTTGGTTGTTTTACTGCTCGCACCCCCGCCACGTCACTAAGCTTCCGCAAACCACTCTACGTAATTGAAATTACCGTTTGGCGGGGTGTGACACACGCTACAATGTATTACCAAACTATGCTGACGGAGGACTTTGAAATGATTAGTGGAAAACAACTCATGTAGTATATTGTAAAGTTTGTACTTGCGTTCACATGTTAAAATAAGCATTGAATCACACCCCTGAGTGAAAAGCGGTAAAAAGAGGGGCTATGTATAACACCCTCCAAAATACCAAGGCATTTTTTTTTATACGGAAGCGTAAATAAAATCAGTGACATCAAGATTGCGTATATTACATTTCAAAATGTGCAACCCAATTACATGCAATAGTTAATACCAAGTCATCATTACAAGTATTAATACAAACTTAGGTGTTATATTAAAATCCATAACATAATTGTTTTGAACCCAAAATATTTCAAACACAATCAGAGAGCGGTGCCAAACATTCCTTCGACCAACTTCTAGTACCCACAATCAAAAGCTAAACCTGCAAGAAGTTGGGGAAGAGGGATTAGCACAAAGCTAAGTGAACAAATCCAGGATTCACAAACTAACTTAGCATAACAAGTAACTACAACTAGCACATCTCAAGTAACATAGAAGGATCGGTGGTCCTTGAGGTACCTTCATACCGCGGTGGTTCCCCAAGTAACACTTATAACCAACTGAAGGCCAAACAGTGGTTAGACCGATAGTTTAGTACTAATACTACATACAACGTAATTTCAGTGCCCAACACATGTACAGATCGATTACGTTGTCCAAAGTAATAGTACCCAACCCAACACATTAGTTGACCTTCACCCAAACAAATAATCCAAACTATCATAGTATACAGGACACCAATAAATCGTTCAAGAGATAACTGTCATGGCAATATAATATTAAAGCAATCATTGCAATAAACCTAATTACCCATTGTAACCACGTTGTTACAACTAACTTAGACTGAGAGTCCAAGATCCACTCACCCTGGATGATCACCGACTCCACTCAAAGGTCTTATTTTATTGAGTCTTCGGTTTATCTGAGAACAAAATCAAAACCCAATTAGTGTCTCATTTAACAAGTTATTATAATCTTCACAAGTATATAGTGTCAATTAAGTGCACAAGATATACATTCAATTCTATTTAACCATCACAAATATACAAGTCACGAGTTATCAAAGATGTCAAATTATAACAGGTAAACGCGATCAGGGTAAAAGGGTTGGGATCGCGTTCCACAGAAGGAAAACATTCTGTAACCGTTTTACACTGACCAACGCGATCCGGGTGAATGAGCTGGATCGCGTTCACAAGAACAAAACGTGACCAACTCAAAATAACACTAACCAACGCGATCCGGATAGGGTTTCCAGGATCGCGTTCCCACGTTTTACAGCAAAGGGTCAGACCTGCAACAAGTTTCAGCTCGAACCAAAAACACCAAAACTCAAATTGCAGATACTAAACGCGAATTAACCTAATATTTGACCTCAAATATCATCTATGAACATGGTATATCAATAAACAATAACATCTAACATCAAAATCCATACATGCATCATCAATTTACCCATTTTCAACCAAAACCCACATTCATCCAACTAAAGTACGAAATGCAAGTAATTCAGCCTAATTAAGTATGAATTTAGTTTATAATCCTCACACAAAGTATATTCAAGCACAAACTAACTTCATTCCATCATGAATTTAACCTAAATCAACATTACAAGCTCATGTGTGAAAATAGGTATTATACACTTACAATGATGATGATGATGATATGAAGAAGATGAAGAACAAGATGAAAACCCACAATCTCAGCTTCAATTGAAGAAATCAGGTTGTGATCTAGCTAATTATAGAGAATGCAAGTGTGTTTTCTTGAGAGTTAAACAAAATCAGGAAGTGAAGATGGTGGGGAAGAAATGGTCGACATTTCCTAAGTTGTACAATTAATATACAGTGTAAAATTACACTCCTTCTAATCTATTGTCTGAAACCCGAAAATACCCGATAGCTAAAATACTTTTATTTTATCGTCAGCTAAATTACTTTAAAACAAATAATAATTCATTTATCACGATAAATTAGTTGACCATTTGACCTATTTATTTTAGTTATCAAAACACACCAAGTATTGTAAATACAATTTAAATACCAATCAAAATAAAGGAATTTACCGTATTTCTACCAAGCCCATATCGAGGATGTTACAAATCTTCCCTCCTTAAGGAGATTTCATCCCCGAAATCTCGTCACGCACAAAAAGACTAGGATAACGCATCCTCATGCTAGACTCGGTCTCCCACGTAAGGTTTGGACCCAAACTATGATTCCACTTAACCAACACCATGGGGATATCCTTCTTACGAAGTTTAGTCACTTTACGATCTAAAAGTTCCATAGGCTCTTCTACAAGTCTCTGGCTCAAGTCCACACGTAGGTCTTGCAATGGAAGAACTTGGGATTGGTCCTCCACATTGCATTTTCTTAAGTAGCACACATTAAAGGTATCATGAATACCCGGCAATTCCGGAGGAAGATCTAAGGAAACAGTTTGGTCATTGACTACCTGTCGAATTTTAAATGGCCCTATGTATCTAGGAGCTAGTTTACCACGTTTTCCAAACCGGATAACACCCTTCCAAGGTGAGACCTTCAAGTAAACCAACTCACCTTCTACAAAAGAAACGGGTCTATGACGTGGATCGGCATATTGCTTTTGCCTATCACGAGCCGCTTTCAATATATCACGGGCTATGGCTACCTTATCAGCGGTAATTTGAACTAAGTCGGGACCCGAAAACTGTTTCTCGCCCGCCTCTAACCAACATGTGGGTGTTCTACACTTACGACCATATAACAACTCATAAGGTGGCATACCTATACTAGAGTGATATGAATTATTATAAGCGAATTCGATCAACGGTAAGTGAGAATCCCAAGACCCACCATATTCTAACACACATGCACGCAACATATCCTCCAAGGTCTGAATGGTGCGCTCCGACTGACCATCCGTCTGAGGGTGATAAGCCGTACTCAAATTAATTCTGGTACCCAATTCACGCTGCAAACTCTGCCAAAAACCCGATACGAACCGAGAATCTCTGTCGGAAACAATCGATAACGGAATACCATGTCTAACCACAATCTCATTGATGTACAATTGTGCCAACTTACTCAACGATGCCGACTCGCAAGTAGCAAGGAAATGAGCACTTTTGGTTAATCTATCCACAATCACCCAAATCATGTCGTTACCCTTACCCGTTTGAGGCAACTTGGTCACAAAATCCATGGTAATATGCTCCCATTTCCACTCGGGAATCTCAAGCTGTTTCAAAGTTCCATAGGGTTTCTGATGTTCGGCTTTTACTTGAGAACAAATATGGCATGATTCAACAAACCGAGCAACATCCAATTTTAAAGTAGGCCACCAATACAATGGTTTCAAATCCTGATACATCTTGGTGCTACCTGGATGAACCGACAATTTAGACTTGTGAGCTTCTAACAAGATCACATTTCGAAGACCACCAACCAAAGGAACCCAAACTCGCTTCTGAAAAGTCTTTAATCCACGAGAGTCATCAATCATCAAATCCTTTCTTTTATATATAGCCTCAGATTTCAAGTTATGTTCCAACAATGCCTCCATTTGAGCTGATTTCAAACTATCAATCAAATCTGAAGAAACCTCCAATCGCATGAAACAAACTTTTTCTGGTTTCCCTTTTTGACTCAAAGCATCCGCCACAACATTGGCTTTACTCGGGTGATAGCGAATTTCACAATCATAGTCTTTGATCAATTCTAACCATCTCCTTTGACGCATATTAAGCTCCTTTTGAGAAAACATGTATTGAAGGCTCTTGTGATCCGTGCATATAACACATTTAGTTCCATAAAGATAGTGCCTCCATATTTTCAAGGCAAATACCACAGCCGCTAATTCCAAGTCATGGGTAGGGTAATTTGTCTCGTGAGGTTTCAATTGTCGCGAAGCATAGGCAATAACACGGTCTCGTTGCATTAAAACACAACCTAACCCCGCAGACGAAGCATCACAATACACAATGAAATCATCGGACCCGTCAGGCAATGCTAAAACCGGAGCCTGACACAACAACTGTTTCAAATTCTGAAAAGCCGATTCTTGTTGATCACCCCATAGAAATTTCATATCTTTACGAGTTAACTTAGTCAAAGGACCCGCGAGCTTAGAAAAATCTTTAATGAACTTTCGGTAATACCCAGCTAATCCAAGGAAACTCTTAATTTCAGAAGGAGATTTAGGCGCTTGCCAATTCATGACTGCTTCAATTTTAGATGGATCCACTTTAACTCCATCCTTACAAATAATGTGACCTAAAAACTGCACCTCGCGCAACCAAAACTCGCACTTGGAAAATTTAGCATACAATTTTTCCTTTCATAAAGTATCAAGAACCAAACGCAAATGCATTTCATGATCAATCTCGGATTTAGAATACACTAAGATATCATCAATGAACACTATAACAAACTTATCGAGAAAAGGTCGACAAACTCTATTCATCAAATCCATGAAGATTGCCGGAGCGTTAGTCAACCCAAAAGGCATAACAAGAAATTCATAATGCCCATATCTAGTGCGAAAAGCTGTCTTAGGAATATCCTCCTCACAAACCCGCACTTGGTGATAACCCGATCTCAAATCAATTTTAGAAAAATACGAGGACCCTTGCAATTGGTCAAACAGCTCATCAATTCCAGGCAAAGGGTACTTATTCTTTACGGTTCTCTTATTCAACTCCCTATAGTCAATACACATCCGAAGGGTGCCATCCTTCTTTTTCACAAACAATACAGGCGCACCCCAAGGAGAGGAACTAGGTCTAACAAAACCCTTATCTAGTAACTCTTGAATTTGACTCATCATTTCATGAATTTCAGAATGAGCTAGTCTATAAGGAGCCCTAGCTACGGGAGAAGAACCAGGGATCAATTCAATTCTATACTCTACATCTCTAATAGGAGGCAAGCCGGGTAATTCATCGGGAAAAACATCCGAGTATTCCGAAACCACTCGGACGTCGGTGACCTTTTTCTTTTCTAGTTTAGCGTTAACAACATAGGCCAAATATGATTCACACCCCTTAGCTAGAGATTTTCTAGCTTTCATCATCGAAATTAAAGGAATACTACCATTTACCCGCACACCCCGAGCCATGACATACGACTTGTCCGAGGTAGGAAGTCTTATTAGCTTTCTATGGCAATCAATGTTGGCCTTATTTTGACTCAACCAGTCCATACCCAAAACCACATCAAATCCCAGAATGGGCATCAAAAGAAAAGAGACAGGAAAATTATGGCCTTCAATCAAAATACTAGCCCCAGTCACTGATGTGGTAACTGGAACCATTTTACCATTCGGTACTTCAACCTCAATAGGATTTGTAATAACAGAGGGAGTCAATTTCAATTTATCACAAAAGGTCATGGATATGAATGAACAATTAGCTCCAGAATCGAATAAGACACATGCCGGTACAGAATTTACAAGAAAAGTACCAGTGATGACGTCCTCTGTCCTGACAGCTTCATCGGCTGTCATTTGGAAGGCCCTGCCCGTTGCCAAAGGTGGGTTCTTTCTTTTCTGGCCAGAAGATGAGGAACCTCCGACCGTACCCGTTCTCTGTCACTCCGTCTCCGGACACAAACCCGAACGGTGACCTTCCTTGCGACAGTTCCAACACACCGGCTTAGGGAAAGTACAATCTTTGATATCATGGCCAAACTGCCCACACTTAATGCACCTAGCCGTTTGAGGAGTACAAGGACCCGTGTGCTTTGATTTACAATTAGTGCACCAGTTCGATTTATCCCCTACAGTACCACCACTCGAACCTTGTCCTTTACCACGAGAAGAACCATGCCACTTTTTCTTTCCCGGACTACCTGAAAACTCACTCTTGGGTTTCATTTGAGGCTTGTCATTCACATCTAATCCTTGAGCCCTAACATCACCATCCACCGAACGAGCTAACTCAAATGCTTGATTAAGAGTACCCGCAAGTCTAACAGTCGTCCGATAAGCATGGGGCAACATACCAACGAAGTGATCGATTTTAGTCTTTTCATCTGGCACCCATTGGTGCACAAACCTCAATTTTTCAGAGAATTGGGCAATAAGGTCATCCATTGTCATTTTATCCGTCAATTGCATATCCAAAAACTCACGTCTAATACGAGTCATATCATATCCCGAACAATACTTTTTGCAAACCTCATTATAAAAATCAGTCCACCTGATAGAAGCCCGCTGCTGTGGCGACAAATGTGAAGTAATAGAGTCCCACCAACCCATAGCCGGACCTTTGAGAAGTTGCACTGCATAAGGGACCTTGACCTCATCCTCACAACGACAAACTTCAAATTTCCTTTCAACATCCCTCAACTAATCCAAAGTCACGGAGGGGTTAGAACTGCCATAATAGTCCGACGGTCCGTTGGATTTAAACGTCTTAAAAGAACACAGCTTATGTTGATACGGTGGGGGAAATAACGGAATTTGATAACCTGAAGGCCCGAAAGAGAAAGGGGCCGATGTTTGATAATTACCATCATGCTGCTGTTGATGATAAGGAGGCATAGATGTAGAAATCTGTGATGTCACCACAGTAGGCGGTACCATGCTATAGACTGGTGGTGAAGTCCAAGGAATCTGCTGAGATAACCGGGTTTGTTTCTCTAAAAACTGTTGCTCAATAGCCTTGAGTCTAACATTTTCCCCCTCTAAGTGCAACAGATAATCCTCTTGGGTCATATCCTCAGCCGAGAAGGAAGTACCGGTTTGCCCTTGGATAACATGTTGGGTTTCAGGAGGAGAGACATCGGATACCGGAAGGTTAATGAAAGTAACGGTCGGGTTCTCATTGTCTGCCATATCCTGCACAACCACATCTCACAACTCGTTAATTGTTAGCACCTACATACTAAGCAATTATTCTATCATAGCTAAATCCCGCACCCTGGAATGTTTGACTGACACTATAGATTTGGGATTGGACATTAGCAATTGTCCAATTCACCCAAACCTTTGCTCTGATACCAACTTATAACACCCTCCAAAATACCAAGGCATTTTTTTTATACGGAAGCGTAAATAAAATCAGTGCCATCAAGATTGCGTATATTACATTTCAAAATGTGCAACCCAATTACACGCAATAGTTAATACCAAGTCATCATTACAAGTATTAATACAAACTTAGGTGTTATATTAAAATACATAACATAATTGTTTTGAACCCAAAATATTTCAAACACAATCAGAGAGCGGTGCCAAACATTCCTTCGACCAACTTTTAGTACCCACAATCAAAAGCTAAACCTGCAAAGAGGTTGGGGAAGAGGGATTACCACAAAGCTAAGTGAACAAATCCAGGATTCACAAACTAACTTAGCATAACAAGTAACTACAACTAGCACATCTCAAGTAACATAGAAGGATCGGTGGTCCTTGAGGTACCTTCATACCGCGGTGGTTCCCCAAGTAACACTTATAACCAACTGAAGGCCAAACAGTAGTTAGACCGATAGTTTAGTACTAATACTACATACAACGTAATTTCAGTGCCCAACACATGTACAGATCGATTACGTTGTCCAAAGTAATAGTACCCAACCCAACACATTAGTTGACCTTCACCCAAACAAATAATCCAAACTATCATAGTATACAGGACACCAATAAATCGTTCAAGGGATAACCGTCATGGCAATATAATATTAAAGCAATCATTGCAATAAACCTAATTACCCATTGTAACCACGTTGTTACAACTAACTTAGACTGAGAGTCCAAGATCCACTCACCCTGGATTATCACCGACTCCACTCAAAGGTCTTATTTTATTGAGTCTTCGGTTTATCTGAGAACAAAATCAAAACCCAATTAGTGTCTCATTTAACAAGTTATTATAATCTTCACAAGTATATAGTGTCAATTAAGTGCACAAGATATACATTCAATTCTATTTAACCATCACAAATATACAAGTAACGAGTTATCAAAGATGTCAAATTATAACAGGTAAACGCGATCCGGGTAAAAGGGTTGGGATCGCGTTCCACAGAAGGAAAACATTCTGTAACCGTTTTACACTGACCAACGCGATCCGGGTGAATGAGCTGGATCGCGTTCACAAGAACAAAACGTGACCAACTCAAAATAACACTAACCAACGCGATCCGGATAGGGTTTCCAGGATCGCGTTCCCACGTTTTACAGCAAAGGGTCAGACCTGCAACAAGTTTCAGCTCGAACCAAAAACACCAAAACTCAAATTGCAGATACTAAACGCGAATTAACCTAACATTTGACCTCAAATATCATCTATGAACATGGTATATCAATAAACAATAACATCTAACATCAAAATCCATACATGTATCATCAATTTACCCATTTTCAACCAAAACCCACATTCATCCAACTAAAGTACGAAATGCAAGTAATTCAGCCTAATTAAGTATGAATTTAGTTTATAATCCTCACACAAAGTATATTCAAGCACAAACTAACTTCATTCCATCATGAATTTAACCTAAATCAACATTACAAGCTCATGTGTAAAAATAGGTATTATACACTTACAATGAAGATGATGATGATGATATGAAGAAGATGAAGAACAAGATGAAAACCCACAATCTCAGCTTCAATTGAAGAAATCAGGTTGTGATCTAGCTAATTATAGAGAATGCAAGTGTGTTTTCTTGAGAGTTAAACAAAATCAGGAAGTGAAGATGGTGGGGAAGAAATGGTCGACATTTCCTAAGTTGTACAATTAATATACAGTGTAAAATTACACTCCTTCTAATCTATTGTCTGGAACCCGAAAATACCCGATAGCTAAAATACTTTTATTTTATCATCAGCTAAATTACTTTAAAACAAATAATAATTCATTTATCACGATAAATCAGTTGACCATTTGACCTATTTATTTTAGTTATCAAAACACACCAAGTATTGTAAATACAATTTAAATACCAATCAAAATAAGGAATTTACCGTATTTCTACCAAGCCCATATCGAGGATGTTACACTATGAGACTCACCTGAGTTTTGTGCGTTTAGTCAATAAATGTACGATGCTTAATCAAGTAGTGAGATGTCCGCAGACAGATAACCTGAGGGTGTCCACGACACGCGATGGTTATTAATATGACTAGGTAGTTACAAAGACTACCTTTGTAGTTGTTCGTTCAACTATAATGTCCAAATTACTACGATTTGGTTGTTTGATTAACTTGTGTTTTGAAAACGTGTACGGCCCGTTGGTGATAAGTTGTAGTAATAATCTTAACATTATTATTTTGATTTCAAATAGTTATACTTAAAAGTATTTATAAGCTTCAGGTGACGGGGGTCCGGGGGCAGCGCCCCTGGTAAGCGGGGTTCCAGGGGTGGCAACCCATGGCGGGGTCCAAGGGGCTGGCCCCTGGTTGGGGTCGAGATGCCAAGTCAGCTCGAAAAATTTTTATTTCTACTAAATTGCTTTGGTGAAAAACGCATCTGGAATTTAATTTGGGTGAAATCAAGTGATAAAATTTTAGGTCTCGACACTTAGTAAAAATTGGTTTGAACCTTCTGTTTTTAACGTCACTTATAGCGACACTTAGGGCTTATACGACACTCAGGAAGTGTCGCATTAAATGATTGATTCTGATTAATGGCGTCACTTGTGCAAGTGACGCATAGAGTGCGATACTTAAGGAAGTATCGGTTGTAAGTGTCGGTACAAGTGTCATGAGTCACTAAGGTTAGTGACGGGTGAAATCAGTTCTCGATTGTAGGCGTCACTTAGACAAGTGACGCTATAAGTGTCCGTTCATAGTGACGGGTATTGAATTTACGACACTTAGGCAAGTGTCGGGAGAAAAAGGTTTTATGCGGCACTTAGGCAAGTGACGCAAAATTAGGGCTTTTAGCGACACTCAATGCGTCACTTAAGTGACGCACGAAGTGACGCTATACTGCAGTCATCGTTGCGACACTTAAAGCTGTTGACGGATTTTTAAGCCAAAAACTAGTTTTCCGGTTACCATTTGGTCCGATTCTTTTACCCATCCCATATTTGGACATTTTAAGCATATCTAAACCAAAATCAAGTATTATAACGAAGATTTAAGCGGTTTCGAGAATTTGTCGGAAACTTACAAAGTGGCGAATCAAAATTCCGAAAAGGTAGGATTGTAGATCGTGACGCGGTGAATCTTTTTCTCCAAACGGCCGAGATGATTTATGTTCGTTTGGTGGTGTTATTTTGTAAATTAAGGTGGTGGTGGTTTGATGGATGTTGAGAGAAAAGAAAGAGAGAAAGAGAAGAGAAATGTGGTGATGATGTTGAAATGAGGAAAGGGGTGGGATCCCCACCGGCACCCTTTTCTTTGGCTGATTACGGTGGGGCCCACCGAGTTGTGGGTCTCCACTTTTTGTTCCGTGTATTCGTGCTCCGTGCGGTATTCGTTCCCGATTATTTAAACGTTAATTAATTATTTAAAACATTTAATTATATGTTTTAAAGTGCGAATAATTTCCCGATATTTTTGGTTGAAGTATTTTATAAAATACTTTATAATTGGGTTATAAAATGTAACTTAACTTGTTTCATTTTGTTTGCTCGTTTAATATTCTAATCGCGTAGTCACTATTTGTACGATACGATTTGTGTACTAAATATTATAAAAATAATATTTTGGATATAGTAGCGTTATTAAATAATGTTATATTATTCAATAAAATGGTTCACCAACGTCCGTATTTAATTGAACCGAATTGCATTCGATTTAAATTGCGTACGATTTAATCAAATCGCATAATCGTATATATTCAACAATATATATCTCGATACATTAATTAGCCTAACACAGAACTAATTACATGTATTACAAAGGATTAGGCACTAATTAATAGTCCTAATTTGACGGGTGTCACAGATTGAATATGATACGAAAAACTTGAAAGGTACAAAGTGATTTCATTTTAACCGAACAACTGATATTTTGTAAAATTTACATATTCATACATCGAATTTGATCTTTTAACAAATAAAATACAGTCTTAAATATATAATCACTATCACTAACTATATATGGTGCAATATATGCTACGTCTAAAGTTAAAATTTATACAAGTCGAGTAGTCGGGTTGATGAACGATGATATCATCTTTCTCTTGTGAATCAACCGAAGCTAGGTTCAAGTTTTATCGAGATGTATACATTTTTTTATATATTTAGTAACAGATATGTTCAAGTTTTAAGTTCAACTTGGTTCCAACTTTCAGGTTATCCAGCATTTAATTTGTCACACTTCACACAAATGAGGAGATTCTACAAGTTATAATATAGTTATTTCTGTCAATTTTTAACCCAATTAATTTTAAAATTCATATGTTGATATTTGGTAAAGTAAACCTGTTTTTAGTTTCAAATTGATAATAGACTCATGTTTAATATCTCATGTAACGTTAATTTTCATCAACCAACACTGTATATTGATTATGTGTATCGTATAAATTTTAATTGCACAATATTAGTGAATTTATAAACCGAAATTTGCAACTTGCTGAGCTTCTTTTGATATTTTGAAATGTTGTAGATTTGGTGCAAAATTAAGCTAGCACGAGGAGATTGTTTTAGAGCACTTGATTTGTTGTATTATATCTTTTTTGATGATACACGCACTCTGTGTAATGCTATTTTGTGAATTATATATATGACAAAATTCTATGTATGGTCGTATCAATTAGGAAGAATTCGATGCGATGGTGGAGCCTCGACTCACAACTAATGTGTGTGTCAAGTTATCGTTCTCTGTTTTTGGTTCCTCATCAGGTTCAATTTTCAGACAAAGTGTCAAACATATTTGAAGCGGTTGTTATGGTTGCCATTTGGTGTGTATGGAAGTTGAGAAACGACAAAGTCTTCAAAGGAGTGGCATGTTCGGTGGCTAAAATCATGGATGAGAGTCAAGTTTTATCTTCTCTTTGGGTATCTAGTAGATGCAAAATTCAATCAGTTACATGGGTGGATTGGAGTTGCAATCCGATAAGTATATTTACATAGGTTTAGGTGTTGTTTTTTTTCCCTTTGTTTTGTGCCCTCTTATGTATCTCTCTTTTGGCTATGTTCTCAATAGCCTTGTTTTAATATAATTTCAATTTCAGCTGTCCAAAAAAATTTAGGAAGAATTCGATTGTTTTGATTAGGCTATAATGGTGTCTTGGACGTTTATATGTAGCGATGGCTCACTGTATGCATGTTTCTTAGAAAATGCTCCCTTACAAAATTATACGCAACGATTTAGTAACTAATGGAACTGGTTCACATCTCATGCCAAACCCATAATTCGAGTTAATTTTATTAATTTTTTGATCACAGACTCACCTAAACGTAAAATTTAGAGGGTCAACAATATTAGAAAGATATTATGTGTATTAATCCTTGCAGTTTATATGAAATTAGTGAAAGGTTCGTTGGTTGAGTATTACAGTAGTTTTCAATAATTCATGATGATGTTTTTTATAAGCTCCAGACATATCGCGTATAGATCTCATTCAATATGTATTACTGTATTAGTTGCCCTTTTAGAACCAACACTAATGTTGTACTTCTATATATGTGATCACTATATAAGTAGAGAGATCTTGATCCATTTCGATCATGATTTTATTGCAATAACTATAATTCAACTATTCATAAGAAGTTTCAGTGTGACGTATGCCCTCCTTTACTGACCTTGTGTCAATACACGCTATGTAAGAGTACGTAGGCAGATATTATTTAATTGACGTACGTAGTATGCCAAATCATATGATGTATGCCCTCCTTATCAGTGAACATCTTAAACTTTCAACACGATAATAGGATTGGCGTCAACATTGTATTGATTACGAACTCTAGATTTCATTCCTTTCTAATTAGCCACCGGGACAAAATGTAGAATAGCGCCTATCATATGATAATTTGAGGAAAATTGTTTCATGCCTTAAAAACTGAAATATGCGCTATTTGTACATGCCCCTATTGCAATAAAAGAATCATATATATCGTGTAAGGGTACTTATTACATGACGTTCTTTCTAAATCCTTTTACAACTTGTTGTAGGATGGATTTTAGTTGAACAACTCTAAAGTGGATCCGTTTTTTCCTATTCGAAAACCTCATGTCACATATGTACTTTGGAGCTGCAACCATTAGTAGAGGCTGTCTACTTTCCAACATAATAAAGATACTTAGTAGTGAATGTTACTACTAATAGTGCATATTAGTCAGCAGCACTTCACACACTAAATCATATAAAAATATGATTTTACAAAAAAAATAAACCATGAGAGTAGCTGAGTGGTTGAAGACATGGAAATCTCTGGTGGGAACCAAATTCAATGTCTACATCCCTCAAGGGCATAACTTAGTTGGTTTCACACGGGAGCGGTTTGTGAAACTGGTAATATTTTCTGAAAATTGGCAAAACACTCCCCTTAACGGGTCGCTCAGTTAATTGGTCAGCATTGTCAATTATCGTCATTTTACAGAATATAACTGTAAATGCAAATGCACATTGATGTGGGTTTTTCTTTGTTCTTGTTGCTTTAGGTGAAGTAGAGTGGATCATAAACAGGGACAGTATGGTTACCGTCGAAGGAGAGCTAATTCGTACTGCAATGCATACGGAATTTCTGCTTCTAAAGAAGCGAAAACTGGCAAAGCAACAACCAACAAACAAATGGAGGATGTTTTTCCATTTACCAGGCCCTGTAGACTGGTGGACGACGTACGTCGTTTTGACATCTGTAACCATTATGGAAATCTTCGTGAGAAAAACAAGTCATGTAGCTACACAAATTATGGGTGGCCATCACCTAATGACTCGCCTCCTTTATCTCCTGACCCAATATCATATGTTCCTGCAGTGGATGACAATTTAAATAACGGGTCAATGGGGATGGATGGTGAGGGGATGTCATTGAGATAAGGGTTCATGGGTCTGGAAACTCAACTACATCAATGTATATATATTAATACTGTGTGGTAGTGGATCTGATCTTTCTGTTTGTAAATGGTTTAATTTGTGATGCAATAGTGCGAGTATATATTGGAAAAGATGTATTGCTTGTAAATATTTATTAATAAAATCTCTTGCATTATCTAAAAAAAATAATGGGTCAAATTAGGTTCAGGTCAATCTAGTTAATCAGTAAAATGTGTCAAGATGGGTCATGATGAAAAAGATGAATCTTTTTCTTGTTCTATAAATAATAAATAATCAATGTGATTACAAAACCTATATTGAGTAAGGTTCAAATGAGTACATTAATTTTGAGTGAGAATGAGGGAACCAATAGATTTCTGCCATGTGTCACTTTATTCTCTCTCCTCCACACTTTATTCTCTCTCCTCCACATTTTTAAAAATTAAATATCTCACAAACGGTAAGTCGAAAAATCATGAAAATTGCACCATAAAATTCAGCGTTTTCTCCTCTTCGATTTGCCGTTACTCAAGGCATACTTTTGACAACTTTTTTTTTTCTCATTTTTTGGTGGGTTTCACAAATTAGTAACACATGTGTTAGTGATTAGTTGTACATTTAATTTGTGGTTAAGGTTAGGGTTTAGGGTTTAGGGTTAGGTTTAGGGTTTAGTAGGGTTTATGGTTTAGGGTTTATAAGGGTTTAGTGTTTAGAAGGGGTTCAAGGTTTAGGGTTTAGAAAGATTTAGGGTTTAGCGTTTTGTAAAGCGTTTAGGGTTTAGGGTTTGTGGTTTAGGGGTTAGGGTTTAGGGTTTGAGGTTTGGGGTTTCGGGGAGAAACCCCAAACCTCAAACCCTAAACCCTAACCCCTAAACCACAAACCCTAAACGCAACACTTTAACACATGTGTTAGTGAATGTGAAACCCACCCAAAAAATGAAAAAAAAAAAAAACTTTTCGAAAGTATGTCGTGAGGGACGGCAAATCGAAGAGGAGAAAACGACGAATTTAATGGTGCAATTTCCATAATTTTCCGATTTGTCGTTTGTGAGATAATTGATGTTGGGGGTAAATGAGTTTTGTACATGTGGAACATTCTTTTTGTACACATGGCTTGATATCATTGGTTCCCTCATTCTCACACAAATTCCTATTCTCATTTGAACCCTACCCAACCTATATTATATATAATTAGAACAATACTTTAACTTATATAATAAGCTTGTTTATAATGTTATGCATATTTGAATACATTTATGATGACCTTTCATCCCGTTTGACTCATTTGACCTCTTTTTTTATTTTGGTTGCTGATAGAAATTGATATTTTTTGAACTCATATTTCTAACTATAAGATGATTATAGCTGTTAACAAATTTACATAATTTTGAAAGTCTAATTGTTCGAAGTGTGACTTTTTTTTCTTCTGTGTAATTTTTGATCCGCTAATATCATGTTGCAAAAAATAAGCTTCTATTTATGTCATCATCAAACAAAAGAATTATCAAATGGAAAAATTATTGTTGCCGCTAATGACACTTAAGTTTGGTGTTGTTAGAGAGGGACTAAATATGTATATATGAAAATTTTTGAAAGGTACAAAGTGTAAAATATAAAGATTGTGATTGGTGAACCTCACATAAATTTAGTGTTGTTGATAGCACTTATGATACCTTATTATATTTCTCAACTTCATTTCGTTATAACCGAACAATTGATATATTGTAAATAATACCTAATCATACATCGAATTTGATCTTTTCACAAATAAAATACCGTCTTAAATATATAATCACCATCACTAACTATATTTTGTGCATCTCTTATTTTATCTTAAAAGATAAGGGATAATAAATGTTTAAATTACGTCTGTTATATTAATCAAAATTACTAAAATGGGATTACATGCCGGAACAAAAAGATATTCCATTACATACAAATCAATCTACTTCTACTTCTAATGATACATAACAATGTAATATAAAGGTTGTTAACGTTTTGCTTCATTCAACGTAACACTTAAACCTATTATCGACTTCCTCTACGTACGATCATTCAAAACCCACCATATGTACATATGATCATCACCCATGTCGTCTAGAATAAAATTATTGCGGCATGTCGCATAACACGACTGTCTTACATGAACTTGTTGATTATTGAAGAGATTGATATACTTCTTATATTTTATTGTTTGAAATTATTTTGAATAACACATTCACTATTCTAATATTTCATAATTTTTACCTAATATATATACGGAGTATATATATATATAGCATCATATAATCTAAAATGTATATCTTGATATTACATTAATCAAACTTTTCTTTTTTTGATAATTTTGATTTGAATAGCCTATAACCATTTTTCAAAAAGTGGAAACTCAATTTTTTATTTTTTTTTACAATTAGATCAAACTTGAAGGGCTTGGTTGTAATTTGTACCATCCACCTACTGGTTGTTATTATGTAAATCAACACCAATTGCATTTCTCATGTGTTTGAATTACAAGAAGACGAACCATGCCGTAAAGCTCATATAAAGCTCCAATAAAGGCCTTAAATTCTGGGAATAAATTTGTTAGAAGCGGTGATGAGAATTGTGATAATGCAACGTGGCTCTCATGAATTTAGCTCAAAATTCTTGAAATGCTGATCTCACTCACCGTTTCAAACTGCTATAAAGTGAACCAAATAGTAAAGCATATTTCATCAGTTACTCAAACCAAATCATTGTTCTCGGTACATTGCCGAACGCAGTTTCTTAATTCGTCTCGATCACAATCATCATTCGGTAACTTAATAATCATCCTTTACTTTATTGTTACTTCTAATCGTGATTGTGCATATTGTTTAATCTATTGAAAATTTTAAGATAAACAATTTGTGTAACTGAAATTAAATGATCAGAACTTGTTATTTTTATTTGATTTGTTTAAAATCGTTTCATAAATTTTATGCACTTTTCTTTCAATTGGGACAACAAATGCGCGCAGACAGTGATTGTTTTAGTGAATTTACTGTATATGATACTTTAGATGACATGTAAAATTGGTTATGCTATTTTATGCAGATGATGATCAGAAGCAGGCCTAAATATTCTTATTTTTTATATTTAATTTGTTATATTTTTTAATAAATTTTACAATTTTTTGGGGTCTTAATTATACATTTTGCAAAATACTAGTAACCGATCTCGATTTTATAATTTTATCGCGATACTATCGACATTATCATAAAAGCAAGCATGCCATAATTTACAATGACGACTATCATTGATCTTGATCTCTTTAATTTTATGCTTAATAATCATCTCTTTTTGTTTGCTTTTATAAATCAGGGGTACGATGGACTTTCGTAACGTGGAAGTAGATATCTTTGACCCAGTTGAAATACCAAGTGTGAGATACTTTGGAGTTGCAGAAATCTTTCGAGGTTGTCTGCTAGCCAACATAATCGAGATGCTTAGCAGCGAACGTTACTACTTAGTTGTGATCCAGTTGCCTCAAGTTCAATTTCGTAATAGTAAGTATAGCACTTTAATCTAAATCAAGTAAAAACGGCTTTAATTAACTTATTATCGGTGTTATGCTAAAACAAACTAATGTGAGATTTTTTCTGATTGTATCAACTATCAAGGGGAAATTGAGTGGATGGTCAGTAGTGACGGTATGATCTCTATTGAAGGCGAGATCACTCGTGATGCAATGTTTGCGGGTTCACATTTGGTAAGGAAAAGAAAACGGGGTCAATATTGGGGCATGCACTTTCGTCTACCAGGACCAGTAGACTGGTGGACAGCTTCACTCTTATTTACGTCTGATACTGTTATGGAAATTTCGGTTACGAAAACGAGAGTAGCCATCTCACCTACTTTGTCTCCAGTGCCGTTGGCTGTTGCTCCTCCTGCTGAAGAAAACTCACTTGATGGGGCTGGTACTTCGGTTAATGTAGGTGGTCAAGCAGCTCCTGACTCGCCTACTTTGTCCGAAGCAATGGAGATGGTCTCCACTTGGTTTGCATAGTTTCATGTAATACCATATGAAATCATTATGCATAAAAGGGATCATCATTGTCTAAAAATAAATAAACTATTTCAAATAAAATCCAAGAATTTATGGGAAATCATCGTGCTTCTATTTGCTGATTCCGACAAGATATTTTAATTGCCAAGGATGGATTAATTTTGTATCTAGGAAGATGTTTGGATATTTAATTGATTGATGATATCATTTATGTATAAACTTAAGGGAAATCATCGTACTTTAAGGAGAAAATTGCCCGTTCCGTCCTTGTGTTTGTCCAAAAAATCACGTCCCGTCCTTGAGTTCACGAAATGTCACCAGTAATCCCTTTATTTGTCATTTTCGCTCACTAGTCGTCCCTCTTAACAAACTTCGTTAGTTTTCTCCGTTAAATCATGGTAAATGACCAAAATACCCTGATCTTCTTCATTTAAACACTTTAATAAAAAAATTTTCGGTTTTTCATATTGTACACGAGTAGTCTGGTGTTCTTGATTTTCACTTCAAATATAAATACACAATTTAAATCCAGTATTCAACTACATTTCCTTTTGTTGAACAACCTAATTAACGCCCCAACTACTGTTTCTTCCACAGTTGATTGAAAATCAAATTCTTCAAAAGTCCAAGCTAAATCGCAGCTCAAATTCACAAATCTAAACATATTAGAAATAAGAAATCAAAAGGGAAAAAAAAAAATTCAAAGCTTAGCATCGATATGCTCCAGATCCGTAATCGATTTTGTTCGTACATGTTCGAGTTATTCCACCGGAAAACAAGACGTTAACAGTGGTGGGTATAGTCACCGCCGACGATGGCGTTGACGGTGATGTGCCCGACCTCGACGGAGGTCACCATTCGGCCTACATTGCCGGAATCTCCAACGGCCTCACTGCGGTTTTCCGACCATCACCGTCAGAATCGGATTACAAAGCCACCGCCGCCCTCCGTGTTCTAAGCGCAGAGCTACCTCAGCCATGTTCAAACACGGGTGTGACGAATTATCTTAGGTGAGAACAAATCGACAAGCATACATATAAAGAGTTCTAAGTGAGTAGTATAATCTCTAGAGTGAATCTGGGTATTAAAGAGATGCAATCGATTTGAGAGGTGACTTTGTATACAAACTCTGTTTTTGATTCCATGAAAATATTTGTATTCGTTAAAGCAATATTGTATCAATTTAGACATGTATTACATTAATTTAAATTATTTGGTTTTGGCTTGATGCATATCTGTTGGCACATAGCCCAGTAAGCGATATTTGGTTTTAGCATGAATTTAATTATTGATTTTAAAGATTGATGTGTGTTGTTTGATTTACAGTGTTTGAATATTGTTTAATTCTTTGTGATTTGAGGTGATGATGATACTGAAAATGATTTTTCTTTAGGTATGAAATTAGGGTTTGAGCGTAACCTGGGTGGTGTAGTTTGAGGAAGAAGAAATAGGGTATTCTGGTCATTTCACTAAGAGTTAACGAGAAATTTAACAAAATCGGTTAAGAGGGACGACTAGTGAGCGAAAATGACAAATATAGGGATTACTGGTGACATTTCGTGAACTCAAGGACGGGACGTGATTTTTTGGACAAACACGAGGATGAAACGGGCAATTTTCTCTACTTTAAGGCTAAAACAATGGGTAATTATATTATAATTAAGGGGTTATAAAGTATAATTTGAAACTATATGTGAGTTTGAAACACAAACAAGTCACCAAGTATGTTTGAAGCAATAAGTTACAGATGTAAACAAGAAGATTAAGTAGATGTATTTCGACTGCGACGAAAGTTTGGAGACGAATAATGTACCTAATGCATAGCGCGATGAAAAGGCAAGTAAAGTTAAAACTTATAAGTCAGAGTAATCGGGTTGATGCACATTATCTTTTTTCTTGTGAATCAACCGAACATGAGTATCGTTTCTAAGATCTTATCAAGATTTTTTTAGTAACAAAGTAAATGTTCAAGTTTCGTTTTGGTTTCAACATTCGAGTCATCTAACATTATTCCGCACACTTGACACTTCACACAGATAAGGCGATCTTACAAGTTTCTGTCCATCTTTAGCCCGATTTAGTTTTAAAATTTATATTTATATGTTGATATATGATAAGGTAATTAATTTTTTTTTGGTTTCCAATGATAACATACTAATGTTTTCATATCTTATGTAATGTTCATTTTCAAGCGTTGTATTTTGTATCGTTTTAGAGTAGTGATATATCACCCGTACTTTTTGATAAATCAACAAAAACTATACATTCATTATGTGTGTTGTATAAATTTTAATTGCATAATTTTAATAAATTTATCTAAAATAGTGATGAAAATAATGTATATAACGAAAATAATAAAAATAAAAAAAAATGACAAAACCAAAAATACGAATATATTTATTTATTCTTCTAAAAAAAGAAAGAAAGAACGCACATAAACCCTCAGGTGTTCCATTATAAAAAAATCAAAATAGTCGCAAATTCATCTCCCTCGCGAACGAGAAACACACACAGAGCTTCATACAGACTACCACCGCAGCACAGATTTCGAAAATCTAGGTTATAATTTTCCGCCATTAATTTTCACTTTTTAATTAATAATTTCTCCTGCAATTTTCATCGTTTTCTTTTTTATTTATTTTTTTCCTGCAATTCTCATCGCGAGAGAGAAACACACACATCTAACTTCTATCTCGCTACAATTCGTCGCTCATATATTTTGGCTCGAAAATTGTAGTTTTTTCGATTCAAATGATTTAAATGTGAACAAATCGATTAAATTCATCGCAGTTATATATAGAGCTGATTAATCGGACTATAATAAATTGCCTATTACTGTATGTGCGTTGATGTATAATCTGCAAGTAGCGACATGTAAATTTGACCTAGATCTATCGGTCTGTATGTAAAGCTATATCCGATAATTATTTATGTAAATCTATGTGTCTGTATATATGTATCCGTTTGTAAATGTGGCATTTAAAGCTTTTAAATATACGTTATATCTGATTTGTTGTTTTTTTAGCTTACTATTACTGAAATTCAATAAGTTTGTGTGTTTGTTAATGATAATTAGCGGCATCTAAATTAGGCTGCAGATTTTATTTATTTTTTATTTTATTTTATTTTTATGTAGCTGCTTATTGCCTGCTAAATTATTTGATTTAGAGGAAGTTTGCAGAAAAGAGAAATCCTAAATCATGATAATTATAGACCTAATGAAGATATTCAGGTGTAATGATTCTTGAAAAATGTCTATTAGAAGGGTGATTAGGTTGATGATTTTAGTTATTTAGCTTTTCTTTTGTGAATATATGGTTTTATACTTTGGGCGGTTAACGTCTGTGGTTATGCTTTATAACAGTCAAAATCATTAATATTTGTTGAGAACAATCTATTAACTCTACCTACTAAAGCTGGATAGATCGGATAGGTTCATTTGGATTCTTTTATAGATAAGTTGTGTTAGCCTTTTGTATTCTAATGGAGTGTGTGTAGAATGCAGTTCAACATAAGGACTTCGAAACCATGATTTTGTGTTTTTCGATTTTTAAATTTATGGACCATGGTACCGTGTTTGGTTATTGAGTTTCCTTTTAAAGGTAATATCTAAATAACTCATTAGTACAGTAGAAGAATTTCTTCAAGAAGTTAAAGTAGATGTTTGTTAGATATTCAGAGTATATAGGGAATATAGAGGTGGACACAAGGACTCAGGAGTTCTGAAAGTAGGGCTTTTGAATTTTAGATTTCGACATTTACAGATTATTGGAGTACTTTTTTAGGTGTTTCAGTATGTTCTAAATTTGGTAAGATGCTGTGAAGAAGATACATAAAAATGTTCGAGAGATGTCAAATTAGATCTATATATGAATTATAGCGATAATAGGTTGTGAGCTCCAAGGAAACATACATGAAAAGATGTCGAGAAAAGATGGATTTGAGATAATGAATTTACTAAAACAGTTATGACATGGTCGTACATATGGTTAATTGCCTTTCCTATCTTGTTATTTATTATTTTTTTGTTTTTACTTTACACATCATGTTTAATTGGTAAAGGTCGAAAATATGTTAGCTACTCTGTTTTATTGCGTTTATTATTGTATGTATTTACGTGTTTTAACTTCTTGGTTATAGAAGTTACTATAGTTGCAAATCACTGATATTGACTTTGGACAGCCGAAATTGATGGAAGATATCTTTTTGAGTTTTAGGGGCTGTTCAATGTATATAATCTATATAGTTTTTAATGCTTGCTGTGTGACACATTGACACTTATAGCGGTTTGTTATATTTGTGTGTATCTATCTCATTGTGATTCTAGAAGCCTGCTCTATCTACTTATGACTAGGCATGCATGCAAACAAATATGCACAAATCCCTCTTTGAAACTTTCATAGAGCCTAATATTTTGCATGTGTAAATTTCCCAGGAAGTATGAGTGGAGCACCCGAAACGAAGTTGGTGGAGTCAAAGCCATTAATTAGTTTGAGCGGTACGGCTAAGGATGCGAAGAACAGACCAGCACTTGGTGTGGTTGAAATAGGTGAATGTCAGCGTGCTTACATTTTCCAGGTTTCCCTACCCGGTGTATGTAAACCTCAATGTAAGTACTCCGTTACCTCTATACTATTATGACAGTTAGTTCTATACATGCCTTCCTGTTATCGTCACTTATAATAGCACTTGCCATATTCTTCTATTCATTTTTTCAAAATACCACCGACTTACATTTGAGAAAATGGGACATTTTCTTATAGTTGATCTCCCTTTTTTGGGTTAATATGAGATTATATGCATAAACATTGATAAACTTTGCTTCAAGAATGCCTAAACCAATTTCATCTGGAGTTCCAGTGTGATATTTTGAGAACTTCTTGCTCACTTAAATTAACTATATGGAACAAATTGAGCAGAAAAATCCTGTCTATGTTGAAAGAATAATAGGGAAGGGAAATTGGGAGGATTTTATCATAACTCATTCTATCACTGCTGTATTCTTTTTGCAGACTACACACACTCACACAACACACTTATAACATACAAATATGAGACAATTTTCTGAATTTCTTCTTCGTCTTTCTTGGATCTAAAATATCTTCTTTTCTTTTCTTTTTCTTTTTTTTTTTTGCCTCATGGATGGATTTGAGAATAAATATGTTGACCCATTCACAGTTCACACTATAGTGCTGATGTGGGCATGAACAATCATCGTGACCTACAATAGCAAATAGATATCTAAAGATCATGAGGAGTTACGCAGATTTGCAAAACCTCCCTGCTATTCTGCTTTGACACTTCTGTTTGGCTTCATTTGGCTTTTTTAGAATGGATAATGACATAGTTAGACTAACATGATCCAACTTATGAAGAAAAAGATGCTTTTTTTCTTTCTTTCTTTCTCGTGTCAAAAACTGGTGTTCAGTGACATTTTATTAATCTAAATTGTGTATATAGATAAGTTCATGTATCTTGGAAAATTCTTCGATACTTGGCAATCTTGAATAATGCTATAGTGGGACTTGGATGGGAAAATCTACATTTATTTGTAATTATGCTTATTACTTGGCAATCTTGAATAATCCAACGGGTTCCTTATATAGAAATATCGATAAAAGAAAGAGTATAGTAAAGTACTACAACATAATTATACAACACAGTTGATCTGGAAAGTCGTATCCAATATCTGTGTCGATTTGCTAGCTGTGTGCACTTTTTTTCTTGATGTTTAAGGGTGATCTGTTAATTATTATTGTGCACTGATAACCTGGTTTGAAATTACCAGCACTAGTATTTAGGTTTGATCTACATGATCAACTAAAATCCCGCACATGTATACTGTTACATCTGAAGTTTTTAGCCTGCTTGAATCTTGTTATAGTTATTTTAATAAATCACTGGCTGAAAAGTTTCGTTTTATGCCGTGGCAGGCAACTTGAAAGTTGATGTGCGTGTTGATGGGAAGGTTGAAATCGAAGGGATTGTCCGAGACAGTGAATTTGTCGGTAATCATACTAGCAACAATTACAATCCCAAAGTCCAACAACTTGCGCCACTTGGAAACTTCAACATCTCATTTAGCTTACCTGGACGGGTTGACCCGAGGTTGGTCTCACCCACTTTCCGGAACACCGGCATACTGGAAGTTGTTGTGATGAAACACACCGTACCCACCAATCAACCCAATAACTCGGGTACCCCTGTCTCTGCTCCCATCTAGTTCTGTTGCTTCTGTTTTCTTAGGGTCCAAATTTTGGTCAAACATGTATTAAAAATCTCAATTTTAGTTGTAGTTGTTTGTTTATTGTTTCTTTTGGTTATGACTATCATGGCTATGTTGTAACTTCATGTGTAGGTGCACAATTTTAGTTATGTTTGTTATATGTTGGTGTATGTTTTGAGATTTGTGGTTGAAGCTAGAACTGCAAACGAGCCAATCTTGTCTTGAAAATGTTAGGCTAAGCTAGAACTTGACTTGATAGATTGATGAACCCTCATGATGCATCAAGCTTGGATCAAGAGAGAGTTGTGTTTAACTCTGAAGTGTGAATCGCTTGACTAAACAAGCTTATATCAAACTCGAATTGAGAGTTTATGGTTTCACTTGAATTTAAGCTCAAATAACTCGATAAAAATCCAATTCCTAGAAGCCCTAGATATGTATATATATCAGTACTTATATACTTCACAGAGCTTAGAATAAATCATGTCCAGTTTTAACATAATTGAGCTCTAGTATGTTTACTTGAAATCGATAAAATTTGACTCTAATTAGAAAAAAGCCCGACTTATTTGCACCCTTGGTTGAAACCGTAATGTCCCAAGTAATGATAATATGGATTGGTATATTTTAGTTGTCCGAAAGGTACAATAAAACATGGATGCATTAGAAATTGGAAGTACATAAAAACACAGAAACATTACAATTACTGCTGAAAGTTAGGACCATGCAGAAGATTTAAGGACGATTTTTCATTTTTGTTTTGTAGGGTAAGAAGCCATCATGTAGAGACCACACATCCCTTGTAGCTTCCCTGTGTTCCTCCTCATTCTTATGTACCCTTTCTCTCCCCATTTTGGTCCCCAAGAATTCCTCACTATAATGTAATCGAGTCCCTTTGTTGTTCCATAGCCAACGGCTGCCACTCCATGATCCAACTCCGTCCCACAGTGTCCGTCAAACACACCCTAACCAACATTCCATATCTAAAGTTAGAAAAATTAACAAAGTGATGTTGGTCTTTACCTTGTTAGCCATTCTAGTTATCTAGACTTACCCCACTGTAGAACTGGAAATCGCGACCAGAGGCTTCAATGGCAATGCTAATTGGCTGGTTTGCAAGTGCCTTCAAAAAGCTGTTTTCGTTGTTCCTAGGCACGTCATGATATCCGCTTATTGTTACCTTTTCTGATACATCCTATAGTAATACAAAATTTATTAGTCTCTGAGAATCACGATACGTCCTAGATCCCAAATGTTCAAATCCTGAAGTTAAAAAACATACCTTCTTGTCATCACATGTGCCTTCACTCATGATATAAGGATACTCTTCTTCTTTATGAAGTCCGCCACTCTTCATAATGTAGGAAAATGCATAATCCATGAGACCTCCATTGCAACCATTGTTGAAGCTTGTGTCACAGTCGATGAGTTCTTGTTCGGATAACTCTGTTAGATTTCCTGTCACAATTTGGTTGATTCCTTCCACCGCAGCTACTGTTGAGAATGCCCAACAACTACCTGCATACATTTCACAACTTCAGTCACTCAATGGAATCTAAAGGTGGCAAGGTGGGTGGGTTCGTGTTAGTTAAACTGTACGTCAAAATTTGTTTAAGGTTGAATTGGGTCATGTAGAATGCTAGGTGGGATTATGTTGAATTGACCCGCAAAGACTAGTTTGTCCATTTCACAAAAAATTATAAATAATTAATGCATCAGTAGTTACATGTACTTACCACATTGACCTTGGTTCTTCACTGGAGCAACTGCTCCTTTCTTTCTCCAATCCACCGATTTCGGCAAATCAACGAAATCTCGATAGCTGAATTCCTCATTGGACTCTTCTTTCCTCTCAGGCAACTCACCCTTGAGCCCCAAGAACTTGCTCTTGAACTCTTCATGGCTCATGTCAGCAAACTCGTTGAGCCCAAGCCAATAGTTGCTAACTTTCTTATTCGTCTCATCGATATGCTTCAAGTTGTCTAAAAAGATCTCGAACCTGTGCAGTTTCTCATCTAAATTCTCATAGAATTTACTATGTTTAGCGACCCATGATTCAAAAAGGTTGATAACCTTATGAATAGATGTTAAATCCTCCGGGGCGTATCCAAGGATTGAAAACTCGTGGGCTAAAGCCGAACATGCCAAAACTGACACGAATGCAACGAAAAGGGATGTTTTTAGGATTGCCATATTTAATGTTGTGGAAGATATGAATGAAACAGGGTTTATTTATAGGGGTTTGATGATCATAAGGCATGGTTTTTGTTGCTTCCAAGTTAAGATGTTAAGAGTTTTCTATGTGTTTCTTTAAAGTTTGGTTCTTTTTGGCAATCTTTTGATCCAAGCATGTCTCCTTGAGAACACTTAGAAGCATAAACTTGGTAAAAACACATTTATTTAATATGAAAGTGTTTATTTATAGTTAAACAAATCCGATTTGAGTCATTTGAAGCAAAGTTTATATTGGCTCAAGGCTTTTGAGGATAAGGTCATAATTCATAAGAATGATGTTTTGTTCGTAGAGATGCACAAGAAACCGGTTTTACCCAACCCGACCCGGTCAAACCCGAAACCCGACCCGGTCAAAAACCGGTTTTGACAAAACCGGTTCGGGTTTTCTAGAACCCGGCGGTTTGGAACCGGTTTGGGATATGGGGTTTTCAAACCGGGTTGAAACCGGTTCGAGTTCGAAAAACCGAAAAAAACCCGGAAAAAAGCCGAAAACCGGTCAACAAACCGGTTTGGGTTGAGTCAAACCCGGTTTGTTGACTTTGACCAAAAACCGGTTTGGGTCATAAACCGGTTCGGGTTTGGATAAAACCGGTTTTTGTGCATGACTATTTGTTCGTATGAAATAAATAAAAGCAAGTTTAAGAGTGAACTTGTGTATTATTGCTTGGATATTTTGCTTTTGTAGATAATAAGAAATGGTACGGTAATGATAATGAGAGCCATTTGCTTAATGAAAAATTGTAGCTAACTATGTAAAAAGACTTTTCCATAAATAAACAAAAAAAAAAAAAAAAGAACGTCTACATGTTTAAATTGCAATTGATAAACCTGATCGAAAAATTTTATCACCATCATAAACACCAAAGGGCCTATGGTCTAGCGGTATGTGAGAACTTCTCAGCCTAGTGGTTGGGGGTTCAAGTCTCGTAAGAGGCAAGTTGTAAATATTCGTGATGATTGTATATATAATTCGTAGGATAGGTAGTGTAGGATTGAAGGTCATTATATATCTCTATTAAAATGTAAAAATATGTAAATCTGGGAGAAAGTTAAACCTAAACTCCTTAGAAGTGAAATTTGACTTGCAAAAGCGGTTTGTAAATAAATTCGTCTCGTCCCATTTTTTCCCTTCATAATTGACACGTCTCGTAAAAATAACGGTTCAAATGTTATGACCGTTTAAAGTTTGAGCAATTTATCTCAAAATCATCGGAATACCCGAACCACAACTCCATACCTTGCAACCTTACTACCTGGCCAACACCCTCTACCACGCAACCATGCCGACTCCGCAAGTGGCAATTGCTCATTGGTCAGGAAACTCTGGATCACACGATCTTTTAAAACTCTGCAACTCGCTACCCTGGTCATCTAGAAATAATTTTACTACTTCAACCATTACAGCTAAAATTTATTTATTGTATATTATTACTTATACTTCCAGTATATTTATAAACTTATAAAGTAAAACAATTAATATTTTAATATTTGATTAAACTTCTAAAATTTCTTTTCGTAGTATTCAATAAGACAAGAGAATGATTGATATGTTTGGATATCATTACTTTATAAAACAAACTTTAAATTTCTTTCTAATACAGTAGTATAAAAGGACTTTGATTTGATATGACAGAAATAATTAATAATTTGAACATAAAAATCATCTTCACCAGTGTCCTTAAGGGATCCTCTTTACATACCACTAAATTCTAATAGATATACCACTTAATGATTAAAAGTACAGAAAAAGTACCGAAAAGTACAGAATGATAGGAAAAGTAATGTGAAAAAGTACAGAAAAGGTACAGTAATCATTATGTTTAAAATAAAATATAAAGGAAAATGGTATGTTTATTAATACCCAATTATGAATCATAATGACTAAAATCATGATCAAAAATATGAAATCCCAAGGGAATCTCTTTATATACCACTAATTTCTAATAGGCTTTTTCTCTCCATACCATTTTAATTTACTTCCATACCATTTTTTGAATTAAAAAGTACAGAAAAGTACGGAAATAGTACAGAAAAAGTACAGAATGTAAGAAAAAGTGAAAGAATAAAGTACAGAAAAGTACAGAAACATTAATTTTAAAATAGATAAATGGTATGGAGAGCAGGGGCCTTCTAATAACCATATCACTAATCATTGATTGTGTACAGAATAGTACATAAAAGTACAGAATGTTGAGAAAAAGTGATGAAAAAAGTACAGAAAAAGTACAGTAATGATTGTATTTAAAATAAAAAATTACAAAATGGTGGTATATAAAGTAGATCCCAATCCCAAATCATATCATTTATAAAAGGGTTGATTAATATTGACATCTTTTTATATGTAATGAGTTATGATGAACTGAAAGGACTAAAGGTGTGTTTGACAAATTAGCTTATTGGAACTTAAGTTTATTTTTTATTTAAGCTCAAGTTTCTATCATTATTTGGTACGGAGTATATAGTAACTTAAGAATAAGCTTTGGAAAAATAAGCTACTAGAAGTAGCTTATGAAAATAAGCTCCTAGCTAATGAAAACCCCTTATAATTTATTTATCAACTTATTTTTATCTTTTTATATCAATTTACTTCTTTAACTCCAGCTAATTTTTCAAACACATCTAACAAAATAAGGTCCAGCTACTAGCTTTGTAAATAAGTTCCAACTACCAGCTCCAGTTATAAGCTTTCAGCTTTAACTACCGGCTAGTTTGACCAAAACAGACCCAAAATACCATATTTTAATTATTATTTCAGTTTCTTATCAATATACTAGGATTGTTTCAACTTAAAACTAACGTGATTTCTTATTTTCACAAAATAAAACAATGGACAACGAATCCTTCAAATTTAAGTAAAATGAGGTATCTTAATTATGAGTAAGTTACATCGCCAGTCACGGTGCTTGTTCATGTATTACATTGTCAGTCTTCAGGTCGGGCATTGTGGATACAGTACTTTGACCTGGATTTTTGTTTCACTGGCATTCCCTGAGATAACGGATGTGACTTGAGATAACGGAAAAACTAACAATCATTAGGGTCAGGAACTAGCAGTAAAACAAAAAACTATGTCAAGGTACTAGGGAAAATCACAAAAATGATCCAATCACCACACCCCTTTTAACAAAATAATCCTTTGACCAACCATTTTAACAAAATACTCCATTGACTGGCACCGGGTCGGCGCCTCTGGCGCCCCACTATTAAAAGACGTGCCATGTGGAAAGATTTATTAATATTTAATATGGGGCGCCGGCGATAATGGTGGGGCGCCGGTCCCACATGCTAGGGCGCTTGGCGACAATGGGTCACGTGGCGCCTTTTAAAAGGTGGGGCGCTAGACATGGCACGTCTTTTGATGGTGGGGCGCCAGGGGCGCCGACCCGACGCCAGTCAATGGAGTATTTTGTTAAAATGGTTGGTCAAAGGATTATTTTGTTAAAAGGGTGTGGTGATTGGATCATTTTTGTGATTTTCCGAAGGTACTATATCCACATAATATGGAGACTTGGATAGTACGGAGTAATATATAGACAATCAAATGGATTGACAATGTAATTTACTCTTAAATTGTTTAATACTTTATCCATCCCAATTTAATTTTCCACTAAACAATTGTGCACTGTTTAAAAAAATAGTAAAATGATTGAAATCTTAGCCAATTAAATTTCGTTCTCACTCACATATACCATTTCTGATTGGTAGAAATTAAAAAACGATAATTATTTTGAAACTTCCATTAAAAGAAATTTTTGAAACGTTACTTTTCATGTTGCATAAGAAGGATCTTAATATAATTATGTAGTAAAAATATAGTTATGTAAAAACAATCAGAAATAGTAGTGTTTGTTTTGTATTGGGTATAGATTGATACCATGGTACTAATTGTAGTTGGTATCTTTTACTTGAGTGGGTAAGCAAAACAGATGTAGACTCTACAGCCTTACGTCATCCTATTTTTTATTTAATCAAAATTTCCCCCCTCTTTTTCCCCAAATTCCCCGCACGTGTTCACCTTCTTTTCTCTATCATACAATAAATTTACTACTTATTCCATTTCTTTTTTCTTTTTTTATGGAAGAAAAAGCCAAATGTGCAAGTTTATATTCGGGTGTTGATAAATACAACACACATCTTAATACATACAACACAATTTAACAAAATACAATACATATTGTACAATTTGTTAATGCGCAGTTTTGTTGTATGAATCAAAAACCATGTTGTATCTATCAACTACCTTATATTCACGTAGGAGTCTATCCGTAAGTATATTTCTTGATAATTTTTTTTAGCTACATTGTTACTCCCTCTATCCCAATTTGATTGTCTCCAAACAAAAAATACGCATTTAAAAAAAAAAATTATCACTCTTACTTTTTGGTAAAATGACAATTTTACCCTCTACTTTTTACCTATTTTTTTGTCTTACATATATACACTAAAGATAAAAAAGAACTTTAGCACATTATTATCTATGTATATAACTTAACAATAAAATTGAAACATTAATAAAAGGAATACCAGGCCGGCTGATTGTTTGAAAATGTATTAGATTTTACATTTTTTTTTATTGTGTGTATTCTTCAAAAGTTCTATAGTATATAGTGAGAACTTCTAAAACGTTTAATGTATATTTTCACGTTAGATTTTGATACATACAAATATACAATATAAAAGTTCCAGAAACTATGAAGTATTATCATATATTAAAAACTACTATACATCAGACATTTTACAAATTTTCATATATATATATATATATATATATATATATATATATATATATACTAGGACTTCTAAAAAATTAATATATATAGTGTAAATTTTAATATAGGGTTTATGGTACAGATCGCCAACGTATTTTACCTTGTGTCCGAATGTCACAAATGATCCGGTTTTATTACCAATGTCGGCAACAAACTTTTACTTTTTGTCCCAATGTCACAAATGAACTGGTTTTATTACCAATGTCGGCAACAAACTTTTATTTTTTGTCCCAATGTCATCAATGAACTAATTTTATTACCAATGTCGACAACGAACTTATTAAAATATTTCGAGGTCACCAAAATAACTTTTTTTAACAAGCTACGTTTTAAATTAGTTGATGTGGTGTTGCCATGTCATTTCATTTATGTGACTAGGCTTCCATGTAAGCTAAACATGTACACGTATGGTTAACTTCATCTTCTCCGATCGACTAACATGTAACTTTCGGCTACCTTTTCGAAAAGATGTAACAGGCGCGTTTAGATTCGCTGGAAAAGTGGTGATTTCCGTAAAAGTAGCTAAAAATTACATGGTAGTCAATTGGAGAAGGTGAAGTTAATCATGCATGTACAAGTTTAGCTTACGTTGAAGATTAGTCAGATAAATGAAATGACATGGTAACACCACATCAGCAAATTCAAAACATAGCTCGTTAAAAAAAAGTATTTTGGTGACCTTGAAACATTTTTAACATGTTCGTTGTCGACATTGGTAGTAAAATTAGTTTGTTGGTGACATTGTGAAACACCCCACATTTATTTGTTTTAAATAGCATTATATTAAAATTTGTACATTTTTGCCGTTTGAAATCGCGTCGTGATCCTTACACAAACGCGTCGCGTTTTATGATAAATCGCGTAGCGATTCATTGTGAATCGCGTCGCGATTTTAAGTAAACTCATAACAGAACAGACTGTTTATACAGTAGACCAGAACCTGCACAATTTATAAAATCCGCAACAGTTTTGTAGCCTAATTCTGCACAGTTTTGACACCAATTCTGTACCAAATTCTATTTCCGTAACCACATCAAAACCAATATGATCTAAAACATTATATCATTCTTTCCAAACCAAAACTTGAACTTGGTACTAATACTACTAATACATTACATATTTGGCAACATTTGCAAACTTTTAAAACCAACAACACATCTAGTATAACACAACCTATGTCATCATTTACATACTATCAAAGTATTAACAAAAAACTTGCATTGACTTAAATGTCAAACCATAAGTTATATTTTATCAAAAGAATTGAGGTATCGGCATCAAAAGCATGATTCAAAGAACACGAGTCATTACCCCAATTTAGCAACATCCACCTTTAGCTACCAACGGGCTTCTTACCCAAATCACCCCGTTGCCCACTTGCTTCACCTAAAACATGAAAATAAACAACGATAAGCAAAACGCTTAGTAAGAAACAAAGTACAATCACATGTCATTAATGATAATTTTAGCTAAGGATCCTCAACCACCCATGCTAGTTGTATACTACTAGCAATCACATGAGCCTATGGCTGCAACCATTACCCGCACCAAACCGTTAGCAAATGACCGAAGCCATTCCTAACCCATGATCATGTAAATCGAAACTTACCTTGCGATTGCACAATTAATTTACTTGCACTTCCTTCAATCTCTTTACTACCTAATCACATAACATATAAACACATAATTACATATTGCACAAACTAGTACACTTAGTCGCATATACACACAATAACACATTACAAGAAATCCCACACTTTATCAATTGAATCCATAATCTTTATTTTAATACCTTTAATAATAGACTTATCTAAACTCATTACAATTTCATCATATACACATGAAGAATGGTTCTATTAATCATAATCCTCATGATCTTTAACAACAACTATTCTTTTCTTTAGAACCAATTTCATATGCATATCTATAATAATACTATTTTACCACTTTAATCAATATCATAACACTTTCCTTTAGAATCACATCTCATGTGCATAGGTACAATTTTATCATTTTATTTCTTTCAATAACAATCTCATAATCATACCATGATCGTTAACATGTTTAGTTTACTAATTCATCTTTCATACCTAGTATAATCAATTTCACTACTTAAGGTTTCACAAATTTCAAACCTTAACTTGAATTTATCATATAAGCTTCATAATATAGCTATTTAACAAGTGTATATCATCTCTACACTAATAACCTACTTAATTAGCAACTATCATAGACTTAGGGTTTATATATACCAAACCCTAGCTAAAGAATTAATCAACAAGGAAGTGTAGTTATACCTTATAATCACTATAGAAGTGATTAGGAGTTGATTATGAAGCTAGTAAGCTCTAATATGAAGGATATCACTTCCAAACTTACGAAATCGTCATTTTCGCCAGAGCTTCGTTTCTGTTTTATATTTTAGGTGTTAACTTGTTTTCTGGAAATTACTAGCTTAAAAACCCGTACCTGTGAAATAACACATCGCGTCGCGATTTACCCTGAATCGCGGCGCGATTATATATCGCGATTCACCCTAAATCGCTTAGCGATTTCTTGTTTTTCATGTCCAGCTCAACTACTATCCATACTTTATATATTTACACACAACACATATATATATATATGTATATACACATAATCATTTAATATAACACATTTATATATTTTAATATGATATAGTTTAGAACTTACAAAAAACGGATGTTACAACTATCCTCCACCAATTTAGGATTGTGTCCTCACAATCTAGTCCTGATACAGCGAAGGATAGAAATGAATAACTTCTTCTTCCGGTTCCCACGTGATTTCAGAACCTTTGCGATGCTTCCATTGGACTTTGAACATTCTCAATTCTTTATTTCTCAGTTTAGTAACTTTTTCATCGAGAATAGTGACAGGTTGCTCAACATAATTCAATTGATCGTTCACTTCAATTTCTTCCAATGGAATATAAGCAGATTCATCTACCAAACATTTTCGCAGAAAGGACACGTGGAATGTATTATGAATTCCTGCTAGTTTGTCGGGTAACTCAAGGCGATAAGCTACAATTCCGACTCTAGCAAGGATTTTGAAAGGACCAATAAATCGCGGACCCAATTTGCCACGCTTTCTAAATCGAATTATTCCTTTCCAGGGAGACACTTTCAACATAACTTTATCACCAACTTGAAATTCAATCGGACGTCTTCTATTATCAGCATATGACTTTTGTCTGTCTTGGGCAGTTTTTAATCGTTCTCTGACTTGGTTAATCTTTTCAGTGGTCAACTGAACTATGTCAGTGCTTCCCAATTATTTTTGCCCAATTTCTCTCCAACAAATAGGAGTTCTACATTCTCTTCCATAGAGCATCTCATAAGGTGACATTTTAATACTCGAATGATAGCTGTTATTATAAGAAAATTCTACCAGTGGCAAATGTGTATCCCAGCTACCTCCAAAATCAATGACACACGCCCTTAACATGTCTTCCAGAGTTTGAATTGTTCTTTCACTCTGGCTGTCTGTTTGAGGGTGATAGGCGGTGCTAAAATTGACACGAGTACCCATAGATTCCTGAAATTTCGTCCAGAAACGTGAAGTAAATCTAGTATCTCTATCGGAGACAATAGATATAGGAGTACCATGACGAGCAACAACTTCACGTATGAATAAATCTGCAAGTGCTTCAGAAGAGAAAGTTTCTTTGATCGGTAAGAATAAAGCACTTTTGGTTAAACGATCAACAATCACCCAAATTGCGTCATGCTGGCGTTGCGTTTTAGGCAATTTGGTGATGAAGTCCATTGTAATATGCTCCCACTTCCAAACAGGTATTTCTAACGGTTGTAATTTACCATAAGGTTTCTGATGTTCCGCTTTTACCTGTAGGCAAGTTAAGCATTTTTCAACATATTTTACAATTTCTTTTTTCATACCTTGCCACCAGAAGTTGGATTTTAAATTATGATACATCTTTGTAGCACCAGGGTGAATAGAATATCGAGACTTATGAGATTCATCAAGCAATATCTTCTTTAATTCGAGTGACTTAGGAATCCAGATTCTACCATATCGTGTCTTTAGCCCTCGAGAATCATCAACAAAATTTTGAACTTGACCTTTAATGCGTTCAGAATTAAAATCGCCTTTTTGCCAAGCTTCCAATTGTGCACATTTAATTTGATCAAGTAAATCCGGAATAACGGTGATTCTAAGAGATTTAACCACCAAAGGCGGCTGAATAGCTTTCCGACTAAGTGCATCAGCAACAACATTAGCTTTTCCAGTATAACGCCCCTAATTTAGAACACATATTTTTTTTTTTAAACATAGCGGAAGCAATATCCCATATATATATATCCCTGGATTAACCAAAATATACATAATCATTTACATAAGTATTTCATTATATAACTACACAATTAGATGGGCGTTACTTTAACAAAACATTTAAAGTAGTACAAAAGTCATCAGAGTTCTATCGTTATCGAACACTCCTTCAATTTACTCCGAGACCCGCCCTTAACAAAATATATTAACCTGCAAGGAGTAAACAACGAGGGATTAGCACGAAGCTAAGTGAGTTAACTCATCACTAACACTACACTTAGTTTAACACCATGAGTCTACAACAATTAACACATTGACTCAACATCACTAGAGGATCGGTGGCCCTTGTGGCACCCTCAGCCGCGGTGGCCCACCAAGCGACACTTACACCAACTGCAGGCCAATACAGTGGTTAACCGATAACGGTTTGCTACCTTTAGTCAACACAAGCTCTATTCACAACACATGTTCACAACTCTTGTGTTAACTAACCTGTAACAAAACGTCCAACAAGTTGACCTCCTTAACACAAGCTCCAATAGGTTTCTTAACACTTTAACACAATTTTACAATCCAACTTAACACATGAATGCACAATTAACACTTGAAGTAACCACATAAGTGATCACCAAATATAGTGAGAGATCTAAGTCCACTCACCTGTCCACTTCAACTTCAGTTACTCAAGTGACTAAACTCACTGAGTCTTCGCCTTGTCTGTAAAGACATCAAAACACGTGAGTCAGTAACTCAATCCAAACCTTTCATAATATATATATAATGTACACACATGTTGTCAAGAAGCAATCATCTCATATCATATAGTACATTGCAATGAAATCAAACACATAATTAATCGTCGTTCATAGTTAACGATTTTATAAATTCAATACTACAAGATCACATGCATTACTAAACCATAAATGTTATCGGGTTACATTAGCAATTAAACTAAACAACAACTTTCTGCAGGGCAAGGGAAGCCGCCGGCTTCCCATTCAAGCCGCCGGATTCGAAGGCAAGCCGCCGGCTTCTAAGGAAAGCCGCCGGCTTCAACACCTTTTCACCAGCTTCACCTTGCACCCGAACTCAAAATTAGAAGCCGTTTGGCCGAAGCCACAGCTTTAATGCCAAGCCGCCGGCTTCAAATGGAAGCCGCCGGCTTCTCGTGTTCATCAGGCCTGGGCAGCAGCAGCTAGAACACTGCACGAACAAAAATAACCAAAAACCCCAAAATTGACCAAACTCAACTTATAACTCACATTTTTATCGATTTCAATGTATCATAACACCTAATAACATCATACAACCATGATTCAAACAACAATTCATCATCAAACTTCAAAATCACTTAAAATCTAAATAACACATCTTCAAACCAAAAACTCAAAGATTCACTACTCTTTCTTCATGTAATCAACCTATTTTATGTTCACAAGGTTCCCATAATCATCTTACAAGTATCATTTCAACTTATCTAACCACAAATCACACTTTTCATCAATTTACCTAACATTCAAAGTTTAGGTTAAACAACAACTTACCTACAAAGAAGAGAGCATGAAGATGATGGAGATTATGATGAGTTCAAGGATTTAAGCTTCAATCTTCAATCAATTTGGTGTAATCTTTTGATTTGCAAGAGATTTTAGCTAGGTTTTTAGTTAGGTTAGAAACTATGTGAAAAATGAGAATTGGGGAAAAATATGATCGACCCCTCCTTTTTATTAAACCGTCCCATTTGAGTTACAGTACAATATAATACCACTCGTTGCTCTATTGTCTGGAACCTAAATACCAATTGCGAGAAAATTATTTTATTTTACCGTCGTCTAAGATTATTTAAAACGATAATATTTTACTAGTCACAATATCTCCTGAGGCTTATTTACCTATTTATTTCACAATCAAACATATTTAAACAATTAAATTTAAGTATTTAAATTTAAATAAATACCTGATTCTACTGGGCCCAATTTCAGGGTGTTACAAATCTTCCCTCCTTAAAAGATTTCGTCCCCGAAATCTAACTAGACTCGAACAAACTAGGGTAACGGGCCCTCATACTCGACTCGGTCTCCCAAGTAAGATTTTCTCCCAAACTATGTTTCCATTTCACTAGAACCATAGGTATTTCCTTCTTGCGTAATTTAGTCACTTTTCTATCAACTAACTCAATGGGCTCTTCTACTAATTTCTGACTTTGGTCAACTCTAAGATCTTGTAACGGAAGGATTTGGGTTGGATCCTCCACATTACATTTCCGCACATAGCAAACATTAAAGGTGTCGTGAATACCACTCAATTCAGAAGGAAGATCTAAGGCAACGGTTTGGTCATTAACTACTTGGCGAATTTTGAATGGACCTATAAACCTCGGAGCCAATTTTCCACGCTTTCCGAAACGAATCACGCCCTTCCAAGGTGACACTTTTAAATAGACCAATTCGCCTTCGACAAAATTAACTGGTCGACGACGCGGATCAGCATATTGCTTCTGTCTATCTCTAGCGGCTTTCAATTTCTCACGAGCTATAGCAACTTTATCGGCCGTAATCTGGACAATATCGGGAACCGCAAACTGTTTTTCTCCTGCCTCTAACCAACAAGTCGGCGTTTGACAACGACGTCCGTAAAGCATTTCATATGGCGGCATACCAATGCTAGAATGATACGAGTTATTATACGCAAATTCCACCAAAGGTAGGTGAGAGTCCCACGAACCCCCATACTCCAAAATACACGCCCTCAACATATCCTCGAGAGTCTGAATGGTTCTTTCTGACTGTCCATCTGTGTGACACCCGTCAAATTAGGACTAGAAATTAGTTCCTAATCATTATGTAATACATGTAGTTAGTGCTATGTATTAGACTAATTGTATGTATCAAAATATATATTGATGAATATATATATATCAGTACTCGATTAGATTTAATCGTTCATTTTAAATCGGTCGAATTCCGATTCAATTATACGGCGTTGGTAAAAATCAAGTAATTAAGTAACATGGAATTGTTATTTAATACCCTCATAATTATTATATATTATTTTGATAATATATCAAGTATCTCGTATCGTACAAATCAAACGTCCACGACAAAACTATACATAAATAATGAATTATTATTGAAATTAATAATTATTATTTACATCAGATAAAATAAAACATATTTCGTTTTATATCATTTTACTCAAACGCGACGAAACCAATTATATTATATCCGTCTCTCAAACGTAAAACAAAGATATATTTTTATATCCCATTAAATGTATTTTTATAAAATACCTCGAATAAAAGTAAAAACGAATTCATTTTTAGAAATTTATCAATTTAAAACATTATACTACTTTTACGATCGGGTAAACAAACACGGGTAAAATACCACTCGGTGTGCACTATGGAGCTGGACAATATCCACATTTTGTGGATCTTGCCCGTGCAATAATACTCCCTCCGTTCCCACTCTTCTTCTTTTTCATTTCATTCATCAATCTCTCAATCTCTCGGTTCTCTCTCAAAAATCGCAAACCACAACAACAAGTAACAAGTAACAGATTATCATCATCATTTCGTGGATCATCTTCATCATCCTCTTCGTTTTCATCATCATCACCATCCAAGCTCCATTTTTAAATTGTAAGGAATCGTTAACTTTTACTTTGTAATTTCGTATTTAAATACCTTGTATTATCATATAGTAACGTTAGAATAGATGATTGTTGGTTAATTTGCGGATTAGATTTGGTTTGGGTGATTTTTGGAACGACAGACTCGAACCAGACCTCGGAATACGGTCGGATTCACGGGAATTCGGCGTATTCCCGCCCAGAAAACATGAACACGGCGTATTCAATGGAATACGGCGTATTCCCATTGTTTGCCATGAATACGGTCGGATTCATGGGAATCCGGCGTATTCCCTCTATTTTTAATGAATACGGTCGTATTCAAATGAATACGGCGTATTCCCACCAAATGTCACCAATCCGGCGGATTCAAGGGAATCCGGCGGATTCCCCCTATATATTTCATGATCCAACGGATCAATAAACTAGCCCTGCGAATTCTAGCTAAAACAGAACATGTAAATTTTCGAAAACGTCGACGATTTCACAAGTTAAAACAGGGTAGCTTCTCGATGAAAAATTTATTATAACGGATTGAGCTAGGGTAGCTTCTCGATGAAAAATTTATTATAACGGATTGAGCTCAAATTCGCACGGTTATTCGAAAACAGCAAAATGATCTTAGCTAAGTACCTTAGCCTAGTCGGTTTTAGGCCATTCGGGGTCATCTAGGGGTCGAAAATGGCATATTACTGTTTTCAGACTCGTACCAAATTTTGTAAATTTTGAAATAAAGTGTAACGGATATACTGAACTTGATTAACAACTAAACTTATACGATACGACTATTACCCTAAACACATATACTTTTCTAAGTACAACAAATCATGCAAAATAATAATAGTTTGAAATTATTATTACAAGCCGTCACCAACGACCCGTATACATTTTCACAAACTCAAAACATAATCATTAACCAATGTATTTGGTCAAAACTAGTTAAGGGAATAACTAGCATAGATGGTCCGTAGAGTCATCTAATCAATCAAAACCTTGCGCGTTTAATACGCCCGGCAGGTTCAATATCTAATCATTATCAAAACCTTGCGCGTCTAAGACGCCCTGCAGGTTCAGTCGTTGTAACGACATCAAATCATTGTGAATCATTATAATTGTTGGCTAACAATTCATCAGACTCAGGTGAGTCTCATAGCCCCTATTTTAAATGCTTTTACCTAGGGGTGAGATACATGTTCTGTTTTGTTTTACATGTGAACGCAAGTATCAAATTATCACGTATGCTGCATGAGTTGTTTTCATCTAATCAATCAAAGTCCTCTGAAGCATAGTTCTGTTAATATGATTTAGCGTGAATGTTAGTGTATGGTACCATATGGGATTGACAATCCCCGTCCGAGTTAGCAAGCACTAACCTGTCAAACGGACGCATTATCATTTGTTCAACCGTATGTTGATTAGGCATACGCATAGAGGCACCCTCGATCAGGCACTTGATAGTGATCCTGACCCCTCAGTTAAGCTCAGACTATGTGCTCATGTTAGTTGTATCAATCTTTACTTATTTGTTTAATTACAAATATTCATGTGATACTCATTATCCAATTATTTACATGCTTTGTAAATCGAATCATTAAATCTTGCGGTTCACAAATCATATATTATCCTATCAAACCTGTGAGCTCACCAGCTTTATAGCTGACCTTTTAGCATGTTATCTCAGGTACTCAGCAGTAAGTTGGACTGCCCATCAGGATACTGTAGCTCGAGTCGCATGCAATCATATAAACATCAAGAGATTTCCCTGCATTTCTATATTTTGCTTAAATTAGATATGTACTAGAATCTCTCAAGTAGCTATGCGAACTCATCTTTTGTAAACCATATGTAGACTCTTACGTTAATCAATGTATTTGTAAAACGACGCATGTAGTGGTCGTTCATTATGTATCTTATGTGCTTTGTGTATTGATTAGTAGCACCCCAATGTATGCTTCCGCGAACAGTAAATTTGGGGGTGTTACAATCTGTCTGAGGATGATATGCGGTACTAAGATTAACTCGGGTACCTAACTCTTTCTGAAGATTCTGCCAAAAGCCTGACACAAACCTGGAATCTCGATCTGACACAATAGATAATGGAATTCCGTGCCTCGATACAATTTCATTAATATACAATTGAGCAAAACGGGTCAAAGAAGCGGTTTCACTAGTCGCAAGAAAATGGGCGCTTTTAGTTAAACGATCAACAACAACCCAAATCATATCATTACCTTTCTGCGTACGTGGTAATTTGGTGACAAAATCCATAGTGATGTGTTCCCATTTCCACTCGGGTATCTCCAACTGTTTCAACGAACCATAAGGTTTTTGATGCTCGGCTTTTACTTGGGAACAAATATGACATGATTCCACAAATCTGGCTACATCCGTTTTCATTGTTGGCCACCAATATAGAGGTTTCAAATCGTTATACATTTTCGTGCTACCGGGATGAATAGATAATCTCGATTTATGAACCTCCGTCAAAATCAACTCACGAAGTCCACCAATTAATGGGACCCAAACCCGAGACTGAAAAGTTTTTAACCCACGTGCATCATCAACTAACAAATCCTTTCATTTCAACATGATCTCGGATTTCAAATTAACATCCAATAAAGCTTCAATCTGTGCGACTCTTAGCTGAGAAATCAAATCAGAGGACACCTCTAATCGCATAAAACAAATCTTGTCACTAGATATATTTCGACTCAATGCATCCGCAACCACATTAGCTTTACCCGGGTGATAACGGATCTCGCAATCATAATCTTTAATCAATTCTAACCACCGCCTCTGACGCATATTCAATTCTTTTTGCGAAAACATGTACTGAAGGCTTTTATGATCCGTGCAAATTACACATTTCGTACCATACAAATAATGTCTCCAAATATTCAAGGCAAAAATTACAGCCGCAAGCTCCAAATCATGCGTCGGATAATTCTTTTCATGTGGTTTAAGCTGTCTAGAAGCATACGCAATCACACGATCTCTTTGCAATCCGGTATGCGATGCATCACAATATACAATGAAGTCATCCGACCCATCAGGTAACGCCAATACCGGGGCTTGATACAATAATTGCTTTAATGTCTGAAAAGCTGCCTCTTGTTGTTCGGTCCACTGAAATTTCACATCCTTCCGAGTTAACTTACTCAATGGGCTCGCAATTTTGGAAAAATCTTTGATAAACTTTCTGTAATATCCTGCTAATCCAAGGAAACTCTTAATTTCTGAAGGAGACTTAGGCGCATTCCAATTCATAACAGCTTTCACTTTAGACGGATCCACTCTAACCCCGTCTTTGCAAATGATATGTCCCAAAAACTGCACCTCACGCAACCAAAACTCACATTTCGAAAACTTTGCATAAAGCTGCTCTCTTTTCAAAGTTTCAAGTATCAATCTCAGATGCATTTCATGATCCGCTTCAGACTTGGAATAAATCAAAATATCGTCGATAAACACAATCACAAACTGATCAAGATAGGGACGACACACACGATTCATTAAATCCATAAAGATTGCAGGAGCATTCGTTAACCCAAACGGCATAACCAAAAACTCATAGTGACCATACCTCGTGCGAAAAGCTGTTTTAGGAATATCTTCCTCACGAACTCGAACCTGATGATATCCCGATCTCAAATCAATTTTTGAAAAATATGAGGATCCTTGTAATTGATCAAACAATTCATCAATTCTGGGCCACGGGTATTTGTTCTTCACCGTCCTCTTATTTAATTCCCGATAATCGATGCACATACGGAGAGTACCATCTTTCTTCTTCACAAACAACACGGGAGCACCCCACGGCGATGAACTCGGCCTAATAAATCCTTTATCTAACAATTCCTGAATTTGACCCATCATTTCACGGATTTCGGAAGGAGCTAATCTATAAGGAGCCCTTGCTACAGGAGACGAACCCGGAATTAAGTCAATTTGGTATTCTACATCTCTTACAGGGGGGAGACCAGGCAATTCATCCGGAAACACATCCGAATATTAAGAAACCACCCGAATATCGGAAATTAATTTCTTTTCTAATTTAACATCTACAACATAGGCCACAAAAGATTCACAACCCTTAACTAAAGACTTCCTAGCCTTCATCATAGATATCACCGGAATACTACCCTTTGCACGTTCCCCACGCGCCACAACATATGATAGATTGGAAACTGGGATTTTTATCAACTTCTTATGACAAGAGATGTCGGCTTTGTTTTGACTCAGCCAGTCCATACCAAGAACCACATCAAAACTAGGGATTTGCATCAATAGGAAAGAAACTGGAAATTCATGATCCTCTATTAGTATACTAGCTCCGGCTACCGATGTGGTAACATGAACTGTCTTACCATCAGCTACCTCAACTTCTAAGGGATTAGAAATCACAGAGGGCATCAATTTCAGTTTATCACAAAATTGCACAGATATAAACGAGCAATTTGCTCCAGAATCAAATAATACACGGGCTGGTACAGAGTTAACAAGGAAAGTACCAGTAATCACATCATCAGTAAGCACAGCATCATCCACGGTCATTTGAAAAGCTCGACCCGTAGCAGCTGGTGGAATCTTCCTTTTCTGGCCAGAAGATGAGGAACCTCTAGCCGCACCCGTACCCTGCTTCCTTGCATCAGGACAATCACCAGCTCTATGTCCTTCTTTGTGACACGTCCAACACACATTATTTTGATAAGTACAATCAATCGCATTATGACCCAACACCCCACATTTCATACACCTTGACGTCCGAATAGAACAAGGTCCGGTATGTTTTGATCGACATCTTGCACAATAAGCATTATCCATAGGAACACCACCATAACTAGTTTTCTTATTTGATTGAGAAGGTTGCCATTTTTGTTTTCCTCTACCGGAAGAATCACTCTTCGGTTTCTGTGCATACCTTTCCTTATTTTGCAACCTCCTAGCCATAACATCACTATCGACGGATCGTGCCCACTCAAAAGCCTGAGAAATACTATTAGCCATTCTCACAGTGGTACGATATTCTGGAGGTAAGGTTTTCACAAAGTGGCTAATTTTGTTTCTTTCAGTCGGGACCCACTGTTGCACAAATCTTAATTTCTCAGAAAATTGTCGGATAAGCTCATCGATTGACATCTCATCAGTCTTTCGTAAATCCATAAATTCCTGTCTGACACGATCAAGATTATATTCTGAACAGAATTGCTTGCATACTTCGGCATGAAAATCCTGCCATCTAATGGAACTCTTTTGTTGTGGAGTAAAATGAGCAGTTATCGAATCCCACCAAGACATCGCTTCACCTTTCAATAATTGGATAGCATATGGAACTTTGTCTTCCTCATCACAGTGACAAACCTCTAACTTTCTTTCCACATCACGCAACCAGTCTAAGGTAACCGTAGGATCAGGACTTCCAGAGTAAGAGGATGGTTTACTAGACATGAAAGTTTTAAGAGAACATCCTTTCTTTGACACCTGAAAGGGTGGAAACAAATGTGCCTGATAACCAGTCGATCCAAATGAAGGAAACGGCATTGATGACTGAAAATCATGACCCTGCTGCTGTTGTTGTGAAACATAAGGAAAAGTAACCGGAATCCGAGTAGAAGCAGTAATGGGAGGAGTAGTAGTAGCAACATGTGAATAAGTAGGAATGGACCGTTGAGATGACCCAGCACGTTCTCTCTCAAGTTCAACTACCCTGTTCTCTAACCTTAATATATACTCTTGACTAGTTTCAACTTCTGTATTTACCGGATTCGAAGTACCGTAATGATCCACGTCTTCTGGGGCGGAGTGAACAGTCGAGACATTATAGAGAGTACGGGGTGGTTGCTCATTTTCTGCCATCTGTCATCACAACACATCTCAACACTTGTTAATTGTTAGCACTAATATACTAACACACTTCACACTATAGCTAATCCCACAACCCGGAATGTTTGACAACTCGACACTAGATTTGGGATTGAACACTCTAAGTTGTTCAATTCGCCCAAATCTAAGCTCTGATACTAACTTATAAAGCCCCTAATTTAGAACACATATATTTTTTTTTTAAACATAGCGGAAGCAATATCCCATATATATATAACCCTGGATTAACCAAAATATACATAATCATTTACATAAGTATTTCATTATATAACTACACAATTAGATGGGCGTTACTTTAACAAAACATTTAAAGTAGTACAAAAGTCATCAGAGTTCTATCGTTATCGAACATTCCTTCAATTTACTCCGAGACCCGCCCTTAACAAAATATATTAACCTGCAAGGAGTAAACAACGAGGGATTAGCATGAAGCTAAGTGAGTTAACTCATCACTAACACTACACTTAGTTTAACACCATGAGTCTACAACAATTAACACATTGACTCAACATCACTAGAGGATCGGTGGCCCTTGTGGCACCCTCAGCCGCGGTGGCCCACCAAGCGACACTTACACCAACTGCAGGCCAATACAGTGGTTAACCGATAACGGTTTGCTACCTTTAGTCAACACAAGCTCTATTCACAACACATGTTCACAACTCTTGTGTTAACTAACCTGTAACAAAACGTCCAACAAGTTGACCTCCTTAACACAAGCACCAATAGGTTTCTTAACACTTTAACACAATTTTACAATCCAACTTAACACATGAATGCACAATTAACACTTGAAGTAACCACATAAGTGATCACCAAATATAGTGAGAGATCTAAGTCCACTCACCTGTCCACTTCAACTTCAGTTACTCAAGTGACTAAACTCACTGAGTCTTCGCCTTGTCTGTAAAGACATCAAAACACGTGAGTCAGTAACTCAATCCAAACCTTTCATAATATATATATAATGTACACACATGTTGTCAAGAAGCAATCATCTCATATCATATAGTACATTGCAATGAAATCAAACACATAATTAATCGTCGTTCATAGTTAACGATTTTATAAATTCAATACTACAAGATCACATGCATTACTAAACCATAAATGTTATCGGGTTACATTAGCAATTAAACTAAACAACAACTTTCTGCAGGGCAAGGGAAGCCGCCGGCTTCCCATTCAAGCCGCCGGATTCGAAGGCAAGCCGCCGGCTTCTAAGGAAAGCCGCCGGCTTCAACACCTTTTCACCAGCTTCACCTTGCACCCGAACTCAAAATTAGAAGCCGTTTGGCCGAAGCCGCCGGCTTTAATGCCAAGCCGCCGGCTTCAAATGGAAGCCGCCGGCTTCTCGTGTTCATCAGGCCTGGGCAGCAGCAGCTAGAACACTGCACGAACAAAAATAACCAAAAACCCCAAAATCGACCAAACTCAACTTATAACTCACATTTTTATCGATTTCAATGTATCATAACACCTAATAACATCATACAACCATGATTCAAACAACAATTCATCATCAAACTTCAAAATCACTTAAAATCTAAATAACACATCTTCAAACCTAAAACTCAAAGATTCACAACTCTTTCTTCATGTAATCAACCTATTTTATGTTCACAAGGTTCCCATAATCATCTTACAAGTATCATTTCAACTTATCTAACCACAAATCACACTTTTCATCAATTTACCTAACATTCAAAGTTTAGGTTAAACAACAACTTACCTACAAAGAAGAGAGCATGAAGATGATGGAGATTATGATGAGTTCAAGGATTTAAGCTTCAATCTTCAATCAATTTGGTGTAATCTTTTGATTTGCAAGAGATTTTAGCTAGGTTTTTAGTTAGGTTAGAAACTATGTGAAAAATGAGAATTGGGGAAAAATATGATCGACCCCTCCTTTTTATTAAACCGTCCCATTTGAGTTACAGTACAATATAATACCACTCTTTGCTCTATTGTCTGGAACCTAAATACCAATTGCGAGAAAATTATTTTATTTTACCGTCGTCTAAGATTATTTAAAACAAATAATATTTTACTAGTCACAATATCTCCTGAGGCTTATTTACCTATTTATTTCACAATCAAACATATTTAAACAATTAAATTTAAGTATTTAAATTTAAATAAATACCTGATTCTACTGGGCCCAATTTCAGGGTGTTACATCCAGGATGATAAAGAATTTCACAATCGTAGTCTTTCACTAGATCAAGCCAACGCCGTTGCCTCATATTTAAATCCCGCTGATCGAAAAAGTATTTAAGACTTTTATGATCAGTGTAAATAGTACACTTCACGCCATAAAGATAATGCCTCCAAAGCTTTAAAGCAAAGACAACTGCCGCCAACTCAAGATCATGAGTTGGATAATTCTTTTCATGATCCTTAAGCTGTCTAGATGCATAGGCGATTACCTTGCCACGTTGCATCAAAACACAGCCTAAGCCATTATAAGAAGCATCACAGAATACAACCATATCTTCAGTACCATCAGGAAGTACTAAGATAGGCGTTTGACTAAGCTGTTGTTTAAGAATATGGAAAGCTTGATTAGCTTGCTCGTTCCACTCAAACTTAACATTCTTTCTGGTAAGTTTAGTGAGAGGAGTAGCAATCTTTGAGAAGTCCTGGATAAAACGTCTGTAGTACCCAGCTAATCCCAAGAAACTTCTAACTTCAGTAGGAGTAGCTGGAAGTTCCCATTTCATGACTGCTTCAATCTTAGCAGGATCAACTTTAATTCCCTGATCATTTATACATGCCCCAGAAATTGAACTTCTCGCAACCAGAATTCACACTTTGAGAATTTAGCATAAAGCCTTTCAGTTCTCAAAATTTGCAACATTTGTCTTAGATGAATTTCATGCTCACCAGCTGACTTAGAATAGATAAGAATATCGTCAATAAATACAATTACAGACTTATCGAGTAAAGGTCGACATACCCGATTCATAAGGTCCATAAAAGCTGCTGGAGCATTAGTTAGACCAAAAGGCATCACCACAAATTCATAGTGTCCATATCGAGTTCTGAAAGCAGTTTTAGGCACATCATCATCACGAACTTTCAATTGGTGATAGCCTGAACTTAAGTCAATTTTGGAGAAATAACTAGCACCCTGTAACTGATCAAACAAATCATCAATCCTAGGTAAAGGATACCTATTCTTGATGGTTACTTTGTTCAATTCTCTATAATCAATACACATTCTCATGGTGCCATCTTTCTTTTTAACCAAAAGTACAGGAGCTCCCCAAGGGGAACTACTTGGACGAATAAAACCCTTATCAAGTAATTCCTGCAGTTGTTTCATCAATTCTTGCATTTCTGAGGGAGCAAGTCTATAGGGAGTTTTAGCAATAGGAGTGGCTCCAAGTACCAAATCAATGCGAAATTCGACTTGCCTATCGGGTGGAATACCCGGTAGCTAGTCGGGGAATACATCTGGAAACTCATTTACTACAGGAATATCATCCAATTTAGGAGCTGATTTCTGAGTATCTACCACATGTGCCAAAAAGGTGTGACACCCATGTAGCAGATGACGTTTAGCACGAGCATAGGTACAGATAGATAAAGAAGATTTCCTCTTTTCACCATATATATCAACTATCTTACCACTAGGCGAGCTATAATAGCCTTATGCTGGCCTAACCAATCCATGCCTATTACAACGTCAAACTCACCCATATTCATAGGAATCAAATTTATAACAAATATTTCATCATCGATTTCAAGTTGACACCCACGGAAGACATTTACCACATATATAAATCTATTATCTGCCACCTCAACATCTAAAGGGGTATCTAACTTTGTGAGAGGAGTCGAGATGTTTTGACTAAATCGTTCAGATATAAATGATCTTGAAGCACCAGAATCAAACAATATATAAGCTGGTTTCTGATTCACAAAAAAAGTACATGTCAATACATCTGAAGCTTTTTGAGCTTCATCAGCAGTGATCTGAAAAGAATGAGGTCTGGATCTTTGAGGTTCATTTGGTTTTCTTTCCACATTAGCTCGAGTAACAAAAGGAGCAGACTGAGTCTTCAAATCAGGACACTCGGCTCTAATATGACCAGGTTTATAACAATTATAACAAACTCGTAATGGATTGGGACAATTGGTACTAAGATGACCTTCCTTTTTGCATTTATAACACGTAGGTGGTTGAAAGCGACAAACTCCAAAATGCCTTTTATGACAGATTTTACATTCAGCAGGCGGTGGTCCCCGCTTTTCATCAGATTTAGAACTGTCACCAGTTCTCGGTTTCTTGGAAGAAATAGAAGTGGTTTCAACTTTTCTTTTGGAAACATCACGAAGTAACTCAAGTTCATGAAACCTAGCCTCGTCAACCATTTCTTCAAAGCTAGTACATCTTTTAGGAGTTATGAACTGTCGAATCTCCTTTTTCAGAACATATGGAAATGACCCATAAGCATCTTTGGATTAGACATATACTCAGGGCAGAAACGAGCTCGATCCCGGAAAATACAAACCAACTCATTAACAGATTCAGTAGTTTGTTCCATAGAAAGAAACTCCCTACGAATCCTGTTTAACTCAGACTCTTGAGAATAAGCAGTTTGGAACATTCGCCTAAAATCACTCCAAGACAATTGTTTAATGGCGTCATCACCTAGAGTACTACACTGTACTTCCCACCAACCCTTAGCACCTGATCGTAAAAGATTAACAGCAAAACGAACCTTCAATCTTTCAGGACATTCGGTGGTGGCGAAAGCTCCCTCCACTTCAGAAATCCAACGGTAGCACTTTATCGGATCCATCTCGCCATGATATTCAGGGGGATTACAAACAGAGAAGTCTTTGTAACTGAATCGACGATTTTCATCAATAGGAAGAATAGCAGGTGGAATAACACGAGGAGGTTCTTCTTCTTCTCTGGCTAAATCTCTTCTTTGAAATTCAGACATTACCACTTCTTGAACGGTTTCAGAGATTTGATTTAACATAGAAGAAAGGGTCGCTTCTTGAACATGTCCCACTTCTTCAGAAACGATGGTTCGTAGATCAGCTAGAGATATTTTAGCTTCCCGAGCAGGAGAATCAACTCTTTCATGTTGTTCTCCCGTTTGGTCAGCTTCACGTTCCTCAGTCATTATTATACTGAAATAAAAATCAATATTTAATATAACAATTTATATCTTTACAAATTTACCTTAATTACAAATTGCAACAAGTAACGGCTAACAATCACTATAATTTCATCATCTTAACATCACGTGGGTTCAAAAGTTCCATAGAATGTCATATGATAATTACTGCGTTGGCCAGGCGCATTAATTACCATACCACATTCTTATGTTACCTAAGTCTCCACATAACATCTTGATTCAGAAATCATAACAATATATTAACCGGATCACAATATCAAATAATAAAGATACACATATCATGCTCAAATGCAACTACAGTGGTTTAAGTTCAAGTACCCTCCTAATGGTGGATACTCGAATCCCTTAAACCGATGCTCTGATACCAACTTGAAACACCCCACATTTATTTGTTTTAAATAGCATTATATTAAAATTTGTACATTTTTGCCGTTTGAAATCTGTAACACCCCCAAATTTAACAGTTTGCGGAAGCGATGTTTTGGGTGTTACTAATCAATAATCACAAGCACAAAGGATACAGTGAACGACTCTAAATGAGACGTTCGAAAAGTATTACATTAATACATAAGTAATTCAAAATACAAGCTCGAGTTTCGAGTAAATTCCTAGAGATTCTAATACATAACAGTAAGTACAAAAGTAATGTAATAAAATCTCCAAGCTTGTAAATGCATGCGACTCGAGCTAAGCAAGCTTATCCTGCTGGGCATCCCTACTGATGCTGTGTACCTAAGAAGCATTACTAAAACGGTCAACCAAAAAGGTTGGTGAATCTCACAGGTTTGTAAGTAAGTAAATAGTTTGAACACACATGTAGTATTTGTAAATCATAAGCCAGCCAGTAAGTAACGATCACAGGTTATGCTCATCGTTCACTTAAGTTTTAATAAGTGGGTGGTTGCAGGTTATGCTAACCGTTTGATACCCTTTCCATGAGCCACCATAGTTGAAGCTTAACGTACAGTAAATAATAGTACCCCCGTGAATGTTAATCCAAAAACATTCATATGAAACGAGTAAGAAACGCCCATTTCGACAATAACGGTTCGTGGTAGTGCGTGCTACCCCAGGCGGGGATTGTCAGTCCCATATGGATCCATATACTAAAACTCGCGCTTATCACCTAACTAACAACTATGATTAAGGCGGATTTCATTGGATTAGTCGAAACTCATGCAATTGGCGTATCCGTAATTCCGTACAGTAAGTAAATCATGGCAGCAAGTAAGTTTTGTGTGTTCATGTAAAACAGTAATGCATCTCACCCCTGAGTAAAACAGTAAAGTAGGGGCTGTGAGACTCACCTGAGTCTAGCAGACAATGCAGTAAGCAAGCAAAGTAGTATCCGACTAGCAACCCTTAGCGTCCTAATACGCATAAGGTTTAGTAAGTAATTGGAATACTTGTAAAGTTTCCATGCTAGTTGTTCCCAAACTAGTTAATGTCCATTTGTTGTTTGTACGTTTGTAATTGTTTGTAAATTGTAGTTTGTAGAAAAGTTGTACGGCCCGTTGGTATGGGAATGTAATAATAATCTCATCTATTATTATTATGCAGTTGTTGTAATAGTATAGTTGTCAAATACGTTTGTATTGTAACGTGTAACGTTCAAGTAATGTAAATCCGAGTGGGTGTAATCCCCAAGTGTACGGGTGAAATCTCGCATGTGTTCGAGTGTAAGTTCGTATCAGTTAGCGTGTAATCCCACACGTAAGTATTTGGAGTGAACTCATAAGTTCGCATCGGGTGCAATCCCGTGTAGCTGTACAAGTTTAAGTTCGTTGGAGTGTAATCTCCTAAATATTTTTGAGTGCAGTCTCGTGTGTGTGAGTGAAATCTCACGTTCAGTTAAGTATAATCTTGTACGTATTCGAGTATTTGTGTATACTTCCAAAAGTATAGTATTTTCATGTATAATCGTATCGTATTTGATTTGGTTATTGAAAAGTGATTTTTAAACATTTAGAATGATTTTGGCCTCTGTTTTTAGGTTTTTGCGACACTAAATGCGACACAGCCCTTGTGTCACATGATTTATGCGACACAACCCTTGTGTCACATGGATGCAACTTAATGCGACACAATATGCGACACAACCCTTGTGTCACATGATTTATGCGACACAACCCTTGTGTCACATGGACGCAACTTAATGCGACACAATATGCGACACAACCCTTGTGTCACATGGTTGTCATGCGACACAACATGTGACACAAGCCTTGTGTCACATGAAAGTTTGGTCCCATGCAACACAGCGACTGACTTCGATTTTAAGCTCGGTTTTGGGTCAAACGACCTCGGTTTGACCCGAAACTTTTACACAAGTTCTAAAATGGCTAAATAACGTTAGAAAAATTATCGTTTCGTTTCGGGGGGTCTCGAGATGTCGGTTTTCATTTAACGTCACCAAAACATACATACTTGTATAAATCGATTTTTATAGCAAAATGAGGGCATTTTGGAGGTAAACTTTCTTCACGAAAGTTGTAGACAACGAAAAGACGAAGATTTCATGTTTAGGTTATATTTGTTAGTTTTGAACGTACGATTTTATAAAAATTCGAGAAAGGGACTGTTTTGAGTTTACGGTTTCGGTTTATACTTTCGAGTTTTAAAAACGAGTTTTAACATATCATTTGGACATTATAACGCTAGGGGAACAATATTCTAGCAAAATAAATGTAATCGGAAAGTTCGGAAGGTCGCCGGAAAACTTACAAAGTTGTCGAATCGAGAATCCGAAAAGATGAAGTTGTAGCCCTCGTTCTCGTGATCACTTTTCTCCAAAACGAGCCTAGCCTCCGAGGTGTTTTAATGGTGTTTTTATGGTGATTTGGGTGACGGTTTTAGAGAGAGAGAGATGAGCCGATAGAGAGAGAGAGATGAGAGGGAAAGTTGGTGAATGTGTTTGATGTTTGTGTGTTGAAGTGGGAAAGGAGGTGAGGGTTTGACATCCCCTCACCTTGGGCCGGTTTTGGTGGGGCCACATGATGTGGTCTCACCACTTTTTGCTCCTCCGTGTTTGCGCTCCGTGCGGTGTTCGTTTCCCCTGTCGTTTAAACGTTAAAATAATTTTATACGCGTTTAAGTATACGTTTTAAAATACGAAATATTACTCAATAATTAAGTTGAAGTATTTTATCAAAATACTAGTTTTCAAGTTATAAAACATAACTTTGTTTTGTTTTGTCGGTTGGTCGAGTTTTCGGAGAGTTCGGTGACGTTTTAATTTAAACGTACGTTTTTGTTATATTATGAACATAATATAAAGTAGTAGTTGAAGTAATTAAATAATTTAAAATTTTTAATAATTGTTTTACCAACGTCCGTATGTTTGTACAATTGTAGTTTTATACGATTTGAACGAATCGTATAAGCGTATATATATTCCATCCATATATATATATAATAAGTAAGTAACGTATTTAATCCTATTTCATATTAAATACAAGTAGTAAACACGTAATTAGGAAAATTTTAAATTGGCCCTAATTTTGGGGTTGTTACATTCTCCCCTTGTTAGGAGAATTTCGTCCCGAAATTTGTTCGAAGTAGTAATCGGTAGTTCGATATTCGTCAGGTAGCTACAATGCTTACTAGTAGCCTACAGTAGTAGGGTAGGTCCTACAGTGTTTGAAATCAAGTAGTTGTCAAGTGGTAACGTACCCTAAATTTTGTGTGCTGGAGGTAGTGGGCATTTGGCCTTGAGATGGCCAGCACTCCCGCAGTTGAAGCACAGCTTCGCCTTGGGAGGGTTCGTACATTTAGGGTAAGATTTGTATCGACCGGTGGGTATGGTACACGGTCCTTCATGATGCCGAGTGCATCGGGAACAGAAAGGTTTCTTTCCCAAGTATTTTCCTGAAGAGTTGGTCGGAGAGATTTTTGCCCTTTTTGCTGGAGGCGGGGTACAGTCAGTGTCGTTATCCTCTTCAGCAGGAGTACTTTGTGAAGTTGGTGGTGAAGTAGGGTTTTCTAAAGCTACCAAACGTAGCTCGTACTCACGCATATGTAGGTTATCTTGAAAGGCAATTCGTCGTAGGTCATCAATGTCTTCCCGTGCTTCAGTTAGTTGTTTTTGCAGTGAATCAATAGTTCGGTTGAGGTGACTGACGGATTCAACAGTCAGGGGTACATTAACCGGTGCTTTTGCAGCAGTTAGAGCAGCAGGAACAGCAGGTGCCGTTGCTGATTCAGCGGAGTGTTCTGTATCACACTCGAGTTCGAGGAGGTAAGGAAACATCGTTGGTTCCTCACTGAGCAGTTCATCTTGCAGTGTAGGGTTGTTGACGGTGTGAGTTGTCATTTCCTACGAAATAAGTGTTCTATTTAAGAATTGCCTCAAGTAAGTGAAGTTATATTAAATTATCTGTTTAAAGTAACGAATAGTAGACGAGTTCCCGGTCTCAACCAGTGCGAAATAATTGGGAAGGGAGTTTGGTTACTGTATCTAAAGTGCAAAGTAAATTGTGTTGTCGGGATTTAAGTAGTCGGTCGTTTCCTAATCCTATTGTGTACTTAGGATCAAAGGAAACACACGGAATAAAAGACAATTATACATGAATCATTAAGCGAGAGATTTATGAGAAAACAGATTCGGGTAACCAAAGAATGAGCGTACCCGGGTTGAGCAAATCGCAAAGTCTCGGATTCGGGTCTTCTTCCCTAGCGTTAATCACATAAGCTCTTCCTTTCGCGAAGTTGGTTCTAGGTTTCAGCTTCGGGCAACCCTTCCTGAAGTGCCCGGTACCATTGCACTCATAGCAGGTCTTGGGTGCAGCAGTGTTGGTACTTGTAGTGTTGGTTTGGCAGTCTTTGGTCAGATGTCCAAATTTCTTGCATTTGGAGCAGGGACAGGAACCGTCATGATGACGACTACACTTGGAGCAGTAAGGCTTGCTCCCTTTGTATGCCTTCGAGTCATCGGTATTAACAGATGCAAGCTTTTTATTGTGGGTAGGGTTGGATGAGTGGGGATTGGCTTCCCATTTGCGTTTGTTTGCAGATGGGGCAGAAGTTGAGCCACGGCGAACAGAATTTGCCGTCAGTTCATGAGCCATGCGTATGGCGTTCTGAATAGTTCCCGGTTTGGACGAAGTTACTAAGTCTTGAAGTCGTTCAGGAAGTCCATCGACGTATTTTTCGATCCTCTTGTACTCAGGATCAACCATGGATGGGCACAGGAGTGCCAGCTGGTGAAAGCGGTTGGTGTAACCGGTGATGTCATCACCTTGCATCTTGTGATTCCAAAATTCCACTTCCAATTGCTTCAGTTCATCTCTTGGGCAGTACTCGCCCCTCAGCATATTCTTTAGTTCATCCCACTGTAGTTTGTAAGCATTGGCAACACTCACAGTCTGAGCATAAGTGTTCCACCAGGTAAGGGCGGTGTCAGAAAAAGTGCTGGCGGCGAACTTGACTTATCCTCTTCCGTGCAGTTGCAGATGAGAAACACTGATTCGATTTTCTCGGTCCAACGTATCAGACCGATCGCTCCTTCAGTACCTTGAAAGATCAAGGGTTTGCAGTTCTGGAAGTCCTTGTAGGTGCAGGTTTTGGGTGGTGGTGTATTGTTAGTCGTGTCTTCGCTACCAGGAGTGGTGGCTCGGACAGCTAGAGCTTGGGCTACACTACGGGCAATCAGACCCGCGAGTTCGGCTTCACTAAGCGTGACTTGTCGTCGAGGAGGCATGTTCCTTGAAACAACAAATAAAGAACATGTGAGGGTTTGAACAAGAATTATGATGGTGATGATTTAGTGAGTTCAGAGAAACTACGCCAAAGTTTTGAGATTTGTTTAAAGTTGTGTATTATAAATAAGTTTACACGGTTTTGGATATTTTATAAAACATTTTGTAAGAAATTTTTGTAACATGTTTAATAAAATATACGTTTGTTATAAAATTTTTGATAGTAAAAGTTGGTTGGAAATTTTGAAATCCGATGGGAACTTGAATTGAAAATGGTTTTCTTAGGATACACCTAACGGTACAGTGGGGTACGTTGTAGAATGTTATAAACGTCGAATTAGGTAGGGTTAGCGAATAAAACAAAGTCCCGATCTTCATATCGAAAGATGTTGGAGTAGCTATGGTTGTCAGTTATAACGGGGTGGGTGGTAAACAAAGTATCATCGGACAAGGCCTATTCCTATACCTTCAGTATATAATAGCCTAGAGAGTAGTGTGAAATCGAGGCCTTCGGAAGTATGTCGGTATTCGTGAATTCATAAAAGTTGAATAAGGACAGAATGACGAGAATCGAGTTGTTGTTCGTTTGATGTAAGTTGAAAAATATTAATTTCGCAGCAGTCGAGAGAGAGTATCGTATCGGGGAAAGAGGCCTATGTATATATATATATATATATCACATAACCGCCTAGTAAGTGTCTAGCACAATCAAGTAAAAGTCCCGGTTCTCTCGAGGTCAGAGTCAGCTAGTGCATTCCTGTTCAACATAACCCCTTTCAGAACTCACATCATCTTCATTTAATTGTACATAGTTGATCAGGCTATGTTAAATTAAACTTGTATGCTGTAATTCCTGAACCAGTTATACCTAATGAGGAATACTGCCTAACGGTCATAGTCTAGGCCCACTAAATGCAACCTAGTTCACTATAAACCTGGCTCTGATACCAATCTGTAACACCCCCAAATTTAACAGTTTGCGGAAGCGATGTTTTGGGTGTTACTAATCAATAATCACAAGCACAAAGGATACAGTGAATGACTCTAAATGAGACGTTCGAAAAGTATTACATTAATACATAAGTAATTCAAAATACAAGCTCGAGTTTCGAGTAAATTCCTAGAGATTCTAATACATAACAGTAAGTACAATAGTAATGTAATAAAATCTCCAAGCTTGTAAATGCATGCGACTCGAGCTAAGCAAGCTTATCCTGCTGGGCATCCCTACTGATGCTGTGTACCTGAGAAGCATTACTAAAACGATCAACCAAAAAGGTTGGTGAATCTCACAGGTTTGTAAGTAAGTAAATAGTTTGAACACACATGTAGTATTTGTAAATCATAAGCCAGCCAGTAAGTAACGATCACAGGTTATGCTCATCGTTCACTTAAGTTTTAATAAGTGGGTGGTTGCAGGTTATGCTAACCGTTTGATACCCTTGCCATGAGCCACCATAGTTGAAGCTTAACGTACAGTAAATAATAGTACCCCCGTGAATGTTAATCCAAAAACATTCATATGAAACGAGTAAGAAACGCCCGTTTCGACAATAACGGTTCGTGGTAGTGCGTGCTACCCCGGGCGGGGATTGTCAGTCCCATATGGATCCATATACTAAAACTCGCGCTTATCACCTAACTAACAACTATGATTAAGGAGGATTTCATTGGATTAGTCGAAACTCATGCAATTGGCGTATCCGTAATTCCGTACAGTAAGTAAATCATGGCAGCAAGTAAGTTTTGTGTGTTCATGTAAAACAGTAATGCATCTCACCCCTGAGTAAAACAGTAAAGTAGGGGCTGTGAGACTCACCTGAGTCTAGCAGACAATGCAGTAAGCAAGCAAAGTAGTATCCGACTAGCAACCCTTAGCGTCCTAATACGCATAAGTTTTAGTAAGTAATTGGAATACTTGTAAAGTTTCCATGCTAGTTGTTCCCAAACTAGTTAATGTCCATTTGTTGTTTGTACGTTTGTAATTGTTTGTAAATTGTAGTTTGTGGAAAAGTTGTACGGCCCGTTGGTATGGGAATGTAATAATAATCTCATCTATTATTATTATGCAGTTGTTGTAATAGTATGGTTGTCAAATACGTTTGTATTGTAACGTGTAACGTTCAAGTAATGTAAATCCGAGTGGGTGTAATCCCCAAGTGTACGGGTGAAATCTCGCATGTGTTCGAGTGTAAGTTCGTATCAGTTAGTGTGTAATCCCACACGTAAGTATTTGGAGTGAACTCATAAGTTCGCATCGGGTGCAATCCCGTGTAGTTGTACAAGTTTAAGTTCGTTGGAGTGTAATCTCCTAAGTATTTTTGAGTGCAGTCTCGTGTGTGTGAGTGAAATCTCACGTTCAGTTAAGTATAATCTTGTACGTATTCGAGTATTTGTGTATACTTCCAAAAGTATAGTATTTTCATGTATAATCGTATCGTATTTGATTTGGTTGTTGAAAAGTGATTTTTAAACATTTAGAATGATTTTGGCCTCTGTTTTTAGGTTTTTGCGACACTAAATGCGACACAGCCCTTGTGTCACATGATTTATGCGACACAACCCTTGTGTCACATGGATGCAACTTAATGCGACACAATATGCGACACAACCCTTGTGTCACATGATTTATGCGACACAACCCTTGTGTCACATGGACGCAACTTAATGCGACACAATATGCGACACAACCCTTGTGTCACATGGTTGCCATGCGACACAACATGTGACACAAGCCTTGTCACATGAAAGTTTGGTCCCATGCAACACAGCGACTGACTTCGTTTTTAAGCTCGGTTTTGGGTCAAACGACCTCGGTTTGACCCGAAACTTTTACACAAGTTCTAAAATGGCTAAATAACGTTAGAAAAATTATCGTTTCGTTTCGGGGGGTCTCGAGATGTCGGTTTTCATTTAACGTCACCAAAACATACATACTTGTATAAATCGATTTTTCTAGCAAAATGAGGGCATTTTGGAGGTAAACTTTCTTCACGAAAGTTGTAGAAAACGAAAAGACGAAGATTTCATGTTTAGGTTATATTTGTTAGTTTTGAACGTACGATTTTATAAAAATTCGAGAAAGGGACTGTTTTGAGTTTACGGTTTCGGTTTATACTTTCAAGTTTTAAAAACGAGTTTTAACATATCATTTGGACATTATAACGCTAGGGGAACAATATTCTAGCAAAATAAATGTAATCGGAAAGTTCGGAAGGTCACCGGAAAACTTACAAAGTTGTCGAATCGAGAATCCAAAAAGATGAAGTTGTAGCCCTCGTTCTCGTGATCACTTTTCTCCAAAACGAGCCTAGCCTCCGAGGTGTTTTTATGGTGATTTGGGTGACGGTTTTAGAGAGAGAGAGAGAGATGAGCCGATAGAGAGAGAGATGAGAGGGAAAGTTGGTGAATGTGTTTGATGTTCGTGTGTTGAAGTGGGAAAGGAGGTGAGGGTTTGACATCCCCTCACCTTGGGCCGGTTTTGGTGGGGCCACATGATGTGGTCTCACCACTTTTTGCTCCTCCGTGTTTGCGCTCCGTGCGGTGTTCGTTTCCCCTGTCGTTTAAACGTTAAAATAATTTTATACACGTTTAAGTATACGTTTTAAAATACGAAATATTACTCAATAATTAAGTTGAAGTATTTTATCAAAATACTAGTTTTCAAGTTATAAAACATAACTTTGTTTTGTTTTGTCGGTTGGTCGAGTTTTCGGAGAGTTCGGTGACGTTTTAATTTAAACGTACGTTTTCGTTATATTATGAACATAATATAAAGTAGTAGTTGAAGTAATTAAATAATTTCACATTATTTAATAATTGTTTTACCAACGTCCGTATGTTTGTACAATTGTAGTTTTATACGATTTGAACGAATCGTATACGCGTATATATATTCCATCCATATATATATATATATATATATATATATATATATAATAAGTAAGTAACGTATTTAATACTATTTCATATTAAATACAAGTAGTAAACACGTAATTAGGAAAATTTTAAATTGGCCCTAATTTTGGGGTTGTTACAAAATCGCGTCGTGATCCTTACACAAACGCGTCGCGTTTTATGATAAATCGCGTAGCGATTCATTGTGAATCGCGTCGCGATTTTAAGTAAACTCATAACAGAACAGACTGTTTATACAGTCGACCAGAACCTGCACAATTTATAAAATCCGCAACAGTTTTGTAGCCTAAATCTGCACAGTTTTGACACCAATTCTGTACCAAATTCTATTTCCGTAACCACATTAAAACCAATATGATCTAAAACCTTATATCATTCTTTCCAAACCAAAACTTGAACTTGGTACTAATACTACTAATACATTACATATTTGGCAACATTTGCATACTTTTAAAACCAACAACACATCTAGTACAACACAACCTATGTCATCATTTACATACTATCAAAGTATTAACAAAAGACTTGCATTGACTTAAATGTCAAACCATAAGTTATATTTTATCAAAAGAATTGGGGTATCGGCATCAAAAGCATGATTCAAAGAACACGAGTCATTACCCCAATTTAGCAACATCCACCTTTAGCTACCAACGGGCTTCTTACCCAAATCACCCCGTTGCCCACTTGCTTCACCTAAAACATGAAAATAAACAACGATAAGCAAAACGCTTAGTAAGAAACGAAGTACAATCACATGTCATTAATGATAATTTTAGCTAAGGATCCTCAACCACCCATGCTAGTTGTATACTACTAGCAATCACACGAGCCTATGGCCGCAACCATTACCCGCACCAAACCGTTAGCAAATGACCGAAGCCATTCCTAACCCATGATCATGTAAATCGAAACTTACCTTGCGATTGCACAATTAATTTACTTGCACTTCCTTCAATCTCTTTACTACCTAATCACATAACATATAAACACATAATTACATATTGCACAAACTAGTACACTTAGTCGCATATACACACAATAACACATTACAAGAAATCCCACACTTTATCAATTGAATCCATAATCTTTATTTTAATACCTTTAATAATAGACTTATCTAAACTCATTAGAATTTCATCATATACACATGAAGAATGGTTCTATTAATCATAATCCTCATGATCTTTAACAACAACTATTCTTTTCTTTAGAACCAATTTCATATGCATATCTATAATAATACTATTTTACCACTTTAATCAATATCATAACACTTTCCTTTAGAATCACATCTCATGTGCATAGGTACAATTTTATCATTTTATTTCTTTCAATAACAATCTCATAATCATACCATGATCGTTAACATGTTTAGTTTACTAATTCATCTTTCATACCTAGTATAATCAATTTCACTACTTAAGGTTTCACAAATTTCAAACCTTAACTTGAATTTATCATATAAGCTTCATAATATAGCTATTTAACAAGTGTACATCATCTCTACACTAATAACCTACTTAATTAGCAACTATCATAGACTTAGGGTTTATATATACCAAACCCTAGCTAAAGAATTAATCAACAAGGAAGTGTAGTTATACCTTATAATCACTATAGAAGTGATTAGGAGTTGATTATGAAGCTAGTAAGCTCTAATATGAAGGATATCACTTCCAAACTTACGAAATCGTCATTTTCGCCAGAGCTTCGTTTCTGTTTTATATTTTAGGTGTTAACTTGTTTTCTGGAAATTACTAGCTTAAAAACCCGTACCTGTGAAATAACACATCGCGTCGCGATTTACCCTGAATCGCGGCGCGATTATATATCGCGATTCACCCTAAATCGCTTAGCGATTTCTTGTTTTTCATGTCCAGCTCAACTACTATCCGTACTTTATATATTTACACACAACACACACACACACACACACACATATATATATATATATATATATATATATATATATATATATATATATATATATATATATATATATATATACACACACACACATAATCATTTAATATAACACATTTATATATTTTAATATGATATAGTTTAGAACTTACAAAAAACGGATGTTACACATTGGGACAAAAAGTAAAAGTTTGTTGTTGACACTGGTAATAAAACCGGCCCATTGATGACATTGCGACAAAAAGTAAAGCACGTTGGCGATCCGTACCATAAACCCTTTAATATATTCCTAGAACATAATCATGTCCATCTTACGCGTTGTTGTTACAGTGAGAACTTTCTATTCCTACTTGACAATTAAGCTCTTTTATTGATTATCAATGTATTAAGAATAGATAAATAATCTCATAATAGAGAGTTTGTCAATTTATCCGTCACGAATTATTCAAAGAAGTTTAAAAATGTCATTATATTTTCCTTGTCTTTTAGCTCGTGAACAATAATTTAAAACATATATACCATTTTCTTCCTTTCTCTTCATGTTTTTCATTACATTTTTTTTATTCTGTAAGGTTGTCTATTTCTTTTTTTTACTTTTGATGTTTATCAAAACTAGATAGGATACCCTAAACACGTTCTAAACATATACCATGTAGTATCATTTCGTTATAAGATTTCGGTTCTTATCTAATCTTAAGGTCTCGATCCTATGAAAATAAATATAATTTTAAGTAGAATCTCGATCTTTCTTAAGATCTATGTACCCATCTAACTTGTTTTACGATAAAACTTGATAAGTCAAATAACGGTGTTTATAATTCTGTATACTATCACATTTTAGTAATCAATCACTAATTATACATTAGACTATTATTTTAAAACATAGATAATAGTATGATGGTGTACAAATCATTCGACGATAAACAAGCAAATATTGTTCTATATATTGGGTGATATATACTCCGTATTATGGTTCTCTAAGTTTTATCAATTATGATGATGGGGCCAATTCCTTAATTAATGGGGATTTTTATGTGGTTATTTGGACCGTTTGGAACTGTAGAAACCGAATTCTTCATGTTCAGAGAGACAAAATGGATATGATTTATCATGAAAATATTTTTCTTTCAGTTCAACAGTTATCTCTTCTTTGGATGAAAAATAAGTATTGTTATAAAGATATTCTTTGAATTAGTTGGGTTCCAAATCCTTCGGAATTGATGTTTGTTACTATATAACCTTTTTGTTTGTATTTTTGATGGTGAGTTCTTAAGCTATTTTTTAGAGTTTTAAGGCCTTCTCCAATCATACACATTTCTCCATCTTCAAATATGCAGAAATTAATAACATCTTTTGAGAATATACCTTCTCCAATAACTTTCATTTTCAACCATCTCTTCCAAAACACACAACTCCAAATATTAAATGTGTTTTTCTCCAAATATGAAGAAATTGGTAGCTTTACTCCAAATATGGAGGAAATCTTGTCTACTCCAAAAAAATTCTTCAAATTTGAAGGAAAGGTTGGAGTACGATTTCTCCATTTTTTGTGCTCCAAATCTTCATATTTGAAGAAATAGAGTGTTCATTGGAGAAGGCCTTAGGCTTCTTCCAACTATTTTCTCATCACTTCCTCATCACTTCTGCCACCTTAGCGCTACATCAGCTTTCCACTAACTGATTCATAACCGATTACCAACTGCCATCAATGACTAATCACTTCATTTTATGGACCCCACATTTACCAATATACCACCATTTCTATACATTATAAAAAAAAAATAGACGGCCTCACTTTTTCAACCGATTACAAATCAATTTGGCGATTGAGTTGCTAAGTGATGCAAAAGTGATGAAACCAATGGCACCACATTCCTAATCGGTTGAAACCGATTAGGAAGTGATAACCTCCGTTGGCACAAGTCGTGAACAAAAAACCCGAACCTGGAACCGAACCCGCAAAAAAACCCGGAACCGAACCCGAAAAAACCGGTTTTTTTGAACCCGGTTCGGGTTTTTTTCGTACCCGGCGGGTACATACCCGGTTTGGGGTTTTGGATTTCAAAAGCGGGTTGGACCCGGGTATACTACGGGTCGGGTTGGAAAACCCTGTATAAAACCCGAAAAAACCCGATTTAAAAACCGGTATTCGTGGGTCAAAAACCCGGTTCGGGTCGGGTAGGTCAACAACCCGATTTTCTTTCTTTGACCTAAAACCCGGTTCGGGTACCGGGTCGGGTTGGATATGCCCGAAACCCGATTTTGTTCATGCCTAGTTGGCACCACCGTTGGCTCGTCTTTGAACTTGTAATATAATTCATTACTGTTAAACATTTTCAAAATGTTTTGTCCCATATAACATGTCATTTATTTATTTTCATTTTTTGTCAAATACCAATGATGGTAAGCTAGTGATCCGCAATGTATGAAAATCCATAGTAAACATTTGAGACAGAAAAACGTAGCTAGGATATGATGATTGTAAGACTATAAATATATAATAAATAAATAAATAAATAATACTCCGTAATATAAAGGGAATATATAAATATAAATAATGAGAAGATGAGAGAGTAGCTATATATAGGGTTATAGGTATATAGCTAGGTTAGAACCAGAGAACCCACCCCTTCCCTTCCCTTCCCAAGTAAAAAAGAGTGTCTGAAACCCTAGCAACCCTAGCTAGCCTACTTCTGATGATCCCTGACTCTTTTCTTTTTCCCACACGCACGCATAAATCCTGTACCCCTTCATCTTTTACATTTATTACACTTTTTACCCCCCTTTTAATCACTCACTCTATTATTTTTTTAACCACAACCACGTACGACCTACAACAATTATTTAACGGATAAGACCCATAACCATAAATCTACCATTTTGCCCAGTAAATCCATCTTCGACAAGACTAAACTTAACAACTGATTTTAAGTGAAAAGTTGATGCTAATTAATCTTGATTTTTGGTTGAAATAATATATAAACTTACAATATAATATGCGTATAAATGTTTTATTGAGCTGAGATGTATATATGACTCACTAAATAACTTACAAAACTATGTAAGTTTGTATTAATCATATGCTTTAATTTAATCATTCTATAAGATTGTAAAATTCATGCTATTAACTTCAATTAAACTTAATTATCACATGCTTTAATTTAATCATTTTCTCCCTTTTCATTTTAATCCTTGGGATTCACGATCTGTCTTCATTTCCTTATTAAACATTATATATTAGTCATTTAAACACAAACTATTATTAATCTTAATTAAACTTCAGAAACAATTTATAACCATTTTTATTCCAAAAAAATTATATATTTTACATTTTACATATATATCAAAATAAATTATCAAGTATTTTATATTGATTGACACACTGCACCCACAACACAAATTTATTATTTTTTTCATAATTTTTTTACTCCGTATATTTTTTACAACATATCGATCTTATGATTTTGTATTTTGTGTTTGTACCCACTATGGGACCCTTTTTCAGGTGTTGTCCATTAGGGTTTCATAGCCCTTATATAGCCTTTATGATCTCCCAAATTCCCTTCACACTTTCTTTCAGTGTAACATATATTTGCTTCCTTCATCCAAACACTCTCACACTCATATTATTCTTTCTCTAAATTCGCCATATACCAATATTCATGATGCTTGGTATTGAAGAAATACTCTGTGAACTTGGTGCCACATGCAATGGTGGTTCAAGTGGTGGTGGTGATGGTTTGGACCAGCAACAAAATGGTGGTGGTTTGCCACCAGGGTTTAGGTTCCATCCAACTGATGAAGAACTTATCACTTTCTATCTTGCTTCTAAAGTCTTTAATTCTACTCTTTGTGGTGTTGATATTGCTGAAGTTGATCTTAACCGTTGTGAACCATGGGAACTGCCAGGTAATTAGTTTTTACTTTTTACTCCTATCAAACACATTTTTCATTAGAGTTACTTTCACCATCAAAAACACACTCACACACACAGAGTTTGATACATAGTTACTTTCACTTTCAAACACATTTAGAATTTAGAAATGACTGTTATTTTTACCATTATGCACACATATTTTAGGGACACTATCACCTTCAAAATCACAATTTAGGGATACCACTTTAGGGACACTTTCATCATCAAAACACAATAAGATCTACTTTCACTTGTATACACACACTAAGACACATATGGGCAATCAGTCTAACCATCAAGCATACATATTTTTAGGGACATTTTACCTTTGAAAAACACCCTTTAGGGATACATATGACATATAGTATTATATACATTCACCACTAAAACACATTTAGTAAGTGATACACTTACTTAAGAGGTGATTTCACCATTCAAACACAAATTTTGGGCACTTAATATCACCTAAAATACACACAATTCAATCTATTCATTAACATGGTTACACTACATATTCAATTTACAGATTTTCACCATCAAACACTAACTTTATGGACACTTGATGATGACACTTACATTATTAAAATTAACAATTTATGGCCACTTTCACCTTCTAATAACTTAGTCATCAAAAATATGACTTGCATATATGTTCTATATGTGTCATATATACAAATACACAAATCTCTATACATGATCTTTTTACTTCAAGAACTTACACAAAGGTAAGATATTTGCATAGAGGTTAGTAATTAGAACCAAGTACTACACATATCCAACAAACAACAAAGTAAACAAATGGTTATCTGACACCTTTCTATGCCCATATTTCTTTGTACCCATTTTTATTACTATTAGACATTACATGTATCTGTTTGTATGTATACAACTGTTTCAGTAGATTTGTTTTTATAAATTTAACTGGCCAGAAAATCTAATATAAATTCACTTTCTGACAATCCCACATCTAATTTCTTTATATTTACACCAAAGGGGTTCTGCTTAATTCACTGTGCTGTCCACCTTGATGTATTAGTTGTACTATACGCAAATAGGCTTGTACAAAAGTACCATGCATTCATGACTTTTCTTTGGCTATTAAAAACGAAAAGTGCATTGATTGATAAATAATTGAATAGTGGTACGGTTTACAAACCAATAATTAACCCTATTATCAAATTAATTAAGTTTTCCATTTGATGTACAATAATTCATGCATAATGTACTACCACATTAATGGTCTATCATACAACCTTCTTTTAGAACTAGATTGGATGGATTTCTTTTTCCATTTGTTTATCATTATGTGCACATTTACAGACAGAAAAGAAATGAAATAAAGAAAGAAAAATGGGTTGTACTATTATCTCATTTGGTCATAGTTAATTTGTACAACATGCATATAAACTTGTACTATTATCAAACCAAAACTAGAGAAATATGTATATTAGTCTATTACCATTGTATAATTCTATTATCATTTGGTCATATATGGTTTGTGTGTTTTATTATTATTATTTTGTTATATTATTTGTTTATTTTATGATTAAAGATATATATAAAAGTGTTTCCGATTGATCCAACCCATTTCGACTCTTTACCGAAATTTTAAACTTGCTATTTTTATCTATCAAAGTAGTAGTACAATTTTAATTAAAATGTGATAGATGCTAATCAATATGTGATTCGTGTAGAAGTGGCAAAGATGGGAGAAAGAGAATGGTATTTCTATAGCTTGAGAGATAGAAAATACCCGACCGGGTTAAGGACGAACCGGGCCACAGGTGCGGGTTATTGGAAGGCAACGGGCAAGGACAGGGAGGTTTACAGTAGCGGGTCGGGTCGGACTCTATTGGGTATGAAGAAGACACTGGTTTTTTATAAGGGTCGGGCCCCACATGGTGAAAAAACCAAATGGGTCATGCACGAGTACCGTCTTGATGGAGACTTTTCCTATCGGCACACGTGTAAGGTACAACCACTATATGCTCTGTCAGTTTAAATAGTACAACTTTTCTATGCATTTATCTTTGTCGTTTTGTAGGAGTTGACTTTATTGACTTATCTTTCTATACATCCATCCATCCATCTGTCTTGATTGACTAGTTTGTCATTTCACTATTTCCATTTTGGGTTTCCTAAATCTACAAAAATCTGTTGTTTACAGTTTACTGCAGTATTAACTGTAGTAAATTAACATTTTGTTTTAATTTGTTGATTTAATTTGAAATTGTAACTAAAATATTATAATTTGTTGATTTAATTTTTGTTGATAAACGAGTATTTTTATTTTGATGTATGCGGACTAATCGGGATATATATTTGTTGGTACATAATGGTTTAATTTGTTTTGTAGGATGAATGGGTGATTTGTAGAATATTTCACAAACTAAGTGAAAAGAAATCAAGTGGTGGACAAAACTACCCTAACTTCAAACACCACCAATCAACACTAGCACCATCACCCTCAACTCCTACCCCAACCGAAATTACCAAAAAGCCCTTGGTTAAAGGTACAACACCCTTAATGCACCCTCCACCTCCACCCCTCCAAAATCCATTTTTATTTGGTGATAACCATCAAGAAATCAATGATCAAGACCTTAAATCACTACTAAACATACCATCATTTCCTACCTTCCAAAATACCCCTAACTTAAACCTTATTAAACCTCAACTTCCCCCACATCAACCAACTACACCTAAACAATGCAAAACCGAGGTTCAATTTAGCATTCCACAACTCCCGGATGCTAACTTGCACCGGTGGGGGACAGAATACGTCCCCCCTACTCCATTGATTTCATTTGAGCAACCGGATATTGGCGAAATGGACTACTTCTTCAACACGAATGGTGGTGGGACAAGGTTTGGAGCGGAGGGTACAAGTGATCGTGGCAATGAGGTGGTGTCATTCGACAGGATCGCGTTCAATCAACTTTTGCTACCCACTATTTGATCAAGAAAAATAAACATGTGTTAACATGGAAATATCAATCCCATTAAATTATATATATATATATATATATATATATATATATATATATATATATATATGTAACTAGGATCATAAACTATTGTTAGTACGTACTTTATGAGTGATTGTTATGAAGTGTGTAGATAAATGGTACCACAACTTGGAATAATTAGATATGAATTTAAAATTTCTAGGCTACATGTTATTTGTGGAAAGAAATGGGATGGGGAGAATAGAAATGTGTCCAATCCCAAGGCTTAAAAGTTGCAAAATATGAAACTAAAAGTGAAAAAAGGGAAAAGAGGTTAGTTGTAGGGAATATCTATCCATACCATTATTTATTACTCACCATACCATTTTTAAATTAAAAAAATACAGAAAGGTACGAAAAAATACAGAATAAGTACAGAATGTAAGAATAAATGATGGAATAAAGTACAGAAAAGTTAATATAAAATTAAAAAATGGTATGAAAAGCATGGGCCTATTTGTATGCAAGATCTCATTAAATGAGAAAGAGTGGGAAGATGGATAGAATTTGAAATTTGATTTGATTGAAGATTGAGAGCCTTTTGACGTCAATTCACCATCAATAGTGACGCTTGTCATGACCCACATTACATTTTTCATTTTTACCTTCTTGTGCATAAAAAAAATGGGAAAATTACAAAAATGATCCAATCATCACATTCATTTTAACAAACTAGCTAGTAACCCGCGTAACGCGGCGGAGAAGATATTTGAAATTCGTGAAAAAATGTAGTTAAATAGCAGTTGAAAAATGTATATAAAATATGTCTTAAATCAAACAAATATTAATAATATGAAGTAATATGATGAACAACACTTCAAAATAAAAAAACCATAGAAAATTAAAAAACACCGGATACTTTCGCCCCAAACTCTAACCCCTAAACCCCAAATCCTAAACCCTTTATAAAACTCTAAACCCTAAATCATACTAAACCCTAAACCCTGCTAAACCCTACTAAACCCTAACCGTAACCCTAAACCTTAACCACCAATTAAATGTACAACCAATCACTAACACATGTGTTACCAATTTGTAAAACCCACAAAAAATGGAAGAAAAAAAGTTGCCGAAAGTATGCCTTGAGGGACAGCAAATCGAAGAGGAGTAAACGCTGAATTTTATGATGCAATTTTCATGATTTTTCGACTTACCGTTTGTGAGATATTTAATTTTTAAAAATGTGAAGGAGAGAGAGTAAAGTGACACATGACAGAAATCTGTTGGTTCACTCATTCTTACTCAAAGTTGTTGTACTCATTTGAACCTTACTCATGAAACATATATCAAAAGGTTAAAAGATATCCAAAACTTACTGCGATTTCTAACAACACAAGTTCAAACAAACTATTGATAACACAAATTGGGATAATAGTTGTAGGTAAAATAGCACCATCAATTTTTTACTTCAAGAAATCAATTATCATCTTCGACTCTATTATTCAATATACAATCTATGAATCTTACAAAACTTTTTCAAAAACTTTAAAGACCTGCCATTATTCAAGCTTCACATTCCTAAATATCAATTATCGTAGATCAAAAACAACCTCTAATTTGAATAAAATAAACAAAGTCAGTAGAAATACAACATTAATAAACAAAGAAAGTTTGTAGCTGTCCTGTTCTAACTTCCCATAGATAACGAAAAAAGCATCAAAGAAATGTGGAGTATAGCAGTAAGCTATCAATACTTGTCATCAATCAAGACCTCTCCTTTTAATTTTTTTTAATTTCTTTTACTTTATCACCTATCAAATACTCTTTTACTATTCTTCTTCAACCCACAATTAGCATCCGTTCAACATCATTTACTACTCCCTATTATTTTCAAATTCTTTTACTTTATCATCTCAAAATCCCATGTACATACCTTTTCTACTCTCTTTGAAAGAATTTGTTCTATGATTGTGTTTCTTGAGATCGATGTAGTACCCACTCATTTTTAGATCTAGAGAATTAAGGAGTTTTCAACAAAAAAGTAAAAAAGATTTCTAACTAAATAACATAAATCCATCAAGAGCACATGAACCGAATACATCAAGCCCGGTTTCTGGTTGCAAAACATGAGAATTTTCACCACCCCTTGTCGTCTTCTCACTAACGGCGGTGGATCTTTATAATAGCCTTCGAGGTGGGTATTTTCGGACGCTTATGAAGAAAACAGTTGCGGTGGATATGTTTTCCGGTAATTCATTTTTTCCGACGGATTTCATCACGGTGCCGGATTTGAAAGCAGGGAGAGGATAATAATTTTTCAATTTTGTGTATAGTTTGGTTGAGAGGTCGATCAGAAATTGGATCTGATCAAATGATATGAGAGAAAGAAATTTAGATGTGTGTTTTTTTATCTAGAGTTTGAGTTTGAATGTTTTTTTTTTTTTGGTAAATGGATGAGTTTTATTAGTGGAGGTAAAGGGCAATTTGGGGATTTCCCAAATCCTTCTGCTAAGGCTTTTCAGCCAAACATCAAAACCAATAATAAGGGGTATTAGATTAATCATTTGATCAACCATTTTAACAAACTAATCCACCTTTTAGCGTCAGGTGGACGCCCTTAGCGCTCCACCCTCAAAAAACGCGCCACGTGGGGCGCTCCACCTTTTAAAAGACGCCACGTGGAAAAAGCTTGCACCATTATCGCCATGCGCGCCAGCATGTGGGACCGGCGCCCCAGGCGCCCCACGTGGAGCGCCGGCGCCCCACTATTAAATATTAATAAATCGCCACACGTGACGCTCTTTTTGAGGGTGGAGCGCCAAGGGCGCCCACCCGGCGCCAAAAGGTGGATTAGTTTGTTAAAATGGTTGGTCAAATGATTAGTTTGTTAAAATGGGTGTGGTGATTGGATATTTTTGTGATTTTCCCCAAAAAAAAATACGTATATATAGAACATGTAAAATAGGGAATTTAATTTGACCTCGGTAAATTTTAGAATAGGTAAAATAACAATGCATAAATTGTGATTTATGGAGTCTAATTTTGTCTCATATATACCCATGTTAGAAACAAGTTTTCTATACAAATGTTTTTATTCATCATATATATCAAAGTCAACTTGTATAATCATCTACTAATGATTATTATTATTATTATTATTATTATTATTATTATTATTATTATTATTATTATTATTATTATTATTATTATTATTATTATTATTATTATATACTCTTTATCTTTTTTTCTTTTCAACAAATTTTTTGTATATCATTTATTTTTTAGTCATTTGTCATTTTTATTACTTAATACTATTTATTATATATAAACGATAAATAAATAGCTTGCGCAATACAATGATTTTATAAAATGAGATGTCTTTTAAAACAACGATTTCTAAAATAAATATTTTTATTATAAGAAAAATATCATTATTATTTTTTCCTAATAAAAATGGGTTCTTTTATAAAAATAATGTTTTTTATTATAAAAATCTTTTTTTATTTTAAAAAATAATTTTAATATTCTTTGTTTCGAAAAACGTATTTTATTTATAAAAACGTGTATTCTTTTTATATAAAAAAATTTCGATTAAAAATATTTTTTTAAAAAGCACCAAAAACAGAAACTAAAAGATATAAAAAAAAATCCATCTATTGGGTATGTGGTTCAAATAAGTCAGGTTCGTATCGTAATTTGTATACATGTTACTTGATTTTCTATGTGAAATAGTCAACGACGAAAAAACTTGGTAGACATAGCAAGTTAGCTGTTAGCAACACCCATTTGTTAACAATCTATATATGAGAAGGGAGGTGAAAAATACAACAAAAAAAGGTTATTCATACACCAAATTATGCTATAGTGTAGTTGTACTATAAGCAGAAACAGTTTTACAGTTTGGTGTATGAATAACTTTTTTTTGTTGTATTTATCAACTCCCATATGAGAAACTTGTTTACTTAACTTTTTTTCATCCTTCTCTAATCCAACTTGATATGCGATTTGGTATGATTTAGACCCTTGTCAGTTTCTGATCGAACCATACAAATCTGTTTTCTTTGTGTTTGCTACTTTGTGCGAGAGTCTGTACATCATATTTTCTGCATTCTAATCAAAATGTCGTTTGATAATCTTCCAAGTAACTTAGAACATGATTTGGGTTATAAAGGTAATAACCATATAGTACAACATTAATATCAAGGGAAAATCACCATTCAATTAAGGGTGTTTAACAAACTTAAAACTTGACCAACCATTTTAACAAACATGATTCATTTATTAGTACCTACTATACTTTAAACCCGTGTATATACACGGGCCATTGATTTATAATGTGAAATTTCGTATTTAATATCTTGTTTCCAATAATTAAGTGTGTAAGTTAATATGTATATTAAACATTTAGTTGAATTTATGATAATATTACTATATGTAAATGGATTATACAAGTAGAGATCTAAAAATTAAAATATTTTGAAACCAAGTTAGTGGAAAAAATTAATTATCTTAAGTCTATATTAAGCTTTTCAAGTAATTTTATTCCTACTCGGTGAATTGAAAATAGAAACATAACAAAATCGATTTGATAGTGTTAAAATTAATGAATTAAGTTTTTTCTTATGCGTAAGTGAGTAGTTTATTAAAAAAAATTACTTATTTAAATTACTTATTTTTTTTAAAGTTAAGAATTTTATTTTAAAATTTACAAAAATTAAAGAGCTTAATTGACAAATTGAAACATAATTAGAATGATGACATCATAAAGATGTTACTAGAGCTCAAACCCGTGTATACACACGGCCTGATGAATTTTTATTTATATTTCATATATATTGATTTGAAATAATGTGTATGATAAATTAGAACGTTTCTATGAGTTGAATGATACGCAATATTTTTTGGAATTAAAATACTTTTGGTTCGAAATTGAGTGTGTAAATAATAAATTTTCAACCGTAAATATTTAATGTAAGTCAAACTGCATCGAGCTATAAAGATATCTAGTTATACATAAGCAAATAAACTGTTTGAAGAATTGATAGAAAGTTGCAATTATAAACGATTAAGTTGAAATATGAAGCATCGGTTAAATTCTTTGTAACACCTCTTTGTACACCATATCTGTTGTCTTATTTGTTTGACGGTCATCCTTTGACACACTAAATATCCTTCAGCCCCTTCTCGGTTTTAACACGTGGGACAACAACATAGAGTTGTCCATGAGAGAAAACCGGTCATCGTAACTACAATCCAACGGTTTGCAACAATTGTCCATGGCTTTTGTTTATTGTCATTCCGAAGCATACCACCAAAGGGTACTGCCTTCGATTAAAAATGAACTATCGTTTATCGGACAACATTAAGCGCATTCTTGGAATATAAATGAATTCCTCGATGTGGCTCCCTGAAATGATCTTCGCTTCGATAACATGTTCACCAAGCCTTTTAATTTGTAATCTTGTGCCGTGCACAACCCGTATGACTGATCAATGTTGTGAAGTAACATTTCTGCCCCACCTTTTTGGAGTGTGAGCTTGTGGTTTGGTATTCCAGACGCTCTTAGTCCATTTAGTATCTCGAGCGAATAAAAAGATTGTTCAAATTTATCGGTGATTTATATCTTATAAATAGTATAACTGAAGTATGTCTTCACGTCCTCATTTGTTGGTGCCACAATCACTTTGTCTTCAAAGTACTATGTTTAATTTATATGGTCGTTTGTAGAAGGATATAATATACAAACCATTGCATTCATATGATCACCTGATGACTATATGAGAACGTCCTTGAGGAATTAAACCTAGTCCCTAGTATGGGATTATTGGTTTATGCAATATTATATTTTTAATTGATATAATTTCACTTGGGTATAATGTGGTATGCGACTCCGTATTATTCCTATAATGATTTTGTTTATGTATGCTACAACAAATATATCATTTTTTCACACTTTTTTGTACATCTTTTTTTAAAAATGCGTGAAATTATGTTAAATTATTCACACTTATAATAATGTGTAGAAAATTGTTACATCACAATCTTCATATATATAAGTGTAAGAAAAAAAGTTTACACTTATAAGTATGGAGAAATCTAAATTTATCCAGATCTATAAGTGCAAACTTTAATTTGTAACACCCAATTTATCCACACTCCCTCTTATGAGGGAAAATCATGTGTCACAAAATTAATTTCACATTTTAAGGTGTTGATAAATTGTACGTAGTAATACTTTAACACTTACAAGTGTGAGTTTTTTTTACTTACGTATATAGGTGTGGAAAATCTAATTTTTTTTTCTAAAATTTTGCACACCTTTTAAAAACGTAGAGAAAAAAGTGTAACAATATTTTTGTAGTGACAGAATTACGTCATATTTTTAGTTTTGACGGATTATTATAATTCCTATTATTTATATTTATATTTATATTTACTTCATTCGTGCACACATTATGTGCTAATAGTTTATTGACTTGGTAATTTATTACTTGACAATAGTTGATGTATTATATTTTATAAATTATAAGGCATCTTAGTCCAATTGTTATTCTTATAGGAAATTAGTTTATCAATTGTGTAAATTTACTTTACATAAATTTCCGTATTATTATATTATGTTTATTTTCTTAAATCATATGGGTTTAAAAAATGGACTAATATAAAGGTGCCTAATCGACTAATTTAGTTTTCTCAAATTTAAGGAGTTTCAAATTTAAGGTGCTTTATTTAAAACTGAGTAAATTTGAGGGATCTAATTGTTTAATTGAAAGTTGTTTAATTGATGACATCACAAAGTTTAATCATATATTATATATTATTATTATTATTATTATTATATTTAAGATTTGAGAGCTAATGACGCTAACGTGTTAATAGTGAACAAGCCAAAATTATAAGCCACTAGTATGTTCACCGCATCATTTACCCATGGGATACACACATTCCTAACTACATTATTCACATCCTGTTAACTGAATTGATTATGCTACGGATTAAAATGGAAACGACCGCATGCAAAATTTGTAAAACCAAGACTATGCATAGAACATAATCAAACATAATTCAACGGAAAAAGGATAAAAGCAGAAGGTAAAAAACTTTGGGACCTGGGCACATTGGTCAAACTTATGAGATAGTTAATTGATAAAAGAAACAAACAGCTAAAAACAGCAAAAGATGCTTCCAAATGGCTATAAACCGAATACGGCTAACACAATGACCATTAGGTTATTGCAGTCCATCCTTCTGCCACACACATTTCTACAGCTCCCAAACGGTCCCTGTAAAATGACAACGCTGATTAGTCAATCTTTGCATGCCCAAAAATTTACAAGGTTCAATTACAATATGAACTACAATTCCAAAGTCAACAGGGTCAATCAACAATTTGAGAACTTGCGTGTTTCTTGCAAGTCTGAGGGATTCTATCTAACTATCACAATGAACTTATCATCATTGTTTTGTCTCCAACCTTTGCCAACTAGTACATCAAGATACCAGTGGACCTTTGGGGCTTAGCCATAATGTTTAGTTAAATGAGACGTTAATTCGTAAATAGTAATTAAACGTAAAGAATGATGAGAATTGTTGAATCGTAGAAGGCTATATTATTATTACGTTAGTTTCGCCATCAATTTTTATAATGACTTTACAAATTAAAATGTGCTCAAAATATTTATTGCGTCACACACAATCAAAAGTTTAGTTTCTGGTTCCTTCCAATTGACGGTAGGGAAGAAAAAGCAATTAAAAAACAGTAAATGCACACCTAAGAGAATCAAGTCATTAAGATGCCATTGTCGTGGAAGGCAACGGCCTCTCGCCGTTTTGCAAAGACATGGATAGGTGGCCAATTTTACTGAACGTAGTATAAATGGCAATTAAAGGCAGCCAATTGTAAAATAGTGTTATGGGTGATTAGTGGGTCACTGGCCAATCATATGCTGAAGCTGTATGCCTGGGGGAAACACCCCTTAGTCCTCCTTAGTTTAGTACTCTCGCAGTACGTGGATAGTGAACCATGTGACTTAATATTAGATCGTTTGATTCAGTTACAGGTATGCAACTTGAGGCACGCTTGTCATAAATTGTATAATTTGAGATTAACCACTTACTGTTTCACTCAATTTACGAAGCAAATGATTGTGGGTTTTTATTGAAGTTGTGACGACCAACAGAACAGGTATCATTCTTTTAAGAATTGTGTTCACAATCATGACAGTAGTAACAACTTACGTAAAAGTTTATTGCATTTTTTTGTCTCAAGCACCGCATAGCCCCCCTTTGGCTCCACTGCTGTTTTGGCCAGCAGTATCCAAGGTGCATCGCCAACCATGTGGTTGTGAGTTTAAGTTTCACTTTGGACAAAAGGAATATTACTAAGGTATAGTATAGGGAAAACTACTACATAACTAAAATTGGTTACACAAAAATTAACTGAGGTGAGAGGCGACAACTTGACAACCATGGTCAAATACACAAATTACCACACATAAAATTTAGACCAAGTAATAATTTCACAGTCAAAGTAACAAGCAGAAATCACCTGAATTCTTTCAGTAAATAACAGGTGACAAGACTACTCGATAAATTCATGTCTATCCTAGAAGTAACCTTCCTCTCAACTCTGCAAGACTAAGGTAGTTATATAAAACTCACTGTTCCTAAAATTCAAGTTCGTTTCTCCTTGGCTAACGGATACAATTCAACAAAAAAGGTGCACTACCAAACGACACAGTCGGAGAATTCTCAGCATGTCATACAGACTTTGTACTAAGCGTTGTTTTGATAAAGACGTTTTAAATTCAGTAAGGGGAAATGAATGATGAATGATATGTGAAAGGCTAATTGTTAATTAAGAGTTAAAAAAGTGGCAATTTCGACTCATTTACTTGATTTTGCTCAATATGGGTTATTGATATCTCCAACAGGTCAACTCGTATATTTAAAAACTTCAGTGAAACAAAACCGGTCAAAAGGGTCTACGTGGTGAAATGTCACCCAAATAATTCTTAAATGCTTATAACATCCTAAACTACCTAATTGAAAAACATTAGAAAACTCTAATGTTTTTCAATATAAATTAAATGAGCAAAAAATGTGCTGACGAGTCAGCCAAATCCGACCCGGTTGACCAGTTACTCCATTCGGATAACATGCCAAAGGAATGACTCACACCATTATCATGAATGCAATTCTTAAAAAATGACGCTTGGTTTTATGTTCATCATAGCTTTAACAAAACGTGGCCATTTGCTCCATGAATTGAGTCAAACACTAAGGGTCCGTTTGTTTCGCAGAATGTTTTGAAGGGAATTGGAATTTGTTAAAGGAATTGGAATTCGAAGGAATTGGAATTTAAAGGAATTGGAATATGTATTATTGTGTGCGTGTTTGGTTTGTATAAATTTATCAATGGAATTTGAATGTACAAAATGTCATATGACAAAATTACCCTTTCAATATTTTACATACTTATCCTCGTAATAAATACTAATTTTTATTATTATAAACTTATACGAGTATATCAATCTTCAATTTTAATAAATACTTTCATAGAATCATAACTTCAAGAAATAATATCAAATTCCGAATTGTTTATAAAATACGAACGGCTTTGTTAATCTTTGCTTAAATTTAATTAAAATCTTATCTAGAACTTTTGCTAATAAACAAACATTTATCTTGAACAACCATGAACTACCTCACCAACAAAAGATATAGAAGCTATAATTGAACCCCATATTAGCTGTTGTAATAAACATTAAACATCTCGTTGTATACTACTCCTCATACGTATTATTTTTTATTTGGCACTACGTCGATTATTTAGAACACATTAACTGTTTATGGTGTTCCTTCAAGATCTAGATCTAGTTGTACAGTCCCGGAATCACCATTGACGGTGACTGTAAACTCATCAACTAAATCAAACCCAAATATTACAAGGAAATCGAATCACTATCTATCAAAATTAACTCGAACCACTGCCAAAGAAAAGAAACAAGATCCGTAAATCAAAGAAGAACGATGGGTGTGAAACCACGGTAACGGTGGTGCGACGGTGACGGAACGATGGCCACGGTGGGGTGACACTGACGAAGTGACGGTAACAGTAGTTGCAAAGGTGCGATGTGTTTGTAGAAATGAGATCGGAAGGGTAGCCTGAATTGGCCAGCGACGGTAACAGAGTTGGGCGAGGAAGAAGGTAAACTGGGTTGTGGTGATGAAAGAGATGAAGATATCTGCTAAATAGAAAAGCTTATTGATTTTGTCTAATTTAAGGGCGTTTCAGTAAAGTGTGAACATTCCTTTAAAGAATTGAACTTTCCTTTACAAACTTGATGGAATTATGAATTCCTTTGTTCACATGAATTTGATGGAATTTAAAAACATTCCAATTCCATTCTTTGTTCAACCAAACAGCATTTGGATGGAATTCAAATTCCAATTCCTAGGAATTCCTAAGGATTGTGTGAAACAAACGGACCCTAAGAGCTTAATTCCTAAATTGTACAATTTTAGACAGCTAAGGCTCATGTTGTATACTTGTATCCGAATCAAACTACGTCAACTGACACAACGATCTAATATTTAATCGTTACGTGATTCACACTTTACACATCTGTTACAGTAAGATGCTACTAACTGTTTCAATTACGAAACATCGTATAGTTCTAGCTCAATATTAATCTGTTTCTACAATCAACTATTTCATTACTTAAACCAAACCCACGAGATCTAAATCGAAAAAAAGCATACAATTCCATCATAAGCACTTTAAAATACTCAATTATCAGCACACAAACCCTAAAAATGTTAATACGGTTGGTACTTGGTAATGAATTAGATGTGGTACCTCTATTCAGAAGAAGATGATTGTTGTTTTTGATTGTAGATGAAATCGGGCGGAGAATAAATGAGGGAAGCGATCATGGCTCCGGGAAGAACACCGAAGACAGAAACGGCGGCTAATTTTTTTACTAGTGGCTCACCGTCTCTCATAATTACGGAAAATAGACCCTTTGTGTACCCCATTTTTCACGATTATTCAAACTAATCTGATCGATTACAGCCCTGATGTGATTTTAGGGTTTCAGCAACTTTCTCTGATGTAGGAACGAGCAACGATATAGACGTGAATATTTTACCGAAATAATGTATGTGTTATTTTAAAATGTATGTTTAATAAAGAAATGTAAACTTTAAGGATGAAGTTGAGAGGAGAAGGTATTATTTGAGGTATTATTTGAGGAGGTGGAGAAAAATTTTCAAATTTTCATTTTTACTCTCCACATTTTTAATAGTGTACACTACTCCCTCCTATTTTCTTCCTACCCACCCCTCCCCTCCACCACCCAGGCACCCACCACTAGCTGCTGCCACCCACCGCCACCCGTCACCGGTCGTCGGAAAAAAAAATTTCAATTTTTTTCTAATTTAAAAAAGAAAAAAATTCAAAAAAAAAATTTCATAATTTTTTTTCTAATTTTTTTTACATATTATCACTTTGTACTGCATTTTATTATTTTTATTGCATTTTGTATATATGTTTAGCAGATATTATTCATTTTTACTGCATTTTTGTATTTTACACATAATTCTTTTGATTTGTTTACTGCATTTTATTTATACACCTCAATCTTATATATATAGTTTTTTTACGGCATTTTAAGTTATACATAATATATTTTTACTGCATTTTTTTAAAATTACACTGCATTTTATTATTATTCACTGCATTTTGCATATATTTCATATATTATATATTGTTTATTTTTTACTGCATTTTATATTATACATATGATCCATTTTTACTGCATTTTATATGAAAGTATAATACATACTACTATTTTTACTGCATTTTGCATATATTTATTTAGTACACATTGTTTGTTTTACTGCATTTTATATTATATATAATCTATTTGTACCGCATTTTGTTTATTTTTTACTGCATTTTGTTATTTTCACTGCATTTTATATTATACATAATCTATTTGTACTGCATTTTGTTATTTTCACTACATTTTGTTATTTTTGCTGCATTTTTCATATATTTCATTCATTATATATTGTTTGTTATTCACTGCATTTTGTATTTTACATATTATCGATTTGTACTGCATTTTGTATTTTACATATTATCTATTTGTATTGCATTTTGTATTAAAGTATAATACATATTGTTGTTTTTATTGCATTTTGCATATACGTCATTTAGGACATATTGTTCTCTTTTTACTGCATTTTAGATTATATATATAATCCATTTGTACGGTATTTTGTTGACGTCGGGTATAGTAGATGCGGTAAAATATATAAAAGTTTTAGTTAATTAACAATAATATACAAAATGCAGTGGAAAAAAACGTATAGTTTTATTAAAAATGCAGTAGGAAAAAGGAATACTATATCTAATAAAAAATTTATGGGAAAAAAATTTGGAAAAAATTTTTTTTGAAAAAAAAAATTTTGAAAAAAAAAAAATTTGAATTTTTTTTTTCCGACGGCCGGAATTCGGCGACGGCTGGCGGCAGTCAGGTGGTGGCATCAAGTGGTGGGGGTGGTGGGGTGGTGGTAAGTGGGGTTGGAGGAAGAAGAAGGTAGGAGGGGAAAAAAATAAAGTGGAAGGGTGTGGAGTGAAAATTAATGTTATGTTTTTTTTTTGTTAACTAATACCCTTATTTTTGAAAGTAATTACAAAATTGCCACCCTTTTTAATCATTGATCCAACCCAAAAGATCATCCAATGGCCACAAATAAAACTTCTCCTCATATGATCCCTTCCCCTATGATCCCCAATCAAACTTTAAAAACCTAAATATATATATTTGATGAGAATGGGGGAATGAATATCATTCAATGGCCACAAATGAGAATGGTTATATTTGATGAGAATGGGGGAATGAATATCATCCATTGGATCAACGAAATCAAGGGTCTACATTTAATCATCCAAAGTTGATTTGATTAAATAAGCTGAAACTAATTTTGGGCGGAGTGGCATTTTCGTAATTTTACCTTTCAATTAATTTCTGTTCTTTTTTTCTTTTCAAACACAAAAGCGACCGGTTCCCTTCTACGCTCGATCGTCTTCTCTGTTTCATCTGTCAAGCCATTTGCAAAAAAACACTCAGGTAAGCAAAACAAACTTCGTATTCATACCTAAATCATAGTTTTCTTCGATCACGTTTCTTTATGTGCTTTATTCTGTAAAAACCCTAACGCAAAAAACCCTTGAAATCGTTGAAGTTTCGATTAAAACTATTGAATTTGTTCTGTGAATCAAAAAACCCAACTCTTCATCGTCACCGTTTTGTAGGGTATGCATTTGCAAACTTTGTTAAAAGTTTCCGTATGTATCTTATAGATTTAAATCCATCTCCTAATTTGTTTGCTTTTCATTTTTATCAATTTCAGTTAATCTTTTGTTGGAGTAGCAATGGCACCTAAAGGTTAGCATTTTTTACATCCAAACAAATCGTTATGTATATATATGTAATTCTATTACTGTTAAGTTTATTTTTATGAAGGTGATTTTAGCTGTTTAGCAATGAAAATCTGAATTAGTTAAAAGGGGAAAAATCATTTTCGTTGCTTCTGTGTATGAATGTGCGGTAAAATTATTTGTTTTGTGAACTGAAAGATTAGTACATGAAGGTGATCAAGTATATTTTCGAAATAATAGTTTTTATACAGCACTTACATTGAGATAATTAGTTGATTTAATTTTTCGTTTTGATTAACTCATGTAAACCTCGTAAATTAGGTCATGGAATGAATTATGTTATGTATTGTGTCATTTTGGGTGGAAGAAACTTGATACATTACAGTACATTACGAGTTTTTTTGAAGATATAATGATGTGTAACTGGAATCATTTATAAGTGATTTTGAACAATAGTAGTTTTGTATATTTATGTTGTTGATTATAATACGAGTAATTCTTTTATCTTCTGAGAATAACTTGGACTCTATGGATATTTAGCGTTTCTAGGAAACATGTAATGCATCTAATTTAGAACCATTTGCCCTACCAATAATAACTATTCCTTCATGATATTTAAGTTTAAGGGGTGTTTGGGATTGCTTAAATAAGCGCTTATTTGCTTATTTTGACAGTAGATAAGCAGATCCAAACACCCCCTTACTACTAGAGTTGCGTTTACACTTGTGTACAGTTACGCTTGTACGAGTGACTTATGTGCTTTATTCTGTAAAAGACGAGAAATTTTTTATATATGTTTTTGTAAGGGTCTATCGTTACGCTTGTACCAGCGACTCTTAAGTTCGTTATTCTGTAAAAAAGAAGACTCTTTAATAGATGATTTTGTAGGGGTCTATCGATTGGCAATCGTGGTTACTCAACATATTGCATGATTTACTTCAGTTATTTGTAGATCTAAATATCTAATTATCATTTGGTTATTATTTTTGAAAGAACAACACTTGTATTGTATACTTCAGTAGTTACACTAATACTTGTGCTTTTTTTGTTACTACATATACCACAAAGAAAGGTGATGCAAAGTCACAAGCTTTGAATACAGCTAAGGCTGTGAAGACCGGTTCAACCTTCAAAAAGAAGGCGAAGAAGATCCGAACCAAGGTTACCTTTCACCGCCCAAAGACATTGAAGACGGATAGGAACCCAAAATACCCTCGCATCAGTGCACCTCCCAGAAACAAATTGGACCACTACCAGATTCTTAAGTACCCGTTGACCACAGAATCAGCAATGAAGAAGATTGAAGACAACAATACTCTTGTTTTCATTGTTGACATCCGGGCAGAAAAGAAAAAGATTAAAACTGCTGTAAAAATGATGTATGACATCCAAACCAAGAAAGTGAACACTTTGATCAGGTATGTTTCTAAATCATAAATATTTTAAAGCTGTAAATTCGATTACTGAAACTATATTGTTTCAGTAATAACCTACCAGTTCGATATTGTTTGACCCATTTGAGCTGTTTTTTTAGCTATATTTATTTTCTGTTGTAGTACCTTCAAATACCACATGTGGTACCTTGTAGTACCACATGTGGTACCTTGTAGTACCACATGTGATATTGTATTGTTATCTTCTCTTTTTTTGGGACTATACTGTATTTTATTCATCATTATGTTTTGTGGATTATGTTTGTGTTCAATTATCATTTTTTTTTTAATTTTCATACATGTTTTGTGTTATATTTTTTGCAGTGAAAGAGAGTACTTCACGTGGCCTTACTATTGCTGAGTTTATAAATGAGAAGCGGAGAGAGGCGATAAAATCTCGTAAAGCTGCAGTTTCTTATAGTAGTAAAATAATGAAATCGAACATCGTCATTTAGTCACGTACCTTCTAAGGCGGGTTTCACAAAAGCCGCTTGATAAGCATCAAATAGATAGTATATTTTATAGTAATTTATCCCTATATTTATATACATTTGAGTGCATTTATATGAGTTTAGATACTTATTTTGTTAATATTTGCAGAGATGTATTTTAATTAAAGATTGAAGAAAAATGAATGAGAACGAATCTAAGACTGAAGAAAATGAAGAAATGAAGAAAAAGGAGCTTAAACCTTAAAGAATTGAAGACTAAAATGTTAATATTGAAGAAATGGGCCAAAATGAAGATTAAAATCCGTGAGTGAAAAGAAGAAGGCCAAAATAGAAGCCCAACTCGTATTTGGAAGATTCTGAAATTGAGGTCCAACCGGCGGTTGGATTACTCAACCGGCGGTTGGGATATAAAAGGTTTAAGGCGGTGGAAGACGCGGAGTTGGACCAGGATACAAATTGTTTCAACCGGCTGTTGGAATATCCAACCGGCGGTTGGGAGGTCGGCCAGCAAAACTATAAATAGAGGCCTAGTTTAGGTTTAAGGATATACGATTCAAGAATACAAAAATCGATTGTTAGGGTTTAAGGTCGACTTAAGGTGCGATTTTGGAGGTTAAGGAGCTAGGGTTTGAAGGTTTTTAACCCTAGGAAAAGCTGGTTCTACAATTGGTTCGGTTTCTTTATCCTTGTAACTTTAATAACCTTATTGAGTTAATTTATGGATATTGTTTATTTGAATTACTTGTTAATTAGGTTTTCGTTATAATTGTTTGAATAAATGTTTATTGAGTTTATTATATGAATTATATGTTTATGTTGGAACTATATTATTGAATGTTTATTATACAAGAATTGTCTTTATTATGATATATTGATGATTGTTCTTGACATAGTTAGACTGATTTATATTATACGAGGATGACCATATTAAGTTTGTATAAATTAAGTGACTGTGTTTATGTTTTGATCTTAACCTTATGCGATAGACGAAGAATATCATTAATATAAAGTAATATTGTGATTCACGCCATACCGATGAAATTGTATTAATAAACTGCTGATAGATCTTATTAATTAGTGATACTTTGCGTAACCTTATGATTGTATTGCTATGATGAAGATTAGCTTAACCTTAAGTAATTTTCTACATTAGTAATTCACCAGTAATAATAGTCAACAAAGCAAATAGACATAAGTAAATATAATAAGTTTAATAAATAATAGTTTGAATAATTATAATCTTCTATCCAATTGAGTATTCTTAAGTTGTTCCTGAAACTTATCTATTAGAATATGTATCAAAATATAAATATAAATATGTTCGTTCGGAACTAAAACGTCCCCCTTATCTTGTATATTATTGTAAATTGGATCCTTACTTTATTTGTATAATTGTAATTAGTTGTAATTAGAAGTAAATAGATAATTAGTTATAAATCAGAATCACGTTTCTTGTGTTCCTTGTGTTCGAATTTGGACTTACTTATAAAGCTATATTACATGAACATGTTAATCTTGCCTGAATTGTGTGATAGTATTATTTAGTATTTCCTTAATTTAAAACTTGTGATTATAATTGCCTATACTTAGCACACATCACCGCTGCTTCCACATGTGATACTATTGCTGAGTTTATGCATAACTACCCGCGAGAATTGATCGAGAAGCAAATTAAGTATGCCATTAGAAACCGCCTAAATGAAGACAACAGTGGAAAATTTTCATCAGGAGATGTTGAAGAAAACAATACCGAACCTATTGTAGAAGACTAGTTTGTTAATATCTTTTGGTATATTTGAATGTATCTTTGGTATTATTTGAATGTGTTTGTTGGTATTTTTGATCTAATGTTCAAGTACAATCTGTTAAATCAATTTGAATTTAATGTGCTTATCTTTTTATGTTTATTTTTTTTCTTCAGTTTTTTAAATGTTTTTGTGAATATTTTTTTGTTTTACTTTTCTTAACCTATTTGTAAAAGTATTTATATATAATATCACATGTGGTACCTCATAGTATCACATGTGGTACCTCATGTGGTATCAACCATTATCTTTAGGTTCAAACTTATGATTTTTGTAAATAAAGTCTCACATTTCACATATTATGTACTAGCAGTAAGTATCGAATGTAGTAGCAGCTAGTAACTTATTTTTTGTAAAATATACTTTTATTTTTATAAACAAGTACTGCATGTGGTATGTTTCATAGTATCACATGTGGTGGCAGAAACTATCACATGTGGTAGCAACTAGTATCACATGTGGCATTAAGCAACATCTTTGATTGTGGGAAACACTATATGCTATAGATAAGTACCACATTATTATAGTTGTAAAAGAAAGAGTTACTGAAAAACAAATAAGCATAGTAAATAAAATTATCTTTTCAATCTAATAACATTCGATTCTTAAAAGTATTTTTCACCAATATAAAAAAATTCAAACTCTTCAATTGTCTTTTCGCTTTGCTTGTTGTGCTTCTTTTTTTCCCTTTTCTCTTTATTCAGCCATTTTATAAGCCTCTGCTTGCTTCTTTATCCTATTTCCTATTGCCTTCTCTTTCGAACTATTCAATCACCTTCACTCATGTAACACAAGAATCCACGGCGAACAATCTTCTTAGAGCTTCATTCCACTGTAGCATTTTCTATCCTGTAAATCACCTTCACTCATGTAAAACAAAAGAAAACAATTAAACTAGTCAGAGAACATAAAAGCTTGTATCACATGTGGTAATAGATAACAACACATGTGGTAGTAGATAATAACACATATGATACTATATTGTATCACATTTGGTAGTAGATAATATCACATGAGATACCACTAGCTATAACTTGTGATAGCGGTAATGTACAGTACTACATGTGGTATCGGATACTACCACATGTGGTAGTGTACAATACCACATGTGATAGCGGATACTACCACATGTGGTAGTACCATATATCACAGTAGACAATTAACATTGTCATATATGATGACGTTTTTATTACTCTAAATCACAAGATTACATGTGATACAATAGTTATAGTTAGCAGTAGTGTACAGTACCACATGTGGTATCGGATTCTACCACATGTGGTAGTACCAAATACCATATGTGATAGCGGATACTATCACATGTGGTAGTGTACAATACCACATGTGATAGCGGATACTACCACATGTGGTGGTACCATATATCACAGTCGACAATTAACATTGTCATATATGATGACGTTTTTATTACTCTAAATCACAAGATTACATGTGATACAATTTTATTTATTTGTAATTTTTATCAGTCATATCTTTTTTAATTTCATATGTCATGATAATGATGATCACATATGATATTTAACTACCACCACATGTGGTACAATTCAGTTTCAATAATTTTGTATAATAATGGTTACCACAAGCTATTACCACATGTGGTACAAGTAAGTTTCTCTAATTTTATATGAGAATGGTTACCACATGTGTAAGTAGCTATTACCACATATGGTACTGTTCAGTTTTTATCGAATTTCATATGCAAATGTCATACTATATATTACCACATGTGGTATAACTCGGTTTCACTAATTTCATACCTGTAGCTTTTGCTGTAGTTGGCTTTGCACAGCTTGTTCAAATCCTTCAATTTCAACCATCTGTATGACAATTCGTTATTAAAAAAATAGTTTCACTTGTGAATCAATTTAACGAATATTTTAAAAAATATAGATATTTTTGAACAGCCTGAAACTAACCAGTACAGCGGTAACATCAGTAGACAATGGGTGACTCTACGAGTCCGGTTGGGTTGAATAGTCACCGCATTTTCCTTTTCTCACTTGACAAATGAATTTTCAAAAACCAGGCAGAATAACGCATTCTATAGTTGCATCAGCTGGACAGCTATATTAGTGGTAACAGGTCAAGGGTCGAGTTCAGTTAAGTTGGACAATCACCAATTTGTATGTAAATTTAATAAGTACTAACTTAAAGAACCCATATTTTATTCATACATGTAAATTCCAAATAAACCATAACCTCAATATCGATGACTGATTACGAAAATGAGTATAAACTTCAATTTTCCAAACAGCCTCTTTTAAGCATTTCATTGAACACGTGCTATGCATTCCATGAAACCATTCTAATCAATAACAAAAATCGGTTCAAAATTATCACCAAATTAACAAATCATTTTAATCCAACTACAAAATAGAATTTGAATCACAGAAAATTTTAAGAAGAACCACCAAGCATCTGTGCTTGATAAATTCAAGAAGAACATTTATATGAGAAGAAAATTAGCTAGAATCAATGAGATAAAATTGAAATTAGTTTTTTTTTTTTTTACTTCTCAAATCACTTGAAATTAGTTGTAGAGTTAATAGAAATCAGTAGAACGTGTGATTATGAATCACAAAATAGATATGAAATCATAAAAAACGTGAAAACTTGTATCAATTTCACGTTTTGTATTTTGTAGTTTACATATATGGAAAAAATACCGAATCAGTTGAAATCAGTAGAATCCAGTAGAAATCGATCGTCTGTAGTTTATATTTTACGCAATTGATCCGAATTAATGAAAGTCACACCTTCGATTTGGTGATTTTTCTGAGATCGATGATGATATCTCCTGAACCCTAGGGCACGTACAGAGACGACGTTCAATTATTTTTCTGTATTATTTATTTATTTAATTAAATGAGAAAGTGTTAAAGGACGAAAATAACCCTTTACCCTTAATGAAATTGGACGGCTCAGATGCATTCCTGTATTCCTTTTAGATCTTCCATACTTTTTTGAACCTAACTCATATATATATATATATATATATATATATATATATATTAAAAAGATTTTTCTAAAACTTTATAAAACGTAATTATTTTCACTAAAGACAAGTTTTCATATCATAATAATTCTAGAGCCTATAAATACCCTTTACTTAAATATTTTACTTTTTATTTGTATCGTTTTATGTCATTTAGTTCAGCTTCAACTAGTTTGTCAAAAATAAATAAATTATAAGTTTCAGTTTTCAGCTCTAAACATAAGTTCTGACCATCAACTATCAATTACAACTAGACAATATGCTATTTTGATGGCTTAAGAGAAAGAAATGTCTATTTATCCTTTAATCTTTTAATTTAATTTTATTTATTTACAATATATCCAAAGTGGGTTATTTAATAAACACATTACCTTGTATATTCTTTTTCATCATATTTTAACCGTTGATTTGAAATTAGAAATATTTAAAGAAAATGATTGGCATAGTTAAGAGCACTCCCATCGCCATTCGTCACTTTTCATCGGTTCCAACTGACGGAACCGACAGCTATGGCACCAGCCCGTCGGTTGATTTTCGTCGGATATCCGACGAGCGTCAGTTTTTTTTTTTTTTTTTCTTTGTGTGTATAAAACTAAAGGTAAATTGATAAATGTGGGGCTCAAAAATTAAAGTAACGGGTCAATGATATCAGGGGTCCGTCACTTTCAGTCGGTTTTGATAAAAGTTGATGTGAAGCTTATGTGACCCAGTCAGTTTCAGTCACGAATATGTATGGTCTAATACATTACGTGCAACAAATAAATAATCGCTTTAGGAGATATTAGTATAAATTAAAAGACACACAACAACAACAACACTACCAAATCCCGCCGAGGGCGGGGTATGGGGAGGTAAGATGTAGACAATCATACCCTTACCCAAAGGTAGAGAGACTGCTTCAAGAACGACCTCCGGCAGACTCGTATGAATGAAGAACACGAAAACAATAATATATATATATATATAGGGGATGGATCAGGAGGGAAGCAATTTTTTGAGGGAAGTAGGAAAGTGTAATATTCATCACGGGGCATCTTAACTTCGCCAATACAAATATCATAGATAAAATTAATTTTACTTGTATATTGTAACACCCCCAAATTTAATGATTTGCGGAAGCACGATTTGGGTGTTACTAATCAATAACAAAGCACAAAGATATATAGTAAACGACTCTATATGCGTCGTTTTAACAAAATATATTAATATTGAAAATGTTTACAACATTTATAGCTTTACATAGCTCGAGTTTAAATAAAAGGAGATTTCAGTACATAAGTACTTGTACAAAATATACTAATGCAAGAAAATCTCAATCGTCTGTATGCTGACTCGAGCTAAAAGTCCTGAAGCCGAAGCAATCTACTGCTTGGTACCTGCGATACATGCTAAATGGGTTAGCTAAAACTGGTGAGCTCACAGGTTTGAAATCAAGTAATAAAGTATGAACCGCAAGATTTAATAATGATTTGCATCCAGCAAATGAAATGATAATAATCGTGTATACAGCCATGAGCACATAGTTGAGCTTAACTCGAGGGCCGGGTCCCCTATAGAGAATTCTGGGCGAGGTGCCTCCACGAATGCCTAATCAACATTCGTCTTCCCAAATATTAGTACGTCCGTTTACCCGGTTAGTACTTGCTAACCCGAACGAGGAGGGTCAATCCTATATGGTACCATATACTAATATTCACGCTACAACGTATTAACAACTATGCTGACGGAGGACTTTAAATGATTAGTTGTGAAAAACTCATGTAGTATATGAAATGTTTGTACTTGCGTTCACATGTTAAAAATGAGCAATATATCACACCCCTGAGTAAAACAGTAAAAAGAGGGGCCATGAGACTCACCTGAGTCTTGTGAGTTTAACTTAATAAACTTGAGTTGATTAGCCGAGTATTGAAGTCCAAAGACTTGTAACCTGAGGGTGTCCACGACACGCGATGGTTATAAACATGATTGGGTATCTCAAAAGATCACCCTTGTAGTTGTTACACAACTATATATATATGTCCAAATTACTACGATTTGGTTGATTTGTTAAGTGTTTGAAAACGTGTACGGCCCGTTGGTAATTAATTGTAATAATAGTCCTGATGTTATCACATTGATTTCGAAGTGTTATACTTGAAAAGTATATTCCATTATGTTTGAAAAGTTGTATCATATAAGCGTTTTGAAGTCATACAAGTTTGACACTTGGTGAGAAATGTGCTTACGGAATCTAAGTACGGGGGTCCGGGGGCAGCGCCCCTGGCGGGGTCCAAGGGGCTGGCCCCTGGCTGGGGTCGAGATGCCAGGTCAGCTCGAAAAAATTTTATTTCTACTATACTGCTTTGGTGAAAAACGCATCTGGGATCTGAATTCGGGTAAAATCGAGTGATAAATTTTGAGTCTCGACACTTAATAAAAATCTGAGTTTTCTGTGTTTTGCGACACAATATGCGACACAAAAGTTTGTCATGCGACACAAGGGTTGTGTCGCATAGATATGCGACACAACATCTATACGATACAAAGGTTGTGTCGCATAGATTTGAGATGCTGATTCAACAGCGACATAGAGGTTGTGTCGTATGGTATTTGCGACATAAGGTACGACACAATATTGTGTCGCATAAGATACGACATAACTGGTTTCATACGACACAAGATACGACATAAAAGGCAAAATACGACATAACATGCGACACAATGCTTGTGTCGCATAGAAGAACATCAGTCCAGAAAGTTTCGACTGCCGAGGTTTTTCCGGCCAAAACCCAATTTAAACTCGTTTTTAAGCTATAAAATCGTGTTTTACACTTTGTAATGGACATATATAAGTTATATAAACAACTAACAAGTGAAAATACAAAGAATCGAGAGTTTTCGGGATTTTGTCGGAAACTTACAAAGTGGCGAAATGAAAATCCGGAAAGATAGAAGTGTAGATCGTGATGTCGTGGTCGTTTTTCTCCAAAGCGGTGCTATGATCCGGTTGCGTTTTATGTGGTTATTTTGAAGATTTATGATGGTGGTGGTGGTTTAGTGTTTAGAGAGAAAATGGAGAAGAGAGTGTAAGAGAGAGAGTGAGTGGGGGAGAAATGAGGAAAGAAAAGGGAAAGTGGGAGGTTATCCTCCCATTTTTCAGTCTCCGTCCTTCGTGCAATGTTCATTTTCTCCGTCATTTAACGTTTTAATAAATAGTTTGCGCGTTAATTAACCATTTTAAAATACGAATTTTTGTTTAATAATCTAATTTAATTGTTTTACCAACTATCTACTAATTTAAAGATTTAAAGTGTGATTTAAATAATTTGTGTATTTTGTTTTTAATTACGTAAGTTTTAATTGTGCAAAACGGGACAACCCTGGGAATGTAATTTAAACAATTAGTTTGGACCCAGTAATGTTTTCAGATAATGTTTTATACTTAAATATAAATTGTGTCACCAACGTCCGTATTTATGGAACCGAAATACATTCGATTTAAATTGCGTACGATCTAATCAAATCGCATTTTCGTATATATTCAACAATATATATTTTGATACATTAATTAGCCTAATACAAAACTAATTACATGTATTAACATAGAATTAGGCACTAATTACTAGTCCTAATTTGGCGGGTGTTACATATATAGTAATCAAAATCGATGCTATAAAGAATATATTCACAGATGAAAGTCAATTTTAAGTCATAACATTAGTTTATAAATATTTATTTGATAAAACGTTAATATTCATCGTAGTGAATGTTAACTTAACATTCGTCACGATGAATATTAAAAAATAACATTAATTTTATTTTAACATTCATCATGATGAATGTTAAGTTAACATTCACCACGACAAATATTAACAATTTGGGATATAAAATTCATTAATTGATGTTATAGCCTACACAATTTTTTTTATCATTGAAGCTTAACATTCATAACATCCATCCTGATCAACATTTATTAATTTTCACTTTTTAATTTTTGACAAATGTATTGACGAAGTTAATATGCATCGTGAAGAATATTACACTTCCCTTCTTCCCCCAAAAAAAGTGCTTCCCTCTGGATCCTCTCACTATGTATATATATATATATATAACAAAAGAATATCTATATACTAGAAACACTATACGCCATCTATACCTATTCTACCTAGATATCTCCTACATAAACTATCTAAATATTATATAGATATATCTATAAACCTACATACCAAGTCTATCCATATATATAAGAATAATATATATATATATATATATATATATATATATATATATATATATATATATATATATAAACGTCATATATATCTATCTAGATACTTTCAATAAACCCCTCTAATATATGAACCTTTATCTCCAAATACCCTAATATAGACCCTATAATAACTAGATAACTATCGATATTAAAACACCCTACATCCATACATATGAGGAATATCTATATGACTAGAATCACTATACGCCATCTGTACCCATTCTACCTAGATACCTCCTACATAAACTATCTAATTATTATAATAAATATAAAATCTACATATAATAAGTCTATCTAAAAGCACTCTACTCATCCGTCCTAATTCTACTCCTCCACAAATTCCTATCAGAGGTCATGTCCTCGGTCAAGAGAAGCTCCTTCATGTTGAGTTTCAGTTTATCCTCCCACTTACGTCTAGGTCTACCCCTTCTCCTCGAGCTATCAATAGTGAGGGCTTCCACTCTCCTAACTAGTGCAGTACTAGGTCTCCTCCTAACATGCCCAAACCATCTTAGTCTTCCTTCTCTCAACTTATTGATAATGCTCGTGACTTCTAGCTCCGCTATAAAAACTTCATTTGGTATCATGTCCAACATGGTTTTACCACATGTCCATCTTAGCATCCTCATTTCCGCAACTTCCATCCTCCTTTCTTGTGCCTTAGTCATCGGCCAACACTCTGATCCGTACAACATAGCCGGTCTTATTGCAACCTTATAAAATTTCCCTTTCAGTTTACGGGGGACTTTCTTATCACACATGATGCATGTTGCCGCTCTCCACTTCAACCATTCTACCTTTATCCGGTGAGTCACGTCCTCGTCGCTCCTCCCTGAACTATGTAGCACCGAGCCCAGGTATCTAAAAGACTCCTGTGGGTGTAGGATCTGGTCCCCAATGCAGATGTCCACTCTATCATTCTGCTCATCCTCATTCTTGTCGAATTTGCACTGTAGGTATTCAGTTTTTTGTCGACTGAATCTTAAATCTTGGCCTTCTAGGACCTCTCTCCACTGCTCCATCCTACTATTTAGCCCATCCTTAGTTTCCAAAACCAGGACAATATCGTCGGCAAAAATCATGCACCACGGGATGCTCTCCTGTATCCTATGCGACAGCTCGTCTAGGATTAAGGCAAAAAGGTACGGGTTAAGGGCTGATCCTAGATGTAGGCCTAAATCTACTGGTAAAAACTCGGTGTTTCTCACAGGTGTCCTTAAACAGGTCTTCGCCCCTTCATACATATCACGAATAACTCTAATGTATCTGCCTGGGGTTGCTTTATCCATTAGGGTCCTCCAGATTAGCTCTCTCGGGACACTATCATATGTTTTCTCTAGGTCTAAGAAAGCCATGTGTAGGTTTATTTGCTTCTCCCTATACTTCTCCATAAGTTTTCTAATAATGTGTATCGCCTCAACTAAAGAACGACCTAGCATAAAATGAAATTGGTTCTCTGACACCTTAGTCTCACGTCGAAGTCTAGTCGCAATCACGCGCTCCCATAACTTCATAGTATGGCTAAGTAGCTATATGCCTCTATAGTTGCTGCAGATTTGCTCATCACCCTTGTTTTAATAAATGGGGATAATCTCGTTGAGTCTCCATTCTTCTGGCATTTTAGCACTTTTAAACGTCTTGTTGAAAAGGTTTGTAAGCCATCTCACTCCATCGTCTCCAAGGCACCTTTACGCCTCTATAGGATGTGGTCCGGTCCTACTGCTTTGTGTCTCCCCATCTTCCGTAGGGCCGACCTTACTTCCTCCGCTCTAATCCTCATGCAGAAACAATTATTTTGAAATTGCACCCAGCGGAATATAAACTGCTATGATATTATATACTCAGAAAATAATATACTGTTAAAATATGAGGATGACACTCATTTTGTTAAATACAGTAGCAAATGTACAATAATAATATTTTTCTGAAAAAGCCACGGTAATTTTGTTAGTTCTGATCGATGGATGCACGACTACTTTAGGCTAAACTCAAACTCGATAGGACGATAGGTCGACAAGATTGCTTCATGCACCTTCGACGAAGATAACTAGCGAAGAATTCGTGGTGCTTGGAGCAAAACTTGGAAAGTCTCTTTATAACCAAAATGGTATGTACTTATCAAAAGGAGAGTATTATTTAAATTTGATAACTATTTTATAAAGACAAGTAATCACACACCACACTACCACGAATATATATACAAATTGTCTCATTTCAATGATTTGAACCTCCAACCTTATAGTTGGAAAAGGTCCCCCTGATGCCGCTAAACCAATTGCCCTTCGTTAATTTGATATAATAATTGTAGTTTTGTGTAAACAAAAGCTTGGTTGTCTATATTCATACATAAATCATTGTCTTGCCCTTCCCATATCAAGCACCAACAAACAAATAATGGTACCAATTATTAGTAGGAAATTTTCTCAATTATCAATCTCACACATGGAATTAGTTAATATTCCTTTCTTTAGAACAGGAAAGCAGCTAAAAGGTCTTATAAGATGAAATCCAAATGACAAGTTAGGTTTAACATGTGATTAGCTAAAGTTATAAATGGTCAATAGGAGTTTTAGGACATGTATTTGTATGATTACTGTTTTTGATAGTAACACCAATAATTGTATGTCATTACACAAATGACAACTTAAGCATATGTTTCGACATAAAAACATAGACAAATCCACATTAGCATGTAGTTATTTGTTTCAACCTTGTGATTGTTATAACATGCAAGTGCATTAAGACTTGGAAATAGACTAAATAGTGATATTTTGCCGGGTATCGTACCTTTATACTCAAAAGAACAATGATAATAAATATGTTTATTTATCTAGTCCACAAATATCAACGCTTCCCATATAAACTGAACCAATGTTTGACCTCATTTATACATAGAAACAAGTTGATACTCGATAGTAATCAAGTTTCACGAACCGAAAATAGAATTGAGCTTGACAAGTTTATGTAGAACCCGATCCCAACTTTTTCGGCATTAACAAGCAACGGGCTAAGCCCAAACCTACATTTTTTTTTTCACATGACTCAGAGCCTCAAGAGTAGGAAATTCGGGCTCAATTGAACTTGAATAAAACCTAAAATATATAACTTAATGAATCTACTTAGCAGTGATCCAAATTTCCCAAATTTGTATGTATACACTTAGAAATAATGTAACCAATACAAAACCCTAATCAGCAACATAAAGATTGCCGTTCTTTCTTTCTTTCACTCATTCATTCTTAGCTCTTGCTCCAACGGCAAAAAACTCTGTGATCACCTCCAATGGCATGCCTTTGGTTTCTGGAACTTTCAAAAACACAAACACCCACGAGATGACGCACACGATGGCATAGATTCCAAAAACGCCCCCCAAACCAATAGACGTAAGCATCACTGGCAGTGAATATGTGACAATGATATCGCAAATCCAATAGACTAGTGCACATATGGCAATGCAAACTCCGCGGACTTGAGTTGGGAAAATTTCAGAGCATAGGATGTTTGGGATTGGGCCGTAGGCCATGACAAAGCAGCAAAAGTAGACGACCACACAAGTGGTGGAGACGGCTGCATGAATAACGGATCCCATGTCAATAATGTTTCCGAGAACGAGGATAAAGAGTGATAATATCAGTACTGGAATTGTAGTCAGCAACAGAGTCCTGAAATTAAAAAATAAAATAAATAAAGAAACAGAAAGAGAAAGAGAAAAAAAATAACATTCAGAAATCAGAATACATAAAGGGGTATTTTCATCTTACAAGATGCTAGGTTTAAATGTATGTAACTCATCCGAAGTGTATTTATATCATAAATAATCTCTCAAATCACTTTATTGAAAGAAAACAAAGTTGAGAGATCGATTTTGCAAAGATATAGTTTTATAAGCATATTATGCACATTAATGTATTTGAAAATAGAAATAAAGAAAATGGATGAAAAAAATTGTTTGTGGTTGGGCCCATTTTGACCTGCACTGAAATTACTGTTTTGACTCATTACCCAACATGCCCGACTTGCCACCTATAGTACTCCATAGTAACCTTAGTGTTAAAGCAAGGTTAAGTTACCTTCGACCCGCGATATCCATGCACCACATGGCGATACCAATACATGGAAGCATTAGAAGAGTAGTAATTGCACTTAAAAGAAATGAAGCAGAATCCGAACCAAGACCAAGGCTCGATAAAAGAACGCTCACTCCCGCCTGCTCAAGGATTTGAGGCGTGTAGTACATCACCCCATTTATCCCCGAAAACTGCATTAATAGAACCAACACATTTCATAAACATATTCAACAAATTTACAAGATTCTAACTCGGTTTTATATTCAACAGTCATTACCTGTTGAAGCATTTGGATTCCAACCCCAACAAACAATGCACGCGAAACACCTGGATCACGAAGTGCAGACCACAATGAAATTTTGGAAGCGGTTTCTGACGGGTGAACCATTGCGGGTCCCACTGGATGTTGACTCATGAGCTCCTTTGAGTATAATGCAGACTGGCTCACTAGAGCGGAAGCTTGGACATACTCTCCTTCAACTGGAACATTGACAGCACTACCCGGAACTGAAACAAGCGACCCGTGGCGAGAACCGCCAATGGGTCCTGATCCTTCTTGATGCAAATATATTCTCTTAAACCCTCCTTCTTTCTTCCCGTCTTCCCCTTCCTTTTCCTCCCACTTCCATGCCAATTGCCACCCACCGCCAATTCCCATGCCGCCGGTGGTCTCTCCTTGTGTAAGACTACCACCACCATGTGGCGCCACCACACTTGTTGTTTGCCGGGAAATCAACGGGCTATGTAAATTGTCATCCGAGTCATCTCCAACATCAGTTCCGTCACCATCACCGTCACCTTCGTTCTGTAAACTCTCTTCATCCCATTGGTCATCTTTAACCGGTGGCCCAGCGGTACTAAACATGCTACCGAAATTTGGAAAAAGCATGCTTCTCATACTTCCTGATTCCGTCTGCTTTTCATGAAGGCTACCAAAGAGGGTAACAAGAGGATCCATTAACGGAATGCTCGAATTCACCATTGTTCCTTGACGTGAAACGAGACCGAGCATGCTTTGACCATTGACTGGTTTTGCTATCCACGAGAGACCCTCTTGTGTTCCATATAACTTGATTTCATCCTTACGAGTTGTTGGATCATGATCTTCGTTATCCTCATTGTCCAAACCGATCATGTACTCTTCTATTGACGTGTCACCTCCAACTGTCAAACCTTCTACCAGTAACGCCAATTCGCCTGTAACTCAAACTTCATGAATTAGTTACTATATTAGGAAAGTTACCAACGAAAGATAAAGTGGCAATTTCACTCTATTTACTTGTGAATGTGTATATTCAGGTTGCATTTAATTTCTAACTGGTCAAACATATAAAAATACTAAAAAATAAAAACTAAAAATGAAACGCTTCAAATGGGCCCAAAGTTGCCCTAAAGTGTTATTGTTAATGCATATAACCTACTAAGGGGGTTTTTGAGTTTGCTTATTTTTAAGCACTTATATGTGTAAAATTAAATAGGTGACCCTTTACTTATTTTTAAGTGCTTATACCATAGTAAGAAAGCAGATAAGCAGTTTTCATAGAGGTGTTTGGATCTGCTTATCTTTTGTCAAAATAAGCAAATAAGCAGATAAGCGCTTATTTAAGCAATCCCAAACACCCCTTAAATCAGCTTATTCAATATACTATATAACTATTGTAATAATATTTTTTTGCAACCAAGTAACCAACGTTAACATACAAAGCATCTATAGAAAATTGTTTGACAAATTGAACATAGTGTGTTTTGGTTAAGGCAACCTGACCCACCTTGTTTTGAATTGTAATATTAACTTATTAAGATTTGACCTTGACCCGTTTACACCTGTTAGCCAACTAGCCTGATCTGCTGATTTCGCACCTATAAGAAGGTCTATCTGTGAATCTATTTACTTAAGAATTGGTCGATTCGGGTTATGTTTAATCTCAAATGGGTCATAGGGAAAGAAAAAAGTAGCCCATAAGAGGAGTTAAAGTTACCACCAAAATGTAATTTTTTATGCATAGATACCTCCTAAATCATTTCAAACAAATCAGACTCCCACATTATTAGTTATATTTGAGACAACAAAAAAGTACCTGAAACATCCTCTTGGCCACGTAATCTTTGTAAGACTCGTTTTGCCTCTGCCATTTTTCCTTTACTCACAAGCCACCGAGGGGATTCGGGCAAATACAATACCGTCAAAGCAAAATATAAAAGCGAAGGAATAGAAAGAACGCCCAACATCAACCTCCAGCTAGTTGAAGTCATTAAAGACAATCCAAACACCATACAATATGCCAAAAACATTCCACCCGACCCCGTGAATTGTGGGAGAGTATTCAATAATCCCCTTATTTCTGGAGGAGCGGTTTCAGATATATAAATAGGAGTTAATGTGCAGGCCAAGCCAACTCCAAATCCATCTATTAATCTTGCTAAAAGAAGAACATAGACATTAGGTGACCAAAGCATTATTAAGCCGCTAACAAAGTAAAAGAAAGATGAAAGTATTAGCATGGGCCGGCGACCCAAAGCGTCGGATACGGATCCAGAGCAAGTTGTGATAAGGGTCGCCCCAATAAGTGACATGGCAACAACAAGACCTTCTATTGTACTTCCGAGAGTCAAATCCTTCTTTATGTAAACAACAGCTCCTGTATTCGATGAAAAAATGTTATGGACACGAATAAGAGGTTAGGTAACAAATCAAAACGAGATGATTTGCAGTACCAGTTATATGATAAGAAAAATTATATTTTTACGATGATAATCTAATATTTTAATATAAAATTACAGAAGGTTTAACCGATTGTGAATATGATTAGGGTGACTTTTGACTAGTTAAACCCTGTTTTTATAAATATAAAATTGAAGTTTACCTATTTGACCTGTAAGGCAAGGGTGGCCCAAATTCACCCATATATACTTCATCAACAAATTTGAATATTTGAATCTGACTAACTAAAAAACCATGTTCAACAATCAGCTTCGTTGAACACCGATACTTGACTTAAAATCTAACTCGAACTTTAAGCACTTGATTTTCTGATTCCGATTCTTATGCAGTAATAACCATTTTGGAAACGCACACCCAAACACCCCTAAAGTGTCACCTTCTCTATATCGGAATGAAGTTAAAAAATACAATATAGCATTTTTGTAGCATGTATCAATGTGTAATATGAACAATATTAGATAAATGATAAATCTAACATACCAAACATAAACACATTAAAAAATAATTATGAATTATAGAATCAAATTAGCCTTAGACTTCAAGGTACATGAGCACCAATAGCTTCTAAACACCAAAAGATCAGATACCACGCTTTTAACCCCCAAAAAATCGAGCAAAGTACAACTTAAATTACAGAATCTAAATTAACTCAAATTCAGAATAGAAAAATGACAATAGTAAGACTTAATAGTATGAGCTTAAGTACCTGCAATGGTAGCATTATCCCAACCTTGTAAGAGATTGCCAATTGCAGCAATAATAGCAACCAATGCAGCCCCATTCATCTTGTCAAACAAGCCCCAATTTCTTTTATTCAGAACCCTACAACCAAAAACATTAAATTCCATATGTAAACATAGTAACTTTTGGTCATTATAAGCTTTTTTGATTTCTTGAGGTATACTCCTTAATTTATACCAACTATTGGTTATATGACACTTAAAAGCCCCAAATCATTGAATTAAAAAGGAACTCAGATCCATATAACTTTCACAATCACAAAAAGTTCATCTTTAAAAGCTACTACTCTACAACCCATTTGATTAAAAGAAGGATTTCATGAAAGGTAAAAAGGGCCAAGATCCAACAAGAAGAAAACTAAGTATGAACTTTTAAGCAAAACCAAAAAAGGGTTTGCTTGTTTTGCTTCATAAATCATCACATAGACACACAAACACTGTATCTATATCTATATATATTAATACATAAAAAATGGGTAAATAATCAAATAAATATAACATATAGTACCTGAAAACAGAGAGATTGTCCAAGAATTTTGGATGGAATCTCACACAGAATGCGTATTATACTAAAAGTTATAAACTTTCTTTATAATTGTATAAAGTTAGGCTCAATTCCACCAACCCTTCACTACCCACCAAAAACCCCCTTCTCAATTTACTGAATGATTCAAATTTTTACTCAAATTCATCATTTTTTTTACTTCTACTAGATCAATTTAGCATCTTTCTGTATACCCACAAGCCAGAATTTAAAAGAAAAGAAAAGAAAGTATAATTTTTTGCATGAAGTTTCAAGAAAAATTTATGGGGTTTTGGAATAAAATTAAGAGTGTGGTTACTCACAAGGTCAAAGAGATGATTGAAGATTACACGTCACCGATTGATGGTATTTTACTATTTTTGGTTAATTAAATAAAATAAAACCTATATGAATCAGGTATTTCCATTTTTTATTTTATTTTATGTTTTAGTAAAATTACTAAAGAGTACTAAATAATACTCCGTATTCGGGAAGGAATTTGAGGAAAAATGGTCCAACCCAATTGGTCCAATGAGATCCAAACAAGTGAAGGTGTGTCATTATTGTCAATTCTTTTTAACGTTATTTGAGCCATTATCATTTGTATCAATTATTTTAGGTATGGGTATGGTTTCTATTGTTACATCATGTGTAATTTGTCCAAGCTTCAACAATCTTACATGGATCTTGTACTTGATTCAACCAAATCAATTATGTAAAGCATATGACGTTAGGTAATACGTAACGATTCATGTGGAATCGATTAGTACGGAAATTTGTTTTTGTAAAGTCGGAATGTACGTGTGAGGCATCGATGAGTAAGAGGGAGTCTAGTCTTTGTAATCAATATCTTAAGTTTTAAGTGTTTGTCTTAGTTAGTTTAAACAATTTAAAAGCAATAACACCTAGTTCAATTGATAATTGGTAGGTGCTTTTTTGCCACAAAAATTACAAAGTTATAGGTTTAATTGCTCACACCCCCATAGCTAGCTATAAACACTGAGTGAGTTAGGTATGTCTCACATTATGGATAGACAACCGATTGTAGACTAGAATAATTGTCACAAATTTGTATCCTTTTAATTTTGTTAAAGTTGCATGGAATGTGCACCTTATCTTGAGTATGAAGAACTACACCTAGATGTACATATATGGCATGAGGATTTTGTAAAAGTATGTGAACATTCTTTAATGGTTGTATTCATTACTAGATACAAATCAACTAATCAACTAACATAGACGGATTACAAGGATTATATATAATTACATACGAGACTCTGACGGATGATATAGATAAACCTACTCTACACAAGAATAGCCAAGAGTTTCAAGTACATCCTTTAGTTATTTTACCATGTGGGCATAGCTCAACTCAAGTAGTATTGTCATCATAAATGATCAGACTTCACATGTGTAATCAACATCTCAGAGGTTCGAATCCGTGTCTCAGCACATGTGGGTGATTTACGGGTGGGACGGACGCATGCTGTTGAAATATGATACAAAGCTCAAGGTACCCTTGATTTTTTTTTGATTTTTTTTTTGTCATTTTCTACTTTAAATGGTTGTATTAACCACCGGTCTTAATTTGTCAAGTTTTTATGAGTAGTATCTTTTAAAACAATGAAGAACAAATATGCATTAAATAACGTATACTTCAATCAAGGGAGTATGACTAATTTAAATAGATTGTTTTTTTAATATAATACGGAGTAACAACGTAAACAAAAGGTTGAGTTTTATTTTAAATAGTTAAAAGAAGATTATAGTGTTATTATAGATATGAATTTTTAATAATTTTGGTTGTGGTTCTCCCTTGAGCTTTCGACATCATCCATTTGGCATAAGTATTTCTCATCTTATTCAAAGCTTCATTGTTATGTTACGTTACCTATTCATGATACTCCTCGAGTACTATCAAATCAAGCCATTACTTGTTATTTATGTATATGTAAATCACATATTTAGCTTTAACAATTTACTCACTCCATTTCAAATTAAATGTCTATTATCACTTTACACACATTTTAGGAAAAGTGAAAATCATCACACTGTGAACTAATAAATTTTCATATTGATTATTGAAAAACATTTTAATTGGTTAAAAGTTTAAATTGGACACTCATTTCGAGACACACCATAATTGATAGGTCAACATATAAATTGAGGCGAAAGGAGTATATATATTTTGTAATTAACACATGTTAGCTTCCGATTTTGCTTAACTCGTAGAGTTTGATCACCTTAGAGTCTTGGAGCACTCCCTATGATGACATGAAAGACTGAAGAACCGAACTGATGGCTCATCGACATGTCCAAAGTCTTATAATGACTGAACACTTTCTATGATGATATGAAAAACTGAATTTCCGAGGTTCATATTTACCAATTACACATTTATTGTAGACTAAAAAAAAAATAAAAATAAAAAAGAAGCTGGCCCACATTCTTCCGTCTGACACACGACACAATTAAGAAAGAGGGAGCCAAAGACACTTCCACGCATATGGTGTCTTTCTTGGAAATGAAAGATGGAGCGGTCTATTAAGTCTAGCTCCGTGTTAGTCCCTAAATCAGTGACTTCTAGCCCCTATTCAACCTCATGAAACTTAGTTTCAGTCATTGATGGAACTTGAAAAGTGAAGTCGAGATCATAGTGGTGTATAGTAATAGAGAAAGTCCGAATTGTAATGAGTAGGGATGGCAAAAGGACCCGAATCCGATGGGGATCCCCGAACCCCGAACTTTTCGGATCGGATTGGAGACGACATTTCGGATTTTGGGGCATCAAATGGGGATTCTTATCGGGTTCGGATTGGGGAACGGGTACTATCATCCCCGCCCCGCCCCGCCCCGCCCCGCCCCGAAATATATACTTATAATATATATATATATATATATATATATATATATATATATATATATATATATATATATATATTGTAACACCCCCTAATTTATCGTTTAGCGGAAGCAAACTTTGGGTGTTACTAATCAATAATCAAAGCACATAGATGTATAGCAAACGACTCTATATGCGTCGCTTTAACAAAATATATTATATATAAGAAATGTTTACAACATTTAAAGCTGTACATAGCTCGTGTTCGATTTAAATGAGAGATTTCAGTACATAAGTACTTGTACAAAATATACTAATGCAAGAAAATCTCTAATATCTGCATGCTGACTCGAGCTATAGTATCCCTGATGGTAGTGCAACCTACTGCTGGGTACCTGTGAAACATGCTAAAATGGGTCAGCTAAAAGCTGGTGAGCTCACAGGTTTGAAATCAGATAATATCGTATGAACCGCAAGATTTAAGTAGTGATTTGCAATCAGCAAATAAATAATAGTGTATACAGCCATGAGCACATAGTCTGAGCTTAACTCGAGGGTCGGGTCCCATATAGAGAATTCCGAGCGAGGTGCCTCCACGAGTGCCTAATCCACACCCGTCTGAACAATTATTAGTACGTCCGTTTAACCAGTTAGTGCTTGCTAACCCGGACGAGGAGGGTCAATCCTATATGGTACCATATACTAATAATCACGCTACAATGTATTACCAAACTATGCTGACGGAGGACTTTGAAATGATTAGTGGAAAACAACTCATGTAGTATATTGTAAAGTTTGTACTTGCGTTCACATGTTAAAAATAAGCATTGAATCACACCCCTGAGTGAAAAGTGGTAAAAAGAGGGGCTATGAGACTCACCTGAGTCTAGCGAGTTTACTTAATAAACTAGTTGGTTAGCCGAGTAGTGAAGTCCAATGACTTGTAACCAGAGGGTGTCCACAACACGCGATGGTTATAAACGTGAGTCGGTATCTCAAAGGACTACCTTTGTAGTTGTTACACAACTATATATATGTCCAAATTACTACGATTTGGTTGATTATTTGATCTGTGTTTTGAAAACGTGTACGGCCCGTTGGTGACGGTTTGTAACAATAGTTCCAAAATGTTATAATTGTGATTGCTACAGTAAATTGCTACAGTAAATTTGACTTTTCTACAGTAACTTTGACTTCAAAAATCCTGATTCTGGTTTCTGCGATACAATCTGCGACACAAAAGTTTGGTATGCGACACAGGGGTTGTGTCGCATAAGCGTACGATGCTGATTTAACAGCGACATAATGATTGTGTCGCATGGGATTTGCGACATAAGGTACGACATAATGGTTGTGTCGCAAGACTTACGACACTAATTATTTAGTACGACACAAGGTGCGACATAACAGGTTTTATGCGACATAAGCTGCGACACAAGGCTTGTGTCGCAAAGATGAACACCAAGTCAGTACCCAGCGACTGACGCGTTTTTCCGATCCAATTAACATACTTTTAGGCTATAAAATCGTGTTCTCTTCCTAGTATAGGACATATATAAGTTATATAAACGACTATCAAGTGAAAATACTAAGAATCGAGTGGTTTCGGGATTTTGTCGGAAACTTACAAAGTGGCGAAATGGAAATCCGGAAAGATAGAAGTGTAGATCGTTGCGAGGTGGTCGTGAATCTCTAAAAATCTTGATGATCCGGGTGCGTATAAGGGTGTTATTTGGCGATTTTGGTGGATGGTGGTGGTTTGGTGATTTTGGAGAAAAAGAAGAGAGGAGAGAGAGAGAGGAGATGGAGAAATGGGGAAAAGAAAGGGGAAAGTGGGGAGGTTAACCTCCCATTTTTCAGTCTCCGCTCTGCGCTCCGTAAGGTGTTCGTTTTCCCGATTATTTAAGCGTTAAATATTTATTTTACATATTTAAATATAAGTTTTAAAATACGAATTATTACTCGATATTTTTATTGAAGTATGAGAGTCCCGTAATCACTATTAGTTAGTGATTTGGAATCACAAAGTGTAAAGTTTAATTGTAGAAGGGGGGGTTGAATACACTTTAAAAACAATTTCAGATTTTACCAAGTGTTTCAGCTTGTTTTAAATTGATTATCTATAACAGAGTATGACGGTATTGGAATAACAGATTAAAGATATACCAGTATCAAAGAACGACAAGTAATAGTAGCTGAAAGTGAATTGTATTGATTAAATTCACGAAGTGTTGAATGCGGAATGGATTAACCAAAGTTAATCCAATTCAAACACTTAGCTAAATTATTACAATAAAGAGTATTAGCTACAGTGGACATACACGCTGATAGTTAACCTCGCTGAGTCTTAATACACACCTAGACAAACTAGTTCTCTGACAAACAGAAGAACGGTGCATATCACGACTAGCCTCTACAGTACAAAACACTGAACTATTTATACTACAAGAGTTCCTAAAATATCGCCTACAAAATAGGATCTTGGAAGGACACGTGTCGCTGCTTGATTGGTCCTGATCTCTGATAAACCGACATTCTGCGGGTCCCAATTCTGATACCGCAAATATCTCGTTACCTTAAAACCAATCACTTGCTGCCACGTAATCTTTCGGACATACTTCGAACTGGAACATTCTTGCTGATGTATAGATAAGTACAGTACTTTTTAGTACTAGATGATTGAGAGGCTTTATTGAATAGTCCCTGAAGATGCACCAATCCTCCTCACTCACTGCGAGCTAACATGCTCTTGTAGAATGAATTGAACAGAAGATCTTCAGTGACTAGCTGTTATTCTGGCAGTGACTTTTGCCTTTATTGATTTGAAGAAATAAGGCTCTCGCTGTCGTTGATCAGCGACACACCAAGTTGAGCTCTTCCTCAGAATATCTAACAGAAAGAATGATGATCAGCGAAACTCATTATCAGCAACAGCAGCTTCGATACAATCCATTTCTTCATCGAGTAGTGAACAGTTGAGTTGGTCAGCGACCAGTGACTTCATCATGGTCAGCGACCAGTGACTCAACAATCTCCCCCTAAATGATTGTGATTGAAGCTCCCTAGACAAACTTGTTGCTGTGAAAGTTTATAGTCAGTGTTTAAGATTTTAAACATTTAGTGACTTATACTTGTGATCCATTCATTTTTCTTTTTGGATTCTTTTGATATGATCTGAGTTTTGCACTTTGGTTTTTTCAAATATTATTAAAACTAAAAATATAAAGTACATGATCATTTTTAGTTACAATACTCTAATCTGATTTAGATAAGTCAATCTTCTTCAGCGATCAAGAGATTCAGCAACTTTTGATATCTTCAGCTTTGACTCACATTCCTTTGATAGAAGTCATTTTGTGAACGGGAAGACCTTCAACCATAGTGAAATCAGGCCTGAAATTCGTCCTTCTTGGCATATGATTCAAAGTTTTATCAGGGAAAGATATAGAGACAGCGTTAGTGAACACAATCTCATCAGTGAGAATATATATCATCACAGTGCACTTGTCATCAGAGAGAAGACACCTGTGAAGGAAATTTTATATGCAAATATCCTTCTCATGCAGCTTTAACCGACTGAAAATCAATGAGACACATCTGAGCTGCAGTTGATGGAGAAGGATTCATTGCTAAGCTGATATGGAATAAAAATTGCCAAGAAAATTGCAACTCCAATACAGGGAATATGTATTTTTTGAGATAGAAGCCGCAAAGTTGATTCCCATGTATCAGCAACTTTCATAGCGTCAGCAATTTTTCCATATAGCGTCAGCAACTTTTCTATATGGTTCTAATAGCGTCAGCAACTTTTCCACATGAGTTGTAGATATGTTGTCCCTGCGATAGGATCCAAATAGATGATTTCCAATCAGCAACAATTCTTCATATGAGCACCATTGGTTTTGCATTCATTTGCACGTTTTCTCCCCCTTGATGATATCAGAAAGTAGATTAACATTTTTCTGTAAGCATCAGCAATTTCTTCATGTAGATATCTCTCCCCATTGATGATATCAGAAAATGCGATAGTAACTATGTGATCATGTTGTGAATCAGTTTTGGTTTTCTCATCATCAGCTTGTGTTTTAACTGATGGATCTTTAAAAACAGAAAGTGCAGCCTGTATCACTCTCTGTGACTGGAGAGCGACATTGACAGCTGGTGTGGTGATAGAAGAGAGTTGGCCCGGGTCTGTAGCCAGTGATGTGACACCAGATATGAGTGTGTTATCACCCACTGATGTCACTTGCCCTTTGAATGAATCAGCATCCTTTTGTGAGGATGATGAGTGGCTCATGGGTTGACTCGATAAGTAAGTTTTGGTTTTAGCAAGAGTGCCCATAGAGACTGAACGTTCAGTGACTATTTCACTCTTGATCCCTTGATTTGTTAGAAACAGAGCCTTTATTTTCAAACTTTTGGAAGAAGAGTTTGAGTTTTTCTTGGATGGAGGATGATCAGCTTTGGTCACTGGGGGTGTGAGCAGTGACGTGATCGATGGGGGGGGGGGGGGGGGGGGGGGCAGAATCAGACAGGTGTACAGTAGTTTCATACTGGATTACAAGAAAACCTTGTAATCCCAGCAGAGTAGATAGAAATGGCATCACTAGACCAAGTAAAAACAAGGCGATTATAGACCAGGTTGATTTTAAAAGAGAAATTTACCCTGATCTATCAAGTGATGAGATTAATTTCATACTATGTTTTTATGAAAAAGAGATTTTATGGTGATGAAAGTGATTTTGAATGTTGTAATGACAAAATTCCTTATCAACTGAAAGAAGTAGAAGATTTCCAGTGATGTATGAAGATTTTAAAACGTTTGAATTTGCCGTTACAGAAATCGGAAAGTCTTTTAGTGGTTTGGGTATTTAAAAAGGATCATGAAAATCAAGAGTTTGTTTTGATTTGAAAAATGAAATCATTTTGTTTGATTTATAGAAACTCTTGATTAATCATGTGGTTAAGATTGGGAAAACGTAGGTGATGGTGGTGGTAAGTAGGGGTGGCATAGGGGTGATGATTTATGATGTTTAAATGGACTAGGGGTGATGATTGTGGAGCTTGGTGGTATTAATGGTGATTTGAGAGGTGTGCCGGAAAAGTATATGTGACGTAAGGAAGAAATAGTGTCATAGGTGCAATTTTGTGACACATCCCTTCAAATAATGATGAAAGAATCAGGGAGACCCTGAATAAAAAAAAATAACACTTATATTCAAAAAAAAAAAATTAATCATAATTTTTAATTTGCCTGAGATGTTATCTCACTGATTTGGTCACAACTTATAATACTAACTAAGTCAGAGAGATTTGATCACTGGTAAATATGAATCATAATTTTTTTTTATTCATTGAGTATGAGTGTTGTTTTAAAATAAAATTTATAGAGACTTATCTTTCGCTGAAAGAGTTACAGCTTAGAATACTAACAAGATCAGCTAAAGAATAGGTCTCCTCCTTTTTTTTTTTAAAATGTGTATAGATTATGTCTGATATGAACTATGTAATATTTTACTATATTTATCTTTCACTGATCTAGTTACAACTTAGAATACTAACACGATCAGCAAAACTAAATATAGGACAATAACAATATAGGTCATATAAAGACATAACAGATAATTAAAAAAAAATTTAAACGAAAATAACTAACTGAGCTTGATAGCTGAGCTAGTCATTTAAGTTTAACATGCCAAGCTCGCTGATAAGAAAATTAAATCTTTTCTCATCTAAAAGTTTCGTAAATAAATCAGCAAGCTGGTAATCAGTTGGAATAAAATGCAATTCAATATCACCTTTCATCACATGGTCCCTGATGAAATGATATCGGACATCAATGTGCTTTGTTCTTGAGTGCATTACTGGATTGTTGGCAATGGCTATAGCGCTTTGACTATCACAGTAGATTGGTATTTCATTGAAGTCAAAGCCATAGTCAGCAAGCTGATTTCTCATCCAGAGAATTTGAGCAGTACAGGCACTTGCAGCAACATATTCAGCTTCAGCAGTTGAAGTTGAGACTGAGTTTTGTTTCTTGCTAGACCAGCTTACTAGCTTTTCTCCAAGAAATTGACAGCTATCAGATGTACTTTTTCTATTCAGTTTGCATCCAGCATGATCAGAATCAGAATATCCTTTCAGGGAGAAGTCTGAACCAGATGGGTACCAGAGACCAAGATTAGGAGTACCCTTCAGATATCTGAATATCCTTTTGACAGCGAGCAAATGTGATTCCTTAGGATCAGCTTGATACCTAGCACAGAGACATGTAGCAAACATAATGTCTGGTCTACTAGCAGTTAGATACAGCAGCGACCCGATCATTCCTCTGTAAGCAGTAATGTTTACAGATTTACCATCAGGATCAGCATGTAGCTTTACTGCAGGTGACATGGGTGTAGCAAGGGTTGAGCAATTAGCAAATTCAAATTTCTTTAACAGATCTTTAACATATTTTCCTTGACTAATGAAAATTCCAGTTTTGGTTTGTTTTATTTGCAAACCAAGGAAAAATGTTAATTCACCCATCATGCTCATCTCATAACTTTTGGTCATGAGATCAGAAAATTCCTTGCACATGTCACTGTTAGTAGACCCGAAAATGATATCATCAACATAGATCTGAACTAATATGACATCTCTCTTATCTCTTTTGATAAATAATGTGCTGTCAATTTTGCCTCTGACGTAGCCACATTTTATCAGGTAGACAGAGAGAGTATCATACCACGCTCTAGGAGCTTGTTTTAGTCCATACAGGGTTTTATCAAGTTTGTAAACATAACCCGGATGTTTTGGATCAATGAATCCAGGTGGTTGCTTGACATACACTTCTTCCTGCAGCTTGCCATTCAGAAAGGCACTTTTCACATCCATTTGATATACTTTAAACTTTTTGTAAGCTGCATAAGCAAGAAATAGCCTGATTGCTTCAAGCCTAGCTACTGGTGCAAAGGTTTCGTCATAATCGATGCCTTCTTGCTGACAGTAACCTTGTGCAACTAGTCTAGCTTTGTTTCTTGTAACCACACCATCAGCATCCATTTTATTTCTGAACACCTGTAACATCCTCTCCATGGGCCTGGTATTTTTCTATCTAAATCGAATAATTAATTGTTTTAGATCATTAATTGTTATAAATTGTGCTTATTGTGAAACTTGGTTAAATAAGTCTTAGGACTTATTGTGGTCAATAAAATGTTGCTTGTTTTAATATATTAAAGTTGACGGTACAATAAAATGAATTTCTCGCATTTAGTGATTAAGTTCCAGGCAATAGATTTAGAGCGGGTATTAAATACCCAATGTTGTAGGTCGGTTAAAATGATGGGCCGACAATTGTTTGATCACTTTACCAAATTTTTTCCTTTCCTTTCCATCTCCAATAGAACCATAAACCCTAAACTAGATATATGATCAAATCATTAATTTGAAGTGAGAATCGAAGTGTGATCTTTTACTAGCTATCATCATCATCATCTTCTTCTTCTTCTATTCATCATCATCTCCATTTTAAGGTAATGAAGCTTATAAGTTCATATGTTAGGTTGATGAATAATTGATGGATTGAATTGATTCTTGAGTTTATGTGATGTTTATTTGTGATATATGATGATATGTGATGTTACTAGAGATGTTTGTTGCATTAGAATCGAGTTTGATGAGCTTGAATTATGAAAATGGTATTTGTGTTCGTTCAGGTCTGTTCTTGAGCTGAAGAACAGATGAACGCGATCCCGGATATGGTTCCGGATCGCGTTCCCTTGTTGAAAATGACCTATTCGAGTTTTTGGCCTTAGAAACGCGATCCAGGCCAAGTATCCGGATCGCGTTCGCTAGTGTTATTCGGTCACAGAATTTTTGCTAAAGGACGAACGCGATCCAGCCTGCCTAGTCAGGATCGCGTTTGCATGTTAAATTTTGATGGATTCTTATAAATTTCATATATGCATAGGTGTTTAGAGGTTGGGTTAATAGTGACATTTATTGGATGCTATTGTGGTATTCTATAATAATGTTCATCTTGATATTTACGAATTTTGAGGTAAAGTACTAACTTATGTTGAATTATTGATTCTCAGATCCTCCGAAAGATAAGTAATCTCTGGAATCGGAGATTTTGAAGACAGAGGTATCGGTGAGTGGATTCAGAGCTCACCATTTAATTTAGTTGTGATCATTTGATTGCAACAAATAAACGTGAATATGTTTTGTTGAGTAGTAATATACCTTGTGGACTGTGAACCTATGTGCTATGTGTTTGGCCTTCGGGCATCAGTTGTTAACGAGGTCAACAGGTTGTTAAATGGTTGGTTGAACTAGGCAGGGGTTGAATGAATGATACAGAGTCGTACTTCATTTGTTGTGTGTTTGATTCTGTATTTGAGTTCAACTACCACTAGTTATCGGTCTCGTCCGTATGGCCATACGGATATGGTTGGGTAAGTGTTTTTGGGGAGCCACCCGGGTATTACGGTTATCCCCAGAGCCACCGATCCTCGTTAAGTTGTTGTTGATTTGTTGAATATTGTATTGCGGTTGTTTGAAGCAATTATATGATTATGCTAAGTTAGATGTTGTGTTATGAACTCACTCACTTAGCTTTGTGCTAATCCCTCGTATTTACTTTCTGCAGATTATATTTTGAATAGGTGATTAGCAGAAAGTAGATGCTCTAGGAGCTGGGGAATGTTTTGACAGCTTGCTACTCTGATTATGTTTTGTAACAATCAATGTTAAGTTTTATATAATACCCCGTATAATGTGGTTGTTAAATCTGTTTAACTCGATATGACTTAACTTATGATCGGTTTATGATTTTGTTCTAAAGTATAGTAATTAAATATGTTTTAAAACTCTTCGCTTCCGTGTTTTCAATATAATAATATTATGTAAGAATGAGGGGTGTTATAAGTTGGTATCAGAGCATGGTTTTGGGGTAATTGAGCATTGTAGAATGTTCAATCCCAAAACTGTAGTGTGGTATGTCAAACATTCCTGGGTAAGGGATTTAGCATTGGTTGTGAAATTGTTAGTAGATAGGTACTAACGATTAACAAGTTTCAAGTGTTGTGTTGATTTCAGAAATGGCAGATGACGAACAACCGATCCCCAACCCCAATAATGCCTCTCGGTATGTTGTTCCTCCTGTTGTGACAAACGTTCGGGAAGGTACATCTCATCAAGGCGGTGAAGAAACCAATAGGGATGAGTATATACATGAGATAGAAGATGAATTGATATTTCTGAGAGAGTTTAAAAGGAAAGCTGAGGAAGCTGCAGCTAGGCAACTTTTGCAACAACAATCTTCGGTTTTTGGTGCTAGTCCATCTTCTCAGACTAATAAGATGTGTACTTTTAAAACTTTTATGTCTTGCAAACCACCGGAATTCCATGGAAGTACCAATCCAACTGTGGCTTTAAATTGGTTAAGAGATATGGAACGCAAGTTTGATGTGATTAGCTGTGAGGAAGAATCCAAGGTCAAGTTTGCTGTGCAGTGCCTGAAGGATGATGCTATGGTTTGGTGGGATTCAATTACTGGGCATTTTACTCCACAACAAAAGGAATCTTTACGATGGAATGAATTTCATCAAGCAGTGCGTAATCAATATTGTTCTGATTTCCATATGGCACAAATTAGGAGGGATTTTGTGAACCTTCAATTAACGGATAATATGACCATGGAGGAGTTGATAGCTCAATTTACGGAAAAACTTCGATTTGTACAACAATGGGTTCCGGAGGAGAAGACAAAGATAGAGCAGTTTGTGGATACTTTACCCCCTAACTATCGTACTACCGTGAGACTAGCCACTAGTTTATCTCAGGCTTTTAATCTTGCTAGATCCGTGGATAGTGACATTAGAGGGTCTCGTGAAACACGATCTAGAGATAATTCTTCAAAGTCTAGATCGGATTCCTCTAGTAAAGGGAAATCAAATTGGCAAGGTAATCGTCAGACAAAGAAGTATGTTAGTAAGAGTAGTTCGTTGGGAAGTTCGAACTGGTGTAGTACATGCAAATCTAGGCATTCAGGGCCGTGTACTCCGCAAACAAATAAGTGTCTGAAATGTGGTGATCTTGGTCATGAGATAAGAAATTGTCGTTATCCGAACTTTGTGTGTTGGACTTGTAAGAAGGAGGGACATCGAGTGGGGCAATGTCCAGAGGCGGGGAAATCGGGGCTTGGTTCGGTCGGAAGTTCGGCATCTTCCGGTCAGAAAAGGAAGAATCCTCCACCAGCAACCAGTCGGGCTTTTCAAATGACAGTCAATGAGGCTGTGCATACAGAAGATGTTATAACTGGTACATTCTTTATAAACTCTGTACCGGCTCGTGTTTTATTTGACTCTGGTGCTACTTGTACTTTTATATCTGTATGCTTCTGCGACAAGTTGAAATTAGTGCCTACTGTGATAACCAAACCCGTAGAAGTAGAAATTGTTAGTGGTAAATTAGTTCCTGTTACCACCTCGGTGACTGGAGCTAATATTGTGATTGATGACCGAACCTTCCCTATTTCATTCTTGTTGATGCCAATCCCTAGTTTTGACGTAATAGTTGGTATGGATTGGTTAAGTCAGAATAGGGCTAGCATTGATTGCCACCAAAAGTTGATTAGGATCCCAATCTCCGACGGGTCATACGTTGTGGCTCGAGGAGAACGGGATGGTATGTCTATTCCCCTGATTTCGATGATGAAGGCTAGGAAGTCATTATCCAAAGGTTGCGAGTCCTACTTAGCTTATGTAGTTGATGCTAAACTTGAAAGAAAAGTTCTTTCCGATGTACCGGTTGTGTGTGAATACTCTGAGGTATTTCCTAATGAGTTACCTGGGTTGCCACCAGTTAGGGAAGTTGAGTACCGTATTGATCTTGTGCCGGGTTCGTCACCGGTAGCTAAAGCTCCTTATAGGTTAGCGCCTTCTGAGATTCGCGAAATGATGAATCAGATACAGGAACTGTTAGATAAGAATTTTATTAGACCGAGTTCTTCTCCGTGGGGTGCACCAGTATTATTTGTGAAAAAGAAAGACGGGTCTATGCGCATGTGTATCGATTATAGAGAGTTGAACAAGAGAACGGTAAAGAATAAGTACCCTCTTCCTAGAATAGATGACTTATTTGATCAGTTGCAGGGTTCTTCAGTGTATTCTAAAATTGATTTGAGATCGGGTTATCATCAAGTCCGGGTTCGTGAAGAAGATATTCCGAAAACTGCTTTTCGTACTAGGTATGGGCATTATGAATTTTTGGTTATGCCTTTTGGTTTGACGAATGCTCCAGCTGTATTTATGGATTTAATGAATCGGGTTTGTCGACCTTTCTTGGATAAATTTGTTATTGTTTTCATTGACGACATCCTCGTGTATTCGAAATCTGAAGAGGAGCATGCCATGCATTTAAGATTAGTTCTGGACACGTTGAAGCGAGAACAGTTGTATGCTAAGTTTTCTAAATGCGAATTTTGGATTCGAGAGGTTCAATTCTTGGGTCACATAATTTGTAAGGATGGTGTGAAAGTGGATCCAACTAAAGTCGAGGCTGTGATGAAATGGAATGCCCCAAAGTCTGCTTCGGAAATAAAGAGCTTTCTTGGATTAGCGGGTTATTACCGGAAGTTTATAAAAGATTTTTCTAAGATTGCTGGTCCGTTAACCAAATTAACCCGTAAGGATGAGAAATTCGTATGGACTGATCGTCAGGAGCATGCATTCCAAACGTTAAGACAAATGTTGTGTCAGGCACCGGTGTTAGCATTACCGGAGGGTTCAGATGATTTCATTGTTTATTGTGATGCTTCTTTTTCGGGTTTGGGCTGTGTTCTTATGCAAAAGGATAAAGTTATTGCCTATGCTTCTCGTCAGTTGAAACCGCATGAAAAGAATTATCCCACTCACGATTTAGAACTTGCAGCGGTTGTATTTGCCTTAAAACTTTGGAGACATTACTTGTACGGAACTCGATGTGTTGTTTGTACTGACCATAAAAGTCTGCAATATGTGTTTTCCCAAAAAGAGTTGAACATGCGCCAGAGACGATGGCTTGAATTAATCAAAGACTATGATTGTGAAATTAGATATCACCCAGGCAAAGCTAATGTGGTTGCGGATGCTCTAAGCAGAAAGGGTGCTTCGGATCGAATCTTTTATCTCAAGGTAAATGTTTCCTCTGACTTGATTGATCGAATCAAAATAGTACAATTAGAAGCTTTGTTGGATCACAACTTAAAGTCTGAAATTATGTTGAAAAGAAAAGATGAATTAGTGGATGATTCTAGAGGATTGAAAACTTTTAAGTCTCGGGTGTGGATTCCATTAATTGGCGGAATTAGGGATACGATTTTAAATGAAGCTCATAAGTCTAAGTTAACTGTTCATCCCGGTAGTACTCGAATGTATAACGACTTAAAACCTTTGTATTGGTGGCCCACGATGAAAACTGACATTGCACGGTTTGTTGGTAATTGTCATATCTGCGCGCAAGTTAAAGCTGAACATCAAAAGCCGTACGGATCGCTGAAACAGTTGGAAATTCCCGAGTGGAAATGGGAACATATAACCATGGATTTTGTAACTAAACTGCCGCGTACCATTCGAGGTAATGATATGGTTTGGGTTATTGTAGATCGGTTGACAAAAAGTGCGCATTTTCTTGCTGCGAGTGAGACCACCTCTTTGACTAAGCTCGCCCAGTTGTATCTTAATGAAATTGTATCAAGACATGGTATTCCAGTGTCAATTGTGTCAGACCGAGATTCCCGTTTTGTTTCGCATTTTTGGCAGAGTCTTCAACAAGAATTGGGTACCCGTATAAATCTAAGTACAGCGTATCATCCTCAAACAGACGGTCAATCAGAACGAACGATTCAAACATTGGAGGACATGCTTCGTGCTTGTGTGTTGGAATATGGAGGTTCATGGGATTCACATCTTCCGTTGGTCGAATTTGCTTATAACAATTCGTATCACTCGAGTATCGGTATGCCTCCGTATGAAATGTTGTATGGCCGTCGTTGTAGAACACCGACATGTTGGTTGGAAGCCGGTGAGAAACAGTTTGCTGGACCCGACATTGTGCAAATGACCGCGGATAAGGTAGCAATTGCACGTGAGAAGTTGAAAGCCACACGCGATAGACAGAAAAAGTATGCGGATCCGAAAAGGCGACCGGTTGTATTTTCTGAAGGTGAACTAGTCTACCTTAAAGTTTCCCCGTGGAAAGGTGTAATTCGTTTTGGAAAACGGGGAAAGTTGGCACCTAGATACATTGGTCCGTTTAAGATTCGACAAGTGGTTAACGAACAGTCAGTGACGTTGGATCTTCCTCCGGAGCTTTCGGGTATTCATAGTACGTTTAACGTGTGTTATTTGAGGAGGTGTAACATTGAGGACCAGTCACAAATACTTCCTTTGAAGGATTTAAAAGTTGATAGAACTCAAAAGTTAGTTGAAGAACCGGTAGAAATCCTAGATAGGAAGGTTACCAAACTTAGGAAGAAACAAATTCCTATGGTGCTTGTAAAGTGGAAACATAGTTTAGGGTCCAACTTGACTTGGGAGTCCGGGGAGTCGATGAAGTCCAGATATCCTGGATTGTTTGATGGTGTTGAGATTTCGGGGACGAAATCTCCTTAAGGAGGGGAGATTTGTAACATCCTCTCCATGGGCCTGGTATTTTTCTATCTAAATCGAATAATTAATTGTTTTAGATCATTAATTGTTATAAATTGTGCTTATTGTGAAACTTGGTTAAATAAGTCTTAGGACTTATTGTGGTCAATAAAATGTTGCTTGTTTTAATATATTAAAGTTGACGGTACAATAAAATGAATTTCTCGCATTTAGTGATTAAGTTCCAGGCAATAGATTTAGAGCGGGTATTAAATACCCAATGTTGTAGGTCGGTTAAAATGATGGGCCGACAATTGTTTGATCACTTTACCAAATTTTTTCCTTTCCTTTCCATCTCCAATAGAACCATAAACCCTAAACTAGATATATGATCAAATCATTAGTTTGAAGTGAGAATCGAAGTGTGATCTTTTACTAGCTATCATCATCATCATCTTCTTCTTCTTCTATTCATCATCATCTCCATTTTAAGGTAATGAAGCTTATAAGTTCATATGTTAGGTTGATGAATAATTGATGGATTGAATTGATTCTTGAGTTTATGTGATGTTTATTTGTGATATATGATGATATGTGATGTTACTAGAGATGTTTGTTGCATTAGAATCGAGTTTGATGAGCTTGAATTATGAAAATGGTATTTATGTTCGTTCAGGTCTGTTCTTGAGCTGAAGAACAGATGAACGCGATCCCGGATATGGTTCCGGATCGCGTTCCCTTGTTGAAAACGACCTATTCGAGTTTTTGGCCTTAGAAACGCGATCCAGGCCAAGTATCCGGATCGCGTTTGCTAGTGTTATTCGGTCACAGAATTTTTGCTAAAGGACGAACGCGATCCAGCCTGCCTAGTCAGGATCGCGTTTGCATGTTAAATTTTGATGGATTCTTATAAATTTCATATATGCATAGGTGTTTAGAGGTTGGGTTAATAGTGACATTTATTGGATGCTATTGTGGTATTCTATAATAATGTTCATCTTGATATTTACGAATTTTGAGGTAAAGTACTAACTTATGTTGAATTATTGATTCTCAGATCCTCCGAAAGATAAGTAATCTCTGGAATCGGAGATTTTGAAGACAGAGGTATCGGTGAGTGGATTCAGAGCTCACCATTTAATTTAGTTGTGATCATTTGATTGCAACAGATAAACGTGAATATGTTTTGTTGAGTAGTAATATACCTTGTGGACTGTGAACCTATGTGCTATGTGTTTGGCCTTCGGGCATCAGTTGTTAACGAGGTCAACAGGTTGTTAAATGGTTGGTTGAACTAGGCAGGGGTTGAATGAATGATACAGAGTCGTACTTCATTTGTTGTGTGTTTGATTCTGTATTTGAGTTCAACTACCACTAGTTATCGGTCTCGTCCGTATGGCCATACGGATATGGTTGGGTAAGTGTTTTTGGGGAGCCACCCGGGTATTACGGTTATCCCCAGAGCCACCGATCCTCGTTAAGTTGTTGTTGATTTGTTGAATATTGTATTGCGGTTGTTTGAAGCAATTATATGATTATGCTAAGTTAGATGTTGTGTTATGAACTCACTCACTTAGCTTTGTGCTAATCCCTCGTATTTACTTTCTGCAGATTATATTTTGAATAGGTGATTAGCAGAAAGTAGATGCTCTAGGAGCTGGGGAATGTTTTGACAGCTTGCTACTCTGATTATGTTTTGTAACAATCAATGTTAAGTTTTATATAATACCCCGTATAATGTGGTTGTTAAATCTGTTTAACTCGATATGACTTAACTTATGATCGGTTTATGATTTTGTTCTAAAGTATAGTAATTAAATATGTTTTAAAACTCTTCGCTTCCGTGTTTTCAATATAATAATATTATGTAAGAATGAGGGGTGTTATAACACCCATCGTGTTCCAATCACTGATTTACCAGTGGGATGTGGTACAAGCTTCCAAAGTTTATTTCTTTCAAACTGAGATAGCTTTTCTTGCATGGCAGCTATCCAGTGATGATTAGTAAGTGCTTCATCAACCTTCTTTGGTTCTATTAGAGACACAAAACTTACAAACAAACAAAAGTTAGCAGTTGCTGATCTTGTCTGAACCCTGGATTGTGAATTACCAATAATCAATTGATTATCAATATGTTTTGTCCACTTAGTCATTCGCTGAGGTTCAGCAGTGACTTGATTACTTTTTGAGGGTTCAGAGGACAAATCAACATTTGTAGCATGAGTATTGTTGTTATGCGAGTTTTGGTTTGGACATTGAGTTGATGATGATGGGACATCTGTAGGTAAAGATGATGTTCCTGAATTATTCTCAGCTAAAGTAGAACTGGAATTGATTTCAAGAACATTATCTTCACCTTCAGAATCAGATGAGAAATTTTTATATTTCTTATCATTTGATTTGATTTCATTTGATAAGTCACCATCCATTTTGTTAAAAACAAGATTTTCATATTCTTTTGGATCAGTGAGTGACTCATCATATGATTCATCAAAAGTAACATCTATTGATTCCTCAATACATTCTCTTCGTTTATTATAAATTCTGAAAGCTTTAGAGATGATTGAGTAACCAACAAATATTCCTTCATCAGCTTTGGGATCAAACTTTCCTAAGTGATCTCTTTTGTTTAGAATGTAGCAGGTACTACCAAAAACATGAAGAAAACTTATATCAGGTTTTCTCCCCCTTAATAGCTCATATGCTGTCTTACTGTGCCTTTTGACAATCAATGACCTATTTCGCGTGTAGCAGGCAGTACTCACTTCGCTCTTGTACCGTATCTTCTTTTTGGATTTCTTTCTTTTAAACTCTTGATAGGTGCGGAGAGATGTTTGAAGATGAGACACTAATAGAAAGATATCTCAGGCAATCCTTTATTTACGATCTATGAAGTTCACGAGCTGGAATGGTGTTTGTGGGAAAGTGTTTGTGTTGTGGGGAAGTGTTTAGGGTTTTAAGAATTGAAATAGGCTAAGGCGCAAAGGGTTTTCTAGTCGGATCATCAACAGTCTTTAAAAAGAAAGTTGGAAGGGTAGGCTTGAAAAGATGTGAAAGAAAGTGGTTAATCCTAAGAAATGCCAAGATCCTCTAATTGCACCTATACCGCGTACGGCACTCATTGGTATGGTCTCGAAACGCATTACAGGAGCAAGTTCTAATTCAAAGACACATGCATCGGCGCACACTCAGAAATGAAAGTGAAGCATTAAAAATGAATGCTTATTAAAGGCTCAAGTACCTCACAATCAAAGGGTCATATGCACCAAGTCATGCGATGCCTAGAGGACTTCTCAATTTCAGTTTAAGATACGTTCTTATCTTTGCCTTATCTTACTTTCCAAAGCAACTTATTTATTTTGACAGAAAATTCGTTTCTTTGAAAGAATCTTCTAAGTCTAAAATCTTTAGAAAAATATTCGAAATCAACCGAATGGATGTCGGACACCGTCGAGGTTGGGTTTTCGAATGTTTTGATGGTTAAAATTTCAACCTTTTAGGTTGGTTTTGCAAAAAATTTTGAAATTTTTTGAATGAAAGAAGAGGTATTACTTTGGACAGGCAAATACAAACTTGCGGTATATCATACCGTATATCCCACACTTACAACAACATTGTCCTCAATGTTCATTGCTAAGATGTAGGATTTTCTTTGGGAAAAATCCCACACTTAGGGTTTGAAACAGTGGAACAACTTTTAAGTGTTTTTTAAAAGATGACGGGATGGAATCCCACACTTAGAATTTAGGCATATTAGGATGTATGGTAATGAAGAAAATTATAACAGAAAAGAAAGGAACTTCCCTACGATAGAGGCAAGAGATGTTTTGAAGAGAGAATCCGCAGTCTGCCGATAGTTGAAATTTCTTTAGCTGGCTCCTTGCAGAGTGCGGTTTCTTCATGAACGTCCGTCATCTCTTAGCTCAATATTTCATTTGCAACCTCACACATTTGCCGGCATATTGGTGAGCTGAGGATCTAAAAAAAAAAATAGACTGTGTTGGCAGCAGTGTTTGCTGGATCAAAGTCAGTCTTCATGAAGTGCACTCGAGCTCACAATGGCATATTCTTCATCCAATCTTGTCACTAACTTTCCCACGAAAATAACTAAGACCAAAAGGATAGATTGTAGAAAGTGAACCGAAGTGATGTCTTCTTCCGGATACACGCAGAATCAACCAAGATACACCATATGTTGGAGATAATGGACGAGGATTCTAATCATCAAGAGCAGCTGATGTAGATTAACTGCTCTAGATGACCCGAGAGTGCTGACTCCAATGACCATATCATCCGAGATTTGCTCCGATAAACTAATGAAATAAATTTGATGTTGTTTTTTATCGGCAGAGATCTTTAGCTTACATCCCATATATTCTGTATTCATTCCTTGGTTACATGGCGAACAAATGATCCCGGATGGTGATGGTGGATGGTAGTGATGATTTCGGGTTCCATGTAACACCATGCTGGCAGCCAAGGAAATTGCAAAGTGTAGTTCTGGGATGTGGTGAATTTTGATGTGATCTACTCGATGACCTAGTCATAGAAAACTAGAATTTGACCATCTATGTGCCAGAAAGAGCCATCTCTTCTCCTAAAAAGCAATGCTCAAAAGTTTCCCGAATTAAATGAACTTGTAAGCTCCCATTGTCTTCTTTCCATTATACTCAAAAGCTCTTTATCCATAGGCGTCAGTCCCTGTTTAATAGAACAAACAAGATCTAACAAACAAGTGATCATTCTCCAATTCACAGATTCACTGGTTTGCTAAAGAACTATCAAAGTGAGTACTTTGAAGAAACAAACCAGTGTGTGACTTAGAGTTTGAGTGTCAGTTGCCTATAATTTCACTATAGTACAAACAACAGATATGAGCAATTAAATCAGGCAACCAAGTATAAAGATGTTCACAACACATATTTTTAAACGAGTTCGAGCATAATACACATATTGACATACAAATCATGTTATGAGATAAATCATTTAAAGATCTCTTATGTATGTTGACGGAAATATATGTAAGTACCTCAAATGCTCGAAATATGTGAGTTGGTAGTGTAAGATTACTAAGGTTGCTAATTCCCAGTTTGTGAGTGAAAGGATAGTTTTAGATAATGGTAAAATGGATGTTGCAATAAAGTTCAAACAAGTGGGAGAAGGAAGTTTTGAAGGTTTTAATAAAAGTTTGAAGTTCATTTTGAAAAATCATCCTTTTAGTTCATAAAAATTTAGAGAACCTTGAACATGCAATTTAGGGTTACTTTTTTTTTTTTCTATTTATTGAGGTTAGCATACTACTTATCCTAAATTAACTACTATTATGATTACTACTATTAAAACTATGTTAGATACGGGTTGCCTCCCGAGAAGCGCTTGTTTTTGTTCGAGTCTCTAGCTTGACTCTAGAACTATATGTCAGGAGATCCTAGCGGCTTCCTTGCATCCATCAGTAGACACAAGTGGTAATATTGGTACATACCTAAGAGTTTAAGGCAATTCAAGGCTAGGGTATGTCCAATATGAGGAAATAATTCAAAGTGAGGGAATTGTTCTACCGGAGGCGTAACAAATCTCTCAACTTTGATTACCTCCGTGGGTTGGATGGGCAGAATGGGTTGGTCAAAGGTGTCCTTATCTCTCCATGAAATATACGTCATTATGTAGTGGAGAGGTGGTTTGTAAGGCAACCATGATGCAGAACCCACCTTACTTCCTATGGTCTTTTGGTTGATGGGAATGTTGTACTTTGGGCATGGAGGTGGGACAGTATCCGTTGAAGTCTCCAATCTTGTAGCAACATTCTCATCAACTACTTGGGCAACTGGATGGTCTAAGGTAGAAGGTACAACTAGATCAGGGGGTGATTTATCAAGAAAGATATGTGGGATATCATCAACCACAAATGGTTGTGGGACAGCATCAACCACGTCAGTTTGAATTGGGATGAGATCACTGCTCAGAGCTGGTGTGCATTCCTCCGGTCCTTCTGAAGCTGAGTCTTCTGTGTAAGCATCCTCCTCCGGGTTCTCCATTTCTATCTCTTCGTCTACCTCATCATACTCGTCACCCCGGCCGGAAGTTTCAAGTAGCAGTGGTTCGGAGAGTTCCTCTAGAATGAACTCTTTGTCGGTTTCTGACGTAGATAGGTTAAGAATGGGTGGAAGTGAGGATTTAGAAGATTGGGTAGGTGTAGGATTTATGCAACCAGACTCATGAGATTGGAAGTCTGTGTCAAGTGAAGTAGGTATGGTGTGTGGGTGCCTCTCGTCTTCCTGTAGCCTATGGTCAGTTGTAACTTGATCCTTAATTCCCTTACTTCTCACTTGGACTAGTGTTTGTATTTTAGACAGCCTATCATTGCATCTTCTAAGCATGTCGTCTTGTTCTTTAAGTAATTGTTCAAGTGGGTCGTAAGTGGGTGAGAAAGTAGCATTACTGCTGAGATAAGCTATGGGCATATCTCTCAAGTCAAAACTTTCATACGGTTGTGGTTCATGTACAGGGTAAGATGAGTGTGGGTAGACTTTGAATGGTTCAGGATAGTAATTTTTGTATTGCTGTTGTTGGACAGCATAAGGGTCATACTGGTTTTGTGATTGAGGATCTAAATACCCTATGTTATCCAAACAATTCATACTATACCTTTGACATTCATTATCTAAGTGGGCATCACTTCTAAGTCTATCTTGGATTGAATTAACAAGACTATCTAATTGATCTTTTAGTTGTTGTAAAGTTGCCATTGCCAAGTTATCAGTGAAGACATCACAAGAAGAAGGTTTTCAGAATTAAATTTGTTGTATGGTGGTAAGTTATTCTAAGCTAATCTAAGCTAATTTAATCTAACTATGCTAATCTACGGGCAGAAAGTAACCTCTGACAAGGACGGTGAATCCAAGTCAAAAAGGATCGCTTAAAAACTAATCTATCTAAACAGGCTCCGAATCGTACTACCGTCCCCGACAGCGGCGCCAAAAACTTGATGCGTCCCGAAACGGTCGTTCACGCAACGGGACACACCGGGGGTGTAGTTTTAAATTTATAAAAGTCGAGGGGGAGCCTAATCCTCCGAACTACCTACTAATACTAGGTACGAATACCTGATATAAGTATGTGGTAAGGATGATCCAGGGTCGTTCCTCACAACGGCAGAATTGAAACAGAGCTAGTTCTGACAAATCAGTAATTAAGCTAGGGTTGGATAGATTGAAAGGTAGTTGTTTTGGTTTTTATCTATTTATCTAATTAAACTACTTAAACTAATAAAGCATAAAAGTAAAAATGGAGGGGTTGTGCTTGCTATGACTTCATTAGCTTATGCATTGGGTGATGTTTTAAGGTTTAAGTATGAAAACGTCTTTTAAAGATTTGTGTCTTGCTTTCGTCTAAGTATTCACAGTGTAAACACTAACAACCTACTGTTTGATTTCTCAGATAGTATGTCACTGAGTTGCTAGGTTATGGTGATTCTGATCAGAGGAGGCTGCTCAACTCTTCAACACTTTCCATAAGGTGGAAAAGTGCCCTTCTTGGAATAGTATTCCTGGGCGCATGAGATAGAGTAACAGATCCACTAATGTTCTGACCGTTCTTAACACTGTGAGGATACCAAGACTAAACAAGGCATTTAAGATTAAGACTTGGTTTGGTGACTGCTAACTCTACATTAATGGTCTTTGTTTAGTCCAGGGCTGTGTGGTTCAACCAGGATGTGACACAGTCTTCAACCGACGACAATTCCTTAGCTTTCCCACGTATTTAAACGTTATACGAAGTACTGTGCCGTTTTACGGTCTTTCCGGTGCCACATACTTTATGGTCACTCTGGACTAGTTTAACTAAGTTTGTATTAACGTTTAACCATCTATGATATAAACCAACCCTCACTACATTCCCAATAAATCCCTGATTGATTCACGGTGTACTATACGAAAGGTTTAAACAGTATTTCCACAGCTACACAATTCAGACCATGTTGGTTTGTTTGATTTGAAAACACAGATAGGTAGTGACCGGTTGATCAAGGTACATGACTCCTTGTCATACAGGTTCTAACCACATTGATTGGAGGAAAGGCGTTTAGGTTTAGAAATTCATAAATGTAAAGTTGACAGTACACCGGTTTTCATTATGTAACAATTGGGAACATTATTCCACAACGGATTGTGCCCACGACTTTCATAGCTTCCACGTTCCGTACTACACACATTCGTGATGATTCCGGCGCTATACAAATGAAAGCCGTATAACGTTACCTCCGTTGTTTCATAACGATATTATCCCAATTGTATATTAAAAGTAACATCACCCGCAATACACAAACTAACTACATCATAACAAGCACAAGGTAACTACTCCCTACGCATAACAAACAATCCTAAATCTAGCATAGCAACAATAACCATAATCATCATTATGAAAGATAAGGAAAGAGATAACCGAATGTAACGCGTAGTTTGAATAATGTTGAAAGAATACACGAGCGTAACCTCCGCAATATCTTGGACAATATTACAAATAAGACCCTCGAAATATCCCTAACACTATTACAAGAGTAGCCCCTCCGTTAGTCTTGGTTAAATATTAACCAAGAACTAACTAACTAAAACCCTACTAATTCTCCTCTAACTCCTAAGAGTAGTGCTAGAGAGAGAATGCTAAACTAGAGAGAGAAAGAAAGAGTGTGTGAGAGAGAAAGTGAGAATTCTTGTTGAAGAATGGTGTGTGGAATGAGGTGAATGAGGCCACTATTTATAGGCAAGCCTTGGATCCAAGAGTACAAGTTCACAAGCACACGTACAAGCAAACGAAGCAAGGAAGAGGCCGTGTGAGACCAAAGTAGGCCGTGTACGGCCCTGCAGAGGCCGTGTACGGCCCTCTACAGGCCGTGTACGGCTTGGTAGAGGCCGTGTACGGCCCTGTGGTGGCCGTGTGATTTTTCTGACTTTCTCGCAACTTCGGAAGGCCGTATCTTCTTCGTTTCGCGTCCGTTTGACTTGATTCTTTCGCCTATGGATTCATAATTATGTTACGATTCTAATGATGCCAATTTGGTAGAAATTGGATGTGTGGGGCCTAGGCGTTTCCAGAATACGTTTTGTAGCTTTCGGCTGCGCTGTATCTTGCATAACTTTTTCATCCTTGATCCGTTTTGAGCAGTCCTTATATCCACGGTCTCGTAATCTCCATAGCTACAAAATAAGATAATTTTGAGGTCTTGGTATGGAGTTTACAGTAGATTTGGAGTATTGCTCAATTTGGTGCCTATTTCGGTTAGTTTTCTGACCTTTTTGCATGATTTTCAAATAACCGACAAGTTTATTCCTTTCTAACAAAAGTTGGTTTATAATTATGATTTTAAGATTTATTTGTTAGAAAAGAGCTAAATATGGGACAATTAATGCAGGTAAAAACGTGACTTTTTGCGCTACATCAAATATCCCACACTTAAGCTTTTGCTTGTCCTCAAGCAAACCTCATTTGAAAAATAATTTTTGAAAAATCATTTTGGATGCTTAGAGTATTTCCTGCAGAAAGTCACTTTCTTCAAATTAGATAAATATTTTCAGAAAGTAAGCATCAATAAAAATTAACTATACTTAAACATAAAACTTATCAACCCTGGTTGGCATACTTTGTAACTCTCGAAACGTAGATGTACATGACTGGGCGATTCTCACAAGTGGGTCACTCAATTCACTCAAAGTGTATCGGGTTACCTATAATCTAATAGAAACAAAATCGCTCAATGCCAGTCATGCAGTGCTTATCGTCATAAGCTTGGTCGAGAATCGAATCTCCACCACTCCTTTGAGAACGGTGCTAATTATCCCGAGGCATTTTTGCGGGTTGTGTGAGTAAGGGTAAAGTGGGTAAGGATAGGGGTAGGTTGGTAAATGGTTTTAGGGTTTTGAACTTCAGACTCGGAGCTTTCAAAGATCAAAGCAAGTTTCACTTGAGATAACTTCTAGAGTAGACTCATCTCCTAGAGGAATAATCTCTTCTCTTGATGTTTCTTTTGAGTTCTGATTGATTTTTCTTCTTTGGAGAGTAGTCTTCTTCTTCTAGGAGCTCTCCAAGGTCTGCTTTTCTTTTCTTTCTTTTTTTCCTTTTTTTTTTCCTTTTTTTTTATGACCTTGGAGATCCTTCGTATAGTGAGACATCTTTGACTTCTCTTTTGACAAGTACCAATTTTTCGTACTGTCTTTGGCGGATAATATCTTTGTGATGAGTACTAACTTCGCTCTTGTACCGTATCTTCTTTTTGGATTTCTTTCTTTTAAACTCTTGATAGGTGCGGAGAGATGTTTGAAGATGAGACACTAATAGAAAGATATCTCAGGCAATCCTTTACTTACGATCTATGAAGTTCACGAGCTGGAATGGTGTTTGTGGGAAAGTGTTTGTGTTGTGGGGAAGTGTTTAGGGTTTTAAGAAATGAAATAGGCTAAGGCGCAAAGGGTTTTCTAGTCGGATCATCAACAGTCTTTAAAAAGAAAGTTGGAAGGGTAGGCTTGAAAAGATGTGAAAGAAAGTGGTTAATCCTAAGAAATGCCAAGATCATCTAATTGCACCTATACCGCGTACGGCACTCATTGGTATGGTCTCGAAACGCATTACAGGAGCAAGTTCTAATTCAAAGACACATGCATCGGCGCACACTCAGAAATGAAAGTAAATCATTAAAAATGAATGCTTATTAAAGGCTCAAGTACCTCACAATCAAAGGGTCATATGCACCAAGTCATGCGATGCCTAGAGGACTTCTCAATTTCAGTTTAAGATACGTTCTTATCTTTGCCTTATCTTACTTTCCAAAGCAACTTATTTATTTTGACAGAAAATTCGTTTCTTTGAAAGAATCTTCTAAGTCTAAAATCTTTAGAAAAATATTCGAAATCAACCGAATGGATGTCGGACACCGTCGAGGTTGGGTTTTCGAATGTTTTGATGGTTAAAATCTCAACCTTTTAGGTTGGTTTTGCAAAAAATTTTGAAAATTTTTGAATGAAAGAAGAGGTATTACTTTGGACAGGCAAATACAAACTTGCGGTATATCATACCGTATATCCCACACTTACAACAACATTGTCCTCAATGTTCATTGCTAAGATGTAGGATTTTCTTTGGGAAAAATCCCACACTTAGGGTTTGAAACAGTGGAACAACTTTTAAGTGTTTTTCAAAAGATGACGGGATGGAATCCCACACTTAGAATTTAGGCATATTAGGATGTATGGTAATGGAGAAAATTATAACAGAAAAGAAAGGAACTTCCCTACGATAGAGGCAAGAGATGTTTTGAAGAGAGAATCCGCAGTCTGCCGATAGTTGAAATTTCTTTAGCTGGCTCCTTGCAGAGTGCGGTTTCTTCATGAACGTCCGTCATCTCTTAGCTCAATATTTCATTTGCAACCTCACACATTTGCCGGCATATTGGTGAGCTGAGGATCTAAAAAAAAAAATAGACTGTGTTGGCAGCAGTGTTTGCTGGATCAAAGTCAGTCTTCATGAAGTGCACTCGAGCTCACAATGGCATATTCTTCATCCAATCTTGTCACTAACTTTCCCACGAAAATAACTAAGACCAAAAGGATAGATTGTAGAAAGTGAACCGAAGTGATGTCTTCTTCCGGATACACGCAGAATCAACCAAGATACACCATATGTTGGAGATAATGGACGAGGATTCTAATCATCAAGAGCAGCTGATGTAGATTAACTGCTCTAGATGACCCGAGAGTGCTGACTCCAATGACCATATCATCCGAGATTTGCTCCGATAAACTAATGAAATAAATTTGATGTTGTTTTTTATCGGCAGAGATCTTTAGCTTACATCCCATATATTCTGTATTCATTCCTTGGTTACATGGCGAACAAATGATCCCGGATGGTGATGGTGGATGGTAGTGATGATTTCGGGTTCCATGTAACACCATGCTGGCAGCCAAGGAAATTGCAAAGTGTAGTTCTGGGATGTGGTGAATTTTGATGTGATCTACTCGATGACCTAGTCATAGAAAACTAGAATTTGACCATCTATGTGCCAGAAAGAGCCATCTCTTCTCCTAAAAAGCAATGCTCAAAAGTTTCCCGAATTAAATGAACTTGTAAGCTCCCCTTGTCTTCTTTCCATTATACTCAAAAGCTCTTTATCCATAGGCGTCAGTCCCTGTTTAATAGAACAAACAAGATCTAACAAACAAGTGATCATTCTCCAATTCACAGATTCACTGGTTTGCTAAAGAACTATCAAAGTGAGTACTTTGAAGAAACAAACCAGTGTGTGACTTAGAGTTTGAGTGTCAGTTGCCTATAATTTCACTATAGTACAAACAACAGATATGAGCAATTAAATCAGGCAACCAAGTATAAAGATGTTCACAACACATATTTTTAAACGAGTTCGAGCATAATACACATATTGACATACAAATCATGTTATGAGATAAATCATTTAAAGATCTCTTATGTATGTTGACGGAAATATATGTAAGTACCTCAAATGCTCGAAATATGTGAGTGGGTAGTGTAAGATTACTAAGGTTGCTAATTCCCAGTTTGTGAGTGAAAGGATAGTTTTAGATAATGGTAAAATGGATGTTGCAATAAAGTTCAAACAAGTGGGAGAAGGAAGTTTTGAAGGTTTTAATAAAAGTTTGAAGTTCATTTTGAAAAATCATCCTTTTAGTTCATAAAAATTTAGAGAACCTTGAACATGCAATTTAGGGTTACTTTTTTTTTTTTCTATTTATTGAGGTTAGCATACTACTTATCCTAAATTAACTACTATTATGATTACTACTATTAAAACTATGTTAGATACGGGTTGCCTCCCGAGAAGCACTTGTTTTTGTTCGAGTCTCTAGCTTGACTCTAGAACTATATGTCAGGAGATCCTAGCGGCTTCCTTGCATCCATCAGTAGACATAAGTGGTAATATTGGTACATACCTAAGAGTTTAAGGCAATTCAAGGCTAGGGTATGTCCAATATGAGGAAAAAATTCAAAGTGAGGGAATTGTTCTACCGGAGGCGTAACAAATCTCTCAACTTTGATGGTCTTTGTTTAGTCCAGGGCTGTGTGGTTCAACCAGGATGTGACACAGTCTTCAACCGACGACAGTTCCTTAGCTTTCCCACGTATTTAAACGTTATACGAAGTACTGTGCCGTTTTACGGTCTTTCCGGTGCCACATACTTTATGGTCACTCTGGACTAGTTTAACTAAGTTTGTATTAACGTTTAACCATCTATGATATAAACCAGCCCTCACTACATTCCCAATAAATCCCTGATTGATTCACGGTGTATTATACGAAAGGTTTAAACAGTATTTCCACAGCTACACAATTCAGACCATGTTGGTTTGTTTGATTTGAAAACACAGATAGGTAGTGACCGGTTGATCAAGGTACATGACTCCTTGTCATACAGGTTCTAACCACGTTGATTGGAGGAAAGGCGTTTAGGTTTAGAAATTCATAAATGTAAAGTTGACAGTACACCAGTTTTCATTATGTAACAATTGGGAACATTATTCCACAACGGATTGTGCCCACGACTTTCATAGCTTCCACGTTCCGTACTACACACATTCGTGATGATTCCGGCGCTATACAAATGAAAGCCGTATAACGTTACCTCCTTTGTTTCATAACGATATTATCCCAATTGTATATTTAAAGTAACATCACCCGCAATACACAAACTAACTACATCATAACAAGCACAAGGTAACTACTCCCTACGCATAACAAACAATCCTAAATCTAGCATAGCAACAATAACCATAATCATCATTATGAAAGATAAGGAAAGAGATAACCGAATGTAACGCGTAGTTTGAATAATGTTGAAAGAATACACGAGCGTAACCTCCGCAATATCTTGGACAATATTACAAATAAGACCCTCGAAATATCCCTAACACTATTACAAGAGTAGCCCCTCCGTTAGTCTTGGTTAAATATTAACCAAGAACTAACTAACTAAAACCCTACTAATTCTCCTCTAACTCCTAAGAGTAGTGCTAGAGAGAGAATGCTAAACTAGAGAGAGAAAGAAAGAGTGTGTGAGAGAGAAAGTGAGAATTCTTGTTGAAGAATGGTGTGTGGAATGAGGTGAATGAGGCCACTATTTATAGGCAAGCCTTGGATCCAAGAGTACAAGTTCACAAGTACACGTACAAGCAAACGAAGCAAGGAAGAGGCCGTGTGAGACCAAAGTAGGCCATGTACGGCCCTGAAGAGGCCGTGTACGGCCCTCTACAGGCCGTGTACGGCTTGGTAGAGGCCGTGTACGGCCCTGTGGTGGCCGTGTGCTTGGCCGTGTGATTTTTCTGACTTTTCTCGCAACTTCGGAAGGCCGTATCTTCTTCGTTTCGCGTCCGTTTGACTTGATTCTTTCGCCTATGGCTTCGTAATTCTGTTACGCTTCTAATGATGCTAATTTGGTAGAAATAGGATGTGTGGGGCCTAGGCGTGTCCAGAATACGTTTTGTAGCTTTCGGCTGCGCTGTATCTTGCATAACTTTTTCATCCTTGATCCGTTTTGAGCAGTCCTTATATCCACGGTCTCGTAATCTCCATAGCTACAAAATAAGATACTTTTGAGGTCTTGGTATGGAGTTTACAGTAGATTTGGAGTATTGCTCAATTTGGTGCCTATTTCGGTTAGTTTTCTGACCTTTTTGCATGATTTTCAAATAACCGACAAGTTTATTCCTTTCTAACAAAAGTTGGTTTATAATGATGATTTTAAGATTTATTTGTTAGAAAAGAGCTAAATATGGGACAATTAATGCAGGTAAAAACGTGACTTTTTGCGCTACATCAGCTACTTCCTTGATGTTTTCATGGAATTCAGCATCATTAGCCATTAAACAATAATTTTTGTCTAGGCAAAGCATTGCTTCTTCATCATCAGATGAAGAGGATGAATCAGAGTCGCTGAGTGAACTTTTTTCAGCAACAAATCCTTTTCTCTTCTTCTTTCCAGATTTTGACAATTCTTTCAGCTTCTTATATTTTGCCTTGTACTTGTTGTACTTATCATTTCTGACATTTGGCATGGGTTCAGGAACTTGATTCACTAATTTTGATCTGCATTCAGCTGCAAAATGACCAATTCTGCCACACTTGTAGCTTTCACCTTTAGATTGAAATTTATCAGATGATGGAGCACCAGCGAATCTTCTTGATCTGGTGTTCCTTCTGAAATTAGCAACCATCATGGCCATATCCTTCTCAAGCTTCTCCAATCCTTCATCATAGTCATATTCTGACTCTTCTTCATTCTGACCACCTTCTTCTTCAGCTATCAGTGACTTCGAGCTTTTCTTAGACACTTTTGACTTCTGTCTTTGATCGATTTCATCAAGCTCTGCTACAAGGGCATTGGATATCTTCTGACTTCCAAGAGTAGCACGAATATGCTCACTCTGATCAGCTTGCTTTTCAGACTGCTCCCAATTGAGCAAAATACCATAGACCTGAGTTAAATTCAGAATTGAATAATCATTTCTCTGTCTGGTACACGTTGCAATGGTTCCCCAGATTTTCCTTGGCAGCAACTCAAGAAACTTTTCAACAACAAATCTCTGTTCTTTGCCTATACCAGCCTTCTCCATTTTGTTCATCAGTGACTGGTATCTGGTGTAAGTGGAAGACAGAGATTCATTTGGCTCCATTGCGAACAGCTCATACTGGCGAGTGAGATTGACTTCCCTGCAGCGAATAATATCAGGAGTTCCAATATATATATTCCTAAGGGTATCCCACATATCTTTAGCAGTTCTACAAAGCCTGATTGATTCGAACACTTCATCAGGAAGTGCCATGCCTATGTAGATTTTAGCTTGTTTATCAAGTCTAACCAATCGCCTATCCTCATCAGTCCATTGTTCCTCTCTTTTAGGTAAAACCATTTCTGGTATAGCTGGAGTAGTAGCTGTTGCAATTACAGCAGGAACAGTAGTAGTTGGGATATGTGGACCATTGGTTATGATATTACAAAGACGGTCATCAACTAAGTCCAAAAACATCATCATCCGGGACATCCAAGTTTCAATCCTTGAAGGATCAAAAGCTGGAGGTTTGGTTGTGGAACCATTTCCCTTTTGATAATCAGAGTCAACACAGCTGTACTTTACTGATTCCATAGCAGACCTGGTTAATTGAATTTAAACCAACTCTGCTCTGATACCAATTGAGAGTCCCGTAATCACTATTAGTTAGTGATTTGGAATCACAAAGTGTAAAGTTTAATTGTAGAAGGGGGGGTTGAATACAATTTAAAAACAATTTCAGATTTTACCAAGTGTTTCAGCTTGTTTTAAATTGATTATCTATAACAGAGTATGACGATATTGGAATAACAGATTAAAGATATAACAGTATCAAAGAACGACAAGTAATAGTAGCTGAAAGTGAATTGTATTGATTAAATTCACGAAGTGTTGAATGCGGAATGGATTAACCAAAGTTAATCCAATTCAAACACTTAGCTAAATTATTACAATGAAGAGTATTAACTACAGTGGACATACACGCTGATAGTTAACCTCGCTGAGTCTTAATACACACCTAGACAAACTAGTTCTCTGACAAACAGAAGAACGGTGCATATCACGACTAGCCTCTACAGTACAAAACACTGAACTATTTATACTACAAGAGTTCCTAAAATATCGCCTACAAAATAGGATCTTGGAAGGACACGTGTCGCTGCTTGATTGGTCCTGATCTCTGATAAACTGACATTCTGCGGGTCCCAATTCTGTTACCGCAAATATCTCGTTACCTTAAAACCAATCACTTGCTGCCACGTAATCTTTCGGACATACTTCGAACTGGAACATTCTTGCTGATGTATAGATAAGTACAGTACTTTTTAGTACTAGATGATTGAGAGGCTTTATTGAATAGTCCCTGAAGATGCACCAATCCTCCTCACTCACTGCGAGCTAACATGCTCTTGTAGAATGAATTGAAAAGAAGATCTTCAGTGACTAGCTGTTATTCTGGCAGTAACTTTTGCCTTTATTGATTTGAAGAAATAAGGCTCTCGCTGTCGATGATCAGCGACACACCAAAGTGAGCTTTAAATCTTCCTCAGAATATCTAACAGAAAGAATGATGATCAGCGAAACTCATTATCAGCAACAGCAGCTTCGATACAATCCATTTCTTCATCGAGTAGTGAACAGTTGAGTTGGTCAGCGACCAGTGACTTCATCATGGTCAGCGACCAGTGACTCAACAAAGTATTTTACCAAATGTTTTATATTTGAGTTATAAATCTAACTTAGTTCGTTTTGTTAGTTTGCGCGATTTAATATTTTAGTTGTGTAAAAGCTTATTTGTACATTATAATACGAGTCTGAAATATTACACATAATTGTTTTTAAGTATAATTGGGTTGTTAAATAGTAATTAAATTATTTAATAATTTGTTCACCAACGTCCGTATTTAATTGAACCGAATTACATTCGATTTAAATTGCGTACGATTTAATCAAATTGCATTTTCGTATATATTCAACAATATATATTTCGATACATAAATTAGCCTAATACAGAACTAATTACATGTATTAACAGTGAATTAGGCACTAATTGCTAGTCCTAATTTGGCGGGTGTTACATTCTCCCCCTGTTAGAAGAATTTCGTCCCGAAATTTAGTTCGAGGTCGCGTTTGATGTAGAATCGGTGAATAGCTGAGGGTATTTGAGTCGCATTTGGTCTTCTCGTTCCCAAGTGAATTCCGGACCGCGCCGCGAATTCCACCTGACCTTAACGATGGGAATACGACTTTGTTTGAGTTGTTTGACCTCACGGTCCATGATTTCAGCAGGTTCCTCAACAAAATGAAGTTTGTTATCGACGTGAATCTCGTCGAGTGGTATAATGAGTGTCTCATCAGACAGACATTTCTTTAGGTTAGAAATGTAAAAGGTAGGGTGCACGCTGCTGAGTTCGGATGGCAGCTGCAATCGATATGCCACGGGGCCAATCCGTTCGAGGATCTCAAAAGGCCCAATGTACCTAGGATTCAATTTCCCGCGTTTGCCGAATCGGATTACGCCTTTCCAAGGCGATACTTTCAAAAGTACTCGATCCCCAACCTGGAACTCGAGTGGTTTGCGTCTCACGTCAGCGTAACTTTTCTGACGATCACGAGCGGCCTTGAGTCGGTTTTGGATTTCAAAAATCTTTTCGGTGGTTACATGAATAATTTCAGGACCAGTGAGCTGACTGTCTCCCACTTCGGTCCAACAGATCGGTGTTCGGTACTTACGACCGTATAGTGCCTCAAAAGATGCAGCCTTGATGCTGGCGTGATAGCTGTTATTGTACGAAAATTCGCACAACGGTAGGTGTCTTTCCCAATTTGTACCGAAATCAACTACGCAGGCTCGCAGCATATCTTTCAGTGTCTGTATAGTTCGTTCGCTCTGGCCATCGGTCTGAGGGTGGTACGCGGTACTCATATCGAGACGGGTACCCAGTGCTTTATGGAGTGTTTGCCAGAAGCGAGACGTAAATCGAGCATCCCTGTCAGAGATAATAGAAGTAGGGACACCGTGTCGGGAAATGATTTATTTGATGTAGATTTGTGTGAGACGTTCCATTTTATCGGTTTCTTTGATTGCCAAGAAATGAGCTGATTTGGTGAGACGATCGACGATCACCCAAATTGTATCGCAACCGCTCGACGACTTAGGAAGTTTGGTTATGAAATCCATGGTAATCTGATCCCATTTCCATTCAGGGATGTCGGGTTGCTGAAGTAAACCAGAAGGTTTTTGGTGTTCGGTTTTGACTTTCGAGCAAGTAAGACACTTGCTGACGTAAGTGGCGATTTCGGCTTTCATGTTCGGCCACCAATAAAATTCCTTGATGCCATGATACATTTTATCGGATCCCGGGTGAATAGAATATTTAGACTTGTGAGCTTCATCCATCACCAAGTCTCGCAGGTTCCCAAAACCAGGCAACCAGATTCGATTTGAAAAACACCTAACTCCGTTAGGTTTGATTTCGAATTGTTTATCCATGCCCCGCAAGGCTTCGTTTTTGATATTATCGGGTTTTAAAGCTTCGAGTTGAGTAGTGAGAATCTGGATGTTCAGATCATTGTGAATGGTCATACTGAGGGCTCGGACTCGAAGTGGTTTTGTACGTTCTTTACGACTGAGGGCATCGGCAACAACATTGGCTTTACCCGGATGGTATTTGATTTCGCAGTCGTAATCGGTAAGCAACTCGACCCATCGACGTTGCCTCATGTTGAGATCCTTTTGATCAAATATGTGTTGGAGACTCTTGTGGTCGGTAAAGATTGTGCACCTAGTGCCTTAGAGATAATGTCTCCAGATTTTGAGAGCGAACACGACAGCTGATAGTCCCGTACTCGTGGGATCTGATCGGATCGTTTAATCGATTGTTAGTGTGGAATCCAAACAAACGAAACACAAACGTTTACTATAATCTTTTGTATATATTCACAATTGATAATATATGATTACAGACTCAAACTCGTTTTCTCCTTTCTTCTCTCACACAAAACAGCCCTCTCTCTCTATGACGTCCAACCCTAAATCTGAAGTATAAATCGCTATTTATATCAAACCTAATGGACCTTGCGACGTTAGGCCCAACGTCGCAGGCCCAACCCAATGCGACGTAGCCCATGACGTCGCCATGTATATTCTATATAATTACATTTCGTTGACACACTAAACACATCATACGTAGACTAATTGACTTTGACAATTACAATAGTTTGACCAACTGACTGACACACAAAATGCACCAACAAACTCCCCCTTGTCAGCAGCTTGGTCAAATAAGTCTTCAATTAGTCTTCATCAACAAACTCTTTCATGTCTTTGACAATCAGACACTCCCCCTTTGAGATAGCATGGTCTTCGAAGAAATCTTGGTGTCCAAATTCATGTGACTAACACAAATTTATCATACAATAAAATCTTCAAACTCAATGACCATCTCTCAATCATTAGCAGCTTCTCCGATAGAATTATCTTCACAAACTTTGGAGAATAGCTGACATCCTTTGCATCTTCAATATTTGACTTTAACAAGATATGTGATATTGAAGAAAATAACATAGAAATAAAATCTTTTTGAATTTTTCTTTATAAATGAAAAGTAAAGAACTAAGATTAAAATAAATTGGGGATAGGATTGTTTTAAGTCTGCTTAGGGATCATATCAGACCAACATGCAATTATTAGGAAATAGTAAGTGTTATTTCGATCATCAGTATATTTGTCCACTTTAAATTTACTTGACATATATAAAGCACCTTTTATAAAAATTAGTTCAAGACGATCATCGGTATTGTTTGTCCACTTAAACATATTACATCCGTATCTGTGAGCTAACCTTTATTGTTAGTATGAATATTAATTTTGAGAAACCTATTATATGATATACTGATAAACTTCAGTAAAACAAACACTGCATATTCACACAAGGTAGAGATTACAAGACCAAGTTTATCTCGGTTTTCTCGTAACATACACTTGATATTTATATTTAGGCATACATCAAACCGACTATGAAGATACTAGTGGCCCTAGATCTGTACTTAGTACAACAGAGGGTCCCTTAGTATGAACATAACAAGTTTGAGACTATTTGCATAACTAATGGATTCAGGTCTGTACGTGAGTACAACAATAGTCACCATTAGTTAGGCGAATAATCATATTATCACTATATGCCCATTTTACATTTACATAATTATGACAGTGTATCATAGTACTTCCTTTTATCAATTAAGACTTATGTCATACATCATATAACATTTTTCTCAAAGTAATAGACAAGTTTTATTATTACTTCTTACTCACTCACAAACCGGTGTGTACCATGCCTACCGATACATCATATAATGAATCCAATGTTTATAGAAGATGTGTTAAATATACCAGATAAACCTACTGACACATCAAACATAAACCTTAAAATTTCCATTTTTATGCATATCACCCGATGTACTATCATATCCCAAGTTGTTTTACAGACACACAATCCAACATCTTTTCAAGAATTAAGAATCTTGCTGTTCACATTTCTGAATTAAATAATCAGAATTTTTAATATTCAGAATTACTCCCCCTGAACAGCAAATTCTTATATCCAATCCAAAAATACTCCCCTTAAACATTAAACATATTTTTGTATTTTTTAATTGAATAAATTTCGCAACATTGCATTTCTTTAATACTAAAAAGTATAAAGAATGGTTGTTGCATCAAACAAAAATTTAAAGAAAAGTATCAAAATCACATATCAAGTCAAGTCAAATGCCTTTAGCACTTTTACCACCTCATAACATCGAAAATCTCATCCAATCACAAATCATCACACACGAGCACTTTGAAAACAATCTTCCAAAAATATTCACATCCTCGCAGTCACTAAAAATATTAGCTTATAATAACCTGACTGCACCACCACAAACAATTAAACGTTAGTACTTAAGGGATACCCAAGCCTTGATAGACTTGGGTTGTCCATGGTCATCCATAACCATCACATCAATGAGTTTATGATATTTTAAAAACTCGAAAGATTTCATTGATGCGTTGTCTATGGATTTGGGTTTCCAAACCTTTGTAGGTTCAGATGAGTTGTTTTCAACAATGTTGTGCTGTTGAACTTGAGGTTTACTAGGCACAACTTTGTTTACTCTAGCCACGGGTTTTGGAGAAGAGGATGCATATCTTGATATAGGCGAATACGAAGCACGCCTAGAAAACGATTTTGAATGAGAATTCCTAAAGGAGGAAGTTCTTGGCATCCCTCTACCAAACCTATCTAGGGATAATAACCGACAATCCCTAATAATATGACCTTGTTGTCCACAATGGAAACAAGAACGTCATTCAATGTACGACCTATTCCAATGATTACCCACAAAAGGTTGAGGTGGAGAATGAACTGTTGGAGGCTTAGAAGATGAGGCATTTACAGGACGTGAACACTTATGTGTACACGTTGATGTAGAAGCCTCAGAAGTTGAACAAGTTGATGTTGAAGGTTGTTCACTTTTAGATTTTACATTTGAATCCTTCATTTGATGTTGAACCCTTTTGGATTCATTTTCAACCTTGTTTTTACCCTTTGTATTTGAAACCTTTACAGTTTCATTGGTAAGTATATGATTTTCTGGCTTTACATTAACTTTTTCAACTTTGATTTCAGCCTCTTCCAGTAGATCCTCTATCTCAACACCCTCCTCTACACTAACTGGAGGTGTACTATCAGACTTAACAAAAGTAGGCAAGGGATACTCTGTCCGTTTAGTTTTCTCCTTTGCCTGCCTTTTGGGATTGGATGTAGCTTCTTTAGACTTTGTAGCTGGCCATGATGAGTAGTCAGCCACAAGTTCTTCGGTGCCTTCCTTAACAGGCCGAGGATAGTGATTAGTAGGAGGTGGAACTGAGTTATACCCTATTCCAGCCTTACTACTTGTATTTGTCCTCTGCTTGTCAACAATTTCATCGAAGATTTTATGAGAGTTTGAGAAACTTGTGATTCCTTTTTTAAAAGAGTCAGACTCAGACTTTAGCTCAGAAAGTTCTTTATTTAACAACTCAATTTCTGTTAAATAGCTGTTAATGGCATCTTGTTGACTGAAAACTTTAGCTTTATATTTCTCAGTGTCAAACTTATGAGCCTCAACTTCCTTTTCATAAAGTATTTCATTAGCTTTTAGAAACTTATTTGACTCAGTGAGTTTCTCGACCTTTTCTCTCAAGTCTACATAGTCTATTTGAAAACATTTTAAAGAAGCTTCCAATTTAATACAGGATATGCAAGTAGACGGTTTTTCAGATTCTGTTTCTACCTCATGTATCTTTGCCAAGAGCGCACTGTGTTAAACCTCTCCTTGAAGTGCACTAAAATCAAACACTCCTTGAGAATACACCGTCATAGCCTGTGATGTTGTGTTTTTCTCTGGAGTCGTTGGAGCTGTAGGAGTAGTGAATCCAGATGAAGGATATTTTACTTTCTCACACTCCTTAGCAAAGTGCCCATGAATCTGACAGTTCTTGCATTTCACTTTGCTTTTATTAAAACCAAGACCTGTATCACCATCGTCATCCAGGTCTTTTCTGCCCGTTCTTTGAAGAAATTTCTTTGTCCTTTGGGTTATCATGGTCATGCTCCATTTGATGTCCATCTGCTCGAGATCATCAGAATCAATCTGTTCAAAGTCTTCTTCAGTAAGCTGTAGAGTACTAGCCTTCTTGGAAAGAAAGTTCTCATAAGAGTTGAGGAAAGCTGCAAAGATTTTAGCATGGTCCTCAGTAGCCTTTAAAGGAGCTGTATGAGCAGTATGAGCAGTATGAGAAGTATCAGAAGCAAATGAAGTGCTAGTAGAAGTAGATGCTGCTGAGTTGGAAGTAGATCTGGAAGTATCATTTAGACTAGGAACTTGAATATTAGCCTCTGACTTCTTTTCCTTTTGATCGTAAGCCACTATAAGAGCATCCCATAAACTTATAGAAGTTGCTTGATTTTTAAATTCATTAATCACAACTTCTGGCAAACACTTGGTAATCATCTCATATGCTCTATTGTCTTTATCAAACTCTGCTCGTTCCTTGACTGACATTTGTGCTCTTGACTTAAGCACCCCATCGAGTCTTGGTTGCTCATATCGATCAATGGTGTTAAACCAATTCCACAGATTTGGATCTTTGTGTTCAATGAAATTGCATAACTTAATTTTCCAACTCGCAAAATCACTATAGAACAAAGATGTAGAAGGAAGCATTTTCGCACCAAAAGCCATATCCGAATTTTCCCTCCAAAATTGAATTCGAAAATTTCGAAAACTGACAGAGTGTAGCGAAACTTTTCCGACACTAAAATTAAGCTATTCTAAGCCTAAAAACAAAATTTGAAATTACAAAATTTTCGCGTTTTTCCCGCCAAAATTTCGTCCGAAAACGTCAAAAACTGGCCGGGTAAAATGAAACTTTTTCCAGACTAAAATTGAACAGTTTTAAGCCTATGGAAAAATTTTGAAAACGCAAAAAATGAAACTAAAATTGACAAGTTTTTTTTTTTTTACCGAACTTTGAACGAGGTTAACGTCGGAGAAAAATAGCAACGTCGCAGCGGTACGTCGCAGAAGTCCGATGACTCAATTAAGAATCGAAAATGCGACGTAGTGTATAACGTCGCAGTCCAACGTCGCAGAGTCTAGCGACGTCGCAGCCTACGTCGCAGAGTCTAGCGACGTCGCAGCCTACGTCGCAACTTTACGTCGCAAAGACTAATTAAAGTCAAGATCAGTTACGTCGCAAGCGACGTCGCAGGTGACGTCGCAGGTGACGTCGCACAGTCGGGCTGCAGCGGCCAAAACCCCAAAAATTGAAAATTTTTGAAACCCTAACGAATTTCGAAAACCGAACGACGAACAAACCCAAAAAACACTTCCAGAAATCGATTTCTTCAAGCAAACTAACCCAGAAACGAAGATTAATCAATAAAACCTTCGCGAATCAAACCGAAAACGTTCTAAAGCACGATCCGAAACCGACGAATCCTTGATTCTACGGCTCTGATACCAGTTGATAGTCCCGTACTCGTGGGATCTGATCGGATCGTTTAATCGATTGTTAGTGCGGAATCCAAACAAACGAAACACAAACGTTTACTATAATCTTTTGTATATATTCACAATTGATAATATACGATTACAGACTCAAACTCGTTTTCTCCTTTCTTCTCTCACACAAAACAGCCCTCTCTCTCTCTATGACGTCCAACCCTAAATCTGAAGTATAAATCGCTATTTATATCAAACCTAATGGACCTTGCGACGTTAGGCCCAACGTCGCAGGCCCAACCCAATGCGACGTAGCCCATGACGTCGCCATGTATATTCTATATAATTACATTTCGTTGACACACTAAACACATCATACGTAGACTAATTGACTTTGACAATTACAATAGTTTGACCAACTGACTGACACACAAAATGCACCAACAACAGCCCCAAGTTCGAGGTCATGGGTGGTGTAGTTCTTTTCGTGGATATTCAGCTGTCGTGAGGCGTAAGCAATAACTTTGTCTCGCTGCATTAGCACGCAACCGAGACCTTGATGGGAAGCATCACAGTATACCACGAAGTCATCGGTGCCTTCGGGTAGTGATAGAATAGGAGCAATGCAAAGCTTTTGTTTCAGAAGTTGGAACGCTGACTCTTGTTTATCGGTCCAATCGAACTTTTTGTCCTTCTGAGTCAGTACCGTGAGTGGTTGAGCTATTTTTGAGAAATTTTCGATGAATAGCAGATAGTACCCGGCAAGTCCTAGAAACTGCCGTACTTCGGTCGGTGTGGTAGGTGCTTGCCAGCACTTGATAGCTTCGATTTTTGACGGATCAACATGAATTCCCTGACTATCGATAACGTGTCCAAGGAATTGAACGGTCTGTATACAGAACTCACACTTAGAGAATTTGGCATAAAGCTCCTCGTGTCTAAGTAGTTCTAGAATAGTCTTGAGGTGTTGCCCGTGTTCCTGTTCGTTGCGCGAATAGATGAGGATGTCATCGATGAACATGATGACAAACTTGTCGAGGTAATATTTACACACCCGATTCATGAGGTCCATGAATACAGCCGGTGCGTTGGTTAGGCCAAAAGGCATCACTTGAAATTCATAATGCCCATAACGGGTTCTGAAGGCAGTTTTTGGAATGACGGTGTCGCGAACACGTAATTGATGATAACCTGACCGAAGATCAATCTTTGAATAAAAACTCGACCCTTGAAGTTGGTCAAACAGGTCGTCGATTCGAGGAAGTGGATAACGGTTCTTGACGGTCAACTTGTTCAACTCTCGGTAGTCGATACATATTCTGAATGAACCGTATTTCTTTTTAACAAATAAGACCGGAGCTCCCCAAGGTGAAGAACTCGGTCTGATGAATCCTCTATCCAGAAGTTCCTGCAACTGGGTGGACAACTCCTGAAGTTCGGATGGGGCTAAGCGGTATGGTGCTCGGGCCACGGGTGCAGCACCTGGCAGGAGATCGATTGAGAATTCAACCTGCCTTGGTGGTGGTAGACCAGGTAGTTCTTCAGGAAAGACTTTTGGAAAGTCTAGTACGATGGGCACATCCTCAAGTCGCTTCTCCTCCGACTTTTTCTCCATGATGTGCGCGAGTATTGCAGGATAACCCTTTCTCAGAAATTTTCGGTTTTTTAAACAGGAGATGATGTTCAGTCTCTACCCACCGGTCTCCCCCTGTATGATCAAGGTTCTACCGACGGCGAGAGGAATGCGGACACTCTTGTCATGACAAACGATTTCGGCCCGATGCTTGGACAACCAGTCCATACCCACGATGACGTCAAAACTTCCGATTCTAACAGGCATGAGGTCAATTGAAAAGATTTCGTCCGCTAGGTTTAAAGTGCAATTAGGTATTACACTATCGGTTTCTATGAGTTTACTGTCTGCTAGTTCTACGGTGTACTTAACATCTAAGGCCACTGTTAGGTCAAAACTGTTTCAGGTCTGAGTTGAAGTTCTGATGAGAAGACAGAGTACAAGTGATTAAAACTGTTTGCTTTAAAGGTTAAAACTGTCTTTACGAAGTTACAACTGATAGAAGAAAACTGAAGAGAAGACAAGTGTTACAACTGTTTGAAGATAGATTACAACTGATAGTTATGTGTCTGTAAGTAGTTAAAACTGCTTATGTATTAGTAACTGTTAGTTATGTATGAAACAGTTAACACTGATTATGTATTTGTACTTAGTCGCATATTACAATTGAAGCAGTTACCACTGAATGTGTAATAGTTACAACTGTTTACATCAGAATGGTAGTTAAAACTGTTTATGATTTTGTGATAAGTATGAGTCGGTTATGGAAGTTATTTTATTCCATATTTGTAGGAGATTGTATAGGACTCTATATGTTATAAATAGAGATCCTTTAGACCTAGATAGGTTAATGATTTTTGCGCAGCTTCAAGGTTTTCTGTAACCCTAATACATCAAGTGTATTCGTCTTATATCATTAATAAGATTGAAGCTTTCGATATATTATTGTGTTCATTAATTTAATTAATATTCATTGATCTTCTTAATATTATTGAGTGTGATTCCGCAACTTCTCAATAATATATTCAAGGCTTATTAAGTAAGATTGTTTATTAAGTTAAACAGGGACTAACAAAGTGGTATCAGAGCTTGTGAAGCTTTGAAGACAGGAAGATCTGGGATTATTAGTATTAGTATTTGAGTTTAGTTCAGATATTAAGTTTTGATCTCAATGGCGTCTGAAGGCAATGAAGGGATTCAAGCAACGAAGATACCAATGCTTAAACCAGATGAGTTTGACCTATGGAAGGTCAGAATCAGGCAATATATGCTTCTCACGGATTATCAGATGTGGGAAGTTGTTGTTAATGGTATACCAGTAACGCTTGATGGTGATGGAGTAAAGCAACCAAGAGCACCACCAACATCTGAAGCAGAGAGGAAAATCAGATCTACTGAGTACAAAGCACTTAGTACTCTTTTGCTATCCATTCCGAATGAGCATCAGAGCAGATTTGATAATTGTGAAGATCCCAAGTTATTAATGGAGGCAATTGAGAAGAGGTTTGGTGGTAATGATAACACCAAAAAGAATAAAAGATCTCTGTTAAAACAACAATTTGAAAATTTTAGCCATGTGAAATCTGAAACTCTAACTCAAACCTTTGATAGGTTTACTAAATTAGTTGGAGAATTGGAAAATCACAAGGTTAAGATTGACAAAGAAGATCTTAACAGAAAGTTCTTGAGATCATTAGGTGATGAATGGACAATTTATACTGTTGGATTGAGGCAGAGTTCAGACATTGAAGTTAAGGAACTAGAAGATATATACAATGATCTGAGGAACTTTGAGTCTGAGGTTGAGAGTAAGAAGCAAGCTACTGGATACAGTCATAATGCTGCTTTTATGTCTATGGCTGGAACAAAAGCAGAATCAAGTCAAATGGGTTCTACACATGTTTCAGGGGGAGCAGGATCATCATCAAATAGTTCTAATGATCAAATATTAGAATCTTTCTTTGCAAGTAATGTGAATTCTTCACTTACTAATGAAGATCTGGAACAATTCGATGGTGATGATCTAGAGGAGATGGACATGAAGTGGCAAATTGCATTGATTACTCAAAGAGCAAAAAGGTTTATGCAGAGGACTGGTAGAAATAATTTTGCATACAAGAGGAATGATGCAAATTGGTTTGATAAGAGCAAGATTGAGTGTTTCAACTGTCACAAGATGGGACACTTTGCCAGAGAATGCAGAAACCCTAGGCAAGAGCAGAATGGTAATGGTCAGAGATCTGGAAGCAATGGGACACAGACAAGAAACATTCCAATTCAGGGGGCTTCAGCAAATGCTTTGGTGTCTATGGATGGCTGTGGATGGGATTGGAGTGATCAAGAAGAGCATGTTGTGAAGAATCAATGTCTCATGGCCATTGCAGAATCTGACAAAAAGTCAGAAGTTCCTACTGAGGTACAAAATAAATTATGTTCTGCTGTTTGTAAACAAACTGTTAAACACTACAGAGATCATAATATAAAAGTGTGTGAGGAACTAAAACAATGGGAAATCAAAAGTAAACACACTATAGCTGTCATTGAAAATCTGGAAAATCAAATTAAGGCATATGAAGTCAATGCAACACAGTTTAAGTATGATATTGAATATGCTAGGTGGGAGAGAGACTCTTTTAAAGATAAAGTTGATTTGTTATCTAAGAAACTTACTGAGGTCACATGTGAAAGAGATAGTATAAGGCTTGATGTAAGTAAATTAGAACATGCTTCAAAGAGTGTAAATAAACTTATTAATTCACAGATTCATGATAAACTTAAGACTGGATTAGGATACAACAATGTACCTCCACCTTATAATCACACCTACTTTCCTCCCAAAAGTGAAATTGATATCAATTCACTTAAAAGAGAAATGGTAGATGAGGTTAAAAAGGCTGATCCAATTAAAAGTTTATCTGATGATGATCTGTTTATAGAAGGTGAAGTAAGTGACTGGACTGAAGAAGATGATCAGAGTGATAGAACATCTGATAGTGAGAAGAGTGTGAAATCTGAATCATATAAGTCTGAGTCAACATGTGAGGATGTGAAAAGAGTAATTACTGATCTAGTTGTTAATCTTAAAACTGATAAACTAGAAGAGGGTAAGAAAATGTTCAAGGAGAAGGTTAAACTGGACTTAGAGAAGGTGAGTTTGAATACTAACAAATCTAAACATGGGTTAGGATATATTAGTAATACAGTTAACTCAGTTACTAAACCTGTTTTTGAATCTGTTGTGAATAACTGTGTGAATTGTAAATGTAAAGCAAGTGCTTCTTCTTCACAGAGTTTTCAAAATCAAAAACCCAGAGGTAATCAAAGAAATTGGAATCAAATGATTTCACAAAAACTGGGTAATAATGTTACTGTGATTAAAGAAAAGTCTTGCTTTATATGTGGAAAAATGGGTCATCTTAAATATGACTGCTATCATAATCCTGAGAATGTTCAAAGGATTAGAAAACAGTCATGGACAAAAGCAAATATGATTAACAAACAAAACTTTCAATCAAAAGTTGATCATACTGCCAGAGTTCAGAAGATAAACTCAAAGGCTACGATGTTAAACACTGTTACAGGTAAATCTACTGCAGCAGTAATAACAAAATTAGCCAAAAGCTCAAAGACTAAAACAGTGGTAACTGATTTCAAAAACAGTGTTAACAAAATTAACACTGAATCGTCAATTGGTAAAACAGTTAAAACTGTTAAGCCAAAGAACACTGTTAAGTCTAAAATTAGTTGGATTTGGACACCTATTAAGTCTGATAAATTAACAGATCCAAATACCAACAGTGCTTCACAATCAATAATCTTTAAGAAAGTTGATTATGTGAATGCACATGGGAAACCCAAAGCCAAATTGGTTTGGGTTCCCAAGAGAAATTAATTCTCTTTTTGACTATTTGTGCAGGGCAAGCCTAAGAGCTTATGGCATATTGATAGTGGATGCTCACGGCACATGACTGGAGACAAAGAAAAGCTGCAGGACTTTAAATCTTTTGATGGAGGATATGTAGCTTTTGGAAGCAATCCAAAAGGAGGAAGGATCACAGGGAAAGGAACAGTTCAGAGTGAAAAGCTAAGTTTTGATAATGTTTATTTTGTGGAGCAACTGAGGTATAATTTACTAAGTGTGAGTCAAATCACAGATAAAAAGAACCCAGTTCTTTTTACTGACACTGAATGCCTTATCTTGTCCAAAGAATTCAAAATACCAGAAAACATGATTTTGATGAGAATTCCAAGACAAGATAATGTATATAAGTGTGACTTAGTAAATATGACACCTCAACCTGATTTAAACTGTCTTATTTCTAAAGCAAGTGTGAATGAATCTGAACTGTGGCATAGGAGGATGTGTCACATGAATTTCAAAACCATTAATAAACTTGTCAAAAACAAGCTTGTTAGAGGTTTGCCTGAAAAGGTCTATTCATGTGATGACCATTGTGTTTCTTGTCAAAAGGGAAAGCAACACAAATCCTCATTTAAGTCCAAATCTGTGAACACAAATATCACACCATTACACTTATTGCATATGGACTTATTTGGACCAACCAGTATAAGTAGTATGGGGAAAAAGTCTTACTGCCTTGTGATTATTGATGATTACACTAGATTTACATGGGTTTTCTTTCTTAGGACAAAGGATGAGACAGGTGAAATACTTAGATCATTTATAACTAAGATGGAAAATCAATTGGATAAAAGAGTAAAAATCATCAGAAGTGATAATGGAACAGAATTTAAAAATCATGAGATGGATAAATTCTGTGAAGTTAAAGGTATTAAGAGAGAATTTAGTGCACCTAGAACTCCTCAACAAAATGGAGTAGCTGAAAGGAGGAATAGGACACTGATTGAGGCTGCTAGAACCATGCTATCTGATGCAAAGCTACCTATGTCTTTTTGGGCAGAGGCAGTTAGCACAGCTTGTTATGTTCAGAATAGAGTATTAGTTGTTAAGCCTCATAACAAGACACCATATGAACTGTTGTTTAAGAGAAAGCCTTTGGTTAGTTTCTTAAAATCTTTTGGGTGTCCTTGTACAATCTTAAATACCAAAGATCACTTAGGTAAGTTTCAGAGTAAGGCTGATGAGGGGATATTTGTTGGTTATTCTATTCAAAGTAAATCTTATAGGGTATTCAATCAAAGGACCAGAATCATAGAAGAAACAGTGCACATTACTTTTAATGAAAACACTGTTAATCCTGAGGGAAAAGGTCCTGAATCACTGTTTGATATTGATGCACTTAATAATGCTTTTAGATATACAAATGTGGATACTAGTGCAGGTACAAGTGCAGGTACAAATGCAGGAACAGGTGATGAAGAAGGTAGAGCAAAATCAGGAAAATCAGTTGGAAAGAAGAATGATTCATTGGAATATATATTATTTCCAATTTGGTCTCCTGATCCTCCAGAAGTGTTTGATACTGATCAACCAACGACATCACAGGATGTGGAAACAGGAAAATCAGATGAAACATCATTTTCTCATGTTGATGATTCTGATAGACCTGTTATTGAAGACAGTACAGAAGACAGTGATATGAGTCCAGTACAGAAGTCTACAAAGGCAGGTGTGAATGTTGATCAGACACCTACAAAGCATCTTGACACAGAGCAGGAACAATTGAATTATCTACATTTGATGAGTTCTACTCCTTTGTCAAAGAGAATTGCAAGAGAAGTGTCAAGTAGTGAGTCTGGTCAAGAAGGAAATTTTACCAACTTAGAGGAGAGTATTCAAGAAACAGCAGTATCTAAATACATTACTCATAAAGATCATCCACTTGAGAATGTAATAGGAGATATTGAATCAGCTGTTAAAACAAGAAATCAAAGTCAGGTGTTTGAAGCTTCAGCAAATGAGGAAGAAGTAAATCTTGATACAGAAGCTGTAAATACTTCTTTGTTTGCCTGTTTTCTGTCTCAAACAGAACCAAAGAAGGTTACTGAAGCTTTGAGAGATCCTAGTTGGATTGAAGCTATGCAAGAGGAGTTGCTTCAGTTTAAGATTCAAGAAGTTTGGACATTGGTTGATTTGCCTAAAGAGAAGAGGGCAATTGGTACTAAATGGATTTTCAAGAACAAGAAGGATGAAAGAGGTATAGTGATCAAAAACAAGGCTAGATTGGTTGCACAGGGGTATTCACAAGAAGAGGGGATTGATTATGATGAGGTTTTTGCACCTGTTGCAAGGATAGAGGCAATTAGATTGTTTTTGGCTTATGCTTCATTCAAGGGTTTCATTGTGTATCAGATGGATGTTAAGAGTGCTTTTTTGTATGGCACTATACAGGAAGAGGTCTATGTATGTCAACCACCAGGGTTTGAAGATTCTAAATTTCCTGATAAAGTTTTCAAACTGGATAAAGCTCTTTATGGTTTACATCAAGCACCTAGAGCCTGGTATGATACTTTTTCAGATTATCTGTTGCAGAATGGATTCAAAAGGGGTGCAATAGATAAAACTTTGTTTACTAAAAGAATTAAGAATGATATACTACTGGTTCAAGTTTATGTAGATGATATCATTTTTGGTTCAACAAAGGATAGTCTTTGCAAGGAGTTTGAATCATTGATGCATGAAAAGTTCAAGATGAGCTCCATGGGGGAATTAACATTTTTCTTGGGGCTACAAGTAAAGCAACAGAAAGAAGGAATCTTTATTCATCAAAGTAAGTATGTGAATGATATACTGGATCGGTTTGGGTACAAAGATGCTAAAGTTGCAAGCACACCAGTTGAAACAAACAAGAAATTACATGCAGATCTTGAGGGGGAGAGTGTGGATGAACATCTTTACAGATCTATGATTGGGTCACTTATGTATCTTACTTCATCAAGGCCTGACATCATGTTTGCAGTGTGTTTATGTGCAAGATTTCAAGCTAATCCAAAGCTATCACATCTTCTAGCAGTCAAAAGAATTTTTAGATATTTGAAGGGTCAATCAAAATTGGGTCTTTGGTATCCAAAGTTTAATTCTTTTGATCTGATAGCTTACACAGATAGTGATTATGGAGGAGCTAACTTGGACAGGAAATCTACATCAGGAGGTTGTCAATTTTTGGGAGAAAGATTGGTTTCATGGCAATGCAAGAAACAAACCACTGTATCTACATCTACAGCAGAGGCAGAATATGTAGCAGCTGCAAGTTGCTGTGCTCAAGTGCTATGGATTCAGAATCAGATGCTAGATTATGGTTTTACCTTTCTTAATACTCCTATTTTTATTGATAATAGCTCTGCAATCAGTATTATTAATAACCCAGTTAAACATTCTAAAACAAAGCATATTGAAATCAGATATCATTTCATTAGAGATTGTAATGAGAAAAGACTTATTCAAATTTTGAAAGTTCATACTGATAATCAGTTTGCTGATCTGTTTACAAAAGCTTTTGATGTAGGCAGATTCACATTCTTGGTTACTAGTATTGGAATGATCAATTTGTCATAAGTTATTTCTCTTGTTACTGCTTTCTGTGAATAATATCCACTGTGATTTCAATTTGGGTTAATACTGATTTGTTAATTAAACACTGATTGTGTGTAATGTGTATCGTTATCACTGTTTCTTACTTTTATTATAAACAGTGGTAATAATCATTTCACCACTGTTGGTGTATAGTTAACACTGTATACTTGTATTATTGTTTGAAATTACCACTGCAGGTTATATTGCTATGTCTTGGAGTCTAACTTATGCAGGTGTTTTTTTTGACGTTTTTACTGCTTATGGAGTTTGCTTTCGATAAAAAAAAAAAAAAAAAAAAAAAAAAAAAAATTAAAAAAAAAAAAAAAAAAAAAAAAAAAAAAAAAATTCAACCACTGCTTTGTTTATGTGATTTTGCTAGAACTGAAGTACTACTTGTATTAAGTTAGCACTGCCTTGGTCGGTTGGTACTGCTTGTACAAGTTAGCACTGCTAGCTTAATTATGTAAATGATGCATTTGAGAAACCAAGTGTTGATTACCACTGATGGTTATTTTCACAGTTATCACTGAACGTGTGATTTTGTTTAATTAACACTGTTTTAGTGATAATTGGGGATCTGATCAAATTAGGGCTTACAACTGATTTAATTTCAGTACTTAACTCTCAACACTTAGGGTTTCTCATTACGCTTTCAAAATTTCACATACAAACAACTGCGATAAGTCTCTTTGATTTTCGATTCTGTCAAATCATCTTCGATTCTTCTCGATTACTTGATTTCTTATCATGGCATCGACTTCGTCTACTGTTCAACTACCGATTGGAAAAGATCACAATATGATTGCATTCTTAATGAAACCTGCGGAGGCAAATGAGTATGTGGAAATCATTGATTTTCTTCGTGCTTCACATATTCGTCATGCTCTCACTGTAGCACCCAGAATATCTCACGATCATATCAATAATTTCTGGGTGAATGCATCAATAGAAGAGGAACAGGGGATTAAAAGAATTGTTTCAGAAGTTATGGATACACGTGTTGTAATCACAGAAGCTACTGTTAGAGCTTCGTTACAACTAGATGATGAGGCAGGTATATCTTTTTTAGAGGATACTGTTATGTATGATACTTTACGATTGATGGGTTATGAGGGTTCTTTTGAAATTTTTACTTTTCAGAAAACCTTATTTTCTCATCAGTGGAGATTTTTAATACATACAATTTTACACTGCTTATCATCTAAGAGATCATCTTTTGAGCAGTTTGGAAGCAACATTGCTTATGCAATTGCTTGTCTTGCAACTGGTCAAAGGTTTAATTTTTCAAATCTGATATTTTCTGGTATGCTTAGAAACATTGAGCAGCCAAAGATTAAGTTTTTGATGTATCCACGTTTTGTGCAGTTGTTCTTAAATGAACAAATTCCTAATATCACTGCACTTGAAAAGATTATTGGTATTGTCTCTTTTAAACCAAAAGTTTTTGTAAATATGAAGAGAGATACTAAATTTTCTGGGAAGGTTACAGCATTATTTTCTACAATGCTTTCTGCACCTTCCACCACAGCATCAGTACTACCAACTGAAGCTGAACCAACTACTGAGAGAATGGTTCCACCCATCACTTCTCAACCCACAGTAGTTGGGGGTACTAAGAGAAAACAAGGGACCAAAACAGCCAAATCTTCTAGAGCCAAAAAGGCTAGAACACAGATGTCTGAGGATCATGTTGCTCAGTCATCTCAGTCAATGGACAGTGGTCCAGAACAACATGTGGTCCATAAGGAGAGGGGTGACCATTCTGAGAGGGCTGCTTCTACTGCTTCTAGCCCACTGGCAGAGCAGGACAGAAGTAACATTAATAAGACCCAATCAGAGGCAACACATGGACATGATTCTACACATGTAGATGATCCTAGTGGTCCCAGTACCAAGAACCAAGGGAACTTTGATGATTATGCTAGGCATGAGTCAGAGTTTAATGATGTCAATGATTCACCAAAGGATTCACATTCTGAAGGTGTTGAGGCTAGAACTAACTTGGAATTGACGAAAATGATTGATTATGTATGGGCTGAGTTTGTACAAGAGAGGAAGAAGAATAAGGCTAAGGATGAAGTTATAACTCAGTTGCAGAGGAAAGTGAAGCAGTTAGAAAAGGTTGTTATTAAGTGTTTGAAGAAAGGAAGGAGATATGTGGTTCATGATACTTCAGAACCTGAGGAGCATTATAATTTTAAACAAAATGCTTTCAAAAAGGGGGAGAAGGTATGGACAAATATGGGTGATAAGAGGAATGAGAATGAGAAGGTTGTGTCTGATGATGAAAAAGTTGATGAAGACATTGAAATGGAACAACCAGTGGAAGATGAATTTGTGCATACACCTTCAACACCACCTACAGAGCCAGAGGTTAATGAGTCAGTATTTGAGACAGTGGAAACAGAAATGAAGGAATCAGTGGCAGATGAAGATAAGTCTGATAATACTGAGGTTGTTGGGTCTGATCATACTGAGGTTATTGGGTCAGTGGAGCAGACTACAGAGGTGATTATGGATGATAAGACTGAGGAGTTAAAGATTGATGAGGATGATGGTGAAGAGGTGAGCAAACCTGAGATAGCAGTTGAAAAGGAAGAAGTGAAGACTGAAGTTAAAACTGATGCTCAGCAAGTTGAAAAAACTAGAAAGAAGAGCATTCCAGTTAAAACTGCTAAGATGACTGGAACAGGAAAGAAGGTTGAAACTCCAAAGAAGAAATCTTCACAACAACCATCTTTGCCTGGATTTCAAATTAGAGAACCTGCTGCTGCTCCTGTTCAACAGAAAGAATTGCCAAAGATAGATCCAAAAGCTAAGGGCAAGGAAAAACTGGTAGAAGAACCAAAGAAGAAGAAGCAAAAACCAGTGCCACCAGAAGTAACTGCTCATGATACTGAATATGCAGAAAGATTACAGGCTGAGCTAAATGCAGAGGGCTTGATTGATGTTGAGATTGAGGAAGGAAAGTTTGTAAAAATGACAAAAGAGCAAGTGGCAGAATGGGATGAGTATTTGTTGAAAGAGCAGAGACAGGATGATATTGAATATTTAGTTGATCAGCTTAAGAAGAAGAAAGCAGAAGAAGCAAGAAAGAAGAAAGCTGCAAAACCACCAACAAAAGCTCAAATGAAGAAGAATTTAATTGCAAAGCTAAAATGTGGAATTATTCCTTTGAATGCATTGAAACAAATGAGTTTAGAGAGATTGCAGGAGTTATGGGATAAAGATGAGTTGAATCCTGATGTAATTGAAAAGAAAAAAACAGAAAAGAAAGAAGCTGAGAAGAAAAAGCAGGAAGTTGAAAAGGAAAGGAAAAAGGCTGAAAAAGAAAGAAAATTGAAGGAAAAGGAAGAAAAAGAAAAAAGAGAAAAGATAGAAGCTGAAAAGAGGAGGAAAGATGAGCTTGAGCAAAAGAAGAGAGAGTTAGATGAAATTCCTGATAGAGAAAGGAATATTGATGAATTGAAGGAGTTTATTTTGTTACAGCCTATGGAATCTGAGGTAATTAATGTTGAATTACCTGGTATTATTGATTGGTCTATAGAGCAATTTGTCAATCCTGTTAAGATTCACAAGATTAAAGTTGAAAGAGCAGATGGAAATATATCTTGGTGGAGATCTTTTAGGGATTTGATAAAGAGGATTAGTAGAATTGATTTGGTGAGGATGTATGAGATTGGAATGGAAAAGAAGTTAGATTTAAAAAGATTTGATAATTTGGTTGAAAAGGTTACATGGCATTGGATTAAAGCTATGTTTGAGCCAGAAGAGTTTCCATTTCAGTTTGCTACTTTTAGCAAGGTCAGAAATTGGATTTATCATGCTAAACCTGGAGTACATCAGATTGTTATAGAGGATGCAGTGTTTATGTGGTTATTGACAGATAGATTTTATGATATCAATCTGAGATTTTTGATGAGCTTGAGAAATGCAAGGTTGCAAGCTGCAGTGTTAGATGATGTAGCTCTAGAACTGGTATATATGGTGTTAAATCAGATTTATAAGAAGGAAGAGATTGATAGGAGGAAGAGAAGAAAAGACTAACAGTTTTGAAAGAATTTTGTGAAGCTTATAATGGAGGATTAAAAGAAACTTAATGCTGTGAAGTACAGATTAAGTTTAGGGGGAGATTGTTAGGTCAAAACTGTTTCAGGTCTGAGTTGAAGTTCTGATGAGAAGACAGAGTACAAGTGATTAAAACTGTTTGCTTTAAAGGTTAAAACTGTCTTTACGAAGTTACAACTGATAGAAGAAAACTGAAGAGAAGACAAGTGTTACAACTGTTTGAAGATAGATTACAACTGATAGTTATGTGTCTGTAAGTAGTTAAAACTGCTTATGTATTAGTAACTGTTAGTTATGTATGAAACAGTTAACACTGATTATGTATTTGTACTTAGTCGCATATTACAATTGAAGCAGTTACCACTGAATGTGTAATAGTTACAACTGTTTACATCAGAATGGTAGTTAAAACTGTTTATGATTTTGTGATAAGTATGAGTCGGTTATGGAAGTTATTTTATTCCATATTTGTAGGAGATTGTATAGGACTCTATATGTTATAAATAGAGATCCTTTAGACCTAGATAGGTTAATGATTTTTGCGCAGCTTCAAGGTTTTCTGTAACCCTAATACATCAAGTGTATTCGTCTTATATCATTAATAAGATTGAAGCTTTCGATATATTATTGTGTTCATTAATTTAATTAATATTCATTGATCTTCTTAATATTATTGAGTGTGATTCCGCAACTTCTCAATAATATATTCAAGGCTTATTAAGTAAGATTGTTTATTAAGTTAAACAGGGACTAACAACCACGGGGGTGATGTCAAGTAGTGGGCAAAACTCATCAGATATAAAGCTTCTATCGGCACCAGTATCAAACAGAATAGATGCAGTTAAGTTGTTGAGGAGGAACATACCCGTGACCACATTCGGGTCTTGACGGGCTTCCCCAGAGTTGAGTACAAAGGCTCTACCTTTGGCGGGGTTGTTGTTGTTGTTGTTGCCCTTATTCTTCAGTTTTGGACACTCGTTCCTGTAGTGCCCAGGGTTTCCGCATTCGTAGCAGGTTTTGGTCGGCCTGGCATTGCGGTTGGAGTTGTTGCTGTAGTTGTTGGGGGACCTGCAGTCTTTGGTGAGGTGACCGTACCTCTTACAGTTGTTGCAAGGAGTTTCGCAGAGACCCTCGTGATGACGGTTGCACTTGGAACAGTAGGGTTTGTTCCCGGTGTAACCTCGTTTGGGTTCAGTGGTTGAGTTGTAGGCTTTAATGGGGTCAAGTTTCTTGTTCTGGTAGTTGTTGTGGTTGTCAGACAACTTTCTTTTGTTGTTGTGGGAGGACGAAGTGGGTGGTTCTGAGCCCTCGCTCATAGCCATGAGGTCGTGGGCTAACCGAATGGCACCGTCAATAGTGGTTTGGTTTGAGGAGGCCACGTTCCCCCGAACAGGTTCCGGAAGGCCAAGAATGTATTTCCTGATTTTATCGGGTTCCGTGCTCACCATAGCTGGGCGGAGGGCAGCGAGCTGCTGGAACCTGGTGGTATAACCATCGATATCACCACCCTGAACCTTTAGGTTCCAGAACTCTTCGTCCAGCTTTTGAAGTTTGTCAATCGAACAGTACTTGGCGGTGAGCTTGGTTTTCAAGTCGTCCCAAGAGAGTTGGTAGGCAGTGTCAGCACCCACTGATTGGGAATATGAGTTCCACCAAGAGTGGGCATCATCTTCGAGGGAGCAGGTGGCGAAGTTAACCTTGTCGTCCTCCGCGCATTTGCTAACGCGGAAAACGGTCTCCATTTTCTCGAACCATCTGATCAGTCCGATGGCTCCCTCAGTACCCTTGAAGCTTGAGGGTTTGCAGCTCTGAAAGTCTTTGTAAGAACAAGGTTTAGTAGCGGGGGTTTCAACGACATCGCTGTTTCTCCCGGAATTCTGTGGAGTATTCCGAGCCAGGGCTTCAGTCACAGCCTGGGTTATGAGTGACGTAAGCTGGGCATCGGTGTATGGTCTCGTCTTTGGCGGCATGCTTCTTCAATAAAAGAAATGAAGATACATAAGATTTTGTAAGAAAATTTTATTTGTCACAGATGCTCATGTATAAAAGCGGTAATACATAACATCAATATGAAAAATGACAATTAATATGAGTTGAAACAGCAAGGAATATCTGATAGATAATACGAGTTCAAAGGTTACATCCCATGGATGTATTACAAAAGGTGTCGGGAATTGTTACATCCGACCGAGTCATAAAGTAGCGCTTAAGTAGTTATTAGACTACAAGATAGATTACAAGACAAGGACTACACTAGTCTCAACGTAGATTAATTTGTTCCATCATTTCGATGAGACGATCCACAGTATTTGCAAGTCTGCTGGCCTGTCGGGCATTGTCTTCAGCCAATGCTAGTCGTTGTACCAATCCATGGGCATATTCTTGCGTTTCCCGTGAGCGTTGTTCACATTCTTCTAGTCTGTGTTTCAAGAGGGCGGTTTCTACGCTTATTTCTACCACTTTGTTGAAAAGAATGTCTACATTGTTAACGGTGGTTTCGTGATCCTCGGAGACTTGTTCAATGCGTTCGAGGGATATAAGTCTCCAGTTTTCGTTCGTTTCCTGCAACACGACGTCTATGGTGCGAAGTCGTTGCTCGTGTTGGTTCACCCTTGCGGCTAAGGTTGGCAAGGTGAAGTGAGTGGGGTACGGACCAGCTCGAGGCAACCTGGCGTTCCTCCTAGCTACCCTTGGGTTCTGCGACCCGGATTGAGAGTGCGATGAATTGGACGGTGTGTTTGCCATTTCTGAGACAAAGCGTTAGTAGGAGTGATGCCTATAATCATATGTTACGTATATAATATAGCCTATTGTGTGTCTAGCATAAACAAGTTTGAGTCTCGGTTCTCTCGAGGTCAGAGTCAACTATTGTACTTCTGTTCAACATAACAGTTTCAGACCTGTGGAACATGGATTAGCATTATGTCATTCCTACAAGTGATCCCCCATCCAGGATTGGAAGAAGTGCTATATGAGGACTTCGAGATCAAATATAATATGTTCCTTTCCATTCCTCGTGAGCCACTGATTTCTCCGAAACAAGAGATCAAAGTGATCTTCCTCCTTTTTCCCAATAAGTCGACGGCCTTACACCATTGGGAGACTTCGAATAAACTGGAGTACATATAGGATAGACCGGTGCTAAAACCTTTTCTCAAGATATCTTCCAAACTGTTGGGGTCCTTGCTCTGGATGTTGTTCGTACGGATAAAAGAAAGAGACTACTCGCCAAAGCTTTCTTGCTCGAGAACCAGCTACCCTAAAATCCCTAGTCTAAGAATAGACTGGTTGAAGGGAGGGTAATATTGGGGTCCGTAGTAGCCCCCAGGAATGTCACTACCAACTCCTTCTACAGGAGCATTAGGGGAAATCCTACTAATTAAAATAGAATAACTAAGTGTGAGAAACTCTCTATTGAGAAAATGGAAAAAGGGCCTGCAACCAGTCAATGACGCTATCCTTACCTTCAGTGGAGAATCTTTCTACCTTGGTATTGCCAACTATACTATATCTTCTTAGTGCTACTACTGTTATTGGCAGTGTCTTTCCGGGAGTGCCTTTAGAGCCACTGGAAGAAAGCTTGCAAAATATATATAAGTGCCCCCCTCATAGAGTATAAATACCCGACATACTCTCCTTGACCAGCATGAGTGACTTGTTTCCTGGCTGGTTTATGGTTGCCTTTTCTCGAGAGTTTGTCTCGAGGGGGGTGGTTGTGTTCAATGGTATTGGGTTATGGCACTGCTTCTTTAAAGCTTTTTAATATCATAGAAGAAGCTGAGAAAAAAGTTTCCCTTGGTCACATATAACCCGCCTCATTATAGGGTTGTTACCAATGCCTGTCTTAGCTATCGTTTTGGCTTACGGAATGTAGCCTTGCAAACTTCTTTAGCTTCGTTATTTAGACCATTGAACTTTGATATATCTTGCTATTGCTCACATGAACAATTAAAATAGATATTGACTCCCACTCCCAACTGTTAGGCACCCCTATAGAGTGAAATATCATAGGGACAAAAAGCAGAAGGGATCTTCGAAATAAAAGTAAATAGAAATATGAAAAACCTTTTCAATGTAGTTAGTGAGAGGTTACGATTTTGTTCGACTATTAATGAGAAATTAGAAGCCTCTACCAGTAGGAGTCATCTTTCCTTAATTGTACATAGTTGATCAGGCTATGTTAAATTAAAGTCTTATGCTGTAATTCCTGAACCAGTCATGCCTAATGAGGAAATACTGCCTAACGGTCATAGTCTAGGCCCACTAAATGCAACCTAGTTCACTATAACCTTAGACTCTGAAACCAATCTGTAACACCCCCGAATTTATCGTTTAGCGGAAGCAAACTGTAACACCCGCCAAATTAGGACCAGTAATTAGTGCCTAATCGTATGTTAATACATGTAATTAGTTCTTTGATAGGCTAATTAATGTATCGAATTATATATATTGTTGAATATATACAAAAATGCGATTTAATTAAATCGTACGCAATTTAAATCGTACGTGTTTCGATTCAATTTAATACGGACGTTGGTGACCAATTTTATTAAATAACGCTTTTATGTCAAAAATATTATTATGATAATATTTCGTATTTATTCGCATCGTACAAACCGAACTTACGCAATTTAAAATATTAAAACACGCAAACTAAATAAACAAACTTACATTTTATAACTCAAATATAAATTAAATTGTAAAATATTTAAATAAAACATCGCGTAATAAATTGTGTTTTAAAACTTATAATTAAAATGTAAATAATTGTTTAACGTTAAACGACGGAACAAACGAACACCACGCGGAACGCGGGGCGAGAAACTGAAAAGTGGGGATAAACCCCCACCTCCCATTTTCTTTCTTCATTTCACCACTTTCTCCTCTCTCTCTCCCTTTTCTTTTCTCTCTAAACAAACAAAACCACCAAACCATTAAAAATCGCAAATAACAACACGAAACGCAACCGGATCATCAATATTTTTAGAGATTCACGACCACCTCGCAACGATCTACATTTCCATCTTTCCGGATTTTCATTTCGGCAAATTGTAAGTTCCCGACAAAATCCCGAAATCTCTCGATTCTTAGTATTTTTCACTTGTGGTTGTTTATATAACACATATATGTCCCTTACTAAGTATATAACACGATTTCATAGCTTAAAAACGAGTTTAAAACGGATTTTTGGTCGGAATTTTCGTGACAGCCGGATTTCTGGGCTGGTGTTCCTCCATGCGACACAAGCCTTGTGTCGCATGTTGTGTCGTATTTTGGCCTTGTGTCGCATAAACTCCCTTGTGTCGTACCTTATGTCGTAGCAGATAATTAGTGTCGCAAGTCTTGCGACACAACCACTATGTCGCATACCCCATACGACACAATCACTACGTCGCTGTTGAATCAGCATCTCGCATCCATGCGACACAACCCTTATGTCGTATGGACATTGTGTCGCACTCCTATGCGACACAACCCTTGTGTCGCATAACCACCTTTGTGTCACATGATTGTGTCGCATAAAACAGCAGGTTTTCAAATTTCAATTTCACTAAGTGTCGGAACTATTTAACCTTAAACCCTTATACGATACGACTTATAAAACACATTGGGACACACTTTTAAGTGCAAAACACCAATTACAAGATAATAATACTTAAAGTTTATTATTTCAAATCCGTCACCAACGGGCCGTACATGTTTTCAAACACTTAACAAATCAACCAAATCGTAGTAATTTGGACATATATATAGTTGTGTAACAACTACAAGGGTGATCTTTTGAGATACCCAATCATGTTTATAACCATCGCGTGTCGTGGACACCCTCAGGTTACAAGTCTTTGGACTTCATACTCGGCTAATCAACTTACGTTTGTTTAAACGCTTTCAGACTCAGGTGAGTCTCATAGCCCCTCTTTTACTGTTTTACTCAGGGGTGTGATATATTGCTCAACTTTTACATATGAACGCAAGTACCAACTTTTCATATACTACATGAGTTTTTCGAAACTAATCATTTTAAAGTCCTCCGTCAGCATAGTTGTTAATACGTTGTAGCGTGAATATTAGTATATGGTACCATATAGGATTGACCCACCTCGTTCGGGTTAGCAAGCACTAACCGGGTAAATGAACGTACTAATATTTGGGAAGACGAATGTTGATTAGGCATTCGTGGAGGCACCTCGCCCGGAATTCTCTATAGGGGACCCGGCCCTCGAGTTAAGCTCAACTATGTGCTCATGGCTGTATACACGATGACTATCATTTAATTGCTGGATGCAATTCATTATTTAATTGCTGGATGCAATTCATTATTTAAATCTTGCGGTTCATACTATATTAACTGATTTCAAACCTGTGAGCTCACCAGCTTTATAGCTGACCTTTTAGCATGTATCGCAGGTACCCAGCAGTAGGATGTTTCTGCTTCAGGACCTTAGCTCGAGTCAGCATACAGACGATTGAGATTTTCTTGCATTAGTATATTTTATACAAGTACTTATGTACTGAAATCTCCTTTTATTTAAACTCGAGTTATGTAAAGCTTTAAATGTTGTAAACATTTCAATTATCAATATATTTTGTTAAAACGACGCATATAGAGTCGTTTGCTATATATCTTTGTGCTTTGTTATTGATTAGTAACACCCAAATCAAGCTTCCGCAAATCATCAAATTTGGGGGTGTTACAGATTGGTATCAGAGCCTAAGGTTATAGTGAACTAGGTTGCATTTAGTAAGCCTAGACTATGACCATTAGGCGGTATTCCTTATTAGGTATAATTGGTTCAGCGATTACATCATACGAGTTTAATTTAACATAGCCTGATCAACTATGTACAATTAAGCAAAGATGATGTAAGACCTGAAGGTAGTTATGGCTGAACGGGGTACGATAGAAGACTCTGACCTCGAGAGAACCGAGACTGAAACATGTTTGTGCTAGACACTCAATAGGCTATATTATATAGGAACTATATGATCATAGGCCTCAATCTTACTAACGCTCTATCTCAGAAATGGCAAACACACCATCAAATTCATCTCGCTCTCAATCTGGGTCGCAGAACCCAAGGGTAGCTAGGAGGAACGCCAGGTTGCCTCGAGCTGGCCCGTACCCTACTCACCTCACCTTGCCGGCTTTAGCCGCTAGGGTGAACCAACACGAGCAGCGACTTCGCACCATGGATGTCGTGCTGCAGGAAACGAACGAAAACTGGAGACTTACATCCCTTGAACGCATCGAACAAGTCTCCGACGACCTTGAAACCACAAACAACAACATGGATGTCCTTCGCAACCAAGTAATCGAGATAAGCGTGGAAAATGCCCTCCTGCGACAAAGGATGGAAGAATGTGAACAACGTTCACATGAAGCAGAAGAGTATGCCCGTGGACTAACACAACGACTGTCACTAGCAGAAGACAACGCCCGTCAAGCTAGCAGACTTGCAAACACTGTGGACCGTCTTGTCACGATGATGGAACAAATTAATCTACGTTAAGACTAGTGTAGTCTTTGTTTTGTAAACTAGTTCGTAATCTAATGACTATCTAGCACTACTCTATAATTCGGTCGGATGTAACAATTCCCGACGCCTTTTGTAATAACTCTGTAGGACGTAACCTTTGAACTCGTATTATCTATCAAATATCCCTTGATGATTCGACTCATATTAATTGTCATTTTTCCATGTTGATGTCATGTATTACTGCTTTTATACATGTACATCTATAACAAATACAACTTCCCTACGAAATCTCACGTATCTTCATTTCTTTTATTGAAGAATCTTGCCGCCAAAGTCAAGACCATACACTGATGCTCAGCTTACATCCCTTATAACCCAGGCTGTTACTGAAGCCTTGGCTCGGAATACTCCTCAAAATTCCACCAGAAACAGCGATGCCGCTGAAACCACTACTGCTAAACCTTGTTCTTACAAGGACTTTCAAAGCTGCAAACCCTCCAGCTTCAAAGGTTCTGAAGGAGCCATCGGACTTATCAGATGGTTCGAGAAAATGGAAACCGTTTTCCGTGTCAGCAAATGCGCGGAGAATGACAAAGTAAACTTCGCCACCTACTCTCTCGAAGATGATGCCCACTCTTGGTGGAATTCATATACCCAATCAGTGGGTGCTGACATTGCCTACCAACTAACTTGGGAGGAATTGAAAACAAAACTCACTGCCAAATACTGCTCAATCGCCAAACTCCAAAAGCTAGACGAGGAGTTCTGGAACCTAAAAGTTCAGGGTGGTGATATCGATGGTTATACCACCAGATTCCAACAACTTGCCACCCTCCGCCCAGCTATGGTGAGCACTGAACCTGATAAAATCAGGAAGTACATCCTTGGCCTTCCTGAGCCTGTTCGGGGGCATGTTGCCTCTTCCAACCAAACCACCATTGACAGTGCAATCCTACTGGCCCAAGACCTGATGTCCATGAGCCAAGATTCTGAACCACCCACTTCATCCTCCCAAAACAACAAACGAAAGTGGTCTGACTACCACAACAACCACTCCAACCAACAAAACAAGAAACCCGACACCATCAAAGCCTACAACACCACCACTGACATCACACGGGGCTACACTGGGAACAAACCCTACTGTTCCAAGTGCAGTCGCCACCATGAAGGTTCCTGTGGTCCCTTTTGCAACAATTGCAAGAGGTACGGCCACCTCACCAAAGATTGCAATTCTCCTGCCAACAACAATTCCAACAACAACACCAGACCACCCAAAGTCTGCTTTGAGTGTGGGAAACCCGGGCACTTCAGGGACACGTGCCCAAAGCTGAAGAATAACAACAACAACAACAACAACAACAACCGCAATAGCAACAACAACAACACCCGAAACAGAGCATTCGTCATCAAATCCGGGGACGCCCGCCAAGACCCGAATGTGGTCTCGGGTATGTTCCTCCTCAACAACTTAAATGCTTCTGTTCTATTTGATACTGGTGCTGATAGAAGCTTTATCTCTGATGACTTTTGCCCACTACTTGACATCAATCCTGTTGCCTTAGATGTTAAGTACACTGTAGAACTAGCAAATGGCGAACTTATAGAAACCGATAGTGTGATACCTAATTGCACTTTAAATCTAGCTGACGAAACCTTTCCAATCGATCTTGTACCCGTTGAAATCGGAAGTTTCGACGTCATCATTGGGATGGACTGGTTGTCCAAACACCGAGCCGAAATTGTTTGTTACGATAAGATCGTCCGTATTCCACTCACTACCGGTGGAACCTTGATCATACAGGGGGAGACCGGTGGGACAAGACTCAATATCATCTCGTGCTTAAAAACCCGAAAATTTCTGAGAAAGGGTTACCCTGCAATCCTCGCACACATCACAGAGAAGAAGTCGGAGGAGAAGCGACTTGAGGATGTGCCAATGGTTAGAGACTTTCCCGAAGTCTTTCCGGAGGAACTACCTGGTCTACCTCCACCTAGACAGGTTGAGTTCTCAATTGATCTCGTGCCGGGTGCCGCACCGGTGGCCCGTGCACCGTACCGTTTAGCCCCATCCGAACTTCAGGAGTTGTCCGCCCAGTTATAGGAACTTCTGGATAGAGGATTCATTAGACCGAGTTCTTCATCTTGGGGAGCTCCGGTCTTATTTGTTAAAAAGAAGGACGGTTCATTCAGAATGTGCATCGACTATCGAGAGTTGAACAAATTGACCGTCAAAAACCGATACCCACTTCCTCGCATTGATGATCTATTCGACCAACTTCAGGGATCAAGTTTCTACTCAAAAATCGACCTGCGATCAGGCTATCACGAATTACGAGTTCGCGACACCGATATTCCAAAAACTGCTTTCAGAACTCGTTACGGGCACTACGAATTCCAAGTGATGCCCTTCGGTCTAACCAACGCACCGGCTGTATTCATGGACCTCATGAACCGGGTGTGCAAACCTTACCTCGACAAGTTTGTCATTGTCTTTATCGATGACATACTCATTTACTCACGCAACGAGCAAGAACATGCGCAACACCTCAAAACCATCCTTGAACTCCTTAGACACTAGGAGCTGTATGCAAAATTCTCTAAGTGTGAGTTCTGGATTCAAACCGTTCAATTCCTTGGTCACGTGATCGACAGTCAGGGAATTCACGTTGACCCATCAAAAATTGAGGCTATCAAAGACTGGCAAGCACCCACCTCAGCGACTGAAGTACGTCAATTCTTGGGTCTTGCTGGGTACTACCGGCGATTTATCGAAAATTTCTCCAAAATAGCTCAATCACTCACAGTACTGACTCAGAATGACAAAAGGTTCAATTGGACCGATAAACAAGAGTCAGCATTCCAACTTCTGAAACAAAATCTTTGCAGTGCTCCAATTCTATCACTACCCGAAGGCACCGATGACTTTGTGGTATACTGCGATGCTTCTCACCAAGGTCTCGGTTGCGTGCTGATGCAACGAGACAAAGTCATTGCTTATGCCTCACGACAGCTAAAAATTCACGAAAAGAACTACACCACTCATGATCTCGAACTTGGAGCTGTCGTTTTTGCTCTCAAAATCTGGAGACATTACCTCTACGGCACTAAGTGCACAATTTTACCGATCACAAAAGTCTCCAACATATATTCGATCAGAAGGATCTCAATATGAGGCAACGTCGATGGGTCGAGTTGCTTACCGATTACGATTGCGAGATCAAGTACCATCCAGGGAAGGCTAATGTTGTAGCCGATGCCCTCAGCTTAAAGGAACGACCAAAACCACTTCGAGTCCGAGCCCTCAGTATGACCATTCACAACGATCTTACCATTCAAATTCATACCGCTCAGATCGAAGCCCTGAAACCTGAAAACATCAAAAATGAAGCCTTACGGGGTATTGACAAACAATTCGAAATCAAATCTAACGGGATTAGGTATTTCTCAAACCGAATCTGGTTGCCTAATTTCGGGAACCTACGAGACTTGGTGATGGATGAAGCTCACAAGTCTAAATATTCTATCCATCCAGGATCCGATAAGATGTACCACGGCATCAAGGAATTTTATTGGTGGCCAAACATGAAGGCCGAAATCGCCACTTATGTCAGCAAGTGTCTTACTTGCTCGAAAGTCAAAACCGAACATCAGAAACCGCCTGGTTTACTCCAACAACCTGAAATCCCTGAATGGAAATGGGAACAAATTGCCATGGATTTCATAACCAAACTACCCAAGTCGTCGAACGGTTGCGATACCATTTGGGTGATCGTCGATCGTCTCACCAAATCTGCTCATTTCCTGGCAATCAAGGAAAACGATAAAATGGAACGCCTTGCACAAATCTACATCAAGGAAATCGTTTCTCATCACGGTGTTCCAATCTCGATCATCTCTGACAGAGATGCCCGTTTCACTTCTCGTTTTTGGCAATCACTTCAAAAAGCTTTGGGTACTCGTCTTGATATGAGTACCGCATACCATCCTCAAACCGACGGCCAAAGTGAACAAACCATTCAGACCCTGGAAGATATGCTACGCGCCTGCGTAGTTGATTTCGGTACAAACTGGGAAAAACATCTACCGTTGTGCGAATTCTCGTACAATAACAGTTATCACGCCAGCATTAATGCTGCACCTTTTGAGGCACTGTACGGTCGTAAGTGCCGATCACCGATCTGTTGGACTGAAGTGGGAGATAGTCAACTCACTGGTCCTGAACTCATTCACGCCACCACAGAGAAAATAGTGGAAATCCAAAACCGACTCAAAGCCGCACGTGATCGTCAGAAAAGTTATGCTGACGTGAGACGCAAACCACTCGAGTTCCAAGTTGGGGATCGAGTACTCTTAAAAGTATCGCCTTGGAAAGGCGTCATCCGTTTTGGCAAACGCGGGAAGTTAAATCCCAGGTACATCGGGCCTTTTGAGATCCTCGAACGGATTGGCCCCGTAGCTTATCGATTGCAGCTGCCATCCGAACTCAGCAGCGTGCACCCCACTTTTCATATTTCAAATTTGAAGAAGTGTCTGTCTGATGAGACACTTATTATCCCACTAGATGAAATTCGTGTTGACGATAAACTTCACTTCGTTGAGGAACCCGCTGAAATTATGGACCGTGAGGTCAAACAACTGAAACAAAGTCGTATTCCCATCGTCAAGGTCAGATGGAATTCGCGGCGTGGTCCGGAATTCACCTGGGAACGGGAAGACCAAATGCGACTCAAATATCCTCAACTATTCACTGATTCTACATCAAACACGACTTCGAACTAAATTTCGGGACGAAATTCTCCTAACAGGGGGAGAATGTAACACCCGCCAAATTATGACCAGTAATTAGTGCCTAATCGTATGTTAATACATGTAATTAGTTCTTTGATAGGCTAATTAATGTATCGAATTATATATATTGTTGAATATATACAAAAATGCGATTTGATTAAATCGTACGCAATTTAAATCGTACGTGTTTCGATTCAATTTAATACGGACGTTGGTGACCAATTTTATTAAATAACGCTTTTATGTCAAAAATATTATTATGATAATATTTCGTATTTATTCGCATCGTACAAACCGAACTTACGCAATTTAAAATATTAAAACACGCAAACTAAATAAACAAACTTACATTGTATAACTCAAATATAAATTAAATTATAAAATATTTAAATAAAACATCGCTGGTAATAAATTGTGTTTTAAAACTTATAATTAAAATGTAAATAATTGTTTAACGTTAAACGACGGAACAAACGAACACCACGCGGAACGCGGGGCGAGAAACTGAAAAGTGGGGATAAACCCCCACCTCCCATTTTCTTTCTTCATTTCACCACTTTCTCCTCTCTCTCTCTCCCTTTTCTTTTCTCTCTAAACAAACAAAACCACCAAACCATTAAAAATCGCAAATAACAACACGAAACGCAACCGGATCATCAATACTTTTAGAGATTCACGACCACCTCGCAACGATCTACATTTCCATCTTTCCGGATTTTCATTTCGGCAAATTGTAAGTTTCCGACAAAATCCCGAAATCTCTCGATTCTTAGTATTTTTCACTTGTGGTTGTTTATATAACATATATATGTCCCTTACTAAGTATATAACACGATTTCATAGCTTAAAAACGAGTTTAAAACGGATTTTTGGTCAGAATTTTCGTGACAGCCGGATTTCTGGGCTGGTGTTCCTCCATGCGACACAAGCCTTGTGTCGCATGTTGTGTCGTATTTTGGCCTTGTGTCGCATAAACTCCCTTGTGTCGTACCTTATGTCGTACCAGATAATTAGTGTCGCAAGTCTTGCGACACAACCACTATGTCGCATACCCCATACGACACAATCACTATGTCGCTGTTGAATCAGCATCTCGCATCCATGTGACACAACCCTTGTGTCGTATGGACATTGTGTCGCACTCCTATGCGACACAACCCTTGTGTCGCATAACCACCTTTGTGTCGCATGATTGTGTCGCATGATTGAGTCGCATAAAACAGCAGGTTTTCAAATTTCAATTTCACTAAGTGTCGGAACTATTTAACCTTAAACCCTTATACGATACGACTTATAAAACACATTGGGACACACTTTTAAGTGCAAAACACCAATTACAAGATAATAATACTTAAAGTTTATTATTTCAAATCCGTCACCAACGGGCCGTACATGTTTTCAAACACTTAACAAATCAACCAAATCGTAGTAATTTGGACATATATATAGTTGTGTAACAACTACAAGGGTGATCTTTTGAGATACCCAATCATGTTTATAACCATCGCGTGTCGTGGACACCCTCAGGTTACAAGTCTTTGGACTTCATACTCGGCTAATCAACTTACGTTTGTTTAAACGCTTTCAGACTCAGGTGAGTCTCATAGCCCCTCTTTTACTGTTTTACTCAGGGGTGTGATATATTGCTCAACTTTTACATATGAACGCAAGTACCAAACTTTTCATATACTACATGAGTTTTTCGAAACTAATCATTTTAAAGTCCTCCGTCAGCATAGTTGTTAATACGTTGTAGCGTGAATATTAGTATATGGTACCATATAGGATTGTGTAACACCTGGTCAAAAAGTCAACTTGCGCGTCTAATTTAAACTTTTTATAATTGTATTATTATATACAATTATAACTCAGCGAGCGAAAACTTTACATTTTATATAATGAATAGTGATTATGTAATAATCACAAATAAAACCATTTGAAGTCACATTAGATTTTAAATTGAATAAAACTATTTTTAATTTAATTAATTACTAATCGAAAGAACGGAAATATAAATCTAAAAATATTAAATTTATATATATTATTCGGGTACAAAATACGGGTATTTTACACTGCAAAATAGAAACGAAGTGGGGGAAACTCCTCCCCACCCCTTTTGGATCAGCCACCCAACCCCCCCAAACCCCTCCCTCATTCTTTCATTTCTTTCATTTCATTTCACACACCTCACCTAAAACTCTCTCTAAAAATTTTACCCAATTTCGGATCTTCAAATCGACCCACGAAAATTTACATTTTCGGAATCACCAACAAGAGATGAGCAACATTAACAAAGGCCACACCTTCGTTTTCTTCCTCGTTTGGCCTCGATTCGCAATTGTAAGAAATTTCTAAATCTTTAGATCTAATCATTTTGGGGTAATGTTTGGGTGTAATAATGCTTACACAACTTAGTTATAACCTAAACAACAAAGAAAACATGATTTTACAGCTTGAAAATACGTTAGATTTGCGATTTTGATCGGAAAAACACGACAGCCGCGAGTTTCTGGGCTGGTGTTCATCCATGCGACACAACGCTTGTGTCGCATGTTGTGTCGCATAATTCCATTTGTGTCGTATCTTATGTCGCATAAACTACCCATGCGACACAACGCTTGTGTCGTACTCTATGTCGCACCTTGTGTCGTATTTCCATACGACACAACCCTTATGTCGCTATTGATTTAGCATCGCAAGCTTTTGCGACACAACCACTGTGTCGCAGAGCTCTTGTGTCGCACTCCATGCGACACAACCCTTGTGTCGCATGACACGTTTTTGTGTCGCATGTTATGTCGCAGAAAACAGAAAGTTTAAAAACTCACATTTCCACTAAGTGTCGAGACCCTAAATTTTATCACTTGATTTCACCCAATTTCAAGTCCAGATGCGTTTTTCCTTAAAGCAATATAGTAGAAATAAAAATTTTCCAAGCTGACCTGGCAGCTCGACCCCAGCCAGGGGCTCTGCCCCTTGGACCCCGCCAGGGGCTGCCGCCCCTTGGACCCCGCTAACCAGGGGCGCTGCCCCCGGACCCCCGTACACCATTCCCAGACTTCAACAACAAATGCATACATGAACAACTCGCTTAGACAAACTGATTTGTCTCATACTTATATAACCTCACGTGTTTAGGACACTAGAAGGTTACCATTCGGACGTCGCGCGTATCATCGTATCGCTAACAACTCACAGGTGAGTTTCATAGCCCCACTCTTTCAACTGTTTTACTGTTTTCGGGGTGAAACACATGCTCAATAACTGCTTTTGAATTATATTAATAATCTTTTATAATTCACAATTATCTTTATTACTGCATGTAATACGAAATGTGTAATACTTAGGAATTACACCCTTAACATTGTTTTAGAACAATACCAGTGCCCAACCTAGATAGGTTGCAGTTACACCCTGTTAGATTATTGGAAAACGAATACCAACGCATAACTGATGTAGTTATCACAATCTTTTTGCTATATTGTCACGGGACAATATCATTGAATACATTAGAACTAGTTAGTTCTACTTACACTAGACAACATTTATACTGTTACTAGTTTTAGTTATTCTTTAGGAACTAAAACTGTCGATACTCCCCGTTATAACTAGAACGGGAACTTGACTTAGGTGAACATTTCCCTGAGACTCCGATACATATACTTGCTAGGCTTTAGGCTAGGAGTATACAATATTATCATACATTAGTACAGATTCCGCATATCAATACAACTCAACTGGTGACGACTCTGGCTCAGGATGTAATCCAACCACGGATGGTCCCCCGGCTCAGGATGTAATCCAACCGTGTGGGGGTGTCACCTGATGAATATCTACATACAATTATACGATCTACTCAGTCGGGCAGTCGTGGTACTGCTGACTTAAACATTATTTGCAAAAACAACGCCAGAATGGCACTCTCATATTTTCACTCATGACTAGCTATCATGACGATGCCACGGTAAAGTGGGCACAAAACGATGCCACGGTATTGCAGTGGGCACAAGTACGATATCGCGGTAAAGCGATACACTCGATGTGGCACGGGCTTATGCGCCGTGATCCGCACTTACCTACAATCAATGGATCAGCGAGTTATACTCGGGGTTCACAAGAAGAACGGGTCGGTGGAGTTTCCACGCGAGGCCGTTAGCTTACTTCAATCAGATGGTTGCTGCTTGCACCATATTTCACATAATCAATATAGATCTGCGGATCTACAATCAGATGGTTGCTGCTTGCATCATAATTCACAAAATCCAACATAGTTCTGCGGAACTACAATTATTTGTTATATTACTACGCAGCCATACAAGTACTCAATGGTTATAAGGCATGTATTGCCTCACGTTATAGACACAACTACTACCTGATAGGTATTCAAGGCATGGATTGCCAAACATATATATGTACTTAGGTACATGACTCGAACACTTAGATATGAGATACCTCGATTTGACGTGTACACATTTGGTGCTGCAAAACTTCAAAATAAAACGTATCAAGATGACTGAAATTGAAACTACTTTTCAAAACTTACAGGGTTTTATTATATCATGATTTCAACTAACAAACCTATGAACTCACCAGCTTTATAGCTGACCTGTTTTAGCATGTGTTCTCAGGTGCCCAGCAGGATTAGGATTTCTACAAGATTATGCTAGCTCGAGTCGCATGATTTCAAACATTTGGGACAACTCTGCATTTACTTTTATATTCTCAAATTATGTATTTGAAATTTCTATTAAACTTATAACGTTGTAAACGTTCTATTTGGTAAATGTATAATTATTTCCAAACGTCTCATTTAGAGTCGTTCATTATGTACCTTATGTTGTGATATTTGATTTAGTAACACCCGACCCGACAGCTTCCGCAAACCAAAATTTGAGGGTGTTACAGATTGACCCACCTCGTTCGGGTTAGCAAGCACTAACCGGGTAAACGAACGTACTAATATTTGGGAAGACGAATGTTGATTAGGCATTCGTGGAGGCACCTCGCCCGGAATTCTCTATAGGTGTAACACCCAGTATTTGGGTCTAGTTGTATTTAATATTTTCTGACTGTGAATTATTATTAAGTGTGTCAGAAAATAGGTGTGCTGTATTATTTGAAATAAATAGTGATAATAGTCGAATAATTTATTGTGACTAATAAATTATTGAGTGTTTTGATTTTATTTAGTTGACGGTAAAATAAAATAATGTTTTCCCGCAAATGGTTTTTAAGTTCCAGACAATGAAAAGTATGGGGAATGGAATTTAAACACTTCTAGTATACTACTAAGATATTAGGTCGGTTGTTTATTTGATAATTATCTCCATTTATACACACATATACATATCATACATCATACATACATGAAACCCTAGATCAAAATCACTTTCTAACATCAAATTGGAGCTTTCTTATTCGAATTCAAGATGCAAACATATGGATTATCACTCTCCAATCCTCCTAGTCATCTTGTAAGTCTTTATTTCTTGATTTTCATAAACCTAAAAATTTGGGGTTTTGAGGGTTATTGATTATAATTCGAAATCAAGGGTTGAGATTGCTAAAATGATGTTATTTGAGCTTATTAATGATGATGATTAACATCAATGAAGCTAGGGTTTATGAATTGATTGAGTGTTCTTGATATTGATGATGATTAAGATAAAAGTTGTTTGATTAATATGAAATTGAAGCTTGTAATGATAATATAGTTGTTAGTTGATGATTATATGTGGATTATAATCTAAACCTAGTTTAGAAATGGTGAATTTGATATATGATCATTAATAAAGTTAAAGGGTTTAGTTGATTATGATTGATTCATGAAGATGATTATGAGGGGTTTGATTAATTGTTGATGTTAGATGTTATTAATCTTGTTAATGGGTTAATTATATTAGTTAACAATGATTAAGATGGATAAAGGTGAGAATGTGATGCTAATGATCATAATTTGGTAATTGATTATGAATATTGATGTTTATAATGGCTATTCATAATCTTGGAAACTTACTTGATTTGATGTTGAAAGATGATCATAGTTTATTAAGTGATTGGGAATTGAGATGATTAAAGTGATTATTCATAATCTTGAAATAATACAATTTAAGTGATTAACGAAATGAGTAATAACTCAATGAAATAGAGATTATGAATCATGTTGTATGACTTTAACATGAGTTAATTATTATGAATGAGTTACTAACTCATTTTGTTTAATTATATTGTCAGATGTGCAGAAGGCTCAGTGATATTAGACTACTGAGTGGATGCCTGAGGTGGTCGGTGAGTGGATCTCTAATCCTCAGCGTAACTTGGTTGTAACAAGTTTGGTTACAACAAGTAACGTGTTATTACTTTATTATTTGCATTGGTGTTTATGCGGATAGTAATAATACTGTTGATATGTTGACTAGTTGAATATGTGACTTGTTGATTACGTGATCACTTGAGTTAGTTGGCCTTCGGGCATCAGTTGTTAATGAGGCAACGAGTTGTTGAACTGTTGGTTGGGCTAGTTGGTTATCCAAAGTTTAACACATCTCCTGTGTTAGTTGAAGATAATCACTAGCTATCGGTCTCGTCCGTATGGCCATACGGATAGGTTGGGTAAGTGTTCTTGGGGAGCCTCCCGGGTTAATGGTTATCCCCAGAGCCGCCGATCCTCATTATGGTGTTGTTGATTAGTTGAATTGTTGCATTGTTGAACTGATGCATTGCTGATGTGTTGTATTGGGTACTTGCTTGTTTAGTGCTAATTGTTGTACACAAAGTTGTGGCGCTAAGTTAAGTTGTTGATTAGTATCTGCTCACTTAGCGTTATGCTAATCCCCCACATTATCCCTTCTTGCAGGTTTTGGCTATTGTATTGGGTGGGCAAGAAGTTGGACTTGAAGGAATGTTTGACATGCTGACGTGACTCTGACATTTGATTTAAATAAATTAATGATATCTTTTGTTTTATATAACACCCATGTTGATAAACTGTGTTTTGAATTAAGTTGATTTTATACCTATATGAAACAATGTATCTTATAAATGTAGAAATTGGGATAACGCTTCCGGTACAATATATTTAAATGTTTTCAAAATGAGGGGTGTTATAAGTTGGTATCAGAGCATAGGTTTGGGCGAATTGGACATTGCAAGGTGTTCAATCCCAAATCTATGGTAGTGTCAAGTCAAACATTCCTGGGAATGCGGGATTAGTAGTTGCATGAGAAAGTTGTTATTGAATGTGTACTAACCTATAAAAAGTTGCAAAAGTGTTGTTTTGGTTGCAGAGACGAAGGAATATGAGGAACCAATAGGTATTCTCATTGATTCCTCAATACTCGTGGGCCTAGATATGCCAGGTAATTCTCGATAAATTCGATGAATTTAAATAAGTTTGAATTGTTTACTTTGCTATGTTATGATTAGTAGTGAAGTAAGTTGAGTCAAACTGCTATGATTCCTTAGTGATGAGTCCTTGATAATCGTTGCTTGTAAATCTGATGAGGAGTTACTAAATGAGATGTTTAACATCATAGAAAGGTGTAATATATTGTTAAATTGTGTAGATACATTGTTGAATAAGGTGTAATAGTTATATTATGTGGATTTAATTGTGTCTACAATATGAAATTAAAATATGAAATCGGTTGTAGGAATTGTTATGTGAAATAATAATTTTGGAAGTAATGTGATTAGCAAGGTTGAAATGACTCTAGATAGTGAAATGAGATTGTTGGAATATCTCAATCGAGGTAATTTGGAGTCTTGTTGTTGTTTAAATGAGAAAGTATCCATTGATTGGGAATGGTATGTTTGACACAGAAAAGTCAAAGTTGAGATTAGTAGAGTCGAATTTGGTAATATATATACTATAAAGTGATGAATATGGTAAGATGTTTATGTGTTTAATAATGATCATGATTGTAATTGAATTATGATCTATATACTAAAAGTGGTAATATAATGAAGTCGAAGTGGTCAACCAAACTAATATGTATTGACAAGTTGTGAAAAGTCAAAGTGATCATGAAATTGGAAAACTTGTTGTGATTGGTCTAAATTTGATGATTTTATGTGAATTTGGTGTTTTAAGAATATAATGAGACACCGATAGCGAAAGTGAAGTTGTTTGACTTGGTAAAGTCAAAGAAGTGTAAAATGGGTGTTAAAGTTTGTAAACATATAGGTTGAAACCCAAATGGGTTGTTAAAGTGCCCAAATGGGTCACTGGGTGGTTAAATGGTTAAAATGAGTATTGGTTTGGTTATGACCAATGTAACAGTGATTTTAAGTCCTACATATAGTAATAATGTGTGTTGAAAGTGTTGAAGTAGTTAAACTAGTAGATTTTGGTAAAGGTGCCCAATTGGACCCCTAAACGGGTCAACGAGTGAAAATACGATAGGAAGGGTATATGGGGGTGATGAATATGCCCACACGTCTTAAATATATATAGAAACATGTTGGTTAAGGGTTGAAGTCAGAAAGTAAGCCATTTGGAATATGGCGTGTTCACTAAAATGGTCGGAAATGGCCTAAAATGAGTTACACGTCCGTTTTCTCGTAAAATGTGAAAATTGAAAAAGTGTAAAAAGGGAAAGTTTTATTTTGGCATAGTGGAGGTGCCTGCAAAATTTCATGACCTAACTCCTTACGGTTTGGGAGATATGCGCGTTTGAAATTCGCATTTTTGCACTAAGATGTTCAGTCTGCTGTGCAGACAGGGGACCCGGCGGCTGGAGGTTATAGCCGGCGGCTGGAGGTCCAAACCGGCGGCTGGATTCCCCAAGCCGGCGGCTTCTTTTGGCTTTAAAACGCACTTTTGTTCTGTTTGCAAAAATTGGTGTTAGCCGGCGTTTCGACTCGGGTAGCCGGCGGGTCAAGACCTTTAGCCGGCGGCTAGATATGTTAGCCGGCGGCTCATGTAGCCTAGCCGGCGGTTTGTGGGTATTTACAGGATTAAAATATTTTTTTACGTTTTTCGACGTTCGACGTAACTTTTGACGTAGAAATTTCCGCTAGAAAATTTCGGTGTCCGATTAAGATGAAATTTACATGTCCACTCAAAAACGGGCCAACGGTCAAAGCTCATCGCGTTGCCATGAGCCCTGTCAGTTTTCGGCACTTCGGGGTCGTTTGGGGCCCGAAAATCGCGTTTTATTGTTTTTCGAATCTTATTTCGAACTTTTAGCTTACGTTTTGTATTGGGCTTTTGTTTCATTGAGCCCAGAGATCATTCCTGTGACTATATACAACATTAAAAGTTGATTTAAGAGGTTCACATATTTTATGGTGTATGCGTCGGTTGTAGGCAGTTTATTTAACTGCAAAAATATACCAGTAGATGGTATTGTTGATTGCTACTTGCAAGAATTAGTAAACATTGATTATGGGATTATGTGGATCATAGTATGTGGATAAATTGAAATATGATAAAGTATTGAATCATATAGAGAAATAGAGAATGTTGAATTAACCGTTTTAAGAAATTACGAAATAAGCATAGGAGCTTATATTGATGTAATAGTTAAGCATGAAATACTCATTAAGGGTATAAAGATTGACTATTATGTGTTGAATATTATACATAATATTGATGAACTGTTTAGTACTAAATGTACTATAAGTATTAAGTTATATAAATAATCCTTGATATTGAATCGGGTAATAAAGAAGTTGATTGATGTATTCGTGTCGGACATTGGTGTAGTATTCTTATATTGTTAATATCTACATGATGATATGAGTAGTTTACCTTTAAAGTGATAAGTTGAGAATAGTAACGAGTTAATACATAGTTGTACACCTGTTGCACGAGGTTGCTATATAGGTGTAAAATGTTGATATCATTGTTGTAAACTATGAGAGAGTAAAGTAATAACTTTGAAAATGAATGGTATGAAGTGACCTGAGAATAAAGTGTGACTGACATAATATGACGACGTCTGGCCAACGTATTTATATTATGCCATTTCACATGGAGTTGTTGAGGTTACTAAGTACCATATAAAGTTAAGTGGTTTTAAAATCACAGATAAGATATGTTGACCTGTAATTGATGAATAGTCAATGTTGAACTAATGTGAAAGAGTAATAAATCACTAAGTTGTTGTTGCTAATGTGATATCTATGGCACATTTGATGGGTATGTGTGATTCATTGTCAATAGTAAGAGTTAAAAGTTGATTTAAGCAAAGTAGAAGTAAGTTGAATATGAATAATATTGTGTTAATATTGTTGAATAGATGACTAATGTCAGCACCTTGTGTTGTTGAAGATACCAATGATGATGTTTGGTATTAACAGGTGTTGAGTTAGCATCCAAGTTGTTGTGAACGGATGCTAGTTGATTATATGAAACTGGTTGTAACGATAAAATAAATTGACCTTTACCTATTGCTTACTGATTTTCTTACTTGGTGATGGTTAAATGATTGTAGATTACTGTCAAGTAAAGGGTTTCATATAACCTAGTCGTGTTTATAATTACAAGTTGTAAGGTTGTAATTAACTAATTGCAAAAGTGAAAATTCACAGCAAGTTGATAGCTAAAGAAATATATAGTTGATAGCTAAGTTGTTAGTTGTTAATGGGTATGTTGTAGTAGTCAGTACCACTTATTGATGATGATGATGTTGTTGTTGTTGTTGTTGTTGTTGTTGTTGTTGTTGTTGTTGTTGTTGTTGTTAGTGTGGTTATTATAGTGTAAAGTTGAAATATTTACATGGATATGTGTTACTTTGATTACTGTTTATTACGTAATTTAAACTGTTACATGACTAAGTATGACTGGTCATGCAAGTGGTCATTTAAATTTATCAGAGAAAGGATGTAAGAGCAATGCTGGTGCATTGGAACATATAGATCATGTACCTTTGGATAGGTGCATGTGGAAAGGATTGAAAACAGGTTTATATGTATTTACAAGTTGCTCAAGGGAATAATACATGATGTGTGTATATATATATATTGTAATTAAACAGTGGATGATGCTACATTGTGTGCTGAAAATAACATCTTGTGCTAATAAATTAAATAGAGGTAAAACATAATTTATGTGTTTAAGTGAGTTCGGTGGAAATACACATTGGTAGTGTGTAAATTGATGTATTAATATCTACCTATATAAGTATATGTTGACATATAGGTACATTTTGTGAGTATATGGTTAAAGATATGCATGAGTGATGGTATGCACAAGTGATTGAACAGGTATACACATCTAGTGTGCATCTAGTAATGAGTAATTATTTGTATGAGAAGTAGAGTAGTATTGAATGGAAATGAAAGTAGTAGTTCTAATTATTCTAGACCGAATAAGTGTGATCAGATTTCGATGACGAAATCTCTTTAAGGGGGAGAGATTTGTAACACCCAGTATTTGGGTCTAGTTGTATTTAATATTTTCTGACTGTGAATTATTATTAAGTGTGTCAGAAAATAGGTGTGCTGTATTATTTGAAATAAATAGTGATAATAGTCGAATAATTTATTGTGACTAATAAATTATTGAGTGTTTTGATTTTATTTAGTTGACGGTAAAATAAAATAATGTTTTCCCGCAAATGGTTTTTAAGTTCCAGACAATGAAAAGTATGGGGAATGGAATTTAAACACTTCTAGTATACTACTAAGATATTAGGTCGGTTGTTTATTTGATAATTATCTCCATTTATACACACATATACGTATCATACATCATACATACATGAAACCCTAGATCAAAATCACTTTCTAACATCAAATTGGAGCTTTCTTATTCGAATTCAAGATGCAAACATATGGATTATCACTCTCCAATCCTCCTAGTCATCTTGTAAGTCTTTATTTCTTGATTTTCATAAACCTAAAAATTTGGGGTTTTGAGGGTTATTGATTATAATTCGAAATCAAGGGTTGAGATTGCTAAAATGATGTTATTTGAGCTTATTAATGATGATGATTAACATCAATGAAGCTAGGGTTTATGAATTGATTGAGTGTTCTTGATATTGATGATGATTAAGATAAAAGTTGTTTGATTAATATGAAATTGAAGCTTGTAATGATAATATAGTTGTTAGTTGATGATTATATGTGGATTATAATCTAAACCTAGTTTAGAAATGGTGAATTTGATATATGATCATTAATAAAGTTAAAGGGTTTAGTTGATTATGATTGATTCATGAAGATGATTATGAGGGGTTTGATTAATTGTTGATGTTAGATGTTATTAATCTTGTTAATGGGTTAATTATATTAGTTAACAATGATTAAGATGGATAAAGGTGAGAATGTGATGCTAATGATCATAATTTGGTAATTGATTATGAATATTGATGTTTATAATGGCTATTCATAATCTTGGAAACTTACTTGATTTGATGTTGAAAGATGATCATAGTTTATTAAGTGATTGGGAATTGAGATGATTAAAGTGATTATTCATAATCTTGAAATAATACAATTTAAGTGATTAACGAAATGAGTAATAACTCAATGAAATAGAGATTATGAATCATGTTGTATGACTTTAACATGAGTTAATTATTATGAATGAGTTACTAACTCATTTTGTTTAATTATATTGTCAGATGTGCAGAAGGCTCAGTGATATTAGACTACTGAGTGGATGCCTGAGGTGGTCGGTGAGTGGATCTCTAATCCTCAGCGTAACTTGGTTGTAACAAGTTTGGTTACAACAAGTAACGTGTTACTACTTTATTATTTGCATTGGTGTTTATGCGGATAGTAATAATACTGTTGATATGTTGACTAGTTGAATATGTGACTTGTTGATTACGTGATCACTTGAGTTAATTGGCCTTCGGGCATCAGTTGTTAATGAGGCAACGAGTTGTTGAACTGTTGGTTGGGCTAGTTGGTTATCCAAAGTTTAACACATCTCATGTGTTAGTTAAAGATAATCACTAGCTATCGGTCTCGTCCGTATGGCCATACGGATAGGTTGGGTAAGTGTTCTTGGGGAGCCTCCCGGGTTAATGGTTATCCCCAGAGCCGCCGATCCTCATTATGGTGTTGTTGATTAGTTGAATTGTTGCATTGTTGAACTGATGCGTTGCTGATGTGTTGTATTGGGTACTTGCTTGTTTAGTGCTAATTGTTGTACACAAAGTTGTGGCGCTAAGTTAAGTTGTTGATTAGTATCTGCTCACTTAGCGTTATGCTAATCCCCCACATTATCCCTTCTTGCAGGTTTTGGCTATTGTATTGGGTGGGCAAGAAGTTGGACTTGAAGGAATGTTTGACATGCTGACGTGACTCTGACATTTGATTTAAATAAATTAATGATATCTTTTGTTTTATATAACACCCATGTTGATAAACTGTGTTTTGAATTAAGTTGATTTTATACCTATATGAAACAATGTATCTTATAAATGTAGAAATTGGGATAACGCTTCTGGTACAATATATTTAAATGTTTTCAAAATGAGGGGTGTTATAATAGGGGACCCGGCCCTCGAGTTAAGCTCAACTATGTGCTCATGGCTGTATACACGATGACTATCATTTAATTGTTGGATGCAATTCATTATTTAATTGCTGGATGCAATTCATTATTTAAATCTTGCGGTTCATACTATATTAACTGATTTCAAACCTGTGAGCTCACCAGCTTTATAGCTGACCTTTTGGCATGTATCGCAGGTACCCAGCAGTAGGATGTTTCTGCTTCAGGACCTTAGCTCGAGTCAGCATACAGACGATTGAGATTTTCTTGCATTAGTATATTTTGTACAAGTACTTATGTACTGAAATCTCCTTTTATTTAAACTCGAGCTATGTAAAGCTTTAAATGTTGTAAACATTTCAATTATCAATATATTTTGTTAAAACGACGCATATAGAGTCGTTTGCTATATATCTTTGTGCTTTGTTATTGATTAGTAACACCCAAATCAAGCTTCCGCAAATCATCAAATTTGGGGGTGTTACACAAACTTTGGGTGTTACTAATCAATAATCAAAGCACATAGATGTATAGCAAACGACTCTATATGCGTCGCTTTAACAAAATATATTATATATAAGAAATGTTTACAACATTTAAAGCTGTACATAGCTCGTGTTCGATTTAAATGAGAGATTTCAGTACATAAGTACTTGTACAAAATATACTAATGCAAGAAAATCTCTAATATCTGCATGCTGACTCGAGCTATAGTATCCCTGATGGTAGTCCAACCTACTGCTGGGTACCTGTGAAACATGCTAAAATGGGTCAGCTAAAAGCTGGTGAGCTCACAGGTTTGAAATCTGGATAATATCGTATGAACCGCAAGATTTAAGTAGTGATTTGCAATCAGCAAATAAATAATAGTGTATACAGCCATGAGCACATAGTCTGAGCTTAACTCGAGGGTCAGGTCCCATATAGAGAATTCCGAGCGAGGTGCCTCCACGAGTGCCTAATCCACACCCGTCTGAACAATTATTAGTACGTCCGTTTAACCAGTTAGTGCTTGCTAACCCGGACGAGGAGGGTCAATCCTATATGGTACCATATACTAATAATCACGCTACAATGTATTACCAAACTATGCTGACGGAGGACTTTGAAATGATTAGTGGAAAACAACTCATGTAGTATATTGTAAAGTTTGTACTTGCGTTCACATGTTAAAAATAAGCATTGAATCACACCCCTGAGTGAAAAGTGGTAAAAAGAGGGGCTATGAGACTCACCTGAGTCTAGCGAGTTTACTTAATAAACTAGTTGGTTAGCCGAGTAGTGAAGTCCAATGACTTGTAACCAGAGGGTGTCCACAACACGCGATGGTTATAAACGTGAGTCGGTATCTCAAAGGACTACCTTTGTAGTTGTTACACAACTATATATATGTCCAAATTACTACGATTTGGTTGATTATTTGATCTGTGTTTTGAAAACGTGTACGGCCCGTTGGTGACGGTTTGTAACAATAGTTCCAAAATGTTATAATTGTGATTGCTACAGTAAATTGCTACAGTAAATTTGACTTTTCTACAGTAACTTTGACTTCAAAAATCCTGATTCTGGTTTCTGCGATACAATCTGCGACACAAAAGTTTGGTATGCGACACAGGGGTTGTGTCGCATAAGCGTACGATGCTGATTTAACAGCGACATAATGATTGTGTCGCATGGGATTTGCGACATAAGGTACGACATAATGGTTGTGTCGCAAGACTTACGACACTAATTATTTAGTACGACACAAGGTGCGACATAACAGGTTTTATGCGACATAAGCTGCGACACAAGGCTTGTGTCGCAAAGATGAACACCAAGTCAGTACCCAGCGACTGACGCATTTTTCCGATCCAAAACTAAATTTTAACATACTTTTAGGCTATAAAATCGTGTTCTCTTCCTAGTATAGGACATATATAAGTTATATAAACGACTATCAAGTGAAAATACTAAGAATCGAGTGGTTTCGGGATTTTGTCGGAAACTTACAAAGTGGCGAAATGGAAATCCGGAAAGATAGAAGTGTAGATCGTTGCGAGGTGGTCGTGAATCTCTAAAAATCTTGATGATCCGGGTGCGTATAAGGGTGTTATTTGGCGATTTTGGTGGATGGTGGTTGTTTGGTGATTTTGGAGAAAAAGAAGAGAGGAGAGAGAGAGAGGTGATGGAGAAATGGGGAAAAGAAAGGGGAAAGTGGGAGGTTAACCTCCCATTTTTCAGTCTCCGCTCTGCGCTCCGTAAGGTGTTCGTTTTCCCGATTATTTAAGCGTTAAATATTTATTTTACATATTTAAATATAAGTTTTAAAATACGAATTATTACTCGATATTTTTATTGAAGTATTTTACCAAATGTTTTATATTTGAGTTATAAATATAACTTAGTTCGTTTTGTTAGTTTGCGCGATTTAATATTTTAGTTGTGTAAAAGCTTATTTGTACATTATAATACGAGTCTGAAATATTACACATAATTGTTTTTAAGTATAATTGGGTTGTTAAATAGTAATTAAATTATTTAATAATTTGTTCACCAACGTTCGTATTTAATTGAACCGAATTACATTCGATTTAAATTGCGTACGATTTAATCAAATCGCATTTTCGTATATATTCAACAATATATATTTCGATACATAAATTAGCCTAATACAGAACTAATTACATGTATTAACAGTGAATTAGACACTAATTGCTAGTCCTAATTTGGCGGGTGTTACATATATATATATTTATATATATCTTTCATTTATATTTATTATTATTCTCACTAGTCACCACCTAGACGATTAGTATTCTTATGAACCCGAAATCACTCTTGTCGTATTGAGTTGGTCTTGTGATTTAGTCAGAATATTTTAAGACCATTTTGTAATGATTTTGGTAATTTTGAACAGTAAATCTATTACTTTATGTTATCTTGATTATTGTGTTCATTTATTTTTAAAAAGAAAAAAAATATATTACTAGTGAGAATAGTTAGATAATATTGTAAAAATCAGCAAAAACATTGGGTTTAGAGTATTATCAATAAGGAAACAGTATTAAGGAATCGATGTCCCCGGTGGGGGGCTCCGATCCCCGTTAGGGTTTGGGGGAACTTATATCCCCAATGGGGTGCTCCGATAAAATCCCCGTTGGAGCTTGGGGAGGGTATGGGGATATTTTAGATTAATGAGGATGGGGTTATCACTCCCCGCCTCAAACCCGCCCCATTGCCATTCCTAGTAATGAGACCCGAAAAGGCTAAAGTCAAAACTTCAAAATAATATAACCTAAATTTCCTAAAAAATATTTAACATGTCGACAAGCGAAAGTGGAAACATCAAAGAGATTAGTATAAAAATTCAACACCACATTACAATCAATATTGTCATATAATTCGTAAGAACACAAAAAAGACACGATTCACATGTTGGGTAGTTATATCAACAAATTGACCATGTTCACTCATTAATTCTTTCTCTTTCCTTATTTCTTCTTTTTTTCTAAAAGTAGAGATTATCATTATACGGAGTTGTCGGCAAGAATACGAGGTTAACAATCCTGTTAAAATTAAGACACGGCTTGCATTACGTGACATATTAAAGTTGTTTTTTGTTTTCTATTTTCTTCCCAAAGAAGACGAGGTAAGAGATGGTACAAAGTTGAGAGTTAAAATGAAAAGAAAAATATATAATTTATTGTATGAGATTAGAGGGCCAACAATATTTTGAGTAGAAGAGAGACAAACGATTTAAGTTGTTGATCACAAAAATAAACGGTTGATATTGTCTACCCCTGCCCTCACCCAATATGTATGCAAAATTTAGACGAATTTTATCGTATAACTTTAGTCTTAATTATTTTACAATAAACAGAGATATAAACGTCCTGTCATTTTCTAGAAAAATAAATTAGCATATATGACAAATTTATAATAAATCACGAATTTTATACCTCTTCAACAGAATTTTCTGGAACGGATGATGCTTTGTTATCTTTTATGATCAACTTGTACTTGTCAAATGAATTTATTACAAAGAAAATGACCTAAATAAAATAATTCTTTTCCTTTTTCAAAGATATACTCACCAGCTACGCAATTAGTCGGTTGGTTGCGTACAGAACCACTTGACTATTGCGGATCGGTCACAAAGACATTTATTATTATTATTATTTAGTTTTTCGATGATTTTCCTCTTTACTATGCCTCAAATTACTTTTGTGCTATGTACAGTTTCACGTTTAGGTCCAAAATTGATCAAAGCCATTTGTTAGTTAACGTCTACACATCTTAAGAAGAGATTTCATATACTAGGTGACGTGTTAAACAATATTAGCTTCAACCACAAATGAAACAAATATACAACAACAACACTACCCAATCCCGCCGAGGGCGGGGTATGAGGGAGGTAAGATGTAGACAGCCTTACCCCTACCCATTGATATTAAGACTGCTTCCAGAAAGACCTCCGACATACTCGAATAAGTACAAATAAAATGTAGGACGAAGTAATACAAAATAAACTAATAATAATATAGCTACAATCAACAGCCACCAACATCATCAACAACATCAGCATCAGCAATAGCAATAGCATCAGCAACATCAAAACAACATCGGAATCGGCATCGACTGTCTCATCAGCATCCAGCAACCGCAAACAGCAACTGCAGCTAGCAAAAGAGACAGCAGCGATAATAATAATAATAATAATAATAATAATAATAATAATAATAATAATAATAATAATAATAATAATAATAATAATAACTAATACTAATACTATTACTAATACTAATAATAATAGTAGTAATAAAAAAACGCCATCTATAACGATTCTATTTATCTAACTCCTTACCTACGCTATCTATTTATTTCATATCTCTATATACCTACATATGTAACTGGAAAGTCTAAATAACTAGAAAACACTATCCGTCATTCTATCTCTATAACCCCTACCCAAAACAATTTATTTATTATATAAAATATCTCTATAACCCCTACCTAAAACAATTTATTTATTATATAAAACAAATCATCCGTACAATCTTAAATTATATATAAGAAACATATAATGATATCATCAAAAATTAAATTAACCAATTAAATTATTTGATTTTGTCCAATTAGCTAAAATTTAGGATATGATGATGTCATCAATCTAATTAATTAATTTATTTTATTGTAATTTGTATTTATTTATATTATCACTATATGAATCCTAATCTTATAATGATTGCTATTATCCAAATCATACTTAATTTTATATAATGGGAAGTAATAATTATTCAAAAAGCTAGAGTTCCTAACTATGAATATACAAAGATTAAAATACGTCAATAACTTGACATATATATTCCTTTTCTTTATAACTCCAAAGATATGCAACATATACATATTACCAAAAATAATATGGTTAGTGAATTCATTGGATATCTTTTTTTAACTCATACGAAATAATAGAATTTTATCATATACATCATTTGCGTAATTATAAAAATTAAATATACATTCGATGGTTCGTGTGTATACACGGGTTTAATGTCTAGTATTTTATATACATCTGATCTAATGAGACGAGATTTGGGTAAGTAAGTTGTGACTTGTGATAATTCCTCGGGCCTAAAATTTGGTAGGCCTCCCACGGCCCATTCCAAGCCCAAAACTGGTTATCAAACACATTTTAATAAGGAAAAAAAAAAGTTTTATTTATTAATTGATTTTTTAAAACTGTTAAACATGTATGGAATGAATTTTTTAAAGTCGCGTTTTCTCTTTTAGCAAAACATCAATAATCATTTTTTTGGTACATTTTTTTTTCCTGAATATCTACGTCTTACATTATTTCTTAAAAACGCAATTTCAAACACTTTTTAAATTTGCAGTCGGTTATGTCTAATCATTAATTATTTCACTTCTTATAAACTTAAAACGACGTACGTACTGCTACAGATATAGAGCAGTTTAATTCACATTCTCATCATAAACCCATACTCACCGTAATTACAAGTTTTGTACCAAACATATCATGATATTTCTTCTTTTGGTTTCATATAGCTGAAAGCTTTCTATTTTTGTTGAAGGAAATTGGTGCAAAGTATATGAGCGTTGGGATGTTACTCGACGATTTTTATGTATTCATATTCAAAACCATTATGATATGTATTCGTATCAAATTCAATACCCAACGGGCAAAGGCGGAGCTTCATAAGGGCCAGAGGGGGTGCTGGCCACCCCTGAGATTGAGGTTAATAGTGAATTATGTTGAACATCAAGGGTAGTTTGTTGTTTCTATTCCCCATAGCCCCCCCAAATTCTATGATTTTAGTGGCTCCGAATTTCGATACCCAGCTTTTGTTTCTTGTTACTTCATATTAGATAGAGTTTGATTTGTTTTGCGTTGTTATTTTTATATTTTCCTTACTTGTTTAATATATTATTTGATTAAATTAAAGTTTAGATTTGTTCAAACTCTTCACATCTTCAAACATTACTCAATACTAGATTATCTCATGTTTTACTATTAGGTTATCCGATTCCACTATTTCATTCTATCCATGCGATATAGCCAACAAATCCACCTTTACATTTTTGTTTAATACTTTTTTTTTTAAAGGCAAGTATCCTACCACTACTAACGCACGAATATTTACATTTTATCCTGCTCGTAGGAATTGAACCCTCAACCTCAAGATTGGAGGGGCACATCAATACCGCTAGGCCAATGGCCCTTTGATATTTTTGTTTAATACTTTAATCTACTTTGTTTAATTATATTTGCATTATATACATGTTTAATACATATTTTAATTATATGTTTGTTTAATACTTTAATCTACGTTCGTATTCATCTCATAAAAAGAACATATTGTGACTAATAATTTTGGCCCCCCCACCACATGTTTTCAAGTTCCGCCACTGCTGGCAACGGGTATCCAATTAGCATTACCTATTAGTTTGTCATGTTTTTTTTTTTTTGTGGTAGTGTTAGTATTCGTCGGGAGATTGATAAATTAGAGACTAAATAACTCCGATCTAAAAACTAAAATCCAACATAAAAAGAGAACCAGAATGCTCTGAATGATCTTCAAACTTCAAAGTTTCAAAATGTTAGTGATTCAAAAATTTGAACCAAACATTATAAAACAAATCTAGAAAAAAAGATTATATATTACGTAAATGAAAAATATATGTGCTACAAAATCTCAAATTATTAAAATGGGATACGTGTATAGATAATTAGACGAGTATTATCGATTCGTAAATGGAATTTATACTCAAACCCATCAACCCAAGTGTCCAATTTCAATTTCTCCTGTTGTCTTCCAATATATTACCATCCCTCTATGAGTGGACGATATAACATCTTTCATGTATTCATATATAATGGGTGGTGATATTTTTATCATGAATTTTGATAAATTCACCGTACTTATGCATTTACATTTTGTACCGTACAAACGGGGACGCACATTTATAGTGAATTTATCCATATCTTTACTAGAATTATCATCCCCTTATATAATCTATGAAATTTCCAAGGATTATCATAAACTTTCAACGTGTACTTTCTCCTGGTAATGCTACTCCACATCATACCCCCTCAGACCTCTTCTATAAACCCCTTTAAAATGCACTTGCAAAAAAAAAGGCAAAAAGAACAAAATAGAGATTCGAGAAAACTATCAAAAGAAGATAACAAAATTACATAAAAAAAATGTATGAGCATATATGTGAATGTTGGTTTGTTTCCACTCCACAAAGAACCAAATATTCTTTTCTTCACATACCACACAATCAAACCCCAACAACATTTCTGAAAAATCCACAACAAAACACAAACCCAAATCATATCTTCAGCTAAATATCAAAACCCATGATTAAAAATTAAAACTTTTGCAAAAAAATGCAGTGCCCACCAACTAATTCGTTCACTTACAACTCAACTTTATGTGCTTGTAACCCAGGGTATGTATACAACACCACCGGAAAAGTATGTACTCCGTTCACCGTTGCCGGCGCCGGGGAGTTCTTGATGGGAACCGGAGTTGATTACTCAATCAACTTCCCGGAAACCATTTTGCCATTTGATTCTATAAAGAAGTATTCACAGTCACAAAATGTGTTTCTTGAAGCTACAGCTGTGATGATTGTTAGTTGGCTTTTGTTTTGTTTTTTTGCCAGGTTTGGAAATTTGGGTGATGGAACAACATACTGGTTTAAAATAAGATGGTTGATTAGTAGATTGGATATATGTTTTGCTACAAGACATTGGCTGGTACTTTTTTTTTTTTTTAATTATAAAATTCAAATTTTATATGACCTGATATTGAACTTTTATTTTATTGATTTCTTGTTTTAGAATTATATATAGACTAATTAATTTAGTGATATATTTTGCAAAAAACTATTCATTTTGAGCTGATATTTTGCTATGTTACTTGTTATTTTGATGGATGTTTATAGGTTTCTTGGTTTAGAATGATATATACTTTTTGCTGTTGTTTCATTATTCAATTGTTATTCAAATATATGTGCGCTTTCGTTTTTCCATTGGGCAGGCGTATGTCCTTGAGAAATGTTGGACTAGTGAAATTTTGTGATTTAGTTATCCACAATTGTACTTAATTGTTTATGTAGGAAGATCAAAAGGTTGTCAGGAAACGGAAGACAGAACTTGGGGGAGCTTTCTCTATTGCAAGTTGCATTCTTTTTATTGGTTTGTTAGCTGCGTGAGTGATTAATTTTACTTACAACTATGTTATATGCAATTTCATCCATTTTTGAGATTACTCACTAGGTCCCATGGAAATCTTGATATATGACATAGTATTGGACTATTACTCAAACTATCTGAATTACGTAGTACCATTTAATGAAAATGAAATATAAGGAATTCTGAAAACGAAATCAATGCTAATAGGGGTACTGAAGGTGTAGACGTGGTGTCTGTGAGTTTCTGTTAAAACAGATGATCACAATTGACAAATAGGTAACTTTAAGATGATTTTTTTCTTAGGAAATGGCTGAGCAGAAGTATTGCAATTGGCATGGGATGCATATGGTTTAAGTAGAGCTGACAATATTGACCTGTATTTGTGAAAATGAGTCATTTTGGGTTCTACTTAATTTCTAATGTGTTTAATAGAATAATAGGTGATGTTAATTATAAACTGTAGGGGAAAAAGATCAAACAGTATAAAAGTCGCCGAAGGTGTTCTTAAGTGTTCACAACCTTTTCTAAATCATTTTTATTCACAACATATCAATAACATATTTGTATATCCAGAGTTAAGATATAATTTATTCTAGAAACTCATGAGAAATATACAAAGAAGTTTTGATGGGTCAACCCGGCCCGTTTCAAGTTCAACCTTCATACTTATGTAGTAATTCTACCCAAACCCATTTTGACATGTTAATGAATTAGTTTGACGTCCCTCACAGGTTACTGTACCAAATCATATCAAAGAAAACCATAGAGGTGCGTAGTGTTAGAGCAGCAAATGCTCCCGAATTAACATCATTTAGCAATGATATGGAATTCAACATAACCACCATTTCTAGCATGAGTTGTTCCAATCTCCGCGGTCCCGGTACTTTACTCACTGGGAATCCTGGTTTTTTGGATTTTAGAACCGCACCCCTATCTACTATTGCGAACTTTTCTTGCCACAACACTACAAACGGGCCATTGGTGACTCTAAAATGCAACAACTGTCGACTTATTCGTGACAATTTCTATACTTCATGGCAGTTTCTTGATCTTCCAAATATGCCTGCAAGTGCTGTCGGTTTTGAGTTCAATATATCAGCAATGGACCCTCTACACAAAAAGCATGTGAGTTTTGTGAGTGGAATTTTGAAAAATGGGAGCAATAAGGGTGAAGAGTTTGTGACTTTTAGAGGGAGTGATCCGAATATTTTGCAATTTAATTTGTGTCCTCGAATTTATCGTAATAAGCATGACCTCAAACTCATCCAGCCTTTGTTTCACGAGTTCCTTCCGGGCTCTTCTTTTGATGAGAGAAATCAGCTGCGGGCTTCTCTAGAGAATTCGAGCAATGGGCTTGTCAACATCACATTAAATGTCAATTTTCTTTCGTTCTACATTATTGAGATCGATGATCAGAACATTATGGGCCCAGGTGAGTAATCTACCTAGACTACTTGTTTATGCTATATGGTGAAATAGGCAGTTCGGGTAACTTGTCAAAACATGTACATTTTTGGAACGAGTTGAGTTGGGTTGACCCAGAACACTTATTTTCCACACTTTAGAGATAAATTATTATAACCCAAATCAACTCATATATAAGTAAGTGGTTTTTATTGCCTCCTCTAGATTGCTAACTTTTGGTGTTGATATAGCGTCATACTTGTAATTACTATGAGATTTTTCTTGGTAGTAATCCATTGTATTGTTTTTCCAAGCATGCAGTTGGCTTCCTTGCTGATTTGGGTGGCCTGTATTGTGTCAGTATCTCTCTTTTCTTCTACTTAATGTTGCAAGTATGTTTCTTATTCATTTAGTAACACTTGCTTTTTCTCCACATCCTTAAATGAAATATATTACTAGTATGTTTTTCAATTTTAAATTGATAAATGCAAGGTACATATGAAACCTATATGTGTACGTAAACTTTCCATGCTACTTTTCTCATAGTTCTAGTATTACTATGACATATGAAACCTATATGTGTACGTAAGAGAACCACTATATCAACCACTAGCATCATCCAAATGGTCCTAATTTAATTCCCTTTTAGTTTGAATACAGATTCAAGAAGTTCCGTTACGAGGACATCATAATGAGAAGTATTAGGAATCGTCAGAAAGCACAAGAACGTTGGGACAAGGTAAATTTTCAAAATTAAAGTATCTATCTAGAGGGGTCAATTTTAACCCATTTACTTATTAATGAATGGGTCAGTTGTTTTTGTTTTTTAAAAATATCTTTTTCTTCTTTTTATTTCAATGGGTCAGATGGGTCAAACATCACCCAAGTCTAATATTATTGCGTACATGTTACAACCTCCTTACATTTTATATTCAGAGATCTTTTAGATTCTTAATGTTGAAATAAAAAAAAATTTTGTGCATTAATTATTTTGTAAACCTGTTTAATGAACAAAAAAGTGCTTACAACTCAACCCAAATCACCCGTTTTAACCTCACTCACATAACCAGTTTCATCCCGAACCCATCTTGACTCGTTACCTGAACGACCTTCCCGATCCACCCATTTTGCCACCTCTACACTTCATGTTTCTCTAATTCGTGGAGTTTGAACTGTTCTATTTCAATTCTGTTTTTTGGTCTGTGATTTTATTAAACTAGTTGAGGAAGTACGTGAGTTTTACATGGGGTCGTGGCTCATCCTCAAATGAAGATGGAACCGTTGTGGAAATAGCATGCTGCTCAGGATCATTAATCAAGTCACAAGGAAATGAAGGATCATCTAAACGAAGGCGACGTATAAGAAAGGATTCCATCAGTTTTAACATGAAAGTTAGCAGACCCGATGAGAAGGCATATATTTTACTAATGTTATTTTCTTTTGGCTAATTTCTTTATTTTGAAATTTCTTGAATTTGTATTATCAAAATTTTACTATTACAGAAGTGCAGTCCAGAGCAAGTTCAAACCGAAGGTGTTGCATATTGTTTTGCTAATTCTGCATCAATGCCTGAGGACGTATTCCCGTGCCAAGTAAGTTGCACCAAATTCTATATTTGTGAAAAGACAGAAATAAAGTGCAAGTTTATTTATGTGGCCTTAAAATAATTTTGAAGACACTTTATATAAGTTTATATATTTGGTACGTTCCTTACATTCTTATCTCATAGATCCTATTTCTAGTAAAAAGCTTCCATTTTTGTAAAAAATTGCCCCTACACTTTTTTCTCGAGTTTGGAGAGAATAGAAAAAAATGTATGCTATTTTGTGTGTTTTCAAGTTGGAAAGGGTTAAGGTTTTTAGTTATATCTTACACCCTTGAATTAAAGAGAAAGAGAATGAAATCTAACAATTTACAATTATAACTAGGATTGTTTTTCGTCAAAAATTTATAAAGCAATTTTTTGATTTTACATTTATGCAATGTAAATTCTATTAAACTTGTGGAGAAGGAGAAACTCTCAGTATGAATTTAGTAACGCTATAATTTCAGTATAACATGAATGGATATCCGTATATGAAATAAGTTTGCCGGTGAATTTAATGCGATTTAATGAATGTATAGTCGTGCAACATGATTTAAATTTGTGTTTCGCTGCATACCGTGGGTACATTGCTAGTAGAAATGATGAGAACTTGGGAAGTCCAAGAGTTTGCATACTTACAATCATTCTATCTCCAGGTGGTGCAAAATGAGGTGTCGCTTGATGAGAAACATGAGAAAGAAAATGCTACTGTTTCCTTGTATAAAGGAGATGCACCTAGGCGACAACCCATGGCTTCTGCTAATGACATACCTTTCCCACCTTCATTAGGTAACCACCATATTATTTCAAGTTTCAACGTTTTTTTGGGATACCCAATAGTAGCTGAAAATTTCCATTTTGTGGTTAATTTTCTATCTAATACCAACTTTTGACTACAAAAGATGCAAGTTTTTTCAGTTAAGTACTTTTATACCTTAATCGTCAAACAAATAATTCAGGGGTACTTTTTGTGTCGTCTTTGGCCGATAAGCCCGGGTTTGGTGTAACTTAACACGATTACATATTTTAGTGGCCCTCTCTTTGATGTTTTTGTCATTGGGGTAGGTGTTAGTGATTTTATGTATTTTCATATGAGCAGAAATAAAACCTGATTCAGAAGTAAGTGCTTTGGAAATCCAGAAAAGTCTTCAAAACTTGTATGAATACAATGTGATGCTTCGAGAGGAGTTAATTACTGCTCAATCTATGCTTCACACTTTAACGTCAAATGCTTCTACATCGAGGCAATGATAGTGTGCAATTGATCGTATATTCATATCCGTTTTACATCAGTTCCTACAAGAGTTCTCCAAATTTTTATCACATGGATAGAAAGGTAATTGTAGCATTTAACTTGTAAATGGCTCTTTGGCTGACATGTAAGATTGGGTTAGGGTGTTCGTTATTTTTTTGTATATGGTGACGCTGAATACATATATGTTGTTATTCATAACGTTGATGAGATGTATATTGTCACGATTCGTATATATCCATGTGTCGAACAATTGTTTACTTTTACTTCACTTGGACCTTTTTTACACCACCACTACTGAAACCGTAAAAACTCAAGAATAGATAATAAGAAGGAAATTATTCGCACCACCGTTTTGTTATTTATTTAACTGGATTGCCTTCAACATCTTAACGATACATAATAAGCTTTTTAAGGTCTTTGGAACCACAGAAGAATGATCCGGGTGTACAGATAATTCGAATCTTGGTGTTTGATTGTGGTCAAGCTTTTCGATGCCATGTGACAACTCAACAAGGGGCCGTTTATCATTTTTATAAGGTAATTGTCCAAATATGTACAAGTTACTTGCAATTATATAACAGAAGGCGTTAGAGTAATTGGTGAGCAAAAAATTGTTATTTGTTTCATATACCAGATAGATAGTTAATGTTGATAATAATAATAATAAATATTAGATAATTAATGTTGGACTGTTGGAAAAGCTTCAGTCACTGTATACATCAAAATAAATCATAGTTCTAATTTTTTTGACAACAAAGGAAATGCTAACAAATGTATTTACCATTATTGTAAACAAGTTCATAGCTTGTGTTCTTGCTTTTCTGTGTTGCTGCTTTGAAATGTGATTCCCAGAAGAGACAGATCCTGCTGCAATAGATCTGCATTCTTGAACTGAATACCAACGATGCCAGCTTCTTTTGCAGCTTCTATGTTTTTTAACCTGTTGTAAAGAAAACACAAAAGAATCATTACGTGCCTGTGAGATGTTAAACTCATGTACTAGAGTGAGTTCGTAAATGGCTCAAAATAGGTACTTTATTGAGCGGGTTAAAACAGGTTCAGTTGGGGTTGACCCAAAACAGTTTTTGACCAAATTTTTAGATTTATACTCCGTAATAGATACTTACCATGTCAAATTTGACTGGGAAATTATATTTTTCCAATACTAGTTTGATTTGATTTGATTGATTAAATAAAATGATATTAAAGGGGTTTATATGCAATAAAAATTCAGTTGGGGGTGGCTTCAACCCGTCCCATTTTAGCTATCCTTTACTGTACTCGTTTGAAATTTTAGCTTTCAACACATTTTTATAGTAATAGGGCTGAAATTGCCATCTCTAGATAAAATCATAAAGACTCTTGATGAAACATGATATATAAATGTAAATATAGGCATATATATGCATACATTTTGACAATGTAGAATATTAGAGACTAAAATACCTGTCATCAATAAAGACACAATTTTGTGGCTCGATATCTAGGTGCTTCACAACTTCTTGATAGAAAAGAGGATCTGGCTTTCTTTTTCCTGAATTTAGAGACGATGGTAGTCAGATGTAGCATTAAACAAGAAAAGTACTACTTGTGTGAGTTACAAATTAAGATGTGAACATTCACAAGAATATCGTTTCCACTAAATTTATATCTACCAGAATGCATGATGTGAGAGGAACATAATCTCAGAAAGCAAATAATAGTAGGTGAATCATATTTTATTCGTACCAAGTACACATGAACAAAACGTCCAAGATAAGTAAGAGGAAAGCTTCAGTTTGTCCTCAATCATTCTGTACCTACAAAACAATAATCAATTCCAACTCAAAGAAATCATGAACTAGACTCATCAACAATTTTGATCACTGGACCAAATTCTCTTATTCAACATAAGAAAAAAATATAGCAAATATTATACTTGATTCACAAGTATGTGACAAACCTTGCAGTTCAGCCATACCATATTGGGTAATTTGTAAAAGCATGCATTTCATAGCCATTATCTTTCAGTGCCCACAGAAGTTCTTCAATGCCTTCTAAATACGAGTATCCTTGCCATATACAACTTTTGAGGCCTGAAAAAAGAATCAAATGTCATTACAAAGAGATTACAAATTGCGGAAACAGCTTTTGACCTGTTTAACCTCTTCAACGCTTTTAACCCAAATTGAACCATTTCTGTAAAAATGAGGTAAAGTTGTTCCCACTACTGAAAAGGTTAGAAAAGGGATCTTAAGCTAAATAGGCCGCGAAAAAAAAATTATTATCCACAAAGATATAGAAACAAGTTACATCGATAAGAATTGAAACCAAAAAACTTATTTTGGCCAGCCCCACGATGTTCGGATATGTAAGAGTGTTAAATACACACGCGCTGAGGAAAACTGCTTTACGGAGTATTAGATAACAGGTACATAATATTATCTATTCTACCTTCCAAGTCAAAATTTCTTCCATCCTTAAAAAATATCCTTGCTAGTTCCATCTGGAAAGAAAAAATGCTTTATATATAAATCACGGAGGCAAAATTATAAGCGAATCAAAATATTCTATGCATTTTGAATAACTCAAAAATGCTACTTTTGTACCGGTGATATATTCAAATGATATGTACATGGTGTATGTTTTCTGCCAATGATCAATTGTTATTAATCGAGATCAATCAGGATTTTAATTCAAAGTTTTGACAATATAAGGTGTATGAAGTGCAACTATATTTCAAAAGACCAAAACCTGAAAATAACAATAATAACAATATGAGTAAATGTCCAACCATACCTCATCAATGTGACCCTTTTCAAACTCAATCCACGCTGTCGGATGTTTGCAGTCTAATAGTTCCTTCATCGACATTCTGAATAAAACATTTCAACTTTAATAAAAGAGTGATAAAATCGTAACAATTAAATCTAACAAAGTAGTTTTAAGAATAGCTGTTTAAAACATTCATCTTTTGAAACCCTCCCAATTTTTTAGACAACGGTCTTAACACTTAACATTATCTTTTCATACCTTCCAGTTTGTATCCTCGTAACCAAACACCCCCTTATTCTTTCCACCCTACATAATAAATCAACACAACTCACAATCTTCATCGCACCGGTAATAAGCTAGTTAATTTCTATACTAATTAGAATTTGTCAAATACTCAAACAATTGATTATCTGGTAATCACACCTTCAAAAAGCCTAATTTATATAATCACTCTCAAAACGGATAGCCAAACATACCCTAAATTGTTTACTTCAGTTTAACTAACTCAATTTATTCCCAATTCAACAAATTTAACAATCTACTACCTACAATTAGCTAAAATTTCTGCTTACACCAATCCAAAATTCCTCAAATTTTGGAATCAATACATACATACATACATATAGAGGAATTTGATTTAGAAATAGTGACAGTTAATTGCGTTAATCAAATCGAACTTTACGTAACAACTGGATCATAATTCATTAATCCTGAAGCTGAAACGAGTAATTACCCAAAAAATGCAGGGATATCATGATAAAAAGGATCGCGAACAATTGTGTCCATTATATCGAATAGCAAAACTGGAAGCTTTCGTTTATTGACGGCGGAACCGCCGCCGGCTGCGGCGGCGGTGGCGGCGGATCCGACGTGGAGAGCCGTTTTGGTTGTTGAAGATGATTTGAAGATGAATGGGAAGGTGGTGATTGCTTGATGATGATAGGATTTCAATGGTGGTAGTATCAAAGCTGCTGCCATTGATTTTTTGTTTTTATTTTTATAATTCTTTCTTTTGTACTTTCTGGTTTTTGAGTAACACAATTTATCTTGTTCTTTTGTTAATACTCCTATCTAATCTAATTTCAAGTTTAAATTGATGATGAAAATTAGGGTTTGTTACTAAAATGCCCTCTCTAGTCTCTACATGATCACCTAATTTATTTATTTTCTATTTTTTAAGTTTAGTTTAGGTTTTATACGGAAATACTGTAGTTTTTTAAGTTAGTTTTTAGGGTGAGGTTGAAATGAGAATATAAATTTTTGAGAGAACGTGAAAACCAATAAGAATGCGATACGTGACATAAAATTTCATTTTCCCCATGTTTTTAAAAATTATATAACTCAAGAATGGCTTATTGAAAAATTATAAAAATCGCATCATAAAAATCAACATTTTTTTTTCTTCGATTAGACATCTCACAAGATATACTTTCGATGATTTTTTTTTTGGGGTTTTACAAACTGTACAAAATTAATAACACATGTGTTACTTGCTGGTATCGTTGTGTTACCTGATGGTATCATATGTGTTACCTGATGGTATCACATGTGTTACCTGATGGTATCACATGTGTTACTCGTTTTCAAAACCCATCGAAAAACGAAACAAAAAAGTTCGTCGAAAGTATACCTTGTCACATCTCTAATCGAAAAGAAAAAAAACTATGATTTTTATGGTGCAATTTTTATGTTTTTTCTACTTACTATTTGTGAGATATTTATTTTTTAAAAACGCAGAGAAAAATGGGTTTTGTGACATGTAACACATTCCTATTAGTTCTTTCATTCTCACTTAATGTTGTACTAATTTAAACCTTACTCCTAATTTTATTTGATTGTGTTTAAATTTGAACAATTTGAATTGACATGATTTTCCTCAAATTATGACCTGCTAAGACGAGTGTTGTAACACCCCCAAATTCACTGTTTAGCGGAAGCAAGCTTTGGGATGTTACTAATCAAGTATCAACAGCACAAAAATAAAGCAAACGACATCTATATGCAACGTATGTAAAATAGTTACATTTAAATGTTTGAAAACATAGAGTTTTCGGTTACAAAAATGTAGTTCCCTAGAGCCCACGCGTATAGCGGGAGATTCTATTACATAATCATATTATACAAAAGATAATGCCAAGAATCTCCGTTAGATGCAATGTAGAAATCATGCGACTCTAGCTAGTGTCCAGGGGTAATCCTACTCCGTCTGTGTACCTGAGATACAAAGCTAAAAAGTGTCAACCAAAAATGTTGATGAATCTTACAGGTTTAGTAATAAGTAATCATTATGAACCACAAGTATGTACCAGAGTTGGTAACCGGCAAGTAAGTAATCAAGTAAATCAGTAAGTCGTCACAAATGCTATGAGCTCACAAGTTGAAGCTTAACAGTGTAGTATGAATTGGTACAATCAAATACCGCATCATGTACCCCCGTGAGTGCTATCCGAACACTCATATATAACAAATACTAATATGTCTGTTTCTACGGTGAAATCCGTGGCAGTGCTACTACCCCAGGCAGGGATTGTCAGTCCCAAATGGATCTATTTACTAGTAACCGCGCTTAAGTCCATAACTAACAACTTATGATAGGAGGCTTTCAGTGGATAAAAAGTACTCATGCAATGTGTGTAAAAAGTAGTGTATCAGTCCAGTACATTGTGTTCATACGTAAAACAGTAGCATGTATCTCACCCCAATAGAAAAAATAGTAAAAGTGGGGCTGTAAGACTCACCTGAGTCTAGCAAGTATGTAGGTGAAATCAAGTAAGTAAAGCGGATGTAAGTCCGTAGGCGTGTCGGATGTAAGTCCGTATATCGGTTCTCAGAACCCTGCAACCTTCTGGCGTCCGAAACGCACAAGGTTGTAAGTAAGCAAGTAAATAAGTTGGTGTCTTAAAAGACCACCCATGCTAGTCGTCCACTCAACTAGGAAATGTCCAAGTGTTTGTTTAGTATTTCGTTTGTAGTTTGAAAACAAGTATGGCCCGTTGGTGACGATTTATAATAATAGTCCGAAAGTGTTATTATTATATGTATCGTTGTATGTGAGTATTCGACACTTAGTGCAAAAAGTATTTACAAGTTCTTAGGTGACGGGGGTCCGGGGGCAGCGCCCATGGCTGGGGTCGAGCTGCCAGGTCAGCTTGGAAAATTTTTATTTCTACTACATTGCTTTATTAAAAATCGCATCTGGAATTTAAATTCAGAAAAATCGACTAAGGTTGGCCGCGGACTGAAATGGCTGTGCGAACTGAGTTCGCGATGCGAACTGAGATTGGACTCGTAAGACATAGTGGGTTCGCAAGTCTCGACTCACAGGTCTCGACTCGCAGGACAGGTCGATTCGTAGTTCAACCCGCAAGTCAGTTCGATTCGCAGTTTGACTTCGTGAGTCCAGTTCTTAGTGGGTGAATCTCGACTCGCAAGTCGAGGTCGACTCACAACCCTTGACTTGCGGATAAGTGTGCGAATTGAGTTAGATCTCAGCTTGCGAGACGAGCTGTCAGCGATTTTTAGATGGGTTTCGATTTTTAAAGCATTTTTAGCGGGATTTTCGGGCATAATCTTGTTGAGTAAATGTTCTAGCATGTAAATAAAAGCTTTACAAGTAATTTAAAAGAGTTTAGAAGTCTCATACCACGGAAATGAAAACGAAGAAGATGAAGATGAAGAGCTCGGGATGGTGATCTTTTCTCCCTGAATCCACTCCGCGAGATGATGAGTTTTTGGTGACGTTTTTGGGTGGTTTTGTGGCTGCGCTTTGAGAGGAAAAGAGAGAGGAGAGAGTGTATGTGTTTGTGTTTGGTGTAAATGAGATGGAAGTGGGGAAAAATGGGATTATAAGGGGTGGATCGGTGGGTTGAGTCCGCGGGTCGGGGCTGACCCGTTTGGGTCTTGGCACGCGTGGTTGTGTTTCCGAATTTTGTATCACGAGTTGTAGTCGGTTAAATCCCGTAGTTGTTTAAATGTTATTTCGCGTTATATGTTAAAGTGTATCCAAAATATTTTTAGCCGAAGTATTTTATCAAGATACTCCATTTCAAGTTATGAAATTACAAAAACATAATTTTTGTTATAAATCGCTCGTTGGGGTGCGTTTCGTCCCGTAGGATATGTTTTAAACAATACGAAATTCGTGTAATTTATTATCGTAATATATTATAGTAAATAATGTTTGTTTGAATAATTCCACATTATTTATAAATTTTGTCACCAACGTCAATATTAAATAGTGTCAGACCTCGTCCGGTTCATAAGTGTACGATTTAAATCAAATCGCGTAAGCGTGTAGGTAATTACACCAAAATGTCACATATATGTAGAATATTACAAAACTAAACACATGTAATTACAAGTAGTTTAGGCACTAATTATAGTCCTAAATTGGCGGGTGTTACAAGTGCTAACGGTTTTGTCAGTTTGGGAATCACAAGTGTCGCCCAATTGACACCGTTGTCATGGCCTTGTCGGTTTGTTTCGTCGGTGGTCTGGCGTCGATATGACGACAAAAGGGAGACGAGTTTGTGGGGTCGCGCGAATATTTAATGTATTTTTATTTTTTGTTTAATATATTTTAATGTAGGTATACTGGTAAATGTGAGGCCAAAAATTGAAGTGACATGGTCATTGTTGGTAATGTTGTGTCGGTTGTGTGTCGATTTTGGGTGTGCTAATGTGGCGCAAAACTGCCACAAGTGACGAAAGAAGTGTCGAAACCCTTGTTAGGAGTGGTCTAAAGGTATACTTTTAACAACATTAATTGTCAACTCCGAGTTGAATGTTGAACCCTACCCCTCAAAATCTTATCTATGTTAAACTCTAGTGTTCAATTAAACACCGAGCAAAAGGAAAACAACAACTTATCCTAAGTATATCTTCTTTCAATTCAGGGGTGGAGTTAGAAAAATATTTTTTAAGAGGGTGAACGCAAATATATATATATATATATATATATATATATATATATATATATATATATATATATATATATATATATATATATATATATATATATATATATATATATATTTAATGTCAAACATCGATAACACCATTAAATACATTATTTTTACAATTTTAAAGCCGCAAATATTGAAAAATACTACTAACATTAAATTTTCACAAAATTACACGGGTCGTCCCTGTGGTTTGCAAAAAATTACACTGGTCGTCCCTGCAAGTTTTTGTTGACATTGATCATCTCTGTGGTTGCACTTTGTTTCACTGGCAGTCCCTCTCACTAACGGACGTTAGCCAACACCGTTAAAACTCGTCACGTGCACGGCATGTGAGGGTATTTTGGTAATTTCTCGCACCCTTTTCCAATTAATACTCCATCTACCACCATCTACCCCACAAAATCAAACCCGTTGCATACACACATACAGTCATACACACAGGTTGCATACACTGATACACACATAGACACAGTTCGTTAAAACCCTAAATCAAAAACCTTCAAACGGCTAAATCGAAATGGTGAATCGTTAGTCCTATTCTTTTCTTCGTCATCAATTTTTTTCATCCTAACCCATTACTCCTTAACGACTCCTCGTCATCATCTTCACAGTCACCAATCGATTGATTTGCGAGTTTTCGATGAATTTTACAAACGATGATGGAGGTGCCATAGATTGTTAAATTAAACACCTATGACCTGAAATGGTTTTATCGGCGCCGCAAGGTGACGAGCCAGAAGACCTCTGGCCGGAAATTCGGTTTTCCAGATCGTTTATTTGACCGGTTTTCTTCTTCTGGTTTGATGGTGGTGGTTCCATGGTCGTGGGTGTTTCATTGCCGGACTGATGCTGAGGATGGCGACCACTGTTTTGTCGCCGCTCCGCCGTATGGCCACCGTATTCATCGCCGATGAGGCGGTGATGAACTCGACGTCGACAGCCACAAAGAGTCAGAGACTACCACAATCATCACCATTAGTTTTAAAGAAGGTGCCGGTTGTTGCCAGTGACCAGATTAAAAAATGAGTGGATTTTCATGTCATCAAACGGTGGTGATTTATTTGTAAAGAGGAAGATGATAGATGTGTGGTGGTTGTGTTTTTTTATTTAAAGAAAATAATGAAAAATGAATATAATGGAAAAAGTCATGGTAAATTACCCTAATACCCTCACATGTACGGCACATGTTTTACTTTAACGGACATGATTAACGGTCGTTAATGAGAAGGACGACCCATGCAAAATTTAGTAACCACAGGGATGACCAATGTCAAAAAAAACTTGTAGGGACGACCAGTGTAATTTTTTGCAAACCACATGGATGATCCGTGTAATTTTGTCTTAAATTTTTTTTACCTTATGTAAATTTTAAAGAGGGGACGACTGTATACACGGCTCTCGGCTTGTCCTCGCCCTGCCGTTCATAAGTACCTTTCATAAATACCTATTTAAGAGCCATTAATCAAACTATTAAATCTCATAATGAACTAGACCCTCCTCATTATTTAAGAGTGTACTACATTTCAAGACTTGACTCCTACGATGGACTTTAATTTTCATTGTAAGTTGCTCTTCAAGTGAACTTGAAAAGTTAAAAGCATGTGACATTTCAAAAGTGAGCATTGAGTGAACTTCTTATCATCATAAGGAAACTTAACCAAAGGATCGGAGATGATCGTTCAAGCTCTATTTTTTTTTTTTCCTTCATGGACTTTAATTGGTATATTAAATGCATTAAGTGTAAAAATGAAGTTATGGTAATTAAAAGCTGCCTTAAATGTACATATCTTTAATTATGTGTTAAATGTTTCTGAATAATAAGTGATGGAAGGATGTCATACCTGTATCATGAGTAATTCAAGGGGAGTGATCCGTACACCACTAACTATGCTTCATGGTATTGTAGAGTACAACATTGTAAAACACAGTTAGTGGTGTATGGATAGTTTTTGATGGTGTACGGATCATCGCCCAATTCAATATCACACAAAGTTACAATGTCCAAGTCTAACTAATTCTGCACATCTAATTAAACACAACAGATGGAGAATGAAAAACTGATAGCTAGGAGCTAGGAGATGGCTATTTATGACTTTGTGCTTTGGATCAATGTCAAAAAGAGATCACATCCTTCTTGCACCTGTTTTCGCTTTATTTTGTAATGCGCAACATGGTTTGAAATATTCGAGAAACTTTTTTGTAAGGCAAGTACTCATACATGACACCCACGAATACATACATTATTTATCCTAAATCCTAATCCCGAACTTATACACACATGCATGGTTGTAAGACCACTCAATACCCATATACCAATGAGCATTTGGTACGTAATACTCAAGAATCTTGAAGCTGGGGGAGTAGAACAAAGAAGTTCGAATCACAAAGCTATACTATTTCAACTTCTGTATGTAAATTACTAAATTGCAAATAAATATAAACCTAATGCCATCAATCTATGTATGTCATCTAAAACGCTCAGGGGCGTGTCTAACAGATGAATATCAAGCGAATGTCAAAAACAAGTTGCAACGTATTGGGTTGATCCACCAACATCTTGCATAAACATGAATCGGGTTTGTGATTGTATCTTAGCATGATCAAAAGTCATGGTTAACAAAATACTTAAAAAAACTATACTTCTTGATTATAATCTAACTAGATTTATGAGTTTTTGACCATTACTAGTGTAGACAAAAGTCAACCTTGGGAATTAATACACATTTATATACCCAATCCAAGTTGGAACCAGAGTCCACAAAACATACAAAACCAACCACAGAGAAACTTGTGGACACCTACAACTCTTTGGAAGTTGTCTCAATCAAAACTCACATGGGTTGTGATTGACGTTAACATCAATGCCATGCTGACCAGTTTTATAAGGCACCCGAAAACAACTCCAATTTAATGGGCCAAGTGAAATTTGCCTTAACCATTCATACATGTCTGAAATATCTAAAAGTTCAAAAGCAAGCATTTAGCCCTTCGTTTCGACAACAAAGAAATCATCTTTGACGATTTTCCATCCCTTCCGTTATCTAAATCTTCTTTATAGCAAAACATACGAGTAACGCACGGTCTGTTATTCTTATATAAAGAATGATAAAGAAAAACATGTTTGAACATGTAAACTTGAGCCAAATGGTTACAAAATTGACGAAATATTAGAATAAACAAATGAGAGTATACATATACAATAATGGTTCCATAAAGTAGGTGGGTTTAATAACTCATGGTCCTGCCCAACTTCAATTCACGCATTAATAAACAAAAACATGCATTAGATTTAATTTTGGTAGGTTTGAGTATCAGTGAGCTCAAGTGTGAATCACATATCAATCTTTGATATCGTTTATCTTAGTTAAAATATGCATGATTGACCAAACTGATACACATCTTGAAACTGCGTGTTGAAAGTGATTATGTAAATATCAATTACTTAGATTACTGAGAATTCAATAGCGATAATGTGATCTTTGAGAACAGAGACGATCAATAGCACAAGTGAGACTGAAAACGAGAAGAAAATAAATACTACAAGTTATTCTAGAAGTTAGATTATGCAATCTTGAGCACAATCGGCGCACTTCAACCCTGCTAGACATTGCAATAAGAACTAAAGAAAGATCAATATGCATGTTAGTACCGTGAGTTTGGCTAACTAGGTGCTATGTCGCACGTTTCATAGTTCGGGGTAGTGGAACAACTATACACCCAATTTAGGATGCTAATTCGCGTTTTGAACTTATAGGGAATGGAACTCAACCTCTTATATATGGGTTTACATGATTTCCATATTTTTAGGAATCACAAGTCTATCTCATAAACCAAAGTTTCCCTTACATTAAACCAAAGGCAACGCTCAAGCACTACTAATAATTATAACTCTCACCTAACCTATTCAATATACCTACAATAATAACATATAATTTAAAGGCATCCCACATGCATTACCCAATGTTTTAGCAACGAAAAGATACAACAACACAACCCATATATATCGCTTGTACTTGGACCTACCCATTAATGTATGTACAAACACATTGCATTCTCCCATGTTAGACCAAAGCAAAAATGAGTATGAAACAAGTGATGATGCAAGTACCAATACTCAAAAAGTGTTTATCCAAATCCAAACAACAAAAATCATCAATCAGAACAACATCATTCAATTATTTTCGTTGATCGTTTATATCAACTAATCAATGAGGATCACACGACTCTTTTTAGGAGGCAAACATTAGGCCTTCTAAATGAGAGCCGTCATTCTAATATGCAACATTAACTAATTCATGACATCTCTAACAATGTTTGCTCATACCCACAAGCGTTACCTGTTATCAGCGTTTTTGCTAGATAAGGCCATATGCTACATTGAATAACAACATACTTGGTAGATTTCACAACATTTTGTTTAATCATCCAAAAAAACTAAATACAAACTAAGATTCTCATTATAACAATAGTAACAAATGGTAGTAAAAATACTAATCCTAGTAATATATAAAGTAATTACTTGATCACATTAACCATAAATCCAATCAAAAGACCCTCTTTAATCAAACTAAAAGATTAGGGTCTAAATTAAAGATGACATCTCATGCAATTACAAGTCTTTGGGGTAAATGAACAGAACCCAAAAGGTCTATTTGGGATATTGCAATTGATAGCATAGCAACAAGGAGATGGTAAACAATACCCTTTACCGCCGCCAGCACCGGCGGCGGCGCAGCAAGTACACAATGAACATATCTGAAAACTGCTCAGTTTCCGGCGGCTGTCATTTAACACCAACCTCATCATTCCACCTTTTCCAGGATCTATCCACGGAACCATCGTCGTCTCCGCCTCCGTTCCGTTCTCCGGCGCCGCCGCTACCACCGCCGTCAATTCATTTTCCTGAAAAATTATAAAAATCAACCCGTAATTTAATTTTTGTTGTTGGTAAGAGATACCCACAATAAATGAGGTATGGGAAATGAATAAAGTAATGTGCTTCGAAGACTTACATCGGAAAATTGAGCTCCGGCGAGAAGAATGAAGAGAGAAAATAGAACCCAATAAAGAAACATTTTTTTCTTTTGAGAGGAAAGAAAATTTAGTGTGATTCGTTGAAGGTGGGAAAATTAAATTCTTGGATATTTTTGTGGGTTGAAGTGGAATTGATATAATTTGGAAGAAATTTGGGAAATGGGGGCTTTTTTGATTTTGGTGACAAATTTGTAGGAGATGATATATGTATGTGTGTATTATTTCCGTGGAATTAATGCTAGTGTGGGTGAACGCAATGATGTCAAAAGGGTTTAAACAAATCAGAAGAAATGTAGGAAAATTTTGAAACATATTACCAATCCGAATGATGATCGAAATTGACTGAAATCGCATGTGTCACTTTAGTGTCACGTCAACTTTTTATTTTATTTTTTTATTGACCGACCCTTACCATCAGTTACACGGTCACTTTAAATTTTAAATTCTACATTTACCTATTTACCTTCAGTTATATACAAAAAAAAATAATAATAAAAATAACGATGCGTCGGATATCCTACGCACCAAACCGACGTAACGTGCCATCGACGACGGCTCCGTCAGTTGGAACAGACGAGAAAGAGACGGAAATGATGCTAGGTGTAACACCCCCAAATTTAATGATTTGCGGAAGCATACTTGGGTGTTACTAATCAATATACAAAGCACAAGATATACAGCAAACGACCTCTAAATGAGACGTTTTGTAAAATAATTACATTTCATAATTAAATCGTTTGAAAACATATAGTTTTCTTTACAAAAATATGTAAGCCTAGAGTCCGCGTATGTGGCGGGAGATTCTATTACATAACCATAGTTACAAAAGGTAATGCCAAAGAATCTCCGTTAAATGCAGTTTGGAAATCATGCGACTCTAGCTAGTAATCCTGGAGTGATCCTACTCCGTAAGTGTACCTGAGAATACATGTTAAAAAGGGTCAACCAAAATGTTGGTGAATCTCACAGGTTTATCAGTAAATAATCCGTTTGAACACAAGATTTCATCAGTAGTGCCCGTAGGCGTATATCAAGTATTTGCAAATCTCGCAAAAGTAAAGAAATCAAGTTATACCGTTGCCATGAGGCTCATAATCGAAGCTTAACCCGTAAATAATCAGTTGCTCCCGTGACATGCTCGAAATTGAGCAAGCATAAGTAACGAAATAATAGTCGCCCGTTTATACATAACGGTTCGTGGTAGCGCTACTACCCCGGGCGGGGAGGGTCATTTCCCTAATGGATCCATTAACTACTGTTCGCGCTTAAGTACATAACTAACGACATATGATGGAGAGACTTCAGTAAATAGCAAGTAACTCATGCAATTCCGTTTGGTATAGTAAACAGTTTAGTACTTGTGTTCAAGAAAAATCAGTAGCATGTATCTCCCCCAATAAGTTAAAACAGTAAAAGTGGGGCCGTAAGACTCACCTGAGTCTTTGCAAGTGCGTTTATATCAATAAACGAGTAAATAATATCAACAGCTGGTTCTCCGAACCCGTAACCTTTAAATGCCTAAACATATAAAGTTAAGTAAGTAGATGTCTCGCAAGACCATCTAGGCTAGTTGTCTACACAACTCGTTATGTCCAAGTGTTTGTTTAGTAATCCGTCTGTAGTTTGAAAACAAGTATGGCCCGTTGGTGACGGTTCGTAATAATGATTCAAAGTGTTATCATTATTTGTATCGTTGAATCAGGTTTCGTTATTTGTAAGTGTTCAACACTTAGTGTGAAAAGTATTTACAACATTTAATGACGGGGGTCCGGGGGCAGCGCCCCTGGTAGCGGGGTCCAAGGGGCGGCAGCCCCTGGCGGGGTCCAAGGGGCAGAGCCCCTGGCTGGGGTCGAGCTGCCAGGTCAGCTTGGAAAATTTTTATTTCTACTATATTGCTTTGACGAAAAACGCATCTGGATCCGAATTTGGGTAAAATCAGGTGTTAAAATCTTGATTCCGACACTTAGTAAAAATCTGAGTTTTCAAAGTTCTGTTTTGTGCGACGTTGGGTGCGACGTCGGGTGCGACGTCGGGTGCGACGTCGGGTGCGACGTCGCAGATCCTGACTGCGACGTTGAGCATGGCGTCGCTATACGCGACGTCGCAACTTAATGCGACGTTGTGACTGACGTCGCACAATGCGACGTTACGAGGGGTTGTGCGACGTTGAGGCTGACGTCGCATGGATCTGGGTCCAAATGCGACGTCGCGGTCTGTTGGCCGGAAAATGTGCCGAAAACGAGTTTTCCGGTTTCCGTTCGGTCCAAATCTTTTACCCAACCCATTTTTGGACATATCAAGACATTATAAACCATAAACAAGTAAAAATGATCAAAAACGAGAGATGTCGGGATTTGTCGGAAACTTACAAAGTGTCGGATTGAAAATCCGAAAAGATAGGAAGGTAGATCGTGTTGCGGTGGTCGTTTTCTTCCAAAGAGATGATGAGATCCAAGGTCGTTTAATATGTTTATTTGTCGTTTTTGTGAGGTTGTGGGTTTTGTGGTTAGTTGGTGGATTTGAGAGAAAAGGGTGAAAGAGAGAGAGAGAGATAAAAATGAAATGAGAAGAAAAGGTGGAGAATGGGAGGTTATCTCCCATTTTCGCTCCGCGTTCTCGCTCCGGGTGGTGTTCGTTTGCTCCGTCGTTTAAACGTTAAATAATCATTTTATATATTAATTGGTACGTTTTAAAATACAATTTATTACGCGATATTCTATTTAAATATTTTACAGTTTAATTTATATTTTAGTTATAAAATGTACGTTAATTTATTTAGTTGCGTGTTTTAACCTTTTAAATTGTGTAAGGTTCTGATTGTAAAACATGAATGAATACGAAATATTATTATAATAATATTTTTGACATCAAAGCGTTATTTAATAAAATTGGTCACCAACGTCCGTATTAAATTGAATCGAAATACATTCGATTTAAACTGCGTACGATTTAACCAAATCGCATTTTTGTATATATATTCAACAATATATATAATTCGATACATAAATTAGCCTAACACAGAACTAATTACATGTATTAACGAAGAATTAGGCACTAATTCTAGTCCTAATTTGCCGGTTGTTACATTCTCCCCCTGTTAAAAGAATTTCGTCCCGAAATTTAAGTCGAAGTCGCGTTAGGGGCAGAATCGGTGAATAAGTGGGGATACTTGAGTCGTATTTGGTCTTCCCGTTCCCAAGTGAATTCCGGACCGCGCCGCGAATTCCACCTGACTTTGACGATTGGAATACGACTTTGTTTCAGTTGTTTGACCTCACGGTCCATAATTTCGACAGGTTCCTCAACGAAATGTAGTTTGTCATCGATGCGAATCTCGTCAAGGGGTATAATAAGTGTCTCGTCAGACAAACATTTCTTTAAGTTAGAAATGTGAAAGGTAGGGTGCACGCTGCTGAGTTCAGAGGGCAGCTGCAATCGATATGCCACTGGACCTATCTTCTCGAGGATCTCAAAAGGTCCAATATACCTGGGGTTTAGTTTTCCGCGTTTGCCGAATCGGATTACGCCTTTCCAAGGCGATACCTTTAAGAGTACTCGATCCCCAACTTGGAACTCGAGTGGCTTGCGTCTCACGTCAGCATAGCTTTTCTGACGATCACGCGCGGCTTTGAGTCGGTTTTGGATTTCAACAATTTTCTCTGTGGTTTCATGTATGAGTTCAGGACCAGTGAGTTGACTATCTCCCACTTCAGTCAAACAGATCGGTGATCGGCACTTACGACCGTACAGTGCCTCAAAAGGTGCAGCTTTAATGCTGGTGTGATAGCTGTTGTTGTACGAGAACTCGCACAACGGTAGATGTCTTTCCCAATTTGTACCAGAATCAACTACGCAGGCTCGTAGCGTGTCTTCCAGTGTCTGAATAGTTCGTTCGCTCTGGCCATCGGTCTGAGGATGGTACGCGGTACTCATATCGAGACGGGTACCCAGTGATTTTTGGAGTGATTGCCAGAAGCGAGATGTGAAACGGGCATCCCTGTCAGAGATAATTGAGAGAGGGACACCATGTTGGCAAACGATTTCTTTGATGTAAATTTGTGTAAGGCGTTCCATTTTGTCGGTTTCTCTGATTGCCAAGAAATGAGCCGATTTGGTGAGACGATAGACGATCACCCAAATGGTATCGCAACCGCTTGCCGATTTAGGTAGTTTGGTTATGAAATCCATGGTAATTTGCTCCCATTTCCATTGAGGAATTTCAGGTTGTTGGAGCAATCCAGAAGGTCTTTGGTGCTCGGCCTTGACCTTGGAACAAGTTAAGCATTTGCTGACGTACAAAGCAATGTCAGCTTTCATATTCGGCCACCAGTAAAACTCTTTGATGCCGTAATACATTTTGTCGGATCCCGGGTGGATAGAATATTTGGACTTGTGAGCTTCATCCATCACCAAGTCCCGAAGGTTCCCGAAATTAGGCAACCAGATTCGGTTAGAGAAATACTTAACTCCGTTGGGTCTGATCTCGAATTGTTTATCCATGCCCCGCAAGGCCTCGTTTTTGAAGTTATCGGGTTTCAGGGCTTCGAGTTGGGCAAGGTGTATTTGGGTGGTGAGGTCGTTATGAATGGTAATACTGAGTGCCCGGACTCGGAGTGGTTTTGTTCGGTCCTTACGACTGAGAGCATCAGCAACCACGTTTGCTTTGCCCGGATGATATTTGATCTCACAGTCGTAATCGGTGAGTAATTCAACCCATCTACGTTGCCTCATGTTAAGATCTTTCTGGTTGAAAATGTGTTGGAGGCTTTTGTGGTCGGTGAATACAGTGCTGCGGGTACCATAAAGATAATGTCTCCAGATTTTTAAAGCGAACACCACGGCTCCTAGCTCGAGGTCATGAGTTGTGTAGTTTTTCTCGTGAACTTTAAGTTGTCTGGAGGCGTAAGCAATGACCTTGTCTCGTTGCATCAGCACGCAACCGAGACCTTGGTGAGAAGCATCGCAGTATACCACGAAGTCATCGGTGCCTTCGGGTAGAGATAGAATGGGTGCACTGCAAAGCTTGGATTTCAACAGTTGAAATGCCGACTCTTGTTTATCGGTCCAATCAAATTTCTTTTCCTTCTGAGTCAGCACTGTGAGGGGTTTGGCAATTTTTGAGAAGTTTTCGATGAAACGGCGGTAGTAACCGGCCAATCCCAAGAATTGGCGTACCTCGGTGGGAGTGGTTGGAGCTTGCCAATTCTTGATTGCCTGGATTTTTGACGGGTCTACATGAATTCCCTGACTGTCGATAACGTGTCCAAGGAATTGAACGGTGTTTATCCAGAACTCACACTTAGAGAATTTGGCGTAAAGCTCCTCGTGTCTAAGTAGTTCTAGGATGGTTCTGAGGTGTTGTGCGTGTTCCTGTTCGCTTCGTGAATAGATAAGGATGTCATCGATGAAAACAATAACAAACTTGTCAAGGTACGGTTTGCACACCCGATTCATAAGGTCCATGAATACAGCCGGTGCGTTGGTTAGGCCAAAGGGCATTACTTGGAATTCGTAGTGCCCGTAACGGGTTCTGAATGCGGTTTTTGGGATGTCAGCATCGCGAACACGCAACTGATGATAACCTGATCGAAGATCAATCTTTGAATAACAGCTTGATCCTTGAAGTTGATCGAACAGATCATCGATTCGAGGGAGTGGGTATCGGTTCTTGACGGTTAGTTTGTTCAACTCCCGGTAGTCAATACACATTCTGAACGAACCGTCTTTCTTTTTGACAAATAAGATCGGAGCTCCCCAAGGTGAAGAACTCGGTCTAATGAATCCTCTATCCAGGAGTTCCTGTAACTGAGTGGACAACTCCTGAAGTTCAGATGGGGCTAGGCGGTACGGTGCTCGGGCCACCGGTGCGGCACCCGGCACAAGATCAATCGAGAACTCAACCTGTCTAGGTGGAGGTAAACCAGGTAGTTCTTCTGGAAAGACTTCGGGAAAGTCTCTAACGATTGGCACATCTTCAAGTCGCTTCTCCTCCGACTTTTTCTCCGTGATGTGCGCGAGTATTGCTGGGTAACCCTTTCTCAGAAATTTTTGGGTTTTTAAACAGGAGATTAAGTTTAGTCTCGACCCACCAGTCTCCCCCTGTATGATCAAGGTACTACCGGCGGCGAGAGGAATTCGGACGATTTTATCATGGCAAACAATTTCGGCCCGGTGCTTGGACAACCAGTCCATACCCACGATGACATCAAAACTTCCTAGTTCAACAGGCATTAGATCGATTGAGAAGGTTTCGTTTGCGAGGTTTAAAGTGCAATTAGGTATCACACTACTGGTTTCTATGAGTTTACCATTTGCGAGCTCTACAGTGTACTTAACATCTAAGGCCGAAGGGGTGATATTAAGTAGTGGGCAAAACTCATCAGATATGAAACTTTTATCAGCATCGGTATCAAATAATACTGAAGCAGTAAGATCGTTGAGAAGAAACGTACCCGTTACAACATTCGGGTCTTCCCTAGCTTCCCCAGCTTTGATGACAAATGCTCTGCTACGAGCAGGGTTGTTGTTCCGTTTGTTGCTGCTGTTGTTGTTGTTGTTGTTGTTGTTTTTCTGCTTAGGGCAATTATTCTGAAAATGCCCAGGACTTCCGCACCCATAACAAGTCTTCGGGGCACTGGTGTTTCGACAATCCTTGGCCAGATGCCCAAAACGCTTGCAGTTTGTGCAAGGGCAGGAACCGTCGTGGTGACGATTGCATTTGGGACAGTAGGGCCTGCTTCCAACGTACCCTTTCCTTTCTGAAGTGCCAGATGAATAAGCCCTAAGGGGCTCAGGCTTTCGGTTGGTGATTTGGTTGGATGAGTTGGGGTTTCCTTCCCATTTTCGTTTGTTGTTTGCAGGTGGGGCTGAAGTTGTGTTACGGCGGACAGCGTTTGCCGTGAGTTCATGGGCCATACGGATGGCGTTCTGGATAGTACCTGGTTTGGATGAAGTCACCAGGTCCTGGAGTTTCTCGGGCAGTCCATCAACGTATTTCTCGATCCTCTTGTACTCAGGATCGACCATGGTTGGGCACAGAAGTGCCAGCTGGTGGAAACGGTTGGTGTAACCGGTGATATCATTACCTTGCATCTTATGGTTCCAGAATTCCAGCTCCAGTTGTTTCTGTTCATCCCTGGGGCAATACTCACCCCTTAACATCTCCTTCAACTCCTCCCACGGGAGTTTGTAAGCATTGGCAACGCCCACAGTTTGGGCATAGGTGTTCCACCACGTGAGTGCGGTGTCAGTAAAAGTACTAACAGAGAACTTAACTTTGTCCCCCTCCGCACAGTTGCAGATAAGAAATACCGATTCAACTTTCTCGATCCAGCGTATTAGACCGATAGCTCCCTTGGTACCTGCAAAGTTTAGAGGTTTGCAGTTCTGGAAGTCCTTGTAAGAACAAGGTTTAGCAGCAGAGGTTTCAGCGGCATCGCTGTTTCTCGAGGAATTTGGTGGAGTATTCCGAGCTAAGGCTTCAGTAACAGCCTGGGTTATAAGGGAGGTAATCTGGGCATCGGTGTATGGTCGTGTCTTTGGCGGCATGATTCTTCAATAAAAGAAATGAAGATACATGAGATTTTGTATGAACTTGTAATTGTCACAGATGTACATGTATAAAAGCAGTAATACATAATATCAACATGGAAAATGACAATTAATGTGAGTTGAGATGACAAAGGATATCTGATAGATAAAGTGAGTTCAAAAGTTACATCCTACAGAGATATTACAAAAGGTGTCGGGAATGGTTACATCCGACTAGTTTATAGAGTAGTGCTAGATAGTCCTTAGATTACAAGATAGATTACAAGACAAAAACTACACTAATCTTAATGTAGATTAATTTGTTCCATCAGCGCGACAAGGCGGTCCACGGTTTCTGCTAGTCGGTTGGTTTGCCTGGCGTTGTCTTCAACCAAGGCCAGTCGTTGTGCTAGTGTTCGAGAATGATCCGCAGTCTCCTGTGAACGCTGTTCACATTCTTCTAATCGGTTTCTTACAAGTTCATCTGCACCTAATTCGGCGGTCATGGAATCCTGAATTATGCTTACAGAGAGGTTGGTATCCTCTTGTTCTCGCTGTAGTTGTGATATGCGGTCAAGAGCTTGACGAAGCAGGTAAGTCATTCGGTGTTGTTCCAGTTCCAGGTTTTCGAGTCTTTGCTCCTGACGGCGGGATTGGGTAGCCAATACTGGCAACGTGAGATGTGCCGAGTTCTGAGAGTTATGTACAGGATAAGGGCTGGTTCGAGGTGACCTTGTGTTCCTCCTGGCTACTCGTGGGTTCCGTGACCCACGTGAGTGAGAGTGTGTCGGATTAGGTGGTGTGTTTGCCATTCCTGTGGCAGAGTGTAAGTAAGACGAGGCTAATATATATAAATATATATCATATCCAGCCTAGTGTCTAAGACGTATCAAGTAATGGTCCGGTTCTCTCGTGGTCGGAGTCAACTAACGTATCCCCGTTCAACATAATCATTTCAGACATTACATCATCTTTCCTTAATTGTACATAGTTGATCAGGCTATGTTAAATTAAAGTCGTATGCTGTAATTCCTGAACCAGTCATGTCTAATAAGAAAATACTGCCTAACGGTCATAGTCTAGGCCCACTAAATACAACCTAGTTCACTATAACCTTAGGCTCTGATACCAATCTGTAACACCCCCAAATTTAATGATTTGCGGAATCATACTTGGGTGTTACTAATCAATATACAAAGCACAAGATATACAGCAAACGACCTCTAAATGAGACGTTTTGTAAAATAATTACATTTCATAATTAAATCGTTTGAAAACATATAGTTTTCTTTACAAAAATATGTAAGCCTAGAGTCCGCGTATGTGGCGGGAGATTCTATTACATAACCATAGTTACAAAAGGTAATGCCAAAGAATCTCCGTTAAATGCAGTTTGGAAATCATGCGACTCTAGCTAGTAATCCTGGAGTGATCCTACTCCGTAAGTGTACCTGAGAATACATGTTAAAAAGGGTCAACCAAAAGGTTGGTGAATCTCACAGGTTTATCAGTAAATAATCCGTTTGAACACAAGATTTCATCAGTAGTGCCCGTAGGCGTATATCAAGTATTTGCAAATCTCGCAAAAGTAAAGAAATCAAGTTATACCGTTGCCATGAGGCTCATAATCGAAGCTTAACCCGTAAATAATCAGTTGCTCCCGTGACATGCTCGAAATTGAGCAAGCATAAGTAACGAAATAATAGTCGCCCGTTTATACATAACGGTTCGTGGTAGCGCTACTACCCCGGGCGGGGAGGGTCATTTCCCTAATGGATCCATTAACTACTGTTCGCGCTTAAGTACATAACTAACGACATATGATGGAGAGACTTCAGTAAATAGCAAGTAACTCATGCAATTCCGTTTGGTATAGTAAACAGTTTAGTACTTGTGTTCAAGAAAAATGCAAATTAGGACTAGAATTAGTGCCTAATTCTTCGTTAATACATGTAATTAGTTCTGTGTTAGGCTAATTTATGTATCGAATTATATATATTGTTGAATATATATACAAAAATGCGATTTGGTTAAATCGTACGCAGTTTAAATCGAATGTATTTCGATTCAATTTAATACGGACGTTGGTGACCAATTTTATTAAATAACGCTTTGATGTCAAAAATATTATTATAATAATATTTCGTATTCATTCGTGTTGTACAATCAGAACCTTACACAATTTAAAAGGTTAAAACGCGCAACTAAATAAATTAACGTACATTTTATAACTAAAATATAAATTAAACTGTAAAATATTTAAATAGAATATCGCGTAATAAATTGTATTTTAAAACGTACCAATTAATATATAAAATGATTATTTAACGTTTAAACGACGGAGCAAACGAACACCACCCGGAGCGAGAACGCGGAGCGAAAATGGGAGATAACCTCCCATTCTCCACCTTTTCTTCTCATTTCATTTTTATCTCTCTCTCTTTCTTTCACCCTTTTCTCTCAAATCCACCAACTAACCACAAAACCCACAACCTCACAAAAACGACAAATAAACATATTAAACGACCTTGGATCTCATCATCTCTTTGGAAGAAAACGACCACCGCAACACGATCTACCTTCCTATCTTTTCGGATTTTCAATCCGACACTTTGTAAGTTTCCGACAAATCCCGACATCTCTCGTTTTTGATCATTTTTACTTGTTTATGGTTTATAATGTCTTGATATGTCCAAAAATGGGTTGGGTAAAAGATTTGGACCGAACGGAAACCGGAAAACTCGTTTTCGGCACATTTTCCGGCCAACAGACCACGACGTCGCATTTGGACCCAGATCCATGCGACGTCAGCCTCAACGTCGCACAACCCCTCGTAACGTCGCATTGTGCGACGTCAGTCACAACGTCGCATTAAGTTGCGACGTCGCGTATAGCGACGCCATGCTCAACGTCGCAGTCAGGATCTGCGACGTCGCACCCGACGTCGCACCCAACGTCGCACAAAACAGAACTTTGAAAACTCAGATTTTTACTAAGTGTCGGAATCAAGATTTTAATACCTGATTTTACCCAAATTCGGATCCAGATGCGTTTTTCGTCAAAGCAATATAGTAGAAATAAAAATTTTCCAATCTGACCTGGCAGCTCGACCCCAGCCAGGGGCTCTGCCCCTTGGACCCCGCCAGGGGCTGCCGCCCCTTGGACCCCGCTACCAGGGGCGCTGCCCCCGGACCCCCGTCATTAAATGTTGTAAATACTTTTCACACTAAGTGTTGAACACTTACAAATAACGAAACCTGATTCAACGATACAAATAATGATAACACTTTGAATCATTATTACGAACCGTCACCAACGGGCCATACTTGTTTTCAAACTACAGACGGATTACTAAACAAACACTTGGACATAACGAGTTGTGTAGACAACTAGCCTAGATGGTCTTGCGAGACATCTACTTACTTAACTTTATATGTTTAGGCATTTAAAGGTTACGGGTTCGGAGAACCAGCTGTTGATATTATTTACTCGTTTATTGATATAAACGCACTTGCAAAGACTCAGGTGAGTCTTACGGCCCCACTTTTACTGTTTTAACTTATTGGGGGAGATACATGCTACTGATTTTTCTTGAACACAAGTACTAAACTGTTTACTATACCAAACGGAATTGCATGAGTTACTTGCTATTTACTGAAGTCTCTCCATCATATGTCGTTAGTTATGTACTTAAGCGCGAACAGTAGTTAATGGATCCATTAGGGAAATGACCCTCCCAACCCGGGGTAGTAGCGCTACCACGAACCGTTATGTATAAACGGGCGACTATTATTTCGTTACTTATGCTTGCTCAATTTCGAGCATGTCACGGGAGCAACTGATTATTTACGGGTTAAGCTTCGATTATGAGCCTCATGGCAACGGTATAACTTGATTTCTTTACTTTTGCGAGATTTGCAAATACTTGATATACGCCTACGGGCACTACTGATGAAATCTTGTGTTCAAACGGATTATTTACTGATAAACCTGTGAGATTCACCAACATTTTGGTTGACCCTTTTTAACATGTATTCTCAGGTACACTTACGGAGTAGGATCACTCCAGGATTACTAGCTAGAGTCGCATGATTTCCAAACTGCATTTAACGGAGATTCTTTGGCATTACCTTTTGTAACTATGGTTATGTAATAGAATCTCCCGCCACATACGCGGACTCTAGGCTTACATATTTTTGTAAAGAAAACTATATGTTTTCAAACGATTTAATTATGAAATGTAATTATTTTACAAAACGTCTCATTTAGAGGTCGTTTGCTGTATATCTTGTGCTTTGTATATTGATTAGTAACACCCAAGTATGCTTCCGCAAATCATTAAATTTGGGGGTGTTACACTAGTGGTCTTAGAAGGTACTCCCTCCATCCCAGTCAAAGTGTTCATTTTGACTTTGCACACAGTTTTAGGATTCTCTACTAACTATATTTTTCACCAATCGAATAACATAGATCCCACTAAAATTTATTCGATTGGTTAAAACATGGAAGTGAACACTTATTTAGGGCAACTCAAAATAGTGATGTGGACACTTGTGGTGGGACGGATGAGTACTTTTGGTCTTTATGTTGGATGATGATCCGTACACAACCACATTTTAATCATACGGCATCAAATGTGCTTTACAGAGTTGTACATTGTAACACTGTAAATCATATTTAGTGGTGTATGGTCAAAATGTTGTGGTACACAAATCATCACCCCTATATTAGTCAAGTTGCACTTGTAATACAATATCATCCCACGACTACGAGCCATGTCAACCGCGATTACATATCTATAGTCTCACAATTTCTCACAATGTTATATGTCACGACTACTCATGACTATAATTGGGCCCACTATTTTATATTTAAAGTATAGGAAAAAAGAAATGAAAAAGAAAAAAAATAAAATGAAAATATTTAAATATTGAAAGGACCCACCGTATTTTTCGTGTTGCATCCGTCAAGTTCTTGACAACGGCAAGTGACGAGGAGTACCACTCCGTCCGTCCTCGACCAGTGCTCGGTCCACGGTTAACACCACGAATGCTTTGCAAGTAGTCTTAGAATCAAATATTATGTTCCCAGAATATTGTTATCTAAGATGGGGGGGGGGGGGGGGGGGTGGGGGGGCAAAGTCACATTGAAGGTAGTAATAACGTGATTACGAGTTCATTAGTTAACGAAGTGTAATTTTTTTTTTAAAGATAGTATTATTTCTTGCTAGTGTTATTAGTTTATAAAATTTGAGATCAGGTAAGCTCGTTGATATATAATGAATGTATTATGGGTTTTGCTAACGTAATGTGCATTTAATGAACCCGTAATCTTCTTAAATATTAACATTTACATTTAATACTCATTAATTCAATATAGTATTTACTTTATTTATACATATATTAATTACAAATTCTGTTATTTAAGAAAATTACGGGTTCATTTAATGTACGTTAACGTGTGCTACGGGGCACACGTTAGCAAAATCCATGTATTATTTATGATATGATATGATTATTTTAATATAGAAAATTGTGCTACAAGACACTTTTATTATTCTGAATCCACCACCGATTATATAACACCACTCAAGTACATGTATAATATAATTATTACTCCGTAAAACATTATTGATGATGTATGAATTCTTTTTGGATGATATATAAATCACAATCCGATTCATATGTGTAGTGAAAAAGCATATAGGCTAAAAAGAATTAAGATGATGTAGCCACGCACACCATGTTTAAGTTAATTGGTATTGCTAGACATACATATGAGAAATCGCCCTATATGTGTCGTAATCCTAGTCTATGTAATTCAAGGTTATTATTCAAGTAAGATAGTAACAATAGATACACATATTTGTAAACGAATTTTGGGAGTATTTATTTATTTTTTTTATCTTATAACCCCTACTACCTTGTAGGGCTGCAACGAGTCGAGCTTTTATCGAGCAACTCGAGCTCGGCTCGAGTTTGAGGTTGATCGAGCCGAGCTTTTATCGAGCCCGAGCTCGAGCTATTATCGAGCTTTTTGAGCATTAATAAATATCTATATTGTATATACATATATATGTAATATTTAATATGTAAATAATACTATTATTATATTTTGAAATTGTTAAAGTATTTTACATAGTTTTTGACTTATTTTTAAGATTCATTTTAATTTTATATATATTTGCAATGATTTTTATTAATAAAATTTACTTTTTGAATAGATATAAAATAATTATGAATATTAAAAATAATTTATATAAAATTTCGAGCTTTTCGAGCCGAGCTCGATCCATTATAAAATAATTACGAGTCGAGCTCGAGCTTGCATCGTGAAAGCTCATCGAGCTATCGAGCCGAGCTTACCCTATATGAGTCGAGCCGAACTCGAACCCTATCGAGCTCGAACTCGGCTCGACTCGGTTACAGCCCTACTACCATGAAAGCTAGAGTTAGCACTCCCTTTTAAATGTGGACTCTCACGTTCAATTAATTTCACCACACCCCTTCGACACTGATCCCAGACTTTATACTATTATTACTAAATTTTGTTAAATGTGGACTGGGATGTTCAGTGTAGTCCACCACACACCGATCCCAGACTTTACACTCTTACTAAATTTCGTTAAATGTTGATATACAAACACCTGATTGATTTCTAGGTATATATTTTTCTTGGATAAGGGACTTTAGATATTTAGATAATTTGTTAATATAATAAATTGCTTTATATTACTAAAAATTGTTGCATCCATTTGGCGTACTTTATTACGGTTATAATAATAATTGATAGCATGGGTGAATGCTATAATGTCAAAGCTCATAAATAAGGGTGACCAGCCACCTCTAAACTTTCGATATAAATGACCACCACAAATAAACATAAAGCATCACTTTTATCACACATGTATGTATGTTTAAATTCAGTTGTTCATCAAGTGCAGATAAGACCAAACCAAACGATAACCGAAAACAAAACTAGAAACCAACACAGAACCAAAAACCAAATGGACAACAACTAATTTTGTCTCAAACCAACTAAAATTGATCTAGAGACAAACCTGATGGGTCACTGTTTTTTTCATGGGTCAAAATATTAACTAATATAATATAATGTATAACATATGCTACTAATATACTAATACAAAAAGAATAAAACCAACTTACCCATACAATTACATGGATTCTGTATAGACAGCATTGAGCTATGGGAGAATATATAGAACATAAAGATCAAAATGATAACAACTAATTGATATTAAGGGATGATTGCACCTAAAGAGTTTAGATCTTCGATCTGTTATAGAGGAGGGTAAAAATATGAAGATACAGAAAAGCCGAGGAATAGCAAACCCCCAACTGTTGCAACGGTGCGTTGAGAGATTTTTGAAGCTAACATGCTTCCCCCAATTACTGCTACGGATGTACAGATAGTGTGACCTATTGTTGCCCCGACAGCAACCCCGACTGCATTTTTATGCGTTGCTAACTGCAATAATAACGGGAAACTTGTCAACCATCCATCGAAGTAGCAATCATAGAATTATACATATTGGAATGTGATTAGTAGTAGTTAGTACATTATTAAAGGTGTGGTGCGATATTGAACTGGTAACGTGATTATTGCAACTTCATGTCAAATTTAACCAAAATTTAGTGTTAGGATACAAAGAATTTTGACGCTGATTATACGATTATTTAGATATAATATGTTTCGGATATTCAGTTACACAGCTACTGCACCAAGACTGATTTACATAGGGATTCTGGATTTTTACATATTTACCAACATTTTTCCCTCTTCTGAAAATGTAACTACTGAAATAATATACAATGAACTTATTATTATTTATTTAAAAAATATTAATAAAATCATTTTAGTTCACAATCAATAATTTGTCATGTATCTTAAATATGAATATTTGTTAAAATGTCCATATTGGGCATCATATTTATTGGTTTCTTAATAAATCAAAATTTGCCACACGCAAACAACTGACAAGAATGTATCACAGAAGAGAGAATTTCTTACAGCAATGGTTGCTATCTGGCTTCGATCTCCCCACTCGGCTAAAAATGTCAATATAAACGACTGTAACAACACAACGAAAAAGCATTAGTCAGTAGACCAATCAGGATTCATAAAATTAAAAAAGAATACACAAAGCTAAACTACAAACATGTCAGGGAGTTGTAGCTAGCCAACTGACTTATCGCTAACCTCATCAGATCATGATCAATATTTATTAACAAATAGATGCATTCAATTATAATTCAAATAAATAGTCAAAATATAAACAAAGATAAGTTTAGCTTCCTCTGTGATAAATCAATCTTTTCAAAGCATGTACTACAAAATACTAATGGTGTATTTAGACATTATCTGGTATCACTTGTGTTTGTAATGCAAATAAAGAAGACATGCTTGAAAAGACGACTTGATGTTTAGAAACAACTTTTATTCGTCATACAATTTTGTTACCCTCGCTAATTACCAAAAGGCATCATTTTTCAATACAACTCCAGCAGTTGACCTTTACAAATCTTGGCTTCAACAGTTCATGTGCATCTATAAAGTGAAGTAACAATAAAAAGAGATAATAACGTAAATAATGAACCATTGCACTAAACATACCTCCAAGAATATAGGAGTACAGAATCTAGAAAAAAATTGGCGTGCAGCTGTTTTTCCTTGTCCAGATTCAAGTTTCTCTTCTACCTGTATATATATTTTATTCTTTGCTTAAGTTAAATGGGAAGCACATCTACAAATATATAGAGATACCAATAACTTGCATATGCAATCAAAGTTGATTAAAAACCAGAGTCAGAAGGGAATCATACAATAATCCAATACATGATGACTTAACCTGCAAATTTGACATTTTATGGCATCATACTGAAACGAAATTTTGACATGGTTTTCCAACAATCGTCCCATTCAAACCTTTTTCTAACAAGAACAAAAAGATCATGTATCCGTATTTTATGATTGCATCTAGAAGTAAGCTTGGTAAGAGTTATGCCTTTCTTAAAAACATTTAGCACCGATACTAGGAAAAAGGACCACCTAAAACAGCTATTTACCAACTGAATCACTATCAGTGACTATTTTTTCTATAGCTGCAGAAAGATTTAAAACAATTTATTATTTATAATATCAAGTGTTTAAAGTAATAAAAAGACAAAATTACACGGTTCGTCCCTGTGGTTTACCCAAAATTACACGGGTCGTCCTTGCAAGTTTTTTTTGGCACTGGTCATCCCTGTGGTTGTGTGATGTTGCACGGGTAGTCCCTATCGCTAACGACCGTTAATTAAGTCCGTTAAATCATGTCATGTGCAGAGCAAGTGAGGGTATAATAGTCATTTTAGTATTATAAAGGACTACGATTGTAATTTCGAAAACACAGGGACCATCCTTGTAATTTTTTAATTCCTCATTTTTTTTAACTTTTTTTCAAAATTTTTTTTTTTTAAATTGTTTTCCAAAATTATTTTTTTTCAAAAACTTTTTTCCAAACTTTTTTTTTAAAAATTTTTTTATGAATTTTTTTTTTGAAATTTTTTTCACTATTTCCGTGTCGTGGGGTGAAGGTAGGTGAGGTTGGGGGAAGAAAAAGATAGGAGAGGAAGAAAATAAAGTGGATGGGTCAAAATGTAAAGACAATTTCTTTTTTTTTGAAATTTTTTTTCTAAATTTTTTTTTTTTTAAAATTCAAGAAAAAAGATTTTTGAAAAAAAAATTGGAATTTTTTTTTTGAAAAAATTTAAAAAAATTTTGAATTTTTTTATTGAAAAAAAGATTTTAAAAACAAATTTGAAAATTTTTTTTAAAAAAAAAGATTTTTAAAAAAAAAATTTGAATATTTTTAAAAAAAAATTTGAAATTTTTTTTAAAAAAAGATTTTAAAAAAAAATTTTGAAAAAAATTTAAAAAAATGAAGAATTAAAAAATTACAAGGATGGTCCCTGTGTTTTCGAAATTACAATTGTAGTCCTTTATAACACTAAAATGACTATTATACCCTCACATGTTCTGCACATGACATGATTTAACGGACTTAATTAACGATCGTTAGCGATAGGGACTACCCGTGCAACATCACGCAACCACAGGGATGACCAGTGCCAAAAAAAACTTGCAAGGACGACCCGTGTAATTTTGGGTAAACCACAGGGACGAACCGTGTAATTTTGTCTAATAAAAACATACCTCCTCTATTTCTTTCTTCTGAGAAGCTTTTGAATCTGATGATCTCCAAGCAATATAGAGCAATCGCAACCCGAAGAAGGCATACAGAACTGCATCATACAACAACAATTTAGATGTCTAGCAATCTTCATTTTATACAAAACTTAATGTAACAATAAGGCTCGTATGTGAGATCCGTATGGATGTTGTTGTACTACTGACAAGTATTCATGTCTAATGATCAACAATTAAGTAAAGAAGGCCAAATACGTGCCTGTAGCAGCGCTGTTTGTATGCTTCCTGGATATCAAATTGGGAACAATCCTACCAAGGCCTGTAGATAGTATCTGCATACCAGTTAAACCAAGCTAAATATTAATACGGTTACCTTAAAAAACAAAAAAGATTGACATGCACAGATGCAAAAAGATCATAATGCATGACGCATTCAAAAAGCAACACAATGCAGCTTGCATCAGGCTTATCATAACGACTTTTTCATTATATAAGTTGATGTTCAAAAAGATATAATCTTTTGGAAAGACAATAAAAAACACAAACTGACTACATACCGTCATTACAAACAACGCACTGAGTGCACCAGACAAAACAATTGACTTTGGATGCCTCATTGCCATAAGAGCTGCTATGATAAAAGTCTCATCTCCAATCTATATGAAAATTAAACGGAACATTAGATTATGTATCTCAAGTAACCATTCATAAAACAAGAATGATTAATTACAAAACTTATATCACAACAAGTCATGTCTAGTGCAGAGTTAGCATACCCCTCAGCTGTTAACTACCAAAACACCACTTGCCCAAAGGTATGGGTCGGATCTACCTGCAACACTTTTTTCCCCAAACCTTTAAGCTTTCTATAATTTGTTGGTGTGTCAAATATGATTACAGAACTGTATTATTTGAAAACATAAACTATTTACTTAAATCAACTGATTTTAGGACGTTTATGCATAGAGTAAAAACCTGGGAGACTTTTGACCCGTTCGACTGATACCGTTTATTTAAACCGTTTAACCCACTACAGATATATCATAGCCCTATACCCACTCAAAAGCAATCCGATCGAAATTCCCATCTCTAGTCATAAGTGTCAATTTGATCCTCTAAAATTTGGTTTTCGGTGAAAAACAGGTGTACAAGAAACAAAATTAATGTTTTTATTTTTCATCTAGACGAAATAATGACTGAGCACACGAAAACATATGTCTGCCTTGTACAACGATAATCTCCTGCATTTATCAGAAGTAGTAAACCATGGCTGTAAAAAACTTGGGAAAAGAGTACACACCTCACTGACAAGGATCATGGACAAACTAGCGAAGAATGCATCAACAACTCCAAGACCAGAATCCAAATTGAGTACAGCCTTTGGGTCAATATTGTCACCTATAACATTCTTTTTAAGAGTCTCCACAACAACCTGTCCAATGGATATATCACCCATTAAGATATAGATGTATTAAGTAAACTCCATTAGCATATAACTCAATGTGCAACGTAGCCTGGCATATGTAAATATCAAATCTTGTCAAGATACATCACCCAGTTTTTTTTGTCACCCATCTCTATTATCCTATGATGCAAGGTGTTTCATTTGAAAGGAGTCAGACTCACACATAAGATATTCAATTAGGTGTGCAAAACTGAAAGTACTATCTACATTGATCACATCAAGTACTAATGTGCAGATCCCCCTCCCTGAGATACAGACTATATACAATAGCTCCTAAACCAGTACAACAAGATCTAGGTGGTGTGTGACATCTAATCTAAGAGGACAATATAAGAGAATGATGTTTTGCACACGTAAACAAATTAACCACATCAACAGAATAAACAGAAAGGTAGTGAAGTAATAGTCGACCCCAAAAATCCGAAATTTTCCCTTCTAGGATGGTAATGCTGTAACCATTGTCTGTCACTTCTTAACTTTGCATTTCTAAAAACAAACCTATTAATGTGCTTATAACCAAACGCCATCACAAATCATCTCTTACAACTAAAATTCAAGCTGCATTCCACGTCTAAATGTTCAATTGAAAAAATTAAGTTTACAGTGTATTAGAGCTCTATGACTATCATCGAGTGAACTCAGAGTTCTATCAATAGAAACTCAGCTCACAAAACTATGACTATGTGATTATAATTGAGCTTCAATTTACTGTCATACCCCTAAAAACCCTAAATTTATTGTACCATAAATAAAGTGATCAAATATCATAACAATATTGTAATATCAACAATTAGCATTGATCAATTAGAATAACTCAAATTATAAAAACAACAATATTAGGGTTTTGTATACTAACTTTACTTCGCCGGCCTAGATCTATAATAGATCTAGTTGATTCTTCATTATCGTTATCACCAGAAACATCCTGTAATCAAACAAAATATTAATTTTATATACTTTAGTATATACTGTAAGAATAATGAGTGTACCTGTGCATAAACGCGAGATGCAACGAGGAAAACAAAGATGAATAGAATCACAAAAGTATACTTTACACGTAGATTCATGATTTTGCAAGCGAGATCTGTGAAGAATTATAGATTTAGATCTTGTAGGCAAAATATACAAAAATTAAAATAAAAAATACTTAAAGTAATTTGCTAAGTATAGCTGCATTTTTAGCAAATGAGAATGAAGATCGTGTTGCTGTATATATATACGTGTATATATGTGTATGTATAGTGATGTAAATGGTTGATTCAATTGTGAGGTACCGTGGAACGAAAAGGTGAATGAAGGAAGGTTGACCCCTTTTGGATCTTTTATTGGGATTTTACTCTCCGCATTGTCGATACAAGATACAATTGGGGGGATTAATTAATTTCAATTCATTAATTTAGGGTTTTACTAGTTATGAACTTGTGATTATTAATTTTTATTTTATTTATATATATACTAATACTAATACTAATACTAATACTAATATGAAATACATCTACACTGATAATAAACATATAATAATGCATACTAATATATTAGCATAATATCCGCGTTATGTATCGAATTTTTAATTGTATTTTGTAACTAGGCGATAATTGTAAATTATGTTTATTATTCACATGATACGAAATGTGGGGTTAAAAGTAAAAATATATAAAAAGGGAACTAACTACAATCTGAAAATTATAAAACTTTAAATTTGAAATTGTTGAACCATAATTATAAAAGTTTTCTAAAAATAAAGTAGCATGATGCAATATAATATATATATATATATATATATATATATATATATATATATATATATGAGAACCAACTAAAAGTTGAGAACCTTGAGAACCACTACATTACATGCTTGTTCACATGTGATTTAACTTCATTCACATGTGAACATTGATTTAAGTTAGATTTGTAAAGAAAAAAATTAAAAAAAATCCTAAATTATAGCGAAAAACACAAAAAACAAATATATGTTCACATTTAATGATAATGTGAACAAATCATGTAAAAAGTGTTTTAAGATGTGATTTTCGAATTTTTTTCTTTACTAATCTAACCTAAATCAATGTTCACATGTGAATGAAGTTAATCACATGTGAACAAGCATGTAATCTAGTGGTTCTCAAGGTTCTCAACTTTAGTCGGTTCTCATTTGAACCTAACCTAGGGGAAGGTTCAAATGAGAACCAACCCAATATTGAGAACCAAAGGAACCATATTAAATCTTTTAATTTAAAAGGGCAAATGAGTAAATTGCTACGTTATCAACTTCCTTTGACTTTGTTCAATATCTATTTCTCCGATCAATTGTCTCTCTCTTTTCCGATTCTATTTCCTCCGCTTGACTTTTTCTTGTTTTGCAAACTAATACACCCAGATCTTTGAAAACATTTCTTTTCATATATCCTTAATAATCAAATTGCTCCAACAATTAAAAAAACAAAATGCTTCATGTGCACATGTGCACATTACTCCGTTTTAAGGAAAAAATCGAAGATAATAAGATGTCAACATATATGTTAGTGTAGGTCTCATGTTAATTATTTTCACATATTTTTTAATAAGTCATTTAAGAAAGAAACTAGTTACTATAGTAAGATAATATAGGTGTTCACATATGAACATAATGTATCTTGATCCGATTCACTATCTACTGGTATACATATTATGCAGATGGTTTTCTTATATGCTTTTACTCGGCGTGCACATGTGAACGTGCTATTTTTCCCGAGATCTAATAAGTTTCTCCCATTGTGCACACGTGAACATAATGCAGGGGCGGAGCCAGGAAATTCAATGGGAGGGGGCGGAAAAAAATATATTTATTTCTTTTATAGTTTTGTAGGGGCGAAAATTCTAAAATGTCATTAATACTTAAATTTTTTTTTTCTTTTTTACGTGATATATAAATTCTTGTGGGGGCGGCTGCCTACGCTGCCCCACCCTGTCTCCACCCCTGACATAATGTATACATTGCTGATTATATATGTGTAGTCGTTTGTTCGTTTTCTTTTTCGTGTGCACATGTGAACAAAACGATTTCAGTCATCAACATCATCATCTCCACATCACATTGGATCTAGTCTTCATCTTCATCACCATCATCGAAGTGGACCTCATCAACATCATCGATCTCGTTTCTGATTCAAATCTCCATCATCCTTTGAAACTTAACCTTTCTAACCGTCACTATCCATCATTGTGCTAGCGTTTCAAGAAAAAAATCATCTTCGTCATCGGGCCTTCGTAATCTTCATATCACGGTTATTGTTGGTGTTTGAGAATCATGGGGGCAAAACTTGTAACCTTTGTCATATTTGAGTTAGGGTTCATAATGGTGGTGGAGGAGTGGTAGATCTCAAAAGATGGATGGAAATCTGGAACGTGGAGAGACAGAGAGAAAATTGTGGAGAGGGGTTAATTGGGATTTTATTAGATATTAATTATAATTAAATGTCATTTACGTTACTACCCTTACAGTTTTAAACAAAACAACACAGAGATCATGTTAATTACAATTGTGCCATGTTCATTTTCATCCATCGATTATTTTGATCAATGGCCTAAAACTAGTTCTTTTAGTTCTCAATAGTGGGTTGGTTCTCATTTGAAACTCTCACTATATATATATATATATATATATATATATATATATATATATATATATATTACCCTTAGTATTACCCTTATATTTCAATTATTTCAACAATTATATTCACATTAATGATTAGTAATTTCTTACTATATATAAATAGACACACATATATCTTCATCATTTCATCACTCTACATCATAGCTAGCATTATCATCTTCGTTGATCAGTACAACTTCTATGGTTGTTTTACGCGGGTAATAGACTAGTATACATTAGAAAAATATCTTAATACAACAATTATATACAGGTACCTTATACCATTTTGAATCAAAAATGTGAAATAACGTAATTGAATGTGAAAACGACTTGTATGTTGAGAACAGTCTAAAATAATTCTCCAAAATAGATGATAATGAATTAAAATAGTATACAAGACTAAATTTCACTCAAATGTTATCAAACATGTACGATTTTATAAGATGTAGCAAATTGTAAGATCAAAAAGAGAGATTATTATCAAATGGTCATCGTCACCTTCCAAATGTAAGATTGAGGGTTTAAGTCTATTTAGATGAGAAAAATTGTAAATTATCATTGAAAAATGTATATACTCGTATACTCATGATGATGATGATGATAGTGGTTATGTGCATACTTTGCTGCCTCATATGATTCAAGAGACGTGAAAACTTCATCCAAGTTTGAAATAAATCAACCTTATGGTTGTGAAAAAATAACTGTTAAACTAGCTAAAACTACTACTATAGTTCGGTTTAGTTCTCTCTAAATCCATTTCGCATGTATGTCTTTTGTCCAACATACTTTCAAGAACGTGAAACCAAAACAAACCTGTTTAACTGATTCAGTTTTCTCAAAGTAGAGTGAATCAACATCAACAGACATAATAAGCTAGAATTCAAATGTATCAATTCAATTAAGACACAAAACTCAACCCGAAAATTGCAAACACCGCCATCCAAAGCATGTGGCCAGACAATATCTTCCCGTCTTATTTGTCCAATGCAACTGAATACATAGACTTGGAAAAGAGTAACAATTGTTAAGACATCACTGTTAACCAACACAATAGTTGCCCAGAATACATGAATAAACATAGCACAATCGCATCACTTACGTACCAACCTTTCCTTCATTCTTGCAACGGCACTCCTTAGAGTTTCCTCATCTTTACAAAACGTAAACCTCACAAGGTTCTTCCCCTCACTCGGGTCCAAATAAAACACACTAGTCGGAATTGCCACAACACCAACTTCCTTAATCAAATATTCACAAAACGAAATGTCATCCGGAAGACCAAAAGGCGTATGATTCACCACCACAAAGTACGTCCCACTTGACGGGTAAACTGTAAACCCAGCAGCCTTCAAACCCTCCACCAAAATGTCCTTCTTAGCCTTGTAATCTTTCCTCAACTCTTCGTAGTAAGAATCTGGGGCCCTTAAAGCCGCTACAGCTGCATGCTGCATTGGGGTTGAGGTAGCAAATGTTAGATATGAATGAGCTTGTTTAACTCCCCAAATCAAGTGTTTAGGGGCTATGGCCCACCCGATTTTCCAACCCGTCAGAGAAAACGTCTTTCCCAATGAGTTCAAAGTAACGGTTCTTTCATACATCCCAGGAAGAGAAGCAATAGAGATGTGATCCATTTCAAATGCTAATTTGTCGTAAACTTCATCGCTAAAGACTAAAACATCGTTCTCAATGCATAAAGATGCTATTTGATCAAGTTCTTCACGGGTAAACATCTTCCCTGTTGGATTATGTGGAGTGTTCATTAGAATCGCACGTGTGTTTCTCGAAATCTTCAATTTGAGTTCTTCAATTGGAACGGCAAAATCGGGAGGGCGGAGGGTGATGGATGTAACTTTGGCACCGGCCATGGATAATGTGGCTTCATAAGAATCGTAGAAAGGGGCAAAAACAATTACTTCATCTCCAGGATTAATTAGGCCTAAAATAGTGGCAGCAATGGCTTCCGTGCATCCAGAAGTGACAGTTATTTCCTTCTCCGGGTCAACTGTAAGCCCGGTGTCTTTATGGAAACGGGCTGCAATAGCTGAGTTGAGATCCGGAACTCCATAACCTCGTGCGTATTGATTTTTTCCATCCTTAATGGCTTGAATAGCGGCTTCTTTGACAAAATCGGGTCCATCGAAATTAGGGAATCCTTGACCGAGGTTTATTGCTCCGTGTTCTATGGCGAGTGAGCTCATTTGTGTAAAGATTGTAGTTTTGAACTTCTCCAAGCGCTTTGCAACCTGGAACGAAATAATTAGTTATTTAAGGGTCAAATAGTCACTTTTTAATGCTTGAATGAACAAATATTGCCTTTAATTTTGGCAAGAAGATGCAAGTCCTCATATATAATCAAATCAAATAACAATATAAATAATCAAAAAACTAAAGAAATGGCGATGTCCAGCACTCCAGCTAAGCAAATTAATTTAAAGAAGAGTATAAAGGTCAACAAGCCACAGCCTTCTGTTTATGCAAATACTCTGTAATGGAGAATCACAGGAACAAGTACATAGAGACACACAGAAACACACATCAGGAACATTAAAGGCAGCAAGAAACAAACTAAAGGTTTTTTTTTTTACTTTGATTAATTGTTCTAATTGCCCTTAACATGGGGTGTCAAACTGTCAAAAGGAAATTGGCCTAGCTATTACTTAAATGGATTACTCTGATCAGCCCTTAAGAGAGAAACTAATGATGTTCTAGGGGTGTAATTTGGATGGTTACAAAGTAGTACATGTCTTAAAGCACCATTTGAATAAGTACTTTCCAAATCTTGTAGAGTGACTCTAGGGAACTACCAAACTTTCATTACTTGGAAAAGTAAGTGGAGACATTTATTTATCTCCAAAAAGGCGGATATAGCAAGCAATAAAGAGAGAAAGAGGTCAAAAACCAAAAAATATGGTTAAAACCAACTGCTAATTTTTTTTACACTGAATAGAGTAGAATGAGCGAAAAAATAACCGCAAGTTTGGCAATCTTATCCAAACTTTTTGGAATCATATGAACGAATCTGGAAACCAAACATCTCCAATTGAAAGAGCATAAACTAGCAAACTACACAAAGTTCATAGAAAATGAGGTATGGGAGAACTCAGAACATCTAGACAAAATCGAGGTAGCAAAATAATGGAAAGCTAGTCTCTCCACTTGTCCTTTGTGCTTCACTATCCTATATTGAGGATTCTTATTATACAAAGTATCACCTCTAAAGAATCGTTCTACTTGCTCAAAACAAACCCCAATGTCACATATCTAGGTGATCCCACATTACTATAATAAAGAGCGACAAGTACCCCAATTCGACTTGTATCCATACTTATCAATATCTTATATCTTAATCAGCCTCATCATTAGACAAGGGTCAGAATCAGAAGTGAAAGCTGATTACGGAATTAAGGGAGCAAAAGATGATGCACCGCATATTTCTCAACTGATGCATCAAATGTTTTGAATCCTTTTCTTTTGGTGCATCATTGAAGAGTCACCAATGATGCATTAGATTATTATTTTTGGTGCATCAATGAAAAAAAAAAAATGCATTGTCCTTCACTCCCTTTGTTCCGTAAGGAGCCTTCGCTGCTGAACTTGACACATACCACAAACACAAATGTTTTACTGCTCAACTGTTTCAAGAAGAATGTGATCCAATGTATCTAACATTAGCCAAAACTATATCGTAATTCGTATGTATCATACTTCAAAACCTGCTATTATACGTAATCGAACTCTTATAATGTCATCAGTTTTGATGATGTGGCACCTTATATGCTGACACATTGACAAAAGTACAGGCTGCCTCAATAATAATCAACTGGATACATACAATAGCATATTCTACAGCATAATACACACATTGAATTTTCAAATAAAATTAAATACTTAAAAGAAAACACGTAACCCTAATGAAAATATATTTAAAGCATATACAACAAACATATAGAGATTAATCCCCAATCGGACCTAACAATTTCATGATTCAATCAAAACCCCTAAATCAAAAAACGTAGATACAAACAGCATATAATCAATAGCAAATTGGTAATGAATGAATGAATTAATTAAAAGTAAACCTGCAACGGTTGAGCCATAACAGTAGCTGATTGTTGTTGGTGTGCAGTAGAAGCAGTTGAAATTGAAGATGCCCTAGGTATAGATACAGATGATGTTTTACTGATAAAATTAAAATTAATTGAAGGAATGTGAGTGTTGAAGCGTGAGGGTTTGTAAAGTGGTGCAGTTGTTATTCGAAGCGAAGGCCTGATGCACGCTGGAATTAGCATCTTTAATTTTAAGAAGAAATTAATGTCCAGATGCGATGTATGTGTATGTGGATATGGACTCAGTGTGATAAAAAGGCATGATTCTAAACACTAGAATTAGAGTATTTTTAGGTTTCTCCAGGCGTAGGTGTATGTATAGGATGAAAATACTCCTACATTATTTTCTTTTTTATAATGTGGTTATTATTATATGTTTAGAGAATGCTGAGTCGTTTCGTTTTTTTAGTTAAGGGCCTTAACGTCGAAAGTCATATATTAACCCCAATGTGCCGATGTTAGAGCATGTGGACATTGTGGAGTCGTTCCGTTTTATTAGTTAAAAGCCTTAACGTCGGAAGTCTAATACTAACCTCTCCGTGTGGATGTTAAAGGTTAGTGTTGGGCTACAAACACTTGAGTTAAATGATTTGTTACTTTTTTATTTTATTTTTTCTTTTCTTATTTTCGATTTCAATGGACAAAAAAACTTTGTGGGGCTTAGTCGAGTTTTATAGATTCCGATAGAATCACCGCTCGCTTTTGCTTTTGACAAGATGCCTCCCCTATTTGACAGAAGGATTTAAGAGTGTTAAGTAAATATAGTTGACACTAAACCACTACCCCAAGAATCTTACTCGGTGTTAAACTCAAAGTCAAACTTAAGCACCAAATTTAACACCGTAACACTTCTCATGCTTTTAAAATAGTTTGAAAATAAAATAACAAATAGAGTCAACTATAATTAATTGCACTCTCCATCCTAATAAGTGTAATTTTGTTCATTATCAATTAAAAAACTGAAAATTTTGTATAACAACTTTTTAACTTTTGTGTAGAGAATACAAAAAGTAAAGTGTGAGGATCGGGATTTCAAAAGTTTGTAAACCACGTAGACCAATAATACAAATTAACTCTATCATATACTTCCCCATTCTCAAGTCAAAATGTCCACTTTAAAAATACACATAATTTTAAAAATCTTCATTAGCTACATTTTTCACCAATAAAATATAATTTATGGCCACTAATATCTCATTTTGATTTGATAAAATACGACATGTATATATGGAGATGGTAGTATCATTTGTTAAATGTTTTTTTTTCTTTCTAATTTAAGTTATATTTTTTGCTCCTTTTTTATAAATTACTTCATGCATTTCACTTGAAGTATCCATATTATCTTTTTGAGTTGTCCCATTATAAGCAATGTTTTAAAACCCAAATTGACCCGCCAGGTGACCCGTGTCGATCGCAAATCAGTCATGGTAGGGGGTGGATAAGTGCAGGGTCTCGAGTGGATTTGGACACGTATCGACCCGGGCGGGTTACTGACCAGCGACCCGGTTAAAGAATTAACCCGTTTTGCTAAGCGTTTTTTCTTTTCGTTGCTACTTGCCAGAAGCATCCAAAGTTCAGGAAAAGAGATTAGGAAAAGAATCAAAACATGGAGAAAAAGAAACGGGAAGAACTTCCGTGAACGAAATGAACCGACGAACCCCCCGCCCTCCACCAATCTCCGAGCGTCCGTCATCTCGATCTCCGATCGTCAACCACATAAAAAAATTGGTATCAAAAAATTCAACACAATATAAGATATCAATGAAATTTGGTGGAGCGATTATGAACTCTTTTGATGAATTGAAAGAAAAATTATAAGACGGCTGCCAATGGTACGTCAGTACCTCCGTCGGTTGAGCGTCACTTTTGTGACGTTGTTGGCACGGCTCTATCGCTTTGAGCGTCGGTTTGGTTGCGTTGCCAAACCGACGAATATAACTTTTTTTCTTTTTATTTATTTATTTGTTTAGTGTATAGAATTGGAGGTATATTGGTAAGTGTGGATAAAAAAAACTGAAGTGATGTTCACTGTTGGTAGTGTAGTGTCAAATTTGTGTTAGTTTTGAAAAATGCTGGTGTGGCACTGATTTGACAAAAATTGATGCGTCAGTTAGCGTCACGGTTGGGACACAGAAGAAAATGAATTTTTAAACGGGAAAGTTATGGACATATGAGCCCCACCTAGACATGTGATCTTGGAAAATGAAACACTATCAATTTTACATGTTAAGTCCCTGAAGTAAATGGAGTATAACATAAAAACCCCTATTGTATTTGAACCGATTGATCCAGCGGTCCAACTGGAACCGGGGCCTCAACCGGGTCAATGATTAAACGGGGTTTCAAAACATTAATTATAAGTGTCTACTTTGATGTTCAACTAATCAAAAAAGACTTTAGAGGATAATAATGATATTTGATTGGTGAAAAGTGTAGTCAGTGAACATTACTAAAATTTTGTGAATAGTCAAAGTCGACACTTTAACTATACGGATAGAGTACTATATATTTCACTATTTTTCATTTTTCTTTCGCAAATACTTTCACATATTCACAAAATGTTCGTAGTGAGAGTATGTCATTTCGTTGACCGCAACTCCTAGATTCAAGGACTACAGCTCCTAGATTCAAGGATATCCTAGGAGGATCTTAGCCTTCTATCCATCAACGACGTAGCGGGACTAATTATTCTAAAGGACGCTGTTTTACACATCTTTGATCTTAATTTGTTTTACTCTGTTATTTATTTTTATTTTTTGGCAAAAAACAAATAAATATATTGATAAGAACTTGAATATTGAGAAAGAAAAAGTGACATTCCAAACATACAAAAACAATATGGACATTCTAAGATTCTAACGTTTTTGCATTTGAAGACTTCTTTGAACCTTGAAGACTTGACGTTTTTGCATTTGAAGACTTCTTTGAACCTTGAAGACTTGAATCATCTTGATATATTTGAAAAACTTGAACCTCTGAAACATCTTGAATATTTGAACTTTATAACATCATGAACTTCTTGCACTTTAACCTCTTGGAGACTTGATTTATGAACATAAATTGATAGACCTACTAGTTGGATGGAAACATGAAAATCTTGGAAGAGACTACCTGCCAAACAAACTCAAGCCGTGTAAACATATCATTCGATTTCTCGAATGAATTCCTCAAACGTCAAGTTTGTCTTTACACCTTTGATATTTTCCCCGATCAAAATTCCCAACGATCTTCCAAGGCTCTTCATATCATGAGGCTCAACATCCGCATCTGAATGATCACTGCATGAAACATCATCGAAATCCCAGCCATCTTTGATCTTTGACAACTTTTTCTTACTTTTGTTGCACTTAGTTGTTTTCTTTTTCATACCGACATGCATCTTGCTCTTGAGTTTTTCTTTATCCATCTTGTTCTTTTCTTTCCGTTCCAGAATATTTTTTCTCGCTTGACTACATAACTCGTGGCCAACACCTGAGCACTCGTGTGAAGGTATACGAATGTCGTCCACAGATTCAGCAACACTATTTCTTTGAATGCTCTCATTTCCATCTTTCTTACCACTATCTTGAGGAGTTGGATCACTTGGTTCACATACTTGTTGATTAAAAATTTGATCCGGTGGATTTTGTTTAGTAGAGTTAAAACTAAAGGAGGTGGAAATCAGGTTTGGTTTTTGAAATAATTTGATCTTGGTTACTTAAAAAAAGATTGTCCTTAAAAGAGGGTGATTGGTTCAAATGAGAATTGTAAGATGAAGAAGGTACGGTCAAATCAAAAGTAGGGGACACAAAAGTATCCCCGTTAAGATTATGCTGTAGGGAAATAGTATTCGAAGTTTGAGCAATCAAGATTTAAGCAATACATATTATATCAGTACGACAGATTCCAACACTTATTAGCAATCAAGATTTAAGCAATACATATTATATCAGCACGACCTTTGTCCACATCCACTCGTGGTATATATCCTCCACTATAAGTACAAAAGTAAAAGATGAATGTGATCAAACAATAATATAATATCAGATGTATACATATATATATATATATATATATATATATATATATATAAATAACATAAGAGACGATAATCATAATATTTTGAGTGCAACTTATAGCTTCTAACTTAACAGTTGAAGGTGATAAAGAACTTTGAAAATCTCGTATAGTAAAAACTACCAGGGTTGAAGCATGAAAATAAAAACTTAATAAAACACGTATTGGGAATACAATGCAAACGCCAAAGAAATCTGTAAGTGCACAGATTTCTAGATTATTTTGAGTACAATCAAACGCTTAATGTAAGAAATACATAAGAAACTAGAGAGATCTCGACGAGTGTTGATAGCAGTGCTGGTTGTATCAAGTGAAACTTAGATACTCATAGGATGAATGAAATGATTTTTGATACAATCGATCAGTTCTTCTCCAACAACTGTGAAAATATCTTTATCTTTATGTAAGAACTCGATTGCGCGTGACAAGTTGATAGAACACATTATAAGAGGCATAGGAATATCTGTACATGTTAGTAACTCCCGGTTCGAAACTTTCCATGCTTCTTCAACGTCCGTCTTAAGCAAATTATAAACATTCTCCATTGGGACATCATTTTGCTTTATGTAACATTCAACACTAGATGCGACATGTAGTCTTTCTTGCTCTGCCTACAATTTTTTTAAAGAATTTACCATTCATTAGAACTAGTTGTAGCAGCCCTCTAGTTAATTGCATAAAAAATATACTGTAAACCTTTCATCATAAACAAAGGGGGATTATTATTATTATATATACTTGTGAAGTACTATGAGACAAGTTATCAAAGATACAAGCTACAAATACCTTATGGCCAGCAACATCGTCCATCTTTCTACAGATTTCCAATGAAGCCATTATAAGTGGAGGATTGGCGAGAATCCATCTGAATGATTTCTCTACGTCTATATCACCTATGCCGACATAACTGGCTACTGTAATCAATTTGTAGCCGGTGCTTATAAGTGAAACTGATTTGTGCTCCTCGACGGTTGGTACATATCCTTCATGTCTCCATATCACTTCCTTCATCTGGTATTCGATAAACTCTTTCATCTGTGTATTTGACAAAGATATATTCACACCTATTTAGTTAACTACATACCTCAACAGCAAAAGGTTATTACAAAATTAAATAAATATATGATATCGATACTTACCGCATCTTTAAAATAGTTAAGACGTTCTTGTCCTCCCTCATCTATCATAATTTGTTCCATTTCATCAGAAATATCCAAGAGGCATTTGTACATTAGCTTCATGTATTCGGGAAGTCCATCTAAGCATGAAATTGACCACCTAAAGTAGATATAGAAGTGGATTATTTATACATTGGTAAGCTAAATCGGTTTTTATGTGACATAATCCTTTGCTTATTAAGCGCGTGTTTGGTTCGCGGCATTCTTTTTTTTTAACGGAATGGAATGTCTTAATTGAATGAAATATGTGATGGGTTTGGTTGCCAAAATGCAACGGAATTTGAATCTAATTCCTTGACATAATAATTTTAACTTTTAAACCTTCGAAATGACTTTGGATTAACTTCATCTTCATCTCCATCTTTTATTGTGAATAAAATATTTATTTCGATCATCAATTATTAGAAGAAAAACAATTATATATAATAATAAATAGAAAAGAAGTTGAACTATATATATCCCCTAAATCAAACAAAAACAATTATAGTGATGTTTTATTAGGGCATTCCATAGAATTGAAATCCATTACACCCCGTTATGGAATGAAGATTCTGTGAGTGAAGGAAAGTTTATATTTCATAGGAATTTAATTCCTTCAAGTTAACCAAACAAGTTTCTTATGGAAATTAATGCCCGAATTCCGCACAGATTCCTGCAAAATCTGTCAAACAAACAGGGCCTAAGTGAACGCTTATATATTTAATTAGTGTGCGAGTATGTACCTCTGAATTGCTTGGTTGAAGATGGCAAGTTCGTCATGAATACCATAAGCGTCAAAAGTATCCGAACACTTTAACTAAGAAAATTCTGGCACGAGAATATTTTGGCTCAAAGTATGCAGAGAGTGACCAAAAGTACATTTCAACCAATCTGTCTCTCATGTAAGGTAGATTCTTTGGAACATCAAAATCTTTCCACCACCTATAATAAATCACAACACAATTAAGCAAGATACTATGAGCTACATTTAAATTCTTAAATGACAGTTAGAACGAACTGAAAGAGGTAATCATGTATAGGTTAAGTATAACATCGTGATTGTTATATGAAAATTCAAGAGGAAAAGAAGGACAAATATTATACTTGGAAAGCTCGCTAAGCTCCTTTTTGTGTAAGGATTGAAGCAAGTTGAACCCTAACTTCGAAAGTCTTAGGAGTGACTCTTTATGATAAGCTTGTTGCTCGTAGAAAGGTATGTAGCTGAATGCATCCACTCTTTGCAACCGTTTATGTAGAGGCCGCCTAAGTGTTTCTAGTATATGCCTAGAAAGACTAGCGTTGCACCGAAGAGAGTCCTTTGCTATCTCATCAAGATGAAATCTTGTAAAAACAAGAGCGTCATCTAGTATAACTTCACCTTGCACCCTCAAATACGATGCCTCATATAACTCTAGCATGCCTTCCACGTCATTGGCCAAGGATTCCTTAAAGGATCCCGTATTGTCCTTGTAACTATTCATGATATCTGTTTAAAGTCATGTTATAATGTGTAAACTTTTTATCATTAGGATAAGTAGATCGATCGATCAATTTAACAAAGTATATGCACTAACCACAAGAAACATAGAAGCCTTGTTGTCGTAGGAGTCGGAACCAAAGGGATGGCCTACCACCATTCCAATGATCACCGTATGAATCATAAATATGCTGCAAAGCATTCTCAATCTCCTTTTCGAAATAGTAGGCTATGCCAAGCCGCTGGATATCATTGACTAGTATCAACAAATCAGTGTGTTTTGTTGGATCACACAAAATAAGCGCTATTTCTTTCTTTACTTCTTCTTTCAGATCTTCGACGATTTGTTCTAGTTGAGCTTGATCTTTTAGCTACAATTAGTTAACGCGATTAGTTACATAGCTATAACATATATACATGCATGCTTCATGAACAAATAGAATCATAGATATGCATGCCTATTAGTATATTACTCCGTATGTACTTTCATTCTATACTTAAATGCTTCTGTACGTATATTTTATGATATAAAAAAGCCTTTGTTAACGCTTTTTTTTTTGTTTTTATTTAAGTTTTGTGGCAAGCTGAACGACACGGGAATTGGTCCCAGAAATTACAAAATGTTGTCTGAAAAAAAAGTCACTGAATAGTTAGATTCACCACAATCAGTTTTTTTTTTTTTACAAAAATAGTTCATTGCATAAAACATTAAACATGTAGTTTGCAAAGATTGTCACAATATATAATATATATTATATATGTACGTACGAGCCTGTCATAAAATTCGCAATGTTATGTCTTTAACTAACATGGCAACTAGTAATTATCAGCATGTCCATATATTGTATATCAAAAACCGATATTCTTCAACGTAACGATTTAAACGTCAGTTTCGGTAATGTACATACCTCGATCTTCATAGACGAGAAATTGGTCTCCCCAAAGGCTTGGATGAAAATTCGCTGTGGGTCGAATGATCACCTCTCCTTTTGAATCCATGCCTTAATTATATTATTGAAAATATAGAGATGATTAGTATTTAGTAGTATATGTTGGTACAGTTGCTGTGTACCCAAAGCGTATTTATACAGGAGATATATTTATAAAATATAATGCATGAGATCGACACGTTTATGAGATAACTTACTTAATTAGGTATTTAGGTGTTATAAAAATAGTCACATGGCCTTATTAAAAATTGTCTGTGTATGACACTACTATTTATAGACTTATAGTCGATGTGCTATAGTTTTTGGCATTGTACGTTTAAACGAACTATATGAGAAATATATATAAAAATATAATGCACGAGATATATCGACACGTTTATGAGATAACTTACTTAATTAGGTGTTATAAAAATAGTCACATGGCCTTATTAAAAATTGTATGTGCATTACACTACTAATTATAGACTTATAGTCGATGTGCTATAGTTTTTGGCATTGTACGTTTAAACGAACTATATGATATATATATATATATATATATATATATATATATATATATATATATATATATATATAATGCATGAGATCGACATAACTTACTTAATTAGGTGTTATAAAAATAGTCACATGGCCTTATTAAAAATTGTATGTGTATTACACTACTATTATTATAGACTTATAGTCGATGTGCTATAGTTTTTGGCATTGTACGCTTAAACGAACTATATGAGATATATATGTTAGAGTATACAATACAGATGTATACAAATTGTCACACAATTGCGGAAGTAAATAAACACGTACGGATAATTAGTTAAGATAGAATCGTGTGTACTTTTTAGCAAAGCTCCAATAAACTATAATTATATATATAGTTAAGGGTTTAAAGGAAAACCCCTCTACGATCGCATACACAACAGCACTCAAATACGTATGTTAGTACTCTGTTCACAACGCTCACAACCCTTGTGCCTTTTCTTCCTTGGTCGAACCACGCAAACCGAAAAGAAAACCATGTCTCTCTATTTATAGGGTTAGATAACTTGTTCAACAAGTTAGTGAGAATTTCCCAAACCCTAATTCTTAAAACCGGCCACCATAGGGTTTTTTAGGAATATTTTGGAACTTTTCAAGTTACCAATTTACATCTAAGTCCCTCTCTTTTTAATCTTTTTAATTTATAAACGTACAATTAACATTTTAACAAACGTTTATATGTTGATGCAATTGCTTTGAACCCAAAGAGGTATTTATAGAGGAAATTAAATATGATGCATCAGATCTACACATATACTTAAAAAATAATAATCAGATCTACACATATACCCATATAATAATATAAGTATGTTTTTAGGTAAAAAAAACATCTTAAATACGGAGTAATATATGTTTTCAGATCTACACATATACCCATATGATGCATCAGATCTACACATATTAAAAAAAAAAAAAAAACATCTTAAAAATCTGATCTACACATATACCCATATAATAATATATGTTTTCAGATCTAACAATATATATTTAGTGATGATGATATAATACATCTTAAAAGTTTATGTTTTTAGGTTCTTGTGCAAACGACTATTATTAGGATCCATTGTGTTATACTGTAAATTAAATTATAAATATATACGAAATGAAATGGAAAAGAGTGTATTGTTGTTGTATCTAGTGATCGATTGACTTTGCATCAAGACTACTTTGCCGAGAACCCGACATTTCCACTTGATTATTTTCGTCGTCGCTTTCGAATGAGTCGCCCATTGTTTATTCGTATATGTCAAGGTATATTATCGTACTCCCACCTTCCGTTACCCACTTACTTTGCTTTTTTTCATCAAGGTCGAGACGCAACCGAAAAACTCAATTTTAATGTTTTCCAAAAAGTCACGTCAGCATTACGCCAATTGGCATACGGTTGTGCCGCCGACGCATTTGATGAATACTTACATATGGGTCAACAAACATTGTACGATTGTTTGGACAACTATTGTAAATGTATTTTTCATCTATATTCAACTGAGTATTTAAGAAGACCAACACTCCAAGACGTGCAACGTTTGCATCAACGTCATGCGGAGTTACATGGTTTTCCGGGTATGCTTGGAAGTATCGATTGCATGCACTGGGCTTGGAGAAATTGCCCAGTGGCATGGCAAGGTCAATACACTCGAGGTGATCACGGCCATCCAACAATCATGCTTGAAGCCGTTGCCTCGTATGACACGTGGATTTGGCACGCTTTCTTTGGACCTACGGGATCGAGCAACGACCTCAACGTTCTTAATGAATCTGGTTTATTCCAAGACTTACTACAAGATAGAGTTCCTGAAGTTGTGTTTACTATTGCCGGTCAACAATTCAACAAATGGTATTATCTCGGCGATGGAATATATCCAGAATGGGCGACGATTGTGAAATCATTTAAGTATCCGATATCAGAAGCAGAGACAAGGTTCAAGAGATACCAAGAATCTGCAAGGAAAGATGTCGAACGGGCATTCGGAATACTTCAAGGCCGTTGGCAAATAATCAAAAACCCTGCTAGACCATACAGCGTCAACAAAATACGTCGAATCATGTATTGTTGTGTAATTCTACACAACATGGTAACCGAAGACAATGGACGCAATATGTGTTCAAATGAGGAAGACTATTTGGCAAACCCGGATAATATGCCTCAACGATCGTGAAAAGAAAGGGTTGCAACACACATACGTATGGATAAGGAGTTACGTGACTGTGCCGTGCATCATCGACTTCGCGAAGCTCTCATCCAACATATTGCAGGTCTCCTACCAAATTTCCGAACGCGTTAGCTAGTTGTATTTTCTTTTTAATAAATGTTTTAATTTTCAATAAATGTATTTTTTTTTATGAATTGTACTCTTTTATTTTATATCAATGTAATGTTTTTTATTTATAATGAAAATATTTTATTTAAGTTTGTGTATCAAATAAATTAAGAAATTAGTGTGTGGGGCCCTGGAAAAAAGAGAAAGTGATGTTACTGTAGGGAGTGAAATATCAGTTAATGTCAGTTTGTGTCAGTTTTAAAAAAAGATGACGTGGCGTAGATGTGACACAAACTGACCGGTCAGTAATTAGTCACTGTTGGGAGGAGTCTTACTAAGTATTTTGAAAATCATAAACAAACACGGTTTATCAAGTACATAAGGTGACAATAAATCTAGTCAACACGTTTAAATAAAATCATAGCTTTGTGTCTACCACATTCCTTCAAGTCAGATCTATACAATGATGTGTACGTGTATGGTTATAATCTGTTGTATAAATATTGGTGATTATACGGTACCAGGTGAATGACCCGTGGCAACGTAGGTTTTGATATTTTTGGGAGTTTATTATGTTTATTTATAATTTATAATAAAAAGATATAATTCATAGCAAAATATGCTTACTTCGATTATCACATGACATATTATGTTAGTATTTTGTTTTCCAGTTAACCTCTATGTTCCATACCTTAGTAGATTGCATGTATTAGAATTATTTCATTGATGATAAATTTGTAAGGAATTATTCAAACTATCACTATGCATGGATGGTCGTTGTGAATTGTGATGTTCATAAACCAATAATCATATTCTAATTAGGTGCACTGGGCAATCACATTCTTCGAATAGATTGTGACCAAATTATTCAGGTTCGTAAAAATATGCCTTGATGTAGATCACCAGAACCGGCGCAAATCCAATCGTCGATCCACTATATATGAAAAGAAACCTGTAGTCCCACTGCAAAAAGACAACGTAACCAACTTTATTGATGCAAAATAAGAATCAATCAAATATTGATCAATTTTGCTATGGTGATAAAAAAAATAACATAATTTTTTTCATTTCCATGTATGTTAATAAACAACACAACAAAAATATATATATACATTTATTTATATAATGAACCATTAAAAAATAGGGAATATAATTTATGAGCCAGCTATTATAGTTTATTAGACACAACTTAAGCTATATATCTCCCTTTTAATCAAATTCCACTGGCCTTATATTTTGTCTTTCCTTTAGAAGCTATTGCGACCCACTTGGCCACACATAAGACTCTTGTCTTGTGGTCTAGTGTAGACACAACTTAAAACATCACAATGAAAGACCATATGTAAATGCTAGATGTTCATTAAACGTTATTATTCAACTAACATAATACTTTTTAGGTCAATAACTACCATTCTTTGTGCAAGGTCCATCGTCACTGAGGACACGTTTAGGAACTTCTGTTGAAAGTCTATCTGGGGCATGAGGGAGTAGTTTAACGTACCTTCGAGCATTATCACTTGTAAGAAATCCAAGACAATCAATAACCTAAAAACCATATTGAATAGGGCATACACGGTTAAGAAACTGTAAGCATTCGTTATTGGTTTTAAATAAAGGCGGCAAAATCGGAAGGTAAGGCAAGTTCGGTAACAGCCTGACCCGAAACATTGTTAAGGTGAACAGATCGAAATAGTCACTCTATATACCATCTTCCAAAGGATATTATATATAGCTGAGTTAGAGAATACATGTGCATCAATGTACTTGTGTCTGTCTTCATCACCATCTGATCGGAGTCCAAAAGTTCTGAAATCCTAAAGGTGGACATGAAGTTTAAAATTTTAACAATTATATATATATCAAACAAAAGGTTTTCGCATCTAATAGTTTTTACATAAAAACTACACTTTTTACATTTTAGAATCATTTGGTTTAACAACAAACAATACATCTAATTTATTCTAATGGTCTTCAACTCTATCCAAGTTGAAAACCCAAATGTCACAGATAGCCAGATAGGTGCATCAGAAATTGACTCATAGCTTATAACAATGAAGACATACAGAATCTACGCTTACCGAATTACTACTTTTTAAGTTACACTTGAATTTAATACCCAAAACTCACCACAAACCCGACATCATGTACCTGAACCCTCATTAGATAGTGGCGTTGAAGCGTCAAATGGACCAATTTTGAATTGTTAGTGAGCTGAAACACTTCCTTGATTATTTGCTTTTTTCTTGGCTTTAGCTTCTGAAATCGCTACTGGATCTAGATGTTCTCCTTCGTGGTAGGTAGATGACCAGAGCAAAGGATTTTGCTTTTCATCTACAAAGCTTCTAATCATGTGCCTAATCGAGTCTGTAGATACAACTGTTGTAATCCCTAACCTGCTAGCATGAACATTAAATTTCATTACAGTGTCATAAGTTGGGATAAAATATATATGCAACTTTAGTTACCTAAAAAGAACACTAGACACGTATGATGTACGATCTTATTATCATAAAACAATGGAAAGCTTAAGATGGAATTACAATTAACGCATACAATGTAGATTTGCCACATCCACTCGTTCCACATAGTAGGATCGTCACAGATTCCTTCCGTTCCCGGATTCTGCAATAAAGAGCACAATGTGTATTATCTACACATAATTACCCCAGCGATATTCAAAAAGACATACTCTCTCGAACACACACACACACACACAAAACAACTTTACATCATTGCTGTTAAATTTACACATATTAAACTTTTCACACCTTCCACACCTTGAACAATATGTTAAAATCTATATAACTGTTGTTGTGAGTTCCTTTTCTCTGTTGTAGATGTTACCAAGGCACAATATAACGGACATAATACATCTTCAAGTCTTCAACTCCATGTTTCTTTCTACACCAAACTGCTTTCTAATGTAAGTTCATGTTTTCATTAAGCTTACTATTCTTATTATTATTAGTGGGTAGCTCTCTTCTTGTGGGAATATTGTTCACTACCAGTCGATTACTTAGCCTCTCCCTCATGAATTACATATACATAATTCATGATAAAAGATCAATATGATAGTTATAGTACCTGAAATGCAAATATATAGTGATTTTATAAAGATATATGGTTAAGTATATTTATCTATATGAATAACAAAAGACCACAAATAATTATATAGTAGTACTAAATATTTATGATTAACAAAAAAACTTATGATATGATAGTAATGTATAAAAATATGAAAAGCAGTCAAGAAACCTAAGAAATCAAAATTACCAACATAACGTAATTTAATTACAATCTTTAGCACATAAGGATAATGTAAAGTGGTGTTATAATACCAACATTTCCATTGCTTCCGACATTTGTGTCCTCCAAGGAGCATACTGCAATTCGCCAATTAGCAAACCATAATGAGTTCAAGAATAATAATTGAATCGACTTTGAACTCCTGCTTGTTGAATATATGGTGTGTGCATAGATTGAACATACAAAATATCAACTTAATGGAAAAGCAGATACATACACAATATGAGAATAGAAAACATTAACATGGGTGTTTTAACTTGAAATTAGATCATTTACACTGTATATCAAAATCGAAATATATATAATGATCATACAAAAACTTGAAGAGTTTAAGAACCAAAATCATATCAACCATAATCTTGGAGAACTCAAAAAAATCGAAAGAAAAAAAACCCTAACTATTAAAAAATTAAACAAAACCATAAAAAGGCCCTAATTCTTAAGAATTTAAACATAACCTGAATTCCATAAGAAATTTTTTTTCAAGTTGCAAGACCTAATTAACGCCATGTTCCTGATCAAGCTCTCTCCTTGCACGCATTGATTCGGAAATGATCAACCGTAAAGTATTAATTAGGGTTTCAAAGTAGAGGATCCAGCTTTGAAAGTGTAGTTAAATTCATGCGCGTTTGTGAGATCTGGAAAATATGTGGCCCTTTCGATAGCCAGGCTCAGTCCTCACATAGTCACATACCTCACTCTCCTTCTCTTCCACTGTTTCACACTTACTTCTCTCTTATGCAAGAAATTAAGTCATGGTGAGGATCTTTCATACATGTGTGTGATATGATGCAAGATCATTTTAACATAAAAAGTTATATACTTCAAATCTTAAACATTTGCAAGTGTTTTTATTGATTTTGAATCTATGTATCTTATCCCATAAGTATTATCGTTTTTATCTTTTTGTTGGTAAAGTTTCATGTCTAATCTTTTTGTATGCTTAAAAGATCTTAGATAACGACTTAGTTTCAAGCTAAGAAGGAATCTGGTACGTATTAAAAGGTTCGGTTTGATGCTATTATGTGTTGTATTTACGTGTTCATCATATTGGTTTAGATTTGTTACCATGTTTTTTCTGAGAAAAAACATTAACATATTAAAATAAATATATATTTTTGTTTGTTTCCAAAAATAAAGACAAGAAAGCAACTATAATTCTAACATGAAAGTTTATGCCTCTCTTATTCAACTCTCAGCTTTCACAGAATAAGGATTTCGATTATCATTCAGAGAGGTAAGAAGACCGGTTACTTCGTTGTCTGCATATGTAGGTGTGTCAATTTTTTTTTCTCTTTTTCGTGTTTTCATCTATTGATCTTCTGTTATACTTCGTATGTAGTTTTACAGTATGTTTGTTTAAAGTTGACTATTTTCTTTTAACTATATCTACTTTTAGTACATTTTCAAATGCATAATATGGTGATTTTTATTTTTATTTTAGAGAAGCAAAATATATCTTATTAATAATCAACCCATTTCACTTAATATGGTGAAATTAAGTTTTTTGTTGGATTTGAATTATATGGTATATGTTCAAGTGATTAGATTTCTTTAACAATATTGGAATAAGTCCTAGATTATTTTATAAAATCTTCGGCCTTTACATGTGATACATGCCATAGTTAGAGACTTTTGCTTTATACCTTTACTATCCTTATTATATACTAATTAAATCCCTTTTACATCCAATTTAGTATACCCCTTTTACATCCAAAAAGCATGTATGCTCCTTTTTTTCTTATTTTTTTACGTCATTTGAAGAAAGAACCTCATTTTCTTTATATTTATTTTCAATGTGTTTATATTGTTTACCATATTAATTAGAATTTCTTTGTATTATTACACGGAGTAATCTAAAATGAACAACAGTAAGCAGTGAGTATGATGTACATGAAGGCATGAACCTAAGTTGCAAAAAGGGACATAAATTGTGTACGAAAAGGATGTGATGTCATTTTGGAAAATATCATATTCAACGAAATGATGGTACCTCATTTCAAATAAAAAATGTGGTCAACAAGGTATTGTGGATTTGGTGAAGAAGCATGGTGGATGAATAGCGCAGAGTACTACTCTATAGTAGAAGAACTAGACTACTACTAGCTTACATCTTCCACTATGTGAAAAAAGAAGATGAGAATTAAAGGACGGTCGTACTTGATAGATCGGGTGTGGTGGATTAATGTGTGTATAAGAAGACATATACTCCCTCCGTCCCAATTTTATTGTTACCAGACAAAAAAGACACGCAGTTTAAGAAAATATAACTATCTCTCTCTTACTTTTTGATAAAATGACAGTTTTACCCTCTACTTTTTACCTATTTTTTTGTCTTATATATATACACTAGGGGTAAAAAAGAACTTTATTTCCTTAAACTTTCTACTTATGGAAGTGGACAATTAATTTGGTACACCCCAAAATGGAAATAATGGACAATAGAAATGGGACGGAGGGAGTAGAACATATTGTAGGTTATGATGGGATAACAGTATAAACCCCCTCCGATGATAGTATTGTCTGATTGAGATATATTACACCATCATTGACTTTTAACATCAATCAAGTACAGTAGTATATCACAAATGAATATCAAAAGATTCAAACAACTACTCCAAACGGAGTATAATGGAGGTGATAAATACAACACTTAAAATGATTCTTACATCACAATTATGTTATTATATAGTTGTAGAGTGTGTTTCAAATGTTGTACAGTTTGTTGTATATAACAACTTTGTTGTTGTATTTATCAAGTTCCACTCCATAAACGAGATCGGATCTTCCATAAATAATAAATGAAGTCTTGTGAGTTTAGAATAAATGTACGACAAAACATTGTTCAGTACGGACTACAAAAAATAATGGGAATATGGATGGTTGTGTACACAAAGAAATGCATGGGTATTACTATTGATAGAGCATGACCCGACTTTTTATTGCCATTCTAAATCTTATAAAATCATTGTGGTAGAATAAAATAGAAAGATGAAACACTAAATTGGGGGCAAAGGAAACAATACTCGTGCATTGTGTGATTGATTATAACGTCACTGTTATACCGAATCATTTTGCGATAATCTAAGTTAATTATACTTCTAATGTCTGTATTAGTCTAAAGTTTAACTTTAAATAACGTGGGTTGTGAACCTTAAAAACTTCCTAGTTCCTATATATAGAAAGAGGTCATTTTTTACTGTTCACCATTGGTTTTATGCCAAGTGTCAAAAATTTATTGGACCAACCTGGTTAGTCGACATGTGGCTTCACTTAACAAACTAGCTGTAGGTTTGTTTAAATCAAATATATTTTAAACAGATAACACATATGCCTTGCAGCTGGAGTGGTAGGTGTGTTAAAAGATGAACTTAAGATCGGTGGTTCGAGCAAAAGGGGTTTCTTTCTTCCTTTGTTTTTCTTCTTCTTCACTTTTCAAACTTCAAAGGCTATTTAATTCATTTTTTATTTTTCAATTTATTTTTAATACTATATGTTATTACTTATTAGTACTCTTCCTTTGTTTTTCTTCTTCACTTTTCAAAGGCTTTTTAATTTCATGTTCAATTTTATTTTTAATACTATATGTTATTAGTAATTACTAATTAGTGATACTTATTTTACTATTTTGACATATTTTCCCAATAATTATATATTATTAGTAATTACTAATTAGTGATACTTATGTTACTATTTTGACATATTTTCCCAATAACTAACATCTTGGAAATTTTAGTTAACATGATGTCTTCGTTTGCACTTTTTTTTTATGTAATTTTTATTTTTGGACTTTCGTGATATGAAACTTTATACTTGCTCATAAAAAATATATTTCAATCAAGTAGTTTGTAAATCATAACACATAATACGCAATGGGTAGGAGGTAGTTAATTCGAAACATTTGTGCCAAGAAAACAATCGTATAATCAACATTTAGTTTATACTCCCTCCATCCCAAAACTAGTGTCCACCTTTCAATTTTAGTTTGTCGCAAAATAAGTGTCAACTTCCAAAAATAGTATATTAACTTTACCATTTTACCATTAATATACTTTTTCTCAAAACTGATACATGGAGTATGTGCAAAAACTAAAGGTAAAATTGTCAGTTTCACTACCAGATGTAATTTCTTAAACTCCGTAAAAAATGAACACTTACTTTGAGACGAAGAGTATATAATCAAACATGAATGAACACTTATTAAAAACCATACTTACCTTATAACATAAATAATGGGAAGTCAGGGCTGTGCATTTGCACAGCAAGAAATTTACTAGTATATATATATATATATATAAAAGATGAGTATGGTTATACAATGTGACTACTTTGGTTTTGGTCATTCAGTAGCTACATTTGTAATTTTTCAAAATTAAATTAAATAATTTAGTTATTCAAAAAATTCTACAAAGAGACCGGTTATTAATTTGTTCAGTATTGTCAAGTAACCGGCCTATATATTACTCAACTGGTCTTAAAGATGCTCAAATAGACTGGTTTCATAACCGGTCCTGATGTGTAATATCAACGAGACCTCCCCTCATTGAGGCTGGTTGAAAAACCGGTCTCTATGAGCTTTATAACCGGTCTTGATCAATCTTTTTGTAGTAGTGTACTTAATTAATTTAGCTACCTTATATTAAATCTTTCTTCGCTAATTTGCTTTTAATTTATTTAGATGGCACATTCTATAAATAAAAATTCTACATATCTATCTTATATATAAAAGGTCAATCTATCTTATATATAAAAGGTCAATAATGATGACATCATTTTCGCTGATTTGTCACACTCTAATGCCTTCTTCTTGCTGATGTGTCATCTATCCAAACCATTTGCTGACGTCACATGCTCCCTACACTAATTAATTATTTTTATTTAATACATTAAAACTTCGTTTATTTTATTGGTTCTCCACCATCGGCCTTTATTTTACTGGACACGCTTCTTTTGATCTGCCCAACGATTTTGCACGCCTTCTATGTTCCCAAGAATTCAAATTTATGAATAATACATTTGATCTGAATATATACCTCATACTACACTTTCATCTTCTTCTCCACCATTTTCTATGGATTTCTTTTCTTCTCCGAGTTTCGTGAGGAGCACTTCAGGTAAATCAAAATTTTAATTTATTGGGTTTTAATTCGCGTTATGTACCGAATGATATATCCTGTTCAATTATTCACCTATCATCTATATGTTTCTTCATATTTTGATTACAATAGAGACTACAAAGTATTGGGTAAATACACTATGTTTGATTATATCACCGCATATTCAAAATTCATACATCTGGATCTCCTCTCTTCATCTCCCACCCGATTTCATCTTTCTTCTACACCTTGGCGTTTCTCTTGATTTTGATTATTGGAGATTTCTTCAAGTTAGGTTTTCGTTTCAGCTTCAACTTGAAAGGTAAGCCGGTTGTTTAATATTGCAGTTGTGTTTACGGTGGCTATCAACGTCATATTATATTTTTCGATGTAGATGTTAGGTTATATTGTCTTTGAAGATTTTGTAACTGAATTCTGGGACTGTGGTTATAATATTGCCTAAGGTATCCATCGTTCTTTCAACATAATGATTTTAGATTTTGATTGTCGTTTAATTTTTTTTCTAATTTTGGTTGTGATGTCAAGTTGTGCAGGTTTGAATCATGGAAGCTCATTAAGAAATATCTTTCAATGGTGATTATGTAGTGAATAAAAGGTGTTTGATGAAATGTGTGATACAAATAGAGTAACTGGTATGATTTCTTTTACACATGTTATCATTCCAAGATGATTGATTTTTGGTTTATAATAAGTTTGTACTTTGTACACTTTCACTACCAACTTGAATGAGTCTATCTGACTTTATTGTTGTGATCCACCATTTGGCTTTAAGAAAGACATGTGGATGCTACAGATATGTTCTTTGTTCATTTTGATTTGTTCTTTGTTTCAAGCAGAGCCAGGAACTGGTACAAGATGGGAGATTGTGGTTAGTAACTACTTATCAGCTACAACATATTATTCTTTCATAAATTTCTGATGAGGTTGTGAATTTATTATTATTTTTGATATATGAAGTTTCAAGGTTTCAATTGGGAAAGCTGTAGAAAAAAGTGGTACATGGATCTTGCTCCAAAATCAGCCGATTTATTTTCTGTGGAATCATAGCGGTGTGGTTACCTCCTCCAACTGAATCCGATCTGTTGCTCTACAAGGTCTATATTTATGAATTTTACCTATACTAAAAAGATTCTTAATAAAAAAATTGGTGTATTATAGGTATACTAATACATGTCATGGAATGTGTGTAGGGTATGTGCCTTCTGATCTCGACAACTTGAACTCAGCATATGGTACCCAGGAGGAGCTGAACCAGGGTCTGCTAATTTGTTTATGCAAGTTCAGTCCAGGGTACGTACGTGTCAGCAAGGTCAAAGTAGAGTGGGAAAGTTGGGTCATGGCTCATATTGGCTACTGATTTACAGGTTGTTGGGCAGGCTGCGTGTAACACCCGGTCAAAAAGGTCAAAATTCGCGCCCAATTTAAACATTTATTTACTCGTATTTAGTTACGTACTAATGCTAAAATACTTAAAACTTTTATATATATAATTATATAAACGTACGTGATTATTTTTAAAATTCAACATAACATGAGTTTGGGAGAAATGAAGTAATACGAAACCGAGACCCGGATGGGTTGGTCCAGACCCACGGATCCAACCCAACCGACCCATGACCCCCCTTATTAATCCATCACCACTCCCATTTTCATTTCATTTTTCACCAAACACCACATTCTCTCATCTCCCTCTCTCTCTAAATCTCGACACTCTCTCTCTCTAAAATCGGTGGAAACAACAACATCATCATCATCATAATCGACCACCATCATCATCAACAACAACAACGAGAGCAGCAGCAGCTGCGGATCATCTTCTTCATCATCATCATCCCCATCTTCTTCGATTTTTGATTTTGTTGGTAAGGAGCTTTAAAACCCATTTAATATACTTGTAAAGCCTTTATTTACATGCTAGAACGTTTACTGAACGAAGATTTGTCCAAAATGACTCAGAAATGTGTTTTTGAAACCAAAAATGCGAACAGTTTGTCGAGCGAGCCGAGTCGAGTAGCGAGCCGAGTCGAGCTACGAACCGGACCGAGCAGCGAACCGAGCCGAGATGCGAGTCGAACCGAGCAGCAAACCGAGCTTAGCTGTGAGTCGAGCCGAGCAGCGAACCGAGCCTAGCTACGAACCGGACCGAGTAGCGAGCCGAGTCGAGTTGCGAGCCGAGTCGAGCTTCGAGTCGAGTCGAGCTACCTGAACTGACCTGGTCTGCAAAATGAGTTTTTGCCCAACGATTCAACTTTCGCGTAACAACAACTACACTTTTTACAACGATGACTTACGAACAAAAATTATATTTTTGTAAAATAGACAACGAAACGATTTTAATAATGATTTAATTGAGAATTATTATTATTACAAACCATCACAAACGGACTGTACGCAATTCTAAAAACTAAACAACAGAAGTGTACTTTCGTGACACGTTTAGCTAAACCGATTAGTATCTTACTCATATAACCTCACGTGTTTAGGGCACTAGGAGGTTACCATTCGGACAACACACGTATCGTAGGATAGCTGACAACTCACAGGTGAGTTCATAGCCCCCACTTTTCAAACTGTTTTACTGATTTAGGGTGAGATGCATACTCGTTATTTACTGTTCAAAAACCTATTTATGAAAATCACTCATTGTAAATGATTTACAACTACTCTCACTAGACTAGGACACTAGTCGCCTTTGCAAACACTCGTAAGAGATAGGTTTTATGAACACGGACCTTTCTAGATATGATGGAGTATCTAGACAATTAACCAAGATTCCAAGAACCTCAATGGTTGTAGGCTATTATTGTGAAATACTGGAACATTAGAAAACATAATACTCGCGGCTAGAGTACATTAACCTAGAATTCAAGAAACTAGAGTACAAGATACTAGAACTTAAGAAACTAGATTTCAGGAGTACAAGAAACAAGAACTAAAATCAAGAAACCTGGAAACAAGATCTTCAAGAACTCAAGATAACAAGAAATTAGATAACAAGAAATTAGAAACCAAGAACTAGAAATACAAGAAACAAGAACTAGATCCAAGAACTAGAAATCAAGATAGATCAAGAACTTACAAGAAATTAGATTCAAGAAACACTAGATTCAAGAACTAGAAATCAAGATAGATCAGGAACTTATGTGCAAGGTCAAGAATTATGTGCAAGATCAAGAACTCAAGATTTTCAAGATCAAGATCAAGAGAACAAGATTTTCAAGAACTTATGTGTTTATTATTACGTGCTATATGTATTTTCATTATATGTGTTGTGTGATATGTGATATTTGTTATTTGCTAATTGTGATACGTGCTAAATGTTATTCTGTGAAATTATTATTTGTTGTTGTTATGGTGGGAACTCTCTAGGTCAAGAAACTAGCCAAGAATCACCACACTTGAGTTTACTACTCATTTTAGAGATTTCAAGAAATCAGGATCGTACACGGAGTGTACACTTAGCATGGAATTATACTCATAACAAGGATTTCTTCTAACTAAACCTATGAACTCACCAGCTTATTGCTGACGTGTTTTAGTATGCATTTCAGGTACCGCTTTAGTAGGATCGGCCCGTCAGGATCCTAGCTCGAGTCGCATGCTTTTTAACACTGGATTTCATTACATTTACTTTTGTACTATTGATCATGTAATGAAATATTTTTGCGAACTCAATTGTTTTGTAAAACTTATTACATTATGGAATGAATTTCTCAAACGTCTCATTTAGAGTCGTTCATTATTTACCTTCGTGCTTGAGATATTTGATTTGGTAACACCCGACCTGACCGCTTCCGCAACCCGAAATTGAGGGTGTTACAGATTGGTATCAGAGCCTAAGGTTATAGTGAACTAAGTTGCATTTAGTGGGCCTAGACTATGACCGTTAGGCAGTATTTCCCACTAGGTATGACTTGGTTCAGAAATCACGTCCTACGGGTTTAATTTAACATAGCGTAGCTAACTATGTATAATTAAATACGGATGATGTGAAATCCGAAAGGAGTTATACTGAGCGGGAATACAATAGATGACTCTGATTTCGCTAGAGCTGGACCGACTTAGCGTATGCTATACTTATTAGGCTATTATATATTGGGTTATATATACATAGGCCTTACTCGCTGACGTTCACGTCACCTAAAACACGACATTTAGAAATGACGCGTCACCTATTTCACCTATTACATCGCGCGAACGCTACCAGATCTTGCTAAAACATGGAGTATTTCTCCCCTCTCGTGACAAAAATCATCCGGCACAACTTTTTGAAAACTTGTAATACGTCAAAAATCAATGACACATCTTCGTATATTATCTGACTCTGTGCACATTCATGTTGTATATCAACTCGTTTCCTACACTTTTCTCAATACTATGTCGGCGTTAACCTCCACAATTACAAAATCAAATCTCATGTATCTTCGTTTCTCTTTCTTAAAGAACCATGCCGCCAAAGTCAAGAAACTACACTGATGCTTAGATGGCATCCATCATCTCTCAAGCAGTGACTGAGGCTTTGTCTCGGGAACGACCACAAAACTCTCGGAGGAATACCGACACCCCCGAAAATACACCTGCTCTCAAACCATGCACATACAAGGAATTCCAAAACTGCAAACCTCTCGATTTTACTGGCACCGAAGGGGCTATCGGTTTGGTCCGATGGTTAGAGAGTATGGAGTCAGTCTTTCGCATCTGCAATTGCACCGAGGAGTGCAAGTTCAAATTCGCCACCTGCACATTTCAAGAAGGTGCTCTCACGTGGTGGAACTCTTACGTTCAGTCTGTGGGAATTGATGCTGCTTACCAACTCCCATGGGAAGATCTGAAGACCATGCTCAGGGAAGAGTACTGTCCCCCGGAGGAGATACAAAAGTTGGAAGAAGAATTCTGGCACCTAACTGTTCAGGGAAACGACATTCAAGGCTACACCACTCGATTTCAACAACTGGCGCTCTTATGCCCAAACATGGTGGATCCTGAATCCAAAAGTATCAAGAAGTACATTCGAGGCCTTTCGGAACCTGTCCGAGGGAATGTCGCCTCATCCCAACCTACCACTATCCGGAGTGCCATCCGTCTGGCTCATGAACTTATGGCCATGATCGACCAAAGGGAAACACCTGTGACCCCTACCGGAAATCACCACAAATGCATTTGGGATGGGAATCCCAATGACAACGACCACCGATCACCAACCAAGCGACTGGAAGCGCCTAAGGCTTACGTCGCTAGAACTGAAGGTAGTAGCGGTTATGGAGGCTATCTGCCATACTGCTCCAACTGCAAACATCATCATGTAGGCCCCTGTAGCGCACCTTGTGCAAGATGCAATCTTAGGGGACACCTGGTTCAGGAATGTAAATTTCCAACTACACCCGCCAATCCCCACGCACCAAGAGTCTGCTTTGTGTGCGGTAACTCAGGACATTTCATGAAGGACTGTCCGGAACGTCAAGATTAGAACAACCACGTCTGCTAAGACGCTACATAATATTAGGGTACGTATCTTACTGTGACCCTACTCATTTCACTCTCATTTATTTCAAGATTTGCACTACTGTTGGTAGTCATTGACAATGAAAACTTACTCCTCACACATTCCCGATATTAACTGAGGGTTTTGAATCCTCACGCCGTCTGTAGGACGTCAATCTTAACAGGGGGAGCAAGATAAGGTAGGAACTAGACAACATACGGATGTGAGACCCAAATTTCTATATGCCTATATTAGGAGATAGGGTGCTGTTACAAGAATCACTAAGCCAAGAATTCATAGAATCAAGGAACACTAAATCAAGAATTTGTAGATCAAGAAACAGTAGGTCAAGAAACCGTAGGACAAGAAATCATAAGTCAAGAAATCTTAAGTCAAGAAATCATAGGTCAAGAAAGGATATGTCAAGAAAACCCAAGATCAAGAAATCATATGCCAAAAATAATAGAACAAGAAACTGTAACTCAAGAAACCATAGGTCAAGAAACCTCTAAACAAGAAAACTCTAGGTCAAGAAACCGTAGGTCAAGAAATTATAAGGCAAGAAACTATAGATCAAGTAATCTAAAACTCAGATCGCGACAAGAATCATTAGAACGAAACGCCTAAGCAACTCAATCATCTTACTCCTAAGATCTCGCGCCCAAAACGGAAACACAAAATTCAGCTGATCAGCTCCGAATGAACCGAACAAATCTCCGACAATAATGTAGGTACATCCTTCCTCGAAACATAACCCTTCGATTGTAGTTAACGCTAAGCGTGTACTTTGACTCCCCGATACTAATGCCGAGTGTATCATAAGGCTAGTTAACCTAGGCCCATGTAAAACTCAAAGTTTGCTTTCAGCAGACTGATCGACCGAACGTTCACCAACCACTTAGTCCTGATAAGACTACTCACCAGACGGTCACCATGTGACAACTATCTAGTCCCGAGTGGATTACAATGTGAATGGTTACCTGGTAACCACGACTTAACCATGACTTAATCATACCTTGAATAAACAATATGGTCAGAACGTGACTACAATAATAAATTGCAACATAGTCATGGAATGACTGCTTTTCAACTCCGTCATAGACATGGTAGGTCTACAATCTATTTAACAAACCTTTCGCACTTACATTTCTCCCCAGACCCCACGCGACCACGACTTCACACGAAATTTCGGGACGAAATTTTCTTAACAGGGGGAGAATGTAACACCCGGTCAAAAAGGTCAAAATTCGCGCCCAATTTAAACATTTATTTCATCGTATTTAGTTACGTACTAATGCTAAAATACTTAAAACTTTTATATATATAATTATATAAACGTACGTGATTATTTTTAAAATTCAACATAACATGAGTTTGGGAGAAATGAAGTAATACGAAACCGAGACCCGGATGGGTTGGCCCAGACCCACGGATCCAACCCAACCGACCTGTGACCCCCCTTATTAACCCATCACCACTCCCATTTTCATTTCATTTTTCACCAAACACCACATTCTCTCATCTCCATCTCTCTCTAAATCTCGACACACTCTCTCTCTAAAATCGGTGGAAACAACAACATCATCATCATCATAATCGACCACCATCATCATCAACAACAACAACGAGAGCAGCAGCAGCTGCGGATCATCTTCTTCATCATCATCATCCCCATCTTCTTCGATTTTTGATTTTGTTGGTAAGGAGCTTTAAAACCCATTTAATATACTTGTAAAGCCTTTATTTACATGCTAGAACGTTTACTCAACGAAGATTTGTCCAAAAATGACTCAGAAATGTGTTTTTGAAACCAAAAATGTGAACAGTTCGTCGAGCGAGCCGAGTCGAGTAGCGAGCCGAGTCGAGTAGCGAGCCGAGTCGAGCTACGAACCGGACCGAGCAGCGAACCGAGCCGAGATGCGAGTCGAACCGAGCAGCGAACCGAGCTTAGCTGTGAGTCGAGCCGAGCAGCGAACCGAGCCTAGCTACGAACCAGACCGAGTAGCGAGCCGAGTCGAGCTGCGAGCCGAGTCGAGCTTCGAGTCGAGTCGAGCTACCTGAACTGACCTGGTCTGCAAAATGAGTTTTTGCCCAACGATTCAACTTTCGCGTAACAACAACTACACTTTTTACAACGATGACTTACGAACAAAAATTATATTTTTGTAAAATAGACAACGAAACGATTTTAATAATGATTTAATTGAGAATTATTATTATTACAAACTATCACAAACGGACTGTACGCAATTCTAAAAACTAAACAACAGAAGTGTACTTTCGTGACACGTTTAGCTAAACCGATTAGTATCTTACTCATATAATGTAACAACCGGCAAATTAGGACTAAAATTAGTGCCTAATTCTTTGTTAATACATGTAATTAGTTCTGTGTTAGGCTAATTTATGTATCGGATTATATGTTGGAAAATATATACAACTTTGCGATTTAATTTAAATCGTATGCGACTTAAATAGAATGAAGTTCTATTCGATTAACACGGACGTTGGTGAACAAATGTTTATAAACTAAAATAACGCAACTATGACCAAAATACTATTTTATAATAAGGGATAGTTATCTTGTATCACTCGATTAAACTTACACGATTTAAAAACGAAAGTACAAAGATTTACTCAAACCATACTATATTGCAAATTATTAAAGATTTAGCGAAATAAATTATTTAACAAAAGATATAATTAAACGTGTAAAATAAAGATTTAACGCTTAAAAGACGGAGAAAACGAATACCGCATGGTGCACAGCGCATGGACTGAAAAGTGGGGGCTTTCATCAAAACCCCCAACTTTTCTCTTTTCTTTCCTCATTCTCACTTCCTCCTTCTCTCTCTTCTTTCCCTTTCTTCCTTTTTCTCTCTAAACCACCAACCACACCACCACCATTAAAAGCACAAATTAACACCATCAAACGACGCCGGATCATACCACATCTTTGGAGAAAAACGTTCATCTCTTCACGATCTACAACTTCATCTTTTCGGATTTTCAATCCGACACTTTGTAAGTTTCCGACAAATCCCGACATCTCTCGTTTTTGATCATTTTTACTAGTTTATGGTTTAAGTAGGCTTAACATGTTCATATAAGGGTTGGGTAAAAGATTTGGACCCAACGGAAACCGGGAAACTCGTTTTCGACTAAATTTCCGACCATCAGACCGCTACGTCGCACATGGCCAGGGGCCTTTGCGACGTCGCGACCTACGTCGCACAAAAATCTCAACGTCGCACTAGCGACGCAGCCCTTTACGTCGCATTAATTTGCGGACGTTATACATGGCGACGTAGACTTTAACGTCGCAAACCGAACCAACGTCGCATTAGCGACGCCACCCCCCTACGTCGCATTGATTTGCGAAGGTCGCATCATGCGACGTACATGCCCACGTTGCACCTTACGTCGCTTGCAACGTCGCATGCGACGTCGCACAAACCAGAACCTTGAAAACTCACATTTTTACTAAGTGTCGGAACCAAGATTTTACCACCTAATTTTACTCCAAATCCAGATTTCGGATACGTTTTCACTAAAGCAATATAGTAGAAATAAAAATTTTCCAAGCTGACCTGGCAGCTCGACCCCAGCCAGGGGCTCTGCCCCTTGGACCCCGCCAGGGGCTGCCGCCCCTTGGACCCCGCTAACCAGGGGCGCTGCCCCCGGACCCCCGTACTTAGACTCTGTAAGCACATTTCTCACCAAGTGTCAAACCTGTACAATTTCAAATACTTATACAATACGAATCATCGAACATAATAGAACATACTTTTCAAGTGTAATCACTCTAAATCGCGTTATAAGTGATAAAACTTTAATTATAACAAATCACCAACGGGCCGTACACTATTATATAAACGATAACGAACCAACGTTTAAACACAACGGGTTGTATGAACAACTAGCCTAGATGGTCTTGCGAGACATCTACTTACTTAACCTTACGTGTTTAGGCACTAGGAGGTTACGGGTTCGGAGAACCTACTTGCTTTAATACTACTTGCTATCTACCACTGCTCGACTCAGGTGAGTCTTACAGCCCAACTTTTACTGTTTTTATACTTTGGGGTGAGATACTTAGCAACTGTTTTACATATGAACACAATGTACTGAACTGATTACCTTACTGTTTACAAACAAACGCATGAGTTACTTTTATCCACTGAAAGCCTCCTATTCGTAAGTTGTTAGTTATGGACTTAAGCGCGATTACTAGTAGATGGATCCATTTGGGACTGACAATCCCTGCCTGGGGTGGTAGCGCCACCACGTACTGATTTACACGTAGAAACAGGCATATTAGTATTTGTTACATATGAGTGTGCGGATAGCACTCACGGGGGTACGTGATATATTCACACTACACGGTTAAGCTTCAACTTATGAGCTCATGGCACTGTACTGATTTACTGATTTACTTACTTTGCTTGATAGCAATACGGGTACATACTTGTGGTTCATAACACTTACTTAATTCTAACCTGTAAGATTCACCAACCTTTTTGGTTGACACTTTTTAGCTTTGTATCTCAGGTACACAGACGGAGTAGGACCACCCTTGGACACTAGCTAGAGTCGCATGATTTCTACCTTGCATTTAACGGAGATTCTTAGCATTATCTTTTGTATATTATGATTATGTAATAGAATCTCCCGCTATACGCGCAGACTCTAGGAAACTACATTTTTTGTATACGAAAACCTACGGTTTTCAAACGATTATTATTTATGAAACCTTTTCGAAACGTCTCATTTAGAGGTCGTTTACTATTAATCTTGCGCTTTGTATATTGATTAGTAACACCCAATGTATGCTTCCGCAAATCGTTAAAATTGGGGGTGTTACATATAACCTCACATGTTTAGGGCACTAGGAGGTTACCATTCGGACAACACACGTATCGTAGGATCGCTGACAACTCACAGGTGAGTTCATAGCCCCCACTTTTCAAACTGTTTTACTGTTTTGGGGTGAGATGCATACTCGTTATTTACTGTTCAAAAACCTATTTATGAAAATCACTCATTGTAAATGATTTACAACTACTCTCACTAGACTAGGACACTAGTCGCCTTTGCAAACACTCGTAAGAGATAGGTTTTATGAACACGGACCTTTCTAGATATGATGGAGTATCTAGACAATTAACCAAGATTCCAAGAACCTCAATGGCTGTAGGCTATTATTGTGAAATACTGGAACATTAGAAAACATAATACTCGCGGCTAGAGTACATTAACCTAGAATTCAAGAAACTAGAGTACAAGATACTAGAACTTAAGAAACTAGATTTCAGGAGTACAAGAAACAAGAACTAAAATCAAGAAACCTGGAAACAAGGAACAAGATCTTCAAGAACTCAAGATAACAAGAAATTAGATAACAAGAAATTAGAAACCAAGAACTAGAAATACAAGAAACAAGAACTAGATCCAAGAACTTAAATCAAGATAGATCAAGAACTTACAAGAAATTAGATTCAAGAAACACTAGATTCAAGAACTAGAAATCAAGATAGATCAGGAACTTATGTGCAAGGTCAAGAATTATGTGCAAGATCAAGAACTCAAGATTTTCAAGATCAAGATCAAGAGAACAAGATTTTCAAGAACTTATGTGTTTATTATTACGTGCTATATGTATTTTCATTATATGTGTTGTGTAACATCCTCATTACCGGCCTAGGAGAAATTTGGTAAATTACTCAATTCATTTGATTATTTAATTAAGTTTAAAAAATAATTCGTATTATTTGCCTAATTGAAATAAATATGTCCAATGGCTAAATGACTTATTGTGATACATGAATTATTACTTGTTTTAAATTATTATAGTTGACGGTATAATAATATATATTTTCACGTAAACGATTTTTAGGTTCCAGACAATAGGTTTAGAGTGGGTATTATTTGGTATCCACTTATAATCATTTTAGTTGGTGGATCGGTTCATTGTTTTTCCATCCCCAATTCATTATAACCTCCCAAATACAAACACACACACACACACACACACACACACACATACCTAGCAACTAATGATCAAGATAAATAACTAGAAATCATTTTGAGGCCTTGGATTGATGCTAGCACATGATCATCTTCATCTTTAACGGATCATCATCTCGATTGTAAGTTTAAATTGTTCCTTATAATATGTTTATATGTTAGGGTTTGATGAAATTGGGTGAGATGAGTAGAAATGTGTAGGTTTGATGATTGATGAGAGTATTGTTGTTAGAACTTGACATATGATGATGCCTTGAGTTATTTTCATGTAGAAATCGTGTAGAGTAACTTTAACTTGGTGATTTGTGAATTTGGTTCGGGTTGAGTTTTGCAGAAACTGGGCGTGCAGGATGATCTTGGGAATCCGGCGGATTCAAGGGAATCCGGTCGGATTCCCCCTTTTTATGTCAGTCTGAAACAAATGGGAATCCGGTCGTATTCCTTGGAATACGGCGGATTCAGGTACCGGATTCATGGGAATCCGGCGTATTCCTGGGGCGTATTCCTTAGTTAGGATTCTGTCCCAATTTGGAGCTGAAAGGGGGTGGGAATACGGCGGATTCATGGGAATCCGACCGTATTCATTTGAATCCGGCGGATTCCCACTGTTTGCAGCTTTTGTCATTTTAGTTGCTAGAACTTGTGTTAATCAACTTGTATGCTATCGTTATGATACTTAATGCTTGTTGAACTAATATTAAGTGTTTAATGAAAGTTAGATATCATATGAAATGAGTATTAACTTGTAATCCTCTTGTGTTCTCAGATAAACCGAAGACTCAATAATATTAGATCTTTGAGTGAAGACGGGGACTGTGAAGGGTGAGTGGATCATTGACTTTCAGTCTAAATTAGTTGTAACATTCTGGTTACAACGGGTAAACATGTTCTACTGTTATACTTTGTATAAATTGCATATTGCCATGATGATTATGGAATGTGCTATCTTGTCAGGGGTCAATATGAAATTAGGTTTGGATACTGTTACTTTGGACGACATGATGACTTTGTACATGTGTTGTTTATTGAAATCATGTCGTATGTAGTAATGGTACTAAACTATCGGTAAAACCACTGTTTGGCCTTCAGTGGTTATAAGTGTTACTTGGGGAACCACCGCGGCATGAGGGTACCTCAAGGACCACCGATCCTCTTTGATGTATTTGTTATGATGCTTTGTGGTGATCAATTGCTATGATAGTTTAGATTGATAGTTGTGATCTATTCACTTAGCTTCGTGCTAATCCCTCTCCTCACTTCTTGCAGATTACTTTTGATGTGGGTGGGCAAGAAGTTAGTTTGAAGAATGTTTGACTGCCTACTCTGACTATACGACATGTAGTCGTTTATAAACTTATGTTTTGGAATTTAAATAACACCTAACTTAATGTTGTAACTGATGTGGTTATTGTATCAACTTATCATGCAGGCATAGATTGTGTTTTGGGAACTATGTTATACGCAATCTATAATGCATGATTTGTATTCAATCGCTTCCGATATATGTTTAAAAAAAAAATGTCTCTTCAAATCATGTGGTGTTATATGTTGTGTGATATGTGATATTTGTTATTTGCTAATTGTGATACGTGCTAAATGTTATTCTGTGAAATTATTATTTGTTGTTGTTATGGTGGGAACTCTCTAGGTCAAGAAACTAGCCAAGAATCACCACACTTGAGTTTACTACTCATTTTAGAGATTTCAAGAAATCAGGATCGTACACGGAGTGTACACTTAGCATGGAATTATACTCATAACATGGATTTCTTCTAACTAAACCTATGAACTCACCAGCTTATCGCTGACGTGTTTTAGTATGCATTTTAGGTACCGCTTTAGTAGGATCGGCCCGTCAGGATCCTAGCTCGAGTCGCATGCTTTTCAACACTGGATTTCATTACATTTACTTTTGTATTATTGATCATGTAATGAAATATTTTTGCGAACTCAATTGTTTTGTAAAACTTATTACATTATGGAATGAATTTCTCAAACGTCTCATTTAGAGTCGTTCATTATTTACCTTCGTGCTTGAGATATTTGATTTGGTAACACCCGACCTGACCGCTTCCGCAACCCGAAATTGAGGGTGTTACACTGCGTTTGCAGTTGGTGGGTTGGGCTGCTGATGTTCACGTGCTTATCTAATCAGTGTATTTTGAAATAAGTATTATGAAATTAGCAACTCCATACTGCTAATTTCACAAAAAAAATCTCACGTGATTTGTATATTAAATCAATATTAAACAACCTACAAACTGCTTATTAATAAACAGTTCAAATCAGCAATCCCAAATATTCACATAGTATTTTATCGTTGAAGGAATAAATGCTATTTGTGGTGGTTTATTAGCTGATAAAGTAACATGCCAACTTTCTAAGACTAGGAGATTGAGTCTTCTTTTTGTCTGGCTCTTGGAAGTGAATTTGGAGAAGTAGATAACTTTCTCAGCTTTCCTTGACTGGACAAACATAGAGGTCGGGTTATCTAGCAATAACTCATTTCCTAACATGCACCAAGCTTTGCAATAATTAGGAATTAGCATGCCTTCTTTCCCACACATGCTTTTTTTACACGATACTCTTTAACCAATGTCATGCATTCTTTCTCGCATTGGTTCTCGGGCATCGATGCCACCGCTAAAAAATGACTCAATTACGAGTATATCTTATTTTTCTTCTTAATTATGTTTCTTTATTTCATCTTTTTTACATATTGAGGGTTTTCTACTATCTTCATAACTGGAAATTTCTCCAACATCTGTTTTTGCTGTAATATCAAGAGTATGTTGAGTTGTAATTAGATTTCAATATATAGTTTTGTTTGGCTACTTGATTTGTACTTGAACAGGGGTCTGCATATATCAGAGATAAGTGGTATGCCAAGGTTAACTCTTCTATAAGTTTATGTGTTAAGGTTGCTCTCTAAAGTGTAAAAACGGTAACATTGAACATCTTTTATTTTTAAGCTGACTTATAAAGGGAAACTAGCTGACTTATAAAGGGTTAAATTTCAAGTTCTCTATTGTATTGGTTCTTTTGTTTCTGACATGTAAATAATATTATATTTTGGTGTAATTAGATAAATGTAATGTCAAGTTTGAAAGCTATGTGTATTAAAGGTTATTGCACATGCTATTGTCATTAGGCATACTATTTTCTTTCACTTTGCTCAATATGAATGGTTCTGAGTAATTTTTATATCATGGCAAAGTATTACGACTGTGAGTAAACTTTCAGTGAATGTGTCTCAGAGAAGAATTACAATACAATGTTATACGTGGCAAGATGGGCGGGTCGCAAGGAATTATATTTATATTTAAGTTTCTTATATTATATTTATATTTAATTTATGTCGATCTATTAATGAATACACTGTTTCTCTAATTGTGAAAAATGGGTAGATATTTGTTATGTTTTTCCAATGGCTTATGGAGAAGGAAGATGGCTGGAGCATAAATTATGCACTAATATGGTCAAAAGTTGGCTTAGCCATGATAACTTACGAATTGTGCAAGTATACTAAATTACTAAGGTATGCCTATGTTTTGGTATATTTAGATTTTGTTTCTTTTGTGTGATTATGATTTGCCCTGTGTTTCTATTAGCTCCTGAAGGTTGGTATAGGTTGTTTACTTCATAGAAACTTATCAGCATCGCTACTGATGGGTTCATAGTAAGTTACTCCGTACTATTTTTACCACTTTTTTACTACTGCAAGTGTTTTTTTATTGCTGTTTATCTACACACAGAGTACAATTCTAAATGTGTTAACATTGTTTATTGGTAATGATGAGCTCTCTACTGAAAATTGCACAAGTATGCACATTATATCTGGAAATTGTTGTTATGCTCTGGAAGAATAGATGATCACAATGTTGCCGACAAGAAGTTTGCACAGGTATACACATTATATCATTTTATGCTTCCTTTTCCAATTTTTACTAATGAACACAAGGATTACCAAGTCTATCTTCATTTATCATTGGAAATATGGTATCAGGAGGCAATATTGTTTTACATTCTTTTACAATATGGGTCAAGCGGGGTCGGTCAATGCTATATGGGTCAATATTACATACTTTTACAGTATTAATTAAGTTGTTTAGCCTTTTTTATTTTGTTTATGAAATATCAAATGGTCTTTCTATATGTACAGATCGGGAAACTGATGCAACCCAAGTTGTAAAAGGAACACGAGAAAAAGAAGAGAACAACGATAAATCAAATATGGTCCGAAGTTTAAGTTATAATACTGGTATGATAAGGCTAAATAATGATTAATGGATTGCAAAATAGAATGGTTAATCAAGGGTCTGACTTCTGAGGTTATGTGTAGCTAGATCAGCAGTTTATGGATTTTATTAGTTTGGAATTTGATGAGACTATAAAATTATTGGCTGCATATTGTGGACAGTTTCATGGTTGTTGACTTTTCAAAGTAAAAATGCAGTAACAATTTTGTCATTATTCAACTATTGGGTCAGTATTTAGATGGAGGTTGGCAAGTAATGTATTATCATGATAATATATAGTATATTTTGGATGCTATAAGATGGATTAGTATTTGTACATTAGTGGAGAGTTAGGATGGATCAAAATCAGAGACAGTTTGACCATTTTAATCAAAATGGCCAAAAATGGTAAAATGTTGCATTCAAGTAGTGTTGGTGCATTTTGTGTGTCAGTCAGTTGGTCAAACTATTGTAATTGTCAAAGTCAATTAGTCTACGCATGTAAGTGTTTAGTATGTATATTCGAGTCTGTAATTAGTTAGAATATACAGAGAATACCAGCGACATTGCTTATTGGGCTTGCGACGTTGATAATGTCGCAATGGGCTGGGCCTGCGACGTTGGGCCTAACGTCGCAGGGTCCAATAGGCTTGATATAAATAGTGAGTTAAAGTTCAGTTTTAGGGTTAGCGTTTTAGAGAGTGAGGTGAGCCGTTTTTGTGGTGAGAGAGACAGAGAAACGAGTTTGAGTTTGTATTGGTGATTGTAATCTTTATACGTTCAATTGTGAATTTATACAAGATTATAGAAAATCGTTTGTGTGTTCGTGAATCATTATCGTTTGTTATTCATTGTTTATCGATCCGATCAGATCTATACGTGTACGGGACTATCAACTGGTATCAAAGCCATAGAATCAAGGATTCGTTGGTTTCGGATCGTTATTTTAGATGTTTTCGGTTTGATTCGCGAAGGTTTTATTGATTAATCTTCGTTTCTGGGTTAGGTTGCTTGAAGATTTCGATTTCTGAAGGTGTTTTATGGGTTTGTTCGTCGATTTTCGTTCGAAATTCGTTAGGGTTTCGAAAATTTCCGGTTTTTGGGTTTTTGGCTCCTACAGTCGCGTTTTTGCGACGTTACCTGCGACGTCGCTAAGTTCTGCGACGTTACTAGCGACGTTAGTTGCGACGTCTCACTTTTGACCTTAATTGGTCACTGCGACCTTAGCCGCGACGTCAGGTGCGACGTCGCTTGATTTTGCGACATCACCTGCGACGTTATTGATTTTGACCTTAAGTGGTCTTGCGACGTAGTTAGCGACGTCGTTACTTTGACCTTAAGTGGTCCTTGCGACATTGCGTGCGACGTCGCTAGCCTCCGCGACGTTGAGTGCGACGTCACCTTCCTACTAGATTCGTAAAAAAAAAAAAAAAAAAAAAGTTTTTTCGCGGGAAACTCCAAAAATTTTTTGCGTTTTCAAAATTTTTCCATAGGCTTAAAAGTGTTCAATTTTAGCCTGGAAAAAGTTTCATTTTACCCGGCCAGTTTTTGACGTTTTCGGACGAAATTTTGGCGGGAAAAACGCGAAAAATTTTGTAATTTCAAATTTTGTTTTTAAGCTTCAAATAGCTTAATTTTGGTGTCCGAAAAGTTTCGCTACACTCTGTCGGTTTTCGAAATTTTCGAATTCAATTTTGGAGGGAAAATTCGGATATGGCTTTTGGTGCGAAAATGCCTCCTTCTACATCTTTGTTCTATAGTGATTTTGCGAGTTGGAAGATTAAGTTATGCAATTTCATTGAATACAAAGATCCAAATATGTGGAATTGGTTTAACACCATTGATCGATATGAGCAACCAAGACTCGATGAGGTGCTTAAGTCAAGAGCACAAATGTCAGTCAAGAAACGAGCAGAGTTTGATAAAGACAATAGAGCGTATGAGATGATTACCAAGTGCTTGCCAGAAGTTGTGATTAATAAATTTAAAGATCTAGCAACTTCTATAGGTTTATGGGATGCTCTTATAGCGGCTTACGATCAAAAAGAAAAGAAGTCAGAGGATAATATTCAAATTCCTAGTCTAAATGATACTTCCAGATCTACTTCCAACTCAGCAGCATCTACTTCTACTAGCACTTCATATGCTTCCTATACTTCTCATACAGATCATACAGCTCCTTCAAAGGCTACTGAGGATCATGCTACAATCTTTGCAGCTTTCCTCAACTCTTATGAGACTTTCCTTTCAAAGAAGGCTAGTACTCTACAGCTTACTGAGGAAGACTTTGAACAGATCGATTCTGACGATCTCGAGCAAATGGACATCAAATGGAGCATGGCCATGATAACCCAAAGGACAAAGAAATTTCTTCAGAGAACGGGCAAAAAGGACCTGAATGATGATGGTGATACAGGTCTTGGTTTTAATAAAAGCAAGGTGAAATGCAAAATCTGTCAGATTCATGGACACTTTGCTAAGGAATGTGTGGAGAATAAATATCCATCATCTGGATTCACGACACCTTCAGCTCCCAAGACTCCAGAGAATAACACAACATCACAGGCGATGACAGTGTATTCTCAGGGAATGTTTGATTCAAGTACGACTCAAGAAAAGGTTCAACACAGTGCGTTCTTGGCAAAGATACATGAGGTAGAAACAGAATCTGAAAAACCTTTTACTTGCATATCCTGTATTAAATTGGAAGCTTCTTTAAAATGTTTTCAAATAGACTATGTAGACTTGAGAGAAAAGGTCGAGAAACTCACTGAGTCAAATAAGTTTCTAAAAGCTAATGAAATACTTTATGAAAAGGAAGTTGAGGCTCATAAGTTTGACACTGAGAAATATAAAGCTAAAGTTTTCAGTCAACAAGATGCCATTAAGAGCTATTTAACAGAAATTGAGTTGTTAAATAAAGAACTTTCTGAGCTAAAGTCTGAGTCTGACTCTTTTAAAAAGGGAATCACAAGTTTCTCAAACTCTCATAAAATCTTCGATGAAATTGTTGACAAGCTGAGGACAAATACAAGTAGTAAGGCTGGAATAGGGTATAACTCAGTTCCACCTCCTACTAATCACTATCCTCGGCCTGTTAAGGAAGGCACCGAAGAACTTGTGGCTGACTACTCATCATGGCCAGCTACAAAGTCTAAAGAAGCTACATCCAATCCCAAAAGGCAGGCAAAGGAGAAAACTAAACGGACAGAGTATCCCTTGCATACTTTTGTTAAGTCTGATAGTACACCTCCAGTTAATGTAGAGGAGGGTGTTGAGATAGAGGATCTACCGAAAGAGGCTGAAATCAAAGTTTAAAAAGTTAATGTAAAGCCAGAAAATCATATAGTTACCAATGAAACTGTAAAGGTTTCAAATACAAAGGGTAAAAACAAGGTTGTAAATGAATCAAAAAGGGTTCAACATCAAATGAAGGATTCAAATGTAAAATCTAAAAGTGAACAACCTTCAACATCAACTTGTTCAACTTCAGAGGCTTCTACATCAACGTGTACACATAAGTGTTCACGTCCTGTAAATGCCTCCTCTTCTAAGCCTCCAACAGTTCATTCTCTACCTCAACCTTTTGTGGGTAATCATTGGAGTATGTCGTACATTGAATGACGTTCTTGTTTCCATTGTGGACAACAAGGACATATAATTAGGGATTGTCGGTTATTATCCCTAGATAGGTTTGGTAGAGGGATGCCAAGAACTTTCTCTTTTAGGAATTCTTTTTCAAAATCTTTTTCAAGGCGTCGTTCGTTTTCGCCTGTATCTAGTTGTGCATCAAACTCTCCAAAACCTATGGCTAGAGTAAACAAAGTTGTGCCTAGTAAACCTCAAGTTCAACATCACAACATTGTTGAAAACAACTCATCTGAACCTACAAAGGTTTGGAAACCCAAATCCACAAACAACACATCAATGAAATCCTCTGAGTTTTAAAAATATCATAACTCATTGATGTGATGATTATGGATGACCATGGACAACCCAAGTCTATCAAGGCTTGGGTGTCCCATAAGTACTAACGTTTAATTGTTTGTGGTGGTGCAGTCAGGTTATTGAAAGCTAACATTTTTAGTGACTGCATGGATGTGGATATTGTTGGAAGAATGCGATGATGATTTGTGATTGGATGAGATTTTCGATGTTATGAGGTGGTAAAAGTGCTAAAAGGCATTTGACTTGACTTGATATGTGATTTTGCAACTTTTATTTAAATTTTTTTTATTTGTTTAGTGCAACAGCCATTCTTTATACTTTTTAGTATCAAAGAAATGCAATGTTGCGAAATTTATTCAATTAAAAAAATACAAAAATATGTTTAATGTTTAAGGGGAGTATTTTTGGATTGGATATAAGAATTTGCTGTTCAGGGGGAGTAATTCTGAATATTAAAAATTCTGATTATTTAATTCAGAAATGTGAACAGCAAGATTCTTAATTCTTGAAAAGATGTTGGATTGTGTGTCTGTAAACAACTTGGGATATGATAGTACATCGGGGAACATGCACAAAATGAAATTTTAAGGTTTATCCTTGATGTATCAGTAGGTTTATCTAGCATACTTAATACAGTTTTTATGAAAATTATCTTCATCATATGATGTATTGGTAGGCATGATACATACCGGTCTATGGGTTATTAAGAAGTAATTCAAATACGTGTCTATGATCTTGTGGTAAACACCTTGTGATGTACGACACTAAGTCTTAATTCCTTAGCGTAGCTTGACATACTTCTATTTTTAGATCGTATATCTGAGATCTCTTGGGGGAGTCAGCTGATTGATTCCTTTGTTGTACGTAAGTGCAGACCTGGTCTCAATTCAGCTTACTCTCAAAACTAAGCAAACGTGAGTCAATGTACTTGCAAAGTCTTAAATTTTAAAGTACTGGTCAAGGTCGCCAATTGAATAAATCAAGTTTGGTTTGACTGCGATCGGTTTTGCTTAAACCTGAATCAAGTGTATGTCGCTCTGTTGTACACAAGTACAGACCTGTCACCGCTGGCTTGATTCTTAAAATTGATTCTCTTATATTCTTTCTAAATTTGGAAACTATGTTCTTGTCTGGGCTAAAGGGGTATGTCTATGGTGGGACCACGATGAAATATTCATACTAACAATAAAAGGTTAGCTCGCAGACACGGATGTAACATGTTTAAGTGGAAAAACAATACCTGCTAAGTAAATTTAAAGTGGACAAATATACTGATAATCGAGATAACACTTACTATTTGCTAATAATTGCATGTTGGCCTGATATGATCCCTAAGCAAACTTAAAACAATCTTATCCCAAATTTATTTTAATCTTTGTTATTTACTTTTCCTTTATAAAGAAAATACAAAAAGATTTTATTTCTATGTTATTTTCTTCAATATCACATATCTTGTTAAAGTCAAATATTGAAGATGTAAAGGATGTCGGTTATTCTCCAAAGTTTGTGAAGATAATTCTATCGGAGAATTTGCTGATGATTGAGAGATGGTCACATAGTTTGAAGATCTTATTGTATCATAAATTTGTGTCAGTCACATGAATTTGGACACCAAGATTTCTTTGAAGACCATGCTATCTCAAAGGGGGAGTTTCTGAATGTCAAAGACATGAAAGAGTTTGTTGATGAAGACAAATTGAAGACTTATTTGACCAAGCTGCTGACAAGGGGGAGTTTGTTGGTGCATTTTGTGTGTCAGTCAGTTGGTCAAACTATTGTAATTGTCAAAGTCAATTAGTCTACGCATGTAAGTGTTTAGTATGTATATTCGAGTCTGTAATTAGTTAGAATATATAGAGAATACCAGCGACATTGCTTATTGGGCTTGCGACGTTGACAATGTCGCAATGGGCTGGGCCTGCGACGTTGGGCCTAACGTCGCAGGGTCCAATAGGCTTGATATAAATAGTGAGTTAAAGTTCAGTTTTAGGGTTAGCGTTTTAGAGAGTGAGGTGAGCCGTTTTTGTGGTGAGAGAGACAGAGAAACGAGTTTGAGTTTGTATTGGTGATTGTAATCTTTATACGTTCAATTGTGAATATATACAAGATTATAGAGAATCGTTTGTGTGTTCGTGAATCATTATCGTTTGTTATTCATTGTTTATCGATCCGATCAGATCTATACGTGTACGGGACTATCAAGTAGTTTGACTTTGCTGACTCAATTTGTTAAACATGGGGAAGGTAATGCAATTATTTTTGATACATATGGTTATAATAGGAGTGATGGAATGAAGATTAAAGACATGAAAAATGCGAAAGATCAGTTATATTTGGGAAACGTAAAATGTTCTACAAATATTGTATTTTGTTGTATTTTTTATCTTTATCTTAAAACAAAAAATTTAGAATAGGCAAAAATGATGAAGCACATGTTATAACTTTTCTAACAGTGTCAACCTATTTTGATTTTGTGATAAAACGGATCACTAAACCATATCAATATATATGTTATACTGTAAGTGGCAAATTTTATTATTATTCTATATCTAACCCGTGTATTCACGGGTCAATTAACTAGTACATACACAAAAAGAAAACAAATCCCACAATAACATTATAACTCTTACAAAAATCGATCCACAGATGACGTGCAAATTTAGGATATTAATTCCAGATCGACACAAATTACCTAAGTACGATTAATAAACATGTGGCTTATCATCAATCAATATTCTAATAAACTGATAACCATCAACCAGAGTTAATATTGTTGGGTTTTCTATTCCCTAACTAGATTAATATACGCAGCGGAATATAACAAAATTAATCTAAGGCAATTAGGAAACTAAACCCTAAGGATCTTAACTTAAATAAATAAAAGCAATAAAACAAATAAGATAAATAAGAAATTACTAACCTTAGAGAAAACCAATTTCTCACACGTTGACCACCTTGCAGAACCTTCTTACTTCCCAAACCAGAACACCTCTAATGCTTCACACCCACGAACCAAGAGAAATTCCCAAACTCCTAGGGTTCCGACTCTAAGTCGTGTAAACTCTCACAAGGAATAGGAATGAGAAAGAGAGAAAGAATTGAAAGCTATTCAATTCTGGGATGGATCTGAAAGCATAGGGGAGGTCCCTATTTATAGTGAAGGAGGAGGCCTAGGGTTTCATCCCCTAGCCGATGTGGGACAAACAATCAGGAACTCCAACCGGCGGTTGGACCTTCTAACCGGCGGTTGGATCTGTTTCCAGAATATTCTATTGGTTCGTTCCACCGCCTTAACCCTTTAGACTCCAGCCGTCGTTTGAACCTTCCAACCGGCGATTGGATCCACTTTCCAGAATGTTCTATAAATTATTCCAATAATTAATTGTCTCTCATTTATTTCTCTTACTGTTCATTGAGGGCGACCCAAAAAGGACTCTACTTTTAATGATAGTTGATAAACGCTCAAAAGTACTATATTTAAGTAGTATTTTACCCCGATTCTTAGATGTTTCTATTGCATTTATTTAAGAATAGATATTGATTTCGTTCATATTTGCAATTAGATGTGGAAATGGAGCGTTATGAAGAAAGGAACGTAAAACAGTCAATAAACGAGTTAAATGATGCATTTTTGAAGAATAAAGCGAAGCCGAAGTGAAGAAAAGATTAAAAGAAGAAAAACATGAAAACCGGCTGGAAAATCAATCCATACGCCGTATGGATTTCCATACGCCGTATGGATTGAGGCGGTGAAGGCCCATGTTACGCGGACTTGGGCTGGGCTTATTTTGCATCCATACGATGTATGGATTTCCATACGCCGTGTGGATGGTTTTTCACAGGAAGTATAAAACGCGTAAAAACCCTAAAAACAAGAGAATTCGGCTGTGGTTTGAGGTTTTCGATTCCATACGACTTTGTACGAATATTAGGGTTATTTTGGAGGTATAAAGAGCTAAAGTTGAGGGTAATTCACTTTATTCTCTTTATGATTCGTTATTTCGGTTTGTAATTACTTTGATTATCTCGATTTCATTGATGATTTTGTTATTGAATGATCTGAGTTTTATGTTTCTGATTATGAATTGAATATCCAAAGTGATTGTGTAGTTAATTAAACTCGGATTATGATTATTGAACGATTATAATTGCGTATTGAATAAGTTATTTAATTGAAAACGATTATATTACTTGCGGATCCTTGTTTATTGGTAACTAGTAGTTATTGTTGCTCAACGTGGTTAATAAGATTGATGAGATTGATTTCCTTTAATGTTATTAACTATTGATGGTTATAATTCTAGGGTTTTGACCATTGCTAAATATGTTGAGTCTGATAGGTTGAGTAAATGATAATTATCTACTTTAAAATGAGCGAGACAATAAGTAATTATTGGGTATTGTTGAGTCATACCACTTGAGTTAATTATAAGGAGTTGTGAATGTTTAATGCTCAATTTAGGGAAAAGCACACAATTGACTGATCATCTTGTGACATTGGATCGATGTTTCATGTTGGACCCTAGATTGTAGGAATTAGTTGGACCCGGAAAGTTGGCTAGTTTACATTCAACTTAATATCATTGAAGAATTTGGCATTAAGTTGATATAAAAGAATCACAATTAGATAATCAATACGTAAAGAATCGGGATATATGAATCTGAGTGCAATTAATTATACAATTACTTATTCCTTCCTATTAGTATTTATTATTATCTATTTATAATTTTAATTTAAGTTTTTATTTAGTTTGTTTTATTTAAATTTAATCTTTTATAAACAACTGTTCGAACGGAACTAAAACGCCCCCCTGTTTACTGTTTTCTTAGTTAATTAGTACTTTCTATTTATATAAATACCACCGTTCCCTGTGATCGACTCGGACTTATCAAGTCTATACTTACATTCGATCAGGTATTCTTGCCTGGTTGTGTGAAAGGTATAAATAAGGTATTTCCATTTATAAATAATTTAAACTAGACTCGTTTCGCACGCATCAATAGTCTTACCAATTTAGTAATGACCTTGGACACTATTCCAACAGTCTCCCACTTGGACAAGTCATCAACTATTATTGGTCTTAGCCTGTCCATTAACTAAGCAGAGAGTGCCATCCAACGCAACTACCGAACTCTGATTCTTAACTTAGAGTTAGCCCTTTAGATAAGTGATCAACTACTCCTTTGTTCTACTGATATCGTATGAATCGAGACATGGATTTTAATCAATCTCAAGATTCATAATTAGTTTTCTGATTTCCGATCACATTGACTTTATGAGACTATTGAACCATCAACTTAGTCTCGGCCAGGCCTAGCACTTTAGAGTCAATCTTTAATCATCAGAGGGCCCAAGATATTGCTTTTCCCTTTTAGGCAAAAAGGAACAGATAAATTTCAACTACATAGCACTAGTCAACTCATCATGTCATACCTAGCATACCCTTTATAACTGGCAGTTACGCACAGCGTTTGAATAGACTAAAGTATAACAGACTTGAAAAACTAGAAACTCAATGCATTTCCATTTCAAGAATCTTACCATCTTAAAATCACTCGTGATTTAATCCATGAAGTGATCTCTTTAAGTACGGGTCTCTTCTATACTTAAATCCCCATTAAGTACCCATGAGTGTTGCAGCATTCTCCATGCAATGTCTAATCTCCATAGACAATCTACTAACACTCCATGACAGTCTTGATTCACCACTTACTTCCAGGAGTGTGAATGACTGAGGAGGTTTGAGAAAAAACTGTTTTACTCGGAAAGTGGTGTCTAAACATGCAAAACTGAAACACAATGATAAACAATAGTAAATGGCAGAACTCCTTCCAATAAATAAATCTCCATTATTTAATCACCAAGTCTATAACAATTTCAATCATTGTTTACAATGTTTCAGAATCAAACTAACAACTAAAACTTTATATTATCTCTTAAACCTATGCTCCTAGCATGTTCATCATGTTTGGACTTTCAAAGTGGCTTTGTGAATGGATCAGCCGGATTGTCCTCTGATCTTATGCTCTTCACAATCACGTGTCCTTCTTCGACTTTTCTTCGAACAAAATGGTATTTTCTTTCAATGTGCTTTGACTTTCCGTGATCCTTGGGTTCTTTACTCAAGGCAACCGCACTTTCATTATCACAGAATATTTCAATGGGGTCTTGAACGGTTGGAACAACTCCAAGATCTCCAATGAAATTCTTTATCCAGATAGCTTCCTTTGAAGCCTCGCAAGCCGCTATGTACTCAGACTCGCACGTGGAGTCTGCCACCGTATCTTGCTTGGAACTTTTCCATGTCACCGCTCCCCCATTCAGTAAGAATACCCAACCAGACTGTGAACGACTATCATCTCTGTCTGTTTGGAAACTAGCGTCACAATAACCCGTTACTCTGAGTTCTTCTTCTCTACCATAAACCAAAAACCTGTCTTTAGTATTCCTCAAATACTTAAGAATATTCTTTACAGCTGTCCAATGACCTTCACCAGGATTCTGCTGATGTCGACTCACTAAGCTCAAAGCAAATGAGACATTAGGCCTCGTACATGTCATGGCATACATGATCGATCCTATAGCCGAAGCATATGGGACTCGACTCATTTTATCCGATTCTTCCTTAGATTTTTGACAAAGATTCTTACTGATCTTAATGCCATGATGTAAGGGTAGATTCCCTTTCTTAGATTTCTCCATTTTGAATCTTTTCAAAATTTTATCTAAGTATGTATCCTGGCTAAGTCCTATGAGACGTCTCGACCTATCTCTATAAATCTTTATACCAAGAATGTATGCTGCATCTCCCAAGTCTTTCATAGCGAAACATTTTCCCAACCAGTCTTTTACACCCTGTAATGTTGGGATATCATTTCCTATGAGTAGTATATCATCCACGTATAATACTAGGAAGACTACAACACTCCCACTGAACTTGACATATATACAGGACTCATCTTCGCTTCTAGAAAATCTAAACTTTGTGACTTTCTCATGGAAGCAGAGATTCCAGCTACGAGAGGCTTGTTTAAGTCCATAAATAGCCTTTTGAAGCTTACACACTCTATTAGGATACTTTGCATTTTCAAAACCTTCCGGTTGTGCCATGAACACATCCTCTGTCAGTTTCCCGTTAAGGAAAGCGGTTTTGACATCCATCTGCTAAATTTCATAATCATGAAACGCAGCTATGGCTAACATTATCCTAATCGACTTTATCTTAGCTACTGGTGAGAAAGTTTCCTCATAATCAATCCCGTGGGTTTGAGTATAGCCCTTCACTACCAACCTAGCTTTATAAGTGTGTACTTTCCCATCCATGTCTGTCTTCTTCTTGAAGATCCACGTACAACCCACCGTCTTAAGACCGGGTGTAGTGTCAACCAAATTCCAAACTTGGTTGTCATACATAGACTGAATTTCGCTTTTCATAGCTTCCTTCCACTTAGCAGCCTCAGGGCCTGCCATCGCTTCTTTGTAATTAGCAGGTTCATCTAAGTCATTTAGTGCACTGTCACTAATTTTATCCTCTTCTTCTATTTGTAAATCATAATAGTACTGAGGAGGATTGCTAACTCTACTAGATCTGCGAACGGGTAAGGTTATGTCTTCAGGTTCAACAGGTGTTTCCACCTCTTATTGAACGTCAGTGTTTACTGTAGGTTCATCATCGGTTGTCTCTTGAATTTCTTCAAGATCAATCTTACTCCCACTGTCCTCTTTAGATATCATTTCTCTCTCAAGGAACACTCCTCTTCGAGCTACAAAGACCACATTATCCGTGGGTCTGTAGAATAGATATCCAAACGACTCATGTGGATAACCGACGAAAAGACACTTTTCAGATCTGGAGTCTAGTTTGTCCTGAGTTTCTCGTCTGACGAAAACTTCACAACCCCAGATTTTGATGTGACCAAGAGAAGGACGTCTTCCCTTCCACATCTCATAAGGCGTCTTTGAAACCTTCTTGGTGGGTATAAGATTTAAGATACGAGCGGCTGTTTCTAATGCATAACCCCAAAAACTTATCGGAAGTGTAGCCCGAATCATCATAGATCGAACCATGTCCAACAAGGTTCTATTTCTCCTCTCAGCAACTCCATTAAGTTGTGGTGTTCTAGGAGGAGTTAATTGTGAAACTATTCCACAGTCTCTAAGATGATCGAGAAACTCGATATAAGGTATTCTCCTCCTCTATCGGATCGGAGTACCTTTATCTTTCTGCCCAGTTGGTTCTCTACTTCGCTTTGATATCTTTTGAATATTTCAAAAGTATCTGACTTATGTTTAATCATATATACATGTCCAAATCTACTGTAGTCATCAGTAAATGTAACATAATAATGATTTCCATCTTTTGTGGCGCATCGGAATGGTCCACATACATCCGTATGTACCAGTCCAATAGTCCTTCACCTCTTTTACATGAACCAGTGATTGGTGATTTAGTCATCTTGCCCAATAAGCAAGATTCACATACATCATCCGATTTGAGGTCGAATGATTCCAACACTCCATCCTTTTGGAGTTGGCCGATGCGTTTCTTGTTTACGTGCCCAAGACGAAAATGCCACAATTTGGATTTATCAAGCTCATTAGACGAATCAACATTTAAAATCATATTGCTAATACATTCAACATTTTCATATATGCCATTGTAAGGAGAAGCTTTAAAAATAAAACAACCATTTAAATAAACCAAAATATCACCATTCTCATTATCAAATGAAAATCGATAACCATCCTTAAACAAAGCATAAAATGAAATTATGTTTCTAGTCATTTCTGACGAATAACAGCAATTATTTAAATCTATCCTAACTCCAGACTTCAGCACGAGCTCATACTTTCCAATCTCGGTAACAGGCGTGATTCCTCTGTTTCCCATGACTAGTTTGAGCTCTCCATGCTTCAACTTCCTACTTTCCTTTAGACCCTGTAATACAGTGCAAATGTGAGTACCACACCCTGTATCCAGAACCCACGAATTAGAAGTTGTAGTATTATGGAGTTCGATCATGAACATACATGAGTGAATACTCTTTTCGACCTTTCCATCTTCAAGGTCTTTCAGGTATTTCAGGCAGCTACGTTTCCAGTGCCCCTTTGTGTTACAGTAGAAGCACACTGCTTCCTTTGGATCATTTGCAGGTGCAATATCAGATTCGATCTTTCTTTTGGACCCACGATTGGACTTTCCATTCGCAGTCTTTGCTTTCCAATTTAACCTCTTTCTTTTCTTTGCATTCTGAACAATTGCCAACATAGGAGCTGCTGAGCTATAGGACACATCATCCTTTTTGATTCCTTGCTCAGCGGTTTGCAGTAAATTATGGAGTTCCATTATTGAGCCTTCTCTCTCATTCATATTCATCTGATATGATATTACAAACTGATTGTAGACAGCTGGCAGACTGGACAAAATTATGGCAATGGAAAACTCTGTGTCAAACATCATATTTAATGATTCCAACCTATCAAAGTACCCTTTAATCTCCAAGACGAAAGCACAGATAGATTCTCCAGGTTTGGGTTTGCAAGCCATGCGTGACTTAACCACATCAAGGCGTTCTTTGCTTGCCTTGGCCTGAAACATTTCCCTAAGCTGTTGGTTCATTTCATAAGCCCAAGTGTTCTCAAAAGTATTTTGCAACTCGGGGCTCATGGAGGATGCCATGATACAAGACACTTTATTCGCATCATCATAATGTTTCCTGTGTGCCTCAATCTCTTCTTCGGTTGAATCATCATCAATTACGGGAATCTGCTCATCGAGAAGATACTCCTTGTTCTCGTACCTCAAGGTAAACCTTAGGTTACGCATCCAATCCATATAGTTTGGACCAGTCAGTATTTCCCTTCCAAGACCTGAGAGTAGTGAGAAGTTCGAGTTATGTGCGGGATTGGGGACGGGAGGATTATTACCATTTGTAGAAGACATCTATAAGATAAACAGTTTTAGTTAGTTTGAATATTCATTAATTAATTACCCAATTACAAAATTAAGGATAGGATCCATATTTTAGATTCGTTTTATGAAAAGGTTTGCCGTAATCATATTGCGAATTTATTTTAGGTAGACAATGCCTTTGTCAATTTCATTCTCTATGAAACTCCTAGTTCTTTTGAGATTCATTGATTCTTATCAACGGCATGTTAATCTCGAATATGCTCATCTATCATTCATGACTGGTATGCCGAGGATCATGAACAAGATGGTGAACTTAACCACGCAAAACCCGCGTGGTCCCCGGCCCGAGTACGCTCGAGAATCGCGAGTTCCACATCACCTCTCAATATGATCTCATATTAATGTGCCGGTAAACCACACACGCTCCATTAACAGACCATACGAAAGATGTGCGGTTTTCATGGGTTAGCATACTATTCACATTTTAGTATCTAGAACGGGATTTTGTTTTAGTACTTATAGGTCATACTTTTGATCTTGACATCATCCTATCAAAAGTCCTCGGTAGCTCCATTGAACGCACAAAGAAGCGGAGAAGCAGGTCAGCGCGAAGCCTATTAAAAACCTGACTTCTTTAGGGAAGCTGAGCGACCCGCCTTATACCTCTCTTATAGTTTGTTCACTATGGGTGAGCCGATTTATCAATTGACTGATGATGTATTTGACTTTAATGATACATATATATATATATATATATATATATATATATATATATATATATATATATATATATATATATATATATATATATATATATATATATATATGTAAGTTCTCTCTTAGCCTTTCAAGGTCTACTGTTCTATTTTAAAACATTTTAATATTCAGGGGTATATTTTAAAACAATTCAAAATATAAGGGTCTAAAGTGTAAATTCTATTTACCAATTTAGACAATCTAATTTCCAATTTATCTTTACCTACATACTATTGCAGATAATTAAATGCTAATATTTATTAAGCTAAGGCTCTGATACCACTGTTGGGTTTTCTATTCCCTAACTAGATTAATATACGCAGTGGAATATAACAAAATTAATCTAAGGCAATTAGGAAACTAAACCCTAAGGATCTTAACTTAAATAAATAAAAGAAATAAAACAAATAAGATAAATAAGAAATTACTAACCTTAGAGAAAACCAATTTCTCACACGTAGACCACCTTGCAGAACCTTCTTGCTTTTGGAGGCGAGTGCCCAAACCAGAATACCTCTAATGCTTCACACCCACGAACCAAGAGAAATTCCCAAACTCCTAGGGTTCTGACTCTAAGTCGTGTAAACTCTCACAAGGAATAGGAATGAGAAAGAGAGAAAGAATTGAAAGCTATTCAATTCTGGGATGGATCTGAAAGCATAGGGGAGGTCCCTATTTATAGTGAAGGAGGAGGCCTAGGGTTTCATCCCCTAGCCGATGTGGGACAAAAATCAGGAACTCCAACCGGCGGTTGGACCTTCCAACCGGCGGTTGGATCTGTTTCCAGAATATTCTATTGGTTCGTTCCACCACCTTAACCCTTTAGACTCCAGCCGCCGGTTGAGCCTTCCAACCGGCGGTTGGATCCACTTTCCAGAATGTTCTATTAATTATTCCAATAATTAATTGTCTCTCATTTATTGCTCTTACTGTTCATTGAGGGTGACCCAAAAAGGACTCTACTTTTAATGATAGTCTTACCAATTTAGTTATGACCTTGGACACTATTCCAAGAAATATATACCTAACGGATGAATGTTATTAATTTATATTATGATGATCAACAAATAATTAAAGGGATATTGGTGATTACACATAAGCAATAATATATTATTCGAGTAAAACTTAATTATCATCATCAAGTAATATATGTGATTGATATGGTGTATTAAACAAGCTAAGAGAACAGTTTATCTATTAAAGCTTTGGATGAAAATCAAAATCAAATTCATGAAATAATTAACCATGCGGACCATCACCGTAAAAACATGGATCTCACATGATAGAAGACAATTATAGTTATTATTTACCAAGAGTATTCTTTGTGATAAAAGAAATTATGAAGCATCAACGTCACAACACCATAAAGATTAACAACAATATTTAATGGAAAGAATGTACCTATGTAACACCCCAAATTTTATAAGTTCGTGACTTTAATATTTACAAAGAGTTAAATAATTATAAATGTTATTAATACGGAGTATATACGTTTTTATTAGAGTAAAGAATTTAAATGAGAGAAAACGAGCCTTACGGTTTTATTATTTTAATACCGAGAATAGAGGGGTGTAATAGGACAATAGTCCAAGTCAGATACACTTAAATAAACCACCCACCTCAAATAATTGAGGAAATGGTCGTGGGTTTTGGTTTCAAAACACAGAGAAAACACAGAGAGTGAGATAGAGAGAAAGAGGGAGCAAACATACTAATTTTGAAACATGAGACCGTATGGTTGGTCGGGTATTCCATGGTTTGGAATGATTAGGCGGGTTAGTGCTTCTACACTTGGAGATGTTGGTTGGAGAAGATTTCAGATAGAATGTGTTCGACTGGGCTCGGGTATCGATTGATGTTAATTTGGTTCAATGATACAGCGAATCTTCTGGAGGAATCAATTGGGACTTTTCAAGTGGGTTAGAGGCGGATAATCTTGTAAGTCCTGATGAGCTTAATTTTGAGATATTATTGAGAGTGTCGGGAACTCTTGGGAGTTTGGAACTGAGGGAAATGTCCAAGCTAGTGGGAGTTTGGCAACAAGTGGGAGTCTTGAGATGGTTGTGCGACTGATGGATCTCGAGTGTCTACAGGTTTAGTGTGCGAATTCCAGTAACAATAGAGCATTCAGACCTTCGTTGTTACTTTCCAATGGCAAAGTAATTTGTGACTGACTGGGTGTTATGAACCAGAGTCTTCTCAGATAGCCGCGGTTGTTATTTTGATTTTTAGTACAGTGGAAGCGAGTTGAGTTGGAGAAGATGTGTTCATAGAAATCATACTTATGTTTTCTGGGTCGGTGTACCAGCGGAAAAGCGAAAGTTGGTAATGTAGGTTTCAAGGTTGTGACTACGTTCTCATGGATAAACCTTTCTGATAATCTACGTGTTAGTCCTATCGGTGATTTTCTGATTGTTGTGAAGGAAAATCGGATAGACGAAATTCTGTACGGGTGGTCGTTGACATGTCGGTGGTAGGATCAGACGTGGCTATAATCGACGGAGTTGAAAAGATGTGTGTCTCTTGATAAGATTCTATGGTTGGAGTTTCGCACGCTTCAACGAATCTTCTTGGGCCTAGAATGTGACACCCCCCGAATTAGGACTTTAATTAGTGCCTAACTACTTGTAATTAAGTGTATTTAGTTTTATATTAATCTAAATATACGTGACATTCTGTGTAATTACATACGCGCATATGCGATTTGTTTAAATCGAACACTTATGAACCGGACGAGGTCCGACATAAATTACTATGGACGTTGGTGACAAAACTTTTAAATAATGCGGATTTATCCAAACAAACGTTCTCCCCCACTTTCAAGCTTCATCGATAAAGTCGGGATAAAAATATATTAATTAAAATATCGTATGTTAGTTTATAATAACACGCATATTTAATAATAGATTACAAATTATACCTAACTTTGTGAGAATATATTACAAGTATTACTTATTGATGAAAACACTCTGTATACGACGAAAACGCACGAAACGCGCCAGACATGCGAAAATAATTCAAACTATATTTTTAAAACTCATTATTAAGTATTTTTATAACTCATTATTAAGTACTTCAGTTAAAAATACTTCGGATATACTAAAAACATATAACACGAAATAACATTTAATCGACCGCGGAATGTAACGCAACCGAGAAACGGGTCCATGAGCCCGAGCCCACAAGTTGGTCGGCCCAGACCCGTGGACCCAACCCATGACCCACCGATCCACCCAACCCCTTTTAATCCCATCTTCCCCATTATTCATTTCATTTCATTTCCATCCACACACCTACACCCAAACTCTCTCTTGCTCTCAAATTGCAGCAGCCGAAACCACCAAAAACACCACCAAAAATCGTTCATCATCATCATCAGGAACAAGCACGAGGATCACCATCTTGAGCTCTTCATCTTCATCTTCTTCGTTTTCAATTTCATGGTATGAAACTTTAAAACTCCCTTAAATTACTTATAAAGCTTTTATTTACATGCTAGAACATTTACTCAACAAGATTATGTCCAAAAATCCCGTCAAAAACACTTTAAAAATCGAAATCCACTTGAAAAACGCTGACAGTTCGTCCTGCGAGTTGTGATCCCAGATCTCGGTTGTCCTGCGAGGCGAACCGAGATCTCGACTCACGAAGCCAAACTGCGAACCGAACCCACTCGCGAGTTGACTTGCGAGTCGACCTGCAAGTTGACTTGCGAGTTGACTTGCGAGCCGAACCTTGTGCTGCGAACCCAACTCAGTTCGCAGCCTACTGCCTTGTGAGTCGAACTCAGCTCGCACCTCGAACCCAGTTCGCAACACCATTTCAGTCCGCAGCCAGACTTGGTTTATTTTCCTGATTTTAAATTTTCGATACGGTTTTAATAAAGCAATATAGTAGAAATAAAAATTTTCCAAGCTGACTTGGCAGCTCGACCCCAACCAGGGGCTCTGCCCCTTGGACCCCGCTACCAGGGGCGCTGCCCCCGGACCCCCGTCATCGAGGAACTTGAAAGTACTTTTTATACTAAGTGTCGAATACTCACAAACAACGTAGCCTGATACAAAGATACATATAATAATAACACTTTTGGATTATTATTACAAAACCGTCACCAACGGGCCATACTTGTTTTCAAACTACAAACGGATTACTAAGTGAACACTTGGACATTTCCTAGTTGAGTGGACAACTAGCATGGGTGATCTTTTAAGACACCAACTTATTTACTTGTTTACTTACAACCTTGTGCGTTTCGGACGCCAGAAGTTTCAGGGTTCCGAGAACCGATATACGGACTTACATCCGACACGCCTACGGACTTGCATCCTCTTTACTTACTTGATTTCACCTACATACTTGCTAGATTCAGGTGAGTCTTACAGCCCCACTTTTACTATTTTTCTATTGGGGTGAGATACATGCTACGGTTTTACGGATGAACACAATGTACTGTACTGATTACATTACTTTTTACACACAATGCATGAGTTAATGTTTATCCACTGAAAGCCTCCTATCATAAGTTGTTAGTTATAGACTTAAGCGCGAGTATTAGTAGGATGGATCCATTCGGGACTGACAATCCCCTCCCGGGGTAGTAGCGCTACCACGAACCGTTCCGTAGAAACGGGCGTTTGATACTTGTTACATATGAGTGTTCGGATAGCACTCACGGGGGTACGTGATACTGTACTTGATTGTACCATTCACACTACACTGTTAAGCTTCAACTTTTGAACTCATGGCACTTGTGATGATTTACTGATTTACTTACTTGGCTTGTTAGCTACACTGATACATGTTGTGGTTCATACTGATACTTTTACTACTAAACCTGTAAGATTCACCAACCTTTTTGGTTGACACTTTTTAGCATTGTATCTCAGGTACATAGACGGAGTAGGATTACTACCGGACACTAGCTAGAGTCGCATGATTTCTACATTGCATCTAACAGAGATTCTCAGCATTATCTTTTGTATATAATGATTATGTAATAGAATCTCCCGCTATACGCGTGGACTCTAGGGAACTACATTTTTGTAACTGAAAACACTATGTTTTCAAACATTTATATATATTGGAAATGTAACTATTTTACAACCGTTGCATATAGATGTCGTTTGCTTTACTTTTGTGCTGTGATATTTGATTAGTAACACCCCAAAGCTTGCTTCCGCCAACAGTGAAATTTGGGGGTGTTACAGATTGGTATCAAAGCCTAAGGTTATAGCGAACTAGGTTGCATTTAGTGGGCCTAGACTATGACCGTTAGGTAGTATCTCCTTATTAGGTATGATTGGTTCAGAGATTACATCATACGAGTTTAATTTAACATAGCCTGATCAACTATGTACAATTAAATAAAGATGATGTAAGAGATGAAATGGTTATGCTGAACATGAATACACTAGTTGACTCTGACCACGAGAGAAACGAGACTCAAATATGTTTGTGCTAGACACACTAGGCTATTATATGTTATATATGAATATGCCTTACTCACTAAACGTTCTTGCCACAGAAATGGTAGATTCACCAGCTAGACAAACTACACGTACTCCACTGTCTCTCTCTCGCTCTAGTCGCAGCCACTCGGAATCCCTAGTGACTAGACGCACTGGTAGCTCGCGCCGAGCTAGTCCCTATGCCAATCCTGCCACTATTGGTAACACATCTACTTTAGCTCGCCATCGAGCAATCGCTTATCAATGGAGCTGGTTACCTGCGGCTATGGCCACCTGGAGGATTGAAGAACACATTGAGATCCCCGACGATGTCAGAGAATATTCAGCTATGGATCTCTCTCCGTACACTCAAGAACCAACACACCTCACTGTTCCGGTGTTAGCTGCTTGAGTACATCGTCATGAGAACAGGCTACACGACCTGGAAATCGAACTTCAAGAAACCCGAGAAAACTGGATGCTAACGGCTCAGGGCCGCATTGCTCAAATCTACTTAGATCTGGAAGATCTATCTGCGACCGTTAACCGTACCCACAATCAAATGGAAGACACTACTGAATACATGGAGATCGTTCATAATCAAGTTATCAGTAACCGAAACGAGATCTCCGTCTTACAATCGAGGCTGCGAGAATGCGAGACGCGCTTGTGGGAAATCGAGAAAGCTCTCAGAATGGTTGGCAGACTCGGTGAATCAGTGGATCACCTAAACTCGCTGCTGCCACAACTCAATCTACGTCAGAATTAGCTTAGGCTGAATCTGTAATCTACTTTTGCTATAGGAGGACCTATGTAAATGATATCGCGTAAAAATTCACGTTTTTACTACCGATATCTCTCTCATTCTGGAACGATTCTTGGCATTTTGAACTCAAATATGGTTCAAATCAATGACATTATGCCAAGGTGGTCAAAACAAGATTGCACGATAAAAATCAAGCAAAACGGATGAAAATCGAAGATTCCACAAACGTTTGAAGATTCAAGGCATCAAAACGAGATTTCAAGACTAAAGTACCCTTCACCAACATCCATTCTATCCAAGATGTTCGTTTTCAAAATACGAATCCAACAGAAGAAGAATCAACTAAAACGGATAAAGAATGAAGATTCTACGCCCGCCGGAAGATCCAAATGATTCGTACGCGATATCTGGAGTTAGGGACCTCATCTCAGGGGCTATATTCTGTCAAAATCTTCGTTTTTGAATTACGAATCCAACGCAAAAAGACTCGACTCAAACAGACGCATAACAAAGAAAACATGCACGAATTAAGAAACGAAGCAAAAGACGGCGAAACGGGGCGGGTGGCTGCCAGCCGCCGCCGGCCACCACCCAGCCGCCACCGGCCAAAGGTGGGGCGGCGCCGGCCTGCTCCCCCTCGTCTCGCTTTCCTTTTTTGTCTAATTCACGTACCTGGTGCGCCTACTTTCCGCGTTGTACAGTACCCGGTGCACCACCTTTCCGCGTTGTACAGTACCTGGTGCACCTTTTTACCCACATTGCGCTAATGTGCACCCCTTGATGCTAATGTGAGCCAAACCTCTCCTATAAATAGGAGGCATAAGGCTTCATTTCAAGATGTCCCATATATGCACTAGTCATATTACTTTCTTACTTTCTCATTCTACTTTCTTACTTTAAATTTAGCATTAGATTAGTTTAGCACTTTGTTTAGAGTAGAAAGAAAGCAAGGAACGTTTTGTAATCTTTGGTGTACGCTTGGAGTTACGCTTATTAATTCAAGTCTATTCCTTCTCGCACTTTAATCCGGGTTCTTTCTATCTTATTCTATCTTAATTAAATATGTATGCTTTAATTATGCTAGAATTAGTTTGTACCATGATTAGCGAGTAGATTACTATTGTATTTGTTGTGATGTAGTTAGTATATATAATTGTGGGATGACTTTAAATACGTCGTGAAATAATACGACGGCCCCTATTCGACTGTTTACGCGGTATAGTATTGGAAATGCTTTTGAGCATAGTACAAATATATGGAAGCCGGTAACGACCGAAGGTAGTTGTATTATGGATCGACGCTGTAAAATTGGAAACTTTGTGAACGGACTTGTCTTGTGATTTTAAACCTAAAACTTATACTCGCCTTTCGATTAACAAACGTGATTGTAACCTTGTAAAGAGGAGTCGCGAACCTCAATACTCGGTCAATAGTTATCTGTGTAAAAACTATGTTTTTAATTGTAACGTCATGCAAGCATTATAAAATGCAATGTGATTACGTGGACTTGCCATGAGTATTGTACACTTCCAATCACATTGTACTTATCATGTAAACATCACGAAGCAATTAAACTCACAACGGAAACATCGGTAAACGATTAAATACGATGTGAGCTACCATAGTATTTTCCGACATGGTCTGGGTTTGACTTTCTGTAAAAAGCCGTCAGCATTTTAATTAGTTGTTTTAGTTTAGATTAGATTAGATTATGTAGGCTATAGGCTAAATGATCATTTACGAAAACTTAGGGATTTGTTAATTGTATTGAGAAAGGAAAGTTTGAAATCCAACTTAAATGGATACTTTTTCCTAAAACCATGAAACCTAAAGTACGGTATGCAAGAAACCTAAATGCTTTCCCTCGTTTATCACGCTTAAGTTTCATTGGTAGAAATTGATTAAACAAGTCCGGACACAAGTTCTAAGTTATTTGTTTAATGGATTCATAATCTTTGTGGTATTAAGAACGGCTAGACATGTTATGGACTTGCTACTCTATTCCTTCACCCACGAGCGAATACGTTCAATAATATGGGCCACTGACTCCCTCACAGGAGAGTGTGGAGAGTCGAGCATCGTCCGTCTGGTCAGAATCATGACACCTTAGTTCCTCGTGACATATTAGTTGATAACCAACTAATAATGAATCCATTGGTTATACCATAAGTTAATGAATCCTGTAAGCAACCCAATTTAGTTAATCGTTTTCCCGTAAGAGTCATCATCCCACGATTATTAGCTAACGAACTCACAACAAATACTACTTTGCATTATCTGACATCTTATTACATTTTATTCGCTTTATTTAGTTTACTTAGTCAACTGAACCAAAAACTCATCTCCTTTAAAACCCTTTACTAGAAAAGAAAGATTGATTGGATCACCTCTGTTTCAATTCAGTTTCTCTTTAAGAACGACTCTAGGTCCAACTTATCATATACTAACCCTTGGTTCAGTATCAGTAAGTTACACTTAGACCCCAACAACTATAAAATTTTAAGCATCCACCGATCGTCCGTAAAAGGACGCATCAAGCTTTTGGCGCCGCTGCCGGGGTGTAAGTCCCCTAGTTCTAGGATCGATAACTTCGTTATCTGTAGTATTAAGGTGCGGAATCCCTCAATACGGTGTTATCTTACTAACAACGAATATGTTCGAATTGCGTTTTAATAAAGCTTAACTTTAAACAATGAATTGTCAAAGCCTAGCCTTTAGGTTCGGTTTTTCTCTGGGTTTGTCGAGTTCGCAGAAGGCAAAAAGTGTAAAAGTGTTAAAAGTTATGTTTTTCAAGCCGTGAAAAACATTATATACGTCCAGCTCAACTCGGCTCGCATGGGCCTGCGAGTTCGGTCCAACTCGCAGCCCAAGCCCAGTAAAGGACTCGGCTCGTCAGAGTTAGGTGATACGAGTTTAGTTCTCATCTCGCAGCTCAGCTCGCTACGACTTGAGATCTCGACTCGCTACGCATCAAACGTATATATATTTATTTTGTATTTAATTATTCGTCTAACTTAACAAAACAATATGTTTAACGAATATCACTAACAAAACAAATATTCATTTACAAATCTAAACCAATATACAAACATAATAATAATTACACTAGTCCTATTTCAAGCTAGATCTGTTGTCACAATCTATGTCTCAACAGACTCCCCCTTGACAATAGCTCTAGCGTCTTTATCTTTACGCTGTCTTTGGTCTTCATTTGTAAATCTTACTTCCTGCAAAAATTTTAAGCTTGATGCATGTTTTAACCATCCTGTGATAATCTCGTGCTAAATCACCCCAACCAATAGTAGAAATGATCTTGTTCTTGTACAACATAATCAGATCTTCCTTTGATAAGTTCATCAGGTGTCTGTGATCATATACACGAAGAATCTCTTTTTCGCCATCAGGATAATCATCATCAGCTTCAATCATAAAGGCTTCCCCGGATCCAGCATCTACCCCCCAATATTTCAACTTTCCCAAAATATTCTGAGGCATGATTTTCATCGGTATTTGCTTAATACAGTTGACCGCTGGATAAACCTTCTTTCTTCTTCTTCTTCCTGTCCTCTGACTTTTCTCGTTCAGCTTTATCATTTTTCCTTTCCTTGGCTTAATCTTTGAGAACTTCATAGATAATCCTTCAGTCCTAATGATACGCTCAGCATACTTAGCATAGTCATCATCACTTGGATTTATCATATCTAATCTAGCCAAGTCTCGAATCTCATATCGAGGTAACGAACTGAACACTGCAAGCTTCTTCTCAAAATATTGAACCCCGTCAAACCTTTTGATCGCGAAGAGCTTCAGGTCAGAGTCATAATACCATCCAATAATGCCAGTTTTAAGTACACGCTTTCCAGTAATATCAACTTCTTTCAAAATGCATGGCTTATTTTCCTTTTTCTTTTTCAGCATTTCTTGGATAAACATTGGATTACCAACCAAATGTTTGTATTTGTCCTCTATTTCTTCAACTTCAGTATCCGAATCTTCAGAAGCATTCTCAAAAGCTTTTAAATCAATAACTGATTCTCCTTGTTCATTTACAAAAACAAATTCAGTCGTTGATGGATTCACAACATGTTCATCTACATTTGCATCCAGATCAACACCTTCATCTATCACAGATTCAAATACTGCAGTCCAGTCTTCAGGAAGTTTGAACTCTCCTTCTTCAATATCATAATCAATCTCTTCATCTATCTCATCCAAAATATCATCTTCTGAATCTGATAGATCTAGCATTTCCATTCCTAGAGAAAAATGTAAATACAAATATATTAATAATTCAAATTCTTCATTGATTTCCCTGAATCAATCTAAGAATTTCTTTATTAATTCTTTTGTATATTTTAACCTAACATATAAACGCAATTTACATATAACTTATAAAATCTTTTATTGATTACCCTGAATCAATCTAAAATCTCTTAAGTCTACTTAACAAATATTAATTAATTTTAAATTCTAATGCATTGTGAATAATCACCAAACATTTAAATTTACTATTAATTACCTTATATAATTTCCAAGCGTTAATTGATCTCATTCATTATCAATTTAACCTTTAAATTATATATCATTTGTCTAGTTAATACAAATACATTTTTAACTTGTTAATTACTTATTTACCTTACGGTCTTAAGTCCATAATCAAATCTAAAATGCATATGTTATTATAAAATTTTGACCGCCGAAATTAATCGGAACACGCCGCTCGACTACTCAATGAGTCGGAAGTCTTTCGATCACTATTTTATCTTAACATGATTATATAAACTTAAATGACATAAAACATATTTTACTTAAAATAATAATAACCCTAAGCCGAATATATTTACACAATAAATTAAGTTTACATTTGTTCACTACAAACTATTACAAATATTACAGTACTATGATAATACTAAGCTATCTTACCAGCTTCAGTATCACCCGGTACAGTCTTATCTGCACTTGTATCCACTCCAGAACCACTAACACCAGCACCAGACTCCCCCTGAGTTGTAGCTTGCTCACCAGTCTTTGAAGGACTAGTCTGCTCACCACTCGGTGCATTGGGATCATCGTCTTTGTCTGAATCTCTCTTCCTCTTCAGCTCATTTTCTCTGCAAGACTCCAGATATACCAATATCTCCCCCTGAGTAGACTGTCCTGAATGAGATCTCAAGACCAGACTCTCCAAAGAAGATAACTTCAGTCTCTGTACATTGAAGTCCGCAAGCAAAGTCTCATGAGTCTTCATCAACAGATTGTACGATTCACTCTGCTTGAGTATCTGCTGAGAAAGAAGAAGATTGCTCGACACCAGCTCTGGAATCTGGGAAGTAAGCTTCTCTAAATCCTTTACCCTCGACTCTAAGGATGTAATCCTTTCAGCATCAGTCGTTGGAGTAACAGGTATCGTCCTTGGTCCAGGCGGTGTAAGAGACTCAATATGCCAGTCTCTGGTCAGCGGTGTATGAGGTTGAGACAAAGCTTGTGTAAGCAAGCTTGTCGCAAATCTAGCTGTTTTGTTCGTCGGAAAATTAGCTCCACGAACTAGATCAGCAACCTCATGCTGTAAAGTTAAACACAATTAAAATCAGTTATTGTTACAGATTACTCTGTCTCAAACTCTAATCAATTGCATAACACTCATAGTTATAGAACTTATATCTCATACCTGAAGCGGTAAAGACATCGATTCAGTAACCACCGGTGTATCCATCTCCACCTGCGGTGTATCCTGAGCAACTGTATACAGAATTAACTGTCTCTGTTTAACTCCTGATAAACAACAAGTTAAGATTATTTAACTTTTATAATCAATACTAACCTTCTCGAATAGTTAGCGTTCTCGGACGCTTCATCAAAGGAATCTCAACTTCCTCAGTACCTTCCTCCATAACACTCTTACCTTTTCTCTTCCTTTCAGAAAGAGACGGAGGAGGAGAAGGTGTATTGTCAGAATCTTCATCTGAAGCCGTCTCACCATCACGACCTCTAGATGATCTAACAGGATCCTAAAGTTTAAATATATTAAACATTTATGATTAGCGTAAGCTCTATCATACAAGTTCTATATATTTAAGATTAATTAGATATAATACCTCAGTCGGTACTTCAACTGATCTATCAAGCTGTATCTGCTCCTCCTCAAGTAATATAACTTCGGGATTTGCAGCCTCAGCTTCAGCTTCCTGTTCGGTTAATGATATTTATATTTTAAAATCAGAAATAATATCCAATTAACTAAATATCTAATATCATAATCATTATATAATAATATTATGCATCTATGATTAATAAAAACAATCTATCAACTAAGCATCTATATTATTACATAAGTAAAAGATTACCTCAGGTGGTGCTAAATAACTCTCAATGTCTTGAAGCAAAGGATTGGTCGCATCGTCATTCTGCTCCAAAACCTCTTACACAACCTGTGCAGCAACCTCTTGGTTCACTTGCTGATCAACCTAACCAGCCTGAATAAGAACATCCTCAAGGAGCCCTTGTGGATCTCCAGGTTGAGCTTCCTCAGCTGCAGGTTCTGGTACAACATCAGCATCAGCAGGAGCAGCAGCAGCAGCAGGAGCAACGTCTAACCACCCATGATTTGGCGGTGCAACGTAGTTCGGATCAATAATATACCCGAAAAGTGGTCTAACTTCCGGTTTCACCACTCCTTCCTTCCTGACCGTCTACATGAACATGGCGTTATACCCACGATGGTCAATCGTATTAACCACTAGATGTGGTTCAGGTATAGCCAAATCCGGTAGACGCGCACGGATAATCAGCATGCAAAATCGCGGATAAACCAAAAATCTTGATCTAACAGACCCCGATATCTGTTTCGCAATCTCACCAAAAATATAGTCACAAAAACTGTATGGTTTATTATAAACCAGTGACAGTGCAGCCGATAGAATCGCATGGCTCAACTCATCAAAACCACCCTTCTTCGTTGCAAAAACGATATTCATCACGTGCCAAAGAAACCTCCACTGACCAATAACCAGAGGCTTCTGGAACTGACGTCCGCGTCTGTCTCCTGTATATCCCATACGACCTATAGCACCCTCAATAAAATCCATAGGATACTCAATATCCCCGTTCTCCTGTTCTACGGTACCTAGCTGCAAAATCTCACATAACAGGCTGACCACTAACCGTAGCTCTAATCTCTGGCGGGTTGACAGATTCGTCATATACTATATCTGTCCAAAAATCGTTCAGAATAGCCTGAGAGATCGGAGGATTGGCCGTAATGGCGTATCTAATCCTTGATCGTGCAAGGAATCGTAGTATATCAGCAACCCTATCAGCCCGCTTGGCTTCAAGGTTCAGATCAACCAAAATGTTGTGACCCTTGTCAAATGCTCTAGCCATATCTGTAAAATAAACACAAACAACAGATATTAATTTAATGCACGATTAAGAATCTTTAAACTATAACGTATTATGAATCGAGATTCATCAAACATCTTAGTTTAAAATTGAAATTATATATAACTTGTTACAAAAATTGTCTCAAGTAATATATAAAAATTTAACTTATAACTAAAAGTCTTAAGTCTAATTTAAATTAATTATATAAAAGTTATTACAAAAAAAATTAAAATTTTTGTAAGTTCTGGACTCGCATAAACTGGCCTAACGAGTTGAGGTCAACTCGTTTTGCTTATTAACTCGCTATACTCATCAACTCGCTACATTGATCAACTCGCTATACTCATCAAGCAGCTATTGAAGTGAACTCGCTAATCACACCGATTCGCTAGTCAACTCGCTGCGAGTTGATTCACAATGTCAACTCGTTCGATGAACTGCCGTTGCTAGGTTACACTTAGAATCAATTAATCTGTTGATTTTAACATGATCTATCGATTGATTTACGTTCATTAATCTTTGTTTAACATAAACCCTAAAGATCTATGTCCAATAACATTGTAATCGACGCAAATCGTTTAAACTTTAAACCGAAACCCTAAGTTTTAAAAAACCTTCGATTTCGTGCAATTTAAACGGTGAAATCCGTTGATATATACCTCAAAATGTTCGTAATTTGAAGGTGTATAAAGTCTACGGATTGAAAAACTCGTTCCCGTACTACAAAAATCGAAATCAAGCGAAGATCAAAAATCGCCTCGTTTCGCCTGTGTGACGGATTCGCAAAGTTTACTGAACTCGCGAAGGTTGTGGGTTCGGTGGTTTAGCTTGACTCGTTTGACCCCCTTTATACTTTATTTCCGATTCGCGAGATTTTAAGTGGACTCGCAAGTCGATGTCAACTAGCAGAAATAAATAAAAACGCGAATTTAATTCTAAGTATAAATAAAAACCCAATATTTTACAAGTCTAAATTATAATTAATTTTCACTTGTATTTGTCACGTTGTTCAACTCAAAAATATACAGTATAATTTAATTCCGAAGGGTAAAACCTAATAAACACTTAAATTAAAAACAAATAAAAATAAGATAAAAACAAAATTATATAACCATTGGTATCAAGTACCTTTTTATTAATCACTTGATCAAAATTAAAACAAAATACATAAAGAAAATAAATAAGAATTTATCTGCTTAGGGATCATATTAGAAAGAATAAGCAATTAATTATATATTTAAAAGTCTGAGCAGATTGGTAGTATACATACCTCATGAAATTCAAATAAATCACTGTAAAATTACAACTAAATTTATCATTTATACATTTATATTTATGAAACTATATCTTAGGTACCTTTATCCACATAGCATAATTAATAAATGCATTACTCACATAAAGTGAATATTTTAATTATAGACAGTTCAAGACGATTACCGGTATTATGATCCACATAAACAAATTATACTCAATTTTCTAAGCAAACACTTTATTGTTAGTATGAGTATTTATCAAGTGCTTCCTATTATATGACATACTGAAGAATTCAAGTAAAACACATAACACTGCATCATTAAATTTCAAGGTAGCGGTTACTAAATGATGTATCTTTTCGAAACATATAACATACACTTGAATTTTTTAAGGTTAGACAAATATCAAACATACTTTGAATATGCTATGTTATCTAAGTCTGTACGTAGTACAACAGAAGATCCCTTCTAGCATAATTCAAAATATATTTGAGAATATTAATTTAATTAAAGGTTTCAGTTCTGTACTTAGTACAACAAAGTTACCAGTAATTAAGTTAATACCCATATTGCTACTATTTGTCACTTTAAATTAATATGCATGATAACAGTGTATGGCAATACCTTCCTTCAACAATTAAGACTTGATGTCATACATTATAGAATAGTAACACAAAATAATAAACAAGTAGTTAATTAACTTCTTAAGGCTTAGAAAATTTCATATAATTTGCCTACCAGTACATCATATGATGAAACCATCTAAAGTTTTCACTAAAAATAGACAAATTATAACTTGTGGATATAGGTGTATAATCAAATAAATATAAACGCATACCTGATAGAACCGCTGTAGTTCTAAAGCAACTTTATTTGAACCTACTACCATATCATACTTAGGACTTAATCTTATTATTGTAAAGCTTATTCTCCTAATGTACTATCATTTCCCTTAGTTTTTGCAAATAAAAACTTAAATGAAGGCGATTCCCCTTAGGTAACAAGCAAATGAATGCCATACGCCTTTTTTTTTTTTTTTTTTTAAATGAACACAGAAATACTAACTATTACAAAAATACCCTTGGAAGACTAATCACTCTGGATTTCTCATTCCGTTCAGTTGAACCAACGTCTCAAATCTTGCTCTGTCGAACGCCTTTGTGTATAAGTCTGCTAAGTTTTCCAATGATGGAACCTTAACTAACTTTATCAACTTTTTCTCAGCACAATCTCTAATAAAATGATGTCGAATATCAATATGCTTAGTTTTACTGTGCTTCACCGGATTATTGGTGATCGACATAGTAGATTCGTTATCAATCATCATAGGAGTATTGGTTATATTTAACCCGTAATCCCGCAGTTGCTGTTGAATCCAAAGTACTTGCGAGCAACAGCTGCCAGCTGCAACATACTCAGCTTCACATGTAGAAATGGCTACCGAGGTTTGCTTCTTGCACTGCCAGGATACTAATCTACCTACTAGGAATTGACATCCTCCGGTCGTAGATTTCCTATTCTGATTGCATCCTCCGTAATCCGAATCAGTATAAGCTACGAGATCTAAGTCTCCATCAATCGGATACCAAAGACCCAGCTTAGGTTTCCCTTTGAGGTAACGAAAGATTCGTTTAACAGCTTGCATATGTGACTCTTTCGGATTAGCCTGATATCTTGCGCATAAACAAACAGCAAACATTATGTCAGGCCTAGAGGCTGTAAGATACATTAGAGATCCGATCATGGCTCTATAAAGAGTTGGATCCACATCGCCATCACTCGATGTATCTGGACCTAGTCCATGATTGACTGGAATTGGAGTATTGTAGACCTTACTTTCATCCATCTTAAAGCGTTCTAATAGCTCATATGTATATTTAGATTGATGAATAAAGAATCCATCCTTCTTTTGATCAACTTGTAATCCTAAGAAGAAATTCAACTCTCCCATTGCAGACATTTCAAACCTTTTTCTCATGACTTTCTCAAATTCTTGACACATCTTTTCATCAGATGATCCAAAGATAATGTCATCAACATAAACTTGCACGAGAAGAAAGTCTTTCTTTTTCCTCTTCACAAACAGTGTACTATCAATCGATCCTCTTGTAAATCCATTCTCAAGTAGATACATTGATAGTGTTCCATACCATGCCCTAGGTGCTTGATGTAATCCATATAGAGCCTTATTCAAATGATATACTCTATCTGGATACTCAGGATCAGCAAACCCTGGCGGTTGTGAAACATACACCAATTCTTCCACTTTGCCATACAAAAAGGCACTCTTAACATCCAACTGATACACTTTTAGACCAAAATAAGATGCGAATGCTAAGAATACTCTAATTGCTTCTAGCTTAGCAACTGGTGCAAACACTTCGTTGTAGTCAATACCTTCTTGTTGATTAAAACCTTGAACCACCAGACGAGCTTTATTGCGAGTAACGATTCCTTTATCATCTCTCTTGCACTTAAATACCCATCTAGTTCCAATTGGATATTCTCCCTTTGGTAGGTCAACCAACTCCCATACTTGTAATTTAGAGAACTGAGATAGTTCTTCTTGCATTGCTTCTACCCACGAACTTTCTTTTAAAGCCATTTGAACATTTTTAGGCTCGATTTGTGAGATAAAGCATGAATATAGACATTGATTAGTAATCCCTGTCTCTTTCATTGCAGTATACAAGCTTTGGTATTCTAAATTCTCAGATGTACTAGCTCTGGATTGATGTCTAGTTTGAACCGGAGTATTAATATCACCGATGATGTTTTCAACGGGATGATTCTTACTCGTTCTAGTTGTAGTAACTGGTTCAACTGGTATCTCATCTTCCAAATTAGTACCAATCTCTTCCAATTCAGGTACATCTTCCGTACGTGCTGAAGATATCCTTAAATGTTTCAAAGGAGTAAGTATATCATCAAACTTTGTAGAAAGATCATCAGGATCTTCTGTTTCTTGAGACTTATCCTCTGAAGGTTGTTGTGACTCACTTGTGGAAGCTTTATCTGAGTCAACATTAGTCTTAATTCCAGACTGCTTAACACTTGATGTTGAAGCGGGACCAATATTCTCATCTTCAAACAGTAAATGTTCAGCTATCTCTGAATCACTGACATAGTCACTAATAGGAACTTTAAATGATGCAAAAAGACCAGAATAATCAAATTGCCAATCTAATCCCTTATGAACATCAGGTGAGTAGCTCGTAACCTCAATATTATAAACTACCTCCAAATGTCCTGTGACTTTATTAAAGACTCTCTTGTTTGGCGAATTGGGCATATAACCTAGAAAAAATCCTTCGTCAGCCTTCTCACCAAATTTTGCTTGATGTCCAGTCTTTAATATGGTGCATGAAACTCCAAAGGGTTCAAACCCTTTTAAGTTAGGTTTCTTATTGTTCAAAAGCTCATAACAAGTCTTGTTATGTCTCTTAACCGTAAGAACTCTATTAAGAACATAACATGCTGTATTCACTGCTTCTGCCCAAAAAATGACCGGAAGCTTTGAATCAGCAAGCATTGTTCTAGCAGCTTCAATCAACGTTCTATTTTTCCTTTCAGCAACACCATTCTGTTGAGGTTCATAAGGTGCACTGAATTGATGTAATATCCCTTTGCTTAAGCAATAGATATTCAACGTTGAATTCTTGAATTCTGTTCCATTGTCACTATGAATACGCTTCACTCTCTTTTTATAGACATTCTCTACTAGATCAAAGAACTCAATTAGAATTCCAGGAGTCTCATCCTTTGATCCCAAAAAGAATACCCATGAGAATCTAGAATAATCATCTGTGACAACCAAACAGTAGCATTTGCCACCTAGACTTCTCTTGCTTATAGGGCCGAAGAGATCCATATGTAGCAATTCAAATGGCGAGGAGATTGAGTTTTCAGTCTTAGGTCTGTGTGGTTTCTTGTGCTGCTTTCCTTTCATGCAAGGAACACACTTATCCTCAGACTCGAAACGTTTTTGTGGTACACCTAGAACCAAACCATTTTTGGTTATATAATTCATCTTTCTCCAGTTCAGGTGTGCCATTCTCCTATGCCATAATAATGCGTCTGTTTCCGAAGCCTTGGATAATAAACATGTAGACACCATTGAAGAGTTAGGAACGCCCATGTTGATAGCATAGATATCCTTCTTCCTTGGAGCCCTCATCAATATCCATTTATCAGGAATTTTAAAACCTGGCTTCAGGACTAAGGCCTCCTTTTCATTAAAATAAACTGGATGACCTTTATCACAGACTTGGGAAACACTCACTAGGTTGTGAGTTAGTTCTTCAACATAGTTCGCATCCTCAAGAGTCAAAGTTCCATTTGAAACTTTTCCTTTTCCCGAAATTACTCCTCCTTTATCTCCTGCAAAATTTACTTTTTGCTTGAGACTCTCCTTGAAATCCTTCAACAGACTTCTTTCTCCGGTCATGTGCCTTGAGCATCCACTGTCTACATACCACCAGCTATCCTTGTTCACAGCATACTCCTGCACATAACACAAGATACGATCAGTTATCAAGAGGGACCCAAGCCATTACGGTCTTGGTTTGTCCCTTATCATCAATAAACTTAAGCTCTTTAAAATAACCATCCTTCCCATCAGGAGCTTTGGTTACTTTCGAAGTAGCTTTAGTTTGTGGACGATCTGCCTTAAGAGGTGAATTTGAGGAGAACCTCTTAGGCACATAATTATGAGCTCTATGATTATAATTAAACTCATGTGATCGCGAAGTAGTACCACTCTCATAATGACTATGGCCTATACTTGGAGTTCTAAACCTCGACGGTGTCACATCTCTAGACTTATAGACAGAATTATCACCTTGAGTGTATGGCCGTTTAGGTTTAGGTGGGGAGACACTATGCTTACCATCTCTTTTAAGAATGTTAACAGGTTTATTACCTAACTTAGGTTTGGTATCTAACCCATCTACAGTCATACTAGAGTCGGTCTGTGTCTTTTCATCCATCACAAGCTTATGTGATGTTTCAGGCTTTTTGTTAGGACAACACGAAGCCACGTGTCCCTTTTGATGACACTTGAAACATGACATCTGCTTGCGTGATTTACTCACTTTTGCTTTCTCATCCGGAGTCTTAGCCACTAAAGGTTTAAGCTGTTCCTTATTAACCTTATCATCAGTCTTAGCATCGTTAATCACTCCACCCGATACAAATTGTATTTTGGTGAAATGAGAAGCCTTGCTATTATCTAATGATACGTTCTTAATAACATCTTTCTGTGCCTCTGACTGTTCAGGTTTATCAGCTACTGAACTCTCAGGATTAACTTCAGTCATTTCAGAATCTTCAGGAACAGAAGTGTAATTGGCATTAAAAGGTGGGGATACATCATTGTAACCTAACCCAGTCTTGTCCTTTACACTTCGTTGAGCATCTAACATTTTATCCATTTGAGATGTCCTATAGTTCTCAAGTTTACGGTTTTGCTCAATTAACCTTAAGTTAAGGTTCACTATTTCCTGATCCTTACTAGCAATCGTCTCATTTAAGTCTTTGATATTCATATAGAGACCATCGATGATAACAGATTTTTCACTTATGGTATCTCTAAGTTTTGTTCTATCCGAAGCATCAGACTTAATTTTGTCTTTTAAGACTTGTTTATCATCACTTAATCTACGAATATCCATAATAGCTTGATCAAGTTCAGATCTAACAGTCTTATAGGATTCCTTATCCATATTTAATTGTGATGACAGGTTGCTATTTGACACAGTTAAGACACTATTCTGAGATTGTAAATCAGTAACTAAGTAACAAACATCAGCAAGATTAAGAATATCTAAACATACCATCTTCTTGTCAGTTTGTAATTCAGCCATGCGTGCCACGAATTCTTCAGGACTCATATCTGGAGCTGAATCCATATATAGCACGTCATCATCACTTGCCTTCACTTCAGACTCAGGCACCTCTACTTTCTGTTCCATATCAGTGGGCATGTAGGACACTGATCCAGCAGTTGTCTCTTCGATCTCGGCCATCAAAGCTTCCTCAGAATGAGCTTGCCAATCATAAGAGCCATCCAGCTGCTTCACCACTAAGGCTTTGGAAGCGAGAGTACTTCCCAAACCTTGTTTTCCTTGTGCTTCTACTTTAGGTCTTTGGCATTCTCTAGCAAAATGACCAATACCCTGACAGTTAAAGCATCTGACCTTGGTTTTGTCAAACCTTGATCTACTGCCCAATACTTTTCTACCAGTTCTCTTGAGGAAATTCTTCACCTTTCTAGATATTAACGCAAGTTGATCTTGAAGCTCCAATTCCTCAAGATAATCAGAATCTATCTGCTCATAATCCTCATCAAACAGAATAGGATCATTGATCTTTCCTTCTATGTAGTTCTCATATGATGCCACAAAGGAAGCAAGAACAGACAGTTGCTGTTCAGCAGATTTCACACTCATCGGCATCTTCTGATGCTCTTGAGGTGACTTCTCATAATTCTTTCCCTTTGTCTCATCACCAGAGGAGGAAATAAAGCACAGATCTTCAGTAATCATTTCTCCATTTTCACCAATATCACCAACTAACAGTGCAGTTGTTGAACTAGAAGACGCAGTCGAAAGATTTGACTTTCCATGATACAACCCAGGGTTCTGAACCTGATCAGAATCACTATCTCTTGACTTCTTGGAGAAATCATAACCTTTCAGCTTGTCAATGACTTGCTCTAAGGTCATAGTAGAATACCTAGTTTCGTTATCCTTAATCATAACGCCATACATTTCTCATTTAGAAGGCAAACCCTCAAGAAACTTGTCGGTTTTAGCTACTTCTTCTTCAACAATTTCATGGTATTCCAGTTCACTTAGTAGATGGTAGAAACGCGTGACATAGGCATCAAGATCTTCTCCTTTTAAAGCTTTAAACATAGTAAACTGTTTTTTAAGAAGACTCCTCTTGCCAGCTCTCACCTGTGGACTTCCTTCACCTCTTTTCTCTAGAGCTTCCCAGAGCGTTCTAGCAGTATGAAAAGACTTCAGTTGATGAGCAATCTCTTTAGGAAGACACATCTTTATGCATGAATGTGCTTTATTCTCATTTCTGTAAGCTTCCTTCTCTTGATCACTCATGTTCGCATAGGTAAGAACCACAGTGGCATTCTGAACAGTTTGTGTAGGTGCAGTGTATCCACTCTTGATACACATCCAGATTGACAGGTCATGGAATCTACAGTAAGATTCAAATCTGTCCTTCCAGTTGTAGTAATCCTCGATTCTTAACAACTTAGGTGGAACGTTTGACTTTCCCACCTCGTGGTCCATTTCGATCATTCTACTTAAGTCAGACATCTTAAAAACGTAAAATTAAACTGTTTCAGCGAATTCAGAAAACTCGACTCGCAAGACTCAGCTCAACTCGCAATCTCAGCTCGACTCGCAGAATTCGTCGATTCGCAAGCCTCAGTTCGGATTGTGAAAGATGTCGATTCGCAAGTGATGTCGATTCGCAAAGGATCTCGGTTCGACTCGCAAGCCTCAGTTCGACTCGCTAGTTCAACTCGGTTCACAGGCAATGCTGGAACCCTAATCTCGACTCGCGAAACGGCTGTTAAACCCGAAAACGAATTTTTAAGGTATTTTTACGACTGAAACTTAAAATTTCGACCGTAAACAAACCCTAAAACGTCCAGAGAATGATTTTGATCGTTAGTATTGCAAAAACGCACGTAAAAACGACCCGAATCAAAAACGCAATAACACTAAAACTTATGAACACACTCGTATTTAGCCCGAAAGCTCTGATACCAGATGTAAGTCCCCTAGTTCTAGGATCGATAACTTCGTTATCTGTAGTATTAAGGTGCGGAATCCCTCAATACGGTGTTATCTTACTAACAACGAATATGTTCGAATTGCGTTTTAATAAAGCTTAACTTTAAACAATGAATTGTCAAAGCCTAGCCTTTAGGTTCGGTTTTTCTCTGGGTTTGTCGAGTTCGCAGAAGGCAAAAAGTGTAAAAGTGTTAAAAGTTATGTTTTTCAAGCCGTGAAAAACATTATATACGTCCAGCTCAACTCGGCTCGCATGGGCCTGCGAGTTCGGTCCAACTCGCAGCCCAAGCCCAGTAAAGGACTCGGCTCGTCAGAGTTATTTGATACGAGTTTAGTTCTCATCTCGCAGCTCAGCTCGCTGCGACTTGAGATCTCGACTCGCTACACATCAAACGTATATATATTTATTTTGTATTTAATTATTCGTCTAACTTAACAAAACAATATGTTTAACGAATATCACTAACAAAATAAATATTCATTTACAAATCTAAACCAATATACAAACATAATAATAATTACACTAGTCCTATTTCAAGCTAGATCTGTTGTCACAATCTATGTCTCAACACGGGGAGACTAACTGTCCGATACAGAGGCCCAACCAATCCCAATTCTAGTAAACCCTTAGGATAAAACCTTCTAAAAAAAACACAAAAACATTTTCTTTATTGTCTTTTCTTTTAGTGTATGACCTGTTCCCCTAGATCTGCACCACTGTTTAACTTTCCCGATCCAGAACTTATAATACGCACTATTCGACGAGAAAAGAAGTAATCTGCACTTAAGCAAGCAATGGCTGAACGCATCACTCTCGCTGACAACAGTAAACCCTCTATCGAAGGAAAAGGAGGACCAATTCTCTACCCCGAAACCCCTGGTCAATCTTTCGAGCTTAAACACCACATCATCCAACTAATCCAAAACCACTGTCAATTTCATGGATTGCCTAGTGATGACCCAAACTCTCACCTCGACAAGTTCATCTCTCTTTCAAATTCCTACAAGCAAAACGGAATTGGCCAAATACAATCCGTTTATACCTTTTCCCTTATTCGCTCACCCATCATGCGCAAACATGGTTTGAAGGTTTAGAGACCGGCTCTATCCCTTCATGGACTGTGATGGCGACAAAGTTTCTAACCAAGTACTTTCCGCCCTCTAAACAAACCAAACTCCGAAATGACATCATGAACTTTCGACAAGCTTTCAATGAGTCATTATATACCGCATGGGAACGATTCAAAGGAGCCTTGAAGAAATGCCCCAATCACCGACTCGATAAGTCTGCACAATTGCGCACTTTCTACAATGGTTTAGATCCTAACAACCGAACTACCCTCGATGCTGCTGCACAAGGAAGCTTCATGGCAAAGACCGACGAAGAAGGATGGAACCTTATAGAAAACATGACTATGCATCACCACGATTGGAATTCTGGAGATCATTCAACATCTTCCACACCTATCGCTGCTGCAAACCCGATTCCGGTCGAAGCAATTAAGGCACTGACGGAGAAAATGGACTCGCTCGTCAAACAGTTTGGAGAACTTAAGAAACAACAGCACCAAGTACACCAAGTGCAAGTCTGTCAACATTGCACCAACCCGCAACCATCTGGTGAATACCAAGTTGAATACGAAGAACCAAACAACCAACCTAGAGGACCTCCCGTTCCACCGAGAAACAACCAACAACCATACCAACCCCGATACCCACCTAGATATCCACCCTACCAACAACAATCACAACTTTCTTATAATCAACCCCTTGCACTTCCTGCACTCACTTCCGACACAAACCAAACCACTGAACAAACCACCAAGACAAATGCCCCAGCTACAAGTTCAGATGACGCCTTCACCCAATTCATGCAAGGTCAACACCTGCTCAACCAAAAGACATCCGCTAGACAAGATCAAACCGACCTCTTCATGACAAAACAATTGGCTGTGCTAAAGAATTTGGAAGCTCAAATTGGAAAATTGGCACAACGTCTTGAGAATAGACCCCGAGGAAGTTTGCCTAGCAACACGGTTCAAAAACCGCATGTTGAGGAAGCAAAGAAACTTACAACACCCAAGGAAGCAGCTACTACTCCACCTGCTGCTGTTCCAGTAAAGAAAGAACCAAAGGTCAAGATACCAGCTGTGGAAACCATGAATAAGGAGGTTAGAATCCCTTACCCCGCTAGACTTAAAGTTCAACCTAAGAAACTGTCGTCCTTTAAGTTAGATGGAAAATTCCTTGATACCATGTCTAGAGTTCCTGGTCGTAATAAGTATATTAGGAAATTGCTATCCACTAAAGATAAATTGCCTGAAGTGAACAACATTCCCCTTAGTTCTGAAACCTCAGCCCTACTTAAGAATAGCCTTCCCGAAAAACTAGGAGATACTGGTAGATTTACACTTCCTTGTTCTATCTACAATTCCGGAAATATGAGCGCTTTAGCCGACTTAGGAGCCAGCATTAACCTTATGCCCTACTCCCTGTTTAAGAGGCTAGAACTTGAAAACTTGAAACCCAATAAGATGACCGTCCAGCTAGCCGACCAATCTGTTAGATACCCCAAGGGAATAGCTGAGAATGTCCTTGTTCAAGTTGACAAATTTTTCTTTCCAACGGATTTCGTGGTAATGGATATCCACGAGGACATAAACATCCCAATTATCCTTGGAAGACCATTCATGAACACATCTAGAGCAGTGATTGATGTGTATAACCACACGATTGTTTTACGATCGCATGGTGAAAGCATCACTTACAAGATCGACCAACCGGAATGCACCCCAGAAGAAGAAGAGTGTTATGCTATATCCACAGGAAGAATCTGTTCCGATGATGAATCAGAACCAGAGGAGGAACCACAATTCACCCGATCATCAGTTCTCATTTCTGACACTGAATACGACCCAGAAGAGGAAGAATACGAAGAAGCAGATGAAGAAATTGAATCTGACCCTGAGGAGGAAGAAGAGGAGGAACCAGAAGAGGAAGAAGAGGAAGAAATGGAAGAAGATGAAGATCACACTGATTCGCCACAAATGGCCGAAGTTAAAAGAATACAAAACTGCGATGATTGCTCTTCGTCAGAAGAATCAGTTGATTACGGAGTCATCCGCCAAGAGCTCAGATCCTCTCATCTTAAAAGAATGGGAAACATCCTTAATTCCTATCTCGATCCATCAAAACCCTTCACCAGAACCCGACTCCGAGACATAGAAACATTTGACGAAGGACTCCGATCATCACCACACCCAGACCGGTATGCTAAACTTCTGCAGAGAATTTCAGCATATAAGGCACGTCAACCAGGAAGCTTTGCCGAAGAGAACATCCATGACATAACAACCGAAGTCCGAACCATCGAAATCGACAGTTCTCAACCCTTCAACAACGCACCCTCAGACGAAGAATTCCACCAATTCCAGATTCACGTGACAAGGACTCCGACTACAACAGTGAATGTGATGACGACTACGTCAACATCACTCTTGATGAGCGCTCTATTCCTCCTGCTCCTGCAAACTCTCCCAACACTGAGACACTACAAATCCCCCTCATAGACACTCACCAAGAGATGATCGAGATGATTGACGAATACGACAATGTCCGAATCATCGTAGAAGCTATCAAAGAGTCAACCAATGACTACAACACCGCCCAGAGACACATGATAAGGGCAATCATACGAGACTACGATTCATACCTCGCCAATTATGGAGAACCAGAGCCCAACACTCTTCGGAGAAACATTCGAGCATTCTCTGATCTGCTTCAAGATCAACTCACCAGAGAAGCTCGACAGCGATAAAGACCCAACTACCCGATGGGAGAAATCGAATTCTACGGAAACCAAAGGCAAATATACCAAAAAGTATATTGTGCCTTAGCCGGATCAGCTTTTCCGTACTCATCAAGTCAAAAAGCTATTCTTGCATCAATGAGAACCAATCTAGAAAGAGCCACCGGGAACCCCAGAAGTTATGCCTACATCAGAATGGTGGGAGATCTTAGAACTCTCCTAGATCTCATCGAAACTGGAGAACACCTCACAGCCTCAGAGAACTGCAGGATCGTCATTCACTCCACCATTGGGCACCACGTTGAACTAATAATTGATGAGCTAAACGAGCCAGCCTATGAAGAGGAAACTCGTGAGGTACCGAGATTCATCCTGCACATGTCACAAATCAATTTAGCCACTTATGTGACAACTCGGCTGTGCGGAATGTACCAAGAAGAAGACGTAGAACTCGACGTCTATCGAAATGGATATCGCGAGATATTCAGCAAGCTAATCTGCATCTTCACCGACTCGGATTTTCCTTTCAACCGCGAGCAACATCAACTAATCAGACAGGTGTGCCAAGCAACTAGATCTTTCGGAGGAGACCCTTTGGCTAATGATTTTGAAGAAGTGAAAACCGAATTCAAGGATTTAATCGCCTCGATTGGAAGAAACCACCCACAGCGTGAAATCGTTCGAACTCACACCTGCACATTAATTGACCCTAACGGACCAGTCACAAGGGCAGTTCGATACATCTGCTATGGAATGGCAATCCTCGACCGACTCGCCACCGATCACTTCAAAAGCTTCAGAATGGAATCCACCAACCCACCAACTCTCATTGCTAACATGATAGAGCAATTCCTACAATACTTTCCACCACGATACTCTCGACCAAGAAACCACAGTGACCACGCCACCACTACAGACGCATCAAGCATCATCTGAAGAAGAAAAGGACTAAGTCGAGCTCTCGACTTTAAAAGAGCGCTTCTCGGGAGGCAACCCGTGTTTTTACATTTCTGCAATTTTACTTTCCAAGAAGTGATGAAATCTCCGACTATCTTTCACACTCAGATCATACAAAGAATGCTCCAGCTTGCAAGGAAGCATCAACAACCGAAGAATAGTATATCCGACGTGTTCACACTCACGAGACCAACCACAAGAAGACTTGATCAAGAATGCACCAAAGAAGACAAAGTCCGGCAGATGCAACCAAAGGAATACTGCAACTACCGGGGAGTACTTCTATATCGTTTTCTTTCATTCGTTTTAAATATGCCATATCCACTATGCTTATCACTAAGTGTAGGATTCAAGCCCAATACACACCGCTAAAAGAATGCTTCTTAGATGTTTCAAATTCTAAGTGTGGGATTTTACCCCAGTCAGAGCTTAGAATAACATCGAGGACGATGTTCCTGTAAGTGTGGGATAGCAGTAGTTGCACTACTGTAGAATGGATGATGGTATATTCTTGATTCTAGAATCGTTGCTCTTTAAGACCGCCTTTCTCCAAAAAGTAAACAAAATTTTTCAAAATTAAGCTGAAAATGAAAAATTTTAGACGAAGAACGAATTGCTTTGGGGAATAAGGACGAATAAAATATAAATACCTTTGAAAAACCGGTTTGAAAATCCCATAAAGAGCATCGCATGACTAAACACACAACAAACCAATTTTCGATTCGTGAGGTATCTTGAGCCATATGAAAAGCATTCACTTTTAATGCTTCACTTTCTTGAGTGTGCCGAGGTATGCGTTTAGAATCAGAACTTGCTCTTGTAATGCATTTCGAAGCCAAACTAGTGAGTAAAAAGGAGATCGAATCACATCATTCTTGAACCCTTCTATACACCCCAAAATAAACACGTCATCCCGTACCTACTCAAAAGCATCCCTCAAACTTCATAAAGAGTTTCAAAGATGAAAGAAGAAAAGCTACAAGGATACAAAGTCAAAATTACCCAAGAAAACTCGAAGAAAAGAAAGTCAAATGGAGAAAAGACTCCTTCCAAGAACCAAAAGAAAAAAGGTGTCAATCGTCCTAAAAACTCAAAAACTCCAGCTTTCCAACTTCACAAAAAAAAAAGAAAAAAGAAAACCCAACAAAACCCCCTCTCACATCACCAACACCTCACTCCAAAACCCTACATCACTCCCCTAGAATGATTGTGGCTAGATCGACTTCACGCTCACCCAAAGGTAACGATTTTATTCTCGATCAAGCCTATGACGATAAACGATGCATGACTGGCGTTCTGAGTAATTGATAAATAATAGAATAGGAAACCCTAAACACTTTGAGTGATTGGAGTAACCACCTTGAGAGGATTGCCTAGTCATGTATCAAAGATCAAAGATCAAAAGCATGCTCCTAAAGTTTACAACCTTGCTTTTTCAAAGATCAAATATCTTTATTTTTCAAAAACCCCCTTTAGTAAAGAGTTCCGTCTTAAAATATTTCATTATCTGCTTATCTTTAAACATGTTGAAACACGAGTTTGCTTGAGGACAAGCAAAGTTCTAAGTGTGGGATACTTGATATCGCGTAAAAAGTCACGTTTTTACTACCGATATCTCTCTCATTCTAGAACGATTCTTGGCATTTTGAACTCAAATATGGTTCAAATCAATGACATTATGCCAAGGTGGTCAAAACAAGATTGCACGATAAAAATCAAGCAAAACGGATGAAAAACAAAGATTCCACAAACGTTTGAAGATTCAAGGCATCAAAACGAGATTTCAAGACTAAAGTACCCTTCACCAACATCCATTCTATCCAAGATGTTCGTTTTCAAAATACGAATCCAACAGAAGAAGAATCAACTAAAACGGATAAAGAATGAAGATTCTACGCCCGTCGGAAGATCCAAATGATTCGTACGCGATATATGGAGTTAGGGACCTCATCTCAGGGGCTATCTTATGTCAAAATCTTCGTTTTTGAATTACGAATCCAACGCAAAAAGAATCGAATCAAACGGACGCATAACGAAGAAAACACGCACGAATCAAGAAATGAAGCAGAAGACGGCGATACGGGGCGGGTGGCTGCCAGCCGCCGCCGGCCTGCTCCCCCCATCTCTCTTTCCTTTTTTGGCTAATTCAAGTACCTGGTGCGACTACTTTCCGCGTTGTACAGTACCCGGTGCACCACCTTTCCGCGTTGTATAGTACCTGGTGCACCTTTTTACCTACATTGCGCTAATGTGCACCCCTTGATGCTAATGTGAGCCAAACCTCTCCTATAAATAGGAGGCATAAGGCTTCATTTCAAGATGTCCCATATATGCACTAGTTATATTACTTTCTTACTTTCTCACTCTACTTTCTTACTTTAAATTTAGCATTAGATTAGTTTAGCACTTTGTTTAGAGTAGGAAGAAAGCAAGGAACATTTTGTAATCTTTGGTGTACGCTTGGAGTTACGCTTATTAATTCAAGTCTATTCCTTCTCGCACTTTAATCCGGGTTCTTTCTATCTTATTCTATCTTAATTAAATATGTATGCTTTAATTATGCTAGAATTAGTTTGTACCATGATTATCTAGTAGATTACTATTGTATTTGTTGTGATGTAGTTAGTATATATAATTGTGGGATGACTTTAAATACGTCGTGAAATAATACGACGGCCCCTATTCGACTGTTTACGCGGTATAGTATTGGAAATGCTTTTGAGCATAGTACAAATATATGGAAGCCGGTAACGACCGAAGGTAGTTGTATTATGGATCGACGCTATAAAATTGGAAACTTCGTGAACGGACTTGTCTTGTGATTTTAAACCTAGAACTTATACTCGCCTTTCGATTAACAAACGTGATTGTAACCTTGTAAAGAGGAGTCGCGAACCTCAATACTCGGTCAATAGTTATCTGTGTAGAAACTATGTTTTTAATTGTAACGTCATGCAAGCATTATAAAATGCAATGTGATTACGTGGACTTGCCATGAGTATTGTACACTTCCAATCACATTGTACTTATCATGTAAACATCGCGAAGCAATTAAACTCACAACGAAAACATCGGTAAACGATTAAATACGATGTGAGCTACCATAGTATTTTCCGACATGGTCTGGGTTTGACTTTCTGTAAAAAGCCATCAGCATTTTAATTAGTTGTTTTAGTTTAGATTAGATTAGATTATGTAGGCTATAGGCTAAATGATCATTTACGAAAACCTAGGGATTTGTTAATTGTATTGAGAAAGGCAAGTTTGAAATCCAACTTAAATGGATACTTTTTCCTAAAACCATGAAACCTAAAGTACGGTATGCAAGAAACCTAAATGCTTTCCCTCGTTTATCACGCTTAAGTTTCATTGGTAGAAATTGATTAAACAAGTCCGGACACAAGTTCTAAGTTAGTTGTTTAATGGATTCATAATCTTTGTGGTATTAAGAACGGCTAGACATGTTATGGACTTGCTACTCAATTCCTTCGCCCACGAGCGAATACGTTCAATAATATGGGCCACTGACTCCCTTACAGGAGAGTGTGGAGAGTCGAGCATCGTCCGTCTGGTCAGAATCATGACACCTTAGTTCCTCGTGACATATTAGTTGATAACCGACAAATATGGAATCCATTGGTTATACCATAAGTTAATGAATCCTGTAAGCAACCCAATTTAGTTAATCGTTTTCCCGTAAGAGTCATCATCCCACGATTATTAGCTAACGAACTCACAACAAATACTACTATACATTATCTGACATCTTATTACATTTTATTCGCTTTATTTAGTTTACTTAGTCAACTAAACCAAAAACTCATCTCCTTTAAAACCCTTTACTAGAAAAGAAAGATTGATTGGATCACTTCCGTTTCAATTCAGTTTCTCTTTAAGAACGACTCTAGGTTCAACTTATCATATACTAACCCTTGGTTCGGTATCAGTAAGTTACACTTAGACCCCAGCAACTATAAATTTTTAAGCATCCACCGATCGTCCGTAAAAGGACGCATCAGTAAACTACGACCGGAGGTAACAATTCCCGACACATTTTGTAGAACATCTAATGCTGTAACTTTTGAAACTTGTAACTAGAAATTGTCTGTAATCGTTTCACTCTGTAATATCAATTGGCAATTTTTCAAATTATTCTATATTGTGATTACATTGAGATGTTGTATATTACTGCTTTTATAAATATACATCTGTCGTAATTATCATTCTGGTACAAATTCTCATGTACCTCTTGTTTATTTCTTGAAGAATCATGCCGCCAAAGACAAGACCTTACACCGATACCCAGCTTGCATCTCTTATTTCTCAGGCTGTAGCTGAAGCCTTGGCTCGAAATTCTCCTCAGAACTCTGGGAGAAATAGTGATTCTGCTGAAACCACTCCTGCCACCACAACTTGCACCTACAAGAACTTCCTAGACTGCAAACCACTGAATTTCAAGGGCATGGAAGGTGCCATCGGACTGATCAGGTGGGTGGAGAAAATGGAATATGTCTTCCTCATCAGCAAGTGCACGGAAGAAGACAAAGTCAAGTTCTCTACTTGCACATTCTCTGACGTTGCCCTCTCATGGTGGAACTCATTTGCCCAGTCTGTGGGTATTGACATCGCCTATCAACTCCCTTGGGGAGATCGTAAGAAAAAGCTCACGGAAGAGTACTGCCCGAGTGAGCAACTCCAGAAGCTGGATGAAGAGTTCTGGAACCTAAAGGTTCAAGGAACTCCCATTGTTGGATACACCACCAGATTCCAACAACTTGCTGTACTCCGCGCAGCTATGGTAAGCACTGAACTGGAGAAAATCAGGAAATACATCCGCGGCCTTCCGGAACCTATCAGGGGGAACGTCGCCTCTTCTAACCAAACCACCCTCCATGGTGCTATTCGCTTAGCCCATGAACTCACAGCCATGAATGACAACCAAGAATCACCCATCTCATCCTCAGGAAACAACAACATGCGAAAGTGGTCCAAGAACCCCAATAACCAAAATCAAAACCAACGATCATCCAGGAGGCTTGAAACCATTAAAGCCTACACCTCTGGTTCTGATGAAAAGAGAGAGTACAAGGGAAACAAGCCCTATTGCTCCAAGTGCCAACGACACCATGATGGTTCTTGCCCCTGTAGAAAGTGTAAGAGATTTAGACACTTGGCTAGGGATTCCAGATCAAACACCACCGGCACCAACACTTCTGCACCAAAGACCTGTTTTGAGTGCAACGGTACTGGGCATTTCAGAAAAGATTGCCCGAAGCTGAAGAACAACAACAACGCTCGAGGAAGAGCTTTTGTGCTGAAATCTGGGGAAGCCCGCCAAGACCCTAATGTGGTCTCGGGTACGTTCCTTCTCAACAACTTGACTGCTTTTGTGTTATTTGATACTCGAGCTGATAAGAGCTTCATTTCTGATGAGTTTTACCCGCTACTTGACACTACACCTATTGCCTTAGATTCTAAATACACAGTAGAATTGGCAAACGGAAAACTTATTGAGGCCGGTAGTGTGATACCTAATTGCACTTTAAACTTAGCTAACGAACTCTTTCCCATTGATTTGATACCCGTCGAAATCGGCAGCTTTGACATCATCGTCGGTATGGATTGGTTATCCAAGCACCGAGCCGAGATCGTTTGTTTTGAGAAAATTGTCCGCATTCCCCTCGTCACCGGTGGAACTTTAGTCATACAAGGGGAGACCGGAGGGGCGAGACTAAACATCATTTCTTGTATGAAAACCCAGAAATACTTGAGAAAAGGGTACCAGGCAATCCTCGCACATGTTATGGAGAAAAAGTTGGAAGAGAAGCGACTTGAGGATGTGCCTATTGTTCGAGACTTCCCCGAAGTCTTTCCTGAAGACTTGCCTGGCCTTCCGCCACTTAGACAAGTCGAGTTCTCTATTGACCTTGTGCCCGGTGCAGCACCCGTGGCACGAGCACCTTATCGACTAGCCCCGTCCGAGCTTCAGGAGTTGTCTACTCAGTTACAGGAACTCCTGGACAAGGGATTTATTCGACCAAGTTCCTAACCTTGGGGAGCTCCGGTCCTATTTGTGAAATAGAAAGACGGTTCTTTCCGCATGTGCATCGACTACCGTGAACTCAACAAATTAACCGTCAAGAACCGTTACCCACTTCCTCGCATTGATGACCTGTTTGACCAACTCCAGGGGTCGAGTTTTTATTCAAAAATCGATCTACGGTTAGGTTATCACCAACTCCGAGTTCGTGATGATGACATTCCAAAAACTGCTTTCCGAACTCGCTACGGGCATTACGAATTCCAAGTGATGCCGTTCGGCTTAACCAATGCACCGGCTGTATTCATGGACCTTATGAATCGGGTCTGCAAGCCTTACCTTGAGAAATTTGTCATCGTCTATATTGACGACATCCTAATTTACTCGCGCAATGAACAAGAACACGCGCAACACCTGAAAACTATCCTAGAACAGCTCAAACACGAAAAGTTATACGCCAAATTCTCCAAGTGTGAGTTCTGGATGCAAACCGTACAATTCCTTGGACACGTGATGGACAGTCAAGGGATTCATGTTGACACATCAAAAATCGAGGCTATCGAGTGCTGGCAAGCACCCACTACACCTACTGAAGTACGTCAATTCTTAGGACTCGCCGGATACTACAGGCGATTCATTGAGAATTTTTCAAAAATAGGCCAACCTCTCACTGCACTGACTCAGAAAGAAAAGAAGTTTGACTGGACCGAAAAACAAGAGTCAGCATTCCAACTGCTTAAACAAAAACTTTGCAGTGCACCGATCTTATCCTTACCCGAAGGCAACGATGACTTCGTGGTATACTGTGATGCCTCTCACCAAGGTCTCGGTTGCGTGCTGATGCCTCTCACAAAGTCACACGGTTGCAGGTTTCCGAGAACCGATATACGGACTTACATCCGACACGCCTACGGACTTGCATCCGCTTTACTTACTTGATTTCACCTACATACTTGCTAGACTTAGGTGAGTCTTACAGCCCCACTTTTACTGTTTTTCTATTGGGGTGAGATACATGCTACGGTTTTACGGATGAACACAATGTACTGAACTGATTACATTACTTTTTACACACAACGCATGAGTTACTGTTTATCCACTGAAAGCCTCCTATCATAAGTTGTTAGTTATAGACTTAAGCGCGAGTATTAGTAGGATGGATCCATTTGGGACTGACAATCCCCGCCCGGGGTAGTAGCGCTACCACGAACCGTTTCGTAGAAATGGGCGTTTGATACTTGTTACATATGAGTGTTCGGATAGCACTCACGGGGGTACGTGATACTGTACTTGATTGTACCATTCACACTACACTGTTAAGCTTCAACTTGTGAACTCATGGCACTTGTGATGATTTACTGATTTACTTACTTGGCTTGTTAGCTACACTAATACATGTTGTGGTTCATACTGATACTTTTACTACTAAACCTGTAAGATTCACTAACCTTTTTGGTTGACACTGATCGGATCCCCAGCGGTCGGTCAAGGAATCGCTTCCTTGTCGTTGCTGGACCTCACGCTCGGGACCGCGCGATCGAGTGGGTGGTTTTAAATTTATAATAGTCTGGGGGAGCCAAAACCTTCCGAACTACTTACTATTACTAGGTACGAATACCTGATACTAGTACGTGGTAAGGATGATCCAGGGTCGTTCCTCACGACGGTATAATTGAAACAGAGCTAGTTCTGATAACTTAGTAATCAAGCTGAGGTTTGGATAGATTGAAAGGTGTTTGTTTTTGGTATTTTATAAATTAACTAAAATACTGGAAAGTAAATACTAAACTACGGGTAGGGTAAGCAGATAGATAGAGTTGTGACTACTGAAGTTTCAATATTCAGGTTTTGGGATGATGATCATTATAAAAGGAGATTACAGACTTGCCTTAAATATAATCAACAGAGGTTCGGTGTAAACACTAGCACCCTACGATTTAAAGCGGAAACCCTAAGTCGTATGTCACTGAGTACTAGGCTATCATGATTCTGATCAGATTAGGCTGCTCAACCCCCAACACTGTCCGGTGAGGACAAGTGACCCTTCTTGGGATTAACCCTGGGTGCATGAATAAGGTAACAGACCGATATTTAATTTCTGACCTTTCTTAACACCTAGTTCTAATTGATTTTATTAAGGTTTTGTACTAATTGCTTGCTAATGTATGTTAAACTATCAGTTATGTTGGATCAAGGGGTTTAAGCATCTTACACTACAGCTGAATGTTCGCTTTCTTTTCAAGATCCCTTAAACTTAGTTAAGGAGCACAAATACTTCTGTCAAGGGGTAGACCCTCCTTTGCGATCAAACGTTCATCCCTAGGTTCGTTTCACGGTGTATACTACGTTTTTCAGCAGTTCCACAGCTTTAATATATACCTAGACCATGTTCAAGAAGGGTAACTTCCAGGTATCCACGGTGTCATATGCCTACGACCGGTCCATAGCTTCCACGCATTTGTACTCCACCAGAGGTGTTTCCAGCGCTATACTAAGTACTGGGCCGTTTTATGGCATGTCCACAACTTCATACAAAAACACAGATCACGTGAAAGCTTGGAAAGGGTGAAATGGGTGGTTTAGATCTACAGCTTGAGAAATTTAACCGGATACATAACATAGCAATTTCCAATCACATATTTGATTAAAGATTAATTTAACATCATCCCTACTCCTAAATATTTACATTTCAACAATCACAATATTACAATACTCAATAAACATGGCAATAAATAAAGCACATACCATAATATCATGCATAGATAAATCATGCATAATAACAGTATGAGAGAATAGATATCACCGGATAATAGAGCAGTGTAACAAGAGAAAAGAACTTGCAATCCTTGAATAAAAGCTTGAACACCAATACTCCTTGATTACAAAAGCTAATCTCTACTCTAATCTACTAGCTACCCACTATTTCTCCTCTAACTCCTTAGAGAAGTGTTAGAGAGAGAAACTAACTAAGAAATGAAATTACAAGAGAAAGTGTGTGTGAAAGAGTGAGAATGAATTGTGTTGTGAGGGATGAGAAATGAGGAGGTTTAAGCCTCTATTTATAGGCTCACAAGTTACAATTTTACACTCAACACCCTCGCTCCCAATTTAACACTGAAATACACCCCCGAGCTATGAAATTCGACACCAAAAGGGGCATATTCGACACCAAAAGGGGCATATTCGACACCAAAAGGGGCGTATTCTGTAGCAAACGGGGCGTATCCGGCACCATAGAGGGGGTATACCAACCCTAGAAGGGGGTATACCACCCCAAAAGGGGGGTATACAGCCCCTAAGGGGGTGTATACGGCCCCTAAGGGGGTGTATACGGCCCCTATGGTGTGGTGTGGTCTTGGTCGTTGCCTTGTGCACTGGATCGTAAGTCTTGGTCGCCTAGTCGTACTTCGTTTGGCCATAACTTCTTCATTCTAGCTCCGTTTTCAGCGTTCTTTATATCCACGAGATCGTAATTACCTGAAGATCATAATGATATAATCTAAGTATAATTTCAAGGTATTATGCTAAAAAGTGCTCGTAGAACGTGACCGTATCGTTTATGCTTTGTTTTGTACGTTATTTAGCCATTTTACTTGATTTTTGAAGCAATACCTTATTTTTAGCCTTAATAATGAATTATGGTGAAAAAGTATTGATATTGAATGATTTCATCCATTTTGGGGCTAAAAAGGTGGGAATTATGTACGCAAAAACGTGACTTTTTACGTCCAATCAGACACTTTTTAGCATTGTATCTCAGGTACACAGACGGAGTAGGATTACTACTGGACACTAGCTAGAGTCGCATGATTTCTGCATTGCATCTAACGGAGATTCTCAGCATTATCTTTTGTATATTATTATTATGTAATAGAATCTCCCGCTACATGCATGGACTCTAGGGAACTACATTTTTGTAACTGAAAACACTATGTTTTCAAATATTATATATATTGGAAATGTAACTATTTTACAAACGTTGCATATAGATGTCGTTTGCTTTACTTTTGTGCTGTGATATTTGATTAGTAACACCCCAAAGCTTGCTTCCGCCAACAGTGAAATTTGGGGGTGTTACATAGAAGATGATGATGTTGGTTAGAGAGTGGTCACAGTTTCATGATGTGAGTATTATGGTAGCTTTGTGTAGAAAGTCTTCTGACTCTGTATGGTCGAGTGGCGTGTCCCGAATTGTATCTCGGTGATATGAAGTTTAAACGGGTGACATTGGTGAAGGGACGAGATTTGTGAAGGATGGCTGGTTTGGGGTTCGTTAATCTTCAAGTGGGAGATTGTTAGGATTTGTGAAGCTTAACGAAAGAAAAAGAATTAGATTTACTGTCTGACATCGAGGCTCGATTGTACAAGGATCGCTACACGATTGGTTATGGATAGCGACTCGATTGGAGTATGATAGCAACGCGATTTGTAAGATCGCAACTCGATCTATATAGGACTGCGATGTGATTTAATTTGTAGGATCACGACTCGATCATGTGTCTGCCAGAAAAGGCTGTTTTATTGGTGGCTAAGTTTCTTGTCTTCTATATAAGCAAACCCCATGTAATTGTATTCCTTGGACTCCGAAAAATAAAGAAAAAACTCTCTGATTTGGCCCCGTGGACTAAACCAATCTTCAAGTTGGAGATTGGACATAACCACGTTAAATCCTTGTGTTCTTTATTGCTTTCGTTTATCTTGTTTGCTCATTATTTATTCGTTTATTGTTTGTGGGTGTAATCGAGGTTACACGAGTGTAGGTTGGGTTTATTTTTGCTAACGATTGATATCAGCGTCATGAACTGATTATTGTTAGTTGAATGTTTCCGCGTGCAATCCTTTACATATCGATACATGAGATCTTCGGAAATGAAACACTATCTATTTTACACAAAAATTCATATTTTATTCGAACCGGTTGACCAGGCGGTCCAACCCGTCCAATCGGAACTGCAGCCTCAACAGGTCAAAGATTAAACTAGGTTTCAAAACATTGATTATAAGTATCCACTTTGATGTTCAAGTTATCAAAAAAGACTTTAGTGGATAATAATGATATTTGATTGGTGAAAAGTATAGTTAGTGGATACACTACAAGATAAATAGCTTTTAGTGACTGAAAGAAAGTGTCAGTAAAACTCAAAAAACAGTCACTATATCCGCTTTTGTCTTCTCCCTCTGAAAAATTAAGTGTCACTAATACCGCCATCGCTATAAGTCTACTGTTACACATATTTTCAGTCACAGTATGTCCAAATCATGTAATGACTGTAATTTCAGTCAATAAAAGGGTTTTGATTCAAGGTTAAATATGTTCACTAGTGACAATCTTCAGTCACTAGAAGCCTTGATTTGTTAATTAAAGGTTTTTTTAATTTATTTATATATAATATATATATAATAGTAGTAATAGTATTCAAGTAATTAAAGATCACACATATGTCAAACAAACAACTTTTTACTTCTCAAATTCAAACATGTGTTACAAGATACATACCATACAATACTTCTAACTTTATAAGATCCTATATTAAAAACGTTTCAAATTGTATGCTTAAAGTAACTATGCAAAATGATAGCTCTGTTGGTTGATAACACCTGCAAAACATAAAGATAAAATGTAAATGTACAATAAAAAGAGTTTAATATTAAGAACAACTAAGAAGGATCGAATGTTTACTATTCTATAAGAACAACTAAGAAGCTAGAGATGATAAATTCGGCTCATTTACTTTAATATTAGTGGGACCTTGGATTCTGTAGATCTCAAATGGGTCAAATGGGTTACATAAAGTAAATTTAGCCAATACTACTATTGTTTTTGTAAATCAGGTATTATCTATTTTTAAAATTTCTATAAAAATGAGCAAAAGAGTTTTTGCATGAAACCAAACCCGACCAGCCTGACTCCGACCCATTCTAACGTAACCATATGTCCATATCAACCTAGTACACCAGCCAGACCATACCACGTCTAGATTAAGACATTGCCTACGTTTAATAAGGAGCATAACTAGAAGTTGTAGAAGGTAGAAGTAGATTCAAACTACAGATAATCAGCAAAAACTATTTAACTCATCCTAATGCATAGCAGTTCAAATCTGTGTTTCATATAACATCCAATAATTAAAAAGCAATAGAAATAATAGTCTGATCATTACAGATAAAAATTAGATATTATTGCAATAGAATTAACTTAAAAATCATGACAACTAGTTCTATCTGACATGGGAACAAAATGAAAGGTGACATACCATACAGATACTAACAAAATGACTTAATCGATTAACCATACATAAGCCAAATGATATAAAGTAACTTAGTCTGTTTGACTTTCATTTTCTTCTACCTCTTGAGACTCCATAACTAATGTACTGGCCACCTCATTGTCTATATCATAAAATCAAAGATTGATGATCTTGTCACGTGAGGTAAATACAAGAGATACATCATCAAACTTCAAGAGTACACAAGTGTTCCTCATAGACATAGACAGATGAGTGCTGTTCCTCATCAGTATGCACCTCTATAAGCAAGTAGCACCCAACTCTTCCAATAGATAATGCCAAAATGGTTCTTAAACAAGTAAGATTGCATATGTTTTACCACAACATCATATACACATCAATAGAACAATTAGTCACCAACACGATCAACATTCACAACATACCGATCCAATTAGCCCTAAGATCATACGTACAAACATATAATTGTGATATATTCAGGTTAAACTAATGACATAATCATGAAATTAAACATGAAATTAAACTTGAAACCATAAAATTGAGATCTGAACAAGTAATACAAATGACCTAACTATAGAATTAAGCATGAATTTAAACTTAAAAATGTAACCTAGATACAAAATTAAACATGAAACTAAAATCATGTTACGGTTAAATAATAATAAATTTACAAGAAAACGAAATTACACCTGTAACTCTACTCGAAGATCACGGTAATGGTGCTAGAAAGGAAGCCGCGAAAGAGAGGTGGTTACGATGGCCGACAATAGTGCGAGGAGACTGCCGCGACAGTGCGAGGAGACTGGCCGGCGTAGGTGTGAGGAGATTGCCGGTGGAAAAGTTGGCCGTCGATGGTGCGTGATCAAGCAAGAGTGCGATTGAGAGTGTGTGTGATGTGCGAATGAGCCCTAAAAATGTTTCGGTATGTCATAAGTTTTTTTATGTGCTTTTGACTTTCCTTACTTTTGGTTAAAAAATAGTGGGGCACCAGATTATACTCACTTAAAATGCTTTGAGTCACGAAAAGTGAGAGTCACAATAGGCCATTTGTTTTGTTGTGAAAAATGAGGTGAAATCATCAAATTAATCACAAATTCATGAAGCTCCAAGTGTAATTCTTACATATTCATGATCTCCAAGGTATTATCTATCTTCTAATATGTTTAATTTAATGTTTTAAGGAAATTTATGAGATGAACCCTAAGTGGGGTTTTTGAGATAATGGATGATTCATATATGTTTATGAATTAGATGATGTTATTTCAACCTAATTAAGTTAGTGGAAGTTAGATAAAATGAGTTTATGATTTATAATGAGATTTTGATGTTAGAAGTCTTAAATGAGAAAGATGATTATGAGTATATGATGAAACTAGATAAGATGATGGAGATATTGATGATAATTGTGTGGTTGTGTTATATCGCTAAATTGTCATCTAATTAATCACGTGCTTGTAAGTTTTATAAGTTTTGAAGTATGGCCATTAAATTGTAGTAAGTTGCAAGAATTAGGGGTAATGAGGATTGATGATTATGATTTAGTGTTATTGGGTTGATTATTACAAGTATATGGCCAAACTAGTTAGTTACATGCGAGTAATAATAAGAAATGAGAGATTTGATAAATAATGAGAAATCACCTTGAGTAGTGATTAACATTACATTGTTATGATGTGTTTAGGTGATTCAAAGAGTCATTGAAAACGTGCAAAAGCTAACACAATCATCATTCGGGCAAGGTAAGTAATGGTCACTTGAGCTTGATACTAATATTCATATTATGTGTGCAATTAGTGAGAACATAAAAAGGAGACTAATTAATGAGTATAATCGAGTAATGTTCTTGAGACACTAGAGTGTGTTTCAACGTGCATATCTTAAATGGTAAGAGTCGAGGATGGTGTTGAGACTTGAGAAACCTCAACGACCATGCCTTGACATATGAGATTTAACCATTCGAGTAGAAGCGATGGTAATGAGATTATGTTATGTCCATAAGAGAGATTGGACATATACCAAGAGATATTGAATTTCTAACTATTCATTGTTAATGAATTGTCATGAAGTTGCTTATGTTGATATTATTGATTATTTGATTATTATCATTGTTGTGGCATGTAAAGTAGTCAAGAGTTGATCATAGAGAGTGATATTGTGAAATGGGTCAAAAGTATCCAAACGGGTCGTAATTGAGCACTTTGTATACTTAGAGTTGAGACTGTGGCATGGTTGATATGAGATACGTTCCACACTTGTTTTGAGTTGTTTGTGACGTGGGAAAAATGTCCCAACCAGATTTGCATATGGTTTGTAATCTTGGTTGTTTCCAAAAATGGCCCAAAACGGCCATAAATTAGTCATATGTCCATATTCGCGAATTTTTTGAAAATTGGAAAAGTGTAAAAAGAAAAACCTTTATTTTAGTATTGTGGAGGTGTCCGTAAATTTTCATGGTCTAAATGCTAACGAGTAAAAAGTTATGTCAGTTTGAAGTTCGTATCTAAATAGTTAAAAATCAAGTCTGAGTTTTGAGAAAAACACGCGATCTCGTGGAATTGAGAGAGGATCGTGTATTGTTGACTAATACGCGATCGCGTGAAAATAGAGGATCGCGCGTTTCTTTGTAATTCGGTGACAGTCGGTCTCATACGTTAGGACACGTAATCGCGTAAATTTTGTGGGACGATCGGGTGAGTAAGTGAAATACGCGTTCGCGTATTGTGCCTTTTTGTGTGATCTTTTATTTCTCGTACAATTGTTTGGAACAAGTTCTTTTCTTACGTCGTTGAGTATTTTACAATACGAGGAATATGGCGGGTAGTGGTATTAGTAAGCGATCGCGTGACCTGAATGGGATCGTGTGTTAAGTGGTTTACCCGGTCAGGTTTGGTATTTTTGGTCTTTAACATATATTCGAGTTATTGGTTGTTTGTAACGATTAATGTTACCAAGATATAATTAGTGGGACATGATATCTTGAGTTCCACCGTAATATTGTGTCCTTATAAATAAGAGATTATCTATTGTGGTCGGGTCATTTGCGTATGACCAATATCTATTGTAGTAAATCACTTGAGGGTGACAAATATTGGACATTAGTGGGTCACTTGCGTGTGACGAAAATTGTTGTAAATAATCTTTTGAGTAAGATCGATAATTTATTATTAGAAGTGATCATTTGCACTGTATTTTTGTGTAAGATGAGTTTTATCCTTATTTTTTACACACATTTTTATAATTTACATGTAAAGTTGGGTAAGATAGGAATTTTATTAATTATATTTGTAGATGTGAAGAATTAATTAATTTGATATATTAAAGAGGAAACATAGACTATAATATGAAACGAATGAAATATTGTTTAAGAACGTGCTTGATGGATTATCCAATTTTTTTTAACAAAGATTATATACGTCACAAAGTAAATGTTATGTGATAGATATATATGCCTTTGGGTAAGGTTCAAATGAGATTAAAAATTTGTGTGAGAATAGAGGAACCAATGATATGGTGCCATGTGTACAAAGAGAATACAAAACCCATTTACCCCTTAAGTTAAATATCTCACAAACCACAAATCGAAAAATTATGAAAATTGCACCATTAGATTCAGCGTTTGATCCTCTTCGATTTGCCGTCCATTAAGGCATACTTTCGACGAGTTTTTTTTTCCGTCATTATTTTTAGTGGGTTTCACATTACTAACACGTGTGTTACAGTGTTGCGTTTAGGGTTTAGGGTTTGGGGTTTAGGGGTTAGGGTTTATGGTTTAGGGTTGGGAGTTTGGGGTTTCGGGACGAAACCCCAAACTCCCAACCCTAAACCCTAAACCCTAAACCCTAACCCCTAAACCCCAAACCCTAAACCCTAAACGCTTTATAAAACTTTAAACCCTAAATCAATACTAAACCCTAAACCCTAAACCCTGCTAAACCCTAACACTAAACCCTGCTAAACCCTAACTCTAAACCCTAACCCTAAACCCTAAATCAAATGTATAATCAATCACTAACACATGTGTTACTAATATGTAAAACCCACCAAAAAAATGGAAAAAAAAAAAGTTCGTCGAAAGGATGCCTTGATGGAAGGCAAATCGAAGAGGATAAAACGCTGAAAAATATGGTGCAATTTTCATGATTTTTCGACTTTTCGTTTGTGAGATATTTAATTTTTAAAAACGTGGATGAGAGAGAAAAAAGTGACACATGGCATATTGTGATTGGTTCCCCCATTCTCACACAAAATAAATGGTCTCAATTGAACTCTTCTCATATGCCTTTTGCATTTAGAGAAAACCATTCCATTTTGGAAACATTATTTAGTACTACTTTTGATCACTAACAAATTAGTTATAATTTAGCAATCAAATTCTTCTTTATTGTTGCTTGTATCTTATGCCCCTATGAAGTAATATACGGAGTAGTATAAATTTGAAATAAACATTAAAATGTATCAAAGTCACCAATCAAAGTGCGTATGTATCAAGTTACATGTATATCATTCAATATATTAGTGAAAACTTCTTACATGTTCATCTACGACGATCATATTCAATGAAGCAACGATATTTGAGCTATTCATGAAATATTGCCTCCATATAAGAACCACGCGCACCTTGACATTCCACCCATCTTTATCCCCATGGATATCGCATACACAATCACATTCCCAACACCAGCCACGAGAATGATAGAAATATTAAATATGTGTGTAGTTGATGGAATGAGATTACATCCAAAATACCAAGGAATTGATTTTTTCGAGGATACATCCAACTTATACTCGATATATATTGTGTGTATTCAATTTAAGTTTGATATTTTTAATGCATTCAACTTTCAAAAATTTTTAATGCATCTAACTTATACTCGATATCTATTGTGTCACAGCCCACGTGGCATCCGTAGAAGTTGATACATCATCAAAAGTACCACATAATAAGCATTAGGCACAAGTTGTATACCTTAAAAATAACAAATGTAAATTGAATATACACAATAGACATTAAGTACAAGTTATATGTATTTTCAAACACTAATCCTTTTTCTATTTACGATACATGTTAGGCTGTTACATAGTCAGATTATTCTTTAGGAACAATAATTTGTTAGTTAATCTTTAAGTTACTCATACTGTCTTATAAATATAATATAAAAAAGAGTTGATGATGTTATCAAAAATTCAATTAACCAATATAATTTTTTAAATTTTGTTAAATCATGTATGATATGCTAACGTAATATAAACAATTAAAAAACATAGATTACTTTGAGAGATGCTAAATCGTATATTTTCAATCTTATAAATAATAATCTTAAATTATATATAGGAAACATGGTTATGACATCATCAATTTTAATTAAAGTTAATTAATTAATTAAGTCCCTCTATTTTAGTTAAATTAAAATTTGGACCTTTTTTTTAATTAAACAATCAACACCCTATGTGTATACACGGGTTTGAGATCTAGTAAATTATATATAGGATACCCTATAATGATGTCATCAATTTTTTCAATTAATCAATTTAGTCCCTTTATTTTATTAAAATTTTGAAAATAAAACCCCTTAAATTTCCCCCTTTATTCTACTTATCCGGACTTCGAATTATTTAAACATAATATGAATTGTTTTATAAAATTGTATTTTGTGTTATTAAAGTAAATAATAGAAGATACAGAGAAAAGAGAATTATTTTATTCATCTCACCAAGGAGATATATATATAGTTACAAGATATCTTAGTTTACAAGAAATCAATCTCCTATTAGAATACAAACTCTATTTAATAGATATGGACATCCATTCCATATTTATCCATAACACTCCCCCTTGGATGTCCAATGTATAAAGATTATGCCTCGTTAAAATCTTACTAGATAAAATCCGTAGGACAAAAATCTAGTGAAGGAAAAAGAGTACAAAATCCTTTCAATACACTTGGGGATGTTGCCTCATTAAAAACCTTACTAGAAAAACCCCGTGGGACAAAATCATAGTCAAGGAAAAAAGAGTGCAACGCGTATTTTCTCCCCCTGATGAGAACATCACTTGATCTCATCATTTGTACAAACTTGTTGACGGCTAATATAAGCACATTTTACTCTTTCTTAATTATCACATTCACAAAATAAGTCATGGCTCCATTACCATTGATGTGTCAATCATTATGTGTAAGCAACACAACAAATACCTTTCAAAACAAACAAGTTATAACTCGTCAACAAATTTCTTCATATGAATAGACATAAATCTAAACACCCAATGATAATTAAATAATATATTTCTTGACCACGAATATCCTTGTCATCCTTCGGGGGTCGAAAGGAATCAAATAATCACAATAATATAAGAGCTTGGTAAATCTCCTTTGCCCATAAATTCTTCGTTGCACTTCTTATATAGATTTCTTGGTGCACATATATTTACATTACTATGATTCTTAATTCTTAACCAACGACAAAAACCTTATTTTTACATTCGTTCATGTCAATTTATTTTTCAAGCATTTAATTGCCTTTGGAAGCTTCCAAATATTTCAATTATATATGAATCATAATGGATGTACATTAAAACATCTTTCCAAAATGTATGGACAAATATAATCATTTTGCATAGCATACTCTATCAAGAAATATTCAATATGGCTATCTTATCACTAGCCTAATTAATCAATATAAACGATATAAGGACTTACTCAATTTTATCAACTCGTGTTCTCGAGAACCTTTCTTTCTATCGTAAGATCTTTTAAATCATGAAACATGCTTTAAGCAGTTCATATCCTTCACAAAGTTTTAATAATAATGAGCTCTAATAATTTTCAATAGACGCAATCTAAGTTACTCTTTTATTGCCAGACTTTTTAATAAATCAAAAAGATAGTTGCATCCACCAATAAAAAGTGTCTCCTCAAATAAATCTCGGTCTTTGCAAATAATCTTTGTATTACCACTCTTGCCTTATATCTCATATTTGCATAGTCATTGGGCTTTAGCATTAAGACCGATTTATATGATATAGATTTTACACATTCGTGTATAGCATTTAAGCCTAACCATCTCATATCGAGAAATTTCACTTTTCATAAATATCTTGCGTCTTTTCATATTGGCCAATAATTTCTACCTCTGCACATCTTGGCAGGATTACTTTCATGATCCTCTTATATAATATTTAGCGCTATATTATACAATAACATTAACGGCGTCGATTTCATTTATTCGATTCCACACTTTTACGAGACACGATATATAATATTAAGATCTTTTCACTATTCGGTTTTCACTTTTGGGGTACCCAAGGTTCATCTAGAACCTTCATGTCTAGTGTCTCTCTATCAAATTCTCACGGGGTCTTTATTACCTCAATTTGACCACCTTAATTTTTTGCTCCCTTTTTACTTTGAGGATTTTATTGGAATCGATTAATCTACCACGTTTCACATGTTGTGGACTTATTACCAATCTTAACCGGAGCATAAGCAGCTTATACATGTGACCTAGTCACTCAATTTCGGTCAATGAATATGTCTGGCAACTATTTAATATGAATTATCATTTGAACTTTGAGTCCATTCTTCACCATGAGGATCAATATTATATTGGGATAATTCAAGTTTATGCTGCTTATCCCCTCCCCATACATATTCTCAACATTCTTTCACATCTAGATGTTGTACATTGTGGTGGAGCAATTAAAATATATATTGCACAAACAAAACTCTTAAGATGTGATTTATCTTTTTCATGACCACATATCAATTATCAAGGGGAGGAATCATAATCTTGTTGGCCCGATGCGAATTCATATTATTTCATGTTTACTAACATGACCCCATACTATAGGTAATAGTTATGCTCTCATCATGACAACAGTCATGTTGTATACTAAATACATTTGTTAGCATTTCGACAAAAGTAATCGGTGTATGAACTAATAAATGTCCAACGCTTATTACAATCAACCGAAGATGCTAAGTATGTGATTCATCATAATATACATTCATCGACATTGCCAAAACAAATTTGATCTCTAGAATATGTACTCGCAATCTAACTAAGCGAGTCACTTTTCATGCAAACTCTAGGTTGTAATTTTCATGATCATTTACACGATGCATCGATTTAAAACTTTTAAATGGTCCACTAGGTGGATATATAGGTCTACATATATCCCCTTTTTATAAAATCCACAATCTTAAGAGATTGAATCTCAATTTTAGTCGGTAATGATTAACTTTCTTCGAGAGCATTCAACTCATATCAAAATCACCACTTCCAAGAACTTCCTAGTTCTTATATACATTTCGCATCATCATTGACTCGGGATGGTCTAACCGGTCATGCCAATCTATATAATAATCAAGGTCCATAAAACATCAAGTTTATGACCATACGTGCTTCATTTGCACTTGTCTTTTTAATGCAAGTTACTATATAATTTATTGCATGCATAATTACTTTATGCTCTTCTTTCCCCGATGCATGCATTATCATCATCATCACTTAAAATATGAATCCTAGAGTAAGTGATCTATATATAACTTTTCACCATTTCAAATCATTAAATAAATCATATAGCACAACAAATAACTAGCACATCCATAATAATAACATGTATGAGTATCACATATAATATGGTTATCCGTTTCATGCAATTTACTTATAGCTCAATGTATTTGCTCAAGCAATTACAATAATAAATCAAAACTTCGCCTGATATCCTTTCAAATAACATTCTCTTCCACACAATATTAATCTGACATAGAATCAAGTTAAAAAAAATAACATGATCAAGTAAACACATTATATCCAATTTAAATCTTATACCATGGACAGTTATCATGTCCTCAAAATTATTTTCAGAATGCTAAACTTCTTGCATCCAACGTTAACAAAAATTGTTCTTTTAAATAGATTCAAAGCATCATCATGCTTTATACTTACTATACTAGCATAAAGATAATAGGGCAAATTAATATCATGCATGCATTCAATACTATTTTGGGCTTAGTGTCTGGGAATGTATCAAACTTTCACCAAATCTCTATTGTGTGTATCCAACTTACAAAACTCAATATTAATGCACTCAACTTGTAAAAACCCTTATATTGATGTACTTTGATGACGTGTCACGCACATAGCATGCCACATGGCACAAGGAGAGAGTGACACGTCATCAAAGTACATCAATATAAGGGTTTTTACAAGTTGGGTACATTAATATTGAGTTTCGTAAGTTGGATACACACAATAGAAATTTGGTGAAAGTTTGATACATTCCCAGACACTAAGGCCTACTATTTTTCTATCACTATATTTTGACCTCTTAAAAGACATGGCATGATCTTTATAATAATGTCTAAGTTGACATATCAATTTAAGCAAGATATGGTATCATGTAATGCACACATATCTAATATCATAAAGATATATGTAGGCCTATATATCCACCTAGTGGACCATTTAAAAGTTTTAAATCGATGCATCGTGTAAATGGTCATGAAAATTACAACCTAGAGTTTGCATGAAAAGTGACTCGCTTAGTTAGATCGCGAGTACATATTCTAGAGATCAAATTTGTTTTGGCAATGTCGATGAATGTATATTATGATGAATCACATACTTAGCATCTTCGGTTGATTGTAATAAGCGTTGGACATTTATTAGTTCATACACTGATTACTTTTGTCGAAATGCTAACAAATGTATTTAGTATACAACATGACTGCTGTCATGATGAGAGCATAACTATTACCTATAGTATGGGGTCATGTTAGTAAATATAAAATAATATGAATTCGCATCGGGCCAACAAGATTATGATTCCTCCCCTTAATAATTGATATGTAGTCATGAAAAAGATAAATCACATCTTAAGAGTTTTGTTTGTGCAATATATATTTTAGTTGCTCCACCACAATGTACAACATCTAGATGTGAAAGAATGTTGAGAATATGTATGGGGAGGGGATAAGCAGCATAAACTTGAATTATCCCAATATAATATTGATCCTCATGGTGATTAGTTTATCGTTAAAAATCAAACAAATAAATAACATATTCATGCCTAGTAGCCTAGATATTTTCGGGCACAATTTAGACCAAGATTCTTATTATGCTCGGTATATTAAATATCTAATTTCTGAACTTTTCTTTTATGCAAACATCTAGTGCATAGTTTACAAGTCATAAATCGATAGAAACCTCTAGACATACAAAATACGATAAGCAAAGATGATGTAACTATATGCAACCTAATACAAAAAGCTTTCGACTTATAACTTAATATTTATGAAATACATGTATATTATCAAGAAAGAGTTATATATCGATTATATAAATCTACGAAAACATAATGTATTCGTGTCTCCAATAACATTAAATCAACACTTCTCTCCTCTCCACATAGAATCAAGTGAAAGAATACTTAATTACAAGACTGAGTTAGATTTTATATCGTACCTTTGAACTTGGGTGACATAACCAACAATGATCTTTAGGGAGCATCAACTTTCAATATCATACCACATTTACAAATAAAACTTCCATTCTAATCATAGTCTTATTTACAATGACAACTTAATATAATTCCTTATAAAAGTGTCAAAGTAACAATCAATATTTTGAAATAATGCAATATAATATCTTGGGGGTTTACATAATTACTTGATGCTTATATTATCCAACAAATAATCAAACTTACTAATAAATAGAGTAGTAGAAGTTAAAGCCAAACGTACATCGCATACTTAAACATTATTAACCTTAGTAGTTTCTATCAAACTCAATGCAAAGGTTATCGATATACGTACTAAATACGAAATTCAAGGTCTTAAGTAGATCACTAGACAATGATCTTAAAGTATACTGTAATTATGTAACTCATAAAGCATATATTATTAGTCACATGGGGCAAAACACATAAATGCATAGATCATCCATTGTAACAAGACTGTAAAAATCTACTAGTAATCTAAACCATTTATTGTGACCATGATTTTATCATTAACATCAATTTTATAAGCATCCAATTTGTAACTTCATATGAATCGAGTAAAGTAACGAATGAAATCTTGGTTATATAAAACATTAATAAATCTAAAGCTTGTACAATGGATTAATCAATTTCACGCTTAATTCTAATAATCAATATGCATGTAACCATTCATATAATGAACAAGAGGGATACTCTCAAAAGAATTAACACCGACTTATGAACTGTTATATATGTGAATCAAGTAATTGGTAATCTTAACTTATATTAATGCGATGATGAAAACAAAATATACAAATTTTAATCGTACGTACATGACTTTTAATCTTCATATGAAATTAAGAAAATTCAATACGGAGTATTATGCAAGGAATCACATCACCGAAGTATTTTGTAATCATTAAAAAAAAAATCTAGTCTCTTAAAACTTTTTGATCATACACATAAATGTAGCATATACACATAAATAATTACTTAAGCATCAATTAATTATATATAAACATTCATTAAAATAAATATGCAAGCATACATGTGCACATCTAATTCACATGACACGTATTATATTTACTTTTGAAATTCATGCTAAATTTGCCGTGTAACTACCTCATAAAACACATCCGATTGAAGAATCATATATAAAATACTTACGAATCGAAGCTTATAAAGAAACATGAGTTAAAAAGTTTTAGACCGTACCTCAAAGTTGATCGTCGACTATAAACTCAATTAGGTTAGAGATTCGTGCTGATAACGTGTTATAAAAGTAAAGAATAGAAGATATAGAGAAAAGAGAATTATTTTATTCATCTCACCAAGGAGGTATATTTATAGTTACAAGATATCTTAATTTACAAGAAATCAATCTCCTATTAGAATACAAACTCTATTTAATAGATATGGACATCCATTCCATATTTATCCATAACATTTTGTAAGTTAATATCTATCCATCGGTTCCAATTCCAAACTATACTTTTTAGTTTTAATTGTATTCGAATTTTGAAAAATAAGCATCACGATCTATAAAGAAAAAAATATGGTTGATATTAATTTTGTTTTCAAAGTATGCCCAATCTTCTAATAAATATAATCTAATCTAATCTAATTATTAATAAAATAAAACTTTTTCTGAAAAATTAAAGGCTTTCTTTTGAGACCTATTAACCAATTAAATTTTTTTCTTTAGTTAATAAGTATATAATCTATTCTATCTATACTAATAACATTTCTTTTTCTTTAAAGCCTCCTAACTTGACACATCATCATATTATTTTTTTCTTAAAAACCTTAATTATTAATTACTAAGACTATTATTTATCAATTATACTTTATTATAATAGCCTTTAAAATTCCTATATTATATTTAATATATAACAATTTTTACCTACATAAAAAAATATTCATTTTCTAATTTATATCTTATACATTGCATTTAACAAATATTATTATCATTAACTAACATGTTTTGGTTTTAATAAATATATTTGAAATTGATTATTTTCTGTACATTTTGGTATATATTACTATTGAATTTCAGTAATAAATTTTAAACTTTCAACAATATTAAGATACAGTTGAAAACCTAAAAGACATATGATTAATTTTTATTTTTTTAATTACCTTGCATTGCATAGGCTCAACAAATGTATTAAAACTTAACACAATAATTTACAAATTAATTTAATTGTATTATGTATTCAAACTTAAACATAATAACATACAAACTAATTTAATGGTACTATATAAATGGTCATGCATCACACAGACTCAATGCTTAGTTTTTATATATAAAATAAAGTTTTTTAATTACCTATTAGAGCGTATTATTTTAGTTAACGATTACGTGTTATTAATTTACAAACTCTTGAACATTGTTTACAAAGAAGTTTGGTTTATAACTTTATGCTGAAAAGTAAAGGAATGATATATATGAAAATATTGAAGTAAACGTAAAGTAATTGGTCAACACCATAAATTAATTGTGCTATCGATAACACTAATTATATGCCCATTAATATATTCGGCTACTTACAAATTACTATATATATGCACTTTTCAAACGGCCGTGCATCGCACGGGCTCAATACCTAGTTATTAATAAAACTAATTGAGACCTATTAATTAATTAAAGACATTAACTTCATTAGTCTTTCAATTACCAATCAAATTTATTAATTCGCCTAAATATCTAATACAAAAATATCGGTCTAACGTGAGATAAAAGGGGGATATATCAAAATTAATGGCATAATTCCTATTGTGATAAACTAAAAAAAAGAAAAAAATAAATACGTGGAACTGTGGAAGATTTAATAGTATGATTGATTGTACTTATTCTACAGAATGGAAGTAGTATTTTGTTGTTACCCAAAAGCTGGTTTATTTTTACTGAGTTATTGATGCCTAATGCATGATCGATTTTCTATGTGAAGTTGAAGCTAGTAATCATGTGCAACATTCAAAAAATCATGTAGCATCACGCGTATACAATATTTTAAACCCTATGGGTTAAAAACTCTATCAAATGAATAAATTTATAAGATATACTTACAACTCGCAAATCCACATCTATTTGTTAGCTGGTTTATTTTTATACCCGTATCACAACCCATAAATACCCACGGGTATGAGTAAACCCATGGATCATTTAAGTATCTATCTATCGAAAGTATTCAATTGAACCAATTTATGGTACGTTGAAATCTCATTTTATATAATGAATAAATGCACATAAAGATTAAAATAAAATATACTAATAAGTTATTATTCTAGAATCACGAATAAATAATATTCGGTTGGATTACGATAATAGATGTTCTTATTTTTGTAAATAAATTTAATAAAAAAATTAGAGAAATTTTAGTGAGATATTCTATCCATTCTAATTTTATTGTCCATCTACTTTATTTGTTTTTTTGAACAACTGTCCATTGTTAAAATAACTATAAAAAACATTACATTCTCAATTTTACCCTAAGTTATTACTCACTCATTTTCTAAATATTTAAAGTCAAACATGTATTTAATATAAGGGAAAAAGTGTAATTTTCCTACTTTATTTTAAATTCATACAAATTCATCGAGGGACAATATAATTGAGACGGATGGAGTATAATATTTAATTGACTAATCGGAGTTTGAGTAAAATTTATAATTAGTCTATCTAATTGACAGACGTGGAACGAATGATATGCAGAAATTACCGACAACCTTTAACTTTACATTAATTTGAGGAAAAGTAAAGTTGAGATCAATTAGGGTTTTGAAAATTATACGAACCTTATGGTGATAAATGAGAAGATCATAGTTTACCTCTATTTGGGTTATGTTTTCCAATTCTATTTTGTGGGTTTGACAATTATTGGGGAAATGCGTTCTTCTTGCATTTTGACTTTTATTTTAAGTTTTACCAATGTCACTGACATGCCTAATCATAACTATCGAATACAAATTATATGTCCGCGTGTATACACGAGTTTGAGGTCAAGTTAGTAATATACAATAAATTAATTCTATTGCAATATAATTTTTTTTTTAATGTTATATGCCCGTGTGTATTTATATACCAATACCAATACCAATCATGATTATAACAGAACCCGTTTATTTGTGTTAGTCAATTGTTAATTATATAATCTCTATATATATATAAAAGAAAACTGTGCAAGAGATCTCCCCCCTTCATTCAAGAGGAGTCCTTCACGAGTTCACCCTTGGATCAAAGTCTGATGTCATCCCCCCTATTTTTTTCATTACATTTTACGAAAATGCCCTTGTTAGAAAACCCTCAGGTCACATGTAAAGTTGTTCATTTTTTCCCCTCTTTAGCCGCCGACCATCAGATGTAAGGCGAAAAAAAAAACCCCGACCTTCTCAGCAGAAAGAAAACAAATCGCCCTAACCATGGGTCGATCTCCAGGCTTCAATTCGAGATTCCCTCCACCATGCCATGACCAATCGATCAGCAACCTTCAGAAAAACTCGTTCGCATAAACCCTAGAAGATGCGTACAGGGCGGTCAACCAATCGGAGTATGGAGAGGGCGGTTTTCAACCGGAGAACGGCGACGAGGGTTGCTTTGTCTGAACATGAAGGACGCGTCGCAAAGGAGAGGTTCTCGTTTGCGCGAGATTTGTAGGGAATAGAGGGGGTTGCGTAAATTGAAACGAAAGGTTTGATCTTTATGCTTTTTATTCGAAGTCATTATTTATTGTTATACTTTGATTAGTAAACTGGATAGGGGTGTTCTTATCGAAATGGTTCCTATTTGAATATATGTAATCTGTTAACTTAGTTGAGGTGGTAGAAAATATGAACTACGCTTGTGAATGAAAAATATGTATGTCTTGTTTGTAGTCAAGTATCAATAGAATAGCTACTTTATGTTGAAAAAACCATGTTCAGAACATGGTGCCGACCTACTTCAGTGCACTTGTATCTGTTCATGTTTATGGTTAAATTTGTATATCTGTTGTGGCCACGCGTTTTGCTGTTGTACGGTCCAACTGATATGTTTGATTGCAATCTGGAATGGAAGTAGAGGTTGTTTATTTTTTATTGATTGATGCTGTTTGCGGTTGTTCGTGAATGTGATGCACACTTGACACTTCTTTTTTAAGACTCAACAGAAAAATATCAAAGGTTGACTTATGCCATATCATATATGGCATGTGGACCTCACCGGCAGAATGTTGTATGCAATGGATTGGTGGATTTCGACCATCAGACTTACTCACTGTAATGTGACATTGAACTTAGTACATTGCATTAAATATATACATTGTATATCAGTAATGATTGTGAAAAACACTACGTAATGAATGATACTTCTGAGGTACTAACTGTTTGTTGATTTTAAATATGCAGGTATAGTTCTGAGGTATACTGATAATAGTTTTCTCACTTTTGGGTTTGTGTTTATTTTGTAGTCCATACTCTCTTCACAGAGCCCATGCAGGTGAAGGCGAGAAAGTCTTGCGGGATGCATTTGCTGAAGTGTCTGCACACATAAAAATAGGAAAGCCTTCTGTTATTTTTATTGATGAAATAGATGCTATTTGTCCCCGCCGTGATTCTAGGTACATAATAACCTTTTTATCCTCTGAAGTATGTGAACAATTAATAAGTGACCTTTCCCTCTAGAATTGCTGCTTTGTCCGTTTATTTTTTTTTTCCTTATGTTTTAGGGAAATGTTAATTCAATACTCTTATTACTCTATGTCAATAATCGAAAAGTACTTCTGTTTATTTTGGTCCACAAGCGATTTCAACATTTTGTTTCTTTATGTTTTCTTACTACATTTCAACATTATTATTGATTCTTTGAATATGAAGTAACCCCATTTGCTTAACATGTTCAGACAAATACAGAAGACAGCAATATATTCGTAAATTCCCTCATCTGACCATGCTGATGGACTCTAGCTCAACAACCACATCAGGAACGAAAGTGCATCTTGGCACAAGGCACTTGTGCAGTCCTCTCCAATTGCTGGTAAGGTATGTTGAATGTGCATCTGGCTAACACCAGATGTTACAAACTTAAATTCGTTAGTAGATTTGGAATGGAAGTAGAGGTTGTTTTTTTTTTTTTTATTGATTGATGGTGTTTGCGGTTGTTCGTGAATGTGATGCACACTTGATACTTCTGCGGTCCTTTCTAATCAATCTGTTGCCACATTACAGTTAGAAAGTAGGAGTGCTCAGCTTTCCACACTACAACATGGAATAGAACTGTGTCGGAAACATGTACATTAGGAAGTACATGGCACACCCACAAAAAATTACCCTAAAAACTGCCTTCTAGGTTTTATATCAGCTACATTGTGCCTTTGTGTGTGTGTCATGTTTTGCAGGGTATTTTGCTACCACTGACCAATGATGGACACCAAAATGAAATACGAAAACAAGGTACTTCTAAATCAGTTGTGCCAAGATAGACCTTAGCTGCTAATCACTTATATATATATATGTGAAATCAATAAGATGGTGGACCGGCATCCGTATTGGTCCTGCCATCGGATCATTGTGGTTGACCGCATTTTGGCATACAATCAGTAATTTAACTTCTTTATTTATTATTAACGTATTTTTTAAAAAACTTTTAGCTTCATAGTATTTATTTGTCTCCTACTGTTTTCAGAGTACCGCGAAAGATTATACGCAATGCTACGTGTAAAAATCAACATTATTACAAATGGGTCATCTGTATGTTATTACAATGGTGATAAGGTATTAACTCCATACAATACTTATTTTTTAATCTTTTGAACCATACATACCCGAATTATCAATTGCATGGGTTTGATTAACATTAAACAATATAGTTGAAACAAGGATAAAAATCAGCTTTAAAATGATTATTGGTTGTATACAGTAACTTAGGAATCTCTTAAATGTTAATTAGGCCCTTAAAAAAGAAAATATCTTTTTGGTGAAAACAAAATATGTTTCCCCTCCACAATTCCCTTTTTTTTTTTGCACTAAATCGTTTTAATAAATCATGTTGATTATTTGATATCAGTTAAATTAGGAATGCCTGATCAAGCATGGTACCCAAAAAAGGAAATGATTGTATTTTTTTTACCATTCACGATTTTCCCTCCACTATTTCCTAATTCATGTATGCCTTTCAAATTTTCCCACTCAAAAGGTCTGTATAAATACATAACCCTCCCCCTTATCAACCCACACCTACTTCTAAAACATTGTCTAACATCAATTTTCCTCTCATCCGTTTCAGTAGCAGCCTGATCATACAATGGCAAATCAACAAGTTATTACACCTTTAGACCAGCTGACAGTTGACAGGCAGGACTGGGTTGTTTGCGTCAAGGTTCACAACATCTGGACTCAGTCATACAAAAATAATCCAACTCAGATTGCAAGCAAAGAGATGGTCTTGGTAGACCAACAGGTATGATATTCATATACTACACTATATTTTGATCATCACCAATTTATTCTACTACTGTTCAGCTGTCAAGTTGCCATTGTTGTTTAATTATACTTTATGCATTATTATTGCTTCACATGATGTAAACAACTACACATAAAGAAAATTTCCCTGATGTTTGTAACAAATGTTGAACTCGGGTCTAACCATGGTCTACACCTGGTAACAGTTTCATGGATGTTGAAAGCAACCATTATTGTGCAACATTTCTAAACAACCTTATACCTGTTTTCAGAGAAACATCAAATATAGATCCTTATAAATTGACAAAATATGATATGTCAAGCTTATATCTCTATATGATGTTACCATACATGGATATTAAGCAACAACTATGAAAGCACAACTGTATTACATTAATCAACCAATTTCCAGCCTTCAGTTACCTGTACACTTTGATTGTCGACTAACTTAATACTACACCATGTGCAGGGAACCAAGATTCATGCCACTATAAAGAGGAATCTGCTTTATAACTTTGGTGACTCTTTGGAACAAGGAAATACAGTTGAGATCGCCACTTTTAATGTAGAATCATATTCTGGAAACTGGCTCATGGTGGACAACGCACACAAGATCATCTTCTGCCGAGCCACACGCGTAAAAAGAGTGGCTGGGATAGAAGTAGTTGGGAATGGGTATTCCTTTATCCCATACGCGCATATACTGGCAGGCCAACATAACACCAACATTGCCTTCGGTACCATATTCAACCAATCTCATGTATCAGTCGATTATAAATTACATCCGAAAGTTACAATGTAACCACTTACTCAACGCTTTTATTACTCGTGCTTCACTTGCAGATGTCGTTGGTCAGGTTGTCAAGACGGGTAACATTACGATTAGGGAGCAAGATGGTCGGCAGACTAAAAAGATTACCTTTGTGCTTCAGGATGTCGAGTAATAAACATACCACCCTCTACCCCACAAGTTTTTACTTAATGCTTCAAATGTACCGTTAATTTTTGTTTTTTGCAGTGGCACCCAGCTTGATTGTGCATTGTGGGGGGACTATGCAGTCCAACTGAACACCTACGTCGAAAAGAGTAAAAGTTCTGAAGATGTCACTGTTATGTTCATCCATGTGGCGTTTGCAAAACCATGGGATCGTATGCTTTAAACTCCTTTCACATTATTAGACTTTACCAGAATTTTGACATTTGTATAGCGATGCTTAGTCGATCCTATGTTCCCAACTGCAGATAAAGTTCAGGTCTCAAACTGTTTCTTTGGAACTAAGGTCTACATCAACAATAATATACAGCCGATTGTTCAGTTTAGGGAAAGGTTACACCCTACTTCCTCGCAAATAAGTTCAAGGACTTATTAGCTTTCCTTTTGATTTACAGCTTTTTTGACCCATCATTGTTTGTCTTCTCAGGTTGATACAAAATGCTGCAGCTGATGTCATGCCGACACCTCCACCTGTACTCACAATAAACACCGTTGTTGAAAAAAGTGGAGACTACTACATGAGATTCCCGAGAGTCACCATAGACGACCTGAGAACCATTAGAGAGGTAATATGTTTAAAAACTGTATATCAATTACATATCTGTTAGAACGACATCAATATTAGCCTTAACCTACTAAGTTCTATACGCATACCCGTTTCCACTATTAGTACTAATTTTTACGCGTTTTTCATCTGAGTCCGTAGACCATAAACCTCTCTTAACTTTCTGTGTTCTACTTATATGATGGCCTGCCTGCATAAAATCGTTAGCTTCATACATCATCTTACGTATCATATCTCGCTATATATTATATAGATGTGGCCTTTTTTTTTGTAGAACACTGATGTTTTTCATCGTATATTCAATAACCACCACACAATGTTATTTACTTTAGTGTCTTTTTGGATTACTTTTTTTTTATGGTCTTCAGACAACTTGTCAAGTCCTTTTTGTTTTTTTACTGTAAAAAATCACCAACAAGTTTCTCCAAATATTTTTATTATATGTTAATATAATTGGCTGGGGTGTACCACATAGATATTTGAAACTGTATAAATCGGTAGCCATGCAGCCAACCTCACCTTTTCTAACGGTTCCCATTTTTATGCATACATGATATATAGGAAGGGCCAAGTTATAGTTTAACCTAATTCATTGGTCACAGCAAGTCTGCAATCAATTACTTAACCTACAATTACCTAACTTATGTTAGGGTGCGACAATCTAGATTTCGCATACATCTGTAAACAGGTATAAGGTGGTACAAAAAAGTTGCACATCAATGGATTTTACCATTCAGGAAAACTTTACCAGGTCTAAACCATTGCTACATCCTTGATCAACCTTTTATACTTACCAATAGCTACACATTCTAATATACAAATTGTCATTTTGTTCTACGAATCAACATGTCTTCTGCATTTAACAGTACTAAGGCCAATAACGTATGCTATAGTGTCATAATTAATTGCTTGGTTATATGTGTTTAAACATATCTTTGCATATTTTAGATTTATAAGCCTAATTATCAAATATATTTCCCTTACTGTCGTTTATTCATTTCTCTGCCAGACTATGCATTGTGTTGTGGTTGCGAAACTTCTAAATGTGGTTTCAGAAGATGGCTGGTTTTATTATATATGTAAGGCCTGCTCAAAGACGGTAACCAGGAATCTGGAAGCTACTACTGACGGATACAAGTTCAATTACTACGAGTGTGGCCCCATAAACGAAACCGACCAAAAGTATGTTTGAAATTACTATATGAGGGATACAAAATTGTGTTATTAGCAGTGATTCAGCCAATTTTAAATACACTCCCACTCTTAGCTGATATATCTTCTTTAGTTGTACACCACACTTGTTACATACTATAAACGGGTAACCCTTTTGTTTCCGCAGGGTTCGCACAGTCATCCGGGCGGAAGACTCTACAGGTGCAACCTCATTTACAATGTTTGGTGACGTTGTGGCCAGGTTTCTCAAAAAAAATGAACAGTGGTTAAACAGTAAGATGAAAAAGGTATATTTACCTGTATCTGATACCATCGTTAAATGTTTGTACCAACATACTTACATACCGTATCTAAGTCTAATATCCTGAAATACAGTGTGCTGATCCAACCTTGGTTCCCCCTGAATGGGAAGCTTACATCAACCAGCAAGTGGTGTTGAAGGTAAAGGTGACAATGTATAATGTGACCAACGAATGTGCAGGCTACACAGTTGGCCGTTGCACTGATGAAGCTGAAGTCGTGGCAGCCCAATTGCAAAGGTCTATTGCAACAGCCCTGGATATTAACGACCATAGCTTTGTTACACCAACCAACAAGGTTGGAATCCCATGGACATCTACCAAATAAAGCAACAAATGTTTGCAATTTTTACTGTAAAAAATCACCAACAAATGTTTGCAATTTTTCTAATCACAAATTATTTCTTGCCACAGGGAATCGTGTCAATGTCTGGTGTCAACGTCTCCCCCGTTCCATTTGAAGATCTTGAAGTGGAAGGCAACAGCAACAAACGTAAAAGTCAGACTCTGGAAGATGACGTTGTCACTGAAAATACTTGCTTGAAGAAGCCACTCACCGAAGACGAGTAAGGTCACCGAAGCAGCTTTACATTAGTACCGCCTGCATTCACACTTGTTAAAGGAATAGGCCTTTGCAACGATCCAAACTCATGCTTTGTTAATTATTTCCTTTGTCTTAAGTTGAACAAGTATCGTTTTTCTTTGCTTTAAATAAGCGGGTTTATGACTTACCGGTTACTGTTTATACAATCTTTGGCTTTCTGGCTAAATTGCTATATTGCCTTTCTATATTGTTGTTCACCACCATATCTGTCAATTATCTTGTGAAGCTCATGCATGGCCAGAGCATCTGTTAGTACCAAACAGATGTTAAGAGAGGTTGTATCCGACTCCGCTAGCACCATACTTTGACTATCTATATATACAGGAACGCAACTCTTACAATAGTCTACAGACTATTGTGTAGTAGAACTACTGTCCTTACATTGAAGCTTTCACAAGACCACCTTGCCTCCTGTTTCTTTGGCAACTTTACAGATATATTTTTTTTTGCATTTGTAATTTTATATGAGCTTTACTAGCATGCAGTTTTCTGCCTTGTGCTGGAAGGCTTTCTATACCCTTATTCGAATGCGCCATTGATTAGTCATTTCAACCTCTACTACAATTTTCAAGTACGTTTAAATGTATACGGTTGCCCCTTTCCATTGTCGCTATGTCATTGTATTCATTTCCTTGGGATAATTATTATCATATGTTGTGTTTCTGCCTTCCTAGAGTTTTATAATTGTGGCCTTTCACCATCACGCTTTTAGTAGCAGATTATAGACAAAAGTTAGCTACCGCAACTATTACCTAGACACCAATTTGAATGTTTGCCGCAACAATAATTTCATACGGAACAATGCATTATTGCAGGATGCCATAGAAAACCACTTAAAGCCAAAGTAACAGTATAATAATTGCTCTTGCAACCAAGGTGACTACATTGTCATCTATTTATTCTAGCCATTGCCTTTCTATTTTCCTCCTTCCATCATTCTGATGACTAAAATCAGCACCCTTTTCGTGTCTCAAACTTTCCTAAACTTCCACCTACATAACGACATTTATCCATTATGTGAGACACGTGTGTTTATGACTTTCCAAAACATCATGTCATATTAACTTCTTTATACACTTTTTAAAAATTAAAAAATAATCAAACACATCGGCAACCATGCTAAATTATTCGTTTAATAGATTCATGTCATGTACAACAACGCTCTTCAACCCACCCAATGTCCCGCTTAAAAAAACAAACACGGGAGTTACCATAGTAGCATTAGATTGACCTAAAAAAAAAGACATCACCTAAACTGCAAAACATTGCACTCAACTTTCCTGACTACTATTCATAAAGCAAAATTCAGCTTAGTAGATTAGCTTCGGTACAACTTGCTTATATCATGGAATCATGATGATGTTGGCAATTTATTTTGTAAAACATGTTATTTCTCATGTATTCACAGGAAAAATATGTTGAGGGGTTAGAATGCACATTGGGGATTTCTGTAGTGGCTACAGGTGGTAGACAATATAATGTCGTGGTTATCAATAAAATCAAACATCGACTGCACTGTACCTCCATCTCCTCCCTCCAATACCGTGTTAAAAAAAAACCCTCCTGATTAATTGCAGTACAAACCTCCATAGTCAACGAAGAACGAATAGATCCCACTAAAGTCGGCTAGGGTTTCGTTAGAATACATATCACGGATCCTTTGCCCTCCATCTACAAGGTACGATTAACCCACTTCACCTACGTATTGTTCCTGTCATTGTAAGTGAATCAATTAAACCATCGGCTTCAGTTATTTAGCACGTAATTGAGATTCATAGTTCCAGACAAATCTTAGATGACGACGACTTCTATTAATTTGCTACAGTTTGGTTTTCCCCAATTAATTTTTTGCTACAGTATTGTTCCCAATTAATTTGCATTGTATTTTCTGTCTATGTCTTCCTTTATGATAGATTACTGATGAATTTCAGGTTTATCTTTATATCCATAGCAACCTTAATTGTGTTAATAGACACAACTTAGTATACAAAACAAATATTTTACTGTATATGGTGGCCATTGTATATCAAATGCGTGATTTTAATAACACCTCAAGGGACAACACTGAATCATGTGTAATAACATGCTCCCTGCCTACCTTAGTTTATGTCTATTATGTAAACCTCATTCATGTAAAAGAGTGAAAATACGGTGTAGTACAGATACGTGTATTTTCCGTATTATTAGATGTAGCCCATGTGTAATTTATGTGTTGTAAACCTACAACAACATAGAAAACAATCTAATGTACGAAATTATTTTGTTATATCTTATCTTAAACTTCACTTTTGCTTAACAGGCTATACCAAGCTAACACCCATTAATATGACGGGTTCTCGCGAAACGCGCTATTCCATTCTCAAACGATATTCCAGAGACCTTCAAGACCCAGAAAATATTCCTCCTAACATACAGCATTCACCGACTGACTCAATTCAATCCGGGCACCAATGCTCTGGTAGTACCAGTTCTCTGTGTTCTGTTTGTTTTATATATTTTATGTCACTCTGCCTTAAACAAGTCTTAAATATTGAACCACTCTAGATTCAATACCAGCTACGCGGACATCAGCACAGCCTAACAATCATATAGAATGAAGCAGACAACATATATGCACTACACCGTTGCGTGACATTACAAATCATGGTTAGTACCCGAAATTTCCTTTTGTCCGCTTTACCCTAATCCTTATTTTGCGCATACAACAACATCAAATAGAACCTGAATTGGTATCCAAAGGACAACTACCAAGACAGTCAATCGCTTACTTTTTTACATAAACACAATGCATTAAATTATATTCAGATTGCCAACTAACAATGTGTTTCTTACAGCAGTTCCGTCTGACATCACCAAATTTGGTAAAACAACACATATCAACACACCATCTAGCGGGATTGCGAGTTGTGCCTCATCTCTCTCTACATCTACGCCCGGTCAGTAAACCATCCATGTATTGTGTTAATACACGGCTGAAATGTTATGGTTTTTGGACATACTTTGGATTATTTTATTTTAAATTAAATAATAATTTTTTTTTTTACCTTTATGTGTCCCACTATTTTTGTGCAGTGAATTGCAGTTCATTGATACAAAATAGTAGTACCACCCCGTTTATGACAGCACCCCGAGGTAGAGGTAGACGCCCCAATCATAAAGTAACAAAAGCTGATGCAGTTCCGTTTCACCTTCCCCCACCTTGTACTGCTACACCGCCGGTCAGAGGTAACTTATTAATATGATAATGTAAAGTGATTATGAATTAGAGCATTTATATTTTTTTATTTTGGCATGCACACTTTTGTTATTTGTCAAATTAAACATGCGCTCGCAACAAAGGGTCCTGTGACCACAATACCAACATTTGTTAAAGTGAATCTGATTTCTGGTATTCATCCAGCAGATCACACATTCTTTCGGAATACATCAAGTAACTTTGATTCCAACCATGGTTCACCGCTTTCAACGCTTGCATCTGGTTAGTAGATTACTGACACATGCAAGCTATTAGACAATTAATATGACTGTTATTATTCGCTAACTTGCATTACTATGTTTAAGATTGTAACCACTTTCAGCCAATTAAACATACTTTTCTGATTTATGTGCAGCTAATAACACCTCCTTGGTTGAAAATAACTTATACACGCATAATGCACAACCCAAACGTGGTAGGGGTAGACCACCAAAAAAGAAAAATACGACTGACGATATACTACCTTTCCGCCACCCGCACCCATATACCTCTCCACCACAAAGCACAGGTTTGTTTCCACTGTTGACTAATCAATATACATAATCCGTCCTTTTTAGACCACACTTAATACCATTGCCCCCTTTATAAATGCCATGTCTTCTTACAGAATGCGGACCTGCATCTTCCTTAATCAACGCACCAGCATCAACTGAAGCCTTTTCCATTTCTGCAATACCTTTTAACTTGCCCTCTCAGAACAATTCTCCAGGTAAAAAACTTAGTGTCACCGCTTGCAAAAAACAAAAAACCTCCTTATCTGTTATTCTTTTCGGCGCTTTCAAACCACATGTTTTGCAATCTCACTATTTGCCTGTCATACTCACATTTAACCATGTTACAGCAGGAGCATCGACATCTACACAACCAACCACAGAGGGACTCAACGTCAACAACAGTGAGATTGTGCGAGATAAATACAAAGGCATATCAACAGGTGCTTTTTAAAAATTCTTCCCTTTCTGCCTCTTTGAATTTTATTTTATCCTATCATTAAAAACCTCCCAAACATTTCATGGTACTAACCTGCATCCTGATGTTTTCCAGAATACCGTGATATTGGTGACCCAGATTTTATATGCCAAGCATGTAACGCACGGTTATGGAGAAGCGAGGCTAAGCGTAACAATCAAGATTTAAAAAAGAGGGTTTACTCTCTATGTTGTTACAATGGTAAGGTTGAACTCCCAACTTTACAACAACCCCCTCAGATGCTTCTTGATTTATACACTGGCCGGTCTGATAGAAGCAAGAACTTTCTGGAAAACATTAGAAGGTATAACATGATGTTCAGCTTCACATCTATGGGTGGTAAGATTGACCACACAGTAAACAATGGAGGTGGTCCGTATGTCTACAGAATGTGTGGCCAGAACTATCACCTAGCTGGTAGTCTACTACCTGAAGAAGGTTCTGATCCTAAGTTTTGCCAACTGTACATATACGATACAGCAAACGAAGAAGATAATAGAATCTCTGCGTACAGGTATAAATCCATTCACGCTGATTCACTAAACATATACCTTTTCAACCAAAACGTTTGAAATTTTATAAATTTATGTTATCCGTTTTATGTACACGCCTATTACTCTGATCAACTTAAATTCATCTTGCAACAGTTCTCGAGGTAAAAGTTTAGATTCAAAATCATATTCTTTGGAGAAGTCGACTGTGACTGAAATCCAAGGGCTTCTCGATATTGTAAACAAGTTGGTCAAACAATTTAGAACCGCACGAGACAGATTCGGTGAACACACAGGCGAACCAATACGATTGCGCCTGATCCATCGTAGGGACAAAGATGGTAGAACATATAATTTGCCAACCGCTGATGAAGTGGCTGCACTGGTCATTGGTGACATAGACGGCAGCTGTGATAGTAGAGATATCATTCTTGAAACACAATCCAGACAACTACAGCGTGTCAATGAACTGCATCCATCATACCTTGCCTTGCAATACCCTTTGTTGTTTCCATTTGCAGAGGATGGATATAGAGCAGATATTTTCCACAGGGGTGTCCTTGAAGAAGATGAGTCCGGCCATATTAGGCTAACTTTGAGGGAGTTCTTCGCATACAGACTTCAGTCTAGGGTAGGAGAGACCTCTCTAATATTACTGGCAAGAAAGTTACTCCAACAATTCATCGTCGATGCTTATACTATGGTAGAAAACAGCCGACTCAATTATATACGTCATAATCAGAAGACTTTCAGAGTTGCTTCCTTGAACAACCTTTACAATGCGCACGAGTCTGGTACATCTGATGTGTCTGACGTGGGAAACCGTGTCATTTTACCATCCTCATTTACAGGTGGTCCTAGGTATATGCAGCAGAACTACCTTGACGCAATGGCAATTGTAAAGACATTTGGGTACCCTGACTTATTTATTACGTTAACCTGCAATCCCTATTGGCCCGAGATACTAAGGTTTTGTGATGGTGAAGGACTACAACCTCACGACGCGCCACAGATCATAACGCGGGTGTTCAAATCAAAGTTGGACGACCTCATTTCACTTATAAAGAATAACCATGTATTAGGCAAGGTTATTGCAGGTAAATATATCTACTCTTTCGATAGTTGCCCGTTCCTAAACTGTTTATTTTTTTAAACAAAAAGAAACATCAGAGACCCTACATTAATAACGCAAACTCTTTTACAGTTGTATACACCATTGAGTTTCAAAAGCGGGGACTTCCACATTGCCATATATGCCTTTTCCTTGACAAGGATTCAAAGCTTCCCAATCCATCAGACATAGACCGTGTAATTTCAGCAGAGATTCCTGACAAGGAAGTCGATCAACAATTGTATGCAATTGTATCCGATCATATGATGCACGGTCCATGCGGTAAAGACAACCCAAAGTGCGCCTCTATGAGGGACAAAACATGCTCTAAACACTTCCCTAAAGACTTTACATGCGAAACGCACGTTGACGAATCCGGATATCCTGTTTACAGAAGGCGTAGAGATGGTAACGTTATTATGAAAGGAACAACTCCATTGGACAACAGGTTATTGTATAATCGCTTCAAAAGTTTGTGAAACGATTTGCTGTCTTCTTACTTATTCATACTCTCACCTTTTTTATGCTTTTACTGCAATACTTAGCGCACTATTTGGCTACACATTACACTAACCTGCAACTTTCTCACTGCACAAGCAGGTACGTTGTCCCGTACAACAAGACACTGCTAAAACAGTATCAAGCACACATGAATATTGAGTGGTGCAACCAACTAGGGTCCATCAAGTACCTTTTCAAATATATCAACAAAGGACCAGACCGGATTTCTGTTTCTTTTCAGAGTTCTGACAAACAAAGTGCTGGCAAACAACGTAAGCGTAACGTTAATGAGATTGATGCCTATTATTCGTGCCGTTACGTATCAGCGTGCGAGGCGTGTTGGCGCTTATTTAACTACGACATCATTTACCGAACACCTGCTGTCTACAGGTTACCATTTCATTTACCGGAACAGCAACCCATAGTATTTGACGCGGATGAAAACATTGACACGGTCCTTTCTAAGCAATCTGTTGCCACATCCCAGTTCCTAGCGTGGATGGAATGCAATAGCACAAACTCACTTGCTAGCGAACTCACCTATGTCCAGTTCCCACAGAAATTTGTTTGGAATGCTAAAATTCGACAGTGGACAAGGCGAACAGGTACAACCAAAGCTGTAGGTCGCATCAACTACGTTCCTCCGAAAAGTGGTGAAACTTACTACTTGCGCATTTTGCTGAATAAGGTCAAGGGTCCCACCTGTTTCGAGGATATACGCACTGTCGAGAACAAGTTGTATGATACATTTAAAGATGCTTGCTTTGCAATGGGTTTGTTAGATGATGATAAGGAGTATATCAAATCAATACAAGAAACATATAGATGGGCTTCGGGTGCATTTTGTCGGGATCTCTTTGTTTCAATGATTACTTCTGACAGTTTGTCACGCCCTGAACATGTTTGGAAGGAAACGTGTGATGAACTATCAGAAGATCTCATTCGCGTCCGTCACGCACAGGCTAAAACGTCAGGTATGTTTGTTGCTGTATTTATTAGTGTTTCTTACAACCTATTCTCATCTTCTCATACATTTCACACTTTACTACAAGTTTCTTATCCTACCCATCCCTTATTTTGACACAGGGACAGAAGCTCTTAAGAGTATGGGTTACAACCTAGCGTTGGTGGAGATTGAGAAGTTGCTTAATATAACACCCCTCATTTTGAAACCATTATAATAATGATTTTACTCGGAAGCGTATATTTAAAACATATCCATTAAGTATTATATAAAATGCACCTAAACTTTTTCCAACCAAAACCTAGTATCCAACAGATCAAAAACTATTACAGTATTAATTCAACCAAAACGAGGTGTTATATATAATTCCAAAACAACACTGATTAGTCAAATCAGATATCAGAGTTGACGCTTATTCTTCAAACATTCCATTCCATGCCAACAACTTCTTGCTCAGTCAATCATTTAATCATAATTTGCAAGAAAGGGAAATGTGAGGGATTAGCACAACGCTAAGTGAGAAGATCAATAATCAAAAGTTTAACTTAGTATAACAAACTTGTGCCAAACCAATAATCATATTAACACAACAAGTCTATTAACAACTTATAACCACATAAGCAACTGGTGTCATAGAGGACCGGTGGTTCTTGAGGGAACACCTTCTCAAAGAACACTTAAAAACCAACTGCAGGCCAATACAGGGGTTTAACCGACTACTTGGTACTATTAACCCAAATAACACAGGCTACGACAAATAAACTTGCACTAAGACCCTGTGTTATCCAAACAAATAGCAAACCCAAGCCCAGCCCCATGCTGGCCTCCGACTAAACGATGCCCAAAAGCAACACTACAAGTGATCACATATTCACATATCTCAATCAATATGTCAAGCAATAGTCTATTCACGGTATTATTACTAATAACCCATAATTAGCATGTCAATTAAACAATAGTAATAATACGGTTACTCGTTGTAACCCAAACATATTACAACTAAATCAAACTGAGGGTTATCGATCCACTCACCATTACCTCAGTCGTCCACTCAGTAGTCTAATGTCACTGAGTCTTCTCTGTATATCTGAAAACACAACAGAATAACACAAATTAGCCACTTAGTCATACTTAAAATCTGATAATTAAGGACATTCGATTGAATTATTTGCTAGATTCTCATTCAAGGATTTGTTCTACATCATAGTTACTACTTGGTCTTATTTGCTTATTTAATTGCTATAATTACTTGGAATAATAAATCACTTAGTTTTGTTGTTATCTATTGTACTACTCTCGGTTCTTCTCATTAGCTATTCACTGATGTTTATCTTTAGTAACCATAATGACCAAAAGAGTTCATTATAAGCAATTAAATTTATTTGTCATTCCAGTCCACATAAATCTTTTATTTTACTTGTTTTAGAATTTCTATTATGACTTTGGTACCACCTTTTAACATAGATCATGAATCCAACCGAGCCATAGATTAGAAACAAAAGTAAGACTAATACATAATTGATTATTGATATTAAATTGTCAACAAAATCGATTTCAATACACTAGTAACATCACTACACAATTTTAAGCTAGTTTACCTTAACTCACAAGATTTTTATAAATCATAAAACCACCTAAAACATCGATCATGGTTTCATTACTTTAAAGTTATAATTGTTGCTAGAATTCTTATAGTTAAGAACATTAAAAGGGTTGGTTATTTGTATTCTAATTTAAAGTCTTATTGTTACTTTTGTTATGTATATTGATATACATATAGTATTCTAACAGAGTAGACTAACAAGCAATCAATAGGGCCTGAAAAGATTAAAATTGTGTGGCTACAAAAAATTCAGTTCGCATCGCAACAAGGTTCAGATCGCGTCGCGATGTAACTCAGATCGCCTCGCAATCAACTCGGTTCTCATCGCAACATTTTGAAAGTTCGTGTTGCGAACTAACTGAGGTCGCGTCGCGACCTGAAGTTTTTCCAGTCCTCTGTCTTCTGTCTATTCTACTACAACTCGAACTCCATTATCAACAGTTACAATTCGGTTCCAAATTCAGTAAATCAAACTATATAAAAATATAACCCAACATCATCATGAACCTATTTTTATGAATTCCACTACTCTGGGTTACTTTCCCTCAAAACTCAAAGTTCTAATTAAATCAAATTCAAATTCTAACAGCTTCAATTTCGGGATTGCAAGTATATACACATCACTTTATGATAACTATAAACCTATTTACACTAACCCTAATAATTTAACTCAATCAAACTTGAAGAAGCAATCATAAGAGTTGATTTACTAACACTATATAATCATTTTGTATATGTATTCCACTTCGATTTCATACCCATCGATCACACATATGACTTCAATTAGAATCATGTTTATATATAAAATAAAGAAGAACACCACTTACCACTAAGGAAAAGATGATAATAGGACTCAAATACTCCAATAATCACAGCCCTCTATTTGATAAATCAAAATCACAAGTTAATCCCTTTTTACCCCCTTGGTCTCTAATCTCGTGAGTTTTGTTAAAAGGAAAAAAGGAAATGTTTATCTTCAAGAGAAAAGGGTATTAAATTAGCATCAAAAGATTGGGGATAAATGATAAAAGTTAAGTCGGCCCATCCTCTTTCAACCGACTCTATATTTCTTATATTTTAGTCCCGTTCCAAATCTATTGTCTGGAACCTAAAACTATTTCGCGAAACTAAATCTTTTTATATTCTTTCAATCTTATTAATTTAAATTAATTAATAATTTACTAGTCACAACTATTTATTTGACCATTTTATTCTTGTATTTATCAAATAAATATTAATTTAAACATTGACCCCAACACCTTAAATAATCATTTATAATTGGGGAAAATACTGAATAATACTAGGCCATATTCGAGGATGTTACAAATCTCTCCCCCTTAAAGAGATTTCGTCCTCGAAATCTAATCTTATTTGATAACCTAAGGTAACATATTTATATCTTTAATTCACACTCTACATATGATATAAAATCCAAAATTCTGTTTCCATTCTACTTTTACCATAACATGTCATCAAGTGATATCCGCTAATTCATTGTTAAACTCCATCAGTAGCATTTTCGTAATTTTCAAAGATCCACCATGCCACTGATCTCCAATTTTACTCAAGTCTACACGACAAAATGCACAACCAATTTACATCTGTCTTCATGATAATCCATCATCATGCTATTTTCAATTCATGATTTACCCACTAACAATCTCAAAGTAAACAACCAACACTCGAGTGTCTTAATTAAAATCCTCTCATGACAACTTCAAGTCAATAATCGCAACATACTTTCGAAAAGTATTAATCCACTAGCCCTTTTTATAAGTTCTATCCTTCAACATAAGGATCTCAGGTCATGGCACAGTTGATAATCCATATCTCTTCCTACTTAAATTTAATTCAAAACATATATGATACAATCCATAATCAGTGGTATATTAGTCCTCACTATAATTCAGCAATATACCTGTGTCAACTCATTTTACAATCTAATAATCCCCGAATGATCAATAATCAAATCTCGATTAGAAATCTCTGCCACGGTCACATCTCAAGATTTCCCAAATCCAAAAACTTGAACACAAGATTAAATAATCTTTAATCCTCTATTATTGATCAGTAATAAGTTCTTAATTTTTGATCACAATCCATCAAAAGTATACAATACTTTGCAAAATTATTAACTCCTTCAAATAGCATATGAATAATCATCTAACACAAACTGTTTCAATGTCCCACAAGACAACTTCTTGTTGTTCATCTCAAAGTTAATCCAATAAAATTTATTAACTTTCGGTAAATCATAATCTCAACCATGGGAAGTCAACTTTTAATCTCATCTCTGTCTTTACTGTATTTCAAATTTCTATCTTTCAAAGTCAAATTCGAATTATTGACAATCTATCGTAGAGATAATCCACTTTTTAAAGTTTCCAAGAACCATTTCCAACACAAATGTATGTTCAAATCAAGTCATGGACTAATTCAAGATATCTTCAAGCAAGCAATTATAAACTCATCTAGAAAATTGTCATATCCGGATCATTAAATCCATAAACCCTTCTGAACTCAACAACATAATTATTTTCTCATATCCCTCGAGTCAATCACACGACTCATCTATCACGGATATTTATCAATTTCTTTTAATAGTCACTTTTATTTACCCAATTCAAGTCAATCCTATATCAACTAAGGGTTGACACTAACAAGGTTTGTCAAATACTATGACCCTCAATCAAGTACTTAATTTCGGTTACTAACACAGTAACAGAAATTATTTCATTATCAATTATCTTTATTCTAAAAGAATTAAAATTACTAAGGTCACTTTCAATTTATCACACATAACCAAGCATAAAGGAACAACTAGTTCCAAAGCAAATAAACAAATGCTAGTACAGGGTAAGTACAGAAGTACCTGTAATGACGTCATCCATCTCGACAGTTTCATCAACTGTCATCAGAAAATCTGCCACCTGCTGACTGCAGATTCCTCCGCTTATGGCCAGAAGACCGCGAGGCACCAACCAAACCCGAACTCTGACCTATCTCCTCTGGACACTGCCCCGCGTGATGACCTTCTCGTTGACAATTCCAACACACTTTATTAGGATAACCACAATCCCTGACTTTATGTCCCATCAATCCACACTTAACACATCTAGTAGTCTGGGAAGTACACTTTCCCGTATGTCTGGATTTACAATCATTGCACCAAAGAGATCGATCATTCAAACCACTATGATTCTTTGACTTTCCGTTCCGCCTTTTATATTTACCTTTATCAGAAAATTTACTTTCAACTGAATCTAACATCTATTCTTTATTGTGTTTATTCTGAGCTCGTAAATCATTATCTACTAAACGAGCTAAAGCAAAAGCATCTGCAAGAGAACTTGCCAATGTCACTGTAGTACGATATTCAGGTGGTAAGGTTTCAACAAAATGATCTATCTTTGTTCTATCATTAGGTACCCATTGATGTACAAATCTCAATTTCTCAGTAAACTGGGTAATCAACTCATCAATCGTCATCCTATCAGTTAATTTTAATCCCTAAATTCCTGTCTAACACGTGACACATCGAACTCAGAGCAATACTGTCGACATACCTTATTATAAAAATCACTCCACTGAATAGATGCTTTCTGTTGTGAAGTCATGTTTGCTGTAATCGAATCCCACTAAAACATTGTTTGTCCTTTCAGAAGTTGAACTACATAAGAAACCTTAAATTCCTCCTCACATTGGCACATCTCAAGTTTTCTTTCAGTATCCCGTAACCACTCAAGTGTAACAGATGAATTAAAGCTTCCATAATATTTTGAAGGTTTACAAGACATAAAAGTTTGAAATGAACAACTCCTTTCCTGTTGATACGGTGATAACAGCATTGGTACCTGTCTATCCTGTAAACACAGCTGTCTTCTCCGAGACTCCATTAATTCATTTTCTAACTGTACTACATACTCATCTCTAACCGTGTGTTTCTCAGCTGAAAATGATGTACCTATCTCATCAAGTTTCTCTGTGTATATCTCTGAAGGAAGGGCATCCGGTCTAGGGGAACTGTCAAGGGTAATGGTCGGGTGCTCGTGTTCTGCCATATCTGTACTCAAAACAACAACAACTTGCAATTTGTTAATCGTTAGTACCCAATAAACTAACTAATTCTCAACTTAGCTAAACCCCACACCATGGAATGTTTGACTAATACAAAATAGATTTGGGATTGAACACTTACCAAAGTCCAATTCACCCAAACCTATGCTCTGATACCAACTTATAACACCCCTCATTTTGAAACCATTATAATAATGATTTTACTCGGAAGCGTATATTTAAAACATATCCATTAAGTATTATATAAAATGCACCTAAACTTTTTCCAACCAAAACCTAGTATCCAACAGATCAAAAACTATTACAATATTAATTCAACCAAAACGAGGTGTTATATATAATTCCAAAACAACACTGATTAGTCAAATCAGATATCAGAGTTGACGCTTATTCTTCAAACATTCCATTCCATGCCAACAACTTCTTGCTCAGTCAATCATTTAATCATAATCTGCAAGAAAGGGAAATGTGGGGGATTAGCACAACGCTAAGTGAGAAGATCAATAATCAAAAGTTTAACTTAGTATAACAAACTTGTGCCAAACCAATAATCATATTAACACAACAAGTCTATTAACAACTTATAACCACATAAGCAACTGGTGTCATAGAGGACCGGTGGTTCTTGAGGGAACACCTTCTCAAAGAACACTTAAAAACCAACTGCAGGCCAATACAGGGGTTTAACCGACTACTTGGTGCTATTAACCCAAATAACACAGGCTACGACAAATAAACTTGCACTAAGACCCTGTGTTATCCAAACAAATAGCAAACCCAAGCCCAGCCCCATGCTGGCCTCCGACTAAACGATGCCCAAAAGCAACACTACAAGTGATCACATATTCACATATCTCAATCAATATGTCAAGCAATAGTCTATTCACGGTATTATTACTAATAACCCATAATTAGCATGTCAATTAAACAATAGTAATAATACGGTTACTCGTTGTAACCCAAACATGTTACAACTAAATCAAACTGAGGGTTATCGATCCACTCACCATTACCTCAGTCGTCCACTCAGTAGTCTAATGTCACTGAGTCTTCTCTGTATATCTGAAAACACAACAGAATAACACAAATTAGCCACTTAGTCATACTTAAAATCTGATAATTAAGGACATTCGATTGAATTATTTGCTAGATTCTCATTCAAGGATTTGTTCTACATCATAGTTACTACTTGGTCTTATTTGCTTATTTAATTGCTATAATTACTTGGAATAATAAATCACTTAGTTTTGTTGTTATCTATTGTACTACTCTCGGTTCTTCTCATTAGCTATTCACTGATGTTTATCTTTAGTAACCATAATGACCAAAAGAGTTCATTATAAGCAATTAAATTTATTTGTCATTCCAGTCCACATAAATCTTTTATTTTACTTGTTTTAGAATTTCTATTATGACTTTGGTACCACCTTTTAACATAGATCATGAATCCAACCGAGCCATAGATTAGAAACAAAAGTAAGACTAATACATAATTGATTATTGATATTAAATTGTCAACAAAATCGATTTCAATACACTAGTAACATCACTACACAATTTTAAGCTAGTTTACCTTAACTCACAAGATTTTTATAAATCATAAAACCACCTAAAACATCGATCATGGTTTCATTACTTTAAAGTTATAATTGTTGCTAGAATTCTTATAGTTAAGAACATTAAAAGGGTTGGTTATTTGTATTCTAATTTAAAGTCTTATTGTTACTTTTGTTATGTATATTGATATACATATAGTATTCTAACAGAGTAGACTAACAAGCAATCAATAGGGCCTGAAAAGATTAAAATTGTGTGGCTACAAAAAATTCAGTTCGCATCGCAACAAGGTTCAGATCGCGTCGCGATGTAACTCAGATCGCCTCGCAATCAACTCGGTTCTCATCGCAACATTTTGAAAGTTCGTGTTGCGAACTAACTGAGGTCGCGTCGCGACCTGAAGTTTTTCCAGTCCTCTGTCTTCTGTCTATTCTACTACAACTCGAACTCCATTATCAACAGTTACAATTCGGTTCCAAATTCAGTAAATCAAACTATATAAAAATATAACCCAACATCATCATGAACCTATTTTTATGAATTCCACTACTCTAGGTTACTTTCCCTCAAAACTCAAAGTTCTAATTAAATCAAATTCAAATTCTAACAGCTTCAATTTCGGGATTGCAAGTATATACACATCACTTTATGATAACTATAAACCTATTTACACTAACCCTAATAATTTAACTCAATCAAACTTGAAGAAGCAATCATAAGAGTTGATTTACTAACACTATATAATCATTTTGTATATGTATTCCACTTCGATTTCATACCCATCGATCACACATATGACTTCAATTAGAATCATGTTTATATATAAAATAAAGAAGAACACCACTTACCACTAAGGAAAAGATGATAATAGGACTCAAATACTCCAATAATCACAGCCCTCTATTTGATAAATCAAAATCACAAGTTAATCCCTTTTTACCCCCTTGGTCTCTAATCTCGTGAGTTTTGTTAAAAGGAAAAAAGGAAATGTTTATCTTCAAGAGAAAAGGGTATTAAATTAGCATCAAAAGATTGGGGATAAATGATAAAAGTTAAGTCGGCCCATCCTCTTTCAACCGACTCTATATTTCTTATATTTTAGTCCCGTTCCAAATCTATTGTCTGGAACCTAAAACTATTTTGCGAAACTAAATCTTTTTATATTCTTTCAATCTTATTAATTTAAATCAATTAATAATTTACTAGTCACAACTATTTATTTGACCATTTTATTCTTGTATTTATCAAATAAATATTAATTTAAACATTGACCCCAACACCTTAAATAATCATTTATAATTGGGGAAAATACTGAATAATACTAGGCCATATTCGAGGATGTTACACTTAACAGCGCAGGCACTGCACTTAGACACATACCCAATATACCGTTACCAGATTACGAATACATCGTGGAATCTGAAAACATGCTCATTCGAGACGAATTGAATTATGAAATTTCATCTCTTACCAAGGAACATGAGAATCTTTTTTCTACCATGACAGACGAACAGCAGGAAGTTTACAATACCATCATGACATCCGTTTCCAATGACGCTGGTGGCCTCTATTTCTTGTATGGCTATGGTGGCACCGGCAAGACATTTGTATGGAAGACCCTGTCAGCTGCTATTCGTTCAAAGGGTGAAATAGTCATCAACGTTGCTTCAAGTGGTATAGCTGCGTTATTGCTGACCGGCGGACGGACTGCACATTCACGTTTTCATATTCCAATAAATTTGCTTGAGGACTCATTTTGTTCTATTGCACCTGATAGTGATTTGGCCGCTCTATTAAACAAAGCAAAAGCTGATAATCTGGGACGAAGCACCTATGATGCACAAACATTGTTTCGAAGCATTTGATCGAACCATGAAGGATATCATACGGTCAGCCAATCGATATCAACCATTTGGTGGAAAAGTCGTTGTCTTTGGTGGTGACTTTCGACAGATACTTCCGGTTATACCCAAAGGAACCAGGTCAGAGATTGTCCATGCGTCACTTCATTCGTCATACCTTTGGCGTCATTGCAAGGTTCTAAAGCTTACGAAAAACATGAGATTGCAGGTTGTGGGTGACACCGCCAATCAAGCAGTGATAAGGGAGTTTGCGGAGTGGATACTAAAAATTGGAGAAGGTAAAATTAATGAACCTAATGATGGAGAAGCTGATGTTGTCTTCCCTGATGACGCGTTGCTCCCGTCTAACGGTAACCATGTTGAATCTATAGTTAATTATATCTACCCAGACGTTCAAACACATACCACAGACCCTGCCTTTTTTCAGGACAAGGCAATCCTTGTGCCTACAAATGAGGAGGTTGACGCTATCAATGAACACATTCTTGGTTTATTAGATGGTGATGAGCGCGTCTATCTCAGTTCTGACAGACTATGCCCGGAAGAGGAATCCAATTTCTTTCAAGAGCAGTTGTATTCCCCTGATGTTCTTAATGGGCTGAAAGTACCTGGCCTTCCCCCACACCGCCTTGCTTTGAAAATCGGTGCACCAATTATGCTTCTCCGAAACATGGATCAGGCTAAGGGTTTGTGTAATGGCACACGACTTCAGGTGGTACGTATGTTTGAACACACTATTGAAGCTCGCATTATAACAGGTACATGCTTCGGCAACTATACATACATACATCGAATGCCGATTGTTCCAACTGATAAGCGGATTGCAGTCAGATTCCAAAGGCGCCAATTCCCTGTTTCTGTATGTTTTGCTATGACTATAAACAAGAGCCAAGGGCAGTCATTATCCAGTGTCGGTCTATTTCTTCGTAAGCCAGTCTTCACCCATGGACAGCTATACGTTGCCGTTTCACGTGTTACGACTAAGCACGGACTGAAGGTTTTGCTATGTGATGAGCATGGGAACACAACAAACACGACAAAAAATGTCGTCTACAAGGAGGTCTTGCAGAGTATATGACATATACTTCCCTCCCATTTTCACAACACATCTCTTTATTCGGCCCAGATTTTTTTTTCCACCACGCCTGACCGTCCTTTCCTGCATTTCAAATCTTTATTCTGTTTATACTGGTTTTACCATTGGAAAGTTTACCTTGTAGAGTTTACCCTTTACAAGTTTTCTGCTAGCATTTAAATCATTTTGTCTTATACTCACTGGGAACTTAACTTCCATTTAAATTGAGACCATCATACATAACTCGAGCATAAAAGTGCTTGTAAAGGGTAACAACTTTTGCGGAAGTCGTGCCAGTGGTAATTCTTATTTTACTGATTACGGGGATTATGCATGTTTTCGTCAAATACAATTGACTGCCTTTTGCTGTGATACGTGATATAGTACACTTAACGGTTGTGATAATGAATCTGTGTTAGCCTAATATTGGTTTTGGTTTGGTCTTTTACTTTTACTGAAAATGAAAAAAAGTCCCATGTCCATTTTGACAGGTCCTTAACTGTTAACTCTCAACTCTTCTATTTTTACACTCTGGAAATACATTCAGGTATAAGCTCGTCCCGGAAATGTTTACCAATTAACTTACAAGAGGTTTTCAAGAATACTTTCAAAGTTTTCATCACGTAAATTTCGTCCGCTTTTTCTATACTTCTTTATAACATAAAAAAAAATACCAACCCAAAAACATTATTAAGGGCAAAAGTGTAGAACTATAATAAAGTCAATATTCTGTTTAATGTGTGATTTCAAAAATAAATGGAATGTTATCAAATGATGCACAAGTTATTTTAGGAAATGATTTTATCTCATTAACACTATAAGACTTTCCCTCCTTACTTTCCACTGTTATATGTAATCCACCCTTTGTATAGGGAACAATGTGTATTACACAAAAAACTAAAAGCACCATATAAATGCCTACTATATTGTAAAACACATTTTTCTCACTGCACACGTCGAATCATTACTTATCCTTCTATTCCATCTGCATTAGACGTCAAACGAATTGACTAACCTATTCGCACATACATTCTATCTACAATATGGAAACCAACAACGATTCTCCTCCTCATCAGTTGCCTGGGAATTCTACTGCCCCAAGATTAGATACGAAGGTACGTCACGGGTAGATATTTTATATGGCATTCTGTTGTGCTTATTTGAAGTAATCTGCTTGTTATACTGTTGCTTATGTATCATAGAAAGCAAGAAAACGCGCCTCAAATCGTGAAGCTGCACAGCGCGCCCGCTTGAAAAAAAAGGTGCCAAAACGTTCACCTATAATATTAAGTTTCACACCAAGTATTCTACTAAAACCAAACGTATTTTCATTAGGACCCTTACATTATTTTGCTATTTGTTAATGGTCTGATCCTGGTGTAGCTCACATGACCAGCTGCTACTATGTTGCACCACAGACAAATCTTTTAGTAATAGCTTAATTTTACTATGTACTTCCTTTAAAAATGGGTCTGCTAAAAAAATGAATATGCCATTTGTTTTTCAGCTACAGGTCCAACAGTTAGAAAGTAGGAGTGCTCAGCTTTCCACTCTGCAACATGGAATAGACCTGTGTCGGAAACAGGTACATTAAGTAGTACATGCCACACCCCCAAATATTCACCCTAAAAACTGCCTTCTAGGATTTATATCAACTACATGGTGCCGTTGCGTGTGTGTCATGTTTTGCAGGGTATTTTGCTACCACTGACCAATGATGGAGACCAAAAGGAAATACGAGAAGAAGGTACTTCTAAATCTGAAACATGGTTCACATCCGTCCTAATAAAGTTTCATGAAGTTTCCCTGTTTCTAACCTATCTACACCCTGTTTTCCATTAACAGCATCTGCTGGTATAAAATCAAAAACAAAAGCCAGTGGCTGTTCTACTCCAAAAAAAAAAAACTTAAACCGGTGATGAAACTGTTTGATAACATAATCTTGTATATTTTTTTAAAACTTTCACATTAATTTAAAACCCGCATGTTACGTTAATGTTCTCTTACATGTTACCAATCAAAACTAAATGGTCAGCTTTTCTCAAAACACTCCTTTATCTACACAACACGTCTATCACCTTTCATATTCTGACCTTGTCAATGTCGTACTTTGTCTCACAAATCAACAGATTACTCCGCATTTCTATCAGCCTATTCAAGATGGATACATGATCAAAGCGCCTACATTCAGGCAGTGCAAACATCACGTAACTCGAATCCAAGCACCTCTGATCTTCAAATCAATGTGCAAAACGCATATGCACATTTCACTTCTTTGTTTAGACTAAACAGAACACTATCAAAGGTTGACTTATGCCATATCATATATGGCATGTGGACCTCACCGGCAGAACGTTGTATGCAATGGATTGGTGGATTTCGACCATCAGACTTACTCACTGTAATGTGACATTGAACTTAGTACACTGTATTAAAATATATACATTCTATATCAGTAACTATTGTGAAAAAACAATACCTAATGAATGTAAACTTCAGGTTCTTATGACGCATCTGAATTCACTTGGCCAACAACAAATGACAAGTATTAAACAAGCACAGCAAACTACATTGCAGTCTGAAGAATCATTAACTAAAGGGATTGAAGATATGCACCGAGCTATATTTCACACTTTGTCAGCAAAAATGTTTGAACCACACAACGCTGAAGCGTGTGGTCAAAATTACATGAGTCAGCTGTCGATGGCCGTAGGACAGTTTTCCTCCCTAGAACATTTTCTACGCCAGGTAACTATGCTAAACACATTTCGGGTGCTGGATTTCTTACAAGTATGCAGGTAGCATATGACAAATCTACCCAAGCTCATATGCCAAGGATTCGTGCATTAACTGCTAATATTAGTTTGCATTTTAACGGTTTGGTTTGTACTCAATGCAGGCTGATCAGTTGCGCGAAAATTCACTAAAAGAAGTGTACCAGATACTTACAACTAACCAGTTTGCTCAAGCACTAATTGAGATACACAACTACTTCTCCAGACTACGAGCAATGAGCACACTTTGGGCTACTAGACAAAACGAATAAACGTTTACAATTTTCAGATTAAAATGAAATCCATAATTAGTACTGTTACTTTCCTTTGTATCATGACAGTTTTGGCATTTATCTACCTATTGAATTCAGTATCATCTTTGACACTGACCACTGTTAATTGTTGTCTGTCAACTGAAACGTATCAACTACCCAACGGTGTTTATCAAATGAACAACACTTTACTTAGATGTGTAGTGTACTACCCTTTCACATACAAGTGCATGCAACGGTTTACTATATTTTGTTCACAATACACGATTCTAAAGGTTTGTAACTACTTTCACAGCCACTTTTATAAACAATCTGACTTTCTACCTTTAAAAAAGAAAAAACAGCTACACAACGTACCCATCCACAAGTTCAATAACAACATTACACAGTGAAAGAAACATAATTAAAAAAACTAAATAGCTGCCCATATGCTTTACGCAAACTTATTACATCACTTACCATTCTTTGCATTTGCCCCAACACATCTACCAAATCAGGTTCAAGAGGCATCAAATAACAAACAAAAGGATTTACGCATGGAAACTACGTTTAACTGACATGTAAGCACTTTGTTACGAGGAACTGAAGCCGTTCTGACAAATAAATCCCAATCACCTTTTAGGACCCATACAGTTTTAACTTCCGAATCAACTGTGTTGTGACCCATTGCTTTCATTTCAAACTTGAAAATGTTGCCTTGAAACCGCAACTTTACTCCTGCATACCCTCCTAACTTGTGCAGGCGTACGTATCTTGGAGGTACTATATGCAACCAAAAACCATATAAAATATAATGCAGACATCTCATAAAACCAATAGTACAGAACCAAATCATATAAAAAAAAAACAGTGTCATTTACTTAGAAAAACCCATACCATATATCCCTTTTCAATCAGCGCATCACTCAATTCGACCGCAAACATGGTTCCAATCAATGCACTTTGCCCTGCATTTGAGGATGATCCAACTTCAAAACAATCACATTCGTCAGGCGGATATCCATCTGATGGTGCAACTGGATCAGCCCGCAAAAAACCCAGATCATTATGATCGCCGTAAGGTACTGCCAGCTCAAATAGAGCATTTGAAATACATGATAATATCATGGGTTGGCCATATTTTAATCCATAAGTCTCACATATCGATGACCAGACTTTTCCTTTAAATGCTGAACCAACATATTCACGCCATGCCTTGTCATATGAATGTGTTAACCTAACCCGATACTCACTTTTCCCAATAAGTAGGCTCACTCCTTTTTGTTTGGTATCTGAACATTTCTGAACAAACCGATAAGGTATTGGCTGTATTACAAAAAGGTTCACGTTAACACATCAAATCATATCTTACAACTCAACTATCATAAACTGTACTTGATACATCCATTACCTGAAAAACATTTGCCAAGTGATCCACAGATATAAAACACCTGGCCATTGCAAGCACCTTGCCCACAACAGATTTTATTTCCAGCCCTTCATAGTCATAACCGGTTGCATAAAATACATTGGCAGCCTTGTGTATTAAGTGCAACACAACGAACCCGCAAGGGAAGTTATCACTGACAAACTGTGACCAACCGGGACCACATAACTTCCAAACATCAACCAATACACAATACTTAACACATACACAGTACAGTTTAGATTGATTCGTTTCTAACACCAAAGTTCCATGTGTCTTTAAATTCGGAAGAGCGAACAAACTTGGCAAAAACTACACGACCATGAAACAGTAACACCGAAGAATATGAACAAACAGCAATTGTAGTTTAGAAGACAATTATACCACAGATGATAATAATTAAGAAAAACAAAAAACTTACAACGCATTCTTTGTAATATTCATTAGCAATACTCACAAATTGAGCAGTGTCACAAAACTGATCCATTTGGGCTGCTGTATATCACCAACTACAAAAACATATATTTCATCAGAATATGTATATCTATACACTAAAGATATAACGTGCAGACTTCCTAAAATCCCCACCAAATATAACCTATTAAATGTTTAGAATCTGCATCAACGAAACCAACGATTTAGAAAATCTCAAGTCACTTATAAAAGTCAACCAAACTTATTTTGGTAACTAGCAATTTAAAAAAAAAACTTCTTACAAAAATAGATGATTCCTTAACATAATACAGGATTCTTACAATGACTAAGTCCAACCCTACACACCATATAACTCATGCGCATTTTTGCTTTCAAGTGACCGACTTCAAACAACATTTTGTCGCCATTCATCATCTACCACAATCAGTCTCAGGTAAAACGATCAGCTTTTGTACTATTATCGATATTATTTCCTATTCGTTAACGTCCAAAAGCTTACGTTGTATGATGTTTGAATAGAAGTGTACACAAGTGTTTACATGTAATAACAAGTTTGCGAAAATGTAACCTGATACTACACCCATCTGTTGATGTTCAAAAACGTGCCCATCATTTTTTTGTATTTGTTGTTTCATTGGCTAATCCCTCATGTTGTGTATACTATACTGCATAATAACATCTATTCGACATAGTTTCTGACTTTATTTTTTACTCTCATTTTCCATTGTTTCTGAATAAAATCGTTATGCCTTGCTCTTCAGATTCAAGTTCCCATGGCTAACAACCAAAATCAGTTCCAGTTGCTTGCTAAAGTACGAGCAAGCCATCGACAAAGCTTTGTAAATATCTATCTTCTAATAACATATTATCATATTATACTTCTTAAAAATTATTGTTGTGACCTTCTTTACAAAAAAAGATGCTTACTTCCAGGTTCTCACAAACCCTCTTGCAAATGCTGTTGTTGATGATAATATGTTCAATATTCAAGTCTCCACTTACAGAGGAGTATATACTGTAGACATACAACAGGGACCGAATGCGGGTGAACTTTTACTTCATGGAAACCAATGGAATAATCTTATCCAACAAAGTTTCGGCAATCGTTTGCGTTTCCTTCACCTCGTCAAGCGGCAAGGTCAAATTCTGTATATCTCCGGCTACGCCACTAATGGATTACAGATGTGGGGAGAAGCTAATGAATATGTACCGCAAAACCCACGCTGCTTACTGGTGATTAATGTATTCCCGGGTGAAGCACAAGTAAGCTTTTTGAAAACTTTTATGTAGAATTCAATCCATAGTACAACTAGATTGCGTACAGCGAACACAAATATAGCTCAAATAACAGACACTTAACAACGCCTTATTTTTTTACAGCGTGTTAATCATGAATTTATGCGTCGATGCCTTATGGATAATGAGGAGAGCCAGACAAACCTGCGCACTGAGGATACCGAATGGCTTGTCAATGTCTACTTCAGGATGGTCCCGAACACAGGAGCCATTATCGGGGCATCGTTCTTTGGGTCAACGTGGGATTTTTTTTGTGTATACCATGATTTAGCTGGAGGCGAGTTCGTGATCATGGAACGTTACGCTCCTGGGTACATTAATTTTGAAATCGTTGATCCAGAAGACGTGGTCATGTAGTTGTCAACAACTTATCGGCAAACCTTATGTCTATTTTTACGTTTTAAATTTTTGCTACTGTTGCATGGATGTTTGAAGTTCCGTTTTCTGCCTTCACCAAACAGTACCTTTTTTCAGTGTTATTTTGGGTGCCATGTTTTTCATCTTCGCCTTATTATTTTTTTACTTGCTACATGCTTATCATAGATTGTTCTTCAAATACAACATAACCAGTCTCAAGCTAAAAGAGTCCCGCAATTTTTTGCGGGTTTTCAACTAGTACTATTAATAAAGTATATTAATATGCACGTTGAATCTTATACAATCTTTCACAAAAATAAAGTTACTTATTTACTCTTATTAGCTAAAAGAGATTATATTAGACTTAAGTTCAAATGAGTATGGGTAAAATGGTTGAGAATGGGGGAATGAATTTCATCCATTGGATCAACATAATCAAGGGTCCACAATTAATCCTCAAATTTTTAAATTTTTAACATGCTGAAACTAAATTTTGGGCGGAGGGGTATTTCGGTAATTTTACACATCAATTTAATTAGGTTCTTTTTTTCTTTTCAAACACAATGTTCATCCCGTTCCTCATTTCCCTCTCTCTCTAGTTGCTCCTCCATACCTGCTACACACAAAAAATTAAGGTAATGTTCGATTTTATGAATCTAACTGCATTTTCTTATCTAAATCGAAGTATTCTTTGTGTCAAGCTTGTTTGAATCATCTTTTACATCATTGTTTTTGATCAATTTTGAGTTCTACAAACCCTAATGCAAAAAAACCCCAAAATTGACGAATATTTGAGTTAAATCTTGAAGTTCTTAGTTTAATTGAAGTTTTATTTGTTTATGAGAGTGCGATTAAACGTAGTTTGATCGATTTCATTTTTTAGAAACCCTAGGGTTTAATACGCAAGTGATGTTAGCTTTTTTTTGACTATTTTTGTTTTGTCAGATGGATATTCGTGATGAACTAGAACTCACAAATGCTTCAGACTTTCCCATTGCTGCAGTTCCAGTCAATACTCATCCAGAAGGTATGTTAATGCATCCACCTTTACCATATGTGGTAATATCAGTGTTTGATGTTAGTGATTTCATGATTTGTTTGATTATGTTATGTATTTGTACATATATCTGGTGTATTTTATATTTGATAATTATTTGATTAGGTTAATGATTCAACATGATTTTTTTGTAAGTCCTTAAGGGATTAATGAGATAGTTTTACTTTTTGCGATATCCAATATGCACGTCAAGTGTTTGACGAAATGCACCAACCAAACTACTTCTCTTGGAACACGCTCATTAGAGCTTTTTACGATACCGACGATGCAGTAGAAGCTTTACTTTTGTTTAGAAAAATGGTTGAGTATATGAAAACGAGTAGGATTGAAGAAGGGAAGCAAACACATTGAGTTTTGTTGAAACTTGGGTTAGATAATGATGGGTTTGTGTTAAGTAATTTGGTTCGGATGTATGTTGTGTGTGGTGCTTTGGAGGATGCTTATGTGTTGTTTCATAAAAATGATGAGATGAAATCGGATATAGTTCAAGTTGTTTTATGGAATGTGATGGTGGATGGGTATGTAAGGCTTGGGGAAGTTGAGAATGCGCGGAAACTGTTTGATGAAATGCCTCAACGAAGTGTAGTGTCATGGAATTCCATGATTTCTGGGTACACACAGAATGGTTTTTTTTATCGAAGCCCTTGAATTGTTTAGGGAAATGCAAAGGGAAGATAATGATGGTGTAACGCCGAATTACATTACTTTGGTAAGTGTATTACCAGTGGTTTCAAGACTTGGTGCACTTGAGATAGGGAAATGGGTGCATTTTTATGCACTTAAGAACAACATATAAATGTTCATGTATATGTTAACTTTGTTTAATACGTTATGACATTTGAATACCTTAGTTTGTTATACTTTGTTCATGTTGTTGCTTGTTTATTGTTACTGCTACTGCTTGTTGTTTTAATTTTTTGTTAGCTGTTGTGTGTTTGTGGTTGTTTTTGTTTATTGCTACTGCTTGTTGTTTGTGATACCACATCTGGTATCATGTATTATCACATGTGGTATCAAGTATTACCACATGTGGTACCAAGTATTACCACATGTGGTACCATTTTTTGTCTTGTATTTCTGTCCAATTACTTAATTATTATTATATTAATTTATGTGTTTTGTGTTATATTTATTGCAGTTGCAAAGGGTACTTCATCTAAACCTATTATTGCCGAATACATCAAATAGAAGCAGAGAGATATGAATTTAATGATCAAGTACAGTTATATCGGATGCGACTCGAAAGTAGTCTATTAATGTTTTATCAGATATTTTTGAATGTGGTTGTTTGTGATGATATGAATTTAATGATCAAGTACAGTTATATGGGTTATGTTTAAGTACAGTATTATGGTAAAAGTACATTTTGTAGGCTAAAAGTACAGTTTTATGTTACGTACTTAGATTTTTATGGTTTTTGTTCAGTTTTTTAAATGTTTTCATGTGTATGCCTTTTTCTTGTTTTAACCAACTTCTACGATATTTTTAGATTCAATAACACATGTGGTACCTTATAGTATCACATGTGGTACATCATTTTTTTAAAGTACTATTTGTGGTAGCAACTACCACATATGGTAACAACTAGTACCACATGTGATACTGCATAGTACCACATTCAGTAGTGTATATTACCTCATAGTATCATGTAGCAACCAATATTTTTTATGGTTTAAAATTATGTTTTCTGTACACAAAGTTTCACATATTCATGTAGTAGCTATAAATATATATATATTTTTATAAGTACATATGATGCTTTCATGCCGTAGTTGTAATTATTCAAGTGGAATATTTGTTTACCACATGTGGTACGTTATAATACCACACATGGTAAATTACAGAGCTAATTTGTTAACATATATATATTATTTGAATATAAAATGCGGAACCTCATAATATCACATATATTCACCTATAATTTTTGATTATCTCATGTGGTAATGCATAATATCACAAGTGGTAATGCATTACCACATGTGGTATTTAAGGCTGTACCACTTGTTTAAATAACTTCTATGATATTTAGGGTTTAGGAGTTAGGGTTTAGAAGGGTTCAAGGTTTAGGGTTTAGAAATATTTAGGGTTTAGCGCTTCGTACAGCGTTTAGGTGTTTAGGGTTTGGGGTTTAGGGTTTGAGGTTTGGGGTGTATTACCTATATTACCACATGTGGTATCATTTTTTACCACATGTGGTAACTCGTGGTACCACATGTGGTAATCCATCATAAAATATCTGATACCTTTTATTACAACATATGGTACGTTATAATACCACACATGGTAAATCATAGAACTAATTTGTTGGCATACATTATTTGAATATCACATTTGGAACCTCATACTATCACATATATTCACCTACACTGTTTGATTATCACATGAGGTACTATAAGTTACCACATGTGGTAAGTCATACTACCACATGTGGTACCTTTATTATTATTATAAACAAGTAACTCATTATTATAAAAGAACAAGTTACTGACAAACAAATAAACATAGTTAATCAAATCATCTTTTTAATCTAATAACACTTTGTTCTTAAGAGCATAGACAGTTTTAATCTAATAACATTTTGTTCTTAAAAGCATAGACACTTTGTAACTCTTCAAACTCTTCAATTGTCATCATGCGCTCCTTCTCGTGCTTCTCCTGTTTGCCTTTCTTTCTCTTCTGCCTATTTTTTAGCTTCTGCTTTCTTCTTATCACATGTTATTCCTTATCAACTTCATGCACTCATCAAATGTTGATGTTGCTTCATTTGATAGTTTGTCATATACACTTGTCTCTGTGACCCTCTTTCTTTTCAACTCAGCTGGTATCAAATTCTTCATCCATCGTTGTAAGACATATTGTTTTGGTATATATTCAATATTCCTATTTTTGAATACACAAAAAACATGCCTACACAAGAATCCTCGACAAACAATCTTTTTACAGCTACATTCAACTGTACCATCTTCTATCTTGTAAATTACCTTAACTCATGTACATAGAAAGAATCGAGTAAACTAGTCAGATTCACATAATAGATTGCATCACACTTGGTAGTTTAAATTACCACATGTGGTAGTGAATAATACCACATGTGGTAATGAAATGATACCACATGTGGTAGTGAATAATACCACATGTGGTAGTGCATATTATCACATGAGATACCACTAGCTGCAACATGTGATACCAAGACAGAGTCAAAGTTGATAATTTTTATGAAACATGTTTTCAAAGCTAATTTACGTTATAAACATGTTTTCAAAGCTAATTTACGTTATAAACATGTTTTCAAAGCTAATTTACCTTATAATCATATGTGGTAATGTCTAATACCATATATGATAATGTCTAATACCACATGTGGTAATACGAGATTTCACAGTTTGCATTATATCACATGTCATATTTTAGCTATTACCACACGTGGTATAATCCAGTTCTATAATTTTGTATGATAACGTTTACCACAACCTACTACCATATGTGGTAGGAGCTAGTTTCTCTAATTTCATATCTTACCGTTTACCACTAGCTACCATTCAGTTTTCATGGAAGTACTAGCTATTACCACATGTGATATAAATCAGTTTTCACTATTTTTATGCCTGTAGCTTTTGCTGTTTATGGCTGTTTTACAACTTGTTCAAATCCTTCAATTTCAACCATCTGCAATCATGTAAATTCCAAACAAATCATAACCTCAATATTGATGAGTGATAACGAAAATGAGTATAAACTTGAATTTTCCAAACAGTCTCTTTCAAGCATTTCATCGAACATGTACTATGCATTCCATGAAACCATTATAATCAATAACAAATAGGTTCAAAATTATCACCAAATTAACAAATCTTCCAACTACAAAATAGAATATGAATCGCAGCAAATTTTAAGAAGAATCATCAAGCATATGTGCTTGATAAATTTCAAAAAGAACAATATGAGAAGAAAATTAGCTAGAATAAGATGAAATCAGTTGAATCTAGTACGAATTGATGCGAATTAGTGATGATCGTACCTTTGATTTGGTGATTTCTGTATCATTCTTGATGATTTCTTAAACCATAGCTCAAGTACGAGAGGTATCTGTGTGTTCTTTTTGTTTCAGGTAATGAAATATTAGAAAATTATTTAATTAGTATAGTAATTGTCAAAGGACGAAAATACCCCTCCGGGTTTGATGGAATTGGACGGCTGTGATTCATTCTTCCATTCTTTTTGGATTTGTTGTACTCAAAAGAACGCAAGTCTAATATTTATTACATTACATTTATACTTACTAGTTTAGGACCCGCGAAATTCGCAGAATCGCCCATGAAAAATACTTAAGTAATCCATTAACGTATAATTGTTATTATTATCTTGAGTTTTATATACTATATATACAATATTTCTTTTATATATAATAAGATAATATACATATCAACGGGTGAACCTTATACCATACGTTATTATATTTTAATTTTCATGAGTATTAGATTTTAATTTTGTATGATATGAAAACATGAAATTGTTCGTTATCTTGAACGTACCGAAACATTGAATTAGTTAATTAAAAAGTTAAATTGTTAGCTTAAAATTTTAAAAACTTGAATATACTATAGTTTATGGTATCTTGGTTTAGTTTTTTTTGTTTGTCATGGTTTAAATTTGCCTCGTATTTTCAATAATTAAAATTTTTTTTGTTTGGGCAAAGTTATATACATTGGGATAACTGAAACCCACGATTAAATATGAAAAACTGATAGATAATACTAATTAGGTACCCAACGGGTATTGGGTCAGGTATGGGTACGAATATTCTAAACGGGTATGGATACAGATACACTAAAACCCGGTGGAACCCGACCCGTTGGTATCCATAATCCAAGAATTGCAAATTAGAAATTCATAAAAAAAATTCAAAAAAGGCTTTAGTATAAGAATTTAAATCACTGGGCGATGGAATGAAGTGATAAATTTTTTGGATTTGAAAATAACTTATTGGGTTTTTTTTTCAGAAAAAATAAAATAAAGAAGATTGTAGGAAGAGTTTGAATTATGGAAGAAATAATTGAGTATTTATTGAATTAAAATTTCCATAAAATATTTGGAGGATTATATACTATTAAAGAAAAAATAGAGGATTTATATTGTAAATATTGAAGGGTCTATATTGTAAATATTGAAGGATATATTAGTCTTTTAGTCATATAAAAAAGAGATTAATGATGTCATTAAATAAATGAATGGTTAGATCTTAATTGTTGATATTCATCTAATGACTATTATTCTCTCAAGATTTTTCTTTTAATATATAAGATAGATAGATTTTTTTTTAATATATAAGATAGATAGAAGATTTGTAAATTTCAATAATTGAGAAATCAATTATTATTAATTTTTTTCTCAATCGACCCATGTTCACCCATACATCACATGATGAACAGCTAGTGGAATTCAAATTTATACATCGAGATTTTTACTAGTTGTGAGCGATCCTCCACGACAAACTATTTATTTATATTATTAATTTTTTTATTATTATTATTTTGAACAAAAGAATTTTTTTTTTAAACAAATAAACGTACATATCCAATCAAGCAAGTTGATTCCCAAGATGAATGATTGAATTGTATTGGGCTTGATTGCTCTTTTTGATGATAATAGGCCCATTGGAACGAACGTGAACTACCTTGCCCACTTATCAGGCCCGCAACAAAATTCCAACATGCTGATCAGTTCACCTAGCTGGCTAGCTGCCTAGCTCCAGTAGTCGCTCATTTTCGGGCCCATACTTTTACTAACTGTGCAATATTTAATTTTTTGAAGTAATCCAAACATCACTCCAAAATTTTTGTATCTTCTCCGTCACCAATCTTTCTTTTAAACATCGATTCAAGATAGGATCATTATTACGATTTAAAAATGTACTTCCAAGTACTCGATTTGATGATCTTGCACCGTATTTCATTTTGCTCAACACGAAATCTCCACTCACCATTTGGCTAGTGAAGATTGATTACTAGCGTTCAAAGTCCCTATCTTAAATAACCAGATTCATCAAGTGGTAAAAATACTTGATCCCAATTAGCAATGGAAGATATATTCATTGATGTATTGCTATAAGATTTTGTTAACGCATGCCTGTTTGTAGTGGCGAATCCAGAAATTCAAGTGACCTGTAGCACAAATTTTTTCATAATATTAAATAGATAATTTTTTCATGAATATATACAATTTCATTATAAATTAATAGTTTTTAGAGTGAATAACATACAAAATGGACTAATCATTTATTAAACCAGTAGCAGAATTTATTTGGACCCGTAGCAATAGCAATAAAATCAATTATTTTTAAAAAAATTTACACTTCGCATGACAAACGTACCCGTAGCAACCGCTACCCCTAGCTTCTACGTGGCTCCGCCCCAGCTGGCTGTTTGTACACAATGATGACTTTTTCGGAAATGTGTAATTTGGCGGGAACACCCTAGTCCCGTGTGCCTTTGGCACCAGTCATTGTCCACCCCACAAGGATGACTCCGAGCAACTTCCTTCCGACACAGCGGGGGCGTTTGGAGTTAGAATGAACCATTATCCGCAAAATTCCTCCAGGGCCCCATGTGTTTTTACTGGTGTGGGTACCTAACATGATAAATGTTTACCTAGGGCAGGGTCGAATACTTGACCTCAAGGAAGCCAGGGGAACTCCCTACCACTAGGCCATTTATGCAAGTGGTACAAGAACGACTTTTAAGATATTTTCCATTGATGTATTGCAATAAGATTTTGTTTACGAATGCCTGTTTGTACACAAGAACATTTTTTAATTTATTTTAGCATTAACCATAAAATAGCATAAAAATCATGCTTAAAGACAACCTTTGAAATATATTGGTTAATAACGTATAATTTACAACTGTAACAGCATCAAAAGTACCAGAAGTGCAAACTAAGGGAAGACTGAAATGTTTGCTTGTATTGAACCAAACCAAAAACCAACACGAAACTGAAGGTCGATCTGACGGACACGGGAATAAGCTTTTTAAGGGAAAAATGTCCAGGTTTAATGTAAGATGATGTGTGTGTACGTGGAATGTGAGGTTGAGGTGACTGATTCGTAAATCTCTAGTGATATCATGAAGAAAATGTTCAGATGTTAATAACTTGAATTGTTTTTATTTAAAATTATTTTGATATTGTATAACGAGGAATGCTTGCTTTGAAGCACATAACCAAACCATGGAAATGCAAACACACAATAAATTGACACACATGATCAGGGTCGGCAAATGAATATGAGAGGCCCTCGACGATACTATATACGAGGCCCCAATGATAAACACTAACACTACGGTATTTTTTTTTAAAAAAAGTCTTATATATGCTTTTAGGGTGGGGTTCAAATGAGAATAGAAATTTGTGTGAGAATGAGGGAACCAACGATACTGTGACATGTGTACAAAGAGAATGTTCTAAATGTACAAAATCCATTTACCCCCAACATCAATTATCTCACAAACGACAAATCGAAAAATTATGAAAATTGCATCATTAAATTCAGCGTTTTCTCCTCTTCGATTTGCCGTCCCTCAAGGCATACTTTCGACAAGTTTCTTTTTTGATATTTTTTGTTGGGTTTCACATTTACTAACACATTTGTTAAAGTGTTGTGTTTAGGGTTTATGGTTTGGAGTTTGGAGTTTAGGGGTTAGGGTTTAGGGTTGGGGGTTTGGGTTTCGCCCAAAACCCCAAACCCTAAACCCTAACCCCTAAACCCCAAACCCTAAACCCTAACCCCTAAACCCCAAACCCTAAACCCTAAACGCTTTACAAAAATCTAAACTCTAAATCATAATAAACCCCAAACCACGCTAAACCTTAACCCTAAACCCTGATAAACCCTAATAAACCCTAGCCCTAAGCCCTAGCCCTAACCATAAATCAAATGTACAACCAATCACTAACACACGTGTTACTAATTTGTAAAACCCATCAAAAAATGAAAAAAAAAAGTTGTCAAAAGTATGCCTTGAGGGACGGCAAATCGAAGATGAGAAAACGCTGAATTTTATGGTGCAATTTTCATGATTTTTCGACTTACTGTTTTTTGAGATATTTGAGTTTCAAAAATGTGGGGGAAATGGGTTTTTGATGAAAATAAGTGGTTGAGATTGATTCCCCTATTCTCACTCAAAATTGATGTACTCATTTGAACTCTACTCTACATCTCTATAATCAATCAATGATCTCTACTGTAACAAAGTATGAGTCCCACCTTTTAATTACCTTTATTTCTGGAGGTGTAACAATAGTTTTTTCGACTTTGAAATTGTAGTAGCAATAAGTATTCTTAAACAATCGGAGGCCGTCGAAAATCGGTAGCCTTTTGAGCTGACACATAGTGCCCTTGTTAATATCCTCCACTGCACATGACACTCCATAAATGTTTTACTAGATTACCCGAGCACAATCAAACACTTTATGTCATTATAAACTCGTGACGAGTGTTGATAATGTTGTAGTCATCCATCTTCAAAAGGTTGAATCAACAACGGAACTAAGATACCCATAGGATGAATGAAATGATTTTTGATATAATCTATCACTTCTTCTCCGACAACCGTGAAAATATCTTCATTCTTATATAAGAACTCAATTATACGTGTCATGTTGATCACACGAATTATATGTGTCATAGGAATTTCTTTGCAAGTGAGTGACTCCCGGTTCGAATCTTTCCATGCTTCTTCTATTTGTGTGTTGAGCAAACCATAGACGTACTCCTGTGGGACATTGTCTTGCTTCATGTAACATTCAACGCTAGTTGCAACATGTTGTCTTTGTTGCTCCACCTACATTTTTTTTTATTAGTTTTCACCATTTCATTAGAACAATTAGCCCTCTAGCTGTAAAAAATATATATGTTAGAAAAACATTGATGGAGGTTATAATTCATGTGCAACAACTTCAGATCAACAAGTTATAACTTGTATTGAAGATGACTTTGTTAAATGTGCTTAATGTAGAAACTAACAACGTCTTTATTGAATAATGAATGCGATTACAAAGCTTAATATAAACTAAATACATAATGTGCTTAAATAGTAAAACTAACGAAACCCTAAATGCTAATCAACGGGCCTAAATTAAGCAAACCAAATGCGGGCCTATAAGAGATGGGCTATTATGCTAACATCCCCTCTCAAACTCACAATGCTAAAGCTAATTAACATTGAGAGTTTGCCAAACAAATTTCAAATTAAAATTAAAACGAAAAAAAAGGAAGCGAAACGAATGTGAAACCAAGCCAATCCAATGCAAAACCAAGATCAATACAAGATGAAACCAATGCCACTGCCAATGCGAAACCGAAACTATTCCAATGCGAAGTCGAACCAAACAAGGATTAATGCAAAACCAAAACAAACTGAGCGGAAGCCAAACATTGCATAACCAAATAAAACCTAACAATCAAATCAAACCCTTGAACAAAATAAAGCTAACTAATCCATGAGAAACCTTGCCAAACGAGAACGTATAAAACCGAACCAAAGGAAACCGATCATCATAAAAAATTTCAGCAACTTACCAGTAAGTTCAACCACCTATATCTCCTAAAGGATAGCTCCAATCGAAAATCCGAACGGTCAAATATCGTATCTGTGTCTTATGAACCCACAGTCCAAAAACCATAACGATCCAACGGCTAAAGAGTTCTGGAGAGCAATTTTACCACAGCTGAGAAGAAAGTGACGAATGGAAAACAGCGGACTTCGACAGATATCTGGCAGTTTATCGAAACTCCGACAACAAATCCGAACGGTCAAAAGCTAGATCGATGTGTCTAAAACCTAGAGTAGGAATTTGAGGATGATCCAACGGTTAACAAATTAGTTATGCCTATTCTCCCACAAGTGTGCAGATTACGACGAAACAGAAAAAAAAACAACGAAAAAGAAAATAGATCAAACAAAACAGGATCCCTCCGAATTGTCAACAATTAGTCAATGACCGGAGGATGACTAATTCACGAGATCATATACCTAAAGCTCTGATACCATGTAGAAACTAACGACGTCTTTATTGAATAATGAATGCGATTACAAAGCTTAATATAAACTAAATACATAATGTGCTTGAAAAGTAAAACTAACGAAACCCTAAATTGTAACACCCCCAACTTTAATGATTTGCGGAAGCACGATTTGGGTGTTACTAAAGCAATAACAAAGCACAAAGATATATAGTAAACGACTCTATATGCGTCGTTTTAACAAAAATATATTGACATTGAAATGTTTACAACATTTATAGCTTTACATAGCTCGAGTTTAAATAAAAGGAGATTTCAGTACATAAGTACTTGTACAAAATATACTAATGCAAGAAAATCTCAAACGTCTGTATGCTGACTCGAGCTAAAAGTCCTGAAGCAGCAACAACCTACTGCTTGGTACCTGCGATACATGCTAAAACGGGTCAGCTAAAGCTGGTGAGCTCACAGGTTTGAAATCAAGTAATATGGTATGAACCGCAAGATTTAATAATGATTTGCATCCAGCAAATAAAATGATAGTAATCGTGTATACAGCCATGAGCACATAGTTGAGCTTAACTCGAGGGCCGGGTCCCCTAAAGAGAATTCCGGGCGAGGTGCCTCCACGAATGCCTAATCAACATTCGTCTTCCCAAATATTAGTACGTCCGTTTACCCGGTTAGTGCTTGCTAACCCGAACGAGGAGGGTCAATCCTATATGGTACCATATACTAATATTCACACTACAACGTATTAACAACTATGCTGACGGAGGACTTTAAATGATTAGTTGTGAGAAACTCATGTAGTATATGAAATGTTTGTACTTGCGTTCACATGTTAAAAATGAGCAATATATCACACCCCTGAGTAAAACAGTACAAAGAGGGGCTATGAGACTAACCTGAGTCTGAAAGCGTTTAAATAAACGTAAGTTGATTAGCCGAGTGATGAAGTCCAAAGACTTGTAACCTGAGGGTGTCCACGACACGCGATGGTTATAAACATGATTGGGTATCTCAAAAGATCACCCTTGTAGTTGTTATACAACTATATATGTCCAAATTACTACGATTTGGTTGATTTGTTAAGTGTTTGAAAACGTGTACGGCCCGTTGGTGATTAATTGTAATAATAGTCCTGATGTTATCACATTGATTTCGAAGTGTTATACTTGAAAAGTATATTCTATTATGTTTGAAAAGTTGTATCATATAAGCGTTTTGAAGTCATACAAGTTTGACACTTGGTGAGAAATGTGCTTACGGAATCTAAGTACGGGGGTCCGGGGCAGCGCCCCTGGCGGGGTCCAAGGGGCTGGCCCCTGGCTGGGGTCGAGATACATTTCGAGTCTCGATACTATATTGCTTTGGTGAAAAACGCATCTGGGATCTGAATTCGGGTAAAATCGAGTGATAAATTTCGAGTCTCGACACTTAGTAAAAATCTGAGTTTTCTGTGTTTTGCGACACAATATGCTACACAAAAGTGTGTCATACGACACAAGGGTTGTGTCGCATAAAAATGCGACACAATATCTATACGACACAAGGGTTGTGTCGCATAGATTCGAGATGCTGATTCAACAGCGACATAGTGCTTGTGTCGTATGGGAAATACGACATAATGGTTGTGTCGCAAGACTTACGACACTAATTATTTAGTACGACATAAGATGCGACATAACAGGTAAAATACGACACTATATGCGACACAAGGGTTGTGTCGCATTGAAGAACACCAGCCCAGAAAACAGCGGCTGTCGAGATTTTTCCGGCCAAAACCCAAATCAAACTCATTTTTAAGCTATGAAATCGTGTTCTATTCTTTGTAATGGACATATATAAGTTATATAAATGACTATCAAGTGAAAATACTAAGAATCGAATGGTTTCGGGATTTTGTCGGAAACTTAGAAAGTGTCGGATTGAAAATCCGAAAAGATAGCGTTGTAGATCGTGAAGTGGTGAACGTTTTTCTCCAAAGGGTCTTGAAAATCCAAGATCGTTTAGTGGTAGTATTTTGCAATTTGATGGAGGTGGTGGTGTTTTACTTTTTAGAGAGAAAAGAGAAAGAAGAGGGAGAAAGATAAGAAAGAAATGAGGAAAAAGATGGGAAGTGGGAGGTTATCCTCCCCTTTTCAGTCTTCGCCCCTCGCTCCGCGTGGTGTTTGTTTTCTCCGTCATTTAACGTTTTAATAAATATTTTGCGCGTTAATTAACCATTTTAAAATACGAATTTTTGTTTAATAATCTAATTAAATTGTTTTACCAACTATCTACTAATTTAAAGATTCAAAATGTGATTTAAATAATTTGTGTATTTTGTTTTTAATTACGTAAGTTTTAATTGTGTAAAACGGGACAACTCTGGGAATGTAATTTAAACATTAGTTTGGACCCAGTAATGTTTTCAGATAATGTTTTATACTTAAATATAAATTGTGTCACCAACGTCCGTATTTATGGAACCGAAATACATTCGATTTAAATTGCGTACGATTTAATCAAATCGCAAAGTTTGTATATATTCATCAATATATAAGTCAATACATTAATTAGCCTAACACAGAACTAATTACATGTATTAACAGAGAATTATGCACTAATTACTAGTCCTAATTTGGCGGGTGTTACATTCTCCCCCTGTTAGAAGAATTTCGTCCCGAAATTTAGTTCGAAGTCGCGTTTGATGTAGAATCAGTGAAGAGTTGAGGATACTTGAGTCGCATTTGGTCCTCCCGTTCCCAGGTGAATTCCGGACCGCGCCGCGAATTCCACTTGACTTTGACGATGGGAATACGACTTTGTTTTAGTTGTTTGACCTCACGGTCTATGATTTCAGCGGGTTCCTCAACGAAATGAAGTGTGTCGTCAACTCGAATTTCATCGAATGGGATAATTAGTGTCTAATCAGACAGACATTTCTTGAAGTTAGAAATGTGAAAAGTAGGGTGCACGCTGCTGAGTTCGGATGGCAGCTGCAATCGATATGCCACTGGACCAATCCTCTCGAGGATCTCGAATGGCCCAATGTACCGGGGATTTAACTTCTCGCGTTTGCCAAAACGGATTACGCCTTTCCAAGGCGATACTTTCAAGAGTACTCGATCCCCAACTTGGAACTCGAGTGGTTTGTGTCTCACGTCAGCATAACTTTTCATACGATCACGTGCGGCTTTGAGTCGGTTTTGGATTTCCACAATTTTCTCAGTGGTGGCGTGTATGAGTTCAGGACCAGTGAGTTGACTATCTCCCACTTCGGTCCAACAAATCGGTGATCGGCACTTACGACCGTACAGTGCCTCAAAAGGTGCAGCTTTGATGCTGGCGTGATAGCTGTTATTGTAGGAAAATTCGCATAACGGTAGGTGTCTTTCCCAGTTTGTACCGAAATCAACTACGCAGGCTCGTAGCATGTCTTCCAGTGTTTGGATGGTTCGTTCACTTTGGCCATCGGTTTGAGGATGGTACGCGGTGCTCATATCGAGACGAGTACCCAATGCTTTTTGAAGTGACTGCCAAAAGTGAGAGGTGAAGCGGGCATCTCTGTCAGAGATGATCGAGATTGGAACACCGTGTTAAGAAACGATTTCCTTGATGTAGATTTGTGTGAGGCGTTCCATTTTATCGTTTTCCTTGATTGCCAGGAAATGGGCAGATTTGGTGAGACGATCACCTAAATGGTATCGCAACCGCTCGACGACTTGGGTAGTTTGGTTATGAAATCCATGGCAATTTGTTCCCATTTCCATTCAGGGATATCGGGTTGTTGAAGTAAGCCAGAAGGCTTTTGATGTTCGGTTTTGACTTTTGAGCAAGTAAGGCACTTGCTGACGTAAGTGGCGATTTCGGCTTTCATGTTCGACCACCAATAAAATTCCTTGATGCCGTGGTACATCTTATCGGATCCCGGATGGATAGAATATTTAGACTTGTGAGCTTCATCCATCACCAAGTCTCGTAGGTTCCCGAAACTAGGCAACCAGATTCGGTTTGAGAAATACCTAATCTCGTTAGATTTGGTTTCAAATTGTTTGTCAATACCCCGTAAGGCTTCGTTTTTGATGTTTTCAGGTTTCAGGGCTTCGATTTGAGCGGTATGAATCTGAATGGTAAGATCGCTGTGAATGGTCATACTGAGGGCTCGGACTCGAAGTGGTTTTGGTCGTTCCTTTCGACTGAGGGCATCGGCAACAACATTAGCCTTCCCTGGATGGTACTTGATCTCGCAATCGTAATCGGTAAGCAACTCGACCCATCTACGTTGCCTCATATTGAGGTCTTTCTGTTCGAATATGTGCTGGAGACTTTTGTGGTCGGTAAAGATTGTGCACTTAGTGCCGTAGAGATAATGTCTCCAGATTTTGAGAGCAAAAACGACAGCTCCAAGTTCGAGATCATGAGTGGTGTAGTTCTTTTCGTGTATTTTGAGTTGGCGTGAGGCGTAGGCAATAACTTTGTCCCGTTGCATCAGCACGCAACCGAGACCTTGATGGGAAGCATCGTAGTATACCACGAAGTCATCAGTGCCTTCGGGTAAGGATAGAATGGGAGCACTGCAAAGCTTTTGTTTCAATAATTGAAAGGCCGACTCCTGTTTATCAGTCCAATTGAACTTCTTTTCTTTCTGAGTTAGTACCGTGAGTGGCTGAGCTATTTTGGAGAAATTTTCGTTGAATCGCCGATAGTACCCAGCAAGACCCAAGAATTGACGTACTTCAGTTGCAGTGGTGGGTGCTTCCCAGTCTTTGATAGCCTTGATTTTTGATGGGTCCACGTGAATCCCTTGACTGTCAATTACGTGTCCAACAAATTGAACGGTTTGTATCCAGAACTCACACTTAGAGAATTTGGCGTAAAGCTCCTCGTGCTTAAGCAGTTCTAGGATGGTTTTGAGGTGTTGCGCATGTTCTTGCTCGTTGCGCGAGTAAATGAGTATGTCATCGATAAAGACAATGACAAACTTGTCGAGGTAAGGTTTACACACCCGGTTCATGAGGTCCATGAATACAGCCGGTGCGTTGGTTAAGCCAAAGGGCATCACTTGGAATTCGTAGTGCCCGTAACGAGTTCTGAAAGCAGTTTTTGGAATATCGGTGTCGCGAACCCGTAATTGATGATATCCTGATCGCAGGTCGATTTTTTAGTAGAAACTTGAACCCTGAAGTTGGTCGAATAGATCATCAATGCGAGGAAGTGGGTATCGGTTTTTGACGGTCAATTTGTTCAACTCTCGATAGTCGATGCACATTCGGAATGAACCGTCCTTCTTTTTAACAAATAAGACCGGAGCTCCCCAAGGTGAAGAACTCGGTCTAATGAATCCTCTATCCAGGAGTTCTTGTAACTGGGTGGACAACTCCTGAAGTTCGGATGGAGCTAAACGGTATGGTGCACGGGCCACTGGTGCAGCACCCGGCACAAGATCAATTGAGAACTCAACCTATCTGGGTGGAGGTAGACCAGGTAGTTCTTCCGGAAAGACTTTGGGAAAGTCTCTAACAATTGGCACATCCTCAAGTCGCTTCTCCTCCGACTTCTTCTCTGTGATGTGTGCGAGTATTGCAGGGTAACCCTTTCTCAGAAATTTTCGGGTTTTTAAGCAAGAGATGATATTGAGTCTCGTCCCACCGGTCTCCCCCTGTATGATCAAGGTTCTACCGACGGCGAGTGGGATACGGACGATCTTATCGTAACAAACGATTTCGGCTCGGTGTTTGGACAACCAGTCCATTCCAATGATGACGTCGAAACTTCCGATTTCAACGGGTACAAGATCGATTGAAAAGGTTTCGTCAGCTAGGTTTAAGTGCAATTAGGTATCACACTATTGGTTTCTATAAGTTTCCCATTTGCTAGCTCTACAGTGTACTTAACATCTAAGGCAACAGCAGTGATGTCAAGTAGTGGGCAAAAGTCATCAGAGATAAAGCTTCTATCAGCACCAGTATCAAATAGAACAGAAGCAGTTAAGTTGTTGAGGAGGAACATACCCGAGACCACATTCGGGTCTTGGCGGGCGTCCCCGGAGTTGATGACGAAGGCTCTACTTCGGGTGTTGTTGTTGTTGCTGTTGCGGTTGTTGTTGTTGTTGCTCTGGTTCTTCAGTTTTGGGCATGTGTCCCTGAAGTGCCCGGGGTTCCCACATTCAAAGCAGACCTTGGGTGGCCTAGTGTTGTTAGGGTTGTTGTTGGTAGGGGAACGGCAATCCTGGGTGAGGTGACCATACCTCTTGCAATTGCTGCAAAAGGAGCCACAAGAACCTTCGTGGTGGCGGCTGCACTTGGAACAATAGGGTTTGCTCCCAGTGTAGCCCCGTCTGATGTCTGTGGTGGTGTTGTAGGCTTTGATGGTGTCGGATTTCTTGTTTTGTTGGTTTGTGTTAGTCCCTTGTTTAACTTAATAAACAATCTTACTTAATAAGCCTTGAATATATTATTGAGAAGTTGCGGAATCACACTCAATAATATTAAGAAGATCAATGAATATTAATTAATTTAATGAACACAATAATATACTGAAAGCTTCAATCTTATTAATGATATAAGACGAATAAACTTGATGTATTAGGGTTACAGAAAACCTTGAAGCTGCGCAAAAATCATTAACCTATCTAGGTCTAAAGGATCTCTATTTATAACATATAGAGTCCTATACAATCTCCTACAAATATGGAATAAAATAACTTCCATAACCGACTCATACTTATCACAAAATCATAAACAGTTTTAACTACCATTCTGATGTAAACAGTTGTAACTATTACACATTCAGTGGTAACTGCTTCAATTGTAATATGCGACTAAGTACAAATACATAATCAGTGTTAACTGTTTCATACATAACTAACAGTTACTAATACATAAGCAGTTTTAACTACTTACATACACATAACTATCAGTTGTAATCTATCTTCAAACAGTTGTAACACTTGTCTTCTCTCCAGTTTTCTTCTATCAGTTGTAACTTCGTAAAGACAGTTTTAACCTTTAAAGCAAACAGTTTTAATCACTTGTACTCTGTCTTCTCATCAGAACTTCAACTCAGACCTGAAACAGTTTTGACCCAACAATCTCCCCCTAAACTTAATCTGTCCTTCACAGCATTAAGTTTCTTCTAATCCTCCATTATAAGCTTCACAAAATTCTTTCAAAACTGTTAGTCTTTTCTTCTCTTCCTCCTATCAATCTCTTCCTTCTTATAAATCTGATTTAACACCATATATACCAGTTCTAGAGCTACATCATCTAACACTGCAGCTTGTAACCTTGCATTTCTCAAGCCCATCAAAAATCTCAGATTAATATCATAAAATCTATCTGTCAATAACCACATAAACACTGCATCCTCCATAACAATCTGATGTACTCCAGGTTTAGCATGATAAATCCAATTTCTGACCTTGCTAAAAGTAGCAAACTGAAATGGAAACTCTTCTGGCTCAAACATAGCTTTAATCCAATGCCATGTAACCTTTTCAACCAGATTATCAAATCTTTTTAAATCTAACTTCTTTTCCATTCCAATCTCATACATCCTCACCAAATCAGTTCTACTAATCCTCTTTATCAAATCCCTAAAAGATCTCCACCAAGATATATTTCCATCTGCTCTTTCAACTTTAATCTTGTGAATCTTAACAGGATTGACAAATTGCTCTATAGACCAATCAATAATACGAGGTAATTCAACATTAATTACCTCAGATTCCATAGGCTGTAACAAAATAAACTCCTTCAATTCATCAATATTCCTATCTCTATCAGGAATTTCATCTAACTCTCTCTTCTTTTGCTCAAGCTCATCTTTCCTCCTCTTTTCAGCTTCTATCTTTTCTCTTTTTTCTTTTTCTTCCTTTTCCTTCAATTTTCTTTCTTTTTCAGCCTTTTTCCTTTCCTTTTCAACTTCCTGCTTTTTCTTCTCAGCTTCTTTCTTTTCTGTTTCTTTCTTTTCAATTACATCAGGATTCAACTCATCTTTATCCCATAACTCCTGCAATCTCTCTAAACTCATCTGTTTCAATGCATTCAAAGGAATAAGTCCACATTTTAACTTTGCAATTAAATTCTTCTTCATTTGAGCTTTTGTTGGTGGTTTTGCAGCTTTCTTCTTTCTTGCTTCTTCTGCTTTCTTCTTCTTAAGCTGATCAACTAAATATTCAATATCATCCTGTCTCTGCTCTTTCAACAAATACTCATCCCATTCTGCCACTTGCTCTTTTGTTATTTTTACAAACTTTCCTTCCTCAACCTCAACATCAATCAAGCCCTCTGCATTTAGCTCAGCCTGTAATCTTTCTGCATATTCAGTATCATGAGCAGTTACTTCTGGTGGCACTGGTTTTTGCTTCTTCTTCTTTGGTTCTTCTACCAGTTTTTCCTTGCCCTTAGCTTTTGGATCTATCTTTGGCAATTCTTTCTGTTGAACAGGAGCAGCAGCAGGTTCTCTAATTTGAAATCCAGGCAAAGATGGTTGTTGTGAAGATTTCTTCTTTGGAGTTTCAACCTTCTTTCCTGTTCCAGTCATCTTAGCAGTTTTAACTGGAATGCTCTTCTTTCTGGTTTTTTCAACTTGTTGAGCATCAGTTTTAACTTCAGTCTTCACTTCTTCTTTTTCAACTGCTATCTCAGGTTTACTCACCTCTTCACCATCATCCTCATAAATCTTAAACTCCTCAGTCTTATCATCCAAAATCACCTCTGTAGTCTGCTCCACTGACCCAATAACCTCAGTATGATCAGACCCAACAACCTCAGTATGATCAGACTTATCTTCATCTGCCACTGATTCCTTCATTTCTGTTTCCACTGTCTCATTAACCTCTGGCTCTGTAGGTGGTGTTGGAGGTGTATGCACAAATTCATCTTCCACTGGTTGTTCCATTTCAATGTCTTCATCAACTTTTTCATCATCAGACACAACCTTCTCATTCTCATTCCTCTTATCACCCATATTTGTCCAGACCTTCTCCCCCTTTTTGAAAGCATTTTGTTTAAAATTATAATGCTCCTCAGGTTCTGAAGTATCATGAACCACATATCTCCTTCCTTTCTTCAAACACTTAATAACAACCTTCTCTAACTGCTTCACTTTCCTCTGCAACTGAGTTATAACTTCATCCTTAGCCTTATTCTTCTTCCTCTCTTGTACAAACTCAGCCCATACATAATCAATCATTTTCGTCAATTCCAAGTTAGTTCTAGCCTCAACACCTTCAGAATGTGAATCCTTTGGTGAATCATTGACATCATTAAACTCTGACTCATGCCTAGCATGATCATCAAAGTCCCCTTGGTTCTTGGTACTGGGACCACTAGGATCATCTACAGGTGTAGAATCATGTCCATGTGTTGCCTCTGATTGGGTCTTATTAATGTTACTTCTGTCCTGCTCTGCCAGTGGGCTAGAAGCAGTAGAAGCAGCCCTCTCAGAATGGTCACCCCTCTCCTTATGGACCACATGTTGTTCTGGACCACCGTCCATTGACTGAGATGACTGAGCAACATGATCCTCATACATCTGTGTTCTAGCCTTTTTGGCTCTAGAAGATTTGGCTGTTTTGGTCCCTTGTTTTCTCTTAGTACCCCCAACTACTGTGGGTTGAGAAGTGGTGGGTGGAACCATTCTCTCAGTAGTTGGTTCAGCTTCAGTTGGTAGTACTGATGCTGTGGTGGAAGGTGCAGGAAGCATTGTAGAAAATAATGCTGTAACCTTCCCAGAAAATTTAGTATCTCTCTTCATATTTACAAAAACTTTTGGTTTAAAAGAGACAATACTAATAATCTTTTCAAGTGCAGTTATATTAGGAATTTGTTCATTTAAGAACAACTGCACAAAACGTGGATACATCAAAAACTTAATCTTTGGCTGCTCAATGTTTCTAAGCATACCAGAAAATATCAGATTTGAAAAATTAAACCTTTGACCAGTCGCAAGACAAGCAATTGCATAAGCAATGTTGCTTCCAAACTGCTCAAAAGATGATCTCTTAGATGATAAGCAGTGTAAAATTGTATGTATTAAAAATCTCCACTGATGAGAAAATAAGGTTTTCTGAAAAGTAAAAATTTCAAAAGAACCCTCATAACCCATCAATCGTAAAGTATCATACATAACAGTATCCTCTAAAAAAGATATACCTGCCTCATCATCTAGTTGTAATGAAGCTCTAACAGTAGCTTCTGTGATTACAACACGTGTATCCATAACTTCTGAAACAATTCTTTTAATCCCCTGTTCCTCTTCTATTGATGCATTCACCCAGAAATTGTTGATATGATCATGAGATATTCTGGGTGCTACAGTGAGAGCATGACGAATATGTGAAGCACGAAGAAAATCAATGATTTCCACATACTCATTTGCCTCCGCAGGTTTCATTAAGAATGCAATCATATTGTGATCTTTTCCAATTGGTAGTTGAACAGTAGACGAAGTCGATGCCATGATAAGAAATCAAGTAATCGAGAAGAATCGAAGATGATTTTACAGAATCGAAAATCAAAGAGAATTATCGCAGTTGTTTGTATGTGAAACTTTTGAAAGCGTAATAAGAAACCCTAAGTGTTGAGAGTTAAGTACTGAAATTAAATCAGTTGTAAGCCCTAATTTGATCAGATCCCCAATTATAACTAAAACAGTGTTAATTAAACAAAATCACACGTTCAGTGATAACTGTGAAAATAACCATCAGTGGTAATCAACACTTGGTTTCTCAAATGCATCATTTACATAATTAAGCTAGCAGTGCTAACTTGTACAAGCAGTACCAACCGACCAAGGCAGTGCTAACTTAATACAAGTAGTACTTCAGTTCTAGCAAAATCATATAAACAAAGCAGTGGTTGAATTTTTTTTTTTTTTTTTTTTTTTTTTTTTTTTTTTTTTATCGAAAACAAACTCCATAAGCAGTAAAAACGTCAAAAACACCTGCATAAGTTAGACTCCAAGACATAGCAATATAACCTGCAGTGGTAATTTCAAATAATAATACAAGTATACAGTGTTAACTATACACCAACAGTGGTGAAATGATTATTACCACTGTTTATAATAAAAGTAAGAAACAGTGATAACGATACACATTACACACAATCAGTGTTTAATTAACAAATCAGTATTAACCCAAATTGAAATCACAGTGGATATTATTCACAGAAAGCAGTAACAAGAGAAATAACTTATGACAAATTGATCATTCCAATACTAGTAATCAAGAATGTGAATCTGCCTACATCAAAAGCTTTTGTAAACAGATCAGCAAACTGATTATCAGTATGAACTTTCAAAATTTGAATAAGTCTTTTCTCATTACAATCTCTAATGAAATGATATCTGATTTCAATATGCTTTGTTTTAGAATGTTTAACTGGGTTATTAATAATACTGATTGCAGAGCTATTATCAATAAAAATAGGAGTATGAAGAAAGGTAAAACCATAATCTAGCATCTGATTCTGAATCCATAGCACTTGAGCACAGCAACTTGCAGCTGCTACATATTCAGCCTCTGCTGTAGATGTAGATACAGTGGTTTGTTTCTTGCATTGCCATGAAACCAATCTTTCTCCCAAAAATTGACAACCTCCTGATGTAGATTTCCTGTCCAAGTTAGCTCCTCCATAATCACTATCTGTGTAAGCTATCAGATCAAAAGAATTAAACTTTGGATACCAAAGGCCCAATTTTGATTGACCCTTCAAATATCTAAAAATTCTTTTGACTGCTAGAAGATGTGATAGCTTTGGATTAGCTTGAAATCTTGCACATAAACACACTGCAAACATGATGTCAGGCCTTGATGAAGTGAGATACATAAGCGACCCAATCATAGATCTGTAAAGATGTTCATCCACACTCTCCCCCTCAAGATCTGCATGTAATTTCTTGTTTGTCTCAACTGGTGTGCTTGCAACTTTAGCATCTTTGTACCCAAACCGATCCAGTATATCATTCACATACTTACTTTGATGAATAAAGATTCCTTCTTTCTGTTGCTTTACTTGTAGCCCCAAGAAAAATGTTAATTCCCCCATGGAGCTCATCTTGAACTTTTCATGCATCAATGATTCAAACTCCTTGCAAAGACTATCCTTTGTTGAACCAAAAATGATATCATCTACATAAACTTGAACCAGTAGTATATCATTCTTAATTCTTTTAGTAAACAAAGTTTTATCTATTGCACCCCTTTTGAATCCATTCTGCAACAGATAATCTGAAAAAGTATCATACCAGGCTCTAGGTGCTTGATGTAAACCATAAAGAGCTTTATCCAGTTTGAAAACTTTATCAGGAAATTTAGAATCTTCAAACCCTGGTGGTTGACATACATAGACCTCTTCCTGTATAGTGCCATACAGAAAAGCACTCTTAACATCCATCTGATACACAATGAATCCCTTGAATGAAGCATAAGCCAAAAACAATCTAATTGCCTCTATCCTTGCAACAGGTGCAAAAACCTCATCATAATCAATCCCCTCTTCTTGTGAATACCCCTGTGCAACCAATCTAGCCTTGTTTTTGATCACTATACCTCTTTCATCCTTCTTGTTCTTGAAAATCCATTTAGTACCAATTGCCCTCTTCTCTTTAGGCAAATCAACCAATGTCCAAACTTCTTGAATCTTAAACTGAAGCAACTCCTCTTGCATAGCTTCAATCCAACTAGGATCTCTCAAAGCTTCAGTAACCTTCTTTGGTTCTGTTTGAGACAGAAAACAGGCAAACAAAGAAGTATTTACAGCTTCTGTATCAAGATTTACTTCTTCCTCATTTGCTGAAGCTTCAAACACCTGACTTTGATTTCTTGTTTTAACAGCTGATTCAATATCTCCAATTACATTCTCAAGTGGATGATCTTTATGAGTAATGTATTTAGATGCTGCTGTTTCTTGAATCCTCTCCTCCAAGTTGGTAAAATTCCCTTCTTGTCCAGACTCACTACTTGAAACTTCTCTTGCAATTCTCTTTGACACAGGAGTAGAGCTCATCAAATGTAGATAATTCAATTGTTCCTGCCCCTTGTCAAGATGCTTTGTAGGTGTCTGATCAACATTCACACGTGCCTTTGTATTCTTCTGTACTGGACTCACATCACTGTCTTCTGTACTATCTTCAATAACAGGTCTATCAGAATCATCAACATGAGAAAATGATGTTTCATCTGATTTTCCTGTTTCCACATCCTGTGATGTCGTTGGTTGATCAGTATCAAACACTTCTGGGGGATCAGGAGACCAAATTGGAAATAATATATATTCCAATGAATCATTCTTCTTTCCAATTGATTTTCCTGATGTTTCTCTACCTTCATCATCACCTGTTCCTGCATTTGTACCTGCACTTGTACCTGCACTAGTATCCACATTTGTATATCTAAAAGCAGTATTAAGTGCATCAATATCAAACAGTGATTCAGGACCTTTTCCCTCAGGATTAACAGTGTTTTCATTAAAAGTAATGTGCACTGTTTCTTCTATGATTCTGGTCCTTTGATTGAATACCCTATAAGATTTACTTTGAATAGAATAACCAACAAATATCCCCTCATCAGCCTTACTCTGAAACTTACCTAAGTGATCTTTGGTATTTAAGATTGTACAAGGACACCCAAAAGATTTTAAGAAACTAACCAAAGGCTTTCTCTTAAACAACAGTTCATATGGTGTCTTGTTATGAGGCTTAACAACTAATACTCTATTCTGAACATAACAAGCTGTGCTAACTGCCTCTGCCCAAAAAGACATAGGTAGCTTTGCATCAGATAGCATGGTTCTAGCAGCCTCAATCAGTGTCCTATTCCTCCTTTCAGCTACTCCATTTTGTTGAGGAGTTCTAGGTGCACTAAATTCTCTCTTAATACCTTTAACTTCACAGAATTTATCCATCTCATGATTTTTAAATTCTGTTCCATTATCACTTCTGATGATCTTTACTCTTTTATCCAATTGATTCTCCATCTTAGTTATAAATGATCTAAGTATTTCACCTGTCTCATCTTTTGTCCTAAGAAAGAAAACCCATGTAAATCTAGAATAATCATCAATAATCACAAGACAGTAAGACTTTTTCCCCATACTACTTATACTGGTTGGTCCAAATAAGTCCATATGCAATAAGTGTAAAGGTGTGATATTTGTGTTCACAGATTTGGACTTAAATGAGGATTTGTGTTGCTTTCCCTTTTGACAAGAAACACAATGATCATCACATGAATAGACCTTTTCAGGCAAACCTCTAACAAGCTTGTTTTTGACAAGTTTATTAATGGTTTTGAAATTCATGTGACACATCCTCCTATGCCACAGTTCAGATTCATTCACACTTGCTTTAGAAATAAGACAGTTTAAATCAGGTTGAGGTGTCATATTCACTAAGTCACACTTATATACATTATCTTGTCTTGGAATTCTCATCAAAATCATGTTTTCTGGTATTTTAAATTCTTTGGACAAGATAAGGCATTCAGTGTCAGTAAAAAGAACTGGGTTCTTTTTATCTGTGATTTGACTCACACTTAGTAAATTATACCTCAATTGTTCCACAAAATAAACATTATCAAAACTTAGCTTTTCACTCTGAACTGTTCCTTTCCCTGTGATCCTTCCTCCTTTTGGATTGCTTCCAAAAGCTACATATCCTCCATCAAAAGATTTAAAGTCCTGCAGCTTTTCTTTGTCTCCAGTCATGTGCCGTGAGCATCCACTATCAATATGCCATAAGCTCTTAGGCTTGCCCTGCACAAATAGTAAACAAAAAATTAATTTCTCTTGGGAACCCAAACCAATTTGGCTTTGGGTTTCCCATGTGCATTCACATAATCAACTTTCTAAAGATTATTGATTATGAAGCACTGTTGGTATTTGGATCTGTTAATTTATCAGACTTAATAGGTGTCCAAATCCAACTAATTTTAGACTTAACAGTGTTCTTTGGCTTAACAGTTTTAACTGTTTTACCAATTGAAGATTCAGTGTTAATTTTGTTAACACTGTTTTTGAAATCAGTTACCACTGTTTTAGTCTTTGAGCTTTTGGCTAATCTTGTTATTACTGCTGCAGTAGATTTACCTGTAACAGTGTTTAACATCGTAGCCTTTGAGTTTATCTTCTGAACTCTGGCAGTATGATCAACTTTTGATTGAAAATTTTGTTTGTTAATCATATTTGCTTTTGTCCATGACTGTTTTCTAATCCTTTGAACATTCTCAGGATTATGATAGCAGTCATATTTAAGATGACCCATTTTTCCACATATAAAGCAAGACTTTTCTTTAATCACAGTAACATTATTACCCAGTTTTTGTGAAATCATTTGATTCCAATTTCTTTGATTACCTCTGGGTTTTTGATTTTGAAAACTCTGTGAAGAAGAAGCACTTGCTTTACATTTACAATTCACACAGTTATTCACAACAGATTCAACAACAGGTTTAGTAACTGAGTTAACTGTATTACTAACATATCCTAACCCATGTTTAGATTTGTTAGTATACATACTCACCTTCTCCTTGAACATTTTCTTACCCTCTTCTAGTTTATCAGTTTTAAGATTAACAACTAGATCAGTAATTACTCTCTTCACATCCTCACATGTTGACTCAGACTTATATGATTCAGATTTCACACTCTTCTCACTATCAGATGTTCTATCACTCTGATCATCTTCTTCAGTCCAGTCACTTACTTCACCTTCTATAAACAGATCATCATCAGATAAACTTTTAATTGGATCAGCCTTTTTAACCTCATCTACCATTTCTCTTTTAAGTGAATTGATATCAATTTCACTTTTGGGAGGAAAGTAGGTGTGATTATAAGGTGGAGGTACATTATTGTATCCTAATCCAGTCTTAAGTTTATCATGAATCTGTGAATTAATAAGTTTATTTACACTCTTTGAAGCATGTTCTAATTTACTTACATCAAGCCTTATACTATCTCTTTCACATGTGACCTCAGTAAGTTTCTTAGATAACAAATCAACTTTATCTTTAAAAGAGTCTCTCTCCCACCTAGCATATTCAATGTCATACTTAAACTGTGTTGCATTGACTTCATATGCCTTAATTTGATTTTCCAGATTTTCAATGACAGCTATGGTGTGTTTACTTTTGATTTCCCATTGTTTTAGTTCCTCACACACTTTTATATTATGATCTCTGTAGTGTTTAACAGTTTGTTTACAAACAGCAGAACATAATTTATTTTGTACCTCAGTAGGAACTTCTGACTTTTTGTCAGATTCTGCAATGGCCATGAGACATTGATTCTTCACAACATGCTCTTCTTGATCACTCCAATCCCATCCACAGCCATCCATAGACACCAAAGCATTTGCTGAAGCCCCCTGAATTGGAATGTTTCTTGTCTGTGTCCCATTGCTTCCAGATCTCTGACCATTAACATTCTGCTCTTGTCTAGGGTTTCTGCATTCTCTGGCAAAGTGTCCCATCTTATGACAGTTGAAACACTCAATCTTGCTCTTATCAAACCAATTTGCATCATTCCTCTTGTATGCAAAATTATTTCTACCAGTCCTCTGCATGAACCTTTTTGCTCTTTGAGTAATCAATGCAATTTGCCACTTGATGTCCATCTCCTCTAGATCATCACCATCGAATTGTTCCAGATCTTCATTAGTAAGTGAAGAATTCACATTACTTGCAAAGAAAGATTCTAATATTTGATCATTAGAACTATTTGATGATGATCCTGCTCCCCCTGAAACATGAGTAGAACCCATTTGACTTGATTCTGCTTTTGTTCCAGCCATAGACATAAAAGCAGCATTATGACTGTATCCAGTAGCTTGCTTCTTACTTTCAACCTCAGACTCAAAGTTCCTCAGATCATTGTATATATCTTCTAGTTCCTTAACTTCAATGTCTGAACTCTGCCTCAATCCAACAGTATAAATTGTCCATTCATCACCTAATGATCTCAAGAACTTTCTGTTAAGATCTTCTTTGTCAATCTTAACCTTGTGATTTTCCAATTCTCCAACTAATTTAGTAAACCTATCAAAGGTTTGAGTTAGAGTTTCAGATTTCACATGGCTAAAATTTTCAAATTGTTGTTTTAACAGAGATCTTTTATTCTTTTTGGTGTTATCATTACCACCAAACCTCTTCTCAATTGCCTCCATTAATAACTTGGGATCTTCACAATTATCAAATCTGCTCTGATGCTCATTCGGAATGGATAGCAAAAGAGTACTAAGTGCTTTGTACTCAGTAGATCTGATTTTCCTCTCTGCTTCAGATGTTGGTGGTGCTCTTGGTTGCTTTACTCCATCACCATCAAGCGTTACTGGTATACCATTAACAACAACTTCCCACATCTGATAATCCGTGAGAAGCATATATTGCCTGATTCTGACCTTCCATAGGTCAAACTCATCTGGTTTAAGCATTGGTATCTTTGTTGCTTGAATCCCTTCATTGCCTTCAGACGCCATTGAAATCAAAACTTAATATCTGAACTAAACTCAAATACTAATACTAATAATCCCAGATCTTCCTGTCTTCAAAGCTTCACAAGCTCTGATACCACTTTGTTAGTCCCTTGTTTAACTTAATAAACAATCTTACTTAATAAGCCTTGAATATATTATTGAGAAGTTGCGGAATCACACTCAATAATATTAAGAAGATCAATGAATATTAATTAATTTAATGAACACAATAATATACTGAAAGCTTCAATCTTATTAATGATATAAGACGAATACACTTGATGTATTAGGATTACAGAAAACCTTGAAGCTGCGCAAAAATCATTAACCTATCTAGGTCTAAAGGATCTCTATTTATAACATATAGAGTCCTATACAATCTCCTACAAATATGGAATAAAATAACTTCCATAACCGACTCATACTTATCACAAAATCATAAACAGTTTTAACTACCATTCTGATGTAAACAGTTGTAACTATTACACATTCAGTGGTAACTGCTTCAATTGTAATATGCGACTAAGTACAAATACATAATCAGTGTTAACTGTTTCATACATAACTAACAGTTACTAATACATAAGCAGTTTTAACTACTTACAGACACATAACTATCAGTTGTAATCTATCTTCAAACAGTTGTAACACTTGTCTTCTCTCCAGTTTTCTTCTATCAGTTGTAACTTCGTAAAGACAGTTTTAACCTTTAAAGCAAACAGTTTTAATCACTTGTACTCTGTCTTCTCATCAGAACTTCAACTCAGACCTGAAACAGTTTTGACCCAACAGTTTGGATGGTTGTTGTGGTAGTCGGACCACTTTTGTTTGTTGTTGTGGGAGGATGAAGTGGGTGGTTCAGAATCTTGGCTCATTGCCATCAGGTCTTGGGCCAATAGGATTGCACCGTCAATGGTGGTTTGGTTTGAAGAGGCAACATGCCCCCGAACAGGCTCAGGAAGACCAAGGATGTACTTCCTGATTTTATCAGGTTCTGTGCTTACCATGGCTGGGCGGAGGGCAGCGAGTTGCTGGAACCTGGTGGTATAACCATCGATATTACTGCCCTGAACTTTTAGGTTCCAGAACTCCTCGTCTAGCTTCTGGAGTTTGTCGATTGAGCAGTATTTGGCGGTGAGTTTTGCTTTCAAGTCCTCCCAAGTTAGTTGGTAGGCAGTGTCGGCACCCACCGACTGGGTATAGGACTTCCACCATGAGTGAGCATCGTCCTCAAGGGTACAAGTAGCAAAATTGACTTTGTCGCCTTCCGCGCACATGCTGACGCGGAAAACAGTCTCCATCTTTTCGAACCATCTGATTAGTCCGATGGCTCCCTCAGTACCCTTGAAGCTCGAGGGTTTACAGCTCTGGAAGTCCTTGTAAGAACAAGGTTTAGCAGCGGGGGTTTCAGCGGCATCGCTGTTTCTCTCAGAATTCGGTGGAGTATTCCGAGCCAGGGCTTCAGTCACAGCCTGGGTTATAAGGGATGTAAGCTGGGCGTCGGTGTATGGTCTCGTCTTTGGCGGCATGCTTCTTCAATAAAAGAAATGAAGATACATGAGATTTTGTAAGAAAGTTGTATTTGTCTCAGATGTACATGTATAAAGGCGGTAATACATAACATCAATATGAAAAAGAAAAAAATGGCAATCAGTATAAGTAGAATCAGTAAGGAATATTTGATAGATAATACGAGTTCAAAAGTTACATCCTACAGAGATATTACAAAAGGTGTCGGGAATTGTTACATCCGACTAATTTATAGAGTAGCGCTAGATAGCCATTAGATGATGAGATAGTTTACAAGACAAAGACTACACTAGTCTCAACGTAGATTAATCTGCTCCATCATTTCAATGAGACGATCCACAGTATTGGCAAGTCTGCTGGCCTGTCGGGCATTGTCTTCAGCCAAGGCCAGTCGTTGTACCAAACTGCCAACGTATTCCTCTGTTTCCCGTGAGCGTTGCTCACACTCTTCTAATATGTGTTTCAAAAGGGCGTTTTCTACGCTAATCTCCGCCACTTTGTTGAAAAGGACATCTACATTGTTAACGGTGGTTTCGTGATCCTCGGAGACTTGTTCGATGCGTTCGAGGGACGTAAGTCTCCAGTTTTCGTTCGTTTCCTGCAACACGACATCCATGGTGCGAAGTCGCTGCTCGTGTTGGTTCACCCTAGCGGCTAAGGTCGGCTAGGTGAAGTGAGTGGGGTACGGGCCAGCTCGAGGCAACCTGGCGTTCCTCCTTGCTACCCTTGGGTTCTGCGACCCGGATTGAGAGCGCGATGAATTGGGCGGTGTGTTTGCCATTTCTGAGACAAAGCGTTAGTAAGAGTGAGGCCTATATTCATATAGTTCCTATATAATATAGCCTATTGAGTGTCTAGCACATACATGTTTAAGTCTCGGTCCTCTCGAGGTCAGAGTCTTCTAGTGTACCCTGTTCAGCCATAACTACCTTCAGATCTTACATCATCTTTGCTTAATTGTACATAGTTGATCAGGCTATGTTAAATTAAACCCGTATGACGTAATCACTGAACCAGTTATACCTAATAAGGAATACTGCCTAATGGTCATAGTCTAGGCCCACTAAATGCAACCTAGTTCACTATAACCTTAGGCTCTGATACCAATCTGTAACACCCCCAACTTTAATGATTTGCGGAAGCACGATTTGGGTGTTACTAAAGCAATAACAAAGCACAAAGATATATAGTAAACGACTCTATATGCGTCGTTTTAACAAAAATATATTGACATTGAAATGTTTTGTAAGTCCCTAGTTCTAGGATCGATAACTTCGTTATCTATAGTATTAAGGTGCGGAATCCCTCAATACGATGTTATCTTACTAACAACGAATATGTTCGTAATTGCGTATACTAATACTTAGCTTTAAACAATAATACGTCAAAGCCTAGCCGTTAGGTTTGTTTTCTCTGGGTTTATTGAATTCGCAGATCAGGAAATCAAAATGGCAAAAGTTATGTTTTTCACGAATGAAAAACATTATATAGTCTGGTCTCGGCTCGGCTCGCATGGGCCTGCGAGTTCGGTCCAACTCGCAGCCCAAGCCCAATATAGGACTCGGCTTGCCAGACTAATGCTTCGCGAGTTCAGGTCTCACCTCACAGCTCAACTCGCTGCGACTTGAGATCTCGACTCGCCTTGCATAAAACGTCTATATATTTATTTCGTATTTAACATTCGTCTAACTTAGCACAATAATATATTTAACGAATATTACTAACAAAACAAATATTTATTTACAAATCTAAACCAATGTACAAACATAATAATAATTACACCAGTCCTATTTCAAGCTAGATCTGTTGTCACAATCTATGTCTCAACAGACTCCCCCTTGACAATAGCTCTAGCGTCTTTATCTTCACGCTGTCTTTGGTCTTCATTTGTAAATCTTACTACCTGCGTAAATCTTCATCTTGATACAAGTTTTCACCATCAACTGATAATCTCTCGCTAAATCAGCCCATTCAATAGTCGTCAAAATTATGTTCTCATTTAACTTTAACAGATCCTTTCTCGACATATTCATCAGGTGTCGATGATCATAAACTCTGAAGATTTCTCTTTCACCACCTTCAACCTCATCATCAGCTTCAACCATAACAGCTTCTCCAGTTACTGAATCCACGTGCCAACTCTTCATATTTCCCAGAATATCCTGTGGCATTGTCTTCAGTGGAATCTGCTGTATGCATCTAACAGCTGGATATATCTTTTTCCTTCTTCTTCTTCCAGTTCTTTGACTTTTCTCTTGTAATTTCACAGTCTTTCCTTTTCTTAGCTTAATCTGAACAAACTTATTTGAACCAACTTCAGTTCTAATAATTCGTTCAACATGTTTAGCATAATCATCATTACTTGGATTATTAATCTCCAATCTAGCTAAGTCACGTATCTCATAACGTGGTAAAGAACTAAAAACTGCAAGCTTTCTTTCAAAATATTGAACCCCGTCATATCTTTTGATCGCAAAAAGCTTCAGCTCAGAGTCAAAGTACCATCCAACAATCCCTTTACGAGGAACACGTTTTCCCGTAATATCTACTTCTGAAACTCCAATCTTCTTTTTCTGTTTTGGAAGTTTCCTAAGAAAAACAACAGGATTCTTGGTAGGAATCAAAGTTTCATCTTTTTCAGAATCGGTTGAGTCATCGATTTCTTCATCTACATCGACAACCATTGGACCTTGTTCATTTTCAATAATAACTTCTGTCCTAGATGGGCTCACATGGTGTTCATCAATATTTGCATCTGGATCTACACCAATGTCTTGCACAATCTCAGGTACAACAGTCCAATCAGTAGGTGGTAGAAATTCTCCATCCTCAAGATCAAAATCAATGTCTTCATCTATCTCATCAAAAATATCATCTTCCGAATCAGATAGATCAAGCATTTCCAATCCTAAGAGAAAACCACAAATACAAATCAATATTTAATAATTAAAATTCTCTTATCGATTTCCCTGAATCAATCCTAAGAATTTCTTTATTAATTCTTTTGTATAAACGCAATTTACATATAACTTATAAAATATTTTATTGATTACCCTGAATCAATCCAAAATCTCTTAAGTCTACTTAACAAATATTAATTAATTTTAAATTCTAATGCATTGTGAATAATCACCAAACATTTAAATTTACTATTAATTACCTTATATAATTTCCAAGTGTTAATTGATCTCATTTATTATCAATTTAACCTTTAAATTATATATCATTTGTCTAGTTAATACTAATACATTTTTAACTTGTCAGTATTCAAACTCTCAAGTCTAAAATGCATATGTTATTATAAAATTTTGACCGCCGAAATTAATCGGAACACGCCGCTCGACTACTCAATGAGTCGGAAGTCTTTCGATCACTATTTTATCTTAACACAATTATATAAACTTAAATTACATCAAACTTATTTTACTTAAAATAATAATAACCCTAAGTCGAATATATTTACACAATAAATTAAGTTTACATTTGTTCACTACAAACTATTACAAATATTACAGTACTAAGATAATACTAAGCTATCATACCAGCTTCAGTATCACCCGGTACAGTCTTATCTGCACTTGTACCTGCTCCAGAACCACTAGCACCAGCATGACCACCAGACTCCCCCTGAATCGTAGCTTGCTCACCAGTCTTTGAAGGACCAGTCTGCTCACCACCCGGTGCATTGGGATCATCGTCTTTGTCAGAATCTCTCTTCCTCTTCAGCTCATTTTCCTTACAAGACTCCAGATAAACCAATATCTCCCCCTGAGTAGACTGTCCTGAATGCGATCTCAAGACCAGACTCTCCAAAGAAGATAACTTCAGTCTCTGCACATTGAAGTCCGCAAGCAAAGTCTCATGAGTCTTCATCAGCAGATTGTAAGATTCACTCTGTTTGAGAATCTGCTGAGCGAGAAGAAGATTATTCGACACCAGCTCTGGAATCTGAGAAGTAAGCTTCTCTAAATCCTTTACCCTAGATTCTAAGGATGTAATCCTTTCAGCATCAGTCATCGGAGTAACAGGTATCGTTGTGGGTCCAGGCGGTGTAAGAGACTCAATATGCCAGTCTCTGGTCAGCGGTGTATGAGGTTGAGACAAAGCTTGCGTAAGCAAGTTTGCCGCAAATCTAGCTCCCTTATTCGTCGGAAATTTCGCCGCACGAACTAGATCAGCAACCTCATGCTGTAAAGTTAAACACAATTAAAATCAGTTATTGTTACAGATTACTCTGTCTCAAACTCTAATTAATTGCATAACACTTATAGTTATAGAACTTATATCTCATACCTGAAGCGGTACAGACATCTGTTCAGAAACCACCGGTGTATCCTTCTCCACCTGTGATGTATCTTGAGCCACTGTATACAGAATTAACTGTCTCAGTTTAACTCCTGATAAACAACAAGTTAAGATTGATGATCCCAGCTAGAGATCTTAGTATGTATTACTTTGATTGATTATTAATAAGCTTGCGGAATAGTTTATTAATAACTTGAAGAACAAACTTGTATATAACAGAATATCTAACCAAAAGCTTCAATATTATTAATAATAATACGAACACACAATTTGTGTTAGGGTTTATAACCTTGAAGCTAATAACTAGAATGAATCGTATCTATCTAGGTATTACAGGATCTCTATTTATAACATATAGAGTCCTTTACAGAATCAAACTATTATGGAATCATATCTATTCCATAATTCTCTCTATTCGACTATATCTAACCAACAGTGGTTATCAATATATCTAACAGGGGTAGTACTCGTATATTATCAACAGCGGTTGAGTACTTCATACAAAATACAAACTATACACTAACAGTGGCACTGTTAGACAAACTACTTGACAGCGGCAGCTACTAACTAGCAGTAGCAACTACTAACAGTGATAGTACTTCTAACAGCGGCACAATACTTGTATTCTGAGCAGATCTAGCAGTGGCTCAAGTCTCAACAATCTCCCCCTAAACTTGATCATTCTCAGTAATGAATCAAGTTTCTTCATCTTTCTTTTCATCTTTCTAGGTTTGATTCTGTTTTCTTCTTCTCTCCTCCTCCTTCATTTTCTCCAACTCTATTCTTTTATGGAACTGATTGAGCACCATATATAAAGCATTAAAAGCTCCATCTGATATAACTGTAGTTTTCAACTGAGATGCAAGCAAATTTCTCAGAGTCTGAGTTCCCAAAACATATCTTCTTTCATCAAGCATGTAGATTGACATTCCACCTCTGAATAGAACCATATGAACTCCAGCTCTAATATAATGTCTCCAAATATTCACAGCATCAATACAGTGTAAGAACAAATTGATGAATGGTTCAGGCTTAAACAGCATGTTCAGACATCTCTCCAACTCTCTCTCCATAATCACCTGTGAAGTCTGTCTATTTCCTTGACTGTTTAGCTCAAACAAATCCAGAATGTCCAATCTATTCACATTTTTAAGCACATCAGCAACAGATGACAAGTAGTGCTTATCACCATTCTCTCTAACAATTTTGATCTGTTCTTTATCACCATCAGCACCTTTTGATTTAATTCCTTTCCATTCAATTATCCTTGAAGATCTATCATGATTGATGTGAATATTTTCTTTATAATCCTTCATCTCTTTGATATATTTCTTCAACTCCTCTGCATCTTTCTCCAAATCAGAAACTACATTATCAGAAGCAAGTACTCCATCCCATCTGCTCTTGATATTTTGATCAGAAAGCCTTTTGAGCTCTCTTTCTTTAGCTTCTATCTCCTCTTGCTCTTTCTTCTCAATTCTTTCTTCCTCTTCTCTTCTCATTTGCTCTAAAATCCTCTTTCTATCCTCCTCTAACTTTTTCTTCATGATTTTATCTTTCTGAATTCTTTTCTCAAAATCATCCTTCTCCTCATTCTGATATTTTCCATAAGCTCTTTCCAGCTTTTCTACATCCCAACCTTCTAGCACACTTCTTGGTGCATACCTATCACCAAGAATTTTGATTAAATCCTTCTTTCTTTGAGCAGCAGTTGGTGGTTTGTTCCTTTTCTTTTCAAGCTCAGCTTGTCTTTTCAACCTAGCCTTTTCTTCATTGGCTTGCTTAAGCTTTGCAAATCCTGGATCCAAACCATCTTTATCATCCTTTCTGTTGATCATACCATGAATCTGTTGAGAAGACAAACCATGACCTCTTGCAGCCATATCATTCAACATCTTTGCAGCCTTCTGTGATAAGGTCACCACACTTGAATCTTCTAGTATTACATCAACATCAGGACCTTCCTTTTTCTTAGACTCAACTGCCATTCTCAACATCCTTTCATCATGCTCCTCTTGAGCTCTTCTAGCCTCATCCAAATTAATTGGAGGCTCTACAACCCTCTTAACCTTTTTCTCTTCCTTCAATTTTCCCTTACCTTTGTCTTTTGAATCAATCTTTGGAAGATCAGACTTAGGTTTGGGTGTTTGTGTAGGCTCTCTGATGGTAACAGGCACTTCTAGAGCCCTGACAGTGGTTGTTGTTGTAGCAGTGGTGTAAACTGGAATAACAGTAGGTGTACCAACAGTTGTAGAAATATTTGAAGTACCAACAGTGGTTGATACAATAGTGGTTGGATTTGTGCTAACAGGGGTAGATGTTGTAGTAACAGTGGTTGTGATGACAGGGGTTGAAATTGTAGTAGCAGGGGTTGATGTTGAAGTACCAACAGTGGTAGATACATCAACAGGGGTAGATACCAAACTACTAGCAGCGGTAGAAACATTACTAGCAGTGGTCAACAATTGAGTAACAGGGGTTTGTACCTTAGCAGAGGTAGACTTTCTCTTTGGAATTGATTTCTTTCTGTTGTAAATCTTCACTCTATCTTCCTCTTTAGCTTCAGGTTTCGCCTCTATCAACTCCCCCTTACCCTCTATATCATCAGATCTCATCTTCTCAACAGATCTATCACCACTATACACCAACCTATCACTAAAGCTTACTCTTTTACACCTATCAAGATTAGCTCCCATAATATCCCAGATATACAGATTAGCCACAGCCTTAAAAGGTAAATCTTTGTTTAATGGAAATACATTTAAAGCTGGACCACTTGGCGTATCAGTATCTGCAACATTTTCACCAACATAAACCACCATCCTCCTATCATTCTCAGTAACATTTTCACCAGCATTTTCACCAGCATTCATCATCTGTTCATCTATGTCTTCATTAACAACATAATCTGAGACATTCAATTCCTCCTCAGCAACTCTATCACTCATCTCTACATCAGCAGGTATATCCATATAACTGAAATCATATGCACCTTCATGATCATTCTTATCTTCAGGCATCTGCTCATGATCATCATCTTTATTCTCCCCCTTGCCTGAAGATTCCTTAGCAGGCAACAAAACCTTATCAACTGCATCTTCAATAATGGACAACCTGGTTTGTAAATCAATGATCTCATCCCTCTGTTTCTTGATCAACTCACCCTGAGCAACCAACAGAACCTGTTGCTCTCTTCTCAAAGCCCTTTCCTTCTCAAACTTATTCCAGATCAAATTGACATCATGTACCAAATCATTAATCGTCAATACCCTAGTTTCATTACTAGCCTCATCAACATTAGAGTGTGACCTCCTAGATGAATCATCGACCACATCTGCCACTGCAGATGTCCCTTGGTTATTGGTACTGGGACCTACATTTGAATCATCACCCATAGGTTCATCAAACATAGTTGCCTCTGGTTGGGTCTGAGTTATGTTACCACTATCCTGCCCTGCCAGTGGGCTAGAAACAGTAGTGGCAGCCCTTCCAGAATGAACATTTTCATCAAGTATGTTCACCTGTTGTGATGGAACAGTTGACTGAGACTGTGAAGAAACAGGAATCTCCACAGCCTGTTTAGCCTTCTTGGATTTCTTGGCTTTAGATTGGGTAGGCTTTAGGTTCCCTTGTTTTCTTTTGGTGCCACCTCCTGATGTGTGTTCAGAACCAACTTGTGTTGTTGGCCTGTCATCATTTGGTCCAGATGGTGTTGGTAATACACCACCAGTGGCAGAAGGAACAACTAGCATTGTAGAAAATAATGCAGTTTCCTTCTTTGAAAAAGCATTCTGATACTGATTCATAGCCTTAATAGTCCTCAAAGATAGAGTAGAACTAACAATCACACTATCCTCTGCTGGCAGATCTGACAATTGATTATTCAATAAAAGCTGAACAAATCTAGGGTACATAATGAATGTATCACCCTTTACATTTCTAACCATATTATCCAAGATAAACCTAGACATATTGAATTTAATACCCTGTGCCAAGCAGATAATAGGATATGCAATAGTAGAACTAAATTCATTAAAACTAGTTCTCTTTTGAGACAAACATACCAGAAAAGTATGAATGTAGAACTTCCATTGAGGACAAAACCATGACTTCAAGAAAGTATAATCCGATCTTGTCTTTCCTGAACCTTCATATCCCATATCCATAATGCCTTTGAACAAATCTTCTCTCGATAATTCCAGAATTCCACCTTCATCATCAAACTGTAAAAGCTCTCTCAGAACAATCTCAGTAACCATTACCTTCTTACCCTTGACAGTGGAATGAATATGAGTAATGCCATTAACATTCCCTTCCTTTGCATTCTGCCAGAATTCTTGAATATGCGATCTAATCAATCGTGGACAGACAGTAAGGGCATGAGTAACTGGACAATTACTCAAGAAATCAATGATAGGGTGAAAATACTCATCGGCCAGTTCTTTATTCAAGAAAGCCCTCATGTTGTGTTCAGAATGAACACTTAGCCTAGAATGATCAGAATCAGATGACGATGAAGATGCCATTGATTTAATTGATGAACGAACGAAGTGAAACACCCCGAAATTTAGAACATTTTTTTTTTTTTTCATTTCGTAAAGTCCTACGTTTTAATATGACATTTTAGACTTGTTGTATCATTCCCTAGATCAAATAAGGATTTAAATAAGAAAATGTTGAATTTATAAGAGATTCCCCAGGAATGACTCCCATTCCCCAGGAATGAAGCATGCTGTTAGAAATTTGAGTCGAATTCCCCAGGAATGACTCCCATTCCCCAGGAATGAAGCCTGCTGTCCATTTTACCATCTTCCGAAATTCGATCGTGCATATCTTGAAAATGACAAGTCCAATGACCATGAAAATTTGCAGGCACGTGTATTATGACTATATGAACATTTCCCAATTAACACTTTTCCAAATTTCATGTTTAACGAGAAAACGGATCGTTGACCACTTTATGGTCATTTTTGACCACTTCCGTTGACATACCAAATTCCAAACCAACAAACTTCAGACTTTGACACTTCTACTACCTTTTTAATACCACAATTGGGACCTAGTGCAATGTTTACATTCGTCATATCCTATTTACAACTCAACGTAGCCTTTTGACCCGTTAGTGACCCATTTGGGCACTTTGAAGACCCGTTTGGGTCTTTACCCAAATAACCACTATTCTAACACCCAAATCACATTTCTTTGACTATTCTAAGTCAACTCATGCCACTTTCACTATCAATACTTCAACTTAACTATTAACATCAAATTTCCATAAACCATTATATTCACATTATATTCATCTATTATACAATAACATCATCTCCAAAACTATCAATGAGTATACCAACTCATTGACTAATTTGACTTCCACACTTCAACATGTTTGACTTTCAACATTAGGTGTCAAAACTAAGTTTTCTTAAACAAAAGGGGTGATTACATATCGAGAGCATGATTCAAAAGATTAGCTTGTTACCGATAACTTAACAAGCTCCACCACTAGCATCATTCGGGCCTTTTACCCGGATCCCTCTGGGTCCCACTTGGCTCACCTAAAACACATAAACATAATAGAGTAAGCATAAAGCTTAGTAAGAAATGGGCTATTAATGATAATCAATATCATTTCACAACATACGTATATTAAGGATCCATAATATCATATGCTAATTCCCGCAAGAATTAACATCTTCGGGCCTACACCCCGGTATATAATCATAACACATCAAGTAAATGACATATCCATTACCGGTCCTTCCAAGTAAATGGAACAAGCATTACTTGAAGAAAGATAGCATCATCCATTAACTTACCTTGTGATAGCCCACACGAATAATTACTTGTAACACCTTGAACATGTTTATCACCTAATTCATATAATCACATAAACACGTATCAATTTCACAATCACTTTCTAATTATATCACATATCATACTACAAGGTGTTAAATCTCATAACACTTATAATCTTACTATAAGCTTCATACACTTTTATGTGTGATTGCTTATAAATGGGTATTTATCATAATTTCTCATCAATTCCATTTACCAACATCACAAGTATCACTCTTTGATGCATAATCACACACAATACATATCAATTACCCATTTATAGCAATCATCATATACATGGTCATGATTATAATTATTCAATTTTTCTCAAACACATGATCATGGGTGTTTTAACCAAACTAATATCATTTATGTATTGAACATACTATAATTAAGTGTATGAAACCTTAATTGAATCATTAGTCCACTAATTCATCAAAACCCCAAGACTAGGGTTTAACCTAATTCATGAAATTCATCAATTAAACACAAAAGGGAGGTTAATCATACCTCAAGAACACTAATTAGTAGCTAGCAACCTTAAGAAATCGAAACCCTAGTTTGAATTGCTTGATTTTCTTCCTTCTTGATTTCACTCAAAAGCTCAGTACGTGTTTTAGAAATATACAGTGTTTGGAATAAGCTGGAATAATACAGAACCTAGGTTTTTATACTGTTAATTTCATCTAAGCCCGTCAACTTATGGCACTTGTCACCTTATACCCCTCTACTAACTAATTCATTAAATGGCAAGTCCTATAAACATAAAATACTTTACACAGTTAGTCCTCCTAACTTAAACAGTTTAAATTATATATTTTAAGATTTAGAACTTACGAAATTTGGGGCGTTACAACTCTCCCCCACTTATTTAGGATTGTGTCCTCACAATCCATTCTTGGTATATAGCTGGATAATAACGAAGGATCTCCTCCTCGGGTTCCCATGTGAATTCTGAACCCTTGCGATGTTTCCATTGAACTTTGAACAATTTGATCTCTTTATTTCTCAGCTTCTTTATCTTTTCATCAAGAATCATCACTGGTTGTTCAACGTAATTCAACTGATCATTAATTTCAATTTCATCCAATGGCACGTAAGCGGCTTCATCAACCAAACACTTCCTTAAATAGGACACGTGAAAAGTAGAATGTATTCCAGCTAGTTCATTAGGTAGCTCGAGGCGATAAGCTACCTTTCCAACTTTTTCAAGAATCTTAAAGGGACCAATGTATCGAGGGCTCAATTTTCCCCGCTTTCTGAACCGAATGATACCCTTCCATGGAGATACTTTCAACATAACAAAATCTCCAACTTGGAATTCGATTGGACGCCTTCGGTTGTCAGCATAAGATTTTTGTCGATCTTGGGCTATTTTCAACCGTTCTCTGACCTGATCAATCTTTTCAGTCGTCTTCTGGACAATATCAGTACTACCCAGTTCTCGTTGCCCAATCTCATCCCAACATATTGGAGTTCTACATTTTCTGCCATATAACATTTGATAAGGAGGCATGCCAATACTCGCATGATAACTGTTATTATAAGAAAACTCAACCAACGGTAAGTGAGTATCCCAGCTACCACCGAAATCAATGGCACATGCCCTCAACATGTCTTCAAGCGTCTGGATGGTTCTTTCACTCTGCCCATCAGTCTGGGGATGATATGCAGTACTTAAATGAATACGAGTACCAATATCCTCTTGGAATTTGTTCCAGAATCTAGAAGTGAATCTACTATCTCGATCAGAGATAATAGAGATAGGCATACCATGTCGTGCCACAACTTCTTTAACATATAAATCAGCAAGTGCCTCTGAAGTATAAGTTTCCTTAATTGGCAAGAATAGAGCACTTTTTGTCAACCGATCAACAATCACCCAAATAGTGTCATGATGACGTTGAGTTTTGGGTAATTTAGTGATAAGGTCCATGGTAAGGTGCTCCCATTTCCAAACAGGTATGTCCAACGGTTTCATTTTACCAAATGGCTTTTGATGTTCTACTTTAACCTGCAAACACGTTAGACATTGTTCGACATATTTCACAATTTCACGCTTCATCCCAGGCCACCAATAATCAACTTTCAAATCATGGTACATTTTTGTTGCACCAGGATGAATGGAATATCTGGACTTGTGAGCTTCATCAAGTAACAGCTTTTTCAGCTCAGGTGAATTTGGAATCCATATCCTTCCATAACGTGTTTTTATCCCACGAGAATCATCAACAATGTTTGGAATTTGACCTTTAATACGTTCTGCTCTCCAAAGACCTTTTTGCCATGCCTTTTGTTGGACTTCCTTAATCTGGTCAAGTAAATCAGGAATGACAGTAATGCGAAGAGATTTAACAATTAAAGCATGATGCATCGCTTTTCGGCTGAGAGCATCAGCTACAACGTTAGCCTTTCCTGGATGATAAAGAATTTCACAGTCATAATCCTTTACCAAGTCAAGCCAACGTCGCTGTCTCATGTTAAGGTCACGCTGATCAAAGAAATATTTGAGGCTTTTGTGATCAGTGTAAATGGTACACTTCACACCATATAAATAATGCCTCCAGATTTTTAGAGCAAAGACAACCGCTGCCAGCTCCAAATCATGAGTTGGATATCCTTTTTCATGTTCTTTCAGTTGTCGAGAAGCATAAGCAATCACTTTACCCCTCTGCATCAGAACACAACCAAGACCATTTCGAGAAGCATCGCAGTAAACTACCATGTCATCAGTACCATCGGGAAGTACTAAGACAGGAGCTTGACTAAGCTTTAATTTCAAAGTACGGAAAGCTTGTTCAGCTGCATCATTCCATTCATATTTAATATTTTTACGAGTAAGCTTAGTGAGAGGAGTAGCAATCTTGGAGAAATCCTGGATAAACCGTCTGTAATAGCCAGCTAAACCCAGAAAACTTCTAACTTCTGTTGCATTGGTTGGAGGTTCCCATTTCATCACCGCCTCAACCTTTGCAGGATCAACCATAATACCTTGGTTATTAACAACATGACCCAGAAATTGTACCTCACGAAGCCAAAATTCACACTTGGAGAACTTGGCATAAAGTTTCTCATTTCTCAAAGTTTGTAATACCTGCCTTAAATGAACATTGTGATCGTCAGCAGATTTGGAATATATGAGAATATCATCTATAAATACAATTACAAACTTATCGAGCATAGGTCGGCACACTCGATTCATGAGATCCATAAAAGCGGCAGGAGCATTTGTCAGACCAAAAGGCATAACCACGAATTCATAATGGCCATACCTTGTCCTGAAAGCTGTTTTAGACACATCTTCTTCTCGAACTTTCAATTGGTGATAACCAGAACGTAAATCAATCTTCGAGAAGAAACTAGCACCTTGGAGTTGGTCAAACAAGTCATCAATCCTAGGCAAGGGATACCTATTCTTGATGGTAACCTTGTTCAATTTCCTATAATCGATGCACATTCTCATAGTGCCATCTTTCTTTTTAACAAATAGTATCGGTGCACCCCATGGTGAACTACTCGGACGAATAAAACCTTTATCAAGTAATTCTTGCAATTGTTTCATCAACTCTTGCATTTCAGAGGGGGCGAGTCTATAAGGTGTTTTAGCAATTGGTGTAGTTCCCGGTACTAATTCAATACGGAATTCGACTTGTCTATCGGGCGGAATGCCCGGTAGTTCGTCGGGAAAAACATCGGGGAACTCATTAACAATAGGAATTTCAGATAATTTGGGAGTTTGCTTTTGAGTATCAATCACATGTGCCAAAAAGGCCTGGCAACCATGTGATAAATGGCATTTAGCACGAGCAAAGGTACAAATTGGAATTGAAAGTTTTCTCTTTTCGCCATAAATATCTATCACTCCCCCACTTGATGAAGTAATACGAATAATCTTTTTCTCACACTGGATTATAGCATTATGTTTGCCTAACCAATCCATACCCACAACTACATCAAACTCACCCATTTGCATTGGAATTAAATTTATGAGAAAGGTTTCATTGTTAATCACTAATTGACACCCTCTATACACATTAGTCACAAAGATAATTCTATCATCAGCAACTTCCACATCTAGTGGAGCATCTAACTCAGTAAGAGGGATTGAGAAATATCGACAGAACTTTTCAGACACAAATGACCGTGAAGCTCCCGAATCAAACAGTATGTATGCAGGTTTAAGATTTACAAAGAAGGTACCTGTTAACACATCGGGGGCTCTTTGTGCTTCTTCTGCAGTAATTTGAAAGGAACGGTGTCTAGGCTTCGGTGGTTCCACCGTCTTCCTCTCAGTATTCTTGCGAGGAGCAGAAGAAGTAGGTTGAGATTTCAATTCAGGACAATCAGGTCGAATATGTCCTGGTTTCAGACAATGATGACAAACTTTGATTGGATTGGGACAATCTTTGCTAAAATGTCCCGGCCTTCCACAAGAAAAACAATTTAGAGTCCCGGCTTTACACTCCCCACGATGCCTTTTATGGCATATCTTGCATTCTGGGATTTCAGTTCGATCATCCTTTCTAAAACTTCCACCAGATCTAAACTTTTTGGATGGAGTAGAAGTGGATTCAGCTTTTCTTTTCGTGGAACTTTTCTCATCCTTCTTTAACTCCAGTTCTTGAAATCGAGCCTCGTCTACCATTTCAGAAAAAGTACTACATTTCTTTGGATTGACAAACTGTCGAATTTCTTTCTTCAGGATTGTATGAAAATGATCCATAAGTAATTTAGGATTTGCCATGTATTCTGGACAAAATTGGGCTCGATCCAGAAAATTTCCTACCAGCTCGTTTATCGACTCAGTCGTTTGTTCCATAGAAAGGAACTCACGACGAATTCTATTTAGATCAGCATCCTGCGAATAAGTTTCAACAAACATCTTTTTAAAATCTTCCCATGTCATCACTGTAATAGCTTCCTCTCCTAAAGTACGACATTGAACTTCCCACCAGAATTTAGCACGGGATTTAAGAAGATTAGAAGCATATCTCACTTTCAATCGGTTAGGGACTTCTGCCGTGGCAAATGCCCCTTCAACTTCAGATAACCACCTTTGACATTTAATTGGATCCATCTCACCTTGAAAATCTGGCGGGTTACAAACAGAAAAGTCTTTATAACTGAATTTACGATCTTCATCACGATTTTGAATCACCCTGCGAACAACAGGTGTTGGTGGTCATTCCTCATTTCTTTCACCACCAGGAGGTGGTCTTTCAAGATCAATTTCATTTTCATCATCTCGCCTTTGAAATTCATCAGCAACAGTTTCACGTATGGTTTCAGAAATACGGCCCAATAAGAGGGGAAGGGACGCCTCTTGAGCCTTTGCCACTTCTGCTGAAATTAAAGTTTTTAAATCGGTCAAAGATAACCTAGCATCATCTGCTAGAGGTCTTTGTCTATCATCATCACCTCCAGTTCTTACATTCTGGGCTTGGTCTCGTGGACGCGGCCCAAGTGTCAATTCTATTCCTTCTTGATCATTCATCTTATTACTGAAAGTAGACACAATATATTTAATACAAACATATTCATCAATAAAATGTCTACTTTGTAATTTAACTGCACCTAGTCACATAGCAGTCAACAATTATTACCAAGACTTTATCTTCTTAACACCCTGTGACTTCCTTGGCTCCATACAATTGCCATATGATAATTATTGTGGTGGCCAGTCACACGAATTATCATATCCCAGTTATATGTTTCCAAAGTTATCACAAGATATTTCGAGCCAAAAGTCTTAGAAATCAAATAACTAGATTAATCAAAACAGATAACAATTCAATATCATGCTCAACAATAATAATAATGGCTTAAGATCAAGTACCCACTAATGGTGGATACCCGAATCCCTTAAACCAAGCTCTGATACCAACTTGAAACACCCCGAAATTTAGAACATTTTTTTTTTTTTTCATTTCGTAAAGTCCTACGTTTTAATATGACATTTTAGACTTGTTGTATCATTCCCTAGATCAAATAAGGATTTAAATAAGAAAATGTTGAATTTATAAGAGATTCCCCAGGAATGACTCCCATTCCCTAGGAATGAAGCATGCTGTTAGAAATTTGAGTCGAATTCCCCAGGAATGACTCCCATTCCCCAGGAATGAAGCCTGCTGTCCATTTTACCATCTTCCGAAATTCGATCGTGCATATCTTGAAAATGACAAGTCCAATGACCATGAAAATTTGCAGGCACGTGTATTATGACTATATGAACATTTCCCAATTAACACTTTTCCAAATTTCATGTTTAACGAGAAAACGGATCGTTGACCACTTTATGGTCATTTTTGACCACTTCCGTTGACATACCAAATTCCAAACCAACAAACTTCAGACTTTGACACTTCTACTACCTTTTTAATACCACAATTGGGACCTAGTGCAATGTTTACATTCGTCATATCCTATTTACAACTCAACGTAGCCTTTTGACCCTGTAACACCCCCAAATTTAACGGTTTGCGGAAGCGATGTTTTGGGTGTTACTAATCAATAATCACAAGCACAAAGGATACAGTGAACGACTCTAAATGAGACGTTCGAAAAGTTAATACATTAATACATAAGTAGTTTCAAAATACAAGCTCGAGTTCAAGTAAATTCCTAGAGATTCTAATACATAACAGTAAGTACAAAAGTAATGCAATAAAATCTCCAAGCTTGTAATGCATGCGACTCGAGCTAAGTAAGCCTATCCTGCTGGGCATCCCTACTGATGCTGTGTACCTGAGAAGCATTACTAAAACGGTCAACCAAAAAGGTTGGTGAATCTCACAGGTTTGTAAATAAGTAAACAGTTTGAACACACAATTAGTATTTGTAAATCATAGCCAGCCAATAATTAATGATCACAGGATATGCTCATCATTAACTTAAGTTTTAATAAGTGGGTGGTTGCAGTTTATGCAAACCGTTTGATACAATCGCCATGAGCCACCATAGTTGAAGCTTAACGTATAGTAAATATAGGTACCCCCTCATGAATGTAATCCAAAACATTCATACGGAACGAGTAAGAAACGCCCGTTTCTACAGGAACGGTTCGTGGTAGTGCGTGCTACCCCGGGCGGGGATTGTCAGTCCCATATGGATCCATATACTAAAACTCGCGCTTATCACATAACTAACAACTATGATTCAGGAGGATTTCATTGGATTAGTAAAACTCATGCAATTGGCGTATCGTTAACCTCGTACAGTAAGTAAATCATGGCAGCAAGTAAGTTTTGTGTGTTCATGTAAAAACAGTAATGCATCTCACCCCTGAGTATAAAACAGTAAAGTAGGGGCTGTAAGACTCACCTGAGTCTGGCAGACAATGCAGTAAGTAAGCAAGTAGTATTCCCGTACTAGCAACCCTTAGCGTCCTAATACGCGCAAGGTTTAGTAAGTAAATGGAATACTTGTAAAGTATCCATGCTAGTTGTCCACTTAACTAGGAAATGTCCATTTGTTTGTTTGTAAGTTTGTAATTGTTTGTAAATCGTAGTTTGTATAAAAGTTGTACGGTTCGTTTGTTATCGGTGTATAATAATAATTCCATCCATTATTATTATGTATTCATAGTAGTTGTACAGTTGTAAAGTATACTCGTATGATCGTTTGTTTGTATTACAACATGTATCGTTTGTGTACGTTCCAATGGGCTTAGTCCCCAAAGGGTACGAGTAAAACCTCGTAAGTATTCGTATGTAAGTTCGTATCAGTTAACGTGTAATCCAGCACGTAACTAGTGGGTGAACTTGTAAGTTCATATCGGGTGCAATCCCGTGTAGTTGTACAAGTGTAAGTTTGTTGGAGTGTAGTCTCCTAAGTAATTCCAGGTGCGTGTGTGAGTGAAATCTCACGTTCAATTTAAGTATAATGGTGTACGTATTCGAGTATTGTTGTATACTTCCAAAAGTATAGTATTTTCATGTATAAATCGTATCGTATTTGATTCCGTATTTGAAAAGTGATTCCAACACTTAGAATATATTTTGTTTTCTGATCTGGGCTATCTGCGACACAAGACTTGTGTCGCAGACCATATGCGACATAAGGTCTGTGTCGTAAGGATTGGTTTCTGATTTAGTGTTTATGCGACACAATGATTGTGTCGCAGACAAGGGTACGACACAACGGTACGACATAGTCGTTGTGTCGCAATCAAGCGATAGGTAAACTTTGTGTCGTAAATGATACAACATAACGTGCGACATAAGAGTTGTGTCGCATACATTGCGACATAATATACGACATAGCATGCGACATAGGTGTTGTGTCGCATGAACTTTTGGTCCGATGCGACACAAAGGTCTGTTTATGATTTTGGCTCGGTTTTGGGGTCAAACGTTCGAGTCTTGACCTGAGGCTTTTATCTAAGTTATATTATGGCAAAATAACACTTAACAACTTATATTTACGTTCTAGAGGTTCTCGAGGTGTCGGTTTTTATGAAATTACCAAAACAGTCCCCGGGTTAAGGTTTTCCAGATTTTGTCTTAACGAAACCCTCGTTTTCTCTAACGGTTAGTCCGAATAAAGTCCCGCAAAAATTACCAACTGTTCTCCTATGTCTCTAGATCATTTCTTTATTTTCCCGAGAACTTTAGTGTCCATCTACTATTTTTAACAAAAATTAAGAAATGATATATACAAATTCCGGCCAAAACAGTGATATGTCCGAAGATCAAGTAATAGCCGATAATGGGTGTATTTCTGGAGGTAGCTAAAGAAGAACTTTTTGTTTACGACGAAAATACCAAACTTTTCCAAGTGGTCTCACCCGTTTATTTAGTCTACAACTCGAGTTATGGTTGTTTTCGTGAGGTCGTTTTTCTGGGCAGAAAACTGTGTACATATATATGTTTACAAAAACGTGTTTCAAGTTTAGATTTGGACATCTCTTTGTTAAGCAAGCAACTAAACATGTTAATAAACATTATAGAAACATAACCAAGAAAAGTTTGAGGTCCTTACTAGTCGTATGAGCAAACGAGAAAGATGGATGTGTAGGGCTCGGTGAGGTGCACGTTTTCTTCCAAATGACCCTAGCAATCCAAGGATTTGTTGTGGTGTTTTTGTGTGATCTAAGGGTGTGTTTTGGGCTGCTAAAATCGCAGCAAAGAGAGAGAGAGAGAGTTGAGGGAATTTGGTTGAGTGAAGAGTGTGAAATGGATGAAAGAGTATGGTGTGTTGTTGAGTGTGTAAGTTTACCAAAGAAAAAGGAGGGCATGATCCTCCATATGGCTGCAGATTTTCGTGGGTCCCACCCACAAGAGGGTGTCTAAATCTTGTTCTCAAAGTTACGTTAAGACCCGTGCTCGTTTACCCGATCGTTTTGCGTTTTAATTAATCGTATAACGTTTTATACATTACGTTTTGTTAACGATTTAAAATACGATATTTTAAGTAAATGTTTCACTCAAATAATATATTTTAAGAATCTAAAATAATATTCGAGATTTCGTTTAGTCATCGGGCGCGTTTCGTGTACTTTCGTCGCGTAAAGTTACGTTTTAACAAAACGTATAATCGTGCAATATATTTTCGTAATATATTAAAGTAAATAATGTTTGTTTGGATAAATCCACATTATTCTAAAAGTTTGTCACCAACGTCCATATTTTGTACAATTGTAGTTTTATACGATATTTGTACGAATCGTATACGCGTATATATATACATACATTCCATCCATATACATATATATAATAAATAATGTATATAATCCTATTTCATATTATATACAAGTAATAAACACGTAATTAGGAAAATTTTAAATTTTCCCTAAATTTCGGGGTTGTTACATTCTCCCCTTGTTATGAAAATTTCGTCCCGAAATTTGTTCGAAGTAGTAATGGGTAGTAGGGTAGGTCCTACAGTGTTCGAAATCAAAAAAAAATTTTCAGGTGGTAACGTACCCTAATTTTTGTTGTCTGGAGGTAGTGGGCATTGGGCCTTGAGATGGCCAGCACTCCCACAGTTGAAGCAGAGTTTCACCTTAGGAGGGTTCGTACTTTTAGGGTCGGCCTTGCATCGACCGGTGGGTGTGGTACAAGGGTTATCATGATGTCGAGTGCATCGAGCACAGTAAGGTCTATTTCCCCTGTAAACTTTCACCCTCTTTGCTGGAGGTGGTGCACAGTCAGTGTCGGTCTCCTTTTCAGTAGGATCACTTCGTGAAGTTGGTGGTGGAGTAGGGTTTTCTAAGGCTGTCAAACGTAGCTCGTACTCACGCATACGCAGGTCGTTTTGGAAAGCAATTCGTCGCAGGTCATCAATGTCCTCCCGTGCTTCAGTCAGTTGTTTTAGCAGTGAATCAATAGTTTGGTTTAGGTGGCTGACTGATTCAGTAGCCAGGGTTTCATCAACTGGTGCTTTTGCAGCAGTTAGAGCAGCAGGAGGGGCAGGTGCTGCTGCTGATTCAGCGGAGTGTTCTGTATCACACTCGAGTTCGAGGAGGTAAGGAAACATCTTCGGTTCCTCACTGAGCAGTTCATTTTGCAGTGTAGGGTTGTTGACGGAGTGAGTTGTCATTTCCTACGAAATAAGTGTTCTATTTAAGAATTTGCCTCAAGTAAGTGAAGTTATATTAATTTATCTGTTTAAAGTAACGAATAGCATACGAGCTCCCGGTCTCAACCAGTGTGAGATAATTGGGAAGGGAGTTTGGGTTACTGTATCTAAAGTGTAAGGCAAATTGTATTGTCGGGATTTAAGTAGTCGGTCGTTTCCTAATCCTATTGTGTACTTAGGATCAAAGAAAACACTCAGAATAAAATACAGTTATACATAAGTCATTAAGCGAGAGATTTATGGGAAAGCAGATTCGGGTGGTCAAAGAATAAGCGTACCCGGGTTGAGTAAATCACAGAGTCTTGGATTTGGGTCATCCTCCCTAGCATTGATTACATACGCTCTACTCCTTGTATTGTTGGTTCGGGGTTTCAGTTTAGGGCAATCCTTCCTGAAGTGCCCGGTACCGTTGCACTCATAGCAGGTTTTGGGTGCAGAAGTATCAGTACTAGTGAGGTTGGTTCGGCAGTCTTGGGCCAGGTGCCCGAATTTCTTGCACTTAGTGCAGGGACAGGAGCCGTTATGATGACGACTACATTTGGAGCAGTAAGGCTTGCTCCCCTTGTAAGCCTTTGAGTCATTGGCATTGACAGTTGCAGGCTTTTTGTCAGAGGTAGAGTTGGATGAGTGAGGACTCACTTCCCATTTACGTTTGTTATTCGCAGGTGGGGTCGAAGTCGAGCCACGGCGAACAGAATTTGCCGTTAACTCATGAGCCATACGAATGGCGCTTTGAATGGTTCCCGGCTTGGACGAAGTAACTAAATCCTGTAGTCGCTCCGGGAGTCCATCAACGTACTTTTCGATCCTCTTGTATTCAGGATCAACCATGGATGGGCACAAAAGTGCCAGCTGGTGAAAGCGGTTGGTGTATCCGGTTATGTCATCACCCTGCATCTTGTGATTCCAGAATTCCATTTCTAGCTGTTTCAGCTCATCTCTTGGGCAGTACTCGCCCCTCAGCATAAGTTTCAGTTCATCCCACTGTATTTTGTAAGCCTCAGCAACGCTCACCGTCTGTGCATATGTGTTCCACCAAGTAAGGGCGATGTCAGAAAAGGTACTGGTGGCGAACTTGACTTTATCCTCTTCCTTGCAGTTGCAGATGAGGAACACTGATTCAATTTTCTCGGTCCAACGAATCAGACCAATCGCTCCTTCAGTTCCTGCAAAGTTCAGCGGCTTGCAGTTATGGAAATCCTTGTAGGTGCAGGTTTTGGGTTGGGGTCCGTTGTTAGCGGTATCTTCGCTACCAGGTGCTGAAGTCCGGGTAGCTAGAGCTTGAGCCACACTACGGGCAATTAGGCCCGCGACTTCGGCTTCAGTAAGCATGATTTGTCGTCGAGGAGGCATGTTCCTTGAAACAATAATAAAGAACATGTGAGGATTTGAATAAGAATTATGACGGTGGTGATTTAGTAAGTTCAAAGAAATTTCGTCAAGGATTGTAATTTGTTTAAAGTTTATACAATTTCGAAATTTTGAAAATTTTATAAAACATTTTGTAAGGAATTTTGTAACATGTTTGATAAAAATACATTTGTTATAAAACTTTGATAGTAAAAGTCGATTGTATAATTTGAAATCTGACGGAGACTTGAGTTGAAAATGATTTTTAGTATTATATGTCTATCGGTGCGGTGGGGTACGTTGTAGAATGTTATAAACGTCGAATTAGGTAAGAATAGCAAATGGAAACAAGGTCTCGATCTTTTTATCGAAGAACGTTCAAGTAACTATGGTTGTCAGTTATAACGGTGTAGAAGTCTTCGGACGTAAGCCGGTAGTCGTGAATTCGTAAAAGGTCGAATAAGGACGAAACGACGAGAATCGAGTTGTCGTTTGTTTGATAAAATTTGAAAGTGAATTTCGTAGTAGTCGAGAGAGAGTATCGTATCGGGGAAAGAGGCCTATGTATATATATATATAACACATAACCGCCTAGTGTGTCTAGCACAATCAAGTAAAAGTCCCGGTTCTCTCGAGGTCAGAGTCAGCTAATGCATTCCGTTTCAACATAACCCCTTTCAGAACTCACATCATCTTCATTTAATTGTACATAGTTGATCAGGCTATGTTAAATTAAACTCGTATGCTGTAATTCCTGAACCAGTTATACCTAATGAGGAATACTGCCTAACGGTCATAGTCTAGGCCCACTAAATGCAACCTAGTTCACTATAACCTTAGGCTCTGATACCAATCTGTAACACCCCCAAATTTAACGGTTTGCGGAAGCGATGTTTTGGGTGTTACTAATCAATAATCACAAGCACAAAGGATACAGTGAACGACTCTAAATGAGACGTTCGAAAAGTTAATACATTAATACATAAGTAGTTTCAAAATACAAGCTCGAGTTCAAGTAAATTCCTAGAGATTCTAATACATAACAGTAAGTACAAAAGTAATGCAATAAAATCTCCAAGCTTGTAATGCATGCGACTCGAGCTAAGTAAGCCTATCCTGCTGGGCATCCCTACTGATGCTGTGTACCTGAGAAGCATTACTAAAACGGTCAACCAAAAAGGTTGGTGAATCTCACAGGTTTGTAAATAAGTAAACAGTTTGAACACACAATTAGTATTTGTAAATCATAGCCAGCCAATAATTAATGATCACAGGATATGCTCATCATTAACTTAAGTTTTAATAAGTGGGTGGTTGCAGTTTATGCAAACCGTTTGATACAATCGCCATGAGCCACCATAGTTGAAGCTTAACGTATAGTAAATATAGGTACCCCCTCATGAATGTAATCCAAAACATTCATACGGAACGAGTAAGAAACGCCCGTTTCTACAGGAACGGTTCGTGGTAGTGCGTGCTACCCCGGGCGGGGATTGTCAGTCCCATATGGATCCATATACTAAAACTCGCGCTTATCACATAACTAACAACTATGATTCAGGAGGATTTCATTGGATTAGTCGTAAAACTCATGCAATTGGCGTATCGTTAACCTCGTACAGTAAGTAAATCATGGCAGCAAGTAAGTTTTGTGTGTTCATGTAAAAACAGTAATGCATCTCACCCCTGAGTATAAAACAGTAAAGTAGGGGCTGTAAGACTCACCTGAGTCTGGCAGACAATGCAGTAAGTAAGCAAGTAGTATTCCCGTACTAGCAACCCTTAGCGTCCTAATACGCGCAAGGTTTAGTAAGTAAATGGAATACTTGTAAAGTATCCATGCTAGTTGTCCACTTAACTAGGAAATGTCCATTTGTTTGTTTGTAAGTTTGTAATTGTTTGTAAATCGTAGTTTGTATAAAAGTTGTACGGTTCGTTTGTTATCGGTGTATAATAATAATTCCATCCATTATTATTATGTATTCATAGTAGTTGTACAGTTGTAAAGTATACTCGTATGATCGTTTGTTTGTATTACAACATGTATCGTTTGTGTACGTTCCAATGGGCTTAGTCCCCAAAGGGTACGAGTAAAACCTCGTAAGTATTCGTATGTAAGTTCGTATCAGTTAACGTGTAATCCAGCACGTAACTAGTGGGTGAACTTGTAAGTTCATATCGGGTGCAATCCCGTGTAGTTGTACAAGTGTAAGTTTGTTGGAGTGTAGTCTCCTAAGTAATTCCAGGTGCGTGTGTGAGTGAAATCTCACGTTCAATTTAAGTATAATGGTGTACGTATTCGAGTATTGTTGTATACTTCCAAAAGTATAGTATTTTCATGTATAAATCGTATCGTATTTGATTCCGTATTTGAAAAGTGATTCCAACACTTAGAATATATTTTGTTTTCTGATCTGGACTATCTGCGACACAAGACTTGTGTCGCAGACCATATGCGACATAAGGTCTGTGTCGTAAGGATTGGTTTCTGATTTAGTGTTTATGCGACACAATGATTGTGTCGCAGACAAGGGTACGACACAACGGTACGACATAGTCGTTGTGTCGCAATCAAGCGATAGGTAAACTTTGTGTCGTAAATGATACAACATAACGTGCGACATAAGAGTTGTGTCGCATACATTGCGACATAATATACGACATAGCATGCGACATAGGTGTTGTGTCGCATGAACTTTTGGTCCGATGCGACACAAAGGTCTGTTTATGATTTTGGCTCGGTTTTGGGGTCAAACGTTCGAGTCTTGACCTGAGGCTTTTATCTAAGTTATATTATGGCAAAATAACACTTAACAACTTATATTTACGTTCTAGAGGTTCTCGAGGTGTCGGTTTTTATGAAATTACCAAAACAGTCCCCGGGTTAAGGTTTTCCAGATTTTGTCTTAACGAAACCCTCGTTTTCTCTAACGGTTAGTCCGAATAAAGTCCCGCAAAAATTACCAACTGTTCTCCTATGTCTCTAGATCATTTCTTTATTTTCCCGAGAACTTTAGTGTCCATCTACTATTTTTAACAAAAATTAAGAAATGATATATACAAATTCCGGCCAAAACAGTGATATGTCCGAAGATCAAGTAATAGCCGATAATGGGTGTATTTCTGGAGGTAGCTAAAGAAGAACTTTTTGTTTACGACGAAAATACCAAACTTTTCCAAGTGGTCTCACCCGTTTATTTAGTCTACAACTCGAGTTATGGTTGTTTTCGTGAGGTCGTTTTTCTGGGCAGAAAACTGTGTACATATATATGTTTACAAAAACGTGTTTCAAGTTTAGATTTGGACATCTCTTTGTTAAGCAAGCAACTAAACATGTTAATAAACATTATAGAAACATAACCAAGAAAAGTTTGAGGTCCTTACTAGTCGTATGAGCAAACGAGAAAGATGGATGTGTAGGGCTCGGTGAGGTGCACGTTTTCTTCCAAATGACCCTAGCAATCCAAGGATTTGTTGTGGTGTTTTTGTGTGATCTAAGGGTGTGTTTTGGGCTGCTAAAATCGCAGCAAAGAGAGAGAGAGAGAGTTGAGGGAATTTGGTTGAGTGAAGAGTGTGAAATGGATGAAAGAGTATGGTGTGTTGTTGAGTGTGTAAGTTTACCAAAGAAAAAGGAGGGCATGATCCTCCATATGGCTGCAGATTTTCGTGGGTCCCACCCACAAGAGGGTGTCTAAATCTTGTTCTCAAAGTTACGTTAAGACCCGTGCTCGTTTACCCGATCGTTTTGCGTTTTAATTAATCGTATAACGTTTTATACATTACGTTTTGTTAACGATTTAAAATACGATATTTTAAGTAAATGTTTCACTCAAATAATATATTTTAAGAATCTAAAATAATATTCGAGATTTCGTTTAGTCATCGGGCGCGTTTCGTGTACTTTCGTCGCGTAAAGTTACGTTTTAACAAAACGTATAATCGTGCAATATATTTTCGTAATATATTAAAGTAAATAATGTTTGTTTGGATAAATCCACATTATTCTAAAAGTTTGTCACCAACGTCCATATTTTGTACAATTGTAGTTTTATACGATATTTGTACGAATCGTGTACGCGTATATATATACATACATTCCATCCATATACATATATATAATAAATAATGTATATAATCCTATTTCATATTATATACAAGTAATAAACACGTAATTAGGAAAATTTTAAATTTTCCCTAAATTTCGGGGTTGTTACAGACCCGTTAGTGACCCATTTGGGCACTTTGAAGACCCGTTTGGGTCTTTACCCAAATAACCACTATTCTAACACCCAAATCACATTTCTTTGACTATTCTAAGTCAACTCATGCCACTTTCACTATCAATACTTCAACTTAACTATTAACATCAAATTTCCATAAACCATTATATTCACATTATATTCATCTATTATACAATAACATCATCTCCAAAACTATCAATGAGTATACCAACTCATTGACTAATTTGACTTCCACACTTCAACATGTTTGACTTTCAACATTAGGTGTCAAAACTAAGTTTTCTTAAACAAAAGGGGTGATTACATATCGAGAGCATGATTCAAAAGATTAGCTTGTTACCGATAACTTAACAAGCTCCACCGCTAGCATCATTCGGGCCTTTTACCCGGATCCCTCTGGGTCCCACTTGGCTCACCTAAAACACATAAACATAATAGAGTAAGCATAAAGCTTAGTAAGAAATGGGCTATTAATGATAATCAATATCATTTCACAACATACGTATATTAAGGATCCATAATATCATATGCTAATTCCCGCAAGAATTAACATCTTCGGGCCTACACCCCGGTATATAATCATAACACATCAAGTAAATGACATATCCATTACCGGTCCTTCCAAGTAAATGGAACAAGCATTACTTGAAGAAAGATAGCATCATCCATTAACTTACCTTGTGATAGCCCACACGAATAATTACTTGTAACACCTTGAACATGTTTATCACCTAATTCATATAATCACATAAACACGTATCAATTTCACAATCACTTTCTAATTATATCACATATCATACTACAAGGTGTTAAATCTCATAACACTTATAATCTTACTATAAGCTTCATACACTTTTATGTGTGATTGCTTATAAATGGGTATTTATCATAATTTCTCATCAATTCCATTTACCAACATCACAAGTATCACTCTTTGATGCATAATCACACACAATACATATCAATTACCCATTTATAGCAATCATCATATACATGGTCATGATTATAATTATTCAATTTTTCTCAAACACATGATCATGGGTGTTTTAACCAAACTAATATCATTTATGTATTGAACATACTATAATTAAGTGTATGAAACCTTAATTGAATCATTAGTCCACTAATTCATCAAAACCCCAAGACTAGGGTTTAACCTAATTCATGAAATTCATCAATTAAACACAAAAGGGAGGTTAATCATACCTCAAGAACACTAATTAGTAGCTAGCAACCTTAAGAAATCGAAACCCTAGTTTGAATTGCTTGATTTTCTTCCTTCTTGATTTCACTCAAAAGCTCAGTACGTGTTTTAGAAATATACAGTGTTTGGAATAAGCTGGAATAATACAGAACCTAGGTTTTTATACTGTTAATTTCATCTAAGCCCGTCAACTTATGGCACTTGTCACCTTATACCCCTCTACTAACTAATTCATTAAATGGCAAGTCCTATAAACATAAAATACTTTACACAGTTAGTCCTCCTAACTTAAACAGTTTAAATTATATATTTTAAGATTTAGAACTTACGAAATTTGGGGCGTTACACGAAGAGTGATTTACAATAAACAAATCAAAGCGAGAGCGATTATTGAAGGGTTTTGAAAATTTTGAAAGCGTAATTGAAAAAGTGAAGTATTTGAGTTTTTATATGATGACAGTGCCAAGCCCTAAAAATAGAACTAACAGTGGCACTGCTGGTTATACCCAACAGGGGCACAATTTACAAACAAACCCAACAGGGGTACCTCACTTGGTCAATTATAGTCAACCCTTCCTAACCATCTAACAAAGCTAGCAGCGGCTGATAGTCTAGCAGGGGCATCCGACAAAGGAAACTCCAACTTAGAACTAACAGGGGCATAAACTTGGCTTAATTAGACAACAATTTTTTTTTTTTTTTTTTTTTTTTTTTTATTTATTTATTTTTTTTTTTTTTATTATTATTTTTTTTTTATTATTATTTTTTTTAACCAAAAGATAAGAAGAAACAAATAAAACATTAATCTCCAGCTCAAGTGATGTCTCTTGACAGTGGCTGAATCCTGCAATATTAAACTAAGAAAAACAACTAGCAGGGGTTAATTTACACAAATATACAGCAGGGGTTTAAAATACATTGACAGTGGCAAAAGTAAACTAACAGTGGCACCAACTGTTATCATGATGAAGCTAACAGTGGCAACACCTGACCCTGTCACATACAATATACTTTACCCCTGTTAGTATCAAATCCAGACCAAAACACTACGTGAGATTGATCATACCAATATTAGTTATCAAAAATGTAAATCTTCCTACATCAAATGCTTTTGTAAAAAGATCTGCAAGTTGATTATCAGTATGAATTTTAAAAATATGAATCAATCTTTTATCATAACAATCTCGTATAAAATGATATCTGATCTCAATGTGTTTGGTTTTTGAATGCTTAACTGGATTCTGAATGATACTAATAGCAGAAGTATTATCAATATAAATAGGAGTGTTCATGAAAGTCAAACCATAATCCAACATTTGATTCTGAATCCAAAGAACCTGTGCACAGCAACTTGATGCTGCAACATATTCTGCTTCTGCTGTAGATGTGGAAACTGTGGTCTGCTTTTTACATTGCCATGACACTAATCTAATTTCCAAGAAATTGACATCCTCCACTTGTTGATTTTCTATCCATGTTCTCACCACCATAGTCACTATCTGTGAAAGCCTTAAGCTCAAAATCTGATCCTTTAGCATACCAAAGTCCCAAATCTGGTTGACCTTTCAAGTATCTAAAGATCCGTTTCACAGCATACATGTGTGACTGCTTTGGATTGGTTTGATACCTAGCACAAAGACACACTGCAAACATAATATCAGGTCTAGATGAAGTTAAATACATCAAAGAACCAATCATTGACCTGTACAAGTGAACATCTACTTCCTCTCCATCAGAATCAGAATTAAGATGTTTGTGTGCCTCCATTGGAGTGCTAGCTATCTTCACATCTTTATAACCAAATTTATTCAAAATATCCTGCACATACTTCCCTTGGTTAATAAAGATTCCATCTGACTTTTGTTTAACCTGCAATCCTAAAAAGAAAGTGAGTTCACCCATTGAACTCATCTTGAATTTCTTATGCATTAAACTCTCAAACTCTTTACACAAAGAATCCCTGGTTGACCCAAAAATGATATCATCAACATAAACCTGTACCAACAATATATCTCTCTGAACCCTCTTGGTAAACAAAGTCATGTCAATAGTACCTCTCTTGAATCCATTATTGAGAAGATACTCAGATAGAGTATCATACCAAGCTCTTGGTGCTTGATGTAGCCCATACAAAGCTTTCTTCAATCTGCACACTCTATCTGGATATGTTGGATCTTCAAACCCTGGTGGTTGGCATATATACACCTCATCATCAATTAGACCATGAAGAAAAGCACTCTTCACATCCATTTGATAAACTTTGAAATCCTGATAAGATGCATAAGCTAAAAATAACCTAATAGCTTCTATTCTAGCAACAGGAGCAAAGACATCATCATAATCTATGCCGTCTTCCTGTGTATACCCCTGTGCTACCAACCTTGCTTTATTCTTTACCACTATACCTCTTTCATCTCTCTTGTTCTTGAAGATCCATCTTGTGCCTATAGCTTTCTTTCCTTTTGGTAAATCAACCAAATCCCATACATTTTGCAGTTTGAACTGCAACAATTCTTCTTGCATTGATTCTATCCAACTTGGATCTTTGAGAGCTTCCACTGCCTTCTTTGGTTCCATCTGAGAAAGAAAACAAACATATAATGAAGTATGTAAATCTTCTTCTCTTACCTTTGACTGCTGTCTGGTCAGGACAGATGAATCAATATCACCAATGACCAAATCCAAAGAATGATCTTTGTGAACCAGATACTTAGATGTTGATGTATCAAGCAGTTCTCTTTCCAAATTAGGACCCAAAAGATTATCCATCTCTGATTCTGAGTAAGAATCTCTTTCTTCTCTTTCTTTTGAAGGCCTTGGAGTTGCTTCAGAATCTGACAAAGAAGTCCTTTCCAAAACTTGAAATGGAGGACTCTGTTCAAAATACTTTGGAGATTCAGGATCTCCTTCTGAATCATGCTCTGAAACTGGATGAGAACCCTTTGAAATAAATGGTTGATGATCTGATGGAATTGAACCATCTTCATCCTTTGAACCATTTTTGCTACTTGACCCACTTGAATCATCTGAAGGTTCATCGTGCTCTGACTGGAATGCTTCTGGTGGATCTGGAGACCAAATAGGAAACAATACATACTGCAAGTCATCCTTTTTAGTCTGACTTGTGCTTGAAGGCCCATCTTTACCTGCATCATTACCTGCATCTGTGCCTGCACTAATAGACAAATCTGGATATCTAAAAGCATGAGTTAGTGCATCAATATCAAACAAAACTTCTGGACCTTTTCCTTCTACATTAGATGTATTTTCATTAAAGGTCACATCCATGGTCTCATCTATGATCCTAGTCCTTTTATTAAATACTCTATAAGCCTTGCTTTGAATAGAGTATCCAACAAATACACCCTCATCTACCTTACTCTGAAACTTACCAAGATGATCTCTGGTATTTAAGACAGTACAAGGACATCCAAATGGTTTTAAAAAGCTAACCAAAGGTTTTCTCTTAAAGAATAACTCATAGGGTGTCTTGTTATGAGGTTTAATAATCAAAATCCTATTCAAAACATAACAAGCAGTGCTGACTGCCTCTGCCCAAAAGGACATTGGAAGTTTAGCATCTGCTAGCATGCTTCTAGCAGCCTCAATTAGTGTCCTATTCCTTCTCTCAGCTACTCCATTTTGTTGTGGAGTCCTAGGTGCACTAAACTGTCTTTCTATACCTTTATCCTCATAGAACTTATTCATCTCATGATTCTTAAATTCTGTCCCATTATCACACCTGATGATCTTAACCTTTTGATTAGTTGAATTCTCAATCCTAGTTATGAATGATCTAAGTATTTCACCTGTCTCATCCTTAGTCCTAAGAAAGAATACCCAACTCATTCTAGAATAATCATCAGTTATTACCAAACAGTAAGATTTCTTCCCTTGACTAGCTACATTGGTCGGGCCAAACAAATCCATATGTAACAGGTGTAAGGGAGTGGTATTGGAATTCACAAGCTTGGTCTTATAAGAGGTCTTGTGTTGCTTGCCTTTGAGACATGCTACACAGTGGTCACTACATTCAAATAACTTTTCAGGTAAGCCTCTCACTAGCTTATTCCTAACAAGTTTATTCATGGTCTTGAAATTCAAGTGACACATCCTCCTATGCCATAGTTCAGATTCAGAAACAGTAGCTTTAGAAATGAGACAGTTAACATTTTAAGATTCCATCTTGTTTAAATCACTACAGTATACATTATCCTTTCTTGGAACTCTCATTAAAATTTTATCTTCAGGTATTTTGAGTTTTTCAGAAAGTATAAGGCATTCTGTGTCAGTGAAATATACAGGATTTTGCTTATCTGTGATTTGACTCACACTAAGCAAATTGTATCTCAATTGCTCAACATAATAAACATCATTGAAAGTGAGCTTACTGCTTTTTATCTTACCTTTTCCAGTGATCTTACCTCCTTTAGGATTGCTGCCAAATGCTACATCTCCTCCATTAAATGCTTTGAAGTCCTGCAGCTTTGCCCTATCTCCAGTCATGTGCCTTGAGCAGCCAGAATCAATATGCCATAAGCTCTTTGGCTTGCCCTGCACATATAAAAAGAGAAAATATTAGTTTCTCTTGGGAACCCAAACCAATTTGGTTTTGGGTTTCCCATGAGCATTCTTGACATCAACCCTTTTAAAGGTGATTGATCTCAATGCTCCATTGATTTTGGATACATTTGATGTAGATGCATTCTTATGTTTCCAAAAACAATCTGTTTTAGACCTGACAGGGGTTAATGGTCTGACAGTGGTTACCTTCAAATTTGTATTTATTACCCTAGCAGTGGTAGCTTTACTTGGTATAAACATTCTTTTGGAATGTTTAATACCAGCAGAGGTACCATGCCTGACAGTGGTCAAACCCTCCCATGTTATTGTCTTGCCTCTGTTAGCCTTTGACAGTGGCACTGCTGCAGCATTAACAGGGGCTGCAACTTTGCCTCTGCTAGGCTTATTTCTCAACATTTGTCCTGTACCACTGTTCCCATTATTTTTAGGATTATAGTAACAGTCTCGTTGAAGATGATTATACCTACCACAAATAAAACATGATTTTCTTTTTACACATTCAAACCCATTACCCAGCCTTTGTGAAACCAATTGGTTCCAATTTCTCTGATTACCCCTGGGAATGGATTTATTTACATCATTTGCAGAATTTAAATCAGACCTGTTTGATTTACATGCACACTTTTCACATTCAGATTTATCTTTTGACTTATCTTTTGATTCAAGATTGACTCTTTTGTGCACATAACCTAGACCAGATCTAGATTTATTGGATTTTCTAACTTGATCTAACTGAGCCTTTGCCTTCTCAACAAACATCTTTTTACCCTCTTCTAGTTTAGTACTATTTAGTTCAGAAACTAGACCAGTAATAGGCTTAACACAATCATCCACAGAATTACCACTAGATGAGCTATCACTATCACTCTCATCTTCCTCAGTCCAATCAGATACCTCAACTTTATCAAAATTCACATTATCAGCACAATTAACAACTGGATCTACCTTTTTAACCTCCTCAGACACACCTATCTTAAGTTTTTCTAAGTCAAACTCAAGTTTAGATGGGAAGTAAGTATGATTATAAGGTGGGGGTACAGCATTAAGGTTGTAACCTAATCCAAGTTTTAATTTATCATGAATTTGAGACTTGATTAAGTTTTGAACACCTTTTGAAGCATTTTCCAATTCATCAACTTTCAATTTTATTGACTCTTTATCAGAAATTGCCTCAGCCAACTTTGCACTTAGCATATCAACTTTTGTTTGTAAAGCTTTCTTTTCCCAATTCAGATATTTAATATCTAAGTGAAATTGTGATTCATTCTTTTCAAAAGCTTTTATCTGTCTTTCTAAGTTTTCAATAGCTAAAGTTGAATGTTGACTCTTTTCTACACAAGCTTTTAATTCATTACACACAACCATATTATGATCCCTATAAAATTTAACCATTTTCTTACATGCAGGAGAACATAATTTAGATTGTACCTCATATGGAATGTCTGAAGGCTCTGGTTCTTCTGTGACAGCCATCAAAGCTTGATTCTGAACTACAAGCTCTTCTTGGTCACTCCAGTCAAATCCTCCCATCCCATCTTGTGCAACCAATGAATCAGAAGTGATGTTCTGAACAGGTACCAATCTTCTTTGTGGAGCAGAACTATTTCTCATAATACCATTCTGAGATCCTCCAGCCTGTGTGCTCTTGCATTCTCTAGCAAAGTGTCCCATCTTGTGACAGTTGAAACACTCCACCTTGCTCTTGTCAAATCCAGCTACACCATCTCTCTTGTAAGTGAAGTTTCTGTTCCCAGACCTCTGCATAAACCTTTTTGCCCGGATAGTAATCATAGCCATCTGCCATCTCAAATCCATCTCTTCAAGATCTTCTTCATTAACCTGTTCCAAATCCTCTGTTGTTAATGATGAATTAACATGACTTGCAAAGAAGGCTTCCAAGATATTATCATTAGCACCAGATGTGCTACAGCTACCAGATTCACCAACAGACACAAAAGCAGCATTGTTAGAGCTACCATTGGACTGTTTCAGAGCCATCACCTCAGGCTCAAAGTTCCTCAGATCATTATATAGATCTTCAATCTCCTTTTCTTCAAGATCTGCACTTTGTCTAAGTCCCACAGTATACATATTCCAATATGTGCCTAATGATCTTAGAAACTTTCTATTCAAATCATCCTTATCAACCTTAACATTGTGATTCTCAAGATCACCCACAAGCTTTTGAAATCTATCAAAAGTCTGAGTCAAAGTTTCAGACTTTACACCTGCAAAGTTTTCAAACTGTTGTTTGAGAAGAGATCTCTTATTCTTCTTGGTGTTATCATTACCACCAAATCTCTTAACAATTGCTTGCATAAGAACCTGAGCATCTTCACAGTTTTCAAACTTCCTTTGATACTCATTAGGAATAGACAAAAGTAGAGTACTTAATGCCTTCCACTCTGTTGCTCTTTCTTTCCTCTCTGCATCAGTCTTTGGTGGTGGTCTTTCTTCCTTTTTACCATCTGCATCCTTAGTATAAACTGGTCCATTAGTAACCACCTCCCACATCATATAATCCGTCAGCAACATGTATTGTCTAATCCTAGTCTGCCATAGCTCAAACTCATCGGGTTTGAGCATGGGGATCTTTGTAGCTTGAATACCTTCCATCGTTTCAGTAGACATGTTGTTGTTTGTTGAAAAAGCTGCAAAATTTAATTACCTTCTTCAAGATCAAAATAATATCAAGCTCTGATACCACTTGATGATCCCAGCTAGAGATCTTAGTATGTATTACTTTGATTGATTATTAATAAGCTTGCGGAATAGTTTATTAATAACTTGAAGAACAAACTTGTATATAACAGAATATCTAACCAAAAGCTTCAATATTATTAATAATAATACGAACACACAATTTGTGTTAGGGTTTATAACCTTGAAGCTAATAACTAGAATGAATCGTATCTATCTAGGTATTACAGGATCTCTATTTATAACATATAGAGTCCTTTACAGAATCAAACTATTATGGAATCATATCTATTCCATAATTCTCTCTATTCGACTATATCTAACCAACAGTGGTTATCAATATATCTAACAGGGGTAGTACTCGTATATTATCAACAGCGGTTGAGTACTTCATACAAAATACAAACTATACACTAACAGTGGCACTGTTAGACAAACTACTTGACAGCGGCAGCTACTAACTAGCAGTAGCAACTACTAACAGTGATAGTACTTCTAACAGCGGCACAATACTTGTATTCTGAGCAGATCTAGCAGTGGCTCAAGTCTCAACAAAGATTATTTAACTTTTATAATTAAATACGAACCTTCTCTAATAGTCAGCGTTCTCGGACGCTTCATCAAAGGAGTTTCAACCTTCTCAGTACCTTCCTCCAGAATACCCTTACCTTTCCTCTTCTTTTCAGAAATAGATGGAGGAGGTGAAGGTGTATTCTCAGAATCCTCATCTGAAGCCGTCTCACCATCACGACCTCTAGATGATCTAACAGGATCCTAAATTTTGAATATATTAAACATTTATGATTAGCGTAAGCTCTATCATACAAGTTCTATATATTTAAGATTAATCAGATATAATACCTCAGTCGGTACAACAACTGATCTATCTAGCTGTATCTGCTCCCCCTCAAGTAATACAACTTCTGGGTTTGCAGCCTCAGCTTCAGCTTCCTGTTCGGTTAATGATATTTATATTTTAAAATCAGAAATAATATCCAATTAACTAAATATCTAATATCATAATCATTAGATAATAATATTATGCATTTATGATTAATAAAAACAATCTATCAACTAAGCATCTATATTACTCCCTCCGTCCCGAATTAATAGTCCAGTATTCCATTTTGGGTTGTCCCAAATTGATTGTCCACTACCAAATATAGAAAGAAAATTTGATTCCATTTACTATATTGTCCCTACTTCAAAAATTATATTACAAAAGTGAAAGGAAGTTCAAATTAATTGGTTAGGGGTTAGAATGTCATTGTGCAAAAAGTTAATAGTAATTATTGTGTTTTTCTTAAACTGCGTGTTTTCTGTCTGGGGACAATTTAATTGGGACGGAGGGAGTATTATATAAATAAAATATTTCCTCAGGTGGTGCAAAATAACTATCAATATCCTGGAGCAAGGGATTTGTCGCATCATCATTGTGCTCCAACACCTCCTGAACAATCTGAGCAGCAACATCTGGGTTCACCTGTACCCCAGCATGTGCAGGTTGTTCCAAAACATCCTCTAAAAGCTCTTGTGGATCTTCAGGATGAACCACATCAGCTTCAGCAGGAGCAGCAGCAGCAGCAGGAGCAACATCTAACCACCCATGATTTGGCGGTGCAACGTAGTTCGGGTCAATAATATACCCAAATAGTGGTCTTACCTCAGGTTTTACCACTCCCTCTTTCCTCACTGTCTGCATAAACATGGCGTTATACCCTCTATGATCAATCGTATTAACCACTAGATGTGGTTCAGGTATAGCCAAATCCGGTAGACGCGCACGGATAATCAACATACAAAATCTCGGGTAGACCAAAAACCGTGATCTAACAGAACCCGATATCTGTTTCGCAATCTCACCGAAAAGATAACCACAAAAACTGTATGGTTTATTATAAACCAGTGACAGTGCAGCCGATAAAATCGCAGGGCTCAACTCATCAAATCCACCCTTCTTCGCTGCAAAAACGATATTCATCACGTGCCAGAGAAACCTCCACTGACCAATAACCAGAGGTTTCTGGAACTGACGTCCACGTCTATCTCCTGTATATCCCATACGGCCTATAGCTCCCTCTATAAAATCCATGGGGTACTCAACATCCCCATTCTCCTGTTCTTCTATACCTAGCTGCAAAATCTTACGGAGATTTCCAGCCGAAAACGTAACAGGTTGGCCGTTAACCGTAGCTCGAATCTCTGGTGGGGTGACAGATTCGTCATATACAATATCCGTCCAGAAATCATTCAGTATCGCTTGAGAAATAGGAGGATTGGCCGTAATGGCGTATCGTGTTAGTACATGTTTAGTGTCTGTCAGTTGGTCTAGCTCGTAGTTAGTATTTAGATTAGGATTCCTGACTCCTGCGACGTAGCGCACTACGTCGCAGGTGCGACGTCAGGTATTGGGCCTGCGACGTAGCAGACGTCGCATGGGCTTGGACCTGCGACGTAGCGTGCTACGTCGCAGGTGCCAGTTTTTGTATAAATACGATTTGTGTTTTCTGTTTTAGGGTTGACGAAACCCTAAACGCAATTTGTCGAAATTCTCTGTAATCTGATCGAATATAAGCAATAATATTACGTTCGTTTGATATTGATTGCGTATTGATTATTTGTGTGTTTAGTTAATAATCTAATCGTTGTTTCCGCCATCGATTGGATTGACTCGGTTCGTGCTAGATCCTAAGTAAGGGACAAACAACTGGTATCAGAGCAGAAAGTGCTCGTTTTGGCGATTTGGATCGAGTTTGGGATATAAAAGAACGTGATATTCGTGAGTTTTCGTGTTTATTACGTTTGTTTTGTGTTTTTACAGGTTTTCGATCAGTATTATTGGGATTCTTAAAGGTTTCAGTCGTTCGACATTCGTGGTTTTGATTTTAGGGTTAAAAATTCGTTTTTAGGGTTTTTGGCCGCTGCTCAGCACGTTTTGCGACGTAGCAAAGCGACGTAAGCTGCGACGTCGCGTGCGACGTAGTGTTTTTGAACTTTAATTAGTTCGTGCGACGTACCGTTGCGACGTACCTCTCTACGTCGCTATTTTGACTTTAATTAGTCTTCTGCGACGCTGCGTTGCGACGTAGCCTGATTCTGCGACGTACCTCTCTACGTCGCACTTTCTGATTCTTAATTGAATCATTTGCTTTTTGCGACGTACCCATCTACGTCGCATATCCTTTTTGCGACGTACCCATCTACGTCGCATATTCTTTGTGCGACGTACCCCTCTACGTCGCTAAGACCAGAAGTTTGATTTTTCGATTAAGTATTTACAATGGCAGCTGATAAAGAGGATATTAGAGGACTTCGGGAAATGATTAAACAAAGCAATGACATAGGTTCAAGTAATAAACCTCCACTTTTTACTGCGGACATGGATTACGTGTACTGGAGAGACCGAGTTGAGCAATATATTGATTTCCATTGTCCAGAATTATGGGGACCATTACGTGAGCGTTATGTAGCTCCATTAGCTGACGGAGAATACCGAGGTATTCGTCCTGCTAAGCCCTATAAAGCCATGTCTCCTGAGGAGAAGAAAGATTTTGATACTGAAAGAAAATCTTTTTCAATGATTAAAATGTGCTTAACCAAGGATGTGCTATGGCTTTTCCGAACTCATGAAACAGCCTTTGATTTGTGGAAGGCTATTGAAACTCGTTGTGGAGGGAATGATAAGTACAAGGAAGCAAAGCTCGAACTGATAAAGAAACAGTACGATATCTTTGACATCCTTCCTGATGAAGACACGACTTCTTTATTTACTAGGTACTCACGGTTAGTTGGTGAGTTATTTGAAGGGGGTTATACTTTTCCTTCAATTGAAGTAAATAAGAAGCTGCTGGATGTGTTGCCGAGTTCTTGGGATATTAAAGTTCAATTTTTAAAGGAAAATGAAGAACTTGCAAACATGTCTTTGGATGCGTTGATAGGGGATCTTCAAGCTCACGCGATGGAGATCAAGAAGAAAGAAACTAGGTCTGGTTCTGCTGTTCAGAATCCTAGTGTGTATGGTGTTCAGATCAACTCTGGAAAGACTTATGGATCTGGAGTTGCCTTTGTATCAAATACAAATGCTTCATCGAATTCTTCTTCTTCTGATGGGATTCATTCGGTTTTTATGACTGGACCTTCTTCAAATCAACAACAGGTTCAAGTCACACCTGCTATTCAGGAGCAAGCTGCAATCTACACAGCTTTCTTAAGCTCTTACAAGGATTTGGTTACTCAACCGAATCTAACTTTGGAGTTGACTAAGGAGGACTATGCTCAGCTTGATGAAGACGATCTGGAGCAAATGGATTTGACTTGGAATGTGGCAATGATCACCCGCAGAATTCAGAAGTTTTTGCAGAGGACAGGGCGTAAAAGCTTGGAGGGTGATGGAAAGACTGGCTTTGGATTTGACAAGAGTAAGGTCCGATGTTACAATTGTCAAAATTTGGGTCACTTCGCCAGGGAGTGCGAGAAACCCAAAATGCCAGCATCGGGATTTACAACACCGTCTACTCCTCCAAAGGCCAAAGAAACGGAAGTTACCAAGAGAGGGATTGCTGATAATGCCCTGATTGCTTTTGAGCCTACAAGTCAAGATTGGACGCCTGTCTCTCAGCATTACCAACAGTGTCTGATGGCTCACATTGTGAATGAGGTACATGATGAACCATTAAATTGTATTTCATGCATAAAGTTAACTGAATCTTTAAAGGCATTTCAGATAGAGACAGCTGAATTGAGGAAAAAGAATGAAAAACTAACCGACTCAAATAATTTTTTAAAAGCTAATGAGAAACTTTATGAAAAACATCTTGAGGCTCATCGGTTAGATACTCAGAAATATAAATCTAAGGTTTTTAGTCAAGAAGATGCCATTAAAAGCTATCTTGTTGAAATTGAACTTTTAAATAAAGAACTTACAGATTTAAAAGCTGAGTATGAGAATTATAAGAGTAAAATTTTAGGCTCAAATTCCTCAACAGTTGTCTTCAATGAAATCCTTAGCAAGCATGGTACTAAAGGGAAGAAGAATGAGGGATTGGGATACAACTCAGTTCCTCCTCCTACTACTTGTTGTCCCCTGCCTGTTAAGGAAGGCTTTGAAGAGATTCCAGTTGACTGGTCCAAGCTCTATGGTTTAAAAGCTATAGATGCTAAAGAGATCAAACATAACAAACCGGCAAAGGAGAAAACCAAGCGGCCAGAGTACCCCTTGCCAAAGTTTGTTAAGTCAGTGCATGAATCTCCTGTTAGTGTTAAGGAGAATGTTGAGGTTAAGAATGAATCTCCTGTTAGTGTTGTGGAGATAGTTGAGATTGAGGACATTACGGATCAGGAGTATCCGGAGGTTACGAAGGTTGCATTTAAACCTGAAAAAGTGATTTCAAAGGTTGAACCTGAAATTAAGACTCAACCAAATAAGGGAAAAGGTAAGGTTTTAAACTCGAAACAACAAACTTTACAGTCACCTGTAAAGATTTTGCAAAGAAAATCATTAAATGAAAATGTTTCGTATGATAAACCATCAACTTCAACCTCTCAACCAAAACAAACATTTTCTAAGACGTGTACTCAATGTTCATGTTCTAGAAATGTTTCTCCACCTCCTGTGGTAATTCCTCAGCCTCAACCGTTTGTTGAGACTCGTTCTTGTTTCTACTGCAAGAAACAAGGACATTTAATCCGTGATTGTCCAAAGCTGTCAAATCAGCGATATGGGAGAGAGATGCCTAGGACATCTGTTTATAAAAACTCTTTTTCTAAATCTCCACCTAGGCGTTACTCTACCTCTCCCAAGCCTGTTTCGAAACCAAGTAATGTTGAGCAAAAATCTTTGCCAATTCAAAAGCCCAACATTACTTCTATTACCATTTCCGAATCTTCAAAAGTTTGGAAACGTAAAGAGTCTGATGTTGACTCTTCAGTCGTCAACAATAACACATCAGATAAAAATTCTAATTTGTTTAAAGATAAAATTCTATCTGACGTGATTATTGTTGATGACCACGGTCGACCTAAGTCTGTAAAGGCTTGGGTCACCGTTTCTCACTAATCTCTTTTGTTTGTGTGTTGCAGCAGTCAGAACGCGTTAAAGATAGCGAATGGTATTTGGATAGCGGCTGCTCGCGACATATGACGGGCGATGTATCTCTTCTAGTGGATATTAAACCACATGCAGGAGGTTATGTTGCCTTTGCTGGAGATTCTGGGGGAACTATTTCTGGAAGAGGAACGTTAACTAACGGCAATGTTAGTTTTGAAAATGTGAACTACGTGGAACAGCTTACGCACAACTTGCTAAGTGTTTCACAGGTCTGTGATAAGGATTATACAACTGTGTTCACAAAGACTGAGTGTGTGATACTGAAGCCTGGGTATGTCATTCCGGAAGAATGGGTGTTACTGAGAGCGCCAAGAAAGGATGACACCTACATTTTGAATATGAGAACTGTTGAGACATCGAACGAGTATACGTGTCTCTTGTCTAAGGCTTCTGAAAAGGATTCACTGCTTTGGCACAGGCGAATGGGACACATTCATTTTCGAAAAATGAATTTCTTGACTAAAAATGACCTAGTGTTCGGAGTTCCAAAACAGTCGTTTGCTCTAAAGGATGACTGTATCTCCTGCCAAAAAGGAAAGTTACGTAAGAAGTCCCATAAGTCTAAGCAAGTGAATTCCATAAATGCACCATTGGAGTTGCTGCATATGGATCTTTTCGGTCCAGTGTCTACGAAAAGTATTGGTGGTCGGTCTTATTGCTTGGTAGTTACTGATGACTACTCAAGGTTTTCGTGGGTTTACTTTTTGACCACGAAAGGGGAAACTCCTGAGATACTGGTGTATTTGTTGGACAAGTTGGCAAATCTGAGCAACTTGAAGGTGAAAAGGATACGGAGTGACAATGGAACTGAGTTCAAGAACTCAACTCTCGAATTGTTTTGTGCTACAAGAGGTATTGAGCATCAATTTAGTGCTCCAAGGACTCCACAACAGAATGGAGTTGCAGAAAGGAAGAATAGGACAATTATCGAGACAGCTCGGACTATGTTAGCTGACTCCAAGTTACCAATCATATTCTGGGCTGAGGCAGTTAATACTGCCTGTTATGTTCTCAACAGAGTACTTACGGTTAAGAAAAGGAACAAAACGTGCTATGAACTTTTTAATAACCGTAAGCCAAATCTACAGTTCCTAGAACCATTTGGGTGTCCATGCCTGATCATGATTACAAAAGATAAGGTCTCTAAGTTTGGTGATAAAGCTGTTGAAGGGATTTTTCTTGGATATGCAGTCAACTCTCCGAACAAAAGAGTCTTCAACAAATCAACGAATCAGATCGAAGAGCATTTTGAAGTAAAGTGTTTAAGGTATACGGAACCTCCTCAAGGAACGGGTCCGGATTGGTTTTTCAACTATGGAAACCTCTTCAACTCTTTCAATATTCCGGAACAAGATGAAACGGAAGAGTTGGTTTCTATACTGCATGAGCTTGATATTTCTCAAGAAACACCCGTTACTAATAAACCATCCGACCCATCTCCTAATGCAACACCCGCACCTCCACCGACTAATCCTACACCTACTCCTTCACCAACACCCACACAACCGAAAACAACTACCAAATCACCACCATCAACACCATCTCCTACTCCACCATCTACGGCAGCTCCTTCTAAAACAGTTTACAACTATACAAAGGAGCTTCCATATGATCCAAATATGCCTCCTTTAGAGGAACCTCAAGAAGAAGATGAAGTGGAAGAAACAATGAACTACTCTCACTTATTTTCTCATGAAGATGAAGGAGAAGAGGAAGAGATAGTCATTCCTGAGTCTGCTGCTACTCCTGAAACTGAGGGAGATTTGAACAATTTGGGTGTGGATCTTGTGCCAGGTGCCATACCAGAAACACGTATACATAAGGATCACCCCATTGATAATATCATTGGTGATCCTCATGCATCTGTTCAAACACGACAGCAAACAAAGCAGACTTCAGCTCAGCAGCTTTTGGGACTTATAGCTCATATTGATTCATGTCATTTGTCTCAAATTGAACCTAAAAAGGTTGATCAAGCCTTAAAGGATCCATCTTGGGTCGAGGCTATGCAGGAGGAACTACAGCAAATAAACAAGATGAATGTTTGGGAAATTGTTCCTCTACCCAAGGGTGCTCACTTGACGGGTACTCGTTGGGTTTTCCGTAACAAAATGGATGATCGTGGGGCTGTTATTCGAAACAAAGCCCGTCTGGTAGTTCAAGGATATAGTCAACTAGAGGGTATTGACTATGATGAAGTTTTCGCTCCTGTTGCTCGTTTGGAATCAATTCGGATCTTTCTAGCTTATGCTTCTTTCAAAGGATTCCGAGTGTATCAACTTGACGTGAAGTGTGCTTTTCTATATGGAGATGTTGACGCAGTGATCTATGTGTGTCAGCCTCCCGGTTTTGAAGACCCAAAGCATCCTAATCATGTTTGCAAGCTGAAGAAAGCTTTGTATGGTCTTCATCAATCTCCTCGACTTTGGTATGAGCGACTTGCCACGTACTTACTGAAGAATGGTTTTGATAGAGGACAGATTGATAGCACGCTTTTCATCAAAAGGGAAGGAGCGGATTTGTTACTTGTGCAGGTCTATGTGGACGACATAATCTTTGGATCAACTAATGATCAGTTGTGCAAAGATTTTGAAAGATTGATGAAATCTGAGTTTGAAATGAGTGCTATGGGGGAACTCACGTTCTTTCTGGGACTACAGGTTGAGCAATCTGACAATGGAATTTATATCCATCAGTCAAAATATGTCATTGACATGTTAAAACGGTATGAATTGCTCAACTGTAAACACTATGGCACTCCAATTGAAGCAAGACACAATCTTGGACCTAATGAGGACGATGAAGACTGCAAGGAGAAAGACTATCGATCAATGATAGGCTCTCTCATGTACCTGACTGCCTCAAGACCAGATATCGTGTTTGCTGTTTCTCTTTGCTCACGATTTCAAGCAAATCCGAAGGTGTCTCATATGAAGGCAGTAAAACGCATTTTTGGATATCTCGCTTTTAGGCCATCTCTGGGTCTATGGTATTCCAACGAGAAAAACTTCGAATTAACTGCCTATTCGGATTCGGATCTTGGTGGCTGCAAGATAGATATGAAGTCAACTACTGGAGGATGTCAGTTTCTTGGATCGCGCTTAGTTTCTTGGCAGTGCAAAAAGCAGACTGCGGTTGCTATTTCCACAGCTGAAGCCGAGTATGTTGCTGCTGCAAGTTGCTGTTCTCAGGTTCTCTGGATTCAGCATCAACTGCGTGATTACGGGTTCAATCTCTCTATGACTCCTATTTATATTGATAATACAGCTGCTATATCTATCACCCACAATCCCGTACAGCACTCTAAGACCAAACATATTGAACTTAGGTTCCACTTCATACGGGATTGTTTTGAGAAACACCTTATAGATGTCGTACATATAGAGACACTTAAGCAGTGTGCGGACCTTTTCACAAAAGCCTTTTTGCGATCACGTTTCATTGAACTGGTCAATTTAATAGGTTTAAGGTTCTTTCAGTCAAAGAAATGATTTGTGACTTGGAGTTTTTTTTAGAATTTTAAATTCAATTAAAAAAAAAAAAAAAAAAAAAAAAAAAAAAAAAAAAAAAAAAATCGCAACAGCCACTCCTTATGCTCTTTAGTATTAAAGAAAACGCAAGGTTGCTACATTTTTAAAATAGACGTTGAAGTTGTGTCTGTAAACAACTTGGGATATGATAGTACATCGGGTGACATGCACAAAATGGAATTTTAAGGTTTATCTTGGATGTGTCAGTAGGTTTATCTGACACACTTAAAACAGTTTTTATCTAAATTATATTCATCATACGATGTATTGGTAGGCATGCTACACACCGGTTTGTAAGTGAGTAAGAAGTAATGATAAAACTTGTCTATTACTTTGTGAAAAATGTTATCTGATGTATGATATAAGTCTTAATTGATAAATGGAAGTACTATCATACACTGTCATAATTATGTAAATGTAAAATGGGCATATAGTAATAATATGATTATTCGCCTAACTAATGGTGACTATTGTTGTACTCACGTACAGACCTGAATCCATTAGTTATGCAAATAGTCTCAAACTTGTTATGTTCATACTAAGGGACCCTCTGTTGTACTAAGTACAGATCTGGGGCCACTAGTATCTTCATAGTCGGTTTGATGTATGCCTAAATATAAATATCAAGTGTATATTACGAGAAAACCGAGATAAACTTGGTCTTGTAATCTCTACCTTGTGTGAATATGCAGTGTTTGTTTTACTGAAGTTTATCAGTATATCATATAATAGGTTTCACAAAATTAATATTCATTCTAACAATAAAGGTTAGCTCACAAATACGGATGTAACATGTTTAGGTGGACAAACAATACCAATAATTGTCTTGAAATAATTTTTATAAAAGGTGTTTTAAATGTGCCAAGTAAATTTAAAGTGGACAAATATACTGATGATCGAAATAACACTTACTATTCCTAATAAATGCATGTTATTCCGATATGATCCTTAATCAGACAAAACAACTCCGTCACCAAAAAAAAAAAAAAAAAAAAAAAAAAAAAAATAGAGTGTTAGTTATTTTTATTTTTTGTAAAATTAAAGAAAATACCAAAAAGATTTTTTAGTTTAGTTATTTTATTTTATTTTTATTCTATGTTATTTTCCCAAGTCACGAGTTATTTGGAAATTATTTGCTAAAAATAACGAGTAAACGGTTTGAAAAAAAAATTCAATTATGGATCACAACTGTTTTATGCGACGTTCGGCTCTACGTCGCCTGCGACGTTCGGCTCTACGTCGCCTGCGACGTCCCATCCTACGTCGCACATAGGGTTATACTTTAAATAGTATCCACTGCGACGTAACTCGTCTCAGTATTCACTATTCAAAAGCGACGTAGCCTGCGACGTACCAACCGGCGATTTGCGACGTACCAATTCTTCGAGTTTTTTCGTGATTTGTAGCTGTTTTCGTTCCGATTCACTCAAGTAGTTTTCATATACTCGTTATTCCGCACACTTAGGTACCATATTTACCTGTTTTCACCGTGTATTATATGTTTAATTGCTATATACATGTTACGGGTTAATAGGGTTTTGGTTTTGGTTTGAATTCGATAGTCAATTGGATGTTAAAATGGTTATAACTTATGTTTTCGCCATCACCATCATAGGGCGCACCTTATTGTGTGATCAATTTTGAAAACCCCTAAAATCGACAATTAGGTTTTCTGGGTTGGGGATGAATGTTCGTCAGTGCGACGTACGATGCGACGTAGTCGCCTACGTCGCACTAATTAGCAATTAATTAATTCCTACGTCGCCCTTCCCTACGTCGCCTTTTATGCGACGTCCGATGCGACGTAGCACTCTACGTCGCTATTTTAATTAATGTGATTAAATTCACAATAAATTGCAAAATGCGACGTCCCCCTTTACGTCGCTCGATTTTTATGCGACGTACGGGCTTACGTCGCTTTTCAATTTATTTTGATTTTATGCGACGTACAGTTCTACGTCGCTCAGTGTTCATGCGACGTACGGTGCTACGTCGCTATTTCCAGGGATTTTGAAAAAGGTTTTTTCCAAAAATGTAAAATTTTTTTTTGCTTGCTAACCCTTTTCGAGTTGCAATATGTTTCGGTTTTTGCAGATATGGCTTTGACTTTTGAAGCTCGTCACAATACGACTGCTTATCTGGTTGACACTTCTGATAAATCTGCACCGTATCGTCAGATGATTGCATTTTTGAGACGTTCTAGGGTATCTCACGTCATTTCCGATACCACGGTGGTTTTTGGAAATCTGATCAACCCATTTTGGAGGAACGCAACTGTCGTTACTGAAAACGACGTTAGACGATTGGTCTCTACCGTTCTGGGTACGGAGATCACGATTACAGAACAGAGCATTCGGGAACTTTTTCAGCTCAACGATCAGCCGGATATGCCTATCGGTTTTGATCATATTTTTGTTACTGGAGCTATGCAACGAATAGGATATCCAGGAATTCCCTCCGATCAGTACAGGAAAGCAAATCTCACGCGTGTTTGGAGATATCTGATGCACGTGATTATCGTTTGTTTGGGGAATAGAAAAGGTGGAACGGATGGTATGAGCCGAAGTCTGGCTTCTGCTATGTTAGCGTTGATATACAACAAGCCGTTCAACTTCTCCGGATTTATTTTCAAGGCTATGGTTGACAATGCGAACGCAGGGGATCAGAAATGGATTTTATATCCACGTTTTGTTCAGTTGCACATTAATCGTCATCATCCAGATCTTCAGGCACAGGGTGATCCCGATCAGCTATTAAAGATTTCACCGATGATGAGTCGGATTTTCACTATTTGTGCAAGTTTTGAAAAAGGGGTTGCGGCGGCAATGGATGTTCCCTTATTTGGTGCAATCGTGGACGAGAATTATGTACCGCCCCCAGATCCTCAGTATATGGATGTTCTAGCACCTCAGCAACCGCAGCAACCGTTTGTGAACATTCCAGTTCAAGCTGCGGGGGAGAACATACCTGCTCAAGCTGCGGGGGAGAACGTGGATGCTCTTCTGGAAAACATTGAGCAGTTCGGGCACGTTGACTCGGACAACCCAGCATCGCATGATACGGTTGAGAGTTCTGATTCTGAAGAACCGGTCACTACAGGTCCTCAGGATGGGGGTCCGACGCCTGAGCATTCTGATGGTACTGTTCCGCATCCCTCTGAGATGGAACGTATCAGGCTTTCAGATTCATTTAGATATCTGCGAATTCAGCGTCGGATCAGACAAGGACGCAAGTATGTGCCTCCACGAGATACGGGAAAGCGTACACGTGATGGTGATGATCCTGCTGATGAGACTTATCGACCGCCTCGTCGTGTTCGTCGCTCTTCATCTACACGCGCTTCAGTCAATCCACAGCAACAGGATGTTTTTGAGATTCAACCGACTCCAGCTTTCATGCAAAAGATCATGGAAGATATGCAGCTGATGAAGCAAAAGCTGGAGGCTCAGGATGAAAAGATTGCTGAACAAGCTGCTTTGATCGAGGTTCAATCTAAAGAGCTTGAGGAAACGAAGAATAGGGTTCATGTTTTGGAAGGCAGGTTACTTGCCTCGGGGGAGTCTGGGTCTGGGATACCCACTTTAGAGTCAAGTGAACCTGCGTCTGTAAATCCCAACCCTGTAATTGAAAATATTAATGAAAACATTTCTCTTTTGGATTATTTCTCTGTTGATGATATTCCAGGGCAACCGAGACCGCTGGCTGTTGACTATTCATTTGCGGACTTATCGTTTATTCAAAGGATGGCCAGTGGAGTTGGCTCTGAGGAAGAAACAGAGAATGTGTTTGAGATGAACGAGGATGTCTCGATTGAAGAGGAACAGTTGGATGCAGATGAAACGTATGATGATGCACAATCTGGGGAAACTTATGATGATGCACCAATTATTGAATCTGATTCAAGTGAAGACGAGAGTCCTGAAAAAGCGCAACATGGAGAATCCAGTTCTGCTGCAACTCCAGTTTCAGAGACACAGGCACCGGACTCAGCAGCAAAGAAACTAACTGCTGAAGAAAAGAGAGAGAGAAACAAGAAATGGTGGCCTAAGGGACGAAATCCAGTTCCTATTCCAGTGAAATGTCAAGTGTACCGGGTTAGTCGGAATTATACCGGTGTAATTAAAAGCTGGAAGTGTCAAAGGAATCTGTTTATGATAAAGAGAGAAGATGGAGTTCAGTATTTTAGAATGCGCTTTGATAGATTGAGCACGTTGCCAAAAGGAGAGATTAATCGATTAGCTCAGCTTAAGTTGATTAATCCTTTCGAGAATGACTATGCTGAGTTCATTCAAAGATGTCTACGTCGGGAAGTACTATCGAAGACTTATTCGAAATTGAAGCCGACGTTGGGAACTCGGTATACGTGGAAGAAAAAGATTGATCCAGTCACCAGGAAGCCTTTGGTTAAAGTTCACTATTCGCCGGCTAAATGTTTGACTGAGATACCTCTGGAATCAGTTCCTTATTATTTTTTGAGAAGACTTGTGAAATGGGAACTTGATCCACAGACTGGCGAAGCGGTTATTACTTTCGTTCCAGATTCTGAACCGTGGCCAGAAGTTGGAGGTATATGGAATTTGAAGCAAGCAACGTTTAGGCTGTACGATCCGATGAGTTTGATTAATTTTCATGAAAAAGATTTAAGAAAACTCTATGATAATCGGATTCGAGTTGGTCAGAAGAATGAATTCAACAGACGATTAGCACAGCAGTTCTACAATGTTGTTACTGTTTGCGTAGCTAATGGAATTCATGCAGACGGCCAGTTTCCTGCGGGCTGGGTTTAATGAAGATTTTTGAAGACCAAGCTGAAGACACGGGGGAGTTTGTTAGTACATGTTTAGTGTCTGTCAGTTGGTCTAGCTCGTAGTTAGTATTTAGATTAGGATTCCTGACTCCTGCGACGTAGCGCACTACGTCGCAGGTGCGACGTCAGGTATTGGGCCTGCGACGTAGCAGACGTCGCATGGGCTTGGACCTGCGACGTAGCGTGCTACGTCGCAGGTGCCAGTTTTTGTATAAATACGATTTGTGTTTTCTGTTTTAGGGTTGACGAAACCCTAAACGCAATTTGTCGAAATTCTCTGTAATCTGATCGAATATAAGCAATAATATTACGTTCGTTTGATATTGATTGCGTATTGATTATTTGTGTGTTTAGTTAATAATCTAATCGTTGTTTCCGCCATCGATTGGATTGACTCGGTTCGTGCTAGATCCTAAGTAAGGGACAAACATATCGAATACGTGATCGTGCCAGAAATCTAAGAATATCAGCAACCCTATCAGCCCGCTTGGCTTCAAGGTTCAGATCCACAAGTATATTGTGTCCCTTGTCAAATGCTCTCGCCATATCTGTAAAATAAATACAAACAACAGATATAATTTTAATGCACGATTAAAAAATCTTTAAACTATAACGTATTATGAATCGAGATTCATCAAACATCTTAGTTTAAAATTGAAATTATATATAACTTGTTACAAGATAGTCTCAAGTCGTATATAAAAATTTAACTTATAACTAAAAAGTCTTAAGTCTAATTTAAATCCATTTTATAAAAGTTATTATTTAAAAAATCTTAACATTTATATAACTACTTAAACATTAAATTTATCTAAGTACTGGACTCGCATAAACTGGCCTTGCGAATCGAGATCAACTCGTTTCGCTTATCAACTCGCATCACTGATCAACTCGCTACACTTATCAACTCGCTATTGAAGTGAACTCGCTTATCATGTTGATTCGCTAGTCAACTCGCTGCGAGTTGAATCGAAGTGTCAACTCGTTCGATGAACAGCCGTCGCGAGTTTGTTTTCAAAATCGATTAATCCGTTTATTTTAACGTGATCTAACGATTTTTTTATGTTCATTGATGTTCGTTTAACATAAACCCTAAAGATCCATGTCCAATAACATCTTAAATCTATGTGAATCGTTTAAACTTCAAACCGAAACCCTAAGTTCATAAAACCTTCGATTTTGTGCAATTTAAACGGTGAAATCCGTTGTTATATACCTCAAAATGTGCGCAAAGAGAAGATGTATAAAATCTACGGATCAAAAACTCGTTCTTCGTACTCTAAAAATCGAAATCAAACGAAAACTAAATATCGCCTCGTTTCGCCTGTAAGCGGATTCGCAAGCTTTAAGTGAACTCGCGAAGTCTGTGGGTTCGGTGGGTTGACTTGACTCGTTTGACCCCCTTTATACCTTGTATCCGATTCGCGAGATTTCAAGCGGATCCGCAAGTCGACTTAGTCAACTCGCAGGAATAAATAAAAATGCGAATTAAATACTTAGTATAAATTAAAAACCCATTATTTGTACAAGTCTAAAATAAAATTATTTTTCACTTGTATTTGTTACGTTTGTTCAACTCAAAAATATTCAGTATAATTTAATTCCGAAGGGTAAAACCTAATAAACATAGAAACTTAAATTAAACATAAACTAAAATAAGATAAAAACACAATTATGTAAACATTGGTATCAAGTACCATTTTATTAATCGCTTGATCAAAACAAAATACATAAACAAAATGAATAAGAATTTATCTGCTTAGGGATCATATTAGTAAGAATAAACAATTAATTAATTATTTAAAAGTCTAAGCAGATTGGTAGTATACATACCTCATGAAATTCAAGTAAATTACTGTAAAATTACAACTAAATTTATCATTTATACATTTATATTTATGAAACTATATCTTAGGTACCTTTATCCACATAGCATAATTAATAAATGCATTACTCACATAAAGTGAATATTTTAATTATAGACAGTCCAAGACGATTACCGGTATTATGATCCACATAAACAAATTATACTCAATTTTCTAAGCAAACACTTTATTGTTAGTATGAGTATTATCAAGTGCTTCCTATTATATGACATACTGAAGAATTTCAAGTAAAACTCATAACACTGCATCATTAAATTTCAAGGTAGCGGTTACTAAATGATGTATCTTTTCGAAACATATAACATACACTTGAATTTTCAAGGTTAGACAAATATGAGACATACTTTGAATATGCTATGTTATCTAAGTCTGTACGTAGTACAACAGAAGATCCCTTCTAGCATAATTCAAAATATATTTGAGAATATTAATTTAATTAAAGGTTTCAGTTCTGTACTTAGTACAACAAAGTTACCAGTAATTAAGTTAATACCCATATTGCTACTATTTGTCAATTCAAATTAAAATGCATGATAACAGTGTATGGTAATACCATCATTCAACAATTAAGACTTAATGTCATAAATCATAGAATAGTAACACAAGATAATAAACAAGTAGTTAATTAACTTCTTAAGGCTTAGAAAATGTCATATAATTTGCCTACCAGTACATCATATGATGAAGCCATCTAAAGTTTTCACTAAAAATAAACAAATTATAACTTGTGGATATAGGTGTATAATCAAATAAATATAAACACATACCTGATAGAACCGCTGTAGTTCTAAAGCAACTTTATTTGAACCTACTACCATATCATACTTAGGACTTAAGCTTATTATTGTGAAGCTTATTCTCCTAATGTACTATCATATCCCTTAGTTTTTGCAAATAAAAACTTAAATGAAGGTGTTTCCCCTTAGGTAACAAGAAAATGAATGTCATACGCCTTTTTTTTTTTTTTTTTTAATGAACACAGAAATACTAACTATTACAAAAATACCCTTGGAAGACTAATCACTCTGGATTTCTCATTCCGTTTAGTTGAACCAACGTCTCAAATCTTGCTCTGTCGAACGCCTTTGTGTATAAGTCTGCTAAGTTATCCAATGATGGAACCTTAACTAACTTTATCAACTTTTTCTCAGCACAATCTCTAATAAAATGATGTCGAATATCAATATGCTTAGTTTTACTGTGCTTCACCGGATTATTGGTGATCGACATAGTAGATTCGTTATCAATCATCATAGGAGTATTGGTTATATTTAACCCGTAATCCCGCAGTTGCTGTTGAATCCAAAGTACTTGCGAGCAACAGCTGCCAGCTGCAACATACTCAGCTTCACAAGTAGAAATGGCTACTGAGGTTTGCTTCTTGCACTGCCAGGATACTAATCTACCTCCTAGGAATTGACATCCTCCGGTCGTAGATTTCCTATTCTGATTGCATCCTCCATAATCCGAATCAGTATAAGCTACGAGATCTAAGTCTCCATCAATCGGATACCAAAGACCCAGCTTAGGTTTCCCTTTGAGGTAACGAATGATTCGTTTAACAGCTTGCATGTGTGACTCTTTCGGATTAGCCTGATATCTTGCACATAAACAAACAGCAAACATTATGTCAGGCCTAGAGGCTGTAAGATACATTAGTGATCCGATCATGGCTCTATAAAGAGTTGGATCCACATCGCTATCACTCGATGTATCTGGACCTAATCCATGATTGACTGGAATTGGAGTATTGTAGACCTTACTTTCATCCATCTTGAAGCGTTCTAATAGCTCATATGTATATTTAGATTGATGAATAAAGAATCCATCCTTCTTTTGATCAACTTGTAATCCTAAGAAGAAATTCAACTCTCCCATTGCAGACATTTCAAACCTTTTTCTCATGACTTTCTCGAATTCTTGACACATCTTTTCATCAGATGATCCAAAGATAATGTCATCAACATAAACTTGCACGAGAAGAAAGTCTTTCTTTTTCCACTTCACAAACAATGTACTATCAATCGATCCTCTTGTAAATCCATTTTCAAGAAGATACGTTGATAGTGTTCCATACCGTGCCCTAGGTGCTTGATGTAATCCATATAGAGGCTTATTCAAACGATATACTCTATCTGGATACTCAGGATCAGCAAACCCTGGCGGTTGTGAAACATACACCAATTCTTCCACTTTGCCATACAAAAGGCACTCTATCTGGATACTCAGGATCAGCAAACCCTGGCGGTTGTGAACATTTTTAGGCTCGACTTGTGAGATAAAGCATGAATATAGACATTGATTAGGAATCCCTGTCTCTTTCATTGCAGTATACAAGCTTTGGTATTCTAAATTCTCAGACGTACTAGCTTTTGATTGATGCCTAGTTTGAACCGGAGTATTAATATCACCGATGATGTTTTCAACGGGATGATTCTTACTCGTTCTAGTTGTAGTAACTGGTTCAACCGGTATCTCATCTTCTAAATTAGTACCAATCTCTTCCAATGAAGGTACATCTTCCGTACGAGCAGAAGATATCCTTAAGTGTTTCAAAGGAGTAAGTATATCATCAAACTTTGTAGGAAGATCATCAAGATCTTCTGTTTCTTGAGACTTATCCTCTGAAGATTGTTGTGACTCACTTGTGGAAGCTTTATCTGAGTCAAAATTAGTCTTAAATCCAGACTGCTTAACACTTGATGTCGAAGCGGGACCAATATTCCCATCTTCAAACAATAAATGTTCAGCTATCTCTGAATCACTGACATAGTCACTAATAGGAACTTTAAATGATGCAAAAAGATCAGAATAATCAAATTGCCAATCTAATCCCTTATGAACATCCGGTGAGTAGCTCGTAACTTCAATATTATAAACTACCTCCAAACGTCCTGTGACTTTATTAAAGACTCTCTTGTTTGGCGAATTGGGCATATAACCTAGGAAAAATCCTTCGTCAGCCTTCTCACCAAATTTTGCTTGATGTCCAGTCTTTAATATAGTGCATGAAACTCCAAAGGGTTCAAACCCTTTTAAGTTAGGTTTCTTATTGTTCAAAAGCTCATAACAAGTCTTGTTATGTCTCTTAACCGTAAGAACTCTATTAAGAACATAACATGCTGTATTCACTGCTTCTGCCCAAAAGATGACCGGAAGCTTTGAATCAGCAAGCATTGTTCTAGCAGCTTCAATCAACGTCCTATTTTTCCTTTCAGCAACACCATTCTGTTGAGGTTCATAAGGTGCACTGAATTGATGTAATATCCCTTTGCTTAAGCAATAGATATTCAACGTTGAATTCTTAAATTCTGTTCCATTGTCACTACGAATACGCTTCACTATCTTTTTATAGACATTCTCTACTAGATCAAAGAACTCAATTAGAATTCCAGGAGTTTCATCCTTTGATCCCAAAAAGAATACCCATGAGAATCTAGAATAATCATCTGTGACAACCAAACAGTACCATTTGCCACCTAGACTTCTCTTGCTTATAGGGCCGAAGAGATCCATATGTAGCAATTTAAATGGCGAGGAGATAGAGTTTTTAGTCTTAGGTCTGTGTGGTTTCTTGTGCTGCTTTCCTTTCATGCAAGGAACACACTTATCTTCAGACTCGAAATGTTTTTGAGGTACACCTAAAACCAACCCATTTTTGGTTATATAATTCATCTTTCTCCAGTTCAGGTGTGCCATTCTCCTATGCCATAATAAAGCGTCTGTTTCCGAAGCCTTGGATAATAAACATGTAGACACCATTGAAGAGTTAGGAACACCCATGTTGATAGCATAGATGTCCTTCTTCCTTGGTGCCCTCATCAATATCCATTCATCAGGAATTTTGAAACCTGGCTTCAGAACTAAGGCTTCCTCTTCATTAAAATAAACTGGATGACCTTTATCACAGACTTGGGAAACACTCACTAGGTTGTGAGTTAGTTCTTCAACATAGTTCACATCCTCAAGAGTCAAAGTTCCATTTGAAACTTTTCCTTTTCCCGAAATTACTCCTCCTTTATCTCCTGCAAAATTTACTTTTTGCTTGAGACTCTCCTTGAAGTCCTTCAGTAGACTTCTTTCTCCGGTCATGTGCCTCGAGCATCCACTGTCTACATACCACCAGCTGTCCTTGTTCACAGCATGCTCCTGCACATAACACAAAACACGATCAGTTATCAAGAGGGACCCAAGCCATTACGGTCTTGGTTTGTCCCTTATCATCAACAAACTTAAGCTCTTTAAAATAACCATCCTTCCCATCAGGAGCTTTGGTTACTTTCGAAGTAGCTTGAGTTTGTGGACGATCAGCCTTAAGAGGTGAATTTGAGGATAACCTCCTAGGCACATAATTATGAGCTCTATTATGATAATTATAATTAAACTCATGTGATCGCGAAGTAGTACCACTCTCATAATGACTATGGCCTCTACTTGGAGTTCTAAACCTCGACGGTGTCACATACCTAGACTTATGGATAACATTATCACTTTGAGTATATGGCCGTTTAGGTTTAGGTGGGGAGACACTATGTTTACCATCTCTTTTAAGAATGTTAACAGGTTTATTACCTAACTTAGGTTTGGTATCTAACCTATCTACAGTCATACTAGAGTCGGTCTGTGTCTTTTCATCAATCACAAGCTTATGTGGTGTTTTAGGCTTTTTGTTAGGACAACACGAAGCCACGTGTCCCTTTTGGTGACACTTGAAACATGACATCTGCTTGCGTGATTTAGGAACTTTTGCATTACTACTCGGAGTTTTAGGCACTAAAGGTTCAGATATTTGTTCCTTATTAACCTTATCATCAGTCTTAGCATCGTTAATCACTCCACCCGATAAAAATTGTATTTTGGTGAAATGAGAAGCCTTACTATTATCTGATGAAGGGTTCTTAATAACATCCTTCTGTACCTCTAACTTTTCCTGATCATTAGTTACTGAAATTTCAGGATTAGCATCTGTCATTTCAGAATCTATCGAGTTACTAGTGTAATTGGCATTAAAAGGATGAGGTACATCATTGTTGTAACACCCCCAAGTTTAATGATTTGCGGAAGCTTGATTTGGGTGTTACTAATCAATAACAAAGCACAAAGATAAATAGCAAACGACTCTATATGCGTCGTTTTAACAAAATATATTAATAATTGAAATGTTTACAACATTTGAAACTTTACATAGCTCGAGTTAAATAAAATGAGATTTCAGTACATAAGTACTTGTACAAAATATACTAATGCAAGAAAATCTCAATCGTCTGTATGCTGACTCGAGCTAAATCCTGAGCAGAAACATCCTACTGCTGGGTACCTGCGATATATGCTAAAAGGTCAGCTATAAAGCTGGTGAGCTCACAGGTTTGAAATCAGTTATATCATATGAACCGCAAGATTTAAATAATGAATTGCATCCAGCAATTAAATAGTGAATTGCATCCAGCAATTAAATAGTAAATTGCATCCAGCAATTAAATAGTAATCATCGTGTATACAGCCATGAGCACATAGTTGAGCTTAACTCGAGGGCCGGGTCCCCTATAGAGAATTCCGGGCGAGGTGCCTCCACGAATGCCTAATCAACATTCGTCTTCCCAAATATTAGTACGTCCGTTTACCCGGTTAGTGCTTGCTAACCCGGACGAGGAGGGTCAATCCTATATGGTACCATATACTAATATTCACGCTACAACGTATTAACAACTATGCTGACGGAGGACTTTAAAATGATTAGTTTCGAAAAACTCATGTAGTATATGAAAAGTTGGTACTCGCGTTCACATGTTAAAAGTTTGAGCAGTATATCACACCCCTGAGTAAAATAGTAAAAGAGGGGCTATGAGACTCACCTGAGTCTGAATGCGTTTAAACAAACGTAAGTTGATTAGCCGAAATGAAGTCCAAAGACTTGTAACCTGAGGGTGTCCACGACACGCGATGGTTATAAGTATGATTGGGTATCTTAATAGATCACCCCTGCAGTTGTTCGTCCAACTATAATGTCCAAATATCCACTATTTGGTTGATATGTTTAAGTATTTGAAAAGTGTACGACCCGTTGGTGACGAGTTTGAAATAATAAACTTCAAGTATTATTATCAAGTTATTGATGTTTTGCACTTACAAAAGTGTCCCAAAGTGTTTTATAAGTCGTATCGTATAAGAAATCGAAGTTGTAAAAGTTCGACCCTTAGTGAAATTTTAGTTAGAAAACCTGCTGTTTTATGCGACACTATATGCGTCACTCATGGGTTTAGGCGACACTTAGGAAGTGTCGCATGAAATGACTGATTCTGAATAATAGCGTCACTTGTGCAAGTGACGCATAGAGTGCGACACTTGAGGAAGTGTCGGTTGTAAGTGTCGGTATAAAGGTCATGAGTCACTAAGGTGAGTGACGGGTGAAATCAAGTTTGATGATAGGCGTCACTTAGGCAAGTGACGCTATATGTGTCGGTCATTAGTGACGGGTATTGAAAATGCGTCACTTAGGTAGTGACGGAAAAAGAGGGTTTTATGCGGCACTTAGGCAAGTGACGCAAAATTTGGACTTTTAGCGACACTCAATGCGTCACTTAAGTGACGCACGAAGTGATGCTATACTGCATGCTTCGTTGCGACACTTAAAGCTGTTGACGGGTTTTTGAGCCAAAAACGAGTTTTCCGGCCATAGTTTGGTCCGATTCTTTTACCCAACCCATATATGGACATTTTAAGTTGTTACAAACTACTAGAAAGTGAAAACACTTAAAAACGAGAGATTTCGGGATTTGTCGGAAACTTACAAAGTGTCGGATGAGAAATCCGAAAAGATAGGATGATAGATCGTGATGCGGTGGTCGTTTTCTTCCAAAAGAGTAGTATGATCCAAGGTCGTTTGATGTTGTTATTTGTCGATTTTGTGAGAGATGTGGAGGTGGTGGTGGTTGGTGATTAGAGAGAAAAAGAGAAAGAAGAGAGAGAAAGGAAAGATTGAAATGAAAGAAAGAAGGTGGGATTGGGAGGTTAAGCTCCCAATTTCGCCCCGCATTTCCGCTCCGTGCGGTGTTCGTTTGCTCCGTCGTTTAATCGTAAATAATTATTTTAAATATTAAAGGTACGTTTTAAAATATAAATTATTACGCGAGATTTTATTTAAATATTTTACAATTTCATTTATATTTAAGTTATAAAATGGTTAGTTAGTTTATTTAATTTGCGCGTTTGAATATTTTAAATTGTGTAAGGTTTGTTTGTACGATACGAATGAATACGAAAAATATTATCATAATAATATTTTTGACATAACAACGTTATTTAATAAAATTTGTCACCAACGTTCGTATATAATTGAATCGAAATACATTCGATTTAAATTGCGTACGATTTAACCAAATCGCATTTTCGTATATATCCAACAATATATATAATTTGATACATTAATTAGCCTAACCAGGAACTAATTACATGTATTAACATACGATTAGGCACTAATTACTAGTCCTAATTTGGCGGGTGTTACATTCTCCCCCTGTTAGGAGAATTTTGTCCCGAAATTTAGTTCAAAGTCGTGTTTGATGTAGAATCAGTGAAAAGTTGAGGATATTTGAGTCGCATTTGGTCTTCCCGTTCCCAGGTGAATTCCGGACCACGCCGCGAATTCCATCTGACCTTGACGATGGGAATACGACTTTGTTTCAGTTGTTTGACCTCACGGTCCATAATTTCAGCGGGTTCCTCAACGAAATAAAGTTTATCGTCAACACGAATTTCATCTAATGGAATAATAAGTGTCTCATCAGACAGACACTTCTTCAAGTTTGAAATATGAAAAGTAGGGTGCACGCTGCTGAGTTCGGATGGCAGCTGCAATCGATAGGCTACGGGGCCAATCCGTTCAAGGATCTCAAAAGGCCCTATGTATCTGGGGTTTAACTTCCCGCGTTTGCCAAAACGGATGACACCTTTCCAAGGCGATACTTTTAAGAGAACTCGATCCCCAACTTGGAACTCGAGTGGTTTGCGTCTCACGTCAGCATAACTCTTCTGACGATCACGTGCGGCTTTGAGTCTGTTTTGGATTTCCACAATTCTCTCAGTGGTGGCGTGTATGAGTTCAGGACCAGTGAGTTGACTATCTCCCACTTCAGTCCAACAGATCGGTGATCGGCACTTACGACCGTAAAGTGCCTCAAAAGGTGCAGCCTTAATGCTGGCGTGATAACTGTTATTGTACGAAAATTCGCACAACGGTAGGTGTCTTTCCCAGTTTGTACCGAAATCAACTACGCAGGCGCGTAGCATATCTTCCAAGGTTTGAATGGTTCGTTCACTTTGGCCATCGGTTTGAGGATGGTACGCGGTACTCATATCGAGACGGGTACCCAATGCTTTTTGAAGTGATTGCCAAAAGTGAGAGGTGAAACGGGCATCCCTGTCAGAGATGATTGAGATTGGAACGCCGTGATGAGAAACGATTTCCTTGATGTAGATTTGTGCAAGGCGTTCCATTTTATCGTTTTCCTTGATTGCCAGAAAGTGAGCAGATTTGGTGAGACGATCGACGATCACCCAAATGGTATCGCAACCGCTCGACGACTTGGGTAGTTTGGTTATGAAATCCATGGCAATTTGTTCCCATTTCCATTCAGGGATTTCAGGTTGTTGGAGTAAACCAGGTGGTTTCTGATGTTCGGTTTTGACTTTCGAGCAAGTAAGACACTTGCTGACATAAGTGGCGATTTCGGCTTTCATGTTTGGCCACCAATAAAATTCCTTAATACCGTGGTACATCTTATCGGATCCCGGATGAATAGAATATTTAGACTTGTGAGCCTCGTCCATCACCAAGTCTCTTAGGTTCCCAAAACTAGGTAACCAGATTCGGTTTGAGAAATACCTAATCCCGTTAGATTTGATTTCAAATTGTTTGTCAATGCCCCGCAAGGCTTCATGTTTGATGTTTTCCGGTTTCAGGGCTTCGATCTGAGCGGTATGAATTTGAATGGTAAGATCGTTATGAATGGTCATACTGAGGGCTCGGACTCGAAGTGGTTTTGGTCGTTCCTTTCGACTGAGGGCATCGGCTACAACATTAGCCTTCCCTGGATGGTACTTGATCTCGCAATCGTAATCGGTAAGCAACTCGACCCATCGACGTTGCCTCATATTGAGATCCTTCTGCTCGAAGATATGTTGGAGACTTTTGTGATCGGTAAAGATGGTGCACTTAGTGCCGTAGAGATAATGTCTCCAGATTTTGAGAGCAAAAACGACAGCTCCAAGTTCGAGATCGTGAGTGGTGTAGTTCTTTTCATGAATTTTCAGCTGTCGTGAGGCATAGGCAATAACTTTGTCTCGTTGCATCAATACACAACCGAGACCTTGGTGAGAAGCATCACAGTATACCACGAAGTCATCGGTGCCTTCGGGTAAGGATAGAATTGGAGCACTGCAAAGCTTTTGTTTCAGAAGTTGGAACGCTGATTCTTGTTTATCGGTCCAATCGAACCTTTTGTCCTTCTGAGTCAGTACCGTGAGTGGTTGAGCTATTTTAGAGAAATTTTCGATAAATCGCCGATAGTACCCAGCAAGACCCAAGAATTGTCGTACTTCAGTTGCAGAGGTGGGTGCTTGCCAGTCTTTGATAGCCTCGATCTTTGATGGGTCCACGTGAATTCCCTGACTGTCGATCACGTGACCAAGAAATTGAACGGTTTGGATCCAGAACTCACACTTAGAGAATTTAGCATAAAGCTCCTCGTGTCTAAGTAGTTCAAGGATGATTCTGAGGTGTTGCGCATGTTCTTGCTCGTTGCGCGAGTAAATGAGTATGTCATCGATAAAGACAATGACAAACTTATCGAGGTAAGGTTTGCACACCCGGTTCATGAGGTCCATGAATACAGCCGGTGCGTTGGTTAGACCAAAGGGCATCACTTGGAATTCGTAGTGCCCGTAACGAGTTCTGAAAGCAGTTTTTGGAATATCGGTGTCGCGAACTCGTAACTGATGATAACCTGATCGCAGGTCGATTTTTGAGTAGAAACTTGAACCCTGAAGTTGGTCGAATAGATTATCAATGCGAGGAAGTGGATAACGGTTCTTGACGGTCAATTTATTCAACTCTCGGTAGTCGATGCACATTCGGAATGAACCGTCCTTCTTCTTAACAAATAAGACCGGAGCTCCCCAAGGTGAAGAACTCGGTCTAATGAATCCTCGATCCAGAAGTTCCTGTAACTGAGAGGACAACTCCTGAAGTTCGGATGGGGCTAAACGGTACGGTGAGCGGGCCACCGGTGCGGCACCCGGCACGAGATCAATCGAGAACTCAACCTGTCTAAGCGGAGGTAGACCAGGTAATTCTTCCGGAAAGACTTCGGGAAAGTCTCTAACAATTGGCACATCCTCAAGTCGCTTCTCCTCCGACTTCTTCTCTGTGATGTGTGCAAGTATTGCGGGGTAACCCTTTCTCAGAAATTTTCGGGTTTTTAAGCAGGAGATTATATTGAGTCCCGTCCCACCGGTCTCCCCCTGTATGATCAAGGTTCCACCAACGGCGAGTGGGATACGGACGATTTTATCATGACAAACGATTTCAGCTCGATGCTTGGACAACCAGTCCATTCCGATAATGACGTCGAAACTTCCGATTTCAATGGGTATAAGGTCGATCGAAAAGGTTTCGTCAGCTAGGTTTAAAGTGCAATTAGGTATCACACTGGTGGTTTCTACAAGTTTTCCATTTGCTAGCTCTACAGTGTACTTAACATCTAAGGCAACAGGAGTGATGTCAAGTAATGGGCAAAAATCATCGGAGATAAAGCTTCTATCAGCACCAGTATCAAATAGAACAGAAGCAATTAAGTTGTTGAGGAGGAACATACCCGAGACCACATTCGGGTCCTGGCGGGCGTCCCCAGATTTGATGACGAAAGCTCTGCTGCGAGTGTTGTTATTGTTGTTGCTGTTGTTGTTGCGGTTGTTGTTGTTGTTGTTCTTCAGTTTTGGGCACGAGTCTCTGAAGTGCCCAGGTTTCCCACACTCAAAGCATACTTTGGGTGGTCTGGTGTTGTTGTTGGAATTGTTGTTGGCAGGTGAGCGGCAATCTTTGGTGAGGTGGCCGTACCTCTTGCAGTTGTTGCAAAAGGGACCACAGGAACCCTCATGGTGGCGGCTGCACTTGGGACAATATGGTTTGCTCCCAGTGTAACCCCGGATGATGTCAGTGGTGGTGTTGTAAGCTTTTATGGTGTCGGGTTTCTTGTTTTGTTGGTTGGAGGGGTTGTTGTGGTAGTCAGACCACTTGCGTTTGTTGTTATGGGAGGATGAAGTGGGTTGTTCAGAATCTTGGCTCATAGACATCAGGTCTTGGGCCAATGAGATTGCACCGTCAATGGTGGTTGGTTTGGAAGAGATGACGTGTCCCCGAACAAAATCAGGGAGACCAAGGGCGTACTTCCTGATTTTATCAGGTTCAGTGCTTACCATAGCTGGGCGGAGGGCAGCTAGTTGTTGAAACCTGGTGGTATAACCATCGATATCACCACCCTGAACCTTTAAGTTCCAGAACTCCTCATCTAGCTTTTGGAGTTTGGCGATAGAGCAGTATTTGGCAGTGAGTTTTGCCTTCAATTCCTCCCAAGTGAGTTGGTAGGCAATGTCAGCACCCACTGATTGGGTATATGAATTCCACCAAGAGTGGGCATCATCTTCGAGAGAGCAGGTGGCGAAGTTTACTTTGTCGTTCTCCGCGCATTTACTAACACGGAAAACAGTTTCCATTTTCTCGAACCATCTGATCAGTCCGATGGCTCCTTCAGAACCCTTGAAGCTCGAGGGTTTGCAGCTTTGGAAGTCCTTGTAAGAACAAGGTTTGACGGCAGAGGTTCCAGCGGTATCGCTGTTTCTTGTGGAGTTGGGTGGGGTATTCCGAGCCAAGGCTTCAGTAACAGCCTGGGTTATGAGTGACGTGATCTGAGCATCTGTGTAAGGTCGTGTCTTTGGCGGCATGATTCTTCAATAAAAGAAATGAAGATACATGAGATTTTGTAAGAAAATTGTATTTATTTCAGATGTACATGTATAAAGGTGGTAATACATAACATCAATATGAAAAAGAATTATGGCAATTAATATGAGTTGAACGACAAGAAATATTTGATAGCTAATACGAGTTCAAAGGTTACATCCTACAGATGCATTACAAAAGATGTCGGGAATTGTTACATCCGACTGAATTATAGAGTAGCGCGTAGATAGTTACTAGATTACAGGATAGATTACAAGACAAAGACTACACTAGTCTTGACGTAGATTAATTTGTTCCATCATCGTGACAAGATGGTCCACAGTGTTTGCAAGCCTGCTAGCTTGTCGGGCGTTGTCTTCTGCTAGCGCAAGTCGTTGTGTTATTCCGCGCGCATACTCTTCTGCTTCACGTGAGCGTTGCTCACATTCTTCCATCCTTTGTTGTAGAAGGGCATTTTCCACCCTTATTTCTATTATTTGGTTGCGAAGAACATCCATGTTGTTGTTTGTGGTTTCAAGGTCGTCGGAGACCTGTTCGATGCGTTCAAGGGATGTAAGTCTCCAGTTTTCGTTCGTTTCTTGCAACACGACATCCATGGTGCGAAGTCGCTGCTCGTGTTGGTTTACCCTAGTGGCTAAGGCCGGCAAGGCGGTGTGAGTGGGATACGGGCCAGCTCGAGGCAACCTGTTGTTCCTCCTTGCTACCCTTGGGTTCTGCGACCCGGATTGAGAACGAGATGAATCTGATGGGATGTTTGCCATTTCTGAGACAAAGCGTTAGTAAGATTGAGGCCTATATTCATATAGCTCCTATATAATATAGCCTATTGAGTGTCTAGCATAAACATGTTCAAGTCTCGGTTCTCTCGAGGTCAGAGTCTTCTATTGTACCCTGTTCAGCCATAACTACTTTCAGGTCTTACATCATCTTTGCTTAATTGTACATAGTTGATCAGGCTATGTTAAATTAAACTCGTATGCTGTAATCACCGAACCAGTCATACTTAATAAGGAATACGGCCTAATGGTCATAGTCTAGGCTCACTAAATGCAACCTAGTTCACTATAACCTTAGGCTCTGATACCAATCTATAACACCCCCAAGTTTAATGATTTGCGGAAGCTTGATTTGGGTGTTACTAATCAATAACAAAGCACAAAGATAAATAGCAAACGACTCTATATGCGTCGTTTTAACAAAATATATTAATAATTGAAATGTTTACAACATTTGAAACTTTACATAGCTCGAGTTAAATAAAATGAGATTTCAGTACATAAGTACTTGTACAAAATATACTAATGCAAGAAAATCTCAATCGTCTGTATGCTGACTCGAGCTAAATCCTGAGCAGAAACATCCTACTGCTGGGTACCTGCGATATATGCTAAAAGGTCAGCTATAAAGCTGGTGAGCTCACAGGTTTGAAATCAGTTATATCATATGAACCGCAAGATTTAAATAATGTATTGCATCCAGCAATTAAATAGTGAATTGCATCCAGCAATTAAATAGTAAATTGCATCCAGCAATTAAATAGTAATCATCGTGTATACAGCCATGAGCACATAGTTGAGCTTAACTCGAGGGCCGGGTCCCCTATAGAGAATTCCGGGCGAGGTGCCTCCACGAATGCCTAATCAACATTCGTCTTCCCAAATATTAGTACGTCCGTTTACCCGGTTAGTGCTTGCTAACCCGGACGAGGAGGGTCAATCCTATATGGTACCATATACTAATATTCACGCTACAACGTATTAACAACTATGCTGACGGAGGACTTTAAAATGATTAGTTTCGAAAAACTCATGTAGTATATGAAAAGTTGGTACTCGCGTTCACATGTTAAAAGTTTGAGCAGTATATCACACCCCTGAGTAAAATAGTAAAAGAGGGGCTATGAGACTCACCTGAGTCTGAATGCGTTTAAACAAACGTAAGTTGATTAGCCGAAATGAAGTCCAAAGACTTGTAACCTGAGGGTGTCCACGACACGCGATGGTTATAAGTATGATTGGGTATCTTAATAGATCACCCCTGCAGTTGTTCGTCCAACTATAATGTCCAAATATCCACTATTTGGTTGATATGTTTAAGTATTTGAAAAGTGTACGACCCGTTGGTGACGAGTTTGAAATAATAAACTTCAAGTATTATTATCAAGTTATTGATGTTTTGCACTTACAAAAGTGTCCCAAAGTGTTTTATAAGTCGTATCGTATAAGAAATCGAAGTTGTAAAAGTTCGACCCTTAGTGAAATTTTAGTTAGAAAACCTGCTGTTTTATGCGACACTATATGCGTCACTCATGGGTTTAGGCGACACTTAGGAAGTGTCGCATGAAATGACTGATTCTGAATAATAGCGTCACTTGTGCAAGTGACGCATAGAGTGCGACACTTGAGGAAGTGTCGGTTGTAAGTGTCGGTATAAAGGTCATGAGTCACTAAGGTGAGTGACGGGTGAAATCAAGTTTGATGATAGGCGTCACTTAGGCAAGTGACGCTATATGTGTCGGTCATTAGTGACGGGTATTGAAAATGCGTCACTTAGGTAGTGACGGAAAAAGAGGGTTTTATGCGGCACTTAGGCAAGTGACGCAAAATTTGGACTTTTAGCGACACTCAATGCGTCACTTAAGTGACGCACGAAGTGATGCTATACTGCATGCTTCGTTGCGACACTTAAAGCTGTTGACGGGTTTTTGAGCCAAAAACGAGTTTTCCGGCCATAGTTTGGTCCGATTCTTTTACCCAACCCATATATGGACATTTTAAGTTGTTACAAACTACTAGAAAGTGAAAACACTTAAAAACGAGAGATTTCGGGATTTGTCGGAAACTTACAAAGTGTCGGATGAGAAATCCGAAAAGATAGGATGATAGATCGTGATGCGGTGGTCGTTTTCTTCCAAAAGAGTAGTATGATCCAAGGTCGTTTGATGTTGTTATTTGTCGATTTTGTGAGAGATGTGGAGGTGGTGGTGGTTGGTGATTAGAGAGAAAAAGAGAAAGAAGAGAGAGAAAGGAAAGATTGAAATGAAAGAAAGAAGGTGGGATTGGGAGGTTAAGCTCCCAATTTCGCCCCGCATTTCCGCTCCGTGCGGTGTTCGTTTGCTCCGTCGTTTAATCGTAAATAATTATTTTAAATATTAAAGGTACGTTTTAAAATATAAATTATTACGCGAGATTTTATTTAAATATTTTACAATTTCATTTATATTTAAGTTATAAAATGGTTAGTTAGTTTATTTAATTTGCGCGTTTGAATATTTTAAATTGTGTAAGGTTTGTTTGTACGATACGAATGAATACGAAAAATATTATCATAATAATATTTTTGACATAACAACGTTATTTAATAAAATTTGTCACCAACGTTCGTATATAATTGAATCGAAATACATTCGATTTAAATTGCGTACGATTTAACCAAATCGCATTTTCGTATATATCCAACAATATATATAATTTGATACATTAATTAGCCTAACCAGGAACTAATTACATGTATTAACATACGATTAGGCACTAATTACTAGTCCTAATTTGGCGGGTGTTACAATTGTAACCTATCCCAGTCTTGTCCTTTACACTTCGTTGAGCATCTAGCATTTTATCGATTTCTAAAGTTCTGTAGGACTCAATCTTACGATTTTGTTCTACTAACTTATGCTTCAACTCAGCTAACTCTCTATCCCTATCAGCTATTGTTCGATTTAAGTCATCAATGTTCATATAGAGACCATCTATGATTATTGCCTTTTCATTTATGGTATCTCTCAGTGCAATCTTGTCAGAACTATCAGACTTAATCTTATTCTTAAGATCTACCTTATCTGTACTTAACCTAAGGACATCACTTTTAGCTTGTTCAAGTTCAGATATTATAGTCTTATTAGAATCATTAAAAATGCTAACTTGGGATGACAAATTCTGATTAGACACAGTTAACACACTTAATTGTGATTGTAGATCAGTAACTAGATAACAAACATCAGCAAGAGTAAGAATATCTAAACATACCCTTTTCTTGTCAGTTTGTACTTCAGCCATGCGTGCTACAAAATCATCTGGACTCATATTAGCAGTTGAATCCATATAGAGCACATCATCATCACTTGCTTTCTCATGAATCTCCGACACCTTTATTTCAACATCACTTGGCATATAGCTATTGGACTCAGCAGCTATCTCTTGATCTTCAATCTCAGCCATAAGTGCTTCCTCAGACTGAGCTTGCCAATCATAAGATCCATCCAACTGTTTCACAACTAAGGCTTTGGAAGCTAAGGTACTTCCCGAACCTTCTTTGCTATTGCCAGTTTCAACCTTAGGTCTTTGACACTCACGAGCAAAGTGTCCATAACCTTGACAGTTGAAACACTTGATCTTTGTTTTATCAAACCCTGATCGATTTCCTACCACCTTTCTACCAGTTTTCTTCAAGAAAATTTTAACTCTCCTTGATAACATTGCAAGTTGATCCTGGAGATCTATTTCCTCAAGATAATCAGGGTCTATCTGATCATAGTCTTCATCAAACATAATCGGATCATTGATTTTACCCTGAATGTAGTTTTCATAAGACGCAACAAAGGATGCTAGGACAGATAACTGTTGCTCTGCAGATTTCACACTCATTGGCATCTTTTGATGTCCTTGAGTTGACTTCTCAGCAGGTGTACCTTTAGATTCATTACCTGATGAGGTAAGAAGGCACACGTCATCCGTTAACATTTCACCATTTTTATCAGTATTACCCACTAAAAGTGCAGTGGTCGAACTAGATGAAGAAGTTGAGAGATTAGTTTTCCCATGATATAGCCCAGGATTCTGAACCTGATCAGAATCAGTTTCTCTCGATTTCTTTGTGAAATCATAACCTTTTAGCTTGTCTATGACCTGCTCTAAGGTCATGGTTGCATACATTTCATCGTTGTCTTTGAGCATTACTCCGTACATTTCCCACTTAGACGGCAAACCCTCAATAAATTTGTCGGTTCTTTCAGTCTCAGTAGTAACAATCTCATGGTTGTCAAGCTCACTTAACAAGTGGTAGAATCTAGTGATGTAAGCATCAAGATCTTCTCCTTTTAAAGCTTTTATAACAGCAAAACTGCTTCTTAAGAAGATTCTTCCTGCCTGCCTTCACTTGAGGACTTCCCTCACATCTTTTCTCTAACGCTTCCCAGAGCATTCTAGCAGTTTGAAAAGACTTGAGTTGATGGTTTATTTCCTTTGGTAAACTCATCTTAATAGCAGAATGGGATTTATTCTCCAATTCATAGTCCTTCTTTTGTTGATCGCTCATTCGGTTATAAGCAAGAGTAACAGTTGCATTATTAACCTTTTGAGTAGGTGCAGTGTATCCATTCTTGATACACATCCAGATCGACAAATCATGGAATCTACAGTAAGATTCAAATCTGTCCTTCCAGTTATAGTAATCTTCGATTTTCAACAACTTAGGTGGAACGTTTGATTTTCCCACCTCATGTTCCATCTCGATCATTCTACTTAAGTCAGACATCTTAAAAACGTAAAGTAAAACTGTTTCGCGAATTCAAAAAACTCAACTCGCAAGACTCAGCTCAACTCGCAATCTCAGCTCGACTAGCAGAATACGTCGATTCGCAAGCCTCAGTTCGGATTGCTAAAGATGTCGATTCGCAAGCGATTTGGATTCGCGAGGGATCTCGGTTCGATTCGCAAGTCTCAGTTCGACTCGCTAGTTCAACTCGGTTCGCAGGCGAAGCTGGAACCCTAATCTCGACTTGCGAAACGGCTGTTAAACCCGAAAACGAATGTTTAAGGTATTTTTACGACTGAAACTGAGAATTTCGACCGTAAACAAACCCTAAAACGTCCAGAGAGTGATTTTGATCGTTATTATTGCAAGAAAGCACGTAAAAAACGACCCGAATCAAAAACACAATAACACTAAAACTCACTGTGAAAACGTATGATCGTTGAAGCTCGAGACTTTTTAGGTCTTTGATCTAGAATTAACAAACAATGATAATAATGATAACAAAGATGATAATTGCAGCGGAATAATAATAAGAACAATGTTATCAACCAAATCCCTAATCTTATTAATTAATCAACAAGACGGATACCCTTTAGTATCGGGGTTACAAGAACCTTAGGGATAACAAAGAACTTTAGACGTCTACATCTTTTCTAGGTGCACACCTAAAACCTACGTCCCTATGTCTCTTTATATAATAGAGACATCTAGGGTTACAAGAAATCATAATTATACTAGGAGACTAATAAAAATAAAACTATTCAACTTTAGTCCCTCAACTTTCGTCTTTTATTTTGTCTCATCAAATTAATAAATCCTAACAATCTTCCCCTATTTGATGATGACAAAATAAACATCTTCTCGTGCAAACTTCCCCTTAGTTCTTGATTTCTTGTAAACATGTCATGCATAATAAGCTGCAAATCTTGACCTTCAAATCTTAATCTTCCCCTATTTGATGATGACAAAATAAACATCTTCTCGTGCAAACTTCCCCTTAGTTCTTGATTTCTTGTAAACATGTCATGCATAATAAGCTGCAAATCTTGACCTTCAAATCTTCTTCCCCTTTTTGTCATAATCCAATAGGGGTCTTCAAAAAGATAAGCAACTTGAATCTTTTCAACTTTTTCCTCAATCAATGCATGAACATATCCCGATGGTTAAACACTTTAAACAACAAGCTTCCCCTCAAATGAATGTTTTAACCATCTCTTGAATCTCAAATTCTATCAGCTCTATGTAATGATCACATATGAAGAAAACAGAATATAACAAACTTGATAAAGAAGTCCAATCTTCCAAACCTGTACCTTATATCTTATACTAACCACGACGTCGAACTTATATTTCATATATAAGTAGATCACAATCATAAGATCTCTTTGATAAAAATCCTTACCAAGACAAATACACACTTTTTTGTATCGGGGTTAGAAAACCTTAGAGAAATCTACTAAAATCTCTAATCTTTAATAAGTCACCGAGCATTCCAAACTCTTTCAAGTGATAGCAAATGTGAGCATTGAGCATCCTAAGTTTAATCTCACACGTTTGCTAGATTTGTCAAGTCTTCGTCGTCACCATACATATCAAACAAGTTATCTTCAAAGCTCTTCATCCACCACTTTGAGATATGATAAGATACAAACCTGTCAAACTCAACTACAATATCAAATAAGCTATAATCAACCTTCTTCGTAATCACATCTTCATATAATCTTTATGAACGAGCCATTAAATCAATAAGAATAAATTGTTATGAAAACAATTCCAATCGAGATCCAAAACCATCAACTGTTTTGTTCTAACAGTTTTAACGTTTGCACGTCAACTAACAGTGGTAACTGCTAACTAGCAGTGGCACTATCCAAATAACTAACAGTGGCACTGTCTAGTATAACTAGCAGAGGCATGTTTGTACTAGCAGTGGCAAAAGCCATCTAACAGTGGCAATATTGTACAAACAGTGGTAAGAATGTTCTAGCAGCGGTAAACTTGTACTAGCAGTGGGAAGCTTCTACTAGCAGTGGTTAGCACATTTAACCAGCAGTGGCAGCAACTTCAGAATTATATATCTCTCTGATGACGTATCTGATCATGCTCAAATTTTTACACGAAGTCGATCAATGTTTCCTTAACCACATATCCAAAAATCAAGTCGATCCAATGGTTAACGAATCTACAGTAATTTTCTGACTTCAGCTGCACGAAAGAAACCATAAACTTACTGCATTAACTTCGAATTTTAATATCTCTTTGTAGAAACATCCAATCACTATGAAATTTTTACAAGATGTAGATACATATGTCTTCTATAACATATCCAAAAATCATCAACTTTCGTTGGATAACGAAGACACAGTGACCGTTTAACTTCTGTCGTTCTGAAAAACCCTAAACTTTCAGCAACCAATTTCGACAATGAATATCTCTCAATCAAAAACTCAGATCGAAAATTCCTTCGGTACGAATGTGCGCCTATATGTTAAGAACCTACAGTTCATATTTCACGACAATCTAACGGTTAACGAATGAGATCTGAATTTTTTACCATGGCTGTGCAGAAAGTGACGAATTATGAATTTTTCTTGCAATCTTCTAGGGTTTCTTCAATACGGCTTCTCTTGCTTGTAAAACTTTATAGATCCTAGATCACGAGCCACCTTGCTTTGATACCAATTGTGAAAACGTATGATCGTTGAAGCTCGAGACTTTTTAGGTCTTTGATCTAGAATTAACAAACAATGATAATAATGATAACAAAGATGATAATTGCAGCGGAATAATAATAAGAACAATGTTATCAACCAAATCCCTAATCTTATTAATTAATCAACAAGACGGATACCCTTTAGTATCGGGGTTACAAGAACCTTAGGGATAACAAAGAACTTTAGACGTCTACATCTTTTCTAGGTGCACACCTAAAACCTACGTCCCTATGTCTCTTTATATAATAGAGACATCTAGGGTTACAAGAAATCATAATTATACTAGGAGACTAATAAAAATAAAACTATTCAACTTTAGTCCCTCAACTTTCGTCTTTTATTTTGTCTCATCAAATTAATAAATCCTAACACTCACGAACACACATGTATTTAGCCCGAAAGCTCTGATACCAGATGTAAGTCCCTAGTTCTAGGATCGATAACTTCGTTATCTATAGTATTAAGGTGCGGAATCCCTCAATACGATGTTATCTTACTAACAACGAATATGTTCGTAATTGCGTATACTAATACTTAGCTTTAAACGATAATACGTCAAAGCCTAGCCGTTAGGTTTGTTTTCTCTGGGTTTATTGAATTCGCAGATCAGGAAATCAAAATGGCAAAAGTTATGTTTTTCACGAATGAAAAACATTATATAGTCTGGTCTCGGCTCGGCTCGCATGGGCCTGCGAGTTCGGTCCAACTCGCAGCCCAAGCCCAATATAGGACTCGGCTCGCCAGACTAATGCTTCGCGAGTTTAGGTCTCACCTCACAGCTCAACTCGCTGCGACTTGAGATCTCGACTCGCCTTGCATAAAACGTCTATATATTTATTTCGTATTTAACATTCGTCTAACTTAGCACAATAATATATTTAACGAATATTACTAACAAAACAAATATTTATTTACAAATCTAAACCAATGTACAAACATAATAATAATTACACCAGTCCTATTTCAAGCTAGATCTGTTGTCACAATCTATGTCTCAACATGTTTACAACATTTATAGCTTTACATAGCTCGAGTTTAAATAAAAGGAGATTTCAGTACATAAGTACTTGTACAAAATATACTAATGCAAGAAAATCTCAAACTTCTGTATGCTGACTCGAGCTAAAAGTCCTGAAGCAGCAACAACCTACTGCTTGGTACCTGCGATACATGCTAAAACGGGTCAGCTAAAGCTGGTGAGCTCACAGGTTTGAAATCAAGTAATATGGTATGAACCGCAAGATTTAATAATGATTTGCATCCATCAAATAAAATGATAGTAATCGTGTATACAACCATGAGCACATAGTTGAGCTTAACTCGAGGGCCGGGTCCCCTAAAGAGAATTCCGGGCGAGGTGCCTCCACGAATGCCTAATCAACATTCGTCTTCCCAAATATTAGTACGTCCGTTTACCCGGTTAGTGCTTGCTAACCCGAACGAGGAGGGTCAATCCTATATGGTACCATATACTAATATTCACGCTACAACGTATTAACAACTATGCTGACGGAGGACTTTAAATGATTAGTTGTGAGAAACTCATGTAGTATATGAAATGTTTGTACTTGCTTTCACATGTTAAAAATGAGCAATATATCACACCCCTGAGTAAAACAGTACAAAGAGGGGCTATGAGACTCACCTGAGTCTGAAAGCGTTTAAATAAACGTAAGTTGATTAGCCGAGTGATGAAGTCCAAAGACTTGTAACCTGAGGGTGTCCACGACACGCGATGGTTATAAACATGATTGGGTATCTCAAAAGATCACCCTTGTAGTTGTTATACAACTATATATGTCCAAATTACTATGATTTGGTTGATTTGTTAAGTGTTTGAAAACGTGTACGGCCCGTTGGTGATTAATTGTAATAATAGTCCTGATGTTATCACATTGATTTCGAAGTGTTATACTTGAAAAGTATATTCTATTATGTTTGAAAAGTTGTATCATATAAGCGTTTTGAAGTCATACAAGTTTGACACTTGGTGAGAAATGTGCTTACGGAATCTAAGTATGGGGGTCCGGGGGCAGCGCCCCTGGCGGGGTCCAAGGGGCTGGCCCCTGGCTGGGGTCGAGATACATTTCGAGTCTCGATACTATATTGCTTTGGTGAAAAACGCATCTGGGATCTGAATTCGGGTAAAATCGAGTGATAAATTTCGAGTCTCGACACTTAGTAAAAATCTGAGTTTTCTGTGTTTTGCGACACAATATGCGACACAAAAGTGTGTCATGCGACACAAGGGTTGTGTCGCATAAAAATGCGACACAATATCTATACGACACAAGGGTTGTGTCGCATAGATTCGAGATGCTGATTCAACAGCGACATAGTGCTTGTGTCGTATGGGAAATACGACATAATGGTTGTGTCGCAAGACTTACGACACTAATTATTTAGTACGACATAAGATGCGACATAACAGGTAAAATACGACACTATATGCGACACAAGGGTTGTGTCGCATTGAAGAACACCAGCCCAGAAAACAGCGGCTGTCGAGATTTTTCCGGCCAAAACCCAAATCAAACTCATTTTTAAGCTATGAAATCGTGTTCTATTCTTTGTAATGGACATATATAAGTTATATAAACGACTATCAAGTGAAAATACTAAGAATCGAATGGTTTCGGGATTTTGTCGGAAACTTACAAAGTGTCGGATTGAAAATCCGAAAAGATAGCGTTGTAGATCGTGAAGTGGTGAACGTTTTTCTCCAAAGGGTCTTGAAAATCCAAGATCGTTTAGTGGTAGTATTTTGCGATTTGATGGAGGTGGTGGTGTTTTACTTTTTAGAGAGAAAAGAGAAAGAAGAGGGAGAAAGATAAGAAAGAAATGAGGAAAAAGATGGGAAGTGGGAGGTTATCCTCCCCTTTTCAGTCTTCGCCCCGCGCTCCGCGTGGTGTTTGTTTTCTCCGTCATTTAACGTTTTAATAAATATTTTGCGCGTTAATTAATCATTTTAAAATACGAATTTTTGTTTAATACTCTAATTAAATTGTTTTACCAACTATCTACTAATTTAAAGATTCAAAATGTGATTTAAATAATTTGTGTATTTTGTTTTTAATTACGTAAGTTTTAATTGTGTAAAACGGGACAACTCTGGGAATGTAATTTAAACATTAGTTTGGACCCAGTAATGTTTTCAGATAATGTTTTATACTTAAATATAAATTGTGTCACCAACGTCCGTATTTATAGAACCGAAATACATTCGATTTAAATTGCGTACGATTTAATCAAATCGCAAAGTTTGTATATATTCATCAATATATAATTCGATACATTAATTTGCCTAACACAGAACTAATTACATGTATTAACAGAGAATTAGGCACTAATTACTAGTCCTAATTTGGCGGGTGTTACATAAATGCTAATCAACGGGCCTAAACTAAGCAAACCAAATGCGGGCCTATAAGAGATGGGCTATTATGCTAACACTTAAAAAGTAGGCGGCCCTTAAGATGAGCCTAATCCATACAATTAATAACACATCGATTCCGCTTATTATTTCTCTTTTAGCTTTATTAATCAACTTACCATTCGAACCGATTAAAGCTAGCTAGGTGTACCTTATGACCAACAATATCATCCATGTTCCTACAAATAGTGTTTGAAGCTACGATAAGTGGCGGATTGGAAAGCGCCCATTTGAGTGACCTTTATGTGATTATATCACCCATGCCAACAAAACTGGCAATTTTAAGCAATTTGTGGCCAGCGGTTACAAATGACACTGATCTGTGCTCCTCTAGTGTTGGTATATCCTACGTTTCTCCATTCTGCTTCTCTCATTTGGCTTTCAACCCACTCTATCATCTGTGCTTTTAACATAGATATATATTAGGTAACTATTAAAGGCTATAAAAATTAATGATTTCTGAAACTCACCGACTCTTTGAAGTAGTTCAGATGATTTTGTCTTCCCAAGTTTTCCATAATTCGCTCCATTTCTTCGTAAACATCCAAGAGCCCTTTTTATGCTAGTTTCATGTACTCTGAAAGTCCATCTAAGCAGGTAATTGACCACCTATAGTTGATATAAAAGTAGATTGTAATTAATTAATAGTTATCAATTGTTAATTAAGTAAATACTCGTATACTTAGTCTAGAATTGAAGTATGCGCGCGCGCGTGTGTTTCCATAAGACCATTCGCAACCGTAACACCATAACGTCCGTTTTTCAGGCGCCACGTCAGCATAACACCACAACACCATTTCAGCACACGCAATGGTAACACCAGAACGCTCCTTTTTGCCCCCTGGGACCCACTAATTAAATTTAATTTTCATTTATTTAACAAAACAAATACAATTTAATTAAATACAATATAGTTCAATAATTAAACAAAATACATTTATTAAAATTAAAATTACTTAATTAAGAAAATACAGTACATTTTTAATTTACTTTTGTTTACACGGACTTAAATAGCCCAAAAGCCTAAAAACATTAACTAGCCCAAAAACCCAAATTTTTAAACCTAACTTCTTCTTCCTCGAGCCTTTCCTATGCAACTAACTTCTCTTTTCTTTTTTTCCCCTTTCCTTTTTGATGACGGGCGATTGCAACCCAAAAAAAGAAAACAAGCAAAAGAAAAACAAAAAAGGAAAAAGGAAAAAGAATAAATAAATCGATCAACGCCCGTTCTTCCCCCGTTGAATCTCGCACGCCGCCGCCGCGAGAACGCCCCACTCAGGGCGTTCTTGATGGCCCCCACGCCTGTTTTTCACCGCGTTGTGAATGGTCTAAGCATCATAAGTATCGTCAATAATTGTAGTCAATGATAACACTTTAGTTAAGAAAATTCTCTCAACATAATATTTTGGCTCATAGTATATAGAGAGTGCCCAAAAGTAGACTTCCACCAATCTATCTCTCATGTATGGGAAGTTCTTTGGAGCATTAAAACGTTTCCACCACCTACAATAAATAACAACACAACCAAAGTAACAATGAACAATATCTAACTTTTTTTAATGATAATTAGAACAATTCAAATGGAGAAATAATTAATACTTATATTAGTTATAATATCTAGTGAAATTTAAGAGGAGAAGGACTAAAGTTATATACATGGAAACTACGCTAAGCTCCTTCCTGTACAAGAATTGAAGCAAGTTGAACCCGAACTTCAAAAGTCTTAGTAATGACTTGTTATGAGAAACTTGTTAATGATAGAAAGCTATGTAGCTAAACGCATCGATTCTTGGCAACCGTTTATGTAGAGGCCGTTTTAGTGTTTCTAGTATATCCCTAGATAGAGTAGGGTTTCACCGAAGAGAGTCCTTCGCTATCTCATCAAGATGAGATTTTGTAAAAATAAGAGCGTCATCTAGTATGACTTCACCTTGCACCCTCATATGTGTTGCTTCATATAACTCTAGCATTCCTTCAATATCATTGGTTAAGGATTCCTTAAACGATCCCGGGTTGTCCTTGTCAGGGCCGTCTCTGAACTTTTAGAGGCCCTGGACAAAGTTGTTATGTTACAGAAATGAGACTCTATAACTAGATGTCAAGTAAGATAAAGGTTCGATGAAACTGATTCTTAAAGATCCGATTTTCAAATAATTTATTTATTTCTCTTATACATATTTATTTGTCTGATACTTATTCTCTCAAATCCTAGGTGTTACTTATAAACTCTTTTAGTCAAACTATAACACGTCAATATAAGTTTTCAATTTTGGACCATTCAGTCGACCTATATATTTGTTCAAATATATATTTAATCTAAATCTAGTTACTAACAAAGATCTCTTAGTTTAAAATAAAAGAGGTGTCAATCTCTTATTTAATCATCATATATATTACATATCACATTACTTGGGAAAAATTGGAGACCCTCTAAATTTAGAGGCCCTGGGTGGTCGACCACCTCGCCCACCCTCAAAAACGGCCCTGTCTGAAACATCCTTGACGGTTGTCGGGTCACGACTGTAAAACTGACACAAGCGACCATTCTTTCAGTGTCCCACAATATATACAAACGATCTGAAAAAATAATATCTATAATGAACTTACCCTGCTATCTTAGCCACAAGCTCATCATATTCCTTCCGTGCATTGTGAGGGTTCGGGTTTTTGAAATCAAAAGCACCTCCCAATACACCAAACTTATCTTTCTCACGTTCTATCCATTCATACTGGCTAATCATTTCCTCAATTGTACCTAACAAGCGTTTCTTGTCTTCCTGTAGTTTTTGTTTCTACAAACAAGCATTGAGTTTACAGATTGTCATTAGTTAATTGCATAAATTTTGTAAGTCACTGACATTACTTTAAATAAAAAGATAACCTTTTCCTGCACTAATTCAAGTTCCTGAATCTTCGACGTCTTCTTTCCATAGATATGAAGTAGCTGTAGTCTCAAGTTTGATGTTTTCTTCAAAAGATCATCAGCTTTGGCGTGCCATTCTACAAGTTCTCCTGCATGTGTGTTAACACGATCCCCACTTGTTTCACATCACACGATAGAGTATTGAACAACATCTCACACGTGTCTATCTGCATTTTATCTTTTTCAGTATGTCGTGCCACTTCTTCCTCCGCCTGATTCATCGCTTGTGTTGCCATTTCCTAGATTAAAGTATTCAGATTTATAAATATATTTGTAGAAGAATGTCGTATTTTAAAGTTTTTTGGTTAAAGGAATATTTTAAGAATGTCAGCGTTCTTTACCAGGTAACATGATGTCTAAATGTTTACTAGTCGTTCCCAAAGGGGTTTTTATAACTAAAACAGGTATGTCATTTTGGGATAATTAAGTCTGTTTTGAGCAAAATTCTTTTATAAGTTAACACATCTCCAAAACAAGATAGAAAAGTGATGCTGCTTGGATGAACCCATAGCTTCACTCAATGGCTCAGTTCTGACTTGTTCATCAGGCATTAGCTTTTGCTTCTTTTTATTTGGACTATTATCAAATAGTGTTGAACCCACCTTAAACAACTCCTATCAAAGTTCATAACGATTGTGTATCAGATGATTAGTTGGTGAATACTTGTTATAAAATAATTGATTACATGTAACAAATGTAATGAAATTTAATTTTTATTGAATGATATTGTTGAACTTTTTTTTTTACCAATATTATATAATGTAGTTATTTTGTCTTTAAAAAAATAGTAAGATAATAACAATCAAACGTTTATTATGTAACTTGAATGTTAGTTAAAAAATTTTTTTTATTAATACTGAAAAATGCGATTTTCGGCCCCTAAACAACCCCGGAAGGCCTAAAACCGCCTAGGCTCATTTTAAAAAGCCTTGATCATTGGGCCGTTTTTGAGTGACTATGCGAATTTCAGCCCATTCCATTTAAAATGAAAATTTGTTAAATTTTTAGTCACTAAAGGTATCACTAACACTTATGCACTTTTAAAATTTGCAAAACATGACATATACTGAAAATAGCTTAGTACCCGTCGGGTAAGGTGATTACCCGCCGGGTAACCCACAAAACCAACTACCCGCCGGGTAGAGTGGTATCAGCCGGGTAACTACCAAAACCCGCTTACCCGCCGGGTATGATGTTACCAGCCGGGTAAACATCACCTTCCAGCAACCTGCAACTTCTCAAAAACCCAAAACCCGAATTTTTTACCAAATCAAACTCAATTTCAGGTTTCTAATTCAATTAATAGCAGCAACTAACATCATATAAACATCATATATCATCTTATCAACTCAATCTCTTTTAAGATTCAATAACCCATGTAAACTCAATCAAATCATAGTATTAGAAATAATAATCAAACTTACAATCAAGAAGGAAGGAGATAAGATGATGATGATGATTCAGGTACTTGTTTCTTAATTGAATAAAATCACACGATCGATCCTTATTTTCTTTCTGCTTTCTCTCTATTTTACTTGCTGTGTGTATGTTTTGTTTAAAGAAGGTTGAGTAATATAACATCCGGCAAACTAGGTTAACTGTTAAACCTAAACGAAATCCTAATTACTTGTATTTAGTTTGTATTAGGCTAAATAATTGTAATTACATGTATATTTGAATATACACTTACGTGATTATGTGTTTATCTATAATTGCGAAAAACGATCGGACAGAGTCCGACACAATACACGACGTTGGTGAAAACATTTCTATAAATAACTTAAAACTATTTTTAGAAGTTATTTATCATATATTATTATTTTTATATAATAGGACACGAAAAACCTAGACGTTTTATTTAAAACGTAACAAACACGGTAAAAACGCGCAAATCGAATTCGGAAACCAAACAAAAGTCAATAACTATTTTGACAACTCAAAATAAAGTATTTTAACAATACTTCAATGAAAAATTAATCCCAAATATATTACGAATTAAAATGACTCAAAATAATGTTAGGCGATTTAACGTTTTAACGAAGATAACGAGTAAACGACCAAAATACGTAACACAGTCTGGAAACTGAGTTGAAAACATTTTTCAGCCCCTATGGGCACCCCAAAAATCTGTCTTCCCTCCCCATGTGCACCCATGTGCCCACCAACCCTTCCTTCCACTAGAAACTCATGCATTCATGCAATGAGATCATTTCACACTTCACTTAATCTTCAACTCTCTCCATCATCTCTCTACACTCCTCCACCACTCTCTAAAAATCAGTCATAAGATCACCATATCACCACCCTATAACCACCATCTCACCACCATCTCACCACCAAGAACCACCACTCAATTACTTAGCCATTCTTCAAGATTTTAGCAAGGAATTGAAACTCAAGAACATCCCATCTCAATTCTTTCCAATCATCTCCATTTTCATCATTGTGAGGACTTACTTCTACTCTCATATATGTCTATTTACCTGTTATATGTTCATCTAACTTGTTTATGTCCAAAATCCTTGTTAAAATACGTTTTTACCAAACATATACAAAAAACACAGAATCTGTCCCAGAAAAATCAGTTTACGAAAAATGAGCATATCTTGAGTTCTAGGAAGAAATAGATAACGAATTTTTTTTAAAAAGTTGCGTATTGAAAAGAGCTACAACTTTCGTGTTTTACACTTTTTCCAGAAATGTACACGATTTTCCCTACGAGTCGATTTATAGGACTGATCTGGAAGTTTTCGATAAAATTGTACTGTTCTTGCACGGAATTAATTAAAAATGTAAATGGACATTACAGAAGCTGAAATTTCTATGTTAGGATCTAGATTAGTAGAAGAACATCTGGTAAAAATTGTGAAGTTTGATTTGGACCAGAAGTAGGTGAAATCATGTGGCGTAACAAACCGACAAAAACCGAAACATTGAATCTTGAAGTTTTAAGATGCGTATTTAAAACCGACACCTCGAAATAACTCCGACACAAACCGACAAGTTTTATAAACTTAATTAACTGAATTATATGGTTGGGTAAAAGTTTCGGGTCAAACCGAGTCGGTTTGACCAAGTCAACAAAAACGGCTCGGTGGCTAAAAACGACAAAACTTACTATTTTTGGAAAGTGGTAACAAAAATGGTTTTGGGTGACTTAGTTAGTAACTTGGACCAAAAACTAAACTTAGAAAGCTTCCCGAATTAGAAACCGACATATAAATCAGAAGTGACTCTATAAGTGACTCATAAATCAGAAGTGACTCTATAAGTGACTCATAAATCAGAAGTGACTCTATAAGTGACTCATAAATTGAGAAGTGACTCATAAAATCAGAAGTGACTCTATAAGTGACTCATAAATCAGAAGTGACTTTATAAGTGACTCATAAATTGAGAAGTGACTCATAAATCAGAAGTGACTCTATAAGTGACTCATAAATTGAGAAGTGACTCATAGTTTGACCAACCTTAACCAGTTTGACCAGGTTTGACCAATTTGACCAGGTTTGACTAGTTTGACCAGGTTTGACCAGTTTGACCAGCTTTGACCAACGAGTTGACCAACTTTGACCTACGGTTTAAGGCTTATACAAACTAAAATGATCTATTTGCAACACACGATTTGTACTACTGAATAGTATACAACAAAACAAACTTGATAATAATGTCTAAATGAATTATTATTACAAACTTTCACCAACGGATCATACACGTTTTTGATAAACGAACTTGAACAACTTATTTGGACATACTAGTTGATGAACTAGCTCAAGGTGGACATTAACCCTCCACCTACACGATTGGCTTAAGTGAACATTGACCCCCACTTATACAATCGCTATAGATGGTCTTATAAGACATCTACTTACACAACCTTATACGTTTAGGACGTTAGAAGGTTGCGCTTTGGACTTTGCTTGCTATTTGATTATTGCTTGCTACCTGCTTAACTCTGGTGAGTTTCATAGCCCCCTTTTTACTTGTTTGAACTGTTTTGGGTGAGAATACATGCACTATTTTATGAACTGTGATGTGAACTGTTTTATGAACTGTTGTTAGGAAAACACTTATACGTATTGCATGAGTTACTTTCTTTTCCACTAAGGCCAATACAACCATTTAAATATGTTGATTTACGCTTGCGATATTGCGGTAAAGCAATACAAAACGATATTGCGGTAAAGCAATACAAAACGATATTGCGGTAAAGCAATACAAACATTTTGATATTGTGGTAAAGCACTACAAACTATTAAATCTTGTGATTTACAAATACGATATTGGCAATAGTATACATTATTATCTTGGCATACGCGCAACACACTTACTTATCGTGGTTTTGCGATACAAACAAAAATCTTGTGTTTCATACCAATATTTTGGACAACTGTTTAACAAACCTATGAACTCACCAACTTTATGTTGACCTTTTAGCATGTATTTCTCAGGTTCACAGATGCTGTAGGACTTCCCACAGGAAACAAGGCAGTAGGATGCTTTTGGAAAGCATTAGCTCGAGTCGCATGTTTTCACAAACAACAAGAGATTAGATTGCATTACGATATTTTGTATCAACATTTATGCATTAGAAATCTCTAACGGTTTATGCGAACTCCAGATATTTTGTAAACATTTGAATTATGGTAATGTAATATTTTTCAAAACGTCTCATATAGAGGTCGTTTGCTTTAATCTTTGTGTTGTGATATTTGATTTGGTCGTAGCCCCCGTGACACCTCATATTTCCGCTGCCACGTGTTTTGGGGGTGCGACAGATTGGTATCATAGCCTAAGGTTATAACGAACTAGGATTGCATTAGTGACCTAGACTATAACCGTTATGTTAGTATTCCTTGTTTGGTATGACTGGCTCAGCGATTGCATCAATTTAATTTAATTTAACATAGCCTGATCAACTATGTACAATTAATAGAGATTCGATGCAAGACCTGAAATGGTTGTAGTGAACGAGAATACAGTAGCAGACATAGACCGAGGATAGAACGGGACCAACCTTTATACGTGATTATGTGCTAGGCTTTTATGTGTATATATATATATGTATATATATGTATAACCTTACGTACACTAAACTTATTTGCCACGGAAAATGGCAACCACTCCTACCACTACGTCACCCGACACAGAAAACGAAACTCAAACCTTACACACTACTGTGGAAACTTCCACGGTACCCCGCTCGCCCAACCGTATCGGGCAACGACATAATCGAAGAGGACTCACTTGAGGAGAATCCATCTGAGGATTCGCCACCCAAACAAGTGATGCCTACTTCACCCTCTTCCTCCCGCTCTCGTTCAAATCATTCGGGAACACGTATGGAACTAGAACCGCACGAGGATTCGTCACCTAGGCGCGTAACGTTTATTTCCTCTACTCCGCACTCTTCATCCCACTCGCGTAGTAGACAATCGGGATCGCGTGTGCTACACACAACTAGAAAGACTGATAGACCACCTCGAACTAGACCTCACCATATCTATACTATTACTACTGACGACTGTTGTGGAGATGCAACTATTTTTGTTAAACCTACGTAAGTCAAAATTGTTCCTACCGCATGTTATATTAAAAACCTCTATACCGATGGGTATATAAGAACCCCATCACTTTTTGTATAAAACCTTCGTATTCGTTCGGATGTAACAATGCCCGGCATGTTTTGTGAATAATGAATCAAATATATTATCTATAACTCGCTTTGATTGATTTTCTAAACTTTACTACCTTGCGCTAATTTATTTGTAGTACTACGATGTCACATATCACTCTAAACACGTCTGTGATGATCTAAATCCTCATACAAAATCTCATTCACTCTTTCATCTCCTTTCGTCTAGGGATACACCACTACGAGAATCAAAGGGAATTTCCGACAATTTATAATAACAAGAGTTTTCAACATATTTCTACAAACTCAAGTTTTCAAAGAAATTTCACCGAACATCCATCCAGAATTATTTATAACTTCTAATATTCAACGAATTTTTGTTAAACAGAATTTTCAACGTGCTGTCAAGAGTTTTGAACGTATTTTGACTGACTCAAACTTTTCAACGAACTTTGCCCCATTTCCTTTCTCGACGCCATCTAAGAATTCCGTCAGAATCTTTGCTATGAGAAACCCATTCATATTCCTAATGCTACCAATTGAACTCTGATCTAACAAGGGGAGGAAAAGTGAAACAAGATCACTTCGGTAAGAAACCTACAGAAACCATAAAACAGAAAACCAAGCACCTAGACCATGATGGCTTACCCATCATCAAGGCCCGGTGAATCTCAAGACGAGGTCCTGAATTCACTTGTGGATAAGAAACTCAGATACGCTAGAAACACACACTTACTTTCTCACAGACCCCACACAGACCGTGACCACAAGCAAATTTCGGGCGAAATTCTTCTAACAAGGGGAGAATGTAACACCCGGCAAATTAGGTTAACTGTTAAACCTAAACGAAACCCTAATTACTTGTATTTAGTTTGTATTAGGCTAAATAATTATAATTACATGTATATTTGAATATACACTTACGTGATTATGTGTTTATCTATAATTGTGCAAAACGATCGGACAGAGTCCGACACAATACACGATGTTGGTGAAAACATTTCTATAATAACTTAAAACTATTTTTAGAAGTTATTTATCATATATTATTATTTTTATATAATAGGACACGAAAAACCTAGACGTTTTATTTAAAACGTAACAAACAAATCGAATTCGGAAACCAAACAAAAGTCAATAACTATTTTGACAACTCAAAATAAAGTATTTTAACAATACTTCAATGAAAAATAATCACAAATATATTACGAATTAAAACGACTCAAAATAACGTTAGGCGATTTAACGTTTTAACGAAAATAACGAGTAAACGACCAAAATACGTAACACAGTCTAGAAACTGAGTTGAAAACATTTTTCAGCCCCTATGGGCCCCCCAAAAATCTGTCTTCCCTCCCCATGTGCACCCATGTGCCCACCAACCCTTACTTCCACTAGAAACTCATGCATTCATGCAATGAGATCATTTCACACTTCACTTAATCTTCAACTCTCTCCATCATCTCTCTACACTCCCCCACCACTCTCTAAAAATCAGTCATAAGATCACCATATCACCACCCTATAACCACCATCTCACCACCATAAACCACCAAGAACCACCACTCAATTACTTAGCCATTCTTCAAGATTTTAGCAAGGAATTGAAGCTCAAGAACATCTCATCTCAATTCTTTCCAATCATCTCCATTTTCATCATTGTGAGGACTTACTTCTACTCTCATATATGTCTATTTACCTGTTAGATGTTCATCTAACTTGTTTATGTCCAAAATCCTTGTTAAAATACGTTTTTACCAAACATATACAAAAAACACAGAATCTGTCCCAGAAAAATCAGTTTACGAAAATGTGCATATCTTGAGTTCTAGGAAGAATTAGATAACGAATTTTTTTTTAAAAGTTGCGTATTGAAAAGAGCTACAACTTTAGTGTTTTAAACTTTTTCAAGAAATGTACACGATTTTCTCTACGAGTCGATTTATAGGACTGATCTGGAAGTTTTCAATAAAATTGTACGGTTCTTGCACGGAATTAATTAAAAATGTAAATGGACATTATAGAAGCTGAAATTTCTATGTTAGGATCTAGATTAGTAGAAGAACATCTGGTAAAAATTGTGAAGTTTGATTTGGACCAGAAGTAGGTGAAATCATGTGGCGTAACAAACCGACAAAAACCGAAACATTGAATCTTGAAGTTTTAAGGTGCGTATTTAAAACCGACACCTCGAAATAACTCCGACACAAACCGACAAGTTTTATAAACTTAATTAACTGAATTATATGGTTGGGTAAAAGTTTCGGGTCAAACCGAGTCGGTTTGACCAAGTCAACAAAAACTGCTCGGTGGCTAAAAACGACAAAACTTACTATTTTTGGAAAGTGGTAACAAAAATGGTTTTTGGTGACTTAGTTAGTAACTTGGACCAAAAACTAAACTTAGAAAGCTTCCCGAATTAGAAACCGACATATAAATCAGAAGTGACTCTATAAGTGACTCATAAATCAGAAGTGACTCTATAAGTGACTCATAAATTGAGAAGTGATTCATAAAATCAGAAGTGACTCTATAAGTGACTCATAAATCAGAAGTGACTTTATAAGTGACTCATAAATTGAGAAGTGACTCATAAATCAGAAGTGACTCTATAAGTGACTCATAAATTGAGAAGTGACTCATAGTTTGACCAACCTTAACCTGTTTGACCAGGTTTGACCAGGTTTGACCAGTTTCACCAGGTTTGACCAGTTGACCAGGTTTGACCAGTTTGACCAAGTTTGACCAACGAGTTGACCAACTTTGACCTACGGTTTAAGGCTTATACAAACTAAAATGATCTATTTGCAACACACGATTTGTACTACTGAATAGTATACAACAAAACAAACTTGATAATAATGTCTAAATGAATTATTATTACAAACTTTTACCAACGGGTCATACACGTTTTTGATAAACGAACTTGAACAACTTATTTGGACATACTAGTTGATGAACTAGCTCAAGGTGGACATTAACCCTCCACCTACACGATTGACTTAAGTGGACATTGACCCCCACTTATACAATCGCTATAGATGGTCTTATAAGACATCTACTTACACAACCTTATACGTTTAGGACGTTAGAAGGTTGCGCTTTGGACTTTGCTTGCTATTTGATTATTGCTTGCTACCTGCTTAACTCTGGTGAGTTTCATAGCCCCCTTTTTACTTGTTTGAACTGTTTTGGGGTGAGAATACATGCACTATTTTATGAACTGTGATGTGAACTGTTTTATGAACTGTTGTTAGGAAAACACTTATACGTATTGCATGAGTTACTTTCTTTTCCACTAAGGCCAATACAACCATTTAAATATGTTGATTTACGCTTGCGATATTGCGGTAAAGCAAAACAAAACGATATTGCGGTAAAGCAATACAAAACGATATTGCGGTAAAGCAATACAAAACGATATTGCGGTAAAGCAATACAAAACGATATTGCGGTAAAGCAATACAAAACGATATTGCGGTAAAGCAATACAAAACGATATTACGGTAAAGCAATACAAAACGATATTGCGGTAAAGCAATACAAACATTTTGATATTGTGGTAAAGCATTACAAACTATTAAATCTTGTGATTTACAAATACGATATTGGCAATAGTATACATTATTATCTTGGCATACGCGCAACACACTTACTTATCGTGGTTTAGCGATACAAACAAAAATCTTGTGTTTCATACCAATATTTTGGACAACTGTTTAACAAACCTATGAACTCACCAACTTTATGTTGACCTTTTAGCATGTATTTCTCAGGTTCACAGACGCTGTAGGACTTCCCGCAGGAAACAAGGCAGTAGGATGCTTTTGGAAAGCATTAGCTCGAGTCGCATGTTTTCACAAACAACAAGAGATTAGATTGCATTACGATATTTTGTATCAACATTTATGTATTAGAAATCTCTAACGGTTTATGCGAACTCCAGATATTTTGTAAACATTTGAATTATGGTAATGTAATATTTTTCAAAACGTCTCATATAGAGGTCGTTTGCTTTAATCTTTGTGTTGTGATATTTGATTTGGTCGTAGCCCCCGTGACACCTCATGTTTCCGCTGCCACGTGTTTTGGGGGTGCGACAAGTAATATGAGGAAAATATAGGTCGGCTTCATCTATTAACCGACCCCAATATCCAATTAAAGTTATTCCCTTTCTAAACCTATTGTCTGGAACCTAAAAACCATTTACGATTTCAACAATTTTATTTTTCCTTCCACTATATAAAGTTAAAACAAACAATAATTTACTAGTCACAATAAGTCATTTGACTTTTTGACTAATTATTCACAATAAACAAAATAAAATAAACAATTTAATTTCCTAACTCATTAAAAAATTATTTAAAGTCAGAAAATTACCCAATTACTACTAGGCTCCTAAAGTGGATGTTACAGCAACAGCCACCCAACATGGATCTGGTCGTGTAGAAGAAGAAGAAGAAGAAGAAGAAGAGGGTTACGGGTCTGCTGTTTTTGTTATTTTGTCTCTTAACATTTCTCTGTTTGTGATTAAGATCCCTAGACTATACTTCTTCTTTTTCTTTTTGTGGGTTCTAAACTGATTGGTCTTCTTGTGGGTGGTCGCCGCAACCACCCGATCTTATTTTCGACCGTGAAAATACTATTTCAAACTTTTGAAAGTCATTTATGTGCAGAAAAAAAGGCTTGTACCCTTTGGGTACATAAAAAAAGAGTCTCTAAATAAATCATGTTGGATATATGTCAATCACATGAATCTTCGTACACCAACGTTTATGTTGGTTTACATCACATTACTTGCTTACATTTTTTATATATATAATCAGTCACATTATTTGCTTACATTGCCACCAATTGTGAATGTCAACTGGCCGGGATGCCCAGGTGGTGTACGTGTCAGCACCACCTTGGGGAATGGTCCATCCCAACGTGCCACCAAAAACATGTGTTGTTTACGCAGTCAAACTTAGAAACTGCATGGATGCAACCTGATCATTGCAATGAACACAAACGAATTCAAAAAACTAGCTAGTTCAAAGAAAATATGTTGATCTTAATATCATTTTCTTAGGTAAGTTCAGTAAGGTTGGTTGGTTCTCATTATGTAAATGATTCCTTTTTGTGTGATTAAAATTTGATTTCTTTATAAACGTAAAAATGAACCGGCATTGAGTATTGTGCTTATATTTATAGATAACAAACTTTGTAGATTTTATTATGTATTTATACATTACGCTTATCTCTTATCTTATCTTATATTATCTTAGTATACATATATAAAGAAAACCATAACCTTCATATGCTCTCTTGTATTGACACATCATCACCACTAAATCATTTAAGAATTAAAATTTTCAATTATACTACTAAGTTTTCTTATATTCATAATCTTAATTTAATTTAAATATATGGTCAAAAATCATATATAGAGCATAACATTTATAGACTCATCATGTTTTTAGAATCATTATCATCAACAGTTTTTGTAACTAATTTTTGATTCATATTACTTATCTTATATGCAAAATCTTAACAATATTTTTAATTACTTTCAACTAACCATGATTGTCACAAATCCATGTTTGCACTAACTATCACATAGTATTATTCTTAACTTAATTTACATAGAACTAAAATACTTAACTAACCATCATTAATCATTAATAGATTATATAGTACCATGCTAAATAAAATGTGACACCTATTGCGTAGCTCTAAAACTCATCCATCCTCATAGTAATTCTAATTACACTGTTTTGTAATTTATATATAAAGTTTATGCAAATAACAATTCGATCTTATATATGTATGTGTGTATATATATATATATATATATATATATATATATATATATATATATATATATATATGGAAGTGCATTTTTTGGGGGGAAGCGTTAGTATTCATCAAGAAGTATATTACCTTCACCCATACAAATTTCGAAAAAAGCAAATTGAAATTTAGTAAATTTTAATCAGAATCGATGCTATGAATGTTAAGTATAACACTCCTCATTAACTACAACAATATTATATTATTATCACGGAAGCGAGTTTATAAAAACATATTTTCTTATTATACATTATAAAATGTACACAACTTTTCGCAACATTTGTATAACATGTTTACAAAATGGGGTATTATATAATACAAAACATAGTTTATAACAAACTATGTCAGAGTAGCACGGTCAGTCAAAACATTCCCTGCTCCACGAGCATCACCTTCCTGCTACCCACATCCCAGAATAAACCTGCAGAAAGTAATAATGAGGGATTAGCACGAAGCTAAGTGAATAAATTCATCACACACCAATTTACTTAGCTTAACTACTTGTTTACACCAAAGAACCGTAAACACACATGTCAACTAATCAACAATTTAATGATGAGGATCGGTGGTTCTGGAGAATACCAAAATACCCGGGTGGCTCCCCAAGAACACTTATCCAAACATATCTGTATGGCCATAACGGACGAGACCGATAACTAGTGGTTATTATATTCAAACACAGGTTCTATACACACAACAGATGAAGCAAGACCCTGTGTAATTCACATAATAATCAACTAACCTAACCAACCAATTCAACCTGTTGACCTCATTAACAACTGATGCCCGAAGGCCAAATAGCACGTAGATTCAAAATCAACAATATCAATTAAATAATCCAACAATTATATCTACGTTCACTTGTTGCAACCAAACAGTTACAACTAAATCAAAAGGTGAGTTCTAAATCCACTCACCGATACCTCAGTAGTTAATTATTAAATCTTGTGCTTTACCGCAATATCGTTTTGTATTGCTTTACCGCAATATCGTTTTGTTTTGCTTTACCACAATATCGCAAGCGTAAATCAACATATTTAAATGGTTGTATTGGCCTTAGTGGAAAAGAAAGTAACTCATGCAATACGTATAAGTGTTTTCCTAACAACAGTTCATAAAACAGTTCACATCACAGTTCATAAAATAGTGCATGTATTCTCACCCCAAAACAGTTCAAACAAGTAAAAAGGGGGCTATGAAACTCACCAGAGTTAAGCAGGTAGCAAGCAATAATCAAATAGCAAGCAAAGTCCAAAGCGCAACCTTCTAACGTCCTAAACGTATAAGGTTGTGTAAGTAGATGTCTTATAAGACCATCTATAGCGATTGTATAAGTGGGGGTCAATGTCCACTTAAGTCAATCGTGTAGGTGGAGGGTTAATGTCCACCTTGAGCTAGTTCATCAACTAGTATGTCCAAATAAGTTGTTCAAGTTCGTTTATCAAAAACGTGTATGACCCGTTGGTAAAAGTTTGTAATAATAATTCATTTAGACATTATTATCAAGTTTGTTTTGTTGTATACTATTCAGTAGTACAAATCGTGTGTTGCAAATAGATCATTTTAGTTTGTATAAGCCTTAAACCGTAGGTCAAAGTTGGTCAACTCGTTGGTCAAAGCTGGTCAAACTTGGTCAAACTGGTCAAACCTGGTCAACTGGTCAAACCTGGTGAAACTGGTCAAACCTGGTCAAACCTGGTCAAACAGGTTAAGGTTGGTCAAACTATGAGTCACTTCTCAATTTATGAGTCACTTATAGAGTCACTTCTGATTTATGAGTCACTTCTCAATTTATGAGTCACTTATAAAGTCACTTCTGATTTATGAGTCACTTATAGAGTCACTTCTGATTTTATGAATCACTTCTCAATTTATGAGTCACTTCTGATTTATGAGTCACTTATAGAGTCACTTCTGATTTATATGTCGGTTTCTAATTCGGGAAGCTTTCTAAGTTTAGTTTTTGGTCCAAGTTACTAACTAAGTCACCCAAAACCATTTTTGTTACCACTTTCCAAAAATAGTAAGTTTTGTCGTTTTTAGCCACCGAGCCGTTTTTGTTGACTTGGTCAAACCGACTCGGTTTGACCCGAAACTTTTACCCAACCATATAATTCAGTTAATTAAGTTTATAAAACTTGTCGGTTTGTGTCGGAGTTATTTCGAGGTGTCGGTTTTAAATACGCACCTTAAAACTTCAAGATTCAATGTTTCGGTTTTTGTCGGTTTGTTACGCCACATGATTTCACCTACTTCTGGTCCAAATCAAACTTCACAATTTTTACCAGATGTTCTTCTACTAATCTAGATCCTAACATAGAAATTTCAGCTTCTATAATGTCCATTTACATTTTTAATTAATTCCGTGCAAGAACCGTACAATTTTATTGAAAACTTCCAGATCAGTCCTATAAATCGACTCGTAGAGAAAATCGTGTACATTTCTTGAAAAAGTTTAAAACACTAAAGTTGTAGCTCTTTTCAATACGCAACTTTTAAAAAAAAAATCGTTATCTAATTCTTCCTAGAACTCAAGATATGCACATTTTCGTAAACTGATTTTTCTGGGACAGATTCTGTGTTTTTTGTATATGTTTGGTAAAAACGTATTTTAACAAGGATTTTGGACATAAACAAGTTAGATGAACATCTAACAGGTAAATAGACATATATGAGAGTAGAAGTAAGTCCTCACAATGATGAAAATGGAGATGATTGGAAAGAATTGAGATGAGATGTTCTTGAGCTTCAATTCCTTGCTAAAATCTTGAAGAATGGCTAAGTAATTGAGTGGTGGTTCTTGGTGGTTTATGGTGGTGAGATGGTGGTTATAGGGTGGTGATATGGTGATCTTATGACTGATTTTTAGAGAGTGGTGGGGGAGTGTAGAGAGATGATGGAGAGAGTTGAAGATTAAGTGAAGTGTGAAATGATCTCATTGCATGAATGCATGAGTTTCTAGTGGAAGTAAGGGTTGGTGGGCACATGGGTGCACATGGGGAGGGAAGACAGATTTTTGGGGGGCCCATAGGGGCTGAAAAATGTTTTCAACTCAGTTTCTAGACTGTGTTACGTATTTTGGTCGTTTACTCGTTATTTTCGTTAAAACGTTAAATCGCCTAACGTTATTTTGAGTCGTTTTAATTCGTAATATATTTGTGATTATTTTTCATTGAAGTATTGTTAAAATACTTTATTTTGAGTTGTCAAAATAGTTATTGACTTTTGTTTGGTTTCCGAATTCGATTTGTTTGTTACGTTTTAAATAAAACGTCTAGGTTTTTCGTGTCCTATTATATAAAAATAATAATATATGATAAATAACTTCTAAAAATAGTTTTAAGTTATTATAGAAATGTTTTCACCAACGTCGTGTATTGTGTCGGACTCTGTCCGATCGTTTTGCACAATTATAGATAAACACATAATCACGTAAGTGTATATTCAAATATACATGTAATTACAATTATTTAGCCTAATACAAACTAAATACAAGTAATTAGGGTTTCGTTTAGGTTTAACAGTTAACCTAATTTGCCGGGTGTTACATTCTCCCCTTGTTAGAAGAATTTCGCCCGAAATTTGCTTGTGGTCACGGTCTGTGTGGGGTCTGTGAGAAAGTAAGTGTGTGTTTCTAGCGTATCTGAGTTTCTTATCCACAAGTGAATTCAGGACCTCGTCTTGAGATTCACCGGGCCTTGATGATGGGTAAGCCATCATGGTCTAGGTTCTTGGTTTTCTGTTTTATGGTTTCTGTAGGTTTCTTACCGAAGTGATCTTGTTTCACTTTTCCTCCCCTTGTTAGATCAGAGTTCAATTGGTAGCATTAGGAATATGAACGGGTTTCTCATAGCAACGATTCTGACGGAATTCTTAGATGGCGTCGAGAAAGGAAATGGGGCAAAGTTCGTTGAAAAGTTTGAGTCAGTCAAAATACGTTCAAAACTCTTGACAGCACGTTGAAAATTCTGTTTAACAAAAATTCGTTGAATATTAGAAGTTATAAATAATTCTGGATGGATGTTCGGTGAAATTTCTTTGAAAACTTGAGTTTGTAGAAATCTGTTGAAAACTCTTGTTATTGTAAATTGTCGGAAATTCCCTTTGATTCTCGTAGTGGTGTATCCCTAGACGAAAGGAGATGAAAGAGTGAATGAGATTTTGTATGAGGATTTAGATCATCACAGACGTGTTTAGAGTGATATGTGACATCGTAGTACTACAAATAAATTAGCGCAAGGTAGTAAAGTTTAGAAAATCAATCAAAGCGAGTTATAGATAATATATTTGATTCATTATTCACAAAACATGCCGGGCATTGTTACATCCGGACGAATACGAAGGTTTTATACAAAAAGTGATGGGGTTCTTATATACCCATCGGTATAGAGGTTTTTAATATAACATGCGGTAGGAACAATTTTGACTTACGTAGGTTTAACAAAAATAGTTGCATCTCCACAACAGTCGTCAGTAGTAATAGTATAGATATGGTGAGGTCTAGTTCGAGGTGGTCTATCAGTCTTTCTAGTTGTGTGTAGCACACGCGATCCCGATTGTCTACTACGCGAGTGGGATGAAGAGTGCGGAGTAGAGGAAATAAACGTTACGCGCCTAGGTGACGAATCCTCGTGCGGTTCTAGTTCCATACGTGTTCCCGAATGATTTGAACGAGAGCGGGAGGAAGAGGGTGAAGTAGGCATCACTTGTTTGGGTGGCGAATCCTCAGATGGATTCTCCTCAAGTGAGTCCTCTTCGATTATGTCGTTGCCCGATACGGTTGGGCGAGCGGGTACCGTGGAAGTTTCCACAGTAGTGTGTAAGGTTTGAGTTTCGTTTTCTGTGTCGGGTGACGTAGTGGTAGGAGTGGTTGCCATTTTCCGTGGCAAATAAGTTTAGTGTACGTAAGGTTATACATATATATACATATATATATATATATATATATATATATATATATATATATATATATATATATATATATACACACATAAAAGCCTAGCACATAATCACGTATAAAGGTTGGTCCCGTTCTATCCTCGGTCTATGTCTGCTACTGTATTCTCGTTCACTACAACCATTTCAGGTCTTGCATCGAATCTCTATTAATTGTACATAGTTGATCAGGCTATGTTAAATTAAATTCAATTGATGCAATCGCTGAGCCAGTCATACCAAACAAGGAATACTAACATAACGGTTATAGTCTAGGTCACTAATGCAATCCTAGTTCGCTATAACCTTAGGCTATGATACCAATCTGTCGCACCCCCAAAACACGTGGCAGCGGAAACATGAGGTGTCACGGGGGCTACGACCAAATCAAATATCACAACACAAAGATTAAAGCAAACGACCTCTATATGAGACGTTTTGAAAAATATTACATTACCATAATTCAAATGTTTACAAAATATCTGGAGTTCGCATAAACCGTTAGAGATTTCTAATGCATAAATGTTGATACAAAATATCGTAATGCAATCTAATCTCTTGTTGTTTGTGAAAACATGTGACTCGAGCTAATGCTTTCCAAAAGCATCCTACTGCCTTGTTTCCTGTGGGAAGTCCTACAGCATCTGTGAACCTGAGAAATACATGCTAAAAGGTCAACATAAAGTTGGTGAGTTCATAGGTTTGTTAAACAGTTGTCCAAAATATTGGTATGAAACACAAGATTTTTGTTTGTATCGCAAAACCACGATAAGTAAGTGTGTTGCGCGTATGCCAAGATAATAATGTATACTATTGCCAATATCGTATTTGTAAATCACAAGATTTAATAGTTTGTAGTGCTTTACCACAATATCAAAATGTTTGTATTGCTTTACCGCAATATCGTTTTGTATTGCTTTACCGCAATATCGTTTTGTATTGCTTTACCGCAATATCGTTTTGTATTGCTTTACCGCAATATCGCAAGCGTAAATCAACAGATTTAAATGGTTGTATTGGCCTTAGTGGAAAAGAAAGTAACTCATGCAATACGTATAAGTGTTTTCCTAACAACAGTTCATAAAACAGTTCACATCACAGTTCATAAAATAGTGCATGTATTCTCACCCAAAACAGTTCAAACAAGTAAAAAGGGGGCTATGAAACTCACCAGAGTTAAGCAGGTAGCAAGCAATAATCAAATAGCAAGCAAAGTCCAAAGCGCAACCTTCTAACGTCCTAAACGTATAAGGTTGTGTAAGTAGATGTCTTATAAGACCATCTATAGCAATTGTATAAGTGGGGGTCAATGTCCACTTAAGCCAATCGTGTAGGTGGAGGGTTAATGTCCACCTTGAACTAGTTCATCAACTAGTATGTCCAAATAAGTTGTTCAAGTTCGTTTATCAAAAACGTGTATGATCCGTTGGTGAAAGTTTGTAATAATAATTCATTTAGACATTATTATCAAGTTTGTTTTGTTGTATACTATTCAGTAGTACAAATCGTGTGTTGCAAATAGATCATTTTAGTTTGTATAAGCCTTAAACCGTAGGTCAAAGTTGGTCAACTCGTTGGTCAAAGCTGGTCAAACTGGTCAAACCTGGTCAAACTAGTCAAACCTGGTCAAATTGGTCAAACCTGGTCAAACTGGTTAAGGTTGGTCAAACTATGAGTCACTTCTCAATTTATGAGTCACTTATAGAGTCACTTCTGATTTATGAGTCACTTCTCAATTTATGAGTCACTTATAAAGTCACTTCTGATTTATGAGTCACTTATAGAGTCACTTCTGATTTTATGAGTCACTTCTCAATGAGAAAATTGCATTGGTAGTCCCTGTGGTTTACACAAAATAGCACTGGTAGTCCCTCGCAGTTTTTTTTTGCACTGGTTGTCCCTGTGGTTGCTAGTTGTTGCACTGGTAGTCCCTGTGGTTACTCTCTGTTAGTTTTCTCCGTTAAGGACCAGCTATGTAATTTTTTTTTCTTATCGCTAACGACCGTTAGTTTTCTCGTTAAAAGGACTAGCCGTGTAATTTTTTTTTTTCAATTTCAAGTTTATTTAAATTTAATATTATTTTTAATTGTATTTAGTTAATTTATTTTTAAAATAATCTAATCAATTTAGTTTAATTATTTTAATCAACCTTTTTAGTGATAATTATTTTACTTTTTACAATTAAAATGGTTAACTTAAATATTTCTTTATTCTTGTTTTTTTTTGTGTCCCGATCTATATAAACCCACTAAAAATGTTACATGTTGATAATGTGCAATTTGAATACGTTCATAGTATACAAAACTGTTAACAATATATATGTGGCATGTAGAATTGTTTATGCGGAGTCATAAAATCGACGATGATATGCAAAATTTAGAGTATAAACTATCATATTTTAAAATATTATATTTTTAGTAGGTTTATATAGATCGAGATACTTAAAAAAATTTGAATAAAGAAATATTTAAAGTGATCATTTTAATTGTAAAAAATAAAATAATTAACACTAAAAAAGGTTGATTAAAATAATCAAATTAAATTGATTAAATTATTCTAAAATTAAATTAACTAAATACAATTAAAAAAATATTAAATTTAAATAAACTTGAAATTTGGAAGGAAAAAAAATTTACACTGCTAGTCCTTTTAACGAGAAAACTAATCATCGTTAGCGATAAGGAAAAAAAATTACATAGCTGGTCCTTTTAACGGAGAAAACTAACCCACAGGGACTACCAGTGCAACAATTAGCAACCACAGGGACGACCAGTGCAAAAAATAACTGCGAGGGACTACCAGTGCTATTTTGTGTAAATCACAGGGACGACCTATGCAATTTTCTCCTTCTCAATTTATGAGTCACTTCTCAATTTATGAGTCACTTATAGAGTCACTTCTGATTTATGAGTCACTTATAGAGTCACTTTTGATTTATATGTCGGTTTCTAATTCGGGAAGCTTTCTAAGTTTAGTTTTTGGTCCAAGTTACTAACTAAGTCACACAAAACCATTTTTGTTACCACTTTCCAAAAATAGTAAGTTTTGTCGTTTTTAGCCACCGAGCCGTTTTTGTTGACTTGGTCAAACCGACTCGGTTTGACCCGAAACTTTTACCCAACCATATAATTCAGTTAATTAATTTTATAAAACTTGTCGGTTTGTGTCGGAGTTATTTCGAGGTGTCGGTTTTAAATACGCATCTTAAAACTTCAAGATTCAATGTTTCGGTTTTTGTCAGTTTGTTACGCCACATGATTTCACCTACTTCTGGTCCAAATCAAACTTCACAATTTTTACCAGATGTTCTTCTACTAATCTAGATCCTAACATAGAAATTTCAGCTTCTATAATGTCCATTTACATTTTTAATTAATTCAGTGCAAGAACAGTACAATTTTATCGAAAGCTTCCAGATCAGTCCTATAAATCGACTCGTAGGGAAAATCGTGTACATTTATGGAAAAAGTGTAAAACACGAAAGTTGTAGCTCTTTTCAATACGCAACTTTTAAAAAAAAATTCGTTATCTATTTCTTCCTAGAACTCAAGATATGCTCATTTTTCGTAAACTGATTTTTCTGGGACAGATTCTGTGTTTTTTGTATATGTTTGGTAAAAACGTATTTTAACAAGGATTTTGGACATAAACAAGTTAGATGAACATATAACAGGTAAATAGACATATATGAGAGTAGAAGTAAGTCCTCACAATGATGAAAATGGAGATGATTGGAAAGAATTGAGATGGGATGTTCTTGAGTTTCAATTCCTTGCTAAAATCTTGAAGAATGGCTAAGTAATTGAGTGATGGTTCTTGGTGGTGAGATGGTGGTGAGATGGTGGTTATAGGGTGGTGATATGGTGATCTTATGACTGATTTTTAGAGAGTGGTGGAGGAGTGTAGAGAGTTGAAGATTAAGTGAAGTGTGAAATGATCTCATTGCATGAATGCATGAGTTTCTAGTGGAAGGAAGGGTTGGTGGGCACATGGGTGCACATGGGGAGGGAAGACAGATTTTTGGGGTGCCCATAGGGGCTGAAAAATGTTTTCAACTCAGTTTCCAGACTATGTTACGTATTTTGGTCGTTTACTCGTTATCTTCGTTAAAACGTTAAATCGCCTAACATTATTTTGAGTCATTTTAATTCGTAATATATTTGGGATTAATTTTTCATTGAAGTATTGTTAAAATACTTTATTTTGAGTTGTCAAAATAGTTATTGACTTTTGTTTGGTTTCCGAATTCGATTTGCGCGTTTTTACCGTGTTTGTTACGTTTTAAATAAAACGTCTAGGTTTTTCGTGTCCTATTATATAAAAATAATAATATATGATAAATAACTTCTAAAAATAGTTTTAAGTTATTTATAGAAATGTTTTCACCAACGTCGTGTATTGTGTCGGACTCTGTCCGATCGTTTTGCGCAATTATAGATAAACACATAATCACGTAAGTGTATATTCAAATATACATGTAATTACAATTATTTAGCCTAATACAAACTAAATACAAGTAATTAGGGTTTCGTTTAGGTTTAACAGTTAACCTAGTTTGCCGGGTGTTATATTACTCAACCTTCTTTAAACAAAACATACACACAGCAAGTAAAATAGAGAGAAAGCAGAAAGAAAATAAGGATCGATCGTGTGATTTTATTCAATTAAGAAACAAGTACCTGAATCATCATCATCATCTTATCTCCTTCCTTCTTGATTGTAAGTTTGATTATTATTTCTAATACTATGATTTGATTGAGTTTACATGGGTTATTGAATCTTAAAAGAGATTGAGTTGATAAGATGATATATGATGTTTATATGATGTTAGTTGCTGCTATTAATTGAATTAGAAACCTGAAATTGAGTTTGATTTGGTAAAAAATTCGGGTTTTGGGTTTTTGAGAAGTTGCAGGTTGCTGGAAGGTGATGTTTACCCGGCTGGTAACATCATACCCGGCGGGTAAGCGGGTTTTGGTAGTTACCCGGCTGATACCACTCTACCCGGCGGGTAGTTGGTTTTGTGGGTTACCCGGCGGGTAATCACCTTACCCGACGGGTACTAAGCTATTTTCAGTATATGTCATGTTTTGCAAATTTTAAAAGTGCATAAGTGTTAGTGATACCTTTAGTGACTAAAAATTTAACAAATTTTCATTTTAAATGGAATGGGCTGAAATTCGCATAGTCACTCAAAAACGGCCCAATGATCAAGGCTTTTTAAAATGAGCCTAGGCGGTTTTAGGCCTTCCGGGGTTGTTTAGGGGCCGAAAATCGCATTTTTCAGTATTAATAAAAAAATATTTTTAACTAACATTCAAGTTACATAATAAACGTTTGATTGTTATTATCTTACTATTTTTTTAAAGACAAAATAACTACATTATATAATATTGGTAAAAAAAAAAGTTCAACAATATCATTCAATAAAAATTAAATTTCATTACATTTGTTACATGTAATCAATTATTTTATAACAAGTATTCACCAACTAATCATCTGATACACAATCGTTATGAACTTTGATAGGAGTTGTTTAAGGTGGGTTCAGCACTATTTGATAATAGTCCAAATAAAAAGAAGCAAAAGCTAATGCCTGATGAACAAGTCAGAACTGAGCCATTGAGTGAAGCTATGGGTTCATCCAAGCAGCAGCACTTTTCTATCTTGTTTTGGAGATGTGTTAACTTATAAAAGAATTTTGCTCAAAACAGACTTAATTATCCCAAAATGACATACCTGTTTTAGTTATAAAAACCCCTTTGGGAACGACTAGTAAACATTTAGACATCATGTTACCTGGTAAAGAACGCTGACATTCTTAAAATATTCCTTTAACCAAAAAACTTTAAAATACGACATTCTTCTACAAATATATTTATAAATCTGAATACTTTAATCTAGGAAATGGCAACACAAGCGATGAATCAGGCGGAGGAAGAAGTGGCACGACATACTGAAAAAGATAAAATGCAGATAGACACGTGTGAGATGTTGTTCAATACTCTATCGTGTGATGTGAAACAAGTGGGGATCGTGTTAACACACATGCAGGAGAACTTGTAGAATGGCACGCCAAAGCTGATGATCTTTTGAAGAAAACATCAAACTTGAGACTACAGCTACTTCATATCTATGGAAAGAAGACGTCGAAGATTCAGGAACTTGAATTAGTGCAGGAAAAGGTTATCTTTTTATTTAAAGTAATGTCAGTGACTTACAAAATTTATGCAATTAACTAATGACAATCTGTAAACTCAATGCTTGTTTGTAGAAACAAAAACTACAGGAAGACAAGAAATGCTTGTTAGGTACAATTGAGGAAATGATTAGCCAGTATGAATGGATAGAACGTGAGAAAGATAAGTTTGGTGTATTGGGAGGTGCTTTTGATTTCAAAAACCCGAACCCTCACAATGCACGGAAGGAATATGATGAGCTTGTGGCTAAGATAGCAGGGTAAGTTCATTATAGATATTATTTTTTCAGATCGTTTGTATATATTGTGGGACACTGAAAGAATGGTCGCTTGTGTCAGTTTTACAGTCGTGACCCGACAACCGTCAAGGATGTTTCAGACAGGGCCGTTTTTGAGGGTGGGCGAGGTGGTCGACCACCCAGGGCCTCTAAATTTAGAGGGTCTCCAATTTTTCCCAAGTAATGTGATATGTAATATATATGATGATTAAATAAGAGATTGACACCTCTTTTATTTTAAACTAAGAGATCTTTGTTAGTAACTAGATTTAGATTAAATATATATTTGAACAAATATATAGGTCGACTGAATGGTCCAAAATTGAAAACTTATATTGATGTGTTATAGTTTGACTAAAAGAGTTTATAAGTAACACCTAGGATTTGAGAGAATAAGTATCAGACAAATAAATATGTATAAGAGAAATAAATAAATTATTTGAAAATCGGATCTTTAAGAATCAGTTTCATCGAACATTTATCTTACTTGACATCTAGTTATAGAGTCTCATTTCTGTAGCATGACAACTTTGTCCAGGGCCTCTAAAAGTTCAGAGACGGCCCTGGTTTCAGAACAAGTGAAGCAGTTACAGTAGGAAGGCAAACAGATGAAGTAGAGAGCAACTGACTTGAAGGTGGGTGAATGCTTTGCAATATTTCACATATATATGTTTTTTTAGGATTGTTTATGATCATCTTCTTAAACAATCTTCTTAAACAGACTATGATAAAAAAAAGATTGAAATTGGAGGAAGGTCCTAAAGTGTGCGACACTGTAAATGGGTAAGCTGTTGGTCGGATGAGATGACCGATAGGTTTTATGTTTGAACTGTGATTGTTAAATTTTTATTTTGTTATTTTTTTGCAGTCTGTTTCAGCGTATAGTCGCTACTCTGTTGCCCGGTTCTAATGCCAAAATTGAAGTACTAACAAGTGGACTACAAGTAGTGGTCTATAGAGGCGCCAAAAGACAATCATTGTCCGAAATGCCACAACAAGAAGGCTCGGTAGTTGTCCTCTCATTGTTGCTGGGAGTGTCTCTCGTGAAGGAAAGCAAGACTAGTTTTTATCTGCTTGATGTGGTAAATAAAAATCTCTCTTTTATCTACACCCCTACTTTGTCTCGCTTGTTTATTGTGTACAGATTTAAGCATATCTAGAATTTGAAATCTGATAGATATATTATATATTCAAAAGATAAACACATCCTTGCTGTTTTGTGCAGGCTCACACGGTATTCGAATCTGAATCGGCACCTCTTGATGACGTGGGTCTAAAAGGCAGATTTAAGGTTATGATTGGTGAGTTATTTCCGAACTCACAATTCATTGTGACGGCTATCTTCAAAGAAGTGTTGGACAATGCCGAAGCAACATTCATCACCAAGTTAGAGCGGATAACTGTTGGTAGAAGGCTGTAATCGAGGGATGATTTTGTTAACCATGTTTTCCTTGGGCTCATGAAGTTTTATTATATACTTTTAGGCTCTCTATGCCTTGTTGTTATGTGAATTCTGGTTCCCAGTGCGCTGATAACAAAATAGGCTCTCTAAAACACAATTTTTCAATGATTTTTTTTAACGAGTGACGGTTAATTTGAACAAAGATGATTTGTTAGATCTTAGTTCGAGAGGAGCTCATCATTTAATTTGGAGACTTGGTGTTAAGAAATTGAATTTTTCAATTTCTTTTAAGTGAGGTTAATTAGTTGGTTTAATTTATCTTTAACATCTAATAGAGTTTGAAATTTGTGTAGTTTATATGTTTTAATTTATAAATTGTTGCTTTATTTTAAGGTGATATCGATTTTTTACATTAAATAGTCAAGATTCAAAAAATGAATTCTAGATGAGTTCATGAGTCTTTTCAATAATTTTGAATTTACATGGTATAGTCAGTTTAATAAATAAATGTTTGTCGTCCATTAGATGTTTGTCTTATTAGTTATTGACCCATTCTTATATCATTAAGTGAATGAGATTAGCTAGAATAACTAAATGGATACAAAAATTTTAAAACGGTAAATATTGGAGCTTATGATCATGAAGTTGTAAACACAATGACACTATAAAACTTTAATGGCCTTCCAATCAAGGGTTAAAGATGTTCAAATCAATTCGTTTAATTTATACAATTGAGTAAGTTGTAAATCTTATTGTTATCGTGAAAGATCAATAAATGACTTAAGTGCATGTAATTGATTGCATTATCAATTAGTAAAATCAGTGCATATACACTATACAATTTTAGATACAAAATCAACTTTGTATTAATTTAAGTTATTTCAATTATACACGTAAATGTTGGTATAATCAAATAAATAAACCATAAAGAGATCATATCTGATTCAAGTGAAAATTTCATATTTTATACCGGAGTTTAAAAATGTACTTTTTAACCTCCTCCGTAACGTGCGGGCTAAAAAAACCTTGTTAAAACCTATTTTATAAATGTATTGATGGGCCTGAATCATGGTTGTTTTATTAAAATTGAAATAATTGAATTCAAGTATTAAATCGACTGGGCTTCCTTTTGTGGGCTAGACTACCATTTAGACTACCATTTATCTACACATAATATAATGGACCAAAAATTGGGCCCCTTATAGAAAAGGGGCCCTGTACAATGGCCTACCTTGCACTCCCCTTAAGCCGGGCCTGTTCGGCCTTTGAATAATCCCGCATCAAAACATACAAACCAAATGCCACTAGCTCCCAGTAATGTATGAGGTAATAATAATTAACTCATGAGATAAAATTATCTGCCAAGTATATGGGCAATTGAATAATACATCAACCCACAACAGCACCTCGGTAAATAGTATGAAGTATTGTAATGTACCCAACGCATTTACCACGAAGAAATCAAGACACAAACGTAGGCCAACATGCTTTCATTCATTTAGGCTTCGAGCAACTATCTGATACAAAACACAAGAGATATAAAAGCCCATATTTGTTAAAGAGCGTGAGGTTTAGGGTCCCCAATCCTAAACCGAAAGGTCACTGCACAAAATCGAGTAACATGGGGAAAAAAGGAGCAACTATAAAATAACATGATAAAAAAAGATTAAATTACACCGCTCATCTTTAACGGAATATAGGTTGCAGAAAGACTTAGATCCGTGATTTCGACATATGCCGGCTATAGAGCATTCCAGTTTGACCCGTTAAAAGTCTTGCGTCGACATTTGTTACGGAAACATTATTCGGACAAGATTAATATAATAGAGATATAAAGAAAATCCAAAAGATGATTTATATAGAAAACCAAGACTCGTTTTTCATGCACCTAAATGCTACAAGCCTTGTTAGCACAAAAAAGACCTTCGAAAGTCAGATAGCATTCCGGGGTTGAAAATTTTACATTTGTCCGGGCAACAAGCCATCAAATAGAAAAAGTTCCTTGAAACTTTACATTTAACATTTTTTTTTTCTTCCTCATTCTAGATAATTTTCATTCCATAATTTGATATTTAACGAGGTACATGATCTTTTACCACGCTTCCTTGCGGTCTTAATTTTCGGTAAAACACAATTATATTATTATATATATATATATATATATATATATATATATATATATATATATATATATATATATATATATATATATAAAGCAAAAAACAAAAAAAGTAATTTGAAGGGTACCCCATCCTTGACACCCCTTAACTATTTATCAATGGTACGCGTCCGTCCCACCGCAATGAGCATTAACACCGGGCAAATCACATGTCTACAAATCAATCACGTGTACCGAGGAACGGATTCGAACCCCCGAGACCCTTCACAAATGTGAAGTTTGAACATTTGCGGTAACGGTACCACTTGAGCTACGCTCAATCGGTCACTAATATTATAATATAAATTCATTTATCTAACTATTACGTGTAACTATAAGTGTTTAATCAATTTATGTTCTTGCATACTCTTGATATATGTGAGGATTCATATCATGTTTAATTTTCAACTAAAAAGGTATAAATTTTTTATTTTTATTTTTTAGCTTTTTCGAGATTAAACATATAAATAGAGCCGTCATTATCTTTGACATGTGTTAAACCAACATATTAACATATAATAATATTTGTGAATTACATCCAAAATATTTTTGTTATTAATAGATAGTTAACATAATTCTTGTGACTTACATGTTATTTAACATAATTCTTGTCCACTTATTAATTGTCATTGTATATATTATTTTCCTAATCTTTTATTATGTATTTACTTCTTATATCATCATCTTTCTCCTATATATATAAAGTAATTACAACCACTTTTATTATGTTAAAAATTGACATGTAATCTTAAAGTTTTTACTTTTTAACTCAATATTTTGATCATTCATCATCTTAATATATCTTGTATCTCAATATTACATCTAATCTTAATACTACTATAAGAATTAAACTTACGTTTTGCCACATCAATTATCATGTTCTTACGAAAAGTTCTTTGATTAAATAGTGAACAACACCAATATACATTTTGTTTGTCTTAGAATTGTAGAAGTTATGTTACTAGTTACTACCTAAGTGGGCTTTGCATTTGCAAAGCCTAAAATTTCCTAGTTTACGTTTATAAAGAAATCAAATTTTAATCACACAAAAGGAATCATTTACATAATGAGAACCAACCAACCTTACTGAACTTACCTAAGAAAATGATATTCAGATCAACATATTCTCTTTGAACTAGCTAGTTTCTTGAATTCGTTTGTGTTCATTGCAATGATCAGGTTGCATCCATGCAGTTTCTAAGTTTGACTGCGTAAACAACACATGTTTTTGGTGGCACGTTGGGATGGACCATTCCCCAAGGTGGTGCCGACACGTACACCACCTGGGCATCCCGGCCAGTTGACATTCACAATTGGTGGCAATGTAAGCAAATAATGTGACTGATTATATACATAAAAAATGTAAGCAGGTAATGTGATGTAAACCAACATAAACGTTGGTGTACGAAGATTCATGTGATTGACATATATCCAACATGATTTATTTAGAGACTCGTTTTTATGTACCCAAAGGGTACAAGCCTTTTTTTCCTCACATAAATGACTTTCAAAAGTTTGAAATAGTATTTTCACAGTCGAAAATAAGATCAGATGGTTGCGGCGACCACCCACAAGAAGACCAATCAGTTTAGAACCCACAAAAAGAAAAAGAAGTATAGTCTAGGGATCTTAATCACAAACAGAGAAATGTTAAGAGACAAAATAACAGAAACAGCAGACCCGTAACCTCTTCTTCTTCTTCCATGTTGGGTGGCTGTTGCTTCTCAAGCTAGATGGAACTGCATTGCATTCATAACATCAAAGGATGAGCCAGTGACGTATGCGAATAGGAAAGCAAAGAGCGAGCATGGATGGATGGTATTTACTGACCTCTTTGTGAGAGTTTTCTCCTCAATCTCTGCCAGAAATTGAAGGACTAGTTCTCTTCTTTTGTTTTCTTCCTGAAGTAACTCTTCTTGCATTTGCAACTGTGAGTCGCCAGTCTCTTTTTCCAATTTAGTCTGAGCAATGTTCTCCTCGATGTATCCAATATCCTGAAGGAAAGAACAACACATAAGTCAGTCGGTCACTGTCAGTGGTTGTTGCTGGTACGTAGTAATTCGTGTAGTAATACCTTACGCATAAAATTTTCAGGAACAAAAAAAAAATAATAATAATAATAGCGATTCTAATCCGAAGCATGAGGAGCATGCTCGGCTAATAAATAAAAAAAACTTATTGTAGTATGTGTTTTGATTGTCACATTGTACTTACACGTTGCATCTTGCTGATCTTCAGCATCTGGTTTTTATAATTTTCACTGCCTGACTGGAGTTTGCTTTGAAGCTCAGCGACCTTACAGAAAGAAAAAAACAAGAAAAAAATGAAAAAATGATGGATAGTAAAAATTGGAAGCTGAAATATCCTATTAAACATGGTTCAAAGAAAGGATATTAGTATCATCCAACCTTACACTTGAGGTGTCTTGTAGCATCTGCCAGGTTCTGAATATCACTTCCTCTGGTTGATATGACAACATCGGCTTGAGATTCAAGTTGTTTTGCAAGATTGTTAGTCGCAGCCTGCACCATTAGATTACAACATATCTCATTTACACGAATCAAAATGACATCATAGCAGGGTTCATGATATCGCTCGTTTTGTACATGTTTATCTCTCGCGATATCATTGTTTTTATACTTGTTTCTAGTCGATTTCATGAACTTTTGGTACTTATATAGTTGGAAATTGATTTCATGTGTTTAGGTTGAAGATTGAGAAAGAATGGATGAAAAGATGAGGATTTTGCTGATTTTGCTATGCTGCACCGTTTTGGCCATATCTCCCTCATACGAACTCGGATTGAGACGATCCAGGTGTCCAGACGAAGCTCACTCAGAGCTCTACAATTTTCCAGAAGATAGTCAGCTGAAAAGAAAAGGGGTCATAGCAGATCTGCTAAAGATAGCAGATCGGCTATTTTAGTGCAAAATTCAGTCAGAAGTTCGACCTTGTGTACACACTTCCATTTCCAAGTAGCTTAGCCGATCTGCTTTCCTTAAGCCGATCTGCTTTCCTTAGCAGATCTGCTAAGCCTTAGCCGATCTGCTATGATGCGCGGGGAAGTCTATTTATGTACTGTTTTAGGGTTCCACAAACACACACACTCCACACCCGAACCAGCAGCCCCCATGGGCGATTTTTAGGGGTTTTGAGTCATTTTTCATCCTCTTAAAAGTCTCTCATCATCCTAACTCATTTGGACACGAAGAATCATCATCCAAACATTGTAATCACTCGGTTTGCATTTTTATTCGATATAATTATGTTTCCTTTGATTTCACTTATTATTTGTGATAGTTTGAGTATGATTGTTAGTGGCTAGTTTTATTTACTTGCTTGGATGAATTAACTAGTGATTAGGGGTGTTATATTTTGGTGTTTGATTATGCTTGAGTTTAGAATTCCTCCATGATTTTATATGTTTTTAGCTCAAATAATTTATGGAATTTGTTGGTAGTTCTAGCTAGCAATTATAGCGAATGTTTGTTGTTAGTTGGAATTATTTTTTGTTTGTATGTCGATGTACAAATGAACCTTTGTTTGCGGATGCGAAAATTGGTATAAGTAACATAAATGAGCTAAAATATATGAGTTGATGAATATGGCGAACGTCTTTCATTTTGGATGAGTTCTAAACTTGTGAAACTTGAACTTTATGTTTAATCGTGACCCCTTGCGTAATTGAGTTTAAAATAGTTTCTTGCTTATTTGGTAAATGACTAGTGAATATAGCGAACGTTTTTCATTGGTAATTTGCTATCAATTATTTGTCTATAGATGATTGAACAAACATTGCGAACGTAGATTTGGAATAAGCAAGATTCTTTAGGCTTAATTGTGCAAGATTGTAACCATGGCGAACGTCCGTTACTAGATTAAATCATAGGTTTGTTGATTGAAGTTGAACCATAGGTCTTAGCGAACGTTGAGCTTATGTTTGATGAATATTACCCTTGGCATATAGTATAACCGGCTATAACTCTACACCCCGAAATCACTAGTGAAATAGTCCAAGCAAGCATTGTTTTTAATATCTGAAAGTTTCCAATCAATCACTTTGACTCTTCAGAGTCCACCTGCCTAGATTAATTAAAGTTTGTAGTTTTTAAGCATCGTGACAATTCGGTCACATCAAACCCACATTTCTTTTTTATTTGTACAAATTAGTTACACTTGAATTGAATTCTTAAAACAACATTCCCTGTGTTCGAACATAGACTTACCACTACTATACTACTACTCGACAGGGTCCACTGCCCGGTTGTGTTTTGGTCTAGCTCGGTACTTTTTGGTTTACTAAACAACGATAAATTTTATAACTAGATTTAGCACATCAAGTTTTTGGCGCCGCTGCCGGGGAATGTGATTGATTGAGAATTTAATTCAAGTGTGGTTAATTGATCCTTTCTTAGAATTTATTTCCAAGAAAGTTACTTAAAACAGTTTTTTTTTAGTTATTGTTCTTGTATATATTTTTAGTGTTTGTTTATTTTGTATTGAGTGGTTACGTTTTACCATGTTTAGTTTTCATGTTGTAGTGATTTTGTCTTAGCTCTAATGTCTTATTACTCGAATTATGAAGGTTATAAACCTTCATTTTATAAGAGTGATAATGATAATGTACCAATGATCTCACAAGAAAGGTATGCACCACCTGGATGCTACCAAGATAGTCAACCTTGGACTTGGAATGAAGAACCTTCGTTCACCAAAGAGATAGAACAACCTGAAATGTCAAATCTTGAAAGGTTGTTGAAAGAGGCTATAGAGCAAACTGAGAGACATAGTAGAGAATTGGATGAAATCTTCTATTGGAATTTTGAGCCAAATTGTGAAGGGCCGTATGACACATTCACTAATGCAATTGAGCATTTGGATGATGATGAGGCCATTGAGTATAATGATTATTATTCTAACGATTATGCTCCATATTCATCTAAATTTGTTTTTCAGGATGATAGTGAGGATGAGGAGGAAGAATATTATGAATATAATAATTACCCTCAAGACACTTCACAAGTTGTTTTTCAGGAATCACACGACTTTGCACCCGAATTGAAGGAATGTGCAGATTTTAAAGATCCGGATTTTGAAGACTCAAATGGAGAGTTGGAGATTGAAGATGAAGTCTTGGTGGAAGAAGTTGTGGAAATTCCTGTCACGCCTATTCTTGAAATGGTTAGTGTTTCGTTTGAATCAAACGCTGTGAATGAGAAGCTGAAAAATGAGATGGAGAGCATCGAGAGCAAGCTCGAGAAAGAACCCATAAAGCTTCAAAATGACAAGCATGATGATGTGTTGGAGAATCAAGTTTATCAAAAGCTTGATTTTCCAGATTTTGATGAAGAATTGTATGCATTGCTTGGTTTAGAAAATGAGGAGCTTCAAGAGTTAGTGAACAATGAAGATGGAATGATGATGGAATCTGAGTTGTTAGAGATGATGGAGCCAAAAGTGAACTCTTTGAAAGAAGAAAATGAAAAGTTAAAAGAAGATGATATGTTATGTATCAAGAGTTCACCAGAGGTATCTCTAACATATTTTGATGCTAATTCCTTTTCAAGTGGGTGTAATTTTGAGCTTGTAAAAGAGCCAAAACCACCCGATCCGTTTATTCCATGTTTGCAAGGGTTGTCATCACTGAAAGACATTGAGGGGTCAAAGATTGAAATGGACAAGGGCATGAGCAATAATTGTGAAGCAAGTAAGAGCCTTAAGTTTCATGTTAATTTGGTAAATTATAATATTTTAAACGATCCTGGAGATATGAAGGTTCCTGGTAGTATGTTTTTGGCTGTGAAAATTGGGGAATGTACTCTTGAAAAGTGTACTGTCATTTGGTTGATAAACATATTACATGAAGGTTATTGGGTTGTTGGTATCATTGTTTGGGAGAAATATTATTTGAATAGCAAAAAGAAAGAAAATTTTTGTAACACCCGCCAATTTAGGGCTTTAATTAGTGCCTAAACTACTTGTAATTATGTGTATTTAGTTTTGTAATACTCTAAATATATGTAACGTTTTGGTGTAATTACATACACGCGTACGCGATTTGTTTAAATCGAACACTTATAAACCGGACGAGGTCCGATGCTAATTAATATGGACGTTGGTGACAAACTTTGAAATAATGTGGAAGTATCCAAACAAACATTTTTGACACTAATATATTTGATAAAATACTTCGGTTAAATAAATATTGTGGGTTTACTTTAACGTATTTATGAATCTTAAAAAGATTTCGCGATTAAACGACTACGGGATGTAACCGACTCCAAGTCATGACATGATATTTAGAAACACAAACCCGAGACCCGAATGGGTCGGCCCTGACCCGCGGACCGACCCATGACCCAACCACCTTAAAACCCTTTTTGTTGCTCCATTTTTCCCATTTCCACCAACTTGAAACACACACTCTTCTCCTCTTTGCTCTCAAAACCGCAGCTCCAAACCACCAAAAACACCACCGAAATTCGTTCATCATCATCATCAGGAACAAGCACAAGGATCACCATCACGAGCTCTACCTCTCCATCTTCTTCGTTTTCGATTTCAAGGTATAAAACGTTAAAACCCTTTCAAATTACTTGTAAAGCTTTGTTTTACATGCTAGAACATTTACTCAACAAGATTATGTCCAAAAACCCCGTCGAAAATGCTTTAAAAATCGAAAATCACTTGAAAAACGCTAACAGTTCATCTCGCGAGCCGAGATCTGTTCGTCCAACGAGGCGAGTCAAGATTCGACTCGCGAAGCCATCTCGCGAATCGGAATCACCAACGAACCGAACTGACCCGCGAGTTGACCTGCTAGTCGATTTGACCTGCGAGTCGAGGTTGACTTGCGAGTCGAGTTGCCCTGTGAACCGAACTGAACTGCGAGTCGAGTTGACCTGCGAGTCGAGTTGACCTGCGAGTCGAGTCCTCCCAGCTCGGTTCGCAGTACACTTTGTCTTTCGAACCCGAATTCAGTAATAAAAGCACTAATATGAACTAAGATTTATCACTTGATTTTACACCGAAATTAGATTCCATATGCGATTTTTAATAAAGCAATGTAGTAGAAATAAAATTTTTCCAAGCTGACCTGGCAGCTCGACCCCAGCCAGGGGCTCTGCCCCTTGGACCCCGCCAGGGGCTGCCGCCCCTTGGACCCCGCTACCAGGGGCGCTGCCCCCGGACCCCCGTCATTAGATGTTGTAAATACTTTTCGCACTAAGTGTCAAACACTTACAAATAACAAAACCTGTTTCATCGATACATATAATAATAACACTTTTTGATTATTATTACAAACCGTCACCAACGGGCCATACTTGTTTTCAAACTACAAACGAATTACTAAACAAACACTTGGACATTTCCTAGTTGAGTGGATAACTAGCATGGGTGGTCTTTTAAGACACCAACTTATTTACTTGTTTACTTACAACCTTGTGCGTTTCGGACGCCAGAAGGTTTCAGGGTTCTGAGAACCGACATACGGACTTACATCCGCCTTACTTGGTTGATTTCACATACGCACTTACTAGACTCAGGTGAGTCTTACGGCCCCACTTTTACTGTTTTTATACTTTGGGGGAGATACTTAGCAACTGTTTTACATATGGACACAATGTACTGAACTGATTACTCCACTTTTTACACACATTGCATGAGTTACTTTTATCCACTGAAAGCCTCCTTATCATAAGTTGTTAGTTATGGAATTAAGCGCGATTACTAGTAGATGGATCCATTTGGGACTGACAATCCCTGCCTGGGGTAGTAGCGCTACCACGGATTTCACCGTAGAAACAGGCATATTAGTTTTTGTTACTTTTGAGTGTTCGGATAGCACTCACGGGGGGTACGTGATACTGTACTTGATTGTACCATTCACACCACACTGTTAAGCTTCGACTTGTGAGCTCATGGTAATTGTGTTGACTTACTGATTTACTTACTATGCTCAAGGGCATTACCGGTACATACTTGTGGTTCATAAATGATTACTTTACTACTAAACCTGTGAGATTCACCAACCTTTTTGGTTGACACTTTTTAGCTTTGTATCTCAGGTACACAGACGGAGTAGGATCACCCCTGGACACTAGCTAGAGTCGCATGATTTCTACTTTGCATTTAACGGAGATTCTTAGCATTATCTTTTGTATATTATGATTATGTAATAGAATCTTCTGCTACACGAGTGGGCTCTAGGGAACTACATTTTGTAACTGAAAACACTATGTTTTCAAACATTTATTATATGGAAATGTAACTATTTTACAACCGTTGCATATAGATGTCGTTTGCTTTACTTTTGTGCTGTGATATTTGATTAGTAGCACCCCAAAACTTGCTTCCGCTAAACAGTGAAATTTGGGGGTGTTACAGATTGGTATCAAAGCCTAAGGTTATAGCGAACTAGGTTGCATTTAGCGGGCCTAGACTATGACCGTTAGGCAGTATGTCCTTATTAGATATGACTGGTTCAGGAACTGCATCATACAACTTTAATTTAACATAGCCTGATCAACTATGTACAATTAAGGAAAGATGATGTGAGGTCTGAAACGGTTATGTTGAACAGGAATACACTAGTTGACTCTGACCACGAGAGAAACCGGGACTTATACTTGTTTGTGCTAGACACACTAGGCTATATTATATGTTATATGTATATATATAGGCCTCACTCCTACTAACGCTTTGTCTCATAAATGGCAAACACACCACCAAGTTCATCACGCTCTTATCCACATGGATCACGAAACCTAAGAGTGGCTAGGAGGGGCACCGGGTCGCCTCGGGCTAGCCCATATCCAACTCACCCCACTCTACCGGACTTAGCCGTTAGGGTGCACCATCACGACCAACAACTCCACGGGATGGACATCGAACTGCAAGAAATTCGCGAAAATTGGAGACTCACAGTAATGGAGCGAATTGAGCAAGTCTCCGAAGATCATGATCACACTGTCAACACCATGAACACTCTTCAGAATCAGGTGGGAGAAACAGTCGGAACCATGGAGGTTGTCCACAACCAAGTGATTGGCAACCAAAATGAAATCTCTGTCCTACAATCAAGGCTGCACCAGTGCGAGACACGTCTAAGGGAAACCGAGGATGCCCTCCGTACAGCTAACAGACTTGCAGAGTCTGTGGATCATCTCAACGCACTGCTGCCACAACTCAATCTACGCCGGAATTAACTTAGGCTGAGTCTGTAATCTACTTTTATTATTGTAGGACCTATGTAAAATACGACCGGATGTAACAATTCCCGGAACATTTTGTATAACACCTAATGCTGTAACCTTTGAAACTCCTAACTAAGAATTGTCTGTAATCGTTTCACTATGTAATATCAACTGACAATTTCTCGAATTATTATATATTGTGATTACATTGAGATGTTGTATATAACCGCTTTTAGAAATATACATCTGACGTAATTACACTTCTGGTACGCATTCTCATATATTTCTTGTTTCTTTCTTGAAGAATCATGCCGCCAAAGAAGAAAAGTTACAGTGATGCTGAAATCAATGCCATTGTCTCCCGAGCCGTGGCCGATGCTCTGGCTGCTCGGAGCTCTCAACGAAACAGTGATCAAACTGTTGATGCCACTCCTGTTATCAAGCCTTGTTCTTACAAGGATTTTCTTAGCTGCAAGCCACTATACTTCAAGGGCACGGAGGGTGCCATCGGTCTGATCCGTTGGATCGAACGTATGGAATCCGTCTTCAACCTCTGCAACTGCACTGAAGACAACAAAGTCAAATTCGCTGCATACACCTTTCAGGAAGGTGCACTCACGTGGTGGAATACCCACGCCAACTCCGTAGGTCCTGAGATAGCAAATCAGCTACCTTGGGCTGAGCTGAAGAAGAAGTTGAAGGAGAAGTACTGTCCCGAGGAAGAATTGCACCGATTAGAGGAAGAATTCTGGCACCTGACTGTGCAGGGGACTGATATTGATGGATATACCGCAAAGTTTCAACAATATGCGTTGTTATGTCCGAGTTTGGTGGAACCCGAGGTAAAAGGGATCAAGAGATACATCCGCGGCCTCCCAGAAAGTATACAGGGGAATGTCGCATCGTCCAAGCCAACCACTACTGAAAGTGCTATCCGGCTAGCACACGAACTCATGGCACTGGTGGTCAGCCGTGAGACATCCAACAACTCCTCTTCCAACAACAAGCGCAAATCCTCGGAACACCACAACAACCACCAAAACAAGAAACCCAACGCCATCCAAGTTTATACCTCCAACTCTGAACCCAAACGCTCCTACATTGGGAACAAGCCCTACTGTTCTCAATGCAATCTTCACCATGATGGTTCTTGCCCCTGTAGCAAATGTAAGAAATTCGGACACTTGGCTAGGGATTGCCGATCGAACACCTCTGGCACCAACACTTCTGCACCGAAGACTTGTTACGAGTGCAACGGTACTGGGCATTTCAGAAAAGATTGCCCGAAGCTGAAGAACAACAACAATGCTCGAGGAAGAGCTTTTGTGCTGAAATCTGGGGAAGCCCGTCAAGACCCGAACGTGGTCACGGGTACGTTCCTTCTCAACAACTTGACTGCTTCTGTATTATTTGATACTGGGGCCGATAAGAGCTTTATTTCTGATGAGTTTTATCCACTACTTGACACTACACCTATTGCCTTAGATTCTAAGTACACAGTAGAATTGGCAAACGGAAAACTTATTGAGGCCGACAGTGTGATACCCAATTGCACTTTAAACTTAACTAATGAGCTCTTTTCCATTGACTTGATACCCGTCGAAATCGGCAGCTTTGACATTATTGTCGGTATGGATTGGTTGTCCAAGCACCGAGCCGAAATCGTTTGTTTTGAGAAAATTGTACGCATTCCTCTCGTCACCGGTGGAACTTTGAGCATACAAGGGGAGACCGGTGGGAAGAGAATAAATATCATTTCTTGCATGAAAACCCGAAAATACTTGAGAAAAGGGTACCAGGCAATCCTCGCACACGTTATGGAGAAAAAGTCGGAGGAGAAGCGACTTGAGGATGTGCCTATTGTTCGAGACTTCTCAGAAGTCTTTCCTGAAGACTTGCCTGGCCTACCGCCAACTAGACAAGTCGAATTCTCTATTGATCTTGTGCCCGGCGCAGCACCTGTGGCACGAGCTCCTTACCGACTAGCCCCATCCGAACTTCAGGAGTTGTCTGCTCAGTTACAGGAACTCCTGGACAAGGGATTTATTTGACCAAGTTCCTCACCTTGGGGAGCTTCGGTCCTGTTTGTGAAAAAGAAAGACGGTTCTTTCCGCATGTGCATCGACTACCGTGAACTCAACAAATGAACTGTCAAGAACCGTTACCCACTTCCTCGCATTGATGACCTGTTCGACCAACTTCGGGGGTCGAGTTTTTATTCAAAGATTGACCTACGGTCAGGTTATCATCAACTCCGAGTTCGTGATGATGACATTCCGAAAACAGCTTTTCGAACTCGCTACGGGCATTACGAATTCCAAGTGATGCCATTCGGCTTGACCAACGCACAGGCGGTATTCATGGACCTTATGAATCGAGTGTGCAAACCTTACCTTGACAAGTTCGTTATCGTTTTCATCGATGATATTCTGATTTACTCGCGCAATGAACAAAAACACGCGCAACACCTGAAAACCATCCTAGAGCTGCTCAAACACGAAGAGTTATACGCCAAATTCTCTAAGTGTGAGTTCTGGATGCAAACCGTTCAATTCCTTGGACACGTGATTGACAGTCAAGGAATTCATGTCGATCCTTCAAAAATCGAGGCTATCAAGTGCTGGCAGGCACCCACTACACCCACAGAAGTACGTCAATTCTTAGGACTCGCCGGATACTACAGGCGGTTCATTGAGAATTTTTCGAAAATAGCCCTACCTCTCACTGCACTGACTCAAAAAGAAAAGAAGTTCGATTGGACTGACAAACAGGAGTCAGCTTTTCAGCTACTAAAACAGAAACTCTGCAGTGCACCTATCTTATCTTTACCCGAAGGCAACGATGACTTCGTGGTATACTGTGATGCTTCACACCAAGGTCTTGGTTGCGTGTTGATGCAACGAGACAAAGTCATTGCTTACGCCTCTCGACAACTCAAGGTCCACGAAAAGAATTACACAACTCATGACCTAGAGTTGGGGGCTGTTGTATTCGCTCTAAAAATCTGGAGACACTACTTATACGGTACCAAGTGTACAATCTTTACTGACCATAAAAGTCTCCAACATATCTTCGATCAAAAGGATCTCAACATGAGGCAACGTCGATGGGTCGAGTTGCTTACTGATTACGATTGCGAGATTCGCTATCATCCGGGCAAGGCAAATGTTGTTGCCGATGCCTTAAGCCGAAAAGAACGAGTGAAACCACTTCGAGTTCGAGCTCTCAGTATGACCATTCACAACGACCTCATCAATCAAACCCTCACCGCTCAACTCGAAGCACTCAAACCTGAAAACTTGACAAACGAGGCCTTGCGAGGCATGGATAAACAATTCGAAACCAAACCAAACGGGGTCAAATACTTCTCGAACCGAATCTGGTTACCAAGTTTTGGGAACCTCCGAGACTTGGTGATGGATGAAGCTCACAAATCCAAATACTCTATACACCCTGGTGCCGACAAAATGTATCATGGCATCAAGGAAATGTATTGGTGGCCCAACATGAAAGCTGACATTGCAACCTATGTTAGCAAGTGTCTTACTTGTTCCAAAGTGAAAGCTGAACACCAGAAACCTTCCGGTTTGCTACAACAACCCGAAATATCACAGTGGAAATGGGAGCGGATCACCATGGATTTCATTACTAAACTCCCAAAAACATCTAACGGTTGATATACCATTTGGGTGATCGTCGACCGCCTCACTAAATCTGCTCATTTCCTGCCTATCAAAGAATCTGACAAGATGGAACGTTTGACACGAATCTTCGTGGAAAGAGGTTGTGTCAAGACACGGCGTGCCCATCTCAATCATCTCTGATTGAGATGCTCGATTTACTTCTCACTTCTGGCAATCCTTACAAAAATCCCTCGGTACTCGTTTGGATATGAGTACTGCATATCACCCACAAACCGACGGCCAGAGCGAACGAACTATACAAACACTGGAGGATATGCTACGAGCCTGCGTAGTTGACTTCGGTAAAAACTGGGAAAACCACTTACCCTTGTGCGAATTCTCGTACAACAACAGCTACCACACCAGCATTAAGGCTGCACCCTTTGAGGCACTTTACGGTCGAAAATGTCGGTCACCGATCTGTTGGACTGAGGTGGGGGATACACAACTCACCGGTCCAGAAATCATTCACGAAACCACTGAAAAGATAGTCGGCATACAAAACCGGCTGAAAGCCGCACGTGATCGTCAGAAAAGTTATGCTGACGTGAGACGCAAACACCTCGAGTTCCAAGTTGGGGATCGAGTACTTCTGAAAGTATCGCCTTGGAAAGGCGTCATCCGTTTTGGCAAACGTGGGAAACTAAATCCCAGGTACATTGGACCATTCGAGATCCATGAAAGGATTGGTCCAGTGGCTTACCTACTGCAGCTACCTCCCGAACTCAGTAGCGTGCACCCTATCTTCCACATTTCTAACTTGAAATGTTACACATTGACGACAAGCTACACTTCGTCGAGGAACCCGCGGAAATACTGGACCGTGAGGTCAAGCGTTTGAAACAGAGTCGTATTCATATTGTTAAAGTTCGGTGGAATTCGAGGCGTGGTCCTGAATTCACTTGGGAACGGGAAGACCAAATGCGACTGAAATACCCACACTTGTTCACAGACTCTACTCCTACCGACACTACGACTACAAGCTAATTTCGGGACGAAATTCTCCTAACAAGGGGAGAATGTAACACCCGCCAATTTAGGGCTTTAATTAGTGCCTAAACTACTTGTAATTATGTGTATTTAGTTTTGTAATACTCTAAATATATGTAACGTTTTGGTGTAATTACATACACGCGTACGCGATTTGTTTAAATCGAACACTTTTAAACCGGACGAGGTCCGATGCTAATTAATATGGACGTTGGTGACAAACTTTGAAATAATGTGGAAGTATCCAAACAAACATTTTTGACACTAATATATTTGATAAAATACTTCGGTTAAATAAATATTGCGGGTTTACTTTAACGTATTTATGAATCTTAAAAAGATTTCGCGATTAAACGACTACGGGATGTAACCGACTCCAAGTCATGACATGATATTTAGAAACACAAACCCGAGACCCGAATGGGTCGGCCCTGACCCGCGGACCGACCCATGACCCAACCACCTTAAAACCCTTTTTGTTGCTCCATTTTTCCCATTTCCACCAACTTGAAACACACACTCTTCTCCTCTTTGCTCTCAAAACCGCAGCTCCAAATCACCAAAAACACCACCAAAATTCGTTCATCATCATCATCAGGAACAAGCACAAGGATCATCATCACGAGCTCTACCTCTCCATCTTCTTCGTTTTCGATTTCAAGGTATAAAACGTTAAAACCCTTTCAAATTACTTGTAAAGCTTTGTTTTACATGCTAGAACATTTACTCAACAAGATTATGTCCAAAAACCCCGTCGAAAACGCTTTAAAAATCGAAAATCACTTGAAAAACGCTAACAGTTCATCTTGCGAGCCGAGATCTGTTCGTCCAACGAGGCGAGTCGAGATTCGACTCGCGAAGCCATCCCGCGAATCGGAATCACCAACGAACCGAACTGACCCGCGAGTTGACCTGCGAGTCGATTTGACCTGCGAGTCGAGGTTGACTTGCGAGTCGAGTTGCCCTGTGAACCGAACTGAACTACGAGTCGAGTTGACCTGCGAGTCGAGTTGACCTGCGAGTCGAGTCCTCCCAGCTCGGTTCGCAGTACACTTTGTCTTTCGAACCCGAATTCAGTAATAAAAGCACTAATATGAACTAAGATTTATCACTTGATTTTACACCGAAATTAGATTCCAGATGCGATTTTTAATAAAGCAATGTAGTAGAAATAAAATTTTTCCAAGCTGACCTGGCAGCTCGACCCCAGCCAGGGGCTCTGCCCCTTGGACCCCGCCAGGGGCTGCCGCCCCTTGGACCCCGCTACCAGGGGCGCTGCCCCCGGACCCCCGTCATTAGATGTTGTAAATACTTTTCGCACTAAGTGTCAAACACTTACAAATAACGAAACCTGTTTCATCGATACATATAATAATAACACTTTTGGATTATTATTACAAACCGTCACCAACGGGCCATACTTGTTTTCAAACTACAAACGAATTACTAAACAAACACTTGGACATTTCCTAGTCGAGTGGATAACTAGCATGGGTGGTCTTTTAAGACACCAACTTATTTACTTGTTTACTTACAACCTTGTGCGTTTCGGACGCCCGAAGGTTTCAGGGTTCTGAGAACCGACATACGGACTTACATCCGCCTTACTTGGTTGATTTCACATACGCACTTACTAGACTCAGGTGAGTCTTACGGCCCCACTTTTACTGTTTTTATACTTTGGGGGAGATACTTAGCAACTGTTTTACATATGGACACAATGTACTGAACTGATTACTCCACTTTTTACACACATTGCATGAGTTACTTTTATCCACTGAAAGCCTCCTTATCATAAGTTGTTAGTTATGGAAGTAAGCGCGATTACTAGTAGATGGATCCATTTGGGACTGACAATCCCTGCCTGGGGTAGTAGCGCTACCACGGATTTCACCGTAGAAACAGGCATATTAGTTTTTGTTACTTTTGAGTGTTCGGATAGCACTCACGGGGGGTACGTGATACTGTACTTGATTGTACCATTCACACCACACTGTTAAGCTTCGACTTGTGAGCTCATGGTAATTGTGTTGACTTACTGATTTACTTACTATGCTCAAGGGCATTACCGGTACATACTTGTGGTTCATAAATGATTACTTTACTACTAAACCTGTGAGATTCACCAACCTTTTTGGTTGACACTTTTTAGCTTTGTATCTCAGGTACACAGACGGAGTAGGATCACCCCTGGACACTAGCTAGAGTCGCATGATTTCTACTTTGCATTTAACGGAGATTCTTAGCATTATCTTTTGTATTATGATTATGTAATAGAATCTTCTGCTACACGAGTGGGCTCTAGGGAACTACATTTTGTAACTGAAAACACTATGTTTTCAAACATTTATTATATGGAAATGTAACTATTTTACAACCGTTGCATATAGATGTCGTTTGCTTTACTTTTGTGCTGTGATATTTGATTAGTAGCACCCCAAAACTTGCTTCCGCTAAACAGTGAAATTTGGGGGTGTTACAATTTTCTCCCAACTGAATATGATTGGAAAGGAGTAGGTATTTTGTTGACGGACCCGCCTTGATAGATGAAATTGGTTGAGTCTAGCTCGGGACTCGTAAATAAACCAAGCACCTTGCGGGAGGTGAACCCGTATCTTGAAGTGATGATTGAAGATGGAAACCTTGTGCTATAATGAGAATGTACCTGAAAGGAATGGAAAGTTTGAAGGTTAATCAAGAATAAGAACATGCAAAAAACCCCGGGAAGTACTCGCTCCCTTTTACCTTTCACACTTATGCTTATTTCATATATTATATTTTGTTGCATTGAGGACAATGCAAATGTTAAGTGTGGGGAGGTTATTATTCACTTGAATTAGTTTGTCCTTTTAAGATTAATTGCTTTAGTAATGTAATTGATAAATTTTGTTGAAAGTAATTAAATCTTACCTCTTGCATGATAAATTTGTCATAGAGCAACCTCATTGGGTGAATTGCATAACTAGCACATTTATAGCCCCACTAAAAATTGTGAGAAATCTTGAGCTTAAATTGAAAACACTTATCTTTAGTGTTTATATATTTCAATTGCTACGAGTGTGCCGGTGTTTGTAGTTTATTCTAGAACTTGCCTTAATGATGCATTTCAAGACCGCTGTGGGATCATATTCATGTGATATAGGTGAAGTAGACGATGAATTGGTATTCATTAGGTTTTAGATTTTCAGTTTTTATTTTAAAACCATTTATAACTAGTCCACCCAGGTCGTTAGCACTCATTTTTAGTGCTAAGAAACCCCTAGATACTTTTCACTTACATTTTCATCACAATTAACACCCTAGCCTTATTTTTGTGTAGTCAAAAGTTTAAAAGTTGCCTTGTAACATTTCAAATCGATTTATAAAATGTGATTTCAAATCAACCTTTTGAAGATTATTATATGAAGATTATTGATTCAAGGAAGCAAAACCAAGGTGAAATTCAAGAAACTTTTTGAGCAAACTAGAAGCACAAATGAAGTCATAGACAAAAGTTGATGAAATATAACTAAGAAGGCAAGAATTAAAGAAATATTGTTAGATGATCAAAGTTGAAGCCTAAGGTTAATTGAGATCACATTTTCATTTTAGTTTCAAGGTAACACAACATACAAATTTTTGACTACCATTTTCAACAATTTATAAAAGTGTCTACCATATCACAATTTCAACATTACACTTATAATTATAACACATTGTTAGAATACCTCTTTTGATACTTCATTTGGTGCTCACGCCTAGTCGGTGGAGATTTGATCTTTTGGCAAGCCTATGGTAATAACGCATCACGACTTAGCTATTTGAGTGTTTATCTATTCCATTCCCAATCTTGATCAAATTGAGAGTTGAGTGATTGAAACACATTTCCTATTGAGAGGTGCTAAGTTGTGCATTCAAGCTTGACAAATTTATTTAAGGTTTTCTATGTTTATATTCATGCTACTAACATGATTACTTATGCAATTGTGGTTAGTTATATTTTGTAAAACCTTGTTCTTAAATTCTAAATGCAAGAGGTATATGTTTTGGAATGTAAATCATAGTTTGCTTGAGGACAAGCAAAGTTCAAGTGTGGGGATATTTGATATCGCTCGTTTTGTACATGTTTATCTCTCGCGATATCATTGTTTTTATACTTGTTTCTAGTCGATTTCATGAACTTTTGGTACTTATTTAGTTGGAAATTGATTTCATGTGTTTAGGTTGAAGATTGAGAAAGAATGGATGAAAAGATGAGAGTTTTGCTGATTTTGCTATGCTGCACCGTTTTGGCCATATCTCCCTCATACGAACTCGGATTGAGACGATCCAGGTGTCCAGACGAAGCTCACTCAGAGCTCTACAATTTTCCAGAAGATAGTCAGCTGAAAAGAAAAGGGGTCATAGCAGATCTGCTAAAGATAGCAGATCGGCTATTTTAGTGCAAAATTCAGTCAGAAGTTCGACCTTGTGTACACACTTCCATTTCCAAGTAGCTTAGCCGATCTGCTTTCCTTAAGCCGATCTGCTTTCCTTAGCAGATCTGCTAAGCCTTAGCCGATCTGCTATGATGCGCGGGGAAGTCTATTTATGTACTGTTTTAGGGTTCCACAAACACACACACTCCACACCCGAACCAGCAGCCCCCATGGGCGATTTTTAGGGGTTTTGAGTCATTTTTCATCCTCTTAAAAGTCTCTCATCATCCTAACTCATTTGGACACGAAGAATCATCATCCAAACATTGTAATCACTCAGTTTGAATTTTTATTCGATATAATTATGTTTCCTTTGATTTCACTTATTATTTGTGATAGTTTGAGTATGATTGTTAGTGGCTAGTTTTATTTACTTGCTTGGATGAATTAACTAGTGATTAGGGGTGTTATATTTTGGTGTTTGATTATGCTTGAGTTTAGAATTCCTCCATGATTTTATATGTTTTTAGCTCAAATAATTTATGGAATTTGTTGGTAGTTCTAGCTAGCAATTATAGCGAATGTTTGTTGTTAGTTGGAATTATTTTTTGTTTGTATGTCGATGTACAAATGAACCTTTGTTTGCGGATGCGAAAATTGGTATAAGTAACATAAATGAGCTAAAATATATGAGTTGATGAATATGGCGAACGTCTTTCATTTTGGATGAGTTCTAAACTTGTGAAACTTGAACTTTATGTTTAATCGTGACCCCTTGCGTAATTGAGTTTAAAATAGTTTCTTGCTTATTTGGTAAATGACTAGTGAATATAGCGAACGTTTTTCATTGGTAATTTGCTATCAATTATTTGTCTATAGATGATTGAACAAACATTGCGAACGTAGATTTGGAATAAGCAAGATTCTTTAGGCTTAATTGTGCAAGATTGTAACCATGGCGAACGTCCGTTACTAGATTAAATCATAGGTTTGTTGATTGAAGTTGAACCATAGGTCTTAGCGAACGTTGAGCTTATGTTTGATGAATATTACCCTTGGCATATAGTATAACCGGCTATAACTCTACACCCCGAAATCACTAGTGAAATAGTCCAAGCAAGCATTGTTTTTAATATCTGAAAGTTTCCAATCAATCACTTTGACTCTTCAGAGTCCACCTGCCTAGATTAATTAAAGTTTGTAGTTTTTAAGCATCGTGACAATTCGGTCACATCAAACCCACATTTCCTTTTTATTTGTACAAATTAGTTACACTTGAATTGAATTCTTAAAACAACATTCCATGTGTTCGAACCTAGACTTACCACTACTATACTACTACTCGACAGGGTCCACTGCCCGGTTGTGTTTTGGTCTAGCTCGGTACTTTTTGGTTTACTAAACAACGATAAATTTTATAACTAGATTTAGCACATCAGTTCACTATTAGAGCGTGTCTCACCATGGGAGAGAGGTGCTTCTTACGAAGGCATGCAACGTCAAACTCAACCGTGTATGATCTGATTAGTTGTTCGGAAGGTGCGAGTTCAGCACGAGCATTCTCAAGCTGGACAGACAGATGCCTGTTTTCAGCTGTTTAAAGATAGAAACATCCCATGTAAATGAAACACACACACTTAATAACAACCCTTTAGATGAAAAAGGAAAAATTACTTTGGAGTTTGTCCCCTGTTTCTATCTCAGCAGGCAAGTTGTGTTTAAGTTGAGCTAAATCTGCCTCCAGCTGAGAAAGTAGTGCAGCCTTGCCTCCATAGATATCATTGATATCATTAATCTCTCGAGTATACTAAAGCATAAGGCAAGTTGAGTTATGTTGATTATTGACTGATTCCATTTTCATTAAACTTGAGAATGAGAATACATTTTGATCATCAACCGCAATTCTATAACAACAATCAATGTCAAGCTATAACTATGTCATGAAGGATTGAATAAATAAACTGATTGGATATGTTTTTTAATAAACAAATATTTCAGCAATATCAAATCTGTTGGTCATTCTTTACAAAGTTTTTATTGAAAACTTAAACAAAACAGGGTTATGAACCCTAAATTTCTCAAAGGTTTAACATTTTAGTTACTAGCAGATAATCAAACACCCTATAGAACTGAAATTGTATTTCCGTGAAATAATCAACAACCTTCATAACACACAAAATTACCCTTTAAAACTAAAACAGGCACTCATTAATCAACCCCTAAATTACTCGCAGAAGAAATCAAACTCTGGGTCTATGATTGTCGAAATTCAACAAACTTATAAACAGCAGTTATAAAAACCCTAAATTTCTCAAAACCTGAGATGATGATGGGAGAGTAGGAGACCGACCGTGTTCAAATTCTTTTGAAATAATAAGAATTGGCGCCCCTTCTAATTTATTCATTCATTCCATTTTCATTTTAATATAGTCATAAAATAAATAAAAATAAAAATAACGCCCCTTCCAATTTCTCACCTGATGCGTCCCGAAACGGTCGTTCTCGCAACGGGACACACCGGTGGAGTGTTTTATATTTATAGAGCTGGGGACCTAAATTCTACTTACAGAGGTAAGTATAACTCAGGGTCGTTCTTAAGATCAATCGTATTGTGAAGCGGAGTTGTCCAGACAAACTTATTCAAATTAGTGATGGGTTTTTGAAAAGAGTTTTGATTTGGTTTTAGGTCCGTTAAACTAAACTAATAAAAGCAGGAAATAAACAAGACAATAAAATATAGATAGGGAATCAGTAATGGAGAATAGTGCTTGTTATGACTTCGTTAGCTTGTGTTATGGGGTGATGTCTGGGGTTATTTATGAAAACGTCTTTTAAAGATTTGTGTCTTGCTTTTACCTGAGTATTCGTAGTGTAAACACTAACACCCTACTGCCTGATTTCTCAGACAGTATGTCACTGGAATGTTAGGCTATGGTGATTCTGATCAGAGGAGGCTGCTCAACTCTTCAACACTTTCCATCTAGTGGAAAAGTGACCCTTTTTGGAATGGTATTCCTGGGCGCATGAGATAGAGTAACAGACCCACTAAAAGTTCTGACCGTTCTTAACACCACGGAGATACTAAGGCTAGGCAAGGCATTTAAGATTAAGACTTGGTTTGGTGACTGCTAACTTTGTATTAATGGTCTTTGTTTAGTCCAGAGCTGTGTGGTTCAACCAGGATGTGACACAGTCTTCAACCGACGGCAGTTCCTTAGCTTTTCCCACGTATTTAAACGTTATACGAAGTACTGTGCCGATTTATGGTCTTTCCGGTGCCACATACTTTATGGTCACTCTGGACTGGTTTACTTAGTTTGTATTAAGGCTTGACCATCTATGATATAAACCCAACCCTCACTTAATTAAACATATCCCAATAAATCCCTGATTGATTCACGGTGTACTATACGATAGGGTTGGCAGTATTTCCACAGCTACACAATTCAGACCATGTTTGTATTTGAAAACATAGATAGGTAGTTACCGGTTGATCAAGGTTCGCGACTCCTTGTCATACAGGTTCTAACCACGTTTATTGGAGGAAAGGCGATTTAGGTTTAGAAATTCATAAATACAAAGTTATCAGTACACCGGTTTTCATTTTGTAACAATTGGGAACATTATTCCACAACAGATTGTGCCCACGACTTTCATAGCTTCCACGTTCCGTACTACACACATTCGTGATGATTCCGGCGCTATACAAATGAAAGCCGTATAACGTTACTTCTGTTGTTTCATAACGATATTATCCCAATTGCGTATTTAAAGTAACATCACCCCAATTAACAAGCTAACTACATCACAACAAGCACATAAGAGAACTACTCACTACGCATGGCAAACAATACTAAATCTATCATAATAATAATAGCAATCATCATAATAGAAAAGGAAAGAAATAACCGTAGATTATGCGTAGACAGAATAATGTTAGAAGAATACACGAACGGAACCTCCGCAATATCTTCGACAATATTACAAATAAGCCCCTCAGAATATTCCCTACACTATTACAAAAGTAGCCCCTCCGTTAGTCTAGGTTAAATATTAACCAAGAACTAACGAACTAAAACCCTAATCTATTTCTCCTCTAACTCCTAAGAGTAGTGCTAGAGAGAGAAAGCTAAAACTAGAAAGAGAAAGAGTGTGTGAGAGAGAAAGTGAGAATTCTTGTTGAAGAATGGTGTGTGGAATGAGGATGGAGAGCCCTCTATTTATAGGCAAGCCATGGAGCCAAGAGTACAAGCCTACAAGCATACGTACAAGCAAACGAAGCAAGGAAGAGGGGGTGTGAGACCAAAACAGGCCGTGTACGGCCTATATGTGGCCGTGTACGGCTCTAAAGTGCCCATGTACTGCCTCCTCTAGGCCGTGTACGGCTAGGGGGTGGCCGTGTGGTAGGCCGTGTGATTTTTCTGACTTTTCTCGCAACTTCGGAAGGCCGTATCTTCTTCGTTTTGCGTCCGTTTGACTTGATTCTTTCGCCTGCGGTCTCGTAATTCCGTTACGCTTCTAATGATGCCAAAAGTGCCAAATTTGGATATCTCTAGAGTTGGCGTGTGCGGAATGCCCTCGGTTTGCGCTCAGAAAGCTCTATCTTCCTCGTTCTTTACCCGATCTGCACGATTCTTGATTCTACAGTCTTGGAATAACCTGATACATCATATGAGACTATTTAAGGACTTGTATCATAATGTGGTTAAAAGTCTGTAAGAATCAGTGTTTAGAATAATCTGCCTTGATTTGCGTGCCTTTTGGATGCTTTTAGCACTTTTTACAGCAATGTCTATAATTTGACCAACTTTGTGAATTTAAGTAAATAAACGTTTAATTCAAGTGTTTTCACCAAGATTTAGGCCAAATGTGCGGGAAATATGTGCCTGAAAACATGACTTTTTAGCATATATCAAATATCCCACACTTAGACATTGCTTGTCCTCAAGCAAAACTCAGTTTTTATGAAAACGGTTTTAAGCAGATTTGGCGAATTCTAAAAATCCTTAAAAGTAATCACCCTGCACATTAGCAAACTATAAAAAATAAGGAGAAATAAGATAATCGTCCCAGAAACAAGGAATGACTTTCTTAGGCATACTTCCAACTCTCGTGATCTTGGAGTATACATGACCGGGCGATTCCTCACAAGGTGGTCACTCAATTCACTCAAAGTGTATCGGGTTTCCTAACATTCTAGAACAAATGAAATTGCTCAAAAGCCAGTCATGTAGCACTCATCGTCATAGGCTTGATCGAGAATCGGATCTCCACCACTTAAGTGAGGACGGTGCTAATTATCTCAAGACATTCATGAGGGTTGTAATATTTGGTGAGGGTGAAAGGGTATGGATATTGGTTTGTTTTGGGTGTAAGGGTTTAGCTGTACCTTAGAATTCTAAAGATCATGAAAAACTTTATTTAGAATAGCGCAAATACGGAAACGGAACTAGATAGCTGTTTTGCTTCTATCAGATTTTTTTTTTTTTTTTTTTTGGAGATTGATACTACTGAAAGCACTTAGCTTTATTCTTAGACTAACTATTTTTCTTCTTTTTTCTTCTTGAGAATTTCTCTGCCACAGAATTTCCAAGGGATTATTTTTTTTTTTTTTTTTTTTTTTTTTTTTTTTCTTTTTTTTTTTTTTTTTTTTTTCTTTTTTTTTTCTCTCTTTTTTTTTTTTTGGCTCCCTTAGAAATCCTTTCTAACTTAACTTCTTCATTCGTGACAGTCTTCTGGTGTCAATTTTTCACACCATGTTTCTCTCTCCTTCATATATAACTTTGATGACTTTGTGAGAGAGGATTTGAGAAAGTGGAATGTTGAATCAAGCGAAAAGGATATTCTAAAAGGCGTTTTCCATAACCTTAGAAATTCTGCAGTAAGCTTTTGGGAATTTTGAGAAAGTGGGTTTAAAATTAGGGTTTTATGAAACGAAAAGGTTTAGGCTCAACAGGGTTTACTAAGTGGATCATCGATGCTAAAAATGAGCATCGGAAGGGTTTTGGGCTTGAAAAGATATGAGAAAAGGGGGTTAAATCCTAGGGAATGTCAAGATCATTTAATTGCACCTATACCGCGTACGGTACTCACTAATATGGTCTCGAAACGTATGTCAGGAGCAAGTTCTAATTCAGAGATGCATACATCGGCACACACAACAAACGAAAAGTGAAGCATTAAAAATGAATGCTATATGGGCTCAAGATACCTCACTGCAAGTTTTTGGGTAATATGTGCTTAGTCATGCGATGCCCCTCTTAGATTATCATTTTTGTTTGAGAGATTCCTACCTTATTTTCCTTAATTTCCAAAATAGCATACTCATATACGGGAATGATTCCTCTTTAGAACGTTTAGAATTCAAAATAGCAGAGTTAAAAACTCATACTTTTTATTATTTTTGAAAAAATTTTTGAAATTTGAGGAACATTTTCTGAGTTTACTATTTGGACAAAAAGGCGTAAAATCAATCCAAGGTATCTATACCTGCTATCCCACACTTAGAGGAACATTGTCCCTAATGTTCTCTTGAGTAGGGATTTTACAAGTAAAATCCCACACTTAGAGTTTGAACATATAGAAAATGTTTCTCAAGTGTTGTTTTTGGGCTGGAATCCCACACTTAGTGATAAGTTTAGGATAGGGCATAGATAACACACTAAACAAGACAGATTATTTATTTATTGAAAAGTGAAGAAAGGATAAGGAAACTCCCCAAATAGCGAGACGCTCGGATGCGTATGATAAGAAAGTAGCTGAAATAAGATGCTGCCAGGATCCATTTCTGCATTTTCTTCTGGTTATATCCTCGAGACTCTTGCTAGGGTTTTCTTGCACATTTCAAAACTTCAATTTATTCATACTCTCCTCTTTGTGAAATGATCTCGTAGGTGTGAACACGTTGGATATGCCTTTTTAACAAACTCATATATTTTGCAAATGGTAGTGAAATCACCGTCTCAGATTTTGAAGAGATGTTTTCTATGACCAATCAGTTATAAAACATTTTTTTAAACGAGTTCGAGCATAATGCATAGAAGTAGTATGCAAGTACCTCAAATGCTCGAAACAATGAATTATTTATTTTTACTTCCTGCTGAGACGAGTGTTTTGCAAAATGAGTTGTTTTGAGAAATGATTTTGAAAATATTTTTAGGCATAACCAAGTGTGAAGGATAGTCGGAGATTCTGCTTCACTTATTGACACTCAATCTTTTCTTTTTATTGCACGGGTTGCCTCCCGAGAAGCGCTGCTGTTAAAGTCGAGAGCTCGACTTTGCCTTCCTTCAGATTAATGAGAACCGGAACCACTTGGGCCGGAAGTGCGTGGCGTCCAAGTGTTGCGAGGGTAGATCCATAGAAACTGGTGAGCGATGACCCTGATGATGTTCGGGGTGTTTGATGCAAAGTCAGGGAAGCTGTCAAGGTGGTCTTCAGTGACTTTCTGCATATGCAGAAGATCCAAAGTGATGTCTTTTATGGTTGTGGAGATAACTCCATGGGGATCAATCACAAAGAATCCTGCTTCACTGGCTTCCATCAGCTCACGCTCTGGATGGTCTTGTTTCAACGAGTCTATAAATCTGAGGAACATTTGATGGATGTCTTCGTGATCAGCTCGGCTAGAGTTTCCTCTGATTTCCCTGATAGACTCGTGAATGCTCTGGATGAGATTGGCTTGATGAGCGGAGAATGAGAGGGTAGAGTCACGAAAGATGTTGTTGACAATATCGTACACCTCTCGCAATCCGTAGTGAAAGATCTGGCGGTACTCATCCGGGTGGACTTCACAGAAGATCTCCTTGATTCGGTCTGAGAGGAAGGTCGCGATGTTAACCATCGAGCCTTCGGGTATGGAAGAAGGGATGGCACGCGTTCTTTCGTCAAAAATCTCAAACTCGAGATCATGGATGATCTTGTAAGCATGATACTCAATGGTACAATCGATATAGAACCTGTTGGAAGAAGTGTTGTTTATATGATCATTTTCAGCCATTAGATTTATCAATCTTCGAAGGTCATTCATTAGCCGGACATCAGCATCTGCATCAGGGTTCCCAGTAGCGTGGTACATATTCCTGCGGTATGAGTTTAAGTATTCATGTTGCTGTGCAGAATATGGGAACGCAGATCTGATCAGTACATTATGTATCTTTCGATACATGGCCCTCTGGTCCTCGAAGAACTCTAACTCCTCGAATGTAGGTTCAGCAGTTTGGTGCAGGAGCTGAGTGGTGAGATCTTCAGTGAAGGCCTGCAGGCGGTTTTGAAATAGCAGTGGGTCTCGGCTGCTGGCTTGATAAACGTCATATTCGGCCTTGATTTCTTCTATCAGGTCCCTTTGGCGTGGTGTGTACTCATTGGTAGAATTCATGATGATGTTCATCATTAAGGGGAGGTCATTTTTGAATGCCTCGATAGCACTAATCATTTCTTCGTGATTAGAAACCATGGGGATAGCTGGAGGTTTCAGAAGTTGGATAGAGCAGATATCAATCGGTATATTGATGTATACAGTGTTATCCTGATCATCCTCTGCTGACGGAGTATCCATATCTTGAGAGTCTGGGAACTCAACAACATCAGAAGGTAACTGGATATCACTGGTGATCTGAGATATCGGCTGAGAAGAATCCATCTCTATGTCTCTCTCTTCAGAAGCATGGCTAGTTTCAGAAGTATCTCCCCATTCGAACAGAGTTCGAGGTGCAGAAGCATCGAAGGCTTGAATCCTTCGAGAAGGTAAGTCTGAATAAAGATCTGGTAGCATGGATTCTTTGTATGCCAGTATTTTCTTCAGGAGTTTGTCTCTAAGCTCTGGATGTTGCTTTGAAAAAGTAATGGTCTTCTCAATGTTCAGCAGAGCGTTGAGTCTAGGTGAGACAAGAGGCTGGGAAGGATCCATGACAGATGCCAAGAGCTTCTCCATAGTAACACCAAATCCTGCATCATAATCAACATCTGATAGAGAGATAGAATCTTCAATCTTCATAATCTCAGCTGTCGGAAAGTGTGATTCTGGTAAGTGCTGATGCGGTGGTGTAGACTGGTATACATCCTCCTCTTCTTCTTCGGGCTCTGATTCTTCTTCCTGTTCTTCCTCTGATTCTTCCATTTCCTCTGGTTCTGATTCTGGTGTTGTTTCTTCCTCTGATTCATCCATTTCCTCTTCTTCTACCTCTTCCTCTTCGGGTTCTGATTCCTCCATCTCTTCTTCTTCTGATTCTGACTCCTCTGTTGCCGAAATGAGACAGGTGTGATTATCTGGTCTGTATGGTTCTGGATCCGAGTCAGAAGTGTCATCATCTGAAGTAACTTTGCCCATTGATATTGCGTAAATCTCTGCCTGTTCTGCTAGTGAGCACTCATCTTGATCAATCTTGAAAGATACAGTTTGTCCATGTGCTCGCAGACTTATGACCTGAGAATAAACATCAATAACAGCACGTGCAGTATTCATGAATGGCCTACCTAGGATAATAGGGATATTGATGTCTTCCTGAATATCCATCACTACAAAGTCGGTGGGAAACCAAAACTTATCAACTTTAACCATGACGTTTTTCAGCTATGCCCTTTGGATATCGAATGGATTGGTCGGCAAGCTGGACACTCATCTTAGTGGGCTGGAGAGGTCCTATTTCTAGTCTGGTGTAAAGTGAATAGGGCATGAGATTGATGCTAGCTCCAAGATCGGCCAAGGAACGTATCATGCCTGAGTGATAGATAGAACAGGGCAAGGTGAATCGACCTGTGTCTCCTAGTTTTTCCGGTAGGGTATTCTGGATGACGGCTGAGCATTCAGCATTTAGAGAGATTTTGGGGGTTTCAGGAACCTTGTCTTTAGTAGCCAGTATTCGTCGGATATACTTAGTGCCGGAAGGGATTCTAGACACGGTGTCCATGAATTTTCCGTCAAGTTTGAATGACTTGGCATTGTACTTTTTGCATAGACGGTTTGGGAAAGGAACTCGCACTTCTCTAGTCGGAGTAGGTACGGATCTGGTCTCAACTGTCGGCGGGACAGGAGTATGTTCCTTTACTGGAGTGGAATTAGTAGGAGGTGAGCTCAGGGTTTTTGCTTCTTCGACGTGAGGATTCTGAACGGTGTTACTGGGTAGAGATCCTTGTGGTCGGGTATCGAGACGTTGGGCTAACTGACCAATTTGATTCTCAAGGCTTTTTAGGACCGAGAGTTGATTTCTGAGAAATAGGTCCGTCTGGTCTTGTCTGGCCGTAGTCTTCTGGTTAAAAGCAGTCTGTCCCTGGATGAATTTGTTAAGATTGTCGTCAGCACTGGTGATTGGTACCGTAGTCTTTGCAGGTTCAGTAGGCTGGACATCTTCGGGTGCAGTCAACGACAGAGGTTGGTTGTAAGGAAGTTGGGGTTGTTGTGGATATGTCGGATAGCGTGGCTGAAATCTCTGTGGGTATGGTGGTTGGTTATTCCGTGGAGGATACTGGGTTCCTCGGTTTCTGGGTGGAGATGTTCTAGCAAAGCCAGGCGGATTTGGAGGTCTGGTTGGAAATTGGGCATAATAGACAGAACCGTCAGTCGGGTCTTCGTACTCAACCTCATATTCTTCAGTGGGATGGTTGGTACAGTTCTGGCAAGCCTGAACTTGATGAACTCGTTGCGGCTGCTTCTTTAGCTCTCCAATCTGCTTCGTTAGGGTTTCGATCTGTTCCGTCAGAGATTTGATAGCTTCAGCTTGGATGGAGTTATGAGCGGAGAGAGGTGTTGATGAGGATTGCCCATCAGCTTTCCAATCGTGGTGATGCATCGTCATGTCTTCGATCAAGCCCCATGCTTCATCATCGGTCATCTTCATAAAGTTACCTTGAGCAGCTGCGTCAAGAGTAATGCGGTGATTTGGATCGAGACCGTTGTAGAAGGTGCATAACTTGTCGGTTTTCGTCATCTGGTGATTTGGACATTTCCTTATCAAACTTTTGAATCGCTCCCATGCCGAGTAGATTGATTCATCGTGAGCTTGTTCAAAGTGCGCGATGTCATTCTTGAGTTTGGTTTGTTTGGACGGAGGAAAGCATCTGGCAAGGAATTTGTTACCCATATCCGTCCATGAGGTGATTGAGCCGGTCTCAAGTCCCTCAAACCAAGAGAGTGCATGTAAAGCGAGGGAATAGGGGAACAGGTATAAGCGAACTATGTTCTGCTCGACCCCATTCTGCTTGTAGGAGTTTGATATGTGGATGAACTTGTCAATGTGAGCGTTAGGATCTTCACGTGGTAGGCCGTGGAATTGACAGTTGTCCTTGATGAGTTGTACGATGTGATGCTTCAGCTCGAAGGATGCTCCCTCTATCTCCGGATAGGTGATTGGTCCTCCTCGTCCTTCAATGGATGGCTTGGTGTTATCAGCAAGAGTGACACGAGCGGCCATTTCGGGAAGATGGAAGCGCTTTTGTTTTCGGATAGTACGGATAATAGACTCAGGATCAGGTACGAAAATGAGCGGTTCAGATTCGGACGATCTGGTCTGATATCGTTGTGTGTTGAGGGAAGTTATTTTTGGCTGGAACAAAGAAAGTAAATAGTAAAATACGAAAAATAAAGGTATCACTAAAAAGAAAGGGTTCGTCAGGACGCCTCTGGGTCTTACGATTGATTCCCCGGCAGCGGCGCCAAAAACTTGATGCGTCCCGAAACGGTCGTTCTCGCAACGGGACACACCGGTGGAGTGTTTTATATTTATAGAGCTGGGGACCTAAATTCTACTTACAGAGGTAAGTATAACTCAGGGTCGTTCTTAAGATCAATCGTATTGTGAAGCGGAGTTGTCCAGACAAACTTATTCAAATTAGTGATGGGTTTTTGAAAAGAGTTTTGATTTGGTTTTAGGTCCGTTAAACTAAACTAATAAAAGCAGGAAATAAACAAGACAGTAAAATATAGATAGGGAATCAGTAATGGAGAATAGTGCTTGTTATGACTTCGTTAGCTTGTGTTATGGGGTGATGTCTAGGGTTATTTATGAAAACGTCTTTTAAAGATTTGTGTCTTGCTTTTACCTGAGTATTCGTAGTGTAAACACTAACACCCTACTGCCTGATTTCTCAGACAGTATGTCACTGGAATGTTAGGCTATGGTGATTCTGATCAGAGGAGGCTGCTCAACTCTTCAACACTTTCCATCTAGTGGAAAAGTGACCCTTTTTGGAATGGTATTCCTGGGCGCATGAGATAGAGTAACAGACCCACTAAAAGTTCTGACCGTTCTTAACACCACGGAGATACTAAGGCTAGGCAAGGCATTTAAGATTAAGACTTGGTTTGGTGACTGCTAACTTTGTATTAATGGTCTTTGTTTAGTCCAGAGCTGTGTGGTTCAACCAGGATGTGACACAGTCTTCAACCGACGGCAGTTCCTTAGCTTTTCCCACGTATTTAAATGTTATACGAAGTACTATGCCGATTTATGGTCTTTCCGGTGCCACATACTTTATGGTCACTCTGGACTGGTTTACTTAGTTTGTATTAAGGCTTGACCATCTATGATATAAACCCAACCCTCACTTAATCAAACATATCCCAATAAATCCCTGATTGATTCACGGTGTACTATACGATAGGGTTGGCAGTATTTCCACAGCTACACAATTCAGACCATGTTTGTATTTGAAAACATAGATAGGTAGTTACCGGTTGATCAAGGTTCGCGACTCCTTGTCATACAGGTTCTAACCACGTTTATTGGAGGAAAGGCGATTTAGGTTTAGAAATTCATAAATACAAAGTTATCAGTACACCGGTTTTCATTTTGTAACAATTGGGAACATTATTCCACAACAGATTGTGCCCACGACTTTCATAGCTTCCACGTTCCGTACTACACACATTCGTGATGATTCCGGCGCTATACAAATGAAAGCCGTATAACGTTACTTCTGTTGTTTCATAACGATATTATCCCAATTGCGTATTTAAAGTAACATCACCCCAATTAACAAGCTAACTACATCACAACAAGCACATAAGAGAACTACTCACTACGCATGGCAAACAATCCTAAATCTATCATAATAATAATAGCAATCATCATAATAGAAAAGGAAAGAAATAACCGTAGATTATGCGTAGACAGAATAATGTTAGAAGAATACACGAACGGAACCTCCGCAATATCTTCGACAATATTACAAATAAGCCCCTCAGAATATTCCCTACACTATTACAAAAGTAGCCCCTCCGTTAGTCTAGGTTAAATATTAACCAAGAACTAACGAACTAAAACCCTAATCTATTTCTCCTCTAACTCCTAAGAGTAGTGCTAGAGAGAGAAAGCTAAAACTAGAAAGAGAAAGAGTGTGTGAGAGAGAAAGTGAGAATTCTTGTTGAAGAATGGTGTGTGGAATGAGGATGGAGAGCCCTCTATTTATAGGCAAGCCATGGAGCCAAGAGTACAAGCCTACAAGCATACGTACAAGCAAACGAAGCAAGGAAGAGGGGGTGTGAGACCAAAACAGGCCGTGTATGGCCTATATGTGGCCGTGTACGGCTCTAAAGTGCCCATGTACGGCCTCCTCTAGGCCGTGTACGGCCTCCTCTAGGCCGTGTACGGCTAGGGGGTGGCCGTGTGGTAGGCCGTGTGATTTTTCTGACTTTTCTCGCAACTTCGGAAGGCCGTATCTTCTTCGTTTTGCGTCCGTTTGACTTGATTCTTTCGCCTGCGGTCTCGTAATTCCGTTACGCTTCTAATGATGCCAAAAGTGCCAAATTTGGATATCTCTAGAGTTGGCGTGTGCGGAATGCCCTCGGTTTGCGCTCAGAAAGCTCTATCTTCCTCGTTCTTTACCCGATCTGCACGATTCTTGATTCTACAGTCTTGGAATAACCTGATACATCATATGAGACTATTTAAGGACTTGTATCATAATGTGGTTAAAAGTCTGTAAGAATCAGTGTTTAGAATAATCTGCCTTGATTTGCGTGCCTTTTGGATGCTTTTAGCACTTTTTACAGCAATGTCTATAATTTGACCAACTTTGTGAATTTAAGTAAATAAACGTTTAATTCAAGTGTTTTCACCAAGATTTAGGCCAAATGTGCGGGAAATATGTGCCTGAAAACATGACTTTTTAGCATATATCAAATATCCCACACTTAGACATTGCTTGTCCTCAAGCAAAACTCAGTTTTTATGAAAACGGTTTTAAGCAGATTTGGCGAATTCTAAAAATCCTTAAAAGTAATCACCCTGCACATTAGCAAACTATAAAAAATAAGGAGAAATAAGATAATCGTCCCAGAAACAAGGAATGACTTTCTTAGGCATACTTCCAACTCTCATGATCTTGGAGTATACATGACCGGGCGATTCCTCACAAGGTGGTCACTCAATTCACTCAAAGTGTATCGGGTTTCCTAACATTCTAGAACAAATGAAATTGCTCAAAAGCCAGTCATGTAGCACTCATCGTCATAGGCTTGATCGAGAATCGGATCTCCACCACTTAAGTGAGGACGGTGCTAATTATCTCAAGACATTCATGAGGGTTGTAATATTTGGTGAGGGTGAAAGGGTATGGATATTGGTTTGTTTTGGGTGTAAGGGTTTAGCTGTACCTTAGAATTCTAAAGATCATGAAAAACTTTATTTAGAATAGCGCAAATACGGAAACGGAACTAGATAGCTGTTTTGCTTCTATCAGATTTTTTTTTTTTTTTTTTTTGGAGATTGATACTACTGAAAGCACTTAGCTTTATTCTTAGACTAACTATTTTTCTTCTTTTTTCTTCTTGAGAATTTCTCTGCCACAGAATTTCCAAGGGATTATTTTTTTTCTTTTTTTTTTTTTTTTTTTTTTTTTCTTTTTTTTTTTTTTTTTTTTCTTTTTTTTTTTCTCTCTTTTTTTTTTTTTTGGCTCCCTTAGAAATCCTTTCTAACTTAACTTCTTCATTCGTGACAGTCTTCTGGTGTCAATTTTTCACACCATGTTTCTCTCTCCTTCATATATAACTTTGATGACTTTGTGAGAGAGGATTTGAGAAAGTGGAATGTTGAATCAAGCGAAAAGGATATTCTAAAAGGCGTTTTCCATAACCTTAGAAATTCTGCAGTAAGCTTTTGGGAATTTTGAGAAAGTGGGTTTAAAATTAGGGTTTTATGAAACGAAAAGGTTTAGGCTCAACAGGGTTTACTAAGTGGATCATCGATGCTAAAAATGAGCATCGGAAGGGTTTTGGGCTTGAAAAGATATGAGAAAAGGGGGTTAAATCCTAGGGAATGTCAAGATCATTTAATTGCACCTATACCGCGTACGGTACTCACTAATATGGTCTCGAAACGTATGTCAGGAGCAAGTTCTAATTCAGAGATGCATACATCGGCACACACAACAAACGAAAAGTGAAGCATTAAAAATGAATGCTATATGGGCTCAAGATACCTCACTGCAAGTTTTTGGGTTATATGTGCTTAGTCATGCGATGCCCCTCTTAGATTATCATTTTTGTTTGAGAGATTCCTACCTTATTTTCCTTAATTTCCAAAATAGCATACTCATATACGGGAATGATTCCTCTTTAGAACGTTTAGAATTCAAAATAGCAGAGTTAAAAACTCATACTTTTTATTATTTTTGAAAAAATTTTTGAAATTTGAGGAACATTTTCTGAGTTTACTATTTGGACAAAAAGGCGTAAAATCAATCCAAGGTATCTATACCTGCTATCCCACACTTAGAGGAACATTGTCCCTAATGTTCTCTTGAGTAGGGATTTTACAAGTAAAATCCCACACTTAGAGTTTGAACATATAGAAAATGTTTCTCAAGTGTTGTTTTTGGGCTGGAATCCCACACTTAGTGATAAGTTTAGGATAGGGCATAGATAACACACTAAACAAGACAGATTATTTATTTATTGAAAAGTGAAGAAAGGATAAGGAAACTCCCCAAATAGCGAGACGCTCGGATGCGTATGATAAGAAAGTAGCTGAAATAAGATGCTGCCAGGATCCATTTCTGCATTTTCTTCTGGTTATATCCTCGAGACTCTTGCTAGGGTTTTCTTGCACATTTCAAAACTTCAATTTATTCATACTCTCCTCTTTGTGAAATGATCTCGTAGGTGTGAACACGTTGGATATGCCTTTTTAACAAACTCATATATTTTGCAAATGGTAGTGAAATCACCGTCTCAGATTTTGAAGAGATGTTTTCTATGACCAATCAGTTATAAAACATTTTTTTAAACGAGTTCGAGCATAATGCATAGAAGTAGTATGCAAGTACCTCAAATGCTCGAAACAATGAATTATTTATTTTTACTTCCTGCTGAGACGAGTGTTTTGCAAAATGAGTTGTTTTGAGAAATGATTTTGAAAATATTTTTAGGCATAACCAAGTGTGAAGGATAGTCGGAGATTCTGCTTCACTTATTGACACTCAATCTTTTCTTTTTATTGCACGGGTTGCCTCCCGAGAAGCGCTGCTGTTAAAGTCGAGAGCTCGACTTTGCCTTCCTTCAGATTAATGAGAACCGGAACCACTTGGGCCGGAAGTGCGTGGCGTCCAAGTGTTGCGAGGGTAGATCCGTAGAAACTGGTGAGCGATGACCCTGATGATGTTCGGGGTGTTTGATGCAAAGTCAGGGAAGCTGTCAAGGTGGTCTTCAGTGACTTTCTGCATATGCAGAAGATCCAAAGTGATGTCTTTTATGGTTGTGGAGATAACTCCATGGGGATCAATCACAAAGAATCCTGCTTCACTGGCTTCCATCAGCTCACGCTCTGGATGGTCTTGTTTCAACGAGTCTATAAATATGAGGAACATCTGATGGATGTCTTCGTGATCAGCTCGGCTAGAGTTTCCTCTGATTTCCCTGATAGACTCGTGAATGCTCTGGATGAGATTGGCTTGATGAGCGGAGAATGAGAGGGTAGAGTCACGAAAGATGTTGTTGACAATATCGTACACCTCTCGCAATCCGTAGTGAAAGATCTGGCGGTACTCATCCGGGTGGACTTCACAGAAGATCTCCTTGATTCGGTCTGAGAGGAAGGTCGCGATGTTAACCATCGAGCCTTCGGGTATGGAAGAAGGGATGGCACGCGTTCTTTCGTCAAAAATCTCAAACTCGAGATCATGGATGATCTTGTAAGCATGATACTCAATGGTACAATCGATATAGAACCTGTTGGAAGAAGTGTTGTCTATATGATCGTTTTCAGCCATTAGATTTATCAATCTTCGAAGGTCATTCATTAGCCGGACATCAGCATCTGCATCAGGGTTCCCAGTAGCGTGGTACATATTCCTGCGGTATGAGTTTAAGTATTCATGTTGCTGTGCAGAATATGGGAACGCAGATCTGATCAGTACATTATGTATCTTTCGATACATGGCCCTCTGGTCCTCGAAGAACTCTAACTCCTCGAATGTAGGTTCAGCAGTTTGGTGCAGGAGCTGAGTGGTGAGATCTTCAGTGAAGGCCTGCAGGCGGTTTTGAAATAGCAGTGGGTCTCGGCTGCTGGCTTGATAAACGTCATATTCGGCCTTGATTTCTTCTATCAGGTCCCTTTGGCGTGGTGTGTACTCATTGGTAGAATTCATGATGATGTTCATCATTAAGGGGAGGTCATTTTTGAATGCCTCGATAGCACTAATCATTTCTTCGTGATTAGAAACCATGGGGATAGCTGGAGGTTTCAGAAGTTGGATAGAGCAGATATCAATCGGTATATTGATGTATACAGTGTTATCCTGATCATCCTCTGCTGACGGAGTATCCATATCTTGAGAGTCTGGGAACTCAACAACATCAGAAGGTAACTGGATATCACTGGTGATCTGAGATATCGGCTGAGAAGAATCCATCTCTATGTCTCTCTCTTCAGAAGCATGGCTAGTTTCAGAAGTATCTCCCCATTCGAACAGAGTTCGAGGTGCAGAAGCATCGAAGGCTTGAATCCTTCGGGAAGGTAAGTCTGAATAAAGATCTGGTAGCATGGATTCTTTGTATGCCAGTATTTTCTTCAGGAGTTTGTCTCTAAGCTCTGGATGTTGCTTTGAAAAAGTAATGGTCTTCTCAATGTTCAGCAGAGCGTTGAGTCTAGGTGAGACAAGAGGCTGGGAAGGATCCATGACAGATGCCAAGAGCTTCTCCATAGTAACACCAAATCCTGCATCATAATCAACATCTGATAGAGAGATAGAATCTTCAATCTTCATAATCTCAGCTGTCGGAAAGTGTGATTCTGGTAAGTGCTGATGCGGTGGTGTAGACTGGTATACATCCTCCTCTTCTTCTTCGGGCTCTGATTCTTCTTCCTGTTCTTCCTCTGATTCTTCCATTTCCTCTGGTTCTGATTCTGGTGCTGTTTCTTCCTCTGATTCATCCATTTCCTCTTCTTCTACCTCTTCCTCTTCGGGTTCTGATTCCTCCATCTCTTCTTCTTCTGATTCTGACTCCTCTGTTGCCGAAATGAGACAGGTGTGATTATCTGGTCTGTATGGTTCTGGATCCGAGTCAGAAGTGTCATCATCTGAAGTAACTTTGCCCATTGATATTGCGTAAATCTCTGCCTGTTCTGCTAGTGAGCACTCATCTTGATCAATCTTGAAAGATACAGTTTGTCTATGTGCTCGCAGACTTATGACCTGAGAATAAACATCAATAACAGCACGTGCAGTATTCATGAATGGCCTACCTAGGATAATAGGGATATTGATGTCTTCCTGAATATCCATCACTACAAAGTCGGTGGGAAACCAAAACTTATCAACTTTAACCATGACGTTTTTCAGCTATGCCCTTTGGATATCGAATGGATTGGTCGGCAAGCTGGACACTCATCTTAGTGGGTTGGAGAGGTCCTATTTCTAGTCTGGTGTAAAGTGAATAGGGCATGAGATTGATGCTAGCTCCAAGATCGGCCAAGGAACGTATCATGCCTGAGTGATAGATAGAACAGGGCAAGGTGAATCGACCTGTGTCTCCTAGTTTTTCCGGTAGGGTATTCTGGATGACGGCTGAGCATTCAGCATTTAGAGAGATTTTGGGGGTTTCAGGAACCTTGTCTTTAGTAGCCAGTATTCGTCGGATATACTTAGTGCCGGAAGGGATTCTAGACACGGTGTCCATGAATTTTCCGTCAAGTTTGAATGACTTGGCATTGTACTTTTTGCATAGACGGTTTGGGAAAGGAACTCGCACTTCTCTAGTCGGAGTAGGTACGGATCTGGTCTCAACTGTCGGCGGGACAGGAGTATGTTCCTTTACTGGAGTGGAATTAGTAGGAGGTGAGCTCAGGGTTTTTGCTTCTTCGACGTGAGGATTCTGAACGGTGTTACTGGGTAGAGATCCTTGTGGTCGGGTATCGAGACGTTGGGCTAACTGACCAATTTGATTCTCAAGGCTTTTTAGGACCGAGAGTTGATTTCTGAGAAATAGGTCCGTCTGGTCTTGTCTGGCCGTAGTCTTCTGGTTAAAAGCAGTCTGTCCCTGGATGAATTTGTTAAGATTGTCGTCAGCACTGGTGATTGGTACCGTAGTCTTTGCAGGTTCAGTAGGCTGGACATCTTCGGGTGCAGTCAACGACAGAGGTTGGTTGTAAGGAAGTTGGGGTTGTTGTGGATATGTCGGATAGCGTGGCTGAAATCTCTGTGGGTATGGTGGTTGGTTATTCCGTGGAGGATACTGGGTTCCTCGGTTTCTGGGTGGAGATGTTCTAGCAAAGCCAGGCGGATTTGGAGGTCTGGTTGGAAATTGGGCATAATAGACAGAACCGTCAGTCGGGTCTTCGTACTCAACCTCATATTCTTCAGTGGGATGGTTGGTACAGTTCTGGCAAGCCTGAACTTGATGAACTCGTTGCGGCTGCTTCTTTAGCTCTCCAATCTGCTTCGTTAGGGTTTCGATCTGTTCCGTCAGAGATTTGATAGCTTCAGCTTGGATGGAGTTATGAGCGGAGAGAGGTGTTGATGAGGATTGCCCATCAGCTTTCCAATCGTGGTGATGCATCGTCATGTCTTCGATCAAGCCCCATGCTTCATCATCGGTCATCTTCATAAAGTTACCTTGAGCAGCTGCGTCAAGAGTAATGCGGTGATTTGGATCGAGACCGTTGTAGAAGGTGCATAACTTGTCGGTTTTCGTCATCTGGTGATTTGGACATTTCCTTATCAAACTTTTGAATCGCTCCCATGCCGAGTAGATTGATTCATCGTGAGCTTGTTCAAAGTGCGCGATGTCATTCTTGAGTTTGGTTTGTTTGGACGGAGGAAAGCATCTGGCAAGGAATTTGTTACCCATATCCGTCCATGAGGTGATTGAGCCGGTCTCAAGTCCCTCAAACCAAGAGAGTGCATGTAAAGCGAGGGAATAGGGGAACATGTATAAGCGAACTATGTTCTGCTCGACCCCATTCTGCTTGTAGGAGTTTGATATGTGGATGAACTTGTCAATTTGAGCGTTAGGATCTTCACGTGGTAGGCCGTGGAATTGACAGTTGTCCTTGATGAGTTGTACGATGTGATGCTTCAGCTCGAAGGATGCTCCCTCTATCTCCGGATAGGTGATTGGTCCTCCTCGTCCTTCAATGGATGGCTTGGTGTTATCAGCAAGAGTGACACGAGCGGCCATTTCGGGAAGATGGAAGCGCTTTTGTTTTCGGATAGTACGGATAATAGACTCAGGATCAGGTACGAAAATGAGCGGTTCAGATTCGGACGATCTGGTCTGATATCGTTGTGTGTTGTGGGAAGTTATTTTTGGCTGGAACAAAGAAAGTAAATAGTAAAATACGAAAAATAAAGGTATCACTAAAAAGAAAGGGTTCGTCAGGACGCCTCTGGGTCTTACGATTGATTCCCCGGCAGCGGCGCCAAAAACTTGATGCGTCCCGAAACGGTCGTTCTCGCAACGGGACACACCGGTGGAGTGTTTTATATTTATAGAGCTGGGGACCTAAATTCTACTTACAGAGGTAAGTATAACTCAGGGTCGTTCTTAAGATCAATCGTATTGTGAAGCGGAGTTGTCCAGACAAACTTATTCAAATTAGTGATGGGTTTTTGAAAAGAGTTTTGATTTGGTTTTAGGTCCGTTAAACTAAACTAATAAAAGCAGGAAATAAACAAGACAGTAAAATATAGATAGGGAATCAGTAATGGAGAATAGTGCTTGTTATGACTTCGTTAGCTTGTGTTATGGGGTGATGTCTAGGGTTATTTATGAAAACGTCTTTTAAAGATTTGTGTCTTGCTTTTACCTGAGTATTCGTAGTGTAAACACTAACACCCTACTGCCTGATTTCTCAGACAGTATGTCACTGGAATGTTAGGCTATGGTGATTCTGATCAGAGGAGGCTGCTCAACTCTTCAACACTTTCCATCTAGTGGAAAAGTGACCCTTTTTGGAATGGTATTCCTGGGCGCATGAGATAGAGTAACAGACCCACTAAAAGTTCTGACCGTTCTTAACACCACGGAGATACTAAGGCTAGGCAAGGCATTTAAGATTAAGACTTGGTTTGGTGACTGCTAACTTTGTATTAATGGTCTTTGTTTAGTCCAGAGCTGTGTGGTTCAACCAGGATGTGACACAGTCTTCAACCGACGGCAGTTCCTTAGCTTTTCCCACGTATTTAAATGTTATACGAAGTACTGTGCCGATTTATGGTCTTTCCGGTGCCACATACTTTATGGTCACTCTGGACTGGTTTACTTAGTTTGTATTAAGGCTTGACCATCTATGATATAAACCCAACCCTCACTTAATCAAACATATCCCAATAAATCCCTGATTGATTCACGGTGTACTATACGATAGGGTTGGCAGTATTTCCACAGCTACACAATTCAGACCATGTTTGTATTTGAAAACATAGATAGGTAGTTACCGGTTGATCAAGGTTCGCGACTCCTTGTCATACAGGTTCTAACCACGTTTATTGGAGGAAAGGCGATTTAGGTTTAGAAATTCATAAATACAAAGTTATCAGTACACCGGTTTTCATTTTGTAACAATTGGGAACATTATTCCACAACAGATTGTGCCCACGACTTTCATAGCTTCCACGTTCCGTACTACACACATTCGTGATGATTCCGGCGCTATACAAATGAAAGCCGTATAACGTTACTTCTGTTGTTTCATAACGATATTATCCCAATTGCGTATTTAAAGTAACATCACCCCAATTAACAAGCTAACTACATCACAACAAGCACATAAGAGAACTACTCACTACGCATGGCAAACAATCCTAAATCTATCATAATAATAATAGCAATCATCATAATAGAAAAGGAAAGAAATAACCGTAGATTATGCGTAGACAGAATAATGTTAGAAGAATACACGAACGGAACCTCCGCAATATCTTCGACAATATTACAAATAAGCCCCTCAGAATATTCCCTACACTATTACAAAAGTAGCCCCTCCGTTAGTCTAGGTTAAATATTAACCAAGAACTAACGAACTAAAACCCTAATCTATTTCTCCTCTAACTCCTAAGAGTAGTGCTAGAGAGAGAAAGCTAAAACTAGAAAGAGAAAGAGTGTGTGAGAGAGAAAGTGAGAATTCTTGTTGAAGAATGGTGTGTGGAATGAGGATGGAGAGCCCTCTATTTATAGGCAAGCCATGGAGCCAAGAGTACAAGCCTACAAGCATACGTACAAGCAAACGAAGCAAGGAAGAGGGGGTGTGAGACCAAAACAGGCCGTGTATGGCCTATATGTGGCCGTGTACGGCTCTAAAGTGCCCATGTACGGCCTCCTCTAGGCCGTGTACGGCCTCCTCTAGGCCGTGTACGGCTAGGGGGTGGCCGTGTGGTAGGCCGTGTGATTTTTCTGACTTTTCTCGCAACTTCGGAAGGCCGTATCTTCTTCGTTTTGCGTCCGTTACGCTTCTAATGATGCCAAAAGTACCAAATTTGGATATCTCTAGAGTTGGCGTGTGCGGAATGCCCTCGGTTTGCGCTCAGAAAGCTCTATCTTCCTCGTTCTTTACCCGATCTGCACGATTCTTGATTCTACAGTCTTGGAATAACCTGATACATCATATGAGACTATTTAAGGACTTGTATCATAATGTGGTTAAAAGTCTGTAAGAATCAGTGTTTAGAATAATCTGTCTTGATTTGCGTGCCTTTTGGATGCTTTTAGCACTTTTTACAGCAATGTCTATAATTTGACCAACTTTGTGAATTTAAGTAAATAAACGTTTAATTCAAGTGTTTTCACCAAGATTTAGGCCAAATGTGCGGGAAATATGTGCCTGAAAACATGACTTTTTAGCATATATCATCACCCTCCACTTTCTTAACTCTCAACTTCACTCCCTCAAGTCTCTCCTTGAGTCCTTCCCTTACACCATTCCCAACGGTGACACCAACTGACGCATCAGTTTCTGCCATATCAGCACCACGTCGGCACTTTTCAAAACTTACACAATACTGCCAACAGTAGCACACACTCAGTTTTTCTAAATCTCACATTAACATTATACATTTATTTCTATACACTAAACAAATAAATAAATAAATAATGAAAGGCTTTTTCTTTTTAGTGGGCCCCGCTTTTACCTTTTTTGTCTTCATCATAAAACCGACGCCCAAAGTGAAGCTTGCTGCCAATGGCTTCACTATACTGACGCAAAAACTAATGTCAACCCAAATTGGCATTGGCAATGCTCTTATTGCCATTAGGGATGTTCATGGTTCGATTTGGACAGTTTGAGGATTAAATTTCAACCAAACCCTCAAATAGGGTGTGACGTCTTTTTAAACCAAACCGCCCAATTTAGTGTGTTAAACTAAACCAATTCATTTTTATTTAATTTTTAATAAAAAAATATGTTTAACTAACATTCAAGTTACATAATACAAGTGTGTGTTTGATTGTTATTATCTTACTAGTTTTTAAAGACAGAATAACTACATTGTATAATATTGGTAAAAAAAACAAAATAATAAGTTCAACAATATCATTCAATAAAAATTATATTTCATAACATTGTTACATAATGAGAAGTTTTTTCTACAATAAATTGCATATTCCGTCTAATGGTTTGCATATTTGAACACTTTGGATATATATAAGAAGCAAAATTTGGAGTGAGTTTGTTAAAGACATACTCAATCTTTTAATTAAACGTATATACCTCGTGAGTTATATAAGAAAATACAATGTGGCCCGGTGTGGTTTTGATGACCGGTTTAAACCTTGAAACCGCAAACCGAACCATATATGACGGATTGAAAAAATTTAAACCGCTAGACCAATACTCCGTAATAAAAAAGAACCTGGCCAAACTGACAAAATCAATTTGGTACGGTTGATTTTAACGGTTTAAGTCAAACCATGAATATGTCTAATTGACGTGACTTGCTTATTTAAGTTGTTTTCTACTTTTCTTTTACTCGCACAGTAAGCGGTTTAATCGAGTTAACTTTTTTATATCACACTGCCAAAAAGACACGTTCACTTCACATGTCCTTTGGCGACGGAAACTGAACGCGCCGCCTACTCCTTTTAATTCTTCACATTGACTAACTTCTTTTGCAGATTAGATAGTTCAAACCTTAGTTTATCAGAATTCTTCGTGACTTTGTTTTATAGAATTTTTATCCTAAAGCATAACAACAACAAAAAAGGAACTTTAATTAACATTTCCAAGTTTTTTTTAGCTTCGTAGTGAATATATATTATTATCTTATAACCTCTTTTAACACCCTCATCATTTACTATCTTCAACTGTTTGGTGACATGTTTCCGGGATCTAATCCCACTTGCTGATAACTTGTCGAGATCTAATCGGACTTGCTAATAAAATCAAGGATTTCCCATCTATAGGTTGCGAGTACTCATGTACTGCCTTTACCCTCATGCACTTATGCATTCCCAAGTTAAACGCCACATAGGAACCCATATGAGCCTACTATGTTATACTAAATTGACATGCTCGCGCTCCATAAAAGAGATATCTAATCCACTCTCATATGAGCACCATACCTTACTCGGGAGTTCCGTATATATCCACGATGCATACTAGGAGCATACGTAGACATACTAAACATATCGTATCGAACATACATGCTAGACGTACCACCGCAAACCGTTACTCACCTTAATCACAATTTACGGTTTCGCTTGAGCTACATGAACTTCTTGAGCACCTACTCACATAACACATACACATTTAGTACTTGAAAATCTACCAAACGCATAATAACACTTATTATTGGCTAGTTCCCCCTATATTAATCTCTACTAAAACCAACCAAGTCTAGTTACTTGGTTCACCACAACTATAATCAATTTGATAGATAGCAACTAACAAAACTCTTTTTATTACTAAAGCTAGTTTCTTTGAAGCATGCTATCAAATTTTTTTTATTCTTCGAGTAATTCTTGAACCTGCTGGATAATTGCTTATACATGCATTATATTATATGGAGTATCCTCTTTGAGGTTTGTAACTTCTTGAAACTGGAGTTGAGATTGTAAGTGTATATTTATTTTTTGTTATCTTACAAATTTCTGATTGAGTTTAATGTCATTTTTTGATTATGAGTACAACCATTTCATCTCAACCAAATTCATCCACAAATGTAACATTTGAACTCAAATGGATGAGTTTATCATTTGCAGTACGTCCTGCTTTAACTTCGAGCAAAGTGAGTAACATGGTTATTAGGGAATTCTACTTTCATTTCCATATAAACCAAACATCGCTATTACTTCAACCTGACCAGCCCTTTTAACACAAAATTCTTGGATATGGAAATAGATGCCACAATTAAGATTGAAAGTACCAAAAAAAAAAAAAAAAAAAAAAAAAAAAAAAAAAAAAAAAACCTAGGAGGTGGAAAACGGGGGTCAAGTGGAACGGGTAACGGTTCCAGAAATACATAGTTGTTTAGATCCCGATCTTGATCTTAAGATCTTACGATTTTACGATCCTCATGAACAGAAACGATCTCGATCTTACATGGGATCTTAAAATCATATGATCTGCTTAGGATCCCGATATTATGTCGATTTTGAGTTAGGATCTTACGATCTCGATCCGATCCAATCTTACTTAACATAAATTTATGAGTTAACAAAATATTTTGTCTGATAAAAGTTTAATAGGTTTATTTTAATCAATTACCACACGTAAAACTAATCAATTATTCAACTAAAATAAATTAACACGTGAAAATTCATATCTTTAATAACAAATATGGTAATCCAAGTCCCTATGATAAGTATTGATTAATTTTATGGTGTTTAAATTATAAAAGCTTATCTAATTTGTCATCCATTTGATCTCTTAGATGTATTATAATACACATTTATAAGATCATAGTGTATGAGTAAGATATTACGATCCCGATCTTTTGAAGACAAAAACGATCCTAGATAAGATCCCGATCTTGACAACCCTGCAGAAATATAAATTTTGGCTAATGATATATCCACCCTTATAATTGATAGATCCACCAAACATATGCATTAACAGATTGTACTGTACAATATGTTAATGCATATATTTGGTGTATCTATCTATTTTGATGGTAGATATATCATCACCCATTTTGTAGTGGTTGAACTGTGTTCGGTTGGGTTGACCACACACTTTATGTCCATATTTACTAGGGAACTTTATTAATAGTTTGTGCACAATAATCTAATTTTCTAACAAAGTGATAGAAAAGTAATATAAACGGACTTTTGGTGGCATTTTATTTTATTTTATTTACTCTTAAAACAAAGGATTAATTACATATTTCCCCTACTTAAATCATACAGATATCATATATACCCAATAAAACTGAGTTTACATACAGAGGGGATTAAATTATCACAAAATATTCACTTGGAGTACTCATCTTCACGTTTTAACATAATCATTATAGAACTTTACATTTTTAAATTTAAGATTATTTATGTTTGGTAAATTGTTCATTTAGAGTAATCCGGTAATTGGTTACCTTTTTTGCTTTACTGTTTCAGTGTCCACATAAATTCCACGTAAGCGCTTGGGCAAATCCACACAAGCACCACGTTGTTCGAATTGTCCACGTCATTTAATATAATTATTTATCTTCTGTATTTTATTTATTTATATGTTTTCATTGCCAAAGATGCCAAAATCTAATTGGTCCATTTTATGTATTTTAGCCACCGCCGCCGCCACCTCCACCACCTGAATATACCGCCGCCACCACCACCACCACCACCTGAATATACGTACACACCCTTTATTTGACCAACAAATCTAACACCTCTTTCACTACTAAGACCACTCCCAATAGGTGACGCAAACTGACGCGTCAATTGGTGCCACATCAGCGCCACATCAGTTTTTTCCAAAACTGACACAAACTGACACTTCACTACCTACAGTAAACATCACTTCAGTTTTTTCTAGACCGACATTTACCAATATACATTTAATTCTATACACTAAACAAATAAACAAAAAGAAAAAGAAAAAAAACAAACTGACGCCAATTAATTCTCATCGGTTTGGCGACGTAATGCTAAACTGATGCAAAGTGATGTTTTGGTGCCTATGGCGTCACCAAACTGACGCCAAGTGATGCTCCCAAGCGACGCTCCGCAATGAGTGCTCTAATAATAGCTCAAACAAATCAAAACAATATTGATTTCCCCAATTTTATTTACATCCAAACAAAACACTACTGTATCAAAACACTCAGATTATGGCTAAACACTTAAATGTAGATATGGAATTAGGACTAATGCAGATCTGCTCGGATATAAACAAATTCAAAAAATTCAACACAGCAACAACGATTTTTTACTTTGAAATCATCGATAATACTGAAGAAAAATCTAACATCACCTAAAGTATTTACCATCATCGATTTTACAACTATTTTTGGTTAAAAATCAACTTTTACATCTGAATCAGAAATATCATCATTAAAAACTATCATCACAGCCGACACACAAAATTAGGGGTAAACGGAAAATGGCCACAAGCATTCCCAAAAATGAGATCTCCACCGTCGAACAAAGGCCTCGCCGGAAAACACGTTCACCACCGCCGGAAACGAGATCTGAAAAAAATCTGGCAACTCTAGCAGCTATTCTCGGCCATCATCAAGCAACATCACCAACACCGGACCATCATGATTTTCATCGATCTTCACAAAATCCTAACAGTAGATCTAGATAATGGCCACTAAAACTAAATCTTAACCTCATCATTTTCAACTTTAGAACTATATTTAGGTCGGCGGTGGTGGTGGTCACATGGCTAGGCCGAGCGGTGGTGGCGGTTTTCAGGCCGATAGTGGTGGTTACGGCGGTGGTTTTTATGGCCGACTGGTGATGGTTACATCGGTAGTTGTTATGACTGACTGGTGGTGGTTAGATGAATTTGTGGTATAGAGAGGAGGAGATGATAGAATTTGCAGAGACAAGGGGGAGAAAACATAGTAGAGAGAGAAAAATAAAATGAGATTATGACTTTAGTTTTGATAAAATTATTTATATATTTATTTCAATTTTGAGTTTTTTTTACAAGTACACTTAGATAAAAAGATCGCCAAGTCAGCATGTCAACAGATGAAACCGGATAATCAAAACATTTTAACAGGTTTATCAAGTTAAGTCATGGTTTTGTCAACTAGTAAACTTAAGTACTTCAAGTGAACATTTTGAATACTTTAATGTCCTTTGTGTGTATTAATCCCAACAAAACTAAAACATTACCTATATACCCAAATTACCATATAATCTTGTTTTGTCCTCTACTTTGGTAATTTGATTCTATTTGGTTGGCATTCTTAGTTATACAACATTATCTAAACCAACCTAACTCAAACCTTGATCTCTTCTCATCAATGATAATTTAGAATTTATATCTGCAGTTCATAATAGTTGGGTTGAGTTCACATATAGTTTTTTATGGTTCATAATGTGTCAACGGATAGTTTTTTATAACGGGTTGGGACTGCCGGATTGAGTTAAGGACTTTATGTTCTAGCATTTCAATGCTACTCTTTTAGTGTCTTAAGTATATGATTACATACACTTTATAATCAGTGGCGGATCTAGACTTTCGACGTTGGGTATACACAACCTTAATATAAATTATAGTTGGTTATGATGTAAAAAAAATTGTTCGGTTTTTTTTTTCGGGTCAAGTTTCTTTGTCCGTTTTCGACTCATTTATTGTATCACTAATACAAATTTGTCTTAAAATCGTAAAACGTCGTGTTTGATAGATCATCACATACATACTATCAAGCTAAAGGCTATTTGATGAATATCTAAATCAATATTCTTAAGAAAAGTTGAAGAGATAGATACAAATCAAATGCAACAACATACTTGATGATATGAGTTATACTCTCCTTTAAGTTGAAACAATGAAAGAGGATATGATCAAACGGGAGTGTGCTTCTAATGCTACACAAATAACATGTATATACTATTCGATTGCCTATAGAAACTGAAATCAGATTGAAAATAAACTCATTGGGCATTGGCTACAATGAAATTATCGAATGTTATGCAATTTTTAGTGCAATAAAGCTGAATTTTTTTTCCAAAGTAGTATGTTTTCACCAACGATTTTAAGAACTAGTGCATTTTGAGAAAACTTTTTAAAACTAGTAGAATCGGGGTTTGTAACCCCGTTTTCACTTTCAGTAAATTAAAAAACGGGCTTCGTAAACCCGTCTTTGAACATGTCAGAACCAGAGAGAAGAATCGGGGTTAGGAACCCCGATTTTACTTTTGCTTTTGGTGAGAAACGGGGTTCCAAACTAGGATTTTACTTTTTCCATAATTGTTTTTCAAACCACAAAAGCTATTCTTCCATGGTCAGAGGAACTGAAGGTGGTCAACCGTTGTTTAGATTCAATTGCTTCAAAAGCTACCATGGATCCCTCTAGAGTTGAATGGTCTTATACTTATAATAGAAAGAAACTACCAAATGTAAATGGAAACGAGTCACCACTTTATAATGGCATCAGAAAACAACTTATGGTTCCAAAAGATTGGTGGGTTGAAGATTTGTGTGATCTTCCTGTTGGCTTGTATAAAAAAGTCATAGCCACGATCAGGGTGACAGGAAAAATAAGCTTTAAAGTTATTGGTGAATCTTTAAAAGCTTGTAATTACACGGAGAGGAGGTTGAAGAAAGGTGGCAGAACAAGTGGGGATGATGTAAAAGTAAAATCCTAGTTTGGAACCCCGTTTCTCACCAAAAGCAAAAGTAAAATCGGGGTTCCTAACCCCGATTCTTCTCTCTGGGTTCTGACATGTTCAAAGACGGGTTTACGAAGCCCGTTTTTTAATTTACTGAAAGTGAAAAACGGGGTTACTGTAACATCCTCAAATTGGGCCTAGAAGTAATAGGTATTTCCTGTAAATTTAAATGCGATTTAAATTTGTTATATGTGTTTGATTGTAAATTTAATAGGTCGATAAGCCTCAGGAAATATTGTGGCTAGTGAAATATTGTTTGTTTTAAATTTATTTAGTTGACGGTAAAATAAGATTGTATTTCCCCGCAAATGGTTTTTAAGTTCCAGACAATAATAAATACGGGGAATGAAAATTACACACTTATATGCTAAAATCTATGGAATAAATCGGTTTTATTCCCACACACACATACATACATACGTACGATTACATACACACACACACATTTAACCTCAAATCAAAAACATGAAGAAATCTCAAAATTGAAGATCACAAATTCGGATTCAAGCTTCTAACATGTAGATTATCATCTTCTAATCATCCTAATCAACTTGTAAGTCCCTAATCTTTGATTTAAGAACCCTAGAATTTGGGGGTTTGGGTATTCTTGATGTAAATCCGAAATTAGGGTTTGATTATGTGAAATTGATGTTAGTTAAGCTTATTGTTGTTGATATCTAGCAAGATTCAAGCTTAAGTTTGTAAATTAATCTTGGTTCTTAAGTTTTTTGATGATTTTGATGGGTTATTAATTATAATCCGAAAATTTAGAGTTGTAGTGATTAAATTCTTGTTAGTTGATGATTAAATGATGATTATAATGTAAACCCTAAGTTAGAAATGAAGAAGGTGAAAATATGATTTGATGAGTTCATGGGGTTTTGATGGGTTAATGGTATTAATCATAACTAAAGATTGATATTAGTTGAAATGGTGTTAATATGTGTTATTAAGAAGATTAGTAGCTTTAATCTAACATAATAGTGAATTACACAAGTTGTGTGAATTATAATTCAAGTGGATTTTGGTGAAAGTATAATGATTAGGTGTTAATCATCTTGATTGATAATAAGAGAGGTTGTTATAGTGTTATTAGTAAAAGATAAACTAGTATATGAAGTTTTTATTCATTGAAGCTAAGATGATTATGATGATGATCATGAGTTAGTAATGGAATAATTAAAGAGATAAATTGTGAATTCTTAATACATGAGGTTGATGGTTACTTATATTGATTAACTATAATTGATTTGGATCAATGTGATGAGGTGATTCTATGTTCATAATTTGATAGTGATGGTGAACTAGTGAAGTTAAATTGGTTATTATTAATCTTGGATTGAATTGTGTTAAATGACTATAAGTCATAATTTGAAAAGTTGGATGCTTGAATCAAGTATAACCAATTCCATGGGAGTGATGGATTGATGATTTAGATTAACTAATTATTGAGTTGTAATTACTTGATTGAGTTATTTAGATTTTGATTACATTATGTGATAGTATTTCACATTGATACAAGTAACTGACTTGTGTATTTTGTTGTATTTCCAGATACGGAGAAGACTCAGTGATATTAGACTACTGAGTGGGCGACTATGGTAGTCGGTGAGTGGACTTTGATCTCTCACTATAATTTAGTGATCACTTATGTGGTTACTTCAAGTGTTATGTGTTATATTCAAGTGTTAAGTGTATGTGTTATATTCAAGTGTTAAGTGTATTGTGAATTGTGTTAAAGTGTTAAGTGACCTATTGGTAATTGTGTTATATAGAGGTCAACTATGTTGGACTGTGTGGTTACAGGTTAGTCAACACAAGGGTTGTGAATATTCGTTGTAAGTAAGGCTTGTGTTGACTAAAGGTAACGAACAGTTATCGGTTAACCACTGTATTGGCCTGCAGTTGGTGTAAGTGTCGCTTGGTGGGCCACCGCGGCTGAGGGCGCCACAAGGGCCACCGATCCTCTGGTGATGTTGAGTCAAAGTGTTAAATGTGGTGAACTCATGGTGTTAAACTAAGTTGTATTGTTAGTGATGAGTTAACTCACTTAGCTTCGTGCTAATCCCTCGTTGTTTACTCCTTGCAGGTTAATATCTCTTGTTACGGGTGGGTCAAGGAGTAACTGAAGAATGTTTGACTAGGATTACTCTGATCTTATTTAATACAGTTTAAATTGTTTGATTATATAATGCCCAGGATATAAAGGATTGTTTTGTAAACGTTAATAATCAATACTTAGAACTTAGATAATGGAAGATGACGACAGGTCATTTTATTTATATATATGTTTTGGGGACTTGAGCTTCCGAATAGTTTTAAAAAAAAAAAAAAAAAAATGGTATCATAAAATGTGGTGTGTTATAGTTACAAACCCCAATTCTACTAGTTTTAGAAAGTTTTCTCAAAATGCACTAGTTCTCAAAATCGTTGGTGAAAACATACTACTTTGGAAAAAAATTCAATAAAACTAGGAGTAACACTTTAGTTGGCAATAAGTAAGTCACATATATATACTTAACAAGAAAAGAGAATAAAGGCTCGAGAGAGGCTTAACGGAACACCGCAACTTAGGTAGAGAATGGACCAGCAAGGCGACAAACACCGAACATAGAGAGGGATCAAGTGCGAATACTGACTAGCCAAAGCAAAATTTCAAGGGGCCCGGGATGGTCAATTAACGCTTCGACCGAAGCTGTGATTTCGTGAATATACATCTATAGTAAGAGACGACGTGAATTGTACAAAAGTTTAAGATTTTAGCTGAGGAAACAACAACAAATAGAAAAATAGATTTGGCCCTAAGAATAGGCTAATGTTTGTATGTTAATTTCCCTCCATATACGTGTTAACTTGGTCAAGGAGTTCCTGTCAAAATTTTGAAGTAGGTATGCACAACTTTCTTGGAGGGTATGCACTTAGTATTAATATTTCAAAAAATTTAGGAAAAATATTTTTTTTACACTAGTGAGATTTTGCTTAGGTATGCATGTGCATACCCTTCCTCTCAAACAAGTCCGCCACTGTGTATAATATGGAAATGAAAGCTGACCAACTTAGCATTTTATTATTATTATTATTATTATTTTTAATTTTTATTTTTGTACTAATGCTCTCTAATCACTAGACCAAGTTCTGCATGACAAGGTTTGGTTATTAATTTAACTAGAAAAATGTCATATTTCTGAATACCATAGTAGCAGCACTCTTTACTCTAAAACTTGATCAACACCTGACAAGTATTTCACCAATTGGTACATAATCGATTCTAAAAATCACCTTGTAAAATTCATTGAAAACTCAAATAAGCAAAACCAAATTCCAAAAAGGAGAGCTAAAATATATGATCCAAAATTATGAAAAACCTATGAAAATTATAGTAACTTCTGGTTTTTGAAAGAACCTAACCTATCCCTTATTTTATTTTATTTTTTTGACATTACGTGAAGTCTTCATTTGACACAAACAATAACACAAATAATAAAACACTTTGTGTTTGATTCCCACAATTTTTTTGAAAGAACTGAAATTCAAATATTCAATTACTTTCACCGAAGGAATTTGAAGGATTATAACTTCATCAATTACTTTCACCCCGAAGGAATTTGAAGGATTATAACTTCATCAATTACTTTCACCGAAGGGATGTAACCTCAATTCCATTTCTATTGAATTTCAATTAATTCCGTGAATCAAACATGACTACAATCCCAAATAGGTATCAAACTTTAATCACATGCAAGGATTTATAGGTTTTATTTATTTATTTTATCTTATTTTTTTAGTAATATTCCAATCTCTTAAGCAGCGAATATGAAATGAAATAATAAATATAATAAATAAAAAAAGGGTTAAGTAATTTAACATGTACTTATTTATGATCTGACTTTCATAGTATGTAACAAAGTATTGGGACTTCCATTGTGTGTAAGAAACTTATTATTTAGTGCTATTGTATGCAACTTTTGGTACATTTACATACGTGTCAGCTGTATGAGGTACCACGTGGCCTCATTACAAGTTGTCACGTCACATAAATACATACAATCGGAACAAATTGAAAGTTTGTTACACATAATGAAGGTCCGAATACTTTCTTACATACTATGAATGTCAGACCATAAATAATTACATTTTGAAAAACTTAACCCATAAAAAAGGGAACGGTTCATGGGGGAAGGGAAGGGAGGACAGGGACTATTTTGCAATTATGATAAAAATTTGGACCTGCCCGAAAAACTACCTGTGAAAACATCAAAAAAATTGTTTAATTTTTTTTCAATCAGAAACTTACTAATATGCAAGATTCAGTTAAATTGCTAAAAAACGTAAGATGCAGTAACAAATATACTCGATGCAGTAAACAATTACTACTAATTTTTTAAACTCAAGAACTAATACCGATATTTACAAACACATAAAAATAGTAAAAATCATAAGATGCAGTAATAATATACAATATGCTGTAAATAAAGTGCTAGTAGTTTTTTTATTACAACACATAAAATATTAAAAAAACATAAGATGCAATAACAATATACATGATGCAGTAAACAAGTACTAGTAATTTTTCGATTTCAAAATAAAATCAAGCTGTAGAAACTCATAAAAAATGTTAAAAAAATAAGATGCAGTTAAAAATACAAGATGCAGTAAATAAGTACTAGTACAAATATATCAACTGAATTTACGATGCAGTAACAAAATACAAGATGCGGTAAATAAGTACTAGTACAAATATATGTCAGCTAAAATTATGATGCAGTAACGTAAGATGCAGTTAAAAAAAAGCAGGATGCAGTTGATTTTTTTTCAGATCTAAAAAGTAGATCTACTTTTCAGATCTACTTTTTAGATCTAGATCTACGAATTTTCAGGTCTAGATCTATAAAATGGAGATAGTAATAAAGATGATAACGCAAGTGGTGGTGATGATTGAGCGGCGGTAGTGGCGTTGGAGCGGTGGTGGTGGAGAGGCGATAGTGGCGGTGGAACGGCGGAAAAGATGGAGAAACCATCACGGTTGGTTACATCCGGTGGAGGCCGGTTCACCAACGGTGGTGGTTCGCATATCAACTTTCAAACCACAAATTCGCCGTCATTTCTCCGTCTTTTTTTCCGGTCACAATGAGGTGGTGATGATGGTAGCGTTGGTGGTGGTGGACGGAGGTGATAGTGGACGACGGTGGTGGTTTACGGTGGTGGTTAACGGAGGTGGTGGTTGACAGAGGTGGTGGTTGACCGAGGTGGTTATGTGTTTTGTGAAGAGAGAGAGAGAGAGAGAGAGCTAGAGAGGGAGTTAGAGAGTTAGATGGAGAGTGTATGTGTTTTTGTGGAGAGTGAAATGAAATCTGACCAAGATGCCCTAATTTGACCCCTCTCATCTTTTTTAATATATATTACAATTCAGTCTCTCCTCCCCATATAATTGCAAAACAACCCCCGCGTGATCTACACCATTGATCTCAAAAATGGACGGTGGAGATGACCTTCCCCTCTTAGCTCTCCAAAACAACCCTTCCCCTAGTCCGAAAACCATAAAAAAAACCCAGGACCTCTTTGGAGAAAAATAAATAAATAAAGCTATATAAAAATGAGCGGGAAATATAAATAAATAATACTCCGTAATAAATTTCATTTCATTATATACTCAAAATGGCTTACATCTTGTTCTAAAGCAAAGACAGTCAAAAACCCTAAAACCGTTCAATTACCGCTCGTCATTTTCTGATTTCCGGCAGGCGATCGTTGCTCGTCTGCTCGCCGGCGGCATTCCTTCGTTACGTTTCTGCTCGCAACTCTCAATCGACTGGTATTATGTACTGTTTATTATATATTTATGTATTTTCCTATTCTGTCGATCAACTATTTATACTAATTAGTTAGTTCGTATTTCGAAAATGTTGTCACGTTTCATGTAGATTTTGCTAGCAGTAGCAAGTCTCATTCTTATCGACAGTCAATGATCGTTCTATGCGTGTAATGTATATTTATAGTCTTATATATATATATATATATATATATATATATATATATATATATATATGTATCTATATGTATGTGTATATATCTGTGTTGATAAATATTTGTTGTAGATCTAGCTAAGTTCCATTGCTAGATACTACACTTCTATGCAGTCACTATCGATTGAGTGTTTAAGTGTTAGAAGACCTAATTTACTAGATGTTTGTTCTGTTCATAAATTGAATAGATTTTTTGTATTCAGAGACAACTGCTAATAACATTTCATATGTTAACCGATCTGTTTAAGTAGATTTTGCTTGCGCTTAACTGCTAGATACAACTCTATAATGCATTTGTTGGTGGCTAATTGTGTTGTAACTGTTAAAGACCTAAGTTACTACTGAATGTTTAGTCTGTATATCGAAAAAACATGGTGAATGTTGAAACTTATTTCTGAAACTTTTTGTATGCTTCATGTATATTTTGCTATTGATTGATTGCTTGACACAACATACAATTCAGACTTTAATAAATCGATTGGTGAATATTTGCAGTTAAAATGGTGAGGACATGTGCTATTGATGTCAGGGTTTGTTTGGTTCAAAATGATTCTTGTATTGTAGAGAACTAGAATGATTTATATTTATATATTTTAGTATTAGAGAAACTTAGATTATATTATGTCTATCCAGAAAATCGATTTTCAGAAAGGTTCTTTATCTTATTCCTATAAGATCAGAAAATCAGAGTTGGCATCAGTTTTGTCAAACATTACTATCTTGATTATTGCAAGAAGTTGTTTGAAGAATGGATATTATTAATACAGGTTTTTTTAAAATGAAAATGTGACCTATTATCTGCTATCTGTATTGTTGGTCATCCTCGTGCTAATCATGTACTAGTATTTTACAGGTGCATTCTTGGATTTTAGAGGATAAATATGGCACCACGTGGTAAGAGTGTGCAAACTAAGGAGTTTGAACTCGAGGATGTTCGAAAAGCTCTGATAAAAATGATCATTGTTGATCAACTTCCGTTCTCTCTTGTTGAGCAAGAGGGATTCAAAGAACTTATGGAAGCTGCATTTCCTGGTTTTCAGATACCATCACATGAAATGATTGCTAGGGATTGTGCGCAACTTTTCATGGATGAAAAGTTCATATTGAAAAGTTCTATTAAAAGAACAAAACAAAGGGTTTGCTTATCATTGGATACTTGGACGTTGAACCAAACAGTAAAGTACTTGTGCATTACTGTTCATTACATCGATAACAATTGGGATTTACAAAAGAAAATCATCAGTTTTACTCCAATTTTAAGTGATAAAGGAAAAGATATAGCAAGGCTGGTTAAAAACTGTTTAAATGATTGGGAAATCAACGATGTTATGACTATCTCTACTTGTGAAGGAAGTTCAAATGATGCTGCTGCTACTTATTTGAGACGAAGTTTAGCGAATGCTGTGCTTGATGGTAAGTTTCTTCACCTTAAATGTGTTGTTGACTTTACCAATAATATGGTAAAGAAGCTCTTAAATGAGCATGGTACATCGATTGAACGTGTGCGTGCAGCGGTTAGATACGTGACACAATCAGCTGCTAGGATGGAAAAGTTATATGAAGGTGCTAGAGAATATGGGATTATACCTAAAGCTACTTTGTCTCTTGATTGTCCTATTAGATGGGACTCTACTTTTAAGATGTTAAAGACGGCAAAAAAGTTTGAGGAAGCTTTCTATAGGTTTGAGGATAAAGATCCTACATATATGAATGACTTGGAATATACTTGTGGGGTTCCAGATCGTTCTGATTGGCAAAAGGTAAGGAAGGTTGTAAAGTTCTTAAAGGCTTTTCATCGGTCAACTGAAAACATATTAGGGATGTATGTGACATCTAATAAGTTTCTTGAAGAACTCTCCCTTATTGATTTTCATTTGAACAGCTGGGGGAAAATGATGTGTAATTGGGGATTTGGTGGTGATAGTGATTTTGAGGATTTTACTACGGCACTGGACATGAAATGGAAGTATGACGAGTATTGGGGAGATGTTGAGAATTCAAATATGTTAATACATATTGCAAGTATACTTGATCCTCGCCACAGAACAGATTTTATTGAGTTTTATTTCATGAACATCTACAAACATGAATATACAGATGATGGAGAACGTTTGTGGAAAAAGAAGGCAGAATGGGTGGTAGGTGCCATATATGAGTTGTTCAATGAGTACGCAGGTAAGATTTGTCCCCCACAGCAAAAGGCAAACTTTCAAACTAGTGGTTACAAGCAATACTTGTACGAAGACACGAGCCATTTAGGGCTGTTCATGAAGCATGAGGTGGGTTTTGGAGGTAATATAGACTGCAAGACAGAAATTGATATATACCTTAATGAGGATGTTGTTGGAGATTTTTCTGGCTTTAACACGCTACTTTGGTGGAAGCATAATAGTGCTAGATACCCGATTCTCGCTAAAATGGCTAAGGATGTTTTGGCCATTCCTATTTCAGTGATTGCACCTGAGTTTGCTTATAGCACCAATGGGAATCAATTAGATGATTTTCGAAGTTCCTTGTCTCCTTCAACACTTGAAGCTCTTGTGTGCACTCAAGATTGGATACGCAAGTCAAGAAAGCAAAATAAAGCGGAAGATGGTTCACCTAATCTTGACAATTTTCTGAAAGGTATATTAATTGATAATTATATGTCATTGAGATTACCGTTTCTGTTCTTTTTATACTTGTAATTATGTTTTGATCATAATCATTTTTCCCTAGGTATTTGTTTGAAGCAAACACATGTTGCTTGGCTTTTTTGAACAGTTATGGCTGGTTTGAGACTGACATGTTGGTTTGTTTTCCTGTCCATTTTTCCATTTCCAGTTCATGTTGGTTTAGCACGACTTAACTTTTCGTCTTTCCTTTGCTTTTACAGTTTGATGCTATGACAGTTATATTTCTACCAATCTTGTAGTGTCCTTTGCTTTGGTAGTTTGATTATGTTTGGTTGGCATTCTTTGCTGTACGACATTATCTAAACCAACATAAGTACATAACAGCTACAACTCTGCTCTCATCAATGCTAATTTAGAGTTTTTACCTGCGGTTCTTAATGTTTACCATATTCAGAAATTGATGTGCCAAAATGGGCAGGCCGGACGGACTGTTTATCATGTGTCAACAGGTTGGGACTGTTGGCTTGAGTCAAAGACTTTATGACTAGGATTTCTATTATTTTAATGGACAACTTAGTGTCATAAGTATATGATTACTTACACGGTATGGAAGTGAAAAGTGACCAACTTAGTTTTCTTTTTTGGCACTGTACTTATTATGTTCTTTAGTCACTAGACCAAGTTCTGAATGACAAGGTTTGTGTAGTTTAAGCTGAAAAATGTCATATTTACAAACACAAATTGGTTATGTGACCGGCCTAAACTAGTGACGAACACGTCACATAAGTGTAGGTTGAACCCATTATGTTATTGACAACCATTTTTAGATCAAACTGACACTTAACATGGTGTCCAATGTTCATTGCTAGTATGGTTCGTGTTAGAGATGACATGTTCTTTTAACAGTTTGTGAATTTGGATGACTCACCGTGTGTCAGCACAAATGGACCTAGGACAACATTTTATAACCGAACGCTGGGTGCAAACCTAGAAATCCATAGGCAGAGATTGTTAATTGCTTTTTGACACGTCATATTGGCACACTTTTATTCTAAATTGCAGCATTTTGCTATCTGTTCACCAATTGACATGTATATCAAAAATCACTTTGTGTAACTCATTCAAAGCTGAAGTAATCGAGAAACCAAACTGTAACGCTGAAAAATTTCTAACCCAACAAAATGATAGAGTTGGTTTTACACTGAGAGAAAGCTCGTGACAAAAAATTATTGCACGTATAACGACATATGATAACATTGTACAAATAACCTTAAATTACTTTTACTTTCGTCTCATAGATAGATGACAAATAAAAATGGGCATAGATACAAAGTTCCTTTTGGTCATTTGTTTTTATGGAGTAACTTCAAGAATGATGCCGTTTCAAATAAATCATTAGAGATACTTAATTTGGATATAATGTTAGTAATATTTTCACACAATTGGTGGTGTTCGAGTGTTAATCACTGATCATAAGTTCCTTCATGTTCTGTCTTTCTTAAATAACACTGTTAATGGAGATCGAACTTCAAGCTATACGTAATATCGTAAATTATTCACTTTGCGTAGACAAGTCACGTAACCCTCACAAAACCAACCTTAATTGCTACTCCGTAGTATATATAAATCAATGTTTGAATAAGGTTATTAAATAAGCAAAATAACATAGAATGAACCTTATCACTATAGTATATATAAAAAAAAAACTTTAGGATTAAAAAAATGAAAAAAAAGAGAGCCCTAAATCAGAAAAGGAAAATCGAGCGGGAAAAAATAAAATTTTAGAATTATATATTCACTGCCCCCACATTTTGCTGCAAACCAAAACAGTCAAAAACCCTACAACCGCTTGATCGCCTCCCCCCACTTTCTCATTTCCGGCCGGCGATCACTGCTCGTTTGCTCGCCGGAGACGTTCTTCTGGTACGACTCTACTTAGAAGTCAAAATCCACCGGTAGTATGTATATATATCATATCATTCATGTATTGTATATTTGTATGCATATGTATTTATATATCTTCCTTTTTCGTCGATCGAGTGAGTGTTAATCATAATTAGTGAGTCCGTGCCTCATAAAAGTTATCCTGCTTATTATTACGAGTATGATTTACTACTAATAATTAATAATTGCTCTGTTTAACACATTCATGCGCTATCTTCTGTATCATATATATTAGTAATTGCTAATCGATGATGATAATTTATGCTGAAGTGTTGTAGACCTAAGTTATTTGTGTTGATCAATCCGTTTAATGTTGAATTTAGTAAAATATTAATTGCTAGTTTTAACAGTTTTATGCATTCAATGGTAATTATGCGTGTTTTGTGTTGTAGACTGATGTTTAAAAACTTTTGTGAATTCAAAGTTAACCGCTGAAACATTTTGTGTGTTTGACAATCTGTTTGATGTTTATTTTGCTAACGATTATTGATTGCTAGATACAACATTTTTGTGCATTTGATGGTGATGATATGAGTATTGACCGTTATGACTTAAGTTAATACTGAATGCTTAGTTTTTGCATCGAAAAACTTAGTGAATTCAAAGTTAATCGCTGAAACATTTCATCTGCTGATTAATCCGTTTAATGTAGATTTTGTCAACAGTTAATTGTTAGTACAACAGTTAATTAGGCTTTCCGTAACTCAGTGATGATTCATTAATAAAATGTTGAAGATGTAAGTTACTGAGGCTAGAGCTTGTTTGGTTCAAAATGATTGGTGTGATCTAGTGAACTAGAACGAGATATATTGAATTTAGTGCTAGAGATACTTAGGTTCTCATAAAAATCAATTATTCAATTTGGAAGAAGCAATTCTTAAATCTGTTTTGTTCATCCTTAAAATATTAGATAGATGCATTGGTATCAAATATACCGAAACATTTCAACATTGATTATTGCAACAAGTTGTATGGAGAAGGGATATCATTACACAGCTGCATACCTGAATGTAAATTGAGAACCTGACTAGTTATCTGCTATTTTGGTTTCTTTTGCTAAATAAATTCTTCAACAGGTGCTTCTTTGGAAATTAGCAGATAAGTATGGGAAAACGTGGTAGGAGTGTGCAAAGTAGTAAGTTTGAACAAGAGCATGTTCAGAAAGCTCTAGTAAAAAAGATAATAATCGATGAACTTCCGTTCTCTGTTGTTGAGCAAGAGGGGTTTAAAGAAGCAATGGAAGCTGTTTTTCTTGAGTTTCAGATTCCATCTCCTGATATGATATCTAGGGATTGTGTCCAACTTTTTATGGATGAAAAGCTAAAGTTGAAAAGTTTTATAAAGGGAACAAAGCAAAGGGTTTGCCTAACGTTGGATACTTGGAAGTCGAACCAGTCAGTGAATTTCTTATGCATTACTGCTCATTTTCTTGATGCCAATTGGAAGTTACACAAGAAAATTATCAGTCTTACTCCAATTTTAAGTGATAATGGAGAGGAGATTGGAAGGGTGGTTGAAAACTGTTTAAATGATTGGGAAATTAATGATGTTTTGACCATCTCTACTGGTAATGGAGGTTCAAATGATGCTGCAATTACTTCTCTGAGAGGAAGATTGTCGAATCTTGTGTTGGATGGTAAGTTTCTTCACCTTAAGTGTGCTATTGACATTACTAATGCTATTGTCAAAGATGTCCTAAATAAGCATGAAGAATCAATTGCACGTGTGCGTGCGGCGATTAGATGTGTGGCACAATCAGCTGCTAGGGTCAAAATGTTTCAAGCATGTGTTGAAGAATTTGAGATAAAATCTGGATCTTCTTTGTCTCTGGATTGTCCGAGTAGATGGAACTCTACTCTAGAGATGTTAACGGTGGCTCAAGAGTATGAGGAAATTTTTAGTTGGTTTGAGAAAAGTCCTACATATAGGCGTGATATGGTAGGTACTTGTGGGGCCCCAGGGTACAAAGATTGGGAAAAAGTAAGAAAGGTCGTAAGTATCTTGGAGGGTTTATATAGTTCAACTGATAATATTTTAAAGATGCATGTGACATCTAATAAGTTTCTTAATGAAATTGCTGGTTTTGATTTTCATTTGACTAACTGTGGGAAGTCTTCATGTGGCAGTTATAAGAGTATGATGACAGCACTTGAAATGAAATGGAAATATGATGAGTATTGGGGAAGTGTTGAGGATTCAAATCTGTTAATTTATATTGCCAATATACTTGATCCCTCTTCCAAAAATTGGTTTCTTGAATTTTATTTTATGAACGACTTATACAAACATGACTATGAAGATGATGGAGTACCTACGTGGAAAAAGAAGGCGGAATTCGTACTTGCTGCCACATACGAATTGTTCAATGAGTACACTGTTAAGATTGGGGCACAACAACAAATTGCAAATTTTCAAAGCAGTGGTTACATGGAGTACTTGTACAATGACAAAAATACAGGGGGGTTGGGCTGTAGGCGTGTAATTGGTTTTGGAGGTAATGTAGACTGCAAGACTGAAATTGATATATATCTTAATGAGGATAATGATGATGATTGTAACGGCTTTGACGTATTACGATGGTGGAAGAACAATGGTGCACGATTTCCTATTCTCTCTAGAATGGCCAAGGATGTTTTGGCCATGCCTGTTGCAGCAGTTGCCCCCAAATCAGCTTATAACATTGGTGGTACTGTGTTGAATGATTTTCAAAGTACTTTGTCACCATCAGTAGTCGAGGCTTTGGTTTGCACTAAAGATTGGTTACCAAAGTCAGAAAAGCAAACCAAAATGAAAAAAGGCTCGACTGTTCTTGACAAGTTTGTGACAGGTAATTCAGACTTTAACATATATGAGTTGTGTTATTGCGTGTCTCTGCTCTTTAAAAAGTTGATATCAAATCATACTCTATTCTGATCACATTTATTATTCTCTTGCAGATGTTTACAAACAAGTGCAGAATGCTACAAGTTGATGCAGGTAAAAGTTTGCTCTTATTTAATATGCATTACATTGCAAAAATGTTGTCCCAACATGAATTGAAATCGTTGCTTGAATCGTTAAACATATACTCAGGTGCTCGATGCTTGAAATGCTGACAAGCGGTTTATAGTATAATTCCAGATTGAAACTTCATGAGAAGAGTTCATGTTGGTTTTGTTTTAGATTTCGTTATTATCATTTTCAGTATGTTTTTATTGAATCCTGTTCAGCTAACCTTGTGTCTTTCATTTGAACTTCCAAATGCTATCAGAGTAATGACTAATTAGTATTATGCTTAATTAGTCGTCTCATTGGTAGTCAGTTCTGTTTGCCTTGTTACTCTAGCTGTGTGAAATTAATCAACCGATTTTACATTCTCAGCATTAAAAGTAATGTCTTGACTTGTCTGCTATATTCAAAACATGTAACTATTCGATATTCTTTCTAATGTCATTGAGGAGTTTGGTTGGTCATATATGATCTCTTCTATGTAAGTTGCTGGATACTAAGGATGCTTTTGGTTCCAAAATATTTTTAATGGAATTAGAATTCATTTAAGTTGGAACTCCAATAAATGTGAATTCCTATACACGAAGGAATTTTGTGACTTTCAATTTAATTCATGCTTGAACCAAACAACCTTATGAAATGAGGTTGAGATTCCAAGTCCATCAAATTCCATAGAATTCTGTGAATCGAACACAGCCTAATGTCATTGTCATTTTCACTCATTTCCCATCTTCTGTGTATTATATATTTGGATGGAAAGCTCATAGATAAAAAGAAAGGCTATTGGGTTTCAAATAAAAGATGAGGAAAAGGATTATAAAAAAATGTTAGATGAAGGTTATGCTTAGAATCTTAAAGGATGCATAGTTATGATAAACGATTTGTATAGTAAATTTTAAGTTAAAAATGTCTATCTAAATCCAGAATTCAAAGATTTACAATACGAGTGTTAACCAAATTCCTGTGTATGGTAATTAATTTATATTTTTTACTACGTTTGATATTGAAAATGTACAAAAAGGTGCTCTTAGTGGAGAAGGGCTTGGGCAGTTGGGTTTATTCTAATTTTTATATGCCCCGTCTCATAAGTCTTGTGTATGGTAATAGAATAAAAATAAGGCAAAAAATAACCCTCAAGATAGAAATAACATTTTTTTCTAATATATTGTTAAATCTAGATATTTATATCAAGTATAAATCGAATTTGAGAATGAGCAATGCTACACTCACATAAATTATATAAAATAAAATACAGAGTATACAAACTGATGTGGCAATTAATGTGAATCAATCATGTTACAACTTATTTTCTATTTCATGTTTCTCTCACTTAATCTCATTGGTCCAACTCATTGTGTGGTTATAATTTTTGTTAGATTTTACTGACTTTATATTACGATTACAAGTTTATAACCGAAAACTCAAGCATAAAAAATTAATAAATGAGAAATGCTTGGATCACAAAATCTTTACAGAATGAGTGGGACACTTCCGATCAATTGAAGAACATTATAATATTCGACGCTTAACATTTTAGCGGTAAAAAAAAAAGATTAAACGAAAAAGATAAATAAACAAAAGCATGAAAAAGCGTGCCATCTTTTGATCGTCTTCCCATTATCTCACTTGCATTCCGGCCGTCGATCGCCGCTTGGGACATCACAATCAACAGGTATTTTTACTCATTTTGTAATCTAAAATTAATTAGTAAATAAATTAAATAAAAAACTTGTTTACTATCTGAGAATTCACTACCATTACTCATTGTTGTAACAACTACTTGTGTTTATTGATACCTGTTTAGGGCTCGATTTCTGTTTCGTGTCACTTTTGTTCACAATTCGTTGCGAGATGCATTAAATTGATGAACAAGTGCGTGCTTATCTTTTATATGAAATTTGTTGCTTTTCAGGAATTGTATGGATGTGCATTTTCAAAGTGATATGATTTTCTGTGATTTATTTAAATAACTCAAATGACATCATTATTTTGTTTATTGGTAGAGATACTGAGGAATTTATTGAGTTATTATCCTGTAAAATGCAATGCAATTACTTTGCTTTTAGCTTAAAAAAGCAGAATTTGATTAAAAATATGAGAATTTTTTTTTCCTTACAAGGAGATGAACAAATTTTTAGCTTATCTATAAAAAACTTTGTGCATCTGTGCATCATTTAAAAAAAATAATAATAACAATTATCTCCAAATCTTTTTATGTTTTCGATAATTAGAAGCTTGATTATTGCAGTGATCAGCTTTGCAACACAACCAATTACCATATAATATCGACTGTCGTATGGGCTTCTTTATTGTATATATATATTGATTATTTGATTTGAAGTTGTATGGAGAGGAAATAATGCAGCTATATAAATTTAGGAATGTGACTGTTATTATCTCCAATATAACATTATTACTAGTATTTTATTTGAAGTTACAGGGTTGAAATGGTACGGCGTATAATAAGTGTACAAGCTCGGAAACAAGAGCGTATTCAAAAGGCTTTAGTAAAAATGATAATAATTGAAGAACTTTCGTTCTCTGTTGTTGAGCAAGAGGGTTTTAAACAACTTATATTAGAAGCCACATTTCCTGGTTTTCGAATTCCAACTTGTGAAAGGATCTCTAGGGATTGTGCACAACTTTTCATGGATAAGAAGTTGAAGTTGAAAAGATTTATTAAGCGAACAAATCAAAGGGTTTGCTTAACATTGGATACAAAATGGACGTCGAACCAAATGGCGAAATACTTATCTATTACCGCTCATTTTATTGATAATAATTGGCGTTTACACAAGAAAATGATTGGTTTTACTCCAGTTTTTAGTAATGAAGGAGATGAGATAGGAAAAGCGGTTGAAAAATGTTTAGATGATTGGGAAATTAATGATGTTATGACCATCTCTATTGCTGGTGATACTAGTGTAAATGAGGCTGCCATTAGTTATTTAAGAAAAAGATTAGTGAGTACTTTGTTAGATGGTAAGTTTCTTCATCTTAGATGTATTGTTTCCTTTTTCAATACTATGGTAAAAGATATCTTAAATATGAATGATCATAATGAATCGATAGCACGTATGCGTGGAGCGGTTAGATATGTGCTACAATCACCTGCTAGGATTGAGACATTGAAAGAATGTGCTAGAGAATATTTGATAAAACACGAATGTTGTTTGTCTCTTGATGATCCAAATAGATGGACATCTACTTATGAGATGTTAAATGTGTGTAAAGAGTTTGAGGAAGCTTTCGATTTGTTTTTCTATAAAGATCCTACGTATACGCAAGACCTGGAAGGCATTTGTGGGGCCCCACGTTATGACGATTGGGAAAATGTAAGGAAGGTTGTAGATTTCTTGGAGGGGTTTTATCGATCAACTGAAGATATTTCAGGGTTATATGTGTCATCAAATGAGTTTCTTGCTGAACTTGCGGCTATTGATTTTCATTTATGTAATTGTGGGAAACGTGTTGATAGCGATACTATGATGATGGCACTTAATATGAAATGCGAGTTCGATGAGTATTGGGGATATGTTGAAAAATCAAATATGTTATTGTATGTTGCTAATGTACTTGATCCTCGCCTTAAAACAGAGTATATTGAGTATTACTTTATGAACATCGATAAACATATATACGACGATGATGGAGAACCTTGGTGGAAAAAGAAGGCGAAATTGGTAATTGCTGCCACATATGAGTTGTTCAACGAGTACATAGATAACACTGGAGATGCACAACAAAAAGCAAACTTTCAAAATAGTGGTTACATGTACTACTTGTACGAAGACAAGAGCGAAGTAGGGTTTTTCAAGATACCTGAGGTTGGTTTTGGACGTAATGTAGACTGCAAGACGGAAATTGATATATACCTTCACGAGGAACGTTTCGAGAATTTTGATGGTTTTGAAATACTACTTTGGTGGAAGTATAATAGTGCAAGATTTCCAATTCTGTCTAAAATGGCAAAGGATGTTTTGGCCATTCCAATTGCAGCTGTTGCATTGGAGTCGGCTTTTAGCACCGATCGTAGTTTATTAGATGATTTTCAAAGTTCATTATCACCTTCAATTGTTGAAGCTTTGATCTGCACTCAAGATTGGATACGCAAGTCAAAGAAATGCAAATCAAAATGGAAGAAGATTTTGACCGATCTTGACAACTTCACGAAGGGTGATTCCGCTTATTTTACCATTGATTGATGCTATCTTTTATATATGCTCTTTATCTACTTGATATAATGGTTTGATCACAATCATCCTTTTTTTGTAGGTATCGATGATCCAGTGAAGGAGACTACGAATGTATGCGGGCAGAGTTCGTGTTAATTGAATATGTATTGCTTGAATCTTGATTGGTAAGACAGGACCAACATAAACTGATAAAGTGTTGGTTTGGTTTGGTTTGGTTTGGAAGCTAAAGCCTCCAAAAGCCCCTGGAATCCCCTCATCCAAACACACTCTAAAAAACAAAACAAAAAAAAAGCCCTAAATCAGAAAAGAAAAATCGAGCGGGAAATAATAAAATTTTAGAATTATATATTCACTGCCCCCACATTTTGCTGCAAACCAAAACAGTCAAAAACCCTACAACCGCTTGATCGCCTCCCCCCACTTTCTCATTTCCGGCCGGCGATGACTGCTCGTTTGCTCGCCGGAGACGTTCTTCTGGTACGACTCTACTTAGAAGTCAAAATCCACCGGTAGTATGTATATATATCATATCATTCATGTATTGTATATTTACTACTAAGTAATAATTGCTCTGTTTAACACATTCATGCGCTATCTTCTGTATCATATATATTAGTAATTGCTACATTGAACACTTATAAACAATCGATGATGATAATTTATGCTTAAGTGTTGTAGACTGATGTTTAAAAACTTTTGTGAATTCAAAGTTAACCGCTGAAACATTTTGTGTGTTTGACAATCTGTTTGATGTTTATTTTGCTAACGATTATTGATTGCTAGATACAACATTTTTGTGCATTTCATGGTGATTTTTTGAGTTTTGACCGTTATGACTTAAGTTACTACTGAATGCTTAGTTTGTGCATCGAAAAACTTAGTGAATTCAAAGTTAATCGCTGAAACATTTCATCTGCTGATTAATCTGTTTAATGTAGATTTTGTTAACAGTTAATTGTTGGTACAACAGTTAATTAGGCTTTCCGTAACTCAGTGATGATTCATTAATAAAATGTTGAAGATGTAAGTTACTGAGGCTAGAGCTTGTTTGGTTCAAAATGATTGGTGTGATCTAGTGAACTAGAACGAGATATATTGAATTTAGTGCTAGAGATACTTAGGTTCTCATAAAAATCAATTATTCAATTTGGAAGAAGCAATTCTTAAATCTGTTTTGTTCATCCTTAAAATATTAGATAGATGCATTGGTATCAAATATACCGAAACATTTCAACATTGATTATTGCAACAAGTTGTATGGAGAAGGGATATCATTACACAGCTGCATGCCTGAATGTAAATTAAGAACCTGACTAGTTATCTGCTATTTTGGTTGCTTTTGCTAAATAAATTCTTCAACAGGTGCTTCTTTGGAAATTAGCAGATAAGTATGGGAAAACGTGGTAGGAGTGTGCAAAGTAGTAAGTTTGAACAAGAGCATGTTCAGAAAGCTCTAGTAAAAAAGATAATAATCGATGAACTTCCGTTCTCTGTTGTTGAGCAAGAGGGGTTTAAAGAAGCAATGGAAGCTGTTTTTCTTGAGTTTCAGATTCCATCTCCTGATATGATATCTAGGGATTGTGTCCAACTTTTTATGGATGAAAAGCTAAAGTTGAAAAGTTTTATAAAGGGAACAAAGCAAAGGGTTTGCCTAACGTTGGATACTTGGAAGTCAAACCAGTCAGTGAATTTCTTATGCATTACTGCTCATTTTCTCGATGACAACTGGAAGTTACACAAGAAAATTATCAGTCTTACTCCAATTTTAAGTGATAATGGAGAGGAGATTGGAAGGGTGGTTGAAAACTGTTTAAATGATTGGGAAATTAATGATGTTTTGACCATCTCTACTGGTAATGGAGGTTCAAATGATGCTGCAATTACTTTTCTGAGAGGAAGATTGTCGAATCTTGTGTTGGATGGTAACTTTCTTCACCTTAAGTGTGCTGTTGACATTACTAATGCTATTGTCAAAGATGTCCTAAATAAGCATGAAGAATCAATTGCACGTGTGCGTGCGGCAATTAGATGTGTGGCACAATCAGCTGCTAGGGTCAAAATGTTTCAAGCGTGTGTTGAAGAATTTGAGATAAAATCTGGATCTTCTTTGTCTCTGGATTGTCCGAGTAGATGGAACTCTACTCTAGAGATGTTAACGGTGGCTCAAGAGTATGAGGAAATTTTTAGTTGGTTTGAGAAAAGTCCTACATATAGGCGTGATATGGTAGGTACTTGTGGGGCCCCAGGGTATAAAGACAGGGAAAAAGTAAGAAAGGTCGTAAGTATCTTGGAGGGTGTCTATAGTTCAACTGAAATTGCTGGTTTTGACTTTCATTTGACTAATTGTGGGAAGTCTACATGTGGCAGTTACAAGAGTATGATGACAGCACTTGAAATGAAATGGAAATATGATGAGTATTGGGGAAGTGTCGAGAATTCAAATTTGTTAATTTATATTGCAAATATACTTGATCCCTCTTCCAAAAACTGGTTTCTTGAGTTTTATTTTATGAACGACTTATACAAACATGACTACGAAGATGATGGAGTACCTACGTGGAAAAAGAAGGCAGAATTCGTACTTGCTGCCACGTATGAATTGTTCAATGAGTACACTGTTAAGATTGGGGCACAACAACAAATTGCAAATTTTCAAAGCAGTAGTTACATGGAGTACTTGTACAATGACAAAAGTACAGGGGGGTTGGGCAGTAGGCGTGTAATCGGTTTTGGAGGTAATGTAGACTGCAAGACTGAAGATCGATGGGATTGTTGTTCAGATCTGGTCCGCGTTGTTCGTACGGTGGTGTTGGTGTTTTATTCAGGTTGTGGTGGTGAAGGTGATGGTACATGGGGTCAGGGGCGGAGCCAGGAAAACGTAATAGAGGGGACGAAAAAAATTTATGTTTTATTTCTTTATAGTTTTGTGGGGGCGGAATATTTAAAATGTCATTAATACCTTAAAAAATTAAATTTTTACGTAATTGGAAAATTCTTGTGGGGGCAGCTACTTACGCTGCTCCCGCCTTGTCTCCGCCCCTACATGGGGTAGTGTTTTTGTATTGTGGTGGTGGTTACAATTGGGTTGTGGTGGTGGGAATTTTAGTGGGTTTTCACTTATCATTGATTTGTATTCGATTTTCTAGGTAAATTTTTGTGTTTTTAATTTATTGTGTTGTTTGTGTTTGAGATTAGGTAAACAAAGAAAGAAAACCATGGTGTACAGGCTACGGTTTGGAAAATAAGGTAATGATGTAGAAGACAAAGGGTAGATTGGTCATTATGTATTATTTAACTGAAGATTTTAACTGAAGTTAGAGAAAAGGACAAACGTAGCAAAAATCAAAACCATAGGGGCAAAAAATGCGAAAAAAAGTAGAAGGACAAAATCGGCAAAACGACCAGACTACAGGAACAAATTTTGCAGTTTTCCAAAAAAATTAGGTCGGTAGGTGGTGACTAAATGTATACTAAACAATTATTATATTAATTGTTTAGTTTGGTATAGTACTATTAATTTTGTGTTTAATAAATGAAGATGGGGTAGACTTTTTTTTTGTGGAGTGAGAGGGAAACGAAAGGGGATAAGGAAATAACTGTGTTACCCTCACGTTTTGGGCATGTGCTATAACTTAAGGAGGCAAAATAGACGGGGTTAGGGCAAGGGACTGGAGACGCAACAAAAGTTGGTTTTTGAACTGCATGTGCAAAAAATAAAGTACATAGATCAACAGTGAGAATGTATGTAAATTACATGGACTATCAATTTATACGATATACAACCAAATACAATAAACATTTTCATGAGTAACATTAATTTATATGAAATGCAACCAAATTAAAATAGAAAACATAAGATCTTAAACTCAAATGTATTAAAACCCCACATAATAAGATCTTGAAATACAAACCCAAAAATACCATATACAGATTCAAGATCTAAATCAACAAGATTACATCTACGGATTTAAAACATAAACCCCTAAGACCATTCGCAACGCAATCAAAACGGGGCGTGGTGGCCGGCGAGAACGCCCGGAGTGGGGCGTTCTCGGGCAGGCGTGGTGCGGGGAAGAACGGGCGTGCAGGTGGGGCCCACTTGCTTTTTCATTTTCTTTTCCCCTTCTTTCATCCATTTAATCAAAACAAAAAAAACTTTTTTTAATGTAACTAACGGCTAATATGTAAAAAAAAATAAAAATTAAAAAGTGACCGTTTGGACCTCCAACGGTTAGAATTTTTTTTTTTTAAATACTCTATACTATAACTATATATATATATATATATACACACATAAATTAACACTTTCATCACAACAATTCACACAACAAAAAACACTTTCATCACCATCTCACATTCTAAACTTCTTACAAACCAAAAACACTTTCATCACCAACAATGTCTTCTCCAAATTCAAACCCCAATCCTAACTCAAATCAAACCCAAAATCCGGAAAACATGTCATACACCAACCTAATGTTATTCGGAACACCAAATGCACCCGGATCGAGTAGCTCTACCCCGATTCGCAATCCGAATATGCCACCGTACGGAATGTATCCACCCTACTATCATCAACAACCATTCGATTATAACCAACAATGTCACACCCCCAAAATCGGTAATTTCGTTTATTAAATGTTTAGCGGAAGCAAGTTATAATTAGCGGAAGCATCTTGTGTAAACAGTTTAACAGCGGGGGTGCTGACGTTACAATTGTGCATTCACTGTATCAGAGCATATGATCATACAGAACATAATATATAAAGGATGCCAATTTAAAATAGTTATTACAAAAGTAGTACGACTATGTAAGTCGTACAGTAGTAATAAAGTTTAAAACATTTAAGTTTTACAATACATATGTTAAGATAAGATTTCATGAGTATAACTGCAATGTCTGCAGTAATACAGAGGAAATCCTCAAAAGCTGTCCCAAAATATATGGCATCCTAAGTAGTCCAGGGTTGTCCATCCTGAATGCATGCGATTCTTTACTTACGTTGCTAATTTCCTGTAAAACATAGAAAGAAAGTCGTCAACAAATATGTTGAGTGAATTCACAGGTTTTGTATAAGTATGTGGTATGTTAAACCATTTATGTTTGTATTGTTGAAATGTTATTCAATAAATAAAAGTTTGCAGGTTTTGCAAAATATAAGTTTGTAGGGATAGTTACCCTAAAATATAGTTTTATGTGGGTTGTTACCCAAAATGTATGTCTGGTGGTTCACCAGTATATAAATATAACCAGTAAGTATACCGGTATAAAACAGTTGTAGGATACGTTCATCCTAAATAATATGTGGGAAATACTTAGACTATAATCCCCTGAAAGGTGAGCTAAACCTCGCAGGTTAAAGTAACGCGACCTAACCCTATAACCAAACCACAACCAAAACTTATGTTTCTTGCCTGAAGGACAGTTAAGTATACGCTCCATCCACAGGAGGGTCGTCACGGCAATAGTACTATTCGTATACTCAGTGGCTAGAGTCACCTAGCTAATGGTTATAGTCTGCATGACATAAGGTCTTTCATGCACACATCTCAAGTCTGGTCCGTACTAGGATTTGTTGTCTAATTCCCAAAACAGTTGTGAAATGATATTTCATATAAACAGTTGTATAAAGCAATAAAGCATTTATATAATTTGCTGCATGTGTTTGCATGCAGTTTCTATGTTTACACCCCTATATTTAAAAGCATAAAACATTTGTAAAGTAGGGGCTGTGAACTCACTGTGATTTGCTCGGTGTGAAAGCTAGCAGCCAAACAGATAATTGCCCAAGGTATGTTAACCTATATACAATAAACGTTTTAACATAAGTACACTTGATTTGTTTATTCGACTTATGTTAACAGTTTGTTTGTTTCGAAGAAATAGTTGATTTCTTAATAATATAAGTTGTTAACTTTATTAATGACATGGCGTTGAAATATTGTTATTATTTCTCTTGTCGTATCCTTGTTAAGCGTACAAACCAATATGTAATTGTCTATTTAACTGAAGGTCGTTTTGTTTCATTTATATATATATATATATATTCTGTTTATAGTTGTACGGATGTTTCGAATGTTGTTCCAATATCATTGTGTACATATATTTGTTTTATATATGTATACGTATGTAAATATACTTGTGGTAAATTATTAAGTCGTACGTTTGTTAAACTTCTAATCTATTTGCATATATATGTAAATATATGATTATAAGTGTCATGTGTTTATATATTACCAATGTACATATATAAGTTGATACGTTGTTTACGTATAAGGATATAAGTTTTTATTTATAAAAACATTCATTTGTGAATATCATATATTCAATCTCGAGCTCTAGTTGATCATATGTACGTGTATATATATGAAGGTTCGTTACTTTTTATATATATACAAAATAATGTTTGTAAACGATATGATACGTCGTTACATTTTTAATTGTCGTTTTCATTTCCGTTTATAAAATAAATCTTGTTACTTCTTCAAAACAGTCGTGTATATTTGTTATCTAATTGTTAATGATTTTTGAATCGCATTGTGTCTAGATATATTTATCAAAGTTTATAACTTTTATTCACATCGTATCATTATAAAGTTTATCGTTTCAATACTCGTTGTGTTTTGTGGTTAACCCGAAAGTGTCGTTTTGTATATATATATATAATGTTAATGTTTTCAGATTTAGCTATGTTGCACCGTTTTGGCCATAACTCTCTCATACGGACTCGGATTTGGGCGATCAAGCTGGCGAAACGACCGCGACTCAGAGGGCTACAACAAGAAGTACGCGCCGTGTTCTTTAGTACGCGCCGCGTACTATTAATTTCGCAAAGAACGCACCGCGTCCATAAGGACGCACCGTGTACAATTAATATTCACAGGGATTCTTTGTTTTATAGTTAGGACACGCCGCGTACAAAGAGTACGCACCGCGTGGATCATATTTTACAAAGGACACGCCGCGTATAACATGAACGCACCGCGTCGATCATGGATTAACAAAGGACGCGCCGCGTAGTCCTAGGACACGCCGCGTCCTCGTGTTTCAGTCAGACCGTAACACTTCAAAAACAGGTTTTAATCTTAGATTTCAACATACATTTCGAATGGTATGTGTGTTTATACGTCCTCGAGCATTAATATATCACATAATATCACTTCTATAACAACTTTTACATATAGATTCATGATTTTAAGTTTTGGTTTTTGTAAACTATTTTAGTGTTCATCATCACAATCATCAATCTTCATATTATGGTGTTATATACACAGATTATGATATATAAACATGTTAGAATACGAAATTTAAACAAAGAAATCAAAGAGTGGTGAGTTTCCTTACAAAGTGAAAATGGTGAGGATGATGATGAACGGATGATGATGATGAAGATGAGATTATGGTGATGTTGTTGCTTCTTCCTGGTTGTTGTTGCCTCTGTGATCTTTACTTAGTGAAAAAGGGAAGAAAGAAAAATGATAATGATAATGTATGTGTGTGTGTCGAGTGTTTCCAGAGAGAAAAGAGATCAACAGGAGGGAGTATGGTTTTAAAATAACCATGCCTCTGCATTATTGAAGTTAGGTGCCAACTTTTGGCACCTCAATTTCGAGTACGGGTATAATTTTAGCAATATAAAAATTAACAGTTTATATTTTTATTTTGTAGGTGTCATCCTGGTTCGTTATTTATAGTCAGAATAATGATGTTATCATTATTTTAAATAGTTGCACAATTTTGTACATTTTACTGCGCATGTCCAAATGAGCGCCAAATTTCAGTTAAATTATGATTTCATATTTTAAGGTAATGTTCTAAATACTTTACAACGTGTTAGAAAAATAACACTTTTCAGATTTGGACCTTTTATGTACGTTTTAGAATTGTTTATGTTCGTTTATAATACGTTTTATGTTAAACGTATATTTAGACCATTTTATCTATATGTTATAGATATATAAATACTCGTAATTAATAATTTCATTATTAATTATTTTTATGTCACGAACTTTTGTTATTTATTTTAGTCGGGTTCGTTCCGATATATTTGTACGTAACTTTTAATACTTACGTATTACGTATTACTTTTTGTTTAAAAGTACTGGGCTTGCTAGACTTACATCACATCAAAAAGTTTTGTTAAAACTTAACCAGGAAATTAGCGTAAGAATGCACATGCTTAAATGTTAATTAATACCTAATTTGGAGAGTTGTCACATTCTCCCCCCGTTAGGGAAATCTCGTCCCGAGATTTAATTTGTGTCGTGAGTCGTGGTCACGGGTTCAAATAGGTGTGGGTACTTCTTGCGCATTTCATCCTCGCGTTCCCAAGTGAACTCTGGGCTTCTTTTCGAGTTCCATCGAATTTTGACAAGTTTGATCCGACTGTTTCGGAGCTTCTGCGTTTTCGTATCCATTACTTCAAGCGGTTCCTCCACAAAGTTGAGTTTTGCGTCGACGTAGATTTCGTCGGGAGGTATAATTAACGCTTCGTCCGATAGACACTTCTTAAGATTACTCACGTGAAATGTGTCGTGAATATTACTAAGTTCTTGCGGAAGTTTAAGTTTATAAGCTACAGGACCAATCCTTGCTAGGATTTCAAAAGGTCCAATGTAACGTGGATTCAGTTTACCGTGTTTTCCAAATCGCATAACTCCTTTCCAAGGAGATATCTTGAGTAGGACTCTGTCACCTACTTGAAACTCTAAAGGTTTTCGTCTATTGTCTGCATAACTCTTTTGTCGGTCACGTGCTGTTTTCAATCGATTAAGCACTTGAGATATCTTGTCCGTTGTCTCTTGGACTATCTCAGGACCTGATAACTGTATGTCATCCAACTCTGCCCAACAGAGTGGGGATCAGCACTTGCGTCCGTACAACGCCTCGAAAGGTGCCATTTGTATGCTCGTATGATAACTATTGTTGTACGAGAATTCGGCTAAAGGGAGATGAACATCCCAGTTTCCTCCAAAATCAATCACGCAGGCTCGTAGCAAGTCCTCAAGCGTTTGTATCGTTCGCTCGCTTTGACCATCGGTTTGTGGATGGTAGGCGGTACTCATGTCGAGTCTAGTACCTAAAGCTTGTTGCAGTGTTTGCCAGAAGCGAGAGGTGAAACGTGCATCTCTATCAGAGATGATAGATAATGGAACTCCATGTCTAGAAACAACTTCCTTTATGTAGATTCTAGCCAGCCTTTCCATCTTATCTGTCTCTTTGATGGCTAGAAAGTGAGATGATTTTGTCAGTCGGTCGACAATCACCCATATGGAGTCCATCCCAGATGATGTTTTCGGTAGCTTCGTGATGAAATCCATCGTGATGCGTTCCCATTTCCATTTGGGCAACTCAGGTTGTTGCAAAAGTCCAGACGGCTTTTGGTACTCAGTCTTAACTTTTGCACAAGTCAGACATCTACTAACATAGGTGGCAATGTCTCTTTTCATGCCAGGCCACCAGTAAAATCCTTTCAGATCGTGGTACATCTTATCAGCACCAGGATGTATCGAGTAATTGGACTTATGAGCTTCGTCCAATATTAGGCTACGTAGCTCATCAACACAAGGAATCCAAATTCGATTCATGAAGTACAATACTCCATTTTCCTTAGACTCCAGTTGCTTCTCCATCCCTTTGAGGGATTCGTCCTTCATACGTTCTGGAGTAAAGGCCGCTTGTTGAGCATTACGAATTTGAGTAATCAGATCCAAGTGGATTGTCAGTCCTAAGGCTCGAACTCTTCGAGGTTTCACTCTTTCCTTACGACTCAAGGCATCCGCTACTACATTAGCTTTGCCTGGATGATACTTGATTTCACAGTCGTAATCATTTAACAGTTCAACCCAACGTCTTTGTCTCATGTTGAGTTCTTTCTGATCAAATATATGTTGGAGACTTTTGTGATCAGTAAAGATCGTACACTTCGTACCGTATAGGTAGTGTCTCCAAATCTTAAGGGCAAAAACGACTGCTCCTAGCTCTAAGTCATGCGTAGTATAGTTCTTCTCGTGAATCTTCAATTGACGAGACGCGTAAGCAATGACTTTGTCGTTTTGCATTAACACGCAACCTAATCCTTGATGTGAGGCATTACAGTAGACAACAAAGTTTTCTACTCCTTCTGGTAAGGACAGGATAGGTGCGGTGCTCAATTTCTCTTTCAGCAGTTGGAAAGCATTCTCTTGCTTCTCGCCCCAATCAAACTTCTTGTCTTTTTGCGTTAGGGCGGTAATTGGTTGAGCTATCTTCGAGAAATTCTCGATGAATCTTCGGTAGTAACCGGCTAGCCCAAGAAATTGTCGTATCTCAGTTGGGGTTTTTGGGGCTTCCCAATTCCTAATTGCCTCTATTTTGGATGGGTCCACGTGAATTCCTTTGTTATTAATCACGTGACCAAGGAAATGAACTTCACGCATCCAAAATTCGCACTTGGAGAACTTTGCATAAAGCTTCTCTTTCTTCAGTAACTCCAGAATCATTCTCAGATGTTGTTCATGGTCTTCCTTGGTTCGCGAGTATATCAAAATATCGTCAATGAACACTATGACGAACTTATCCAAGTAAGGTTTACATACTCTATTCATTAGATCCATGAACACTGCTGGCGCATTCGTTAGCCCAAACGGCATAAGCAGGAACTCGTAATGACCATATCGAGTCCTAAACGCAGTCTTAGGGATATCCTCATCCCGTACCTTCAGTTGATGGTAACCCGATCTCAAGTCGATCTTTGAATAATAACTTGACCCTTGCAGCTGATCAAACAAATCATCAATGCGTGGCAATGGGTATCGGTTCTTAATCGTCACTTTGTTCAGTTCTCGATAATCGATACACATCCGCATTGATCCATCCTTCTTTTTGACGAACAAAACCGGAGCTCCCCACGGTGAAAAGCTCGGTCGGATGAATCCTAAATCCAACAGTTCTTGCAACTGTGCAGACAGTTCCTGCATTTCTGATGGAGCTAAACGGTAAGGTGCACGAGCAATCGGTGCAGCTCCCGGCACTAGGTCGATATGAAATTCAACCTGCCGTGGAGGTGGTAACCCTGGTAGCTCGTCAGGAAATACTCCTGGGTAGTCGCGTACTACGGCCACATCTTCTATGCGTCGCTCCTCGGGTTTCTTATCCACAACATGTACCAAAAATGCTTGGTACCCTTTTCGTAGATACTTATTTGCCTTCATGCATGTAATCGTTTTCACCACACGATTACTCTTTTCTCCTTGAATCATCAACATTTCTCCTGACGGTAAAGGTAACCGTACAATCTTCTCATGACAGATCATTTCTGCGCGGTTCAATGACAACCAATCCATGCCAACCACTATATCGAAGCTCCCTAGTTCTACCGGTAGTAAGTCTATCTTGAAAGAATGACCTTCTAACATTAAGGAACATCCTGGTACTATTTCTCCTGATTCAATCAACTTACCATCGGCTAGCTCTACAGTATATTTGTTATCTAGCTTAAGGGATTCGATCTCTAATAATGGTCTAAAGTCAGTGGACACAAAGCTTAAATCAGCACCGGAATCAAATAACACAGAAGCAAAGTGGTTGTTTACTAGAAACGTACCAGTGACTGTGTTAGGATCCTGCCGTGCCTCTGGTGCTCCTAACATGAACACGCGTCCACGAGCTGGCTGATTGTTGTTGTTAGCATTGTTGTTGTTGGCTCGGTTGTTGTTGTTTCCACGGTTGTTTCCGTTGTTGTTGCGGTTATGAGCGTTGTTAGCGTTACGGTTTTGGTTATTGAGTCGAGGGCATCGGTTTCGATAATGCCTCGTGTCACCACATTCAAAACAACCCTGGTTTTGGCGAGCAGTGTTTCCCTTAGGGGCAGGGTTAACCTTACAATTCTGGGTCTTGTGACCCCATCCCTTACAACTGTCGCAAAACCAACATTCACCCTCATGGTGTTTGCTACACTTATCACACTTAGGTTTGTTACCCAAGTATGGCTTTGGTTCCACAATGGTAGCAGCATAAGACTTAGGATTTCCAGATCCTTTCTTGTTGGATTGACCCTGACGGTCATTCCATTTACGCTTCTTACCTCCAGAACTACCAGCTTCAGCACTGCTCGGCTCAACCTTGGCCGGCACAGTTTTCTGTGTCAGCGTCCCCATTCTAACTGCTTCATCAGTCAAACTCTGCGCTAGGGTAACAGCGCTCCTGAAGGTGTCAGGTTTGGAGGACGTAACTAAACTCCTGATCTGTGGTGCCAGTCCATACACATAGCGTTCAATACGCTTGTACTCAGGTGTTACCATATGTGGCACAAGACGAGCTAGTTCTTGGAACCTAGTTGTGTAACCAGTGATATCAGCACCAATCAAAGCAATGTTCCACAGCTCAGTCTCAATTTTCTGCATCTCACTGCGGGGGCAGAATTCTTCCATCATCATATGCTTCAATGTTTCCCATGTCATTGAATAAGCAGCTGGTCGTCCCATCGACTGGACTTGACTGTTCCACCAAGTCAAAGCTTTATCAGCTAGTGTGCTGGCTACATACTTCACCGCAGTGTCTGGTAGGCAATCACTGATATCCAACACAGAATCCATCTTTTCTATCCAGTGTATAATACCAATAGCACCTTCAGTGCCACAGAAAGGAGGTGGTTTACATGCCTGAAATGTCTTATACGAACACCCTCGGCGAGTATTCACAACAGTCTCAGCATTAACAGGGGTCGATCCACTGTTATTAATCCCATTCTCACGGTTTCGGCTTGCCTCATACTCAGCAATTCCTTCAGCAATGCGTCTAGCTATCATCTGCTCAGTAGTTTCCTTAGTGTTAGGTGGTGGAATGGTTTCAGGTGTAGGGGGTACAGTTGTTTTCTGACTGTTCCTAGTAATTCGTCGTTTTGGCGGCATGATTCAGTTCTGTGATGAATAAAATGCAGAAGTCAATGCCAAGATAATGAATGTGATGAACAAGATTTCACATTGTCTATCAAACGAATAGTATGGAGAATTTGAAAGAATAATGTTTCACATTGAATGTCGCACGACTTTGAAACACCCATATGTACTTTGTACAATATAATCACGTTGGCCAGGCGTCATTATATAATGCCAAATACATATTTCTTTTCATCATCGATCAAGCGCAAACAATGTTTTAAGGAATTCAAGATAAAATCAATAATTCAAAGTGTAGTAGGTTTTCAGAGTTTGCAAGAAATGGTTTCAACCATTATCACGTGGTAAATTTTCTATCACATGTATATATAGAAATGAATATAATTCGCACGAAATTTCGAATCGAACCTAAGTTATATTATACATTAACTAAAACATCCTTACATCGTTTCATACAAAACTTGATGATATCTTCTATATCCATCAAGAGTGGTTTCCAATACAACACGAGTTGCTACAGTACTAATTAGACTAAACTTAACTATACCTAGATCTTAACAAAATAGTTATATTCCTACGACAGTTCTTCATCAGTTCATTATTAAGCTATCTTTAGCTATGTTCTCTGTCGCAGTGTAAATCTTTCACTTTACTCCTGATTCAGATTGGGAGAGAAGTAGCGTGTCTCCAGCATAGTTTTGTATCGCAGAGTCGGACAATAGTCCAGATCATTCTCAGTTGAGCATTTGCACAAACGTTTGATCCAAGACTTAACTCTTTTCTTGCGATTACTAGCCACTTTCTTCCAGAAGCGTATTTTATCCTTAACTCGGACAATCGTAGGCCTCTTTAGGATTCTCAATTCTAGCTCATGGTTCCTACATTTGAACACAAGCTCCCAATATTGACCATCCAATCTTTCAGCCTGATCTCGTACTCTTTCGTACTCCTCTATGTCGACCATGCCGAATTGGTGGTTTTCAATTTCTTCATCCACAAGTTCCACTATCGGAATTGTTTCGGTATCGACATATACATATTGTATCTGCTCGTCGATGGTTATGTCCTCATCTGATGAGTATTCACTTATGACAGGTTCTGCCATTTTTCCAGTTTCAATAGATCTATAGGTTACAAAGACATATTTCAGTATCCATAGTTATGTAGTCTCTATTATCAATCCATAATCCAAATCACAATGCACAGTAACATAAACCAATAATAATAAACCAAACACATAAGCCATATCATATAACTGATCATAGTTAGTTCACAAGTTTTTATACAAAACAGGATGGATCTATCCTAGATATCCATCGGTCCAAGGACTAATCAAAGCATGACGGGTCTGTCTACACACCGTCGATCCAAATGATATACAAAACATGACAGGTCTGTCTATACCCGTCGAACCAAAGTTCCAAGTCTAATACATAGTATATATACAATCCTAAGTAGGCACAACCCGCCCTACATAGGTCTAACGGAAATACGGTAGAAATGATCCCACGGCTGTCCTCAACACAGCCATCACCACACAAGCACCAACCACAAGCCCTGCAATCCTAACACGTCTCTCCAGTGCCCTCACACGAACACGTGCGGACTCAGCTATCTCCTGGGCAGTAAACACATGGTTCAACAGAAAGTGGTGACGCTCATGCATACCAGCCATGTCCCCATACAGACGGGAGACCTCATCCTGTACCTACCCAAGGTAAGAACTCCTGCTAGAAGAAATACAGAACAATGTATGCATAACAACGACTAATGTAGGGAGAGTCTGATCTATCGGCTCTCCAGTGGTAGGCAGTGGTGCTGGGGGTCGTGAAGACTCTCATGTCTCACATGTGGAGGGAAAACCCTCTAGTGACCTCCAGTGCCTCAACATAGGAGTCATCCACTCTAGATGAGCAAACCTGGGTGCCCTCTGTGGAGACTCAACAGACTCGTCCGCCGGTGCTAACGGACCAGTAGGAAGATCTCGGACACACATCCTCGGTGTCCTCCTATACACAGGCCTGCGAGAAGTCTCAGCAGCCTGATGGTGAATACCTGTAGTAATAGGGGTAACCTCATGTGCTGTCGGTGGTGGCGCGGTGTAAGCGTCACTAGTGTCATCTGACATATCTCTCAAATGAACAGATGCCTCATCCTCTACAGTGATCGCTGGACCCTCAAAAGTAGCCTCGGTCGGCTCCTCATCCGAAGCATAAACATGGTAAAGTGATTGACTAGACATACTGTGACAAGGGAAATTGTGTGTGACGTGTCAGTCGTATGTTAGATGTATGCAACGTATGTTTGTATGAATGCATGAATGTTCTAGCCAAGGCTATAGTCTAGGTCTCTAAGGTTTTCAGTCACCTAAAGACTTCTAGTTCGCTATAACCAATGGCTCTGATACCAAGTCTGTCACACCCCCAAAATCGGTAATTTCGTTTATTAAATGTTTAGCGGAAGCACGTTATAATTAGCGGAAGCATCTTGTGTAAACAGTTTAACAGCGGGGGTGCTGACGTTACAATTGTGCATTCACTGTATCAGAGCATATGATCATACAGAACATAATATATAAAGGATGCCAATTTAAAATAGTTATTACAAAAGTAGTACGACTATGTAAGTCGTACAGTAGTAATAAAGTTTAAAACATTTAAGTTTTACAATACATATGTTAAGATAAGATTTCATGAGTATAACTGCAATGTCTGCAGTAATACAGAGGAAATCCTCAAAAGCTGTCCCAAAATATATGGCATCCTAAGTAGTCCAGGGTTGTCCATCCTGAATGCATGCGATTCTTTACTTACGTTGCTAATTTCCTGTAAAACATAGAAAGAAAGTCGTCAACAAATATGTTGAGTGAATTCACAGGTTTTGTATAAGTATGTGGTATGTTAAACCATTTATGTTTGTATTGTTGAAATGTTATTCAATAAATAAAAGTTTGCAGGTTTTGCAAAATATAAGTTTGTAGGGATAGTTACCCTAAAATATAGTTTTATGTGGGTTGTTACCCAAAATGTATGTCTGGTGGTTCACCAGTATATAAATATAACCAGTAAGTATACCGGTATAAAACAGTTGTAGGATACGTTCATCCTAAATAATATGTCGGAAATACTTAGACTATAATCCCCTGAAAGGTGAGCTAAACCTCGCAGGTTAAAGTAACGCGACATAACCCTATAACCAAACCACAACCAAAACTTATGTTTCTTGCCTGAAGGACAGTTAAGTATACGCTCCATCCACAGGAGGGTCGTCACGGCAATAGTACTATTCGTATACTCAGTGGCTAGAGTCACCTAGCTAATGGTTATAGTCTGCATGACATAAGGTCTTTCATGCACACATCTCAAGTCTGGTCCGTACTAGGATTTGTTGTCTAATTCCCAAAACAGTTGTGAAATGATATTTCATATAAACAGTTGTATAAAGCAATAAAGCATTTATATAATTTGCTGCATGTGTTTGCATGCAGTTTCTATGTTTACACCCCTATATTTAAAAGCATAAAACATTTGTAAAGTAGGGGCTGTGAACTCACTGTGATTTGCTCGGTGTGAAAGCTAGCAGCCAAACAGATAATTGCCCAAGGTATGTTAACCTATATACAATAAACGTTTTAACATAAGTACACTTGATTTGTTTATTCGACTTATGTTAACAGTTTGTTTGTTTCGAAGAAATAGTTGATTTCTTAATAATATAAGTTGTTAACTTTATTAATGACATGGCGTTGAAATATTGTTATTATTTCTCTTGTCGTATCCTTGTTAAGCGTACAAACCAATATGTAATTGTCTATTTAACTGAAGGTCGTTTTGTTTCATTTATATATATATATATATATATTCTGTTTATAGTTGTACGGATGTTTCGAATGTTGTTCCAATATCATTGTGTACATATATTTGTTTTATATATGTATACGTATGTAAATATACTTGTGGTAAATTATTAAGTCGTACGTTTGTTAAACTTCTAATCTATTTGCATATATATGTAAATATATGATTATAAGTGTCATGTGTTTATATATTACCAATGTACATATATAAGTTGATACGTTGTTTACGTATAAGGATATAAGTTTTTATTTATAAAAACATTCATTTGTGAATATCATATATTCAATCTCGAGCTCTAGTTGATCATATGTACGTGTATATATATGAAGGTTCGTTACTTTTTATATATATACAAAATAATGTTTGTAAACGATATGATACGTCGTTACATTTTTAATTGTCGTTTTCATTTCCGTTTATAAAATAAATCTTGTTACTTCTTCAAAACAGTCGTGTATATTTGTTATCTAATTGTTAATGATTTTTGAATCGCATTGTGTCTAGATATATTTATCAAAGTTTATAACTTTTATTCACATCGTATCATTATAAAGTTTATCGTTTCAATACTCGTTGTGTTTTGTGGTTAACCCGAAAGTGTCGTTTTGTATATATATATATAATGTTAATGTTTTCAGATTTAGCTATGTTGCACCGTTTTGGCCATAACTCTCTCATACGGACTCGGATTTGGGCGATCAAGCTGGCGAAACGACCGCGACTCAGAGGGCTACAACAAGAAGTACGCGCCGTGTTCTTTAGTACGCGCCGCGTACTATTAATTTCGCAAAGAACGCACCGCATCCATAAGGACGCACCGTGTACAATTAATATTCACAGGGATTCTTTGTTTTATAGTTAGGACACGCCGCGTACAAAGAGTACGCACCGCGTGGATCATATTTTACAAAGGACACGCCGCGTATAACATGAACGCACCGCGTCGATCATGGATTAACAATGACGCGCCGCGTAGTCCTAGGACACGCCGCGTCCTCGTGTTTCAGTCAGACCGTAACACTTCAAAAACAGGTTTTAATCTTAGATTTCAACATACATTTCGAATGGTATGTGTGTTTATACGTCCTCGAGCATTAATATATCACATAATATCACTTCTATAACAACTTTTACATATAGATTCATGATTTTAAGTTTTGGTTTTTGTAAACTATTTTAGTGTTCATCATCACAATCATCAATCTTCATATTATGGTGTTATATACACAGATTATGATATATAAACATGTTAGAATACGAAATTTAAACAAAGAAATCAAAGAGTGGTGAGTTTCCTTACAAAGTGAAAATGGTGAGGATGATGATGAACGGATGATGATGATGAAGATGAGATTATGTTAGGATATTTTAATTTGATGATACAAAATAATTAAAGATGAGGGACTAAAATTGTAAATTGTTTAATTATTATTCTCCTACGATTAGGGTTTCTTGTAAACCTAGTATCTCTAGTATATAAAGAGATATTGGGTGTAGGTTTTGGGTGTGCACCTAGAAAAGATGTAGACGTCTAAAGTTCTTTGTTATCCCTAAGGTTCTTGTAACCCCGATACTAAAGGGTATCCGTCTTGTTGATTAATTAATAAGATTAGGGATTTGGTTGATAACATTGTTCTTATTATTATTCTGCTGCAAAGTATTATCATTGTTATCGTTGTATCCTAGATCAAAGACCTAAAAAGTCTTGAGCTTAAACGATCATACGTTTTCACAATTGGTATCAAAGCAAGGTTGCTCGTGATCTAGGATATACAAGGTGTACGAGATAAAAGAAGCCGTATCGAAGAAACCCTAGAAGATTGCAAGAAAAATTCGTAATTCGTCACTTTCTGTACAGCCATGGTAAAAATTCCGGATCTCATTCATTAACCGTTAGATCGTCTTGAAATTTAAACTGTAAGTTCTTAACATATAGACGCACATTCTGACCGGAGGGATTTTCGATCTGAGCTTTTTATTGAGAGATATTTATTGTCGAAATTGGTTGCTGAAAGTTTAGGGTTTTTCTGAACAGCTGTAGTAAATCGATCACTGTGTCTTCGTTATTCAACGAATATTCATGATTTTTGGATATATTATTCAAGACATATGTTTCTACATCGTGTCAAAATTTCATTATGATCGGATGTTTCTACATTGAGATATTAAAATTCGAATCTGCTGCAGTACGTTTGTGGTTTCTGTTTGTGCAGCTGTACTGATTTAATTGCTGTGTATTCGTTAACCGTTGGATCGACTTGATTTTTGGATATGTGGTTAATGAAACATTGATGGACTTCATGTAAAAATTTGAGCATAATCAGATACGTAATCAGGGAGATATATAGTTCTGAAGTTGTCTGCCACTGCTTGTTAAATGTGCTAGCCACTGCTCGTTAGATGTGCTAGTCACTACTCAGCCACTGTTAATGCAAAACTTCCCGCTGCTAGTGCAAGCTTCCCACTGTTTGCATAAACTTGCCGCTGCTAGTAGAGCTTGCTGCTGTAGTGTATTTGTGCCACTGCTTCAATAAAATTATTTGAAGATATGATTACGAAGAAGGTTGATTATGGCTTATTTGATATTGGAGTTGAGTTTGACATGCGTGTATCTTATTATTTCTCAAAGTAGGGTGATAAACTTTGAAGATAACTTGTTTGGTTTGTATGGTGACGACGAAGACTTGACAAATCTAGCAAAAGTGTGTGATTTACAAACTGATGGTGCTCAATGCGCACATTTGCTATCACATGAAGGAGTTATGGTGGGCTCAGTGACTTATTATGAGAATAAGGATTTTTGTCAAAGAGATTGCGGTCTACTTATACATAGGATTATAAGTTCGAGGTCGTGAATAGTACAAGATATAAGGTACAAGTTTGGAAGATTTAACTTCTTTATTAAGTTTGTTATACTCTATTTTCTTCACCGACCAGTAATCATTACATAGAGCTAATACAAAGTTCGAGATTCAAGAGATGGTTAACATATTGATTTGAGGGGAAGCTTATTGAAAAGGTGTTTAACCATCGGGAGATGTTCATGCATAATTTGAGGGATAAATGTTTTATTACTACTGCTAGTTGTATATTACAACTACTAGTGTAAGTTTCTAATGCTCAAATTCATTATTCTGAGGATGCGTCATGGAGGGTAATTTGAGACATTTGAAGGTTGGATTAGTAGTGTAATATATAGCGTTTAGTTGTAACGATTCAAAGTTGCTTATCTTCATGAAGACCCCTATTGGATTATGACAAAAAGGGGAAGAAAAATTAAAGATCAAGATTTGCAACTTATTACATGGCATGACATGTTTACAAGAAATCAAGATTCAAGGGGAAGTTTGTGCAAGAAGATCGATATTTTGTCATCATCAAATAGGGGAAGATTGTTAGGATTTATTAATTTGATGAGACAAAATAAAAAACGAAAGTTGAGGGACTAAAGATGAATTGTTTTATTTTAATTAGTTTCCTAGTAGAATTATGATTTCTTGTAACCCTAATGTCTCCAGTATATAAAGAGACATAGGGACGTAGGAAAAAGTGTGCACACATAATGTAGACGTCTAGAGTTTTGGTTTAGCCTCAAGATCAAGGTTTCTTGATCCTGTTATATTTGTATAACCGTATTATTGTGATCGAATAATATTGGGGCTTGAAGTGATAACATCGATTTGTTCTTATTCCGCTGCAAATTATTGTCTTTGTTATCATTGATCCTAGGTCAAGATCTAAACAATCTGAGCTTAATCGTTATTAGGTTTTCACAATAATTGTTGAGACCTGAGACACTGTTAGATTTGCTCAGAATACAAGTATCATGCCGCTGTTGATATAAGACTTCAACCACTGTTATTAGAAGTCAACCACTGTTAGAAGAAGACAACCGCTGTTAGTACATTTGTCTAACAGGGCCACTGTTAGTATATAGTTTGTATTTTGCAAGTACTCAACCACTGTTGATAATATACGAGTACTACCTCTGTTAGTTATATACTCAACCACTGTTGGTACGAGCTTCCCGCTGCTAGAAGGTTTGTTCCCGATGCTAGTAAAAGTTTGTCCCACTGTTAGCACAAAGCTTACCTCTGTTAGTACAAGCTTGCCGCTGTTAGTACAAGCTTGCCACTGCTAGCACAAAACCCTACCGCTGCTAATACATAGTAACCACTGTTCGGTATAGCCACTGTTAGTAGTTGCCACTGCTAGTTAGTAGTTGCCACTGTTAATATAATTTTGCCACTGTTGGGTAGCGATACCACTGTTAGTCATTTTTCAAACACTAGCGGAATTAGTGATACTCGTCATGGATGGTACTACATGGTTTTCGTTGCTATTATTGGATGGTTATCCGTATAGTTCTTATGATTACTTTGGATCTCGAATGGGATTGTTTTTCATAACAATCTATTCTGATTGATTTAATGGCTTGTTTTTAAGATGATTTGAAGATTTGATCACGAAGAAGATTGATTATAGCTTATTTGATATTGTAGTTGAGTTTGACAGGTTTGTATCTTATCATATCTCAAAGTGGTGGATGAAGAGCTTTGAAGATAACTTGTTTGGTTTGTATGGGACGACGAAGACTTGACAAATCTAGCAAACGTGTGAGATTAAACTTATGATGCTCAATGCTCACATTTGCTATCACTTGAAAGAGTTACAGTGGGCTCGGTGACTTATTATGAAGAATGAGGATTTTTGTCAAAGAGATTGTGATCTACTTATACAAGGTTATAAGTTCGACGTCGTGGTTAGTACAAGATATAAGGTACAGGTTTGGAAGATTGAACTTCTTCATCAAGTTTGTTATATTCTGTTTTCTTCATATGTGATCATTACATAGAGCTGATAGACTTCGAGATTCAAGGGATGGTTAAAACATTCATTTGAGGGGAAGCTTGTTGTTTAAAGTTTTTAACCATCGGGATATGTTCATGCATTGTTTGAGGTAAAAGGATTTATTACTACTGCTAGTTGTATATTACTACTGCTAGTGTAATTTTCTACTGCTCAAATTCATTATTCTTATTACGCGTCATGGAGGGTAATTTGAGTTATTAGAAAATTGGATTAGTGGTGTATTATATAGCAAGTGGTTGTAAATGTTTGAAGTTGCTTATCTTTTTGAAGACCCCTATTGGATTATGACAAAAAGGGGAAGAAGATTCGAAGGTCAAGATATGCAGCTTATTATGCATGACATGTTTACAAGAAATCAAGAACTAAGGGGAAGTTTGTGCGAGAAGATGTTTATTTTGTCATCATCAAATAGGGGAAGATTGTTAGGATATTTTAATTTGATGATACAAAATAATTAAAGATGAGGGACTAAAATTGTAAATTGTTTAATTATTATTCTCCTACGATTAGGGTTTCTTGTAAACCTAGTATCTCTAGTATATAAAGAGATATTGGGTGTAGGTTTTGGGTGTGCACCTAGAAAAGATGTAGACGTCTAAAGTTCTTTGTTATCCCTAAGGTTCTTGTAACCCCGATACTAAAGGGTATCCGTCTTGTTGATTAATTAATAAGATTAGGGATTTGGTTGATAACATTGTTCTTATTATTATTCTGCTGCAAAGTATTATCATTGTTATCGTTGTATCCTAGATCAAAGACCTAAAAAGTCTTGAGCTTAAACGATCATACGTTTTCACAGATTATGGTGATGTTGTTGCTTCTTCCTGGTTGTTGTTGCCTCTGTGATCTTTACTTAGTGAAAAAGGGAAGAAAGAAAAATGATAATGATAATGTATGTGTGTGTGTCGAGTGTTTCCAGAGAGAAAAGAGATCAACAGGAGGGAGTATGGTTTTAAAATAACCATGCCTCTGCATTATTGAAGTTAGTTGGCACCTCAATTTCGAGTACGTGTATAATTTTAGCAATATAAAAATTAACAGTTTATATTTTTATTTTGTAGGTGTCATCCTGGTTCGTTATTTATAGTCAGAATAATGATGTTATCATTATTTTAAATAGTTGCACAATTTTGTACATTTTACTGCGCATGTCCAAATGAGCGCCAAATTTCAGTTAAATTATGATTTCATATTTTAAGGTAATGTTCTAAATACTTTACAACGTGTTAGAAAAATAACACTTTTCAGATTTGGACCTTTTATGTACGTTTTAGAATTGTTTATGTTCGTTTATAATACGTTTTATGTTAAACGTATATTTAGACCATTTTATCTATATGTTATAGATATATAAATACTCGTAATTAATAATTTCATTATTAATTATTTTTATGTCACGAACTTTTGTTATTTATTTTAGTCGGGTTCGTTCCGATATATTTGTACGTAACTTTTAATACTTACGTATTACGTATTACTTTTTGTTTAAAAGTACTGGGCTTGCTAGACTTACATCACATCAAAAAGTTTTGTTAAAACTTAACCAGGAAATTAGCGTAAGAATGCACATGCTTAAATGTTAATTAATACCTAATTTGGAGAGTTGTCACATTCTCCCCCCGTTAGGGAAATCTCGTCCCGAGATTTAATTTGTGTCGTGAGTCGTGGTCACGGGTTCAAATAGGTGTGGGTACTTCTTGCGCATTTCATCCTCGCGTTCCCAAGTGAACTCTGGGCCTCTTTTCGAGTTCCATCGAATTTTGACAAGTTTGATCCGACTGTTTCGGAGCTTCTGCGTTTTCGTATCCATTACTTCAAGCGGTTCCTCCACGAAGTTGAGTTTTGCGTCGACGTAGATTTCGTCGGGAGGTATAATTAATGCTTCGTCCGATAGACACTTCTTAAGATTACTCACGTGAAATGTGTCGTGAATATTACTAAGTTCTTGCGGAAGTTTAAGTTTATAAGCTACAGGACCAATCCTTGCTAGGATTTCAAAAGGTCCAATGTAACGTGGATTCAGTTTACCGCGTTTTCCAAATCGCACAACTCCTTTCCAAGGAGATATCTTGAGTAGGACTCTGTCACCTACTTGAAACTCTAAAGGTTTTCGTCTATTGTCTGCATAACTCTTTTGTCGGTCACGTGCTGTTTTCAATCGATTAAGCACTTGAGATATCTTGTCCGTTGTCTCTTGGACTATCTCAGGACCTGATAACTGTATGTCATCCAACTCTGCCCAACAGAGTGGGGATCAGCACTTGCGTCCGTACAACGCCTCGAAAGGTGCCATTTGTATGCTCGTATGATAACTATTGTTGTACGAGAATTCGGCTAAAGGGAGATGAACATCCCAGTTTCCTCCAAAATCAATCACGCAGGCTCGTAGCAAGTCCTCAAGCGTTTGTATCGTTCGCTCGCTTTGACCATCGGTTTGTGGATGGTAGGCGGTACTCATGTCGAGTCTAGTACCTAAAGCTTGTTGCAGTGTTTGCCAGAAGCGAGAGGTGAAACGTGCATCTCTATCAGAGATGATAGATAATGGAACTCCATGTCTAGAAACAACTTCCTTTATGTAGATTCTAGCCAGCCTTTCCATCTTATCTGTCTCTTTGATGGCTAGAAAGTGAGATGATTTTGTCAGTCGGTCGACAATCACCCATATGGAGTCCATCCCAGATGATGTTTTCGGTAGCTTCGTGATGAAATCCATCGTGATGCGTTCCCATTTCCATTTGGGCAACTCAGGTTGTTGCAAAAGTCCAGACGGCTTTTGGTACTCAGTCTTAACTTTTGCACAAGTCAGACATCTACTAACATAGGTGGCAATGTCTCTTTTCATGCCAGGCCACCAGTAAAATCCTTTCAGATCGTGGTACATCTTATCAGCACCAGGATGTATCGAGTAATTGGACTTATGAGCTTCGTCCAATATTAGGCTACGTAGCTCATCAACACAAGGAATCCAAATTCGATTCATGAAGTACAATACTCCATTTTCCTTAGACTCCAGTTGCTTCTCCATCCCTTTGAGGGATTCGTCCTTCATACGTTCTGGAGTAAAGGCCGCTTGTTGAGCATTACGAATTTGAGTAATCAGATCCAAGTGGATTGTCAGTCCTAAGGCTCGAACTCTTCGAGGTTTCACTCTTTCCTTACGACTCAAGGCATCCGCTACTACATTAGCTTTGCCTGGATGATACTTGATTTCACAGTCGTAATCATTTAACAGTTCAACCCAACGTCTTTGTCTCATGTTGAGTTCTTTCTGATCAAATATATGTTGGAGACTTTTGTGATCAGTAAAGATCGTACACTTCGTACCGTATAGGTAGTGTCTCCAAATCTTAAGGGCAAAAACGACTGCTCCTAGCTCTAAGTCATGCGTAGTATAGTTCTTCTCGTGAATCTTCAATTGACGAGACACGTAAGCAATGACTTTGTCGTTTTGCATTAACACGCAACCTAATCCTTGATGTGAGGCATTACAGTAGACAACAAAGTTTTCTACTCCTTCTGGTAAGGACAGGATAGGTGCGGTGCTCAATTTCTCTTTCAGCAGTTGGAAAGCATTCTCTTGCTTCTCGCCCCAATCAAACTTCTTGTCTTTTTGCGTTAGGGCGGTAATTGGTTGAGCTATCTTCGAGAAATTCTTGATGAATCTTCGGTAGTAACCGGCTAGCCCAAGAAATTGTCGTATCTCAGTTGGGGTTTTTGGGGCTTCCCAATTCCTAATTGCCTCTATTTTGGATGGGTCCACGTGAATTCCTTTGTTATTAATCACGTGACCAAGGAAATGAACTTCACGCATCCAAAATTCGCACTTGGAGAACTTTGCATAAAGCTTCTCTTTCTTCAGTAACTCCAGAATCATTCTCAGATGTTGTTCATGGTCTTCCTTGGTTCGCGAGTATATCAAAATATCGTCAATGAACACTATGACAAACTTATCCAAGTAAGGTTTACATACTCTATTCATTAGATCCATGAACACTGCTGGCGCATTCGTTAGCCCAAACGGCATAAGCAGGAACTCGTAATGACCATATCGAGTCCTAAACGCAGTCTTAGGGATATCCTCATCCCGTACCTTCAGTTGATGGTAACCCGATCTCAAGTCGATCTTTGAATAATAACTTGACCCTTGCAGCTGATCAAACAAATCATCAATGCGTGGCAATGGGTATCGGTTCTTAATCGTCACTTTGTTCAGTTCTCGATAATCGATACACATCCGCATTGATCCATCCTTCTTTTTGACGAACAAAACCGGAGCTCCCCACGGTGAAAAGCTCGGTCGGATGAATCCTAAATCCAACAGTTCTTGCAACTGTGCAGACAGTTCCTGCATTTCTGATGGAGCTAAACGGTAAGGTGCACGAGCAATCGGTGCAGCTCCCGGCACTAGGTCGATATGAAATTCAACCTGCCGTGGAGGTGGTAACCCTGGTAGCTCGTCAGGAAATACTCCTGGGTAGTCGCGTACTACGGCCACATCTTCTATGCGTCGCTCCTCGGGTTTCTTATCCACAACATGTACCAAAAATGCTTGGTACCCTTTTCGTAGATACTTATTTGCCTTCATGCATGTAATCGTTTTCACCACACGATTACTCTTTTCTCCTTGAATCATCAACATTTCTCCTGACGGTAAAGGTAACCGTACAATCTTCTCATGACAGATCATTTCTGCGCGGTTCAATGACAACCAATCCATGCCAACCACTATATCGAAGCTCCCTAGTTCTACCGGTAGTAAGTCTATCTTGAAAGAATGACCTTCTAACATTAAGGAACATCCTGGTACTATTTCTCCTGATTCAATCAACTTACCATCGGCTAGCTCTACAGTATATTTGTTATCTAGCTTAAGGGATTCGATCTCTAATAATGGTCTAAAGTCAGTGGACACAAAGCTTAAATCAGCACCGGAATCAAATAACACAGAAGCAAAGTGGTTGTTTACTAGAAACGTACCAGTGACTGTGTTAGGATCCTGCCGTGCCTCTGGTGCTCCTAACATGAACACGCGTCCACGAGCTGGCTGATTGTTGTTGTTACCATTGTTGTTGTTGGCTCGGTTGTTGTTGTTTCCACGGTTGTTTCCGTTGTTGTTGCGGTTATGAGCGTTGTTAGCGTTACGGTTTTGGTTATTGAGTCGAGGGCATCGGTTTCGATAATGCCTCGTGTCACCACATTCAAAACAACCCTGGTTTTGGCGAGCAGTGTTTCCCTTAGGGGCAGGGTTAACCTTACAATTCTGGGTCTTGTGACCCCATCCCTTTCAACTGTCGCAAAACCAACATTCACCCTCATGGTGTTTGCTACACTTATCACACTTAGGTTTGTTACCCAAGTATGGCTTTGGTTCCACAATGGTAGCAGCATAAGACTTAGGATTTCCAGATCCTTTCTTGTTGGATTGACCCTGACGGTCATTCCATTTACGCTTCTTACCTCCAGAACTACCAGCTTCAGCACTGCTCGGCTCAACCTTGGCCGGCACAGTTTTCTGTGTCAGCGTCCCCATTCTAACTGCTTCATCAGTCAAACTCTGCGCTAGGGTAACAGCGCTCCTGAAGGTGTCAGGTTTGGAGGACGTAACTAAACTCCTGATCTGTGGTGCCAGTCCATACACATAGCGTTCAATACGCTTGTACTCAGGTGTTACCATATGTGGCACAAGACGAGCTAGTTCTTGGAACCTAGTTGTGTAACCAGTGATATCAGCACCAATCAAAGCAATGTTCCACAGCTCAGTCTCAATTTTCTGCATCTCACTGCGGGGGCAGAATTCTTCCATCATCATATGCTTCAATGTTTCCCATGTCATTGAATAAGCAGCTGGTCGTCCCATCGACTGGACTTGACTGTTCCACCAAGTCAAAGCTTTATCAGCTAGTGTGCTGGCTACATACTTCACCGCAGTGTCTGGTAGGCAATCACTGATATCCAACACAGAATCCATCTTTTCTATCCAGTGTATAATACCAATAGCACCTTCAGTGCCACAGAAAGGAGGTGGTTTACATGCCTGAAATGTCTTATACGAACACCCTCGGCGAGTATTCACAACAGTCTCAGCATTAACAGGGGTCGATCCACTGTTATTAATCCCATTCTCACGGTTTCGGCTTGCCTCATACTCAGCAATTCCTTCAGCAATGCGTCTAGCTATCATCTGCTCAGTAGTTTCCTTAGTGTTACGTGGTGGAATGGTTTCAGGTGTAGGGGGTACAGTTGTTTTCTGACTGTTCCTAGTAATTCGTCGTTTTGGCGGCATGATTCAGTTCTGCGATGAATAAAATGCAGAAGTCAATGCCAAGATAATGAATGTGATGAACAAGATTTCACATTGTCTATCAAACGAATAGTATGGAGAATTTGAAAGAATAATGTTTCACATTGAATGTCGCACGACTTTGAAACACCCATATGTACTTTGTACAATATAATCACGTTGGCCAGGCGTCATTATATAATGCCAAATACATATTTCTTTTCATCATCGATCAAGCGCAAACAATGTTTTAAGGAATTCAAGATAAAATCAATAATTCAAAGTGTACTAGGTTTTCAGAGTTTGCAAGAAATGGTTTCAACCATTATCACGTGGTAAATTTTCTATCACATGTATATATAGAAATGAATATAATTCGCACGAAATTTCGAATCGAACCTAAGTTATATTATACATTAACTAAAACATCCTTACATCGTTTCATACAAAACTTGATGATATCTTCTATATCCATCAAGAGTGGTTTCCAATACAACACGAGTTGCTACAGTACTAATTAGACTAAACTTAACTATACCTAGATCTTAACAAAATAGTTATATTCCTACGACAGTTCTTCATCAGTTCATTATTAAGCTATCTTTAGCTATGTTCTCTGTCGCAGTGTAAATCTTTCACTTTACTCCTGATTCAGATTGGGAGAGAAGTAGCGTGTCTCCAGCATAGTTTTGTATCGCAGAGTCGGACAATAGTCCATGTAACAACCGGCAAATTAGGACTAGAATTAGTGCCTAATTCTTTGTTAATACATGTAATTAGCTCTGTGTTAGGCTAATTTATGTATCGAATTTTATATATTGTAGAATATATATATACGAAAATGCGATTTGGTTAAATCGTACGCAATTTAAATCGAATGTATTTCGATTCAAATAAATACGGACGTTGGTGACAAATTTTATTAAATAACATTGTTATGTCAAAAATATTATTATAATAATATTTTGTATTCATTTGTATCGTACAAACAAAACGTACACAAATTTAGACATTAAAACGCGCAAATTAAATAAACTAACTTACATTTTATAATTCAATATATAAATTGATTAGTAAAACATTTAAATAATATCGCGTAATAATTTGTATTTTAAAACGCACCATTAACATTTAAAATAATTATTTAACGTTTAAACGACGGAGCAAACGAACACCACACGGAACGCGGGACGAAGACTGAGAAAGTGGGGATAACCCCACCTCCACCTCCTCTTTTCTTTCATTTCATATCTTTCTTTTTCTCTTTCTCCTCCCTTTTCTCTCTAAAAGTTCACCACCACAAACCCATTAAAAACGCCAAATACTACTACTAAACGAGCTTGGATCACACGTCTCCTTTGGAATAAAAGCATCACCATCTCCCGATCTACAATCCTATCTTTCCGGAATTTCATTTCGGCAAATTGTAAGTTCCCGACAAAACCCGAAACTCTCCGTTTTTACTCATTTGTACGTTTTTATGGTTTATATATGCTTAAAATGTCCAAAAATGGGTTGGGTAAAAGATTTGGACCTAACGGAAGTTTTTCGACCGATTTTCCGGCCACCAAATTCCGATCAGACCGCTACGTCGCAGATACGCTGGGCTATCTGCGACGTAGCTCAAAACGTCGCATTAAGTGACCAACGTCGCACTTAGCGACGTCGCGACCTACGTCGCATAAAAATCCCGACGTCGCACTAGCGACGCAGCCCCTTACGTCGCATTAAATTGCGAAGGTCGCATCATGCGACGTACATGCCCACGTCGCACCCGACGTCGCACCCGACGTCGCACCCTACGTCGCATGCTACGTCGCACAAACCAGAACCTTGAAAACTCAGATTTTTACTAAGTGTCGGAACCAAGATTTTAACACCTGATTTCACCCAAATTCGGATCCAGATGCGTTTTTCGTCAAAGCAATATAGTAGAAATAAAAATTTTCCAAGCTGACCTGGCAGCTCGACCCCAGCCAGGGGCTCTGCCCCTTGGACCCCGCCAGGGGCTGCCGCCCCTTGGACCCCGCTACCAGGGGCGCTGCCCCCGGACCCCCGTCATTAAATGTTGTAAATACTTTTCACACTAAGTGTCGAACACTTACAAATAACGAAATCTGATTCAACGATACATATAATGTTAACACTTTGAATCATTATTACAAACCGTCACCAACGGGCCATATTGGTTTTCAAACTACAAACGGATTACTAAACAAACACTTGGACATAATGAGTTGTGTAAACAACTAGCCTAGATGGTCTTGCGAGACATCTACTTACTTGACATTACGTGTTTAGGCATTTGGAGGTTACGGGTTCGGAGAACCAACTGTTGACATTACTTACTCGTTTATTGATATAAACGTACTTGCAAAGGCTCAGGTGAGTCTTACGGCCCCACTTCTACTGTTTTAACTTATTGGGGGAGATACATGCTACTGATTTTTCTTGAACACAAGTACTAAACTGTTTACTATACCAAACGGAATTGCATGAGTTACTTACTATTTACTGAAGTCTCTCCATCATATATCGTTAGTTATGTACTTAAGCGCGAACAGTAGTTAATGGATCCATTAGGGAAATGACCCTCCCTGCCCGGGGTAGTAGCGCTACCACGTACCGATTTACACGTATAAACGGGTGACTATTATTTCGTTTACTTATGCTTGCTCAATTTCGAGCATGTCACGGGAGCAACTGAATATTTACGGGTTAAGCTTCGATTATGAGCCTCATGGCAACGGTATAACTTGATTACTTTACTTTTGCTGGATTCGCAAATACTTGATATACGCCTACGGGCACTACTGATGAAATCTTGTGTTCAAACTGATTATTTATTTACTGATAAACCTGTGAGATTCACCAACCTTTTGGTTGACCTTTTTAGCATGTATTCTCAGGTACACTTACGGAGTAGGATCACTCCAGGATTACTAGCTAGAGTCGCATGATTTCCAAACTGCATCTAACGGAGATTCTTTGGCATTATCTTTTGTAGCTATGATTATGTAATAGAATCTCCTGCCACTTACGCGGACTCTAGGCTTATATATTTTTGATGTAAAGAAAACTATATGTTTTCAAACGATTAAATTATGAAATGTAATTATTTTACAAAACGTCTCATTTAGAGGTCGTTTGCTGTATATCTTGCGCTTTGTATATTGATTAGTAACACCCAAAGTATGCTTCCGCAAACTGTCGAATTTGGGGGTGTTACAGATTGGTATCAGAGCCTAAGGTTATAGTGAACTAGGTTGCATTTAGTGGGCCTAGACTATGACCATTAGGCAGTATCCCCTTACTAGGCATGATTGGTTCAGGAATTACATCATACGACTTTAATTTAACATAGCCTGATCAACTATGTACAATTAAAGAAAGATGATGTGAGGTCTGAAATGGTTATGTTGAACAGGAATACGTTAGTTGACTCTGACCACGAGAGAACCGGACCACTACTTGATACGTGCTAGACACTAGGCTGGATATGATATATGTACATATGTATTAGTCTTGTCTTACTCACACTCTGCCACAGGAATGGCAAACACACCACCTAATCCGACACACTCGCACTCACATGGGTCACGGAACCCACGAGTAGCCAGGAGGAACACAAGGTCACCTCGAAACAGCCCTTATCCTGTACAAAATTCTCAGAACTCGGCACATCTCACGTTGCCAGTATTGGCTACCCAATTCCGCCGTCAGGAGCAAAGACTCGAAAACCTGGAACTGGAACAACACCGAATGACCTACCTGCTTCGTCAAGCTCTTGACCGCATATCACAACTACAGCGAGAACAAGAAGACACTAACCTCTCTGTGAGCATAATTCAGGATTCCATGACCGCCGAACTGGGTGCGGATGAACTTGTAAGAGACCGACTAGCAGAATGTGAACAGCGTTCACAGGAGACTGCGGATCACTCTCGAACACTAACACAACGACTGGCCTTGGTGGAAGACAACGCCAGGCAAACCAACCGACTAGCAGAAACAGTGGACCGCCTTGTCACGCTGATGGAGCAGATTAATCTACACCAGGATTAGATCAGTCTGTATCTAGTAACCAGTTAACTACTTAAGTAGGGCCTATGTAATTCAACCGGATGTAACAATTCCCGGTACTTTTGTACTACTACTACTCTGTAATCTTTTGAAAACCGTATCTTGTATTCGACTTGTTTATCTAAATGAAATACGATTGTCACCTCATACTGTTATCGTGAATCTCAGCATTTACACTTGTGACATATCATAATTTCATGCAATTATCTTATTCCGTTTTCCTTGTCCTTTTTATTGTTCAGCATTATGCCGCCAAAGACACGACCATACACCGACGCCCAGATTACCTCCCTTATAACCCAGGCTGTTACAGAAGCCTTGGCTCGGAATACTCCACCAAATTCCACAAGAACCAGCGATACCGCTGGAACCTCTGCTGCTAAACCTTGTTCTTACAAGGACTTCCAGAACTGCAAACCTCTAAACTTTGCAGGTACTGAGGGAGCTATCGGTCTAGTACGCTGGATCGAGAAAGTTGAGTCTGTGTTTCTAATCTGCAACTGTGCGGAGGGAGATAAGGTTAAGTTCTCCGTTAGTACTTTTACTGACACCGCACTCACCTGGTGGAACACTTATGCCCAGACAGTGAGTGTTGCTACTGCTTACCAACTCCCGTGGGAGGAGTTAAAGGAAATGTTGAGGGGCGAGTATTGCCCCAGGGATGAACTGAAACAGTTAGAGCTGGAATTCTGGAACCATAAGATGCAAGGTGATGATATCACCGGTTATACCAACCGTTTCCACCAACTGGCACTTCTGTGCCCAACCATGGTCGATCCTGAATACAAGAGGATCGAGAAATACATTGATGGACTGCCCGAGAAACTTCAGGACCTGGTGACTTCATCCAAACCAGGTACTATCCAGAACGCCATCCGTATGGCACATGAACTCACGGCAAACGCTGTCCGCCGTAACACAATCTCAGCCCCACCTGCCACCAACAAACGAAAATGGGAAGGAAACCCCAACTCATCCAACCAAATCACCAACCGAAGACCCGAACCTATTAGAGCTTATTCATCGGGCTCTTCAGAAAAGAAAGGGTACAGTGGAAACAGGCCCTACTGTCCCAAATGCAATCGTCACCACGACGGTTCCTGCCCATGCACAAACTGCAAACGTTTTGGGCATCTGGCCAAAGATTGTCGAAACACCAGTGCACCGAAGACTTGTTACGGGTGCGGAAGTACTGGGCATTTTCAGAATAATTGCCCTAAGCAGAAAAACAACAACAAACGGAACAACAACCCTGCTCGTAGCAGAGCATTTGTCATCAAAGCTGGGGAAGCTAGGGAAGACCCGAATGTTGTAACGGGTACGTTTCTTCTCAACGATCTTACTGCTTCAGTATTATTTGATACCGGTGCTGATAAAAGTTTCATATCTGATGAGTTTTGTCCACTACTTGATATTACCCCTTCGGCCTTAGATGTTAAGTATACTATAGAGCTCGCAAATGGTAAACTCATAGAAACCAATAGTGTAATACCTAATTGCACTTTAAACCTCGCCAACGAAACCTTCTCAATTGATCTAATGCCTGTTGAACTAGGAAGTTTTGACGTCATCGTGGGAATGGACTGGTTGTCCAAGCACCGGGCCGAAATAGTTTGCCATGATAAAATCGTCCGAATCCCTCTCGCCACCGGTAGTACCTTAATCATACAGGGGGAGACCGGTGGGTCGAGGCTAAACTTAATCTCCTGTTTAAAAACCCGAAAATTTCTGAGAAAGGGTTACCCAGCAATACTCGCGCACATCACGGAGAAAAAGTCAGAGGAGAAGCGACTTGAAGATGTGCCAATCGTTAGAGACTTTCCCGAAGTCTTTCCAGAAGAACTACCTGGTTTACCTCCACCTAGACAGGTTGAGTTCTCTATTGATCTTGTGCCGGGTGCCGCACCGGTGGCCCGAGCACCGTACCGCCTAGCCCCATCCGAACTTCAGGAGTTATCCACTCAGTTACAGGAACTCCTGGATAGAGGATTCATTAGACCGAGTTCTTCACCTTGGGGAGCTCCAATTTTATTTGTCAAAAAGAAAGACGGTTCATTCAGGATGTGCATTGACTACCGAGAGTTGAACAAACTAACCGTCAAGAACCGGTACCCACTCCCTCGAATCGATGATCTATTTGATCAACTTCAAGGATCAAGCTGTTATTCAAAGATTGATCTTCGATCAGGCTATCATCAGTTGCGTGTTCGCGATGCTGACATTCCAAAGACCGCATTCAGAACCCGTTACGGGCACTATGAATTTCAAGTAATGCCCTTTGGCCTAACCAACGCACCGGCTGTATTCATGGACCTTATGAATCGGGTGTGCAAACCGTACCTCGACAAGTTTGTCATTGTTTTTATCGATGACATCCTTATCTATTCGCGAAACGAACAGGAACACGCACAACACCTCAGAACCATCCTAGAACTACTTAGACACGAGGAGCTTTACGCCAAATTCTCTAAGTGTGAGTTCTGGATAAACACCGTTCAATTCCTTGGACACGTTATCGACAGTCAGGGAATTCATGTAGACCCGTCGAAAATCGAGGCAATCAAGAATTGGCAAGCACCAACCACTCCCACCGAAGTACGCCAATTTTTGGGATTGGCCGGTTACTATCGCCGCTTCATTGAAAACTTTTCAACAATTGCCAAACCCCTCACCGTGCTGACTCAGAAGGAAAAGAAATTTGATTGGACCGATAAACAAGAGTCGGCATTTCAACTGTTGAAATCCAAGCTTTGCAGTGCACCCATTCTATCTCTACCCGAAGGCACTGATGACTTCGTGGTATACTGCGATGCTTCTCACCAAGGTCTCGGTTGCGTGCTGATGCAACGAGACAAGGTCATTGCTTACGCCTCCAGACAACTTAAAGTTCACGAGAAAAACTACACAACTCACGACCTCGAGTTAGGGGCCGTGGTGTTCGCTTTAAAAATCTGGAGACATTATCTTTATGGTACCCGCAGCACTGTATTCACCGACCACAAAAGCCTCCAACACATTTTCAACCAAAAAGATCTTAACATGAGGCAACGTAGATGGGTTGAATTACTCACCGATTACGACTGCGAGATCAAATATCATCCGGGCAGAGCAAACGTGGTTGCTGATGCTCTCAGCCGTAAGGAACGAACAAAACCCCTTCGAGTCCGGGCACTCAGTATTACCATTTATAACGATCTCACCACCTAAATACATCTTGCCCAACTCGGAGCCCTGAAACCCGATAACTTCAAGAACGAGGCCTTGCGAGGCATGGATAAACAATTCGAGATCAGACCCAACGGGATTAGGTACTTTTCAAACCGAATCTGGTTGCCTAATTTCGGAAACCTTCGGGACTTGGTGATGGATGAGGCTCACAAGTCCAAATATTCTATCCACCCGGGGTCTGACAAAATGTACCACGGCATCAAGGAGTTTTATTGGTGGCCGAATATGAAAGCTGACATTGCTTTGTACGTCAGCAAATGCTTAACTTGTTCCAAGGTCAAGGCCGAGCATCAAAGACCTTCTGGATTGCTTCAACAACCTGAAATTCCTCAATGGAAATGGGAGCAAATTACCATGGATTTCATAACCAAACTACCTAAATCGGCGAGCGGTTGCGATACCATTTGGGTGATCATCGATCGTCTCACCAAATCGGCTCATTTCTTGGCAATCAGAGAAACCGACAAAATGGAACGCCTTACACAAATTTACATCAAGGAAATCGTTTGCCAACATGGTGTCCCTATCTCGATTATCTCTGACAGGGATGCCCGTTTCACATCTCGCTTCTGGCAATCACTCCAAAAATCACTGGGTACCCGTCTCGATATGAGTACCGCGTACCATCCTCAGACCGATGGCCAGAGCGAACGTACTATTCAGACACTGGAAGACATGCTACGAGCTTGCGTAGTTGATTCTGGTACAAATTGGGAAAGACACTTACCATTGTGCGAGTTCTCGTACAACAACAGCTATCACGCCAGTATTAAAACGGCACCCTTTGAGGCACTGTACGGTCGTAAGTGCCGATCACCTATCTGTTGGACTGAAGTGGGAGAGAGTCAACTCACTGGTCCTGAACTCATACATGAAACCACGGAGAAAATCGTTGAAATCCAAAACCGACTCAAAGCCGCGCGTGATCGTCAGAAAAGCTATGCTGACGTGAGACGCAAGCCACTCGAATTCCAAGTTGGGGATCGAGTACTCTTAAAAGTATCGCCTTGGAAAGGCGTAATCCGATTCGGCAAACGCGGAAAATTAAACCCCAGGTACATTGGACCTTTTGAAATCCTCGAGAAGATAGGTCCAGTGGCATATCGATTGCAGCTGCCCTCTGAACTCAGCAGCGTGCACCCTACTTTTCACATTTCTAACTTAAAGAAATGTTTGTCCGACGAGACACTTATTATACCCCTTGACGAGATTCGCATCGATGACAAACTACATTTCGTTGAGGAACCCGTCGAAATTATGGACCGTGAGGTCAAACAACTGAAACAAAGTCGTATTCCAATTGTCAAAGTCAGGTGGAATTCGCGGCGCGGTCCGGAATTCACTTGGGAACGGGAAGATCAAATACGACTCAAGTATCCTCACTTATTCACCGATTCTGCCCCTAACGCGACTTCGACTTAAATTTCGGGACGAAATTCTTTTAACAGGGGGAGAATGTAACAACCGGCAAATTAGGACTAGAATTAGTGCCTAATTCTTTGTTAATACATGTAATTAGCTCTGTGTTAGGCTAATTTATGTATCGAATTTTATATATTGTAGAATATATATATACGAAAATGCGATTTGGTTAAATCGTACGCAATTTAAATCGAATGTATTTCGATTCAAATAAATACGGACGTTGGTGACAAATTTTATTAAATAACATTGTTATGTCAAAAATATTATTATAATAATATTTTGTATTCATTTGTATCGTACAAACAAAACGTACACAAATTTAGACATTAAAACGCGCAAATTAAATAAACTAACTTACATTTTATAATTCAATATATAAATTGATTAGTAAAACATTTAAATAATATCGCGTAATAATTTGTATTTTAAAACGCACCATTAACATTTAAAATAATTATTTAACGTTTAAACGACGGAGCAAACGAACACCACACGGAACGCGGGACGAAGACTGAGAAAGTGGGGATAACCCCACCTCCACCTCCTCTTTTCTTTCATTTCATATCTTTCTTTTTCTCTTTCTCCTCCCTTTTCTCTCTAAAAGTTCACCACCACAAACCCATTAAAAACGCCAAATACTACTACTAAACGAGCTTGGATCACACGTCTCCTTTGGAATAAAAGCATCACCATCTCCCGATCTACAATCCTATCTTTCCGGAATTTCATTTCGGCAAATTGTAAGTTCCCGACAAAACCCGAAACTCTCCGTTTTTACTCATTTGTACGTTTTTATGGTTTATATATGCTTAAAATGTCCAAAAATGGGTTGGGTAAAAGATTTGGACCTAACGGAAGTTTTTCGACCGATTTTCCGGCCACCAAATTCCGATCAGACCGCTACGTCGCAGATACGCTGGGCTATCTGCGACGTAGCTCAAAACGTCGCATTAAGTGACCAACGTCGCACTTAGCGACGTCGCGACCTACGTCGCATAAAAATCCCGACGTCGCACTAGCGACGCAGCCCCTTACGTCGCATTAAATTGCGAAGGTCGCATCATGCGACGTACATGCCCACGTCGCACCCGACGTCGCACCCGACGTCGCACCCTACGTCGCATGCTACGTCGCACAAACCAGAACCTTGAAAACTCAGATTTTTACTAAGTGTCGGAACCAAGATTTTAACACCTGATTTCACCCAAATTCGGATCCAGATGCGTTTTTCGTCAAAGCAATATAGTAGAAATAAAAATTTTCCAAGCTGACCTGGCAGCTCGACCCCAGCCAGGGGCTCTGCCCCTTGGACCCCGCCAGGGGCTGCCGCCCCTTGGACCCCGCTACCAGGGGCGCTGCCCCCGGACCCCCGTCATTAAATGTTGTAAATACTTTTCACACTAAGTGTCGAACACTTACAAATAACGAAATCTGATTCAACGATACATATAATGTTAACACTTTGAATCATTATTACAAACCGTCACCAACGGGCCATATTGGTTTTCAAACTACAAACGGATTACTAAACAAACACTTGGACATAATGAGTTGTGTAAACAACTAGCCTAGATGGTCTTGCGAGACATCTACTTACTTGACATTACGTGTTTAGGCATTTGGAGGTTACGGGTTCGGAGAACCAACTGTTGACATTACTTACTCGTTTATTGATATAAACGTACTTGCAAAGGCTCAGGTGAGTCTTACGGCCCCACTTCTACTGTTTTAACTTATTGGGGGAGATACATGCTACTGATTTTTCTTGAACACAAGTACTAAACTGTTTACTATACCAAACGGAATTGCATGAGTTACTTACTATTTACTGAAGTCTCTCCATCATATATCGTTAGTTATGTACTTAAGCGCGAACAGTAGTTAATGGATCCATTAGGGAAATGACCCTCCCTGCCCGGGGTAGTAGCGCTACCACGTACCGATTTACACGTATAAACGGGTGACTATTATTTCGTTTACTTATGCTTGCTCAATTTCGAGCATGTCACGGGAGCAACTGAATATTTACGGGTTAAGCTTCGATTATGAGCCTCATGGCAACGGTATAACTTGATTACTTTACTTTTGCTGGATTCGCAAATACTTGATATACGCCTACGGGCACTACTGATGAAATCTTGTGTTCAAACTGATTATTTATTTACTGATAAACCTGTGAGATTCACCAACCTTTTGGTTGACCTTTTTAGCATGTATTCTCAGGTACACTTACGGAGTAGGATCACTCCAGGATTACTAGCTAGAGTCGCATGATTTCCAAACTGCATCTAACGGAGATTCTTTGGCATTATCTTTTGTAGCTATGATTATGTAATAGAATCTCCTGCCACTTACGCGGACTCTAGGCTTATATATTTTTGATGTAAAGAAAACTATATGTTTTCAAACGATTAAATTATGAAATGTAATTATTTTACAAAACGTCTCATTTAGAGGTCGTTTGCTGTATATCTTGCGCTTTGTATATTGATTAGTAACACCCAAAGTATGCTTCCGCAAACTGTCGAATTTGGGGGTGTTACAGTCCAGATCATTCTCAGTTGAGCATTTGCACAAACGTTTGATCCAAGACTTAACTCTTTTCTTGCGATTACTAGCCACTTTCTTCCAGAAGCGTATTTTATCCTTAACTCGGACAATCGTAGGCCTCTTTAGGATTCTCAATTCTAGCTCATGGTTCCTACATTTGAACACAAGCTCCCAATATTGACCATCCAATCTTTCAGCCTGATCTCGTACTCTTTCGTACTCCTCTATGTCGACCATGCCGAATTGGTGGTTTTCAATTTCTTCATCCACAAGTTCCACTATCGGAATTGTTTCGGTATCGACATATACATATTGTATCTGCTCGTCGATGGTTATGTCCTCATCTGATGAGTATTCACTTATGACAGGTTCTGCCATTTTTCCAGTTTCAATAGATCTATAGGTTACAAAGACATATTTCAGTATCCATAGTTATGTAGTCTCTATTATCAATCCATAATCCAAATCACAATGCACAGTAACATAAACCAATAATAATAAACCAAACACATAAGCCATATCATATAACTGATCATAGTTAGTTCACAAGTTTTTATACAAAACAGGATGGATCTATCCTAGATATCCATCGGTCCAAGGACTAATCAAAGCATGACGGGTCTGTCTACACACCGTCGATCCAAATGATATACAAAACATGACAGGTCTGTCTATACCCGTCGAACCAAAGTTCCAAGTCTAATACATAGTATATATACAATCCTAAGTAGGCACAACCCGCCCTACATAGGTCTAACGGAAATACGGTAGAAATGATCCCACGGCTGTCCTCAACACAGCCATCACCACACAAGCACCAACCACAAGCCCTGCAATCCTAACACGTCTCTCCAGTGCCCTCACACGAACACGTGCGGACTCAGCTATCTCCTGGGCAGTAAACACATGGTTCAACAGAAAGTGGTGACGCTCATGCATACCAGCCATGTCCCCATACAGACGGGAGACCTCATCCTGTACCTACCCAAGGTAAGAACTCCTGCTAGAAGAAATACAGAACAATGTATGCATAACAACGACTAATGTAGGGAGAGTCTGATCTATCGGCTCTCCAGTGGTAGGCAGTGGTGCTGGGGGTCGTGAAGACTCTCATGTCTCAAATGTGGAGGGAAAACCCTCTAGTGACCTCCAGTGCCTCAACATAGGAGTCATCCACTCTAGATGAGCAAACCTGGGTGCCCTCTGTGGAGACTCAACAGACTCGTCCGCCGGTGCTAACGGACCAGTAGGAAGATCTCGGACACACATCCTCGGTGTCCTCCTATACACAGGCCTGCGAGAAGTCTCAGCAGCCTGATGGTGAATACCTGTAGTAATAGGGGTAACCTCATGTGCTGTCGGTGGTGGCGCGGTGTAAGCGTCACTAGTGTCATCTGACATATCTCTCAAATGAACAGATGCCTCATCCTCTACAGTGATCGCTGGACCCTCAAAAGTAGCCTCGGTCGGCTCCTCATCCGAAGCATAAACATGGTAAAGTGATTGACTAGACATACTGTGACAAGGGAAATTGTGTGTGACGTGTCAGTCGTATGTTAGATGTATGCAACGTATGTTTGTATGAATGCATGAATGTTCTAGCCAAGGCTATAGTCTAGGTCTCTAAGGTTTTCAGTCACCTAAAGACTTCTAGTTCGCTATAACCAATGGCTCTGATACCAAGTCTGTCACACCCCCAAAATCGGTAATTTCGTTTATTAAATGTTTAGCGGAAGCACGTTATAATTAGCGGAAGCATCTTGTGTAAACAGTTTAACAGCGGGGGTGCTGACGTTACAATTGTGCATTCACTGTATCAGAGCATATGATCATACAGAACATAATATATAAAGGATGCCAATTTAAAATAGTTATTACAAAAGTAGTACGACTATGTAAGTCGTACAGTAGTAATAAAGTTTAAAACATTTAAGTTTTACAATACATATGTTAAGATAAGATTTCATGAGTATAACTGCAATGTCTGCAGTAATACAGAGGAAATCCTCAAAAGCTGTCCCAAAATATATGGCATCCTAAGTAGTCCAGGGTTGTCCATCCTGAATGCATGCGATTCTTTACTTACGTTGCTAATTTCCTGTAAAACATAGAAAGAAAGTCGTCAACAAATATGTTGAGTGAATTCACAGGTTTTGTATAAGTATGTGGTATGTTAAACCATTTATGTTTGTATTGTTGAAATGTTATTCAATAAATAAAAGTTTGCAGGTTTTGCAAAATATAAGTTTGTAGGGATAGTTACCCTAAAATATAGTTTTATGTGGGTTGTTACCCAAAATGTATGTCTGGTGGTTCACCAGTATATAAATATAACCAGTAAGTATACCGGTATAAAACAGTTGTAGGATACGTTCATCCTAAATAATATGTCGGAAATACTTAGACTATAATCCCCTGAAAGGTGAGCTAAACCTCGCAGGTTAAAGTAACGCGACATAACCCTATAACCAAACCACAACCAAAACTTATGTTTCTTGCCTGAAGGACAGTTAAGTATACGCTCCATCCACAGGAGGGTCGTCACGGCAATAGTACTATTCGTATACTCAGTGGCTAGAGTCACCTAGCTAATGGTTATAGTCTGCATGACATAAGGTCTTTCATGCACACATCTCAAGTCTGGTCCGTACTAGGATTTGTTGTCTAATTCCCAAAACAGTTGTGAAATGATATTTCATATAAACAGTTGTATAAAGCAATAAATCATTTATATAATTTGCTGCATGTGTTTGCATGCAGTTTCTATGTTTACACCCCTATATTTAAAAGCATAAAACATTTGTAAAGTAGGGGCTGTGAACTCACTGTGATTTGCTCGGTGTGAAAGCTAGCAGCCAAACAGATAATTGTCCAAGGTATGTTAACCTATATACAATAAACGTTTTAACATAAGTACACTTGATTTGTTTATTCGACTTATGTTAACAGTTTGTTTGTTTCGAAGAAATAGTTGATTTCTTAATAATATAAGTTGTTAACTTTATTAATGACATGGCGTTGAAATATTGTTATTATTTCTCTTGTCGTATCCTTGTTAAGCGTACAAACCAATATGTAATTGTCTATTTAACTGAAGGTCGTTTTGTTTCATTTATATATATATATATATTCTGTTTATAGTTGTACGGATGTTTCGAATGTTGTTCCAATATCATTGTGTACATATATTTGTTTTATATATGTATACGTATGTAAATATACTTGTGGTAAATTATTAAGTCGTACGTTTGTTAAACTTCTAATCTATTTGCATATATATGTAAATATATGATTATAAGTGTCATGTGTTTATATATTACCAATGTACATATATAAGTTGATACGTTGTTTACGTATAAGGATATAAGTTTTTATTTATAAAAACATTCATTTGTGAATATCATATATTCAATCTCGAGCTCTAGTTGATCATATGTACGTGTATATATATGAAGGTTCGTTACTTGTTATATATATACAAAATAATGTTTGTAAACGATATGATACGTCGTTACATTTTTAATTGTCGTTTTCATTTCCGTTTATAAAATAAATCTTGTTACTTCTTCAAAACAGTCGTGTATATTTGTTATCTAATTGTTAATGATTTTTGAATCGCATTGTGTCTAGATATATTTATCAAAGTTTATAACTTTTATTCATATCGTATCATTATAAAGTTTATCGTTTCAATACTCGTTGTGTTTTGTGGTTAACCCGAAAGTGTCGTTTTGTATATATATATATAATGTTAATGTTTTCAGATTTAGCTATGTTGCACCGTTTTGGCCATAACTCTCTCATACGGACTCGGATTTGGGCGATCAAGCTGGCGAAACGACCGCGACTCAGAGGGCTACAACAAGAAGTACGCGCCGTGTTCTTTAGTACGCGCCGCGTACTATTAATTTCGCAAAGAACGCACCGCATCCATAAGGACGCACCGTGTACAATTAATATTCACAGGGATTCTTTGTTTTATAGTTAGGACACGCAGCGTACAAAGAGTACGCACCGCGTGGATCATATTTTACAAAGGACACGCCGCGTATAACATGAACGCACCGCGTCGATCATGGATTAACAATGACGCGCCGCGTAGTCCTAGGACACGCCGCGTCCTCGTGTTTCAGTCAGACCGTAACACTTCAAAAACAGGTTTTAATCTTAGATTTCAACATACATTTCGAATGGTATGTGTGTTTATACGTCCTCGAGCATTAATATATCACATAGTATCACTTCTATAACAACTTTTACATATAGATTCATGATTTTAAGTTTTGGTTTTTGTAAACTATTTTAGTGTTCATCATCACAATCATCAATCTTCATATTATGGTGTTATATACACAGTTTATGATATATAAACATGTTAGAATACGAAATTTAAACAAAGAAATCAAAGAGTGGTGAGTTTCCTTACAAAGTGAAAATGGTGAGGATGATGATGAACGGATGATGATGATGAAGATGAGATTATGGTGATGTTGTTGCTTCTTCCTGGTTGTTGTTGCCTCTGTGATCTTTACTTAGTGAAAAAGGGAAGAAAGAAAAATGATAATGATAATGTATGTGTGTGTGTCGAGTGTTTCCAGAGAGAAAAGAGATCAACAGGAGGGAGTATGGTTTTAAAATAACCATGCCTCTGCATTATTGAAGTTAGGTGCCAACTTTTGGCACCTCAATTTCGAGTACGGGTATAATTTTAGCAATATAAAAATTAACAGTTTATATTTTTATTTTGTAGGTGTCATCCTGGTTCGTTATTTATAGTCAGAATAATGATGTTATCATTATTTTAAATAGTTGCACAATTTTGTACATTTTACTGCGCATGTCCAAATGAGCGCCAAATTTCAGTTAAATTATGATTTCATATTTTAAGGTAATGTTCTAAATACTTTACAACGTGTTAGAAAAATAACACTTTTCAGATTTGGACCTTTTATGTACGTTTTAGAATTGTTTATGTTCGTTTATAATACGTTTTATGTTAAACGTATATTTAGACCATTTTATCTATATGTTATAGATATATAAATACTCGTAATTAATACTTTCATTATTAATTATTTTTATGTCACGAACTTTTGTTATTTATTTTAGTCGGGTTCGTTCCGATATATTTGTACGTAACTTTTAATACTTACGTATTACGTATTACTTTTTGTTTAAAAGTACTGGGCTTGCTAGACTTACATCACATCAAAAAGTTTTGTTAAAACTTAACCAGGAAATTAGCGTAAGAATGCACATGCTTAAATGTTAATTAATACCTAATTTGGAGAGTTGTCACAAACAACAACAATACGGATCTGATCCAAATCCGTACTTCCATCAACAACCATTCTTTAACTATTTGTTGTGTGAATTGTTGTGATGAATATAATAAATTAAAGTTTGCGATTTAGTCCTAAAAACTTAAAAATACAACTAACAAATAATTAAACTACTCGTCATCCTCGTCGACTTCATCTTCGGCTTCGTAGAACTCCTGAAACTCTTTCCGAATCATTTTCTTCATTCTCCTAATTGCCGCAAGGTCTTCTGGATCCGTGATATTCGAGGTGTTGAGTGTAAAAAATTGAACACCTTGCATAGCGGTTCGAAGTTTTTCTTGACGGGTGAACGTCTCAACGGCTAGTTTCCTTGCGGCTAACATTTCTTGCTTGTAGTTGGCCATATTCTCCATCATCTCATCCATCTTTGAGTTCGGGGTGGATGTTCGTGATGTGTCGCCGCGTCGGAAGAACCGAAACTTCTAGCCGCTTTCCGGGCTTTGTTTCGGCCCATGGGCCGTGGAAGCGGATCGGGTCCAAAATGGTTGGGAGTGAAGTATGGTTGTCGGCAAAGAGATCAACCGAATCAATAAAAAAATCATCTTCCTCGTCGTGTAAACTGGTTCTACCAATTGGCAGAGTGAAGTATGGTTGTCGGTGAATTGTTGTGATGAAAGTGTTAATGTATGTGTATATATATAGTTATAGTATAGAGTATTTAAAATAAAAATAAAAATTCCAACTGTTGGAGGCCCAAACGGTAACAAAAATTTTTTTTACATACTAGCCGTTAGTTACATTAAAAAAAGTTTTTTTTTTGTTTTGATTAAATGGACGAAGAAAAAGGGAAAAGAAAATGAAAAGGCAAGTGGGCCCCACCTGCACCCCCGTTCTTCCCCGCACCACGCCTGCCCGAGAACGCCCACTCCGGGCGTTCTCGCTGGCCACCACGCCCCGTTTTTATTGCGTTGCCAATGGTCTAAGAACATAGTTCGCAAAGATTGTAACACATATCATCAGGTTATATAGCATACATTGATACTTTAAGGGGTAAGTTGCTTACCTCGGAACAAATTAGTAGGTTACGTGACCGACAAAATGTATTTACCCTTGTTCTTGTCTTATATTGAATATGATGAGATGATGATGATGATGATAAGTGATGCGGCTATAGTGTTATAGATATTATAACGACGATGTTGCTAACTTGTTAATATTTTTATTATTTTTTTAATAATATATGGAAATTAAGAAAGTAGAATGGTAATGGTAATTATAATAATAAACAACCACATATAATATTTCAGGTGTTCAAAATATTTCCACGTAGGGAAATTAATTAATTCGAAATTGACACGTAATTATTTTGACCGGCACTTCCGGTAACCGATTACCAAATTACCGATCGCGATACAAAAATAACCAGTTGAATTCATACATGTGTAGTTTTAAGGGTTGATTGCTGATCTTAGGACAACATAAAGGCTTATGATGCCGACAAAATGTATTTACCCTAAAAAGTAAGGAGAAATTTGAAACGGACCTAAAAACATAACGGACCATACATAAAGCCCAAAATAATAATAAAAAGGGAAATTAATAAAAATGCCACTTTTTTGGAACGTATTTTTCGTTTTGCCACTTCTAAAAAAAATTACCGATTTGCCCTACCCGATCGCAGGTCGCATCATGCGACCTTCGACCCGACCAATGCGACCCGCGACCAAAGTGGTTACCGAGTAAAAGACAAGCCAATCCGCAACATGACTCGTTCACCGATCGCAGGTCGCATTGCGACCTGCGACCCTATCACGGCGACCTGCGACCGGTTTACGATGAACGAGTAACGATTAACGATGAGCGAGTTACTAGTCGCAACTGATGTTCACTAGTCATAACTCTTGTTCACTGGTCGTAAGTCTTGGTCACTAGTCGTAAGTCTTGGTCACTAGTCGTAAATTACCATTTTCGGATTTTTCAAAATAAGATTTTTTAGATTTTTCAGATAAGCTTTTATGACATTTTAAAGATTTTCTGGATTTTTTGTATTTTTTGGATAACGATCTGCATAACTTATTATCTTTTTGAGATAAGATATCTTATCTTTTTGGATGAGATTTTCCTTGATTTCCATGATTTCCATGATTTCCTTATCTGTTTATTTATAAATAGTGTAACTGTAAGATACAATTATCAACACTTCACATTCTCACCACATTCTCAACTTTTTCATATATCTTCGTCATTAGTTTTCTGAAAATGGTTTTGAATGAACATTTTTGGTATTTTCGGTCTCCAAATGAAGAACCATCAACTGAAAAAATATACGCAGAAGTACCCTGGATGTTTAGTGTTGCTTTCCGTCACGCCGGACATTTTCAGGGCGCTTACAGAATGTACACTCAAGGTTTGTTGACGTTTATTGACTGCGTTGAGGCCGATGAATTTTCAACTAAACTTTTGGAAACGGCTTTGAACGAGCTCGGTTACTTGCCTCCACCGAAGTGGTATTTTTACTCTAAAGAGCATGAAAAAGACCTAGATAATGGTTTACAATTGATAACAGATGATGTCGAGCAACTCAAGCAGATTACTGCCTATGCCAAAATACATAGAGAAATTGAGGTGTATGTTACACGCAACGATCTGTCACATTTCTCGAATTCTGATCCAACAATGCCGTTTGCAATGTCTAAGGTTATTACCGGCTCTTCTGCCGCTAGGCATTTATTCGATTAGTTATTGGTTAAATCTTGTAATTCGTATCTTTCTTTCAATAAATTGGATAGTTGGCCAATTATGTACGTTGTGTTGTTAATGTAATTTTATGATTTTTAATCCTTATGTAATGATAGGTTTAGTAATGTTCAAACAAAGTAAGTTAATCAAATACACCACAATAATGCAAACATAGATAACATTGCTAACAAGCACATAACATAGTTTTTTCATCACAACAATTCCAAATGTGACTCAAGGTTGACTCAAATGTACACTCGGATAAGTTTGAGTCGCCTGGGATGGCTCTCCTTCATCCTCCTCGAACTGGCTTTCGTTGATTTTGTGGACGTCTGCTGCAAGTCAGATAATGACGATTGTATTAATAATACAATGTAAATTTTATGTGTTAATATGAATAAATTTAATAACTTACTTTCTTCGATCTTGATTTGGATCTTGATATGGACCTTGAGTTTGATTTTGCGATGGTTCTTGATCGGGTTGGCTCATTGGTTCTATCGTAAGGAGCCGTACAATTAACTCGACTATGACCGCGTTCCTTGCACCGACTACATTGATTTTTGTATTCCCGTTTCTCCTCTCCTTTCGAAGGAATACGAGCACGGCCAGGTGGGCGGCCAGATTACCTCTTCACAAGTACCGGCGGTAAGCAAATCTGCAGATTACCCAGATCTACCCATTCTGAAGGATGAGGTGTTGGATTTATAGCCTCCCTGTAGGCTGCCCGATATGTTTCCGTGGTGAAATATCTCTCCGCAAAGCAGCTCACATTGTCCATTTTAAAGTGACGTGTCACTGCCGCTACGTGTCCACAAGGTAAACCAGACAGTTGCCATCGTTTACAAGTGCATGTTCTTGCTTCCAAGTTGATTGTTCCATTCTTTTACCGATCCACCACCTCACATATCATGTTTGTGGATGGGTTGACCTTCCAGCTGAGTGATTTGCCAACCCTCTTACCAATTTTGTGTTCGGCATATGGCGTGACAGGTGTTTTAACGGCCGTGGCAGTGTTTCGATGTTTGAAATACCATTGTTGTACTGAAGATCTAAAAAACTCCAATAACATTGTCACCGAGAGTTTTCTTGCATGCTTGGTCATGGCGTTAATGGACTCTGTGTAACGCCCCTCATTTAATACAATAATATAATATTAAGTTTGGCGGAAGCGACTACTCGAAATACATATTTTATTAAAACCTGCTTAAAATTTTTCGCAAACCTTTATACAACATGTTTAACTACTAAAACAAACATAGTTAACTTGTTTACAAACCGGGGGCATTATATACTATAAAACATTATTTATTACAAACTGGATCAGAGTTGCAAGTTCAAACATTCCCAGCATCAAAACATCCTTCCTGACTACCCACATAATATACATCACCTGCAGGAAGTAAATTGAGGGATTAGCACGAAGCTAAGTGAATGAATAATCAACCACAATTCAGTTTAGCTAGCAATTTGTTCTCAACCAATAATGTAACAAATATCGTCAAGAGGAACGGTGGTTCCTAAGGACCCTGTTCCGGGTGGCCCCATCAGAACACTTACATCAACTGTAGGCCAAAACAGTGATTAACCGCTAACTAAATGCTAATCTTCATCAACACATGTACGCAACCCTATGTTGACCAACATTAGCAATCAAGTCCAACTGACAATCTAGTTGACCTCTGGATTTATCAATCAAGCTCACAGGCTAATCAAACTATCAATCATATGGCATATCATTTCAAAGTTAACATACTATCAATAGTAATCCTATAATTACTTATTGAAATCAAACTGACACAACCAAATCAAACTGTGAGTTTCAAATCCACTCACCTGATTATCTCGTTTCACTTACTCAGCAATCTTATCTCGCTGAGTCCTTTGAGGATCGGACCAGAAGAGAGGATGTTACAACTCTCCCCCCTTAAGAAGATTTCGCCCCCGAAATCTCATCACGATCAAACAATCCAGGACATCTGGATTTCATACTATCCTCAGTTTCCCACATTAGGTTTTCACCTAAACTATGTCTCCATTTCACTAACACCATGGGAATATGTTTCTTCCTAAGTTTGGTCACTTTTCGGTCAAGAAGTTCAACTGGTTCTTCTACTAACTTCTGACTCTGATCAATTTTCAAATCTTTCAAAGGAAGAATCTGAGACTGGTCTTCAACGTTACATTTCCTCAAATAACAAATGTTAAACGTGTCATGAATACCAGCAAGCTCTGGAGGAAGATCCAATGTAACAGACTGATCATTAACAATCTGACGAATTCTAAACGGGCCAATAAACCGAGGAGCCAATTTGCCACGTTTCCCAAATCGAATTACCCCTTTCCAAGGCGAAACCTTCAAATAAACAAGTTCACCTTCAACAAAAGTAACAGGTCGACGCTTAGGATCTGCATATTGTTTCTGTCTATCACGTGCAGCTTTCAACTTTTCACGAGCCACTGCCACTTTATCAGCTGTTATTTGTACAATATCTGGACCTGCAAACTGTTTCTCCCAAGCTTCTAACCAACAAGTTGGAGTTCTACAACGGCGACCATAAAGCATTTCATATGGAGGCATGCCAATACTAGAATGATATGAGTTATTATAAGCAAACTCAACCAATGGCAAATGAGAATCCCAAGAACCACCATACTCCAGAATACAAGCTCTTAACATATCCTCCAATGTCTGAATCGTACGTTCTGACTGACCATCTGTTTGAGGATGATAAGCTGTACTGAGGTTCACTCTGGTGCCCAACTCATGCTGTAAACTTTGCTAAAAATGAGATACAAACCTCGGATCTCTATCAGATACAATCGATAATGGAATACCATGCCGAGTAACAATCTCATTCATATACAACTGTGCAAGCTTACTCAGAGATGCAGTTTCACTAGTAGCGAGAAAATGAGCACTCTTGGTCAATCGATCAACAATAACCCAAACCATATCATTTCCTCGGACAGTTCGAGGTAACTTGGTAACAAAATCCATAGTCAAATGTTCCCACTTCCATTCAGGAATCTCAAGCTGTTTCAATGATCCATACGGCTTCTGGTGTTCAGCTTTAACTTGAGAACAAATATGACAAGAACTAACAAACCTTGCTACATCCATCTTCATTGTAGGCCACCAATACAAAGGTTTCAAGTCATTATACATTTTCGTACTTCCAGGATGTACAGACAATCTGGACTTATGGGCTTCATTCAGAATAACATCCCGAAGACCACCAAACAAAGGAATCCAAACACGAGACTGAAAGGTTTTTAATCCTCTCGAATCCTCCAATAACAATTCCTTTCGATTCAACATAATTTCAGATTTTAAATTATGATTCAACAAAGCCTCCAACTGTGCAGCTTTTATCTGAGCCATCAAATCAGAAGAAACTTCTAAACGCATAAAATAAACTCGATCAGAAGTTACCTTACGGCTTAAAGCATCAGCAACTACATTGGCTTTTCCTGGATGGTATTTAATCTCACAATCATAATCTTTGATTAATTCTAACCATCGTCTCTGCCGCATATTCAACTCTTGCTGTGAAAATATATACTGAAGACTCTTGTGATCTGTACAAATAACACATTTGGTACCATACAAGTAATGTCTCCATATCTTCAAAGCAAACACAACCGCTGCAAGCTCTAAATCATGGGTAGGGTAATTTCTTTCATGAGGTTTGAGCTGACGAGAAGCATAAGCAATCACACGATCTCGTTGCATTAAAACACAACCCAAACCAGCAATCGATGCATCACAATAAACAATAAAATCCTCGGACCCATCTGGCAATGCTAACACAGGAGCCTGACATAACAACTGTTTCAGTGTCTGAAAAGCTGTTTCCTGTTTTTCAGTCCACACAAAATTTTCATCCTTACGGGTCAATTTAGTCAACGAACCGGCAATTTTAGAAAAATCTTTAATAAACTTCCGGTAATAACCCGCCAAACCAAGAAAACTCTTTATTTCAGAAGCAGATTTTGGAGCTTTCCAATTCATTACAGCTTCAATCTTTGAAGGATCAACTTTAACACCATCATTACAAATAATATGACCCAAAAACTGTACTTCCCGAATCCAAAATTCACATTTAGAAAACTTTGCATACAATTGTTCTCTCTTTAAGGTTTCCAATACTAACCTCAAATGCATTTCATGTTCTGATTCGGATTTAGAATATACCAAAATGTCATCGATAAATACAATCACAAATTTATCAAGAAAAGGTCGACAAACACGGTTCATCAAATCCATAAAAACTGCTGGAGCATTCGTTAATCCAAAAGGCATAACCAGGAATTCAAAATGACCATACCTGGTTCGAAATGCAGTTTTAGGAATATCACAATCACGAACACGAACTTGATGATAACCTGACCTCAAATCAATCTTTGAATAAAACGAAGATCCCTGCAACTGATCAAACAAATCATCTATGCGAGGCAGAGGATATTTATTCTTTACTGTCCGTTTATTCAATTCCCTATAATCAATGCACATTCTAAAAGACCCATCTTTCTTTTTCACAAACAGAACTGGTGCACCCCAGGGAGAAGAACTAGGTCTAATAAACCCTTTATCCAACAACTCCTGTATCTGATTCATCATTTCACGTATCTCAGACGGAGCTAATCTGTAAGGGGCTTTGGCTATAGGTGAAGAGCCAGGAACAAGATCAATCTGATATTCAACTTCCCTAACCGGTGGTAAATCAGGTAATTCATCAGGGAATACTTCCGGATACTCAGAAACAACCGGCACATCAGAAAGAGACTTCTTTTCTAACTTAGCGTCTATCACATAAGCTAGATACGATTCACAACCTTTGGACAAAGATTTCCTAGCTTTCATCATACTAATCAAAGGTATACAAACATTATCCCTTTCTCCTCGAGCCACGACATATGACTCTTCAGAGATTGGAATTCTAATCAGCTTATTATGGCAATCTATACTTGCTCTACACTGACTTAACCAATCCATACCAATAATCACATCAAAACTAGCAATTGGCATCAACAGAAAGGAAATTGGGAAAGTCTGGCCATCTATCATAATACTAGCTCCAATTACCGAGGTGGTAACAGGAACTGACTTGCCACTAGCTATTTTTACTTCAACAGGGTTTGTAATCACAGTAGGCATCATTTTCAACTTATCACAGAAACACGCAGATACAAAAGAACAATTTGCACCTGAATCAAACAAAACACGTGTTGGTACAGAGTTTACAAGAAAAGTACCAGTGATCACGTCATCTGTATGGACAGCTTCATCCACTGTCATTTGAAAAGCCCTACTAACTGCAGATGGCGGAGTCTTCCGCTTCTGACCGGAAGATGACGAACTAACAACCGACCTAGAACCCTGTCTCTTAGCCTCAGAACACTGATTTGCACGATGACCTTCCTTATGACAATTCCAACACACATAAATAGGAAAAACACAATATTTGGCTTCATACCCAATCACACCACATTTCACACATCTAGTGGTTTGCACAGTACACGGCCCAAAATGTCTAGCTCTACACTTAATACACCAATTGGGACGATCAGAAGTACCACCACAACTTTCTTGTTTCTTACCCTGCTGATTTCCTTGCCACCGCTGCTTACCTTTACCAGAAGATTCACTCCTAGATTTTTGAGAAACCATTTCTTTATTTGGCGCCTCTTGAGGTCTCAAATCACTGTCAACTGACCGAGCTAACATAAAAGCTTGGGAAAGAGATCCAGCTAACCTCACTGAAGTTCGATAATGATTAGGTAAAGTACCAACAAACTGATCTATTTGAGTTCTCTCATCAGGAACCCACTGCTGAACAAACCTGAGTTTCTCTGTAAAAAACTTCATTATGAAAATCAGGCCATCGGATAGATGCTTTCTGAAAAGGAGATAACACAGAAGTAATCGAATCCCACCAATTCATAACTGCTCCTTTTAAAAGTTGAGTTGCATAGGGAACTTTTAACTCTTCTTCACATTGGCAAACTTCAAATTTCTTTTCAATGTCCCTCAACCAATCTAGAGTTACCGAAGGATTTGTACTACCAGAATACACAGACGGATTACTGCTCATAAAGGTTTTAAATGAACACACCTTTTGTTTTGGCGGTGAAATCGTACTAAACACATGATGAGAAGATTCAGCCTCTTTTTGTTGTTTATACATTCTAAGTGCTTGGTTTTCCTCTTCCAATTGAAGGAGATACTCGTCTCTTTCTAACTCCTCTCTAGCATGGAAAGAAGTACCAGTATGCTCAGCCCGATTGTCATGAGTTTCAACAGTAACTTCCGGCCTTGAGACATTATTAGGGTTAAAAGGTGGTTGCTCGTTATCCGCCATGTCTGTAAACACAACAACAGCTCACAAATCGTTAATCGTTAGCACCTATCATACTAACAATCTCACATTCAGTACATAATCCCATTCTCAAGAATGTTTGACACAACACAATCAAAGTTTAGGATTGAACATACAATCATATTCAATTGCCCAAACTATTGCTCTGCTATCAACTTGTAACGCCCCTCATTTAATACAACAATATAATATTAAGTTTGGCGGAAGCGACTACTCGAAATACATATTTTTATTAAAACCTGCTTGAAATTTTTCGCAAACCTTTATACAACATGTTTAACTACTAAAACAAACATAGTTAACTTGTTTACAAACCCGGGGCATTATATACTATAAAACATTATTTATTACAAACTGGATCAGAGTTGCAAGTTCAAACATTCCCAGCATCAAAACATCCTTCCTGACTACCCACATAATATACATCACCTGCAGGAAGTAAATTGAGGGATTAGCACGAAGCTAAGTGAATGAATAATCAACCACAATTCAGTTTAGCTAGCAATTTGTTCTCAACCAATAATGTAACAAATATCGTCAAGAGGAACGGTGGTTCCTAAGGACCCTGTTCCGGGTGGCCCCATCAGAACACTTACATCAACTGTAGGCCAAAACAGTGATTAACCGCTAACTAAATGCTAATCTTCATCAACACATGTACGCAACCCTATGTTGACCAACATTAGCAATCAAGTCCAACTGACAATCTAGTTGACCTCTGGATTTATCAATCAAGCTCACAGGCTAATCAAACTACCAATCATATGGCATATCATTTCAAAGTTAACATACTATCAATAGTAATCCTATAATTACTGATTGAAATCAAACTGACACAACCAAATCAAACTGTGAGTTTCAAATCCACTCACCTGATTATCTCGTTTAACTTACTCATCAATCTTATCTCGCTGAGTCCTTTGAGGATCGGACCAGAAGAGAGGATGTTACACTCTGCACTATTAGTTGTGAGGTAAGCATATCGTGTCTTTGTTGAATGATGCCTTGACCATCTTTCTTTCCCCACCTCTCTAAGAACATTAGCTGAAGTTGGTATATGTCTAGAAATGACATCAAAATGTTCATCGAAATTCGACTTTCGGTAATTCTTACACATTTTCCAGTAATGCCATTCAAAGTGCTTGACTTTTGCAGATTTGCTTTTCAGGTTCATCAAGAAATGACGACTACAGAGGGCATGAAATGCCTCTGGAAATACATCTGAAATACCGGCTGCAATTGATGGAGCCCTATCAGAGATGAATGTGAGGTTGTCAATCCCACCAGCAGATTCAAGTGCGTCACGTAAGTTTCCCAAGAACCAGGTCCACACGTCGGTCGTCTCTCCCGCACCAATGCCATAAGCCAGTGGCAAGATGCCATTATTACCGTCCATCGCCACAGCAATTAAGTTAGTACCCAAGTACCCACCCTTCAAATGTGCCCCATCTACGATTATTATTGGGCGTGTATGGTTGACAAATGAACGTATCTGCAAATTCAGAAAAAAAATATATGTAAATTATATAATAATGTACGTATGTCTTTGACTAATAATAATTACTTACAGCTGCTCCGATGGACATGTAACACATTACAAATTTATCCTCATTGTCTGTACGGAGATTCGTAGTGCTCTCCGGGTTATGTAGTTTTAGGTTGTGCAGGTAAATGGGAAGCTTCTAAAACGATTCAGCAGGACTACCTCTCAACAGCTCTATAGCATAACACTTTGCTTTCCATGCTTGGTTGTATGTAAGGCTAATTTTAAAGCGTTCAGTCATATCAAGTTTGATCTCTTTGCCTCTGTATACACGACCTTCCAATGTCATCGCCTCCTTCAATAGGTTACCAAGCACTTTCTTGGTTGCATGACGACTATTTGCCAAGATTTTAGTGCGAGAACATGTGTGAGCGTCACGTAACTTCCTTACTTGGAAGTTGTCACAATATTGGATACCGCTGCGCTTATCTTCCAATCACAATCAGGCAAAATACATTTTGATGTGTACCTCTTTTTGTCTGACTTTATTGGTTTAATCTGAAAACCCTCTTCTAGACTTGGTCTGCAATTGAAGTAGAAATTCCTCTTTACTTACGAATGTTTGGCCCTCTGGAATTCGACAAGATTTCTCATACATTGTAACTGGTCGTTTAGGAACTTCTTTTTCTTCCTCTCCTAACGGCGTTGGTATATTCCTGAATATATCAGGTTCGGCTGATTTTACTGGTATGGGTTTGTCGTACATATCTCTTGGATCAGGCCCATCCTCCTCATCATCCTCATCATCTTCAACAATGTGATTACAAAATGGATGGTCATGATCCTTTGGTGGATTGACATTTTCCTCATCATAATGATCATAATCATGAGGATGTGGGTCTGGATCTGGCTCCTCCACATAGTAATTTGAATGAGATTGATCATATAGAACATCCGAATCAAATTTAGAATTATCTTGGGTCTCTTCAACTACCCTAAATGAAGGGTTCATCGGGTGTTCTGTTGGATGGAAAACTGTATTTTGTGGAGGAGCATGATAATGAAATTGATATTGTGGTTGATAAGGAAACGGAAATTGTTGAACGGGCTATTGAAATGAATGATATTGAGGTTGTTGAAAGGGTTGTTGAAATGACTGATATTGTGGTTGTTGAAAGGGTTGTTGAAATGACTGATATTAAGCTTGTTGGTAATATTCAGTACTCTGTTGTTAGTGAAACTATGGTTGAAAACCATAACTACTACTACTAGGTTGATTGCTACCCTTACCAGAAACATTTCGTGCAATATCAACAATGTAAATTTCTATCGGAGCATTGTTAATTGCATGGCACAGAAAATCACCAAAATCATCATTTATATCAACAACATATTGACCGAGCTTATATTTTAGACAAACCGGCGAATCAAGTGGTAGACCTAACTTTTTTAAAACGTTTTTCAACAGAACTTTGCACGTCATGGGCTTTTCTGGTGCCACTGGAAGTTTTAACGGCACTCTACTACATTCTATTAGCAAATACATTGGTATGTTGTTAACATATTCAAAACGAACCCCATAACAGATAAAAAGTTTAAACTTATCCATCACAAAACGCAACACTAACTGAGTGGGTGAAAAATGTTACCTGGAGAATGATATGTTAAACGGATGATGAGAGGAGTGCAGAATTTGTGAGTGATTTCGGAGATGGATGTTAAAATGGAAATTATTGGAACTACAAGAATATGATATTGTTAAAAAGGAAGTTATCCAGATTGTTATCCAAAAAGTACAAAAAATCTAGAAAATCTTAAATATGTCAGAAAATCTTATCTAAAAAATCTTATCCAAAAACATATTTGGAAATCAAGGAAAATCTTATCCAAAAAGATAAGATATCTTATCTCAAAGATAATAAGTTATCCAGATCGTTATCCAAAAAGTACAAAAAATCCAGAAAATCTTAAAAATGTCATAAAAGCTTATCTGAAAAATCTAAAAAATCTTATTTTAAAAAATCTGAAAATGGTTATTTACGACTAGTGACCAAGACTTACGAATAGTGAACAAGAGTTACGACTAGTGAACATGAGTTGCGACTAGTTACTCGTTAATCGTTAATCGTTAATCGTTCATCGTTAATCGTTACTCGTTCATCGTAAACGGGTCGCAGGTCGCCGTGATAGGGTCGCAGGTCGCATGATGCGACCTGCGATCGGTGAACGGGTCGTGTTGTGGCTTGACTTGTCTTTTACTCGATAACCACTTTGGTCGCGGGTCGCATTGGTCGGGTCGCAGGTCGCATGATGCGACCTGCGATCGGGTAGGGCAAATCGGTAAATTTTTTTTAGAAGTGGCAAAACGAAAAATACGTTCCAAAAAAGTAGCATTTTGATTAATTTCCCAAATAAAAACACAAAATGGCCCATAACTTACTATAGAAGACATTTTTGGGCTTCGAATATGGGTAAACTGCCTATGGCCTTTTTCGAAGGGGTGGGTCTCGTCCCAAGATTTAATTCGGCAGCTCATGGGTCTCGTCCCAAAGTTACGGCCTTTTTTGTGAAGCCCCTTTAGTGACACGGTCGTGAGCTTCCATAAACATAAGGGCCCGATCTTCAACACTTCAGCCTACATCAGCTAAGTAAATATATCAAGAAAAGTATCGTATCTACTTTCTATTCTTATGAGCATCGCATGAAAACTTGAGTGTAGGATAAAGTGTTCAAGTATATTAGTTAAAATAAATAGTAGCTTCCGGATAAGGAAACCTGAATCATAGCAGCCCATTAGTCAAATGCAAACTTGTTTGGGGAGTTAATTTAATTTGGTGAAGATGGGAAAGGGAGTTCGTGGAAGTTATTGCACTCCCTTTATTTTATTAAATTTTAACCTATAGTTGGCATATGGGATAAGTGGATAACTTAAGGATGGAGCTTTAACCCTTTCAAAATTTCGAGTTAGTGTTGGTATATATTTATTACTTCGTAGTTTAGAAATGTTTACAATATGTTAAGGTAGCTAAGATAGTTAGGGTTTTATTATATAAGTATAATAGAGTAATTGGTAATTCTACTATTATCAGTTTTCTTTAAATTTTATAGTTTTTTTTAATATCTCATATAAATTACATACAAGTATATGATAATAAATATCTAAATACTTGGTGGATTTTTAGTTAACGTAAATGCATAGGTATGCATGTCAATACCCTTATTGATGTAATATCACTAATCAAGAAAAAAGTTCACTTAATTTGTATGTAGCATAATAAAATTAATGTTCTATGCTAACGCATTTTTTTACGTCAAATGACTTTGTCCCTCTAAATAATTCGGTCAAGCTCCGTCACTGGGATAACCGACACAAGGAACCACGCAGTAACCAAAATTATGAATGAAAGACAGATGAGATTAAAAGTATTCTCGATCCAATGGTTCAGATTGAAAGTCAACGGAAAAAGCGGTTACGCGACCCAACTACAATATATATAGAATTATTTTTTTTAGTTACAAGTCTGATTTAATGATAATTTTAATAATAATAATAATAATAATAATAATAATAATAATAATAATAATAATAATAATAATAATAATAATTATTATTATTATTATTATTATTATTTTTATTGTTGTTGTTATTTATTATTATTAGTATAGTATCTTTTGAGCTAAATTTCAGTTCATGTCCCCAACATTTTTTTATTGGGAATATGTTAGATAAATGTCAATTTTACCTTTATAATTAAAGTAAGTTTGACTGAATTTATTTAAGAAATTAATGATTTAGAGTAACAAATGAGAGTAATATGGAAGTTTAATAATTTTTAATAGTTATTTTGTATAATTGGATAATTATTTTGAAACGTATATAAATAATAATGTGAACATTTATTTTAAGATGTAGGAAGTTATAAAGATAGAGTGTGGTTCAAATGAGAATGAGATTTTTTGTGAGAATGGAGGAACAACCAGAACGCACCACGTGTCACAAAACCCACTTTTCCCCACGTTTTTTAAACTTAAATATCTCCCAAACGGTAATTCGAAGAATCATAAAAATTGCACCATAAAAATCAACATTTTTTTATTCGATTTGCCATCTCACAAGGTATACTTTTGACGAATTGTACAAAATTAGTAACACATGTGTTACTAGCTGGTATCACATGTGTTACTCGCTGGTATCACATGTGTTACTATCATGTGTTACCAGCCTGTATAACATGTGTTAAAAGCTTGTAACATATGTGTTACGCCGGTTACACATGTGTTACCAGCTTCTAACACATGTGTTACTCGTTTTCAAAACTCACCAAAAAACGACAAAAAAAAAGTTCGTCAAAAGTATACCTTGTGTTAAATCTAATCGAAGAGAATAAAACCCTGATTTTTATGGTGCAATTTTTGTAATTTTTCGACTCACCGTTTGGTAGATATTTAATTTTTAAAAACGTAGGGGAAAGTAAGTTTAGTGACACGTGACACATTCCTATTAATTCCCTCACTCTCACACAAAGTTGTTGTACGCATTTGAACCTTACTCTATAAAGATAATAGAACATATATTCAAGTTAATAGACACATGTTTAAGATTCATTTCGAGCAGTTATTGTTTAGTACAACAATTTGATGTTTTATTTATTGATTTGTTGATTATTTGTTTGTTAGGTTCATAGTGATTATTTAAGGTTGCTCATTTATGTCTTTGGCTGCTATACACTTTGTGATACATGGTGTCAAGCTTTCAATTCAATTTGTTCTTTTATTTATCACAGGACAACGTAGATAAGCATAAAATAATGGGAGTAATTTTGATCTACGAAAATTACAATTTGCTTGAATGGAGTTCTCCCAATGGTGATTTCGGTTGTTCGTCACTTCAAATCGACCAAAGAGACTCCATTGGCATGCCCCCGTCTCTTTGGCTAGTCAGTTTTGTCCGTCACAAATGCGACGGCTCGTCACTTTTTTCTTTTTCTTTTTTGTTTGTGTGTATAATTAAAGGTAAATTATTAAAAGTGAGCTCAAAAATTAAAGTGACGGAGTCACTGATAGTAGGGGTTCGTCAGTTTCAGTAAGTTTTGTAAAAAAGCTTATGTGGCGCAGACGTGGCACATCGGTTTTTGTCAGTTTCTGTCACTGTTGGGAATGGTCTAATAAGATGCATGAATTTTGGATACAATTATCTACCTAAATGTTGTATATAGTAATTAGGGTTTAAGTCAACGATCGCCAACGTACTTTCCTTTTTGTTCCGACATCACCAATCAACCGGTTTTATTACCATGATCACCAACGAACTTTCAAAAAATGAATTTCTTTGTAATTTTTATTGGCGATCTTAACTCCGTATAAAAAGTATGTCGGCGATCTCCAACCCGTAGGTAAAAGTAGATTGGTGACTTCGACACAAAATTTGAAAGTTCGTTGGTGATCATGGTAATAAAACCGGTTGATTGGTGATCTTGGAACAAAAAGGAGAGTACGTTGGCGATCGTTGACTTAAACCCTAGTAATTATTACGGAGTATTATTTTTTGAAAAGCAGTCCTTATTCACAAATTAAGTAAAACGTGTGACTAAAGTGGTAAAGTAAAATAAATAAAATGAAAAATAAAAAGAAAAAAGAAAATAAAAAAAGTTGGTGCGGTGAAAAATAGAGAGGTTTTAGGCAAATACTTTTGAAAGTTGAAACCACAATCTTCTTGCAAATACATTTTCAAAATACAAATGTATATTGTCAATATGCGTGAGCAGCTAGCTTACTCGCCCGCAATTGCCGCACTGCTCATTGAATGATATTAATATGCGTGAGCAGCTAGCTTACACGCCCGCAATTGCCGCATTGCTCATTGAATGATATTAATCAAATTCATCTAGCTTGTTCTTCTACTGTTTTATAGTAGGATACCCGCGCTTTGCGGCGGGATATTATGCATAAAAAATCGACAAAACAGTGGGATTAAAAAATAAGGTTACAATAAAGTTGATGGGAAACAAACTAAATATGTGTTGGGAACAAAATGGAAACAATTTGCGATCAATATTAATATATGTTACGCATTATGTAAAATTTTCCGGCTCACCCAATATGAAATGTAAACTATGGGTAGCTTGAACTGTTTATTAGGCTCCACTAATATCTTTTTAGTAAATCTTGTTATTTATCTAAAGAGTATCACGTAAAATTGTCAATGTGAAAATATAGATTCCGGAAACTACACACCAACTTTTGAATTTTTCTTGAACTTTAGCTTTTTTGATCGAAAAACTAAAATTCTAGAATATGTGAATTGATTACATAAAACCAAAATTAAACTTATAAATAAATGTTAGAAATTTATAGATGCTCAAAAGAATAAAGTTAAGGGTTCGTTTATTATTTTTTAAAAGCTTAAAAACGTACAAAATTGGGGGAAAATTGAAATTGAAGGCTTTAAAGGTGAAATTTGTCTATGAAAAGTGGACAAACCGCCTTCGGCCGTTTACCAACACGACTGTCTCGTTCTGACCTTTTCGTACATAATTGGCATGTCTCGTATCTCTTTACGGTTTAGAAGTTATGTCATATTTTTATTAGTAATGTTATAATGGGTATTTTTGTAATTTCAAGTAGGTTCTTTAAATATTAATAGTAATGTTAGGGGTAAATTAGTAAATTCCCTCTAAAAAAAACATTTAATATGCATTATATATTAGTATAGATATTGATAAGTTATATTTAATATATATTTAAGTCATATGTTACATAGTTAGTGGTTTAATAAATATAGTATTAGTAATGCTAAACATGACTACTTACAGAGAGACCTACAAATAGACCTAAAGTTCTGTTTGCTTGCATTTTTTCTCTCTCTTAATCTACACCAATCAATTTTTCACATTAACCAATCAAATTTGTAGGTCCACGTATGTTAGTAATTTCTATGGATTTTTTAAAAAAACTATTAGTAATTCAAGGGGTAAAGTAGTCATTTATATCTTACAAAAAAAACCTCAAATGCTTTATATAATAGTATAGATATACACAATAACAACCTTAATCTAAATTGAAGTATTTATTAATGTTAATCTAAACAAATATTAGCCTGCCAGAGAAGAATATTATGTTTCCTCTTCCCCAATAACATTTTTTTTAACGAGAATATCATTGAGTTTATCACTTAACCTTTATCAATGAATGTTAGTCAAATATACGTTATTGATAACATTCGTCAACTTTACTTTCATTTTGGTAACATTCAAAATGTTAACAATTTTTGATCTAATATTCATCTATTGTTGTTATAACCTACAGAAAAAATTCATCAAGAAAGCTTAATATTAGAATTATTGATTCTGATTAAAAATTCATTTAAAATTTTATTTTTACATTTGCGGAAAAGAATGTTATTCCTTCTCTCTTCCCTAGATTTGAAACTTCCCACTAAATTCGGCCCCTACACACACGCACACCCACGCACGCACACACAAACATACATATATATTAGCGTAATGTAAACGACGACTCAACGATTATGCTATATAGTTTTATTTATTCACAGGTAGAGTACCACCTATGATTGTGAGTAGATAATAGTAGTTTATAGTTCGAGATTCGAGTTATAGTTGGCACGTGACAAAAGAGGTGTGAAAATGATAGGGTTATAATGTAAAATGTGAATTAGATAAGTAAGTTTGAAAATGTTGAATCTTATTTTTAAGAATTTCTAAAAATATAAGACTAAGTTTGAAAATTGAGAATTATGTGAAAACATGAAGATAAAAAAAACGGTGAAAACAAATCTCAGCCCTTGATCGATTTGATCAAACTTCATATATATATATATATATATATATATATATATATATATATATATATATATATATATATATATATATATATATATGTGTGTGAAAGGGTGGTGATAAAATAAAAACGATGAAAACGAAAAAAAATAAATTAAGGTTCGTATTTGACCAATAAAGTTTCACATATAAAAAAAAAAATTTGAACAAAAAAAAAAATAGTAAAAATCCGTAAATCAAAACATAAAAATGAAGGTTCATAATTAAAAAAGTTAAAAACTTTATGTGAATCCAAAAAAAAAATTAACATTCACAATTAGAAATTTAAAAAATTTAGGTGAATAAAAAAATAAAAAAAAGCTTCACATTAGGAAAGTTAAAAACTCTATGTGATACCAATAAAAATAATACTCCCTCCCTCCCAAATTTATAGTCCAATATTCCATTTTGGCATGTCTCAAATTTATTGTTCACTTCCATAAATAGATAAAAATGAAGAAATAAAATTCTTTTATACCCCTAATTAATATATGTAAGACAAAAAAGCAGGTAAAAAGTATATGGTAAAACTGTCATCTTATCAAAAAGTAAGAGAGAAGTTGATGTTTTCTTAAATTGCGTATTTTTTGTCTGGGGACAATTAAATTGGGACGGAAGAGTAATAATCAAGCTTTACAACTAGAAAAGTTAAAAAATTTATGTGAAAAAAATTAAGGTTCGCAATACTAAAAGTTAAAAATGAATTGTGAAAAAAATAATAATTAAGCTGCACAATTAGAAAAGTTGAAAAAATTTCCATGAAAAAAAATTTGAGATTCACAATTTAAAAAGTTTAAATAATCTTGTGAACCAAAACAAAAAAAAAAATTTATTTATTAGAGTACACATTGAAAAAGTTAAGAAAATTTATGTGAACAAAAAAAAAGTTAAAAAATTTATGTATTATCTTTTGTATTACAAATTATAATAAAATGAAGAAGTTTTGTTAGCATTTTATTAGATAAATATTCATCAATTGATTTTATGATGTAAAATTGAAATTCAGCCGTGAATTTTTTCTTTATAGCATCGATCAATAGATTTCAAACTGGTAAAAATAAGTTTATGTTAACATTTTGATTGGTAAATTTAAGATAATTTGTAATGAACGTTAATGTTTACCCCTTCCTTCCAAAAACACCAATTCCCGCTGGATGATGTCACACACACACACACACACACATACACACACACACACACACACACACACACACACACACACACATATATATATATATATATATATATATATATATATATAGGGTTGGGTTATGGTGATTAGAGAAGGAGCTTCCGTGAGAACAAATCATATCCATCCATTTAAAATCAAGGGCCTAAAATGGTGGTGGCATTTTTGTAATTATTGAGAAGTCAGGAAAAGGGTGGTGGCATTTTCGTAAATAAGGTGAACTTCGATTTTCATTCACAATGCATCTTTTTTGTGAATCGTAATATTTTTTTTGATTCACAACAATTTTGAAGTAATTAAACTATATTTTTAACCTTCACAATATAATATAAAATATGAAGCAATGAAAAAGATTAGATTCACAGCTTACCTATATTGTTAAGTCAAACACATACATACGCATACACATACACATACAAACCCTACATAACATACATACACTAACACATACATAACATACATACACCAGCAGACATAAACCCTAATTTCCAAAAACACTCTCTTCCTCTCTGTTCTCCCCTACCAAACCCTAAAATCCGCAGCCACCACCTAAATCGCCACCAACCGCCACCAAAAATTGCCATCAACCGCCACCACCTAAATCGCGACCACCGCCACTACTGCTTAATCGCTACCGCCTAAATCATCACTGCCGCCACAACCTAAATCGCCACCAACCGCCACCGCTAAAAATCGCTACCAACAGCCACCGCAACTAAAAATCGCCACCAGTGCTTAATCGCTATCACCTAAATCACCACCGCCGACACCTCCTAAATCACCACCGTCGCACACACTGCTTAGTCCCTACCACCTAAATCACGTACCAAACCCTAAATCCTCTATGTTCTCCCTACCATGCCCTAAATCCGTCGCCACCGTTCCTCTCCATCATCCTACGCCGTCTTCCTTTTGACTGCGTTTTTAATTAGATCAGTGCTCGTGAGCGATTTATGTAATTAGGGTTTGGTGTGCCAGAATAGTGATGGTGGTGTGGTAGAATGGCGGTGGAAGTGGTCTTTAATTCCGGTCAAATTTTACAGGTGGTGCTGGTGATAATTTAGAGGTGATTGCGGTGGTTACCGGTAGTGGTCGCGGTGGTTATCGGTGGTGGTCTCGGTGGTTAACGGTTGTGGTCGCGGTGGTTATCGGTGGTGGTCTTGGTGGTTAACGGTTGTGGTCGCGGTGGTTATCGGTGGTGGTCTCGGTGGTTAACGGTTGTTTAAACCAAATTTGTTTGTGTCAAGCAATAAAATGTAAATGTTCACACTTTCTAATTATATATATATATATATATATATATATATATATATATATATATATATATATATATATATATATATATATATATATATATATATATATATAATGAGATGATCTAGGGGAAAACACTATTTTGAGGGAAGGGGGAAGTGTAATATTCTTCACGAAGTATTTTAATTTTCGCCAATACAAATGTCAAAAAATAAAAAGTGAAAATTAATATATATTGATCAGAATCGATGCTATGAATGTTAAACTTCCTTGATAAATTCTTTTTGTAGTTTATAACATCAATTAATATGAATATTATATTCAAAATCATCAATATTAATCGAGTTGAATGTTAGTTAAAATTAATTATGATGAATGTCAAAATTAAAAATATTTGTGAAAATGTTATTTTTTAATATTTATCGTGAAGAATGTTAAGTTAACATTTATTATGATGAATGTTAACAATTTATTATAAAAAAAAATTCACCAACTAATATTATTATTTAAAAATGAATTTCATCAGTTAATATATTCTTTATATGATTTTTTATTATGATGAATATTATTATAAACTATGCTTTTTATTTCCTCTTACCGATCCATTTGGGACTCACTTTCTCATTTAATATGTTAATTTGTAACAGTTTCATGGATTTTTTACATGGTGCTTCCTCTCAAATGTTAAAGCAGTCTCACTTCCAGTCTTTTAACCTTTTGTAGTTTTTGATTTCTTATATGCTTAAAGTCCCAAACTATCAGATGTATTGTATTGAAAATTATGTGTTTTGTTATAGGTATGTATTGAATAGAGCAGAGAGAGACTAATAACGAGCTACTTAGAGGTAATCTTCATATTCTTTTTACACCATATCAGTTTGTGCTATAATTTGGAGAAAAAAAATACATGTTTCATTTCCATATATTTAATATACCGTATCATTTTATACAGTATGAGTTTATGCTTTTCAAGTGGTAGACAAGCATTCTATGTTTTATTTCATATATTTAAATACAACACATGATCGCCTTCCTTGTACATATTACAATATTTTTTTTATGATTTCCATGGATTCCATTTTCCAAATGAAATTACTTGTCACTTAATAGTTTAAATCTCACCACTCATGTATGGTCCTCTAAATTTTAAGAGCATGAGTGCCTAAGAATGCATTTAAAATTACATGGTAAACAAGTTTAATGTTTTTATTCTACCCAATAAAATCTTTAAGTTCATATGTTTCTGCATATATTATTAGAAATATGTTTATCTGTACTACTAAACGACTCTCCGTGAAACTTTTCAAAAGTTATAGACCTTTGCCTCCTCATATTTAATTGGTACGTAGTAGGTTTCATAAGAGTAGTTGTAATAGCTTATTCTTGTGGCAACATTCATGACATATCCTACTTTTGTGACCCCTCCATCATTTTTATGTGTAATAAAAAGTTTGTTGTTGTTAGATTAGTTCATGTCAGATTAAAAAAACTTGCCCGCGAAGCTAGCTCCTTGAGGGCTTCAAGTGACTTACTCTAAGGCTTTTCAGCCCGTTTTGTGTTTATTGTGTTTGAAACTAATTAATGAAATTTACTAACCTTCATAGTGACATCCTATCTTGTTTTGCAGGGTTCAAACCCATGATTTTATGTATATTGTAACAACCGCCAAATTAGGACTAGTATTTAGTGCCTAATTCTATGATTTATACATGTAATTAGTTCTGTGTTAGGCTAATTAATGTATCAAAATATATATTGATGAATATATACGAATACGCGATTGGATTAGATCGTACACAGTTTTCAATCGAATGTAATTCGATTCAGTTAAATACGGACGTTGGTGAAACATTTTGTTCAATAACGCGATCATTTCCCAAGTATTATTATGACAATATCTCAAGTGTGTATTATATCGTACAAATAAACATCTACACAATTAAAATAGTTAACGCGCAATTTAAAAACAAAAATAAACAAATTTATTTAAAGATTTGACAAAATAATTCAACTAAATTATTAAACAAAGATTCGTAAATTAATATGAATAATGAACACGTAAAATAAATATGTAACGCTTAAATGACGGAGAAATCGAACACCGCACGGAGTACGGAACGGAGACTGAAAATGGGAGGCTTAACCTCCCATTTCCCTCCTTCTTCCCTCATTTCTCCACCTCACACTCTCTCTCTTACTCTCTTTTCTCTCTTTCTTTCTCTCAAAATTTCCACCACCACCATCATCCTAAAACGCCAAAAAGCACCACAAAACGACATCAAATGACCAAGCTCATTTGGGGAAAAAGATTCACCTCGTCACGATCTACATTTCCATCTTTTCGGATTCTCCCGGCGTTAACTTTGTAAGTTCCGACAAATTCTCGAAACCTCTCGGTTTTACTTATTTTCAGCTTATGGTTGTTTATTTACACTTGTAATGTCCATTGGAGGGTTGGGTAAAAGAATCGGACCAAACGGAAACCCGAAAACATGTTTTTGGCTCAAAATCCGTCGATCAGACGTAAGTGATGCACTGACGAACCCAGATATGCGTCACTTCGTGCGACACTGACTAAGTGCCGCATAAGCCCCTTTTACCGACACTACATGCGCCACTTGCTTGAGTGACGCCTACCATCGTACCGACACTTGCTTAAGTGCCGCGACTACTTTACCCGACACTTCTTAAGTGTCGCATATAATTAATTTCAAATTGCTATACGACACTTGTTGTCGCACCCCCGAAACACGTGGCAGCGGAAGTATGAGGTGTCACGGGGGCACCGACCAAATCAAATATCACAACACAAAGATTAAAGCAAACGACCTCTATATGAGACGTTTGAAAACTATTACATTACCATAAATCAAATGTTTATAAAATATCTGGAGTTCGCATAAACCGTTAGAGATTTCTAATACATAAATGTTGATACAAAATATCGTAATGCAATCTAATCTCTTGTTGTTTGTGAAAAACATGCGACTCGAGCTAATGCTTTCCAAAAGCATCCTACTACCTTGTTTCCTGTGGGTAGTCCTACTGCGTCTGTGAACCTGAGAAATACATGCTAAAAGGTCAACATAAAGTTGGTGAGTTTATAGGTTTACGCAGTTAAAATCATAGTATGAACCACAAGATTTTCATAGTTATCAAAGTAGCACGAATACCAAAGTAAATCGTAGTATACTATTGCCATGAGCTCATAGTCCGAAGCTTAACCGTAGTTGTTTACCCCCAATGAGTGTGTAACCAGTACACTCGGCTGTACGAAATATTATGCATCCGTATAGTGGTTAGAGCGACTATCCCGGATGGCGGATTGTCAGGTCCCGATAGATCTATCCATAATGTTCGCGCTTAGTATTAACGTACTATGATATTTGTTAGGGGCCATCGTAGTTTGGTTTAGTTACTCATGCAATTAGTATAAGAGTTTTCGTTACTTGCGTTCATATGTAAAACAGTTTATAAAACAGAGCATGTATTCTCACCCCAAAGTAAAAAGCAGTAAAAAGTGGGGCTATGAAACTCACCTGAATTTAGCAAACAGCTAGCAAATAACCAAATAGGTAAGCAATGAGTGAATCCAACGTGCAACCTTCTAACGTCCTAAACGTATAAGGTTGTATGTAAGTAGATGTCTTAAAGACCATCTATGTAAGTGAAGGGTTAATGTCCACTTAAATCAATAATGTAGGTGGAGGGTTAATGTCCACCTAAGGCAAGTTCATCAACTAGTATGTCCAAATAAGTTGTTCAAGTTTATTTGTCAAAAATGCGTACGACCCGTTAGTGAAAGTTTGTAATAATAATTCATTTAGACATTATTATTAACTTTGTTTTGTTGTATACTATACATTAGTACATATTGTGTGTTGCTAACAGATAATTTAGTTCGTAAAGACCTCAAACCGTAGGTCAAAGTTGGTCAAAACTGGTCAAAGTTGGTCAAACCTGGTCAAAGTTGGTCAAACCTGGTCAAACTGGTCAATGTTGGTCAAACATAGTCAAAGTTGGTCAAACCTGGTCAAAGTTGGTCAAACTTAGTCAAACTTAGCATCACTAGCAAAATGTAGCAACACTAGTAAATGTGGCATCACTAGGTTAGTGTCTCTACTTGAGACTTAGGATATTTGGTTCAAGTGTTCTAAGTGTCGGTTTCTAATTCGAGAAACTTTCTAAGTTTAGTTTTAGCTCCAAGTTACTAACTAAGTCATCCAAACCCATTTTTGTTACCACTTTCCAAAAATAGTAAGTTTTGTCGTTTTTAGAAACCGAGCCGTTTTTGTTGACTTGGTCAAACCTATCCGCTTTGACCCGAAACTTTTACCCAACCCATACATCAGTTTATAGAGTCCATAAAATTTGTCGGTTCATGTCGGAGTTCAACCAAAGTGTCGGTTTCTAACATGCAACCTAAGAATTCAATTTTTCATGTTTTCGACTTTTGTCGGTTTGGTTCGCCATTTATTTCTACCACTTCTGGTCCAAATTAAGTCTCACAAATTTTACCAACTGATCAACAAGGTTTCTAGTCTAACATATAATTTTTCCAGGAACTATAGTGTACATTTACATATTTAAATAATTTCGCGAAGGAACCGAACTCGGTTTTCGAAAACTTCCAGACCAGACTCAAAGATCAGATTATAGCCAAAAATACGTACGGATCTGGAAAAAGTGCAAAACACGAAAGTTGTAGCTCTTTTCAATACGCAAATTTTAAAAAAAATTCGTTGTCTAACTCTCAATAAAACTCAAGATACGACCATTTTAGTACACTGACTTTTCTTGGACAGAATCTGTCTTTTTACTTTTGTGTTACAAAAATGTATTTTACCATTTTATTTGGACATAATAGTGTTAGATGAGCTACAAAACAAGTAAATAAACATCATGAAATCAGTTTTAGAGAGAGAGAGAATGGGTATTCATACTTAGAAATGATGAGGAAATGTTGAAGAAGATGATGAAGATAATGGAGATAGTGTTCTTGAGCTTGTTTCCTTCTTCTTGATCTTGATCAATGGTGGCTTATGGTGGTGGTTGTGGTAGTTTTAGGTGGTGTTAGGGTGGTGATAATGGGCTGGAGTTCTCAGGTTTTGAGAGAGAATTAGAGAGAGGGAGAGTAGAGAGAAAATGGGTTGAAGTGTTTGAATGAAAGGTGAGAAATGCATGAACGTGGAATGGTGTTGTAGGGAATATGTAATCATCATTTTGCATGGCATATTAGAGGGGAGAGGGGTGGTGGTGGCCAGCTTTTTGGGGGCTCCATTTGGGGTTGAAGTGTTTAAGTTTTTCGTTTCCAGACTGTGTTGCGTTCAGTGTTCGTTTATTCGTTATTTCGTTTATTCGTTAAATCGCCTAACGTTATTTTGTGTCGTTTTAATTAACGATATGTTTGGGGTATTTTTCCATTAAAGTATTGTTAAAATACTTTATTTTAGGTTACCGAAATATTTATCGGGTTTTGTTTCGTTGCCGAATGCGATTCGTGCATTTTCGTTGCGTTTGAGACGTTTTAGCCAAAACGTCTAAGTTTTTCGTGTATTATTTCATCAAAATAATAATATATGATAAATAACTTCTAAAAATAGATTTAAGTTATTTATAGAAATATTTTCACCAACGTCGTGTATTGTGTCGGACTCCGTCCGATCGTTTTGGGCAATTTCATCAAATTGCGTAAGCGTAATTACAACTAATGACGTAAGCGTATATTCACAAAATATACAAGTAGTTACAAGCAATTACAAGTATTTAGCCTAATTCTAAACTAAACACACGTAATTAGGGTTTCCAACAGGTTAATCAGTAACCCTAAATCGTCGGGTGTCACATTTGTTAAGTGACGCCTTGATATTTTACCGACACTTCCCTAGTGTCGCACGACCACGTTACCCGATACTTTACCCGACACTTCTTAAGTGTCGCATGACCACCTTAAGTGACGCCATGAAGTGTCACATAAAACAGAATTCTTAAGAGATTTTCACTAAAAACAAGGTAGTACAAATATCAACCGTCACCAACGGACCAAACATGTTTTATAAAAACAAACGATTACGCCCACTTAAACAAACATCGGGCATACTAGTTGTGTACAACAATTCTTGGTGGTCTTGCGAGACATCTACTTACATGACCTTATGTGTTTAGGCATTTGAAGGATTTCGGGTTCGGAGAACCTACGGATTGATATTACTTACTCGTTTATTGTATAAACGTAACTTGCAAAGGCTCAGGTGAGTCTTATAGCCCCACTTTTACTGTTTTATATATGGGGTGAGATACACTGCTTACTTTTCTTGAAAACAAGAACGAACTAATCAATTTACTATACGGGATTGCATGAGTTACTTACTTTTCACTGAAGTCTCTCCATCATATATCGTTAGTTATGGACTTAAGCGCGAACACTAGTTAATGGATCCATTAGGGAAATGACCCTCCCCGCCCGAGGTAGTAGCGCTACCACGAACCGTACTGTATAAACGGGCGACTATTATTCGTTACAACTGCTTGCTCAGTTACGAGCATGTCACGGGAGCAACTTATTACTTACGGGTTAAGCTTCGATTATGAGCCTCATGGCAACGGTATAACTTACTTACTTTACATTTGCTGGATTGCAAATACTTGATTTACGCCTGCGGGCACAACTGATGAAATCTTGTGTTCAAAAATTGATATTACTTACAAACCTGTGAGATTCACCAACATTCGTGTAGACCTTTTAGCATGTATTCTCAGGTACCCAGATGGAGTAGGATTACTCCAGGACATAGCTAGAGTCGCATGGTTTCAGCTAAATTGCATTAACGGAGATTCTCAGCATTATCTTTTGTACATTTTGATTATGTAATAGAATCTCCCGCTACACGCGTGGACTCTAGGGAACTACATTTTGTATACGAAAACATTAAGTTTTCAAACATTTATTTCTATGAAATCGTTTTACAACGTCTCATTTAGAGGTCGTTTACTGTATATCTTGTGCTTTGTATATTGATTAGTAACACCCAAGTATGCTTCCGTAAATCATTAAATTTGGGGGTGTTACAGATTGGTATCAGAGCGTAAGGTTATAGTGAAATAGGTTGCATTTAATAGGCCTAGACTATGACCGTTACGCAGTATTTTCTTATTAGGCATGACTGGTTCAGGAATTACAACATACGACTTTAATTTAACATAGCCTGATCAACTATGTACAATTAAGGAAAGATGATGTAAGGTCTGAAACGATTATGTTGAACGGGGATACGTTAGTTGACTCTGACCACGAGAGAACCAGACCATTACTTGATATGTGCTAGACACTAGGCTGGATATTATGTACTTACCTATATATTAGCCTCGTCTTTCTTACACTCTGCCACAGGAATGGCGAACACACCACCCAATTCGTCACGCTCTCATCCACATGGATCACAAAACCCACGAGTAGCCAGGAGAAACACTAGGCCACCTCGAAGCAGCCCCTATCCTGTTCATAACTCTCGGAACTCGGCACACCCCACGGTGCCAGTGTTGGCAACCCAACTCCGCCGTCAGGAGCAAAGGCTCGAGAATCTCGAACGGGAACAACACCGAATGACCTACCTGCTCCGCCAAGCTCTTGATCATATATCACAACTCTAGCGAGAACAAGAAGATACCAACCTCTCTGTAAGCATAATTCAGGATTCAATGACCGCTGAATTAGGTGCGGATGAACTAATAAGAGACCGACTAGAGGAATGTGAACAGCGTTCACAGGAAGCCAAAGAGTACTCTCGAGCACTGGTACAACGACTGGTTTTAGTTGAAGACAACGCCAGGCAAGCCAGCAGACTTGCAGAAACCGTGGACCGCCTTGTCGCGCTAATGGAGCGGATTAATCTGCATCAAGATTATATCAGTCTGTAACTTGTGACCAGTTAACTACTTAATTAGGACCTATGTGATTCGACCGGATGTAACAATTCCCGGCACTTTTGTACTACTATTACTCTGTAATCTTTTGGAAAACCCGTATCTTGTATCCAACTTGTGTATCTAAATGGAATGTGATTATCACTTTGTACTGTTATCGTGTATCTCATCATATACACTTGTGATATATCATAATTTCATGCAAATATCTCATTCCTCTTTCCTTGTTCTTTTCTTGTTCAGCATCATGCCTTGTAACATCTGCTAAATTAGGATAATTAATTATGCCTAATTACTTGTAACTAGTTGTAATTAGTATGTAATAGGACTAATTGCAGACTCTATTTGTATATATATATAAGGTGAATTATATATATATGTGTGTACTTACGCGATTTGGATTAATCGTACGAATTAACCGGACGGAGTCCGACACAGTTACTTGGACGTTGGTGACAGAAATTTACCTAAATAATGGGAACGTATTTTATTATTTAAAATACACAGTGAACGAACATTATTTATATTATCGCGATGACATTTTAAATAAATTAACAAATACGTACTAAACGCGAGTTAAGGAATTTAATATTTGGACAAATGTTTTTATAATTAACCTCAAGGTAATTCATCAAAATATTTCCGGCACGTTTCAAAAATATAACTGCTTGATTTAATATTAAGAACGAAGGATTAAACTACGGAGAAAACGAATACCACACGGGGCACGGAACGGGGACTGGGTGAGGTGAGGCTTTCACCAACACCCCACCATCCCCATTCTCTTTCTCATTCTTTCTCCCTCACTCTCTTTCTTCCTCCCTTTTTTCTCTCAATAATCACCACCACCAACAACTCATCAAATTCACAAAATACTACCTCAAAACGCACTCGGTTTTACTCGGTCATTTGGAAGGAAAGCACCACCACTTCACGATCTATCATCCTACCTTTTCGGATTTTCAATCCGACACCGCGTAAGTTTCCGACAAAACCCGAAACTCTCCGTTTTTGCTCATTTTTACGTTTTTATGGTTTATATATGCTTAAAATGTCCAAAAATGGGTTGGGTAAAAGATTTGGACCTAACGGAAGCTTTTCGACCGATTTTCCGGCCACCAATTTCCGATCAGACCGCTACGTCGCAGAGACGCTGAGCTATCTGCGACGTAGCTCAAAACGTCGCACAAAATCCCAACGTCGCACTAGCGACGCAGCCTATTACGTCGCATTAACTTGCGGACGTCGCACATAGCGACGTAGACTTTAACGTCGCAAACCGAACCAACGTCGCATTAGCGACGTCGCCCCCTACGTCGCATTGATTTGCGGAGGTCGCATCATGCGACGTACCTGCCTACGTCGCACCTTACGTCGCACCCTACGTCGCATGCTACGTCGCATGCTACGTCGCACAAACCAGAACCTTGAAAAGTCAGATTTTACTAAGTGTCGAACTTACACAGCTTCAAATATTTATGTCATACGACTTAACAAACGTCATAGAACATACTTTCTATTACAAATACACTAAATTGCGTTATAAATGATAACACTTTGAATCATTATTACAAACCGTCACCAACGGGCCATATTTGTTTTCAAACTACAACGGATTACTAAACAAACACTTGGACATATTGAGTTGTGTACACAACTAGCCTAGATGGTCTTGCGAGACATCTACTTACTTAAATTCATATGTTTAGGCATTTGAAGGTTACGGGTTCGGAGAACCTACGGTTGAGATTACTTACTCGTTTATTGATATAAACGTACTTGCAAAGACTCAGGTGAGTCTTACGGCCCCACTCTTACTGTTTTATCTTATTGGGGGAGATACATGCTACTACTTTTCTTGAACACAAGTACTAAACTGTTTACTATACCAAACGGAATTGCATGAGTTGTTACTATTTACAAAAGTCTCTCCATCATATATCGTTAGTTATGGACTTAAGCGCGAACAGTAGTTAATGGATCCATTAGGGAAATGACCCTCCCCACCCGGGGCAGTAGCGCTGCCACGTACCGATTTACACGTATAAACGGGTGACAACTTATTCGTTACTGATGCTTGCTCACTTACGAGCATGTCACGGGAGCAAACATATTATTTACGGGTTAAGCTTCGATTATGAGCCTCATGGCAACGGTATAAACTTATTCATTTACATTTGCTGGATTGCAAATACTGATTTTACGATTGCTGGATTGCAATGGCTGATTTTACGCCTACGGGCACTACTAATGAAATCTCGTGTTCAAAACCGATATTATTTACAAACCTGTGAGATTCACCAACCTTTTTGGTTGATACTTTTTAGCATGTTTTCTCAGGTACCCGGATGGAGTAGGATTACTCCAGGATTTTAGCTAGAGTCGCATGATTTCAACACAACTGCATTAACGGAGATTCTTAGCATTATCTTTTGTATATTTTGATTATGTAATAGAATCTCCCGCTATACGCGTAGACTCTAGGGGAAACTACATTTTGTATACGAAAACACTAAGTTTTCAAACATTATATCTATGGAATGTAACTAATTTACAAAACGTCTCATTTAGAGGTCGTTTGCTGTATATCTTGTGCTTTGTATATTGATTAGTAACACCCAAGTATGCTTCCGCAAAACAGCGAATTTCTGGGGTGTTACAGATTGGTATCAGAGCCTAAGGTTATAGTGAACTAGGTTGCATTAGTGGGCCTAGACTATGACCATTAGGCAGTATTTCCTTATTAGGCATGATTGGTTCAGGAATTTCATCATACGACTTTAATTTAACATAGCTTGATCAACTATGTACAATTAAGGGAAGATGATGTGAGGTCTGAAATGGCTATGTCGAACAGGAATGCATTAGTTGACTCTGACCACGAGGGAACCGAGACTCTTACTTGTTATGTGCTAGACATACGCTAGGCTATTATATATTGAATATATGTGAATAGGCCTCGCACGTAAACACACTCGCTATAGAGATAGCCGACGTTTCTCTGGTGACACTTACGAATTTCTCTCAGCGGTCTGCACCGACCATAACAGACTTGATTTCCGTCACACCACCTTGTGGCGCACTCTAATGATTTTATGAAAATCACATCTAACACCCGGAAGCAACGTACTTCCAAGGACTAAAATCCTCTCTCTGTCATTTCTATAGAACTCAAAGCCACGAATTTCCCAAATGGACGACTACATGTCTGATAGTGACCAAGTCCACGGGGAACAAATCCAGTACACGTATCTCGATGAGGACATCGTACCAGAAGAAGAAATCATGCTGGAGGGAAACGAAAATCAGAATTTCGGAATGACTGGCATCGACATAGAAGAATATGAAAGAGTGCGAGATCAGGCCGTGGGACTAGACGGCCGAAATTGGGCACTTAAGCGTAAGTGCATGGACTATGAACAAAGATTGAGAATCTCAAACCGATCTGTCCCTACACGAATCAAAGATAAGATCCGTTACTGGAAGAAAGTGGCCACCAACCTAACCCGTAGGACCAAAACATGGATCAAACGTTTGGGCAGGAAGTCAACGGAGGAGACTAGGTACCGCTCCACGACTCAAAGATACAGGGACATGCTTGAAGCACGCTACCACCCACACGACCTGAACCTGGAGTCGGAAGACGAATCCGAAGGCCAGGAACCCTAACTAAGAATGAACCAACCGACTAGCAGAAACTGTGGACCGCCGTGTCACGCTAATGGAACAAATTAATCTACATTAAGATTAGCGTAGTTTTCGTCTTGTAATCTATCTCGTAACCTAGGGACTATCTAGCACTACTCTATAAACTAGTCGGATGTAACCATTCCCGGCACCTTTGTAATATCTCTGTAGGATGTAACTTTTGAACTCACTTTATCTATCAGATATCCTTTGTTATCTCAACTCACATTAATTGTCATTTTCCATGTTGATGTTATGTATTACTGCTTTTATACATGTACATCTGTGACAATTACCAGCTCATACAAAATCTCATGTATCTTCATTTCTTTTATTGAAGAATCATGCCGCCAAAGACACGACCATACACCGATGCCCAGATTACCTCCCTTATAACCCAGGCTGTTACTGAAGCCTTGGCTCGGAATACTCCACCAAATTCCTCGAGGAACAGCGATGCCGCTGAAACCACTACTGCTAAACCCTGTTCATACAAAGACTTTCAGAACTGCAAACCTCTAAACTTTGCAGGTACTGAGGGAGCTATCGGTCTAGTACGCTGGATCGAGAAAGTTGAGTCCGTATTTCTTATCTGCAACTGTGCGGAGGGAGATAAGGTTAAGTTCTCCGTTAGTACTTTTACTGACACCGCACTCACCTGGTGGAACACTTATGCCCAGACTGTGAGTGTTGCTACTGCTTACCAACTCCCGTGGGAGGAGTTGAAGAAGATGTTGAGGGGTGAGTATTGCCCCAGGGATGAATTGAAACAACTAGAAGTGGAATTCTGGAATCACAAGATGCAGGGTGATGACATCACCGGATACACCAACCGTTTCCACCAACTGGCACTTCTGTGCCCAACCATGGTCGATCCTGAGTACAAGAGGATCGAGAAATTTGTTGATGGTCTTCCTGAGAGACTCCAAGACCTGGTAACTTCTTCCAAACCGGGTACTATTCAGAGCGCCATCCGTATGGCCCATGAGTTAACGGCAAATTCTGTCCGCCGCGGCACAACTTCAACCCCATCTGCAAACAACAAACGCAAGTGGGAAGGAAACCCCAACTCATCCAACCAAACCTTCAACAAAAAGCCTGAGTACATTAAGGCTTATACATCTGGAACTTCGGAGAAGAAAGGGTACAGCGGGAGCAGACCCTACTGTCCCAAATGCAACCGCCACCACGACGGTTCTTGCCCTTGCTCCAACTGCAAACGGTTCGGGCATCTAGCCAAGGATTGCCGAATCAACATTTCTACCCCCAACACTAATGCACCAAAGGCCTGCTTTGGGTGCGGAAATACAGGGCATTTCAAGAAAGATTGCCCAAAACTGAAAAGCAACAACAACCCTGCTCGCGGCAGATCATTCGTTATCAAGGCTGGGGAAGCCAGACAAGACCCGAACGTCGTGACGGGTACGTTCCTTCTCAACGACCTTACTGCTTCGGTGTTATTCGATACCGGTGCCGATAGAAGCTTCATTTCTGAGAAATTTAGCCCTTTACTTGATATAACTCCCACTGCCTTAGATACTAAATACATTGTTGAATTAGCTAATGGCAAACTGATTGAGACTGATAGTATCATACGCAACTGTACACTTAACCTCACGAACGAAACGTTTCCCATTGATTTAATCCCTGTCGAGATCGGCAGCTTCGATATTATTGTCGGTATGGATTGGTTATCCAAGCACCGAGCTGAAATCATCTGTCATGACAAACTCGTTCGCATACCTCTTGTCTCCGGTGGAACCTTAGTCCTACAAGGGGAGACCGGTAGACGGAATCTGAATATTGTAACCTGTCTGAAAACGAGAAAATATCTACGAAAAGGGTATCAAGCCATCCTCGCACATGTAACGGAGAAGAAGTCGGAGGAGAAGCGACTTGAGGATGTTCCGATCGTGCGGGATTTCCCGGAAGTCTTTCCTGAAGACTTGCCCGGACTGCCGCCACCTAGACAAGTTGAATTTCAAATCGAACTTGTGCCCGGAGCTGCACCCGTGGCACGAGCCCCTTACCGTTTAGCACCATCCGAAATGCAGGAGTTGTCTAACCAACTACAGGAACTCCTGGACAGAGGATTCATTCGACCAAGTTCCTCGCCTTGGGGAGCTCCGGTCTTATTCGTGAAAAAGAAAGATGGATCTTTCCGCATGTGTATTGACTACCGAGAGCTGAATAAGCTAACCATAAAGAATCGGTACCCACTTCCTAGAATCGATGACCTATTTGACCAACTCCAGGGATCGAGTGTTTACTCAAAGATTGATCTACGGTCGGGTTATCATCAACTCCGAGTCCGTGACAATGATATCCCAAAGACAGCCTTCCGAACTCGTTATGGGCATTACGAATTCCAAGTGATGCCATTCGGTTTAACCAACGCACCGGCAGTGTTCATGGACCTTATGAATCGGGTGTGCAAACCATATCTTGACAAATTCGTCATTGTGTTCATCGACGATATTCTGATTTACTCTCGCAACGAGCAGGAACATGCTCAACATCTGAAAACCATTCTAGGACTTCTTAAACACGAAGAGTTATATGCCAAATTCTCTAAATGTGAGTTCTGGATTCGAACTGTTCAATTCCTAGGGCACGTGATTGACAGCCAAGGAATTCATGTTGATCCCGCCAAGATTGAAGCAATCAAGGGCTGGGAGTCACCGACCACTCCAACCGAAGTGAGACAATTCTTAGGTCTTGCTGGTTATTACCGCCGATTCATCGAAAACTTTTCAAGAATAGCTGTTCCCCTAACCACACTAACTCAGAAGGATAAGAAGTTCGATTGGACGGATAAACAGGAGTCAGCCTTCCAGCTATTGAAAAACAAACTTTGCAGTGCACCAATCTTGTCCTTACCCGAGGGCACCGACGATTTTGTAGTTTACTGCGACGCCTCACACCAAGGACTTGGTTGTGTGTTGATGCAACGGGAAAAAGTCATTGCCTATGCCTCACGACAACTGAAAATCCACGAGAAAAACTATACGACCCACGACCTCGAGTTAGGTGCTGTGGTCTTCGCATTGAAAATCTGGAGACATTATCTCTACGGTACGAAAAGCACTATCTTTACCGATCACAAAAGTCTCCAACACATATTCGATCAGAAAGATCTAAACATGAGACAACGTCGCTGGGTTGAGTTACTTAGTGACTACGACTGCGAGATCAAATATCATCCGGGCAAGGCTAACGTAGTTGCTGACGCCTTAAGCCGAAAAGAACGAGTGAAACCCCTTCGAGTCCGAGCACTTTCTATGACAATTCGTAACGAGCTTCCTGCTCAAATCCTTACCGCTCAACTTGAAGCACTCAACGATGAAAACTTGAAAAATGAAGCCTTGCGAGGCTTGGATAAACAATTCGAAATCAAACCCGATGGAACTCGATACTTCTCTAACCGGGTGTGGTTACCCAAATTCGGAAACTTGCGAGATTTGGTGATGGCTGAAGCTCACAAATCTCGATACTCTATACATCCCGGATCTGACAAGATGTATCATGACGTCAAAGGGTTGTATTGGTGGCCTAACATGAAAGCTGACATCGCCTTGTACGTCAGTAAATGCCTAACCTGTTCCAAAGTAAAGACCGAACACCAAAGACCCTCTGGGTTGCTTCAACAACCTGAAATTCCTCAATGGAAATGGGAACAGATTTCCATGGACTTCATTACCAAACTACCGAAAACTTCGAGTGGTTGCGATACCATTTGGGTGATCGTGGACCGTCTCACGAAATCTGCTCATTTTCTGGCCATCAAGGAAACCGACAAGATGGAGCGTCTGACTCGCATCTATGTCAAAGAAATCATCTCGCGACACGGTGTACCTATCTCGATCATCTCGGATAGGGACAGCCGTTTTACTTCTAACTTTTGGAAATCGCTACAGAAATCTCTTGGTACTCGTCTGGATATGAGTACTGCTTATCACCCGCAAACCGATGGCCAAAGCGAGCGAACTATTCAAACACTGGAGGATATGCTACGAGCCTGCGTAGTTGACTTCGGTACTTCTTGGGAAAATCACTTACCGTTGTGTGAGTTTTCGTACAACAACAGTTACCATACCAGCATAAAGGCTGCACCCTTCGAGGCACTTTACGGACGTAAGTGCCGATCACCTGTCTGTTGGACTGAGTTAGGAGATTCCCAACTCACGGGTCCAGAAATCATTCAAGAAACTACTGAGAAAATCGTTAGTATTCAAAACCGGCTGAAAGCCGCACGTGATCGTCAGAAAAGCTATGCTGACGTGAGACGCAAACACCTTGAGTTCCAGGTAGGAGACAAGGTACTTCTCAAAGTGGCACCGTGGAAAGGTGTTATTCGATTCGGGAAACGAGGCAAACTAAATCCTAGATACATCGGACCATTCGAAATCCTTGAAAGGATTGGTCCAGTGGCCTATCGCCTGCAACTTCCTGCTGAACTTAGCAGCGTACACAACACATTCCACATTTCTAACTTGAAGAAATGTCTGTCTGACGAGACGCTGATTATACCGCTCGACGAAATTCAAATCGATGATAAACTTCATTTTGTCGAGAAACCTATAGAAATCATGGACCGAGAGGTCAAGCAATTGAAACAGAGTCGTATTCCCATAGTAAAAGTCAGGTGGAATTCTAGGCGCGGCCCTGAGTTCACCTGGGAACGGGAAGACCAAATGCGACAGAAATATCCACATCTCTTCCCAGACAACGCACCATCTGTGCACACGAACCAATTTCGGGACGAAATTTCTTTAACAAGGGGAGAATGTAACATCTGCTAAATTAGGATAATTAATTATGCCTAATTACTTGTAACTAGTTGTAATTAGTATGTAATAGGACTAATTGCAGACCCTATTTGTATATATATATAAGGTGAATTATATATATATATGTGTACTTACGCGATTTGGATTAATCGTACGAATTAACCGGACGGAGTCCGACACAGTTACTTGGACGTTGGTGACAGAAATTTACCTAAATAATGGGAACGTATTTTATTATTTAAAATACACAGTGAACGAACATTATTTATATTATCGCGATGACATTTTAAATAAATTAACAAATACGTACTAAACGCGAGTTAAGGAATTTAATATTTGGACAAATGTTTTTATAATTAACCTCAAGGTAATTCATCAAAATATTTCCGGCACGTTTCAAAAATATAACTGCTTGATTTAATATTAAGAACGAAGGATTAAACTACGGAGAAAACGAACACCACACGGGGCACGGAACGGGGACTGGGTGAGGTGAGGCTTTCACCAACACCCCACCATCCCCATTCTCTTTCTCATTCTTTCTCCCTCACTCTCTTTCTTCCTCCCTTTTTTCTCTCAATAATCACCACCACCAACAACTCATCAAATTCACAAAATACTACCTCAAAACGCACTCGGTTTTACTCGGTCATTTGGAAGGAAAGCACCACCACTTCACGATCTATCATCCTACCTTTTCGGATTTTCAATCCGACACCGCGTAAGTTTCCGACAAAACCCGAAACTCTCCGTTTTTGCTCATTTTTACGTTTTTATGGTTTATATATGCTTAAAATGTCCAAAAATGGGTTGGGTAAAAGATTTGGACCTAACGGAAGCTTTTCGACCGATTTTCCGGCCACCAATTTCCGATCAGACCGCTACGTCGCAGAGACGCTGAGCTATCTGCGACGTAGCTCAAAACGTCGCACAAAATCCCAACGTCGCACTAGCGACGCAGCCTATTACGTCGCATTAACTTGCGGACGTCGCACATAGCGACGTAGACTTTAACGTCGCAAACCGAACCAACGTCGCATTAGCGACGTCGCCCCCTACGTCGCATTGATTTGCGGAGGTCGCATCATGCGACGTACCTGCCTACGTCGCACCTTACATCGCACCCTACGTCGCATGCTACGTCGCATGCTACGTCGCACAAACCAGAACCTTGAAAAGTCAGATTTTACTAAGTGTCGAACTTACACAGCTTCAAATATTTATGTCATACGACTTAACAAACGTCATAGAACATACTTTCTATTACAAATACACTAAATTGCGTTATAAATGATAACACTTTGAATCATTATTACAAACCGTCACCAACGGGCCATATTTGTTTTCAAACTACAACGGATTACTAAACAAACACTTGGACATATTGAGTTGTGTACACAACTAGCCTAGATGGTCTTGCGAGACATCTACTTACTTAAATTCATATGTTTAGGCATTTGAAGGTTACGGGTTCGGAGAACCTACGATTGAGATTACTTACTCGTTTATTGATATAAACGTACTTGCAAAGACTCAGGTGAGTCTTACGGCCCCACTCTTACTGTTTTATCTTATTGGGGGAGATACATGCTACTACTTTTCTTGAACACAAGTACTAAACTGTTTACTATACCAAACGGAATTGCATGAGTTGTTACTATTTACAGAAGTCTCTCCATCATATATCGTTAGTTATGGACTTAAGCGCGAACAGTAGTTAATGGATCCATTAGGGAAATGACCCTCCCCACCCGGGGCAGTAGCGCTGCCACGTACCGATTTACACGTATAAACGGGTGACAACTTATTCGTTACTGATGCTTGCTCACTTACGAGCATGTCACGGGAGCAAACATATTATTTACGGGTTAAGCTTCGATTATGAGCCTCATGGCAACGGTATAAACTTATTCATTTACATTTGCTGGATTGCAAATACTGATTTTACGATTGCTGGATTGCAATGGCTGATTTTACGCCTACGGGCACTACTAATGAAATCTCGTGTTCAAAACCGATATTATTTACAAACCTGTGAGATTCACCAACCTTTTTGGTTGATACTTTTTAGCATGTTTTCTCAGGTACCCGGATGGAGTAGGATTACTCCAGGATTTTAGCTAGAGTCGCATGATTTCAACACAACTGCATTAACGGAGATTCTTAGCATTATCTTTTGTATATTTTGATTATGTAATAGAATCTCCCGCTATACGCGTAGACTCTAGGGGAAACTACATTTTGTATACGAAAACACTAAGTTTTCAAACATTATATCTATGGAATGTAACTAATTTACAAAACGTCTCATTTAGAGGTCGTTTGCTGTATATCTTGTGCTTTGTATATTGATTAGTAACACCCAAGTATGCTTCCGCAAAACAGCGAATTTCTGGGGTGTTACATGCCTCCTCGCCGATAAGTCACCCTCAGTGAAGCCGAAATTGCGGGTCTGATTGCCCGCAGTGTGGCCCAAGCCTTAGCTACACGAGCACCAACTTCTGGTAGCGAAGATACAGCTACTAACAGGCCACAACCCAAACCCTGCTCTTACAAGGACTTCAAAAACTGCAAACCCTTGAGCTTTGCGGGTACCGAAGGAGCGATCGGTCTGGTACGCTGGATCGAGAAAATCGAATCTGTATTCCTTATCTGCAATTGCACGGAGGAGTACAAGGTCAAGTTCTCCGTCAGTACTTTTTCTGACACCGCTCTCACCTGGTGGAACACCTATGCCCAAACTGTGGGTATTGCTAATGCTTACAAAATCCCGTGGGAGGAGTTGAAGAAGATGTTGAGGGGCGAGTATTGTCCCAGGGATGAATTGAAACAGATGGAAGTGGAATTCTGGAACCACAAAATGCAGGGTGATGACATCACGGGGTACACCAACCGTTTCCACCAACTAGCACTTCTGTGCCCAACCATGGTCGATCCTGAGTACAAGAGGATCGAGAAATATGTCGATGGACTTCCTGACAGACTTCAAGACCTGGTGACTTCATCCAAACCGGGTACTATTCAGAGCGCCATCCGTATGGCCCATGAACTGACGGCAAACTCGGTCCGCCGTGGCACAACTTCAACCCCATCTGCAAACAACAAACGCAAATGGGAAGGAAACCCCAACTCATCCAACCAAACCACCAACAAAAAGCCTGAGTCTGTTAAGGCTTATTCCTCGGGGACTGCGGAAAGGAAAGGGTACATCGGGAACAAACCCTACTGTCCCAAATGCAATCGTCATCACGACGGTTCCTACCCTTGCACCAACTGTAAACGGTTCGGGCACCTAGCCAAGGACTGCCGAGTCATTATTCCTACCCCCAATACAAATGCACCAAAGACCTGCTTTGGGTGCGGAAATCCAGGGCATTTCAAGAGCAATTGCCCCAAGCTGAAGAACAAGAGCAACAACAGCAACAACAACAACAACAACAACAACAACAACAACAACAACAACAACAACAACAACAACAACAACAACAACAGCAACAGCAACAGCAACAACAACGCCCGAAGCAGAGCCTTCGTAATCAATTCAGGGGACGCTCGTCAAGACCCGAATGTGGTCTCGGGTATGTTCCTCCTCAACAACTTACCTGCTTCTATTCTATTTGATACTGGTGCTGATAGGAGCTACATTTGTGATGAGTTTTGCCCACTACTTGACATCACCCCCGTGGCCTTAGATGTTAAGTACACCGTAGAACTTGCAAATGGTAAACTCATAGAAACCGATAGTGTGATACCTAATTGCACTCTAAACCTAGCAGACGAAATCTTCTCAATCGATCTTATGCCCGTTGAACTAGGAAGTTTCGACGTCATTGTGGGTATGGACTGGTTATCCAAACATCGGGCCGAAATTGTTTGCTATGATAAGATCGTCCGTATCCCTCTCGCCATCGGTAGAACCCTGATCATACAGGGGGAGACCGGTGGGTCGAGACTAAACATAATCTCCTGTTTAAAAACCCGAAAATTTCTGAGAAAAGGTTACCCAGCAATTCTCGCGCACATCACGGAGAAAAAGTCGGAGGAGAAGCGACTTGAAGATGTACCAATCGTTAGAGACTTTCCCGAAGTCTTTACGGAAGAACTACCTGGTCTACCTCCGCCTAGACAGGTTGAGTTCTCGATTGATCTCGTGCCGGGTGCCGCACCGGTGGCCCGAGCACCGTACCGACTAGCCCCATCCAAACTTCAGGAGCTGTCCACTCAGTTACAAGAACTTCTGGATAGAGGATTCATCAGACTAAGTTCTTCACCTTGGGGAGCTCCGGTCTTGTTTGTCGAAAAGAAAGACGGTTCATTCCGAATGTGTATTGACTACCGAGAGTTGAACAAACTAACCGTCAAGAAACGATACCCACTTCCTCGAATCGATGATCTTTTCGATCAACTCCAAGGATCAAGCTGTTATTCAAAGATTGATCTTCGATCAGGTTATCATCAATTGCATGTTCGAGATGCCGACATCCCAAAAACCGCATTCAGAACCCGTTACGGGCACTACGAATTCCAAGTGATGCCCTTTGGTCTAACCAACGCACTGGCTGTATTCATGGACCTTATGAATCGGGTGTGCAAACCTTATCTCGACAAGTTTGTCATTGTCTTCATCGATGACATCCTCATATACTCACGAAACGAACAAGAACACGCACAACACCTCAAAACCATCCTAGAACTACTTAGACACGAGGAGCTTTACGCCAAATTCTCTAAATGTGAGTTCTGGATAAAAACCGTTCAATTCCTCGGACACGTGATTGACAGTCGGGGAATTCATGTAGACCCATCAAAAATCGAGGCCATCAAGAACTGGCAAGCGCCAACCACTCCAACCGAGGTACGCCAATTCTTGGGATTGGCCGGTTATTACCGCCGGTTCATTGAAAACTTCTCAAAAATAGCTCAACCACTCACGACACTGACTCAGAAGGAAAAGAAGTTCGATTGGACTGATAAACAAGAGTCAGCATTTCAGCTGTTGAAACTCAAGCTCTGCAGTGCACCCATTCTGTCCTTACCCGAAGGCACCGATGACTTCGTGGTATACTGCGATGCTTCTCACCAAGGTCTCGGTTGCGTATTGATGCAACGAGACAAGGCCATTGCTTACGCCTCGCGACAACTCAAGGTTCACGAAAAGAACTACACTACTCACGACCTCGAACTTGGAGCTGTCGTGTTCGATCTCAAAATCTGGAGACACTACCTCTATGGCACTAAGTGCACAATCTTTACCGACCACAAGAGTCTCCAACACATATTCGGTCAAAAGGATCTCAACATGAGGCAACGTCGATGGGTCGAGTTGCTTACCGATTACGATTGTGAGATCAAATACCATCCGGGTAAGGCAAATGTTGTTGCCGATGCTCTCAGCAGAAAGGAACGACCGAAACCACTTCGAGTCCGAGCCCTCAGTATGACTATTCATAACGATCTAAACATTCAGATCCTCGCCACTCAACTCGAAGCCTTGAAACCTGATAACATCAAAAGTGAAGCCTTGCGGGGCATGGATAAGTAATTCGAAACCAAACCTAACGGGATTAGGTATCTCTCAAACCGAATCTGGTTGCCTAGTTTTGGGAACCTACGAGACTTGGTGATGGATGAGGCTCACAAGTCCAAATATTCTATCCACCCGGGATCCGACAAAATGTATCACGGCATCAAAGAGCTTTATTGGTGGCCGAACATGAAAGCTGAAATTGCCACTTACGTCAGCAAGTGTCTTACTTGTTCGAAAGTCAAAGCCGAATACCAGAAACCTTCCGGCTTACTCCAACAACCCGACATTCCTGAATGGAAATGGGAACATATTGCCATGGATTTCATAACCAAACTCCCTAAGTCGTCGAGCGGTTGCGATACCATTTGGGTGATCGTCGATCGTCTCACCAAATCAGCTCATTTCTTGGCAATCAGAGAAATCGATCAAATGGAACGCCTCACACAGATCTACATCAAGGAAATTGTTTGCCGACACGGTGTCCCTATCTCGATTATCTCTGACAGGGATACTCGTTTCACTTCTCGTTTCTGGCAATCACTCCAAAAATCACTGGGTACCCGTCTCGATATGAGTACCGCGTACCACCCTCAGACCGATGGCCAGAGCGAACGAACTATTCAGACACTAGAAGATATGCTACGAGCCTGCGTAGTTGATTTCGGTACAAATTGGGAAAGACATCTACCATTGTGCGAGTTTTCGTACAATAACAGCTATCACGCCAGCATCAAAGCTGCACCTTTTGAGGCACTGTACGGTCGTAAGTGCCGATCACCGATCTGTTGGACTGAAGTGGGAGATAGTCAACTCACTGGTCCTGAACTCATACACGAAACCACCGAGAAAATTGTTGAAATCCAAAACCGACTCAAAGCCGCACGTGATCGTTAGAAAAGTTACGCTGACGTGAGACGCAAACCACTCTAGTTCCAGGTTGGGGATCGAGTACTCTTGAAAGTATCGCCTTGGAAAGGTGTAATCCGGTTCGGTAAACGCGGGAAATTAAATCCTAAGTACATTGGGCCTTTTGAGATCCTCGAACGGATTGGCCCCGTGGCATATCGACTGCAGCTGCCATCCGAACTAAGCAGCGTGCACCCCACCTTTCACATTTCTAACTTAAAGAAATGTCTGTCTGACGAGACACTTATCATACCACTTGACAAGATTCGCATCGATAACAAACTTCACTTCGTTGAGGAACCCGCTGAAATTATGGACCGTGAGGTCAAACAACTAAAGCAAAGTCGTATTCCCATCGTCAAAGTCAGGTGGAATTCGCGGCGTGGTCCGGAATTCACTTGGGAACGGGAGGACCAAATGCGACACAAGTATCCTCACTTATTCACTGACTCTACATCGAACGCGACTTCGACTTAAATTTCGGGATGAAATTCTCTTAACAGGGGAGAATGTAACAACCGCTAAATTAGGACTAGTATTTAGTGCCTAATTCTATGATTTACACATGTAATTAGTTCTGTGTTAGACTAATTAATGTATCAAAATATATATTGATGAATATATACGAATACGCGATTGGATTAGATCGTACACAGTTTTCAATCGAATGTAATTCGATTCAGTTAAATACGGACGTTGGTGAAACATTTTGTTCAATAACGCGATCATTTCCCAAGTATTATTATGACAATATCTCAAGTGTGTATTATATCGTACAAATAAACGTCTACACAATTAAAATAGTTAACGCGCAATTTAAAAACAAAAATAAACAAATTTATTCAACTAAAAGATTTGACAAAATAATTCAACTAAATTATTAAACAAAGATTCGTAAATTAATATGAATAATTAAAGCGTAAAAAAAATATGTAACGCTTAAATGACGGAGAAAACGAATACCGCACGGAGTACGGAACGGAGACTGAAAATGGGAGGCTTAACCTCCCACTTCCCTCCTTCTTCCCTCATTTCTCCACCTCACATTCTCTCTCTTACTCTCTTTTCTCTCTTTCTTTCTCTCAAAATTTCCACCACCACCATCATCCTAAAATGCCAAAAAGCACCACGAAACGACATCAAATCACCAAGCTCATTTGGGGAAAAAGATTCACCTCGTCACGATCTACATTTCCATCTTTTCGGATTCTCCTGGCGTTAACTTTGTAAGTTCTGACAAATTCTCGAAACCTCTCGGTTTTACTTATTTTCAGCTTATGGTTGTTTATTTACACTTGTAATGTCCATTGGAGGGTTGGGTAAAAGAATCGGACCAAACGGAAACCCGAAAACATGTTTTTGGCTCAAAATCCGTCGATCAGACGTAAGTGACGCACTGACGAACCCAGATATGCGTCACTTCGTGCGACACTGACTAAGTGCCGCATAAGCCCCTTTTACCGACACTACATGCGTCACTTGCTTAAGTGACGCCTACCATCGTACCGACACTTGCTTAAGTGCCGCGACTACTTTACCCGACACTTCTTAAGTGTCGCATATAATTAATTTCAGATTGCTATACGACACTTGTTAAGTGACGCCTTGATGTTTTACCGACACTTCCCTAGTGTCGCACGACCACGTTACCAGATACTTTACCCGACACTTCTTAAGTGTCGCATGACCACCATAAGTGACATCACCAACGGACCAAACATGTTTTATAAAAACAAACGATTACGCCCACTTAAACAAACATCGGGCATACTAGTTGTGAACAACAATTCTAGGTGGTCTTGCGAGACATCTACTTACATGACCTTATGTGTTTAGGCATTTGAAGGATTTCGGGTTCGGAGAACCTACGGATTGATATTACTTACTCGTTTATTGTATAAACGCAACTTGCAAAGGCTCAGGTGAGTCTTACAGTCCCACTTTTACTGTTTTATATATGGGGTGAGATACACTGCTTACTTTTCTTGAACACAAGAACAAACTAATCAATTTACTATACGGGATTGCATGAGTTACTTACTTTTCACTGAAGTCTCTCCATCATATATCGTTAGTTATGGACTTAAGCGCGAACACTAGTTAATGGATCCATTAGGGAAATGACCCTCCCCGCCCGGGGTAGTAGCGCTACCACGAACCGTACTGTATAAACGGGCGACTATTATTCGTTACATCTGCTTGCTCAGTTACGAGCATGTCACGGGAGCAACTTATTACTTACGGGTTAAGCTTCGATTATGAGCCTCATGGCAACGGTATAACTTACTTACTTTACATTTGCTGGATTGCAAATACTTGATTTACGCCTGCGGGCACAACTGATGAAATCTTGTGTTCAAAAACTGATATTACTTACAAACATGTGAGATTCACCAACATTCGAGTAGACCTTTTAGCATGTATTCTCAGGTACCCAGATGGAGTAGGATTACTCCAGGACATAGCTAGAGTCGCATGGTTTCAGCTAAATTGCATTAACGGAGATTCTCAGCATTATCTTTTGTACATTTTGATTATGTAATAGAATCTCCCGCTACACGCGTGGACTCTAGGGAACTACATTTTGTATACGAAAACATTAAGTTTTCAAACATTTATTTCTATGAAATCGTTTTACAACGTCTCATTTAGAGGTCGTTTACTGTATATCTTGTGCTTTGTATATTGATTAGTAACACCCAAGTATGCTTCCGCAAATCATTAAATTTGGGGGTGTTACATATATGAAGAACTTAGATCGAACAACATAGGCAAGATATATATGCTTGATTACTTTATTGGCCCGCTTTTAAGATTGGGGTTAAGGTATTGGTTGGTGGTTCCGTATGAAGGTTATGTTAAGGAAATCCGTGAGAACCATGTATCTATATACATCGATACTGAAACTGACACTAGAAAGTGATAGTATATCAATAAAAACTTATTGTTACTATATGGCTAAATTGTTACATAATGGTAGCTTTGGGAAAGCTAATATTAGTACATATGTTGATCATCGTTATCATCGGAGTTAATGTTTAGTAATTAGTTCATGTTGATGTGTTGTATGTGTACTATATGTTCTGTTTTCGCTCTAAAAGCAACACGTCAACCCGTTAACCCGTTAACTTATAGAAAAGCCAGGGTCGTGCGTAACACGGCCTAAAGGGTGCCTAGTCTTATATATACAAAGCAAGCCTCAAAGTTTTTGAGCTTGCCATGTGTCACAATTTTAAAAATAACAATAATAACAAAAATACTATTGATAATAATAATCAATATTAATATTATTTTTTATTTTAAATACTTGAAATTTTACAAATACTTTATATTTGTAAAAAAAATTGTATAAATTTTTTTATACAAATAAAATTTATTGAACTAACCTCAAGATTTGTCGTGTTTACTCTTTTGATCTAATATCTAAATTTACATTATCTTTTATTATGAGACATTATATTTATTACATATATATAGTCGTATTACTTTTTATATGGGCACGTCATCGATTCTTATGTTGATACATCCATAAATTTTATTTTTTGAGTAAAATTTGTATAACCTATTTCGAATTTGATAATGGCTATGTATCTGGACTGTGGTATTGACAACAACTTTAATGGATCATTAATCCACGGGATTACACAAAGTGCCTCCGCCACATAAATCGGACAAATCGCATTCCTCTCAGATGGCGAGCATGACTCGAAAGAAATATTTTTAAAGTTTGTGGAGATTAAAGTTGTATAGCTTATTTTGTAGTCTTTAATCTTATCAAATGCTTTCACTTTTATTTTTTTACTTATCATTTAAGTGTATCACTTTTTAATATATTAAAGGTTAGTAACTAACAAAGTGTTAACTAAAAAGGTCATTATATATGTTAAATACAATAAACTCTAAACAATCCATCATTTATTTTTAGATAAAATAAAAATAAAAAAATTTATTTATTTCATATGAATGGTTGATTTTACCGTTACATAAGTCTATATTTGTTAGATATCCTTAGTTTTAACAACTATAAATTTTGTGAGTTTTTATCTTTATCATCTAAACTGATATGAGTATAATTTATCACGAGAAATAGATTTTTCATTAGTTATATATTATCATTGTCATGAAATTATTTTTTGCGTAATTATTTAAGCTTATCTTTTCCATACGACAAGTGTTCTACATACATATAATCGTGGGTTACGCGATTAACCTCTCTCATATTGACCGTGAGACCGGTTTATAAAAGACTGCCAGAGGGGTCAGTTTACCCTTTTCTTTTACATATATATCCGATTATATAGGTCAATCCATATTTCTTTGATATATTTATAAATGAGGCAACATCATATATAGCCGATGAATTGACCGATTAATATAACAACTATTACTATGACATAACTAATAGCTAAATTGCTTATACGAAATGATATATCGCTAAGAACATGAGATTTAGTTATTATACGTTCATTTCTATATGCTATATTAGAATTTCACTCAATTAATCTAAGATTCGAGGTGAATCAAACACATTAATCGAAGAGTTTGCGCTTTAGAATAATACAATATCAACATTGCAAAATCATTAACAATTTTGAGGAGGGGCCGTGCAAATGAGGAGGGGCAGTGCAATGCACGGCCTTAATATTTACTAATATATATATATATATATATATATATATATATATATATATATATATATATATATATAGAGAGAGAGAGAGAGATGTTGGTTCAAATAAGAAGACTAATTTTCGTAAGAACGTAGGAAACCCATCAAAATCACTTTTTAACTATCTGCAACACATTTTTCTTCAAAACTTTTTCAAAGATTACTATTAAAATAACTTCTGGAATCCATGATATAAATATAAATAAAAAATTATTAACTTTTTTTTACAGTCGTTACTGTTGTGATTATTTAAAATAATGTAACACCTGGTCAAAAAGTCAATTTTCACGCCAGATTTAAACTTTAATTAATTGTATTTTTATAAACAATTATAACCAAGTTACATTTTAGTAATTTAAGTGAAATACTTTTATTTAAAATATTTACGAAATTATATAAACAAAAATTATGAATTTGAAATATTAACTTTAATTTACGATCGGGTACAAAAACACGGGCATTTTTACTGCTGTGTGGAGTCAACAGTCCCCAAAAAGGGGATCTGCCTCTCCTTTTTGTCTTCCATACGCCACCACCAAACACACCCTCTTTCTCACTTTTCTTTCATCTCATTTTCTTCTTCTTCTTTAATCTCTATCTCTAACAACATCAACAACAAAATAATAACAACAACAAGATCATCATCATCATAATCGGTTATCATCATCATCAACGAGCATACATCATCATCATCATCTTCATCTTCTTCCTCAAGATCATCATCAAGTTCATCATCATCCTCAAACCTTCGATCTTCAAATCGTAAGGATTTCTCCACTTTATCTTGTTACTTCTTGTTAAAAACACTTAATATATCATTTATTAACATTATAACAACAAGATTCGGCCTAAAAATGGGTTAGATTGCGTTTTTGGTGATGAAATCGTCGAACAGATCGAAGTGTCGCCCACAGACCAGCAGTGTAGCGTCACTTCATGCGTCACTTAAGTGACGCACTGAGTGTCGCTAAAAACCCTAGTTTTGCGTCACTTGCCTAAGTACCGCATAAAACCCATTTTTTCCGACACTTACATCCGTCACTGGTCCAGTGACGCCCAACACTCACAACCGACACTTGCCTAAGTGTCGCCTATAATCAAACTCTGACATCAATCCGCCACTTGCTTAGTGACGCCTAGAACCCTTACCCGACACTGCTTTAGTGACGCCTCATCATGCGTCACTCCTCTAAGTGACGCCTTTAACTCAGATTACACTATTTTATGTGACACTTCCTAAGTGTCGCCCAAATCCTTAAGTGTCGTTATAAGTGTCGCTAAAAATAGAACGTTTACAACTCACTTTACAAACCTCAAACATAAACACGTATCAAACATTTTGGGTACAATCTAACCGAATAAACAAACTTGGATAGATTAATTAAACGTCCATTCACTCATACAAAATCTCAAGTGTTTAGGACACTAGGAGGTTACCATTCGGACGACACGCGTATCGTAGGATCGCTAACTCCTCAAGTGAGTTTCATAGCCCCACTCTTTCAACTGTTTTACTATTTTCGGGGTGAGACACATGCACAATTACTGTTTTCGAATTATAATGATAAACTTTTATAATTCACAATTATCTATATTACTGTATGTAATACAAATGTGTAATACTTAGGAATTACACACGTCATATTGATGTAGAATGATATCGTAACTTAACCGGGATAGGCAACCACTGTTGAAAACCAACTACCATTACATGACTTGATTACGTTATCACCATTCATTGACCATATTGTCGTGGGACAATACTATCAATTATACTAGAACTGGTTAGTTCTACTTACATTGGACAACGACCATACTTTTACAGGATTAGTCTTCCTTTTAGGAACTAATACTGCCCATACAAATCAGGACTCTATATACTTGCTATGCTGAGGCTAGGAGTATACATTAGTATTCATACGTTAGTATAGAATCCTTATACTAATACAAACAACTAGGTGATGATTAGTCATACCTAGGCTTATTGCAATGCACTTAATATCTAAATATCGTATATACGAATTTAGATACAATCAATCATTATCGCGTGCTACATGATATCATATTAGATGTGTTTGTTGATTCAATTTTTATATATATAGATATATATAGATATATATATACACATACTTGTACTTTATCTCGAGCACTTGGTGCCATCTACAATTTAACTATGTATATAGGTATACATACATTTATACAAACACCATCTACTTTAGTCGGACATGTCGTTGAACTGTCGGCTCAATTATCTCAAGTCAGTCATGTCGTAGTACTGCTGGCTCAATTACATCATTGCTTGCGAGCAATCTGGTCGATGCCTGATTAGGCACAAAACGATGCCACGGTAAAGTGGGCACAAAACGATGCCACGGTATTGCAGTGGGCACAAGTACGATATCGCGGTAAAGCGATACAATCGATGGATGGGCGGGCTTATGCTCGTGATCCACACTCATTCACGGATGGGCGAGCTTATGCTCGTGATCCGCAATAAGTTAACAGGTCGGTGAGGTTATCACGCGAGGCCGTTAGCTCAATCATGTCCGGGTTAGCTCACACTAACTGGTCAAACGGACACACTAAACATTTTCAATCATAGTTCTGCGGAACTACAATCATTTTCAATCATGTCCGGGTTAGCTTACACTAACTGGTCAAACGGACACACTACATACTCAACCATAGTTCTGCGGGACTACAATTACTTGTTGCTAGAGGCAACACACTACATACTCAATCGTAGTTCTACGGGACTACAATCACATGTTGCTGAATGCAACACACTATGCCATGGGGGCATCCTAGTACTTTACTACTAAATAAGTAATATAATTACTTGTTGCTATATGACGTGGTCATACAATTACTTGATAGTACTTAGGCATGTAGTGCCTCACGTTATAGACTTAATTATACCAGATAGGTATCAAGGCATGGACTGCCACTTTCTCTATGTATTTAGGTACACACTACGGCTATTTAGGTATTAGATACCTCGATTATTGTATACACATTTATGTTACAATACTATAACAATACAAATCAAGATCGTCGATCTTGAACTATTTTTCAAACATTCATGGTTTATACTTTATGTTTCAACTAACAATCCTATGAACTCACCAGCTTTATAGCTGACTCGTTTTAGCATGTGTTCTCAGGTGCCCAACAGGATTAGGATTGCTACAAGATTATGCTAGCTCGAGTCACATATTTTCAAACATCTGGATTTCTCTGCATAACTTTTGTATCACAAACTTTGTATTGAAGTTATTTTGCGAACTCACAACTTGTATATATTTTATTTTGGGAAATGTAATAACTATTTTCAAACGCCTCATTTAGAGTCGTTCATTATGTATCTTATGCTGCGATATTTGATTTGGTAACACCCGACCCGACCGCTTCTGCAACCCGAAATTTGAGGGTGTTACAAATTATCACAAAATATAACATGATAATCACATGTGATTATTCTCTAATATAATGTGATTATTATGTATTCGAGATAATCACAAAATATGACATGATAATCACATATTATTCATGTGATTATCAAGTTATAAAATGTGATTATTGTGAATAAAAAAATTAATAAAAAATAATTTAAAAAATATTAAAACATCGAATTTTTTTTTTTTTTGAAAAATAGACTCTATAAGTTATTTGAAAAAGAAGCTACGATGAAAATTTGGAAAATCACGTGTTTTGGATCGCTAAAAAATGATTTTGAAGTGTTGCTCACGTTCTCACGAAAGAAGCCTTCTTATTTGAACCCACAATTATATATATACATATATATACATAGGAATGGGATCATGTGAAAACAAGGAGATTCCGTGAGAACACATCTTAGCCATCCATTTTTTAATCAAAAAACCTGATTTTGGAGGTGGCATTTTTGTAAATACTTTGAAGTTTGATTTTGGAGGGTTCACATAAGGATTGCTAGGTGAAGTTTAATTTTTTTTGCTTCACAATAGTTTTAACATGGTGAAGTTTTATTTAATCTCTTCAAAAACTAATCTTAACAAAAAAAATATTTACTGAATCTCAACTATATGAACCTTTAAAAATAAAAATTCATAGCATCGTAACTTTATGTTAAGAAAAAAAATATTAAACTTAACTTCACCAAAATGATGTGAAGCTAAAAAAAAAAACTTCACATGAGCAAAATGATGTGAAGCTAAAAAAAAAGCTTCAAATGAGCAAAATGATGTGAAGCTAAAAAAACAGAAGCTTCACATGAGCAAAATGATGTGAAGCAAAAAAAAATAAAAAGCTTTACATGAGCAAAATGATGTGAAGCTAAAAAAAAAAAAGCTTCACATGAGCAAAGGTGATGTGAACCCTCCAAAATCAAACATCAAAGTATTTACAAAATTGCCACCTCCAAAATCAGATTTTTTGATCAAAAATTGGATGGCTAAGATGTGTTCTCACCGTTCTCACGGAATCCCCTTGTTCTCACAAGAACCCAACCATATATATATATATATATATAGGGTTGGGTTCTGGTGAGAACAAGGGGATTCCGTGAGAACGGTGAGAACACATCTTAGCCATCCATTTTTTGATCAAAAATCCTGATTTTGGAGGTGGCAATTTTGTAAATACTTTGAAGTTTGATTTTGGAAGGTTCACATCACCTTTGCTCATGTGAAGCTTTTTTTTTTTTAACTTCACATCATTTTGCACATGTGAAGTTTTTTTTTTTTTTTAAGCTTCACATCATTTTGCTCATCTGAATCTTTTTTTTTATATTTAGTTTCACATTATTTTGCTCATGTGAAGCTTTTTTTTTAGCTTCACATCATTTTGCTCACGTGAAGTTTTTTTTTTTTTTTAGCTTCACATCATTTTGGTGATGTTAAGTTTAATATTTTTTTTTTTAACATAAGGTTACGATGCTATTAATTTTTTTTATATAGATTCACATAGTTTTAATGAGATTAAGTAAATATCTTTTTGTTAACATTAGATTTTGAAGAGATTAATGTTTATACATATCAATTCACTACTTCAAATATGTTGATTAACAAAAATTAAATAAAACTTCACTATGTTAAAACTATTGTGAAGCAAAAAAAATTAAACTTCACCTAGCAATCCTTATGTGAACCCTTCAAAATCAAACTTCAAAGTATTTACAATAATGCCACCTCCAAAATCAGGTTTTTTGATCAAAAAATGGATGGCTAAGATGTGTTCTCACCGTTCTCACGAAATCTCCTTGTTCTCACAGGATCCCAAGTCTATATATATATATATATATATATATATATATATATATATATATATATATATATATATATATATATATATATATATATCGTTGGTTCTAAACTAAAAATAGAAAATGTTAGAGAGTTGAATACAGTTATCTTTGATTATCATAAACTGTAACTAGATTCAAATGCACGTTATATTTCAAAGACACAAGATTAATTTTCAACTTAATTCTTCATTTGTATGAATCAAAAAATTAATAGTTAGCTTAAGCGAAATCACTAACTATTGAATATAAAACACTCACTATCAACTAAACAACACGATCTAAGCTGATTGAACAAGATATCTGCATTACTAATATTATGCTCTCAAACTTACTATAACATACCACACTTAACTTCTTGAAAGGAGTCAGTCATCTATTAATAGTCGCGCTAGCATATACGGAGTATTTTTTGTTCATCTTCGGCCAATTAAAATCTACAACGCATCTTCATTCCAATTGGTGAATTTCTGAACATACTTCTTTACGTCACTTGACACGTAGACATGTAGTGCCATACAAAGTGTTCTGTTTGTCGTGTATTGCACACGCCTATACAATTGGATGTAATTGATAGTTGGAGAAGCTTGATTATATACAAACATGTTTAGTTAGCATATATATACACATTCATATTCTAATAGTTCTATAATAGCTGACGTTCAACCATGAGGTCATGTTAGTACGGTATTATATACTGTAATGATTAGTAGACCTAAATTTATAGGACTAATTTTAGATTTAAAGATGTGATTGGTGGGTTTGAAAAATTGATTGGATGAGATTAAGATTGAGAAAAAAAACAACCAATCAGAAAGTTAGGTTTGTTTTAAGGTCTACGTAAATAGGCCTATTTAACATTACTCTATTTTTATTATTATTCTAAGACTTGTATAATACTATCTCCATATTACTATTTTGAGATGTCCCAAATAAGTGTCCACTTTGATGGGTAGAGAAATTTGATTGGTGAAGAGTGTAGTTAGTAGAGAATTCTAAAACTGTGTGCAAAGTTAAAGTGGACACTTTGACCGAGACGGAATGAATAACTCCCAATGGCGCCACAAGTCTAATATGCATCCCTTCTATAAATACCCGTTGGGTTCACACCAACTACTATATCAACATAAACACTATCAAATTTACAACACACAACATGGCTGCAAAAGGAGAGGTGGTAATTCGACCCACTGCGAATTTTCATCCTAGCCTTTGGGGAGACCAATTCCTCGTCTATGAGGAGGTATGTACATTACTAAAACTCTTTTAAATTGAACTAGGAGTTTGTGACTTCAAAGCTAAAGTAAAAACATTATGTTGATGAATGTACATACGTCTACATACTGTCGGTTTTTTTTATATATAATACTAGGCTTTGATCCCGTGCGATGCACAGTCGTTAAAATATACATACTATATGTTTATTTGTAAGTAGTCCAATGAATTAGTGTTGTTAACTAAAAGGTGCAATTATCATTGAAAATTGAAAATAAATAATAGCATAAACCAAAATATATAATATAGTAATCAAACTATTATAATAAATTGTAGAAATTAATATATGGAGCCAAATAAAACACAATGAATTGTAGCAAGATAAATAATAAGTATTACATGTATTCGTAAAAAATTGTAGGTCTTTGAGCCCGTGATCGCATGGTAATGTATGCAAAGCTATTATATATTATGAATTTTTTTTAACAATGTCAATAATGTAATTGAAAACTATACATTTGTCATTTAAAATAGAAAAATAATATACAACAACCAAAATATATGCGAATAAAAACTTCAAAGTTTTTGTGAGTAACAACATGAGAAATAAATACAACACGTTCACAAATGCTAACGGAAAATATTTACAATTACAAATGTTATACAACTTTAATATAAGCAACATAAACTGTTTATAATATTGTTGTCTCAACTCAACATTTCAGTCCACCAATGTGTTTAACTCGTGAAATGTCTACTTATAGTTGATCATGAATGAAATTCGATTGTTAATGAAATAAATTCAACGAGACAACGGCAATGAGATAACGGGTGTACTTGACTCTTGTGTTAATCAATGCTAAACATACTTAGTCAAAATTAAATTAAATGATTAAATTTTGATCAACCTATAAGTTAAGGTGTTTAAACATTTAGGAGAAAAGTTAGAAGGGCCAAAACGAAAAAAAATAAAAGTGTGAGGATTAAACTATTAGTAACCCTTATTTAAAATGATTTATAATAATATTTAAATTAATAAAAATGGAAAGCCATGTGACATCTCTAGAATTTGAAGAATAATTATGAGTAAATATATTTTAGACATGTCATCATATAATGATTAAAAAGATGACACATAAGCAAAACAAATCTTTGTTCTATATATATGAAAAGATTTGCTAATTAGCAATGCTTTAGAAGAAGAAAGAAAAAAAAAAAAATAGTATTTTATATATAAATTTTACATCCGTTTATAACAGAAGTTTTTGCAACCGGTTCTTATCATTAATTTTGCCACCAAACTTAGAAGAAAAGGGGCATTAAGGATACTTTTTGGGCACCTATCGTATATTACGCACATACTATAGTCTATATACAAATCCTACTCCCTCGTCCCAAATTTATTGTCCACAGACAAAAAAACACACAGTTTAAGAAAAATGTACTAGTTGTACTCTACAACCAATAAGATTTAATCTCTCACCAGATTCAAATGTTTTGATTGGTTGAAAAGTACAAATGGACTATAAATTTAGGACATCCCAAAATGAAAAGGTGGACTATAAATTTGGGACGGATGGAGTATATATTATGTACCCTCATTTGTCTGGACTCGACTCAACTCAAAACCTATTATCGATGGATTACGCTCATACCGGTATGACTAGTGTCATTTGGTATGGATGTGTCAACTATTTGGGTCGTTTTAGAAATAACATGTTTATATTATAAAAAAAAATAAAAAATAAAAAAATTTGACTACTAATTTACTAGTTAATCGCGAAGTGATCCTAAAGATGCACAAGCTCGTTTTTTAACGACCGATCAATACGATGTAAAGAAAATAATGACTAATAATATATTGCATAAACGAAAAAGCGTGTTGAATTGGGTATATGGTAGAAAAACTAAGGTGTTCTACCTTAGATAATATTCAATCGTATTAGAATTGGATAAATATATTAAGTATATTGGTGTACGTGTAGTTAAAAGTGAGGATAATTTAAGGGTGTTGATATTTCCACCACATTTTTTTATAAATCCACAATAATCATGCGTTGAGAGTTTGTACTGTACAAATTATACTGCACAGTTTTGATGGATCTATCAAAAAGTGTGATGGATATATCAATACCCATAATTTAATGCAATTCACTCGAGAGAAAAGATAAAATAAGAATGGAAAAAACATGGAAAATTGAGGAATCAATAATTTCAAAAAACTCATTTTCACATTTAAAAAAAAAATTAAATATCTCATAAACCGTATGTCTATAAATTATAAAAAGTACATATTCGGAATCAACATCTTTTTCTCTTCGATTATAGATCTAACAAGTTATACTTTCTACAAAGTTTTTTTTCCCATTTTTTATTGGGTTTAAAAATTTGTAATGTGAAATCACATGTGATTTAACACTAAAAAATAATCAGACACGCTTATATCACTAATCTTTAATTTCAAATCATTGATGCTTTAAAAAGATTCAAACCCGAAAAACTAAGTTGTAATCACATGCGATTGAACATCAAAGTATCAATCACAAGTGATTAAAGAGTAATTAGATACGTTTTTTCAAATCATTGACTATATTTATACAATTAAAAATCAACTTTAAATCATACTTGAATTGTCAATTGTCGGTAAATTGCTCGTCAAATATCAATTTTTAAGTGAAAATCATATGTGCTTATATACAAAATCATATCCGATTATATAACAAATCACATATGATTAAATGTACAACTAGCAATCACATTTTATTTTTAATGAAAACGAATGCGATATTTAAAATTCTATATATAATTATTAATGTATATGAATATTAAGTTGTAATCACGTGTTATCATAAATCACATGTGATTATATTGTAAAACCCGACAAAAAAAAAGAAAAAAAATCATCGAAAGTATAGCTCGTGAGATCTCTAATCGAAGAGAAAAAGTCGCTGATTCCGAATATTTGATTTATATAATTTATAAACAGACGGTTTGTAGGATATTTAATTTTAGGGGTAAAAGTGAAAGTGAGTTTTGTAAAGAAATAGAGCAATCCTATTAATTCTCTAATCCTCTTATTTTTTACCATTCTTATTTTTTACCATTCTTATTTAAATTCACCTCATTCACTCAATATATAAAACTTTCAACCTAAGTGTAAGTATATAATGACAAGGTTTTAAAACCCGCGTCGACCCTGACACCCAAGCGGGTCAACTAAAAGCGGATTTTCATTGGTTTTCAAATTGGATTGGCCCGTCGGATTTTCGGTCTAACAGGTTACTTGGTGACCCGGAACCCAGCGGGTTTATGTATTTCTTTTTCTTTTGTTTACAAAAAAGATTCGTTCAATAACCGGTTTTCATCCTTTTTTTTTTTTTTTCTATTTTAACCTCAGTTTAGGAATATATTTGTTTTTATCTTCGTTTGTAAACACACAAAATAACGACCCTTGAATCAAAACTCTTTTGATTTGTTTTGTCAAACCCTAACTAACAAAAGTTGTTTTTTAGCCGAAAAATAAACGATTATCCCCTAAATTTCAAAACCTAAATAGATTTAATAAACAATACAAAGAAAAATAAGCCGGATCAATTCGTGCGAATGAAATGAGGGGAGATGGCGAAACCCCCACTCTCCTCCAACCTTCGACATCTACGACCGTCGATCTCCGATCTTCTTGTTGAAATTGAAACCAACATCAACATGATTTAGTACAATATAAGTAACAATGAATAAAAAAATTGATACCAAAGTGCCAAGGATTAAGATTTTGAGCTCTCTTACTGAGTTGAAAGGATATTGGGAATGTAGAAACAAAGTGAATGTGAAAGACTGAAAAGTCATAAGCATCCCTAGGTACTTCGGAAAGTGAAATAGTGCAATGTGCCAATGTTTACATAACACCCCTTGAAGTATTTATTGTATAACAGAAAACCCCTTATATATCAAAATCGGGTGACTCAGCCGGGTCAACAATAAAACCGGGTTTCAAAACTTTGTGTACATGTGTGTTTGAGTATACGCTTATGATGTAACATGTAAATTTTCACGTCGGATTAATGTAGCCAAAAGATCAAGCTCGGGTAGAACAAATCGTCGAAGATTTGATAGAAGAAGTAAAGAAAGAAATAGCGGTAAATTTGCATGATCCAGCAAACCATACTGAATTGTTGGTACTAGTCAATGAAATTCAGCGGCTTGGCATAGCCTACTATTTCGAAATGGAGATTGAGCATGCCTTGAAGCATATTTATGATTCATATGGTGATCACTGGAATGGGGGTAGGCCATCCCTTTGGTTCAGACTCCTACGACAACGAGGCTTCTATGTTTCTTGTGGTTAGTGGATATAATTTGTTAAATCTAGTACTTATATATTTAAATGAAAATAATTGCGCACATTTTAAACAGATATTATCAATAACTACAAGGAAAGCACAGGGTCGTTTAAGGAATCTCTAACCAATGATGTAGAAGGCATGCTAGAGTTATATGAGGCATCGTATTTGAGGGTGCAAGGTGAAGTCATACTAGATGACGCTCTTGTTTTCACAAGATCTCATCTTGATGAGATAGCGAAGGACTCTCTTCGGTGCAACTCTACTCTTTCTAGGCATATACAAGAAACACTTAGGCGGCCTCTACATAAACGGTTGCAAAGAGTGGATGCATTCAGCTACATATCTTTCTACGAGCAACAAGCTTTTCATAAAGAATCTCTCCTAAGACTTTCGAAGTTAGCATTCAACTTGCTTCAATCCTTACACAAAAGGGTTAAGTGTTTGTAAATGTATATAACTATGCGTTGACTTCTTTAGTGTGTACAAAACTATATTGACCACCATTGTGTGTATATAACTATTAATTTCGACCATTGTATGTATACGGTAACCTATAGAACAGGTAACCAGTCAACTTTTGTATTTTACTAACATCATCATCCACGTAGACATCCACGTCGTTGTATTCCTGACACATCATTATTCAATTATGTTTAAAAAGCAAATATTACATATATGCTTGCTTGAAATGTTTGTACTTTCAGCTAGTGTTTTTGTACTATATGTTCTTAGTTTATTCCATCACTAGACTCATCCACACTAAGTTTTCCGGCAAAATTTTCGGGGAATATCAATTCTGATTCCCGGCGAGTTCATAAAACACATCCATCTTTTTTTTTTCTTTATTCTTTTCAAAAAAGCATCACCCCCACATATTCACATCAAAAATAAAATATTAACATCAATTTCATTATCACTATTACAACAAATTTAAAGAAGTATCAAAAACAACACCATTAAACCTCAAGTCAGAATCTGACTACGAAATAAACAAAATCCGGCAGATCAGGGAAAACCACCAACAAACGCAAATCAGATCCGTCCATCAGACCTATTTATGGCCGGAAAACGCTGGGCCACCGGCGTCGGATCTAAAAGACACCGGACCGGAGATGGCGACGTGGGTGTTGTAGGTTTTCGGGAAACAAAAGTGGTGCAGATTAAGAGGGTTTCAGTGATAATCATCTAGGTTAAGATTTACAATATGATAATCATCTAAGATTTGATAATCATTTAGGGTTTTTTTGTGATTATCGATGAAGATGATTTGTTGTCGATGATAATGATGTCGCTGATGAGAGGTTAAAAAGAAGACATTTTCAATTTCTTTTTTCATATACAAATATTTCACATACTTTTTTATTCCTTTTAACTTTTCAATATATTACACATCATTTCCAAGTTGGATTTAAAAAAAAATTCAAAATAAGTTATCGGTTACACATAAGTTAATTACTTGATATAGCCCGTTTCGTACACACAATGGTCGAAGTTAATAGTTATGTACACACAATGGTAGTCAATTTAGTTGTGTACATACTAAAGAAGTCAACGCATAGTTGTATACATTTACAAACACTTAACCCTACACAAAAAGGAGCTTAGTGAGGTTTCCAAGTATGATATTTGTCCTTCTCCTCTTGAAGTTTTGTATCAGATGTTATACTTAAACTATACATTAATTATATCCTCTTTCAGCTCGTTCTGGTTTTCATTAAAGAACTTAAGTGTAGCTCATAGTATCTTGGTTGTGTTGTGATTTATTATAGGTGGTGGGACGGTTTTGATGTTCCAAAGAATATACCTTACATGAGGGATAGATTGGTTGAAGTCTACTTTTGGGCACTCTCTGCATGCTTTGAGCCAAAATTTTCTCGTGCTCGAATATTCTTGACAAAAGTGTTTGCATTTGCAACGATTTTAGATGATACATATGATGCTTATGGTATTTATGAAGAACTTGTTATCTTCAACCAAGCAGTTCAAAGGTATAGTGTACACACACACACACACTAGTATATAAGCGTTCACGTAACGTACAATTAATAAGCAAATTATGTCACATAAAACTCGATTTAGCTGACGACCAATCTATTATCTACTTTTATATCAACTTTAGGTGGTCAATTTCCTGCTTGGATGGACTCCCCGAATACATGAAACTAATATACAAATGCCTCTTGGATATTTATTATGAAATGGAGCAAATTATCACAAATGAGGGAAGACAAAATCATCTTTACTATTTTAAAGAGTCGGTGAGTGTCAATATCGTATTCTTTTGGTAATAACATGTACTGTAGTTGTTAAGGGTAAATGGGTGTGAATACATCTTTGTCAAATACACAGATGAAAGAGTTTGTTGAAAGCCAGATGACCGAAGCGAAATGGAAACATGAAAAATACGTACCAACGGTAGAGGAGCACAAATCAGTTGCATTTATAAGCGCCGGCTACAAAATGCTTACGATAGCCAGTTTTATCGGAATGGGTGATATAGTCACAGACGAGCCATTCAAATGGGCTCTCACCAATCCTCCACTTATCATGGCGTCATGCGCAATTTGTAGAAAGATGGACGATGTTGTTGGACATACGGTATATGTAGCTTGTATCTTTAATAAAAGTAACTTGTCTCATTGTACTTCACAAATAATACCCCTTTGTTTGTGATGAAAGGTTTTCCATTATGTAACTAGAGAGATACTAGTTCTAATGTATGGTTAATATAATTCTTAATAAAATTTGTAGGCGGAGCAAGAAAGACCACACGTCGCATCTAGTATTGAATGTTACATGAAGCAAAATGATGTCCCAAAGGAGTATGTTTATAATTTGCTCAACACACAGATAGAAGAAGCATGGAAAGATTTAAACCGAGAATCGTTCACCTGTAAGGAAATACCTATGCATCTTATAATGCGTGTGATCAACTTGACGCGAGTAATGGAGTTCTTATATAAAGAGAAAGATATTTTCACAGTTGTTGGAGAAGAACTGATCGATTATATCAAAAATCATTTCATTCATCCTATGAGTATCTAATTAAGTTTCGCTTGATACAACCAGCACTATCAACACTCATCAAGATCTCTACTTTCTTTTGTATTTCTTACATTAATTAAGCGTTTGATTGTACTCAAAATAATTTAGAAATCTGAGCACTTACAGATTTCTTTGGCGTTTGTATTCCCATACGTGTTTTATTAGGTTTTTCTTTTCATGCTTCAACCCTCGTACTGAGGGTAATGCTACTATACGATTTTTCATTACAGTTCTTTATATATCGCCTTTTATTTGAAGCTTTAAATTGCACTCAAGATAATAATTACGATTATTATCTATTGTGTTCTTTTTGTAATTTATACACACAAGATATCATAGCTAGTGTGATTTCAATCATCTATTCTTTTGTACGCATCAATATATCAACAAGTGGATATATGATACTTCCTTCGTCTCAAAATAAGTGTCTCATTTAAAATGCTCACAGTTTAAGAAAAGTCATTATCTACCAATAACATCACATCTTTACCCACTAAAATCTTTTCCGATTGACTGTAAGAAAATTTGAAAACTTACTTTAAGATAACCCAAAGTAGTAAACAAAACACTTATTTTGGGAGGGAGGGAGTATATAATTGTCATTTTTCGCTTGGCTTTGGAGTTCCAAGTACTTCTAATGCTTCGGGGTGTCATTGTTTGTTTTGTATAATATTTTTCGTTCATTACTATTAAACAATCTCATGATCCATCCCCTTTACCAAAAACAAGAAGCCATATTGATTATGTCACGGTTATATATTGATTATTAATTAATTTATGGTAACTTTTATTGAATTTTATAAATGCTGAATATATCTAAAATAACATGCATGCCATTTAACATGTTCCTTTAAAGTGTACATACATATATTTTAAAATAAAACTTAATAATAAAATCTTGAACTCCATATTATAATTGTAAAAGTGATTATATGTAGTAGTCCACCTAAACTGACCTACTTTTGAAATGGTTACATTTAGAATTATTTCGATATCTATTAGAAAAGTATTTCCTAGAATTAATTAGAATGGAGCGATTGTGTTATTTAATAGCTCTAAAAAAATTAGGTTCAAATTATGTGATAGTTCATGCATGGACAAATTGATAAATACAACACATTTAATTGATACATACACCAAATTAATGCATTACTGTATAATCCGGTACAGATTGTAATGTATAAGAGTTAGTGTATGTATCAAATAAGTTGTTGTATATATCAGCTTCCATGGACAAAACATGCTATGTTTAAAAGGGTTATAATTCCCACTATATATTATATTTCTTTTAATTTGTTTTCATATGAACTACTTTAGTTAGTATAACTTTTAATGAGGTCATGTAAGTATTAATTTATTATCCAGAGCCTTTTAGCACACAATTTATAATGTGACATGTCTCGTCCTCTCTGTAAGTGGTTCACATAAAGTATCTGTATCAATATATACAGATTCAAATTCAAATTAACTTCACACAACATGGCTTCAAAAGGAGAGGTGGTAAGCGAATTTTCATCCTAGCCTTTGGGGAGGCCAATTTCTCATCTATAAGGAGGTATGGACGATTAATCCTTGCTACATGTTATATGCAATGAATGATTTTCGTAACAAAACTGCATGATGCATCTAATTTTGACTGTATATTCGGGGGCAGCTTTTTCGTAACATTCATTTTATGACGGACTTAAAATTCTTTTGCCAGTACCAGTTCTTGTCATTCATTTTTCCACAAAACTTGGAAAGAAAAAGCGTTGGCGATGCTCTGTTGATACTAGTCAATGAACTTCAGCGGCTTGGCATAGCCTACTATTTCAAAAAGGAGATTGAGCAAGCTTTGCAGCATATTTATGATTCATATGGTGATCACTGGAATGGTGGTAGGCCATCCCTTTGGTTCCGACTCCTACGACAACAAGGCTTCTACATTTCATGTGGTTAGTGCATATATAAGTGCCTACAAGTTAAATCTCTAGCTATTAATCTTGGTGAAAAAGAAGTTGACAAAATTTTACGACTTAAAACAGATATTATGAATAATTACAAGGACCAGGCCCGGCTTAAGGGGAGTGCAAGGTAGGCCATTGTACAGGGCCCCTTTTCTATAAGGGGCCCAATTTTTGGTCCATTATATTATGTGTAGATAAATGGTAGTCTAAATGGTAGTCTAGCCCACAAAAGGAAGCCCAGTCGATTTAATACTTGAATTCAATTATTTCAATTTTAATAAAACAACCATGATTCAGGCCCATCAATACATTTATAAAATAGGTTTTAACAAGGTTTTTTTAGCCCGCACGTTACGGAGGAGGTTAAAAAGTACATTTTTAAACTCCGGTATAAAATATGAAATTTTCACTTGAATCAGATATGATCTCTTTATGGTTTATTTATTTGATTATACCAACATTTACGTGTATAATTGAAATAACTTAAATTAATACAAAGTTGATTTTGTATCTAAAATTGTATAGTGTATATGCACTGATTTTACTAATTGATAATGCAATCAATTACATGCACTTAAGTCATTTATTGATCTTTCACGATAACAATAAGATTTACAACTTACTCAATTGTATAAATTAAACGAATTGATTTGAACATCTTTAACCCTTGATTGGAAGGCCATTAAAGTTTTATAGTGTCATTGTGTTTACAACTTCATGATCATAAGCTCCAATATTTACCGTTTTAAAATTTTTGTATCCATTTAGTTATTCTAGCTAATCTCATTCACTTAATGATATAAGAATGGGTCAATAACTAATAAGACAAACATCTAATGGACGACAAACATTTATTTATTAAACTGACTATACCATGTAAATTCAAAATTATTGAAAAGACTCATGAACTCATCTAGAATTCATTTTTTGAATCTTGACTATTTAATGTAAAAAATCGATATCACCTTAAAATAAAGCAACAATTTATAAATTAAAACATATAAACTACACAAATTTCAAACTCTATTAGATGTTAAAGATAAATTAAACCAACTAATTAACCTCACTTAAAAGAAATTGAAAAATTCAATTTCTTAACACCAAGTCTCCAAATTAAATGATGAGCTCCTCTCGAACTAAGATCTAACAAATCATCTTTGTTCAAATTAACCGTCACTCGTTAAAAAAAATCATTGAAAAATTGTGTTTTAGAGAGCCTATTTTGTTATCAGCGCACTGGGAACCAGAATTCACATAACAACAAGGCATAGAGAGCCTAAAAGTATATAATAAAACTTCATGAGCCCAAGGAAAACATGGTTAACAAAATCATCCCTCGATTACAGCCTTCTACCAACAGTTATCCGCTCTGACTTGGTGATGAATGTTGCTTCGGCATTGTCCAACACTTCTTTGAAGATAGCCGTCACAATGAATTGTGAGTTCGGAAATAACTCACCAATCATAACCTTAAATCTGCCTTTTAGACCCACGTCATCAAGAGGTGCCGATTCAGATTCGAATACCGTGTGAGCCTGCACAAAACAGCAAGGATGTGTTTATCTTTTGAATATATAATATATCTATCAGATTTCAAATCCTAGATATGCTTAAATCTGTACACAATAAACAAGCGAGACAAAGTAGGGGTGTAGATAAAAGAGAGATTTTTATTTACCACATCAAGCAGATAAAAACTAGTCTTGCTTTCCTTCACGAGAGACACTCCCAGCAACAATGAGAGGACAACTACCGAGCCTTCTTGTTGTGGCATTTCGGACAATGATTGTCTTTTGGCGCCCCTATAGACCACTACTTGTAGTCCACTTGTTAGTACTTCAATTTTGGCATTAGAACCGGGCAACAGAGTAGCGACTATACGCTGAAACAGACTGCAAAAAAATAACAAAATAAAAATTTAACAATCACAGTTCAAACATAAAACCTATCGGTCATCTCATCCGACCAACAGCTTACCCATTTACAGTGTCGCACACTTTAGGACCTTCCTCCAATTTCAATCTTTTTTTTATCATAGTCTGTTTAAGAAGATTGTTTAAGAAGATGATCATAAACAATCCTAAAAAAGCATATATATGTGAAATATTGCAAAGCATTCACCCACCTTCAAGTCAGTTGCTCTCTACTTCATCTGTTTGCCTTCCTACTGTAACTGCTTCACTTGTTCTGAAACCAGGGCCGTCTCTGAACTTTTAGAGGCCCTGGACAAAGTTGTCATGCTACAGAAATGAGACTCTATAACTAGATGTCAAGTAAGATAAAGGTTCGATGAAACTGATTCTTAAAGATCCGATTTTCAAATAATTTATTTATTTCTCTTATACATATTTATTTGTCTGATACTTATTCTCTCAAATCCTAGGTGTTACTTATAAACTATTTTAGTCAAACTATAACACGTCAATATAAGTTTTCAATTTTGGACCATTCAGTCGACCTATATATTTGTTCAAATATATATTTAATCTAAATCTAGTTACTAACAAAGATCTCTTAGTTTAAAATAAAAGAGGTGTCAATATCTTATTTAATCATCATATATATTACATATCACATTACTTGGGAAAAATTGGAGACCCTCTAAATTTAGAGGCCCTGGGTGGTCGACCACCTCGCCCACCCTCAAAAACGGCCCTGTCTGAAACATCCTTGACGGTTGTCGGGTCACGACTGTAAAACTGACACAAGCGACCATTCTTTCAGTGTCCCACAATATATACAAACGATCTGAAAAAATAATATCTATAATGAACTTACCCTGCTATCTTAGCCACAAGCTCATCATATTCCTTCCGTGCATTGTGAGGGTTCGGGTTTTTGAAATCAAAAGCACCTCCCAATACACCAAACTTATCTTTCTCACGTTCTATCCATTCATACTGGCTAATCATTTCCTCAATTGTACCTAACAAGCGTTTCTTGTCTTCCTGTAGTTTTTGTTTCTACAAACAAGCATTGAGTTTACAGATTGTCATTAGTTAATTGCATAAATTTTGTAAGTCACTGACATTACTTTAAATAAAAAGATAACCTTTTCCTGCACTAATTCAAGTTCCTGAATCTTCGACGTCTTCTTTCCATAGATATGAAGTAGCTGTAGTCTCAAGTTTGATGTTTTCTTCAAAAGATCATCAGCTTTGGCGTGCCATTCTACAAGTTCTCCTGCATGTGTGTTAACACGATCCCCACTTGTTTCACATCACACGATAGAGTATTGAACAACATCTCACACGTGTCTATCTGCATTTTATCTTTTTCAGTATGTCGTGCCACTTCTTCCTCCGCCTGATTCATCGCTTGTGTTGCCATTTCCTAGATTAAAGTATTCAGATTTATAAATATATTTGTAGAAGAATGTCGTATTTTAAAGTTTTTTGGTTAAAGGAATATTTTAAGAATGTCAGCGTTCTTTACCAGGTAACATGATGTCTAAATGTTTACTAGTCGTTCCCAAAGGGGTTTTTATAACTAAAACAGGTATGTCATTTTGGGATAATTAAGTATGTTTTGAGCAAAATTCTTTTATAAGTTAACACATCTCCAAAACAAGATAGAAAAGTGCTGCTGCTTGGATGAACCCATAGCTTCACTCAATGGCTCAGTTATGACTTGTTCATCAGGCATTAGCTTTTGCTTCTTTTTATTTGGACTATTATCAAATAGTGCTGAACCCACCTTAAACAACTCCTATCAAAGTTCATAACGATTGTGTATCAGATGATTAGTTGGTGAATACTTGTTATAAAATAATTGATTACATGTAACAAATGTAATGAAATTTAATTTTTATTGAATGATATTGTTGAACTTTTTTTTTACCAATATTATATAATGTAGTTATTTTGTCTTTAAAAAAATAGTAAGATAATAACAATCAAACGTTTATTATGTAACTTGAATGTTAGTTAAAAATATTTTTTTATTAATACTGAAAAATGCGATTTTCGGCCCCTAAACAATCCCGGAAGGCCTAAAACCGCCTAGGCTCATTTTAAAAAGCCTTGATCATTGGGCCGTTTTTGAGTGACTATGCGAATTTCAGCGCATTCCATTTAAAATGAAAATTTGTTAAATTTTTAGTCACTAAAGGTATCACTAACACTTATGCACTTTTAAAATTTGCAAAACATGACATATACTGAAAATAGCTTAGTACCCGTCGGGTAAGGTGATTACCCGCCGGGTAACCCACAAAACCAACTACCCGCCGGGTAGAGTGGTATCAGCCGGGTAACTACCAAAACCCGCTTACCCGCCGGGTATGATGTTACCAACCGGGTAAACATCACCTTCCAGCAACCTGCAACTTCTCAAAAACCCAAAACCCGAATTTTTTACCAAATCAAACTCAATTTCAGGTTTCTAATTCAATTAATAGCAGCAACTAACATCATATAAACATCATATATCATCTTATCAACTCAATCTCTTTTAAGATTCAATAACCCATGTAAACTCAATCAAATCATAGTATTAGAAATAATAATCAAACTTACAATCAAGAAGGAAGGAGATAAGATGATGATGATGATTCAGGTACTTGTTTCTTAATTGAATAAAATCACACGATCGATCCTTATTTTCTTTCTGCTTTCTCTCTATTTTACTTGCTGTGTGTATGTTTTGTTTAAAGAAGGTTGAGTAATATAACACCCGGCAAACTAGGTTAACTGTTAAACCTAAACGAAACCCTAATTACTTGTATTTAGTTTGTATTAGGCTAAATAATTGTAATTACATGTATATTTGAATATACACTTACGTGATTATGTGTTTATCTATAATTGTGCAAAACGATCGGACAGAGTCCGACACAATACACGACGTTGGTGAAAACATTTCTATAAATAACTTAAAACTATTTTTAGAAGTTATTTATCATATATTATTATTTTTATATAATAGGACACGAAAAACCTAGACGTTTTATTTAAAACGTAACAAACACGGTAAAAACGCGCAAATCGAATTCGGAAACCAAACAAAAGTCAATAACTATTTTGACAACTCAAAATAAAGTATTTTAACAATACTTCAATGAAAAATTAATCCCAAATATATTACGAATTAAAATGACTCAAAATAATGTTAGGCGATTTAACGTTTTAACGAAGATAACGAGTAAACGACCAAAATACGTAACACAGTCTGGAAACTGAGTTGAAAACATTTTTCAGCCCCTATGGGCACCCCAAAAATCTGTCTTCCCTCCCCATGTGCACCCATGTGCCCACCAACCCTTCCTTCCACTAGAAACTCATGCATTCATGCAATGAGATCATTTCACACTTCACTTAATCTTCAACTCTCTCCATCATCTCTCTACACTCCTCCACCACTCTCTAAAAATCAGTCATAAGATCACCATATCACCACCCTATAACCACCATCTCACCACCATCTCACCACCAAGAATCACCACTCAATTACTTAGCCATTCTTCAAGATTTTAGCAAGGAATTGAAACTCAAGAACATCCCATCTCAATTCTTTCCAATCATCTCCATTTTCATCATTGTGAGGACTTACTTCTACTCTCATATATGTCTATTTACCTGTTACCAAACATATACAAAAAACACAGAATCTGTCCCAGAAAAATCAGTTTACGAAAAATGAGCATATCTTGAGTTCTAGGAAGAAATAGATAACGAATTTTTTTTAAAAGTTGCGTATTGAAAAGAGCTACAACTTTCGTGTTTTACACTTTTTCCAGAAATGTACACGATTTTCCCTACGAGTCGATTTATAGGACTGATCTGGAAGTTTTCGATAAAATTGTACTGTTCTTGCACGGAATTAATTAAAAATGTAAATGGACATTATAGAAGCTGAAATTTCTATGTTAGGATCTAGATTAGTAGAAGAACATCTGGTAAAAATTGTGAAGTTTGATTTGGACCAGAAGTAGGTGAAATCATGTGGCGTAACAAACAGACAAAAACTGAAACATTGAATCTTGAAGTTTTAAGATGCGTATTTAAAACCGACACCTCGAAATAACTCCGACACAAACCGACAAGTTTTATAAATTTAATTAACTGAATTATATGGTTGGGTAAAAGTTTCGGGTCAAACCGAGTCGGTTTGACCAAGTCAACAAAAACGGCTCGGTGGCTAAAAACGACAAAACTTACTATTTTTGGAAAGTGGTAACAAAAATGGTTTTGGGTGACTTAGTTAGTAACTTGGACCAAAAACTAAACTTAGAAAGCTTCCCGAATTAGAAACCGACATATAAATCAGAAGTGACTCTATAAGTGACTCATAAATCAGAAGTGACTCTATAAGTGACTCATAAATTGAGAAGTGACTCATAAAATCAGAAGTGACTCTATAAGTGACTCATAAATCAGAAGTGACTTTATAAGTGACTCATAAATTGAGAAGTGACTCATAAATCAGAAGTGACTCTATAAGTGACTCATAAATTGAGAAGTGACTCATAGTTTGACCAACCTTAACCAGTTTGACCAGGTTTGACCAATTTGACCAGGTTTGACTAGTTTGACCAGCTTTGACCAGTTTGACCAGCTTTGACCAACGAGTTGACCAACTTTGACCTACGGTTTAAGGCTTATACAAACTAAAATGATCTATTTGCAACACACGATTTGTACTACTGAATAGTATACAACAAAACAAACTTGATAATAATGTCTAAATGAATTATTATTACAAACTTTCACCAACGGGTCATACACGTTTTTGATAAACGAACTTGAACAACTTATTTGGACATACTAGTTGATGAACTAGCTCAAGGTGGACATTAACCCTCCACCTACACGATTGGCTTAAGTGGACATTGACCCCCACTTATACAATCGCTATAGATGGTCTTATAAGACATCTACTTACACAACCTTATACGTTTAGGACGTTAGAAGGTTGTGCTTTGGACTTTGCTTGCTATTTGATTATTGCTTGCTACCTGCTTAACTCTGGTGAGTTTCATAGCCCCCTTTTTACTTGTTTGAACTGTTTTGGGTGAGAATACATGCACTATTTTATGAACTGTGATGTGAACTGTTTTATGAACTGTTGTTAGGAAAACACTTATACGTATTGCATGAGTTACTTTCTTTTCCACTAAGGCCAATACAACCATTTAAATCTGTTGATTTACGCTTGCGATATTGCGGTAAAGCAATACAAAACGATATTGCGGTAAAGCAATACAAAACGATATTGCGGTAAAGCAATACAAACATTTTGATATTGTGGTAAAGCACTACAAACTATTAAATCTTGTGATTTACAAATACGATATTGGCAATAGTATACATTATTATCTTGGCATACGCGCAACACACTTACTTATCGTGGTTTTGCGATACAAACAAAAATCTTGTGTTTCATACCAATATTTTGGACAACTGTTTAACAAACCTATGAACTCACCAACTTTATGTTGACCTTTTAGCATGTATTTCTCAGGTTCACAGATGCTGTAGGACTTCCCACAGGAAACAAGGCAGTAGGATGCTTTTGGAAAGCATTAGCTCGAGTCGCATGTTTTCACAAACAACAAGAGATTAGATTGCATTACGATATTTTGTATCAACATTTATGCATTAGAAATCTCTAACGGTTTATGCGAACTCCAGATATTTTGTAAACATTTGAATTATGGTAATGTAATATTTTTCAAAACGTCTCATATAGAGGTCGTTTGCTTTAATCTTTGTGTTGTGATATTTGATTTGGTCGTAGCCCCCGTGACACCTCATGTTTCCGCTGCCACGTGTTTTGGGGGTGCGACAGATTGGTATCATAGCCTAAGGTTATAGCGAACTAGGATTTAGTGACCTAGACTATAACCGTTATGTTAGTATTCCTTGTTTGGTATGACTGGCTCAGCGATTGCATCAATTGAATTTAATTTAACATAGCCTGATCAACTATGTACAATTAATAGAGATTCGATGCAAGACCTGAAATGGTTGTAGTGAACGAGAATACAGTAGCAGACATAGACCGAGGATAGAACGGGACCAACCTTTATACGTGATTATGTGCTAGGCTTTTATGTGTATATATATATATATGTATATATATGTATAACCTTACGTACACTAAACTTATTTGCCACGGAAAATGGCAACCACTCCTACCACTACGTCACCCGACACAGAAAACGAAACTCAAACCTTACACACTACTGTGGAAACTTCCACGGTACCCGCTCGCCCAACCGTATCGGGCAACGACATAATCGAAGAGGACTCATTTGAGGAGAATCCATCTGAGGATTCGCCACCCAAACAAGTGATGCCTACTTCACCCTCTTCCTCCCGCTCTCGTTCAAATCATTCGGGAACACGTATGGAACTAGAACCGCACGAGGATTCGTCACCTAGGCGCGTAACGTTTATTTCCTCTACTCCGCACTCTTCATCCCACTCGCGTAGTAGACAATCGGGATCGCGTGTGCTACACACAACTAGAAAGACTGATAGACCACCTCGAACTAGACCTCACCATATCTATACTATTACTACTGACGACTGTTGTGGAGATGCAACTATTTTTGTTAAACCTACGTAAGTCAAAATTGTTCCTACCGCATGTTATATTAAAAACCTCTATACCGATGGGTATATAAGAACCCCATCACTTTTTGTATAAAACCTTCGTATTCGTCCGGATGTAACAATGCCCGGCATGTTTTGTGAATAATGAATCAAATATATTATCTATAACTCGCTTTGATTGATTTTCTAAACTTTACTACCTTGCGCTAATTTATTTGTAGTACTACGATGTCACATATCACTCTAAACACGTCTGTGATGATCTAAATCCTCATACAAAATCTCATTCACTCTTTCATCTCCTTTCGTCTAGGGATACACCACTACGAGAATCAAAGGGAATTTCCGACAATTTACAATAACAAGAGTTTTCAAAGAAATTTCACCGAACATCCATCCAGAATTATTTATAACTTCTAATATTCAACGAATTTTTGTTAAACAGAATTTTCAACGTGCTGTCAAGAGTTTTGAACGTATTTTGACTGACTCAAACTTTTCAACGAACTTTGCCCCATTTCCTTTCTCGACGCCATCTAAGAATTCCGTCAGAATCGTTGCTATGAGAAACCCATTCATATTCCTAATGCTACCAATTGAACTCTGATCTAACAAGGGGAGGAAAAGTGAAACAAGATCACTTCGGTAAAAAACCTACAGAAACCATAAAACAGAAAACCAAGAACCTAGACCATGATGGCTTACCCATCATCAAGGCCCGGTGAATCTCAAGACGAGGTCCTGAATTCACTTGTGGATAAGAAACTCAGATACGCTAGAAACACACACTTACTTTCTCACAGACCCCACACAGACAGTGACCACAAGCAAATTTCGGGCGAAATTCTTCTAACAAGGGGAGAATGTAACACCCGGCAAATTAGGTTAACTGTTAAACCTAAACGAAACCCTAATTACTTGTATTTAGTTTGTATTAGGCTAAATAATTGTAATTACATGTATATTTGAATATACACTTACGTGATTATGTGTTTATCTATAATTGTGCAAAACGATCTGACAGAGTCCGACACAATACACGACGTTGGTGAAAACATTTCTATAATAACTTAAAACTATTTTTAGAAGTTATTTATCATATATTATTATTTTTATATAATAGGACACGAAAAACCTAGACGTTTTATTTAAAACGTAACAAACAAATCGAATTCGGAAACCAAACAAAAGTCAATAACTATTTTGACAACTCAAAATAAAGTATTTTAAGAATACTTCAATGAAAAATAATCACAAATATATTACGAATTAAAACGACTCAAAATAACGTTAGGCGATTTAACGTTTTAACGAAAATAACGAGTAAACGACCAAAATACGTAACACAGTCTAGAAACTGAGTTGAAAACATTTTTCAGCCCCTATGGGCCCCCCAAAAATCTGTCTTCCCTCCCCATGTGCACCCATGTGCCCACCAACCCTTACTTCCACTAGAAACTCATGCATTCATGCAATGAGATCATTTCACACTTCACTTAATCTTCAACTCTCTCCATCATCTCTCTACACTCCCCCACCACTCTCTAAAAATCAGTCATAAGATCACCATATCACCACCCTATAACCACCATCTCACCACCATAAACCACCAAGAACCACCACTCAATTACTTAGCCATTCTTCAAGATTTTAGCAAGGAATTGAAGCTCAAGAACATCTCATCTCAATTCTTTCCAATCATCTGCATTTTCATCATTGTGAGGACTTACTTCTACTCTCATATATATCTATTTACCTGTTAGATGTTCATCTAACTTGTTTATGTCCAAAATCCTTGTTAAAATACGTTTTTACCAAACATATACAAAAAACACAGAATCTGTCCCAGAAAAATCAGTGTACGAAAATGTGCATATCTTGAGTTCTAGGAAGAATTAGATAACGAATTTTTTTTAAAAGTTGCGTATTGAAAAGAGCTACAACTTTAGTGTTTTAAACTTTTTCAAGAAATGTACACGATTTTCCCTACGAGTCGATTTATAGGACTGATCTGGAAGTTTTCAATAAAATTGTACGGTTCTTGCACGGAATTAATTAAAAATGTAAATGGACATTATAGAAGCTGAAATTTCTATGTTAGGATCTAGATTAGTAGAAGAACATCTGGTAAAAATTGTGAAGTTTGATTTGGACCAGAAGTAGGTGAAATCATGTGGCGTAACAAACCGACAAAAACCGAAACATTGAATCTTGAAGTTTTAAGGTGCGTATTTAAAACCGACACCTCGAAATAACTCCGACACAAACCGACAAGTTTTATAAATTTAATTAACTGAATTATATGGTTGGGTAAAAGTTTCGGGTCAAACCGAGTCGGTTTGACCAAGTCAACAAAAACGGCTCGGTGGCTAAAAACGACAAAACTTACTATTTTTGGAAAGTGGTAACAAAAATGGTTTTGGGTGACTTAGTTAGTAACTTGGACCAAAAACTAAACTTAGAAAGCTTCCCGAATTAGAAACCGACATATAAATCAGAAGTGACTCTATAAGTGACTCATAAATCAGAAGTGACTCTATAAGTGACTCATAAATTGAGAAGTGATTCATAAAATCAGAAGTGACTCTATAAGTGACTCATAAATCAGAAGTGACTTTATAAGTGACTCATAAATTGAGAAGTGACTCATAAATCAGAAGTGACTCTATAAGTGACTCATAAATTGAGAAGTGACTCATAGTTTGACCAACCTTAACCAGTTTGACCAGGTTTGACCAGGTTTGACCAGTTTCACCAGGTTTGACCAGTTGACAAGGTTTGACCAGTTTGACCAAGTTTGACCAGGTTTGACCAGCTTTGACCAACGAGTTGACCAACTTTGACCTACGGTTTAAGGCTTATACAAACTAAAATGATCTATTTGCAACACACGATTTGTACTACTGAATAGTATACAACAAAACAAACTTGATAATAATGTCTAAATGAATTATTATTACAAATTTTTACCAACGGTTCATACACGTTTTTGATAAACGAACTTGAACAACTTATTTGGACATACTAGTTGATGAACTAGCTCAAGGTGGACATTAACCCTCCACCTACACGATTGACTTAAGTGGACATTGACCCCCACTTATACAATCGCTATAGATGGTCTTATAAGACATCTACTTACACAACCTTATACGTTTAGGACGTTAGAAGGTTGCGCTTTGGACTTTGCTTGCTATTTGATTATTGCTTGCTACCTGCTTAACTCTGGTGAGTTTCATAGCCCCCTTTTTACTTGTTTGAACTGTTTTGGGGTGAGAATACATGCACTATTTTATGAACTGTGATGTGAACTGTTTTATGAACTGTTGTTAGGAAAACACTTATACGTATTGCATGAGTTACTTTCTTTTCCACTAAGGCCAATACAACCATTTAAATATGTTGATTTACGCTTGCGATATTGCGGTAAAGCAAAACAAAACGATATTGCGGTAAAGCAATACAAAACGATATTGCGGTAAAGCAATACAAAACGATATTGCGGTAAAGCAATACAAAACGATATTGCGGTAAAGCAATACAAAACGATATTGCGGTAAAGCAATACAAACATTTTGATATTGTGGTAAAGCATTACAAACTATTAAATCTTGTGATTTACAAATACGATATCGGCCTTTGAATAATCCCGCATCAAAACATACAAACCAAATGCCACTAGCTCCCAGTAATGTATGAGGTAATAATAATTAACTCATGAGATAAAATTATCTGCCAAGTATATGGGCAATTGAATAATACATCAACCCACAACAGCACCTCGGTAAATAGTATGAAGTATTGTAATGTACCCAACGCATTTACCACGAAGAAATCAAGACACAAACGTAGGCCAACATGCTTTCATTCATTTAGGCTTCGAGCAACTATCTGATACAAAACACAAGAGATATAAAAGCCCATATTTGTTAAAGAGCGTGAGGTTTAGGGTCCCCAATCCTAAACCGAAAGGTCACTGCACAAAATCGAGTAACATGGGGAAAAAAGGAGCAACTATAAAATAACATGATAAAAAAAGAGTAAATTACACCGCTCATCTTTAACGGAATATAGGTTGCAGAAAGACTTAGATCCGTGATTTCGACATATGCCGGCTATAGAGCATTCCAGTTTGACCCGTTAAAAGTCTTGCGTCGACATTTGTTACGGAAACATTATTCGGACAAGATTAATATAATAGAGATATAAAGAAAATCCAAAAGATGATTTATATAGAAAACCAAGACTCGTTTTTCATGCACCTAAATGCTACAAGCCTTGTTAGCACAAAAAAGACCTTCGAAAGTCAGATAGCATTCCGGGGTTGAAAATTTTACATTTGTCCGGGCAACAAGCCATCAAATAGAAAAAGTTCCTTGAAACTTTACATTTAACATTTTTTTTTCTTCCTCATTCTAGATAATTTTCATTCCATAATTTGATATTTAACGAGGTACATGATCTTTTACCACGCTTCCTTGCGGTCTTAATTTTCGGTAAAACACAATTATATTATTATATATATATATATATATAAAGCAAAAAACAAAAAAAGTAATTTGAAGGGTACCCCATCCTTGACACCCCTTAACTATTTATCAATGGTACGCGTCCGTCCCACCGCAATGAGCATTAACACCGGGCAAATCACATGTCTACAAATCAATCACGTGTACCGAGGAACGGATTCGAACCCCCGAGACCCTTCACAAATGTGAAGTTTGAACATTTGCGGTAACGGTACCACTTGAGCTATGCTCAATCGGTCACTAATATTATAATATAAATTCATTTATCTAACTATTACGTGTAACTATAAGTGTTTAATCAATTTATGTTCTTGCATACTCTTGATATATGTGAAGATTCATATCATGTTTAATTTTCAACTAAAAAGGTATAAATTTTTTATTTTTATTTTTTAGCTTTTTCGAGATTAAACATATAAATAGAGCCGTCATTATCTTTGACATGTGTTAAACCAACATATTAACATATAATAATATTTGTGAATTACATCCAAAATATTTTTGTTATTAATAGATAGTTAACATAATTCTTGTGACTTACATGTTATTTAACATAATTCTTGTCCACTTATTAATTGTCATTGTATATATTATTTTCCTAATCTTTTATTATGTATTTACTTCTTATATCATCATCTTTCTCCTATATATATAAAGTAATTACAACCACTTTTATTATGTTAAAAATTGACATGTAATCTTAAAGTTTTTACTTTTTAACTCAATATTTTGATCATTCATCATCTTAATATATCTTGTATCTCAATATTACATCTAATCTTAATACTACTATAAGAATTAAACTTACGTTTTGCCACATCAATTATCATGTTCTTACGAAAAGTTCTTTGATTAAATAGTGAACAACACCAATATACATTTTGTTTGTCTTAGAATTGTAGAAGTTATGTTACTAGTTACTACCTAAGTGGGCTTTGCATTTGCAAAGCCTAAAATTTCCTAGTTTACGTTTATAAAGAAATCAAATTTTAATCACACAAAAGGAATCATTTACATAATGAGAACCAACCAACCTTACTGAACTTACCTAAGAAAATGATATTCAGATCAACATATTCTCTTTGAACTAGCTAGTATCTTGAATTCGTTTGTGTTCATTGCAATGATCAGGTTGCATCCATGCAGTTTCTAAGTTTGACTGCGTAAACAACACATGTTTTTGGTGGCACGTTGGGATGGACCATTCCCCAAGGTGGTGCCGACACGTACACCACCTGGGCATCCCGGCCAGTTGACATTCACAATTGGTGGCAATGTAAGCAAATAATGTGACTGATTATATACATAAAAAATGTAAGCAGGTAATGTGATGTAAACCAACATAAACGTTGGTGTACGAAGATTCATGTGATTGACATATATCCAACATGATTTATTTAGAGACTCGTTTATATGTACCCAAAGGGTACAAGCCTTTTTTTCCTCACATAAATGACTTTCAAAAGTTTGAAATAGTATTTTCACAGTCGAAAATAAGATCAGATGGTTGCGGCGACCACCCACAAGAAGACCAATCAGTTTAGAACCCACAAAAAGAAAAAGAAGTATAGTCTAGGGATCTTAATCACAAACAGAGAAATGTTAAGAGACAAAATAACAGAAACAGCAGACCCGTAACCTCTTCTTCTTCTTCCATGTTGGGTGGCTGTTGCTTCTCAGGCTAGATGGAACTGCATTGCATTCATAACATCAAAGGATGAGCCAGTGACGTATGCGAATAGGAAAGCAAAGAGCGAGCATGGATGGATGGTATTTACTGACCTCTTTGTGAGAGTTTTCTCCTCAATCTCTGCCAGAAATTGAAGGACTAGTTCTCTTCTTTTGTTTTCTTCCTGAAGTAACTCTTCTTGCATTTGCAACTGTGAGTCGCCAGTCTCTTTTTCCAATTTAGTCTGAGCAATGTTCTCCTCGATGTATCCAATATCCTGAAGGAAAGAACAACACATAAGTCAGTCGGTCACTGTCAGTGGTTGTTGCTGGTACGTAGTAATTCGTGTAGTAATACCTTACGCATAAAATTTTCAGGAACAAAAAAAAAATAATAATAATAGCGATTCTAATCCGAAGCATGAGGAGCATGCTCGGCTAATAAATAAAAAAAACTTATTGTAGTATGTGTTTTGATTGTCACATTGTACTTACACGTTGCATCTTGCTGATCTTCAGCATCTGGTTTTTATAATTTTCACTGCCTGACTGGAGTTTGCTTTGAAGCTCAGCGACCTTACAGAAAGAAAAAAACAAGAAAAAAATGAAAAAATGATGGATAGTAAAAATTGGAAGCTGAAATATCCTATTAAACATGGTTCAAAGAAAGGATATTAGTATCATCCAACCTTACACTTGAGGTGTCTTGTAGCATCTGCCAGGTTCTGAATATCACTTCCTCTGGTTGATATGACAACATCGGCTTGAGATTCAAGTTGTTTTGCAAGATTGTTAGTCGCAGCCTGCACCATTAGATTACAACATATCTCATTTACACGAATCAAAATGACATCATAGCAGGGTTCATGATATCGCTCGTTTTGTACATGTTTATCTCTCGCGATATCATTGTTTTTATACTTGTTTCTAGTCGATTTCATGAACTTTTGGTACTTATTTAGTTGGAAATTGATTTCATGTGTTTAGGTTGAAGATTGAGAAAGAATGGATGAAAAGATGAGGATTTTGCTGATTTTGCTATGCTGCACCGTTTTGGCCGTATCTCCCTCATACGAACTCGGATTGAGACGATCCAGGTGTCCAGACGAAGCTCACTCAGAGCTCTACAATTTTCCAGAAGATAGTCAGCTGAAAAGAAAAGGGGTCATAGCAGATCTGCTAAAGATAGCAGATCGGCTATTTTAGTGCAAAATTCAGTCAGAAGTTCGACCTTGTGTACACACTTCCATTTCCAAGTAGCTTAGCCGATCTGCTTTCCTTAAGCCGATCTGCTTTCCTTAGAAGATCTGCTAAGCCTTAGCCGATCTGCTATGATGCGCGGGGAAGTCTATTTATGTACTGTTTTAGGGTTCCACAAACACACACACTCCACACCCGAACCAGCAGCCCCCATGGGCGATTTTTAGGGGTTTTGAGTCATTTTTCATCCTCTTAAAAGTCTCTCATCATCCTAACTCATTTGGACACGAAGAATCATCATCCAAACATTGTAATCACTCGGTTTGCATTTTTATTAGATATAATTATGTTTCCTTTGATTTCACTTATTATTTGTGATAGTTTGAGTATGATTGTTAGTGGCTAGTTTTATTTACTTGCTTGGATGAATTAACTAGTGATTAGGGGTGTTATATTTTGGTGTTTGATTATGCTTGAGTTTAGAATTCCTCCATGATTTTATATGTTTTTAGCTCAAATAATTTATGGAATTTGTTGGTAGTTCTAGCTAGCAATTATAGCGAATGTTTGTTATTAGTTGGAATTATTTTTTGTTTGTATGTCGATGTACAAATGAACCTTTGTTTGCGGATGCGAAAATTGGTATAAGTAACATAAATGAGCTAAAATATATGAGTTGATGAATATGGCGAACGTCTTTCATTTTGGATGAGTTCTAAACTTGTGAAACTTGAACTTTATGTTTAATCGTGACCCCTTGCGTAATTGAGTTTAAAATAGTTTCTTGCTTATTTGGTAAATGACTAGTGAATATAGCGAACGTTTTTCATTGGTAATTTGCTATCAATTATTTGTCTATAGATGATTGAACAAACATTGCGAATGTAGATTTGGAATAAGCAAGATTCTTTAGGCTTAATTGTGCAAGATTGTAACCATGGCGAACGTCCGTTACTAGATTAAATCATAGGTTTGTTGATTGAAGTTGAACCATAGGTCTTAGCGAACGTTGAGCTTATGTTTGATGAATATTACCCTTGGCATATAGTATAACCGGCTATAACTCTACACCCCGAAATCACTAGTGAAATAGTCCAAGCAAGCATTGTTTTTAATATCTGAAAGTTTCCAATCAATCACTTTGACTCTTCAGAGTCCACCTGCCTAGATTAATTAAAGTTTGTAGTTTTTAAGCATCGTGACAATTCGGTCACATCAAACCCACATTTCCTTTTTATTTGTACAAATTAGTTACACTTGAATTGAATTCTTAAAACAACATTCCCTGTGTTCGAACATAGACTTACCACTACTATACTACTACTCGACAGGGTCCACTGCCCGGTTGTGTTTTGGTCTAGCTCGGTACTTTTTGGTTTACTAAACAACGATAAATTTTATAACTAGATTTAGCACATCAAGTTTTTGGCGCCGCTGCCGGGGAATGTGATTGATTGAGAATTTAATTCAAGTGTGGTTAATTGATCCTTTCTTAGAATTTATTTCCAAGAAAGTTACTTAAAACAGTTTTTTTTAGTTATTGTTCTTGTATATATTTTTAGTGTTTGTTTATTTTGTATTGAGTGGTTACGTTTTACCATGTTTAGTTTTCATGTTGTAGTGATTTTGTCTTAGCTCTAATGTCTTATTACTCGAATTATGAAGGTTATAAACCTTCATTTTATAAGAGTGATAATGATAATGTACCAATGATCTCACAAGAAAGGTATGCACCACCTGGATGCTACCAAGATAGTCAACCTTGGACTTGGAATGAAGAACCTTCGTTCACCAAAGAGATAGAACAACCTGAAATGTCAAATCTTGAAAGGTTGTTGAAAGAGGCTATAGAGCAAACTGAGAGACATAGTAGAGAATTGGATGAAATCTTCTATTGGAATTTTGAGCCAAATTGTGAAGGGCCGTATGACACATTCACTAATGCAATTGAGCATTTGGATGATGATGAGGCCATTGAGTATAATGATTATTATTCTAACGATTATGCTCCATATTCATCTAAATTTGTTTTTCAGGATGATAGTGAGGATGAGGAGGAAGAATATTATGAATATAATAATTACCCTCAAGACACTTCACAAGTTGTTTTTCAGGAATCACACGACTTTGCACCCGAATTGAAGGAATGTGCAGATTTTAAAGATCCGGATTTTGAAGACTCAAATGGAGAGTTGGAGATTGAAGATGAAGTCTTGGTGGAAGAAGTTGTGGAAATTCCTGTCACGCCTATTCTTGAAATGGTTAGTGTTTCGTTTGAATCAAACGCTGTGAATGAGAAGCTGAAAAATGAGATGGAGAGCATCGAGAGCAAGCTCGAGAAAGAACCCATAAAGCTTCAAAATGACAAGCATGATGATGTGTTGGAGAATCAAGTTTATCAAAAGCTTGATTTTCCAGATTTTGATGAAGAATTGTATGCATTGCTTGGTTTAGAAAATGAGGAGCTTCAAGAGTTAGTGAACAATGAAGATGGAATGATGACGGAATCTGAGTTGTTAGAGATGATGGAGCCAAAAGTGAACTCTTTGAAAGAAGAAAATGAAAAGTTAAAAGAAGATGATATGTTATGTATCAAGAGTTCACCAGAGGTATCTCTAACATATTTTGATGCTAATTCCTTTTCAAGTGGGTGTAATTTTGAGCTTGTAAAAGAGCCAAAACCACCCGATCCGTTTATTCCATGTTTGCAAGGGTTGTCATCACTGAAAGACATTGAGGGGTCAAAGATTGAAATGGACAAGGGCATGAGCAATAATTGTGAAGCAAGTAAGAGCCTTAAGTTTCATGTTAATTTGGTAAATTATAATATTTTAAACGATCCTGGAGATATGAAGGTTCCTGGTAGTATGTTTTTGGCTGTGAAAATTGGGGAATGTACTCTTGAAAAGTGTACTGTCATTTGGTTGATAAACATATTACATGAAGGTTATTGGGTTGTTGGTATCATTGTTTGGGAGAAATATTATTTGAATAGCAAAAAGAAAGAAAATTTTTGTAACACCCGCCAATTTAGGGCTTTAATTAGTGCCTAAACTACTTGTAATTATGTGTATTTAGTTTTGTAATACTCTAAATATATGTAACGTTTTGGTGTAATTACATACACGCGTACGCGATTTGTTTAAATCGAACACTTATAAACCGGACGAGGTCCGATGCTAATTAATATGGACGTTGGTGACAAACTTTGAAATAATGTGGAAGTATCCAAACAAACATTTTTGACACTAATATATTTGATAAAATACTTCGGTTAAATGAATATTGCGGGTTTACTTTAACGTATTTATGAATCTTAAAAAGATTTCGCGATTAAACGACTACGGGATGTAACCGACTCCAAGTCATGACATGATATTTAGAAACACAAACCCGAGACCCGAATGGGTCGGCCCTGACCCGCGGACCGACCCATGACCCAACCACCTTAAAACCCTTTTTGTTGCTCCATTTTTCCCATTTCCACCAACTTGAAACACACACTCTTCTCCTCTTTGCTCTCAAAACCGCAGCTCCAAACCACCAAAAACACCACTGAAATTCGTTCATCATCATCATCAGGAACAAGCACAAGGATCACCATCACGAGCTCTACCTCTCCATCTTCTTCGTTTTCGATTTCAAGGTATAAAACGTTAAAACCCTTTCAAATTACTTGTAAAGCTTTGTTTTACATGCTAGAACATTTACTCAACAAGATTATGTCCAAAAACCCCGTCGAAAACGCTTTAAAAATCGAAAATCACTTGAAAAACGCTAACAGTTCATCTCGCGAGCCGAGATCTGTTCGTCCAACGAGGCGAGTCGAGATTCGACTCGCGAAGCCATCCCGCGAATCGGAATCACCAACGAACCGAACTGACCCGCGAGTTGACCTGCGAGTCGATTTGACCTGCGAGTCGAGGTTGACTTGCGAGTCGAGTTGCCCTGTGAACCGAACTGAACCGCGAGTCGAGTTGACCTGCGAGTCGAGTTGACCTGCGAGTCGAGTCCTCCCAGCTCGGTTCGCAGTACACTTTGTCTTTCGAACCCGAATTCAGTAATAAAAGCACTAATATGAACTAAGATTTATCACTTGATTTTACACCGAAATTAGATTCCAGATGCGATTTTTAATAAAGCAATGTAGTAGAAATAAAATTTTTCCAAGCTGACCTGGCAGCTCGACCCCAGCCAGGGGCTCTGCCCCTTGGACCCCGCCAGGGGCTGCCGCCCCTTGGACCCCGCTACCAGGGGCGCTGCCCCCGGACCCCCGTCATTAGATGTTGTAAATACTTTTCGCACTAAGTGTCAAACACTTACAAATAACGAAACCTGTTTCATCGATACATATAATAATAACACTTTTGGATTATTATTACAAACCGTCACCAACGGGCCATACTTGTTTTCAAACTACAAACGAATTACTAAACAAACACTTGGACATTTCCTAGTTGAGTGGATAACTAGCATGGGTGGTCTTTTAAGACACCAACTTATTTACTTGTTTACTTACAACCTTGTGCGTTTCGGACGCCAGAAGGTTTCAGGGTTCTGAGAACCGACATACGGACTTACATCCGCCTTACTTGGTTGATTTCACATACGCACTTACTAGACTCAGGTGAGTCTTACGGCCCCACTTTTACTGTTTTTATACTTTGGGGGAGATACTTAGCAACTGTTTTACATATGGACACAATGTACTGAACTGATTACTCCACTTTTTACACACATTGCATGAGTTACTTTTATCCACTGAAAGCCTCCTTATCATAAGTTGTTAGTTATGGAATTAAGCGCGATTACTAGTAGATGGATCCATTTGGGACTGACAATCCCTGCCTGGGGTAGTAGCGCTACCACGGATTTCACCGTAGAAACAGGCATATTAGTTTTTGTTACTTTTGAGTGTTCGGATAGCACTCACGGGGGGTACGTGATACTGTACTTGATTGTACCATTCACACCACACTGTTAAGCTTCGACTTGTGAGCTCATGGTAATTGTGTTGACTTACTGATTTACTTACTATGCTCAAGGGCATTACCGGTACATACTTGTGGTTCATAAATGATTACTTTACTACTAAACCTGTGAGATTCACCAACCTTTTTGGTTGACACTTTTTAGCTTTGTATCTCAGGTACACAGACGGAGTAGGATCACCCCTGGACACTAGCTAGAGTCGCATGATTTCTACTTTGCATTTAACGGAGATTCTTAGCATTATCTTTTGTATATTATGATTATGTAATAGAATCTTCTGCTACACGAGTGGGCTCTAGGGAACTACATTTTGTAACTGAAAACACTATGTTTTCAAACATTTATTATATGGAAATATAACTATTTTACAACCGTTGCATATAGATGTCGTTTGCTTTACTTTTGTGCTGTGATATTTGATTAGTAGCACCCCAAAACTTGCTTCCGCTAAACAGTGAAATTTGGGGGTGTTACAGATTGGTATCAAAGCCTAAGGTTATAGCGAACTAGGTTGCATTTAGCGGGCCTAGACTATGACCGTTAGGCAGTATGTCCTTATTAGATATGACTGGTTCAGGAACTGCATCATACAACTTTAATTTAACATAGCCTGATCAACTATGTACAATTAAGGAAAGATGATGTGAGGTCTGAAACGGTTATGTTGAACAGGAATACACTAGTTGACTCTGACCACGAGAGAAACCGGGACTTATACTTGTTTGTGCTAGACACACTAGGCTATATTATATGTTATATGTATATATATAGGCCTCACTCCTACTAACGCTTTGTCTCAGAAATGGCAAACACACCACCAAGTTCATCACGCTCTTATCCACATGGATCACGAAACCTAAGAGTGGCTAGGAGGGGCACCGGGTCGCCTCGGGCTAGCCCATATCCAACTCACCCCACTCTACCGGACTTAGCCGTTAGGGTGCACCATCACGACCAACAACTCCACGGGATGGACATCGAACTGCAAGAAATTTGCGAAAATTGGAGACTCACAGTAATGGAGCGAATTGAGCAAGTCTCCGAAGATCATGATCACACTGTCAACACCATGAACACTCTTCAGAATCAGGTGGGAGAAACAGTCGGAACCATGGAGGTTGTCCACAACCAAGTGATTGGCAACCAAAATGAAATCTCTGTCCTACAATCAAGGCTGCACCAGTGCGAGACACGTCTAAGGGAAACCGAGGATGCCCTCCGTACAGCTAACAGACTTGCAGAGTCTGTGGATCATCTCAACGCACTGCTGCCACAACTCAATCTACGCCGGAATTAACTTAGGCTGAGTCTGTAATCTACTTTTATTATTGTAGGACCTATGTAAAATACGACCGGATGTAACAATTCCCGGAACATTTTGTATAACACCTAATGCTGTAACCTTTGAAACTCCTAACTAAGAATTGTCTGTAATCGTTTCACTATGTAATATCAACTGACAATTTCTCGAATTATTATATATTGTGATTACATTGAGATGTTGTATATAACCGCTTTTAGAAATATACATCTGACGTAATTACACTTCTGGTACGCATTCTCATATATTTCTTGTTTCTTTCTTGAAGAATCATGCCGCCAAATAAGAAAAGTTACAGTGATGCTGAAATCAATGCCATTGTCTCCCGAGCCGTGGCCGATGCTCTGGCTGCTCGGAGCTCTCAACGAAACAGTGATCAAACTGTTGATGCCACTCCTGTTATCAAGCCTTGTTCTTACAAGGATTTTCTTAGCTGCAAGCCACTATACTTCAAGGGCACGGAGGGTGCTATCGGTCTGATCCGTTGGATCGAACGTATGGAATCCGTCTTCAACCTCTGCAACTGCACTGAAGACAACAAAGTCAAATTCGCTGCATACACCTTTCAGGAAGGTGCACTCACGTGGTGGAATACCCACGCCAACTCCGTAGGTCCTGAGATAGCAAATCAGCTACCTTGGGCCGAGCTGAAGAAGAAGTTGAAGGAGAAGTACTGTCCCGAGGAAGAATTGCACCGATTAGAGGAAGAATTCTGGCACCTGACTGTGCAGGGGACTGATATTGATGGATATACCGCAAAGTTTCAACAATATGCGTTGTTATGTCCGAGTTTGGTGGAACCCGAGGTAAAAGGGATCAAGAGATACATCCGCGGCCTCCCAGAAAGTATACAGGGGAATGTCGCATCGTCAAAGCCAACCACTACTGAAAGTGCTATCCGGCTAGCACACGAACTCATGGCACTGGTGGTCAGCCGTGAGACATCCAACAACTCCTCTTCCAACAACAAGCGCAAATCCTCGGAACACCACAACAACCACCAAAACAAGAAACCCAACGCCATCCAAGTTTATACCTCCAACTCTGAACCCAAACACTCCTACATTGGGAACAAGCCCTACTGTTCTCAATGCAATCTTCACCATGATGGTTCTTGCCCCTGTAGCAAATGTAAGAAATTAGGACACTTGGCTAGGGATTGCCGATCGAACACCTCTGGCACCAACACTTCTGCACCGAAGACTTGTTACGAGTGCAACGGTAGTGGGCATTTTAGAAAAGATTGCCCGAAGCTGAAGAACAACAACAATGCTCGAGGAAGAGCTTTTGTGCTGAAATCTGGGGAAGCCCGTCAAGACCCGAACGTGGTCACGGGTACGTTCCTTCTCAACAACTTGACTGCTTCTGTATTATTTGATACTGGGGCCGATAAGAGCTTTATTTCTGATGAGTTTTATCCACTACTTGACACTACACCTATTGCCTTAGATTCTAAGTACACAGTAGAATTGGCAAACGGAAAACTTATTGAGGCCGACAGTGTGATACCCAATTGCACTTTAAACTTAACTAATGAGCTCTTTTCCATTGACTTGATACCCGTCGAAATCGGCAGCTTTGACATTATTGTCGGTATGGATTGGTTGTCCAAGCACCGAGCCGAAATCGTTTGTTTTGAGAAAATTGTACGCATTCCTCTCGTCACCGGTGGAACTTTGAGCATACAAGGGGAGACCGGTGGGATGAGAATAAATATCATTTCTTGCATGAAAACCCGAAAATACTTGAGAAAAGGGTACCAGGCAATCCTCGCACACGTTATGGAGAAAAAGTCGGAGGAGAAGCGACTTGAGGATGTGCCTATTGTTCGAGACTTCTCAGAAGTCTTTCCTGAAGACTTGCCTGGCCTACCGCCAACTAGACAAGTCGAATTCTCTATTGATCTTGTGCCCGGCGCAGCACCTGTGGCACGAGCTCCTTACCGACTAGCCTCATCCGAACTTCAGGAGTTGTCTGCTCAGTTACAGGAACTCCTGGACAAGGGATTTATTCGACCAAGTTCCTCACCTTGGGGAGCTCCGGTCCTGTTTGTGAAAAAGAAAGACGGTTCTTTCCGCATGTGCATCGACTACCGTGAACTCAACAAATTAACTGTCAAGAACCGTTACCCACTTCCTCGCATTGATGACCTGTTCGACCAACTTCAGGGGTCGAGTTTTTATTCAAAGATTGACCTACGGTCAGGTTATCATCAACTCCGAGTTCGTGATGATGACATTCCGAAAACAGCTTTTCGAACTCGCTACGGGCATTACGAATTCCAAGTGATGCCATTCGGCTTGACCAACGCACCGGCGGTATTCATGGACCTTATGAATCGAGTGTGCAAACCTTACCTTGACAAGTTCGTTATCGTTTTCATCGATGATATTCTGATTTACTCGCGCAATGAACAAGAACACGCGCAACACCTGAAAACCATCCTAGAGCTGCTCAAACACGAAGAGTTATACGCCAAATTCTCTAAGTGTGAGTTCTGGATGCAAACCGTTCAATTCCTTGGACACGTGATTGACAGTCAAGGAATTCATGTCGATCCTTCAAAAATCGAGGCTATCAAGTGCTGGCAGGCACCCACTACACCCACAGAAGTACGTCAATTCTTAGGACTCGCCGGATACTACAGGCGGTTCATTGAGAATTTTTCGAAAATAGCCCTACCTCTCACTGCACTGACTCAAAAAGAAAAGAAGTTCGATTGGACTGACAAAGAGGAGTCAGCTTTTCAGCTACTAAAACAGAAACTCTGCAGTGCACCTATCTTATCTTTACCCGAAGGCAACGATGACTTCGTGGTATACTGTGATGCTTCACACCAAGGTCTTGGTTGCGTGTTGATGCAACGAGACAAAGTCATTGCTTACGCCTCTCGACAACTCAAGGTCCACGAAAAGAATTACACAACTCATGACCTAGAGTTGGGGGCTGTTGTATTCGCTCTAAAAATCTGGAGACACTACTTATACGGTACCAAGTGTACAATCTTTACTGACCATAAAAGTCTCCAACATATCTTCGATCAAAAGGATCTCAACATGAGGCAACGTCGATGGGTCGAGTTGCTTACTGATTACGATTGCGAGATTCGCTATCATCCGGGCAAGGCAAATGTTGTTGCCGATGCCTTAAGCCGAAAAGAACGAGTGAAACCACTTCGAGTTCGAGCTCTCAGTATGACCATTCACAACGACCTCATCAATCAAACTCTCACCGCTCAACTCGAAGCACTCAAACCTGAAAACTTGACAAACGAGGCCTTGCGAGGCATGGATAAACAATTCGAAACCAAACCAAACGGGGCCGAATACTTCTCGAACCGAATCTGGTTACCAAGTTTTGGGAACCTGCGAGACTTGGTGATGGATGAAGCTCACAAATCCAAATACTCTATACACCCTGGTGCCGACAAAATGTATCATGGCATCAAGGAAATGTATTGGTGGCCCAACATGAAAGCTGACATTGCAACCTATGTTAGCAAGTGTCTTACTTGTTCCAAAGTGAAAGCTGAACACCAGAAACCTTCCGGTTTGCTACAACAACCCGAAATACCACAGTGGAAATGGGAGCGGATCACCATGGATTTCATTACTAAACTCCCAAAAACATCTAACGGTTGCGATACCATTTGGGTGATCGTCGACCGCCTCACTAAATCTGCTCATTTCCTGCCTATCAAAGAATCTGACAAGATGGAACGTTTGACACGAATCTACCTGAAAGAGGTTGTGTCAAGACACGGCGTGCCCATCTCAATCATCTCTGATAGAGATGCTCGATTTACTTCTCACTTCTGGTAATCCTTACAAAAATCCCTCGGTACTCGTTTGGATATGAGTACTGCATATCACCCACAAACCGATGGCCAGAGCGAACGAACTATACAAACACTATATGCTACGAGCCTGCATAGTTGACTTCGGTAAAAACTGGGAAAACCACTTACCCTTGTGCGAATTCTCGTACAACAACAGCTACCACACCAGCATTAAGGCTGCACCCTTTGAGGCACTTTACGGTCGAAAATGTCGGTCACCGATCTGTTGGACTGAGGTGGGGGATACACAACTCACCGGTCCAGAAATCATTCACGAAACCACTGAAAAGATAGTCGGCATACAAAACCGGCTGAAAGCCGCACGTGATCGTCAGAAAAGTTATGCTGACGTGAGACGCAAACACCTCGAGTTCCAAGTTGGGGATCGAGTACTTCTGAAAGTATCGCCTTGGAAAGGCATCATCCGTTTTGGCAAACGTGGGAAACTAAATCCCAGGTACATTGGACCATTCGAGATCCTTGAAAGGATTGGTCCAGTGGCTTACCGACTGCAGCTACCTCCCGAACTCAGTAGCGTGCACCCTATCTTCCACATTTCTAACTTGAAGAAATGTCTGTCTGATGAGACGCTGATTATACCCCTCGATGAGATACACATTGACGACAAGCTACACTTCGTCAAGGAACCCGCGGAAATACTGGACCGTGAGGTCAAGCGTTTGAAACAGAGTCGTATTCCCATTGTTAAAGTTCGGTGGAATTCGAGGCGTGGTCCTGAATTCACTTGGGAACGGGAAGACCAAATGCGACTGAAATACCCACACTTGTTCACAGACTCTACTCCTACCGACACTGCGAATACAAGCTAATTTCGGGACGAAATTCTCCTAACAAGGGGAGAATGTAACACCCGCCAATTTAGGGCTTTAATTAGTGCCTAAACTACTTGTAATTATGTGTATTTAGTTTTGTAATACTCTAAATATATGTAACGTTTTGGTGTAATTACATACACGCGTACGCGATTTGTTTAAATCGGACACTTATAAACCGGACGAGGTCCGATGCTAATTAATATGGACGTTGGTGACAAACTTTGAAATAATGTGGAAGTATCCAAACAAACATTTTTGACACTAATATATTTGATAAAATACTTCGGTTAAATAAATATTGCGGGTTTACTTTAACGTATTTATGAATCTTAAAAAGATTTCGCGATTAAACGACTACGGGATGTAACCGACTCCAAGTCATGACATGATATTTAGAAACACAAACCCGAGACCCGAATGGGTCGGCCCTGACCCGCGGACCGACCCATGACCCAACCACCTTAAAACCCTTTTTGTTGCTCCATTTTTCCCATTTCCACCAACTTGAAACACACACTCTTCTCCTCTTTGCTCTCAAAACCGCAGCTCCAAACCACCAAAAACACCACTGAAATTCGTTCATCATCATCATCAGGAACAAGCACAAGGATCACCATCACGAGCTCTACCTCTCCATCTTCTTCGTTTTCGATTTCAAGGTATAAAACGTTAAAACCCTTTCAAATTACTTGTAAAGCTTTGTTTTACATGCTAGAACATTTACTCAACAAGATTATGTCCAAAAACCCCGTCGAAAACGCTTTAAAAATCGAAAATCACTTGAAAAACGCTAACAGTTCATCTCGCGAGCCGAGATCTGTTCGTCCAACGAGGCGAGTCGAGATTCGACTCGCGAAGCCATCCCGCGAATCGGAATCACCAACGAACCGAACTGACCCGCGAGTTGACCTGCGAGTCGATTTGACCTGCGAGTCGAGGTTGACTTGCGAGTCGAGTTGCCCTGTGAACCGAACTGAACCGCGAGTCGAGTTGACCTGCGAGTCGAGTTGACCTGCGAGTCGAGTCCTCCCAGCTCGGTTCGCAGTACACTTTGTCTTTCGAACCCGAATTCAGTAATAAAAGCACTAATATGAACTAAGATTTATCACTTGATTTTACACCGAAATTAGATTCCAGATGCGATTTTTAATAAAGCAATGTAGTAGAAATAAAATTTTTCCAAGCTGACCTGGCAGCTCGACCCCAGCCAGGGGCTCTGCCCCTTGGACCCCGCCAGGGGCTGCCGCCCCTTGGACCCCGCTACCAGGGGCGCTGCCCCCGGACCCCCGTCATTAGATGTTGTAAATACTTTTCGCACTAAGTGTCAAACACTTACAAATAACGAAACCTGTTTCATCGATACATATAATAATAACACTTTTGGATTATTATTACAAACCGTCACCAACGGGCCATACTTGTTTTCAAACTACAAACGAATTACTAAACAAACACTTGGACATTTCCTAGTTGAGTGGATAACTAGCATGGGTGGTCTTTTAAGACACCAACTTATTTACTTGTTTACTTACAACCTTGTGCGTTTCGGACGCCAGAAGGTTTCAGGGTTCTGAGAACCGACATACGGACTTACATCCGCCTTACTTGGTTGATTTCACATACGCACTTACTAGACTCAGGTGAGTCTTACGGCCCCACTTTTACTGTTTTTATACTTTGGGGGAGATACTTAGCAACTGTTTTACATATGGACACAATGTACTGAACTGATTACTCCACTTTTTACACACATTGCATGAGTTACTTTTATCCACTGAAAGCCTCCTTATCATAAGTTGTTAGTTATGGAATTAAGCGCGATTACTAGTAGATGGATCCATTTGGGACTGACAATCCCTGCCTGGGGTAGTAGCGCTACCACGGATTTCACCGTAGAAACAGGCATATTAGTTTTTGTTACTTTTGAGTGTTCGGATAGCACTCACGGGGGGTACGTGATACTGTACTTGATTGTACCATTCACACCACACTGTTAAGCTTCGACTTGTGAGCTCATGGTAATTGTGTTGACTTACTGATTTACTTACTATGCTCAAGGGCATTACCGGTACATACTTGTGGTTCATAAATGATTACTTTACTACTAAACCTGTGAGATTCACCAACCTTTTTGGTTGACACTTTTTAGCTTTGTATCTCAGGTACACAGACGGAGTAGGATCACCCCTGGACACTAGCTAGAGTCGCATGATTTCTACTTTGCATTTAACGGAGATTCTTAGCATTATCTTTTGTATATTATGATTATGTAATAGAATCTTCTGCTACACAAGTGGGCTCTAGGGAACTACATTTTGTAACTGAAAACACTATGTTTTCAAACATTTATTATATGGAAATGTAACTATTTTACAACCGTTGCATATAGATGTCGTTTGCTTTACTTTTGTGCTGTGATATTTGATTAGTAGCACCCCAAAACTTGCTTCCGCTAAACAGTGAAATTTGGGGGTGTTACAATTTTCTCCCAACTGAATATGATTGGAAAGGAGTAGGTATTTTGTTGACGGACCCGCCTTGATAGATGAAATTGGTTGAGTCTAGCTCGGGACTCGTAAATAAACCAAGCACCTTGCGGGAGGTGAACCCGTATCTTGAAGTGATGATTGAAGACGGAAACCTTGTGCTATAATGAGAATGTACCTGAAAGGAATGGAAAGTTTGAAGGTTAATCAAGAATAAGAACATGCAAAAACCCCCGGGAAGTACTCGCTCCCTTTTACCTTTCACACTTATGCTTATTTCATATATTATATTTTGTTGCATTGAGGACAATGCAAATGTTAAGTGTGGGGAGGTTATTATTCACTTGAATTAGTTTGTCCTTTTAAGATTAATTGCTTTAGTAATGTAATTGATAAATTTTGTTGAAAGTAATTAAATCTTACCTCTTGCATGATAAATTTGTCATAGAGCAACCTCATTGGGTGAATTGCATAACTAGCACATTTATAGCCCCACTAAAAATTGTGAGAAATCTTGAGCTTAAATTGAAAACACTTATCTTTAGTGTTTGTATATTTCAATTGCTACGAGTGTGCCGGTGTTTGTAGTTTATTCTAGAACTTGCCTTAATGATGCATTTCAAGACCGCTGTGGGATCATATTCATGTGATATAGGTGAAGTAGACGATGAATTGGTATTCATTAGATTTTAGATTTTCAGTTTTTATTTTAAAACCATTTATAACTAGTCCACCCAGGTCGTTAGCACTCATTTTTAGTGCTAAGAAACCCCTAGATACTTTTCACCTACATTTTCATCACAATTAACACCCTAGCCTTATTTTTGTGTAGTCAAAAGTTTAAAAGTTGCCTTGTAACATTTCAAATCGATTTATAAAATGTGATTTCAAATCAACCTTTTGAAGATTATTATATGAAGATTATTGATTCAAGGAAGCAAAACCAAGGTGAAATTCAAGAAACTTTTTGAGCAAACTAGAAGCACAAATGAAGTCATAGACAAAAGTTGATGAAATATAACTAAGAAGGCAAGAATTAAAGAAATATTGTTAGATGATCAAAGTTGAAGCCTAAGGTTAATTGAGATCACATTTTCATTTTAGTTTCAAGGTAACACAACATACAAATTTTTTACTACCATTTTCAACAATTTATAAAAGTGTCTACCATATCACAATTTCACCATCACACTTATAATTATAACACATTGTTAGAATACCTCTTTTGATACTTCATTTGGTGCTCACGCCTAGTCGGTGGAGATTTGATCTTTTGGCAAGCCTATGGTAATAACGCATCACGACTTAGCTATTTGAGTGTTTATCTATTCCATTCCCAATCTTGATCAAATTGAGAGTTGAGTGATTGAAACACATTTCCTATTGAGAGGTGCTAAGTTGTGCATTCAAGCTTGACAAATTTATTTAAGGTTTTCTATGTTTATATTCATGCTACTAACATGATTACTTATGCAATTGTGGTTAGTTATATTTTGTAAAACCTTGTTCTTAAATTCTAAATGCAAGAGGTATATGTTTTGGAATGTAAATCATAGTTTGCTTGAGGATAAGCAAAGTTCAAGTGTGGGGATATTTGATATCGCTCGTTTTGTACATGTTTATCTCTCGCGATATCATTGTTTTTATACTTGTTTCTAGTCGATTTCATGAACTTTTGGTACTTATTTAGTTGGAAATTGATTTCATGTGTTTAGGTTGAAGATTGAGAAAGAATGGATGAAAAGATGAGAGTTTTGCTGATTTTGCTATGCTGCACCGTTTTGGCCATATCTCCCTCATACGAACTCGGATTGAGACGATCCAGGTGTCCAGACGAAGCTCACTCAGAGCTCTACAATTTTCCAGAAGATAGTCAGCTGAAAAGAAAAGGGGTCATAGCAGATCTGCTAAAGATAGCAGATCGGCTATTTTAGTGCAAAATTCAGTCAGAAGTTCGACCTTGTGTACACACTTCCATTTCCAAGTAGCTTAGCCGATCTGCTTTCCTTAAGCCGATCTGCTTTCCTTAGCAGATCTGCTAAGCCTTAGCCGATCTGCTATGATGCGCGGGGAAGTCTATTTATGTACTGTTTTAGGGTTCCACAAACACACACACTCCACACCCGAACCAGCAGCCCCCATGGGCGATTTTTAGGGGTTTTGAGTCATTTTTCATCCTCTTAAAAGTCTCTCATCATCCTAACTCATTTGGACACGAAGAATCATCATCCAAACATTGTAATCACTCGGTTTGCATTTTTATTCGATATAATTATGTTTCCTTTGATTTCACTTATTATTTGTGATAGTTTGAGTATGATTGTTAGTGGCTAGTTTTATTTACTTGCTTGGATGAATTAACTAGTGATTAGGGGTGTTATATTTTGGTGTTTGATTATGCTTGAGTTTAGAATTCCTCCATGATTTTATATGTTTTTAGCTCAAATAATTTATGGAATTTGTTGGTAGTTCTAGCTAGCAATTATAGCGAATGTTTGTTGTTAGTTGGAATTATTTTTTGTTTGTATGTCGATGTACAAATGAACCTTTGTTTGCGGATGCGAAAATTGGTATAAGTAACATAAATGAGCTAAAATATATGAGTTGATGAATATGGCGAACGTCTTTCATTTTGGATGAGTTCTAAACTTGTGAAACTTGAACTTTATGTTTAATCGTGACCCCTTGCGTAATTGAGTTTAAAATAGTCTCTTGCTTATTTGGTAAATGACTAGTGAATATAGCGAACGTTTTTCATTGGTAATTTGCTATCAATTATTTGTCTATAGATGATTGAACAAACATTGCGAACGTAGATTTGGAATAAGCAAGATTCTTTAGGCTTAATTGTGCAAGATTGTAACCATGGCGAACGTCCGTTACTAGATTAAATCATAGGTTTGTTGATTGAAGTTGAACCATAGGTCTTAGCGAACGTTGAGCTTATGTTTGATGAATATTACCCTTGGCATATAGTATAACCGGCTATAACTCTACACCCCGAAATCACTAGTGAAATAGTCCAAGCAAGCATTGTTTTTAATATCTGAAAGTTTCCAATCAATCACTTTGACTCTTCAGAGTCCACCTGCCTAGATTAATTAAAGTTTGTAGTTTTTAAGCATCGTGACAATTCGGTCACATCAAACCCACATTTCCTTTTTATTTGTACAAATTAGTTACACTTGAATTGAATTCTTAAAACAACATTCCCTGTGTTCGAACATAGACTTACCACTACTATACTACTACTCGACAGGGTCCACTGCCCGGTTGTGTTTTGGTCTAGCTCGGTACTTTTTGGTTTACTAAACAACGATAAATTTTATAACTAGATTTAGCACATCAGTTCACTATTAGAGCATGTCTCACCATGGGAGAGAGGTGCTTCTTACGAAGGCATGCAACGTCAAACTCAACCGTGTATGATCTGATTAGTTGTTCGGAAGGTGCGAGTTCAGCACGAGCATTCTCAAGCTGGACAGACAGATGCCTGTTTTCAGCTGTTTAAAGATAGAAACAGCCCATGTAAATGAAACACACACACTTAATAACAACCCTTTAGATGAAAAAGGAAAAATTACTTTGGAGTTTGTCCCCTGTTTCTATCTCAGCAGGCAAGTTGTGTTTAAGTTGAGCTAAATCTGCCTCCAGCTGAGAAAGTAGTGCAGCCTTGCCTCCATAGATATCGTTGATATCATTAATCTCTCGAGTATACTAAAGCATAAGGCAAGTTGAGTTTTGTTGATTATTGACTGATTCCATTTTCATTAAACTTGAGAATGAGAATACATTTTGATCATCAACCGCAATTCTATAACAACAATCAATGTCAAGCTATAACTATGTCATGAAGGATTGAATAAATAAACTGATTGGATATGTTTTTTAATAAACAAATATTTCAGCAATATCAAATCTGTTGGTCATTCTTTACAAAGTTTTTATTGAAAACTTAAACAAAACAGGGTTATGAACCCTAAATTTCTCAAAGGTTTAACATTTTAGTTACTAGCAGATAATCAAACACCCTATAGAACTGAAATTGTATTTCCATGAAATAATCAACAACCTTCATAACACACAAAATTACCCTTTAAAACTAAAACAGGCACTCATTAATCAACCCCTAAATTACTCGCAGAAGAAATCAAACTCTGGGTCTATGATTGTCGAAATTCAACAAACTTATAAACAGCAGTTATAAAAACCCTAAATTTCTCAAAACCTGAGATGATGATGGGAGAGTAGGAGACCGACCGTGTTCAAATTCTTTTGAAATAATAAGAATTGGCGCCCCTTCTAATTTATTCATTCATTCCATTTTCATTTTAATATAGTCATAAAATAAATAAAAATAAAAATAACGCCCCTTCCAATTTCTCACCCTCCACTTTCTTAACTCTCAACTTCACTCCCTCAAGTCTCTCCTTGAGTCCTTCCCTTACACCATTCCCAACGGTGACACCAACTGACGCATCAGTTTCTGCCATATCAGCACCACATCGGCACTTTTCAAAACTGACACAATACTGCCAACAGTAGCACACACTCAGTTTTTCTAAATCTCACATTAACATTATACATTTATTTCTATACACTAAACAAATAAATAAATAAATAATGAAAGGCTTTTTCTTTTTAGTGGGCCCCGCTTTTACCTTTTTTGTCTTCATCATAAAACCGACGCCCAAAGTGAAGCTTGCTGCCAATGGCTTCACTATACTGACGCAAAAACTAATGTCAACCGAAATTGGCATTGGCAATGCTCTTATTGCCATTAGGGATGTTCATGGTTCGATTTGGACAGTTTGAGGATTAAATTTCAACCAAACCCTCAAATAGGGTGTGACGTCTTTTTAAACCAAACCGCCCAATTTAGTGTGTTAAACTAAACCAATTCATTTTTATTTAATTTTTAATAAAAAAATATGTTTAACTAACATTCAAGTTACATAATACAAGTGTGTGTTTGATTGTTATTATCTTACTAGTTTTTAAAGACAGAATAACTACATTGTATAATATTGGTAAAAAAAACAAAATAATAAGTTCAACAATATCATTCAATAAAAATTATATTTCATAACATTGTTACATAATGAGAAGTTTTTTCTACAATAAATTGCATATTCCGTCTAGTGGTTTGCATATTTGAACACATTGGATATATATAAGAAGCAAAATTTGGAGTGAGTTTGTTAAAGACATACTCAATCTTTTAATTAAACGTATATACCTCGTGAGTTATATAAGAAAATACAATGTGGCCCGGTGTGGTTTTGATGACCGGTTTAAACCTTGAAACCGCAAACCGAACCATATATGACGGATTGAAAAAATTTAAACCGCTAGACCAATACTCCGTAATAAAAAAGAACCTGGCCAAACTGACAAAATCAATTTGGTACGGTTGATTTTAACGGTTTCAGTCAAACCATGAATATGTCTAATTGACGTGACTTGCTTATTTAAGTTGTTTTCTACTTTTCTTTTACTCGCACAGTAAGCGGTTTAATCGAGTTAACTTTTTTATATCACACTGCCAAAAAGACACGTTCACTTCACATGTCCTTTGGCGACGGAAACTGAACGCGCCGCCTACTCCTTTTAATTCTCTATATATACATTTAGCAGGGCTAAATGATACTGTAGTTTCTACAGTAACTAAAAAAATTTACAATTTTTACCCCTAAAGTTTTAGTTCTTTTCAATTTTATACCCTTTATGTTTTATTGAATTTTTACTTTTCACCCTTTATCTTTTATAACTTCTTGATTTTCTACCTTTCAATTTTTTAATCTACACCCCTTATGTTTTAGCACTTTTCTATTTTTTACCCTTCAACTTTTAGCTATTTTCTAATTTCTTTGTCTTAACTTTTAGCATCTTTTCATTTTCTACCCTTTACATTTTAATATTTCTCATTTTCCTCCTTTAAATTTTATCTTTAATTTTTACCCTTTTCTTTTACTAATAGCTTATACATTTTTTTTATTTTCTTACAAAAAATTTTTATACTAATTTTATTACGACAAAATTATACAATTGCAAACGATAATTTAAGTTAACATTTTTATGTACTATTCTATAAAATTTGTATTAATTTACATTTTTTCAATTACATATACATATTATTATTATAATTAAAAAACAACCATAAAGATATCATACCTTCGTCAACTTAATTTTTTTTTATGAAATTCATATCTCAGTTTAAAATGTATTTTTTTCCCCACCTTAAAAAAAACGTTTTTGAAAATTTTTTTAACTTAATTTGTCTTTGAACTTTTGTAGGTTGCGATGAAGTGTAAAGAGCTGATTCACGAGATAGTGAAAAACGAGTTTGAAAAAAACAAACAAGTAATGGAATGGGATGAGGAAATGGTCACGTCTTTCCGTTATGTTTATTTTCTTATGAAGATCATTATGGTTTTTATTTTGGTTTAAAGCTTAATAAATATAGTATTATATACATGTTGAATGTTTGGTTGTATTTAACATGCATTGAAATAAAAGTAACGCACACTTCTATGGATTGATATATGTAACATTTATTTTATTATTACCACAATAATTTATTTAAAACCCTCCGCAACGCGCGGGCTTAAAAACCTCGTTCTTCACATTGACTAACTTCTTTTGCAGATTAGATAGTTCAAACCTTAGTTTATCAGAATTCTTCGTGACTTTGTTTTATAGAATTTTTATCCTAAAGCATAACAACAACAAAAAAGGAACTTTAATTAACATTTCCAAGTTTTTTTTTTAGCTTCGTAGTGAATATATATTATTATCTTATAACCTCTTTTAACACCCTCATCATCTACTATCTTCAACTGTTTGGTGACATGTTTCCGGGATCTAATCCCACTTGCTGATAACTTGTCGAGATCTAATCGGACTTGCTAATAAAATCAAGGATTTCCCATCTATAGGTTGCGAGTACTCATGTACTGCCTTTACCCTCATGCACTTATGCATTCCCAAGTTAAACGCCACATAGGAACCCATATGAGCCTACTATGTTATACTAAATTGACATGCTCGCGCTCCATAAAAGAGATATCTAATCCACTCTCATATGAGCACCATACCTTACTCGGGAGTTCCGTATATATCCACGATGCATACTAGGAGCATACGTAGACATACTAAACATATCGTATCGAACATACATGCTAGACGTACCACCGCAAACCGTTACTCACCTTAATCACAATTTACGGTTTCGCTTGAGCTACATGAACTTCTTGAGCACCTACTCACATAACACATACACATTTAGTACTTGAAAATCTACCAAACGCATAATAACACTTATTATTGGCTAGTTCCCCCTATATTAATCTCTACTAAAACCAACCAAGTCTAGTTACTTGGTTCACCACAACTATAATCAATTTGATAGATAGCAACTAACAAAACTCTTTTTATTACTAAAGCTAGTTTCTTTGAAGCATGCTATCAAATTTTTTTTATTCTTCGAGTAATTCTTGAACCTGCTGGATAATTGCTTATACATGCATTATATTATATGGAGTATCCTCTTTGAGGTTTGTAACTTCTTGAAACTGGAGTTGAGATTGTAAGTGTATATTTATTTTTTGTTATCTTACAAATTTCTGATTGAGTTTAATGTCATTTTTTGATTATGAGTACAACCATTTCATCTCAACCAAATTCATCCACAAATGTAACATTTGAACTCAAATGGATGAGTTTATCATTTGCAGTACGTCCTGCTTTAACTTCGAGCAAAGTGAGTAACATGGTTATTAGGGAATTCTACTTTCATTTCCATATAAACCAAACATCGCTATTACTTCAACCTGACCAGCCCTTTTAACACAAAATTCTTGGATATGGAAATAGATGCCACAATTAAGATTGAAAGTACAAAAAAAAAAAAAAAAAAAAAAAAAACCTAGGAGGTGGAAAACGGGGGTCAAGTGGAACGGGTAACGGTTCCAGAAATACATAGTTGTTAAGATCCCGATCTTGATCATAAGATCTTACGATTTTACGATCCTCATGAACAGAAACGATCTCGATCTTACATGGGATCTTAAAATCATATGATCTGCTTAGGATCCCGATATTATGTCGATTTTGAGTTAGGATCTTACGATCTCGATCCGATCCAATCTTACTTAACATAAATTTATGAGTTAACAAAATATTTTGTCTGATAAAAGTTTAATAGGTTTATTTTAATCAATTACCACACGTAAAACTAATCAATTATTCAACTAAAATAAATTAACACGTGAAAATTCATATCTTTAATAACAAATATGGTAATCCAAGTCCCTATGATAAGTATTGATTAATTTTATGGTGTTTAAATTATAAAAGCTTATCTAATTTGTCATCCATTTGATCTCTTAGATGTATTATAATACACATTTATAAGATCATAGTGTATGAGTAAGATATTACGATCCCGATCTTTTGAAGACAAAAACGATCCTAGATAAGATCCCGATCTTGACAACCCTGCAGAAATATAAATTTTGGCTAATGATATATCCACCCTTATAATTGATAGATCCACCAAACATATGCATTAACAGATTGTACTGTACAATATGTTAATGCATATATTTGGTGTATCTATCTATTTTGATGGTAGATATATCATCACCCATTTTGTAGTGGTTGAACTGTGTTCGGTTGGGTTGACCACACACTTTATGTCCATATTTACTAGGGAACTTTATTAATAGTTTGTGCACAATAATCTAATTTTCTAACAAAGTGATAGAAAAGTAATATAAACGGACTTTTGGTGGCATTTTATTTTATTTTATTTACTCTTAAAACAAAGGATTAATTACATATTTTCCCTACTTAAATCATACAGATATCATATATACCCAATAAAACTGAGTTTACATACAGAGGGGATTAAATTATCACAAAATATTCACTTGGAGTACTCATCTTCACGTTTTAACATAATCATTATAGAACTTTACATTTTTAAATTTAAGATTATTTATGTTTGGTAAATTGTTCATTTAGAGTAATCCGGTAATTGGTTACCTTTTTTGCTTTACGGTTTCAGTGTCCACATAAATTCCATGTAAGCGCTTGGGCAAATCCACACAAGCACCACGTTGTTCGAATTGTCCACGTCATTTAATATAATTATTTATCTTCTGTATTTTATTTATTTATATGTTTTCATTGCCAAAGATGCCAAAATCTAATTGGTCCATTTTATGTATTTTAGCCACCGCCGCCACCACCACCTGAATATACCGCCGCCACCACCACCACCACCACCACCACCACCACCACCACCCGAATATACGTACACACCCTTTATTTGACCAACAAATCTAACTCCTCTTTCACTACTAAGACCACTCCCAATAGGTGACGCAAACTGACGCGTCAATTGGTGCCACATCAGCGTCACATCAGTTTTTTCCAAAACTGACACAAACTGACGCTTCACTACCTACAGTAAACATCACTTCAGTTTTTTCTAGACCGACATTTACCAATATACATTTAATTCTATACACTAAACAAATAAACAAAAAGAAAAAAAAACAAACTGACGCCAATTAATTCTCATCGGTTTGGCGACGTAATGCTAAACTGATGCAAAGTGATGTTTTGGTGCCTATGGCGTCACCAAACTGACGCCAAGTGATGCTCCCAAGCGACGCTCCGCAATGAGTGCTCTAATAATAGCTCAAACAAATCAAAACAATATTGATTTCCCCAATTTTATTTACATCCAAACAAAACACTACTGTATCAAAACACTCAGATTATGGCTAAACACTTAAATGTAGATATGGAATTAGGACTAATGCAGATCTGCTCGGATATAAACAAATTCAAAAAATTCAACACAGCAACAACGATTTTTTACTTTGAAATCATCGATAATACTGAAGAAAAATCTAACATCGCCTAAAGTATTTACCATCATCGATTTTACAACTATTTTTGGTTAAAAATCAACTTTTAGATCTGAATCAGAAATATCATCATTAAAAACTATCATCACAGCCGACACACAAAATTAGGGGTAAACGGAAAATGGCCACAAGCATTCCCAAAAATGAGATCTCCACCGTCGAACAAAGGCCTCGCCGGAAAACACGTTCACCACCGCCGGAAACGAGATCTGAAAAAAATCTGGCAACTCTAGCAGCTATTCTCGGCCATCATCAAGCAACATCACCAACACCGGACCATCATGATTTTCATCGATCTTCACAAAATCCTAACAGTAGATCTAGATAATGGCCACTAAAACTAAATCTTAACCTCATCATTTTCAACTTTAGAACTATATTTAGGTCGGCGGTGGTGGTGGTCACATGGCTAGGCCGAGCGGTGGTGGCGGTTTTCAGGCCGATAGTGGTGGTTACGGCGGTGGTTTTTATGGCCGACTGGTGATGGTTACATCGGTAGTTGTTATGACTGACTGGTGGTGGTTAGATGAATTTGTGGTATAGAGAGGAGGAGATGATAGAATTTGCAGAGACAAGGGGGAGAAAACATAGTAGAGAGAGAAAAATAAAATGAGATTATGACTTTAGTTTTGATAAAATTATTTATATATTTATTTCAATTTTGAGTTTTTTTTTACAAGTACACATAGATAAAAAGATCGCCAAGTCAGCATGTCAACGGATGAAACCGGATAATCAAAACATTTTAACAGGTTTATCAAGTTAAGTCATGGTTTTGTCAACTAGTAAACTTAAGTACTTCAGGTGAACATTTTGAATACTTTAATGTCCTTCGTGTGTATTAATCCCAACAAAACTAAAACATTACCTATATACCCAAATTACCATATAATCTTGTTTTGTCCTCTACTTTGGTAATTTGATTCTATTTGGTTGGCATTCTTAGTTATACAACATTATCTAAACCAACCTAACTCAAACCTTGATCTCTTCTCATCAATGATAATTTAGAATTTATATCTGCAGTTCATAATAGTTGGGTTGAGTTCACATATAGTTTTTTATGGTTCATAATGTGTCAACGGATAGTTTTTTATAACGGGTTGGGACTGCCGGATTGAGTTAAGGACTTTATGTTCTAGCATTTCAATGCTACTCTTTTAGTGTCTTAAGTATATGATTACATACACTTTATAATCAGTGGCGGATCTAGACTTTCGACGTTGGGTATACACAACCTTAATATAAATTATAGTTGGTTATGACGTAAAAAAAATTGTTCGGTTTTTTTTTTCGGGTCAAGTTTCTTTGTCCGTTTTCGACTCATTTATTGTATCACTAATACAAATTTGTCTTAAAATCGTAAAACGTCGTGTTTGATAGATCATCACATACATACTATCAAGCTAAAGGCTATTTGATGAATATCTAAATCAATATTCTTAAGAAAAGTTGAAGAGATAGATACAAATCAAATGCAACAACATACTTGATGATATGAGTTATACTCTCCTTTAAGTTGAAACAATGAAAGAGGATATGATCAAACGGGAGTGTGCTTCTAATGCTACACAAATAACATGTATATACTATTCGATTGCCTATAGAAACTGAAATCAGATTGAAAATAAACTCATTGGGCATTGGCTACAATGAAATTATCGAATGTTATGCAATTTTTAGTGCAATAAAGCTGAATTTTTTTTCCAAAGTAGTATGTTTTCACCAACGATTTTAAGAACTAGTGCATTTTGAGAAAACTTTTTAAAACTAGTAGAATCGGGGTTTGTAACCCCGTTTTCACTTTCAGTAAATTAAAAAACGGGCTTCGTAAACCCGTCTTTGAACATGTCAGAACCAGAGAGAAGAATCGGGGTTAGGAACCCCGATTTTACTTTTGCTTTTGGTGAGAAACGGGGTTCCAAACTAGGATTTTACTTTTTCCATAATTGTTTTTCAAACCACAAAAGCTATTCTTCCATGGTCAGAGGAACTGAAGGTGGTCAACCGTTGTTTAGATTCAATTGCTTCAAAAGCTACCATGGATCCCTCTAGAGTTGAATGGTCTTATACTTATAATAGAAAGAAACTACCAAATGTAAATGGAAACGAGTCACCACTTTATAATGGCATCAGAAAACAACTTATGGTTCCAAAAGATTGGTGGGTTGAAGATTTGTGTGATCTTCCTGTTGGCTTGTATAAAAAAGTCATAGCCACGATCAGGGTGACAGGAAAAATAAGCTTTAAAGTTATTGGTGAATCTTTAAAAGCTTGTAATTACACGGAGAGGAGGTTGAAGAAAGGTGGCAGAACAAGTGGGGATGATGTAAAAGTAAAATCCTAGTTTGGAACCCCGTTTCTCACCAAAAGCAAAAGTAAAATCGGGGTTCCTAACCCCGATTCTTCTCTCTGGGTTCTGACATGTTCAAAGACGGGTTTACGAAGCCCGTTTTTTAATTTACTGAAAGTGAAAAACGGGGTTAAAAACCCCAATTCTACTAGTTTTAGAAAGTTTTCTCAAAATGCACTAGTTCTCAAAATCGTTGGTGAAAACATACTACTTTGGAAAAAAATTCAATAAAACTAGGAGTAACACTTTAGTTGGCAATAAGTAAGTCACATATATATACTTAACAAGAAAAGAGAATAAAGGCTCGAGAGAGGTTTAACGGAACACCACAACTTAGGTAGAGAATGGACCAGCAAGGCGACAAACACCGAACATAGAGAGGGATCAAGTGCGAATACTGACTAGCCAAAGCAAAATTTCAAGGGGCCCGAGATGGTCAATTAACGCTTCGACCGAAGCTGTGATTTCGTGAATATACATCTATAGTAAGAGACGACGTGAATTGTACAAAAGTTTAAGATTTTAGCTGAGGAAACAACAACAAATAGAAAAATAGATTTGGCCCCAAGAATAGGCTAATGTTTGTATGTTAATTTCCCTCCATATACGTGTTAACTTGGTCAAGGAGTTCCTGTCAAAATTTTGAAGTAGGTATGCACAACTTTCTTGGAGGGTATGCACTTAGTATTAATATTTCAAAAAATTTAGGAAAAATATTTTATTTACACTAGTGAGATTTTGCTTAGGTATGCATGTGCATACCCTTCCTCTCAAACAAGTCCGCCACTGTGTATAATATGGAAATGAAAGCTGACCAACTTAGCATTTTATTATTATTATTATTATTATTATTATTATTATTATTATTATTATTATTATTATTATTATTATTATTATTATTATTATTATTTTATTTTTTTTTTGTACTAATGCTCTCTAATCACTAGACCAAGTTCTGCATGACAAGGTTTGGTTATTAATTTAACTAGAAAAATGTCATATTTCTGAATACCATAGTAGCAGCACTCTTTACTCTAAAACTTGATCAACACCTGACAAGTATTTCACCAATTGGTACATAATCGATTCTAAAAATCACCTTGTAAAATTCATTGAAAACTCAAATAAGCAAAACCAAATTCCAAAAAGGAGAGCTAAAATATATGATCCAAAATTATGAAAAACCTATGAAAATTATAGTAACTTCTGGTTTTTGAAAGAACCTAACCTATCCCTTATTTTATTTTATTTTTTGACATTACGTGAAGTCTTCATTTGACACAAACAATAACACAAATAATAAAACACTTTGTGTTTGATTCCCACAATTTTTTTGAAAGAACTGAAATTCAAATATTCAATTACTTTCACCGAAGGAATTTGAAGGATTATAACTTCATCAATTACAACCAAGCAAACCAAGGGCCTGTTTGGTTCGCAGAATGTTTTTGAAGGAATTGGAATCTGTCAAAGGAATTGGAATCTGAATGAATTGGAATCTGAAAGAATTAGAATCAGATGTAATTGGAATCTGAATGTGCTGGAATCTGTCACGTTTGGTTGACAGGAATTGGAATGGAATTTGTATTAATAATAATAAAAAATATAAATAAATAATATAGGTATAATGTTAATTACAATTAATTAAAATATGTAATAATCTTATATTAATGTATTATAAATTAAATATATAAATAGTTATTGTGTTTATATATTTATATTTAATAAATAACTAGTACTAACAGTAAATAAAATTAACTATTAAGTTTATTTAGGTATATAATTAATTGCATATATAATTGCGAAAATGATAACAAGTATTCATATTAAAAGGTATTATTTATATAAATATTGTGATAATATTGTTTTATATTTTATATAATATAAAATTAACATATTATATAAATATGACATTAAATTAATATTTAATTAATAGTAGTATTAATAAAAAAATTAAAGAAAATAAATATAACATTAAAATAATATTTAATTAATAGTAGTATTAAGAAGAAATTTTTTTTTAAAAAACAAATTTAATCAGTAATCTGAATTCCATTGAAATCACAAGTCTTCCATCCAATATGGTAAGGAATCTGAATTCCTTTGTCTGACGGAATTCGAAGGATTCCAATTCCTTCCAATTCTGTGAAACAAACGCAATGCACTGGAATCTGAATTCCATTCTGTCAACCAAACAGGATATGGAAAGGAATTCAGATTCCAATTCCATCAGATTCCTATGAATTCTGTGAACCAAACATGCCCTAAGGGCCTGTTTGGTTCGCAGAATGTTTTTGAAGGAATTGGAATCTGTCAAAGGAATTGGAATCTGAATGAATTGGAATCTGAAAGAATTAGAATCAGATGTAATTGGAATCTGAATGTGCTGGAATCTGTCACGTTTGGTTGACAGGAATTGGAATGGAATTTGTATTAATAATAATAAAAAATATAAATAAATAATATAGGTATAATGTTAATTACAATTAATTAAAATATGTAATAATCTTATATTAATGTATTATAAATTAAATATATAAATAGTTATTGTGTTTATATATTTATATTTAATAAATAACTAGTACTAACAGTAAATAAAATTAACTATTAAGTTTATTTAGGTATATAATTAATTGCATATATAATTGCGAAAATGATAACAAGTATTCATATTAAAAGGTATTATTTATATAAATATTGTGATAATATTGTTTTATATTTTATATAATATAAAATTAACATATTATATAAATATGACATTAAATTAATATTTAATTAATAGTAGTATTAATAAAAAAATTAAAGAAAATAAATATAACATTAAAATAATATTTAATTAATAGTAGTATTAAGAAGAAATTTTTTTAAAAAAAACAAATTTAATCAGCAATCTGAATTCCATTGAAATCACAAGTCTTCCATCCAATATGGTAAGGAATCTGAATTCCTTTGTCTGACGGAATTCGAAGGATTCCAATTCCTTCCAATTCTGTGAAACAAACGCAATGCACTGGAATCTGAATTCCATTCTGTCAACCAAACAGGATATGGAAAGGAATTCAGATTCCAATTCCATCAGATTCCTATGAATTCTGTGAACCAAACATGCCATGAGTTGAAAGGATATTGGGAATGTAGAAACAAAGTGAATGTGAAAGACTGAAAAGTCATAAGCATCCCTAGGTACTTCGGAAAGTGAAATAGTGCAATGTGCCAATGTTTACATAACACCCCTTGAAGTATTTATTGTATAACAGAAAACCCCTTATATATCAAAATCGGGTGACTCAGCCGGGTCAACAATAAAACCGGGTTTCAAAACTTTGTGTACATGTGTGTTTGAGTATACGCTTATGATGTAACATGTAAATTTTCACGTCGGATTAATGTAGCCAAAAGATCAAGCTCGGGTAGAACAAATCGTCGAAGATTTGATAGAAGAAGTAAAGAAAGAAATAGCGGTAAATTTGCATGATCCAGCAAACCATACTGAATTGTTGGTACTAGTCAATGAAATTCAGCGGCTTGGCATAGCCAACTATTTCGAAATGGAGATTGAGCATGCCTTGAAGCATATTTATGATTCATATGGTGATCACTGGAATGGGGGTAGGCCATCCCTTTGGTTCAGACTCCTACGACAACGAGGCTTCTATGTTTCTTGTGGTTAGTGGATATAATTTGTTAAATCTAGTACTTATATATTTAAATGAAAATAATTGCGCACATTTTAAACAGATATTATCAATAACTACAAGGAAAGCACAGGGTCGTTTAAGGAATCTCTAACCAATGATGTAGAAGGCATGCTAGAGTTATATGAGGCATCGTATTTGAGGGTGCAAGGTGAAGTCATACTAGATGACGCTCTTGTTTTCACAAGATCTCATCTTGATGAGATAGCGAAGGACTCTCTTCGGTGCAACTCTACTCTTTCTAGGCATATACAAGAAACACTTAGGCGGCCTCTACATAAACGGTTGCAAAGAGTGGATGCATTCAGCTACATATCTTTCTACGAGCAACAAGCTTTTCATAAAGAATCTCTCCTAAGACTTTCGAAGTTAGCATTCAACTTGCTTCAATCCTTACACAAAAAGGAGCTTAGTGAGGTTTCCAAGTATGATATTTGTCCTTCTCCTCTTGAAGTTTTGTATCAGATGTTATACTTAAACTATACATTAATCATATCCTCTTTCAGCTCGTTCTGGTTTTCATTAAAGAACTTAAGTGTAGCTCATAGTATCTTGGTTGTGTTGTGATTTATTATAGGTGGTGGGACGGTTTTGATGTTCCAAAGAATATACCTTACATGAGGGATAGATTGGTTGAAGTCTACTTTTGGGCACTCTCTGCATGCTTTGAGCCAAAATTTTCTCGTGCTCGAATATTCTTGACAAAAGTGTTTGCATTTGCAACGATTTTAGATGATACATATGATGCTTATGGTATTTATGAAGAACTTGTTATCTTCAACCAAGCAGTTCAAAGGTATAGTGTATACACACACACACACACTAGTATATAAGCGTTCACGTAACGTACAATTAATAAGCAAATTATGTCACATAAAACTCGATTTAGCTGACGACCAATCTATTATCTACTTTTATATCAACTTTAGGTGGTCAATTTCCTGCTTGGATGGACTCCCCGAATACATGAAACTAATATACAAATGCCTCTTGGATATTTATTATGAAATGGAGCAAATTATCACAAATGAGGGAAGACAAAATCATCTTTACTATTTTAAAGAGTCGGTGAGTGTCAATATCGTATTCTTTTGGTAATAACATGTACTGTAGTTGTTAAGGGTAAATGGGTGTGAATACATCTTTGTCAAATACACAGATGAAAGAGTTTGTTGAAAGCCAGATGACCGAAGCGAAATGGAAACATGAAAAATACGTACCAAGGGTAGAGGAGCACAAATCAGTTGCATTTATAAGCGCCGGCTACAAAATGCTTACGATAGCCAGTTTTATCGGAATGGGTGATATAGTCACAGACGAGCCATTCAAATGGGCTCTCACCAATCCTCCACTTATCATGGCGTCATGCGCAATTTGTAGAAAGATGGACGATGTTGTTGGACATACGGTATATGTAGCTTGTATCTTTAATAAAAGTAACTTGTCTCATTGTACTTCACAAATAATACCCCTTTGTTTGTGATGAAAGGTTTTCCATTATGTAACTAGAGAGATACTAGTTCTAATGTATGGTTAATATAATTCTTAATAAAATTTGTAGGCGGAGCAAGAAAGACCACACGTCGCATCTAGTATTGAATGTTACATGAAGCAAAATGATGTCCCAAAGGAGTATGTTTATAATTTGCTCAACACACAGATAGAAGAAGCATGGAAAGATTTAAACCGAGAATCGTTCACCTGTAAGGAAATACCTATGCATCTTATAATGCGTGTGATCAACTTGACGCGAGTAATGGAGTTCTTATATAAAGAGAAAGATATTTTCACAGTTGTTGGAGAAGAACTGATCGATTATATCAAAAATCATTTCATTCATCCTATGAGTATCTAATTAAGTTTCGCTTGATACAACCAGCACTATCAACACTCATCAAGATCTCTACTTTCTTTTGTATTTCTTACATTAATTAAGCGTTTGATTGTACTCAAAATAATTTAGAAATCTGAGCACTTACAGATTTCTTTGGCGTTTGTATTCCCATACGTGTTTTATTAGGTTTTTCTTTTCATGCTTCAACCCTCGTACTGAGGGTAATGCTACTATACGATTTTTCATTACAGTTCTTTATATATCGCCTTTTATTTGAAGCTTTAAATTGCACTCAAGATAATAATTACGATTATTATCTATTGTGTTCTTTTTGTAATTTATACACACAAGATATCATAGCTAGTGTGATTTCAATCATCTATTCTTTTGTACGCATCAATATATCAACAAGTGGATATATGATACTTCTTTCGTCTCAAAATAAGTGTCTCATTTAAAATGCTCACAGTTTAAGAAAAGTCATTATCTACCAATAACATCACATCTTTACCCACTAAAATCTTTTCCGATTGACTGTAAGAAAATTTGAAAACTTACTTTAAGATAACCCAAAGTAGTAAACAAAACACTTATTTTGGGAGGGAGGGAGTATATAATTGTCATTTTTCGCTTGGCTTTGGAGTTCCAAGTACTTCTAATGCTTCGGGGTGTCATTGTTTGTTTTGTATAATATTTTTCGTTCATTACTATTAAACAATCTCATGATCCATCCCCTTTACCAAAAACAAGAAGCCATATTGATTATGTCACGGTTATATATTGATTATTAATTAATTTATGGTAACTTTTATTGAATTTTATAAATGCTGAATATATCTAAAATAACATGCATGCCATTTAACATGTTCCTTTAAAGTGTACATACATATATTTTAAAATAAAACTTAATAATAAAATCTTGAACTCCATATTATAATTGTAAAAGTGATTATATGTAGTAGTCCACCTAAACTGACCTACTTTTGAAATGGTTACATTTAGAATTATTTCGATATCTATTAGAAAAGTATTTCCTAGAATTAATTAGAATGGAGCGATTGTGTTATTTAATAGCTCTAAAAAAATTAGGTTCAAATTATGTGATAGTTCATGCATGGACAAATTGATAAATACAACACATTTAATTGATACATACACCAAATTAATGCATTACTGTATAATCCGGTACAGATTGTAATGTATAAGAGTTGGTGTATGTATCAAATAAGTTGTTGTATATATCAGCTTCCATGGACAAAACATGCTATGTTTAAAAGGGTTATAATTCCCACTATATATTATATTTCTTTTAATTTGTTTTCATATGAACTACTTTAGTTAGTATAACTTTTAATGAGGTCATGTAAGTATTAATTTATTATCCAGAGCCTTTTAGCACACAATTTATAATGTGACATGTCTCGTCCTCTCTGTAAGTGGTTCACATAAAGTATCTGTATCAATATATACAGATTCAAATTCAAATTAACTTCACACAACATGGCTTCAAAAGGAGAGGTGGTATTTCGACCCACTGCGAATTTTCATCCTAGCCTTTGGGGAGGCCAATTTCTCATCTATAAGGAGGTATGGACGATTAATCCTTGCTACATGTTATATGCAATGAATGATTTTCGTAACAAAACTGCATGATGCATCTAATTTTGACTGTATATTCGGGGGCAGCTTTTTCGTAACATTCATTTTATGACAGACTTAAAATTCTTTTGCCAGTACCAGTTCTTGTCATTCATTTTTCCACAAAACTTGGAAAGAAAAAGCGTTGGCGATGCTCTGTTGATACTAGTCAATGAACTTCAGCGGCTTGGCATAGCCTACTATTTCAAAAAGGAGATTGAGCAAGCTTTGCAGCATATTTATGATTCATACGGTGATCACTGGAATGGTGGTAGGCCATCCCTTTGGTTCCGACTCCTACGACAACAAGGCTTCTACATTTCATGTGGTTAGTGCATATATAAGTGCCTACAAGTTAAATCTCTAGCTATTAATCTTGGTGAAAAAGAAGTTGACAAAATTTTACGACTTAAAACAGATATTATGAATAATTACAAGGACCAGGCCCGGCTTAAGGGGAGTGCAAGGTAGGCCATTGTACAGGGCCCCTTTTCTATAAGGGGCCCAATTTTTGGTCCATTATATTATGTGTAGATAAATGGTAGTCTAAATGGTAGTCTAGCCCACAAAAGGAAGCCCAGTCGATTTAATACTTGAATTCAATTATTTCAATTTTAATAAAACAACCATGATTCAGGCCCATCAATACATTTATAAAATAGGTTTTAACAAGGTTTTTTTAGCCCGCACGTTACGGAGGAGGTTAAAAAGTACATTTTTAAACTCCGGTATAAAATATGAAATTTTCACTTGAATCAGATATGATCTCTTTATGGTTTATTTATTTGATTATACCAACATTTACGTGTATAATTGAAATAACTTAAATTAATACAAAGTTTATTTGATTATACCAACATTTAGTGAGGTTTCCAAGTATGATATTTGTCCTTCTCCTCTTGAAGTTTTGTATCAGATGTTATACTTAAACTATACATTAATTATATCCTCTTTCAGCTCGTTCTGGTTTTCATTAAAGAACTTAAGTGTAGCTCATAGTATCTTGGTTGTGTTGTGATTTATTATAGGTGGTGGGACGGTTTTGATGTTCCAAAGAATATACCTTACATGAGGGATAGATTGGTTGAAGTCTACTTTTGGGCACTCTCTGCATGCTTTGAGCCAAAATTTTCTCGTGCTCGAATATTCTTGACAAAAGTGTTTGCATTTGCAACGATTTTAGATGATACATATGATGCTTATGGTATTTATGAAGAACTTGTTATCTTCAACCAAGCAGTTCAAAGGTATAGTGTACACACACACACACACTAGTATATAAGCGTTCACGTAACGTACAATTAATAAGCAAATTATGTCACATAAAACTCGATTTAGCTGACGACCAATCTATTATCTACTTTTATATCAACTTTAGGTGGTCAATTTCCTGCTTGGATGGACTCCCCGAATACATGAAACTAATATACAAATGCCTCTTGGATATTTATTATGAAATGGAGCAAATTATCACAAATGAGGGAAGACAAAATCATCTTTACTATTTTAAAGAGTCGGTGAGTGTCAATATCGTATTCTTTTGGTAATAACATGTACTGTAGTTGTTAAGGGTAAATGGGTGTGAATACATCTTTGTCAAATACACAGATGAAAGAGTTTGTTGAAAGCCAGATGACCGAAGCGAAATGGAAACATGAAAAATACGTACCAACGGGCAACGGTAGAGGAGCACAAATCAGTTGCATTTATAAGCGCCGGCTACAAAATGCTTACGATAGCCAGTTTTATCGGAATGGGTGATATAGTCACAGACGAGCCATTCAAATGGGCTCTCACCAATCCTCCACTTATCATGGCGTCATGCGCAATTTGTAGAAAGATGGACGATGTTGTTGGACATACGGTATATGTAGCTTGTATCTTTAATAAAAGTAACTTGTCTCATTGTACTTCACAAATAATACCCCTTTGTTTGTGATGAAAGGTTTTCCATTATGTAACTAGAGAGATACTAGTTCTAATGTATGGTTAATATAATTCTTAATAAAATTTGTAGGCGGAGCAAGAAAGACCACACGTCGCATCTAGTATTGAATGTTACATGAAGCAAAATGATGTCCCAAAGGAGTATGTTTATAATTTGCTCAACACACAGATAGAAGAAGCATGGAAAGATTTAAACCGAGAATCGTTCACCTGTAAGGAAATACCTATGCATCTTATAATGCGTGTGATCAACTTGACGCGAGTAATGGAGTTCTTATATAAAGAGAAAGATATTTTCACAGTTGTTGGAGAAGAACTGATCGATTATATCAAAAATCATTTCATTCATCCTATGAGTATCTAATTAAGTTTCGCTTGATACAACCAGCACTATCAACACTCATCAAGATCTCTACTTTCTTTTGTATTTCTTACATTAATTAAGCGTTTGATTGTACTCAAAATAATTTAGAAATCTGAGCACTTACAGATTTCTTTGGCGTTTGTATTCCCATACGTGTTTTATTAGGTTTTTCTTTTCATGCTTCAACCCTCGTACTGAGGGTAATGCTACTATACGATTTTTCATTACAGTTCTTTATATATCGCCTTTTATTTGAAGCTTTAAATTGCACTCAAGATAATAATTACGATTATTATCTATTGTGTTCTTTTTGTAATTTATACACACAAGATATCATAGCTAGTGTGATTTCAATCATCTATTCTTTTGTACGCATCAATATATCAACAAGTGGATATATGATACTTCCTTCGTCTCAAAATAAGTGTCTCATTTAAAATGCTCACAGTTTAAGAAAAGTCATTATCTACCAATAACATCACATTTTTACCCACTAAAATCTTTTCCGATTGACTGTAAGAAAATTTGAAAACTTACTTTAAGATAACCCAAAGTAGTAAACAAAACACTTATTTTGGGAGGGAGGGAGTATATAATTGTCATTTTTCGCTTGGCTTTGGAGTTCCAAGTACTTCTAATGCTTCGGGGTGTCATTGTTTGTTTTGTATAATATTTTTCGTTCATTACTATTAAACAATCTCATGATCCATCCCCTTTACCAAAAACAAGAAGCCATATTGATTATGTCACGGTTATATATTGATTATTAATTAATTTATGGTAACTTTTATTGAATTTTATAAATGCTGAATATATCTAAAATAACATGCATGCCATTTAACATGTTCCTTTAAAGTGTACATACATATATTTTAAAATAAAACTTAATAATAAAATCTTGAACTCCATATTATAATTGTAAAAGTGATTATATGTAGTAGTCCACCTAAACTGACCTACTTTTGAAATGGTTACATTTAGAATTATTTCGATATCTATTAGAAAAGTATTTCCTAGAATTAATTAGAATGGAGCGATTGTGTTATTTAATAGCTCTAAAAAAATTAGGTTCAAATTATGTGATAGTTCATGCATGGACAAATTGATAAATACAACACATTTAATTGATACATACACCAAATTAATGCATTACTGTATAATCCGGTACAGATTGTAATGTATAAGAGTTGGTGTATGTATCAAATAAGTTGTTGTATATATCAGCTTCCATGGACAAAACATGCTATGTTTAAAAGGGTTATAATTCCCACTATATATTATATTTCTTTTAATTTGTTTTCATATGAACTACTTTAGTTAGTATAACTTTTAATGAGGTCATGTAAGTATTAATTTATTATCCAGAGCCTTTTAGCACACAATTTATAATGTGACATGTCTCGTCCTCTCTGTAAGTGGTTCACATAAAGTATCTGTATCAATATATACAGATTCAAATTCAAATTAACTTCACACAACATGGCTTCAAAAGGAGAGGTGGTATTTCGACCCACTGCGAATTTTCATCCTAGCCTTTGGGGAGGCCAATTTCTCATCTATAAGGAGGTATGGACGATTAATCCTTGCTACATGTTATATGCAATGAATGATTTTCGTAACAAAACTGCATGATGCATCTAATTTTGACTGTATATTCGGGGGCAGCTTTTTCGTAACATTCATTTTATGACAGACTTAAAATTCTTTTGCCAGTACCAGTTCTTGTCATTCATTTTTCCACAAAACTTGGAAAGAAAAAGCGTTGGCGATGCTCTGTTGATACTAGTCAATGAACTTCAGCGGCTTGGCATAGCCTACTATTTCAAAAAGGAGATTGAGCAAGCTTTGCAGCATATTTATGATTCATACGGTGATCACTGGAATGGTGGTAGGCCATCCCTTTGGTTCCGACTCCTACGACAACAAGGCTTCTACATTTCATGTGGTTAGTGCATATATAAGTGCCTACAAGTTAAATCTCTAGCTATTAATCTTGGTGAAAAAGAAGTTGACAAAATTTTACGACTTAAAACAGATATTATGAATAATTACAAGGACCAGGCCCGGCTTAAGGGGAGTGCAAGGTAGGCCATTGTACAGGGCCCCTTTTCTATAAGGGGCCCAATTTTTGGTCCATTATATTATGTGTAGATAAATGGTAGTCTAAATGGTAGTCTAGCCCACAAAAGGAAGCCCAGTCGATTTAATACTTGAATTCAATTATTTCAATTTTAATAAAACAACCATGATTCAGGCCCATCAATACATTTATAAAATAGGTTTTAACAAGGTTTTTTTAGCCCGCACGTTACGGAGGAGGTTAAAAAGTACATTTTTAAACTCCGGTATAAAATATGAAATTTTCACTTGAATCAGATATGATCTCTTTATGGTTTATTTATTTGATTATACCAACATTTACGTGTATAATTGAAATAACTTAAATTAATACAAAGTTTATTTGATTATACCAACATTTAGTGAGGTTTCCAAGTATGATATTTGTCCTTCTCCTCTTGAAGTTTTGTATCAGATGTTATACTTAAACTATACATTAATTATATCCTCTTTCAGCTCGTTCTGGTTTTCATTAAAGAACTTAAGTGTAGCTCATAGTATCTTGGTTGTGTTGTGATTTATTATAGGTGGTGGGACGGTTTTGATGTTCCAAAGAATATACCTTACATGAGGGATAGATTGGTTGAAGTCTACTTTTGGGCACTCTCTGCATGCTTTGAGCCAAAATTTTCTCGTGCTCGAATATTCTTGACAAAAGTGTTTGCATTTGCAACGATTTTAGATGATACATATGATGCTTATGGTATTTATGAAGAACTTGTTATCTTCAACCAAGCAGTTCAAAGGTATAGTGTACACACACACACACACTAGTATATAAGCGTTCACGTAACGTACAATTAATAAGCAAATTATGTCACATAAAACTCGATTTAGCTGACGACCAATCTATTATCTACTTTTATATCAACTTTAGGTGGTCAATTTCCTGCTTGGATGGACTCCCCGAATACATGAAACTAATATACAAATGCCTCTTGGATATTTATTATGAAATGGAGCAAATTATCACAAATGAGGGAAGACAAAATCATCTTTACTATTTTAAAGAGTCGGTGAGTGTCAATATCGTATTCTTTTGGTAATAACATGTACTGTAGTTGTTAAGGGTAAATGGGTGTGAATACATCTTTGTCAAATACACAGATGAAAGAGTTTGTTGAAAGCCAGATGACCGAAGCGAAATGGAAACATGAAAAATACGTACCAACGGGCAACGGTAGAGGAGCACAAATCAGTTGCATTTATAAGCGCCGGCTACAAAATGCTTACGATAGCCAGTTTTATCGGAATGGGTGATATAGTCACAGACGAGCCATTCAAATGGGCTCTCACCAATCCTCCACTTATCATGGCGTCATGCGCAATTTGTAGAAAGATGGACGATGTTGTTGGACATACGGTATATGTAGCTTGTATCTTTAATAAAAGTAACTTGTCTCATTGTACTTCACAAATAATACCCCTTTGTTTGTGATGAAAGGTTTTCCATTATGTAACTAGAGAGATACTAGTTCTAATGTATGGTTAATATAATTCTTAATAAAATTTGTAGGCGGAGCAAGAAAGACCACACGTCGCATCTAGTATTGAATGTTACATGAAGCAAAATGATGTCCCAAAGGAGTATGTTTATAATTTGCTCAACACACAGATAGAAGAAGCATGGAAAGATTTAAACCGAGAATCGTTCACCTGTAAGGAAATACCTATGCATCTTATAATGCGTGTGATCAACTTGACGCGAGTAATGGAGTTCTTATATAAAGAGAAAGATATTTTCACAGTTGTTGGAGAAGAACTGATCGATTATATCAAAAATCATTTCATTCATCCTATGAGTATCTAATTAAGTTTCGCTTGATACAACCAGCACTATCAACACTCATCAAGATCTCTACTTTCTTTTGTATTTCTTACATTAATTAAGCGTTTGATTGTACTCAAAATAATTTAGAAATCTGAGCACTTACAGATTTCTTTGGCGTTTGTATTCCCATACGTGTTTTATTAGGTTTTTCTTTTCATGCTTCAACCCTCGTACTGAGGGTAATGCTACTATACGATTTTTCATTACAGTTCTTTATATATCGCCTTTTATTTGAAGCTTTAAATTGCACTCAAGATAATAATTACGATTATTATCTATTGTGTTCTTTTTGTAATTTATACACACAAGATATCATAGCTAGTGTGATTTCAATCATCTATTCTTTTGTACGCATCAATATATCAACAAGTGGATATATGATACTTCCTTCGTCTCAAAATAAGTGTCTCATTTAAAATGCTCACAGTTTAAGAAAAGTCATTATCTACCAATAACATCACATTTTTACCCACTAAAATCTTTTCCGATTGACTGTAAGAAAATTTGAAAACTTACTTTAAGATAACCCAAAGTAGTAAACAAAACACTTATTTTGGGAGGGAGGGAGTATATAATTGTCATTTTTCGCTTGGCTTTGGAGTTCCAAGTACTTCTAATGCTTCGGGGTGTCATTGTTTGTTTTGTATAATATTTTTCGTTCATTACTATTAAACAATCTCATGATCCATCCCCTTTACCAAAAACAAGAAGCCATATTGATTATGTCACGGTTATATATTGATTATTAATTAATTTATGGTAACTTTTATTGAATTTTATAAATGCTGAATATATCTAAAATAACATGCATGCCATTTAACATGTTCCTTTAAAGTGTACATACATATATTTTAAAATAAAACTTAATAATAAAATCTTGAACTCCATATTATAATTGTAAAAGTGATTATATGTAGTAGTCCACCTAAACTGACCTACTTTTGAAATGGTTACATTTAGAATTATTTCGATATCTATTAGAAAAGTATTTCCTAGAATTAATTAGAATGGAGCGATTGTGTTATTTAATAGCTCTAAAAAAATTAGGTTCAAATTATGTGATAGTTCATGCATGGACAAATTGATAAATACAACACATTTAATTGATACATACACCAAATTAATGCATTACTGTATAATCCGGTACAGATTGTAATGTATAAGAGTTAGTGTATGTATCAAATAAGTTGTTGTATATATCAGCTTCCATGGACAAAACATGCTATGTTTAAAAGGGTTATAATTCCCACTATATATTATATTTCTTTTAATTTGTTTTCATATGAACTACTTTAGTTAGTATAACTTTTAATGAGGTCATGTAAGTATTAATTTATTATCCAGAGCCTTTTAGCACACAATTTATAATGTGACATGTCTCGTCCTCTCTGTAAGTGGTTCACATAAAGTATCTGTATCAATATATACAGATTCAAATTCAAATTAACTTCACACAACATGGCTTCAAAAGGAGAGGTGGTAAGCGAATTTTCATCCTAGCCTTTGGGGAGGCCAATTTCTCATCTATAAGGAGGTATGGACGATTAATCCTTGCTACATGTTATATGCAATGAATGATTTTCGTAACAAAACTGCATGATGCATCTAATTTTGACTGTATATTCGGGGGCAGCTTTTTCGTAACATTCATTTTATGACGGACTTAAAATTCTTTTGCCAGTACCAGTTCTTGTCATTCATTTTTCCACAAAACTTGGAAAGAAAAAGCGTTGGCGATGCTCTGTTGATACTAGTCAATGAACTTCAGCGGCTTGGCATAGCCTACTATTTCAAAAAGGAGATTGAGCAAGCTTTGCAGCATATTTATGATTCATATGGTGATCACTGGAATGGTGGTAGGCCATCCCTTTGGTTCCGACTCCTACGACAACAAGGCTTCTACATTTCATGTGGTTAGTGCATATATAAGTGCCTACAAGTTAAATCTCTAGCTATTAATCTTGGTGAAAAAGAAGTTGACAAAATTTTACGACTTAAAACAGATATTATGAATAATTACAAGGATCAGGCCCGACTTAAGGGGAGTGCAAGGTAGGCCATTGTACAGGGCCCCTTTTCTATAAGGGGCCCAATTTTTGGTCCATTATATTATGTGTAGATAAATGGTAGTCTAAATGGTAGTCTAGCCCACAAAAGGAAGCCCAGTCGATTTAATACTTGAATTCAATTATTTCAATTTTAATAAAACAACCATGATTCAGGCCCATCAATACATTTATAAAATATGTTTTAACAAGGTTTTTTTAGCCCGCACGTTACGGAGGAGGTTAAAAAGTACATTTTTAAACTCCGGTATAAAATATGAAATTTTCACTTGAATCAGATATGATCTCTTTATGGTTTATTTATTTGATTATACCAACATTTACGTGTATAATTGAAATAACTTAAATTAATACAAAGTTGATTTTGTATCTAAAATTGTATAGTGTATATGCACTGATTTTACTAATTGATAATGCAATTAATTACATGCACTTAAGTCATTTATTGATCATTCACGATAACAATAAGATTTACAACTTACTCAATTGTATAAATTAAACGAATTGACTTGAACATCTTTAACCCTTGATTGGAAGGCCATTAAAGTTTTATAGTGTCATTGTGTTTACAACTTCATGATCATAAGCTCCAATATTTACCGTTTTAAAATTTTTGTATCCATTTAGTTATTCTAGCTAATCTCATTCACTTAATGATATAAGAATGGGTCAATAACTAATAAGACAAACATCTAATGGACGACAAACATTTATTTATTAAACTGACTATACCATGTAAATTCAAAATTATTGAAAAGACTCATGAACTCATCTAGAATTCATTTTTTGAATCTTGACTATTTAATGTAAAAAATCGATATCACCTTAAAATAAAGCAACAATTTATAAATTAAAACATATAAACTACACAAATTTCAAACTCTATTAGATGTTAAAGATAAATTAAACCAACTAATTAACCTCACTTAAAAGAAATTGAAAAATTCAATTTCTTAACACCAAGTCTCCAAATTAAATGATGAGCTCCTCTCGAACTAAGATCTAACAAATCATCTTTGTTCAAATTAACCGTCACTCGTTAAAAAAAATCATTGAAAAATTGTGTTTTAGAGAGCCTATTTTGTTATCAGCGCACTGGGAACCAGAATTCACATAACAACAAGGCATAGAGAGCCTAAAAGTATATAATAAAACTTCATGAGCCCAAGGAAAACATGGTTAACAAAATCATCCCTCGATTACAGCCTTCTACCAACAGTTATCCGCTCTGACTTGGTGATGAATGTTGCTTCGGCATTGTCCAACACTTCTTTGAAGATAGCCGTCACAATGAATTGTGAGTTCGGAAATAACTCACCAATCATAACCTTAAATCTGCCTTTTAGACCCACGTCATCAAGAGGTGCCGATTCAGATTCGAATACCGTGTGAGCCTGCACAAAACAGCAAGGATGTGTTTATCTTTTGAATATATAATATATCTATCAGATTTCAAATCCTAGATATGCTTAAATCTGTACACAATAAACAAGCGAGACAAAGTAGGGGTGTAGATAAAAGAGAGATTTTTATTTACCACATCAAGCAGATAAAAACTAGTCTTGCTTTCCTTCACGAGAGACACTCCCAGCAACAATGAGAGGACAACTACCGAGCCTTCTTGTTGTGGCATTTCGGACAATGATTGTCTTTTGGCGCCTCTATAGACCACTACTTGTAGTCCACTTGTTAGTACTTCAATTTTGGCATTAGAACCGGGCAACAGAGTAGCGACTATACGCTGAAACAGACTGCAAAAAAATAACAAAATAAAAATTTAACAATCACAGTTCAAACATAAAACCTATCGGTCATCTCATCCGACCAACAGCTTACCCATTTACAGTGTCGCACACTTTAGGACCTTCCTCCAATTTCAATCTTTTTTTATCATAGTCTGTTTAAGAAGATTGTTTAAGAAGATGATCATAAACAATCCTAAAAAAACATATATATGTGAAATATTGCAAAGCATTCACCCACCTTCAAGTCAGTTGCTCTCTACTTCATCTGTTTGCCTTCCTACTGTAACTGCTTCACTTGTTCTGAAACCAGGGCCGTCTCTGAACTTTTAGAGGCCCTGGACAAAGTTGTCATGCTACAGAAATGAGACTCTATAACTAGATGTCAAGTAAGATAAAGGTTCGATGAAACTGATTCTTAAAGATCCGATTTTCAAATAATTTATTTATTTCTCTTATACATATTTATTTGTCTGATACTTATTCTCTCAAATCCTAGGTGTTACTTATAAACTCTTTTAGTCAAACTATAACACGTCAATATAAGTTTTCAATTTTGGACCATTCAGTCGACCTATATATTTGTTCAAATATATATTTAATCTAAATCTAGTTACTAACAAAGATCTCTTAGTTTAAAATAAAAGAGGTGTCAATCTCTTATTTAATCATCATATATATTACATATCACATTACTTGGGAAAAATTGGAGACCCTCTAAATTTAGAGGCCCTGGGTGGTCGACCACCTCGCCCACCCTAAAAAACGGCCCTGTCTGAAACATCCTTGACGGTTGTCGGGTCACGACTGTAAAACTGACACAAGCGACCATTCTTTCAGTGTCCCACAATATATACAAACGATCTGAAAAAATAATATCTATAATGAACTTACCCTGCTATCTTAGCCACAAGCTCATCATATTCCTTCCGTGCATTGTGAGGGTTCGGGTTTTTGAAATCAAAAGCACCTCCCAATACACCAAACTTATCTTTCTCACGTTCTATCCATTCATACTGGCTAATCATTTCCTCAATTGTACCTAACAAGCGTTTCTTGTCTTCCTGTAGTTTTTGTTTCTACAAACAAGCATTGAGTTTACAGATTGTCATTAGTTAATTGCATAAATTTTGTAAGTCACTGACATTACTTTAAATAAAAAGATAACCTTTTCCTGCACTAATTCAAGTTCCTGAATCTTCGACGTCTTCTTTCCATAGATATGAAGTAGCTGTAGTCTCAAGTTTGATGTTTTCTTCAAAAGATCATCAGCTTTGGCGTGCCATTCTACAAGTTCTCCTGCATGTGTGTTAACACGATCCCCACTTGTTTCACATCACACGATAGAGTATTGAACAACATCTCACACGTGTCTATCTGCATTTTATCTTTTTCAGTATGTCGTGCCACTTCTTCCTCCGCCTGATTCATCGCTTGTGTTGCCATTTCCTAGATTAAAGTATTCAGATTTATAAATATATTTGTAGAAGAATGTCGTATTTTAAAGTTTTTTGGTTAAAGGAATATTTTAAGAATGTCAGCGTTCTTTACCAGGTAACATGATGTCTAAATGTTTACTAGTCGTTCCCAAAGGGGTTTTTATAACTAAAACAGGTATGTCATTTTGGGATAATTAAGTCTGTTTTGAGCAAAATTCTTTTATAAGTTAACACATCTCCAAAACAAGATAGAAAAGTGCTGCTGCTTGGATGAACCCATAGCTTCACTCAATGGCTCAGTTCTGACTTGTTCATCAGGCATTAGCTTTTGCTTCTTTTTATTTGGACAATTATCAAATAGTGATGAACCCACCTTAAACAACTCCTATCAAAGTTCATAACGATTGTGTATCAGATGATTAGTTGGTGAATACTTGTTATAAAATAATTGATTACATGTAACAAATGTAATGAAATTTAATTTTTATTGAATGATATTGTTGAACTTTTTTTTTACCAATATTATATAATGTAGTTATTTTGTCTTTAAAAAAATAGTAAGATAATAACAATCAAACGTTTATTATGTAACTTGAATGTTAGTTAAAAATATTTTTTTATTAATACTGAAAAATGCGATTTTCGGCCCCTAAACAACCCCGGAAGGCCTAAAACCGCCTAGGCTCATTTTAAAAAGCCTTGATCATTGGGCCGTTTTTGAGTGACTATGCGAATTTCAGCCCATTCCATTTAAAATGAAAATTTGTTAAATTTTTAGTCACTAAAGGTATCACTAACACTTATGCACTTTTAAAATTTGCAAAACATGACATATACTGAAAATAGCTTAGTACCCGTCGGGTAAGGTGATTACCCGCCGGGTAACCCACAAAACCAACTACCCGCCGGGTAGAGTGGTATCAGCCGGGTAACTACCAAAACCCGCTTACCCGCCGGGTATGATGTTACCAGCCGGGTAAACATCACCTTCCAGCAACCTGCAACTTCTCAAAAACCCAAAACCCGAATTTTTTACCAAATCAAACTCAATTTCAGGTTTCTAATTCAATTAATAGCAGCAACTAACATCATATAAACATCATATATCATCTTATCAACTCAATCTCTTTTAAGATTCAATAACCCATGTAAACTCAATCAAATCATAGTATTAGAAATAATAATCAAACTTACAATCAAGAAGGAAGGAGATAAGATGATGATGATGATTCAGGTACTTGTTTCTTAATTGAATAAAATCACACGATCGATCCTTATTTTCTTTCTGCTTTCTCTCTATTTTACTTGCTGTGTGTATGTTTTGTTTAAAGAAGGTTGAGTAATATAACACCCGACAAACTAGGTTAACTGTTAAACCTAAACGAAACCCTAATTACTTGTATTTAGTTTGTATTAGGCTAAATAATTGTAATTACATGCATATTTGAATATACACTTACGTGATTATGTGTTTATCTATAATTGCGCAAAACGATCGGACAGAGTCCGACACAATACACGACGTTGGTGAAAACATTTCTATAAATAACTTAAAACTATTTTTAGAAGTTATTTATCATATATTATTATTTTTATATAATAGGACACGAAAAACCTAGACGTTTTATTTAAAACGTAACAAACACGGTAAAAACGCGCAAATCGAATTCGGAAACCAAACAAAAGTCAATAACTATTTTGACAACTCAAAATAAAGTATTTTAACAATACTTCAATGAAAAATTAATCCCAAATATATTACGAATTAAAATGACTCAAAATAATGTTAGACGATTTAACGTTTTAACGAAGATAACGAGTAAACGACCAAAATACGTAACACAGTCTGGAAACTGAGTTGAAAACATTTTTCAGCCCCTATGGGCACCCCAAAAATCTGTCTTCCCTCCCCATGTGCACCCATGTGCCCACCAACCCTTCATTCCACTAGAAACTCATGCATTCATGCAATGAGATCATTTCACACTTCACTTAATCTTCAACTCTCTCCATCATCTCTCTACACTCCTCCACCACTCTCTAAAAATCAGTCATAAGATCACCATATCACCACCCTATAACCACCATCTCACCACCATCTCACCACCAAGAACCACCACTCAATTACTTAGCCATTCTTCAAGATTTTAGCAAGGAATTGAAACTCAAGAACATCCCATCTCAATTCTTTCCAATCATCTCCATTTTCATCATTGTGAGGACTTACTTCTTCTCTCATATATGTCTATTTACCTGTTATATGTTCATCTAACTTGTTTATGTCCAAAATCCTTGTTAAAATACGTTTTTACCAAACATATACAAAAAACACAGAATCTGTCCCAGAAAAATCAGTTTACGAAAAATGAGCATATCTTGAGTTCTAGGAAGAAATAGATAACGAATTTTTTTTTAAAAGTTGCGTATTGAAAAGAGCTACAACTTTCGTGTTTTACACTTTTTCCATAAATGTACACGATTTTCCCTACGAGTCGATTTATAGGACTGATCTGGAAGTTTTCGATAAAATTGTACTGTTCTTGCACGGAATTAATTAAAAAAGTAAATGGACATTATAGAAGCTGAAATTTCTATGTTAGGATCTAGATTAGTAGAAGAACATCTGGTAAAAATTGTGAAGTTTGATTTGGACCAGAAGTAGGTGAAATCATGTGGCGTAACAAACCGACAAAAACCGAAACATTGAATCTTGAAGTTTTAAGATGCGTATTTAAAACCGACACCTCGAAATAACTCTGACACAAACCGACAAGTTTTATAAAATTAATTAACTGAATTATATGGTTGGGTAAAAGTTTCGGGTCAAACCGAGTCGGTTTGACCAAGTCAACAAAAACGGCTCGGTGGCTAAAAACGACAAAACTTACTATTTTTGGAAAGTGGTAACAAAAATGGTTTTGGGTGACTTAGTTAGTAACTTAGACCAAAAACTAAACTTAGAAAGCTTCCCGAATTAGAAACCGACATATAAATCAGAAGTGACTCTATAAGTGACTCATAAATCAGAAGTGACTCTATAAGTGACTCATAAATTGAGAAGTGACTCATAAAATCAGAAGTGACTCTATAAGTGACTCATAAATCAGAAGTGACTTTATAAGTGACTCATAAATTGAGAAGTGACTCATAAATCAGAAGTGACTCTATAAGTGACTCATAAATTGAGAAGTGACTCATAGTTTGACCAACCTTAACCAGTTTGACCAGGTTTGACCAATTTGACCAGGTTTGACTAGGTTTGACCAGTTTGACCAGCTTTGACCAACGAGTTGACCAACTTTGACCTACGGTTTAAGGCTTATACAAACTAAAATGATCTATTTGCAACACACGATTTGTACTACTGAATAGTATACAACAAAACAAACTTGATAATAATGTCTAAATGAATTATTATTACAAACTTTCACCAACGGGTCATACACGTTTTTGATAAACGAACTTGAACAACTTATTTGGACATACTAGTTGATGAACTAGCTCAAGGTGGACATTAACCCTCCACCTACACGATTGGCTTAAGTGGACATTGACCCCCACTTATACAATCGCTATAGATGGTCTTATAAGACATCTACTTACACAACCTTATACGTTTAGGACGTTAGAAGGTTGCGCTTTGGACTTTGCTTGCTATTTGATTATTGCTTGCTACCTGCTTAACTCTGGTGAGTTTCATAGCCCCCTTTTTACTTGTTTGAACTGTTTTGGGTGAGAATACATGCACTATTTTATGAACTGTGATGTGAACTGTTTTATGAACTGTTGTTAGGAAAACACTTATACGTATTGCATGAGTTACTTTCTTTTCCACTAAGGCCAATACAACCATTTAAATCTGTTGATTTACGCTTGCGATATTGCGGTAAAGCAAAACAAAACGATATTGCGGTAAAGCAATACAAAACGATATTGCGGTAAAGCAATACAAAACGATATTGCGGTAAAGCAATACAAACATTTTGATATTGTGGTAAAGCACTACAAACTAATAAATCTTGTGATTTACAAATACGATATTGGCAATAGTATACATTATTATCTTGGCATACGCGCAACACACTTACTTATCGTGGTTTTGCGATACAAACAAAAATCTTGTGTTTCATACCAATATTTTGGACAACTGTTTAACAAACCTATGAACTCACCAACTTTATGTTGACCTTTTAGCATGTATTTCTCAGGTTCACAGATGCTGTAGGACTTCCCACAGGAAACAAGGCAGTAGGATGCTTTTGGAAAGCATTAGCTCGAGTCGCATGTTTTCACAAACAACAAGAGATTAGATTGCATTACGATATTTTGTATCAACATTTATGCATTAGAAATCTCTAACGGTTTATGCGAACTCCAGATATTTTGTAAACATTTGAATTATGGTAATGTAATATTTTTCAAAACGTCTCATATAGAGGTCGTTTGCTTTAATCTTTGTGTTGTGATATTTGATTTGGTCGTAGCCCCCGTGACACCTCATGTTTCCGCTGCCACGTGTTTTGGGGGTGCGACAGATTGGTATCATAGCCTAAGGTTATAGCGAACTAGGATTGCATTAGTGACCTAGACTATAACCGTTATGTTAGTATTCCTTGTTTGGTATGACTGGCTCAGCGATTGCATCAATTGAATTTAATTTAACATAGCCTGATCAACTATGTACAATTAATAGAGATTCGATGCAAGACCTGAAATGTTTGTAGTGAACGAGAATACAGTAGCAGACATAGACCGAGGATAGAACGGGACCAACCTTTATACGTGATTATGTGCTAGGCTTTTATGTGTATATATATATATGTATATATATGTATAACCTTACGTACACTAAACTTATTTGCCACGGAAAATGGCAACCACTCCTACCACTACGTCACCCGACACAGAAAACGAAACTCAAACCTTACACACTACTGTGGAAACTTCCACGGTACCCGCTCGCCCAACCGTATCGGGCAACGACATAATCGAAGAGGACTCACTTGAGGAGAATCCATCTGAGGATTCGCCACCCAAACAAGTGATGCCTACTTCACCCTCTTCCTCCCGCTCTCGTTCAAATCATTCGGGAACACGTATGGAACTAGAACCGCACGAGGATTCGTCACCTAGGCGCGTAACGTTTATTTCCTCTACTCCGCACTCTTCATCCCACTCGCGTAGTAGACAATCGGGATCGCGTGTGCTACACACAACTAGAAAGACTGATAGACCACCTCGAACTAGACCTCACCATATCTATACTATTACTACTGACGACTGTTGTGGAGATGCAACTATTTTTGTTAAACCTATGTAAGTCAAAATTGTTCCTACCGCATGTTATATTAAAAACCTCTATACCGATGGGTATATAAGAACCCCATTACTTTTTGTATAAAACCTTCGTATTCGTCCGGATGTAACAATGCCCGGCATGTTTTGTGAATAATGAATCAAATATATTATCTATAACTCGCTTTGATTGATTTTCTAAACTTTACTACCTTGCGCTAATTTATTTGTAGTACTACGATGTCACATATCACTCTAAACACGTCTGTGATGATCTAAATCCTCATACAAAATCTCATTCACTCTTTCATCTCCTTTCATCTAGGGATACACCACTACGAGAATCAAAGGGAATTTCCGACAATTTACAATAACAAGAGTTTTCAACAGATTTCTACAAACTCAAGTTTTCAAAGAAATTTCACCGAACATCCATCCAGAATTATTTATAACTTCTAATATTCAACGAATTTTTGTTAAACAGAATTTTCAACGTGATGTCAAGAGTTTTGAACGTATTTTGACTGACTCAAACTTTTCAACGAACTTTGCCCCATTTCCTTTCTCGACGCCATCTAAGAATTCCGTCAGAATCGTTGCTATGAGAAACCCATTCATATTCCTAATGCTACCAATTGAACTCTGATCTAACAAGGGGAGGAAAAGTGAAACAAGATCACTTCGGTAAGAAACCTACAGAAACCATAAAACAGAAAACCAAGAACCTAGACCATGATGGCTTACCCATCATCAAGGCCCGGTGAATCTCAAGACGAGGTCCTGAATTCACTTGTGGATAAGAAACTCAGATACGCTAGAAACACACACTTACTTTCTCACAGACCCCACACAGACCGTGACCACAAGCAAATTTCGGGCGAAATTCTTCTAACAAGGGGAGAATGTAACACCCGGCAAATTAGGTTAACTGTTAAACCTAAAAGAAACCCTAATTACTTGTATTTAGTTTGTATTAGGCTAAATAATTGTAATTACATGTATATTTGAATATACACTTACGTGATTATGTGTTTATCTATAATTGTGCAAAACGATCGGACAGAGTCCGACACAATACACGACGTTGGTGAAAACATTTCTATAATAACTTAAAACTATTTTTAGAAGTTATTTATCATATATTATTATTTTTATATAATAGGACACGAAAAACCTAGACGTTTTATTTAAAACGTAACAAACAAATCGAATTCGGAAACCAAACAAAAGTCAATAACTATTTTGACAACTCAAAATAAAGTATTTTAACAATACTTCAATGAAAAATAATCACAAATATATTACGAATTAAAACGACTCAAAATAACGTTAGGCGATTTAACGTTTTAACGAAAATAACGAGTAAACGACCAAAATACGTAACACAGTCTAGAAACTGAGTTGAAAACATTTTTCAGCCCCTATGGGCCCCCCAAAAATCTGTCTTCCCTCCCCATGTGCACCCATGTGCCCACCAACCCTTACTTCCACTAGAAACTCATGCATTCATGCAATGAGATCATTTCACACTTCACTTAATCTTCAACTCTCTCCATCATCTCTCTACACTCCCCCACCACTCTCTAAAAATCAGTCATAAGATCACCATATCACCACCCTATAACCACCATCTCACCACCATAAACCACCAAGAACCACCACTCAATTACTTAGCCATTCTTCAAGATTTTAGCAAGGAATTGAAGCTCAAGAACATCTCATCTCAATTCTTTCCAATCATCTCCATTTTCATCATTGTGAGGACTTACTTCTACTTTCATATATGTCTATTTACCTGTTAGATGTTCATCTAACTTGTTTATGTCCAAAATCCTTGTTAAAATACGTTTTTACCAAACATATACAAAAAACACAGAATCTGTCCCAGAAAAATCAGTTTACGAAAATGTGCATATCTTGAGTTCTAGGAAGAATTAGATAACAAATTTTTTTTTAAAAGTTGCGTATTGAAAAGAGCTACAACTTTAGTGTTTTAAACTTTTTCAAGAAATGTACACGATTTTCCCTACGAGTCGATTTATAGGACTGTTCTGGAAGTTTTCAATAAAATTGTACGGTTCTTGCACGGAATTAATTAAAAATGTAAATGGACATTATAGAAGCTGAAATTTCTATGTTAGGATCTAGATTAGTAGAAGAACATCTGGTAAAAATTGTGAAGTTTGATTTGGACCAGAAGTAGGTGAAATCATGTGGCGTAACAAACCGACAAAAACCGAAACATTGAATCTTGAAGTTTTAAGGTGCGTATTTAAAACCGACACCTCGAAATAACTCCGACACAAACCGACAAGTTTTATAAACTTAATTAACTGAATTATATGGTTGGGTAAAAGTTTCGGGTCAAACCGAGTCGGTTTGACCAAGTCAACAAAAACGGCTCGGTGGCTAAAAACGAAAAAACTTACTATTTTTGGAAAGTGGTAACAAAAATGGTTTTGGGTGACTTAGTTAGTAACTTGGACCAAAAACTAAACTTAGAAAGCTTCCCGAATTAGAAACCGACATATAAATCAGAAGTGACTCTATAAGTGACTCATAAATTGAGAAGTGATTCATAAAATCAGAAGTGACTCTATAAGTGACTCATAAATCAGAAGTGACTTTATAAGTGACTCATAAATTGAGAAGTGACTCATAAATCAGAAGTGACTCTATAAGTGACTCATAAATTGAGAAGTGACTCATAGTTTGACCAACCTTAACCAGTTTGACCAGGTTTGACCAGGTTTGACCAGTTTCACCAGGTTTGACCAGTTGACCAGGTTTGACCAGTTTGACCAAGTTTGACCAGGTTTGACCAGCTTTGACCAACGAGTTGACCAACTTTGACCTACGGTTTAAGGCTTATACAAACTAAAATGATCTATTTGCAACACACGATTTGTACTACTGAATAGTATACAACAAAACAAACTTGATAATAAAGTCTAAATGAATTATTATTACAAACTTTTACCAACGGGTCATACACGTTTTTGATAAACGAACTTGAACAACTTATTTGGACATACTAGTTGATGAACTAGCTCAAGGTGGACATTAACCCTCCACCTACACGATTGACTTAAGTGGACATTGACCCCCACTTATACAATCGCTATAGATGGTCTTATAAGACATCTACTTACACAACCTTATACGTTTAGGACGTTAGAAGGTTGCGCTTTGGACTTTGCTTGCTATTTGATTATTGCTTGCTACCTGCTTAACTCTGGTGAGTTTCATAGCCCCCTTTTTACTTGTTTGAACTGTTTTGGGGTGAGAATACATACACTATTTTATGAACTGTGATGTGAACTGTTTTATGAACTGTTGTTAGGAAAACACTTATACGTATTGCATGAGTTACTTTCTTTTCCACTAAGGCCAATACAACCATTTAAATATGTTGATTTACGCTTGCGATATTGCGGTAAAGCAAAACAAAACGATATTGCGGTAAAGCAATACAAAACGATATTGCGGTAAAGCAATACAAAACGATATTGCGGTAAAGCAATACAAAACGATATTGCGGTAAAGCAATACAAAACGATATTGCGGTAAAGCAATACAAAACGATATTGCGGTAAAGCAATACAAACATTTTGATATTGTGGTAAAGCATTACAAACTATTAAATCTTGTGATTTACAAATACGATATTGGCAATAGTATACATTATTATCTTGGCATACACAGAACACACTTACTTATCGTGGTTTAGCGATACAAACAAAAATCTTGTGTTTCATACCAATATTTTGGACAACTGTTTAACAAACCTATGAACTCACCAACTTTATGTTGACCTTTTAGCATGTATTTCTCAGGTTCACAGATGCTGTAGGACTTCCCACAGGAAACAAGGCAGTAGGATGCTTTTGGAAAGCATTAGCTCGAGTCGCATGTTTTCACAAACAACAAGAGATTAGATTGCATTACGATATTTTGTATCAACATTTATGTATTAGAAATCTCTAACGGTTTATGCGAACTCCAGATATTTTGTAAACATTTGAATTATGGTAATGTAATATTTTTCAAAACGTCTCATATAGAGGTCGTTTGCTTTAATCTTTGTGTTGTGATATTTGATTTGGTCGTAGCCCCCGTGACACCTCATGTTTCCGCTGCCACGTGTTTTGGGGGTGCGACAAGTAATATGAGGAAAATATAGGTCGGCTTCATCTATTAACCGACCCCAATATCCAATTAAAGTTATTCCCTTTCTAAACCTATTGTCTGGAACCTAAAAACCATTTACGATTTCAACAATTTTATTTTTCCTTCCACTATATAAAGTTAAAACAAACAATAATTTACTAGTCACAATAAGTCATTTGACTTTTTGACTAATTATTCACAATAAACAAAATAAAATAAACAATTTAATTTCCTAACTCATTAAAAAATTATTTAAAGTCAGAAAATTACCCAATTACTACTAGGCTCCTAAAGTGGATGTTACAGCAACAGCCACCCAACATGGATCTGGTCGTGTAGAAGAAGAAGAAGAAGAAGAAGAAGAAGAAGAAGAAGAAGAAGAAGAGGGTTACGGGTCTGCTGTTTTTGTTATTTTGTCTCTTAACATTTCTCTGTTTGTGATTAAGATCCCTAGACTATACTTCTTCTTTTTCTTTTTGTGGGTTCTAAACTGATTGGTCTTCTTGTGGGTGGTCGCCGCAACCACCCGATCTTATTTTCGACCGTGAAAATACTATTTCAAACTTTTGAAAGTCATTTATGTGCAGAAAAAAAGGCTTGTACCCTTTGGGTACATAAAAAAAGAGTCTCTAAATAAATCATGTTGGATATATGTCAATCACATGAATCTTCGTACACCAACGTTTATGTTGGTTTACATCACATTACTTGCTTACATTTTTTATATATATAATCAGTCACATTATTTGCTTACATTGCCACCAATTGTGAATGTCAACTGGCCGGGATGCCCAGGTGGTGTACGTGTCGGCACCACCTTGGGGAATGGTCCATCCCAACGTGCCACCAAAAACATGTGTTGTTTACGCAGTCAAACTTAGAAACTGCATGGATGCAACCTGATCATTGCAATGAACACAAACGAATTCAAGAAACTAGCTAGTTCAAAGAAAATATGTTGATCTGAATATCATTTTCTTAGGTAAGTTCAGTAAGGTTGGTTGGTTCTCATTATGTAAATGATTCCTTTTTGTGTGATTAAAATTTGATTTCTTTATAAACGTAAAAATGAACCGGCATTGAGTATTGTGCTTATATTTATAGATAACAAACTTCGTAGATTTTATTATGTATTTATACATTACGCTTATCTCTTATCTTATCTTATATTATCTTAGTATACATATATAAAGAAAACCATAACCTTCATATGCTCTCTTGTATTGACACATCATCACCACTAAATCATTTAAGAATTAAAATTTTCAATTATACTACTAAGTTTTCTTATATTCATAATCTTAATTTAATTTAAATATATGGTCAAAAATCATATATAGAGCATAACATTTATAGACTCATCATGTTTTTAGAATCATTATCATCAACAGTTTTTGTAACTAATTTTTGATTCATATTACTTATCTTATATGCAAAATCTTAACAATATTTTTAATTACTTTCAACTAACCATGATTGTCACAAATCCATGTTTGCACTAACTATCACATAGTATTATTCTTAACTTAATTTACATAGAACTAAAATACTTAACTAACCATCATTAATCATTAATAGATTATATAGTACCATGCTAAATAAAATGTGACACCTATTGCGTAGCTCTAAAACTCATCCATCCTCATAGTAATTCTAATTACACTGTTTTGTAATTTATATATAAAGTTTATGCAAATAACAATTCGATCTTATATATGTATGTGTGTATATATATATATATATATATATATATATATATATATATATATATATATATATATATATATATATATATGGAAGTGCATTTTTTGGGGGGAAGCGTTAGTATTCATCAAGAAGTATATTACCTTCACCCATACAAATTTCGAAAAAAGCAAATTGAAATTTAGTAAATTTTAATCAGAATCGATGCTATGAATGTTAAGTATAACACTCCTCATTAACTACAACAATATTATATTATTATCACGGAAGCGAGTTTATAAAAACATATTTTCTTATTATACATTATAAAATGTACACAACTTTTCGCAACATTTATACAACATGTTTACAAAACGGGGTATTATATAATACAAAACATAGTTTATAACAAACTATGTCAGAGTAGCACGGTCAGTCAAAACATTCCCTGCTCCACGAGCATCACCTTCCTGCTACCCACATCCCAGAATAAACCTGCAGAAAGTAATAATGAGGGATTAGCACGAAGCTAAGTGAATAAATTCATCACACACCAATTTACTTAGCTTAACTACTTGTTTACACCAAAGAACCGTAAACACACATGTCAACTAATCAACAATTTAATGATGAGGATCGGTGGTTCTGGAGAATACCAAAATACCCGGGTGGCTCCCCAAGAACACTTATCCAAACATATCTGTATGGCCATAACGGACGAGACCGATAACTAGTGGTTATTATATTCAAACACAGGTTCTATACACACAACAGATGAAGCAAGACCCTGTGTAATTCACATAATAATCAACTAACCCAACCAACCAATTCAACCTGTTGACCTCATTAACAACTGATGCCCGAAGGCCAAATAGCACGTAGATTCAAAATCAACAATATCAATTAAATAATCTAACAATTATATCTACGTTCACTTGTTGCAACCAAACAGTTACAACTAAATCAAAAGGTGAGTTCTAAATCCACTCACCGATACCTCAGTAGTCACCACACTCAGCTTCTAAGTCACCGAGTCTTTGGGGTATCTGAAACATCACAACAAGGTAATGAGTTAGTTACTTGCCTCATGACATACATATATTTATTAAAACATATATATGTTTATAAAAGTGCCACGAAAACATCAATAAAGTGCCACTAAAGGAATATCATATATAATACTCATTTGACTTTAAACTCTTCTACTAAGTCTTAAAACTCATTAGAATTATCCACATTATAACATATATTTTCAATTGAAAAGTGCCACCTAAATGCCACTAAAGGAACGTGACAAAAGAAGTGCCACTAAAAACACCACCTTCTAAACACTTATGCATTTTCAAAATTTGCAAAACCCTTCAAAATTATTCATGCAAACGCGATCCGGACTAGGGGGCTGGATCGTGTTCACCTTTAGAAAACATTCTGTAACCAAATAACACTTGGCAACGCGATCCGGAAACAAGGGCTTGGGATCGCGTTCCCAAGAACAAAATACGTGTGAGTCAGGTTTTAACTAACAAACGCGATCCTGGCTAGGGTTTCGGGATCGCGTTTGAGCTTATTATAGCTCAAGATCAGACCTGCAAATGATCAGCTCGAACCCCAATTTCAAATCATCATCAAAATTGTAACACCCGGTCAAAAAGGTCAATTTTCGCGCCCAATTTAAACTTTAAACATTCGTACTTTGTACGCATCTAAAACCAAAATATTCCAAATTATATATGTAGATATATATAACGCAAATGATATTCATTTACTCGAAAAACATTTAAACACATTTCGTTTCATTTAAAAATGCGTTTTACCAAACTGAAACCGCACGGAAACAAGTTATAAAATTATAACACAAACATTTTATAAAAATAAAATGTTTCGACTCAAAAACATTTCGAAGATGCATAAATGAATTTTATGAATTAAAAATATTATTTAATTAACGATCGGGTATAAAAACACGAGTATTTTACACTGTAATTTGGGAGACAGTGTCCTCCCCACCCAATACATAAGCCGGCCCAACACCCCCTTTATCCCTAATTTTGATTTCATTTTCACCAAACACACCCAAATCCACTCTCTCATCTCTCTCGGTTTATACCACCGCAGCCGGCCACCGGCCACCGCCACCATCGGAATCATCACCACCTCGTCGTCATCATCATCAAGAACAACAACAGCAGCTTCACCATCATCTCCTTCACCAAGATCTTCACCATCTCATCTCGTTTCGGTTCGGAATCGACATTTGGTAAGAACACCCGATTTCACACCCCCTAGACACATGATTTATGTTTGTTAACATATTATTGAGTCCACACAACAAGAATATATCCAAGAAGTCGGTTAAAAACGTTTTAAAACTCGAAACCCACCTCAAAAATCGCAGCAGTTCGTCGTGCGAGTTGAGACGAACTCAACTCGCGAAACCTTATCCGAAATCTGTGAGCCGAACAGACTTACGAGTCGAACTGAGTCGCGAGTTGACTTGCGGACCGACTTGTCTGCGAATCGAGCTACGAAGCGGCTCGACCCGCGAACTGAGTTGAGCTGCGAGACGAGACTTGCGAGTCGACATTGTCTTGCGAGCTGACTATGCGAATTTACCTTGCGAACTGACTTTCTCTTGCGAGCTAAAACTTGTGAATTTAAATTTTCAAATACGTTTTTATTAAAGCAATGTAGTAGAAATAAAAATTTTTCAAGCTGACTTGGCAGCTCGACCCCAACCAGGGGCTCTGCCCCTTGGACCCCGCTACCAGGGGCGCTGCCCCCGGACCCCCGTACACGGTTTCCAAACCTGAATGACAAATGAATATTTACACAACTCGCTTAGACAAATTAATTATCTCTTACTTATTGTAACAACCGGCAAATTAGGACTAGATTTAGTGCCTAATTCTTTGTTAATACATGTAATTAGTTCTGTGTTAGGCTAATTTATGTATCGGATTATATATTGGTAAATATATACAACTTTGCGATTTGATTTAAATCGTACGTGACTTAAATATAATGAAATTCTATTCGATTAATACGGACGTTGGTGAACAAATGTTTATAAACTAAAATAACGCAATTACGACCAAAATACTATTTTATAATAACGGATAGTTATCTCGTATCACTCGATTAAAGTTACACGATTTAAAAACAAAAGTATTCAAACGTATTTAAACTAATTTATATTTCAAACAATTAAAGATTTAAAGAAATAATTTAAGTAAATTACTTAATAACCTTCGTATTTTAAAAAGGATAATTAACGTGTAAAATAAATAATTTAACGTAAACGACGGAGAAAACGAACATCGCACGGAGCGCGAGGACGGAGACTGAAAATGGGAGGTTAAAACCTCCCACCTTTTCTCTTTTCCCTCATTTCACCAATTCTCACTCTCTCTCTTCTTCTCTTTTCTTTCTTTCTTTCTCAAAAACCAAACAAACACCATCCACTTAAATCCTCAAATACTACATCAAAACGAGCTTGGATCACACCCCTCATTTGGAAGAAAACGTTCACCGTCACCCGATCTACATTCCTATCTTTTCGGATTTTCAATCCGACATTTTGTAAGTTTCCGACAAATCCCGACATCTCTCGTTTTTAATCATTTTTACTAGTTTATGGTTTAAATAGGCTTAATATGTTCATATGAGGGTTGGGTAAAAATATTGGACCGATCGGAAACCCGAAAACACGATTTTTGCTCGAAATCCGTCGGACAATGGCTAGTGTCGCATAGACACCAACAGCGAATAGCGACACTTCTAGCGACACTCCTTAAGTGCCGCTATGATCTTGATACCGACACTTCCTTAGTGTCGCCTATGACCAATTACTGACCACTTAACGTCACTAACTAAGTGGCGCAGGAACCTATACCGACACTTCTCTAGTGCCGCCATCTCTGTTACCCGACACTATCTAACGACACTTCCTTAGTGCCGCCTTACTATTTTACCCGACACTTCTTTAGTGTCGCTATAATACACGTCACTCCCTAAGTGACGCCCAAATCCTGGAATTATCTATTTTATACGACACTGCTTGAGTGCCGCTATGTTACGGAACCCGTCACTTCATAAGTGACGCATGATTACACTACACGACACTTCACCCGACACTGTCTTAGTGTCGCATGACCAACCTAAGTGACGCATATAAGTGTCGCATAAAACAGCAGCTTTTCAACTATTTTTACACAAAGTGTCGAGCTTATACAACTTCAAATACTTATACCATACGACTTAACAAACATAATAAAACATACTTTTCTATTATAATTACTCTAAATTGCGTTATGAATGATAAAACTTTAATTATAACAAATCACCAACGGGCCATACATTTTTATACGAACTATAACGGACCAACAATTGGACACAACGGGTTGTATGAACAACTAGCCTAGATGATCTTGCGAGACATCTACTTACTTGACATTACGTGTTTAGGCATTTGGAGGTTACGGGTTCGGAGAACCAACTGTTGATAGTACTTACTCGTTTATTGATATAAACGCACTTGCAAAGACTCAGGTGAGTCTTACGGCCCCACTTTTACTGTTTTATCTTATTGGGGGAGATACATGCTACTTATTTTTTTCCTGAACACAAGTACTAAACTGATTTCTATACCAAACGGAATTGCCTGAGTTATTTACTGCTTACTGAAGTCTCTCCATCATATATCGTTAGTTATGGACTTAAGAACAGTAGTTAATGGATCCATTAGGGAAATGACCCTCCCTGCCCGGGGTAGTAGCGCTACCACGTACTGATTTACACGTATAAACGGGTGACTATTATTTCGTTACTTATGCTTGCTCAATTACGAGCATGTCACGGGAGCAACTGATTATTTACGGGTTAAGCTTCGATTATGAGCCTCATGGCAACGGTATAACTTGATTACTTTATTTTTGCGAGATTTGCAAATACTTGATATACGCCTACGGGCACTACTGATGAAATCTTGTGTTCAAACTGATTATTTACTGATAAACCTGTGAGATTCACCAACCTTTTGGTTGACCCTTTTTAGCATGTATTCTCAGGTACACTTACGGAGTAGGATCACTCCAGGATTACTAGCTAGAGTCGCATGATTTCCAAACTGCATTTAACGGAGATTCTTTGGCATTATCTTTTGTAGCTATGGTTATGTAATAGAATCTCCCGCCACATACGCGGACTCTAGGCTTACATATTTTTGTAAAGAAAACTATATGTTTTCAAACGATTAAATTATGAAATGTAATTATTTTACAAAACGTCTCATTTAGAGGTCGTTTGCTGTATATCTTGTGCTTTGTATATTGATTAGTAACACCCAAGTATGCTTCCGCAAATCACTAAATTTGGGGGTGTTACAGATTGGTATCAGAGCCTAAGGTTATAGTGAACTAGGTTGCATTTAGTGGGCCTAGACTATGACCATTAGGCAGTATTCCCTTACTAGGCATGATTGGTTCAGGAATTACATCATACGACTTTAATTTAACATAGCCTGATCAACTATGTACAATTAAAGAAAGATGATGTGAGATCTGAAATGGTTATGTTGAACAGGAATACGTTAGTTGACTCTGACCCCGAGAGAACCGGACCATTACTTGATACGTGCTAGACTTTAGGCTGGATACTATATACTTATATATATTAGCCTCGTCTTACTTACACTCTGCCACAGGAATGGCAAACACACCACCTAATCCGTCACACTCTCACCCACATGGATCATGAAACCCACGAGTAGCCAGGAGAAACACAAGGTCACCTCGAACCAGCCCCTATCCTGTTTATAACTTTCAGAACTCGGCACATCTCACGGTGCCAGTGTTGACCACCCAACTCCGCCGTCAGGAACAAAGGCTCGAACATCTTGAACGGGAACAACACCGAATGACCTACCTGCTTCGCCAGGCACTTGATCACATATCCCAACTCCAGCAAGAACAAGAGGATACAAACCTCTCCGTGAGCATAATTCAGGATTCAATGACCGCTGAACTAGGTGCGGATGAACTCGTAAGAAACCGACTAGAGGAGTGTGAACAGCGTTCACAGGAGACTGAAGATCACTCTCGAGCACTAGTACAACGATTGGCCTTGGTTGAAGACAACGCCAGACAAGCCAACAGACTAGCAGAAACCGTAGACCGCCTTGTCGCACTGATGGAGCAGATTAACCTGCATCAAGATTAGATTAGTCTGTAATTTGTAACCAGTTAACTATCTAATTAGAACCTACAAAATTCAACCGGATGTAACAATTCCTGGTACTTTTGTATTACCGCTACTCTGTAATCTTTTGGAAAACCTGTACTTTGTATCCAACTTTTATCTAATGGAATGTGATTATCACCTCGTACTGTTATTGTGTATCTCATTATATACACTTGTGATATATCATAAATTTCATGCAATTATCTTATTCCACTTTCCTTGTACTTTTCGTGATCAGCAGCATGCCTCCTTGTCGACAGATCACTCTCACTGAAGCCGAAGTTGCGGGCCTGATTGCCCGTAGTGTGGCCCAAGCTCTAGCTACCCGGACCTCAACTCCTGGTAGTGAAGACACCGCTAACAATGGACCACAGCCGAAGCCCTGCTCATACAAGGACTTCCAAAACTGCAAACCGCTGAACTTTGCAGGTACTGAGGGAGCGATCGGTCTAATACGCTGGATCGAGAAAGTTGAATCTGTATTTCTAATCTGCAACTGTGCAGAGGGGGACAAGGTTAAGTTCTCCGTTAGCACCTTTACTGACACCGCACTCACCTGGTGGAACACCTATGCCCAAACCGTGGGCGTTGCTAATGCTTACAAACTCCCGTGGGAGGAGTTGAAGGAGATGCTGAGGGGCGAGTATTGCCCTAGGGATGAACTGAAACAATTGGAGTTGGAATTCTGGAACCACAAGATGCAAGGTGATGATATCACCGGATACACCAACCGTTTCCACCGACTGGCACTTCTGTGCCCAACCATGGTCGATCCTGAGTACAAGAGGATCGAGAAATACGTTGATGGACTGCCCGAGAAACTCCAGGACCTGGTGACTTCATCCAAACCAGGTACTATCCAGAACGCCATCCGTATGGCCCATGAACTTACGGCAAACGCTGTCCGCCGTAACACCACCTCAGCCCTACCTGCAAACAACAAACGAAAGTGGGAAGGAAACCCCAACTCATCCAACCAAATCACCAACCGAAGACCCGAGCCTATTAGAGCTTATTCATCCGGCTCTTCAGAAAAGAAAGGGTACAGTGGAAGCAAGCCCTACTGCCCCAAATGCAATCGTCACCATGACGGTTCCTGCCCTTGCACAAACTGCAAACGTTTTGGGCATCTGGCCAAGGATTGTCGAAACACCAGTGCCCCGAAGACTTGTTATGGGTGCGGAAGTCCTGGGCATTTTCAGAATAATTGCCCTAAGCAGAAAAACAACAACAACAACAACAACAAGCGGAACAACAACTCTGCTCGCAGCAGAGCATTTGTCATCAAAGCTGGGGAAGCTAGGGAAGACCCGAATGTTGTAACGGGTACGTTTCTTCTCAACGATCTTACTGCTTCTGTATTATTTGATACCGGTGCTGATAAAAGTTTCATATCTGATGAGTTTTGCCCACTACTTGATATCACCCCCGCGGCCTTAGATGTTAAGTACACCGTAGAACTTGCAAATGGTAAACTCATAGAAACCGATAGTGTGATACCTAATTGCACTTTAAACCTAGCCGACGAAATCTTTTCAATCGATCTAATGCCTGTTGAACTGGGAAGTTTCGATGTCATCGTGGGTATGGACTGGTTGTCCAAGCACCGGGCCGAAATTGTTTGCCATGATAAAATCATCCGAATTCCTCTCGCCACCGGTAGTACCTTGGTCATACAGGGGGAGACCGGTGGGTCGAGACTAAACTTAATCTCCTGTTTAAAAACCTTAAAATTCCTGAGAAAGGGTTACCCAGCAATACTCGCGCACATCACGGAGAAAAAGTCGGAGGAGAAGCGACTTGAAGATGTGCCAATCGTTAGAGACTTTCCCGAAGTCTTTCCAGAAGAACTGCCTGGTTTACCTCCACCTAGACAGGTCGAGTTCTTGATTGATCTCGTGCCGGGTGCCGCACCGGTGGCCCGAGCACCGTACCGCCTAGCTCCATCTGAACTTCAGGAGTTGTCCACTCAGTTACAGGAACTCTTGGATAGAGGATTCGTCAGACCGAGTTCTTCACCTTGGGGAGCTCCGGTCTTGTTTGTCAAAAAGAAAGACGGTTCATTTCGAATGTGTATTGACTACCGAGAGTTGAACAAACTAACCGTCAAGAACCGATACCCACTTCCTCGAATCGATGACCTGTTCGATCAACTCCAAGGATCTAGCTGTTATTCAAAGATTGATCTTCGATCAGGTTATCATCAGTTGCATGTTCGCGATGCTGACATCCCAAAAACCGCATTCAGAACCCATTACGGGCACTACGAATTCCAAGTAATGCCCTTTGGCCTAACCAACGCACCGGCTGTATTCATGGACCTTATGAATCGGGTGTGCAAACCTTACCTCGACAAGTTTGTCATTGTTTTTATCGATGACATCCTTATCTATTCGTGAAACGAACATGAACACGCACAACACCTCAGAACCATCCTAGAACTACTTAGACACGAAGAGCTTTACGCCAAATTTTCTAAGTGTGAGTTCTGGATAAACACCGTTCAATTCCTTGGACACGTTATCGACAGTCAGGGAATTCATGTAGACCCGTCGAAAATCGAGGCAATCAAGAACTGGAAAGCGCCAACCACTCCAACCGAGGTACGCCAATTCTTGGGATTGGCCGGTTACTACCGACGTTTCATCGAAAACTTTTCAAAAATTGCTAAACCCCTCACGGTGCTGACTCAGAAGGAAAAGAAATTCGATTGGACTGATAAACAAGAGTCGGCATTTCAGCTGTTGAAATTCAAGCTTTGCAGTGCACCCATTCTATCTCTACCCGAAGGCACCGATGACTTCGTGGTATACTGCGATGCTTCTCACCAAGGTCTCGGTTGTGTGCTGATGCAACGAGACAAGGTCATTGCCTACGCCTCCCGACAACTTAAAATTCACGAGAAAAACTACACTACTCACGACCTCGAACTAGGGGCCGTGGTATTCGCCTTAAAAATCTGGAGACATTATCTTTATGGTACCCGCAGCACTGTATTCACCGACCACAAAAGTCTCCAACACATTTTCAACCAGAAAGATCTTAACATGAGGCGACGTAGATGGGTTGAATTACTCACCGATTACGACTGTGAGATCAAATATCATCCCGGCAAAGCAAACGTGGTTGCTGATGCTCTCAGTCGTAAGGAACGAACGAAACCACTCCGAGTCCGGGCACTCAGTATTACCATTCATAACGATCTCACCACCCAAATTCACATTGCCCAACTCGAAGCCCTGAAACCCGATAACTTCAAAAACGAGGCCTTGCGAGGCATGGATAAACAATTCGAGATCAGACCCAACGGAGTTAGGTACTTCTCTAACCGAATCTGGTTGCCTAATTTCGGAAACCTGCGGGACTTGGTGATGGATGAAGCTCACAAGTCCAAATATTCTATCCACCCGGGATCCGACAAAATGTATCACGGCATCTGTGACATCCGTCACCAAAAACTTTATTCATAGGTTCGTTCTCATAATCATTTTTCATTTTCATTTACTTGAGTGAAATTATTTGAGAAATTAATCAAGTACTTCGGGTATTAAACTATGTGAGAAATTTAATTCGCGTATAGTGTTCAATAATTCGAACCAGTACTTGTACGCGGTTAAATTAAAAGTTAGGAAAATACTAATGATCTAATAATAATGATTAATAATATAGTAAGGAAATAAATAATATAATAATAATAATCAGATCATATAGTATAATAATATAATAATAATCATCTTACATCTAAGTTAGTAATAATAATAGAATAATGATAAGGGTCATGGTAGTCACGTTTCTGTTTTGTGTGTGGGTTTGCCGAAGGTGGTGAGGCCAAAAAGAAAAAAAAATCGGCCCAAAACCCAAACTTTTATAACTTAACTTACAAGTCATTTTAAGCCTTTAAATACAAATTATAAGTAAAACCTAAATATTTCTTTTGGCAATTACATTAAACCGTCTTTGGGATTTTCTGTGGGAGGTTGGCCGAAGTCAAGAAAGGGATAGAGATCGAGTCTAATTCGTGTGTAGTTCGTGAGTTACATGTGTTCCCGTTCGTATATTCATATAGGTATAATCATACACCCAAATCACTATGTTTTTATTTTATTTTAATTTCTCTGAAATAGATGTATATGTGGGTCGAATTATATATTTGGGATATGAATAAGTTGGGTAAAATAAGTTTTGGAAACCGAAAGTTATATACCCGTAAATTGTAAAAGCTGTCCATATTTTCGTAGTCTTAATCAGGGGCAGTTTTGACCTAGTTGCGTTTGTTTTCAGGCTTCGGCCAAAACACGAAAGTTGTAGATCTCGAAATTTTACTGTAAATCGCGAGGTTTCGGCCTCTAAAAAGCAACGTACGATTTTATAAAAATTATTTTGTAAACTGCAGTTAGGAGTGACGAATTTTGAGAAAAACTTTTGTAAACTTAGTTCGGTTTGACCAAATTATTTTCTAATCATTATGGGAGTTGAGGATGTAAGATAAAGGTTTGAACTTTTCTGTAATAAAAATTATATTTTTATATATTTGCAAGTTGGGTTTAATTATTAGACTTAAAATGGGTTATGTTTCGAGTATATTTCAAGTGTTTTTGATTACGAGTTTCGAGTGTTTTAAAATTGGTATTGCCTATATGGATAAAAATCTATCATTTTATACGTAACCATCGATTTTCAATATAAAATATTATAGTATGTTTGTGTAATCATTGTTGTTTAAAACATGTGATGAAAACTGGACCAATCAACTAGGGTATTATACAAAAATAATTCTATGTTAATGTTCAAGATATTTATTTGAATTTAATTTGTTTGTAGGGTGATTTGGTTAGACGAGATATTTGGGTTATAGATTTAAGCACCGTTTAAGTGGACTTATTTGGGAGCGTTATTTACTTTGATAATCAAGGTGAGTTTTCGTGGCCCCGTTTTCATTTACATATTTTTACATTGGGGGAAAAGTATGCTCACATGTTTTACCAACTGTTTTATGCTGTGAACGTATTCATTTCTATTTTTGGACATATGCTTGAAATGTGTGACACTATGTGACTTATATGCATTGAGACTTGTTGCTTACATCCGTGCTGTACTTCCTTGTGGGGTATTTGCCGTACATTGAGATTCGTTGCTTACATTCGTGCATTACTTCCTTGTGGGGTATTTGCCGTACATTGGGATTGTTGCTTACATTCGTGCTTTACTTCCTTGTGAGGTAATTGCCGAACATTGAGATATATTGGCTGCATTATTTCACATTTGTGTACATTTATATTGCATTGTCCTACTTACTATTATCACAGCAAAATGTTTATTTTTTTGGTGTCTGGTTTCAAACCTACGAAACTCACCAACATATTGTTGACGTTTTTGAGCATATCTTTTCAGGTAGCACTAGTGGAACTAAGGCCGAGGACAAGAAAACTTAGTGGACCGTTTAGGTTGCATTAAGTGTCACTTCAAGATACATGAAATATTTGGTTTGGCATGTTGGTTGTTTGGGAAGGCGTGTTTTGCCTTAACTTTGTTGAACACATGTATTGATTATTTGTAAAACTTCGATTCATTGTTGGAATATATGTTTGGCACGAACCGCTATTCGTGTTAATGACATTACAACACATTGATCTTTAATTGCATTTAGAGTTCTATATATTGATGTGTTGTGATCCTATCGTAGTTGCATTCCGTTGTTTCCGCTTTAGACGGGGTGTGACAGCATCAAGGAGTTTTACTGGTGGCCGAATATGAAAGCTGACATTGCCTTGTACGTCAGCAAATGCTTAACTTGTTCCAAGGTCAAGGCCGAGCACCAAAGACCTTCCGGATTGCTCCAACAACCTGAAATTCCTCAATGGAAATGGGAGCAAATAACCATGGATTTCATAACCAAACTACCTAAATCGGCGAGCGGTTGCGATACCATTTGGGTGATCGTCGATCGTCTCACCAAATCGGCTCATTTCTTAGCAATCAGAGAAACCGACAAAATGGAACGCCTTACACAAATTTACATCAAAGAAATCGTTTTCCAACATGGTGTCCCTATCTCGATTATCTCTGACAGGGATGCTCGATTCACATCTCGCTTCTGGCAATCACTCCAAAAATCACTGGGTACCCGTCTCGATATGAGTACCGCATACCATCCTCAAACCGATGGCCAGAGCGAACGAACTATTCAGACATTGGAAGACATGCTACGAGCCTGCGTAGTTGATTCCGGTACCAATTGGGAAAGACATTTACCGTTGTGCGAGTTTTCGTACAACAACAGCTATCACGCCAGCATTAAAGTTGCACCCTTTGAGGCACTGTACGGTCGTAAGTGCCGATCACCGATCTGTTGGACTGAAGTGGGAGATAGTCAACTCACTGGTCCTGAACTCATACATGAAACCACAGAGAAAATCGTTGAAATCCAAAACCGACTCAAAGCCGCGCGTGATCGTCAGAAAAGCTATTCTGACATGAGACGAAAGCCACTCGAGTTCCAAGTTGGGGATCGAGTACTCTTAAAAGTATCGCCTTGGAAAGGCGTAATCCGATTTGGCAAACGCGGAAAATTAAACCCCAGGTACATTGGACCTTTTGAGATCCTCGAGAGGATAGGTCCAGTGGCATATCGACTGCAGCTGCCCTCTGAACTCAGCAGCGTGCACCCTACCTTTCACATTTCTAACTTAAAGAAATGTCTGTCTGACGAGACACTTATTATCCCACTTGACGAGATTCGCATCGATGACAAACTTCATTTCGTTGAGGAACCCGTCGAAATTATGGACCGTGAGGTCAAACAACTGAAACAAAGTCGTATTCCAATTGTCAAAGTCAGGTGGAATTCGCGGCGCGGTCCGGAATTCACTTGGGAACGGGAAGACCAAATGCGACTCAAGTATCCCCACTTATTCACCGATTCTGCCCCTAACGCGACTTCGACTTAAATTTCGGGACGAAATTCTTTTAACAAGGGGAGAATGTAACAACCGGCAAATTAGGACTAGATTTAGTGCCTAATTCTTTGTTAATACATGTAATTAGTTCTGTGTTAGGCTAATTTATGTATCGGATTATATATTGGTAAATATATACAACTTTGCGATTTGATTTAAATCGTACGTGACTTAAATAGAATGAAATTCTATTCGATTAATAAGGACGTTGGTGAACAAATGTTTATAAACTAAAATAACGCAATTACGACCAAAATACTATTTTATAATAACGGATAGTTATCTCGTATCACTCGATGAAAGTTACACGATTTAAAAACAAAAGTATTCAAACGTATTTAAACTAATTTATATTTCAAACAATTAAAGATTTAAAGAAATAATTTAAGTAAATTACTTAATAACCTTCGTATTTTAAAAAGGATAATTAACGTGTAAAATAAATAATTTAACGTAAACGACGGAGAAAACGAACATCGCACGGAGCGCGAGGACGGAGACTGAAAATGGGAGGTTAAAACCTCCCACCTTTTCTCTTTTCCCTCATTTCACCAATTCTCACACTCTCTCTTCTTCTCTTTTCTTTCTTTCTTTCTCAAAAACCAAACAAACACCATCCACTTAAATCCTCAAATACTACATCAAAACGAGCTTGGATCACACCCCTCATTTGGAAGAAAACGTTCACCGTCACCCGATCTACATTCCTATCTTTTCGGATTTTCAATCCGACATTTTGTAAGTTTCCGACAAATCCCGACATCTCTCGTTTTTAATCATTTTTACTAGTTTATGGTTTAAATAGGCTTAATATGTTCATATGAGGGTTGGGTAAAAATATTGGACCGATCGGAAACCCGAAAACACGATTTTTGCTCGAAATCCTTCGGACAATGGCTAGTGTCGCATAGACACCAACAGCGAATAGCGACACTTCTAGCGACACTCCTTAAGTGCCGCTATGATCTTGATACCGACACTTCCTTAGTGTCGCCTATGACCAATTACTGACCACTTAACGTCACTAACTAAGTGGCGCAGGAACCTATACCGACACTTCTCTAGTGCCGCCATCTCTGTTACCCGACACTATCTAACGACACTTCCTTAGTGCCGCCTTACTATTTTACCCGACACTTCTTTAGTGTCGCTATAATACACGTCACTCCCTAAGTGACGCCCAAATCCTGGAATTATCTATTTTATACGACACTGCTTGAGTGCCGCTATGTTACGGAACCCGTCACTTCATAAGTGACACATGATTACACTACACGACACTTCACCCGACACTGTCTTAGTGTCGCATGACCAACCTAAGTGACGCATATAAGTGTCGCATAAAACAGCAGCTTTTCAACTATTTTTACACAAAGTGTCGAGCTTATACAACTTCAAATACTTATACCATACGACTTAACAAACATAATAAAACATACTTTTCTATTATAATTACTCTAAATTGCGTTATGAATGATAAAACTTTAATTATAACAAATCACCAACGGGCCGTACATTTTTATACGAACTATAACGGACCAACAATTGGACATAACGGGTTGTATGAACAACTAGCCTAGATGATCTTGCGAGACATCTACTTACTTGACATTACGTGTTTAGGCATTTAGAGGTTACGGGTTCGGAGAACCAACTGTTGATAGTACTTACTCGTTTATTGATATAAACGCACTTGCAAAGACTCAGGTGAGTCTTACGGCCCCACTTTTACTATTTTATCTTATTGGGGGAGATACATGCTACTTATTTTTTTCCTGAACACAAGTACTAAACTGATTTCTATACCAAACGGAATTGCCTGAGTTATTTACTGCTTACTGAAGTCTCTCCATCATATATCGTTAGTTATGGACTTAAGAACAGTAGTTAATGGATCCATTAGGGAAATGACCCTCCCTGCCCGGGGTAGTAGCGCTACCACGTACTGATTTACACGTATAAACGGGTGACTATTATTTCGTTACTTATGCTTGCTCAATTACGAGCATGTCACGGGAGCAACTGATTATTTACGGGTTAAGCTTCGATTATGAGCCTCATGGCAACGGTATAACTTGATTACTTTATTTTTGCGAGATTTGCAAATACTTGATATACGCCTACGGGCACTACTGATGAAATCTTGTGTTCAAACTGATTATTTACTGATAAACCTGTGAGATTCACCAACCTTTTGGTTGACCCTTTTTAGCATGTATTCTCAGGTACACTTACGGAGTAGGATCACTCCAGGATTACTAGCTAGAGTCGCATGATTTCCAAACTGCATTTAACGGAGATTCTTTGGCATTATCTTTTGTAGCTATGGTTATGTAATAGAATCTCCCGCCACATACGCGGACTCTAGGCTTACATATTTTTGTAAAGAAAACTATATGTTTTCAAACGATTAAATTATGAAATGTAATTATTTTACAAAACGTCTCATTTAGAGGTCGTATGCTGTATATCTTGTGCTTTGTATATTGATTAGTAACACCCAAGTATGCTTCCGCAAATCACTAAATTTGGGGGTTTTACACTTATATAACCTCACGTGTTTAGGACACCAAAAAGTTACTATTGGGAAAACACACGTATCATAGGATCGCTGACAACTCACAGGTGAGTTCATAGCCCCACTCTTCAAATGTTTTACTGTTTTCGGGGTGAGACGCATGCTTAATTACTGTTTTCGGATTATAATGACAAACTTTTATAATTCACACCTATCTATATTACTGTGATGTAATACGAAATGTGTAATACTTAGGAATTACACCCAGCATTTTGTTGTAGAACAATATCAATACTTAACCTAGATAGGTTACAACCGTACATTATCATATGGTTGGGAAACAATTACCATTACATAACTTGCTTAAGTTATCACTAAACCTTGGCCATAATGTCGCGGGACATTACTAACCAATATACTAGAATTGGTTAGTTCTACCTACACTGGACGACAACTAGACTTTTACAGGATTGGTTTTCCTTTTAGGAACTAAGACTGCCCATACATTCCATTCCAGGACTTCTAAATTGGAATTGTACACAAGTAAACATCAACCAAGGATTTCAATATACTTGCTAGGCTGAGGCTAGGAGTATGCGTTAGTAACGTACGTTAGTATAGATTCCTTATACTAATACAAAACAACTAGGTGATGATTAGTCATACCTAGGCTTATGGTGATATACTTAATATCTAAGTATGGTATATACGTATTTAGATACGCTAAACTACTTTCATGCGCGACATGATACTATATTAGACGTGTTTGTTGATTTGACATATATATATATATATATATATATATATATATATATATATATATATATATATATATATATATATATATATATATATACATATACTTGTACACTATCTCAAGCACATGGTGCTATTTACCACTTACTTATGTATACGAACCCAAATACTTAGTCGGGCATGTCGTAGTACTGCCGGCTCAATTACATACGTTGCTGGTGAGCAATGTGGTACGATGCCACGGTTACAGTGGGCACAAAACGAGATCACGGTAAAGTGATTCAAAACGATATCGTGGTAAAGCGATACAAAACACGGGATCTGCGAGCTTACACTCGAGATTCGCTCACAAATCACGGGATCTGCGGGATTACACTCGAGATTCACGCATATCAACGGATCTGTGAGCTTACACTCGAGATCGTTGATGCAGCAACGGATCGGCGAGCTCACACTCGAGATCGTTGACTCATTAACGGATCGGCGAACTTTCGCGCGAGGTCATTAACTCAGTATTTGATTAAATACTCAACCATAGTTCTGCGGGACTACATTTACTTGTTGCTGGTGGCAACACGCTATGCCAGGTGGCACACTAGTTTATTACTTGTTATCATATGACGTGGTCATACATATTACTGGATTCATACTTAGGCAAGTACTGCCTCACATTGGTAGATTTACTTATACCTGATAGGTATCTAGGCATGGATTGCCACACCCTCGATATGACGCGGTTATACACTTATTTGATAGTACTTAGGCATGTAGTGCCTCCCGATTGTAGACTTACTTATACCTGATAGGTATCTAGGCATGGAATGCCACTTTCTTTATGTACTTAGGTACACACCATCATTACTTAGGTATGAGATACCTCGCTAAACGTATACACATTAGTGTTACAATTTTATAACAATACAGATCAAAATTGTGGATTTTGAATCAATTTCCAAAACATACAAGATTTATACTTTATGTTTTCAACTAACAATCCTATGAACTCACCGGCTTTATAGCTGACTCGTTTTAGCATGTGTTCTCAGGTGCCCAGCAAGATTATGATTGCTACAAGATTATGCTAGCTCGAGTCGCATATTTTTCAAACAACGGAATTTCTCTGCATAACTTTTTTATTACAAATTATGTATTGAAATTATTTTGCGAACTCGCAACTTGTATACACTTTTATTTTGGGAATGTATAACTATTTTCAAACGTCTCATTTAGAGTCGTTCATTATTTACCTTTGTGCTTGTGATATTTGATTTGGTAACACCCGACCCGACCGCTTCTGCAACCCGAAATTTGAGGGTGTTACAAAAATAACATCAATTGCGAATTTGCAAGGTATCAAACACCCAAATATGATTATATTCATACACTAAAACATCTTTCAAGTTTCCAATTCACCTATACATCAATAATTCACAATTTCATGTAAAACCCATTTACTTATGTAAAAGAACACTTACAATTTCAATCCAAAGCAAGGATTCAACTGATGATGATGATGGTAATGAAGTATTCACAGCTTTTGTACACTCAATAAGATTACAATTTATAAGTTTCAGATCAAGCATTTGATGCTTATGAAAAGAAGAAGAAAATGAGTTCACAATGAAACTGAGATTGAGAAATGTTTACAAAAGGAGGTCGGCTCTCCTATTAAACCGACTCCATTCTTTGGGTATTTTATACCCGTCTTAAATCTATTGTCTGGAACCTAAATACCAATTGCGTGAAACTTACTTTATTGTACCGTCAACTAGAGTAAATTAAAACAAACAATAATTTACTATTCACAATAAGTCCTAAGACTTATTCATCTAACTTTCGCAATTAAACAATTAATATCAAGTAATTCCCAAAACCATTAAATAATAAATTTAAAATAGGAAATTACCAGACCACTGGAGAGGATGTTACAAATCTCCCCTCCTTAAAGTGATTTCGTCCCCGAAATCTCACCATGATCAAACAATCCAGGATATCTGGATTTCATAGACTCCTCGGTCTCCCAGGTTAAATTGGAACCTAAACTGTGTCTCCACTTTACTAAGACCATAGGTATTTTTTTCTTTCTAAGTTTGGTAACTTTTCTGTCGAGAAGTTCAACTGGCTCTTCAACTAACTTCTGATTCTGATCAACCTTTAAATCTTGTAACGGAAGTATCTGAGACTGATCCTCCACATTACACTTTCTCAAGTAACAAACATTGAATGTGTCATGAATACCAGCAAGCTCTGAAGGAAGATCCAATGTAACGGACTGATCACTAACAACTTTGCGAATTTTAAATGGACCAATATATCTAGGCGCTAGTTTCCCTCGTTTTCCAAACCGGATAACACCCTTCCACGGAGAAACTTTAAGATAAACAAGTTCACCTTCGGAAAATGATACTGGTCGTCTACGTGGATCTGCATATTGCTTTTGTCTGTCACGTGCAGCTTTCAACTTTTCTCTTGCAACCGCAACTTTATCATCGGTTATTTGAACGATATCGGGTCCAACAAACTGTTTCTCACCAGCCTCTAACCAACACGTAGGAGTTCTACAACGATGCCCATACAACATCTCATAAGGTGGCATACCAATGCTGGAATGATAAGAATTATTATATGCAAATTCAACCAATGGTAGGTGCGAATCCCAAGAACCTCTATATTCCAAAACACAAGCCCGCAACATATCCTCAAGTGTCTGAATCATACGCTCTGACTGACCATCGGTCTGAGGATGATATGTTGTACTGAGGTTAACTCTGGTACCCAACTCTTGGTGCAAACTTTGCCAAAAATGAGAAATGAACCGAGAATCTCTATCCGATACAATAACGGAATACCATGTCGGGAAACAATCTCATTAACATACAACTGTGCAAGCTTACTAAGAGACGCAGTTTCACTAGTAGCTAGAAAATGTGCACTTTTAGTTAACCGGTCAACAATAACCCAAATCATATCGTTTCCTTGAAATGTACGTGGAAGTTTAGTCACAAAATCCGTAGTTAAATGTTCCCACTTCCATTCTGGAATCTCCAACTGTTTCAATGATCCATACGGCTTCTGGTGTTCAGCTTTAACCTGAGCACAAATGTGACAAGTACCAACAAACTGTGCTATATCAGTTTTCATCGTGGGCCACCAATACAAAGATTTCAAGTCATTATACATTCGAGTACTGCCGGGATGAACAGATAATCTAGACTTATGGGCTTCAGTCAAAATCATATCCCGAATACCACCAATAAGAGGAATCCACACGCGAGACTGAAAAGTCTTCAATCCTCTAGAATCGTCAATCAACAAATCTTTCCTTTTCAACATGATTTATGACTTAAGATTATGATCTAATAAAGCTTCCAGCTGTGCATCTTTAATTTTATCCACTAAGTCAGAAGAAACATAAACTTTCAAATAATAAATTCGGTCAGAGGTACCTTTTCGGCTTAACGCATCAGCAACCACGTTCGCCTTTCCTGGATGGTAACGAATTTCACAATCATAATCTTTGATTAACTCTAACCATCATCTCTGACGCATATTCAACTCTTTATGAGAAAACATGTACTGAAGACTCTTGTGATCTGTACAGATAATACACCTTGTACCATAAAGATAATGTCTCCAGATTTTCAATGCAAACACAATAGCTGCCAACTCTAAGTCATGAGTAGGGTAATTTCTTTCATGCTGTTTCAACTGCCGAGAAGCATACGTGATAACTCCGTCTCTTTGCATAAAAACACCACCCAACCCAGCATAAGATGCATCACAATAAACAACAAAATCTTCAGACCCATCTAGTAATTCCAACACAGGTGCCTGACACAATAGCTGTTTTAAGGTTAGAAAAGCTAACTCTTGCTGTTCAGTCCATACAAATTTCTCATCCTTACGGGTCAATTTAGTCAACGGACCGGCAATTTTAGAAAAGTCCTTAATGAACTTTCAATAATAACCCGCCAAACCCAGAAAACTCTTTATCTATGATGCAGTCTATGGAGCTTTCCAATTCATCACAGCTTCAATTTTAGAAGGATCAACTTTGACACCATCATTACAGATAATATGACCCAGAAATTGCACCTCCCGAATCCAGAATTCACATTTAGAAAACTTGGCATATAAGTGTTCTCTTTTCAAGGTTTCTAACACTAACCTCAACTGCATTTCATGTTCTGATTCGGATTTCGAATACACCAAAATATCATTAATAAACACAATTACAAATTTGTCGAGAAAAGGTCTACATACACGGTTCATCAAATCCATAAAAACTGCTGAAGCATTTGTTAAACCGAACGGCATAACCAGGAATTCAAAATGACCATACCTGGTACGAAAAGCAGTTTTAGGAACATCCTGTTCACGAATGCGAACTTGGTGATAACCCGACCTCAAATCAATTTTAGAATAAAACGAAGATCCCTGCAACTGATCAAACAAATCATCTATTCGAGGTAGAGGATATTTATTCTTTACCGTTCGTTTATTCAATTTCCGATAGTCAATACACATTCTAAAAGACCCATCCTTCTTTTTCACAAACAAAACGATGCACCCCAAGGAGAAGAACTAGGTCTAATGAACCCTTTGTCCAATAATTCCTGCATCTGATTCATCATTTCACGTATTTCAGAAGGAGCTAATCTATAGGGAGCTTTGGCTACAGGCGACGAGCCAGGAACAAGATCAATCTGATATTCAACTTCCCTAACCGGTGGCAAACCAAGTAATTCATTGGGAAATACTTCCGGATATTCAGAAACTATCCGGACATCGGAAATAGATTTCTTTTCTAATTTGGCGTCAATCACATAGGCTAGGTAAGACTCACAACCTTTAGACAATGACTTCCTAGCTTTCATCATAGAAATCAAAGGTATACACCCACTATCCCGTTCTCCTCGAGCCACAACATATGACTCTTCAGAAATTGGGATCCTAATCAATTTATGGTGGCAATCTATACTTGCTTTACACTGACTTAACCAATCCATGCCAATAATCACATCAAAGCTAGGAATTGGCATCAACAGAAATGAAATTGGGAAAGTCTGACCATCTATCACAATACTAGCTCCAGTCACCGAGGTGGTAACACGAACTAACTTGCCACTAACAATTTTTACTTCAACAGGTCTAGTGATCAAAGTAGGGTTTAATTTCAACTTATCACAAAAACACACAAAGATAAAAGAACAGTTTGCTCCAGAATCAAACAAAACACGCGCTGGTACAGAGTTTATAAGAAAAGTACCAGTGATAACATCCTCTGTGTGAACAGCATCATCGACTGTCATCTGAAATGCTCTACATGCAGCTGATGGCGGATTTTTCCGCTTTTGTCCGGAAGATGACGAACTCCCGACCGAGACCGAACCCTGTTTCCCCGCCTCAGGACACTGACCAACCCGATGTCCTTCCTTCTTACACGTCCAACACACAAAATTCGGATACTTACAATTCTTGATTTCATGCCCAAGTTCACCACATTTAAGGCATTTATTCATCTGAGGAGTACACTGACCAGAATGTCGTGACTTACATGAATTACACCAGTTGGAACCTCCAGATGAGCCACTTTTACTACCAGATCTTTGATCGGTTACTTTGCCATCTTTGTTTTCCTTTTCCCGAGGATTCACTTCTGGATTTCTGATCAGACTTATCTTTAGCTTGATAACTGATATGCATCAAATAGATAGTATATTTTATAGTAATTTATCCCTATATTTATATACATTTTAGTGCATTTATATGATTTTAGATACTTATTTTGTTAATATTTGCAGAAATGTATTTTAATTAAAGATTGAAGAAAAAGGAGCAAAAACGAATCAGAAACTGAAAGAAATTGAAGAAAATGAAGAAATGAAGAAAAAGGAGCTTAAACCTTGAAGAAATGAAGACTAAAATGATAATAATGAAGAATTGGGCCGAGAAAGAGAGTTAAAGAAAAGAAAGAGTCCAAATTGAAGCCCGAGCCCGTAATTGGAATATTCTGGAAAATAGATCCAACCGGCGGTTGGAAAGTCCAACCGGCGGTTGAGTATTAGGGTTTTAAGGCGGTGGAAACACGTGGAGTTGGACCAGGAATCAAACAGTCCAACCGGCGGTTGGAATATCCAACCGACGGTTGGAAGGTCGGCCAGCAAAACTATAAATAGAGGCTTAATTCAGGTTTAAGGATATACGATTCAAGAATACTAAAACCGAAAGTTAGGGTTTTAGGTCGACTTTAGGTGCGATTTTGGAGGCTAAAGAGCTAGGGTTTGAAGGTTTTTAACCCTAGGAAAAGCTAATTCATCAATTGGTTCGATTTCTTTATCCTTGTAACTTTAATAACCTTATTGAGTTATTTCTGATATTTTTTATTTGATTTGATTGTAAATTAGGTTTTCATTATAATTGTTTGAATGAATGTTTATTTGGTTTATTATTTGAATTATATGTCTATGTTGGAACTATATTATTGAATGTTTATTATACAAGAATTGTCTTTAATATGATATATTAATGAAAGTTCTTGACATAATTAGACTGATTTATACAAAACTAGGATGACCATAAACTGTTTTTATAAATTAAGTGATTGTGTTTATGTCTTGATCTTAACCTTATGCGATAGACTAAGAATATAGTTAATATAAAGTAATACTGCGATTCAAGCCTAACCATAGAAATTGTATTAATAAATTGATGATAGATCTTATTAATTAGTAACACTTTGCGTAACCTTATGATTGTGTTGCTATGATGAGGATTTGACTTAACCCTAAGTGATCTTCTACTTTAGTAAATAACCAGTAATAATAGCCAACAAAGCAAATAGATATAAATACATATTATAAAGTTTAACAAATAATAGTTTGAATAATTATAATCTTTTATCCAATTGAGTATACTTAAGTTGTTCCTAAAACTTATCTATTAGAATCTGTATCAAAATATAAATATAAATATGTTCGTTCGGAACTAAAACGTCCCCCTTATCTTGTAGATTATTGTAAATTGGATCCTTTATTTATTTGTATTATAATTGTAAATATTTGTAATTAAAATAAATACATAATTAGTTATAAATAAGAATCACGTTTCTTGTGTTCCTTGTGTTCGAATTTGGACTTACTTATTAAGCTATATTACATGAACGGGTCAATCTTGCCTGAATTGTGTGATAGTATTATTTAGTATTTCCTTAATTTAAACTTGTTATTATAATTGCCTATACTTAGCACACATCAAGTTTTTGGCGCCGCTGCCGGGGAACACTTAACCGGTTGAACTTTTGTTTTACCGGGGGAGCGGTGTATTTTAATTAAACTAATTATTTAACTTGTATAATTTTTATTTCTAATACTTTGCAACATCAATAAGAAATATCGGCTCACCCATTGAGAATACTGACAAAAACAGAGGTATAAGGAGAGTAAAGCCCTACCTCATTGATTTATCATATAAGAGGTAAGGTGCTTCTCGAAAGAAATAGGTTTTTAATAAGCTTAGCGCTGACCTGTTTCTCAGCTTTTGTGTACTATCAATGGAGCTACCGAGATCTATTGACCAACTTTGTAAAAGAAATTTAACAAAACCCACTGTAATTTTAAATTGTTGTATAAATAACTAACATGCATAACTAACAAATAGGAAAATTTTGGGTTGGGTATTATTCTTCGATTATTTAATTTTGAATGTGTTTTATTATTAATTATCGGGATATATATACACCAACTTGAATATTTCTAACTTATTATTAATATTTAATTTTGAATTTAAAGTACTACTAAATTCTGTTTTTGTTACAGATGGATGTATGACCCGCACACTTCATCCAGATCCACTCGGTCCATTTGACGAACCAGAACGAGAATTTCATTCTAGAAGACGATTATCATATGCGCCACCTAATTCGCCAGAACACGGAATTTCATCTGACGAAGACGACTTAATATTTCATAACAGTTTAGTCAAAACGGCTAAAAGAGGATATTACTCCGATTCAGAGTTAGATAAAGTACCTTATAGACAACATACAGTATATCCAAGAGATTCTGAACCAAAACAGAGAAACATGGCAGACATAGCTAACATGATGCTTGAGGATTACACGATTCAAACTCGTGGAGATCCAAGACCGGGAGTGGTTAGGCCTGCTATAGCTAGAGAAGTGGAGTTTGAATTAAAGGGACAATTTCTGAAAGAATTGAGAGAGAACCCTTTCAGAGGAGAAGATAAAGAAGATGCAAACGAGCATGTTGAGAAAATTTTAGAAATTGCAGACATGTTTAATATTCCTAATGTTACAAGAGATCAGGTTATGTTACGAGTATTTCCTTTAACATTAAAGGATGGAGCTAAGAGATGGATTAATAATGAACCAGCCGGATCTATTACTACTTGGGAAGATCTTCGTAAAAAATTTCTAAAAATGTATTGTACACCTTCCAAGACGTCGAAGATGATTGATGAGATTAGGAATTTTAAGCAGAAACTCGATGAATCCCTATATCAAGCTTGGGAAAGATATAAGGAGATGTTACATAAATGTCCACAACATGATTTGAATGTCCAACAAGAAATAACGGTATTCTATAAAGGAGTTGATCGAGCAACACGTCAACAGTTAGATGCACAAGGCCCAGTACCTAAGAAAACTCCAGCAGTAGCAAAAGTTGGAATTGAAGAACTAGCTAAGCATTCTCAGTTATGGGATGATGGTTCATCTGGGAGAAAAAGGATATCTGAAGACAGTGATGGTCTCGCAGCTATCACAGCAAAATTGGAAAGTATGGGAAGAGATATTAAGAAAGTGAATGAACAAGTCCATGCAATCAGGATTGGTTGTGAAATATGTGGAGGAAATCATCTAAAGACAGAATGTCCTAATAATGATAGTGAAATGAATACGGAAGAAGTTATGTATGGGGATTTTCAAGGAAATCCAAATTATCGTCAAGTTTCTAATTTTAGAAGAACTAATCAACCAGGACAACAATATCAACAAGGAGCACCAGGTTTTTACATAAAAACGGGACAAAATCCGTCCTATTCTGACAGGATCAATTCGTTAGAAAGTATTTTGGGAAAAATGGTTGAAGCAAGTAATAAAAGAATGGATGATCATGATGCAAGGATGCGTAATAATGAAGCATCAATCAAACAAATTGAAGAATCAGTTCATCAGATTGCTAAAACGTTACAGGAGAGATTTCCAGGAACATTGCCAGGATTTACTGAAACAAATCCAAAAGAGCAAGCTAAAGCAGTAATTACCAGTAGTGGTAAGAATGTTGACTCTCCTGTTATAATTAATAAAATTGTTGAATCTGAGCAGGTTGAAAAAGAAACAATTGATGAAGACATACAACCAAACAAAAAGAGCGTTGGAGATAATAATGTTAAAGAGGTCATCAAAAACTATACACCCCCACCTCCATATCCAGCTGCTCTGAGGAAGGACAAAGAAGATGAACAATACCACAAATTTCTGGAAAATCTGAAACAACTTCATATTAATATTCCTTTTGTTGAAGCTATAGCTCAAATGCCTAAGTATGCAAAATATCTTAAGGAGCTGCTTACTAACAAAAGTAAACTGGATAATGTGACAAAGGTGACTATGAATGCGAGATGCTCAGCAATAATGCAGAATAAGCTACCTCCAAAAGTTAAAGATCCAGGGAGTATTACTATACCTTGCAAAATTGGTGAAATTACTATTGAAAATGCATTAGCAGATTTGGGTGCTAGTATATCATTAATGCCATATACTCTTTATATGCGATTAGGATTAGGGGAACCAAAACCTATTCGTATGTGTATTGAATTAGCTGACAGATCTGTGCAATACCCTAGGGGAATAGTTGAAAATGTTTTAATTAAAGTTGATAAATTTATTTTTCCATGTGATTTTGTAATCTTAGCTATGGTAAGGAAGACCATTTTTAGCAACTACACATGCCCTAATAGATGTTTTTAATAGAAAAATTACCATGAGATTAGGGAATGATAAAATTGTTTTTGATGTTAATAATTCCATAAAATTTCCTGATTATGTGGATGATACTTGTTATTATTTAAATTCGTATGAATATATGGATAACCCTTCTTTTCAAGATTTTTTGGGAAAAGATCAAGCAGATATAGGAATTTTTAACGGATGGACTGAAGAATTTGACACTGCGAAGGATTTAGCAGAATTTGATAAGTTATTAGAGGAAGATGAAGATTTGGAAGAAGCAACCGTGGTTATTCAACAACATCCTGAAGAGGAAGCAATACAGCCAGTTGCTAAAATTATTAACCAAAAATTGATACCATATTCTGTGAACAATATTCCTTGTTTTAAAGAAGAGATATTTGAGATCAAGACATCTATTGAAGAACCACCACAGTTGGAACTTAAAGAGCTACCATCACATTTGGAATATGCTTATTTACAAGGCACATCAGACTTGCCAGTTATAATATCTTCAAAACTATCAAAAGCAGAGAAAGAACGATTAGTTCAGGTTCTTAAACAACATAAACAAGCAATAGCATGGAAAATCACGGATATTAAGGGAATCAGTCCTACATACTGTACTCATAAAATCTTGATGGAAAAAGATTTTAAGCCAGTCGTACAACCATTGAGAAGATTGAATCCGAATGTTAAAGATGTGGTTAGAAAAGAAATCATTAAATTGCTGGATTCAGGATTAATCTATCCTATTTCAGATAGTCCATGGGTAAGTCCAGTTCATGTTGTACCAAAGAAAGGCGGAATAACGGTTATACCAAATGAAAAGAATGATTTGATACCAACAAGGACGGTAACGGGATGGAGAGTTTGTATTGATTATAGGAAATTAAATGATGCTACTAGGAAAGATCATTTTCCATTACCATTTATTGATCAAATGATAGAAAGGCTAGCAGGAAAGGAGTTCTATTGTTTTCTGGATGGATTTTCAGGATATTTTCAAATACCGATTGCGGCTGAAGATCAAGACAAAACAACATTTACTTGTCCATTTGGTACATTTGCTTATAGAAGGATGCCGTTTGGTTTATGTAATGCACCAGCTACATTTCAGCGTTGCATGATTGCAATATTTCATGATATGGTAGAAGATTTTATGGACGATTTTTTGGTATTTGGTGATTCATTTTATTCTTGTTTAAAGAATTTATAGAAGATGTTGCAGAGATGTGAAGGGGCAAATTTAGTTCTTAACTGGGAAAAATGTCACTTTATGGTTAGAGAAGGGATTGTTTTAGGTCATAAAATATCAAAAGTAGGAATTGAGGTAGATCAAGCAAAGATTGAAGCCATTTCAAAATTACCTTATCCTACAAATGTAAAAGGAGTAAGGAGTTTTCTAGGACACGCTGGATTTTATCGGAGATTTATACCAGATTTTTCAAAGATAGCAAGGCCATTGAATCATTTGTTGGAAAAAGATGCAAAGTTCGAATTTACAGACAAATGCAAACAATCGTTTGATACATTAAAAGAAAAGTTAATATCTGCTCCAGTAATGACAGGTCCAAACTGGAATCTACCTTTTGAATTAATGTGTGATGCTAGTGATTATGCGGTTGGAGCTGTTTTAGGGCAGAGAATTGATAAGAAGTTTAAGCCAATTTATTATGCCAGTAAGACATTAACAGATGCTCAGGAAAATTACACAACTACGGAAAAGGAACTTCTGGCAGTGGTTTTTGCCTTCGATAAATTTCGTTCATATCTTGTCTTAACTAAAACTGTGGTTTATACTGACCATTCTGCTTTGAAGTATTTGTTTAATAAGCAGGATGCGCGCCCTCGTTTATTGCGATGGATTCTTTTATTGCAGGAATTTGATATTGAAATCAAAGATAAGAAAGGAGCTGAAAATGTCGCAGCTGATCATTTGTCAAGGTTAGAAAATCCAGAGTTGGAAGCATTAGATGAAGAGGAAATTCAAGATTCATTTCCGGATGAGAAACTTATGTTAGTCCAAGAAATAAAAGAAATACCTTGGTTTGCGAATTATGCAAATTATTTGGTTACTAAAATTTTACCAATGATACCAGAAGAGGAAGAAATTCTTTTCTGATTTAAAGTATTATTTTTGGGAAGATCCATTTCTTTTCAGATACTGTGCAGATGGCATAATTAGAAGATGTGTAGATGGTAAAGAAGCTCAACAGATTATAAAGCATTGTCATGAAGGACCAGTAGGAGGACATAATGGACCAAGTTACACTGCAAAGAAAATATTTGACGCAGGTTTTTATTGGCCAACGATTTTTAAAGATACATATGCAATTGTTAGGAATTGTGATTCTTGCCAAAGAGCTGGGAACATTTCTAGACGTGATGAGATGCCACAAAATAGTATACAGGTTTGTGAAATTTTTGATGTTTGGGGCATTGATTTTATGGGACCATTTCCTATGAGTCACGGTAATAAGTACATATTAGTAGCTGTGGATTATGTTTCTAAATGGGTTGAGGCAAAAGCATTACCTACAAATGATGCTAGAGTTGTGGTGAAATTTCTTAAACAATTATTCTCCAGATTTGGAACTCCCAGAGCATTGATTAGTGATCGAGGTACTCATTTTTGTAATACTCAATTAGAGAAAGTATTAAAACGATATGGAGTTAGTCATCGACTTGCTACACCTTATCATCCACAGACTAGTGGACAGGTTGAAAATACCAATCGTGCATTAAAACGTATTTTGGAATGTTCTGTTGGTTCTAACAGAAAAGATTGGTCAGAAAAGTTAGATGATGCACTTTGGGCATATAGGACAGCATTTAAAACACCTACATGTTGTACTCCGTATAGATTAATTTATGGAAAAGCTTGTCATTTACCAGTGGAAATAGAACACAAAGCATATTGGGCACTTCGAGAATGTAACATGGATATCAATGAAGTTGGTAAGCATCGCTTTTTACAGTTACATGAGTTAGATGAGCTTCGTTGGAATGCTTATGAGAATTCAAAGTTTTATAAAGAAAGAACGAAGAAATGGCACGATGCAAGGCTTAGAGGAGATAAAGAGTTTGTTGCTGGAGAACGTGTGCTTTTATACAATTCACGTATTCGGTTATTTCCGGGTAAATTGAAATCCAGATGGAGCGGACCGTTTGTTATTCACCAAGTTCATACAAATGGGAGTGTGGATTTGATAGCCTTCGATGGAACTATTTTTACAGTTAATGGACATCATTTGAAGAAATATTATGAAGATACTGTTATTGAAAATATTTCAGATATAACTCTAGAAGAATAAGTTATCAGATAATGTCGAACTTACCGACATTTAAACAAAAGTGCTTATTGGGAGACAACCCATGTTTATTTTTATATGTTATGTTTTTCTTTTATGTTTTTATTTTCAGGATTGAACTTTGTGGGTATGTTCACTGGAAACCCTTACGAGACTATAACTCGTCCACTCGGGATACCGAGGGGTTTAAAGGCTTATTGCATATGCTAAATGCAATCGTGATTAACTACGAAAGTGTGGATGTTGTATATTATTTTTAAAGAAATGAAGGAATCAACCAAGCAGATTTTTCTTAGCCGATGATGAAATTTATAATTTCAGTCAGGGGAGTTTTTCTGTTCTATTTTTCTTTCCCTTACTCACTTTTGTTTATCAATTTTTATACAATGAGGGCATTGTATAATTTAAGTGTGGGGATAGGGTTCGTAAGAAAAATAATTTCTTTAATTAATCATTTAAGTTTCTATTGTTCTTAAATTTTATCATAAATTTAAAATTTTTAAGTTAATAACTAAGTATTTATTAGTTAGAATACTTTTGTTAAAAGTTTTGTTTTGTATTTAAAAGTTTAGACTTTAATGTGGATTAACTGTTTTGTATATATAATGTAAGCTACTTTAATAATAAGTGATATATAGTTATATGATATGATGTACTAATAGGCAATCTATATGAAGATTTCTGAATTTTAATAAAATAATTAATTAACTTGTTTATTATTTTATGATACATAATATGATGTATGACATAAAAAGTCTTAAATTTTAAATTTATTATACGATACTTTTATATATCTTTTAACTTATGTGAATACATTTGGGGGTATATATTGATGGTTTCCTCTGTTATACGAAAGTATAGACCTGGTTTCTATTAATATATACTTAAAAATTAAGCAAACGCAAGTCAAAAGTACTTGAAAAGTCTTAAAAATAAAAGATACCTAATGAGGTCGCCAAAATGGTTTGACCGAGTCTGGTTTTGCTTAAACCTGAATCAAGTTATGTCGCTCTGTTGCATGAAAATGCAGACCTGTCACCAATGTCATGATTCTTAAAAATGTATTTCATATATTTATTTGGAATATAAAAGGAAATTGTATAATTAAATTTAAGGGTATATCATATATGGAAATCATAAGTAATATACATACTAACAATAAAGGTGTATTCAGAAGTATAAATATAGATTGTTTTAAGTGGAAAAATATATTAGTAATCATTCATGAGCTATATATTACACAAATAATAATAATTTTTATTTATACATTATAGTTATCCATGTTAATTAAATTGTTTAAAGTTTTTAATTTATGAAACAGATTTTTAGTATTGGTATTCTGATTCTTAAATATTAGTTTGATGCTTATTTTTTAAATTTTATTCAGTATTCTACTTGAGGACAAGCAGAACTTAAGTGTGGGGATATTTGATAAGCATCAAATAGATAGTATATTTTATAGTAATTTATCCCTATATTTATATACATTTTAGTGTATTTATATTATTTTAGATACTCATTTTGTTAATATTTGCATAAATGTATTTTAATTAAAGATTGAAGAAAAAGGAGCAAAAACGAATCAGAAACTGAAAGAAATTGAAGAAAATGAAGAAATGAAGAAAAAGGAGCTTAAACCTTGAAGAAATGAAGACTAAAATGATAATAATGAAGAATTGGGCCGAGAAAGAGAGTTAAAGAAAAGAAAGAGTCCAAATTGAAGCCCGAGCCCGTAATTGGAATATTCTGGAAAATAGATCCAACCGGCGGTTGGAAAGCCCAACCGGCGGTTGAGTATTAGGGTTTTAAGGCGGTGGAAACACGTGGAGTTGGACCAGGAATCAAACAGTCCAACCGGCGGTTGGAATATCCAACCGACGGTTGGAAGGTCGGCCAGCAAAACTATAAATAGAGGCTTAATTCAGGTTTAAGGATATACGATTCAAGAATACTAAAACCGAAAGTTAGGGTTTTAGGTCGACTTTAGGTGCGATTTTGGAGGCTAAAGAGCTAGGGTTTGAAGGTTTTTAACCCTTGGAAAAGCTAATTCATCAATTGGTTCGATTTCTTTATCCTTGTAACTTTAATAACCTTATTGAGTTATTTATGATATTTTTTATTTGATTTGATTGTGAATTAGGTTTTCATTATAATTGTTTGAATGAATTTTTATTGGGTTTATTATTTGAATTATATGTCTATGTTGGAACTATATTATTGAATGTTTATTATACAAGAATTGTCTTTAATATGATATATTAATGAAAGTTCTTGACATAATTAGACTGATTTATACAAAACTAGGATGACCATAAACTGTTTTTATAAATTAAGTGATTGTGTTTATGTCTTGATCTTAACCTTATGCGATAGACTAAGAATATAGTTAATATATAGTAATACTGCGATTCAAGCCTAACCATAGAAATTGTATTAATAAATTGATGATAGATCTTATTAATTAGTAACACTTTGCGTAACCTTATGATTGTGTTGCTATGATGAGGATTTGACTTAACCCTAAGTGATCTTCTACTTTAGTAAATAACCAGTAATAATAGCCAACAAAGCAAATAGATATAAATACATATAATAAAGTTTAACAAATAATAGTTTGAATAATTATAATCTTTTATCCAATTGAGTATACTTAAGTTGTTCCTAAAACTTATCTATTAGAATCTGTATCAAAATATAAATATAAATATGTTCGTTCGGAACTAAAACGTCCCCCTTATCTTGTAGATTATTGTAAATTGGATCCTTTATTTATTTGTATTATAATTGTAAATATTTGTAATTAAAATAAATAGATAATTAGTTATAAATAAGAATCACGTTTCTTGTGTTCCTTGTGTTCGAATTTGGACTTACTTATTAAGCTATATTACATGAACGGGTCAATCTTGCCTGAATTGTGTGATAGTATTATTTAGAATTTCCTTAATTTAAACTTGTTATTATAATTGCCTATACTTAGCACACGTCAATAACCTTGGACTCTCACATCACTATCAACAGAACGTGCAAGATTAAAAGCCTGAGATAAAGTACTCGCTAATCTTACAGTGGTACGATAATACGGAGGTAAAGCATCCACAAACTGTTCAATTCTAGTTTTCTCATTAGGGACCCACTGCTGAACAAACCGCAGCTTCTCAGAAAACTGGGCTATCAACTCGTCAATCGTCATCTTATCAGTTAACTGTAAGTTCACAAACTCTCGTCTAATTCGAGCCATATCAAAGTCTGAACAATATTGATTACAAACTGATTGATGAAAATCAGGCCATCGAATAACTTCCTTTTGTTGTTGAGTCAAATGCCCGGTGACAAAATCCCACCAAACCATAGCTTCATCTTTAAGACATTGAACTGCAGACGGTACCTTAGATTCTTCTTCACAATGTGTTACATCAAATTTTCGTTCCATGTCTCTTAACCAATTTAATGTCACAGACGGATTGGTGCTTCCATGAAACTCAGGTGGTTTACTTGCCATAAACGTTTTGAAAGAACACACCTTACCCAACGGAGATGATAGAACAGTACCAAATGCAGGTATTTGTTGTTGAAAACGTTGCTGAGATGACACAGCTTCAGTTTTTCTTTTAAATTCTCTAAGATTAATCACCTCATCTTCTAATTCATGCATATAATCGTCTCTATTTGATTCTTCACCAACATGAATAGAAGTACCATCATGACCATGTTGTTCACCATGAATATACAAAGGAGGCGCATCGGTCCTTGAGGCATTGTTTGGGTTGGCGGTCGGTTGCTCGTTATCTGCCATATCTGTGTTCATCACAACAACTCAACAAATGTTAATCGTTAGCACCTATCTACTAAACGATTCACATACTATGCTTAATCCCATACCCAGGAATGTTTGACATAACACGCTCCAGAATTGGGATTGAACACTTTACAATGCTCAATTAGCCCAAAACTATGCTCTGATACCAACTTATAACACCCCTCATTAACTACAACAATATTATATTATTATCACGGAAGCGAGTTTATAAAAACATATTTTCTTATTATACGTTATAAAATGTACACAACTTTTCGCAACATTTATACAACATGTTTACAAAACGGGGTATTATGTAACACCCCCAAATTTAATGATTTGCGGAAGCTTGATTTGGGTGTTACTAATCAATAACAAAGCACAAAGATAAATAGCAAACGACTCTATATGCGCCGTTTTAACAAAATATACTGATAACTGAAATGTTTACAACATTTAAAGTTTTACATAGCTCGAGTTTAAATAAAATGAGATTTCAGTACATAAGTACTTGTACAAAATATACTAATGCAAGAAAATCTCAATCGTCTGTATGCTGACTCGAGCTAAATCCTGATAGCAGAATCATCCTACTGCTGGGTACCTGCGATATATGCTAAAAGGTCAGCTATAAAGCTGGTGAGCTCACAGGTTTGAAATCAAGTAATATCGTATGAACCGCAAGATTTAAATAATGAATTGCATCCAGCAATTAAATAATGAATTGCATCCAGCAATTAAATGATAATAATCGTGTATACAGCCATGAGCACATAGTTGAGCTTAACTCGAGGGCCGGGTCCCCTATAGAGAATTCCGGGCGAGGTGCCTCCACGAATGCCTAATCAACATTCGTCTTCCCAAATATTAGTACGTCCGTTTACCCGGTTAGTGCTTGCTAACCCGAACGAGGAGGGTCAATCCTATATGGTACCATATACTAATATTCACGCTACAATGTATTAACAACTATGCTGACGGAGGACTTTAAATGATTAGTTTCGAAAAACTCATGTAGTATCTGAAATGTTGGTACTTGCGTTCACATGTTAAAAGTTGAGCAGTATATCACACCCCTGAGTAAAACAGTAAAAAGAGGGGCTATGAGACTCACCTGAGTCTGAAAGCGTTTAAACAAACGTAAGTTGATTAGCCGAATATGAAGTCCAAAGACTTGTAACCTGAGGGTGTCCACGACACGCGATGGTTATAATCATGATTGGGTATCTAACAGATCACCCTGATAGTTGTTCGTTCAACTATAATGTCCAAATCTCCACTATTTGGTTGATAAGTTTAAGTATTTGAAAAGTGTACGACCCGTTGGTGACGGTTTGAAATAATAAACTTTAAGTATTATTATCAAATTATTGATGTTTTGCACTTACAAAAGTGTCCCAAAGTGTTTTACAAGTCGTATCGTATAAGGGTTCGAGGTTATAAAAGTTCGACACTTAGTGAAATTTTAGTTTGAAAACCTGCTGTTTTATGCGACACTTATATGCGTCACTTACATGTTCTATGCGTCACTTAGGGAGTGTCGGGTATTGGTGTCAGTATAAGAGTATGCGTCACTGAGATAGTGTCGTGTATCATCTTATGCGTCACTTCAGAAGTGACGGGTTCCGTAGCATTGCGGCACTCAAGCAGTGTCGTATAAAAGAATGTTTTTCTGAAATTTAGGCGTCACTTAAAGAGTGACGTGCAATATAGCGACACTAAAGAAGTGTCGTGTAAAATAGTATGGCGGCACTAAGGAAGTGTCGTTAAGTAGTGTCGGGTAACATATAGGGCGGCACTAGTCAAGTGTCGTTAAATAGTATATGCGTCACTATGGAAGTGACGGTATGAGGTTCGTGTGACGTCATCAGTAGTAACCGGACGTCATTTGTTTCTACTGAAAGTGACGAGCTTCTACGGATAATAGCGACACTTACGAAGTGTCGCATGGTTTCTGCTGATAGTTATATGTTTGCGTCACTACCGAAGTGACGGTGTATGTGCTATAGCGGCACTTAAGTAGTGTCGCTATATGGGCGACAGAGAGGCATAGCGACACTATAGTGTCGCTAGCACTGTTTTTGGCATTTTAGCGACACTAAGGACTGTTCGACGGATTTCGAGCAAAAATCGTGTTTTCGAGTTTCCGATCGGTTCAATATTTTTACCCAACCCTTCTAGGGACATTATAAGCATAAACAAACAACTAGAAGGTGGAAACACGAGAAATCAAGAGATGTCGAGATTTGTCGGAAACTTACAAAGTGTCGGATGAGAAATCCGAAAAGATAGGATGATAGATCGTGATGCGGTGGTCGTTTTCTTCCAAAGAGCCGATGAAATCCGAGTGGGTTTAGTATGTTTATTTTGCGATTTAGTGCGGTTTTTGGTGATGAAACTTGAGAGAAAAGTGAAGAGAGGAGAGAGAGGGAAAAAGAGAAAGTGAAAAGAAAGAGGTGGGGAATGGGAGGTTATCCTCCCATTTTTCGCCCCGCGTTCCCGCTCCGTGCGGTGTTCGTTTATTCCGTCGTTTAAACTTTAAATAATTATTTTAAATATTAAATGGTACGTTTTATAATACAATTTATTACACGATATTTTATTTAAATATTTTACAATTTAGTTTATCTTTGGGTTATAAAATGTAAGTTTGTTTATTTAGTTTGCGCGTTTTAACATTTTAACTTGTGTAATTTCTTATTGTACGATACGAATGAATACGAAATATTATAATAATAATATTTTTGACATAAAAGCGTTATTTAATAAAATTGGTCACCAACGTCCGTATTAAATTGAATCGAAATACATTCGATTTAAATTGCGTACGATTTAACCAAATCGCATTTTCGTATATATTCAACAATATATACAATTCGATACATTAATTAGCATAACAAGGAACTAATTACATGTATTAACATATGATTAGGCACTAATTACTAGTCCTAATTTGGCGGGTGTTACATTCTCCCCCTGTTAGAAGAATTTCGTCCCGAAATTTAGTTCGAAGTCGTGTTGGATGTGGAATCAGTGAAGAGTTGAGGATATTTGAGTCGCATTTGGTCTTCCCGTTCCCAGGTGAATTCCGGACCACGCCGCGAATTCCATCTGACCTTGACGATGGGAATACGACTTTGTTTCAGTTGTTTGACCTCACGGTCCATAATTTCAGCGGGTTCCTCAACGAAATGGAGTTTATCGTCAACACGAATTTCGTCTAGTGGGGTAATAAGTGTCTCATCAGACAGACACTTCTTCAAATTTGAAATATGAAAAGTAGGGTGCACGCTGCTGAGTTCAGATGGCAGCTGCAATCGATAAGCTACGGGACCAATCCGTTCGAGGATCTCAAAAGGCCCGATGTACCGGGGATTCAACTTCCCGCGTTTGCCAAAACGGATGACGCCTTTCCAAGGCGATACTTTCAAGAGTACTCGATCCCCAACTTGGAACTCGAGTGGTTTGCGTCTCACGTCAGCATAACTTTTCTGACGATCACGTGCGGCTTTGAGTCTGTTTTGGATTTCCACAATTTTCTCAGTGGTGGCGTGTATGAGTTCAGGACCAGTGAGTTGACTATCTCCCACCTCAGTCCAACAGATCGGTGATCGGCACTTACGACCGTACAGTGCCTCAAAAGGTGCAGCCTTAATGCTGGCGTGATAACTGTTATTGTACGAGAATTCGCACAACGGTAGATGTCTTTCCCAGTTTGTACCGAAATCAACTACGCAGGCGCGTAGCATATCTTCCAGGGTTTGAATGGTTCGTTCACTTTGGCCATCGGTTTGAGGATGGTACGCGGTACTCATATCGAGACGGGTACCCATAGCTTTTTGAAGTGATTGCCAAAAGTGAGAAGTGAAACGGGCATCTCTGTCGGAGATGATCGAGATTGGAACACCGTGATGAGAAACGATCTCTTTAATATAGATTTGTGCAAGGCGCTCCATTTTATCATTTTCTTTGGTTGCCAGGAAATGAGCAGATTTGGTGAGACGATCGACGATCACCCAAATGGTATCGCAACCGTTCGACGACTTGGGTAATTTAGTTATGAAATCCATGGCAATTTGTTCCCATTTCCATTCAGGGATTTCAGGTTGTTGGAGTAAACCAGGTGGTTTCTGATGTTCGGTTTTGACTTTCGAGCAAGTAAGGCACTTGCTGACATAAGTGGCGATTTCGGCTTTCATGTTTGGCCACCAATAAAATTCCTTGATGCCGTGATACATCTTATCGGATCCCGGATGGATAGAATATTTAGACTTGTGAGCCTCGTCCATCACCAAGTCTCGTAGGTTCCCGAAACTAGGCAACCAGATTCGATTTGAGAAATACCTAATCCCGTTAGGTCTGATTTCGAATTGTTTGTCAATACCCCGTAAGGCTTCATTTTTGATGTTTTCAGATTTCAGGGCTTCGATCTGAGCGGTATGAATTTGAATGGTAAGATCATTATGAATGGTCATACTGAGGGCTCGGACTCGAAGTGGTTTTGGTCGTTCCTTTCGACTGAGGGCATTGGCTACAACATTAGCCTTCCCTGGATGGTACTTGATCTCGTTATCATAATCGGTAAGCAACTCGACCCATCGACGTTGCCTCATATTGAGATCCTTCTGATCGAAGATATGTTGGAGACTTTTATGATCGGTAAAGATTGTGCACTTAGTGCCGTAGAGATAATGTCTCCAGATTTTGAGAGCAAAAACGACAGCTCCAAGTTCGAGATCATGAGTGGTGTAGTTCTTTTCGTGAATTTTCAGCTGTCGTGAGGCATAAGCAATGACCTTGTCTCGTTGCATCAGCACGCAACCGAGACCTTGGTGAGAAGCATCGCAGTATACCACGAAGTCATCGGTGCCTTCGGGTAGTGATAGAATTGGAGCACTGCAAAGCTTTTGTTTCAAGTGTTGGAACGCTGACTCTTGCTTATCGGTCTAATCGAACCTTTTGTCCTTCTGAGTCAGCACCGTGAGTGGTTGAGCTATTTTAGAGAAATTTTTGATAAATCGCCGATAATACCCAGCAAGTCCCAAGAATTGACGTACTTCAGTTGCAGAGGTGGGTGCTTGCCAGTCTTTGATAGCCTCGATTTTCGTTGGGTCAACGTGAATTCCCTGACTGTCGATCACGTGACCAAGAAATTGAACGGTTTGAATCCAGAACTCACACTTAGAGAATTTGGCGTAAAGCTCCTCGTGTCTAAGTAGTTCAAGGATGGTCTTAAGGTGTTGCGCATGTTCTTGCTTGTTGCGCGAGTAAATGAGTATGTCATCGATAAAGACAATGAAAAACTTGTCGAGGTAAGGTTTGCACACCCGGTTCATGAGATCCATGAATACAGCCGGTGCGTTGGTTAGACCAAAGGGCATCACTTGAAATTCGTAGTACCCGTAACGAGTTCTGAAAGCAGTTTTTGGAATATCGGCGTCGCGAACTCGTAACTGATGATAACCTGATTGCAGGTCGATTTTTGAGTAGAAACTTGAGCCCTGAAGTTGGTCAAATAAGTCATCAATGCGAGGAAGTGGATAACGGTTCTTGACGGTCAATTTGTTCAACTCTCGGTAGTCGATGCACATTCGGAATGAACCGTCCTTCTTTTTGACAAATAAGACCGGAGCTCCCCAAGGTGAAGAACTCGGTCTAATGAATCCTCGATCCAGAAGTTCCTGTAACTGAGAGGACAACTCCTGAAGTTCGGATGGGGCTAAACGGTACGGTGCGCGGGCCACCGGCGCGGCACCCGGCACGAGATCGATTGAGAACTCAACCTGTCTAGGCGGAGGTAGACCAGGTAGTTCTTCCGGAAAGACTTCGGGAAAATCTCTAACAATTGGCACATCCTCAAGTCGCTTCTCCTCCGACTTCTTCTCGGTGATGTGTGCGAGTATTGCAGGGTAACCCTTTCTCAGAAATTTTCGGGTTTTTAAGCAGGAGATTATATTGAGTCCCGTCCCACCGGTCTCCCCCTGTATGATCAAGGTTCCACCAACGGCGAGTGGGATACGGACGATTTTGTCGTGACAAACGATTTCAGCTCGATGCTTGGACAACCAGTCCATTCCAATGATGACGTCGAAACTCCCAATTTCAATGGGTACAAGGTCGATCGAAAAGGTTTCGTCAGCTAGGTTTAAAGTGCAATTAGGTATCACACTAGTGGTTTCTACAAGTTTTCCATTTGCTAGCTCTACAGTGTACTTAACATCTAAGGCAACAGGAGTGATGTCAAGTAATGGGCAAAAATCATCGGAGATAAAGCTTCTATCAGCACCAGTATCAAATAGAACAGAAGCATTTAAGTTGTTGAGGAGGAACATACCCGAGACCACATTCGGGTCTTGGCGGGCGTCCCCAGATTTGATGACGAAAGCTCTGCTGCGGGTGTTGTTGTTGTTGTTGCTGTTGCGGTTGTTGTTGTTGTTGTTGTTATTCTTCAGCTTTGGGCATGTGTCCCTGAAATGCCCGGGTTTCCCACACTCAAAGCATACTTTGGGTGGTCTGGTGTTGTTGTTGGAATTGTTGTTGGCAGTAGAGTGGCAATCTTTGGTGAGGTGGCCGTACCTCTTGCAATTGTTGCAAAAGGGACCACAGGAACCTTCGTGGTGGCGACTGCACTTGGGACAATAGGGTTTGCTTCCAGTGTAGCCCCGGGTGATGTCTGTGGTGGTGTTGTAGACTTTGATGGTGTCGGGTTTCTTGTTTTGTTGGTTTGAGTGGTTGTTGTGGTAGTCAGACCACTTTCGTTTGTTGTTGTGAGAGGATGAAGTGGGTGGTTCAGAATCTTGGCTCATGGACATCAATTCTTGGGCCAATAGGATCGCACCGTCAATGGTGGTTGGTTTTGAAGAGATGACGTGTCCCCGAACAGGATCAGGGAGACCAAGGATGTACTTCCTGATTTTATCAGGTTCAGTGCTCACCATAGCTGGGCGGAGGGCAGCTAGTTGTTGAAACCTGGTGGTATAACCATCGATATCACCACCCTGAACCTTTAAGTTCCAGAACTCCTCATCCAGCTTTTGGAGTTTGGCGACCGAGCAGTATTTGGCAGTGAGTTTTGCTTTCAAGTCCTCCCAAGAGAGTTGGTAGGCAATGTCAGCACCCACTGATTGGGTATATGAATTCCACCAAGAGTGGGCATCATCTTCAAGAGAGCAGGTGGCAAAATTAACTTTGTCGTTCTCCGCGCATTTGCTGACACGGAAAACAGTTTCCATCTTTTCGAACCATCTGATCAGTCCGATGGCTCCTTCAGAACCCTTGAAGCTCGAGGGTTTGCAGCTTTGAAAGTCCTTGTAAGAACAAGGTTTAGCAGTAGGGGTTTCAGCGGCATCGCTGTTTCGGGTGGAATTTTGTGGAGTATTCCGAGCCAAGGCTTCAGTAACAGCCTGGGTTATAAGTGACGTAATCTGGGCATCAGTGTAAGGTATTGTCTTTGGCGGCATGATTCTTCAATAAAAGAAATGAAGATACATGAGATTTTGTAAGAAAGTTGTATTTATTTCAGATGTACATGTATAAAGGTGGTAATACATAACATCAATATGAAAAAGAATTATGGCAATTAATATGAGTCGAAACAGCAAGGAATATTTGATAGATGATACGAGTTCAAAGGTTACATCCTACAGATGTATTACAAAAGATGTCGGGAATTGTTACATCCGACCGAATTATAGAGTAGTGCGTAGATAGTTACTAGATTACAGGATAGATTACAAGGCAAAGACTACACTAGTCTTAACGTAGATTAATTTGTTCCATCATCGTGACAAGGCGGTCCACAGTGTTAGCAAGTCTGCTAGCTTGACGGGCGTTATCTTCTGCTAGTGCCAGTCGTTGTGTTAGTCCACGGGCATACTCTTCTGCTTCATGTGAACGCTGTTCACATTCTTCCATCCTTTGACGCAGGAGGGCATTTTCCATGCTTATCGCTATTATTTGGTTGCGAAGGACATCCATGTTGTTGTTTGTGGTTTCAAGGTCGTCGGAGACTTGTTCGATGCGTTCAAGTGATGTAAGTCTCCAGTTTTCGTTGGTTTCTTGCAACACGACATCCATGGTGCGAAGTCGTTGCTCGTGTTGGTTCACCCTAGCGGCTAAGGTCGGCAAGGTGAAGTGAGTGGGGTACGGGCCAGCTCGAGGCAACCTGTTGTTCCTCCTTGCTACCCTTGGGTTCTGCGACCCGGATTGAGAACGAGATGAATTTGATGGTGTGTTTGCCGTTTCTGAGACAAAGCGTTAGTAAGATTGAGGCCTATATTCATATAGCTCCTATATAATATAGCCTATTGAGTGTCTAGCATAAACATGTTTAAGTCTCGGTTCTCTCTAGGTCAGAGTCTTCTATTGTACCCTGTTCAGCCATAACTACTTTCAGGTCTTACATCATCCTTGCTTAATTGTACATAGTTGATCAGGCTATGTTAAATTAAACTCGTATGATGTAATCGCTGAACCAGTTATACCTAATAAGGAATACTGCCTAATGGTCATAGTCTAGGCTCACTAAATGCAACCTAGTTCACTATAACCTTAGGCTCTGATACCAATCTGTAACACCCCCAAATTTAATGATTTGCGGAAGCTTGATTTGGGTGTTACTAATCAATAACAAAGCACAAAGATAAATAGCAAACGACTCTATATGCTTCGTTTTAACAAAATATACTGATAACTGAAATGTTTACAACATTTAAAGTTTTACATAGCTCGAATTTAAATAAAATGAGATTTCAGTACATAAGTACTTGTACAAAATATACTAATGCAAGAAAATCTCAATCGTCTGTATGCTGACTCGAGCTAAATCCTGATAGCAGAATCATCCTACTGCTGGGTACCTGTGATATATGCTAAAAGGTCAGCTATAAAGCTGGTGAGCTCACAGGTTTGAAATCAAGTAATATCGTATGAACCGCAAGATTTAAATAATGAATTGCATCCAGCAATTAAATAATGAATTGCATCCAGCAATTAAATGATAATAATCGTGTATACAGCCATGAGCACATAGTTGAGCTTAACTCGAGGGCCGGGTCCCCTATAGAGAATTCCGGGCGAGGTGCCTCCACGAATGCCTAATCAACATTCGTCTTCCCAAATATTAGTACGTCCGTTTACCCGGTTAGTGCTTGCTAACCCGAACGAGGAGGGTCAATCCTATATGGTACCATATACTAATATTCACGCTACAATGTATTAACAACTATGCTGACGGAGGACTTTAAATGATTAGTTTCGAAAAACTCATGTAGTATCTGAAATGTTGGCACTTGCGTTCACATGTTAAAAGTTGAGCAGTATATCACACCCCTGAGTAAAACAGTAAAAAGAGGGGCTATGAGACTCACCTGAGTCTGAAAGCGTTTAAACAAACGTAAGTTGATTAGCCGAATATGAAGTCCAAAGACTTGTAACCTGAGGGTGTCCACGACACGCGATGGTTATAATCATGATTGGGTATCTAACAGATCACCCTGATAGTTGTTCGTTCAACTATAATGTCCAAATCTCCACTATTTGGTTGATAAGTTTAAGTATTTGAAAAGTGTACGACCCGTTGGTGACGGTTTGAAATAATAAACTTTAAGTATTATTATCAAATTATTAATGTTTTGCACTTACAAAAGTGTCCCAAAGTGTTTTACAAGTCGTATCGTATAAGGGTTCGAGGTTATAAAAGTTCGACACTTAGTGAAATTTTAGTTTGAAAACCTGCTGTTTTATGCGACACTTATATGCGTCACTTACATGTTCTATGCGTCACTTAGGGAGTGTCGGGTATTGGTGTCAGTATAAGAGTATGCGTCACTGAGATAGTGTCGTGTATCATCTTATGCGTCACTTCAGAAGTGACGGGTTCCGTAGCATTGCGGCACTCAAGCAGTGTCGTATAAAAGAATGTTTTTCTGAAATTTAGGCGTCACTTAAAGAGTGACGTGCAATATAGCGACACTAAAGAAGTGTCGTGTAAAATAGTATGGCGGCACTAAGGAAGTGTCGTTAAGTAGTGTCGGGTAACATATAGGGCGGCACTAGTCAAGTGTCGTTAAATAGTATATGCGTCACTATGGAAGTGACGGTATGAGGTTCGTGTGACGTCATCAGTAGTAACCGGACGTCATTTGTTTCTACTGAAAGTGACGAGCTTCTACGGATAATAGCGACACTTACGAAGTGTCGCATGGTTTCTGCTGATAGTTATATGTTTGCGTCACTACCGAAGTGACGGTGTATGTGCTATAGCGGCACTTAAGTAGTGTCGCTATATGGGCGACAGAGAGGCATAGCGACACTATAGTGTCGCTAGCACTGTTTTTGGCATTTTAGCGACACTAAGGACTGTTCGACGGATTTCGAGCAAAAATCGTGTTTTCGAGTTTCCGATCGGTTCAATATTTTTACCCAACCCTTCTAGGGACATTATAAGCATAAACAAACAACTAGAAGGTGGAAACACGAGAAATCAAGAGATGTCAAGATTTGTCGGAAACTTACAAAGTGTCGGATGAGAAATCCGAAAAGATAGGATGATAGATCGTGATGCGGTGGTCGTTTTCTTCCAAAGAGCCGATGAAATCCGAGTGGGTTTAGTATGTTTATTTTGCGATTTAGTGCGGTTTTTGGTGATGAAACTTGAGAGAAAAGTGAAGAGAGGAGAGAGAGGGAAAAAGAGAAAGTGAAAAGAAAGAGGTGGGGAATGGGAGGTTATCCTCCCATTTTTCGCCCCGCGTTCCCGCTCCGTGCGGTGTTCGTTTATTCCGTCGTTTAAACTTTAAATAATTATTTTAAATATTAAATGGTACGTTTTATAATACAATTTATTACACGATATTTTATTTAAATATTTTACAATTTAGTTTATCTTTGGGTTATAAAATGTAAGTTTGTTTATTTAGTTTGCGCGTTTTAACATTTTAACTTGTGTAATTTCTTATTGTACGATACGAATGAATACGAAATATTATAATAATAATATTTTTGACATAAAAGCGTTATTTAATAAAATTGGTCACCAACGTCCGTATTAAATTGAATCGAAATACATTCGATTTAAATTGCGTACGATTTAACCAAATCGCATTTTCGTATATATTCAACAATATATACAATTCGATACATTAATTAGCCTAACAAGGAACTAATTACATGTATTAACATATGATTATGCACTAATTACTAGTCCTAATTTGGCGGGTGTTACATATTATATAATAAAAAACATAGTTTATAACAAACTATATCAGAGTAGCACGGTCAGTCAAAACATTCCCTGCTCCACGAGCATCACCTTCCTGCTACCCACATCCCAAAATAAACCTGCATAAAGTAATAATGAGGGATTAGCACGAAGCTAAGTGAATAAATTCATCACACACCAATTAACTTAGCTTAACTACTTGTTTACACCAAACAACCGTAAACACACATGTCAACTAATCAACAATTTAATGATGAGGATCGGTGGTTCTGGAGAATACCAAAATACCCGGGTGGCTCCCCAAGAACACTTATCCAAACATATCTGTATGGCCATAATGGACGAGACCGATAACTAGTGGTTATTATATTCAAACACAGGTTCTATACACACAACAGATGAAGCAAGACCTTGTGTAATTCACATAATAATCAACTAGCCCAACCAACCAATTCAACCTGTTGAACTCATTAACAACTGATGCCCGAAGGCCAAACAGCACGTAGATTCAAAATCAACAGTATCAATTAAATAATTCAACAATTATATCTACGTTCACTTGTTGCAACCAAACAGTTACAACTAAATCAAAAGGTGAGTTCTAAATCCACTCACCGATACCTCAGTAGTCACCACACTCAGCTTCTAAGTCACTGAGTCTTTGGGGTATCTGAAACATCACAACAAGGTAATGAGTTAGTTACTTGCCTCATGACATACATATATTTATTAAAACATATATATGTATATAAAAGTGCCACGAAAACATCAATAAAGTGCCACTAAAGGAATATCATATATAATACTCATTTGACTTTAAACTCTTCTACTAAGTCTCAAAACTCATTAGAATTATCCACATTATAACATATATTTTCAATTGAAAAGTGCCACTAAAGTGCCACCTAAATGCCACTAAAGGAACGTGACAAAAGAAGTGCCACTAAAAACACCACCTTCTAAACACTTATGCATTTTCAAAATTTGCAAAACCCTTCAAACTTATTCATGCAAACGCGATCCGGACTAGGGGGCTGGATCGCGTTCACCTTTAGAAAACATTATGTAACCAAATAACACTTGGCAACGCGATCCGGAAACAAGGGCTTGGGATCGCGTTCCCAAGAACAAAATACGTGTGAGTCAGGTTTTAACTAACAAACGCGATCCTGGCTAGGGTTTCGGGATCGCGTTTGAGCTTATTACAGCTCAAGATCAGACCTGCAAATGATCAGCTCGAACCCCAATTTCAAATCATCATCAAAATGACATCAATTGCGAATTTTCAAGGTATCAAACACCCAAATATGATTATATTCATACACTAAAACATCTTTCAAGTTTCCAATTCACCTATACATCATAATTCACAATTTCATGTAAAACCCATTTACTTATGTAAAAGAACACTTACAATTTCAATCCAAAGCAAGGATTCAACTGATGATGATGATGATGATGATGATGGTAATGAAGTAATCACAGCTTTTGTACACTCAATATGATTACAATTTATAAGTTTAAGATCAAGTGTTTGATGCTTATGAAAAGAAGAAGAAAATGAGTTAACAATGAAACTGAGATTGAGAAATGTTTACAAAAGGAGGTCGGCTCTCCTATTAAACCGACTCCCTTCTTTGGGTATTTTATACCCGTCTTAAATCTATTGTCTGGAACCTAAATACCAATTGCGTGAAACTTACTTTATTGTACCGTCAGGTAGAGTAAATTAAAACAAACAATAATTTACTATTCACAATAAGTCCTAAGACTTATTCATCTAAGTTTCGCAATTAAACAATTAATATCAAGTAATTCCCAAAACCATTAAATAATAAATTTAAAATAGGAAATTACCAGACCACTGGAGAGGATGTTACAAATCTCCCCTCCTTAAAGTGATTTCGTCCCCGAAATCTCACCATGATCAAACAATCCAGGATATCTGGATTTCATAGACTCCTCGGTCTCCCAGGTTAAATTGGAACCTAAACTGTGTCTCCACTTTACTAAGACCATAGGTATTTGTTTCTTTCTAAGTTTGGTAACTTTTCTGTCGAGAAGTTCAACTGGCTCTTCAACTAACTTATGATTCTGATCAACCTTTAAATCTTGTAACGGAAGTATCTGAGACTGATCCTCCACATTACACTTTCTCAAGTAACAAACATTGAACGTGTCATGAATACCAGCAAGCTCTGAAGGAAGATCCAATGTAACGGACTGATCACTAACAACTTTGCGAATTTTAAATGGACCAATATATCTAGGCGCTAGTTTCCCTCGTTTTCCAAACCGGATAACACCCTTCCACGGAGAAACTTTAAGATAAACAAGTTCACCCTCGGAAAATGATACTGGTCGTCTACGTGGATCTGCATATTGCTTTTGTCTGTCACGTGCAGCTTTCAACTTTTCTCTTGCAACCGCAACTTTATCATCGGTTATTTGAACGATATCGGGTCCAGCAAACTGTTTCTCACCAGCCTCTAACCAACACGTAGGCGTTCTACAACGACGCCCATACAACATCTCATAAGGTGGCATACCAATGCTGGAATGATAAGAATTATTATATGCAAATTCAACCAATGGTAGGTGAGAATCCCAAGAACCTCTATATTCCAAAACACAAGCCCGCAACATATCCTCAAGTGTCTGAATCGTACGTTCTGACTGACCATCGGTCTGAGGATGATATGTTGTACTGAGGTTAACTCTGGTACCCAACTCTTGCTGCAAACTTTGCCAAAAATGAGAAATGAACCGAGAATCTCTATCCGATACAATAACGGAATACCATGTCGGGAAACAATCTCATTAACATACAACTGTGCAAGCTTACTAAGAGACGCAGTTTCACTAGTAGCTAGAAAATGTGCACTTTTAGTTAACCGGTCAACAATAACCCAAATCATATCGTTTCCTTGAAATGTACATGGAAGTTTAGTCACAAAATCCATAGTTAAATGTTCCCACTTCCATTCTGGAATCTCCAACTGTTTCAATGATCCATACAGCTTCTGGTGTTCAGCTTTAACCTGAGCACAAATGTGACAAGTACCAACAAACTGTGCTATATCAGTTTTCATCGTGGGCCACCAATACAAAGATTTTAAGTCATTATACATTCGAGTACTGCCGGGATGAACAGATAATCTAGACTTATGGGCTTCAGTCAAAATCATATCCCGAATACCACCAATAAGAGGAATCCACACGCGAGACTGAAAAGTCTTCAATCCTCTAGAATCGTCAATCAACAAATCTTTCCTTTTCAACATGATTTATGACTTAAGATTATGATCTAATAAAGCTTCCAGCTGTGCATCTTTAATTTTATCCACTAAGTCAGAAGAAACATAAACTTTCAAATAATAAATTCGGTCAGAGGTACCTTTTCGGCTTAACGCATCAGCAACCACGTTCGCCTTTCCTGGATGGTAACGAATTTCACAATCATAATCTTTGATTAGCTCTAACCATCATCTCTGACGCATATTCAACTCTTTCTGAGAAAACATGTACTGAAGACTCTTGTGATCTGTACAGATAATACACCTTGTACCATAAAGATAATGTCTCCAGATTTTCAATGCAAACACAACAGCTGCCAACTCTAAGTCATGAGTAGGGTAATTTCTTTCATGCTGTTTCAACTGCCGAGAAGCATACGCGATAACTCCGTCTCTTTGCATAAAAACACCACCCAACCCAGCATAAGATGCATCACAATAAACAACAAAATCTTCAGACCCATCTAGTAATTCCAACACAGGTGCCTGACACAATAGCTGTTTTAAGGTTAGAAAAGCTAACTCTTGCTGTTCAGTCTATACAAATTTCTCATCCTTACGGGTCAATTTAGTCAACGGACCGGCAATTTTAGAAAAGTCCTTAATGAACTTTCGATAATAACCCGCCAAACCCAGAAAACTCTTTATCTATGAAGCAGTCTATGGAGCTTTCCAATTCATCACAGCTTCAATTTTAGAAGGATCAACTTTGACACCATCATTACAGATAATATGACCCAGAAATTGCACCTCCCGAATCCATAATTCACATTTAGAAAACTTGGCATATAAGTGTTCTCTTTTCAAGGTTTCTAACACTAACCTCAAATGCATTTCATGTTCTGATTTGGATTTCGAATACACCAAAATATCATCAATAAACACAATTACAAATTTGTCGAGAAAAGGTCTACATACACGGTTCATCAAATCCATAAAAAGTGCTGGAGCATTTGTTAAACCGAACGGCATAACCAGGAATTCAAAATGACCATACTTGGTATGGAAAGCAGTTTTAGGAACATCCTGTTCACGAACGCGAACTTGGTGATAACCCGACCTCAAATCAATTTTAGAATAAAACGAAGATCCCTGCAACTGATCAAACAAATCATCTATTCGAGGTAGAGGATATTTATTCTTTACCATTCGTTTATTCAATTCCTGATAGTCAATACACATCCTTCTTTTTCACAAACAAAATCGGTGCACCCCAAGGAGAAGAACTAGGTCTAATGAACCCTTTGTCCAACAACTCCTGTATCTGATTCATCATTTCACGTATTTCAGAATGAGCTAATCTATAGGGAGCTTTGGCTACAGGCGACGAGCCAAGAACAAGATCAATCTGATATTCAACTTCCCTAACCGGTGGTAAACCAGGTAATTCATCGGGAAATACTTCCGGATATTCAGAAACTATCCGGACGTCGGAAATAGATTTCTTTTCTAATTTGGCGTCAATCACATAGGCTAGGTAAGACTCACAACCTTTAGACAATGACTTCCTAGCTTTCATCATAGAAATCAAAGGTTTACACCCACTATCCTGTTCTCCTCGAGCCACAACGTATGACTCTTCAGAAATTGGGATCCTAATCAATTTATGGTGGCAATCTATACTTGCTTTACACTGACTTAACCAATCCATGCCAATAATCACATCAAAGCTAGGAATTGGCATCAACAGAAATGAAATTGAGAAAGTCTGGCCATCTATCACAATACTAGCTCCAGTCACCGATGTGGTAACAGGAACTAACTTGCCACTAACAATTTCTACTTCAACAGGTCTAGTGATCAAAGTAGGGTTCAATTTCAACTTATCACAAAAACACACAGAGATAAAAGAACAGTTTGCTCCAGAATCAAACAAAACACACGCTGGTACAGAGTTTATAAGAAAAGTACCAGTGACAACATCCTCTGTGTGAACAGCCTCATCGACTGTCATCTGAAATGCTCTACTTGCAGCTGACGGCGGATTTTTCCGCTTTTGTCAAGAAGATGATGAACTCCCGACCGAGACCGAACCCTGTTTCCCCGCCTCAGGACACTGACCAACCCGATGTCCTTCCTTCTTACACGTCCAACACACAAAATTCGGATACTCACAATTCTTGATTTCATGCCCAAGTTCACCACATTTTAGTCATTTATTCGTCTGAGGAGTACACTGACCAGAATGTCGTGACTTACATGAATTACACCAGTTGGAACCTCCAGATGAGCCACTTTTACTACCAGATCTTTGACCATGTCGGTTACTTTGCCATCTTTGTTTTCCTTTTCCCGAGGATTCACTTCTGGATTTCTGATCAGACTTATCTTTAGCTTGATAACCTTGGACTCTCACATCACTATCAACAGAACGTGCAAGATTAAAAGTCTGAGATAAAGTACTCGCTAATCTTACAGTGGTACGATAATTCGGAGGTAAAGCATCCACAAACTGTTCAATTCTAGTTTTCTCATTAGGGACCCACTACTGAACAAACCGCAGCTTCTCAGAAAACTGGGCTATCAACTCGTCAATCGTCATCTTATCAGTTAACTGTAAGTTCACAAACTCTCATCTAATTCGAGCCATATCAAAGTCTGAACAATACTGATTACAAACTGCTTGATGAAAATCAGGCCATCGAATAACTTCCTTTTGTTGTTGAGTCAAATGCCCGGTGACAGAATCCCACCAAACCATAGCTTCATCTTTAAGACATTGAACTGCATACGGTACCTTAGATTCTTCTTCACAATGTGTTACATCAAATTTTCGTTCCATGTCTCTTAACCAATTTAATGTCACAGACGGATTGGTGCTTCCATGAAACTCAGGTGGTTTACTTGCCATAAACGTTTTGAAAGAACACACCTTACCCAATGGAGATGATAGAACAGTACCAAATGCAGGTATTTGTTGTTGAAAACGTTGCTTAGATGACACAGCTTCAGTTTGTCTTTTAAATTCTCTAAGATTAATCACCTCATCTTCTAATTCATGCATATAATCGTCTCTATTTGATTCTTCACCAACATGAACAGAAGTACCATCATGACCATGTTGTTCACCATGAATATGCAAAGGAGGCGCATCGGTCCTTGAGGCATTGTTTGGGTTGGCGGTCGGTTGCTCGTTATCTGCCATATCTGTGTTCATCACAACAACTCAACAAATGTTAATCGTTAGCACCTATCTACTAAACGATTCACATACTATGCTTAATCCCATACCCATGAATGTTTGACATAACATGCTCCAGAATTGGGATTGAACACTTTACAATGCTCAATTAGCCCAAAACTATGCTCTGATACCAACTTATAACACCCCTCATCAACTACAACAATATTATATTATTATCACGGAAGCGAGTTTATAAAAACATATTTTCTTATTATACATTATAAAATGTACACAACTTTTCGCAACATTTATACAACATGTTTACAAAACGGGGTATTATATAATACAAAACATAGTTTATAACAAACTATATTAGAGTAGCACGGTCAGTCAAAACATTCCGAAGTTGTAAGTTACTGATTCAACTATTCCACAAAAATAACCACATTTAAGTTTTCAGAAAATGACCAAAATCTTGACAAACATTGCCACTACAAATTTATATAAAAAAGGGTAGAAATTATTTGGATATGTTAGCTGTCAACACTATCAGAACCCATTTGGAACCCGTTAACCCATTAAGACCTCGATTGCAGTGTTTTGATTGGCTTGCCTTAGAACAACATCAACACATACATCTCAATGGTGAAGATAGACATGGCTACTTTAAAAAGAAAAGTAAACTATGTTGCCCTTTCATGCGATAACACCGTATGCATATAAAACAGATGTGACACGTTAACTCGATATAAATGACACAAACCTTCCATAATTAAGCTCCAGCTTCGAGTCAACAATAAGATCATATCCATGAAACGTAATTGATAGATCTGCATTCATTAGTTTGGAGGTCAGACTCATAATATTGATTTAAGTTACCAATCATAATGGTAATAATTTCAACCGCACATCCAAACATCTCTTAAAGTAGCTTTACTTTTAAGTGCTAAATGCCTGCAACATCTAAAAGTAAGATGGTGAGAATCCAACAATGCTTATATATGTTTGAGATTGATAGACCTTAGAAACTAATCACATGACCCGCACCTTCTCCTAAAGGTTTGCCAATTTTAAACCTTCTGATTATGATCTGGAAGATCACTTGTACATTTTTCATATATGGCCACATGAATTAAACATGAAGAGACATACATAAGCAAGCGTAGAGAAACAAATTTTCAAACAACATATTACTGCCAAATTGCAATTCCCTAAAACTGATGTAATCAGCAAATTGCAAAATAAATTAACCAACATGTGTACAACTAAAGTGGAAATTGGTGTTCAAAACATAACAGCGCCAAACCAGATTAATGTGATTCTCAAGTTAAACTTGTTATTTGTGAGGCGTTTCGTCAAATAGCTGGTATGCAAGAATTTAAGATTGAGTCTGATCCTCATATGCAATCAAAATGGCAAGGAGTGATAACAATTGATACAAATATGAAAATTAAGGACAGAAACACGAAACTTTAAACTTAATCTAGATTCCAATATGCAACTCATCAATGAAAATACTTTGAGGAACACTAAAAAGAAGTACAAATCCAATTAAGTGATTGAACCTGAAGATAGGTATGAACAGTTGAAATCAAACAAACTAAGCGTACCTTCTTTTCATCTTCATTGATTTTGTCTAGCGATGACAACTGATTATGCAAAAAACAAACACAAATCAGAACCCTTATTGAAGAATGAAAGCAAGATAGCGTTGATAGAAAGGAAGGCTGTTGGGTCAGATTGTTTGCTGATGAGAAATTGGAAATTGATCTAAGTATAGTTAACACTACTGGAACTATTTGTTAGTACTGCTAGTTTTGGTTTGCACCGTTGGTCGAAGTTTATGCTGCTGCAGCTGTTACAACCGGTGGACTATTCTCAGTTTGCACCGCCAAGTCATCTGAAGTTAATACCGCTAGTCTAGTTTATATAGTTTCCACCGCTGGTACTGATAGCAGTGGAAACAATGCCTAATGGATCCGTCAGACTTGCACATGCAGTGAACAGTAATTACAGACCATGCTTAGCAGAAATACAGATACAGAGTTAGATTAGTTTCCAAACTTTAATGAGGATAACTTGTAAAAGAAAACTCTAATAATGAAATAGAGTTTTCTTATTTTCAAAGCATGGCATGCATTTTAGTAGGTGTACTTTGTTTTGACTATATGTATGGCTTATCATCGTCATTGTAAAAAATAGCTTCAAGGTTTTCTCTTTGTAAAAACCCTGATATAAGTATAAGTGTATCCGTATTATTACCATCAATAATAATATTGAAGCTTTCGTTGTTAAATTGTTTCTTGTTGTTCATACAATTAAAATCTTCCTTGTTAACAAGTGTTATTCTGCAAACTTCTTGTTAATACTTCAAAGCTTTTAGTTGGTTAAACCTTGACATTGTTCAAGTCTGGGATCAACAAGTGGTATCAGAGCAGTTGTTAGCTTTGAATACAGGAAGTGTTTGAAGAAGTTAAGCTTTAGAGTTTAGGCTACACTTGAGGTTGATTTTAGAAAGTGATTTAAAAATGTCTGCAGAAACTTCAGATGGGATTCAAGCAACAAAGATCCCAATACTCAAACCTGATGAGTATGAGATGTGGAGAAACAGAGTTAGGCAATACATGTTACTTACAGATTATCAAATGTGGGATATTGTTGAAAATGGTCCAAAGTACAAAACTGATGCAAACGGTGTTAGACTACCAAGATCAGCACCAACCTATGATATTGAACGAAAGGAGAGGGCAACAGAGATGAAAACTCTCAGTACTCTCTTGATAGCCATTCCAAATGAATATCAAAGTAATTTTGATCAGTGTGCAGATGCAAAGGTTCTAATGGAGGCACTGGACAAAAGATTTGGTGGAAATGCTAGCACCAAAAAGAACAAAAGATCACTGCTCAAGCAACAGTTTGAAAACTTTGGAGCTACAAAGTTTGAAACTTTAACTCAAGTCTTCGACAGATTCTCAAAGTTAGTAGGTGATCTGGAAAATCACAAGGTCAACATAGATAAGGATGATCTTAATAGAAAATTCTTAAGATCATTGGGAGATGAATGGACAATGTATACAGTTGGGTTAAGACAGAAAAGTGGTTTAGATGATAAGGAGTTAAGTGACTTGTATAATGATCTCAGATCATTCGAATCAGAAGTGGAAAGCAAAAAGCAAGCAGATGGTTACTCTCAAAGTGCACAAAATGCAGCATTCATATCTACAGGTAAAAGACAAACTGAGTCAAAGTCTTATGGTGGAACATCAGTTGGATATGGATCTGGATCTGGTTCACTACCACAGGACAGATCTTATGATCAAGTTATGGAAGCTTTCTTTGCAGCTCATGTAAACTCATCACTTATTCATGAAGAATTGGAGCAAGTCAATCCTAATGATCTTGAAGACATGGATCTGAAATGGCAGATGGCTATGATTTCCATGAGGGTAAAGAGATACTTACAAAGGACATGAAAGAGTAATTTTGCTTTGAGAAGAGAAGACAATGCTGGGTTTGATAAGAGTAAGGTGGAATGTTACAATTGTCACAAGATGGGTCATTTTGCTAGAGAATGCAGATCTCCAAAGCAAGAAGGAAATGATCAAAGATCAGGTCAAAGAACTGGTGGGTACAATGGAAATCAAAGAAGAAACATTCAAATTCAAGATACTTCCACAAATGCTCTAGTATCTTTGGATGGACTAGGAGTGGATTGGAGTGATCAAGATCAAGTTGAAGAAATGCAAAATCTTGCACTAATGGCTCAAACAGAAGCTGAAGATTCAGATGAGGTTCCATATGAGGTACAAGCTAAATTATGTTCTAATGTATGCAAGAAAACTGTCAAACATTATAGAGATCATAATGCTAAAATCTGCAATGAGCTAAAAGAATGGGACATAAAAAATAGACACTATGTTGCTTCAATTGAAGATCTAGAAAACAGAATTAAAGCATATCAACAAAATGAGACTCAATTTGTTTATGATATTGAGTATGTCAAATATGAAAGAGATGTTTTAAAAGATAAACTTGAAGATCTTCAAAAATTATTAGCTCAGGTCTCTAGTGAAAAAGAAAGCATGAAATTGACAGTATGGGATCTTGAAAATGCATCAAAGAGTGTTCAAAACATAATTGACTCACAGATTCATAATAAAATTAAAACTGGATTAGGATACAGATTAAATAATGTACCCCCACCTTATAATCACAACTACTTTCCTCCTAAAACTGATTTAGACATAAATAAGCTTAAGGAGTGTATGGTAGAAGAAGTTAAAAAGGTAGATCCAGTTAAAATTTTAGAAGAAAATGTGTTTGTTGAAAATGTAGAGATAACTTATTGGAACTCTGATGATGAAAATGAATCAAAACCTGAGTGCAGTAAGACTGAAACATCATGCGAAAAGGAAATGAAATCTCTCATTGGATTAGTTTCTGATCTGAAGAAAGAAAAAATTGTAGAAGGAAAGAAAATGTTTCAGGAAAGAGCAAAGCTTAATTTGGAAAAGATGAACAACTCAGATAACAAACTCAAAACAGGTCTAGGTTTAGTTAACAATAAGGGCAAGTCAATGTGTGAATATGTTAACAAACCTGTGTCAAAAAATCTTGAGTCTGTTAAGTGTTCAAAATGTATGTGCAAAACAAACAGCTCATCATCCTTGTTAAAACCAAAAACTTATTTCAGAGGAAATCAAAGAAACTGGAATCAAATGGTCACACAAAAATTGGGATCAAGTTTTCAAAGGATTGATGAGAAGGCCTGTTACATATGCGGACGAACCAATCATCTTCAACATGATTGCTTTCATAATCCAAGATTTCAAAGGATTACGAAACCTTCTTGGACATCTGTTGATAGAATTAATCATCAAAATTTTAAATCAAAAATTAATTCTATTAACATGGTTAAGAAGAGCAAGGCTTCTATAGTTAACACTGTTGCTTCAAAACAAAAAGCAGTGTTAACTAGACATAGAGCCAACAGTGGAAATCAAAAGACATTTGCAGCAACAAAACTTAAAACCGCCAAGCATATTAAGTGTAACACCCTCAAATTTCAGGTTGCGGAAGCGGTCGGGTCGGGTGTTACCAAATCAAATATCACAGCATAAGATACATAGCAAACGACCTCTAAATGAGACATTAGAAAATAGTTATTACATTTCCAAAATAAAACTGTATACAAGTTGCGAGTTCGCAAAATAATTTCAATACATAGTTTGTAATACAAAAGTTATGCAGAGAAATTCCGTTGTTTGAAAATATGCGACTCGAGCTAGCATAATCTTGTAGCAATCCTAATCCTGCTGGGCACCTGAGAACACATGCTAAAACGAGTCAGCTATAAAGCTGGTGAGTTCATAGGATTGTTAGTTGAAAACATAAAGTGTAAATCCTGTATGTTTCGAAAAGTAGTTCAAAATCTACGATTTTGATATGTATTGTATTAATGTTGTAACACCAATGTGTATACATTTAACGAGGTATTTCCTACCCTAAGAGTAGCGACGTGTACCTGTAAGTACCCTAGTTTTAGGATCGATAACTTCGTTATCTTTAGTATTAAGGTGCGGAATCCCTCAATACGGTGTTATCTTACTAGTAACGAATATGTTCGTAATTGCGTTTATAAAGCTTAACTTTAAACGAATAATACGTCAAAGCCTAGCCGTCAGGTATAAGTTTTTCTCTTGGTTTAGTGAATTCGCAGATCAGAAAGTCGAATGCAAAAGTTGTTATGTTTTTCATCCGTGAAAAACAATATATACGTCAGCTCGTCTCGGCTCGCATGGGCCTGCGAGTTCGGTCCAACTCGCAGCCCAAGCCCAGTAAAGGACTCGGCTCGCCAGACTTAAGCTTTGCGAGTTCAGATCTCACCTCACAGCTCAACTCGCTGCGACTTGAGATCTCGACTCGTCTCGCATGAAACGTCTATTATTTATTTCGTCTTTAAACATTCGTCTAACTTAGCACAATAATATGTTTAACGAATATTACTAACAAAACAAATATTTATTTACAAATCTAAACCAATATACAAACGTAATAATAATTACACCAGTCCTATTTCAAGCTAGATCTGTTGTCACACTCTATGTCCCAACAGACTCCCCCTTGACAATAGCTCTAGCGTCTTTATCTTCACGCTTTGTCTTTGGTCTTCATTTGTAAATCTTACTGCCTGCGTAAATCTTCATCTTGATACAAGTTTTAACCATCAACTGATAATCTCTTGCTAAATCAGCCCATTCAATAGTCGTCAAAATTCTGTTCTCATTTAACTTTAACAGATCTTTTCTCGACATATTCATCAGGTGTCGATGATCATAAACTCTAAAGATTTCTCTTTCACCACCTTCAACCTCATCATCAGCTTCAACCATAACAGCTTCTCCAGTTCCTGAATCCACGTGCCAACTCTTCATATTTCCCAAAATATCCTGTGGCATTGTCTTCAATGGAATCTGCTGTATGCATCTAACAGCTGGATAAATCTTTCTCCTTCTTCTTCTTCCAGTTCTTTGACTTATCTCTTGTAGTTTCACAGTTTTTCCCTTTCTTGGCTTAATCTGAACAAACTTATTTGTACCAACCTCATGTCTAATGATTCTTTCAACACGATCAGCATAATCATCACGACTTGGGTTGTTAATCTCTAATCTAGCCAAATCACGTATTTCATAACGTGGTAGAGAACTAAAAACTGCAAGCTTTCTTTCAAAATATTGAACCCCGTCATATCTTTTAATTGCAAAAAGCTTTAGCTCAGAGTCAAAGTACCATCCAACAATCCCTTTACGAGGAACACGTTTTCCCGTAATATCAACTTCTGAAACTCCAATCTTCTTCTTCAGCTTTGGAAGTTTCCTAAGAAAAACAGCAGGATTCTTGGTAGGAATCAAAGTTTCATCTTTTTCAGAATCGGTTGAGCCATCGATTTCTTCATCTACATCGACAACTATTGGACCTTGTTCATTTTCAATAATAACTTCTGTCCTAGATGGGCTCACATGGTGTTCATCTATATTCGCATCTGGATCTACACCAATGTCTTGCACAATCTCAGGTACAGCAGTCCAATATGTAGGTGGTAGAAATTCTCCATCCTCAAGATCAAAATCAATGTCTTCATCTATCTCATCAAAAATATCATCTTCCGAATCAGATAGATCAAGCATTTCCAATCCTAAGAGAAAACCACAAATACAAATTAATATTAATAATTAAAACTTTCTTATCGATTTCCCTGAATCAACCTAAGAATTTCTTTATTAATTCTTTTGTATATTTTAACCTAAAATATAAACGCAATTTACATATAACTTATAAAATCTTTTATTGATTACCCTGAATCAATCCAAAATCTCTTAAGTCTACTTAACAAATATTAATTAATTTTAAATTCTAATGCATTGTGAATAATCACCAAACATTTAAACTTACTATTAATTACCTTATATAATTTCCAAGTGTTAATTGATCTCATTCATTATCAATTTAACCTTTAAATTATATATCATTTGTCTAGTTAATACGAATACATTTTTAACTTGTTAATTACTTATATACCTTACGGTCTTAAGTCCATAATCAAATCTAAAATGCATATGTTATCATAAAATTTTGACCGCCGAAATTAATCGGAACACGCCGCTCGACTACTCAATGAGTCGGAAGTCTTTCGATCACTATTTTATCTTAACATAATTATATAAACTTAAATTACATCAAACATATTTTACTTAAAATAATAATAACCCTAAGCCAAATATATTTACACAATAAATTAAGTTTACATTTGTTCACTACAAACTATTACAAATATTACAGTACTATGATAATACTAAGCTATCTTACCAGCTTCAGTATCACCCGGTACAGTCTTATCTGCACTTGTACCCACTCCAGAACCACTAGCACCAGCACCAGACTCCCCCTGAGTTGTAGCTTGCTCACCAGTCTTTGAAGGACCAGTATGCTCACCACTCGGTGCATTGGGATCATCGTCCTTGTCTTGATCTCTCTTCCTTTTCAACTCATTTTCTCTGCAAGACTCCAGATATACCAATATCTCCCCCTGAGTAGACTGTCCTGAATGCGATCTCAAGACCAGACTCTCCAAAGAAGATAACTTCAGTCTCTGTACAGTGAAGTCCGCAAGCAAAGTCTCATGAGTCTTCATCAACAGATTGTACGATTCACTCTGCTTGAGTATCTGCTGAGAAAGAAGAAGATTGCTCGACACCAGCTCTGGAATCTGAGAAGTAAGCTTCTCTAAATCCTTTACCCTAGACTCTAAGGATGTAATCCTTTCAGCATCAGTCGTCGGAGTAACAGGTATCGTTCTTGGTCCAGGCGGTGTAAGAGACTCAATATGCCAGTCTCTGGTCAGCGGTGTATGAGGTTGAGACAAAGCCTGCGTAAGCAAGTTTGTCGCAAATCTAGCTGCTTTGTTCGTCGGAAAATTAGCTCCACGAACTAGATCAGCAACCTCATGCTGTAAAGTTAAACACAATTAAAATCAGTCATTGTTACAGATTACTCTGTCTCAAACTCTAATTAATTGCATAACACTCATAGTTATAGAACTTATATCTCATACCTGAAGTGGTACAGACATCGGTTCAGTAACCACCGGTGCATCCATCTCCACCTGCGGTGTATCCTGAGCAACTGTATACAGAATTAACTGTCTCAGTTCAACTCCTGATAAACAACAAGTTAAGATTATTTAACTTTTATAATCAATACTAACCTTCTTGAATAGTCAGTGTTCTCGGACGCTTCATCAAAGGAATCTCAACTTCCTCAGTACCTTCCTCCAGAATATCCTTTCCTTTTCTCTTCCTTTCAGAGATAGACGGAGGAGGAGAAGGTGTATTCTCAGAATCTTCATCTGAAGCCGTCTCACCATCACGACCTCTAGATGATCTAACAGGATCCTAAATTTTGAATATATTAAACATTTATGATTAGCATAAGCTCTATCATACAAGTTCTATATATTTAAGATTAATCAGATATAATACCACAGTCGGTACAACAACTGATTCATCTAGCTGTATCTGCTCCCCCTCAAGTAATACAACTTCTGGGTTTGCAGCCTTAGCTTCAGCTTCCTGTTCGGTTAATGATATTTATAATTTAAAATCAGAAATAATATCCAATTAACTAAATATCTAATATCATAATCATTTAGATAATAATATTATGCATCTATGATTAATAAAACGATCTATCAACTAAGCATCTATATTATTATATAAATAAATAAAATATTACCTCAGATGGTGCAAAATAACTATCAATATCCTGAAGCAAAGGATTTGTTGCATCATCATTCTGCTCCAAAACTTCTTGCACAACTTGTGCAGCAACCTCTTGGTTCACTTGCTGATCAACCTGACCAACCTGAATAAGAACATCCTCAAGGAGCCCTTGTGGATCTTCAGGTTGAGCTTCCTCAGCTGCAGGTTCTGGTACAACATCAGCATCAGCAGGAGCAGCAGCAGGAGCAACGTCTAACCACCCATGATTTGGCGGTGCAACGTAGTTCGGGTCAACAATATACCCAAAAAGTGGTCTAACTTCCGGTTTCACCACTCCCTCCTTCCTAACCGTCTGCATGAACATGGCGTTATACCCACGATGGTCAATCGTATTAACCACTAGATGTGGTTCTGGTATAGCCAAATCCGGTAGACGCGCACGGATAATCAACATGCAAAATCGCGGGTAAACCAAAAATCTTGATCTAACAGACCCCGATATCTGTTTCGCAATCTCACCAAAAAGATAATCACAAAAACTGTATGGTTTATTATAAACCAGTGACAGTGCAGCCGATAAAATCGCAGGGCTCAACTCATCAAATCCACCCTTCTTCGCTGCAAAAACGATATTCATCACGTGCCAGAGAAACCTCCACTGACCAATGACCAGAGGTTTCTGGAACTGACGTCCGCGTCTGTCTCCTGTATAACCCATACGACCTATAGCACCCTCTATAAAATCCATAGGATACTCAATATCTCCATTCTCCTGTTCTACGGTCCCTAGCTGCAAAATCTCACGGAGACTACCAGCTGAAAATGTAACAGGTTGACCACTAACCGTAGCTCGAATCTCTGGCGGGTTGACAGATTCGTCATATACTATATCCGTCCAGAAATCGTTCAGTATAGCCTGAGAGATAGGAGGATTGGCCGTAATGGCGTATCTAATCCGTGATCGTGCAAGAAAACGAAGAATATCAGAAACCCTATCAGCCCGCTTGGCCTCAAGGTTCAGATCCACCAAAATATTGTGGCCTTTGTCAAATGCTCTAGCCATATCTGTAAAATAAACACAAACAACAGATATATTTTTAATGCACGATTAAAAATCTTTAAACTATTACGTATTATGAATCAAGATTCATTAAACATCGTAGTTTAAAATTGAAATTATATATAACTTGTTACAAAAATAGTCTCAAGTCGTATATAAAAATTTAACTTATAACTAAAAAGTCTTAAGTCTAATTTAAATCCATTATATAAAAGTTATTGAAAAAATCTTAACATTTTATATAACTACTTAAAAATAAAATTTATGTAAGTCCTGGACTCGCATAAACTGGCTAAGTGAATCGAGATCAACTCGTTTCGCGTATCAACTCGCTTCACTCATCAACTCGCTACATTGATCAACTCGCTAAACTTATCAAATGGCTATTGAAGTGAACTCGCTAATCTCATCGATTCGCTAGTCAACTCGCTGCGAGTTGATTCAAAACGTCAACTCGTTCGATGAACTGCCGTCGCGAGGTTACACTTAAAATCGATTAATCTTGTAATTTTAACATGATCTATCGATTGATTTACGTTCATTAATGTTTGTTTAACATAAACCCTAAAGATCCATGTCCAATAACATCGTAATCGACGCAAATCGTTTAGTTTATAACCCGAAACCCTAAGTTTATAAAAACTTCGATTTCTCGTTATTTACACGGTGAAATCCGTTGATATATACCTCAAAATGTTCGTAAATTGAAGATGTATAAAGTCTACGGATTGAAAAACTCGTTCCCGTACTCTAAAAATCGAAATCAAGAGAAAATCAAAAATCGCCTCGTTTCGCCTGTGTGACGGATTCGCAAGCTTTAGTGAACTCGCGAAATTTGTGGTTCGGTGGGTTGGCTTGACTCGTTTGACCCCCTTTATACTTTGTATCCAATTCGTGAGATTTCAAGCGGATCCGCAAGTTGATGTCAACTCGCAGGAATAAATAAAAACGCGAATTTAATATTAAGTATAAATAAAAACCCGATATTTTACAAGTCTAAATTATAATTAATTTTCACTTGTATTTGTCACGTTTGTTCAACTCAAAAATATTCAGTATAATTTAATTCCGAAGGGTAAAACCTAATAAACACTTAAATTAAAACAGATAAAAATAAGATAAAAACAAAATTATATAACCATTGGTATCAAGTACCATTTTATTAATCACTTGATCAAAATAAAATACATAAACAAAATGAATAAGAATTTATCTGCTTAGGGATCGTATTAGAAAGAATAAGCAATTAATTATATATTTAAAAGTCTAAGCAGATTGGTAGTATACATACCTCATGAAATTCAAGTAAATCACTGTAAAATTACAACTAAATTTATCATTTATACATTTATATTTATAAAACTATATCTTAGGTACCTTTATCCACATAGCATAATTAATAAATGCATTACTCACATAAAGTGAATATTTTATTATAGACAGTCCAAGACGATTACCGGTATTATGATCCACATAAACAAATTATACTCAATTTTCTAAGCATAACACTTTATTGTTAGTATGAATATTATCAAATGCTTCCTATTATATGACATACTGAAGAGTTCAAGTAAAACTCATAACACTGCATCATTAAATTTCAAGGTAGCGGTTACTAAATGATGTATCTTTTCGAAACATATAACATACACTTGAATTTTTAAGGTTAGACAAATATCAAACATACTTTGAATATGCTATGTTATCTAAGTCTGTACGTAGTACAACAGAAGATCCCTTCTAGCATAATTCAAAATATATTTGAGTATATTAATTTAATTAAAGGTTTCAGTTCTGTACTTAGTACAACAAAGTTACCAGTAATTAAGTTAATACCCATATTGCTACTATTTGTCAATTCAAATTAATATGCATGATAATAGTGTATGGCAATACCATCCTTCAACAATTAAGACTTAATGTCATATATCATAGAATAGTAACACAAGATAATAAACAAGTAGTTAATTAACTTCTTAAGGCTTAGAAAATGTCATATAATTTGCCTACCAGTACATCATATGATGAAGCCATCTAAAGTTTTCACTAAAATATACAAATTATAACTTGTGGATATAGGTGTATAATCAAATAAATATAAACACATACCTGATAGAACCGCTGTAGTTCTAAAGCAACTTTATTTGAACCTACTACCACATCATACTTTAGGACTTAAGCTTATTATTATGAAGCTTATTCTCCTAATGTACTATCATTTCCCTTAGTTTTTGCAAATAAAAACTTAAATGAAGGCGATTCCCCTTAGGTAACAAGCAAATGAATGCCATACGCCCCTTTTTTTTTATTTTTTATTTTTTTATTTTTAATGAACACAGAAATACTAATTATTACAAAATACCCTTGGAAGACTAATCACTCTGGATTTCTCATTCCGTTCAGTTGAACCAACGTCTCAAATCTTGCTCTGTCGAACGCCTTTGTGTATAAGTCTGCTAAGTTATCCAATGATGGAACCTTAACTAACTTTATCAATTTCTTTTCAGCACAATCTCTAATAAAATGATGTCGTATATCAATATGCTTAGTTTTACTGTGCTTCACCGGATTATTGGTGATCGACATAGTAGATTCGTTATCAATCATCATAGGAGTATTGGTTATATTTAACCCGTAATCCCGCAGTTGCTGTTGAATCCAAAGTACTTGCGAGCAACAGCTGCCAGCTGCAACATACTCAGCTTCACATGTAGAAATGGCTACCGAGGTTTGCTTCTTGCACTGCCAGGTTACTAATCTACCTCCTAGGAATTGACATCCTCCGGTCGTAGATTTCCTATTCTGATTGCATCCTCCGTAATCCGAATCAGTATAAGCTACGAGATCTAAGTCTACATCAATCGGATACCAAAGACCCAGCTTAGGTTTCCCTTTGAGGTAACGAAAGATTCGTTTAACAGCTTGCATGTGTGACTCTTTCGGATTAGCCTGATATCTTGCGCATAAACAAACAGCAAACATTATGTCAGGCCTAGAGGCTGTAAGATACATTAGTGATCCGATCATGGCTCTATAAAGAGTTGGATCCACATCGCTATCACTCGATGTATCTAGACCTAGTCCATGATTGACTGGAATTGGAGTATTGTAGACCTTACTTTCATCCATCTTGAAGCGTTCTAATAGCTCATATGTATATTTAGATTGATGAATAAAGAATCCATCTTTCTTTTGATCAACTTGTAATCCTAAGAAGAAATTCAACTCTCCCATTGCAGACATTTCAAACCTTTTTCTCATGACTTTCTCGAATTCTTGACACATCTTTTCATCAGAAGATCCAAAGATAATGTCATCAACATAAACTTGCACGAGAAGAAAGTCTTTCTTTTTCCACTTCACAAACAGTGTACTATCAATCGATCCTCTTGTAAATCCATTCTCAAGTAGATACGTTGATAGTGTTCCATACCACATCCTTGGTGCTTGATGTAATCCATATAGAGCCTTATTCAAACGATATACTCTATCTGGATACTCAGGATGAGCAAACCCTGGTGGTTGTGAAACATACACCAATTCTTCCACTTTGCCATACAAAAAGGCACTCTTAACATCCAACTGATACACTTTTATACCAAAATAAGATGCAAATGCTAAGAACACTCTAATTGCTTCTAGCCTAGCAACTGGTGCAAACACTTCATTGTAATCTATACCTTCTTGTTGATTAAAACCTTGAACCACCAGACGAGCTTTATTGCGAGTAACAATTCCTTTATCATCTCTCTTGCACTTAAATACCCATCTAGTTCCAATTGGATATTCTCCCTTTGGTAGGTCAACCAACTCCCATACTTGTAATTTAGAGAACTGAGATAGTTCTTCTTGCATTGCTTCTACCCATGAGCTTTCTTTTAAAGCCATTTGAACATTTTTAGGCTCGACTTGTGAGATAAAGCATGAATATAGACATTGATTAGGAATCCCTGTCTCTTTCATTGCAGTATACAAGCTTTGGTATTCTAAGTTCTCAGACGTACTAGCTCTGGATTGATGCCTAGTTTGAACCGGAGTATTAATATCACCGATGATGTTTTCAACGGGATGATTCTTACTCGTTCTAGTTGTAGTAACTGGTTCAACCGGTATCTCATCTTCTAAATTAGTACCAATCTCTTCCAATTCGGGTACAGGATCTTCTGAAGATATCCTTAAATGTTTCAAAGGAGTAAGTATATCATCAAACTTTGTAGAAAGATCATCAGGATCTTCTGTTTCTTGAGACTTATCCTCTGAAGGTTGTTGTGACTCACTTGTGGAAGCTTTATCTGAGTCAACATTAGTCTTAATTCCAGACTGCTTAACACTTGATGTTGAAGCGGGACCAATATTCTCATCTTCAAACAATAAATGTTCAGCTATCTCTGAATCACTGACATAGTCACTAATAGGAACTTTAAATGATGCAAAAAGATCAGAATAATCAAATTGCCAATCTAAGCCCTTATGAACATCCGGTGAGTAGCTCGTAACCTCAATATTATAAACTACCTCCAAACGTCCTGTGACTTTATTAAAGACTCTCTTGTTTGGCGAATTGGGCATATAACCTAAGAAAAATCCTTCGTCAGCCTTCTCACCGCTTGATGTCCAGTCTTTAATATGGTGCATGAAACTCCAAAGGGTTCAAACCTTTTTAAGTTAGGTTTCTTATTGTTCAAAATCTCATAACAAGTCTTGTTATGTCTCTTAACCGTAAGAACTCTATTAAGAACATAACATGCTGTATTCACTGCTTCTGCCCAAAAGATGACCGGAAGCTTTGAATCAGCAAGCATTGTTCTAGCAGCTTCAATCAACGTTCTATTTTTCCTATCAGCAACACCATTCTGTTGAGGTTCATAAGGTGCACTGAATTGATGTAATATCCCTTTGCTTAAGCAATAGATATTCAACGTTGAATTCTTAAATTCTATTCCATTGTCACTACGAATACGCTTAACTCTCTTTTTATAGACATTCTCTACTAGATCAAAGAACTCAATTAGAATTCCAGGAGTCTCATCCTTTGATCCCAAAAAGAATACCCATGAGAATCTAGAATAATCATCTGTGACAACCAAACAGTACCATTTGCCACCTATACTTCTCTTGCTTATTGGGCCAAAGAGATCCATATGTAGCAATTCAAATGGCGAGGAGATGGAGTTTTCAGTCTTAGGTATGTGTGGTTTCTTGTGCTGCTTTCCTTTCATGCAAGGAACACACTTATCCTCAGACTCGAAACGTTTTTGTGGTACACCTAGAACCAAACCATTTTTGGTTATATAATTCATCTTTCTCCAGTTCAGGTGTGCCATTCTCCTATGCCATAATAATGCTTCTGTTTCCGAAGCCTTGAATAATAAACATGTAGACACCATTGAAGAATTAGGAACACCCATGTTGATAGCATAGATGTCCTTCTTCCTTGGAGCCTTCATCAATATCCATTCATCTGGAATTTTGAAACCTGGCTTCAGAACTAAGGCCTCCTTTTCATTGAAATAAACTGGATGACCTTTATCACAGACTTGGGAAACACTCACTAGGTTGTGAGTTAGTTCTTCAACATAGTTCACATCCTCAAGAGTCAAAGTTCCATTTGAGACTTTTCCTTTTCCCGAAATCACTCCTCCTTTATCTCCTGCAAAATTTACTTTTTGCTTGAGACTCTCCTTGAAGTCCTTCAGTAGACTTCGTTCTCCGGTCATGTGCCTCGAGCATCCACTGTCTACATACCACCAGCTGTCCTTGTTTACAGCATACTCCTGCACATAACACAAAATACGATCAGTTATCAAGAGGGACCCAAGCCATTACGGTCTTGGTTTGTCCCTTATCATCAACAAACTTAAGCTCTTTAAAATAACCATCCTTCCCATCAGGAGCTTTGGTTACTTTCGAAGTAGCCTGAGTTTGTGGACGATCAGCCTTAAGAGGTGAATTTGAGGAGAACCTCTTAGGCACATAATTATGAGCTCTATTATGATAATTATAATTAAACTCATGTGATCGTGAAGTAGTACCACTCTCATAATGACTATGGCCTCTACTTGTAGTTCTAAACCTCGACGGTGTCACATCCCTAGATTTATAGACAGAATTATCACCTTGAGTATATGGCCGTTTAGGTTTAGGTGAGGAGATACTATGCTTACCATCTCTTTTAAGAATGTTAACAGGTTTATTACCTAACTTAGGTTTGGTATCTAACCCATCTACAGTCATACTAGAGTCAGTCTGTGTCTTTTCATCCATCACAAGCTTATGTGATGTTTCAGGCTTTTTGTTAGGACAACACGAAGCCACGTGTCCCTTTTGATGACACTTGAAACATGACATCTGCTTGCGTGATTTACTTACTTTTGCTTTCTCATCCGGAGTCTTAGGCACTAAAGGTTTAAACTGTTCCTTATCAACTTTATCATCAATCTTAGCATCGTTAATCACTCCACCCGATACAAACTGTGTTTTGGTGAACTGAGAAGCCTTGCTATTATCTAATGATACATTCTTAATAACATCTTTTTGTGCCTCTGACTGTTCAGGTTTATCAGCTACTGAACTCTCAGGATTAACTTCAGTCATTTCAGAATCTTCAGGAATAGGAGTGTAATTGGCATTAAAAGGAGGGGATACATCATTGTAACCTAACCCAGTCTTGTCCTTTACACTTCGTTGAGCATCTAACATTTTATCCATTTGAGATGTCCTATAGTTCTCAAGTTTACGGTTTTGCTCAATTAACCTTAAGTTAAGGTTCACTATTTCCTGATCCTTACTAGCAATTGTCTCATTTAAGTCTTTGATGTTCATATAGAGACCATCTATGATAACAGATTTTTCACTTATGGTATCTCTAAGTTTTGTTCTATCCGAAGCATCAGACTTAATTTTATCTTTTAAGACCTGTTTATCATCACTTAATCTAGGAATATCCATAATAGCTTGATCAAGTTCAGATCTAACAGTCTTATAGGATTCCTTATCCATATTCAATTGTGATGACAAATTGCTATTTGACACAGTTAAAACACTATTTTGAGATTGTAAATCAGTAACTAAGTAACAAACATCAGCAAGATTAAGAATATCTAAACATACCTTCTTCTTGTCAGTTTGTAATTCAGCCATGCGTGCCACGAATTCTTCAGGACTCATATCTGGAGCTGAATCCATATATAGCACGTCATCATCACTTGCCTTCACTTCAGACTTAGGCACCTCTACTCTCTGTTCCATATCATTGGGCATGTAGGACACTGATCCAGCAGTTGTCTCTTCGATCTCGGCCATCAAGGCTTCCTCAGAATGAGCTTGCCAATCATAAGAGCCATCCAACTGCTTCACCACTAAGGCTTTGGAAGCAAGAGTACTTCCCGAACCTTGTTTTCCTTGTGCTTCTACTTTAGGTCTTTGGCATTCTCTAGCAAAATGACCAATACCCTGACAGTTAAAGCATCTGACCTTGGTTTTATCAAACCCTGATCTATTGCCCAACACCTTTCTACCAGTTCTCTTGAGGAAATTTTTCACCTTTCTAGATATCAACGCTAGTTGATCTTGAAGCTCCAATTCCTCAAGATAATCAGGATCTATCTGTTCATCATCCTCATCAAACAGAATAGGATCATTGATCTTTCCCTCTATGTAGTTCTCGTATGATGCAACAAAGGAAGCAAGAACAAACAGTTGCTGTTCAGCAGATTTCACACTCATCGGCATCTTCTGATGCTCTTGAGGTGACTTCTCAGAATTCTTTCCCTTTGTCTCATCACTAGAGGAGGAAATAAAGCATAGATCTTCAGAAATCAGTTCTCCATTTTCACTAGTATCACCAACTAACAGTGCAGTGGTCGAACTAGATGACGCAGTCGAAAGACTTGACTTCCCATGATACAACCCAGGGTTCTGAACCTGATCAGAATCACTATCTCTTGACTTTCTGGAGAAATCATAACCTTTCAGCTTGTCAATGACTTGCTCTAAGGTCATAGTAGAATACCTGGTTTCGTTATCGTTAATCATAACGCCATACATTTCCCATTTAGAAGGCAAACCCTCAAGAAACTTGTCGGTTTTAGCTACTTCTTCTTCAACAATCTCATGGTATTCTAATTCACTTAGTAGATGGTAGAAACGCGTGACATAGGCATCAAGATCTTCTCCTTTTAAAGCTTTAAACATAGTAAACTGCTTTTTAAGAAGACTCCTCTTGCCAGCTCTCACCTGTGGACTTCCCTCACCTCTTTTCTCTAGAGCTTCCCAGAGCGTTCTAGCAGTATGAAAAGACTTCAGTTGATGAACAATCTCTTTAGGAAGACACATCTTTATGCATGAATGTGATTTATTTTCATTTCTGTAAGCTTCCTTCTCTTGATCACTCATGTTCGCATAGGTAAGAACCACAGTGGCATTTTGAACAGTTTGAGTAGGTGGGGTGTATCCACTCTTGATACACATCCAGATTGACAGGTCATGGAATCTACAGTAAGATTCAAATCTGTCCTTCCAATTGTAGTAATCCTCGATTCTTAACAACTTAGGTGGAACGTTTGACTTTCCCACCTCGTGGTCCATTTCGATCATTCTACTTAAGTCAGACATCTTAAAAACGTAAAATTAAAATGTTTCAGCGAATTCATAAAACTCAACTCGCAAGACTCAGCTCAACTCGCAATCTCAGCTCGACTCGCAGAATACGTTGATTCGCAAGCCTCAGTTCGGATTGCTAAAGATGTCGATTCGCAAGTGATGTCGATTTGCGAGGGATCTCGGTTCGACTCGCAAGCCTCAGTTCGACTCGCTAGTTCAACTCGGAACCCTAATCTCGACTCGCGAAACAGCTGTTAAACCCGAAAACGAATTTTTAAGGTATTTTTATGACTGAAACTGAAAATTTCGACCGTAAACAAACCCTAAAACGTCCAGAGAATGATTTTGATCGTTAGTATTGCAAGAAAGCACGTAAAAACGACCCGAATCAAAAATGCAATAACACTAAAACTTATGAACACACTCGTATTTAGCCCGAAAGCTCTGATACCAGATGTAAGTCCCCTAGTTTTAGGATCGATAACTTCGTTATCTTTAGTATTAAGGTGCGGAATCCCTCAATACGGTGTTATCTTACTAGTAACGAATATGTTCGTAATTGCGTTTATAAAGCTTAACTTTAAACGAATAATACGTCAAAGCCTAGCCGTCAGGTATAAGTTTTTCTCCGGGTTTAGTGAATTCGCAGATCAGAAAGCCGAATGCAAAAGTTGTTATGTTTTTCATCCGTGAAAAATAATATATACGTCAGCTCGTCTCGGCTCGCATGGGCCTGCGAGTTCGGTCCAACTCGCAGCCCAAGCCCAGTAAAGGACTCGGCTCGCCAGACTTAAGCTTTGCGAGTTCATATCTCACCTCACAGCTCAACTCGCTGCGACTTGAGATCTCGACTCGTCTCGCATGAAACGTCTATTATTTATTTCGTCTTTAAACATTCGTCTAACTTAGCACAATAATATGTTTAACGAATATTACTAACAAAACAAATATTTATTTACAAATCTAAACCAATATACAAACGTAATAATAGTTACACCAGTCCTATTTCAAGCTAGATCTGTTGTCACACTCTATGTCCCAACAGTACCTAAGTACGTAAGGAATGAGGTATACCATGCCTAGATACCTATCAGGTATAGTGAGTCTACAATCGTGAGGTAATACATGCCTAAATACTATCAAGTGTATGACTGCGTCATATCGAGGGTGTGGCAATCCATGCCTAGATACCTATCTAGTATAAGTGAAATAAACCAAAGCGAGGCAAAACCTGCCTGAGTATAGTCCAAGTAATTGTATGACTACGTCATGTGATGTTGAGTAATAATCGGCATGCCTATCTGGCATGTAGTGTTGCCTCCGGCAACGTAAATTGAGCCAACGATCTCGAGTATAAGCTCGACGATCCGTTGCTGGGTATGAGTAACCGTGCAGTCCCGTAGAACTACGATAGAGTATTTAATCAAATACTGAGCTAACGACCTCGCGTGAAATCTCACCGACCCGTTAACTATTGTGGATCACGAGTATAAGCCCGCCCATCCGTGAGTGTATCGCTTTACCGCGAATACGTCCTTGTGCCCACTGCAATACCGTGGCATCATTTTGTGCCCACTTTACCGTGGCATCGTTGTGTGTCCAATCTGGACATCGTCCGCATTGCTCGTAAGCAAAGTATGTAATCGAGCCGGCTGTACTACGACAAGCCCGACTGGTGAAATGTAGAGCCAGCTGTACTACGACAGACTAGCTAAGTAAATGAGAGCCAGCCGTACTACGACACGCCTGACTTAAGTAGTTATGTTTGTATGTATGTATGCCAATATGCATATGTAAATTGTAAGAAGCACCAAGTGTTTGATATAGTGTACGAGTATATTTATATATACATATATATAAGTCAAATCTACAAGCACAAGAAATAGTGTATCATGCTACGCATGAAGTAATATATTGTATCTAAATATGTATGTACAATACTTAGATATTAATTGTATCACATTGGGCCTAGGTGTGAATAGTCATCACCTAGTTGGTTTGTATTAGTATAAAGATCCTATACTAACGTTTGTCACTAATGTATACTCCTAGCCTCAGCCTAGCAAGTATATCTGAAGTCCTTGGTTGTTGTTTACTTGGGTACTATTCCAGTTTAGAAGTCCTGGAGTGTATTAGCAGTCATAGTCCCAAAAGGGAAACTAATCCTGTAAGAGTCTAGTCATTGTCCAGTGTAGGTAGAACTAACCAGTTCTAATATAAGTGATAGTATTGTCCCGGGACAATATGGTCAATGGATAGTGATGACTTAATCAAGTCATGTAGTGGTAATTGTGTTCCAACAATCTAACAGTGTACGGCTGTAACCTATCTAGGTTAAGTATTTATACTATCTCAAAACAGTATGGTGGGTGTAATTCCTAGGTATTACACATTCGTATTTCATGGCAGTAATAAAGATAATTGTGAATTATAAAAGTTTATTTATATAATTCGAAAACAGTTATTGAGCATGCGTCTCACCCCGAAAATAGTAAAACAGTTGAAGAGTGGGGCTATGAACTCACCTGTGAGTTGTTAGCGATACGATGATACGTGCGTCGTCCGAATGTTAACCTTCTGGTGTCCTAAACACGTGAGGTTATATGAGTAAGATACTAATCGGTTTAACTACACGTGTCATGAAAGTACACTTATGTTGTTTAGTTTTAGAATTGTGTACGGCCCGTTTGTGACGGTTTTGAAATAAAGATAATTCTCAGTTAAATCATTATTAAAAATCGTTTCGTTGTCTACTTCCCAAAAATATAGTTTTGTATGTAAGTCATCGTTGTAAAAAGTGTAGTTGTTATGCAAATGTTGAATCGTTGGGCAAAAACTCATTTCGCAGACCAGGTCAGCTCGGCTCGCTCGTTCGGCCCGGTTCGCTGCTCGGTTCGACTCGCAGCTAGGCTCGGTTCGCTGCTTGGTTTGACTCGCAGCTAGACTCGGTTCACTGCTCGGTTCACTGCTCGGTTCGACTCGCATCTCGGCTCGGTTCGCTGCTCGGTTCAACTCGCAGATCGACTCGGTTCGCTGCTCGACTCGGCTCGCTCGACGAACTGCTCGTATTCTTGGCATTAAAAACGTATTTTTGTGTTGTTTTTGGACATAATCAGTTTATACAATGTTTATACATGATAATATAAGTGATATAAACACAAATTTAAGTGGAAATCGGAGGTTTTCTTACCAAATCAAAATGGAACCGAAAATGGGTATGGTGATGATGAAACCGAGATCGATGATGAAGGAGATGAAGATGGTGATGATGGTGAGATGTTGCTGCTGATCTTGTTGTTGTTGTTGTTGATTTTGGTGGCGATGGTGATTTCGATGGTGGTGGTGGTCGGCCGGTGGTGGTGGTGAAGAGAGGAGAGGGAGAGAATTGAGATGGAGAGAAAGAGATGAGAATGAAATGAAGATAGGAGGGGTTTTGGGTTTTTATCTAAACTCAGATCCCCAATGCGGGGACTGTGGACTCCATCCACAGTACAAAATGCCCGTGTTTTTGTACCCGATTAAAATGTAGATTTAATATTTTTAAATCTATAATTTTGTTTATATTATTTTGTAAATATTTTTAATAATAATATTTCACTTGAACTATAAAATGTAATTATTTAAAGTTTAAAATTGGCGCGAAAATTGACTTTTTGACCAAGTGTTACATTCTCCCCCCGTTAAGAAAATTTCGTCCTGAAATTTCGAATGAAGTCGTGATCGTGAGGGGTCTAGGGAGACATGTACGAATGAGAGGTTTGTCGAATAGATAGTAGACATACCATGTCTATGACGGGGTTGAAAAGCAGTCAATCCATGACTGTGTCGCAGTTTATTATTGTAGTGACATTCTGACTATGTTAATTGCTCAAGGTATGATTAAGTCGTGGTTACTAGGTAATCGTTAAAATTGTAGTCCATTCGGGACTAGATAATTGTCACAAGGTGACTGTTTAGAGAGTAGTCCCATCAGGACTGAGTGATTGGTAAACGTTCAGTTTGTCCAGTCTGCTGAAAGCAAACTCTGAGTTTTATGTGGCCTAGGTCAACTAGCCCTATGACGCACTCGGCATTAAGTCAATAAAAGCGGTTTCGGGAAGTAAAAAGTACACGTTTATTGTAAACCAAAATCGGAGGGTTATGTTTTCGAGGAAGGATGTGCTTACATTATTATCGAAGATTTGCTCGACTCATTCCGAGCCGATCAGGTGGATTTTGCGTTTCCGTTTTGGGCAATCCTTCTTGTAATGACCGGGTTCTTTACATTTGAAGCATATCCTTCGAGAGTCGGGATTGGCGGGAACTCTGCAATCCCAGATTTTGTGTCCAAATCGTTGGCATCTTTCACAGGGTAAACCACATGAATCATCATGATGACGTTTACAGCCGTGGCAAAATGGTTTGTTCCCCGCATAGCCTCGTTTTTCTTTAAGCTCAGTGGCGTAGGACCTCAAGGGTTCGGGTTGATTTGTTGGGTTATGACTAGTGCTGGAATATCCATTCCATTTTCCTTGGTTGTTTTCAGTTGTAGGTAATCCGCGTCGAACCACCTGTGCCATGAGTTTGTGGGCCATGCGAACAGCATCGTGAATAGTGGCGGGTTTAGAGGCGGTGACCATTCCCTCAATTTGTAACGGAAGTCCTCCGATGTACCTTTCGATTCGTTGGTGTTCAGGGTTCACCAAGGTTGGGCAAAGAAGTGCCAGTTGGTTAAAACGATTGGTGTATGCCATGATATCGTTGTCCTTTACGGTGAGGTGCCAAAGTTCGTTCTCGAGTTTGTAAAGTTCCTCACGGGGACAATACTCGTCCCTCATGATTCGTTTCAGTTCCTCCCAAGGAAGTTTGTAAGCGGTGTCGACCCCTATAGTTTGAGCGTAGGAATTCCACCAGGTGAGGGCATTACCCTGGAGAGTGTAGGTGGAGTATTTGACTTTGTAGTTGTCAGGGCAGTTGCAAATGTGGAATACCGATTCCATTTTCTCGATCCATCGGATTAATCCGACAGCCCCTTCAGTTCCAGCGAAATTTAGTGGCTCACAGCTCAGAAAATCCTTATAGGTGCAGGGTCGTGCTCGGTTTCGTGTAGCTAGAGCTTCAGCCACTCTTTGATCAGCAAATTGGTCACGTTCAGCTTGGGTGTATGTTTGTCATTTAGGCGGCATGATTCTTGAAGAAGAATGAAACGACAAGGCGTGAGATCTCTATTCAAAGATGATGATTATTACAGTGCCATGAATAGTTCACTTGAGTTTTAAATTGTGGGACACGGGATCCTATGATCCTTGATGTTGAAGTTTTGATATTGTGAATGACAGACGTATTTCGGCCCTTTTGTGGTGTTGATACAACAGTTTAAGTCGAGTTAACCTTAGTTAAGTTGTCATGTATTTCACGTTTTCAGAGTGTTGTGACCAATTTGGTTGTAGTCTCAAAGCGTAGTCGTAATGACGACCAAATTTTGTACCTAAAGTAGTCAACCAAGGCTATGTTGTCGTGAGTAGTTCTATGGACAATTGTGCAGTACCAAAATACTATGTGGCCATTTATGCCGGTAAGTGTGACACCCACAGTGCCACGTGCGGTGTTGAAACAGGGTCCACCAACATAACCCATGGGTGTGGTGATATCAGTGTGTATTCATCGGTTGAGGCATCACATGCCTAAGTAGTCGTATATACATATATGGTGTGCACGTAACTATACAAGTATACGCGCGTAGCAAGAGTCAGGTGTGGCACCTCGTGCCCAGTTATGTAAGTGTATATGTATATATATATATATCGTACATGTAACTATATCAAGTCTACACGTATATTGAAAGTAGCACCTAGCGTTGAAATGCAGTGCCCAACGCACCGAAATTGCAGTAACAATGTACTGTGAATGTAGTACCAACGTGCCGATTGCAGTATTAACATACTGTGAGTGTTGCACTAACGTGCCAAATTGTGGTATCAACATACCGTGTAACGCAGCACTATGTGCTGTGAGTTGTTTGAGTGTAGCCCTAAGGCCATCGTTTGCGTTGATGTTTCGAAATTTCCAAATTGTAGCACGAAGGCTAACACCGAGGTATTGTTTTGTGATGATCAAAATGATCAAGTTGTTATTGAGATGATTTAGTGGACTTAGTCCACACTAATCCAATGGTAATCCGTATGGTTAAAGTCGAAAGATTCGTTGGTTTGTTTTAAATTTTGTGAATGTTTAGCATGTGTGGGTTTCCATCCCCATTGGTAACGTTTATACCTCCTTCCCGAGGTTCAGCGATAAGTGTGGTATTCTCCTATGCGTACATACGGAGAAGGTGTTGAGTTGTGATGGTGAGGAAGACGGCGATGTGCCTCTTCGTAAGTATATGTTGGTACAGCGGAATTGTGTCATATATACTTAGTATATATAGATATGTAAAAGTAGTACACAAGTAAGGACTATTCATATATACCTACAGTACATATAGTAGCCTAGGGTGTCTAGCACATAACAATCAGAGTCAACTAGTGCATTCCTGATTCAGTATAACCCCCTTTCAGATGTCACATCATCTTTATTTAATTGTACATAGTTAGCTACGCTATGTTAAATTAAACTTGTATGATGTAATCCCTGAACCAGTTATACCAAACGAGGAATACTGCCTAATGGTCATAGTCTAGGCCCACTAATTGCAACCTAGTTCACTATAACCTTAGGCTCTGATACCAATCTGTAACACCCTCAAATTTCGGGTTGCGGAAGAGGTCGGGTCAGGTGTTACCAAATCAAATATCACAGCATAAGATACATAGCAAACGACCTCTAAATGAGACGTTAGAAAATAGTTATTACATTTCCAAAATAAAACTGTATACAAGTTGCGAGTTCGCAAAATAATTTCAATACATAGTTTGTAATACAAAAGTTATGCAGAGAAATTCCGTTGTTTGAAAATATGCGACTCGAGCTAGCATAATCTTGTAGCAATCCTAATCCTGCTGGGCACCTGAGAACACATGCTAAAACGAGTCAGCTATAAAGCTGGTGAGTTCATAGGATTGTTAGTTGAAAACATAAAGTGTAAATCCTGTATGTTTCGAAAAGTAGTTCAAAATCTACGATTTTGATATGTATTGTATTAATGTTGTAACACCAATGTGTATACATTTAACGAGGTATTTCCTACCCTAAGAGTAGCGGCGTGTACCTAAGTACGTAAGGAATGAGGCATACCGTGCCTAGATACCTATCAGGTATAGTGAGTCTACAATCGTGAGGCAATACATGCCTAAATACTATCAAGTGTATGACTGCGTCATATCGAGGGTGTGGCAATCCATGCCTAGATACCTATCTGGTATAAGTGAAACAAACTAATGCGAGGCAAAACCTGCCTGAGTATAGTCCAAGTAATTGTATGACTACGTCATGTGATGTTGAGTAATAATCGGCATGCCTATCTGGCATGTAGTGTTGCCTCCGGCAACGTAAATTGAGCCAACGATCTCGAGTATAAGCTCGTCGATCCGTTGCTGGGTATGAGTAACCATGCAGTCCCGTAGAACTACGATAGAGTATTTAATCAAATACTGAGCTAACGACCTCGCGTGAAATCTCACCGACCCGTTAATTGTTGTGGATCACGAGTATAAGCCCGCCCATCCGTGAGTGTATCGCTTTACCACGAATACGTCCTTGTGCCCACTGCAATACCGTGGCATCGTTTTGTGCCCACTTTACCGTGGCATCGTTGTGTGTCCAATCTGGACATCGTCCGCATTGCTCGTAAGCAAAGTATGTAATCGAGCCGGCTGTACTACGACAAGCCCGACTGGTGAAATGTAGAGCCAGCTGTACTACGACAGACTAGCTAAGTAAATGAGAGCCAGCCGTACTACGACGAGCCTGACTTAAGTAGTTATGTTTGTATGTATGTATGCCAATATGCATATGTAAATTGTAAGAAGCACCAAGTGCTTGATATAGTGTACGAGTATATTTATATATACATATATATAAGTCAAATCTACAAGCACAAGAAATAGTGTATCATGCTACGCATGAAGTAATATATTGTATCTAAATATATATGTACAATACTTAGATATTAATTGTATCACATTGGGCCTAGGTGTGAATAGTCATCATCTAGTTGGTTTGTATTAGTATAAAGAACCTATACTAACGTTTGTCACTAATGTATACTCCTAGCCTCAGCCTAGCAAGTATATCTGAAGTCCTTGGTTGTTGTTTACTTGGGTACTATTCCAGTTTAGAAGTCCTGGAGTGTATTAGCAGTCATAGTCCCAAAAGGGAAACTAATCCTGTAATAGTCTAGTCATTGTCCAGTGTAGGTAGAACTAACCAGTTCTAATATAAGTGATAGTATTGTCCCGGGACAATATGGTCAATGGATAGTGATGACTTAATCAAGTCATGTAGTGGTAATTGTGTTCCAACAATCTAACAGTGTACGGCTGTAACCTATCTAGGTTAAGTATTTATACTATCTCAAAACAGTATGGTGGGTGTAATTCCTAGGTATTACACATTCGTATTTCATGGCAGTAATAAAGATAATTGTGAATTATAAAAGTTTATTTATATAATTCGAAAACAGTTATTGAGCATGCGTCTCACCCCGAAAACAGTAAAACAGTTGAAGAGTGGGGCTATGAACTCACCTGTGAGTTGTTAGCGATACGATGATACGCGCGTCGTCCGAATGGTAACCTTCTGGTGTCCTAAACACGTGAGGTTATATAGGTAAGATACTAATCGGTTTAACTACACGTGTCATGAAAGTACACTTATGTTGTTTAGTTTTAGAATTGTGTACGGCCCGTTTGTGACGGTTTTGAAATAAAGATAATTCTCAGTTAAATCATTATAAAAAATCTTTTCGTTGTCTACTTCCCAAAAATATAGTTTTGTATGTAAGTCATCGTTGTAAAAAGTGTAGTTGTTATGCAAATGTTGAATCGTTGGGCAAAAACTCATTTCGCAAACCAGGTCAGTTCGGCTCACTCGTTCGGCCCGGTTCGCTGCTCGGTTCGACTCGCAGCTAGGCTCGGTTCGATGCTCGGTTCGAATCGCAGCTACACTCGGTTCACTGCTCGGTTCGACTCGCATCTCGGCTCGGTTCGCTGCTCGGTTCAACTCGCAGATCGACTCGGTTCGCTGTTCGACTCGGCTCGCTCGACGAACTGCTCGTATTCTTGGCTTTAAAAATGTATTTTTGTGTTGTTTTTGGACATAATCAGTTTATACATGATAATATAGGTGATATAAACACAAATTTAAGTGGAAATCGGAGGTTTTCTTACCAAATCAAAATGGAACCGAAAATGGGTATGGTGATGATGAAACCGAGATCGATGATGAAGGAGATGAAGATGGTGATGATGGTGAGCTGTTGCTGCTGATCTTGTTGTTGTTGTTGTTGATTTTGGTGGCGGTGGTGATTTCGATGGTGGTGGTGGTCGGCCGGTGGTGGTGGTGAAGAGAGGAGAGGGAGAGAATTGAAAGGGAGAGAATTGAGATGGAGAGAAAGAGATGAGAATGAAATGAAGATAGGAGGGGTTTTGGGTTTTTATCTAAACTCAGATCCCCAATGCGGGGACTGTGGTCTCCATCCACAGTACAAAATGCCCGTGTTTTTGTACTCGATTAAAATGTAGATTTAATATTTTTAAATCTATAATTTTGTTTATATTATTTTGTAAATATTTTTAATAATAATATTTCACTTGAACTATAAAATGTAATTATTTAGAGTTTAAAATTGGCGCAAAAATTGACTTTTTGACCAGGTGTTACATTAAGACTGCCAGCAATATTAATACCGCTAAACAAGTTACCACTGCTAACACAGTTAAGACCGCTCATCAAGTTAAAAATGTTAAAGCAGTTAACACTTCTAGTAGTATTAACACTGCTACAAATCTTAAGACTGCCAGGCCTTTGAATACTGGTTCAACTTCAAAATCTTTTAAACCAGTATCTGCTGTTATGTCTAATATAAGTTGGACTTGGAAATTAAGAAATAATGATAAATCAAAATTTTCCAAGAACAATAGTGCATCACAGTCAATGACCTTCAAAAGAGTTGACTGGGTGAATGCACAAGGGATACCCAAAACTAAATTGGTTTGGGTTCCCAAGAGAAACTAATTTCTGTTTAAATTATATGAGCAGAGCAAGTCAAGGAATACATGGCACATTGATAGTGGTTGCTCTAGGCACATGACAGGGGATAAAAGCAAGTTGCAGAACTTCAAGAAATTTGATGGAGGTCCTGTAGCTTTTGGAAGTAGTCCAAATGGTGGAAGGATTACAGGAAAAGGAAGTGTCAACAGTGATAAGATAAGCTTTACTGATGTGTATTTTGTTGAACAATTGAAGTATAATTTGCTAAGTGTGAGCCAAATTACTGAGAAAAAGAATCCAGTTCACTTCACAGACACAGAATGTTTTATTCTTTCTGAAAAATTTAAGCTTGATCCAACTATGATATTAATGAAAATTCCGAGAAAGAATAACATGTACTGTTGTGACTTAGCAAATTTCATACCTCAAAAGGAGTTAAATTGTCTTATTTCAAAAGCTACTGTTGATGAATATGATCTTTGGCATAGAAGGATGTGTCACATGAATTTCAAAACCATTAACAAACATGTTAAAAGTAAACTTGTCAGAGGTTTACCTGAGAAAACATATTCATGTAATGATCACTATGTTGCCTGTCAAAAAGGCAAGCAACATAAATCCTCTTATAAGACCAAAATCATGAATTCAAATTGCATCCCTTTACAATTACTGCACATGGATTTGTTTGGACCAACGAATGTGAGTAGTATAGGGAAGAAATCATATTGTCTTGTGATCATTGATGATTTTAGCAGATTTTGTTGGGTATTCTTTCTTAGGACAAAAGATGAAACTGGTGAGCAACTTAGATCATTCATCACTAAGATAGAAAATCAAATGAATCTGAAAGTTAAAATCATTAGAAGTGACAATGGTACAGAATTTAAAAATCAATTGATGGATAAATTCTGTGATTTAAAAGGAATTGAAAGACAGTTTAGTGCTCCTAGAACTCCACAACAAAATGGGGTTGCTGAAAGAAAGAATAGGACACTAATTGAGGCTGCTAGAACAATGTTAGCAGATGCAAAATTACCAATGACTTTCTGGGCTGAAGCAATTAGCACTGCTTGCTATGTTCAAAACAGAACCTTAGTCATTAAGCCTCACAACAAGACACCTTATGAGCTAATTTTCAATAGAAAACATTTAGTTAGCTTTTTGAAACCATTTGGTTGTCCTGTTACCATCTTAAATACCAAGGATCATTTAGGTAAATTTCAAAGCAAAGTTGATGAAGGATGTTTTGTTGGATACTCTATTCCCAGTAAAGCCTATAGAGTATTTAATCACAGAACTAGAATTGTGGAGGAAACGATGAATCTGACTTTCAATGAACACACTCCAAATGTTGTAGGAACAGGACCAGCACACTTGTTTGACTTAGATGCTCTAACCAAATCTTTTAGACACTTGTATGAGACATCAAATGCAGGTACAAATGCAACTATGCAGGTTAAAGCAGATAAGGAAAAGGGAAAAGCACCTGAATATGTTCTCTTTCCCATCTGGACTCCTGATCCTCCAGAAGTTTTTGAATCTCCACAACAACAAACTCCAGAACAAGTCACAACCATTGATGATGATGAGAATACATCATCAAGTCCTAATCTATAACAAACAGAAGAGGAAGAAGATCAAGGAAATGCTGAGAATGCATCAGATTATGTAGATGAAGATCAAAGTACACCATGTCACAATGTGTCTGATCCCCCTGATTTGGATCAGAACATGACAAATCTTGAGATCAGTATTCCTGAATCATCTTCATCACATTATCAAGCTCATAAAAGCTATCTTCCTTTAGATAATGTGATTGGTCCCATAGATGCACCCATGCAAACCAGAAGGCAATCAAGAGATAATGAAGAGGACATCAACACTTCATTGTATGCATGTTTCTTATCTCAGATAGAACCTAAGAAAGCAATTGAAGCTTTAAAGGATTCTAGTTGGGTTGAAGCAATGCAGGAAGAACTGCTTCAATTCAAGATCCAAGAGGTGTGGACTCTAATGGATCTTCCAAAAGGTAAGTGGCCCATTGGCACTAAGTGGGTGTTCAGAAACGAGAAGGATGAGAGAGGGATTGTCATAAAGAACAAAGCAAGATTGGTTGCTCAAGGTTATTCTCAAGAAGAAGGTATTGATTATGATGAAGTTTTTGCTCCTGTGGCAAGAATTGAAGCAATCAGATTATTCTTGGCCTATGCATCCTTCAAGAACTTCAAAGTGTATCAAATGGAAGTAAAATGTGCATTTCTTTATGGTAAAATTGAGGAAGAAGTGTATGTGTGTCAACCTCCAGGATTTGAGGATCCTATACATCCTGATAAGGTATACAGATTGGATAAGGCATTGTATGGTTTGCATCAAGCTCCAAGAGCCTGGTATGATACCTTATCTGTGTATCTTTTGGGAAATGGATTCAAAAGAGGTTCCATTGATAAGACTTTGTTCACAAAAAGAATCAAGAGTGATATTCTACTTGTTCAAATATATGTTGATGACATCATTTTTGGTTCTACAAAAGATTGTTTGTGCAAAGAATTTGAATCTCTAATGCATCAGGAATTCAAGATGAGCTCAATGGGTGAGCTAACATTCTTTCTGGGATTGCAAGTAAATCAACAGTCTGATGGTATCTTCATTCATCAAGGAAAATATGTGAATGACATTCTAGAAATGTTTGGTTACAAGGATGTGAAATCTGCTAGCACTCCAATGGAAACACACAAACCACTGGTTGCAGATCTTGAGGGGGAGAGTGTTGATGAACACTTATACAGGTCCATGATTGGATCCCTTATGTACTTAACATCAAGCAAACCAGACATCATGTTTGCAGTATGTGTATGTGCAAGATTCCAAGCAAATCCCAAGCAATCACATCTTTATGCTGTCAAAAGGATCTTTAGATATCTCAAAGGTCAATCAAAATTGGGCCTATGGTATTCAAAAGATTCTGCATTTGAGCTTATTGCTTATACTGATAGTGATTATGGAGGTGCAAATGTGGATAGGAAGTCCACATCAGGAGGATGTCAATTTTTGGGAGATAGGCTAGTCTCATGGCAATGCAAAAAGCAAACCACTGTATCCACTTCAACAGCAGAAGCAAAGTATGTTGCTACAGCAAGTTGTTGTGCTCAGATCTTGTGGATTCAAAATCAATTGCTGGATTATGGTTTGCAATTTTTAAATACTCCCATGTATATTGACAACAATTCTGCTATCAGTATCATCAATAACCCTGTTAAACACTCAAAAACTAAACACATTGAGATCAGATATCATTTTATTGGAGATTGCAATGAGAAAAGATTGATTCAGATTTTCAAAGTCCAACTGACAATCAATTTGCAGATCTATTCACTAAAGCATTTGATGTGGGTAGATTTACATATTTGATTACAAGTATTGGAATGATCAACTTAACATAAATCTTTTTCATTAATATCATTTTGTATATATATCTCATAAAGTGTTTAATACGGGTTAATTTTTTTATCACAGATGTTAACACTGCTGGCATTTATGTTAATACCGCCAGTACACAAGTTAACACCGCCAGTGCAAATATAACCACTGCCAGTTCAGTTGTTATGTTAACACTGCCAGTTCTAAGTTATAACTGGTACTTGTCATATTTTTGAAATTTTTGCTTTGTGTGTATATACATTTTGTGTGCAGGTTGCAGGTTTACTTTAAAATGTGTGGTTGATTTTTGTCAAACTAAAATCCAAAAGTTTTATCACCACATATTTTTCTGTAAGAAAGATTCCAATGTGTTTAAGTACAACTTATTCACATCTTTTTAGGAGAATAGTAATATTTTTAGTCTTTCAATCTTTCTTATTTTCAACATTCTAATCATAGCTCTGGGTTCTATAACTTCGTGTTTATCAAACAAAAATGTCATTCATTATCACAAAGTTTTTCAAGAAACTCAAATCTTTCAAGGCAAAAATGAACCCAACTCCAGAGCAAGCTGTGATTGTTAATGAAATTCCAACTTCCTACTTGTTCGACAATTATTATTCTCCAAGAGAACATTTTTCTGCTGAAACATCGGGAAATACAACTTCTGGAACCTCTGACAATGAGATTCAAGAAGAACCAAACCCTGAGCTGATCAGTTTGGATGAATACCATCAAATGGAGGCTATTCAAGAGTATGAGCATGATCATGTAGTTGAAACACTACAAGAGCAGATTCAGCAATTGGATAACTACAACTGGGGATTAATGCATCAATGTCGAGAAACTGAGACTAGGCGACGCATTGCTAAAAGATCTCTTCCAAGGAAAATAAATGACAGATTACTTCATTGGAAATACTTGGCAAAAAGAGCAAAAACCAAAGCCAAGATATGGATCAAGTGTAAACTGGATCCATCTAATGAAGCCATATATAACTATATTCCTCCTTACACTTCCCATAGAGATCATCTGATGAATCTTCATTATGCTCAAGACTTGGAATTTCTGGATCTCCAAGATCCTGAATTCTTTTTAAAAAAAATTGTGTTACAACCGCTAGCTATAGTTACAACCGCTAGCTATACTAGTTATAGTTACAACCGCTAACTATACTAGTTATTCTGTTAACACCGTCAATCTAAATATCTGTTTTGCACTGCCAGTAATATTGTTACAGTTAGTACTGCTGGTGTCATTGATATTGTTTTAAATTAGGGCTTGTAACTACCGCTAGTTTATAACCAGGAAAAGAGGGTGAAAATATTTCATTTTCACATACAACTCTTACTCGCTCTCAAAACTTGAAATCCTCGATCAAAATCATCAAATCTTCGCCCTCAATTTCAAGTTTAAATCGATCATGGCTTCGTCTTCTTCATCTGAAACTCTTGCAATCGCAGAGAAACACAATATTCTCGCATTTCTAAAGAAAGTTCAAGGATCATATGATTATCATGAGATGATTGATTTTCTGTTACAAAACAACCTTAAAGAAGCTCTTACTGTAAACCCCATCATCTATATTTCTCATCTAAATGATTTTTGGACATCGGCAAAAAGAACAGAAATCGACGGGGTCAATACTATTGAGGGAAAAGTTGCTGGGAAAGTGATCAAAATTTCTGAGGCTTCAATCCGTGCTCACTTGTTGCTACAAGATGCAGATGGTATGGATTGTTATCCTATTCTTGAAATTTTTGATAAATTAAAATTGTTAGGGTATGAGGGGGAGAATGATGGCAAGTTAACATTTTTCAGGTCAATGTTTTGCCCCCATTGAAAATATTTAATTCATACCCTACAACAATGCATTTCTCAAAAAAGGACTTCTTTTGCTCAGTTTAGCAGCAATATTGCAACTGCAATAATCTGCTTAGCTAATGGAGAGAAGTTCAATTTTTCAAAATTAATTTTTACTGGCATGTTGTATAATCTGGAGCATCCCAAAGATAAATTTTTAATGTATCTAAGATTTTTGCAACATATTTTCAACAAAGATTTGAAAGATTTGCCAACTACTGGTGACAAAATTGTTATCTCTTCTCATTCTAAAAAGGTTTTTGCAAATATGAAGAGAAAATGTACTGTTAAAGGTACTGCCTTCTCTGGGAAGGATACACCTTTAACTTCACATATGTTGAGAGCAGAAGCTGGTCCATCAACCACTTCTGCCTGCAGTTCAGGAGGAAGATACACCCCCTTCCTCTCATCCCAAAACTGCAGTGAAACCCTCAAAGAGAACAAGGGACCCTAAACCATCCAAACATAAAGCCAAAAAGGCTAAGAAACAGGCATCTGCGGCTCCTCTTTCTCAGATGTCTCAGTCTGAATTAAACATAAATGAGGTGGTCAATGTAGAGGGTGATGACCATGTGGAAAGGGCTGCCACTACTGTTACTACCTCAGAAGGAGTACAGGATAGTGGTAATGGAAATAGGACCCAATCCATGGCAACACAAGATGCAGAGATTCCAATGGATTCCTCTAATGCAGAGGACCCAATGGATATCATTGCATCTAGTGGTCCCAGTACCAAGAACAAAGGGGCCTCTGTTAGTCATGCTAGGCATGATGCAGCTGGTGGTTCCAGTGATCCATCAAAGGAGGTTAACACTTCCAAAGATGGTGAGGACAGTTCTTTACTAAATGAATTGACGAATACTTGTACCAAGCTGTGTGATGTGGTGAAAAAGCAGGGTGAGGAAATTGCTAATCAAAGAAAGCAATTGAAAGAGTTGAGAGATTTAGTAGATGAGCTGGTAAATGAAAGAAACATGAGAAAAGAAAAGGCAGAAAAGAAGTCTGAGAGTTTGAAAAGGCTAGTTAGAGGTAGTAAAAAGAATGTAGTTGAATCAACCTCTGATTCATCTAGTTCTTCTGAAAGCAGTGATAAAAATGATGAAAATTAATGGTGCTTCACTGGAGCTATGCCTTCATCTGCTGTATCAAAAGATCAAGCAGACAAACTTCTTGAAGAAGATGATCAAAGAAAAGAGCTTGAAGCAGAAAATGAGATGCCTCCTCTGTTTTCAACTCTTGAGACCAATGATGATAAGATTGATGATAATGAACAGATGAGTGACGGTGAAAGAACAGTTCTTTGAACATGTTTGTTTGAAGATGTTGAACCAGAAGTGGTAGATGCTACCATAATGAATGTGGTGAATGATGCATTAGATTTGGAGTTGCCTACTTCTACTACTGATGTTGAGAAACCAGTTTCTACCGCTGGAGATAATGATAGTACCGCTAGTGAAATTCCAGTAGTTTCCACCGCTGGCACTAGTACTGCTATTGAGACTCAATTGGTTTCTACTGATGCAACAAATACTATCACCTCTGAGCAACCTGATCCAGTTAGCACTGGTGGAAAAGATGAACCAGTTGCTACTGCAAGTGATGAGCACACTGCTGCTGAGGCTTTAGTTGAAGTGGCTAAATCTGCCCAAACAAGAAATGTGGGTATATCACTGAGAGAGCCTGATGTTGACAAAAGGCAAGAAAATGTCAAAACAAATCTAAAAGAAAAAGAAAAGTCTGCATCAAAAGATAAAGGCAAAGGTATTCTAGTGAAGCCAATGAAAAGAAAGGATCTTGAAGCTATAAGTGAAAATATGGCAAGACAACTTCAAGCCCATTTTGAAAAAGAAAGAGGAGGTGGATACATTGAGGTGGATGTAGGAGATGATGTGAAGGTTCTGATGACCCCAGAAGAACAAATTCACTTTGATCATCTATTAGCTGATGGATCAAGGAATGCTCAAATGGAAGCATTCACTCCTGATCAAAGGTTAATGTGGTATTTGGATATGCTGGAACAAAGAAGAAAGCATATGTCAAAGAAGAAAATGGAGGAGAAAAGAAAGAAAGCTCCCAGTCTTAGGCAGCTAAAGGATAGATATGCAAGAGTGATGAGAAATTATACTGGTTAGACTTTGAAAACCCTGATGGCTATGGACTTCTATGATCTTGAAAAGAAATACTTAAGGATTCAGAAAGAAAAGGAAGAAGAGGCCAAGAAAAGAGAAGAAGAAGAAGCAAAAGATGCTCATAAAAAGGAGTTGACTGCAGAAGAAATAGAAAGAAATCAAAGGACTGCAGAAATCAACAGGGCAAAGGCTGAATTGGAAAGGAAAGAAAAAGAAGAATTGAATGCTTTGAAAAAGAACATTTCAAAGGAAACAATTCAATTCAGAAGAAGAGTAAAAAATATGGATGCTCAGACTGAATCTGAAGAGATGTCAAAGAATATAAATGAATCTGAAGCTGAAACAAAAATTCATTCTGAGAAGGAGTCTACATCCAAGTCTACACAGTCCACTGAAGAGGAAATGGTTGATTGGGACAAGATCAAAGCAATGGTAGAAGTTGAAGAACCTAAAGTGCCAATTGCTGTACAATTTCCTATCATTGATTGGTATTTTGTATCTAATGAAAAGATGAAGAGATGGCTAAAAATTGTGAGAGCTGGTCACTCAGAAGAAAAATTACTATCCTTCTACAGGTGTGTTAAAAAGATATCCAGAGATGATCTGGATGATATGCGGGGGATTGCAATGAGAAAATATCAGAATTCTAAGAAATACAGTGAGGAAGAGAGAGTCTACAACTATCTTTCAATTCTGTATGAAATGGATGCTGAAAATGAATTCTACAAAGATATGACACGTGCAAAAGTATGGCTTTGCCACTCTCACAATGGAGTTCATGTGGTGCAGCTTCAAAGCAGTGTATTTGCATATTTCTTCATTGGCACTGAATATCCATGGAGTCTAGGTCAGTTATCTTCTATGCTCAAGCTGAATATCAAATGTGATGATCTAGATACAGCTGCTTCTTTAGTTCATGAAGTTCAGAACTATTATAAGAAGGCACTTGCAAAGTATGCTGTTGAAAGTGAAGAATATAGAAAGAAAAGGGCAGTAGAAATCAAAAAGAACTTCAAGAATCTGAAATAGAAAACTTGAGTCTGTTCATGGAAAGCTCAAGTTTAGGGGGAGATTGTTGGGTCAGATTGTCTGCTAATGAGAAATTGGAAATTGATCTAAGTATAGTTAACACTGCTGGAACTATTTGTTAGTACTGCTAGTTTTGGTTTGCACCGTTGGTCGAAGTTTATGCTGCTGCAGCTGTTACAACCGGTGGACTATTCTCAGTTTGCACCGTCAAGTCATCTGAAGTTAATACCGCTAGTCTAGTTTATATAGTTTCCACCGCTGGTACTGATAGCAGCGGAAACAATGCCTAGTGGATCCGTCAGACTTGCACGTGCAGTGAACAGTAATTACAGACCATGCTTAGCAGAAATACAGATACAGAGTTAGATTAGTTTCCAAACTTTAATGAGGATAACTTGTAAAAGAAAACTCTAATAATGAAATAGAGTTTTCTTATTTTCAAAGCATGGCATGCATTTTAGTAGGTGTACTTTGTTTTGACTATATGTATGGCTTATCATCGTCATTGTAAAAAATAGCTTCAAGGTTTTCTCTTTGTAAAAACCCTGATACAAGTATAAGTGTATCCGTATTATTACCATCAATAATAATATTGAAGCTTTGGTTGTTAAATTGTTTCTTGTTGTTCATACAATTAAAATCTTCCTTGTTAACAAGTGTTATTCCGCAAACTTCTTGTTAATACTTCAAAGCTTTTAGTTGGTTAAACCTTGACATTGTTCAAGTCTGGGATCAACAAAGGCGGTTTACATTACTTCTCAATGATACGTGGTTCGAAAACTGGAGCGCGAACAATAGCATGAACCGGTTAATTTCATCTTTCGGTAGAGAACGCAAGCTTTAGTTCAGTAGGATCAGCCCAAATTTTTCTGATGTTCGTATAGAGGAGAGGGGAGATGAAAACACGGTAGGCGGTTTTAGGAGAGGGGAGATGCGGTTACACAAATAATTTAGACTTAATCAAGATTTAGGGTGAGTAATTTTCTGACACATCAGCAAGGTAAACCTTGATTTATATATAGGAAGATGGGAAATGAGTGACCAATGAAGTTGGTATGTAACAACTTACAAACCAAACTGCTCAGTAACATTAGAAAGAAAAGCTAATAGTTACATGTTTTGAATATAGCTGAAAAATCAAGCCATTAAATTTTTAAGTTTAAAAAGCAGAATCAGTCAATTAATCTCACACAGCTAGAATAACAGGCAAACAGAAGCTGATTACTAATCAGATTACTAATAAAGCATATTTCCAAAAAGTCTTTACTCTTATAGAAACTGTGACCAAAAAGTTTTTACTAATAAAGTCTTTTAATGCTTACTGTGGCCACATGTTTTGCCGGGCAGATGTCTCTTGCGGGTGGGACGCTGCGGATCTCAAAGAGATCCGGGGTCAGGGGTACCCTCCAACTACCCTTATAGCATTAAAAGTGGAACAAGGTTAGCCGTACCGAATTCAACAAACACAAACTGAAAATGATAATAACGGAATCTAAAACAAAACCAACATGAACTGTTCTCATGAAGTTTTAATCTGGAACCATACTATAAACCGCTTCTCAGCATTTCAAGCATCGAGCACCTGAGTATCTGTTTAATATTCAAACAACAATTTCAATTCATGTTGGGCAATCTTACAATGGAATACATATTTAATAGAGGCAAGCTTTACCTGTATCAACTTGTAGCATTCTGCACTTATTTGTAAAGATCTGCAAAAAAAAAAAAAAGGTGAGCAAAATATAATATGATATAGTACCAACTTTATAAAGAGCAGAAACACGCAATAACATAAATCATATATGGTAGAATAAGTCTGAATTACCTGTCACGAACTTGTCAAGAACACACGTGCCTTTTTTCACTTTGGTTTGCATTTCTGACTTCGGTAACCAATCTTTAGTGCAAACCAAAGCCTCGAGTACTGATGGTGACAAAGTGTTTTGAAAATCTGTTAACACATTACCATCAATGTTATAAGCTGCTTTTGGGGCAACTGCTGCAACAGAAATGGCCAAAACATCCTTAGCCAATTTAGAGAGAATAGGAAATCTTGCACCATTATTTTTCCACCATTGTAATACGTCAAAGCCGTTATAATCATCAACACTATACTCGTTAAGGTATATATCAATTTCTGTCTTGCAGTCTACATTACCTCCAAAACCAATCACACGCCTACTGCCCAACCCCCCTGTACTTTTGTCATTGTACAAGTACTCCATGTAACCACTGCTTTGAAAATTTGCAGTCTGTTGCTGTGCCCCAATCTTAACAGTGTACTCATTAAACAATTCGTATGTGGCAGAAAGTACGAATTCCGCCTTCTTTTTCCACGTAGGTACTCCATCATCGTCGTAGTCATGTTTGTATAAGTTGTTCATGAAATAAAATTCAAGAAACCAATTTTTGGAAGAGGGATCAAGTATATTGGCAATATAAATTAACATATTTGAATTCTCGACACCTCCCCAATACTCATCATATTTCCATTTCATTTCAAGTGCTGCCATCATATTCTCACAACAGTCACATGAAGACTTCCCATGATTAGTTAAATGAAAATCAATATCGGAAATTACATTAAGAAACTTAGTAGATGTCACATCCAGGCTTAACATATTTTCAGTTGATCGATGAAAGCCTTCCAAGATACTTACTACCTTTCTTACTTTTTCCCAGTCTTCATACTCAGGGGCCCCACAAGTACCTACCATGTCACGCCTATATGTAGGACTTCTCTCTAAACAGCTAAAAATTTCTTCATACTCTTGAGCCACCGTTAACATCTCAAAAGTAGAGTTCCATCTACTTGGAATATCCAGAGAAATAGAAGATGCGGATTCAATTTCAAATTCTTCAATACATGCTTGGAACATTTTGACCCTAGCAGCTGATTGTGCCACACATCTAATCGCCGCACGCACACGTGCAATTGAGTTTACATGTTTATTTAAGACATCTTTTACGATAGCATTAGTAATGTCAACAGCGCATTTGAGGTGAAGAAACTTACCATCCAACAAAAGATTCGCCAATCTTCCTCTCAGATAAGTAATTGCAGCATCATTTGAACCTCCATTACCAGCAGAGATGGTCAAAACATCACTGATTTCCCAATCATTCAAACACTTTTCAACCAGCCTTCCAATCTCCTCTCCATTATCACTTAAAATTGGAGTAAAACTGATGATTTTCTTGTGTAACTTCCAATTGTCATCGAGAAAATGAGCAGTAACGCATAAGTAGTTCACTGATTGGTTTGACTTCCAAGTATCCAACGCTAAACAAACCCTTTGCTTTGTTCCCTTTATAAAGCTTTTCAACTTTAGCTTTTCATCCATGAAAAGTTGGACACAATCACTAGAAATGGTATCTGCAGATGGAATCTGAAACTCGAGAAAAACAGCTTCCATTGCTTCTTTAAACCAGTCATGCTCAACAACAGAGAACCAAGCTTCATCAGCTATTATCTTTTTTACTAGAGCTTTCTGAACATCCGGTTGTTCAAACTTCCTACTTTGCACACTCCTACCACGTTTTCCCATATTTAACCTCTAGATTCCAAGAAAGTACCTGTAAATTACTACTTGATTAGCAAAAGAAAGGCCCAAAACTGCAGATAACAAGTCACATTCTCGATTTACATTCAAGCATGCAGCTGTAAAATGATATCCCTTCTCCATACAACTTGTTGCAATAATCAACGTTGAAATGTTTCGAAATATTTGATACCAACTCATCTTTCTAATATTTTAAGGATGAAAAGAATAGATTTAAAAAATTTATTCTTCCAAATTAGTTTTTATAAAAACCAAAGTATCTCTGACACTAAATTATCCTATCTCGTTCTAGTTCTCTAAATCACAACAATCATTTCGTACCAAAAATCATCACCGATAAATCATCACCATTTTACCAATAAATCATCACCGAGTTATGGAAAACCTAATTAAGTGTTGCACTAACAATTAACTATTAACAAAATACACATTAAACACATTAATCAGCAGACGAAATGTTTCAACGGTTAACTTCGAATTCACGAAGTTTTTCGATGTGCAAACTTAACATTCAATAGTATCTTAAGTCATAACTGTCAAAACTCATATAATAACCATCAAATGCACAAAACTGTTGTATCTAGCTATCAATCATAAGCAAAATATACATCAAACAGATTGTCAAACCCACCAAAAAGTTTCGGCAGTTGACTTCGAATTCACAAAGGTTTTTAAACATCAATAACATCAGTCTACAACACTTAAAGTCTTAAACACAAATATTCACCATCGAATACATAAACACGTTGCATCTAGCAATTGAATTTTAGCAAAATCTACATTAAAACAGAATATACCGCATTAATGTGTGACACAGAGCAATTATTAGCTGTAAATCATACTCGTGATAATAATAATAATAATAAATTTCATATTCTAGATTAAACAGCATAGCTTTTTTAGTGTACGGACTTACTAATTAACACTCGATCGACGAGAAAGGAAGATATATAATAATATAAATACATATACAGCATAAATACATACATCTCTATGTATATACATAATAATAATACCAGTTGAGTGTGATTTCTGAGCACAAACGTACCGAACGGAAGTCTCCGGCAAGGAAACGAGCAGCGATCGCCGGCCGGAAATGAGGAAGTGGCGAGAGGCGATCAAATGGTTGTAGGGTTTTTGACGGTTTTGTTTTGCAGCAAAATTGGGGGGCATGAATAAATTTAACAATTTTATATTTTTTTTTCCCCGCTCATTTTTTCCTTTTTGATTTAGGTTTTTTTTTTTTTTTCTTTTTCATTTTAGTCCTTAAGTTTTCAGTTTTCACCACAGTGAAAAGGTCACTTTATTTATATTCAAAAATTGATATATATATCTTTTAAATTAAATAGAAACCGTTAAATACGAAGTCATACACAGCTTTTAATGACTTTTAAGTATCTTTAATGATTTATTTGGAAATGCATCATTCTTGAAGTTACTTCATGTATAGCAAATAGCAAATGACCAAAAAAAGAAAATAGTTATTGCCTATTTTATTCTAGTCATCTAATGCAACCAAACTAAAGGTAGTTTAAGGTTACTTGTACGAGTAATGTTACATCAACCTACTTCGATGGACCTAAAAGTATGTCTAATGCATTAATTGGTTGATGCATTTCTCTCTCCTAGTCGTATTAGTTGAACTTGACACGTGTCACTTTTACATTTTTAGGTCTGTATGTCATTTTCCTATTTGTACAATGTTATCAAATGTCGTTATTTCTACCGTTTGGTTATTTGATTACTTGAGCTTTGAATGAGTTTCACAAAGTGTTTTTGATATAATACATTCCAATTGGTGAATAGATGACAAAATGCTGCAATTTAGAGTAAAAGTTTGCCAATGGCCGTGTACAATTGTAGCCAAAAAGAGGTATGGATCGACACTGACGATTTTCAAATAGCAATCAATAAATTATGCCTATGGATTTCTGGGCTTGCCAACAGCTTTCTGTTGTAAAATGTTGTCCTGGGTCCATTTTTGTTGACACATGGTGTGTCATACGAACTCATAAAATATTTCATCTCCAGCACGAACCATGCTAGCATTGAACGTTTGACACCATGTCAAGTGTCATTTTGATCTAACAATGATCGTCAATAACATATTGGTTTCAACCAACACTTGTGTGATGCATTATTCGCTAGTTTTTGGCCACATAACCAAGTTTTTTTGTTACCAGTGGAAAATGCCTTAAAGATAAAACATTCAGGAATATGACATTTTTCTAGTTAAATAACACAAACCTTGTCATTCAAAACTTGGTCTAGTGACTAGAGAGCATTAGTACCAAAAAAAGAATGCTAAGTTGGTCAGCTTTCATTTCCATAGTGTCTATTCATATACTTCAGACACTAAGAGAGCGAAATGCTAGACATAAAGTCCTTAACTCAACCCAACGGTCCCAGCCCGTTATAAAAACTAATCGTTGACACACTATGAACTATAAAAACTATCTGCTAACTCAACCCAACTACTATAAACTGCAAATATAAATTCTAAATTATCATTGATGAGAACAGAGGTCTGAGTTAGGTTGGTTTAGATGATGTTGTATAGCTAAGAATGCCAACCAAACAGAATCAAATTACCAAAGTAGAGGACAAAACAAGATTAGTAGAAATATAACTGTGATAGCATTAAACAGAAAAGGCAAAGTAAAGACGAAAAGTTAGTTGTACCGAACAGAACCAACACGAGCTGAAAACGAATAAATGGACACAAAAAGAAACCAACATGAACCTATCAGTCTGAAACCAACCCATAAACTGTTCAAAAAGCCAAGCAACATAGATGAAGTCATTCAAGGAGCCCACTTTCAGCAAACAACGCTTCAAGCAAATACCTAGAAAAAAAATGATTATGATCAAAACATAATTACAAGTATAAAAAGAACAGTAACAGTAATACTCTAAGGTATATAATAAGTTAATATACCTTTCAGGAAGTTTTCAAGATTAGGTGAACCATTTTCCACTTTGTTTTGCTTTCTTGACTTGCGTATCCAATCTTGAGTACATACTAAGGCTTCAACTGTTGAAGGCGACAAAGAACTTCGAAAATCCTCTACTAGATTCCCGTTGGTGCTAAAAGCAAACTCAGGTGCAATTACTGAAATAGGAATAGCCAAAACATCCTTAGCAATTTTAGCGAGAATTGGATATCTTGCACTATTATACTTCCACCAAAGTAACGTGTTAAAGCCAGAAAAATCTGCAACAGCATCCTCATTAAGGTATATATCAATTTCCGTCTTGCAGTTTACATTACCTCCAAAACCCACCTCATGCTTCATGAACAACCCTAAATGACTCGTGTCTTCGTACAAGTATTGCTTGTAACCACTAGTTTGAAAGTTTGCATGTTGCTGTGGGGGACAAATCTTACCTACGTACTCATTAAACAACTCATATATGGCACCAACCACCCATTCTGCCTTCTTTTTCCACAAACGTTCTCCATCATCTGTATATTCATGTTTGTATATGTTCATAAAATAATGTTCCATACAATCTGTTCTAGAACGAGGATCAAGTATACTCGCAATATGTATTAACATATTAGAATTCTCAACATCTCCCCAATACTCGTCATACGACCATTTCATGTCCAGTGCCGTAGTACTATCCTCAGTATCACTATCACTACCAAATCCCCAATTACACATCATTTTCCCCCAGCTGTTCAAATGAAAATCAATACGGGAGAGTTCTTCAAGAAACATAGTAGATGTCACATACATCCCTAATATATTTTCAGTTGATTGATGAAAAGCCTTTAAGAACTTTACGACCTTCCTTACCTTTTCCCAGTCAGAACGATCCGGAACCCCACAAGTATATTCCAAGTCATTCATATACGTAGGATCTTTATCCTCAAACCTATAGAAAGCTTCCTCAAACTTTTTCGCCGTCTTTAACATCTTAAAAGTAGAGTCCCATCTAATAGGACGATCAAGAGACAGAGAAACTTCAGGTACTATCCCATATTCTCTAGCACCTTCATATAACTTTTCCATCCTAGCAGCTGATTGTAACACGTATCTAACAGCTGCACGCACACGTGCAATCGATGTAGCATGCTCATTTAAGATCTTCTTTACCATATTATTGGTAAAGTCAACGACACATTTAAGGTGAAGAAACTTACCATCCAGCACAGTATTCGCTAAACTTGGTCTTAAATAAGTAACGGCAGCATCATTTGAATTTCCTTCACAAGTAGAGATGGTCATAACATCGTCGATTTCCCAATCACTTAAACAGTTTTCAACCAGCCTTCCTATATCTTCTCCTTTATCACTTAAAATTGGAGTAAATCTGATGATTTTCTTCTGTAATTCCCAATTGTTATCGATATAATGAGCAGTAATGCACAAGTACTTCACTGATGGGTTCAACGTCCAAGTATCCAATGCTAAGCAAACCCTTTGTTTTGTTCTTTTAATAGAACTTTTCAAATTGAACTTCTCATCTATGAAAAGTTGGGCACAATCCTTAGAAATCACTTCACAAGATGGCACTTGGAAACCAGGAAATGCGGCTTACATAAGTTCTTTAAATCCCTCTTGCTAAACAACAGAAAACGGAAGTGCATCGACAATTATCATTTTTACTAGAGCTTTTCGAACATCCTCAGGTTCAAACTTTTTTGTTTGCAAACTCTTACCAGCTGGTGCCATAATTATCCTCTAGAATTCAAGAAAGCAACTTTAAAATACTAATACATGATTAGCAATATAAGAACCAGGATTAAAGAATGCAAATAACAAGTCACATTTTCACTCTCCATGCACCTATATAATAATTTCCACTCTCCATACAACTTATTGGAACAATCAATTTGGTAATGTTATTGCAAAACTAATGCCAACTCTGATGCTCTGATCTTTTAGGGATAAAATAAACAAATTCTGATAATCAATATCATTCTAGTTCTCAAGATCACAATAATCTCTTTGAACCACAGAAGCCCGAGCATCAATAACACAGATCTTCAACAATTTAACCACACATATTCACTATTAAGTTACAAAGTCCAAACTATACATCGTGTCTAGCAATTAACCATTAACGAAATGTACATGAACCATAGATAAAGTTTCAGTGGTAGGTTTGAAAGTCCCAATGTTTTTTTTTTCCAATGTACAGACAAAACATCCGGTAGTAACTTACGTCTTCAACAATTACACACTAATAATCACCATCAAATGCATCATAGAGTTGTATCTAGCAATCAATTGTAAACAAATTCTACTTAAGCACATCAATCAACATATGAAATGTTATCAGCAGCTGGCTTCGAATTCACAACGATTTTTCAATGTACGGAACAAACATCAGTAACTTAGGTCTTCTAGCACTTAAATACAACCAGTTGATACATAACGCACAAAAGTGTAGTATCTAGCAATTGACTGTTCGCTAAATCTAGACGAAATATTCATCAGCACACATATATACATATAGATACATATCAGAGTATATATACATACATAGAACAATCATTGAGTGTGAATCAGAATAATACTTGCTACTGCTAGCAAAATCTACATGAAACGTGACAATATTTACAAAATACGAACTACTAATTTGAATAAACACTTGATCTACAGAAAAGGAAATACATAATACCAGTGGATTGTGAGTTGTGAGCAGAAGCCTAACGGAGGAATATCTCCGGCGAGCAAACGAGCAGCGATCGCCTGCCGGAAATCAGAAAACGGCGAGCGGTAATTGAAAGGTTTTAGGGTTTTTGACGGTTTGTTTTACGGCAAAATGTGAGGCATTGAGTATTTAATGAATTTTATTTATTTCTTCCCGCTCATTTTTGTTCCTCATTTTATTTTTATTTTTATTTTTCTTCCGAGACATTTTAGACTTATTTTTTTTTTTTTTTTTGTTAATGTAATTTCATCTGCTTATTACGAGATTAAAACTTAGATAAAAAAAATTGACCTATAAATCGTCACCTGTGATTTAAGTTTGATACTTGTATGAAATTACGTTTTCGGATGAATTCATTTTACTAAGTATTTATTAGGTTAAAGCTATAAATTAGCAATATTTATCTTTTAATGTACCCATTTTATTACCAATGTGAGCAACTAACTCTTAACTTTTGTTCAAATGTGAGTAACTAACTATTAAGTTTTGTTCCAATGTTAGTAACACGGTACTTTAGTCACAGTTTAATTATCATCATTGCTTACATTTCGATGACATGTATAATTTTTAAATACATAACATGACAGGTGAGATTTATTTAGTGTACTCAAACTTTTTTTTTTTGATAAAATTCATTTCGATTACTAATTTTATAAGTTAAATTGAACACAAAAGACTGGTTGTGGAAAAAACATGGTAACGAATGTATCTCATCATGAAATAAAGTTTAAGTACACTAAATATATATATAATGTGTCATGTCAAGTTGTTAAAAGTATACAGGTCAGCGACATGTGAGCAATGTAATGTTGATAATTATACGATGACTAAAGTACCATATTATTAACATTGAAAGAAAACTTAAAAGTTGGTTACTCACGTTGGTTTTAAAATGGGTATGTTACTCACCTTGGTAAAAGGGTAAGTACGTTGCTAATTTATAGTTTTAACTTTTAACCCTGTATTTATTACTTTGTATTGTTGTTTGTGTAAATTGAAACTTCACTATACCACCTAAAGCTATCAAAGGGTGTCTGGCCGTGTGTAAAGGGGCCTACTATGGGTGAATCTAAAGTTATCCCCAAAAGTCTACTCCTACCCCATGGCCCACCTTTTCAGTCTAGTTTTATTTAAGTTTGGTCAAGTTCAGTACATAATCAGTTTCAGTTTTAGACTAAACAGGAGGCAGAAATAAAAAAAAAGAGGGGTATACCTAGAAAGTAAAAAAAAAAAAGGTGAGCCAGGGGGTAGAAGATGGAAAAAAGGGTGGGCCTGGGGTAGCTTTAATAGGACCCGCCTACTATACATACCCTTTTTCCCCTCTTTTACCATCTCATACCCCCTCCCACCTATCTAATCAATCACATCATGTTTTTTCTTTATACTTTCTATTCCTTACCCCTCTCTTTTTCTAATTCTTACCCCTGGTTAGTCTAAAACGGAAACTAGTTCTGAAATGGGCTGAGACCGATCTTAGAAAATATTGGAATGGAAAAGGACTGAATTGATCTTAGGACTGCCTGACAGTTTGAAAATTTTCAAAGACAAAAAAGGTGACATGTGGGGTATGAGACAGTAAAAATGGGGGTATGTTTAGAAGACGGAGTGTGGAAATGACTTCCAACCATGAACTTATAGGAGTTCAAGTTCCCAAATGAGACAAATATACATGCTTGTAAAGTAATGTACGTAGTATATATTTGTAATAGCGATAGCGATAGGCCGATAGCGATGTATGATTACATAAGTATTTTCTAAAAAAATATATCACGTAAAGCTAACTTGAAGTTTGATATAAGGAAACATGTTAAATATAACAATATATGAATATGTTAGGTTCTTCTTTAGAAATTTAGCACTCAGTTTTAGAATTTGATTTGCTTACTTGAGTTTTCAATTAATTTTACAAAGTGATATTTAGAATTGCTTATGTGCCAATTAGTGAAAAACTTGCAAAGTGTTGGCAATCTTCTTGATGTAGTACAAAAGCAAGAATGCTAAGTTGGCCACCTTTCACTTGCACCCAATGCTTGTAACTATGTTAAGACACTAATTCTCTATTGAATCGGATTAGCGACCCAACTCGTTACACATAACTATGTGTTGACCCGTTACCCAAAGAGCCCGTCCTGCCCATTTTGCCACATCTACACATAGCAGTAAACATAGGAGAATAAAGTACATAATTTTTTCACTAACAGAACATATTTCTAGCAGTTGGCTTGAATGATGAAAAAGTAGATTGATTTTAAATTTTTAATAATCTTATATAACTAAGAATGGCAAGACTGCAGAAGTGAATTACCAAAATGGAAAACAGTTAACAGAACATGGTCAGTAGAAAATTATAACTGTGATAGCATTAAACTGGAAAAGTAACCGAAATATGAAAAGTTAGTTGTAGTGTTGTGCGGCAAACCAACAGGATTGAGTTAAACCAAACCAAAAACCAGCAAGTTTCTAACTACCTGTTCAAAAAGTCATGTCACATGTATTCTCAATGTATACAAGGACCGCCTTTTCGGTAATCAATGCTTCGAGCAAATACCTACAACAAAAGATGATTAATATGAAACATAATGCAACAAGTAAAAAAGAACAGAAACAGCTAGCAATAACAGTCATGGTAAAATAAGCAATATTACCTTTCAAGAAGTTGTCAAGATTAGATGAATCGTCTTTCACTTTGATTATATTTCTTGACTTGCATATTATCCAATCTTGAATGCAGACCAACGCTTCAACTGTTAAAGGGGGCAGAAAACTTTGAAAATCATCCAATACATTCCCATTGGTGCTAAAATCTGACTCAGGTGCCATCGCTGAAACTGGGATGGCCAAAACATCCTTAGCCATTCTAGAAAGCATTGGATATCTTGCACTATTACTTTTCCACCAAAGTAATATGTCAAAACCAGCAGAATCTTTGACACAATCCTCATTAAGGTATATATCAATTTCCGTCTTACAGTCCACATTATTTCCAAAACCAACCTCACGTTTCACGAACCCTGTTTTGTTCGTCTCTTCGGACAAATATTGCATGTAACCACTAGTTTGAAAGTTTGCCTTTTGCTTTTGGGGACAAATCTTACCTACGTACTCATTAAACAACTCATATGTGGCCCCAACCACCCATTCAGCCTTCTTTTTCCACAAATGGCGTTCTCCATCATCAGGGTCTTCATGTTTGTAGGTGTTCATTATATAAAATTCAATAAAATCCATTCTACGACGAGGATCAAGTATATTCGCAATATATATCAACATATTTGAATCCTCAACATCTCCCCAATACTCGATATACTTTCGTTTCATTTCAAGTGCCTTGCCAAAAAGTTTCTCGATATCCTCACACGATTTTCCCCAATTACACAAATGAAAATTAATAATAGCAAGCTCCTCAAGATACTTATTAGATGTTGCGTATAACCCTAATATTTCAATAGACTCATAAAATACCTTTAAGAATGTTACGACTCTCCTTACGCTTTTCCAATCAGAATCATCCAGAACCCCGCAAATGTCTTCCAACTCTTGCTTATAGGAAACATCTTTATTGTGAAACAAATTGAAAACAACCTGTAACTTTTTCGCCGTTTTTAACATCTCAAAAGTAGAGGTCCATCTATCAGCACAATCAAGAAACAAAGAAGATTCAAATTTTATCCCATTTTCTCTAGCACATTCTTTGAACATTTCAGTTCTGTCGGATGATTGTATCACGTACGTAATGGCTTCACGCACACGTGTAGTGGATTTATCAATCTCATTTAACACCTCTTTTACCAAAATATTAGTAAAGTCAACAACGCATTTAACGTGAACAAACTTACCACCCAACACAGTATTCGCTATTTTTTTCCTTAAATACGTAACAGCAGCTTCATTTACACTTTCATCACGAGTTGAAATTGTCATTATATTATTCATTTCCCAATCATTTAAACAGTTTTCAACCAGCCTTCCTATCTCCTCTCCTTCATTACTCAAAACAGGAGTAAAACCAATGATTTTTTTGTGTGAACGCCAAAAGTTATCAATAAAATGAGCAGTAATACACAAGTAATTCACTGATTCGTTTGAAGTCCAAGCATTCAAGGATAAACAAACCCTTTGCTTTGTTCTCTTAATAAAATGTATCAAATTCAACTTCTCATACATGAAAAGTTGGACACAGTCGCTAGCAATCATTTCACGGGATGGAGTATGAAAATCAGGAAATGCGGCTTTCATAAGTTGTTTGAACGCATCTTGCTCGACAACAGAGAATGGAAGTTCATCAATTATTATCATTTTTACCAGAGCTTTTTTAATGTCCTCTTGTTCAAATTTCTTAGTTTGCACACCAGTACCACGTGGTGCCATTATTATCCTCTAGATTCCAAGAAAGCACCTACAAAACACTATTTTTATGTTGCAGATAGCAAGTCACATTCTCAATTTATATCTACTCCACATACAACTTAAAAATTAAAATAAAAAACTATATGCCCAATGCAATGACTCAAACCATGTTACAGGGGTATCATGATAAGTTTTATAACTGATTGCAATAATTTGTTTTGTAATGTTTGGCAAACCTATAACTTAGAAGGGGATCTCATCCGTGCTGTTGACATCACGGAGTTTAGGTGTAGCATAAAGGGGTTTTTTTGTAAGTTCATTTGCATATTCAGGGGCATCTTTATTCTTTGTTGGACTAAAATTGTCCAAATCACAAGAAACAGAAACACCTAAACAAAAAACCCACGGGACAGTTTATACTTGGATAAACCAAACGTTTTATCTTAGCTTTCGGTCGTTTTCGCCAAAAACAGACCCAAGTCCACTCATGCTCACCCCTGAGGCCCTGACCCTGGTTACCAGTAACTTAGGTGTTGGTTAGGATTGCATTTGCAAACAAATTACTGTTTCCAAATCATCAATAATAAGTTTGAGAGTAGCTAGTAGCTTACACAGGACCAAATACGTAACCACGTTTGATTTTGGTCATATTACACTTTTACCCCTTCAATGTAAAATAATTTCAAACATTCAAAAAAAAAGAAAAAAAAAAGCACCTGAGGTGATGAACACTTAACTAGACCAAAAGTCGCCAACTGAGGCATAAAACGAAATTAATTTTTGTTTAGCAGATACTTGACAGTAACATTTACATGAAATATGAAATGCTGTTTTAATGTGTTTTACACTAATATATAGCTAAATAACAAAGAAATAATAATTCTTTTTTACATTTTTATTCAAAATGGGAAAATATGTACCTGCTGTCTGCTGACTGTGAGTAGATACGTGAAGAACTAACGTTGACGGCGGAAACCGTTAACGGCCGGACAGTAGATGGTGACCAATTAACGGTGATCAAACTGTTGTAGGGTTTTTGTTTCCCTACTTTTACTGCAGGGGGCGCCGGCTGGGTATATGTTTTAGACTTTTAGTGTGTTTTGATTAAAAGGTTTTTTTTTTGCTACTCGTAATTAATTTAGGATCGGACGCCCCTCCAAAAATGTTGGGTATCTTTAGCAAAACCCAAATAAATGGATTCATAGGGAATTATTGATCATTGAGTTTCATAAGTTGTATTCCGTACGTGTATCACTTATAAAAATAATATTCTGAAATTTAATCAAGTGCTTGGTCGAAATTGTTAGTGAATTCTTTTAGAAAATTGAGACATATGTTAGACTTTTTAATGTATTAGCTAGTAACTTTTAGGGTAAGTACATTTTGTCGGCCACGTACTATACCCGTTTGTTCTAAGGTAAGCAACCTACCCATTTTAATATCAGTATATGCACCGAACCGGAAACTTTTGTGCCGATGTAAGCAATATGGTGACCGGTTACCGTGACAACAGGTAATTTGGTATTTTTTTATTTATAATCTTTGCTGACGTGGCAGTTTTGTTCATAATGTGGCAATTCTTTTACTCCAGCGCGGCGGCTCTTGTTCCGGCGATCACGTCCACCTCCTGTTACTTCCTCAACTTCAGTTACACGGTGCAATCATTAGCTAAATCGGTGACCTCCGATGTTGGAAATACATTCCGTCGGAGATCTCGAATTTAAACGAGTTCTTGATATTCAACGTTCCCGGAACTCCGGCGAAGTTCCGTTTGACTTTTCGTCAAACTCGTATACCGGTGATTAACATGATATTACAGCTTCTATTTCACCATAGCGTAACCTCAGTTCCAATTATCAGCACTTCTGGTCTCGAAATTGAATCAAAAACCCAAAATTCGATTACTCGTTGATCAATTAACAGATACAATAACGAGACCCCAAAAGAAGGAACGTTGTTTGACTGATTGCTGATAGAAAATGCAGCAAATTGTTCGTGAAACCAAATCGATTTGAAAAGACCTAAAATTTTATTATTATAAAATTATAATCGATTACTCAGAATCAAGCTCGTTTTAGTCTAATTGTTTAATTTATTGTGTGTGCAATTATTAGCGTGTGAATAATATATATATATGATGAAGTAAATCTGCTTATATATTGTTTATCATCATTTTGAAAAAGATGAGTTAGTTGTACCCAGAGCATTAAAAGTTGCACATGTAATACACACATGAGAAAAAATCTATCTGGCACGTGACGTGGATGCTTAGTCAGCTATTTCAATAATTTGTAGGTAAAAACATAGTTTGCAAAGATTTAAACACGAAATCTTCCGGTTCGTTGCATACATTGATATTAAAATGGGTAGGTTGCTTAACTCGGAACAAACGGGTATAGTACGTGGCCGACAAAATGTATTTACCCTAATTTTTATGTAAGTTTTGTCAATAAACCTTAATGTATTGCTATGTTTTGTTACCTTTATCATAAATGTTAAAAATGCAGATCGGTAACGAACTTTCACTTTTATACCGAGCTAGGTAACGAATCTATTTTATTACTAATGTAGGTAACAAGCTTTCAAATTTTGTACCGAATTAGGTAGTATGTATTACGTGGAATATTACCGTAATGCCATGTAAAACAATTTTAATAATGCGCGTAATGTAATACATACTCGTATTACCTAATTCGGCACAAAATTTTGAAATATCATTACCTACAATAATTATAAACTGGATTCGTTACTTAACTCGGTATAAAAGTGAAAGTTCGTTAACAATGTACGACTTTTACCCTATCATAACTGAACTTGTATTAACTTAAACAAAAGTCACGCGTTTTAGGACTTGTCCAAACAGATGTTTAACTAAACTAAGTCTACTAAAAAGCGTCTGGTAAGTTTCGGTTGGTTTCATGTCGTCATTATGTGGCCCACTATTTAACTTTTATACGGTACTCATTTTTATGTGTGAAGTGATTTATAATAATAAAAGTTTATCAACATAGTTAAAAAAAGAGTAAATTGCATAGATGATCCATGTGGTTTACATACATTCTCACTCTTAGTCCCTGTATTTTATTTGTTGCATAGACAGTCTAAAAACTTTAAAATCGTTGCACACGCGATCTCTCTCCAGATGAAATGACTAATGTACCCTTTTCCCATTATTAACTGATTTTATTTGTGATATTTAAAGAATTAAATTAATGGAAGCCTTTTCTTTTTCCATCAAATCATCATCATATTCATAATTATCAAATCCTCTTTACTTCTTCGTCTACATAACATCATCATGATCATCAAAACTTCTATCCTTTTTCATCAAATCATCATCATCATTCACTTATAATTTTATCACATCCTCATCAAAATCTTTTTCCTTTTAATCAAATCACCATGATCAGACCTTAGTTTCACTAGCTAACATCAAATTAACTATCACTAACACAATCTGTAAAAAACCAACCTTTTATTTTTCGATGAACACCTCATTTACCTGTCTGTGACACCCGTCAAATTAGGACTAGAAATTAGTGGATAATCAAGTGTTAATACATGTAATTAGTTCTGTGTTAGGCTAATTTGTGTATCAAATAATATATATATTGCATTATTGCTGAATATATACAAGTATGCGATTTGATTAAATCGTACAAGTTTCCAATCGAATGTAATTCGATTCAATTAATACGGACGTTGGTGAACAATTTAATTAAATAACATAAACGTTATTTAATAACACAATTATATCCAAAGTATTATTTTTATAATATTTCGTATTCATTTTGAATCATACAAACAAGGTTTACGCGATTAAAATATTAAACGCACAAACAAAACGAAACAAGTTAAGTTATATTTTACAACTCAAATATAAAGTATTTAGTAAAATACTTCAACAAAAATATTGAATAATTATTCATATTTTAAAACGCATATTTAAAAGTAATTGATATTAATTTAACGTTTAAACAATTGGGAAAACGAACACCGCACGAAGCACGATTGCAGGAGCTGAGGAAGTGAGGCTTTCAACAAAACCCCACTCCCTCCTCATTTTCTTCTTCATTTCCACCAACACTCTTTCCTTTCTCTCTCTTTTCTCTTTCAAGATAACCATCACCACCATCACCTTAAAACACCAAATTACACCACCAAACGCCGCCGAATCTTAAAGGTCTTTGGAGAAAAACAACCACCACGCAACGATCTACAACTCTATCTTTTCGGAATTTTGATTCGCCACCGCGTAAGTTTCCGACAAAAACCCGAAACTTTTCGATTTCGTTTATTTTTACATAAAAGTTGTTTGCATAAGATTAAAATGTCCAAATATGGGTTGGGTAAAAGAATCGAACTGAACGGAAACCGAAAAACCCGTTTTTGGCTCAAAATCCGGCGAACAGTCGAGAGTGTCGCAGAGACGATGAACAGTGTGTGACACTTCCCCAAGTGTCGCAACTAAGTGCCGCAAAAATCCTAAGTGTCGCAGTTTCAATAAGCGTCACTCCCAAGCGACACTTCATCGAAGTGCCGCCTATTTTTATAACTGTACGCTAGCGACACTTGCTTAAGTGTCGCAAATTCATTACCCGACACTTTCCAGCGACACTTCATTTAAGTGACGCCTATTTTTGTAACAGTACACTAGTGACACTTGTCTAAGTGTCGCCTATAATCAATTTACAATCTATGCGACACTTACCTTCAGTGCCGCAACCAAGTGTCGCCACCTTCTGCGACACTTCACTAAGTGTCGCAATTACTACAGAATTCACATTTTTATGCGACACTGATTGAGTGTCGCCGAAAACTATTAAATGTCGCTTCAAGTGTCGCAGAAAACAGAATGTTTACAACTCATTTTTACTAAGTGTCGAGACCTAAATTTTATCACTTGATTTCACCCAAATTCAAGTCCAGATGCGTTTTTCACCAAAGCACCCAACCAGGGGCCAGCCCCTTGGACCCCGCCAGGGGTTGCCACCCCTGGAACCCCGCTAACCAGGGGCGCTGCCCCCGGACCCCCGTCACCTAAAAGTTTGTAAACACTTTTTAAGTACAACACTTCAAAATCAAAATAATAATGTTGAAAAATATTATTACAAACAATCACCGACGGGCCGTACACACTTTCTAAACTCAAGTTAATCAACCAAATCGTAGTAATTTGGACAAATCAATCAACCAAATCATGGTAATTTGGACATTATAGTTGAACGAACAACTACAAAGGTAGTCTTTTAAGATACCTATTCAATTAATAACCATCGCACGTATTGGACGCCCTCAGGTTACAAGTCTTCGGACATCAATTCACAGCTAATCAATTCAAGTTATTTCGATAAACACTCAAGGCTCAGGTGAGTCTCATGGCCCCTATTTTACTATTTTTCAATCAGGGGTGTGATTACATCGCTCGTTTTATTTACTTGTTGAACGCAAGTACAAACCAATCAAATACAACATGAGTTGTTTTCAACTAATCACTAAAGCCCTCCATAGCATAGTCTGGTAATACATCTGTAGCGTGAATGTTAGTATATGATATCATATAGGATTAACAATCCTCGTCCGGGTTAGCACTACTAACTGGTCAAACGGACGTATTAGCATTTGGGAAGAAGAGTGTAGATTAGGCACTCGTAGGAGGCACCTCGGTTGGGTTTCCTTAATTGGACCTGACACTCAAGCTAAGCTCAGACTATGTGCTCATGGCTGTATAACTTTTATTTTGCTTAATTGCATTTTAAATTCAATTATAAATCTTGCGGTTCATACAAATATATGTTGACATACAAACCTGTGAGCTCACCAGCGTTTCGCTGACCCATTTTAGTATGTATCACAGGTACACAGCAGTAGGTTGGACTGCCCAAGCAGGAATCATTAGCTCGAGTCAGCATTCATACAATCAGAAATTTAATTGCATTATTATATTTTGTAAAAAGTAATTATGTGATGTAAATCTCTCAATTTCAGAAACTGAGCTATTGTAAACATTATTTTGATGTAAACTTTTGTTTTTATCAATACAAGTTCAAAACGACGCATATAGTGGTCGTTCATTATACCTTTGTGCTTGATATGTAATTAGTCGCGTCCCGACTCGATTCGCTTCCGCAACCCGAAATTGGGGGTGCGACACTGTCAAACTTTAAAAATAAAGTGATCTCCGCTTAGATCCAACACCACCATCGGACTACCTTCTTTTTCCGTCAATGTCGCTTCAGATCTATCACTAGATCGCCTGTACCCAAAGAAATGGCCGGCGCTGGAGTTTCACAATGGTCGAACTTTGCAATTTTCACGGCCACGGCGAGGTTGAGCAGATCCGGCCGACGGCAAGGTATAACACCCCATCAACTTTAGTACCATATATATATATATATATATATATATATATATATATATATATATATATATATATATATATATATATATATATTATAACATAACATACCGGAAGCGCAAGTCCAAATAAACATTTATAATTTATATTATATAACATAAACATCTAATCAATCTATTTCAAATCATAGTTTATCAGTTTGGGTGTTATGTAATTCCAAAGACAACACTGATTTATTCAAATCAGATATCAGAGTAAACATCCCATCGTCAAACATTCCATCCAGTCAACAGCTTATTGCCCAGCCCATTATCTAATCATAACCTACAAGAAGTAGTAGGGTGGTGGGGTTAGCATATCGCTTAGTGAGTGAATAAATAATCAACAGTCCAACTTAGCATAACAAATCTGTTTACAGCAAAGTATAGTAAACACATAATCCCCTGTTTACCACAACAGGCTCATCATCTGTAACATCCTCAAATTGGGCCCAGAAGTAATAGGTATTTTCTGTAAATTTTAAATGCGATCTAAAATTGTTATTGTGTTTGATTGGATAATAAATAGGTCGATAAGCCTCAGGAAATATTGTGGCTAGTGAAATATTGATTGTTTTAAATTTATTTAGTTGACGGTAAAATAAAATTGTATTTCCCCGCAAATGGTTTTTTAAGTTCCAGACAATAATAAATACGGGGAATGAAAACTAACACTTATATGGTATATTATGTGAATGGGTCGGTTTTTATTTCCCTCCACACATACATATGTACGTATGAATACACACACACACACACATAACCCTAAATCCACAAAATCATGAAGAAAACACCAAATTGGAGCTTGTAAATTCGGATTCAAGCTTCCATGATCATCAAGAACAAGGTATGATCATATGTTCTTCATTTTCCATAACCTAGAATTGGGGTTTTTGGGGTTTTTACTAATTAGTGAGTTTAATCCGAAATTAAGTGTTTGTTTTGTGAAATTGTTGTTAGTTAAACATGTTATTGTTGATTACTAACTAGATTCAAGCTTAAGATTATAGATTTATGGTGATTCTTAGGGTTTATGATGATTTTGATGGGTTAGTGACTTTAATCCAAAAATTAAAGTATGAAATTGGTTAAGGTGGTGTTAATAAGTGTTTATAAGATGGTTAGTAATATTAATTTAACCTAGAAATGAAATAATCATGTTATACAAGTGTAATCAAAATGGGTTTTTGGGTAATTGATGGAACTAGCATGATTAACTTGGAATTGAAGCTTGAAATACTTGCATGATAGTTGGTTGATGTTTATATATAGATTATAACCTTAATCTTAGGTTAAAATGAAGAATTTGAAGTATAATCATATGGATAGGCATGGGTTTAATTGAATATTCATGAATTGAAGCTCTTAAGCTTGAGTTAATAATACATAGTTGTTGTTAGTTGTTAATGATCATGAATTGAGAAGTGATTGTGAATTAATAAGGATAATGCGATTATTCGTAAGCTTGAAATGATTAATGAAAGGTTGATGATCATAAGTAATTAACTATGAAGTTGTAGTTACTAAATGTGTGACATATTGATAATGAGTTTGAAACAAAGGCCTATAATGATTAGAGTAATAACTCACTAAAATTGAGTTTATGAATCAAGTTGTACTACCTTAATATGAGTTGATTTTTATGGACGAGTTATTAACTTGTGTTGTGTTATTGTATTCTCAGATGTGGAGAAGACTCAGTGACATTAGACTACTGAGTGGACGACTATGATTGTCGGTGAGTGGATCTTGGACTTTCTGTCTAAGTTAGTTGTAACAACATGGTTACAACGGGTAAACTTGGTTTATTGCAATGATTGCTTTAATATTAAATTGCCATGATGGCTAACCTTTGATTGATTATTGGCGTCCATTGTGTTATGATAGTTGTGGACTATTTGATTTGGTGGGGGTCAACTAATGTGTTGGGTTTGGATACTATTACTAGGACTTCGCAAGTGCCTTGTACATGTGTTGGACACTGAAATTGCGTCGTGTGTAGTAATAGTACTAAACTATCGGTTTAACCTCTGATTTGGCCGTCAGTTGGTTTTTAGTGTTACTTGGGGAACCATCCGCGGCATGAGGGTACCTCAAGGACCACCGATCCTTCTATGTTGCTTGTGCATTGCTTGGTTATAGGCATGTGTTAAGCTGAGTTAGATTGATAGCTTGGGATCTATTCACTTAGCTTCGTGCTAACCCCTCATTACTTCTTGCAGGTTTACTTCTGTATGTGGGTGGGCAAGAAGTACATATGGAATGGAATGTTTGACAAGCTCACTCTGAAATGGATAATACGATAATGATTTAATAACATATTAGGATTTCTATAACACCTAAACTTAATGTGTATAATGATTAGAATAATCTAGTTTTAAAGGTTTGTATGTAAGTGGATTGCTATTTGAAATGTATGTATGCAATCCATTGGTTTCTATTAATCATGCGCTTCCGATATGTTTAAAAAAAAAATGTCTTGTATTTTGAGACGGGTGTTATAAATTGGTATCAGAGCCTAGGTTTCGGTGAATTGGACATTGTATGGTGTTCAATCCCAAACTTAGGTTTGTGTCAAGTCAAACATTCCAGGGATGGGGTTTAGTGGTTGCTTGAGAAAGTTGCTATGAAATGTGTGCTAACCTATAACAATATGTAATAGTGTTGTTTTGGATGCAGAGACGGAGGAACATGAGGAACCGTCTGGTATTCTCAATGATTCCTCAATACTCGTGGGCCTAGATGTGCCAGGTAATTTCTGATAAGCTTGATGAATTTTAATAAGCTTTGACTGTTTGCTTTACTATGATATGATTGTTAGTAAAGTAAATTGAATTATTGGTGAATAACGCTTGTTAATAAGTTGATAAATGCAAGGTGTGATTATAGATCCTTGCTAGGGAATTATTTGATAAATGATAAACTAAATTGATGTGACTTGATATGATGAAATTAATGGGATGTTGGTATTCTCCATTAATAGGTTTCGAGTCGTGTTGTTATGTGAATTATAAAGAGTCTAGTTATGGGAATATGTGTATTGACTTGGAAAAGTCAAAGTTGAATGTGGTCGTGTCAAACTTGATAATAACTATGTTACAAAGTGATGAATGTGACTAGATGTTTATGTGTTTAGCATTGATCATAATTGGGTTGAATTATGATCTTTGTATTGAAAGTGTTAAGATAGAAAGTCAAAGTGGTCAACGAGTCCAAATGTGTGTTGACAAGTTGTGAAAAGTTAAAGTGATTATGAATTTGGAAAATTTGTTGAAATTGATTTAAAAATGATGATTTTAATGTGGATTGGTGTTTTAGAGTTATAGCATAATACCAATATTGAAAATGGTTTTGTTTGACTTGGAATAGTCAACAAAGTGTGAATTGATTGTTTGAATAGTGGTTATATGGGTTGAAACCCAAATGGGTTGTTAAAGTACCCAAATGGGTCGGTTATTGGTCGAATGGTTAATATGCATGTGGGTTCAAAAATAATGAAGGTTAAAGTGACTTTAAGTCATAAGTATAGTAACAAAGTGCGTGAAAGTGTTTTGGATAATCAATGTGGTTGTTTGGTTGAAATGCCCAATTGGACCCTAAACGGGTCAATGAGTCAAAACAGGATATAATGTGTATATATAGATGATGAATGTGCCCACACGTCATAATTATATGTAGAAACATGTTGGCAAAGGGTGGAACCCTGAATGTATGCCGTTTGGAATATAGAGTGTCAACGAAAATGGCTCAAAATGGCCTAAAATTGGTTATACGTCCGTTTTCTCGTAAAACGTGTAAATTGAAAAAGTGGAAAAATGGAAAGTTGCATTTTGATTATATGAGGGTGCCTGCAAAATTTCAGAGTCTAACTCTTTACGGTTTAGGAGATATGCGCGTTTGAGTTTCGTATTTTTGCACTAAAATTGCACACTTGTTACAGCAGGTTGAATCCGGACGGATTCCCTTGAATCCGTACGGATTCCCATGAATCCGGACGGATTCCTTGACCGGATTCCTTAAAAATGGTTCTGTCCCAAAACTTGGCCTTGAATACGGCGGATTCCCCGGAATCCGGGCGTATTCCCTTCAATCCGGGCGGATTCCCCTCTTATTGAGACATTTCTTGTGTTATGTGTTATATTAAGTGAGTTTAATATGAAAGTTCGTAAAATTTCGACGTTCGACGTAACGTTGGACGTAGAATTTCCGTTAAGAAATTTCGGTGTCCGATTAAGATGAAATTTACATATCCACTCAAAAACGGCTCAACGGTCAAAGCTCATCGCCTAGCCATGAGCCCTGTCAGTTTTCGGCACTTCGGGGTCGTTTGGGGCCCGAAAATCACGTTTTATTGTTTTTCGGACCTCATTTCGGACTTTTAGCTTATGATTTGTATTGGGCTTTTGTTCCTTTGAGCCCAGAGATCATTCCTATGACTAAATATAATGTAAAAACTTGTTTTAAGAGGTCCACATATATTATTATGTATAAGATGTTCATAGACGGTTTATTTAACTGCAAATTCGAATAGCAATTGCTATTGTTGATTATTACTAACCGGGGTTAATAAATCTTGAGTATGGGATTATGTGGATCATATAGGTGAATCAATTGAATCATGTATAACATTAAAATTGATTGAAGTGAGCATTTTAAGAATTGTGAGTTAAGTACATGAGCTTGTATCTATATGATAATCGAACAGGAAATGCTCAATTGTAACTAAACTAAAGAAGTATAGATTGATGATAATATGTTAAGAATTGCACATAATAGTGATAATATATTTAGTATTAAACCTTTTGTAATGCACTATTAGTATTAATTGCTATACTAGTGCTTGAAATTGTGCTAGGTACTAAAAGTATTGATGGAGGTGGTTGTGTTAGACATTACATCTGTGTTAATGAGATGGTGAAAATGGTGTTAAATGTCTGTGTTGATTATATCCACCTGACTATATGATTAGTCTTACATTCCAAGGAATATGTGGAATAGGTAACAAGTTAATATCTGATTTTGTACTTGTTGTTAAAGTGATATCATTGTTAATGATATATATGAAATTAAAGATTAATCACATTGAAGAATTAACGGTATGAAGTGACCTGAGAATGAAGTGTGACTGACATAATATGACGACGTCTGGCCAACGTATTTATATTATGCCATTTCACATGGAGTTGTTGAGCTTATTAAGTACCCAATGAAGCTAAATGATTTTAAAATAACGGATGAGATATGTTGACCTGCGGTTATGAAATAGTTATTGACTGAATAATATATGGTGGTAGTAAGCTGCTCAACTAGTGTTAATTTGGAGACGTGGTAAAAAGAAGAATTTGAACGGGTTATACTACTTGTTAAAAATGAGTATGTGATTATTTGTTGCAATGTTTGAGGCTTAGTGAAGATTAGCATAGCCGGATAGCCTAGTATTAGAAAATTATGTGAAACTATGTCCTTGGGAAAAAGTAAAATAGTCAGGAAAATAAGAGTTTTACTTGTTGGATTGATAATATTATTATAATTACGTGCGAATTACATATAATCTTTCGGATTTCTGCATATCTAATGACTAGATAAAGTGGTAAATTGTAATTTGAAAAAGTTATGTGATGAGAAAAGTTAAGTAGAGGTCGGCTAAATTGGATTGAATAGGTGAATATTGTTGAAAATGTGTTGATGATTAGCACATTTTGATAATGTGGTACGTGTGCTGAGATAGCAAGTACCCATTGATGCATAATAGCAATTATCTGTTGAGATTGGTGCTATTTGATTTTGTAGATTATGATTTTAATCATGGAAATTGACTTGTACTTTGCTTATTAATATGTGATTAGTGTTACATGATTCCGAGATATTTTAATAAGAATGGGTTTCATGTACCTCAGTGATATGTGGATATTAGCGTGGATGCTAGTTATAATTGAAATTTAAACTTCATTGATGATATGTGTATTGTGGTTTCCATAACCACTGTTTTCGTTATTGAAAAAGATAGAATTCATATACTAATTTTAAAGATCTAGCATGTCGCTAGATTCTGGTTATGAGAGTATATTACTTTACTTATGTTAAGTGATAACTTGTTTTAAAATGTTCATTGTGTATATGAAGATAAGATTAGGTACATTATATGTGCTGAAATGAGAAATTGAAGCATGTACATTGGATATGTGCATGTGTAATTAGGTTGAAAACATATATCTTAAAATGGATTAAATGTATACATATTTTGTGTATGTGTGATTAGTGATTAAGATACGCATAGAGATGATATGCATAAGTAATTTAAATTGTACATATACCTTATGTGCATTTAGTGATAAATAATTATGTAGTTAGGGAATTGGAAATAAAGTGTGAACCAAAACTTCACACGAGGTAGGATGTGATTAAATTCCCTAGACTAATTAAGGATGATTAGATTTCGAGGACAAAATCTCTTTAAGGGGGAGAGATTTGTAACATCCTCAAATTGGGCCTAGAAGTAATAGGTATTTTCTGTAAATTTTAAATGCGATCTAAAATTGTTATTGTGTTTGATTGGATAATAAATAGGTCGATAAGCCTCAGGAAATATTGTGGCTAGTGAAATATTGATTGTTTTAAATTTATTTAGTTGACGGTAAAATAAAATTGTATTTCCCCGCAAATGGTTTTTTAAGTTCCAGACAATAATAAATACGGGGAATGAAAACTAACACTTATATGGTATATTATGTGAATGGGTCGGTTTTTATTTCCCTCCACACATACATATGTACGTATGAATACACACACACACACACATAACCCTAAATCCACAAAATCATGAAGAAAACACCAAATTGGAGCTTGTAAATTCGGATTCAAGCTTCCATGATCATCAAGAACAAGGTATGATCATATGTTCTTCATTTTCCATAACCTAGAATTGGGGTTTTTGGGGTTTTTACTAATTAGTGAGTTTAATCCGAAATTAAGTGTTTGTTTTGTGAAATTGTTGTTAGTTAAACATGTTATTGTTGATTACTAACTAGATTCAAGCTTAAGATTATAGATTTATGGTGATTCTTAGGGTTTATGATGATTTTGATGGGTTAGTGACTTTAATCCAAAAATTAAAGTATGAAATTGGTTAAGGTGGTGTTAATAAGTGTTTATAAGATGGTTAGTAATATTAATTTAACCTAGAAATGAAATAATCATGTTATACAAGTGTAATCAAAATGGGTTTTTGGGTAATTGATGGAACTAGCATGATTAACTTGGAATTGAAGCTTGAAATACTTGCATGATAGTTGGTTGATGTTTATATATAGATTATAACCTTAATCTTAGGTTAAAATGAAGAATTTGAAGTATAATCATATGGATAGGCATGGGTTTAATTGAATATTCATGAATTGAAGCTCTTAAGCTTGAGTTAATAATACATAGTTGTTGTTAGTTGTTAATGATCATGAATTGAGAAGTGATTGTGAATTAATAAGGATAATGCGATTATTCGTAAGCTTGAAATGATTAATGAAAGGTTGATGATCATAAGTAATTAACTATGAAGTTGTAGTTACTAAATGTGTGACATATTGATAATGAGTTTGAAACAAAGGCCTATAATGATTAGAGTAATAACTCACTAAAATTGAGTTTATGAATCAAGTTGTACTACCTTAATATGAGTTGATTTTTATGGACGAGTTATTAACTTGTGTTGTGTTATTGTATTCTCAGATGTGGAGAAGACTCAGTGACATTAGACTACTGAGTGGACGACTATGATTGTCGGTGAGTGGATCTTGGACTTTCTGTCTAAGTTAGTTGTAACAACATGGTTACAACGGGTAAACTTGGTTTATTGCAATGATTGCTTTAATATTAAATTGCCATGATGGCTAACCTTTGATTGATTATTGGCGTCCATTGTGCTATGATAGTTGTGGACTATTTTATTTGGTGGGGGTCAACTAATGTGTTGGGTTTGGATACTATTACTAGGACTTCGCAAGTGCCTTGTACATGTGTTGGACACTGAAATTGCGTCGTGTGTAGTAATAGTACTAAATTATCGGTTTAACCTCTGATTTAGCCGTCAGTTGGTTTTAAGTGTTACTTGGGGAACCATCCGCGGCATGAGGGTACCTCAAGGACCACCGATCCTTCTATGTTGCTTGTGCATTGCTTGGTTATAGGCATGTGTTAAGCTGAGTTAGATTGATAGCTTGGGATCTATTCACTTAGCTTCGTGCTAACCCCTCATTACTTCTTGCAGGTTTACTTCTGTATGTGGGTGGGCAAGAAGTACATATGGAATGGAATGTTTGACAAGCTCACTCTGAAATGGATAATACGATAATGATTTAATAACATATTAGGATTTCTATAACACCTAAACTTAATGTGTATAATGATTAGAATAATCTAGTTTTAAAGGTTTGTATGTAAGTGGATTGCTATTTGAAATGTATGTATGCAATCCATTGGTTTCTATTAATCATGCGCTTCCGATATGTTTAAAAAAAAATGTCTTGTATTTTGAGACGGGTGTTATATCATCACATCATCATCACATAATCGCAATGAGGATAAGCGGTTCCTGATACGGATCTCATGCCCTCATGGTGGGCAAGAACCTTTCGGATTCACTGCAGGCCAATACAGTGAATCACCGATAACTTATTGCTATTCTCATCCAACTAAGGTTCCTATGATGATATGTACAAGGAACCCTCCATCGTCAACAATAGCAAATAAGCCCAGCATCATACTGACCTCATTCATAGTGCCCAAGGCCATGTATCAGACAATCACATAGGCCATAATATTGTTACAACTAAATCACACTGAGGATTATAGATCCACTCACCGTTACCTCAGCCGCAAGCTCAGAAGTCTAATATTACTGAGCCTTCTCCATATCTGAGAATATAATTAAACAAATGAGTTAGTAACTCGTCCCATAACTGATAATTCATTTCATAATCATATATCATATCTCAACACATAGTATTAAAATACTAAACAGTAACTAGTTATAACAACTCAACCAAATCATTGGTTAATAATGATAAACAACTCATCATTCCAAATTTAGTTTATAGCTATATATATCTCAAACAAGTGATTAATCAATCAAACATCTCAATATACAACATCAACATACAAATAATAGTCAAATTGTAAGTATTATTCATACTAGATTAAAATTAACCAAATAATCAATTATCTAGTTCTAAGTTATCATCATAGCCTATCAACCGAAGCAGGTAATCTCTAAGATCAGGGAAAACAAAAGTCCAATTCAGAATGAACTCAAAAAGTCCCGAAACAAGGTCTAAAAACTGTAAAATGCCATTTTCGGCCCCTAAACGACCCCGAACGGCCTAAAACCGCCTAGGCTCTTTAAATAGAGCTTTGATCATTGGGACGTTTTCGAATGACCATGCGAATTTCAACCTAATCCGAGTTAATAAATTTTGTCACTTATCCGCGACCCTGAACACACGCGTTTTCAAAATTTGCAAAACACAAAACCCGGTTTACCCACCAGGTAAACCTTTAGCATGACTACCCGCCGGGCAAGGGTTGTACCCGCCGGGTAAACCCTTCGTCCCAGCGATCTGCAGTTCACTCAAAACCCAGAACTCGAAATTCAAACCAATAAATCAACAAACTCAAGTTCTAATCAATCTAATACAGTTATTAACATCAACTAACAACAATAATATCAAACATCAACCTCAATTTCATATCGAATTCAATAATCTATTTAATTCAATAAAATTAAATTTCAAATTAAACAACAAAAAGAATCAAGCTTACATGGATTTAGGAAGAACTAGGATGATGATGATGATATTAAATCAAGATCACAGCTCCTATTTTGATTTCAATCTTTGATTAGGATTTCTTAGGTTTTAGTTTTGAAGTTTTGAAGTTCAAAGAAAATGAACTTTCCTTTTTGGGAAGTTTGGGATATAAGAAAACATAAGTCGGTTCTCGTCCAAACCGACTCCGTATACCATTTAAAATTAGTCCCGTTCTAAATTTATTGTCTGAAACATAAAAACCTTTTACGATTCCAACAATATTATTTTACCGTCAACTATATAAAGTTAAAACAAACAATAATTTACTAGTCACAATAAGTCATTTGACTTATCTACTAACCATTCATACTAAACTTAATAAATAACCAAATAAATTTTATAACACAATAAACAATTTAATTTTCTAACACATTAAACAATTATTTAAAGTTAGGAAAATTACCAAATTATAACTAGACCCAAAAAGTGGGTGTTACACAAGGCGAGCGGATCCGACCGGCGGGGAGGTGGAGCAGATACGAAGCGCCATCAACGGTCACGTGGTGGTTGTCTGGTGTTTGACGGAAAGTAGAGAAAAATGACATAAAGGAAAACTAGAACGGAACATAAGAATATTTGATTTTAGTTTTCTCAGATCTCAAAATAAAAGATGGTAGATGTTGCTACTCAATATGATAGATTCAATTCATTAATGTATTATGTCATTATGTTTATATTGTTAATTAATTAAATAAGTAAATATACAAGTATTTGTATAAATCAAATAAATTCAGTAAATAAAGATAAAAGGGTACGTTAGACATTTTACTTGAAAGAGGGACTGCGCACGGAACAATTTCATACTTTTTGGACTGCCTATGCAACAAACAAAGCACATGGATCAACGGTGAGAATACGTGTAAACCATAGGGACCATCCATGCAATTTACTCTTAAATAACACTTAATTGCATTCAAAGTTATGAAATTATTCACTTAGAACAACCAGCCCCACAACTTATTGACTCATTTGAAAGCCTTTTGCTATATTAGGTGTGTTTACCCTCTCCGTGCTAAAATTATTACACAGATAAAAATCACAATGTTTAAGAGAAGTGCATTTATTACTGTTGACAACTATTTAAATTAAATAATACCCAAATGAAATAGTGGACAAATAAATTGAGACGAATTGAGTAATCAAAGAAATGCAAAAATTCATGCCTCGAGGTAGAATATGAGACGTGAACACTGCGACATATGTTGTAAGACATACGTACGGGTGTTGTGAATATATGGGTAAGTAAAAGTTGTCGAATACTATAGTTGGATTAGACAAATGTAAGTAGTTATATAAGGTAACATTGAAATTCTTTATTATAGTTTATTCATGTTTGCATTAGCCGCCGGCTTTTTACCCACCATAGATAAGTCTTAAATCTCGATTTATCTATGGTTGTTAGTGGTTTTTGCAATTTGTTGTGTTTAGGTGTGTTTTTGTTTTGTAAGGTTTCTTGTTTTAGGTTTTCCTCTTTTGAGGACCCTCTGTTCCAGGTTTTGTTAGTGGTTTTTAATAAATATAGTTTTTTCAAAAAAAAATAAAAAAAAAATCTTAAATCTCGATTCTCAACAAATTATTGCATAAATTACTGACATGTTTAGACTTTAGATTACTATCGTAAGCACATCTAAAATGTTTGAAATATATTCGATCATGAACAAGAGGAACTAAACGTATCTCTTAAGGTTCAGGAATACGTATAAGATTGAAAGAATCTAAATTCGAAATAAATTAATAAAGAATTTCATTAAGTTTTTTCTATGTATAAACGTGTATAAAGTAGTTGGATCCAAGCACGAATACAAGGCGGAGGAAGTGTAGGTAGCTTCTCCCTTTACAAGGGTGATATAATATATTTTATATTTATTAACATGAGTATTTTTAAACTTTGCCTCCTTAAAATAAATAACAAAAATTATATTAACTGTATTTTTTATACTTGCTCATTGGTTAATTTTTTTAAGTTCCTCACATTAAAAAAATACTCCCCGTCCCAGTCAAAGTGTCCACTTTGACTTTGCACACAGATTTAAGATTACTCGCTAACTACACTTTTCACCAATAAAATAACATATTCACCTACTAATTTTTTTTAATTGGTTGAAACATATAAATAGATACTCCCTCCGTCCCAAATTATTTGTCATCAGACAAAAAACACACAGTTTAAGAAAAGTGCATTTATTACTGTTGACCACCAATAGAATTTCATCTTTTTCATTTTTAAGCATTTTGATTGGTTGATTTTGAAAGAGGACAAATATTTTGGGACATACCAAAATGGAAAGATGGACAAATAAAATGGGACGGAGGGAGTATTTATTTAGGAAAACCCAAAATAGTAATACGAATAATAAACTTTCCTTGTTGGTCCTTAATTTTTTTTTTTTTTTTTTAAATAACTACAGTACTAAACCAAATTTTAAATAGAAATAAATTACTTTTTAATGTAAATACCAAATCCCAAGGAGCCAAACCCAAGATAAAACGTGTGTTTTCTTTTGTAAAAAGCCTGAAAACGACACAAAACTCGCGCGAGTTTTCGTTGGTTCGCGCGTGTGAAATGAAGAAAGCAAATCAGATTTTTTGTTTTTTATTTATTTATTTAAATTATTTTTAAAAAATTAAATAATCTTTATTGGTTTTTGGTTGGTTGTTTCTTCTTCTCTTTCTTACTGTTCGTTTGTGGAGAGAAAAAGAGAACGAACCAGAAATACACACACTCACACACACACAAATTCACACACATAATTCGATTATTCCTTCACGCATTAAAATCGCACGCATACATTTGATCGGAGTGACTGAATTTTGAAATCAATTGAAAATCTAAAGTGAATTATACGACGTATACGTGATTGCCGGAGATGATGTTCGATCGCTGATGGACGATATCGTTCTGGCGGTGGTTCTACGGACTTCGATTGTGAAATTCCGATGTCACGACCGGCGGTGACCGCCGGAGTGTCGTCATCCTCGTCTCCGCCCTTAGATGAAGGTCGTGTTTTCGTTATTTCTCTGTTTTATGAAGCGAATTTGATTTTTAGTTGATGATATCAGCGTAATCGGACTGATTAGTGACTAATGTGAAGCTGATTTCTATGTTTTTGTTTGTTTCTATATTTGTTGTTTGTTGTTATATTTTCCGATTCTGTTAATGTGAATATATAATTATGCAGTCATTAGCTGAAATACTTATAGAAAACACTTAAAAAAAATAAAAAATTAATAAGCTCAGCGAAATGGAGGTAAATAGCACTTTTCAGCCACTAGCTGTTGTTCATATATTAAGCTGTTTATTTCAATCCTTACAGAAAAATCTTCATAGATTCTGAGTTTGAAAGAATTTCATTTTTACGATTGTTATAAAGCTCGTGAAGCCACCACTAGTACAGTTTTCAAAATCGGTAACCATAGAGGTCACATCTTAAAAGTGTACATCTACTTTAGTTCTTTCTTATCCTTATCTTAGTATGTGGGTGAGTACATTATTGGTAAATAAGCAATCGCAATGGTTCATGTACCTTCTGGTATTCCACTACTCCCATGCTTACTTCAAATATGGAAAGAATCTTTTGATGAGAAAGTAATTAAAAATAACAGGGAAACAAGCAAAATCTTATATTTCTGTTGATATTTGTTGATGCTTGATGGAGTAAAGGAAGCTTAACTGTATAGGAACACCAAATGCTGGTAGCATATGAATTTTCAAAAAGCGCTGTAAGTTTTTATGCGTGTGTGTACAGATTTTCTAGCTTTAATACTCTTTATAGAAGGAAAAGTGAGAACTATAAAAGATACTTATGCCATAGCAGGAATTTTTCTACGTGCAAGGTCACAGTAGTAAAAAAACGAGAGTACAAATTATGTTGTTGCAAAAGTGAAAGTTAATGTATATACAAAAATGCATTCCTACTTGTGGATTTGTGGTGCCTGTTTATTTATTTTAGATTGTTCATCATTTCAGATGCATTGTGGCAACTGAACTTAAGATCAAGGGAAGAAATGGACATTGGACCTTATCCTGTTCGAGAAGGAGAGCAAGATTGTTCTTACTACATCCGAACAGGCCTTTGTAGGTTTGGGGCAACGTGTCGTTTTAATCATCCTCCTAACAGAAAACTGGTAAAGCCAGTTCTGCACTTTGAAAAGTGGTACTTTTGTAGTTTTGTTCATTAATGAGATAAAATGTCGTGGTAGATTTTGACTATATATCAGCCAAAATGAAATCTTTTTTAGCGCTTAAGTTACAAGAGTCACAGTGTTGTTCATTCATGATAGTTTTAGTAATTACAATGATAACAATTATATGGAAAAGTCATAGTTTATTGGTTTCCTCTATCTTCCTGCAGGAAGATGGCAAACTTGAAGTAATCCATTTTCACCTTCTTACAAAATAGTCTAACAATATTTCAACTAGTAATGACTAATGACATCTTCATGTTTCTCTTTCTGATTGTTGTATAATAGTACATGATGCTGGTAATTCTGTAATAGGAATGTAAGAGGGCGAAAAGAGTACTAAGAGATGGCGCTACAGTTGTTAACTACACTGAAACAGTGTGATAAATATAGTTTTATCTACAATAAGGGGAAAGGTAAATAAATAAATTTATAAGAAAAATGGGAGAAAGGAAATATAGAAGCAATATTTGGAAACTGTCTTCGGAATTCAGATTCTACACTATGAAGGCTTTTGCCAAACAATAGTAAATATACTATATTGCTACTCTGTTATCATAGAAACAGTATTTCGATTATTGCAACACTATGTTGATGGAATGGTCCATATGAAAATAAAGGAGATTATAGAGAGATTACTAGAAGTCAATAACTTTTCTAGTGCATTGAATTTTATGACACTCTGTACTAGGTAATACATTTTTTTAGACAACTTTATGTCCATTCCATATTGTTTTTTCCATCTGTTCTTTATGATTTTGTTGGTAAATGGTTCCGTTTCTCTTGTTATGCTTCTGTTCTACTATAAAAACGTGACTTTTCATTTCTCGATATGCGACCCCGACTCCTTTTCTGATATATCTATACTCATGCATTTGCACATTTACCTGCATTTCTAATATATGATTGAGCTTTCTGAAAAATCTAATATAATACTGTAATAGCTATTCCTGTTGAATTCATTTCAGGCTATTGCAACTGCAAAAATGAGAGGAGAGTATCCAGAAAGAGCAGGACAACCTGAATGCCAGGTATGTGTCTATCATCTGTGTATGCATAATAATCTTGCCTTATTGTCCTGTTCTTATATATTATGTAAAACCTGGAATTAGCCTTGTATCTAGAGTCTACTTTTGTATATCATTTTTGTATATCTCCATGTCATTCCAGTACTACTTAAAGACGGGTACCTGCAAATTTGGAGCAACATGCAAGTTTCATCATCCTCGAGACATGGCTGGAGTGGCAGGCCAAGTTTCACTTAATGTTTTGGGTTATCCACTTCGTCCGGTTTGCATTTGCAGCTCTTATTATATATCAATCTTGTCTCAGAATGTTTGGCCATATTATAATATTTATCTTATTTAGTACAAAAGGCTAAAGTTTAAAGTCTCTAGTTTATGTATGTTATCGTTGTTAATGGGGGTAATTGAATATACAGTTGACCAACTTTCATCAAATCTCTGTTTTGATTAATATGGGAGTAGCATTTTCTTACTCATAAATAGCCGCAAACTTTCAATTGTTTTTAATTAAGGTAAGGATTTTCAAAATGTTTCTATTTTGGGTAATCAAATTTTTGTTGTTTTTAGTTTAAGGTAGCCAACTCCCTTTTTTTTCAATTTCGGGTAAGTGGGTGTTGTCAAAAGCAGTCATTTCCACATCTACAAATTTACTACTTATACACATCAACTTCACTGGTTACGCAAGTACCCTTTTTTTTTTTTTTAAGTTTGCATCTTTTTACAAGTGAGAAGGTAATAAGGTATTATATTAATCTGGAATAGAAACTCGAGGAAAGTTTGTCATCTTTCTATGCAATTGATTTAGTACTCTTACGGAGCATCTAATTTGAGAATTTTGATTTTCTGATGTTAATTGCGTTTTTGTAATGCTCTCAAGCAGAATGAACCCGAATGTGGTTATTATCAGAGAACCGGACAGTGCAAATTTGGAAACACTTGTAAATTCCACCACCCTCAACCATCTAACATGATGGTCGCGTTCACTGGCTCTCCAGGTTATCCTACAGTACAGTCACCAACAAGTCCTGTTCAACAGTCATACCCTGGAGGAATTACAAATTGGTCCCTGCCTAGAGCTTCCTTTGTTCCTAGTCCACGCTGGCAAGCACCTTCAAATTATGCACAGATGATTCTACCTCAGGGTGTCGTATCAGTTCCAGGATGGAATGCCTACAGAGTAAGCTGAGGTTTTATTATTTTATATTCATTTTTATGATATTATGTTGCTATGGAGTGTTTGGCTGTACATTTGGAAAGTGATTTTGTGGTACTAACTAATTTGAAACAGATAATCAGTTGTTATAAAATGGGCTGTTAAAGATACGCTACAACTTATATGTGAAATCTTTGTGGATTATGCAAACGCGTAAAACTGATAATTATTTGTGGTATATATTAGTGCGAGAGAATTGTTTAAAGTATGTAAGTGTTAGAAAATATTAAAAACTCCACTCATAAGTCTATATTCACAAAAGAAAAATGATAAACTTCACACTTACAAACACCCCCCTTTTACTTTGTTATAAGGAAACCACTATTCAGAACATGCAGGGTTTCTTGGTTTGATGATGCTTTAGCAGGAGTTGAATATTCTAAACTATTGAATTTTGATTTCGTTAAATGCTAATTTAAACTATGTTTGTTTCGTCTATACTATCGAATTTTGATTTTGTTAAATGCTAATTCAAACTATGTGTACTTCTGTTTCTTTTTTTTTTTCCTTATACGAAGTATTACTCACTTGATTTTAAGCATCGATTTTGTAGTTAATATTACAAAAACTTAGCCGCTTAGTTTATAATTCATCTCCTCAGGGTTCACTTTCATCTTCAGAGAGCCAACAGCAAGTTGGTGGAAACAATCAAATTTATGGAACTTCACGCCAGAATGAAACAGCTAATGAACTACTAAGCGGAACATATCCTTCATATGGTGCTGGCTCTATACCTGCTAGCTATTATGCATTACCAAGGGAGAATGTATTTCCTGAGAGGCCGGGTCAGCCTGATTGCCAATTTTACATGAAGACTGGAGACTGTAAGTTTGGTGCAGTTTGCAGATTTCATCACCCAAGAGAGAGGGTGATTCCCATGCCTGACTGTGTTTTGAGTCCAATCGGGCTTCCTTTACGTCCGGTTAGTTGCTCATTGTGGTCTGTCCATAATCATATCCATTTTTGCTATTACATAATACGTAGTACAGTCATTTCTTTCGTTCAAGCTAGAGTTGTCAATTCAACTGATTTACTTATGAATATCTCAAACGGGTCACATAAAAATTAGCTAAAAAGGGAACGTGTCAAATGGGCTGAAAGGCGCCCAAAGGGTACTTCAATGCATACAACCTCCTAAATTGCTTAAACCAAAATCTAAATTTTTATTTTGATAATACTGTTTTCCAGTGGTTCCTAATCATACGCAAAGCATTAATTTAATATTAGAACTTAAAAAATTAGATAAGTAATGGGAAAAGGGAAAGTAGGGACGGAGCTAAAATGAATATGCTGGTTCTAGATAGAATGATTGACAACATTGTTCCCAATTTTCAACAGGGAGAGCCTATGTGCATTTTCTATTCTCGTTATGGAATATGCAAATTTGGTCCAAGTTGCAAGTTTGACCACCCAATGGGAGTCTTCACTTACAATTTTGCTCCAAATTCAGCTGATGCCCACTATTTAGCATCATCCTCAGGAACTGGTCCATTCAACATCACATCAGAAGGGCCAATAATAACCTTATCAGAGAGAAGACAAATGCCCTCCAGTGATAATAATATTGACTCAGAGGAATAAGGACCTCCCAGTAACCACAATGGTTATTTCCTACAATTTATTATGCCGTATTTAAACATTTGCCTGTAACTTCGCTATGGTTGTTGATGTACAGAATACATGTTATATCTTAACCTATTCTCGTGGAATTAAATCCCATCGACAGTCCCAAATTTTCAAAGTATCTGAATTGCATTAGAATTTTGTAAATCCTCAGTTCCGTCAACAGGTTTCATGAAAGAAATCCAAAAATAAGTCAGTGGCCTTATAATTCATCAGCATGGTGATTTCTATATCGGAGAATATTTTTCACCATAGAGCAGGTACCTATACTAAAAATATATTATTAGATTATAGTCTGTCATTTATATTCAATGAAAGCTGTCTGTCTAGATACGACCATGGTGATTAAACTAGAGATACTCGAATGCTCTCACTTGGTGTATCAATTACAGGATTGAAGACAGATCTGCAAGCATCCATTGAATCCATCACATTCTTGAAGGTCTCTTGCAAACAATCAAGGTAAATTTTTATGGTTTATATTACAAAAGATGTGTGATAAGATTCACAATAAATCTTTAATTTTGCATAAATTCATTGTATGAAACTGATTTCAGTTTTTCTTTCATTTAAATGCTCACAAACTAACAGGATTTACCATTGTTATCTTCTTGTATTAGCAATGATTTGGTATCATGTTACAGTTGGCATATGACTCTGCTGTTAATAATTAAGCAAAACTATGTGTTGGTCTTGTTGGCTTAAATGGCTTGTAAACTCACGAATCGTGATGCTTGAAGAGATGCTGTTCTGAAAACTTGAAGGCTTTTATGTGGAATCCTGCATTTGTGAATTGCTAAGTGAATCTGGAGTGATTCGATATGCATGAGAGTAGATGTGGTCCCCTTGGTTTATTCCTCCAGAGTGAAATTTGTTTGGTTTGGAGTTTTTTGCGTCTGCTGTGGATCACAATAAACCTAGCTAATACATCCAATACCTCTTGTTCGAACAATGGATGTGTGTCATATCATGCTTGAAATATCATCTCAACCTTTTACAAACTCTTGTTCAAGAAGGGCAAAACAGATGGTTGGTACAACATGCTATTACAACTTGCATTACACTTTATTCTCCAAAACAACTGCTGTATTACAACTTTTGAGATTTTGCTAATCGACAAGATTCATGGAAAAGACACTTTTCCACATGCATCAAGTAGATTTCCTTTATTACATGAGTGTGACAACGTACGCCTTTAACTAGTTCACAAACAATAATCAAATCAGCTTTTTTTTCACTTCTTATGAAACTTATACTCCGTATAATGTGAAGTAGTGACAGTTTTAGTTCAATAAAATTCATTTTCATTAACCTCTGCGTTTTTTTTAGCTTACTTTCAGCTAAAAAGTAAATACAATGCAAATCCTACCCGAAATTCATTTTAAGTCTTCATATTTAGTTCCTACATTTTACAATACTAGTCTTGCAGCCAGTAGTTAAAACTTAAATTCCAACTTAGTCCAAGAAACTGATTTTTAGATGCTCATTAGAATCAGTATCACCTTCAACCTATTCGATTAATTTCAGTTACGGACCAAACTTCAAAAACACTTACTTTTTTTTTTCACAAAAATAATTTCTATCGATGACCTATTCCAGTCTTCATCTTCAGCATTTAACTTAATCAAGATCCTGGAAGTGAGACCCAAGCAGAAAGACATAAAGCTCGATGGGTACAGTACAAGGAGAATAAGGATGAAAAGTTGTCATTGAAGTGAATTCCCTAAAATATTTTTTTAAAGCAATGCATAATCACTAAAATATCTTAACCATCACTGTTTACAATATAAAATTGACAAAGATTTATATAAACATACTTATGAAGATGGCAGTTCATGTTCTACAGAAACAGCAAAGAAAATAGTACTCATCTTCCATATATATGCATTACAGGACAAACTTACAAAATGCCACCCTAATTCCGCCATTCCGTCTTCTAAGACAACCACCAATCTGGTCCTCCAGGCTTCTTTACAAGGATCTGATTGTATTCTGGTCTTGACGTCTGTAATCCATTCATTATGAAAAAATTCATCAGATACATTATTTAGCATTCACTAAACTACAGTCATTCAAATTTCACAGCATTCTTAAAAATCCAAGGTCATTTAATTTCTTTACAAAATTTGTCATAAATGGGAAAGATTGCATCCAGGGTGAACAAGAATTGGGATCAGATGTGGTTTCCTTCCCATATCGCTAGTGAGGAGCCATACTGCAGATAGGCTGCCCTCACTTATGTACTATAATTAATGGCTCTTCTACTTCTTTAAGTTAATTATATAAAAAAAAATTGGTGTGTGAAAATCACTTACAATGTCATTATCTAAAACACTAAAGTCATATAAATAAACACGACAATGGGACTACAAGTGTGTTCATCACACTAAACCAATTCCAGAGTCTCAATAAAGAAATCTATAACATACACGTTGTGGCAGTCAACTTCCTTATAATCCATTTAAATCAAGTGTATCTAAATTCTAAAGTGGAAGTATCTATACACAAGTACACATAAATGTTACCCACGATCCATAAAAGCTCCCAATCATGTAAACCTTAGCTGAATATTGTTACTAAAATATTTGTATAAATTAATTCTCTTTACCAAACCACCAAAGAAGAGCACAAAAAAACAGATAGTCCAGATTCATTTTCATTATTCTAACTGCCAATCTATTTTCTAAGGTTTAGGTTTAAGGCATGTTTCTTGATGCTCAACTAGCTTCTTAGGCTGATGACAAGCAGTAAACGATCATATTTCATTGCAAGAGATCAGGGTCAAAGTCATCAACACAAATTACCAGTCCACATATATTCATACAAAAAGAAAGTAAAACACAGAAAAAGTAACACAATAGGCAAACAGAAACAGTTATGTTATTCTTCAGAAAGGATAACACAAAGATTAAAGATTTAAACCTTGGTTGTCCAACGGAAATTTCACAAACTCTAAAGTATTTTCATGTAGTATACGATTACAATGTAGATAGATCAAAATTCAATTTCAACTTTTCAAATATAAAAATCCTTCATTGACCACCACAATATATCAAATGAGCTCACTTTGATTTTACATAGTCCTACAACACATAAATATACTCCAATCAGGGGCATACCTAATACTACCAGTTTCGCATAGGTACGACGCACATACTTATAAACTTCGGGATAGAGATTGTAGCCTAAATTGTCACCAATACAATATTGTTTAGCTAAAATAAAAAGGGGGATAATCAGTTTCACAAACTATGGGACACACACTGAACCATACCACACAGAGAACCAATTTGTTTACCATTATTGGTACCACATAGCGTACCGTGCAGCATGCAGTAGAGGTACATTTTCTCAGTATCACGGTTACATCCAAAATAATGCACACTTATTTGCTCTTATGTTTATAACAAAACCTAAATCCAAATTAACTTTAACCATAACCATATCAATTTCAGCTAATTAACTACACAAAAACATGAATAATACATGTAAAATAACATCACGTAAACACAATATCATAATAAGATTTCAAATACAACCCTAAAATCCTAGCATGACAAAATAGATGTAATAAGAGTGAAATAAGAGGAAGAAAACTAACCAAATCTTTGAAGATAAAGAAAGCGATTACAAAGAACATAACGAATAAGATCTCAAACTCAGCAAATCGAATGAATCTAAACACTGAGTCAACACACCGAGTTAGTAACGACTCATCGTCTCTTCGTCTTACGGCACCTGATCGTTTCGCCATGCGCATACACGATTAATCTCTTGATTGCAAAATTAGGGCAAAATTATCGCAGAACTGAATCAAATTTGGGGGAACGAACAATTCATAAAAGACTTTGACTGGTCAACATTCTTATACCTTCACCCGGTTTAGAAAATAAGTAAAGTAAATTTCTTTTTTGATCATTATAAATCCATAATTAAATAATTAAGTTAAGAAAAGGGTTAATTCCGTCTATATCCCTCGAAACCCTTCAAATTACGTCTATATCCTTATAAACTCCAAAATTACGTCAATATCCCTTCAAACCATCAAAATTCTCGTTTATATCCAAATATATATTTTAACTATATTTAAATGATTTTGAAAAATAAAACTCTAATTAAATACTAAATAACATATTGATTGACTCTTTTACCCCTCCCACCCCTAATCAAAATCCAATCTTTTTTTTTTTTAGTTGTATATCACGTACATATCACGATCTCCTTCTACTTCTTCCCCGTGATTTCCTACGGTTGATAACGGCTCCAATTAGGTATAATCTAATCCATCTAAAATTAAGGATTCTCTTTTGTTATCTTTTTCTCCTCATCGCAACTTATCAACGAGTCCTTTATGATCCATTGTATATATGCTGAAATCACATTTTGTGTCAGGAACAAGTTGTTGAAGTTTGGTTAAAGATGGATGATAATGTTGATATTACTATTGATGACTCCTCAGCACCAAGATGGGAGAAGTTGGTTGAATCTCCCGTAGTTGAGTAAGTTTGTATGACTTTGTGATTGTGAAATCGATGGTTTTGTTAGAAACGTTTTATACATTTTATGTGTGCATGATCCAACAGGTTCTAATATTATACAATTGCAAGATTTTTTCTGTGCATGACCTAAAAGTTTATTGTATACATTACATGATTCTTTTTTACATTCAGACAAGTGTGTTCCAAGTACGAAATTAAACTCAAATATGGAGGCCACTTTCGGTTAGCAAGAAACTCGTCAAGGAAAGTATATTTGTAACATCCCCAAATCGGGCCTAGGAGAAATACGGTATTTTTCCTTAATTTAACTGTTATTTAAATTGTATTCTAAATACTTGGTGTATTTCGATAGCTAAATTAATAGGTCACTTGGTCAATTGGCTTATTGTGTTAAATGAATTATTATTTGTTTTAAATTTATTTAGTTGACGGTATAATAAAAACTTATTTCTCGCAAATGGTTTTTAGGTTCCAGACAATAGATTTAGGACGGGTATAATTTATACCCAAAATGGACTGAGTCATAGGTGTGTCGACACCTGGAGACTCCATTTTGCCACCACTTCACTGATTTCTCAAACTCTCACATTCACTTCAATGGTTTCTTAATTTCTCAAACTCTCCAACAAATTTCAATCTGATTTCTTCAAATTAGAAGGCTGTGATTTTGGTTTCATGATATTCATCATCTTCTTCATCTCATAATCATCTCCATTGTAAGTGAAATCACCTCCATTTCATGTAAGAACTTGAATTAGTTGAAATGGTTGACTTAATAGCATGTAATGATGAGATAGAGTAAATTCATGTTTAAATGTGATTGTGTGATGATTGTTGGACTGATTTTATGCTTATCTTAAATATCAATGGTGTTCTTCATGTTCTATTGAATAAATGTGGGTTTTGGTTTAAATTAGGTTGAAAGAATGATGCATGTTAAGAATTAGGATTTGGATGATGTTTGTTTGTTGTTAATACATATTATTACATGTTATGTGAGGATATTTGCTGGTAAAAATCGTGCATTACAATGGCATTTGGTGAAAAATTGGGTTTTAGGTTCGAGCTGAAAAGTTGCAGGTCTGAACTTCTGTTTTAAAACGTGTGAACGCGATCCAGCTCCATCACCCGGATCGCGTTCCATAGTGAAATTTGGTTTTAGATTGGTTTTGTTCATTCGAACGCGATCCAGCCACAGTTACCCGGATCGCGTTAGTCAGTGTTTATTTGAGTCGGGTTGGTTTTGTTCATAGGAACGCGATCCAGCACCTTAACCCGGATCGCGTTCGAAAGTGAAAAACGGTAACAGAAAATTTTATGCCTGTGAACGCGATCCAACCATCCTCATCCGGATCGCGTTTGCTAGTTATATTTTGACAGATTTGATGTTTTGAGAAATTGTTAGAATTCAATACTTATATCAATTATCCATTGATATTTCTTGATTATTGATGTAAGTATTCAAGTATAAATATAGTTTGAATTATGAAATTAGTTATTAACTTGTGTTTTTATTGTGTTTACAGAGACAACGAAGACTCAATAAAATAAGACTTTTGAGTTGGAGACTGAAACTGACAGGTGAGTGGACTGGTTCTCACAATTTAATCTTGGTGTTAACAGTTAGTTGCATCAATTTTTAAGTTGCTTGTATTGACTGATTTATCGTTATGATAATGATAGGATTGTTGTTTAAACTTGTGGTTTGATAGATCGATTGTTTGCTAGTAAATAATTCCATGATAGGTTGGAATGATAGAGGTCAATTTTGGGTTTAGTTGCTATAGGTTAATCCTTATGGGTCGGATGAACATTCGTTGTGAATTAATTCATATTGATTAAAGATAGCAATAAACTATCGGTAAAAATCTCTGTATTGGCCTGCAGTTGATTATTAAGTGTTCTTGGAGTGCCACCGCGGACTGAGGGTATCTCAAGAACCACCGATCCTCTGTTTGATTGTTTAGTTAGATGATTGTTGTGAATTGATTGTTATACTAAGTTAGATTGTTAGACTTAGTTTACTCACTTAGCTTTGTGCTAATTCCCCCACAATACTTTTGCAGGTTAACTTTTGGGTTGTTGGAACGTATTGATGGTTTGAAGAAATGTTTGCCAAGTTGAACTCTGATCATTTTGTTATTACGTTGTTTTGTTAAATAACACCCAGTCGACAATTATCGTTTGTAACTATATCTAAATTTTAGAACATATGTAATGTTTTGGATGGTGAAATCATGACATCTATGTATATATTATATATGGGATTTGCGCTTCCGAATAAAAAAAAAAAAAAAAAAATTTGTGTCAAAAATTGTGGGTGTTATAAGTTGGTATCAGAGCGTGGTTTAGGTGAATTGAATATTTAAGATGTTCAATCCTAAACTTAATCATGTTGGTCAAACATTTCTTGTGGTGGGGATTAGTTATGATAGTTGATTTGGTTAGTTGCTAGTACTAACAATTAACGAATGTTGAGATGTGATGTGATGACAGGTATGGCGGATAATGAGCCACCTTCCCATACTCTCAATAATACTACGCGAACAGATGCACCACCAGAGAACCAGGGTCATAATGGTACATCTAATTTAGCCGGTGGAGAAACTGAAACTGATCAGGAGTATATTATGAGATTGGAGAATAGAGTGTTGGAACTTCAGAGAGAACGAGCTGGATCTTCTCAACATCCAGTTTCTACTCGTCCCCACATTGTGACTAATGTACCACCTATTGTGTCTTCTACACGGATTCCGGTATCTATTCCTTTTACTCCACAACAGCAACAACAGGGTTATACTTATCAGACTACGGGTCCTTTTCATTCGACTGGTTATTCTAGTTATCAAATACCTATTCCACCTTTTCAACAGTTGAAGAAAGGTTGTTCTCTTAAAACCTTTATGTCTTGCAATCCTTCAGTTTATTCTGGAAGTACCGATCCTACGGTCACTCTTGACTGGCTTCGAGATGTAGAGAGAAAACTAAATGTATGTCATTGTGAGGAGGAGGATAAGGTACCTTATGCGGTTCAATTATTAAAGGGTCAAGCCATGTCATGGTGGGATTCGATTACTGCACCATTAACTCCACAACAGTTGAATGATGATATAAGATGGCCAGATTTTCATGCTGAGATTTGCAAGCAATTCTGCTCGGAGTATAATCTTTCACGGATTAGACAAGAGTTTCTTGACTTACAAAAAACTGATCAAATGACGATTGATGAATTAATTAAGCAGTTTTCGGATAAATTGCGGTTTGTGCAACAGTGGGTTCCAACTGACCGGACCAAAATTGATCACTTTGTGAAAACATTACCTCCTGATTACCGTACCACAGTGAGACTAGCAGGTTCACTTCCTCAAGCTTATGATTTAGCTCGTTCGGTTGATGGGGATATTATGGCTAAAAGAGTGTTGAATAAAGAAAGGTATTCACAGAAAAACAAAGGAGATTCTTCGAGTAAACAGAAAGGACAAGGTAGTCAACAAAACAGGAGATCGAATCCTGGTATTCCAACGGATAGTAACTATTGTAATAGATGTCGAGCTAGACATAATGGTCCTTGTACTCCCCAGACATCTAGATGTGTTAAGTGTGGAATTTTTGGTCACGCTGCAAAGGATTGTACCTACCCAAATAGCGTGTGTTGGAATTGCCATAAAGAAGGGCATCGTGCAGGGGATTGTCCTGAGGCGAAGAGACAGAGTATGGGTACTGGTAAAGGTTCGCCATCATCTGGTCAAAAGAGGAAAAATCCACCAGTAGCTGCTAGCCGAGCTTTCCGAATGACAGTTGATGATGCTGTCGCCACTGAAGATGTCATCACTGGTACATTTCTCATAAATTCTATACCAGCTCGTGTATTGTTTGATTCTGGTGCCAATTGTTCGTTTATATCTGTGAACTTTTGTGATAGACTGAAATTGATCCCCTCTTTGATTGTTAAACCTTTAGAAGTTGAAATTGCTGACGGTAAATTAGTTCCTGTTACCACATCGGTAGCTGGAGCTAGTATACTTATTGAGGGTCATAATTTCTTAGTCTCCTTTTTGTTAATGCCAATTCCTAGTTTCGATGTGGTTATTGGTATGGATTGGTTAAGTTTGAATAAGGCCAACATTGATTGTCATAAAAAGATTATAAGAATTCCGATTTCTGATGGGTCATACGTCATGGCTCGAGGAGAACGAGTAAAGGGTAGTCTACCATTGATTTCCTTGTTGAAAGCTAGGAAATCTCTATCTAAGGGATGTGATTCTTATTTGGCATATGTGATAGATAGCAAGTTAGAAAAGAAATCTTTGACAAATTTTCCGGTGGTTTCTGAATACCCGGAAGTTTTTCCGGATGAATTGCCTGGTTTACCCCCTGTAAGAGATGTAGAATTTCAGATTGATTTGATTCCTGGATCGACTCCTGTAGCTAAGTCTCCTTATAGATTAGCTCCTTCTGAAATCCGTGAGATGATGGGTCAAATTCAGGAACTGTTAGATAAAGGGTTTATTCGACCGAGTTCTTCCCCGTGGGGTGCTCCGGTATTGTTTGTTAAGAAAAAGGATGGTACTCTTCGAATGTGTATTGATTATAGAGAGCTCAATAAAAGAACAGTGAAAAACAAATATCCATTGCCCAGAATTGATGAGTTATTTGATCAGTTACAGGGATCATCCTATTTTTCTAAAATCGATTTGAGATCCGGTTATCATCAGGTACGAGTCCGTGAGGAAGATGTTCCTAAGACTGCTTTTCGTACCCGATATGGTCATTACGAGTTCTTAGTTATGCCTTTTGGATTGACAAATGCTCCTGCTATTTTTATGGACTTAATGAATCGTGTATGTCGACCTTTTCTAGACAAGTTTGTGATTGTATTTATTGACGATATCTTGATTTATTCAAAGTCTGAGGCTGAACATGAACATCATTTAAGATTGATTCTTGAGATTTTGAAAAGAGAGCGTCTTTTTGCTAAATTTTCCAAATGCGAATTTTGGCTCCGAGAGGTACAGTTTCTTGGGCATATTATTTGTAAGGATGGTGTCAAAGTAGATCCTTCCAAGGTGAACGCTGTTATGAATTGGAATGCTCCTAAATCACCTTCTGAGATTAAAAGTTTCCTTGGATTAGCGGGTTATTATCGAAAATTTATCAAGGATTTCTCCAAAATTGCTGGCCCGTTAACCAAGCTAACTAGAAAGGATATTAAATTTCAGTGGGGTGATCAACAAGAAACATCTTTTCAGACTCTTAAACAGTTGTTATGTCAGGCGCCAGTGTTAGCACTACCTGATGGTTCCGAGGGTTTTGTGGTTTATTGTGATGCTTCTCATGCTGGTTTGGGTGCTGTCTTAATGCAACATGATCGTGTTATTGCTTATGCTTCTCGACAGCTTAAAACTCATGAAAGAAATTACCCCACGCACGATTTAGAGCTTGCAGCTGTGGTATTTGCGTTGAAAATCTGGAGACACTATTTGTACGGAACTAAATGTGTCGTATGCACGGATCATAAAAGCCTCCAGTACATGTTTTCTCAGAAAGAACTCAATATGAGACAGCGCCGATGGTTGGAGTTGATTAAGGATTATGACTGTGAAATCCGATATCATCCGGGTAAAGCTAATGTGGTTGCCGATGCTTTAAGCCGAAATGTACCTTCCGACCGAATTTATTTTATGCGTTTGGAAATATCTTCTGATTTGATTTCTCAGTTGAAAGCTGCACAGTTAGAGGCATTGTTGGATCAAAATTTAAAATCTGAGATTTTGTTGAAACGGAAAGATTTATTGATTGATGATTCTCGAGGATTGAAAACTTTCCAGTCACGGGTTTGGGTTCCATTGATTGGGGGACTTCGGAATTTGATATTGACAGAGGCACACAAATCGAGGTTATCTGTTCATCCAGGGAGTACGAAAATGTACAATGATTTGAAACCATTGTATTGGTGGCCAACTATGAAAACCGATGTTGCTCGAATGGTGGAGACTTGTCATATATGTTCCCAGGTTAAAGCAGAACATCAGAAGCCTTATGGTTCATTGAAACAGTTAGATATTCCGGAATGGAAATGGGAGCACATTACTATGGATTTCGTTACCAAGTTTCCCCGCACTCAGAAAGGTAATGATATGATCTGGGTGATAGTTGATAGATTAACCAAGAGTGCACATTTTCTAGCCACCAGTGAGACGGCATCTTTGACTCGACTTGCTCAATTGTACATTCATGAGATTGTTGTTAGACATGGTATTCCTTTATCCATTGTTTCCGATAGAGATTCTAGGTTTGTTTCTGGTTTTTGGCAGAGTTTGCAACGTGAATTAGGTACCAGAGTCAATCTTAGTACAGCTTATCATCCTCAGACAGACGGACAGTCAGAGCGTACTATTCAGACACTCGAGGATATGTTGAGAGCTTGTGTACTTGAGTATGGCGGTTCTTGGGATTCACACTTACCATTGATAGAGTTTGCTTATAATAATTCTTATCATTCTAGCATTGGTATGCCGCCGTATGAGATGTTGTATGGGCGCCGTTGTCGAACACCTACATGTTGGTTAGAAGCGGGAGAAAAACAGTTTGCGGGTCCTGATATAGTTCAAATTACAGCTGACAAAGTTAAGATTGCTCGTGAGAAACTGAAAGCGGCACGTGATAGACAGAAACAGTATGCTGAACCACGAAGGCGACCTGTTGTATTTGTTGAAGGTGAATTAGTTTATTTAAAGGTTTCTCCGTGGAAGGGTGTTATTAGATTTGGTAAACGTGGGAAGTTAGCTCCCCGATATATTGGTCCATTTAGAATCCGTAAGGCGATAAATGAACAATCGGTTTCTTTAGATCTTCCGCCTGAATTAGCTGGTATTCACGATACATTTAATGTTTGCTACTTAAGAAAATGCAATGTGGAGGATCAATCCCAAATCCTTCCTTTGCAAGATCTTCGTGTTGACTCAAGTAAGAAATTGGTTGAGGAACCTGTCGAGCTTTTAGATAGAAAAGTGACCAAATTGCGTAGGAAAGAAATCCCTATGGTGTTAGTTAAATGGAAGCATAGTTTGGGAGCGGATCTCACCTGGGAAACGGAGGAGAATATGCGAACTAGATATCCTAACTTATTTGTGTCTAATTAGATTTCGGGACGAAATCTTTCTAAGGAGGGGTGATTTGTAACATCCCCAAATCGGGCCTAGGAGAAATACGGTATTTTTCCTTAATTTAACTGTTATTTAAATTGTATTCTAAATACTTGGTGTATTTCGATAGCTAAATTAATAGGTCACTTGGTCAATTGGCTTATTGTGTTAAATGAATTATTATTTGTTTTAAATTTATTTAGTTGACGGTATAATAAAAACTTATTTCTCGCAAATGGTTTTTAGGTTCCAGACAATAGATTTAGGACGGGTATAATTTATACCCAAAATGGACTGAGTCATAGGTGTGTCGACACCTGGAGACTCCATTTTGCCACCACTTCACTGATTTCTCAAACTCTCACATTCACTTCAATGGTTTCTTAATTTCTCAAACTCTCCAACAAATTTCAATATGATTTCTTCAAATTAGAAGGCTGTGATTTTGGTTCCATGATATTCATCATCTTCTTCATCTCATAATCATCTCCATTGTAAGTGAAATCACCTCAATTTCATGTAAGAACTTGAATTAGTTGAAATGGTTGACTTAATAGCATGTAATGATGAGATAGAGTAAATTCATGTTTAAATGTGATTGTGTGATGATTGTTGGACTGATTTTATGCTTATCTTAAATATCAATGGTGTTCTTCATGTTCTATTGAATAAATGTGGGTTTTGGTTTAAATTAGGTTGAAAGAATGATGCATGTTAAGAATTAGGATTTGGATGATGTTTGTTTGTTGTTAATACATATTATTACATGTTATGTGAGGATATTTGCTGGTAAAAATCGTGCATTACAATGGCATTTGGTGAAAAATTGGGTTTTAGGTTCGAGCTGGAAAGTTGCAGGTCTGAACTTCTGTTTTAAAACGTGTGAACGCGATCCAGCTCCATCACCCGGATCGCGTTCCATAGTGAAATTTGGTTTTAGATTGGTTTTGTTCATTCGAACGCGATCCAGCCACAGTTACCCGGATCGCGTTAGTCAGTGTTTATTTGAGTCGGGTTGGTTTTGTTCATAGGAACGCGATCCAGCACCTTAACCCGGATCGCGTTCGAAAGTGAAAAACGGTAACAGAAAATTTTATGCCTGTGAACGCGATCCAACCATCCTCATCCGGATCGCGTTTGCTAGTTATATTTTGACAGATTTGATGTTTTGAGAAATTGTTAGAATTCAATACTTATATCAATTATCCATTGATATTTCTTGATTATTGATGTAAGTATTCAAGTATAAATATAGTTTGAATTATGAAATTAGTTATTAACTTGTGTTTTTATTGTGTTTACAGAGACAACGAAGACTCAATAAAATAAGACTTTTGAGTTGGAGACTGAAACTGACAGGTGAGTGGACTGGTTCTCACAATTTAATCTTGGTGTTAACAGTTAGTTGCATCAATTTTTAAGTTGCTTGTATTGACTGATTTATCGTTATGATAATGATAGGATTGTTGTTTAAACTTGTGGTTTGATAGATCGATTGTTTGCTAGTAAATAATTCCATGATAGGTTGGAATGATAGAGGTCAATTTTGGGTTTAGTTGCTATAGGTTAATCCTTATGGGTCGGATGAACATTCGTTGTGAATTAATTCATATTGATTAAAGATAGCAATAAACTATCGGTAAAAATCTCTGTATTGGCCTGCAGTTGATTATTAAGTGTTCTTGGAGTGCCACCGCGGACTGAGGGTATCTCAAGAACCACCGATCCTCTGTTTGATTGTTTAGTTAGATGATTGTTGTGAATTGATTGTTATACTAAGTTAGATTGTTAGACTTAGTTTACTCACTTAGCTTTGTGCTAATTCCCCCACAATACTTTTGCAGGTTAACTTTTGGGTTGTTGGAACGTATTGATGGTTTGAAGAAATGTTTGCCAAGTTGAACTCTGATCATTTTGTTATTACGTTGTTTTGTTAAATAACACCCAGTCGACAATTATCGTTTGTAACTATATCTAAATTTTAGAACATATGTAATGTTTTGGATGGTGAAATCATGACATCTATGTATATATTATATATGGGATTTGCGCTTCCGAATAAAAAAAAAAAAAAAAAAATTTGTGTCAAAAATTGTGGGTGTTATAAGTTGGTATCAGAGCGTGGTTTAGGTGAATTGAATATTTAAGATGTTCAATCCTAAACTTAATCATGTTGGTCAAACATTTCTTGTGGTGGGGATTAGTTATGATAGTTGATTTGGTTAGTTGCTAGTACTAACAATTAACGAATGTTGAGATGTGATGTGATGACAGGTATGGCGGATAATGAGCCACCTTCCCATACTCTCAATAATACTACGCGAACAGATGCACCACCAGAGAACCAGGGTCATAATGGTACATCTAATTTAGCCGGTGGAGAAACTGAAACTGATCAGGAGTATATTATGAGATTGGAGAATAGAGTGTTGGAACTTCAGAGAGAACGAGCTGGATCTTCTCAACATCCAGTTTCTACTCGTCCCCACATTGTGACTAATGTACCACCTATTGTGTCTTCTACACGGATTCCGGTATCTATTCCTTTTACTCCACAACAGCAACAACAGGGTTATACTTATCAGACTACGGGTCCTTTTCATTCGACTGGTTATTCTAGTTATCAAATACCTATTCTACCTTTTCAACAGTTGAAGAAAGGTTGTTCTCTTAAAACCTTTATGTCTTGCAATCCTTCAGTTTATTCTGGAAGTACCGATCCTACGGTCACTCTTGACTGGCTTCGAGATGTAGAGAGAAAACTAAATGTATGTCATTGTGAGGAGGAGGATAAGGTACCTTATGCGGTTCAATTATTAAAGGGTCAAGCCATGTCATGGTGGGATTCGATTACTGCACCATTAACTCCACAACAGTTGAATGATGATATAAGATGGCCAGATTTTCATGCTGAGATTTGCAAGCAATTCTGCTCGGAGTATAATCTTTCACGGATTAGACAAGAGTTTCTTGACTTACAAAAAACTGATCAAATGACGATTGATGAATTAATTAAGCAGTTTTCGGATAAATTGCGGTTTGTGCAACAGTGGGTTCCAACTGACCGGACCAAAATTGATCACTTTGTGAAAACATTACCTCCTGATTACCGTACCACAGTGAGACTAGCAGGTTCACTTCCTCAAGCTTATGATTTAGCTCGTTCGGTTGATGGGGATATTATGGCTAAAAGAGTGTTGAATAAAGAAAGGTATTCACAGAAAAACAAAGGAGATTCTTCGAGTAAACAGAAAGGACAAGGTAGTCAACAAAACAGGAGATCGAATCCTGGTATTCCAACGGATAGTAACTATTGTAATAGATGTCGAGCTAGACATAATGGTCCTTGTACTCCCCAGACATCTAGATGTGTTAAGTGTGGAATTTTTGGTCACGCTGCAAAGGATTGTACCTACCCAAATAGCGTGTGTTGGAATTGCCATAAAGAAGGGCATCGTGCAGGGGATTGTCCTGAGGCGAAGAGACAGAGTATGGGTACTGGTAAAGGTTCGCCATCATCTGGTCAAAAGAGGAAAAATCCACCAGTAGCTGCTAGCCGAGCTTTCCGAATGACAGTTGATGATGCTGTCGCCACTGAAGATGTCATCACTGGTACATTTCTCATAAATTCTATACCAGCTCGTGTATTGTTTGATTCTGGTGCCAATTGTTCGTTTATATCTGTGAACTTTTGTGATAGACTGAAATTGATCCCCTCTTTGATTGTTAAACCTTTAGAAGTTGAAATTGCTGACGGTAAATTAGTTCCTGTTACCACATCGGTAGCTGGAGCTAGTATACTTATTGAGGGTCATAATTTCTTAGTCTCCTTTTTGTTAATGCCAATTCCTAGTTTCGATGTGGTTATTGGTATGGATTGGTTAAGTTTGAATAAGGCCAACATTGATTGTCATAAAAAGATTATAAGAATTCCGATTTCTGATGGGTCATACGTCATGGCTCGAGGAGAACGAGTAAAGGGTAGTCTACCATTGATTTCCTTGTTGAAAGCTAGGAAATCTCTATCTAAGGGATGTGATTCTTATTTGGCATATGTGATAGATAGCAAGTTAGAAAAGAAATCTTTGACAAATTTTCCGGTGGTTTCTGAATACCCGGAAGTTTTTCCGGATGAATTGCCTGGTTTACCCCCTGTAAGAGATGTAGAATTTCAGATTGATTTGATTCCTGGATCGACTCCTGTAGCTAAGTCTCCTTATAGATTAGCTCCTTCTGAAATCCGTGAGATGATGGGTCAAATTCAGGAACTGTTAGATAAAGGGTTTATTCGACCGAGTTCTTCCCCGTGGGGTGCTCCGGTATTGTTTGTTAAGAAAAAGGATGGTACTCTTCGAATGTGTATTGATTATAGAGAGCTCAATAAAAGAACAGTGAAAAACAAATATCCATTGCCCAGAATTGATGAGTTATTTGATCAGTTACAGGGATCATCCTATTTTTCTAAAATCGATTTGAGATCCGGTTATCATCAGGTACGAGTCCGTGAGGAAGATGTTCCTAAGACTGCTTTTCGTACCCGATATGGTCATTACGAGTTCTTAGTTATGCCTTTTGGATTGACAAATGCTCCTGCTATTTTTATGGACTTAATGAATCGTGTATGTCGACCTTTTCTAGACAAGTTTGTGATTGTATTTATTGACGATATCTTGATTTATTCAAAGTCTGAGGCTGAACATGAACATCATTTAAGATTGATTCTTGAGATTTTGAAAAGAGAGCGTCTTTTTGCTAAATTTTCCAAATGCGAATTTTGGCTCCGAGAGGTACAGTTTCTTGGGCATATTATTTGTAAGGATGGTGTCAAAGTAGATCCTTCCAAGGTGAACGCTGTTATGAATTGGAATGCTCCTAAATCACCTTCTGAGATTAAAAGTTTCCTTGGATTAGCGGGTTATTATCGAAAATTTATCAAGGATTTCTCCAAAATTGCTGGCCCGTTAACCAAGCTAACTAGAAAGGATATTAAATTTCAGTGGGGTGATCAACAAGAAACATCTTTTCAGACTCTTAAACAGTTGTTATGTCAGGCGCCAGTGTTAGCACTACCTGATGGTTCCGAGGGTTTTGTGGTTTATTGTGATGCTTCTCATGCTGGTTTGGGTGCTGTCTTAATGCAACATGATCGTGTTATTGCTTATGCTTCTCGACAGCTTAAAACTCATGAAAGAAATTACCCCACGCACGATTTAGAGCTTGCAGCTGTGGTATTTGCGTTGAAAATCTGGAGACACTATTTGTACGGAACTAAATGTGTCGTATGCACGGATCATAAAAGCCTCCAGTACATGTTTTCTCAGAAAGAACTCAATATGAGACAGCGCCGATGGTTGGAGTTGATTAAGGATTATGACTGTGAAATCCGATATCATCCGGGTAAAGCTAATGTGGTTGCCGATGCTTTAAGCCGAAATGTACCTTCCGACCGAATTTATTTTATGCGTTTGGAAATATCTTCTGATTTGATTTCTCAGTTGAAAGCTGCACAGTTAGAGGCATTGTTGGATCAAAATTTAAAATCTGAGATTTTGTTGAAACGGAAAGATTTATTGATTGATGATTCTCGAGGATTGAAAACTTTCCAGTCACGGGTTTGGGTTCCATTGATTGGGGGACTTCGGAATTTGATATTGACAGAGGCACACAAATCGAGGTTATCTGTTCATCCAGGGAGTACGAAAATGTACAATGATTTGAAACCATTGTATTGGTGGCCAACTATGAAAACCGATGTTGCTCGAATGGTGGAGACTTGTCATATATGTTCCCAGGTTAAAGCAGAACATCAGAAGCCTTATGGTTCATTGAAACAGTTAGATATTCCGGAATGGAAATGGGAGCACATTACTATGGATTTCGTTACCAAGTTTCCCCGCACTCAGAAAGGTAATGATATGATCTGGGTGATAGTTGATAGATTAACCAAGAGTGCACATTTTCTAGCCACCAGTGAGACGGCATCTTTGACTCGACTTGCTCAATTGTACATTCATGAGATTGTTGTTAGACATGGTATTCCTTTATCCATTGTTTCCGATAGAGATTCTAGGTTTGTTTCTGGTTTTTGGCAGAGTTTGCAACGTGAATTAGGTACCAGAGTCAATCTTAGTACAGCTTATCATCCTCAGACAGACGGACAGTCAGAGCGTACTATTCAGACACTCGAGGATATGTTGAGAGCTTGTGTACTTGAGTATGGCGGTTCTTGGGATTCACACTTACCATTGATAGAGTTTGCTTATAATAATTCTTATCATTCTAGCATTGGTATGCCGCCGTATGAGATGTTGTATGGGCGCCGTTGTCGAACACCTACATGTTGGTTAGAAGCGGGAGAAAAACAGTTTGCGGGTCCTGATATAGTTCAAATTACAGCTGACAAAGTTAAGATTGCTCGTGAGAAACTGAAAGCGGCACGTGATAGACAGAAACAGTATGCTGAACCACGAAGGCGACCTGTTGTATTTGTTGAAGGTGAATTAGTTTATTTAAAGGTTTCTCCGTGGAAGGGTGTTATTAGATTTGGTAAACGTGGGAAGTTAGCTCCCCGATATATTGGTCCATTTAGAATCCGTAAGGCGATAAATGAACAATCGGTTTCTTTAGATCTTCCGCCTGAATTAGCTGGTATTCACGATACATTTAATGTTTGCTACTTAAGAAAATGCAATGTGGAGGATCAATCCCAAATCCTTCCTTTGCAAGATCTTCGTGTTGACTCAAGTAAGAAATTGGTTGAGGAACCTGTCGAGCTTTTAGATAGAAAAGTGACCAAATTGCGTAGGAAAGAAATCCCTATGGTGTTAGTTAAATGGAAGCATAGTTTGGGAGCGGATCTCACCTGGGAAACGGAGGAGAATATGCGAACTAGATATCCTAACTTATTTGTGTCTAATTAGATTTCGGGACGAAATCTTTCTAAGGAGGGGTGATTTGTAACATCCCCAAATCGGGCCTAGGAGAAATACGGTATTTTTCCTTAATTTAACTGTTATTTAAATTGTATTCTAAATACTTGGTGTATTTCGATAGCTAAATTAATAGGTCACTTGGTCAATTGGCTTATTGTGTTAAATGAATTATTATTTGTTTTAAATTTATTTAGTTGACGGTATAATAAAAACTTATTTCTCGCAAATGGTTTTTAGGTTCCAGACAATAGATTTAGGACGGGTATAATTTATACCCAAAATGGACTGAGTCATAGGTGTGTCGACACCTGGAGACTCCATTTTGCCACCACTTCACTGATTTCTCAAACTCTCACATTCACTTCAATGGTTTCTTAATTTCTCAAACTCTCCAACAAATTTCAATATGATTTCTTCAAATTAGAAGGCTGTGATTTTGGTTCCATGATATTCATCATCTTCTTCATCTCATAATCATCTCCATTGTAAGTGAAATCACCTCAATTTCATGTAAGAACTTGAATTAGTTGAAATGGTTGACTTAATAGCATGTAATGATGAGATAGAGTAAATTCATGTTTAAATGTGATTGTGTGATGATTGTTGGACTGATTTTATGCTTATCTTAAATATCAATGGTGTTCTTCATGTTCTATTGAATAAATGTGGGTTTTGGTTTAAATTAGGTTGAAAGAATGATGCATGTTAAGAATTAGGATTTGGATGATGTTTGTTTGTTGTTAATACATATTATTACATGTTATGTGAGGATATTTGCTGGTAAAAATCGTGCATTACAATGGCATTTGGTGAAAAATTGGGTTTTAGGTTCGAGCTGGAAAGTTGCAGGTCTGAACTTCTGTTTTAAAACGTGTGAACGCGATCCAGCTCCATCACCCGGATCGCGTTCCATAGTGAAATTTGGTTTTAGATTGGTTTTGTTCATTCGAACGCGATCCAGCCACAGTTACCCGGATCGCGTTAGTCAGTGTTTATTTGAGTCGGGTTGGTTTTGTTCATAGGAACGCGATCCAGCACCTTAACCCGGATCGCGTTCGAAAGTGAAAAACGGTAACAGAAAATTTTATGCCTGTGAACGCGATCCAACCATCCTCATCCGGATCGCGTTTGCTAGTTATATTTTGACAGATTTGATGTTTTGAGAAATTGTTAGAATTCAATACTTATATCAATTATCCATTGATATTTCTTGATTATTGATGTAAGTATTCAAGTATAAATATAGTTTGAATTATGAAATTAGTTATTAACTTGTGTTTTTATTGTGTTTACAGAGACAACGAAGACTCAATAAAATAAGACTTTTGAGTTGGAGACTGAAACTGACAGGTGAGTGGACTGGTTCTCACAATTTAATCTTGGTGTTAACAGTTAGTTGCATCAATTTTTAAGTTGCTTGTATTGACTGATTTATCGTTATGATAATGATAGGATTGTTGTTTAAACTTGTGGTTTGATAGATCGATTGTTTGCTAGTAAATAATTCCATGATAGGTTGGAATGATAGAGGTCAATTTTGGGTTTAGTTGCTATAGGTTAATCCTTATGGGTCGGATGAACATTCGTTGTGAATTAATTCATATTGATTAAAGATAGCAATAAACTATCGGTAAAAATCTCTGTATTGGCCTGCAGTTGATTATTAAGTGTTCTTGGAGTGCCACCGCGGACTGAGGGTATCTCAAGAACCACCGATCCTCTGTTTGATTGTTTAGTTAGATGATTGTTGTGAATTGATTGTTATACTAAGTTAGATTGTTAGACTTAGTTTACTCACTTAGCTTTGTGCTAATTCCCCCACAATACTTTTGCAGGTTAACTTTTGGGTTGTTGGAACGTATTGATGGTTTGAAGAAATGTTTGCCAAGTTGAACTCTGATCATTTTGTTATTACGTTGTTTTGTTAAATAACACCCAGTCGACAATTATCGTTTGTAACTATATCTAAATTTTAGAACATATGTAATGTTTTGGATGGTGAAATCATGACATCTATGTATATATTATATATGGGATTTGCGCTTCCGAATAAAAAAAAAAAAAAAAAAATTTGTGTCAAAAATTGTGGGTGTTATAATATTGTTTTGGCTCTCGAAAAAGTATCTACATGGACGCATTCTTATACGATTTTAATCAACTAGTTGGGGACGTAATGAAGCATTACCCGTCAAAGACTGACTTGACAATTCTTTTTATTGACAAGTACAAAAATAATCAATCTTTTATCAAGCCCGATTCTGATGAGAACTTCACACGGATGCTTAGCATGTATGATAAGGAGAAAGAAGTAACAATTTATGCGACGACGGATGATCATTTACAACAAAGGTATAATTCATTATATTTATGACTTATATGTTATACCAGCAGTATAAAATCCTCAACTTGATTCATATAGTTTTTCTATACAGTTCTCAAGAAGAATGCGATGAACCAGATGGTGAAAAAAGTGATTCAGACTCATATTGTCATAGTGAAGGAAGTTATCATAGTCTTAGTGATAATGAATATGAGAATGTAAATTATAAAGGTGAAACGAGCAAGAAAAGTGCAACCATGAAACTGAATTCGAAGTTCCCAAACGTGATTGCTTTTAGAAGAGCATTAAACCATTATGCAATAACAAATGAATTTGAGTATGACATCGAAAAAAGTGATTTGACACGATTCTCAGCATGTTGTGAAGACAAAACGTGCACCTGGAGAATTCGTGCTTCTCTTATGGAAGATCGAGTTACATTTGAAGTACGTATATAGCTGTAGAAGTCTTACGGTTTTGTCATATTGGTTTTACTAACTGATTTTTTATTTATCTTACAATTGTGTAGGTTAGGAAATTTGTAGAAACACATACTTGTACTCGAAGTAACAAAAGTGGTAATAAGCGTGCCACTCAAGGATGGATTGTCGATGTAATATCGGATAGGGTGAAATCTGACGCGGATGTCTCTCCTTCCGAGCTTAAGAAGTGGCTTATGGTAAATTATAATGTTGAAGTACCATATTCAAGAGTTTTTAGAGGTAAAGAACAAGCCTTCACAGATATGTATGGATGTTGGGATGACTCTTTTATACAGATGGATGAATTTAAAGAGGAACTACTAAGCAGAAACGTAGGAAGTGTAGTTGACATTGACTTTGAGAGAATTGGTGACAATAAACATTTTCGACGCTTTTTTATTTCACTAGCGGCTTGCTCAAGGGGGTTTCTTGCGGGTTGTCGTCCTTATATTGGTCTTGATGGTTGTCATTTAAAGGGGAAGTTCAATGGAGTACTAGCTGCTGCCACAGGTATTGACGGTAACAATGGTTTGTTTCCAGTAGCCTATGGAGAATACAAAATCATGGACATGGTTTCTTGAGTCACTAAAAAGGGCAATTGGGACGCCCAATGGTCTTGTTATATCATCAGACATGCAGAAGGGGTTGGAAGTTGCGATCACACAAGTTTATCCTAACGTTGAGCACCGAGAATGCATTAGACACTTGTATAGCAACTTCAAGAAACATTTTCGTGGCGATTTTTTTAAGTCTAACCTATGGGCTGCTGCAAATACCTACATAGTTAGTGAGCATGACAAGTTCTTAATGGAAATTGCTAGTGCACGTGGAGATGTTATTAGTTATCTTAATGATAATCATAAAAAGATATGGAGTAAGAGTAAGTTTGGCACCTTGTCCAAGTGTGATTACATCACTAACAATATTTCGGAAACTTTTAACTCATGGGTAGGTACTCTGCGAAATCGACCTGTTCTTGATCTTCTTGATGACATTCGAGAAAAGCTTATGCTACGTTTTGACAAGAAAAGAAGGATTGTAAAAAAATGGAAGGGTAAATTAGTTCCCACTGCTAGGAAGCATCTCAACAGAATTTCGAAGGCAAGTTGAATGAGCTATATATAATATAAAACTAGAATTAGATAGATATATCTTTGATAACATTTTATATTCCATGTTTAAAAATTTTCATGCAGAACTTGGGTGAATTTCACGTTAGTAGAAGCAGTGACAATCGGGCTGAAGTATCTGAAGTAAAGGGCAAGGGAAAGCGTTTGGATGTTATACTAGATGTGAAAGAATGCAGTTGTCGGTTTTGGCAAGTCAAGGGTCTTCCATGTGTACATGCGGCAGCTTTCATTGCATCCATAGGGGATACTAACTAGGCCAAATATGTGGATCCATTTTTCACAATCGAGAAATATAAAGAAGCTTACTCTTTAGAAATTTCTCCCATGCTTGGAAGAGATGAATGGGTGCACTTAGAAACAACAGAAAAGATACACCCACCGACCATCAAACGCCCTCCTGGACGACCCAGAAAGAATAGAATCGTACCAGCCGATGAGCCTAAGAGAAGACATAGATGTAAGCGATGTGGTGGTTATGGACATCATGAAAAGACTTGCAAAAATTCAGCATCTATTCCAAGCACGTCTCAAAGTTCTAATCCAAGTCAAGCATCGAACAGTAAAAGGTAATCGGTTCTCAACTAAATGTTTCTTTAGTTTTATTATTTTCAAAAAGCTTTCTTAAATGCTAATTGTTCGATATTCAGGAGACGAGGAAACCACACCAAAGCTCATGGAAGTAGGAACTCAAAGTCGAGTCAACAAAGTTAGCAAGCTGAGTTATTGCTGGGATTTTAATTGAAAACTGAGTTATTATTTTAAAGTTTGTTAGGATTTTTTATTTAGTCCAAATATGTCGACTGTATTTCTTGATTTGTCATGGATGGTTATGAATTTTCAATGATCAAGTTATATTAATACATTAACTCTATAAAAGTAGTGATATGGTTGCTGTAACTTCACAATATGTATTTAAGTTGTGGCAAACTATATATGATGTTGATGAGTCTTAAGGTTAAAGACCATTAATGGTATTGGTGTATTATATTGTGTTTACATCGTTCAAACTCAATAGTGCTTCAGTACTAGGTTCAAATTCTAGCAAGTAGCTATAAAAAGAGTTACATTATGTGTCATGGATTACATTACCATTCCATTCAGTTTATGTTTACATTAGAACATCTATTTGATAACCATAAAAAGGATCGAAGCCGAATGTCGTATTCAAGAACATCTTTCCTCAGTTTCTTCGAGTTAAAAACCATCTCGTTTCTAAATTTCCCTAGGACCCATAAAACAGAGAGTACGTAAATGATCACGCCAATATGGTTTTTGCAAGCCTTTGGAATTACATCAAAATCTTCGATCTCGAGAGCTTCTTTGATGTTGCGGGGAATTGAAATCGCAAGTCGACACCAATCAGTAGTACTTTTCCAAACTGTGATGCAATCGGACATGTAAAGAACATATGGCTAACGGTTTCATGGTCATAGTCACAGCAAGGGAAAATTGTGGAGTCAAGATCCACCCCCCTCGCATATGCAGATTCTGTAACTCGTTTGGATTAGATTAAACCTAATTTTAGATGGATTAGATTAAACCTAATTGGAGCCGTTATAGACCGTAGGAAATTACGGGGAAGAAGAAGACGGAGATCGTGATATGTACGTGATATACAACTCAAAAAAAAGATTGGATTTTGATTAGGGGTGGGAGGGGTAAAAGAGTCAATCAATATGTTATTTAGTATTTAATTAGAGTTTTATTTTTCCAAATCATTTAAATATGGTTAAAATATATATTTGGATATAAACGAGAATTTTGATGGTTTGAAGGGATATTGACGTAATTTTGGAGTTTACAGGGATATAGGCGTAATTTGAAGGGTTTTGAGGGATATAGACGGAATAAACCCTTAAGAAAATAATAGTCCATCTTTCCTCATCTTTCCTCTTGGACGCTAACATATACAACCTACATTTTGTTACATACATCACAATTATGCATTAATATATTTGTACTGTCTGCTTTAATACTTGTACAGTGTGGTGTAAGTATTATTTTTTATGTTTATATATCAATTCCCTTCCTTTTTGGCAATCTTTTGATCCAAGCATATCTTTTGATCCAAATAATAGTCCATTTTTCCTTTCTTGAATGTCCCAAAATAATTGTCCACTTCTCATTTCAACCAATAGGATGAGACTTTAGTGGGTGAAGATTCTATTTGATTAGTTTAAAGATGTTGCGGTCCACTTTTATTAAACTATGTGTTTTTTTGTTGGTGGACAATAATTTTGGGACGGAGTAAATAGTTATTTACACTAAGATAAATTGTTTCAAAACAACATCAAGTAGTTTAGTTTTCATTATAAAAGGAAAAATAAGATAAATTGTTTTAAAACAACATTAACCTTTCAACAGGGTTAATTGTATGGATCGGCAATCTACTCTTCCAAGTTGAGTTACGAACTTAAATATAATATCAATGTATGTAATGTACTTGTAAAAAGTACAATTATCATCAATGTATAATTCGTAATATTTTTTAAAATACCTAATGTACCTATCAGCAATGATTTAAAAACCGGGTTGAACCGGCCGGTCAGACCGGTTCAACCGGAAATTTTGAGGTTTCCGGCCGGTTGTAAACCGGTTTTGACCAAGGTTTGACCAGTTAACGAACCGGACGGTTCGGTCAAAACTGGACGGTTCAACTGGGAACAGGACCAGTTAAACCAGTTTTTGATTTTTTTTTTTAAGGTTTTTGACCGGTTTTGGGACGGTTCGGTCGGACCGATTCGACCGGAACCGGAGCCCTCTCCGGTACGATTCGGTTTTCGGTTTTCAAAACATTGCCTAACAGTTATATTACCTTTATCGAAACATATAATCAGTTCTTTATTATTTTTGGATAAAAGTGAGAATGTGTTGCCGATAAATAAAAAAGAAAAGTTAAAAATGAAAGAAGTGTTTACTGGCTTACTGCCTTCTACTTACAATTTACAAAAGTAATTAATTTTTAATGGTATTCTGTTAACCTTTTAAATACAAGTCAAAGTTGAAACATATTAGATGATTCGACAACAAAATAAACTTTGTCCACTAACTCTTTTTTTTTAACTTGAATATGATCAACAGCTATTAACTATAAATGATTCTTAGTTACACTAAAATTATACAAATAATAAACTCATAATATTTGGTTTTAAATTTCAGAGTTACTTATTTGTATAACCTATTTCGCACAAGATATAGGCAAATCAGAAAATAGGGTTTGTCACCAAAAGAAAGGTTGATGCGCAACAGCTATGCGGTATTCTTGACACTCTCTGTTCCCGTTGGAGTGCATCGATATCACTCCAACGTGGTTGAGGTCGAGCCATATATCAAAGTTGCTTGGGTGTTAGTTAATCAAAATGACGACATAAAGTCGGTTAGCATCTCTACATATCAAGTGATTGTCAATGCGGTTTTTTGAATTTTGAGGGTAGATTGTAGACCGTTGAAGTTGTTGCCTCTCTTCACGAAGGTAGATATTTAACTATCCAGTGGTTCTAATCATTCCATATTAACATATAACACAATTTTAAAGCTGACAAATTGACGAAAGAGGATGTTGATCGTGATAGTCCTCCTGTGATATGGTATCCAATTAGTTAAGTGTTTTATTTTTCCGAGTGGTGCTTTATGATTCTTCTATATCAGGGACTCGTGTTAGTTAATTTTCTTATGTCCGTTGTATTTTCGGATATAACATTTCGGCTCTTTTAGCCTTCTTTTTATTATAATCATGCTATTTCAAGATAACAAAAATAATAAATAAAAACACAAAACAACAACAACAACAAATTCATCATGTTTAGATCGAGTCAATGGACTGGACTTGACATCTATATATACCAATCTAAGTGTGTGTGGACCATTATTTGTATATGAAAAACACTTTCAAGTCCACAATCATTCTCCATGTGATTGCTAGCTGGTAAAACACTCATGGGGTTGTGATAGTGGCGTCCAATTTAAGTGTTTGTTTCATCGATCTCTTTTTTATTTTGCTTAGCTTCTTATAATGGAAATCAAAGTGCCTGAAAAGGAAAGCTTCACTAAATACATTACTATATATCGTAGCTTTTATTTCAAGACATATTATTGTATAAAAATCAATATCTTTCTATCTATGTAATAAAAAGTGAGTAATTAGGCTACAAATATAGACTCTTAGATTAAAAGATTGAATGATATAAAATGACTGCAATCACATGCATGATAGAAAATGTAATTACATTTCATTAAAATGGTATTTTTTTTTTTTTTTGGTGGTATCTCAGTTAAAACCCTTTTCTATATTAAATTTTGGGGTTTATTGATCATTATTTTGACTCACATCTATGATATTTCTTAACACCATACTTTTATAAAAGTATATATATCCTTATTACATAAACTTCTATAAATAAAGAATTTGGAAAGAGGATGAAAACTGCCCAATACATATACATGAGTACATGACTAAAAGCTCTAAAGAGGTGTGGAGTTTGTTGGGGGTTGTAAAGTAGTTGCATTAACTTAAGAAATCAACATTAACTTTTGGTTGCATGCACTACTTCAGTTGGCAAGACTTTTAATCTCTCTACCAAACTCAATCCTTTAAACTCAAAGTTAGACTCAAAAGGGTTTCTGACTTTACATTACAAGTACAAATATTAGGTACTCATATATTATAAGTTCCTATGATTAGATTAACCTTTATATTTCAAATACAAAGCAGGCATATATCATATATCCAACCACCCCACTCTTCCTTCATCAACTTCTCATCTCTTCTTCAGAATGAAAAATCGAATGGAACGTCTTGTCGTACTTCCTTTCACCGTCGGTTGTGTCTCTTCCTCTAGTGTATCGGTTTGCATACAAGATGGAAGACGCCCAAAGGAAGACATGAGCATGGGTCACACGGGTATGTAAAAATATCCAATATTTGCATGTACGATAGCAAAATCTTTATATCAAAATATGGAAAACTTACACGAATCCAATTGAATGTACTCATTTTCAATTCCCTAATAGTAAAATGCTTTGATCTCTTTGATATATTTGGGCAAATCCAACCGAGATCACGTATATTTTTCATGTCATGAGTATGATTAATTTTTGGTATGTTGTTAGTGTGTAGATCAATGGAAATGGTTAAAGATCTAAATGGCACTTCAAATGATCAAATGATGAAGGGGTTGTCCAAGTTCCCAGCACTATCAAAACCTAATATATACATTGGGTTTCACAGGCTCACTAGAACCATCAAAAGTTTGTCTCAATCACTTGGTAAGTCATGGTTCTCCTCTTGTTTTTTTTTTATAATTAATTAAGGCTTAAAATATATATATATATATATATATATATATATATATATATATATATATATATATATATATATATATATATATATATATATATATCCAATTCATAAAAAAGATGTATGTAAATTTAAGTTGGTTCAAACATGTAGTTACATACATCTAAGTATAAAGGGTATAATAAAAAAAAACAGCTTTAATTAGCTAAAAAGGCTAAACTTATTTAAAGTTGCCCGAAATGTAAATAGGATCATTATTCAATCTAGTTTGATCATAGTTCATGGAATCATCATGGCTATTCATGTAACCAAATAATTAAATGGACTGGTTGTTTGCGAATTGCGAATATTACAAATAAATTGTCAAAATAATGTTGAATGGGACAATCCGACCCATTTTGATATGTACTAGCTAAGTCGATCTGTCCATTTTACCACCTATAATATACCGTCTACATATATATATATATATATATGGTATTCTTTTAATAGTAGTATTTAGTATTTACTTATGCAAATTATGATACTACGTAGTATTCAAGGAGGAGATGGATGAACTAGAAACGGAAATGGAGATTGGCCTTCCAACGGATGTAAAACATGTGACGCACATAGGGTTTGATGGACCCCTAACCCCGAGTGACAACCGTATCATCAACAACTTGGCCGTCTCACAATTTCCCGATTCGCATGCAACTCAAGATATGGAAAATACAGAGAAACATAAAACGGGTGTATGTACATGAATGTGTGATGCTCTACGTATAGTACCAGTATTCGATACGAATAATAAGACTGTACGGACGATAATTAACATGTGATCGATTGATAATGTGTCATTATAAATAGTTTTGCTTGTTTCATTTGTGTAATTAATATATTTGAAGAATTTACCATACATAATATGATGGTTATATATTAATTAAGGCCAATTAGTAGCTTATATTAAGCTTGAATTAATGTGACATCCAGAGAAATAAAGAGTTGTTAATTACGGCGTACTCCGTATATCGTTAATGTGATTTACTCATTTGTGTACTGGAAAACGACGCTAGTTAAAAAGAGCAGGCATCGTTAGAAAGGTTAAAGTGGATCAAAATGTATGATCGAATGTATGGAACTCACAAAACTTTAATGGTATATATCCAACTTTCACTTATTGTTAATTTACTTGTATAAATGTGTCATATAGTATACCACCCGACAATAACGATAATAATTTGATCACAAAAATATAATGCGTAAATGTAGTGTTGTGAATTTGAGCCGCTGATCACATAAATCAACCCATTAAGATCGTCTGATCGGAAACCACACCGAATTGTAATACAAGGTTGTATTTAAGAATATTTCAGAAAACCCAAATTTAAACAATTTCTATCTATTTTTCAAATTTTATAAAATATTCCATCCGTCACAAAATAAGTGTCCACAATCAATTTTCACGGAGTTTAAAAAATTGCATTGTCTGGTAGTGGAGATGACATTTTTTTATCCTTGTTTTTTTGCACAGACTCACGTATATCAGTTTTGAGAAATGTCAAGAAAGTAAGAAGCTTGAATCACTATTACAGAATACAAACTCGATTTATGAGTTGTCCACGATCGTGTGCAAATCTAAGGCAAAAAACAATGAAAATTACAAGACTAAATCTATACACAATCCGGATCCTACAGATCGACTCAAATCCTAATTGTTTTTGTATGCATACAATATGTATCTTGAGAGAAAGAGACTTGCATAAATTAGGATTGCAAAGATAATCAAACAAAAGAAATCTCAAAAACTCTCAAATCTCTGAATCAGAAAGAGCTGAAAAGTGATTCGCCTTGTTAACTCATTCTCCTCTTTGTTCCATGAGATATACAACGGCTATCGTGTTCCAAATTAACCGACTTTAGAAATATGCAATTTAGCCCCTGGCCTTTTATAAGCTTCCAATATTAGTCCCTCTCATACAGAGACTTTTCAGTCAACAACTAACAACTTCACAAGTTATGAAGAAATCGAGATTGAAATACATTTATACATGTACATTTATTTAACAAGAAAACTTCTATCGAGGGTTAAATGAGAAAGTTACCATGCTACGAGTATTTTTTTTATAAGTTAACCTTTATTTTAAAACAAACTAAAATAGATAGGTGAACGCTCATTTTTATTTTTACACGGAGACTAATATAACCCACCTTTCATATAACGGAATAACTTAGCTACACCTTGGTGTAGCCAACTTAGCTACACCAAAACGCACATTTCAAGCATAAAACTATAATTGTTGATGTCGTTTTGTATCATAAACTTATTAATATCTCTAATCTATCCTAAACAACATCTATAATTGATCTATTTTTCGTTTTCATGTGCTTCCTTAAATTTGGCTAAAAATTGGTGTTTTTTATGTAGGTTTTGACCAAATTTCAGGAAGCACGTGAAAACGAAAAATAGATCAATTATAGATGTTGTTTATGATAGATTAGAGGTATTAACAAGTTTATGATACAAATCGACATCAAAAATTATAGTTTTATGCTTGAAATGAGCGTTTTGGTGTAGCTAAGTTGGCTACACCAAGGTGTAGCTAAGTTATTCCCTTCATATAAATCATCTTTCCCATCCAAAAAGTAGAATAATCGCTATCCCGTAGATAAAATCTACTAGTAATATTTTTCGATTCCAGAAGCAATCTAAAATTAAACATTTATCGTATTATCAATTAAAATTTAAATTAAATATTATCATAACAAGGATTCCATATTTTTACCATTATCCATATCAGCAAGTCAAACCCACATAATGCAATTGCATGGCCACCAGAATCCACCTTAAATTAAACATACAACCTCCAATGCACAACGTACAACTCACTAAACACAACCCATCGACATCATGCCCATGTGGACCTCTGAAAGAATCCTAACGAATCGTTCCCATTGAATCTCAAAAATCTTTGATCAAAAAAAAAAAAAATCTCAAAAATCATAAATAAATAAAGCAATAATAATTTAAATATTTTATAATTTAAAAAGGAAAAAAACACAAAAAAATCATACTCTTGGGGGGGAAGATCCAGTACCCGACCATTGTTTCCTTTCAATCTTTAATCCCCCAATCATTTAATCATGCATTGATTCATTGTTAATTGTTTATATATAATTTTTTATATATATATTCGTTTAATCTAATAACGAATATATATATATATATATATATATATACAACGATGGTTTTGATGATCATGAAAAATGGCGGGAAAGAATTGATTGGTAACGATCACGACGGTGAAAATGGTTGTTCCGGCCATGCCAGAGAAATCATTGTGCCGCCGATTAATTTTGCGAATGTTGAAGATCGAATTTATCGATGTGGATTCCCTCAACCTTCAAATTTCTCTTTTCTTGAAACTTTACAACTTAAATCTGTTATGTAAGTTTTTTATTTGTTTTTTTTATTATATAATGTTTGTGTTCTTATTCTTATATACTACATAGTATTAATAATTGTGTTTTCTATATTTTCTTTTCCAATACGTTTTGGTGATAAAAAGTTTTTATTAAACGAGTTGGATTTTGTTAAACGTAGCCCTATTTAACAACTGAAAATTCACAGGTGATTGATAAAATACATTTTTCAAGCTTTCGACTGGCAATAAATTAAAAAATTTCTTACAAGATCTCACATGAACAGACAGTATTTTACTACATTTTTAACTTTTTTATGGTTTAGTTGGGTTTGTTGGTTATTGTATGTTTTTTTGGGGTTTTAAAATGTTGATGATGAATATGGTATTATTATTGGGTGTAGATATTTGTGTCCTGAACCTTATCCTAAGGAAAATTTGGAGTTCCTAAAAGACCATAATATTCGGTTATTTCAGTTTGGAATTGATGGCACCAAGGTACTTCTTCTATGCAATATTTTGGATTTGATGATCTGTTAATCTTGAAGTTAGTTCTGTTTTTATTTCTGTTTGAGAAAAAGTGAGTATCATTAAGGATTGTGATGTTGTTAGGGAATCCACTATTGTCGAGACCACCACTTTCACAGGCATATCAACGTCACATTAACTTTTCTCTCAATCGCTTTCTGATTCTGTGTACCTCACTATGGTTCCTACAACCACTTCCTCATCATTTTTAGATTTTAATCGTGCAGGAGCCTTCTGTAGACGTTTTAAGGAATATTATTACAGAAGCTTTAACACTTTTGATCGGTAATAAATCTTACATTGCAAATCGTTTATGGTAGTAAAGAGTTCCTGTTGTATTAACTACTTGCATGTTTTATTTGACAGATGTTAGAATACATCCTGTTCTCATACATTGCAAAAGAGGAAAGGTATGTAACCAGTAAAGGTGTTCGATATAGTTTCTTGTAGATGTGCAAAATGGAACACTATTGAGTATCAATGGGTCGATTTCTGTCACTTTTTATCTTAAACGGGTCAAATTAAAATATAACGGGTCAAATCAGTTGACAGTGACCTGATGTGTATTGTAAGTTTGTAACGCTTACAGCCTTCTACATTGTTTACTCAAACATCTAGATTAATATTGTAACAATATTGCTGCCATGAAGTCATAACTTGTGTTGTTTTTGGATTTGCATTTGGAACTGATTATGTAATAACTGCAAATCTATATTATAAATTTAGATAGATTAATTATCAAAAACCATTAATCACTTTTAGAAAACATGCATCCCCTGTTTTTTTTATTATGTGCCGGTTTTAACATATAAAATTTGGTATTGTGATGACAGCATCGTACAGGTTGTCTTGTTGGGTCCTTACGGAAATTACAAAACTGGTGTTTGTCATCAGTAATGGAAGAGTACAAGGTTTATGCAGGAGTAAAATCAAGAGAAACGGATTTGAAATTCTTGGAGGATTACGACGTTACATACTTAAGGGAGTGTCTTGAAACCATTATTTACCAATATCATGGATATGGCTCTAAGAAACGAAGATTGCTCTCTGGAGAAGACGTGCTACACAAATCCAAAATAACTTTCATCTAGATCCCTCATCCATTGTGCGGTTACACAGTGGTTTTGCTTTCGTAAAAATGATGATGACGATGATGTGTATGATAAGTTTCATTTGAAGATTATACCATACAATTAGCCATTGATTTTTATGTTCTTTTATACGTAAAAATTTGTCTTGAGGGTGATTGGATTGTTAAGATCATAAGGAAAATGAAAGGAAGTGTGGATGTAACTGTAAATGAGAGCAATTTGACTGTAAATTCTGTCAAAATAACTTCTTTGCATGATTCTAGACGTCCAAAACTGATTCGACTACTCAATGAGTGTTCATGACATAGACTTAAGCTCAACTCAAGCAAGATATAAGCTTGAAAGCACATATCTAAACCATACTCGAGAATGTAAGTTTGACTCAAGCTAGACAAGTATATATATAGTTCATTTCATACTAGCCTATTAAGGGAAAATGACTTGAAAAAATGCAACCATGTTTTACCTGTATTTATTTGATCGTTAAGCATTGTCTATTATGGTTTCACTGTTTTTGTTACTTAACCAACGCTACAGAATGTATACATATAAAAAATAGATAATCGACCAAAAAAAACTTAAGAAAAAAAGAAAGAAAGAAAACAGATTATAATGTTATAGTGATCTTTGTTCAATGGAAGTATGGAACTCAAAGAGATTTTATGGATTTCAAGTATGAAGGCTGGTATAATTCCTCCACTACATAATGAAGAACAAAACTATAAAGCAAAAAAATAAAGCCCAATGGACCTCGTAAGACAGATTAGGAACTCAGTCCTACTCTAGAAAAAAGAAAAAAAGAATAATTATGTTTAAGAAGTTTCCAAGTTATGACTGAAAATTTGGAATCACTCGACAATACCTCGAGGCTGCATCATTCATATGATCCGGGGGACGCATAAAAGTGTCATAAAAACCATCATCTTGCTCCAGTTTTGGTTTAAGAATTCTTCCATTGTTGTCTCTCAACTGTTGTCCTATATAAGACTGAGTTTCACAGGGACGTTTTCCATTGTTGTTAAAACCAAAACCGTTGTGAACCATGTTTGCAGTAGAAGGTATGGCCATTGGCAAGGAAATAGGGAAATCAGGTAGAACAGAATTAAATGGTAACGGGTTTTGGAAAGGAACGAATTTCGTTTGGTACATAGATGAAGCATCAAACTTTGTGGGGTCGGTACTAAAATTCCCAACAAAATTAGAAGGCATGTATTCGCTGTTGAATTTTCTGTTAAAACCAAGTGGAAGATCTTGAGTTTGTGGTTCGGGTTTGGGAATGTTAGTGATCTTGGGTAATGGTAGATTATTAGTATTAGTTGTAGTTGAGGTAGACCCCACATCCGTGTTTGGGTGGCTGGTACTTCGAGCTGCAGGAATTTCATGGTTATGTTTTCCTTCATATGTTGTGAGCACAGATTTTAGATCATCAGAAGCTCTTTCAACATGTTTTCTCACTTGGCATCCAGGAGTTGTACACTTGTAGTAGCTCCTGCAGGTGAAATTAAATCGTCAATCGGGATTATGTTTTATCTCAAATGTTGTAAAATAAAAAATATAGCTTAAAAGGAAACGGGTCAAATGGGTCAACACTGATTATTCTCAATAAAAATTTTCATTCTCTGGATAAAAAGTGTTTCAGTTAACCAAACATACATGACACGTCTCAATCCATACAACAAACTACCCGATTTGACCTGTTACCCACCCCGTCCATCTTACCACATCTAAGCTTATCAGTCAACAAGAGATCATCCCTTTTACCAGTTTTCTTGCATGGACGACCAATATGTATAATATATCAACGTGTTTGTATATACAACCACTTTGAAGGAATTTATGAGTGAAAACCACATAGACAAAATAGGTAGATGTCAGATGCTCAGATTCATGTAAAGGTGGCAAATGGGAGCATTGGGTTACAGGTCAAAAAGGGTACCTTTTACAAGGATTCGGGATTAACCCTAACGCTTGCTCTGTCCAAAGAAAATATTTTAGCATAAACAGTCAGTGTGTCGAGTATTAGAAAAATCAATATCATTTTAGTACTAATCTAAAGTTTTGAAGAAAAGGACTTGCAAGGTTTTATTCACTAAAAATACACTATTGGTGACTTTAAACCTTTTAAACCTTTTCCCTTGTGTTTTTTTTTTTTTTTAAATTATTTTATTTTATTCTACCCTCTAGTCTAAATATAAAACACAACCAGAATTGACTCATTCTTAGGTAAATGGGCTAAAATACCACCTGTAGATTCTAGTGAAAATGATAAACCACATGGTAATGCTGAGAACTCAATTACCTCGGATTTGGGTTCCCTTTAACAACTTTCTGCCCATACTTCCTCCAGCGATAACCATCATCAAGTATATCAATTTCACTCTCAATTTGAACAACCACTCTTGGTTCTCGCATAGCTCTCGTTACCAAACTTGTATCCAACAAGAAATTCCCTTTCTTCCTGAAACAAATAACCAAATATTAAATACGGGCCAAAATTCATCTATCAGTAAATCAAACTGAGAAAGTGCATCTACATGGGTCTTAGAAAGAACACCTCCGTTTCAAATCTGATTTATCTTCATCAGCCTCATCCCCTGGTAACGGAGCTCCTATGTGGGTCCCATCTTCTTGAATAACATCGAGATTAGTTTTATAAGATTGATTAAAAACGCCCGTAGACTTCCCTTGGGTAGTTGAATCAGAATTACTAGCGGCACCTGACACTGAAGATGATAACTCCATGCCATCTGGAGGTTGACGAATTTGTTGAATATTTCCCCATAACTCGCCATCTTCGAATTTAAGGTAGGATGCATTATCATCTGGTGACCCGTTGTGCTGACCTTGGTGATTATGAGCACCCTTGTATATGATTTCAGTAATATGGCCATCATGTGAACGTTCAACTTTTTTCTTAACTTGGCAATTTGGATGTGTACATTTGTAGTAACTTCGAGGGTACTCACTGCCTTTAACTTGCTTCTGTCCATATTTTCTCCAATTGTATCCATCTTCTGAGTTCCTCATGGCGGTCTCTTTGGATTGTATAGTAGGTGAGATTTGGTTATCAGTACGAGATGGTTGTACAGCAGTAACATTCTGCTTAAGAGTTGTACTTTTCTGAGCCTTGAACTCCTCGGATGAATGCAAATCCTTAGCAGAGACTTTTGTGACAGTTTCTTTCGGAAACTCTTCTGGTAATTCAGACAGTACTGGCAGCTGCATGGCAGTATCCAAAAATTAAGAAACTAGAAAATGACAAAATTTATTATTGTAAATGTCATATACGGTAGTTGGCACATTGCACGAACTGATTGGGTGCTAGCATGATGCACATACAGGGAAATACATGTAAGTTGACTCCAAAGAGAATTATGTATAAAATGTTTACCTGATTTTGTAGGTCTTCCATGCACGGCCATAACAAGGAACCACGAGGCTGGTACATGAAAGAATTACTGTCACAGCTACTGTCATCAAAAGCTGAATTCATGCCTAAAATTTCATGATTGACAGGAGGGAACGCAAAAGTTCCAGTAGTGGGAGATCCCTATAAAATGAGATATCAAATGTGTAAATTAGCATTTCAGTTATAAAAAACTGATACAAATATGAACATGTAATCCTAGAAATTGGAATCCATTTCAAATGGAGGAGTCATATCCTACTAAACCTTGTCATGTCAGTAATGTTACAATCTAAATAATTAAATGAGTATATATATTAAAAGCAAAGAACTACTGATAAGAGTACAAATCTGTGTTCTATCACCAAATGGGTCATTTTTATAGGTTAAGTGGAACAGTTACTTGTGTAATATGGTATCCCTTATATCTTATTCAATAAATATGCGCCGGCTTACAAAATTTTATGCAAATTGTGACACAGTAAGTCACATTATAAATGGATCTCATGTGATCTATTACCTAACGAATTAGATTATGATCCAGTTGATTGGATCATGGATCATTTAAATTTTTTTTGATATGCAGCCTCATTATATAATCTTTTCGGGATATGTCTGTTCCTCTCTAAAGTTCATACGCCATAACTCAAACAAACAGCACGGAAATTTTTAACTCGATTATATGCAATACTTACCGACTTCTCTGTCATGTTCAATGGTCATAGAGGTTCAGGGTGTCTACATCAGAGAATCAGTGGTACCATTTTTGGCCTACAATAAAGTGACTTTCTATTCTCAGTAAGCAATAACTTTCTCAATTTTCTTCAAAATTCCACAAAATTATTATGTCATTAATCATCAAATAAACCAACAACATATTTTCAAGATCTTCACAATAATAAATGATTATGACTCAAAATAACTAAATTTTTAAAACTAACTATTAGTTATCCAATTCTCATTTCATATTTTATAACAATCTCTTTGAGAATACACACATAACATATTAACATCCCCTAAGGTTATTTTAAGTTGAGATCAGAACCGATCGCGTTTTAGTGTCAAAATGATCGATCCCATTGATCTCAACCGTGGTTCACATACTACCAAATCCCCTAAACTTGTCACCATAAGACAAATATCAACTATTAAACAAAAAATAAACGCCATAGATTAACTTAAAAAACTCTAAAATTAAGCTAATTAAGGACTAACTTGCATTAAATTATATTATATAACGATTTTAGACATTTTACCTGAGAATTAGGTAGCATAATTGCAGAATCAAGCAATGATTCAATTGTAATACCAGAAGGTATAGTAACAAACTGAGACCAATTTGAAGCCCTAATTTCAGCAATACTAACTGTTCTTCTACTAGGATCATCATCATCATCATTTTCATGATGATGATGATGATTATTACTATCATCAATTTCTTCAGTTTTCAAAATAAAAAACTCATCAGCAATCAAACGATTAGGTGTTGTAATTAGATCACCCCAATCATCATCATCGCCGCACTCATTTTCCGACATTACTAAACCCTAATTTAAACAAAACAACATGAATTATATAGAAATTGAGTAGCAGTATATAATAAGAAACTGAATTCAGCTCAAATTAAACACAAACATGTTCAGATTTTATAAATAATACTCCGTAATGATGAATGAAGTTGAATTAAAAGTGATTTTTAATTAAGTATTATGAGATGAGATTAGCGATTAGTAGTAATGATGAATATTTATAAGGATTAAAGAGAGAGGAGATGGAGTGATCAGTTAGCGTGAAAGTAGGAACGATAATGGCTGGCCGAGAAGTATTGATAGGAGGTTTGGATTTGTAGCTGTTACTATACATTACAAATGTGCATGTGTAGTATTTGTTACTACTATTTATTTAAAAAAAAAAAATTATGGTTTTATCCTCTAAATTAATTAATATTTTCTACATGTGATTTATGAGTTTAAGCACGTATATAACCTAAATTGCTTTAATTTATACCTATTTTATGATAAAGTGTAATTAACAAGTTAGATTCAAAGTGTAACAAGTTAGATTCGATTTTGTACTTTCACAAAATTACGCATGTATGGGCACTCTGACGTAGTATTCTTATATAAGCTCTGTATTGAAAGATTCGTGAATAATGCATTTTAAGTCGTATACGTATAGTAAGTTTCGTATGTGTTACTCAATTGATTGGAACTCGAAACTTTAGATTAATGAGACATACTTTAGTATTGTTTGAGCTATGTTAGTTGATCTCATGTAAAATGTCTTATCAAGACACGTTACAAAATTAAAACCATTATACCAATGTATTATGTATGCCATCTAAGGATTATCGTGACAAAACATGCTATCGGTTAATTTTTAATTATAAGTACACAATATTTTATGGTATATACAAGTTGATCTAATTTCTTATAACTAATTAGAGGTGGCAAAATGAATGGGTCGGGTCGGGTCGGGTCACGGGTCTAGATGGGTTTGGGTCTAGATGGGTCCGGGTCTAGATGGGTCATTTAGAAGGATGAGTCTAAACGGGTCCGGGTCAAATGGGTCTCGGGTCGGGTCGGGTCATCGGTTTCACCAAATTTTTTTTTTTATTTGAGTGAAAAATGAAAAAAATAAAATGAGGTGAAAAAAAAAATAATTTACCCGCTAGACCCGTCTAAACCCGTTGGTTAATTGTTACATAATTAGAGGTTATATTGAAAAACGCATTTAGACCCATCCAAAAAATGGGGAGGAGACCCAACAAACCCACCCCCTCCTAAAAATTAACCAAATTGACCCAAAATTAACCAATGGGTCTAAAATTGCCACCTCTATAACTAATGGTTTGGGTTATGGTGCTATAAAAGTTTCTTAATGACGTCCCGATCAATCAAACGTTGTGTATCTCGATCGTTTGAGTGTATGCAACTATTTGCTTAAAAAATTAAACATGTAGAAAGATAAATTTATGGTTAGAGTGGTTAGAGTGTTGCATCAAAAGAGAAGGTCTGTGTTGATATAAACAAACAAAAAGTGTTGGTATGTTACATGATAAAAAAGGTAATTTAATTTATTTTATTATTATTTTGTAGTATATGTTAAATATGTTAATAAATATAGAAATGATGCTATTAAGTTCGTTCACTTGGTTGCAAAAGTTGTCGAGAATTGTGACATGTGGGAGCATAACCCAATTTGTAGGTGGGATTTGGTGTGAATTACATGGCAAGAACAAAATTTGGCCTAGATGTCGGATTTTGTTGGAAAATAAAAAATAAAAAAAATAAATTGTAAATCTAGGATATGTAGGTCTCGTGCTCAACACAAGCCTCTTATGATCCCTTGATTTGCTACCGTTTACAAGCATAAATGAAATAGGGCAATGTGATCATGTTATCTCAAAACTTAGAGTAAATTGCATGAATAGTCTTTATATTTAATATACATTTTTAGCGTTAATTTTCGTGCTTTCTTTGTTGAATTAATAATTCAAAAACTTAAATGTTGTTGCACGCTTAGTTTATTCTTTACCTAAAATGACTAATGACTAAATATCATTGGTGATGTGCACTCAATATATCTATTTGGCTTGACAAAATGAGGGTTTTTTAGTCATTTAAGGTAGAAGAGTGACCGAGTGTGCAACAACTTTAAATTTTTTCATTGTCCATAAAACAAACAAAGCAGAGAAACTAAAGTAGAAATATGTGTGTAACCTACATGAACCACATATGCAATTTGCTCTAAAACGCAATTTATGATTTGGTGTGTTATGTAAGAAAAAAACTGTGTTAACATACATATTATCATGAATCCAGCAGTATGTGATCTGTTTAATTGTCTATCGAGTAAGTTCTAGATATCATGTTTATGACTTGTGAGAAAATTATACATGTGTCAAGTAGATTAGGAGGTTATTATTAAAAAAAAAATTACGAGTAAATTATCATTAGTAGAGGCGTAAAAGAGCCAAGCTACTCATGAACTATTTGAGCTTTACTCCTTTAAAAATTTGATTCGAGTCGAGTTTAACCGAGCTCGAGCCGAACTTGAGTACTATATTTTGGAGCACGTTAAAGAGACGAATTTAACATAAACGAGCATCTCATTTATAACGATATAATATCTAACTACATTATTATAAGAACTCAAAACATACATATAAATAATTAAAATGATAATAATAACAATAATAATTAATCTTAATATATATATAATTTAAATTTATACAACAATTGTAAATAAATGAAATGATAACTATATATATAATATGGGAGGAAAGCTTCAAATTTGAGGGAAAGTGAAACGCCCCGAAAACTCGGAACCATTTTTTTTTTTTTTACTTAACACTGAAAACACACTCTATTAGGTCCCACATCTAAAATATGACATTATAGACTCGTTATATCGTTCCCTTAATCAAATAATGACTCGATTAATAAAATGTTGAATTTACAAGCGATTCCCCAGGAATGACTCTCATTCCCCAGGAATAAGGGCTGCTGTTAGCACTTAAGTTCGGATTCCTCAGGAATGACTCCGATTCCCCAGGAATCATGGCTGCACACAAACTAATACCCAAATACGAATTTCCGACGCACATATCTTTTTACTCGTAAACACTTAGACTATGAAAATTTGCAGGCACCTCCATAATGCCACAATGAAACTTTCTATTTTTGCACTTTTCCAAAATTCACGTTTTACGAGAAAACGGACATATAACCACTTTTCGACCATTTAACCACTTTTTGACTACCACTCAAATCACAAACCATGAACACTTGGACTCTAACTTTTTGCACACATGATCAACATACCAAAACAAGTCTAACACCATTGACCAAACCCACATAAGTACATTCTAACCCGATTTAACCCTTTTGACCCGTTTTGGTGTCCATTTGGACACTTTCACCAAATCTACTACATAACACCACCACATTACCCAATACCACACATGTTTGACTCTTACAACATTGTTGACTATTTGTCAACTTCATCTTTGACCAACCAATTCACATTCGACACTTAATCACTTTTCACCACTTCGACCCAAACCAAACCAATCATATGACTTCATACACTTGACAACCACATACACTAGACACCATAACTCTGTTTGACTTTCAAAGTCAACTACTATACATTGACCAACATTTTTAATTCGAAAACTCATTGTTTGGGCGATTTACACAATTGAGCATCAAAACAACAATTCAAAAGAAAGAAGCATATTCTAACCATAAGCATGCTCCATATCCATGTCACTAGCATCTCATAACCCTTCTATCCACATGTCGTTAGCAAAACATCAACCTACAACATAAACACTGAAATGGGTAATCACAACTGCTTAGTGAGTACACATGCAATCAAACAAGCAATACACATAACACTTAGCACCTATCAACACAATACATAAGCACAATTTCACTGGGTTCTGAACACTGAACACTAAACACTGAACACTGTGTTAACCGCAGTTAACTCTTTGATCACCACTGAATCATTACACATAATCATACCACATGATCTAACTAACAACAATCAAAACACTAATCAACACATCCTTTAACATAATCTAAAACGCACATAAGAAACAAAACATATAACAAACAACCTTCAAGTGATTGTATGATCCTCTAGCTCGGAAGCTATCCGGAAACACATACAACCAATTCATACACTGTTCACTATATCATCACTATTTAATCCACATATGTTAACAATATATCTTCCACCCGATTGTGTAGCCTCTTACTCAATAGCAATCCGGATCCAACACAATCGAATCATACACTATTCTTCACAAATTCTTTTCCTTTACCTTTAAGCTAGTGACTTACTCATTACTTGGCTAACATCAAGCTAATGAGGAAATCACTACTTTTCTTACCAAGTAACATTTAATCACATAACAATTAAGAATAACAAGTAATCTAACACAACAACTAATTTAAGCAATAATCATAATTAAACAAACATAAACAAATAACTTATTATTTGATTGTGTAAACCTCTAGCCTGCAAGCTATTCGGTCCTACACAATCACATCACCTGTTTAACCCCCGTATCACTCACCACAATCTCTTAGACGATTTCACTATCTTGATCAACATAAGCCTCCATGTCTCTAGTCACATATTGCATAAACACATAATCATAACGACACTTTTAGACACTAATAATTATCGACTTCACTCATATTCAATCCCTCCCCCACTTTGATTACACTTACTTTGATTCTTTAATTAACTACACTAGACTTCATCATATGATCACTTATAAGTTTTCACTAATCAAACTCTTACCACATAATATTCATCATCATAATCATACTCTATAAGTATCACTAATTTCATAATTAAACTCATTAACATCATCTTAACATAATTTACATGAATCACCATAAACATTCTTTTAATAATTTATCACTTATCAACTTTACTACCTTAAATTCATGTTCTATCTTCATAATTATACTCTATTAGCATCACTAATCATGTATTTAAGCTTATTTCATCATTCCATACAATTTAACATAAACCTAAGAATTTCTCATAAACACTAAATCATGAATTCATCATTTTCACATTGTTACATGATTACCAATGATCATATTAAGACTAATTAACACTAATTCAATCAATTTCTAGCTTCAATTTTGGATTAAAACCTTCAATTACACTAAACCCATCAAAAACCCAAAACTAGGTTAAAATCATGGAAGAATTCAACTTACATAAAATTAGGGATGATCAAGAGGTGATGAATTCGAGCTCTTAGAGCTTGAATCAAGGATTAGAAACTGATTTTAACAAACCCTAGCTTCCTCCTGCGTTTTTTTCTTACTTCGTGAGGTATCTGGAACTTATTTTGGAAAGAAATGAATAATAAGCACGTACATATGTATATTTATCTATTAAATTCTATTCCCTTTAAACTCTATTGTCTGGAACTAGAAAACCATTCGCGTATTCTCTAATTTCGTATTATTTAAAACCATAACACTTTAAAATAAATATACCCTCGTGTTCTAAAATAAAACCTTTATATTTTTGGGGTGTTACAGAAAGAGAGAAGCAAACCTCAACCACTTATTTTCTTATACCTTCTACAATTTATCTACAATACTCATTTCATCACTTTTTATCTAACATTCAAAAATTAAAGCATGTGATTTAACGATTCTTCAATCAATAATATTATAAAATCTCCGAATCCATCAAACGCATTCATACATATCTTCAATTCGTCATAATTCAAATTCATTCAAAATTATGAATTTTGATACTCCGTATAACTTTTGGGTTTTTGAGAAAATTTTGATTCGATAATGAAAACAATAAAATTAAACGAATTTCTTTGTAAAAACATATAAACAAGTAATTAATCAAATTATGGTCGTCATTACAATTGAATTTCACAAACTTAAAAAATTCGCAGAACATTAACATTCATCTGAAAAGCATGTTAATCAAAATAACAACTTAATCTCTCTAAACATTCATTTATGATGAATATTACTGTAACTTATATATGCTATTATACACTATTGAATGTGATAACATAACATTCATCGATGTATAACAATATATGAGTTAACATTTGTAACATCCCCAAATTGGGCCTAGAAGAAACAGGTAATTCCTTATATTTAATTGTATTTTGTGTTTGATTGTGAAATTTATAGGTAAATAAGCTTCAGGAAATATTGTGACTAGTGAAATGTTAATTGTTTTAAATAATATTAGGTGACGGTAAAATAAAATAAATTTCTCGCGTTTGAAAACGAGGTTCCAGACAATAGGTCAAAAAGGGGTATAATATTACACTGTGTGTAAGTGAGGCGGTTTAATTTAAAACAAAGGGGCCGACTTAAGTTTGTTCCCCAAACTTCTTTGGTGTTCTTCAAAACTCTCTCAAACTCATTCTCAAATCACTTACATGATTTCTAGTGATCAATTGCAAGAATAAACAAGAATTGGAGCTTGAATCTTTAGTTATATCATCTTCAACCTCATCTCTTTGTGTTCTTCAATTGTAAGTAATTGTTGATAGCTATTTAGTTTATAATTAAGGTTTTAAGTTGAAATGATGTGTTCTAGTGTTTATATGATTGATTGATGATCTATTGTGATTGTTCAAACTTCATGAACTGATTTGAGTGATGATTATATGAATAAATAGTTAAATTTCTTGAGTTTTAGGTTTGAAAGTGGAATTTTTAGGTTATAGGTGAGTGATTGAATTGGTGATGATTTGAAGTTTGAATCTTTGATATATGATGTTAGTATATGTTGTTATGACCGAAATTTAGTAAAAACATGAGTTTAGAACTGAGTTTGGTGAAATTGCAATTTTTGGTTCGTAGTTGAGTTGTGCAGGAAATGGTAAATGTGCAGGTCTGGAAGACGTGGGAATACGGTCGGATTCCCCTGAATCCGGACGGATTCAAGGGAATACGGCGTATTCCCGGGGTGTATTCCCAACCGGATTCCTAAGATTGAGTTCTGGTTGAAATTGAAGCAAAAATGACTGGGGAATACGGGCGTATTCACTGGAATACGGCCGAATTCACCTGAATACGGCCGGATTCCCTTGGTCTGGCAGAGATTTTAATTTAAACCTTAGAATGTGATATTTGTTTGTTTAATATGTTTATATAACTTTATACTTGTTTGATTGTTGATATTAAGTTATATACAATGTGATGTGAGGATTGACTTGGAATTCTTTTGTATTTCAGATCCGACCACGACTCAATAAAATTAGATCTTTGAGTGAAGCTTGAAACGAGACAGGTGAGTGACTGGTTCTCACAGTTTAAATTGGTGTTAACAATTTAGTTACATCAATTTTAAGTAGATTGATATTGTGAGTTATTGATAAGTTGATTGCGATTAAATGATTGATTGCTAGTGACTCATTCCATGATAGGTTGGAATGATAGAGGTCAATTTCGGTTGGGTTTAGTTGCTATAGGTTAATCTTTATGGTATTGATGAACATTCGTTGTGAATTCGTCCATATTGATTAAAGATAGCATTGAACTATCGGTAAAATCTCTGTATTGGCCTGCAGTGGATTATAAGTGTTCTTGGTGGGCCATCCGCGGGCTGAGGGTACCACAAGAACCACCGATCCTCTAATTGGATTGTTACTATTAGTTGATTGTTGTGAGTTGATTGTTTATGCTAAGTTAGATTGTTGGAATCGTTATTCACTTAGCTTCGTGCTAATCCCCCACCTCACTTTTGCAGGTTAAGTTTGCTTATGCTCGGTTGAGAGGTTTTGGGTGAAATGTTTGACAAGCTGGGCACTCTTGATTACTTTGTTTTGGCGTAAACGTTTGTATAAATAACACCACTAGATTATGAGTTTGTAACAAAATAATTTAATGATAGTATGTGTAATAACTAAACTTTGATATTAGTATTATGTAAAGTTTGTTGAATGGGATAACGCTTCCAGGTAAAAAAAAAAAATATTTTTTGGCTTGAAAATATGGGGTGTTATAAGTTGGTATCAGAGCGTAAGTTTAGGGGAATGAACATGCTAGATGTTTATACCTAAACTTAGTCCCGTTGGTCAAACATCTCATGTTATGGGGATTAGTTAGGAAAGGAAATTTGATTAGTTTGCTAGTACTAATGATTAACGAATTTTGAGATATGATGTGATTTCAGATATGGCGGATAATGAGCAACCTGTCCATACTCTTAATGAAGCCTCTCAGATCAATGCACCACCAGAAAGTCAGGAGTACAATGGAATGTCTAATCCAAGAGGGGTAGAAACAGAAACTGACCAAGAGTACATTATGAGATTAGAGAATCGGGTATTGGAATTACAGAATGAACGGGCTGGGCCTTCTCGACAGCCTATTCATACTCAGCCGCCTGTTATAACTACTGCTCCTCCTGTTGTATCTTCTGAGCGGATTCCAGTATCTATACCTTTTGTTTCTCAGCAGCAGCAACAAGGTTATAGTTATCAAGCTACTGTACCTTTTCCTTCTTCCGGATTTCCTAGTTATCAGATACATGCGATTCCTCCATTTCAGCAGTTAAAAGTGGGTTGTTCACTTAAGACTTTTATGTCCACCAATCCTTCTTCATTCTCTGGAAGTACTAATCCTACTGACACTTTGGATTGGTTACGTGATGTGGAGCGAAAATTGGAAGTTTGTCATTGTGAAGAGAAAGATAAAGTACCATATGCAGTTCAGCTTTTAAAGGGTCAAGCAATGTCATGGTGGGATGCTATAACTGCTCCATTGACATCGGAACAAATCAAAATGATTAGATGGTCAGATTTTCATGCCGAAGTTTGTAAGCAATTCTGTTCAGAGTACAACTTATCACGTATTAGACAAGAGTTTCTTGATTTACAGAAGACGGATCAAATGTCGATTGAAGAGCTTATCAAGCAATTTTCTGACAAATTACGATTTGTAAGACAGTGGGTTCCGACAGATAGAACTCAGATTGAGCATTTTGTGAAGACTTTGCCTCCAGATTACCGTACTTCAGTGAGATTAGCTAGTTCTCTTTCACAAGCATACGATTATGCTCGTTCGGTAGATGGTGATATTCAAGCTAAAAGGTTAATGAATAAGGAAAGGTATTCACAGAAACAAAGAGGAGATTCATCTAGTAAACAAAAGGGGCAAGGTGGTCAGCAGAACAGAAGGTTTAATCCAATGGATAGTAACTATTGTAACAAATGTCGAGCTAGACATAATGGTCCTTGTACTCCCCAAACCTCAAGATGTGTTAAATGTGGAACTTTTGGACACGCTGCCAAGGATTGTACATTTCCTAATAGCGTGTGTTGGAATTGTCAAAAAGAGGGGCATCGAGCTGGAGATTGTACAGAGGCTAAGAGACAGAGTATGGGTATGGCTAAGGGTTCCTCATCCTCCGGCCAAAAGAGGAAAGTACCACCAGTAGCTGCTAGTCGAGCTTTTCAAATGACAGTGTATGAAGCTGTCACTACTGAAGACGTTATAACGGGTACATTTCTCATAAATTCTGTACCAGCTCGTGTATTATTTGATTCTGGTGCCAATTGCTCGTTTATATCTGTGAAATTTTGTGATAGACTGAAATTGATTCCCTCTTTGATTGTGAAACCGTTAGAAGTTGAAATTGCTGATGGTAAGGTAGTTCCTGTTACCACATCGGTAACTGGAGCTAGTATACTGATAGAGGGTCATGATTTTCTGATTTCATTTATGTTAATGCCAATTCCGAGTTTCGATGCGGTTATCGGTATGGATTGGTTGAGCTTAAATAAAGCTAATATTGATTGTCATAGAAAGATTATAAAAATTCCCGTCTCTGATAAGTCTCACGTTGTGGCTCGAGGGGAACGGGAAAGGGGTAACATTCCGTTGATTTCTGTGATGAAGGCTAGAAAATCTTTAGTCAAGGGTTGTGATTCTTATTTGTGTTATGTGGTTGATAATAAATTAGAAAAGAAATCCATTTCTGATATCCGGGTGGTTTCTGAATACCCGGAGGTGTTCCCTGATGAATTGCCTGGTTTGCCCCCTGTAAGAGAAGTAGAATATCAGATTGATTTGATTCCTGGTTCGACTCCAGTAGCTAAGTCTCCTTATAGATTAGCTCCAGCTGAAATTCGGGAAATGATGGGTCAGATTCAGGAATTGTTAGATAAAGGGTTTATAAGGCCGAGTTCTTCCCCGTGGGGTGCTCCGGTATTATTTGTGAAAAAGAAAGATGGTACTTTACGTATGTGTATCGATTATAGGGAACTTAATAAGAGAACAGTGAAGAATAAATACCCTTTGCCCAGAATTGATGAACTCTTTGACCAATTGCAAGGATCATCTTATTTTTCTAAGATTGATTTGAGATCCGGTTATCACCAGGTGCGAGTACGTGAGGAAGATATTCCTAAAACTGCTTTTCGCACCAGGTACGGACATTATGAGTTTTTAGTCATGCCTTTTGGATTGACTAATGCCCCTGCTATTTTCATGGATTTAATGAATCGAATATGTCGACCTTTTCTAGATAAGTTTGTAATTGTGTTTATCGACGATATATTGATTTATTCTAAGTCTGAGTCCGAGCATGAACATCATTTGAGGTTGATTCTGGAAATTCTGAAAAGAGAACACCTTTATGCTAAATTTTCTAAATGCGAATTCTGGCTTAGAGAGGTACAATTTCTTGGTCATATCATTTGTAATGATGGGGTTAAAGTAGATCCTTCTAAAGTAGAAGCTGTTATGAATTGGAATGCTCCTAAATCCCCTTCTGAGATTAAAAGTTTCCTTGGTTTAGCTGGGTACTATCGGAAATTTATCCAAGATTTTTCTAAAATTGCTGGTCCGTTGACTCGATTGACTAGGAAAGATGTTAAGTTTCAGTGGGGTGATAACCAAGAATCTTCTTTTCAGACTCTTAAGCAGTTGTTGTGTCAAGCTCCAGTGTTAGCACTTCCTGATGGTTCCGATGGTTTTGTGGTTTATTGTGATGCTTCGCATGCTGGGTTGGGTGCAGTTTTAATGCAACGTGATCGTGTTATTGCGTATGCTTCTCGTCAGCTCAAAACTCATGAAAGAAATTATCCTACGCACGATTTAGAACTTGCAGCTGTGGTATTTGCGCTAAAAATCTGGAGACATTATTTATACGGTACCAAATGCATTGTATGTACAGATCATAAAAGCCTCCAGTACATGTTTTCTCAGAAAGAGCTTAATATGAGACAGCGCCGTTGGTTAGAATTGATTAAGGATTATGATTGTGAAATCCAATATCATCCAGGTAAAGCTAATGTAGTAGCCGATGCTTTAAGTCGAAAGGTATCTTCTAATCGAGTCTACTTTATGCACTTGGAAATATCTTCTGATTTAATTTCTCAGCTGAGAGCGGCACAGTTAGAAGCGTTGTTAGATCAGAATTTAAAATCTGAGATTTTGTTGAAAAGAAAAGATTTATTGGTTGATGATTCTCGGGGGTTGAAAACTTTTCAGTCTCGAGTTTGGGTTCCATTGATTGGGGGACTTCGGAATTTGATTTTGTCTGAGGCACACAAATCGAGGTTGTCAGTACATCCAGGGAGTACGAAAATGTATAATGATTTGAAACCGTTATATTGGTGGCCAACGATGAAAACCGATGTTGCTAGAATGGTTGAAACTTGCCACATATGTTCCCAAGTAAAAGCAGAACATCAAAAACCTTATGGTTCGTTAAAACAGTTGGATATTCCGGAGTGGAAATGGGAGCATATCACTATGGATTTTGTTACTAAGTTGCCTCGTACACAGAAAGGGAATGATATGATTTGGGTCATTGTTGACCGTTTAACTAAAAGTGCTCATTTTCTTGCCACCAACGAGACTGCTTCTTTGACGCGGTTATCTCTTTTGTATATTAATGAGATTGTGGTAAGACATGGTATTCCTTTGTCTATTGTGTCCGATAGAGATTCCCGATTTATTTCTGGTTTTTGGCAGAGTTTGCAACGTGAGTTAGGTACCAGAATTAATCTCAGTACAGCTTATCATCCTCAAACGGATGGGCAGTCAGAACGTACTATTCAGACTCTAGAGGATATGTTAAGAGCTTATGTACTTGAGTATGGCGGTTCTTGGGATTCACACTTACCTTTGATAGAGTTTGCGTATAACAACTCTTATCATTCTAGTATTGGTATGCCACCGTACGAAATGTTGTATGGTCGTCGTTGTCGAACTCCTACCTGTTGGTTAGAAGCGGGAGAAAAGCAATTTGCGGGTCCCGACATAGTTCAAATTACAGCTGATAAAGTTAAGATTGCTCGTGAGAAATTAAAAGCAGCACGTGATAGGCAGAAACAATATGCTGATCCACGTAGACGATCCGTTGTTTTTGTTGAAGGTGAACTTGTATATTTGAAAGTTTCTCCGTGGAAGGGTGTTATTAGATTTGGTAAGCGTGGAAAGTTAGCTCCTCGTTATATTGGTCCATTTAAAGTTCGGCAAGTAATTAATGACCAATCGGTTTCTTTGGAACTTCCTCCTGAATTAGCTGGTATTCATGATACGTTTAATGTCTGTTATTTAAGAAAGTGTAATGTGGAGGATCAATCCCAAATCCTTCCTTTGCAAGATCTTAGAGTTGATCCAAGTAAGAAATTGGTAGAAGAACCTGTTGAGCTTTTAGATAGAAAAGTGACCAAGCTTCGTAGAAAGGAAATCCCGATGGTGTTAGTTAAATGGAAGCATAGCTTGGGTGCCAATTTAACATGGGAAACCGAAGAGAGTATAAGAACTAGATATCCTGGCTTATTTATGTCTAGTGAGATTTCGGGGACGAAATCTTCCTAAGGAGGAAAGATTTGTAACATCCCCAAATTGGGCCTAGGAGAAACAGGTAATTCCTTATATTTAATTGTATTTTGTGTTTGATTGTGAAATTTATAGGTAAATAAGCTTCAGGAAATATTGTGACTAGTGAAATGTTAATTGTTTTAAATAATATTAGGTGACGGTAAAATAAAATAAATTTCTCGCGTTTGAAAACGAGGTTCCAGACAATAGGTCAAAAAGGGGTATAATATTACACTGTGTGTAAGTGAGGCGGTTTAATTTAAAACAAAGGGGCCGACTTAAGTTTGTTCCCCAAACTTCTTTGGTGTTCTTCAAAACTCTCTCAAACTCATTCTCAAATCACTTACATGATTTCTAGTGATCAATTGCAAGAATAAACAAGAATTGGAGCTTGAATCTTTAGTTATATCATCTTCAACCTCATCTCTTTGTGTTCTTCAATTGTAAGTAATTGTTGATAGCTATTTAGTTTATAATTAAGGTTTTAAGTTGAAATGATGTGTTCTAGTGTTTATATGATTGATTGATGATCTATTGTGATTGTTCAAACTTCATGAACTGATTTGAGTGATGATTATATGAATAAATAGTTAAATTTCTTGAGTTTTAGGTTTGAAAGTGGAATTTTTAGGTTATAGGTGAGTGATTGAATTGGTGATGATTTGAAGTTTGAATCTTTGATATATGATGTTAGTATATGTTGTTATGACCGAAATTTAGTAAAAACATGAGTTTAGAACTGAGTTTGGTGAAATTGCAATTTTTGGTTCGTAGTTGAGTTGTGCAGGAAATGGTAAATGTGCAGGTCTGGAAGACGTGGGAATACGGTCGGATTCCCCTGAATCCGGACGGATTCAAGGGAATACGGCGTATTCCCGGGGTGTATTCCCAACCGGATTCCTAAGATTGAGTTCTGGTTGAAATTGAAGCAAAAATGACTGGGGAATACGGGCGTATTCACTGGAATACGGCCGGATTCACCTGAATACGGCCGGATTCCCTTGGTCTGGCAGAGATTTTAATTTAAACCTTAGAATGTGATATTTGTTTGTTTAATATGTTTATATAACTTTATACTTGTTTGATTGTTGATATTAAGTTATATACAATGTGATGTGAGGATTGACTTGGAATTCTTTTGTATTTCAGATCCGACCACGACTCAATAAAATTAGATCTTTGAGTGAAGCTTGAAACGAGACAGGTGAGTGACTGGTTCTCACAGTTTAAATTGGTGTTAACAATTTAGTTACATCAATTTTAAGTAGATTGATATTGTGAGTTATTGATAAGTTGATTGCGATTAAATGATTGATTGCTAGTGACTCATTCCATGATAGGTTGGAATGATAGAGGTCAATTTCGGTTGGGTTTAGTTGCTATAGGTTAATCTTTATGGTATTGATGAACATTCGTTGTGAATTCGTCCATATTGATTAAAGATAGCATTGAACTATCGGTAAAATCTCTGTATTGGCCTGCAGTGGATTATAAGTGTTCTTGGTGGGCCATCCGCGGGCTGAGGGTACCACAAGAACCACCGATCCTCTAATTGGATTGTTACTATTAGTTGATTGTTGTGAGTTGATTGTTTATGCTAAGTTAGATTGTTGGAATCGTTATTCACTTAGCTTCGTGCTAATCCCCCACCTCACTTTTGCAGGTTAAGTTTGCTTATGCTCGGTTGAGAGGTTTTGGGTGAAATGTTTGACAAGCTGGGCACTCTTGATTACTTTGTTTTGGCGTAAACGTTTGTATAAATAACACCACTAGATTATGAGTTTGTAACAAAATAATTTAATGATAGTATGTGTAATAACTAAACTTTGATATTAGTATTATGTAAAGTTTGTTGAATGGGATAACGCTTCCAGGTAAAAAAAAAAAATATTTTTTGGCTTGAAAATATGGGGTGTTATAACATTCATTGTAAATGAATGTTATAACGTTCATTGTGTATCATATCATGTATTAGTTAATTAATATGTATTGTAAATGAATATTATAATGTTCATCATTATCAATAACACATATAAGCTAACATTCATCATAAGTGAATCTTAATAGCTAAAAAGTAACATATTAACATTTTTTAAGATGAATCTTAACTAATACACATTATTATACAGCAATGAATGTTAAGTAATATAAATAACGTATATAAGTTAATATTCATGATAAATGTATGTTTAGGTATATTAAATTGTAATTAATTAACATGCTTTTGAAATGCATGTTAACGTGCTTGGATGTGTGTAACACCCGCCAAATTAGGACTAGTAATTAGTGCATAATTCTCTGTTAAAACATGTAATTAGTTCTGTGTTAGGCTAATTAATGTATCGAATTATATATATTGTTGAATATATACGAAAATGCGATTTGATTAAATCGTACGCAAATTAAATCGAATGTATTTCGGTTCCATAAATACGGACGTTGGTGACCAATTTTATTAATAACGCAACATTATTTAATAACACTATTATATCAAAAATATTATTATGATAATATTTCGTATTCATTTCGGATCATACAAACAAAACTTATATGATTTAAAAATGTAAAACGCGCACAAAAACTAAGTTACATTTTATAATTTTCGGAACTTAAATAATTCAACTAAAATATCTAGTAATTTTCCGTATCTTAAAACTATATTTAAACGTATAAAAATCATTTAACGTTTGAACGACGGAACGAACGAACACCGCACGGAGCGCGAGTCGGAGACTGAAAATGGGAGGATAACCTCCCACCTCCATTCTCTTTTCTCTCATATCTTTCTTTTCTTTCTCTTTCTTATTCTCTTTTCTCTCTTTTCTCCAAACCACCACAACTCACAAAATCGTCAAATAATACCACGAAACGCACTCGTATCATCAATATTTTTAGAGATTCACGACCACCTCGCGACGATCTACAACGCTATCTTTTCGGATTTTCAATCCGGCACTTTGTAAGTTTCCGACAAAATCCCGAAACCTTTCGATTCTTAGTATTTTTCACTTGTTAGTGTTTATATAACTTATATATGTCCATTACAAAGTGTAGAACACGATTTTATAGCTTAAAAACGGATTTGAATTGGGTTTTTGGCCGAAAAAATCTTGACAGTCGGACTTTCTGGGCTGGTGTTCTTCAATGTGACACAAGCCTTGTGTCGCATGTTGTGTCGTATTTTGCCTCTTATGTCGTATGTTGTGTCGTATGAAACCAGTTATGTCGTACCCTATGCGACACAATATTGTGTCGTACCTTGTGTCGCAAATACTATGCGACACAATCACTATGTCGCTGTTGAATCAGCATCTCACATCTATGCGACACAACCCTTGTGTCGTATAGATCTTGTGTCGCATTTCTATGCGACACAACCCTTGTGTCGCATAACTACCTTTGTGTCGCACGACTGTGTCGCATAAAACAGCAGGTTTTCAAACTAAATTTTCACTAAGTGTCGAACCTATATAACCTCAAACACTTATACGATACAACTTATAAAACACATTGGAACACACTGGCAAGTGCAAAACACCAATAACATGATAATAATACTTAAAGTTTATTATTTCAAATCCATCACCAACGGGCCGTACACGTTTTCAAACACTTAACAAATCAACCAAATCGTAGTAATTTGGACATATATATAGTTGTGTAACAACTACAAGGGTGATCTTTTGAGATACCCAATCATGTTTATAACCATCGCGTGTCGTGGACACCCTCAGGTTACAAGTCTTTGGACTTCATACTCGGCTAATCAACTCAAGTTTATTAAGTTAAACTCACAAGACTCAGGTGAGTCTCATAGCCCCTCTTTTTACTATTTTACTCAGGGGTGTGATATACTGCTCATTTTAACATGTGAACGCAAGTACAAACATTTCATATACTACATGAGTTTTCACAACTAATCATTTAAAGTCCTCCGTCAGCATAGTTGTTAATACGTTGTAGCGTGAATATTAGTATATGGTATCATATAGGATTGACCCTCCTCGTTCGGGTTAGCAAGCACTAACCAGGTAAACGGACGTACTAATATTTGGGAAGACGAATGTTGATTAGGCATTCGTGGAGGCACCTCGCCCGGAATTCTCTATAGGGGACCCGACCCTCGAGTTAAGCTCAACTATGTGCTCATGGCTGTATACATATTCATTATCAATTGCTGGATGCAATTCAATCATTATTTAAATCTTGCGGTTCATACTATATTACTTGATTTCAAACCTGTGAGCTCACCAGCTTTAGCTGACCCATTTAGCATGTATCGCAGGTACCAAGCAGTAGGATGTTTCTGCTTCAGGACATTTAGCTCGAGTCAGCATTCAGACGTTTGAGATTTTCTTGCATTAGTATATTTTGTACAAGTACTTATGTACTGAAATCTCCTTTCATTTAAACTCGAGCTATGTAAAGCTATAAATGTTGTAAACATTTCAATATTAATATATTTTGTTAAAACGACGCATATAGAGTCGTTTACTATATATCTTTGTGCTTTGTTATTGATTAGTAACACCCAAATCGTGCTTCCGCAATTCATCAAATTTGGGGGTGCTACAGATTGGTATCAGAGCCTAAGGTTATAGTGAATAGGGATGGCAAAAACATCCGAACCCGATGGGGAAAACCGAACCCGACCCAACTAATACCCATACCCGTATGGGTAGATGGGTTTGGATACGGGTTTGGGTACAAGTTTTTCTTTCTTCGCGGGTTTGGGTTTGGGTACGGGTTTTAGTAATACCCGCCCCAATTACCCGTACCCGTACCCATACCCAATTACCCGTTCCCGTATCCGCATAATTGTTATTCTTAATTATATGTAATCTATAATATATATAATATAATTAATGCATAATTAATTTGTGGATGAAAATTGAATAATGAAGATTAAGAATGATCATATTATCTATATATTTTGCATCTATTTCTTTGAATTTGAATGATCATGACATTTGAATTTGGTACTTTCAAAAATATGTAATTGTTTGTATTATAACCAGTTTGAACAACCATTATATTATTTACGTTTCCGTTTTAAGACATCATTTATAATCGCCATACTTGCTATTTTATATGCGGAATAGTCAAACGGGGATAACCGATACCCGTGGGGAAACCCGAAAAACCGATGGGTAATATTAAATGGGTACCCGCTAGCTATTGGGTTGGATTTGAGTATGCATTTTCTAAATGGGTTTGGGTACGGGTTCATTAAAACCCGACCCGAACCCGACCCATTGCCATCCCTAATAGTGAACTAGGTTGCATTTAGTGGGCCTAGACTATGACCATTAGGCAGTATTCCTTATTAGGTATAACTGGTTCAGTGATTACGTCATACGAGTCTAATTTAACATAGCCTGATCAACTATGTACAATTAAGCAAAGATGATGTAAGATCTGAAAGTAGTTATGGCTGAATAGGGTACAATAGAAGACTCTGACCTCGAGAGGACCGAGACTTAAACATGTTTGTGCTAGACACTCAATAGGCTATATTATATAGGAACTATATGAATATAGGCCTCACTTTTACTAACGCTTTGTCTCAGAAATGGCAAACACACCATCAAATTCATCTCGCTCTCAATCCGGGTCGCAGAACCCAAGGGTAGCTAGGAGGAACGCCAGGTTGCCTCGAGCTGGCCCGTACCCCACTCACTTCACCTTGCCGGCCTTAGCCGCTAGGGTGAACCAACACGAGCAGCGACTTCGCACCATGGATGTCGTGCTACAGGAGACGAACGAAAACTGGAGACTTACATCCCTCGAACACATCGAACAAGTCTCCGAGGATCACGAAACCACCGTTAACAATGTAGACATTCTTTTCAACAAAGTGGTAGAGATAAGCGTAGAAACCGCCCTTTTGAAACACAGACTTGAAGAGTGTGAGCAACGCTCACGGGAAACGGATGAATATGCCCGTGGATTGGTACAGCGACTAGCATTGGCTGAAGACAATGCCCGACAGGCCAGCAGACTTGCAAACACTGTGGATCGCCTCATTGAAATGATGGAACATATTAATCTACGATAAGACTAGTGTAGTCTTTGTCTCGTAATCTATCTTGTAGTCTAATAACTATCTAAGCGTTACTCTATAATTCGGTCGGATGTAACAATTCCCGACACCCTTTTGTAATACATCCATGAGATGTAACCTTTGAACTCATATTATCTATCAAATATTCGTTACTGTTTCAACTCATATTGATTGCCATTTTTCTTTTTCATATTGATGTTATGTATTACCGCCTTTATACATGTACATCTGAGACAAATACAATTTCCTTACAAAAATCTCATGTATCTTCATTTCTTTTATTGAAGAATCATGCCGCCAAAGACAAGACCATACACCGATGCTCAGCTTACATCGCTCATAACCCAGGCTGTGACTGAAGCCTTGGCTCGGAATACTCCACAGAATTCCGTAAGAAACAGCGATGCCTCTGAAACCCCACTGCTAAACCTTGTTCTTACTAGGACTTTCAGAGCTATAAACCCTCAAGCTTCAAGGGTACTGAAGGAGCCATCGGACTGATCAGATGGTTCGAGAAGATGGAAACTGTTTTCCGTGTCAGCAAATGCGCGGAGAACGACAAGGTAAACTTCGCCACCTGCTCTCTTGAAGATGATGCCCACTCTTGGTGGAACTCATATACCCAATCAGTGGGTGCTGACAATGCCTACCAACTCTCTTGGGAGGACTTGAAAGCAAAACTCACTGCCAAATACTGCTCAATCGCCAAACTCCAAAAGCTAGACGAGGAGTTCTGGAACCTAAAGGTTCAGGGTGGTGATATCGATGGTTATACCACCAGATTTCAACAACTCGCTGCCCTCCGCCCAGCCATGGTAAGCACAGAACCTGATAAAATCAGGAAGTACGTCCTTGGTCTTCCTGAGCCTGTTCGGGGGCATGTTGCCTCTTCAAACCAAGCCACCATTGACGGTGCAATCCTACTGGCACAAGACCTGATGGCAATGAGCCAAGATTCTGAACCACCCACTTCATCCTCCCACAATAATAAAAGAAAGTGGTCTGACTACCACAACAACCACCCAAACCAACAAAACAAGAAATCCGACACCATCAAAGCCTACAACACCACCACAGACATCAACCGGGGCTACACTGGGAGCAAACCCTATTGTTCTAAGTGCAGCCGCCACCATGAAGGTTCCTGTGGTCCCTTTTGCAACAATTGCAAGAGGTACGGCCACCTCACCAAAGATTGCCATTCCCCTACCAACAACAACTCTAACAACACCAGAACACCCAAAGTCTGCTTTGAGTGTGGGAACCCCGGGCACTTCAGGGACACGTGCCCAAAGCTGAAGAACTACAACAACAACAACAACAACCGCAACAACAACAACAACAACAACAACACCCGAAGTAAAGCCTTCATCATCAAATCCGGGGACGCCCGCCAAGACCCGAATGTGGTCTCGGGTATGTTCCTCCTCAACAACTTAACTGCTTCTGTTCTATTTGATACTGGTGCTGATAGAAGCTTTATCTCCGATGACTTTTGCCCATTACTTGACATCACTCCTGTTGCCTTAGATGTTAAGTACACTGTAGAGCTAGCAAATGGAAAACTTATAGAAACCAATAGTGTGATACCTAATTGCACTTTAAACCTAGCTGACGAAACCTTTTCAATCGATCTTGTACCCGTTGAAATCGGAAGTTTCGACGTCATCATTGGAATGGACTGGTTGTCCAAACAACTAGCCGAAATCATTTGCTACGATAAGATCGTCCGCATCCCACTCACCGTCGGTAGAACCTTGATCATACAGGGGGAGACCGGTGGGACGAGACTCAATATCATCTCCTGCCTAAAAACCCGAAAATTCCTGAGAAAGGGTTACCCTGCAATACTCGCACACATCACAGAGAAGAAGTCGGAGGAGAAGCGACTTGAGGATGTGCCAATTGTTAGAGACTTTCCCGAAGTCTTTCCGGAAGAACTACCTGGTTTACCTCCAACTAGACAGGTTGAGTTCTCAATCGATCTCGTGCCGGGTGCCGCACCGGTGGCCCGCGCACCGTACCGTTTAGCCCCATCTGAACTTCAGGAGTTGTCCGCCCAGTTACAGGAACTCCTGGATAGAGGATTCATTAGACCGAGTTCTTCACCTTGGGGAGCTCCGGTCTTATTTGTTAAAAAGAAGGACGGTTCATTCCGAATGTGCATCGACTATCGAGAGTTGAACAAATTGACCGTCAAAAACCGATACCCACTTCCTCGCATTGATGATCTATTCGACCAACTTCAGGGTTCAAGTTTCTACTCAAAAATTGATCTGCGATCAGGGTATCATCAATTACAAGTTCGCGACACCGATATTCCAAAAACTGCATTCAGAACTCGTTACGGGCACTACGAATTCCAAGTGATTGGCTTAACCAACGCACCGGCTGTATTCATGGACCTCATGAACCGGGTGTGTAAACCTTACCTCGACAAGTTTGTCATTGTCTTTATCGATGACATACTCATTTACTCGCGCAACGAGCAAGAACATGCGCACACCTCAAAACCATCTTAGAACTACTTAGACGCGAGGAGCTTTACGCCAAATTCTCTAAGTGTGAGTTCTGGATAAAAACCGTTCAATTCTTTGGTCACGTGATCGACAGTCAGGGAATTCACGTTGACCCATCAAAAATCGAGGCTATCAAAGACTGGCAAGCACCCACCTCTGCAACTGAAGTACGCCAATTCTTGGGTCTTGCTGGGTACTATCGGCGATTCATTGAAAATTTCTCCAAAATAGCTCAACCACTCACGGTACTGACTCAGAAGGACAAAAGGTTCGATTGGACCGATAAACAAGAGTCAGCGTTCCAATTATTAAAACAAAAGCTTTGCAGTGCTCCAATTCTATCACTACCCGAAGGCACCGATGACTTCGTGGTATACTGTGATGCTTCCCACCAAGGTCTCGGTTGTGTGCTGATGCAACGAGACAAGGTCATTGCCTATGCTTCACGACAGCTGAAAATCCACGAAAAGAACTACACCACTCATGATCTCAAACTTGGAGCTGTCGTTTTTGCTCTCAAAATCTGGAGACATTATCTCTACGGCACTAAGTGCACAATCTTTACCGATCATAAAAGTCTCCAACATATATTCGATCAGAAGGATCTCAATATGAGGCAACGTCGATGGGTCGAGTTGCTTACCGATTACGATTGCGAGATCAAGTACCATCCAGGGAAGGCTAATGTTGTAGCCGATGCCCTCAGTCGAAAGGAACGACCAAAACCACTTCGAGTCCGAGCCCTCAGTATGACCATTCACAACGATCTTGCCATTCAGATTCATACCGCTCAGATCGAAGCCCTGAAACCTGAACACATCAAAAACGAAGCCTTACGGGGTATTGACAAACAATTCGAAATCAGACCTAACGGAATTAGGTATTTCTCAAACCGAATCTGGTTGCCTATTTTCGGGAACCTACGAGACTTGGTGATGGATGAAGCTCATAAGTCTAAATATTCTATCCATCCGGGATCCGATAAAATATACCACGGAATCAAAGAATTTTATTGGTGGCCGAAAATGAAAGCCGAAATCGCCACTTATGTCAGCAAGTGTCTTACTTGCTCGAAAGTCAAAACCGAACATCAGAAACCTCCTGGTTTACTCCAACAACCTGAAATTCCTGAATGGAAATGGGAACAAATTGCCATGGATTTCATAACCAAACTACCCAAGTCGGCGAGCGGTTGCGATACCATTTGGGTGATCGTCGATCGTCTCACCAAATCTGCTCATTTCCTGGCAATCAAGGAAAACGATAAAATGGAACGCCTTGCACAAATCTACATCAAAGAAATCGTTTCTGATCACGGCGTTCCAATCTCGATCATCTTTGACAGAGATGCCCGCTTTACCTCTCACTTTTGGCAGTCACTTCAAAAAGCATTGGGTACTCGTCTCGATATGAGCACCGCATACCACCCTCAAACTGATGGCCAAAGTGAACGAACCATTCAGACACTGGAAGATATGCTACGCGCCTGCGTAGTTGATTTCGGTACAAACTGGGAAAGACATCTACCGTTGTGCGAATTCTCGTACAATAACAGCTATCACGCCAGCATTAAGGCTGCACCTTTTGAGGCACTATACGGTCGTAAGTGCCGATCACCGATCTGTTGGACTGAAGTGGGAGACAGCCAACTCACTGGTCCTGAACTCATACACGCCACCACTGAGAAAATTGTGGAAATCCAAAACCGACTCAAAGCCGCACGTGATCGTCAGAAAAGTTATGCTGACGTGAGACGCAAACCACTCGAGTTCCAAGTTGGGGATCGAGTACTCTTAAAAGTATCGCCTTGGAAAGGCGTCATCCGTTTTGGCAAACGCGGGAAGTTAAATCCCAGGTACATCGGGCCTTTTGAGATCCTCGAACGGATTGGCCCCGTAGCTTATCGATTGCAGCTGCCATCCGAACTCAGCAGCGTGCACCCCACTTTTCACATTTCTAACTTGAAGAAATGTCTGTCTGATGAGACCCTAATTATTCCACTAGATGAAATTCGTGTTGACGACAAACTTCATTTCGTTGAGGAACCCGCTGAAATCATGGACCGTGAGGTCAAACAACTGAAACAAAGTTGTATTCCTATCGTCAAAGTCAGATGGAATTCGCGGCGCGGTCCGGAATTCACTTGGGAACGGGAAGACCAAATGCGACTCAAGTATCCTCAACTCTTCACCGATTCTACATCAAACGCGACCTCGAGCTAAATTTCGGGACGAAATTCTTCTAACAGGGGGAGAATGTAACACCCGCCAAATTAGGACTAGTAATTAGTGCCTAATTCTCTGTTAATACATGTAATTAGTTCTGTGTTAGGCTAATTAATGTATCGAATTATATATATTGTTGAATATATACGAAAATGCGATTTGATTAAATCGTACGCAAATTAAATAGAATGTATTTCGGTTCCATAAATACGGACGTTGGTGACCAATTTTATTAATAACGCAACATTATTTAATAACACTATTATATCAAAAATATTATTATGATAATATTTCGTATTCATTTCGGATCATACAAACAAAACTTATATGATTTAAAAATGTAAAACGCGCACAAAAACTAAGTTACATTTTATAATTTTCGGAACTTAAATAATTCAACTAAAATATCTAGTAATTTTCCGTATCTTAAAACTATATTTAAACGTATAAAAATCATTTAACGTTTGAACGACGGAACGAACGAACACCGCACGGAGCGCGAGTCGGAGACTGAAAATGGGAGGATAACCTCCCACCTCCATTCTCTTTTCTCTCATATCTTTCTTTTCTTTCTCTTTCGTATTCTCTTTTCTCTCTTTTCTCCAAACCACCACAACTCACAAAATCGTCAAATAATACCACGAAACGCACTCGTATCATCAATATTTTTAGAGATTCACGACCACCTCGCGACGATCTACAATGCTATCTTTTCGGATTTTCAATCCGGCACTTTGTAAGTTTCCGACAAAATCCCGAAACCTTTCGATTCTTAGTATTTTTCACTTGTTAGTGCTTATATAACTTATATATGTCCATTACAAAGTGTAGAACACGATTTTATAGCTTAAAAACGGATTTGAATTGGGTTTTTGGCCGAAAAAATCTTGACAGTCGGACTTTCTGGGCTGGTGTTCTTCAATGCGACACAAGCCTTGTGTCGCATGTTGTGTCGTATTTTGCCTCTTATGTCGTATGTTGTGTCGTATGAAACCAGTTATGTCGTACCCTATGCGACACAATATTGTGTCGTACCTTGTGTCGCAAATACTATGCGACACAATCACTATGTCGCTGTTGAATCAGCATCTCACATCTATGCGACACAACCCTTGTGTCGTATAGATCTTGTGTCGCATTTCTATGCGATACAACCCTTGTGTCGCATAACTACCTTTGTGTCGCACGACTGTGTCGCATAAAACAGCAGGTTTTCAAACTAAATTTTCACTAAGTGTCGAACCTATATAACCTCAAACACTTATACGATACGACTTATAAAACACATTGGAACACACTGGCAAGTGCAAAACACCAATAACATGATAATAATACTTAAAGTTTATTATTTCAAATCCATCACCAACGGGCCGTACACGTTTTCAAACACTTAACAAATCAACCAAATCGTAGTAATTTGGACATATATATAGTTGTGTAACAACTACAAGGGTGATCTTTTGAGATACCCAATCATGTTTATAACCATCGCGTGTCGTGGACACCCTCAGGTTACAAGTCTTTGGACTTCATACTCGGCTAATCAACTCAAGTTTATTAAGTTAAACTCACAAGACTCAGGTGAGTCTCATAGCCCATCTTTTTACTATTTTACTCAGGGGTGTGATATACTGCTCATTTTAACCTGTGAACGCAAGTACAAACATTTCATATACTACATGAGTTTTCACAACTAATCATTTAAAGTCCTCCGTCAGCATAGTTGTTAATACGTTGTAGCGTGAATATTAGTATATGGTACCATATAGGATTGACCCTCCTCGTTCGGGTTAGCAAGCACTAACCAGGTAAACGGACGTACTAATATTTGGGAAGACGAATGTTGATTAGGCATTCGTGGAGGCACCTCGCCCGGAATTCTCTATAGGGGACCCGGCCCTCGAGTTAAGCTCAACTATGTGCTCATGGCTGTATACATATTCATTATCAATTGCTGGATGCAATTCAATCATTATTTAAATCTTGCGGTTCATACTATATTACTTGATTTCAAACCTGTGAGCTCACCAGCTTTAGCTGACCCATTTAGCATGTATCGTAGGTACCAAGCAGTAGGATGTTTCTGCTTCAGGACATTTAGCTCGAGTCAGAATTCAGACGTTTGAGATTTTCTTACATTAGTATATTTTGTACAAGTACTTATGTACTGAAATCTCATTTCATTTAAACTCGAGCTATGTAAAGCTATAAATGTTGTAAACATTTCAATATTAATATATTTTGTTAAAACGACGCATATAGAGTCGTTTACTATATATCTTTGTGCTTTGTTATTGATTAGTAACACCCAAATCGTGCTTCCGCAATTCATCAAATTTGAGGGTGTTACAATGTGATTTCAAGTTATTTACAAGTTTACCACCGCGTTAACTTTTGAATTGACTAAAATGTGTGTTTGAGAATAACTTCTCCCTTTCCCATCTTTTTACTTCCCTCTTGATCTCCCACTATATAATATAATATATTCTACAATAATTAAACAACACTGTAGCTAACATACGTTATCCCCTTTATATTTAATCCGAGATACAACACGCCAAAAATAGTGATTGGTAAAGGACACGTGTCACACCCTTACACACTAACATGCCACGAGTCCTTCATACTATCGCCCTATGTTTAAACTCTTTTGCATGTTTATCAAACCTGACCGCCACCACCACAAAACAACCACATTCTCAGACCATGTATCCACCGGACCACCAACCAATTAGCCCATGGTTCATCAAACTCATAACCAACCCATCAAACATCATATCCAACTCTTTACTTTCTCTCACCAAACAAACCAAGAATCAAACCATGACAACAACTAATACGACTAGTAACACTACTATTGTCGTCCTTTTTAAGAAAGCGATGTTGGGGTTTGTTGGTGCTGCTTATGTTTGTTTTGTTTTGATGTTGGTTATGTTGGTTTCGGTTTTATTAGGGGTTAGTTTGGTTAAATTGTGGGTTGAAGAACCGGTTTATGTTGAAGAGAATATGTATTTTGATTATACGAATGTGAATCCTTATGCTGTTTTGGATTTGGGGGTTGTTGATTATGGGAAAGGTGTGGAGGGTGTGCCTATTGGACATGTTTGTTATGTTCGTTTGGTTATTGTGATGCCCGATTCGGATTATAATCGCGATATTGGGATTTTTCAGGTAAATTTAGGTTCCCTTTTGATACGACCCTGTTATTATCAATTGTCACTCTTTAAAAAAAAGACAAAATGTGTTTTAGAAGGTGAAAATTTCATCGATTATTTTAAAACGTTTATCTGCTTAAAATAGACGAAATTCTGCTTAAAATAGGCGAATTTCATCGACATAATGCTTATGTGGTTTAAGATATGTGTACTTGGAACACTTAATAAACAGATAAGCACTTAAATAAGAAATCGCACTTAAAAAGATGAAAATGTCTTGCTAGTGAAAATTTTGACAGTTAATTAAGTTTTGATCTCATGTTGGAACGTTGATTTTATTGATAATTGAGTAGGTTCATTATGATATAAGATCCTAAGTTTATCATACTTTATGTAGATACATTTTATTAGAAACTTCTAGTTAAAATAAAACTCTATAAAAACTACGTTGCTTTATAAACCATATAGAAATTAAATAAGTTGTGTATGGTTGAATATAAAAATTTTTGTTTCTGTTTGAGGCTCATTGTTATGTTATGTTATGTGTATGATTTTAGGTAGTTGCAGAGGCCTTTTCATCGAAAGGGGATGTCATATCGATCTCAAGCCACCCAAGCATGCTACATTTTCGAAGCTCACCAATTCGAGCCATACAAACATTCCTCTTTAGTGCACCATTAGTATTAGGAATCAAAAGCGAAATACAAATCGTTGACATCCCAATCCTAAAATACAAAGAACGTCACTACCCTCGAACACAATCCATCCGAGTAACCTTAATCCCGAGGGCGGGAATGCCCTTTCTTCCACAACTATACGAAGCCAAATTAATTGTGAAATCCGAGTTACCATGGAGAAAAGCGTTGGTTCGAAATTGGAAATGGACACTATATGTTTGGACATCTTTATATATTTACCTTATGCTTCTTGTAGCTTTAATATCTTGTTTTAGATCGCTTATGTTCCCCGCTACTATCACAACACCGACCACAGTTTCTGGATATCAACGTTTGGCGGCTTCGGAGGATTTGGTTGAAGAGCGACCTAGGGTGGTTGGTGCAAAAGATAGACCGAGTTTGGAGAATTTCAAACGATGGAGACAAAGTAGAAGCAAGAGAAAGGCGATGCTTTTGGGGGAAGGGTTATCGGAGACTGATGTGGGGTCGGATGCAACGAGTATGAGGGTAACAAGAGATGAAGACACAAGTGAGTTTGGGGACTCGGAATCGATTTGCCATTGAGGTATTTCAACGATAGTAGTTAAAACTTCTGTGGCTAAATATATGTAATTCCATACTGTAGAGAACATATTGCGAATGTTTATATTGTTGTGATGAAATTGTATCTTTATTTTAGATCATGTCATAAGATGAGGCGTATAAAAATAGAACTTGCAATTAGATATTCATCATTCGTTTAATCGTGTCTTTATATGGGCAAAATATATATATATATATATATATTCAGTTATATAAATTATTATAAATTATTACTCTCTCCGTCTCAAAATTGTACCATTTAAGTGTTTGTTATAAACTTTTAACTACTCAAAATATTTTTTAGTGCTCAAAATAAAATAATTTTAGTGATTTAGTGATGGTCATTACTTTTCTTAAATGTATGAAATTTATAGTGAACACTTAATTTAAGACTTGGGATCGTCTTCACGTTTCTTAGATTGTGTGGGAATAGTGAATACTTAATTTGAGATTTGAGATGGAGGAACTAATTTTGGACTATTTTATTTTCTGAAGTTAAATAAATTATCACAAATATCAAATTTTTAGCCCATAAAAGTGGCCCAAAAGGCCCAAACTCTTATTTCTCATGAGCATTTTGCGCCTTTGCGGTAGATGTCTCATGTCTGGGCCGGTGTTTGTGTTTGTACCAGCATCCTCGGTAGAAAATATGCTTAATCACTTGATCACTTCCCTTTATTGCTAACTGTATGCGTGCGTCATTTGCAAACTGAAATTACCCCATAATCGAATTTAGCAAGAAAGAAACGGTTTTACAATGACATATATTTTAAAAACCCGTTTGTGCGACAAAAAAAAAATAAAAATTTGTGCAATATTATTCAGGCCAAAAAACCGTTTTGTGCGATATTTGTTTAAAAAAAAAAACAGTTTTGTGCGATATTTGTTTTTAAGAAAACTGGTGCTTGCGAAATTTCCAAACAATCAACTTCTATCAGTAATCAATTTCATGACATTCATTAGTTTCGAATGAAAAGTGTTGACTTGAATTTGGCTCATCACAAACCCAAAGGGCAAGTAATTTTAAAAGGTCAATTTGAAAAGGCAAGTGACTCATCACAAGTTTGAAAGGTCAAGTATCAAATTGATATGGTAGAACTAAACCCACGTCTTTAAGATTCCAATTGTAAGATCATTGCATTTGTTTGATTGGCTGTGAACAAACCCACGTGAATGAAAGCAGCAAGTTGGAAGTGGAAGTAATGCTATAAAAGGAGGTCTTCACTTCCATATTTTGTACACCAAAAGCATCAAGTCACTTGTACTTGTTAGCTATCTCTTCTCTCTAGTTCGTATTATATCTATTCTACAAGAAATAATAACATTTGGTGGTGTGTTGGGAGGACGTAGGCAAAGATTGGGCCGAACCTCGTTAAATCTCTGGTGTTTGTTTGTGTTGTTTATTTTCAATAGCTTTATTTGGGGTATCGTTATTGTGATTTATTGCGATAGTAAATTATCGAAATAATTCTTTTCACTTATAATTTATTATTTCAATCTTTCACGGGCTTTACCCATTCGGTGGAGTAACTCGCGATTATTTCTACAACAATTGGTATCAGAGCCGAGGTTATTCTTAGTATGCTCTGTGGTTGCAATTTAATTTGATCTTCCACATCAGTTAAGATATCCGTTGGGCTATTTTGAAAGCTATTGAAAATTATTTGTATCCAAAATGGTTGAGGGAGAAGTTGTCAAACCTTCCACATCGGGTGAACTAATTTCAACAAATTGGACGAGACCACTCTTGTCAATTACAAGACTGGCAGTGGAGGTTTTCGATGGTACTGGTCATTTTGGCATGTGGCAAAGCGAGGTTCTGGACGCGCTTTTTCAGCAATGTCTAGACATTGCCATTGAAGAACATAAACCATAAGATATTGAAGAGAAGAACTTTCGGACCATCAATCGGTTAGCTTGTGGTACTATTCGATCATGCCTTTCTAGAGAACAGCGATATGCTTTCTCTAAAGAAACATCCGCACACAAATTGTGGAGGGCATTGGAGGAGAAGTTTTTGAAGAAAAGTTGTCAGAACAAACTGTACGTACATGAAGAAAAGATTGTTTCGCTTTACTTATGTACATGGTACCACAATGAATGATCATATAACCAGTTTTAATCAACTGGTTACCGATTTGATGAATATAATGAGGTGTTCAAAGACCAAGATCTAGCTCTAATATTGTTGGGTTCACTTCCCGATGAGTTTGAGTTACTCGAAACAACTCTACTCAACGGGAAAGATGACGTATCTCTGAGCGAAGTTTGTGCTGCGTTATACAGTCAAAAACTGAGAAAGAAGGACAAGCATGTAAGTTCTGGTGGTGACTCGGAGGTTTTGTTAGTCAGAGGTCGTTCGCAGAAGAAGAACACCGGAAATAGGTGGAGATCCAAATCTAGCATAGACCAAGCAAAGATGAATGTGCCTTTTGTCATGAAAAAGGTCATTGGAAGAGAGATTGTCAGAAGTTGAAAAACTATGAAAAATCTCAGAAAGGGAAGGCTGTAGCAGAGACGAATGTGACCGAGTGTGATGATTCAAAATCCGATCTCTCACTCGCAACCTCGTCAACCAGAAATGCTTCGGATGTATTGCTATTAGATTCCGCATGTAGTCATCATATGACACCACACCGGGAGTGGTTTAGTGATTTTCAAGATCACAAAGAAATTGTTTATACAGAAAATGAAGCTCCTCTTGCTACCAATGGGATTGGTTCAGTCCGTTTAAAAAATGGCGATGGATCAATCGTGTCTTTAAAAGGCGTTCGTTACTCGCTAGAGATAAAGAAGAATCTTATTTCTGTGGGAACTTTAGAATCTAAAGGGTTCCAGGTTAAAGCCAAAAATGGGGTTATGAAGATTATCTCTGGAGTGCTTGTAGTATTAAAGGGTAACCGTAAAAGCAACAACACGTACCACTACGAGGGTAGAACAGTTGTCAGAACTGTCGCAGTTGTTACAAGTGGTGATAGAAATTCCGAAGCGGTTAGGCTATGGCATATGCGCTTGGGTCATGCAGGTGAAAAATCCTTGAATTTGCTCATCAGTCAAGGATTGTTGAAAGGAGTTCGCTCTTGTAAGTTGGATCTCTGTAAGCATTGTATTAACGGGAAGAAGACCAGGGTCAAATTTGGGACATCCGTTCATAATACTCAGGGTATCTTGGACTATGTCCACTCTGATGTGTGGGGACCCTCCAAGACAAGTTCGTTGGGTGGGAAGCACTACTATGTGACCTTTGTTGATGACTTTTCCCGGAGAGTGTGGGTGTACACTTTGAAGACAAAGGATGAAGTGTTAGGAGTTTTCCTTAAATGGAAAAAGATGATGGAAACTCAGACAGGCAGAAAGATCAAACGTCTCCGTACTGACAATGGCGGAGAGTACAAGAATGATCAGTTTAAGAAAGTCTGTGAAGATGAAAGCATCGTCAAACACTTCACTGTCAGACATACACCACAACAGAATGGGGTGGCTGAACGCATGAACCGAACATTACTGGAGAAAGTTCGGTGTCTGTTATCCAATGCTGGGTTACGTAAAGAGTTTTGGGATGAAGCTGTAACTTATGCTTGTCACCTCGTTAATCGTTTGCCATCGACTGCTATTGATGGGAAAACACCATTGGAGAAATGATTTGGGAAGCCCGCTACTGATTATGATTCTTTACATGCGTTTGGTTCCACTGCATATTACCATGTAAAGGAATCAAAGTTGGATCCTAGAGCAAAGAAAGCATTGTTCATGGGGATCACCTCTGGAATCAAAGGCTATCGTTTATGGTGTCCAGAGCCGAGGAAAATAATTTTTAGCAGGGATGTCACCTTCGATGAATCTACCATGTTGAAGAAGGTGAATGTTGAGCAGTCGGATGGAACCACCAAATTGAAAGAACAATTGCACCAGCAGATCCGAAAACGGGTATTGATTCTCCTAATGTAGAATGAGATTTTGATGAAGAAGAGGTTCATACTCTCGAACCTCCAATGCAACATGAATCAATTGCAACCAGCAAGCCAAAGAGAGTAATTGTAAAGCCTGCTCGCTATACAGATACAGTGTCTTGTGCATATTCAATTGCAGCTGATGATGTTCCTACTACTTACTCTGAAGCTGTTCGAAATTCAGAGAATGAGAAATGGAGGATTGCCATGAGTGAAGAAATGCAGTCTCTTGAAAAGAATCAAACATGGGAGTTGACCAACCTCCCAAATGGAAAGAAGGCAATTGGATGCAAGTGGGTGTTTGTAAAGAAAGATGGGTTCTCCGGTCCAGATGATGTTCGCTACAAAGCAAGATTGGTAGCTAAAGGCTACGCTCAGAAAGAAGGAATTGATTACAATGAAGTGTTATTAGAATTTTGTTGGCTTTGGTAGCACAGTTGGATCTTAAACTAGTTCAGATGGATGTAAAGACTGCATTTCTACATAGAGACTTGGAGGAGGAAATCTTTATGGTTCAGCCAGAAGGATTCAAAGTTGCTGAAAAAGAGAATGATGTGTGTAAACTTAATAAGTCTTTGTATGGATTGAAGCAATCCCCGAAGCAGTGGTACAGGAGATTTGATAAGTTTATGTTGTAGTCAGGGTACACAAGAAGCAAGTATGACCATTATGTCTATTTGAAAAAGCTACAAGACGGGTTCTTCATATATCTTGTTCTATATGTAGATGATATGTTGATAGCTTCTCAGAGTTCAGTGGAGATTGAAAACTTGAAGACTCGACTGAACAGGGAATTTGAGATGAAGGATCTTGGTGAGGCAAAGAAGATTCTTGGCATGGAGATAGTCAGAGATAGAAAATTGAGGAAGCTTTGTTTGACTCAAAAACATTATCTGAGAAGGATGCTAAAGAGTTTTGGGATCAACGAACAAACAAAACCTGTTAGCACTTCGCTCGCTCCTCATTTTAAACTCAGTGCTGATATGTCGCCAAAGAATGATGCTGAAAGAGAGTACATGAAAAATGTACCCTATGCAAATGCAGTTGGTAGCTTGATGTATGCTATGGTTTGTACTAGACCAGATATTTACCAAGCAGTTGGAGTAGTGAGCAGGTATATGCATAATCCAGGAAAGGAGCATTGGCAAGCTGTTAAATGGATTTTGAGATACATCCATAATACAGCAGATATTGGATTGGTTTTCGAACAAGATGATAAGCAGTGGGTGGTTGGATATTGTGATTCAGATTATGGCGGAGATTTAGACAAACGTAGGTCAACTACAGGCTATGTCTTTACTCTCGCAAAAGCACCTATCAGTTGGAATTCTACCTTACAGTCTACTGTTGCTCGGTCAACAACGGAAGCAGAGTATATGGCGGTTACAGAGGCTGTAAAGGAAGCAATATGGCTTCAAGGGTTGCTTGGTTAACTTGGAATTGATCAGAAGTTCGTGAAATTGCATTGTGACAGTCAAAGTGCAATTCACTTAGCAAAGAACCAGGTTTATCATGCAAGGACGAAACACATTGATGTCAGGTATCACTTCATACGAGAGATACTCAAAGAAGGTGGAGTTAGAATCCAGAAGATCCACACCACAAAGAATCCTGCAGATATGTTGACAAAAGTATTAGTTGCGATCAAGTTCAATTCTTGTTTGGACTTGATCAACATTGTTAAAACTTGATGATTGTTTGAAGACACCACCAACGATGGTTGAGAGAGAGAGATTGAAAACCTTTGGGCATTCGCCAAGGTAGAGATTTGAGACTTGTTATTCGCCAAGGTGGAGATTTGTTGACTTGAATTTGGCTCATTACAAACCCAAAGGGCAAGTAATTTTGAAAGGTCAATTTGAAAAGGCAAGTGACTCATGACGAATTTGAATGGTCAAGTATCAAATTGATATGGTAGAATTGAAGCCACGTCTTGAAGATTCCAATTGTGGGATCATTGCATTTGTTTGATTGGCTGTGAACAAACCCACGTGAATGAAAGAAGCTAGTTGGAAGTGGAAGTAAGGCTATAAAAGGAGGTCTTCACTTCCATATTTTGTACACCAAAAGCATCAAGTCACTTGTACTTGTTAGCTATCTCTTCTCTCTAGTTTGTATTATTTCTATTGTTCAAGAAATAATAAAGTTGGTGGTGTGTTGGGAGGACGTAGGCAAAGATTGGGCCGAACCTCGTTAAATCTCTGGTGTTTGTTTGTGTTGTTTATTTTCAATAGCTTTATTTGGGGTATCGTTATTGTGATTTATTGCGCTATTAAATTATCGAAATAATTCTTTTCACTTATAATTTATTAGTTCAATCTTTCACGGGCTTTACCCATTCGGTGGAGTAACTCGCGATTATTTCCACAACAAAGAGTGCCCTGCCGCACCTACTACTATCAAAAAGCGAGACTTTACTAAACAAGAAAAGCCCCTTCTATCTATCTTATTAGTAAAGCACTAACGCGCGCCCTGCAATCAAACTCAAGTTTCGCCTTGATCGATACGACAACCTTACTAATAGAAAGGGTCAAAATTATAACGCCCTGAATTCAACTGTTTTTTTTTTTTTTTTTTTTATTAATATATATAGTAAAGTCATTCATAATTTTGGTCCCATTTAACTTCTACATTTTATTCCATTTGAAATCCACGTTTGATTTATACATATTCAAATGAATACAACGATGACACATTATATCAAAATCATAATAGTTTGGGTGATTTATACAATGGTAATTCAAAACGACAATTCAATAGAATGAGAAACTTGTCTAATAACATTACAAGTTTCTATCCACGCTACCTTCTTGAATCCTTTCATCCAATTGGTTCAACAAAACCAAACACCTACAACATAAAACCACTGATACGAGTAAGCATATAGCTTAGTGAGTATACAAGCAATCAAATAAATAATTCACTAAAACAACCAACAAGATACAATTATCAAATAAATACTTATTTCCTTTAAATAAATCGTATTTAGCCATAATAGAGATTTCACCATATTTCGTACGGATTCATGATCCAATAGATACAAATAAGCATGACACCAATCATATATGGATACCAAGCTTTATAGATACACTTATTTCGTGATATTCATTTATTTCGTAATAAGCAATCTCTACAATACTAAATCCATATATTCCACATAATTCACATAATCCTCCTAATTCACATAATTCTCCTAATTCACATAATACTATACTATTTCCAAATAACTCAACTACTAACAACAATCAACAAATATGGTTAATAACAAATATCAACTTAAGATTCAAGATACAATACAACATAAGAACCACCATAAGAAACAACTATAAAGGATAAACAATATTCCAAACGATTGTATGAACCTCTTGCTCGTAAGCAATCCGGAGCATACAATCATTATTCAAGTAATTCTCGTATCACTCACCTTTGCCTTTTAAGGTACATGTATGATTTCACACTCGAATAGCAAGGCCACCATTCTTGATCACTTAACATACAACCTATCAATACAATAACACATAATCATCAAAATCAACTAATACAATCATCAATCCATCACCTCTTTTGGATTGATTATTTCTAATTCATGATCTCTCCTTTCATAATCTTCATCATTTCACTATTTCATTACTTGTATAATCATATACATAACTTGATTACTTGTATTCCATTTTGATTATTACTTTAATTCACTTAATCATAATCATTCTCATAATCATAGTTAATCATATTGCTTAATTCTCTTGATTCAATACTTCAATATCTATTAATCATATTCCAATAACCTTTTTAAACATCAATTAAGGTATGTTAATACCAAATCCCATTACTATGATCAAACTTTCTTGATTACAATCATATAATTCAATTTATTCATCAAAACCCACCAATTTAAGATGTAATAACATCAATTCATCATTCTAAATACATAACCCACTTGATTACTAACCTTATATTTCAATAATCCATTATTTCATCAAAATCCATCAAAACCCCAAGAACACAATTCAAGATTCTTGATTTTTTTTATTCGTTCTAGTGTTAATTCAATCACTAATAAGCTTTACTAAGTCCAATTCAATATATTTCAAGCTTAATTTCGTATTAAAATTCATTAATTCTTCATATAATTCGAAATCCCCATGAACCCTAAGTTTGAATTCGAATTTAAAAGAGAATCATGATTACCATGTGTTAGAGATGCTTAATCCTTGTTGAATTCGAGTTCCCTAGCTTTGATTTCATGTTTTTGAATTGATTTCAGTTTAGGGTTTAGGGTTTCACGATTTCTTCCTCTCGTGATATCTCTGGAACTTTTAAATGAAAAGGATAAATGATACGTACATATGTATATTAGATATACATGTGTTTTAATTTTATTCCCCGTGATTATCATTGTCTGGAACTTTAAAACCGACTCACAGTTATTACTATTTTATTTCACCTAGAGTAAAAATAACTTAAAACATTTATTATTACTTTATTCACAATATCACTTTTGGATTTTGGGGTGTTACAAGTCTCCCCTACTTATTTTATTCGTGTCCTCACGAATGTCACTCATACAGATTCGCAGTGATACTTTCTCTACAGGTGCGGAAGCGTTTATTTCATATACTTCTCATGTATTCATGAAATCTCTTTGATTCATGTTTCATTTTAGTTCCAGACAACTTAATACGTATATTACATAAATAATTTTTTTCATCATATGCAGCTAAATTATGCATATTTCTTAGATACATAAGCATATATTTCTATCCAAATAGACATAAGATATGTATGCTTAATAATTCTCTTATACATATACGTTTTATTTCATTAATTTGCACATATCCAGGGTGTATTTTAATTAAATCCATAAATCCTAAGCACTTAACTGCGCTTTTAATTCTATTTCTCTTGCTAGCACAAAGTACAATATCCAGTACAATGTGGAATTATACCAATTATTTCATTATATTAATACACCTAACATTCGTCCCTCCAATGAGTAACTTATAATACAGATACATATTTTCAATTCTTTTCACATTCACATTTCTATAAACGTGTATACTTCTATTTTTACCCATGCACATAAATTGTGCATAATCCTATTCCATACTGACCACTTAACCGGGTCATTTGTTATTATTAGTCATATATATTCGTGGATACACAAAATTACTTATTTCTTCTCAATAGATACAATAGTGGTTATAAACCACACTATATATTTCGAAAGTGAAAATTTTAATTCAAATCATAACTAGCTAATGAACTAGTACTCACATATTACCTTAATTAACATAAGTACTATCAATAATATATTTCGTAGTATCATACTAGCTACGTCAGCAAAGTATGAATACCAAGATTATCATATTTCGCAAACAATTCGGATACAGGATCAGTACTAACCGCAGTTAACAATGATCAATCATAATTCCTTAACTATATTTCTATATTATGTTATTTCATAATTAAATTCTATTTCTGTTAATCTATTATATGTCACTTACTAAGATTCTCCCCCACTTAAGATCCATCATACTACTTTTAATAACAGAATTCATAATAAGATACTATTATAGGGCGAACACATATTTTATTTCAACTAACATCTATTTCTTGTATAATAGGCACCACATTATGACTATAGTCTAGTGGTTTATTATTTCTATATTCCATACTAAATTCACATCATATTGATACTAATTTCATTTATAAGGCATAGGCTTACATGTTTATGTCTTTACCCGATACAATTCAATACTATCTTTCTAAAATTACATTAAATCCTTTTGATATTCAGCAGCCTCAACAATTCCATGTGAATAGCATAATATAACTACGTTGGCCAGACGTCGTCAGATTATGTCATACACACTTCCTTCTCAGGCTATTTCACACCATCCAGTTTTAATGTAATTTCCATATAAACACATAATACAATGATCTCCAACAAGCAAAACACTTGCTAACACTCTGATCACATATATTCAGCTTATTTCAATTAATAGATTTCACATAAGCAAGAAATTTCACATATTCCAGTCAATATCATTTATTTCACCTTCCAACTTATCTCTGATGAATTTATCTTTTGATTCATTCATCAGTCAATTAAATACATATATTTCTGATCACACACAACTAATCATATAATGATGACATATACTAATCATGTCATTATTTCACATTATTTATTTCACACTTACACATATAGTCAAAATCAAACAACAATTGAGCTTAGGTAGAGATTAAACTCTCAAACAGACCCGCAGTCCATAAATATCCTTGTGCTTAGCACATATTTCGAATAATTAATATTTCGTATGATCGTTATTTCGTAATAAAGAATCTTCACACTAAAGCTCAACTACACAATTCATAATAAAAACATATCATTATACTAAATTCACAAAGTACAATGATAATAACAAATACATAGTTGTATAAAACGTCTTCTTTAATCACTTAGAATAATAACACAATCTGTATATTTCGTAAACATATCCACAATTTATTTCGTTAATTGTTTGACTATAGTCAAAACAATTTCACTAACCACATATACATGTATTCTCCCTCAGGAGCAATTATTTCCAATTTAAAATAATACATAAAGAATACTAATCGGATCTTACAATATTATATCACATTTATATGATGGATTACTTATTTCTCATTAATTTAATTCATATTCCAAATTTATAGATCACTAGGAATGGATTCTAGATACATATCTGATTCAATACACAATTTCTAATGATACCTTTAACCACAGGAATGATTCCTAAACTTAAAGAAACAAACGGCTAATTCGAAACGTAAATCAAAAGTCTGAAACAAGGTCCGAAAAATTATAAAATGCCATTTTCGGGCCCCAAACGACCCCAAAGTGCCCAAAACTGACTAGGCTATAGTATATAGCTTTGATCATTGGGCCATTTCCGAGTGACTATGCGAATTTCAACTCATTCTGAGTTAATGAAATTCGTCACCAAACCGTGACCCTGACAAGACTTTTTTCAAAATTTGCAAAATCTTTCGAAATTTTTCATACAAACGCGATCCGGAATGAGAGGGCTGGATCGCGTTCACCTTTAGAAAATATTCTGTCACCGTTTTACACTTGGCAACGCGATCCGGGTCAAGATGACTGGATCGCGTTCCTAAGAAATTTTCAGACCTGCAACTTTAGTTGCAAAAATACGAAATTTAAACGCGAATATCTTTCAAACCGTAAAGAATTAAGGTCTGAAATTTTGCAGGCACCTTCATATAACCAAAATGCAACTTTCTATTTTTCCACTTTTTCAAATTACACGTTTTACGAGAAAACGGATGTCTCACCAAATTATGGTCAATTTGGACCAATTTAGTGGACAACTCATATTCGAAATCACTTGGTTCTAGATTCTGGTCCTTTGCCAACATATTCCTGCATCCATTTGTGACTTAAAGCAACGATCACCACTACCATACTTGAATCATTACTCATTTTGACACCTTGACCCGTTTGGGGGTCCATTTGGACACTTTCATTGATTCTAACAAAATTTAACTATTTGACACTTGATTTCGATTTATTTTAACATTGTACTATATTTCTTGATTCATGATCATCCAATTAGATCATATTTCAATATTTAACCCATTGATCACAATTTCACCAAAACTATGATCAATATCCATATATTTCAACATCTAACCATATTATCACTATATAATATTTCTATTACCTAATTTGACACCCTCATATTCCAGTTTGACCTTTTCAAGTCAAAGATACATTTTTCAATGACTAGGCTAATTACTATTTTAACAAATCATGAAATTCCAAATCCTATTACATAAGGTTCTAGACCTCATTAAACGTTCTATTATTAATTCTACACATATTAACCATCAAATATTTCGCTACAGGGAATCATATCAATTCAAGCAATCAATTCTATTACTACTCATAATTAAGATAACAATTCAAATAATTCATATAGGTTTAAGCTTAGGCAATCCTATTGTGGATTACCTAATTCTCTTAAACCATCGCTCTGATACCAACTTATAACGCCCTGAATTCAACTGTTTTTTTTTTTTTTTTAATTTTATTTTTTATATATAGTAAAGTCATTCATAATTTTGGTCCCATTTAACTTCTACATTTTATTCCATTTGAAATCCACGTTTGATTTATACATATTCAAGTGAATACAACGATGACACATTATATCAAAATCATAATAGTTTGGGCGATTTATACAATGGTAATTCAAAACGACAATTCAATAGAATGAGAAACTTGTCTAATAACATTACAAGTTTCTATCCACGCTACCTTCTTGAATCCTTTCATCCAATTGGTTCAACAAAACCAAACACCTACAACATAAAACCACTGATACGAGTAAGCATATAGCTTAGTGAGTATACAAGCAATCAAATAAATAATTCACTAAAACAACCAACAAGATACAATTATCAAATAAATACTTATTTCCTTTAAATAAATCGTATTTAGCCACAATAGAGATTTCACCATATTTCGTACGGATTCATGATCCAATAGATACAAATAAGCATGGCACCAATCATATATGGATACCAAGCTTTATAGATACCAAGTAGTGCCAAGCACTTATTTCGTGATATTCATTTATTTCGTAATAAGCAATCTCTACAATACTAAATCCATATATTCCACATAATTCACATAATCCTCCTAATTCACATAATTCTCCTAATTCACATAATACTATACTATTTCCAAATAACTCAACTACTAACAACAATCAACAAATATGGTTAATAACAAATATCAACTTAAGATTCAAGATACAATACAACATAAGAACCACCATAAGAAACAACTATAAAGGATAAACAATATTCCAAACGATTGTATGAACCTCTTGCTCGTAAGCAATCCGGAGCATACAATCATTATTCAAGTAATTCTCGTATCACTCACCTTTGCCTTTTAAGGTACATGTATGATTTCACACTCGAATAGCAAGGCCACCATTCTTGATCACTTAACATACAACCTATCAATACAATAACACATAATCATCAAAATCAACTAATACAATCATCAATCCATCACCTCTTTTGGATTGATTATTTCTAATTCATGATCTCTCCTTTCATAATCTTCATCATTTCACTATTTCATTACTTGTATAATCATATACATAACTTGATTACTTGTATTCCATTTTGATTATTACTTTAATTCACTTAATCATAATCATTCTCATAATCATAGTTAATCATATTGCTTAATTCTCTTGATTCAATACTTCAATATCTATTAATCATATTCCAATAACCTTTTTAAACATCAATTAAGGTATGTTAATACCAAATCCCATTACTATGATCAAACTTTCTTGATTACAATCATATAATTCAATTTATTCATCAAAACCCACCAATTTAAGATGTAATAACATCAATTCATCATTCTAAATACATAACCCACTTGATTACTAACCTTATATTTCAATAATCCATTATTTCATCAAAATCCATCAAAACCCCAAGAACACAATTCAAGATTCTTGATTTTTTTTATTCGTTCTAGTGTTAATTCAATCACTAATAAGCTTTACTAAGTCCAATTCAATATATTTCAAGCTTAATTTCGTATTAAAATTCATTAATTCTTCATATAATTCGAAATCCCCATGAACCCTAAGTTTGAATTCGAATTTAAAAGAGAATCATGATTACCTTGTGTTAGAGATGCTTAATCCTTGTTGAATTCGAGTTCCCTAGCTTTGATTTCATGTTTTTGAATTGATTTCAGTTTAGGGTTTAGGGTTTCACGATTTCTTCCTCTCGTGATATCTCTGGAACTTTTAAATGAAAAGGATAAATGATACGTACATATGTATATTAGATATACATGTGTTTTAATTTTATTCCCCGTGATTATCATTGTCTGGAACTTTAAAACCGACTCACAGTTATTACTATTTTATTTCACCTAGAGTAAAAATAACTTAAAACATTTATTATTACTTTATTCACAATATCACTTTTGGATTTTGGGGTGTTACAAAAATGCGCTCAAGCAACCTATCTACTGAAGTATTTTTCCCTTAAAATGGGTTCGTGGTTCATCTTATACACCTCAGATTGGGTAGACCGGCAAACCATTTATGGTCTGTATTTCTATAGCTTTTATGTACAACTAATGTCTGGATCTCGGTTACAATAAGATTGTTATTACAATAGCAATATGAATCTTGGAGATAACGATCTATGGAAGTTTCAGTGTATGCATTGCATTTAAAGATAGCTAAAAATATTTAACTCATTTGACCCGTAAGAGATGAAAGACAATCAGAATCGACCCGTTCATTAATAAATGGGTTGGAGTTACATTCTTTATTAGAGTAATGATTAAATTTTACACATTTTGGGTGCTTACGCATATCTTTAGAACTCGTTTGCGTAGGCTTGTGAATTCTGCAAAGATTCTTTTTGATCCCTGCCTGAAAATTCTATTCCAACCGGAAATCAATTCAAAATCACTGCATAAAATGAAGTCGATGCAATGGGAATAAATAATTCCATCTTGGTTGTTGATTCAATGACAAAAGCAATCACCTTTGCATTGAAAAGAGAAAAAGTGGAGCAGAACTGGCATTCACAGCTCTTGTAAGCGGAGACTTGGAGAACTGACTATAGATAACAGGGTAGGTGAAGCAAATAGACATATGTTATTACTGCATTTACATTTTGGTTTATATACACCTGTTGTATTTGGAGCTCGGGCAAATGCTGTTGTTGAGGACAACTAGAGGGATGTTGCAAATGCAAAATACTCGAATTGGATTAGGTAATTATATGATATAGAGGTGGCAAGATGATGAAATGGGTAAGGCGTAGAAACAGGTTCAGGTTGAAGCGGTCGTCTTTTTATTGGACTTGAAATAGGCTGGGACTTCGGTCTTGTTGACCTTTTTTGACTAACTGGTTAACATGTTCAGGTCAAAATGAGTAATATTTTAGTACGGGTGAAAACGGGCTAGGGTTCTACAAACTTTTTTGTGTCCATTATTAAAAGAAATAAAGTCATTAATTTGTTAAGTACGAATATAGAACTATATTATTACAATCATAGTCTAAATCTTTGAATGAAATTGGTTTAGAAGAATAGAAGATTGTTGCAAAAAGTATAGACTTTAGGTGACTTTCAACCCGTCCAACCCAATTTGCTGCCACACATTTATTTATGATTATATGCAATTTACTGATGTGATCAGACAATCTATAAAACGCAATCGTGAACACCTTATAATTGTTGATTTCTAGCTGCAATATCAACTATTCACATATCAATTACATAATCCAAAAAAAAAAGTAAGATGTTGCCTATAAGAAAACTGGGAATTGAAGTACCTGTTTCAATAGGTGTTTTTTTTTTTTTTTTTGTGTGTGAGCTAGAGTATGCCAGAGGAGACTCGTATGTGATGCAGGTGCCTTGTAACGACTATATGTCGCAGAACATTTCATATCCTGAGGTGTGTATCTCGGATGTAAAAGCACACGTGTGACACCCGTCAATTTAGGACTAGAATTTAGTGCCTAATCAAGTTTTAATACATGTAATTAGTTCTGTGTTAGGCTAATTAATGTATCAATTATTATATATATATTGTTGAATGTATATATCTACACAATTATGCGGTTTGTTTAAATCGTACGAGTTTCAACTTGAATGAATTTCGGTTCCATAAATACGGACGTTGGTGAACAATCTTATTAAATAATACAATATTATTTAGTAACAAAATTATATTCAAAAATATTATTTCTATAATATTTCACATTTAATTCGTATCATACAAATAAGGTATACGCGATTAAAAGGTTAAACTCACAAATAAACAAAAAGAGATAACGTTATATTTTGTAACGCTACTAGTAAGTATTTAATGAAATACTTCAACAAAAATATTGAATAAATATTCGTGTTTTAAAATGTAAATATAAACGTATAAAATAATTATTTAACGTTTAAACGATCGGGGAAACGAACACAGCACGGAGCACATAGACGAGGACTGAAAGGTGGAGGCTTCCACCAAAACCCCCACCCTTCCCTTTTTCCTCCTCATATCACCCTCTCTCCTTCTCTCTCTTCACTCTCTTTTCTCTCTACAATCACCATACCACACCACCACCTAAATCCTTTATAAACTACCACAAAACGCAACCAAATCGGCAAAATAATTACGGAAAAGGAACCACCTCGACGCGATCTACATTCTCATCTTTCCGGAATTTCATTTCGGCACTTTGTAAGTTTCCGACAAAATCCCGAAAACTCTCGATTCTTTGTATTTTCACTTGTTAGTTGTTTATATAACTTATATATGTCCATTACAAAGTGTAGAACACGATTATATAGCTTAAAAACGGGTTTGAATTGGGTTTTTGGCCGGAAAAATCTCGACAGCCGGACTTTCTGGGCTGGTGTTCTTCAATGCGACACAAGCCTTGTGTCGCATGTAGTGTCGTATTTTGCCTGATATGTCGCATAAAACCGTTATGTCGCATCTTGTGTCGTACCAAACCTTTAGTATCGTAACTCATGCGACATAATATTGTATCGTACTCTATGTTGCATACTATGTCGTATTTCTATACGACACAATCACTATGTCGCTGTTGAATCAGCATCTCGAATCTATGCGACACAACCCTTGTGTCGTATAGATATTGTGTCGCACTTTTATGCGACACAACCCTTGTGTCGCATGACATGTTCTTGTGTCGCATATAGTGTCGCAAAACACAGCAGATTTACAATTTAATTCCATACTAAGTGTTAGACATTTGGGACTTCAAACGATTAAACAATATGACTTCTAAGGGACATTGAAACATGTTTTTCAAGCATAACACTTCAAACAAATATAGATATGTCGGGATTATTACTTCAACTAAACCACCAACGGGCCGTACGTGTTTTCAAAACATACTTCAAAATCAAACAAGTCATTGTAACTTGTATCAATTCAATCAAACAAGTCGTAGTAACTTGTAACAATACAATCAACCAGATCGTAGTAATTTGGACATATATAGTTGTATAACAACTACAAGGGTAGTCTTTCGAGATACCGGTACAATTAATAACAATCAAGTGTCGTGAACACATTCAGGTTTCAAGTCCTTGGACATCAATTCACAGCTAATTACTTCAAGTTTATTAAATTAAACACTTCAAGACTCAGGTGATTTTCATGGCCTCATTTTCACTATTTTACAACTAGGGGTGTGATATTACTGCTCTATTTTGTTTTACAAGTAGAACGCAAGTACCAACCTTCAAATACTACATGAGTTTCAAGCTAATCAATTTAAAGTCCTATATAGCATAGTCTCTAATATTTTAGCGTGAATGTTAGTATATGATATCATATGGGATTGACAATCCTCATCCGGGTTAGCACGCACTAACCGGTCAAACGGATGTATTAGCATTTGGGAAGACGAGTGTGGATTAGACACTCGTAGGAGGCAAATCAGTTAGGTTTCCTTAATTGGACCTAGCGCTCAAGTTAAGCTCAGACTATGTGCTCATGGATTGTATAACTTTTATTTTGCTTAATTGCATTGTAAATTCAATTTAAATCTTGCGGTTCTTACAGCTATACATTGACATACAAACCTGTGAGCTCACCAGCATTTTTGCTGACCCATTTTAGTATGTATCACAGGTACCCAGCAGTAGGTTGGCTGCACAGGCAGGGAATATTAGCTCGAGTCAGCATACATACAACTAGAGATTTGATTGCATTATTATATTTTGTAAAAGTAATTATGCTATGTAATCTCTCAATTTCAGGAACCGAGCTAATGTAACATTATTTTGATGTAAACGTTTACTTTATTAATACAAGTATAAAATGACGCATATAGTGGTCGTTCATTATATCTTATGTGCTTTGTATATTGATTAGTGACACCCAAATCGAGCTTCCGCAAATCATTAAATTTGGGGGTGTCACATATTGGTTTCAGAGCCTAAGGTTATAGTGAACTAGGTTGCATTTAGTGGGCCTAGACTATGACCGTTAGGCAGTATTCCCTATTAGGTATAACCAGTTCAGAGATTACAGCATACGAATTTAATTTAACATAGTTTGATCAACTATGTACAATTAAATAAAGATGATGTAAGATCTGAAGGAAGTTATGGTTGAACAGGAATACATTAGTTGACTCTGACCTCGAGAGAACCGGGACTCAAGCAAGTTTGTGCTAGACACCCAATAGGCTATTATGTGATACTAAGTATACATAGATAGGCCTCGTTACAATCTAAGGCTATATTATATAAGTTATTACATGGATATAGGCCTCATTCTTCCTAACGCTTTGTCTCAGAATGGCAAACACACCACCAAGTTCATCACGCTCTTATCCACTTGAATCACGAAACTCAAGGGTAGCCAGGAGGGACACCAGGTTGCCTCGATCTAGCCCATATCCAACTCACCCCACTCTACCGGGCTTAGCTACTAGAGTACACCATCACGACCAACAAATCCACGAGATGGATATTGAGCTGCAAGAGACCCATGAGCTCTGGAGACTTACAGCAATGGAACGAATCGAGCAAGTCTCCGAAGATCACGATCACACTGTTAACAACATGAACACTCTTCAAAATCAGGTGGAAGGAACAGTCGAAACCATGGAGGTTTTCCACAACCAAGTGATTGGCAACCGAAATGAAATCTCTGTATTACAATCGAGGCTGCGCGAGTGCGAGACACGTCTGAGGGAAACCGAGGACGCTCTCTGAACGGCCAACCGGCTTGCAGAGTCTGTGGACCATCTCAATGCACTGCTGCCACAACTCAATCTACGCCGGAATTAGCTTAGACTGAATCTGTACTCTTTTATGCTTCGTAGGGTTTATGTAATTCAACCGGATGTAACAATTTCCGGCATTTTTGTAAAACATCTAAGTCTGTAACTTTTGAAACTTGTGACTCAAAATCGTCTGTAATCATTTGGCTTCGAAATATCAATTGACGATTTCTATTAATTATCTCACGTTATTGATTTTTACCTTGAGATGTTGTATATTACCATTTTATATATGTACATCTGTGGCGATATATCATGAATTTCGGACTAGTATCTCACTTCCTTTCCTTGTTCTTTCTTGCTCAGCATCATGCCTCCTCGCCGACAAATCACCCTTAGTGAAGCTGAGATCGCGGGGCTGATTGCCCGCAGTGTGACCCAAGCCTTGGCTACCCGAACACCACCACCCAGTAGCGAGGACACAGCCAACAATGCTCCACCACCCAGACCCTGCTCCTATAAGGACTTTCTGAGCTGCAAACCACTATACTTCAAGGGCACGGAAGGTGCTATTGGTTTGAGCCGATGGATAGAACGCATAGAATCTGTTTTCAGCCTATGCAACTGCACCTAGGAAAACAAGGTAAAGTTTGCCGCCTACACTTTTCAGGAAGGAGCCCTCACATGGTGGAACGCCCATGCCAACTCTGTGGGTCTTGAGATAGCTAATCAACTACCTTGGGCCGAGTTGAAGAACAAACTGAGGGAGAAGTATTGCCCCGAGGAAGAGATACACCGATTAGAAGAGGAGTTCTGGCAACTAGCTGTGCAGGGGACCGATATTGAGGGATACACCATCAAGTTCCAGCAATACGCGTCCCTGTGCCCTAGTCTGGTGGAACCGGAGAAAAAGGGGGTTAAGAAATACATCCGCGGCCTTCCCGAGAGCATCCAGGGAAGTGTCGCCTCATCACAACCAACCACCACCGAAAGTGCTATCAGGCTGGCACACGAGCTCATGGCACTGGTGGTCAGCCGCGAGAAATCCAACAACAACAAACGTAAATCCACCGAATCCCACAGCAGCCACCAAAACAAAAAGTCCAACGCCATCCAAGCTTACAACACCAACACCGAACCCAAACGCACCTACACTGGGGACATACCATATTGTTCCAAGTGTAACTACCACCACCATGGCCCCTGCAGATCTCCTTGCAACAACTGCAGGAAGTACGGGCATTCATCCAAAGACTGCCAAGCCCCTAAATCACAAAACAACAACCAACAACCCAAAACCTGTTACGAATGTGGGGAAAGAGGACATTTCAGGGATGCATGTCCCAAACTGAAGAACAAGAGTAACAACAACAACACCCGAAGTAAAGCCTTCGTCATCAAATCCGGGGACGCCCGCCAGGACCCGAATGTGGTCACGGGTATGTTCCTCCTCAACAACTTAACCGCTTCAATTCTGTTTGATACCGGTGTTGATAGGAGTTTTATTTCTGATGAGTTTTGCCCACTACTTGACATCACCCCAGTTGCCTTAGATGTTAAGTATACTGTAGAGCTCACAAACGGTAAACTTGTGGAAACCAAGAGTGTGATCCCTAATTGCACTTTAAATCTAGCCGACGAAATTTTCTCAATAGATCTCATGCCTGTTAAGGTAGGAAGTTTCGATGTCATTGTTGGAATGGACTGGTTGTCCAAGCATCGGGCTGAAATTATCTGTGGTGACAAAGTTATTCGTATACCTCTCGCCACCGGTGGAACTTTAATCATACAGGGGGAGACCGGTGGGACGAGACTCAATATCATGTCTTGCTTAAAAACCCGCAAATTTATGAAAAAGGGCTATCCCGCAATCCTCGCGCACATCATGGAGAGGAAGTCGGAGGAGAAGCGAGTTGATGATGTACCAATTGTCCGAGACTTTCCTGAAGTCTTTCCCGAAGAACTGCTTGGTCTACCACCACCAAGACAGGTTGAGTTCTCAATCGATCTCGTGCCGGGTGCTGCGCCGGTGGCACGAGCACCATATCGTTTAGCTCCATCCGAACTTCAGGAGTTGTCTGCCCAATTACAGGAACTTCTGGAAAGAGGATTCATCAGGCCGAGTTCTTCACCTTGGGGAGCTCCGGTCCTATTTGTCAAAAAGAAAGATTGTTCTTTCCGAATGTGTATCGACTACCGAGAGTTGAACAAGTTGACCGTCAAGAACCGATACCCACTTCCCCGAATCGATGACCTGTTCGACCAACTTCAAGGATCGAGTTGTTATTCAAAGATTGATCTTCGATCAGGTTATCATCAATTGTGTGTTCGCGACGCCGATATTCCGAAAGCCGCCTTCAGAACCCGTTATTGGCATTACGAATTTCAAGTAATGCCATTCGGTCTAACCAATGCACCGGCTGTATTCATGGACCTTATGAATCGGGTGTGTAAACCTTACCTTGACAAGTTTGTCATTGTATTCATCGATGACATCCTCATATATTCACGAAGCGAAGAAGAACACGCGCAACACCTCAAAACCATCCTAGAGCTACTTAGACACGAAGAGCTTTACGCCAAATTCTCTAAGTGTGAGTTCTGGATAAAAACAGTTCAATTCCTTGGTCACGTGATCGACAGTCAGGGAATTCATGTTGATCCGTCAAAAATCGAGGCTATCAAAGACTGGCAATCGCCAACCACTCCGACCGAAGTATGACAGTTTTTGGGACTGGCCGGGTACTACCGACGATTCATTGAAAATTTCTCCAAGATAGCCTTACCACTCACGACACTGAGCCAGAAAGACAAAAAGTTTGACTGGACTGATAAACAAGAGTCGGCATTCCAACTCTTAAAGCAAAAGCTTTGCAGTACTCCTATTCTATCATTACCCGAGGGCACCGATGACTTCGTGGTATATTGCGATGCTTCTCATCAAGGTCTCGGTTGTGTGCTTATGCAACGAGACAAAGTCATAGCTTATGCTTCCCGACAGCTCAAGATTCATGAAAAGAATTACACCACCCACGACCTGGAATTAGGAGCCGTCGTTTTTGCCCTCAAAATTTGGAGACATTACCTCTATGGCACTATGTGCACAATCTTTACAGACCACAAAAGTCTCCAACACATATTCGATCAGAAGGATCTCAACATGAGGCAACGTCGATGGGTCGAGTTGCTTACCGATTACGACTGCGAACTCAAATATCATCCAGGCAAAGCAAATGTTGTTGCTGATGCCCTCAGTCGAAAAGAGCGAGTGAAACCACTTCGGGTCCGAGCCCTCAGTATGACCATTCACAACAATTTAAACGTTCAAATTCTCACTGCTCAACTCGAAGCCTTGAAACCCGAAAATGTCAAGGATGAAGCCTTGCGGGGCATGGATAAACAATTCGAAATTAAACCTAACGGAATTAGGTATTTCTCAAACCGAATCTGGTTGCCTAAATTTGAGAACCTACGAGACTTGGTGATGGATGAAGCTCACAAGTCCAAATATTCTATCCATCCGGGATCCGATAAAATGTACCACGGCATCAAGGACTTCTATTGGTGGCCGAACATGAAAGCTGAAATCGCCACCTATGTCAGCAAGTGCCTTACTTGCTCCAAGGTCAAAATCGAATATCAAAAACCCTCTGGTTTACTTCAATAACCCAGTCTTCCTGAATGGAAATGGGAACAAATTGCCATGGACTTCATAACCAAACTACCCAAGTCCTCGAGCGGTTGCGATACCATTTGGGTGATCGTGGATCGTCTCACAAAGTCTGCTAAGTTTCTGGCAATTAAAGAATCCGACAAAATGGAACGCCTCACCGGTATTTATCTGAAGGAAATCGTGACCAAACACGGTGTTCCAATCTCAATTATCTCCGATAGAGATAGTCGTTTCACTTCACAATTTTGGCAATCACTTCAAAAATCCCTGGGTACTCGACTTGATATGAGTACTGCATACCATCCTCAAACCGACGGCCAAAGTGAACGAACAATTCAAACACTAGAAGACATGCTACGGGCCTGCGTAGTTGACTTCGGTGTAAACTGGGAAAAACACCTACCATTGTGCGAGTTCTCGTACAACAACAGTTATCATACCAGCATTAAGGCTGTACCTTTCGAGGCACTGTACGGTCGTAAGTGCCGGTCACCTATCTGTTGGACCGAAGTTAGGGATAGCCAACTCACAGGTCCAGAAATCATTCACGAGATGACCGAGAGAATCGTCGAAATTCAAAACAAGCTCAAGGCCGTGCGAGATCGTCAGAAAAGTTATGCTGACGTGAGACGCAAACCACTCGAGTTCCAAGTTGGGGATCGAGTACTACTCAAAGTATCACCTTGGAAAGGCGTAATCCTATTTGGCAAACGAGGGAAGTTTAATCCCAGATACATTGGACCATTCGAGATCCTCGAAAGGATTGGTCCAGTGGCATATCGATTGCAGCTGCCATCCGAACTCAGCAGCGTGCATCCCACTTTTCATGTTTCAAATCTGAAGAAGTGTTTGTCTGATGAGACACTTATCATTCCACTCGATGAAATTCGAGTTGACGAGAAACTTCACTTTGTTGAGGAACCCTCTGAAATCATGGACCGTGAGGTCAAACAACTTAAACAAAGTCATATTCCCATCGTCAAAGTTAGGTGGAATTCGCGGCGCGGTCCGGAATTTACCTGGGAACGGGAAGACCAAATGAGACTCAAGTATCCTCAACTCTTCACTGACTCAACATCAAACACGAATTCAACATAAATTTCGGGACGAAATTCTTCTAACAGGGGAAGAATGTGACACCCGTCAATTTAGGACTAGAATTTAGTGCCTAATCAAGTTTTAATACATGTAATTAGTTCTGTGTTAGGCTAATTAATGTATCAATTATTATATATATATTGTTGAATGTATATATCTACACAATTATGCGGTTTGTTTAAATCGTACGAGTTTCAATTTGAATGAATTTCGGTTCCATAAATACGGATGTTGGTGAACAATCTTATTAAATAATACAATATTATTTAGTAACACAATTATATTCAAAAATATTATTTCTATAATATTTCACATTTAATTCGTATCATACAAATAAGGTATACGCGATTAAAAGGTTAAACTCACAAATAAACAAAAAGAGATAACGTTATATTTTGTAATGCTACTAGTAAGTATTTAATGAAATACTTCAACAAAAATATTGAATAAATATTCGTGTTTTAAAATGTAAATATAAACGTATAAAATAATTATTTAACGTTTAAACGATCGGGGAAATGAACACAGCACGGAGCACATAGACGAGGACTGAAAGGTGGAGGCTTCCACCAAAACCCCCACCCTTCCCTTTTTCCTCCTCATTTCACCCTCTCTCCTTCTCTCTCTTCACTCTCTTTTCTCTCTACAATCACCATACCACACCACCACCTAAATCCTTTATAAACTACCACAAAACGCAACTAAATCGGCAAAATAATTACGGAAAAGGAACCACCTCGACGCGATCTACATTCTCATCTTTTCGGAATTTCATTTCGGCACTTTGTAAGTTTCCGACAAAATCCCGAAAACTCTCGATTCTTTGTATTTTCACTTGTTAGTTGTTTATATAACTTATATATGTCCATTACAAAGTGTAGAACACGATTTTATAGCTTAAAAACGGGTTTGAATTGGGTTTTTGGCCGGAAAAATCTCGACAGCCGGACTTTCTGGGCTGGTGTTCTTCAATGCGACACAAGCCTTGTGTCGCATGTAGTGTCGTATTTTGCCTGATATGTCGCATAAAACCGTTATGTCGCATCTTGTGTCGTACCAATCCTTTAGTATCGTAACTCATGCGACATAATATTGTATCATACTCTATGTCGCATACTATGTCGTATTTCTATACGACACAATCACTATGTCGCTGTTGAATCGGCATCTCGAATCTATGCGACACAACCCTTGTGTCGTATAGATATTGTGTCGCACTTTTATGCGACACAACCCTTGTGTCGCATGACATGTTCTTGTGTCGCATATAGTGTCGCAAAACACAGCAGATTTACAATTTAATTCCATACTAAGTGTTAGACATTTGGGACTTCAAACGATTAAACAATATGACTTCTAAGGGACATTGAAACATGTTTTTCAAGCATAACACTTCAAACAAATATAGATATGTCGGGATTATTACTTCAACTAAACCACCAACGGGCCGTACGTGTTTTCAAAACATACTTCAAAATCAAACAAGTCGTTGTAACTTGTATCAATTCAATCAAACAAGTCGTAGTAACTTGTAACAATACAATCAACCAGATCGTAGTAATTTGGACATATATAGTTGTATAACAACTACAAGGGTAGTCTTTCGAGATACCGGTACAATTAATAACAATCAAGTGTCGTGAAAACATTCAGGTTTCAAGTCCTTGGACATCAATTCACAGCTAATTACTTCAAGTTTATTAAATTAAACACTTCAAGACTCAGGTGAGTTTCATGGCCCCATTTTCACTATTTTACAACTAGGGGTGTGATATTACTGCTCTATTTTGTTTTTCAAGTAGAACGCAAGTACCAACCTTCAAATACTACATGAGTTTCAAGCTAATCAATTTAAAGTCCTCTATAGCATAGTCTCTAATATTTTAGCATGAATGTTAGTATATGATATCATATGGGATTGACAATCCTCATCCGGGTTAGCACGCACTAACCGGTCAAACGGATGTATTAGCATTTGGGAAGACGAGTGTGGATTAGACACTCGTAGGAGGCAAATCAGTTAGGTTTCCTTAATTGGACCTAGCGCTCAAGTTAAGCTCAGACTATGTGCTCATGGATTGTATAACTTTTATTTTGCTTAATTGCATTGTAAATTCAATTTAAATCTTGCGGTTCTTACAACTATACATTGACATACAAACCTGTGAGCTCACCAGCGTTTTCGCTGACCCATTTTAGTATGTATCACAGGTACCCAGCAGTAGGTTGGCTGCACAGGCAGGGACTATTAGCTCGAGTCAGCATACATACAACTAGAGATTTGATTGCATTATTATATTTTGTAAAAGTAATTATGCTATGTAATCTCTCAATTTCAGGAACCGAGCTAATTTAACATTATTTTGATGTAAACGTTTACTTTATTAATACAAGTTTAAAACGACGCATATAGTGGTCGTTCATTATATCTTATGTGCTTTGTATATTGATTAGTGACACCCAAATCGAGCTTCCGCAAATCATTAAATTTGGGGGTGTCACAACACGTCTCGAAAGACCATCTAGGCCCATTGATACGCATACCTTTCAGCAGCAAAATGCTTTCTGGAAGTTGAGTTATGCATGAACCTTCTATGTTCAACTCTTCTAAACATTTTATGCGTCCAAGATCATCAGGTAACTTCTTGACTTGTATACAATAAAGCATATGCAAATATTTCAGACGTTTCATTTCACATATGCTGTTTGGAATCTCTCTTATAAACATGCACTCGATTAGGATTAGCTTCTCTAAACTTTCTAGTCTTCCAAGATCCTCAGGTAACTTCTCAATAAGCCAAAATGATCTAAGTTCGAGCGATCTCAAATGTTTCATCATACAAATGCTATTTGGAAGATGTTTAATCCTTTTAGATATCAAGATTAACTCTTCTAAACATTCTAATTGTCCAATATCATCGATTAACTTTGCAAGATGCCCACAAGCTTTAAATTTGAGATATCTCAGATATTTGAACTTACAAATGCTATCCGGGAAATTTATAATCATGGAAGATGACAAAGTTAGCTTCTCTAATGATTCTAGATGGCCAAAATCATCTGGTAACTTTTCAAGACGCCAACAGGATTTGAGTTTGAGATATTTCAATTTCTTCAACATATAAATGCTATCGGGAAGACTTTTAATCTCTGGAGTTGATAAATACAGCTCCTCTAAACATTCTAACCGGCCCAAACTCTTCGGGATTTCTGGAATGCCACCTTCAAGTGTAAACTTTCTTAAAAATTCAAAACGACAAATGCTTAATTACATAGAAACTGTCAAGGTTGCAAGCACAAAGGCGTCCAGAAAAAAGTTTCTCTAGATTTTTATGTAATGAAGTTGGATGTTCTTTGTAGAAACATGTAAACTCAAACTTTGGCAACTTATCGTCTGAGTGCAGTGGGCATATATCTACGGGCTCTGCAATCCGATGTAACTCTGATAAGGAACAAACCTCTGCTGATTGAGAGTATTTATCAAATAAAAATAATTTAAACCTCCCACAACCACTCAAGTCCAAGTAGATAATCTTTTCTAGACATCCAACAGGAGCACGAATATCTACCAAATCATAGCAGTCACGAAGATATAACCCCTCAAGTTTTGGAGTTAGCCCAAGGACAAGGGTCCTTAATTTTGAACAATGGAGGTCCAGGGATTTAAGATTTTGACATCCAGAGGGAATGTGAAGCTCTTCCAAATCAGAACATCCTGTAAGACTCAATGTCTCAAGACCCTGAGTCGGCCCAAGATCAAGGGTCCTCAACTTTGGACTATAGAGGTAGAGGGATTTGAGCTTCGGACATCCTAATGGCATGTGAAGTTCTACCAAATCATGGCATCCGTCAAGATTTAATGTCTCGAGTTTTGGAGTTGGCCCAAGGTTAAGGTTCCTCAACCTAGAATAACTGAGGTTGAGATATATGAGCTTTAGACATTCAGCAGGCATGTGAAGCTCTACGAAATCATCACATTGTGTAATAATTAATCTCCCAAGATTCAGACTCTGCCTAAGGTCAAGGTTCCTCAACTTTAAATGACTGAGGTTAATGGATACGAGCTTTTGACATCCACTGGGAATGTTAAGGTCTACAAGATTATCACATTGGTAAAGACCTAAAGTTTCGAGGTTTGGAGTCATCCCAAGATCAAAGGTCCTCAACTGTGAAAATTTGAGGTCAATGAATCGCAACTTATATAGGACCTATTCCAAGAGGGAAGAAATGAAAAGTGTTGTAATAACAAACCAATAACTATATAACACTATGAAGAAAGATTAAGTACTTCAAAATGTAAGCAACTATGCGTTGACTTATATTGTGTGTAATTAACAAATTAAATTGACTTCCATTGTGTGTATCCAACTTTCAATTATTGATTTTATATGAAATGTGGAAATTTGTATGGATGCCACGACTTTACATAGATGACACACTAGTCAAATTACATTAAACGGTAAAATAAAAAAACTTAGCCCACATAATGTATGTCAATTTTGTTATTTATTACACATAATACAAGTCACCTCATGGTTACTTACTTTTTAAAGCACTTAAACCCTATAAAAAATCATAAAATGAAAAAATCAACCATATATTATTTACCTTTGTTTCTCCCCCTTTCCAAAGTTGTACAATATTGCTAGAATCCATGTCAAGTCCAACCAGAAAGTCTTCTTCAAATGCTTCAGATAAAGACTCAAAAGGGTAGTTGTACCAACTAAGATAGCATAAAGAATTTGGAAACTGTAGGCTATCGCCGTCTCCATCAACATTCCAGTAGAATCTAGTAAACATGAACAGAAATCTTAATTTCCTCATGTTTTCAAGACCTCTCATAACAGTTCCTATATCGTGTTCCATTGACGACATGTTTATACATCTTGTTGCTTCGCTACCCTATAACCAAAAGCGACCGAGAAATTGTGTCATAAGGTAAATGTGTTAGCTTTATCTGCCTTAATAATTAGATCCTTACCAAGTCATTAGCCAATATATCTATAATTTCATCGCCATTCCATAAGTGGTTGTGTTTGTTCGGCTCATCAGGGTGCAAACGTCGAACTATATTCCTTCCCATTTCTTCAATATGGTCATGCATGCCCAATGTGACACCCGTTAAATTAGGACAATTATTTGTACCTAATTATTATGTGACTATGTGTATTTAGTTTATATTAGGCTAAATAGATTCGGTTAATAGTATGTTAATATTCATGTTCGAGTATACGATCTATTTAAATCGTATAAAATTCGGGTCGGATCAATATTCGACTAATCAAAATACGGACGTTTGTGAATCAATTATTAAATAATATGAAATTATTTAATAACATTATGTATTAATTTATATTATATTGATAATATAAAACAAAAGTATACGTTTATTTAAAACGTTTACTGAATCAAACAAATGTAAAATTTGCAACTGATAAACGCCAAAATGTATTATATTGTAGTACTAAGTTACCCCGTGTTTGATAGATTTCTAATGCATTTTGTGTGAATAAGATACTTATTTCGTTCATATTTGCATTTAGGAGTTTAATTGGAGCTTGGATCGAAAAGAAGCAGAAAACGAGTTTATTGCGAAGAAAAGTTGCTAATAGAATAAAACAATGGACAAGAGAAGATTGGATTGGAGTAAAAGATTATCAATTTTTCGAAGCCGGAAGATTAAATGAAGAAAAAGGAAAAAAGTCTTGAAATTCAATCCATACGGCGTATGGAAAATCCATACGGCGTATGGATTGAGTGAGCCGGGCTGTCAGAAGAGGGCCGAGTGTAACACCCGCCAATTTAGGACTTTAACTAGTGCCTAAACTACTTGTAATTACATGTATTTAGTTTTGTAATATTCTAAGTATATGTAACGTTTTGGTGTAATTACATACACGCTTACGCGATTTGATTTAAATCGTGCACTTATGAACCGGACGGGGTCCGACATTATATAATACGGACGTTGGTGACAAAACTTTTAAATAATGTGGAATTATACAAACAAACACTAATTGCATTCATATATCATGAAAATATATTACACATATTTCGTATCGTTTAAAACACTCCGGACGTGGCGAAAACACGCGTGACGCGCCAAACAAAGGAAAATAATGCAAATTATATTTTTATAACTTATTATGAAGTATTTTGGTAAAATACCTCGGTCAAAAATATTACAGATACACTTTAACATATAACACTAAATAACATTTAAACGATCGCGAGACATAACGCAAATTCGAGGAACAAGTTCACGAGACCGAGACCCAAGTCGGGTCGGACCGGACACATGGACCCAACCCGTGATCCACCCTTTTTAAACCCCCACCTCTTTCATTTACTCTCATTTTTACCTCACAATTTCACACACTCACACCACAAACTCTCTCAAATCTCTCCCTCTCTTCCTCTTGGTCTCGGCAGCAGCAACACCAAAACATCATCATCATAATCGTTCACCATCATCATCAAGACACAAACACAAGGATCATCATCACCATTACCATCTTCATCTTCTTCGATTTTCGGTTTTTGAGGTAATAGAACGTTAAAACTCTTTTAAATTACTTGTAAAGCTTGGATTTACATGCTAGAACGTTTCCCCAACGATTTTATGTCCAAAAACCGACTTAAAAATCCGATTTTTAGAGTTTTTATGCGAACAGCCCGTTTCGCGAGCCGAGATATGTTCATCCAACGAGGCGAGTCGAGATTCGACTCGCGAAGCCATCCTGCGAATCGGAGTCTCTTACGAACCGAACTGACCCGTGAGTTGACCTGCGAGTCGAGTTGACTTGCGAGTCGAGTTAATCTGTGAACCAAACTGACCCGCGAGTCGAGTTGACCTGCGAGTCGAGTTGGCCTGCGAGTCGAGTTCTCCCAGCTCGGTTCGCAGCCCACTTTGTCTTTCGAACCCAAATTCTGTAATAAAAGCACTAATATGAACTAAGATTTATCACTTGATTTTACCCCGAAATTAGATTTCAAATGCGTTTTCGATAAAGCAATATAGTAGAAATAAAAATTTTCCAAGCTGACTTGGCAGCTCGACCCCAACCAGGGGCTCTGCCCCTTGGACCCCGCCAGGGGCTGCCACCCCTTGGACCCCGCTACCAGGGGCACTGCCCCCGGACCCCCGTCATTAGATGTTGTAAATACTTTTCGCACTAAGTGTCAAACACTTACAAATAACGAAACCTGATTCAACGATACATACAATAATAACACTTTTGGATTATTATTACAAACCGTCACCAACAGGCCATACTTGTTTTCAAACTACAAACGGATTACTAAACAAACACTTGGACATTACCTAGTTGAGTGGACAGCTAGCATGGGTGATCTTTAAGACCCCAACTTATTTACTTGTTTACTTACAACCTTGCGCATTTCGGACGCCAGAAGGTTGCAGGGTTCGAAGAACCATCCGCGTTACTTGTTTGATTTCCCATACGTACTTACTGGACTCAGGTGAGTCTTACAGCCCCACTTTTACTGTTTTTATACTTTGGGGTGAGATACTTAGCAACTGTTTTACATATGAACACAATGTACTGAACTGATTACATTACATTTTGTACACACCGCATGAGTTACTTTTATCCACTGAAAGCCTCCTATTCGTAAGTTGTTAGTTATGGACTTAAGCACGATTACTAGTAGATGGATCCATTTGGGACTGACAATCCCTGCCTGGGGTGGTAGCGCCACCACGTACTGATTTACACGTAGAAACAGGCATATTAGTATTTGTTTCGTATGAGTGTACGGATAGCACTCACGGGGGTACGTGATATATTCACATTACACGGTTAAGCTTCAACTTATGAGCTCATGGCACTGTACTGATTTACAGATTTACTAATTTACTTACTCACTTTGCTTGATAGCAATACTGGTACATACTTGTGGTTCGTAACAATTATTTACTGTTAAACCTGTAAGATTCACCAACCTTTTTGGTTGACACTTTTTAGCTTTGTATCTCAGGTACACAGACGGAGTAGGATCACCCCTGGACACTAGCTAGAGTCGCATGATTTCTACTTTGCATTTAACGGAGATTCTTAGCATTAACTTTTGTATATTATGATTATGTAATAGAATCTCCCGCTATACGCGCGGGCTCTAGGGAACTACATTTTTGTAACTGAAAACACTATGTTTTCAAACATTTATTATATGAAAATGTAACTATTTTACAAACGTTGCATACAGATGTCGTTTGCTTTACTTTTGTGCTGTGATATTTGATTAGTAGCACCCCAAAACTTGCTTCCGCCAAACAGTGAATTTGGGGGTGTTACACCGAGCCTGCTGGGCTTTTTACATCCATACGGTGTATGGAATATCCATACGGCGTATGGATCAATTCGGCAGAAACCCTTAAAACCTCATTTAGCCTCATTTTAACCCTAACTTTCTCATAACCCTAAACCACGAACAGAAGTCGACCAGAGGGGGTTTTTCCCCCATTTTGGGAGCAAATCGATGGCGGTTTGGAGGCGGAAAAGGCTAGGATCATTCTATTGATTCTACTTCACGTGGTTCACGATTCGGTTTGCGTATCATCTTCCGATTTCAATTTAAACATGTCTATGTGTTTTGTTGAGATTATGAATCTGATTTTGTATGATTGAGTCATGGATTAGACTTATTGTTAATTGTTTATCTTAATAACCTTGGATTATGATTGTTTGAAGGTTATAATTGTGTTTTGAATAAATTGTTTAATTGAAGATTGTTATGTTATCCGTGAATCCTTGTTTATTGGTGATTGTTAGTTATTACTTAACGTGGTCAATGGGATTATTGAGATTGAGTTCCTTTGATGCTATTGACTATCGATGATTATGAATTTAGGTTTATAGTTATTGCTAAATATATTGAGTTTGATAGGTTAAGAGAATGGTAACTAATCAATCTAAAAATGAGCAAGCTAATAAGAGATTATTAGTAGGTATTGTTGAGTCATACTGCGAGGATCAATCATAACAAGTTGTGAACCCTTAATGCACAATCTAGGGAAAAGCACGCAATAGAGCAACATTCTTGCGACGTCGGATCGATGTTTAATGTGGGACTCTAGATTATAGAAATTAGTTAACCAGAACCGGAGACTAATTTACATTTAACTTGGATTCTTTGATTAGTAACTAAGTTAATATAAAAGAAATCACAATCAGACAATCAAAACACATGAACCGGATAATATGAATCTGAGTGGAAGAACCTAAGCAATTACATGTCTATCTTCGATTGTTTATTTGTTCCTCTTATCTTGTTTTATGTTGTTGGTTTGGGTATTTAGTTCATCTTGAACGTTCGTACGAAACTAAAATGTACCCCTATTTTACTGCTTTCTGAATAATTCCAATTTAATTGAATAACATCGTTCATGTGTTCCTGTGTTCGACCTGGACTTACCATAGCTATACTATTCCGATCGGGTATTCTTGCCTAGTTGTGTGATAGTAGTGATTGGTATATCTTGTAATTTATAAATAATAAAACTAGACGCTTTCACACGCATCAAGTTTTTGGCGCCGCTGCCGGGGAACGATTAACCGGTTGGACTATTGTTCTGCCGGAGCACGGTTGCTTATTCGATTAAGTTGGAAACTATATATGAAGAAAAAAAAAATTATTTAAAAAAAAAATTAAAAATTAAAAATATTAATTATTTGCTGTATATAATTGTTTATTTGTTAAATTATATGTATATGCATGTTATCTAGTTTAATATTTAATGGAGCGAAGTTTTTGAATTTGGTTTGCACAGACTTTCAACCGGTGGTTGTGCGCACCAGCCGGCGGGTGGAAGGGCTGTTTTTGCGACAAAATTATGTTATCTGCTCTGTTTGCTATGTATATTTTGTAATAATTATTATTGCTTATTTCATGTACCTTATTTTATGTAGGTTATTGTGTGTTAATATGTTAGTTTTAATTTTTAGTTATTTTATATTTTGTTTTCTTGTTCTACTTTTTTGTTTTCTTGTTAGTTTTTTTTTGCAGTTTTGAACTTTGTGGGTGTGTTCCCTGGAAACCCTCACAAGACTATAACTCGTCCACTCGGGATACCGAGGGGTTTAAAGGCTTATTGCATACGCTAAATGAAATCATGATGCCTACGGAAGTGAGCTGTTGTATATTTTAAGAATCAGATCAAGAAAGCATTTTCCTTCAAGATCAGGGGAGTTTTCTGTTCACTTCTTTTCTATTCCCTATTTTACGATTCCTTGTTTTGCAATGAGGACATTGCTTTATTTTAAGTGGGGGATGGGGGATAAGAAGTGTGTTTGTCCTGAGTTATAAATCGATAAATATTGGTAGACTTTAGAACTTTGTTTTAAAGGCATTAGGCATTCTATGTTAGTCATTTTTCAACTCAAATTTTTCTTTTAAAAAGGTATTCTCTTTAAGTTTAGAAAATCTTGTAACAAATCTGAGAAATTTAAAGGATAATTTGAACTTAAATTTTAAAATATTAGATAGTTCATCATGTGATGTATCGATAGGCAATCTATGTGTAAGTTGTTGAGCTATTAAATAAAATTAATGTAAGAAGTAGGCGATATTCCGAGAGGAACTTTAGCAATGTATGACTTTAGTCTTAATTCTTATATATGATAGCATGCGATATGCCATAATTTTGGAATTTAATTAATATCATTTGGGGATATACTGGGTGTTGTTTCCTCTGTTGTACGTAAGTACAGATCTGGTCTCCGTCAGTATATCTAATGAAAAAGAGCAAAAAGAGTTTAAATGAACTCATGATTTATAAATGTAGTCAAATTATGTCGCTTTGTTGTACTGAGGTACAGACCTGCCACCAATGATTTGACTAAAAAGTTATTATGCTAAACCAAAGTCAAGTTATGTCGCTCTGTTGTGTTGAGGCATAGACCTGTCACCAATGTCTTGACTTGAAAAATGATTATTTGAATTGGATATCAATAATATGTGTAATATTAGCACGTTATATGTATGAGGGTATTTTGCTATTGGGAATCAAGGGTAAAGCTGCTAGAATAATGATAAGTAAAGCTCAATTACCTAAGTATAGATTGTTTAGGTGGACAACAATATCGGTAATCATTGTGAACCATCTTGTATGCATAATAATAATGAATGAGAAAATTGGGTTTCCTAGAAGAGTTTCTTGATAGCTAAATCTTAATGTTGAATTATTTTTTTTAAGCTAAAAATTTGGTTTGCGAAATGCTAGCTTGTATATAAGTCTCAATGCGCCATTGTCTACCTACTAAATTTTTTCGTTTATAAGTTTTAAAAAATAGTCTACTTGAGGACAAGTAGAATTCAAGTGGGGGATATTTGATAAACGCCAAAATGTACTATATTGTAGTACTAAGGTACCCCGTGTTTGATAGATTTCTAATGCATTTTGTGTGAATAAGATACTTATTTCGTTCATATTTGCATTTAGGAGTTTAATTGGAGCTTGGATCGAAAAGAAGCAAAAAACGAGTTTATTGCGAAGAAAAGTTGCTAATAGAATAAAACAATGGACAAGAAAAGATTGGATTGGAGTAAAAGATGATCAATTTGTCGAAGCCGGAAGATTAAATGAAGAAAAAGGAAAAAAATCTGGAAATTCAATTCATACGGCATATGGAAAATCCATAAAGCGTATGGATTGAGTGAGCCGGGCTGTCAGAAGTGGGCCGAGCCTGCTGGGCTTTTTACATCCATACGGCGTATGGATCAATTCGGCAGAAACCCTTAAAACCTCATTTACCCTCATTTTAACCCTAACTTCCTCATAACCCTAAACCACGAACAGAATTCGACCAGAGGGGTTTTTTTTCCCCATTTTGGGAGTAAATCGATGGCGGTTTGGAGGTGAAAAAGGCTAGGATCATTCTATTGATTCTACTTCACGTGGTTCACGATTCAGTTTGCGTATCATCTTCCGATTTCAATTTAAACATGTCTATGTATTTTGTTGAGATTATGAATCTGATTTTGTATGATTAAGTCATGGATTAGACTTATTGTTAATTGTTTATCTTAATAACCTTGGATTATGATTGTTTGAAGGTTATAATTGTATTTTGAATAAATTGTGTGATTGAAGATTGTTATGTTATCTGTGAATCCTTGTTTATTGGTGATTGTTGGTTATTACTTAACGTGGTCAATGGGATTATTGAGATTGAGTTCTTTTGATGCTATTGACTATTGATGATTATGAATTTAGGTTTATAGTCATTGCTAAATATATTGAGTTTGATAGGTTAAGAAAATGGTAACTAATCAATCTAAAAATGAGCAAGCTAATAAGAGATTATTAGTAGGTATTGTTGAGTCATACTGGGAGGATCAATCATAACAAATTGTGAACACTTAATGCACAATCTAGGGAAAAGCACGCAATAGAGCAACATTCTTGCGACGTCGGATCGATGTTTAATGTGGGACTCTAGATTGTAGAAATTAGTTAACCAGAACCGGAGACTAATTTACATTTAACTTGGATTCTTTGATTAGTAACTTAGTTAATATAAAAGAAATCACAATCAGACAATCAAAACACATGAACCGGATAATATGAATCTGAGTGGAAGAACCTAAGCAAATACATGTCTATCTCCGATTGTTTATTTGTTCCTCTTATCTTGTTTTATGTTGTTGGTTTGGGTATTTAGTTCATCTTGAACGTTCGTACGGAACTAAAACGTACCCCTATTTTACTGCTTTCTGAATAATTCCAATTTAATTGAATAACATCGTTCATGTGTTCCTGTGTTCGACCTGGACTTACCATAGCTATACTATTCCGATCGGGTATTCTTGTCTAGTTGTGTGATAGTAGTGATTGGTATATCTTGTACTTTATAGATAATAAAACTAGACGCTTTCACACGCATCAGCTACCGACAACCAAATGGACTCAACCATCACTTTAACAACTCAATTATATTATTTTGGACAAAGATTTTTAGTCAAAAATATAGAGTTTTAAATCGATAACGGAACGTAATATATAAAACGTTTAACGATTAATCGGATGACGAAACGACCGGGGAACCGAGCACCGCACGGAGCGCAAATTTGGGGAAACAAATTTGAGACAAACTCACACCCATGAGGGCCCCACCCCAACCGAAATTCAGCCCCCATATTTCCTCCGTAATTTTAGGATCTTGTTGTTTTACCTCTTGACTTAAATACATACATACATGTGCAATATATCATTTTCACCATCACTTTCTAACTCTACTCCATCTCTCTCTTGGTTTTCTCTCTATATTCATCAACCATCATCATTTTTCCTCATAAACTACCATCAATCTAGATTTTCTACTTGAAGAAATTGAAGGAGAAGCAAAGGAAACAAAGAGAAAGCAAAAACCGAGCACGATTCCATCATCCTCTCTAGATCGCGATTTTCTTTGGTATAATCCTAAACTCTTTTGCTAGATTTACTAAAATCATACTTATTATCATGTTTTGTAGCTCACTCAACTTAAAAATATCCAAAATAATGATCAAAACTCGTTTTTATACACTTGTATAATTTCTGTTTTCGGTTACTGAAAAACAGTCCACGGAAAAATTCATATAAAATCGTATACGCAAAAGAAATGCATGAAACCTATGCCAAAATCTTCGTATGATCGTTGTCTAGAACTTTCATGTTAAACTCGTGACCTATAAATACACGGATTTGCACAGAAAATTGGATTTGTGAGTGAAAGTTTATGTTAGCCGAATCTGGAACTTTAGAACTTTGTGACTTTTATTAGCTACCAAAGAGGACTCTAAAAATCTTGGGAAATTGTAGAAAAGTAGATAAGGTATTAGAGTATAAGTGTAATTTTTGTTGGAACTTAATTTGGATTAAAAGTAATAGAAAGAGAGGCGAAACAAGTCGACAAAACCGAAAATACACTACGGGGACTGATTTTGCAACATTTGTGAAACTGACACTTCGGGCTAAACACGAAACATAACGGTAATTTTATCAAGTCATAAAAACATATTTAAGTCTACCCTAAAAGTTTCGGGTCAAACCGAGTCCGTTTGACCAAGTCAACAATAACGAGCCCAAAACGATAAACGCGAGCCGACTTGAGGAACGATAAGATTTTGGACCAAAAATGAACTTTTATAATTTTATTTATGAAACTTGGATAAAAACGACACCCGAAAACACTTAGAATAAAAAAAAAGGGTAAAAGATTGAACCTTTTTGTCGCCAAAAATAGGAAACTTGTAAGCATCTTTCACACTAAGTAATCAAGATTTCTTACACGACAACATATATATATACGGTACAATGTACGGATAAGAAAGTTATACTCATATATCTATAATTCGATAAGTATACATTTTAAACACACACGGAATATACGGATAACGATTTCATCACATAATACGGATAATGAATATACGGAATATACTTTACAAATATACTTTACAAATATACAATTAAACATATAATAATACTTGAATTATTATCATGAACCGTCACCAACGGGCCGTACATTTTTATAAAATACAAATTCAATCGGTTTCAAAAACATATAATCGGATAATATCAGACATTTAAACGGTTGAGTGTACACATATCGGGAATGATCTAAACAGACATTCACTTATATGTATAACCTTATATGCTTAGGGCATTTGAAGGTTCGGGGTTGTCCATTCCATATCGAATATACAATTGCTCGATGAGTCTCACAGCCCCATTGTTATTGTTTTACTTGTTTTAAACTCGGGGTGAGATGCAACACTTAATTGTTTTCGTGATCACAAGTATTCGGTTAATTAATTCGGTATTTAATTCGGTTATTTAAATTCGGATATTGCATGAGTTGTTTTATAATCCGGTAAAAGAACTCATCACGACACGGTTCGTTAACTTCAATGGCGCGATTACTAAAGGATAGATCTATTATGGGAGTGACGTCCCCGTCCGGGTTGCTAGCTACAACCATGTCAAACGGGCACTTTGGTAGTTGTTTAAAGGTGTTTCGGATTAGGCACCTTTGGGAGGCAAAATGCGGGTTAGGTTTCGAACCGTGGGCTCATGTCGGTATATGCTACTAATATCGGAGACCTTAATTGGTTTATTCATTTACTTGGTTATAAATCATCAGATAATCTTGTGTATCACATCATGTTTTGTTTAAACCTGTGAGATTCACCAGCTTTTTAGCTGACCCTTTTAGTGTTGTATTCTCAGGTGCTCAGCAACAGTAGGATTGCTGCAGGATATGCTATCTAGATCGAGTCGCATGCATGTTACACATTAGGAGATTTTTTCTACATTATCTTTTATAATTTTGGTTATGTATTAGAATCTTCAGGATATTCGGAATGCGAACTCTTTAATGTTGTAATACTTATGACTTAAACGGTGTAACTACTTTTGTAATATATGAACGTTTCATGTAGAGTCGTTTGCTTGTACCTTTGTGCTTGATTAGTTGATTAGTCGCGCCCAATGATTGCTTCTGCTAAATAGTGATTTTGGGGGTGCGACACCCAAGTACCCACCATCAGATATTGTTATGATAGATTTTTGCTCAAGAACTCTTAAACCATTTCTAGCATGAAATCCACAACTTTCAAGAACTCTAATTGCGCCTTCTTTTGACCAGCCTTTTAGAACGCATGCAACATCTAGGAATATTTCCTTGTAGTCATTCTCTAAACCATTATTAACTTAACTCCAGAATTTTCATAGTTTCTTGTAATGGAATTTTTTTAAGTCTTTCTAGTGCATTTGTCCAATCAAGTTCATTTTTACCACAGAGAAATGAACCCAAAACTCGGATAGTTAAGGGAAGACCGTTAGCATAATGTATAACTTTTCTAGATAACTCTTCATACCCTTCTATTGGATTCTCTCTTCCAAATGTGTACCTACTGAAGAGGCAGATTTCTTCCTCGTGCGATAGTAATTTGACATCACGAATCAAGTTCACGCCATGTACAACCATCACTTGCTCATCTCTTGTTTTAATGATTATTCTACTTCCCAACTTAAACCAATTAGGCTCACCGGCTAATGCCTCAAGCTTTTCTATATGATCCACATCATCTAGAACAATAAGAACTTTTCTATCACACATAATCTTTTTTATCATGCTTTTCCCATCATATACACTTCTTACATTGATACCTTCATCATTTAACACATCCGAAAGGAGTTGTTTCTGCAACAACCTCATATTGGACGAAGAGGCATTTGAAACTTCCCTAAGATTTTCTACAAAGCTTTTACCTTCAAATTCAATAGATAATTGATCGAAAACAGCTCTGGCCAAAGTTGTCTTGCCACCTCCTCCTATCCACTTGATCGCTATCATTCGAACATCACCAAAATTAGTTTCTAATGATGAAACAACATCTTTTACTCGAGTCGCCATGCCTATTAGTTTTCCATCAACACTTGTATCAAAGGACCGTAACCGTAGTGAAATCTCTTTAACAATTTTTTTTTTTTTATGAATTTAGCTTCATGCCTACATGTTAACAAAACTCAATTAGCTAGCTCAAATACCCACAATAATAATTGGTTTCAAATCAAAAACATACAAACATATATAACCTAATCATCAAATAACTATATATATAGATTACCTTTTGACTAGCTAGATTCAATTTTAAGTAAGACTCTAACAATATAACATAAGATGCCATGGATGGCCTTTTTACATCCCTGTAGAGATTGGAAAGTAAATTCGAGCAGGATGGGTGATGGGTTGAAATGAGTAAGTTTTTGTACAAATTGAAATTAGGTGTTGGCTTACAAATGCATTTGTCCATTTTTTATATTTTTATCTATACAAGAACAATGTGTTGAATAATATATATTCTATTATTGTTGGAAGAATATGATTCGTGTGATCAAAATGACTTAGGAGATTGTATGCATTAAAAGAAGGATTTTGTGCAACAAAATATCAAACTAAGCTCTAACATTCATAGTATGTATCGAACTTTTAAAACTCTTATTCTATGTATCAAACTTTGATTGGTGTTGTTTGTTTGTAATTTGACTGGCGTGCCATCCATATAAGCTTGTGCTTGACGTCCAGATATATAGTCACTTCAGAATATTAGATACATTGGTCTAAAATAACACGGCTATTACAAACAATGAATGTCTGATTGGTAGAATGAAAATGGCTAGAAATTGACTCTTAACATACGAGGATAAATGAATGTGGATCAGAATTAATATGAAATAATGTTGCAAATATATGACAATGAATTACCCATGAGCAATGTTCTTCAACTCCCATCCACCAATATCAGCTACTTCATTCAAAGCATCTCTCCATTTTCCAACAACCTCTTTTGTTTTATGTTTGGCAAAGGCGTCTTTAACTTGCCCACTTTGTTTGCGGACTTCAGAGGGTTCCACATCATAGAAGACGGGGTAAGCAGTATGCCCAGTCATTTTATGGCACTCGATAATCTTCACTAGCTCATCTAAGCACCAAGATGAAGATGCATAGTTCTTTGAGAAAACAATGATGTAGAATCTAGAGTCTTCAATGGATTCAATGAGTTCATCATTGATCCTTCTTCCTTTCTCTATTCTCTCGTCATCCTTGTACGTATGGATGCCTTTCTGCTGAAGAGCGTAATAAAGATGATCAACAAAGTTCTTACGAGTGTCTTCACCCCTGAAACTTAAAAACACATCATACTTGTAGCCTTTTCGAATAGATGAATTTGGATAATACGCCATTCAAGGTATGGTTGAAGGATCTTAGTTAGTAGATTATATCTTCAGGTTGGGGAATCTGTACGAAATGATCGATTACAAAGAAAGTTGGATGAGATGAATGTAACCTTCAAGGTGATTTATTTATTACGGAGTAGTACCTAAAATGTCAACGTGATGCATTTTTTGGGAAAAACTTTGGAACGAGTCGGGACACTAAAGACTTTTATTCATTTACTAACAAAATTAAAATAAAGATACCTTAAACATGTCACACCCCGTCTAAAGCGGAAACAACGGAATGCAACCACGATAGGATCACAACACATTATTATAAAGATGTCTATATGAAAATAAAAATCCAATGTGTTATGATACTTGTAACATGAATAGGATTCCATGCCACATGTACATACCAACAATGAAACTGACAATAAGCAAATGTTAAGGCAAAACACGCCTTTTCCAGATTATTAAGAAGTCACCATCTTGACAAGCAATCTCAAAGTTTTAGCTTAAATGCAACCTAATGGTCCACTAAGCTTTCTTGTCCTCTATCTTCAAACCGCTAGTATTATCTGAAAAGTTATGCTCAAAAATGTCAATAATAATGTTGGTGAGTTTCGTAGGTTTGAAACCAAACACCACAAGATAAAACATTTTTTGCTGTGATAATAATAATTTAGGATAATGCATATAGAAAAGGTGCACATAGTGTAATAACATAATCCCAACTGAACCGCAACAACTGTCATCACCCCACGAAGGAGTATGACCCAAATCCGCATCGCAAACACAAAATGGCAGTGTCTACTCCAACAAAGAAATGTAATGCAGACACCAAAAGTAAGCATTAACCAATAAACCTTAATGCAAACACCAAAAGTAAGCATTAACCAATAAACCTTAATGCAAACACCAAAAGTAAGCATTAGCCAATAAAAGCTCAATCACATAGTGTCACACAATTCCGCATATATCCAAAAATAAAATACACAAGTTCACAGCATGAAAAACCATTTATAAAACACGATCATACTTTTCCCCCAATTTGAAAATATATAATTGAAAAAAAAGGGGCCACGAAAACTCACCTCAAGAAATGATGTAAGTATCGCCCTTAAGTGTAATCCACTAAACAACTTGCAAATCTACAATATCATAATGCGTATAGGTTAAAACCTAGACATAACTAGGTCATTCCATTGTATTCCACACCCAAAACACTTCTATTACGTTTCCTCACAGTTCTACTGGTGTATTATTACAAGAACTAACCTAAATGAAAAAATTCAGATTCTGACCGGAAGTTTGGTTCCACTTTACGAATTTTTAGATATTACTTATTGGAATCATTTGACTCTAAAATTTTAACCAGTGATATTCCAATGTGTTTAGAAGATCCAGTAATTTTTATAGATTCAATTACGTTGATTTACTATTTTTAAAAATTCACCAAAGTGAACTGCTCTAAACCGATGATACTTTCTGACTTTACAAAAGTTATAATTTATTTAAAATACTTAGATACCTCCAAAGATTATCATGTTTTTACAGAAAATATTTAACACCTTGAAAACACTTCAGTAAAAATTTCAAAGTCTAATTATTAGTTTAACCTACATTTCAAAAATCAACAAGTTAACCAAAATCAGGAACTGAAAACTCAAATTTAATCCCTTTACATAACACACGCTATTAAATAAAATAAATAAATTAATTCTTAAAACCACAACAATATATTTTGTTTACAGAAACCTAACCCTAAACATATTTTAATAATTTCTAAAATAACTAGAAATACTTTGATGAAACCGATTTAAGTTTACCAACGTTTTTCTGAAAATTCATCATTCACGACAGCAGTTTAGAAAATAATTTTTATAAAATATTCTATTGCGTTTCAGTGGCCGAAACCTCTTACATTAATGTTAAACATCGAAATCTACAACTTTTTAGTTTTGACCGAATCCTGAAAATGTACACAAGTGGGTCAAATCGACCGTCGATCTTGACTGAAAAATCCAGACAGATTCTGAGATTTCGATATATAACTTTCGGTTTGCAAAACATATTATATTCAACATATCCATACCCCAAACATATGAATCAACCCAAATACATGTATATCTCAGAAAATTATAAAGAAAAAGTATTGATTAAGGTTTATGATTATACCAGTACGAACACGTGAACGAGAAACACACTAAATCAAGCCTTGAATTCGATTCGGTAGGGTTTTCTTTTGAATTCCCCCCTTTCGGTTCTCCCTTCCCTTGATCGTGGCTGCTCCAGCAGATTTGTGAGGATGTAATAGGGTTTAATCCCTTTTAATTAGCCTAAGTTTGCCCATTGTGTCTCCTTTGACCCCCTTAACTTTCGTTATTTACATTTTAATTCTTAAATGAGCCATTCAATTCCAATACATATATAACCAAAGTTTAATATAGTTGAACACCAATACTTAAGGAATACTTTTATTTCTCACTACGAATATATAATTATGATTATTGACAAAATTATATCAAAATCTTGATAATCACAACACTTTAGTGTCTACGTTTCTTTATCGGTTCTTTACTAGAATATTCACACAACTTTGTGTAGGTCTTAATGAAACAAAAATCATCACTTGATTATTTATAAGTCTCCTAGAAAAAAATAGAAGGTTTCTATTAGGGATAAGTTTTGCAGAAATAGGTTAAACGCGTAAGTTTTTCTAAGCCTCGCATAGAGACTATGACTAGAATCAAGTAAGTCACGTAATGGCTAAGTCAACTAACCTATCTTGGGTGATGGTTGTCACAGTATCCCCCCGTTTATGGAATTTCGTCCCGGAATTCTATCGAAATTATTACTGAAAACGTTATTATGGGATAGACATGGGTTCTGAGTTTCTTATGATTCCTTCGTTCCTAAGTCATTTCGAATTATCGCCTAACCTTATATCGTATCCTAACTATAGTGATCGCGTTACATTTCCGCTACTTGACTTCTCGTCCCGTAGCCTTTACCGGCCTTATGACCAAAATGTTGTTTTAAACTCCATCTCAATTTTATTCAACTACACATTAGTACGTTTCATTTGTGTGACACCATAAGAGACTCATCATTTGATTATGTTTCGCGAACTCCGTTTGCTCCATCCGTTCCTTCGATTGACAGGTTATCAAGCCTATTTGTTAAACGTACAATACAAATTTGTTCGGTCCATTAGGAAAATATAAGAAATGGGTGTTTGTAAACGGTGTGTCCTCAACATCTAAAAGACTTTTTGTTAATTCCAAATCCCATGGATACCACAGAGGCAATTGTTGGATCGAGAGGCATAACCACATCGAGTCCTAAACGTCGTCTTTGGTATAGCTTGCTCGTGATACCTCAATTGAATTTATAGTTTGCCCGAGTGTCAATTGTCTGTACATCTATCTGAACCTTAAAGTTGATTTGTTCAATCGTTGTTTTCTAGAAATATAACATCAGTTCTACGTTCCGCACGTTATGAAAATTTAAGCAACTAATGGTTCTCACCGGAAAATAATTTCATATATGTCGAGGGGTAGATAATTCAACTAGATTTTTCAAAAATTCTCAAGAAAATTTCGTTGACGATCCGAACCTTCGGGTTCAAGTCCATCGGCTCTTCTTTCAATTTGAGAATTTGTATTTGTTTCACATAGAAGTTTAAGGGTGTAAAGTTCTTTTGTTACCCAGGAATAGTAAAGGGGTTCTTACTAAAATGTAATATGATGTAACAAGTGATGATTGTAATACGTAAGATGTACACTCCGTACCCGTCGTGTGATTTGTAACACATGTAATTAGTGCTATGTCTTAGGCTAATTATATGTATCAATATGTATATTGTTATATATATATATATATATATATATATATATATATATATATCAGTACGCGATTTGTTTAAATCATGCATTTTCAAATCGGTCGAATTCCGATTCATCTATACGGCGTTGGTGAAAACAAGTATTAAGTAATATAGAATTATTATTTAATACAACTCATTATTTATTACATATTATTTCGATAATATTTCAAAAGTATTTCGTATCGTATAAAACAATCATACGCAACCAAAAATGAGTGAAACGCGTTCGATAATCAAAACCAACCAAAGTTATAGTTTTATAACTCATTAACAAGTATTTTGATAAAATACTTCAACTCAAAAATATCGAAAGTTTATTCGTTATTTAAAAACGTATATATAATACATAACGTCTAAATATACATTTAAACGATCGGGTAAACGAACACGGATATAATACCAATTATTTGAGACAAAATATAACAAAAATCCACCTCCTTTTTGACTTGGAAAAATCAGCCAAACAAGATCCATGAAACACAGATCTTGTTCTTGACTTTAAACCACAAACAACTCCCACCAAATTTCTCATTCAATCATACACCTCCATCTCTCTACTTCCTCTCACTAAAACTCTCTCCCTCTTTCTCCTCCCCAAACTCACGGCACCATCATCATCACCATAATCTCTTCTCAAATCACCTTGGATCATCAAGACGATTGAAGCAAAAACGATCACGAGAACGAGAGCTACGTTTCCATCTTTTCGGATTCTCCATACGAGCATTGTAAGAAATCCCGACACCTTCGAAAAATACTTTTATTATATTTATATAGATGTTATATAGTTCATACAACTTGTTGATGTCCAAAAAAATCATAACGAAAAATGTTTTTCGAACATATATGAATGAAGACAGATTCTGTCCAGAAATTTTCGTCACACCAAAACGGGTATATCTCGAGTTCTAGGAGGAACTAACTCTCGACATCTAAACGGAAAATGTTCATTAAGATACCAGCTACAACTTTCATTTTTGACTCTCGGACCAGATCCTCACGGATCATGGTGAAAAACGTGAATCTTTGGACTGAACTCATTATCGAACCCGATCCGACCACTCCTCATGTTTATTTTTGTTAAAAATAGTAAACGAACATATAAAAATACCATAAAGTGCAGAAATGGACTATATTCATAGTTGAACAAGTGTGATTTTTAGTAGAGTTTGATTTGGCTTAAAAAGTGGTGAAATCGGGGGATTGAATCGGGATTAAAATCTGAAAAACGTAACTACAGGGACTGTTTTGGTCAAATTACAAAACCGACACTTCGGGTCAACCATAAAACGTAACGATAATTTTATAAAGCTTATTTAACATATTTAAGACTTCCCTAAAAGTTTCGGGTCAAACCGAACACGTTTGCCCTAGTCAACAAAAGCTAGCACTTAAACGAAATTATAACTAACAGTGGGAAGGAAATTATAACTAACAGTGGGAAGGAAATTATAACTAACAGAGGGAAGGAAATTATAACTAACAGTGGGAAGGAAATTTTAACTAACAATGAGAACGAAATGATAAATCAATAAGGTAGGGCTTTACTCTCCTTATACCTTTGTTTTTGTCAGTATTCTCAATGGGTGAGCCGATATTTCTTATTGATTTTACAAAGTATCAGAAATAAAAATTATACAAGTTAAATAATTAGTTTAATTAAAATACACCGCTCCCCCGGTAAAACAAAAGTTCAACTTGTTAAGTGTTCCCCGGCAGCGGCGCCAAAAACTTGATGTGTGCTAAGTATAGGCAATTATAATCACAAGTTTAAATTAAGGAAATACTAAATAATACTATCACACAATTCAGGCAATATTGACCCGTTTATGTAATATAGCTTAATAAGTAAGTCCAAATTCGAACACAAGGAACACAAGAAACGTGATTCTTATTTATAACTAATTATCTATTTATTTCTAATTACAAATATTTACAATTCTAATACAAATAAATAAATAAAGGATCCAATTTACAATAATCTACAAGATAAGGGGGACGTTTTAGTTCCGAACGAACATATTTATATTTATATTTTGATACGGATTCTAATAGATAAGTTTTAGGAACAACTTAATAATACTCAGATGGATAAAAGATTATAATTATTCAAACTATTATTTATTAAACTTATTATATGCACTTATGTCTATTTGCTTTGTTGGCTATTATTACTGGTGAATTACTAATGTAGAAGATCACTTAGGGTTAAGTCAAATCATCATCATAGCAACACAATCATAAGGTTACGCAAAGTGTTACTAATTAATAAGATCTATCATCAGTTTATTAATACAATTTTTAAGGTTAGGCTTGAATCACAGTATTACTTTATATTGATGGATTATTCTTCGTCTATCGCATAAGGTTAAGATCAAGACATAAACATAATCACTTAATTTATATAAAATTAATATGGTCATCCTCGTTTAATATAAATCAGTCTAACTATGTCAAGAATAATCACTAATACATCATAATAAAGACAATTCTTGTATAATAAACATTCAATAATATAGTTCCAACATAAACATATAATTCAAATAATAAACTCAATAAACATTCATTCAAACAATTATAATGAAAACCTAATTCTCAATTAAATCAAATAAACAATGTCATAAATAGCTCAATAAGGTTATTAAAGTTACAAGGATAAAGAAATCAAACCAATTGACGAACTAGCTTTTCCTAGGGTTAAAAACCTTCAAACCATAGCTCCTTAGCCTCCAAAATCGCACCTAAAGTCGACCTAAAACCCTAACTTTCGGTTTTAGTATTCTTGAATCGTATATGAAAAACCTAAACCTAAGCCTCTATTTATACTTTTTCTGGCCGACCTTCCAACCGCCGCTTGGAACCTCCAACCGCCGGTTGGGCTCTTTGAATCCTGGTCCAACTCTACGTGTCTCCACCGCCTTAGAAACCTAATACTCCAACCGCCGGTTGGGCTTTCCAACCGCCGGTTGGACCTTAATTCCAGAATATTCTAAAAATGGGTTTGGGCTTCAATTTTGGACTCTCTCTTTTCTTTAACTGGTTTAACTCTCTTTCTTAGCCCAATTCTTCATTCTAACACTTTTGGTCTTCATTTCTTCAAGTTTTAAGCTCCTTTTTCTTCATCTCTTTATTTTCTTCAGTTTCTTTCAGTTTCGGATTCGTTCTTGTTCCTTTTTTTTCAATCTTCAATTAAAATACATTTCTGCAAATATTAACAAAATAAGTATCTAAAATCATATAAATGCACTAAAATGTATATAAATATAGGGATAAATTACTATAAAATATACTATCTATTTGATGCTTATCAAATATCCCCACACTTAAGTTCTGTTTGTCCTCAAGTAGAATACTGAATAAAATTTAAAAATAAGCATCAAACTAATATTTAAGAATCACAATACCAATACTAAAAATCTGTTTCATAAATTAAAATTTTAAACAATTTAATTAACATGGATAACTATAATGTATAAATAAAAATTATTATTATTTGTGTAATATATAACTCATGAATGATTACTAATATATTTGTCCACTTTAAACAATCTATATTTATATTTCTGAATACACTTTTATTGTTAGTATGTATATTACTTATGATTTTCATATATGATATATAAATTTAATTATACAATTTACTTTTATATTTCAAATAAATATATGAAATACATTTTTAAGAATCAAGACATTGGTGACAGGTCTGCATTTTCATGCAACAGAGCGACATAACTTGATTCAGGTTTAAGCAAAACCAGATTCGGTCAAACCATTTTGGCGACCTCATTAGGTATCTTTTATTTTTAAGACTTTTCAAGTACTTTTGACTTGCGTTTGCTTAATTTTTAAGTATATATTAATAGAGACCAGGTCTATACTTTCGTATAACAGAGGAAACCATCAATATATACCCCCAAATGTATTCACATAAATAAAAAGATATATAAAAGTATCGTATAACAAATTTAAAATTTAAGACTTTTTATGTCATACATCATATTATGTATCATAAAATAATATACAAGTTATTTTATTAATTTTTTAAAATTCAGAAATCTTTATATAGATTACCTATTAGTACATCATATCATATAACTATATATTACTTCCTTTATTAAGTAGCTTATGTTATTTATACAAAACAGTTAATCCATCTTAAAGTCTAAACTTTTAAATACAAAACAAAACTTTTAACAAAAATATTCTAACTAATAAATACTTAGTTATTAACTTAAAATTTTAAAATTTTAAATAAAATTTAAGAACAATAGAAACTTAAATGATTAATTAAAGAAATTCTTTTTCTTACGAACCCTATCCCCACACTTAAATTATACAATGCCCTCATTGTATAAAAATTGATAAACAAAAGTGAGTAAGGGAAAGAAAAATAGAACAGAAAACTCCCCTGACTGAAATTACAAATTTCATCATCGGCTAAGAAAAATCTGCTTGGTTGATTCCTTCATCTCTTGAAAAATAATATACAACATCCACACTTTCGTAGGTAATCACGATTGCATTTAGCATATGCAATAAGCCTTTAAACCCCTCGATATCCCGAGTGGACGAGTTATAGTCTCGTGAGGGTTTCCAGTGAACATACCCACAAAGTTCATAATTAATAAATAGTAAGAACTTTATAAATAAAGTGCTGAACTTACTGCCAGTCTAATGCTATCAAAAATAAACAACCATATTAGCATAATAATAAGTGTGAAAAGTAAAAATAATAATAAGTACAGTCATCCCAAATATAAATGTATCAAATGTATCAAACATAATCTAATCATCATCTGAATCCTCCTGCCCTGGCTGTCTCGAAGGTCCAGCTCCATCATCAACTATCGGAACATACTGCTGGAACTCGATAGACCTATCTCTCAACAGCTGCTGTAACAATCCAAGCTGATAATCAGATCTACGAAAACTCTCTCTCTCAAACCTATCAAACCTCTGCTCCATCCTGGCAAATCTCCGATCAATCGTATCAAATCTCCTACCATGTCCTATCTCAATCCTCTCAAGTCTCTGCTGAATATCATCAAACGTATCACCCCGGCCACGATCTCTACCAAGTCCTCTACCTCTACCTGCTGGCAGATCAACCTCTGGTGCTGGTATCTCCGGTACTAGTGGTGGTGGAACAGGTGGTCCTCTCAATCTGGCTCTCTGTACAGGCTGCTGTCCAGGGGCAACCTCAGGCGTCCACAACAAAATCCCCTCCTGTACACCCTCCTGAATAATCCCTAACTCAATCAACTTGTCCTCGCCTAGCAAGGACATCCCAGGTGTAACCGGTGTACAAGTCATAAAATCCACAGCTCCCATCTGATAATAATGAGCTATCCTAGTAACATACTGCCCTCCACATAAACTACTGGTAAGCCTATGCCCTGTCGCTCCGGTGGTCATCCAATGAACTAATCTCCAGGGAACATTGATCAGCGTCCCCTGAATCATAGTATGCAAATAAAAGAAATCGGGCTGATAGACCTTTTCAGGTCCAGTATGCCTACCACAGATAGAAAATGATAACAACCTATGTACAAGCCTATGAACCGAGCTCCTCATATGTATATCTGAAGGTGCTCTATCCTCATAATCAACAATGGCCAATTGTCTCCAATACTCAGCTATCTCAACAGATGAATACTGCTCTACCATACCGGCAGTCAAATGATCTCCAAAAGAATGGTTGTGGAGCTCATCTAGTGTATAGAGCCCCACAGCTACTCCAAACTCAATCAAACTCATGATCCTAGGCTGACCTCCTAAATAAAAAGAAATTGAAGGCTGGTCAAACTGTCTAGAGGCAGTATCAAACCTAAGGGTCGTATAAAACTCAATAACAAGCTCCCTATAAATAATCTCCCGAATCTGAAATAATCTAACCCAAGCCAGAGAAACAAAACCAATATCACCTGATGGTAAAAGATAACTCTGAGTCATCAGCCTCCTCAGAGTAGTATCCCCAGTCTCACCCTCTCTGCGAGGATCTATAACTCTCTCCATGACTGACCAATCTAAAACATCCGGTGTCTCTACCGGCTGAGCAATATGCTCCAGTAATCCATCAGCAAACTCTGCTCTCCTCTCTGGTGTAATCGTCTCATGCTCAAATCGTAAATACGGATGTAGCTGGAAATCCTCTCTATCTAATAATGCACGTCCCCTCTGTCTCCTGGTAGCCATAACTGTAAAATAAACTTTAAACAATCGTGTTAGATTTATCATAAACATTTCTAAAGAAATTTGGGCAGCATTTCTGCTTAATTTTTGATAGCCACCTGTTTAAATTTCTAAATATAGAACATTCTAAATTACTATAGTTAACTTAATCTAAATTAATCTTATAAAATTCTCATTATTTCGAAAGAAATATCGAATCAAAATGTAAAATGTTTAAAAGTCACCTTATTTTATTTAGTTCATATAAAATCTCGAGTTTATCTTTTTATATGTCCTTTGTCTCGAAATTAATATCGAATCAAAATATATTTTAATTTGGATAATATGTTTTTATCATTTTGTAATGTTATCGAACTTTAAAGTCATATATATAATCGAACTATTGTTTTATAATTTTGTTCTATAATCTTTTAAATGCAACAACATTTTATTATTCGATCAAAAATCTAAATGTCGTTTAATAAGAATTTTTCTAACTAAAAGTAAATATAATCTATCCTAATATCGAACCATTAACCGAAATTACACAATCCGCAATGAAATTTATCCGCAATCAATCCTCGAATAATAAAATTAATACTTAACTATCCTAAACTAGTTTCTAAACATTCCTAATCATTTAAACTAACAATATAACTAGTAATCAATCACAAACCGCAAATAATCAATTATAATTCGGATTAAAATTCGGAAAAACATAAAAACGAGTTTAGATGATACCTTTGATGAAGCAAATCACAAAAACGCAATGTAATGATGATGAAAATACGATTTCCGGTCGAAATGCGTATGGTCCGAGTGTATATGTGTGTGTGTTGTGTGTGTAAATGGCAGAAACCGGAGGGTTTCTGGTTTTGATCGCAAAAGTATCCAACCGCCGGTTGGGCTTCCCAATCGCCGGTTGGTTTGAATTTGGGCCCAGGCCTTTTTCGGCCCTGTTTAATTCGTTGGGCTTAAGCCCGTTATAATTTGCTTATATAATTTTAATAATTTATTTTTTTTACGAATAAAATTAACTTTACGTAATACATAATACAATTTTCAGTACATATACAAAAGATCTACAAATCATAATCTATGTGTATTTTAGAGTTTGTTTCTTTTTTTTTTTTTAGATAATAATAATTTAAAATTTTAAATAATAAATGGATAAAAAGAAGTATCGTTTTAGTAGTTTGTACTTTTAATATAAATTCCTGTAATGCTGTTAGTTGTGACAAATAACGGATATAATAAATCTTACCTTGGTATACATAGATTTTTCAATCGGTGATTGCGTCGACTCATCCACCGTTTGGAAATTCAATTGTCGACTTTATCGAATTCCAACTATTGTTTCAATATTTTTGTCATAAAAAATATTATATTTAATATATCTGCAATCTTGTGAACAATGTTAAGCATAATTTCAAAACTTATTATTATAATCTCTTCTAAGTATTTTATGAAATTAATCTTTATCACTATTGCAACTCGTGCAAAAATCAATTCTAAATACTTAAAATTTCTAACATTTGTGTAGCTAATACAAATAAAATGAGATAATCATATAATTCTGAAAACATTAAACTCTATATTAATCAAATATGAAACTGAAAACAGTAACTTTAATATCCAAATAACATTCAAATCCTAAACAATTATAAAACTAAAACAAGAAAAATAGAAAGAATTTAACTAGTTATTAAAAATGGGGAGGTTGCAAATGATCTTCAGAAATGATATTAGATGTTCAAGCCTAATTCCCACTAACAGGTCTTCCAAAGTTCTCAGGATAAATTCTTCGAAAGTGCAAATAGATCTTATTAGTTATCTCGGGTATTGGCTAGGCATATTCAGAGAAACTCTCATGATGAATCCTTTCAGCATCTTCTACTTCTATGAGTGTGTCAGCTACTCTTTTAACCTTCTTAGCTATTCTTCCATCTTCATCAGTAACCATGTAATCATCTTCAACCTTTGTTTCTCGTTCCACATGATTATGTCTTAATGAATCCATTAACCCATAGAAACCTAAATGTATATCATGATAATCATATGTGTTGTGGGTTCTCACTGCCTTTCCTATATCCTTTAGGATTCTCCTATAGTATCCTTCTTGATGCTCCGTTGTTATCCCAGAATACCTAAAAGTATCTACTAACTGATAGTAAACTTCAGATAACCCTAAGTGAAAAAGGTTATTTCTCTGATTATAATGAACTCCATTGTAAGCCAACTGCAACTCCATTTTAGCATAAGTGACCAAGTTTGCCATTGGTTCATCAGAAAAGTACTCAGGAATTATACGCGTTCTTTCGTCCCATTCTCCATAGTAAAATTCGTCAACAATTTCTTGAACATAAAAGTCAACCGTACAATCAATGAAGAATCTTCCAAAACCAATATGCTCTCTAGCCTTTATCGAATTGAAGAAGTCTTGAAAGTTTTCAAGTAAACATATGTCAGCCATATTACTCAAGTTCCCAGTGGCATGCTCTATTATCTCCTTAAGCTCTCTTAACATTTCTCTTTGTTTATCAGAATAAGGAAACAAAGACTTCTCAAATGTTTCATGCACATATGTATACTTCAACAATTGCTCTTCACAAAACGTTGGATCTACCATCTCATGCTCGCTCACAATATCATACTTTAGCTCATTTACATAGTTTATGAAATCATTTGTATCTCTAGTCTCATTAGATGTAACCCAAGCAGTGAATTGTTCTTCCATTTTCTTAATCAACTCTTTCTGATAATCAGTATACTCTAAAGTGGATTTGTGTATGAGTTCCATAATAAACCTGAGCTCATCTTCATGATATTCTAAGTAGTGAAACATATCTTTCTTATTTGAATCTACAGGGGGTTGTTCATAGTCTCCTTCTTCATTAGTTAGCTTGATTTTCTTGTTTGGTTCAAAAGAATGGTAATCTACTTCTATATCTTTGAAATCCATATTTTCACTTCCAAAGTCCATTTGCATCGACTCCATTCTAATAACAGCTAAATTTTTCTGTGCACAAAGAATAGCACATAGTTCAGATTACTTATCTAATCCTATTTTATCTAAAGTAACTTATTATACAAATTCTAATTTAATTTCCTTTACATTGCTAGTCAAAAAGATCTCGGTAGCTCCATTGATAGTACACAAAAGCGGAGGAATAGGTCAGTGCGAAGCTTATTAAAAACCTATTTCTTTCGAGAAGCACCTTACCTCTTATATGATAAATCAATAAGGTAGGGCTTTACTCTCCTTATACCTTTGTTTTTGTCAATATTCTCAATGGGTGAGCCGATATTTCTTATTGATTTTACAAAGTATCAGAAATAAAAATTATACAAGTTAAATAATTAGTTTAATTAAAATACACTGCTCCCCCGGTAAAACAAAAGTTCAACCTGTTAAGTGTTCCCCGGCAGCGGCGCCAAAAACTTAATGTGTGCTAAGTATATGCAATTATAATCACAAGTTTAAATTAAGGAAATACTAAATAATACTATCACACAATTCAGGCAAGATTGACCCGTTTATGTAATATAGCTTAATAAGTAAGTCCAAATTCGAACACAAGGAACACAAGAAACGTGATTCTTATTTATAACTAATTATCTATTTATTTCTAATTACAAATATTTACAATTCTAATACAAATAAATAAATAAAGGATCCAATTTACAATAATCTACAAGATAAGGGGGACATTTTAGTTCCGAACGAACATATTTATATTTATATTTATATTTTGATACGGATTCTAATAGATAAGTTTTAGGAACAACTTAATAATACTCAGATGGATAAAAGATTATAATTATTCAAACTATTATTTATTAAACTTATTATATGCACTTATGTCTATTTGCTTTGTTGGCTATTATTACTGGTGAATTACTAATGTAGAAGATCACTTAGGGTTAAGTCAAATCCTCATCATAGCAACACAATCATAAGGTTACGCAAAGTGTTACTAATTAATAAGATCTATCATCAGTTTATTAATACAATTTCTAAGGTTAGGCTTGAATCACAGTATTACTTTATATTGATGAATTATTTTTCGTCTATCGCATAAGGTTAAGATCAAGACATAAACATAATCACTTAATTTATATAAACTTAATATGGTCATCCTCGTTTAATATAAATCAGTCTAACTATGTCAAGAATAATCACTAATACATCATAATAAAGACAATTCTTGTATAATAAACATTCAATAATATAGTTCCAACATAAACATATAATTCAAATAATAAACTCAATAAACATTCATTCAAACAATTATAATGAAAACCTAATTCTCAATTAAATCAAATAAACAATATCATAAATAACTCAATAAGGTTATTAAAGTTACAAGGATAAAGAAATCAAACCAATTGACGAACTAGCTTTTCCTAGGGTTAAAAACCTTCAAACCCTAGCTCCTTAGCCTCCAAAATCGCACCTAAAGTCGACCTAAAACCCTAACTTTCGGTTTTAGTATTCTTGAATCGTATATGAAAAACCTAAACCTAAGCCTCTATTTATACTTTTTCTGGCCGACCTTCCAACCACTGATTGGAACCTCCAACCGCCGGTTGGGCTCTTTGAATCCTCGTCCAACTCCACGTGTCTCCACCGCCTTAGAAACCTAATACTCTAACCGCCGGTTGGACCTTAATTCCAGAATATTCTAAAAACATGTTTGGGCTTCGATTTTGGACTCTCTCTTTTCTTTAACGGGTTTAACTCTCTTTCTTAGCCCAATTCTTCATTCTAACACTTTTGGTCTTCATTTCTTCAAGTTTTAAGCTCCTTTTTCTTCATCTCTTTATTTTCTTCAGTTTCTTTCAGTTTCGGATTCGTTCTTGTTCCTTTTTCTTCAATCTTCAATTAAAATACATTTCTGCAAATATTAACAAAATAAGTATCTAAAATCATATAAATGCACTAAAATGTATATAAATATAGGGATAAATTACTATAAAATATACTATCTATTTGATGCTTATCAATGACCGTTAGGTAGTATTTTCTGTTAAGTATGATTGGTTCAAGAGTTACATCATACAAGTTTAATTTAACATAGCCTGATCAACTATGTACAATTGAATAAAGATGATGTAAGGCTTGAAATGGTTATGCTGGAATAGGGATACATTAGTTGACTCTGACCACGAGAGAAACCGGGACTCATAATTGTTTATGCTAGACACTCATAAGACTATTATGTGATATATGTATATATACATACATAGTCATCGCTCAAGCACTGTACGCTAGTCTATTATATATTATATATATATAGGCACTCACATTTCCAAACATTTTGTCATAGAGATGGCAAACACACCCACCGAAACATTTTCTACTTCATCCCACTCTCGACAACATCTCTTGGGATCACGAAACTCATAGGTAGCTAGGAGGAACACCGAGTCACCTCGAGCTAGACCTTATCCAACTCACAATAATTCAAATAACCAGGCTAGTCAGCACGCAGTTGCAAGTCAGTAGAGATGGTTATTCAACACCTCTTGATTGTTCTATAATGTTGATTGTCATATTGTGATGTTGTATATTACCGCATTTATATATGTACATCTCTGATAATCATCATCTATGGACAATGTAACACCTTCATAATTAGGATAATTAATTATGCCTAATTATTTGTAACTAGTTGTAATTAGTATGTAATAGGACTAATTACAGACTCTATTTGTATATATATAAGGTGATTTATATATATATGTGTGTACTTACGCGATTTGGATGAATCGTATGAATTAACCGGACGGAGTCCGACAAAGTTTACTTGGACGTTGGTGACAGAAATTTACTTAAATAATGAGAACATATTTTTGTTATATAAAATACACAATTGAACGAACAGTATTTATATTACCGCGACGACATTTTAAATAATTCAACAAAAATGTATCAAACGCGAATCAAATAATTTAAATATCTCGACAAATGTTTTTATTATTAATTTCAAGGTATTTTTATTTAAATACTCCAGTTACATTTTAAAAATATAACGGTTTGCGTAGGCTTGTGAATTCTGCAAAGATTCTTTTTGATCCCTGCCTGAAAATTCTATTCCAACCGGAAATCAATTCAAAATCACTGCATAAAATGAAGTCGATGCAATGGGAATAAATAATTCCATCTTGGTTGTTGATTCAATGACAAAAGCAATCACCTTTGCATTGAAAAGAGAAAAAGTGGAGCAGAACTGGCATTCACAGCTCTTGTAAGCGGAGACTTGGAGAACTGACTATAGATAACAGGGTAGGTGAAGCAAATAGACATATGTTATTACTGCATTTACATTTTGGTTTATATACACCTGTTGTATTTGGAGCTCGGGCAAATGCTGTTGTTGAGGACAACTAGAGGGATGTTGCAAATGCAAAATACTCGAATTGGATTAGGTAATTATATGATATAGAGGTGGCAAGATGATGAAATGGGTAAGGCGTAGAAACAGGTTCAGGTTGAAGCGGTCGTCTTTTTATTGGACTTGAAATAGGTTGGGACTTCGGTCTTGTTGACCTTTTTTGACTAACTGGTTAACATGTTCAGGTCAAAATGAGTCATATTTTAGTACGGGTGAAAACGGGCTAGGGTTCTACAAACTTTTTTGTGTCCATTATTAAAAGAAATAAAGTCATTAATTTGTTAAGTACGAATATAGAACTATATTATTACAATCATAGTCTAAATCTTTGAATGAAATTGGTTTAGAAGAATAGAAGATTGTTGCAAAAAGTATAGACTTTAGGTGACTTTCAACCCGTCCAACCCAATTTGCTGCCACACATTTATTTCTGATTATATGCAATTTACTGATGTGATCAGACAATCTATAAAACGCAATCGTGAACACCTTATAATTGTTAATTTCTAGCTGCAATATCAACTATTCACATATCAATTACATAATCCAAAAAAAAAAAGTAAGATGTTGCCTATAAGAAAACTGGGAATTGAAGTACCTGTTTCAATAGGTGTTTTTTTTTTTTTTTTGTGTGTGAGCTAGAGTATGCCAGAGGAGACTCGTATGTGATGCAGGTGCCTTGTAACGACTATATGTCGCAGAACATTTCATATCCTGAGGTGTGTATCTCGGATGTAAAAGCACACGTGTGACACCCGTCAATTTAGGACTAGAATTTAGTGCCTAATCAAGTTTTAATACATGTAATTAGTTCTGTGTTAGGCTAATTAATGTATCAATTATTATATATATATTGTTGAATGTATATATCTACACAATTATGCGGTTTGTTTAAATCGTACGAGTTTCAACTTGAATGAATTTCGGTTCCATAAATACGGACGTTGGTGAACAATCTTATTAAATAATACAATATTATTTAGTAACACAATTATATTCAAAAATATTATTTCTATAATATTTCACATTTAATTCGTATCATACAAATAAGGTATACGCGATTAAAAGGTTAAACTCACAAATAAACAAAAAGAGATAACGTTATATTTTGCAACGCTACTAGTAAGTATTTAATGAAATACTTCAACAAAAATATTGAATAAATATTCGTGTTTTAAAATGTAAATATAAACGTATAAAATAATTATTTAACGTTTAAACGATCGGGGAAACGAACACAGCACGGAGCACATAGACGAGGACTGAAAGGTGGAGGCTTCCACCAAAACCCCCACCCTTCCCTTTTTCCTCCTCATATCACCCTCTCTCCTTCTCTCTCTTCACTCTCTTTTCTCTCTACAATCACCATACCACACCACCACCTAAATCCTTTATAAACTACCACAAAACGCAACCAAATCGGCAAAATAATTACGGAAAAGGAACCACCTCGACGCGATCTACATTCTCATCTTTCCGGAATTTCATTTCGGCACTTTGTAAGTTTCCGACAAAATCCCGAAAACTCTCGATTCTTTGTATTTTCACTTGTTAGTTGTTTATATAACTTATATATGTCCATTACAAAGTGTAGAACACGATTTTATAGCTTAAAAACGGGTTTGAATTGGGTTTTTGGCCGGAAAAATCTCGACAGCCGGACTTTCTGGGCTGGTGTTCTTCAATGCGACACAAGCCTTGTGTCGCATGTAGTGTCGTATTTTGCCTGATATGTCGCATAAAACCGTTATGTCGCATCTTGTGTTGTACCAAACCTTTAGTATCGTAACTCATGCGACATAATATTGTATCGTACTCTAAGTTGCATACTATGTCGTATTTCTATACGACACAATCACTATGTCGCTGTTGAATCAGCATCTCGAATATATGCGACACAACCCTTGTGTCGTATAGATATTGTGTCGCACTTTTATGCGACACAACCCTTGTGTGGCATGACATGTTCTTGTGTCGCATATAGTGTCGCAAAACACAGCAGATTTACAATTTAATTCCATACTAAGTGTTAGACATTTGGGACTTCAAACGATTAAACAATATGACTTCTAAGGGACATTGAAACATGTTTTTCAAGCATAACACTTCAAACAAATATAGATATGTCGGGATTATTACTTCAACTAAACCACCAACGGGCCGTACGTGTTTTCAAAACATACTTCAAAATCAAACAAGTCATTGTAACTTGTATCAATTCAATCAAACAAGTCGTAGTAACTTGTAACAATACAATCAACCAGATCGTAGTAATTTGGACATATATAGTTGTATAACAACTACAAGGGTAGTCTTTCGAGATACCGGTACAATTAATAACAATCAAGTGTCGTGAACACATTCAGGTTTCAAGTCCTTGGACATCAATTCACAGCTAATTACTTCAAGTTTATTAAATTAAACACTTCAAGACTCAGGTGAGTTTCATGGCCTCATTTTCACTATTTTACAACTAGGGGTGTGATATTACTGCTCTATTTTGTTTTACAAGTAGAACGCAAGTACCAACCTTCAAATACTACATGAGTTTCAAGCTAATCAATTTAAAGTCCTATATAGCATAGTCTATAATATTTAGCGTGAATGTTAGTATATGATATCATATGGGATTGACAATCCTCATCCGGGTTAGCACGCACTAACCGGTCAAACGGATGTATTAGCATTTGGGAAGACAAGTGTGGATTAGACACTCGTAGGAGGCAAATCAGTTAGGTTTCCTTAATTGGACCTAGCGCTCAAGTTAAGCTCAGACTATGTGCTCATGGATTGTATAACTTTTATTTTGCTTAATTGCATTGTAAATTCAATTTAAATCTTGCGGTTCTTACAGCTATACATTGACATACAAACCTGTGAGCTCACCAGCATTTTTGCTGACCCATTTTAGTATGTATCACAGGTACCCAGCAGTAGGTTGGCTGCACAGGCAGGGACTATTAGCTCGAGTCAGCATACATACAACTAGAGATTTGATTGCATTATTATATTTTGTAAAAGTAATTATGCTATGTAATCTCTCAATTTCAGGAACCGAGCTAATGTAACATTATTTTGATGTAAACGTTTACTTTATTAATACAAGTTTAAAATGACGCATATAGTGGTCGTTCATTATATCTTATGTGCTTTGTATATTGATTAGTGACACCCAAATTGAGCTTCCGCAAATCATTAAATTTGGGGGTGTCACATATTGGTTTCAGAGCCTAAGGTTATAGTGAACTAGGTTGCATTTAGTGGGCCTAGACTATGACCGTTAGGCAGTATTCCCTATTAGGTATAACCAGTTCAGAGATTACAGCATACGAATTTAATTTAACATAGTTTGATCAACTATGTACAATTAAATAAAGATGATGTAAGATCTGAAGGAAGTTATGGTTGAACAGGAATACATTAGTTGACTCTGACCTCGAGAGAACCGGGACTCAAGCAAGTTTGTGCTAGACACCCAATAGGCTATTATGTGATACTAAGTATACATAGATAGGCCTCGTTACAATCTAAGGCTATATTATATAAGTTATTACATGGATATAGGCCTCATTCTTCCTAACGCTTTGTCTCAGAATGGCAAACACACCACCAAGTTCATCACGCTCTTATCCACTTGAATCACGAAACTCAAGGGTAGCCAGGAGGGACACCAGGTTGCCTCGAGCTAGCCCATATCCAACTCACCCCACTCTACCGGGCTTAGCTACTAGAGTACACCATCACGACCAACAAATCCACGAGATGGATATTGAGATGCAAGAGACCCATGAGCTCTGGAGACTTACAGCAATGGAACGAATCGAGCAAGTCTCCGAAGATCACGATCACACTGTTAACAACATGAACACTCTTCAAAATCAGGTGGAAGGAACAGTCGAAACCATGGAGGTTTTCCACAACCAAGTGATTGGCAACCGAAATGAAATCTCTGTATTACAATCGAGGCTGCGCGAGTGCGAGACACGTCTGAGGGAAACCGAGGACGCTCTCCGAACGGCCAACCGGCTTGCAGAGTCTGTGGACCATCTCAATGCACTGCTGCCACAACTCAATCTACGCCGGAATTAGCTTAGACTGAATCTGTACTCTTTTATGCTTCGTAGGGTTTATGTAATTCAACCGGATGTAACAATTTCCGGCATTTTTGTAAAACATCTAAGTCTGTAACTTTTGAAACTTGTGACTCAAAATCGTCTGTAATCATTTGGCTTCGAAATATCAATTGACGATTTCTATTAATTATCTCACGTTATTGATTTTTACCTTGAGATGTTGTATATTACCATTTTATATATGTACATCTGTGGCGATATATCATGAATTTCGGACTAGTATCTCACTTCCTTTCCTTGTTCTTTCTTGCTCAGCATCATGCCTCCTCGCCGACAAATCACCCTTAGTGAAGCTGAGATCGCGGGGCTGATTGCCCGCAGTGTGACCCAAGCCTTGGCTGCCCGAACACCACCACCCAGTAGCGAGGACACAGCCAACAATGCTCCAACACCCAGACCCTGCTCCTATAAGGACTTTCTGAGCTGCAAACCACTATACTTCAAGGGCACGGAAGGTGCTATTGGTTTGAGCCGATGGATAGAACGCATAGAATCTGTTTTCAGCCTATGCAACTGCACCGAGGAAAACAAGGTAAAGTTTGCCGCCTACACTTTTCAGGAAGGAGCCCTCACATGGTGGAACGCCCATGCCAACTCTGTGGGTCTTGAGATAGCTAATCAACTACCTTGGGCCGAGTTGAAGAACAAACTGAGGGAGAAGTATTGCCCCGAGGAAGAGATACACCCATTAGAAGAGGAGTTCTGGCAACTAGCTGTGCAGGGGACCGATATTGAGGGATACACCATCAAGTTCCAGCAATACGCGTCCCTGTGCCCTAGTCTGGTGGAACCGGAGAAAAAGGGGGTTAAGAAATACATCCGCGGCCTTCCCGAGAGCATCCAGGGAAGTGTCGCCTCATCACAACCAACCACCACCGAAAGTGCTATCAGGCTGGCACACGAGCTCATGGCACTGGTGGTCAGCCGCGAGAAATCCAACAACAACAAACGTAAATCCACCGAATCCCACAGCAGCCACCAAAACAAAAAGTCCAACGCCATCCAAGCTTACAACACCAACACCGAACCCAAACGCACCTACACTGGGGACATACCATATTGTTCCAAGTGTAACTACCACCACCATGGCCCCTGCAGATCTCCTTGCAACAACTGCAGGAAGTACGGGCATTCATCCAAAGACTGCCAAGCCCCTAAATCACAAAACAACAACCAACAACCCAAAACCTGTTACGAATGTGGGGAAAGAGGACATTTCAGGGATGCATGTCCCAAACTGAAGAACAAGAGTAACAACAACAACACCCGAAGTAAAGCCTTCGTCATCAAATCCGGGGACGCCCGGCAGGACCCGAATGTGGTCACGGGTATGTTCCTCCTCAACAACTTAACCGCTTCAATTCTGTTTGATACCGGTGTTGATAGGAGTTTTATTTCTGATGAGTTTTGCCCACTACTTGACATCACCCCAGTTGCCTTAGATGTTAAGTATACTGTAGAGCTCGCAAACGGTAAACTTATGGAAACCAAGAGTGTGATCCCTAATTGCACTTTAAATCTAGCCGACGAAATTTTCTCAATAGATCTCATGCCTGTTAAGATAGGAAGTTTCGATGTCATTGTTGGAATGGACTGGTTGTCCAAGCATCGGGCTGAAATTATCTGTGGTGACAAAGTTATTCGTATACCTCTCGCCACCGGTGGAACTTTAATCATACAGGGGGAGACCGGTGGGACGAGACTCAATATCATGTCTTGCTTAAAAACCCGCAAATTTCTGAAAAAGGGCTATCCCGCAATCCTCGCGCACATCATGGAGAGGAAGTCGGAGGAGAAGCGAGTTGATGATGTACCAATTGTCCGAGACTTTCCTGAAGTCTTTCCCGAAGAACTGCTTGGTCTACCACCACCAAGACAGGTTGAGTTCTCAATCGATCTCGTGCCGGGTGCTGCGCCGGTGGCACGAGCATCATATCGTTTAGCTCCATCCGAACTTCAGGAGTTGTCTGCCCAATTACAGGAACTTCTGGAAAGAGGATTCATCAGGCCGAGTTCTTCACCTTGGGGAGCTCCGGTCCTATTTGTCAAAAAGAAAGATGGTTCTTTCCGAATGTGTATCGACTACCGAGAGTTGAACAAGTTGACCGTCAAGAACCGATACCCACTTCCCCGAATCGATGACCTGTTCGACCAACTTCAAGGATCGAGTTGTTATTCAAAGATTGATCTTCGATCAGGTTATCATCAATTGCGTGTTCGCGACGCCGATATTCCGAAAGCCGCCTTCAGAACCCGTTATGGGCATTACGAATTTCAAGTAATGCCATTCGGTCTAACCAATGCACCGGCTGTATTCATGGACCTTATGAATCGGGTGTGTAAACCTTACCTTGACAAGTTTGTCATTGTATTCATCGATGACATCCTCATATATTCACGAAGCGAAGAAGAACACGCGCAACACCTCAAAACCATCCTAGAGCTACTTAGACACGAAGAGCTTTACGCCAAATTCTCTAAGTGTGAGTTCTGGATAAAAACAGTTCAATTCCTTGGTCACGTGATCGACAGTCAGGGAATTCATGTTGATCCGTCAAAAATCGAGGCTATCAAAGACTGGCAATCGCAAACCACTCCGACCGAAGTACGACAGTTTTTGGGACTGGCCGGGTACTACCGACGATTCATTGAAAATTTCTCCAAGATAGCCTTACCACTCACGACACTGAGCCAGAAAGACAAAAAGTTTGACTGGACTGATAAACAAGAGTCGGCATTCCAACTCTTAAAGCAAAAGCTTTGCAGTACTCCTATTCTATCATTACCCGAGGGCACCGATGACTTCGTGGTATATTGCGATGCTTCTCATCAAGGTCTCGGTTGTGTGCTTATGCAACGAGACAAAGTCATAGCTTATGCTTCCCGACAGCTCAAGATTCATGAAAAGAATTACACCACCCACGACCTGGAATTAGGAGCCGTCGTTTTTGCCCTCAAAATTTGGAGACATTACCTCTATGGCACTATGTGCACAATCTTTACAGACCACAAAAGTCTCCAACACATATTCGATCAGAAGGATCTCAACATGAGGCAACGTCGATGGGTCGAGTTGCTTACCGATTACGACTGCGAACTCAAATATCATCCAGGCAAAGCAAATGTTGTTGCTGATGCCCTCAGTCGAAAAGAGCGAGTGAAACCACTTCGGGTCCGAGCCCTCAGTATGACCATTCACAACAATTTAAACGTTCAAATTCTCACTGCTCAACTCGAAGCCTTGAAACCCGAAAATGTCAAGGATGAAGCCTTGCGGGGCATGGATAAACAATTCGAAATTAAACCTAACGGAATTAGGTATTTCTCAAACCGAATCTGGTTGCCTAAATTTGAGAACCTACGAGACTTGGTGATGGATGAAGCTCACAAGTCCAAATATTCTATCCATCCGGGATCCGATAAAATGTACCACGGCATCAAGGACTTCTATTGGTGGCCGAACATGAAAGCTGAAATCGCCACCTATGTCAGCAAGTGCCTTACTTGCTCCAAGGTCAAAATCGAATATCAAAAACCCTCTGGTTTACTTCAATAACCCAGTCTTCCTGAATGGAAATGGGAACAAATTGCCATGGACTTCATAACCAAACTACCCAAGTCCTCGAGCGGTTGCGATACCATTTGGGTGATCGTGGATCGTCTCACAAAGTCTGCTAAGTTTCTGGCAATTAAAGAATCCGACAAAATGGAACGCCTCACCGGTATTTATCTGAAGGAAATCGTGACCAAACACGGTGTTCCAATCTCAATTATCTCCGATAGAGATAGTCGTTTCACTTCACAATTTTGGCAATCACTTCAAAAATCCCTGGGTACTCGACTTGATATGAGTACTGCATACCATCCTCAAACCGACGGCCAAAGTGAACGAACAATTCAAACACTAGAAGACATGCTACGGGCCTGCGTAGTTGACTTCGGTGTAAACTGGGAAAAACACCTACCATTGTGCGAGTTCTCGTACAACAACAGTTATCATACCAGCATTAAGGCTGCACCTTTCGAGGCACTGTACGGTCGTAAGTGCCGGTCACCTATCTGTTGGACCGAAGTTAGGGATAGCCAACTCACAGGTCCAGAAATCATTCACGAGATGACCGAGAGAATCGTCGAAATTCAAAACAAGCTCAAGGCCGCGCGAGATCATCAGAAAAGTTATGCTGACGTGAGACGCAAACCACTCGAGTTCCAAGTTGGGGATCGAGTACTACTCAAAGTATCACCTTGGAAAGGCGTAATCCTATTTGGCAAACGAGGGAAGTTTAATCCCAGATACATTGGACCATTCGAGATCCTCGAAAGGATTGGTCCAGTGGCATATCGATTGCAGCTGCCATCCGAACTCAGCAGCGTGCATCCCACTTTTCATGTTTCAAATCTGAAGAAGTGTTTGTCTGATGAGACACTTATCATTCCACTCGATGAAATTCGAGTTGACGAGAAACTTCACTTTGTTGAGGAACCCTCTGAAATCATGGACCGTGAGGTCAAACAACTTAAACAAAGTCATATTCCCATCGTCAAAGTTAGGTGGAATTCGCGGCGCGGTCCGGAATTTACCTGGGAACGGGAAGACCAAATGAGACTCAAGTATCCTCAACTCTTCACTGACTCAACATCAAACACGAATTCAACATAAATTTCGGGACGGAATTCTTCTAACAGGGGAAGAATGTGACACCCGTCAATTTAGGACTAGAATTTAGTGCCTAATCAAGTTTTAATACATGTAATTAGTTCTGTGTTAGGCTAATTAATGTATCAATTATTATATATATATTGTTGAATGTATATATCTACACAATTATGCGGTTTGTTTAAATCGTACGAGTTTCAATTTGAATGAATTTCGGTTCCATAAATACGGATGTTGGTGAACAATCTTATTAAATAATACAATATTATTTAGTAACACAATTATATTCAAAAATATTATTTCTATAATATTTCACATTTAATTCGTATCATACAAATAAGGTATACGCGATTAAAAGGTTAAACTCACAAATAAACAAAAAGAGATAACGTTATATTTTGTAATGCTACTAGTAAGTATTTAATGAAATACTTCAACAAAAATATTGAATAAATATTCGTGTTTTAAAATGTAAATATAAACGTATAAAATAATTATTTAACGTTTAAACGATCGGGGAAATGAACACAGCACGGAGCACATAGACGAGGACTGAAAGGTGGAGGCTTCCACCAAAACCCCCACCCTTCCCTTTTTCCTCCTCATTTCACCCTCTCTCCTTCTCTCTCTTCACTCTCTTTTCTCTCTACAATCACCATACCACACCACCACCTAAATCCTTTATAAACTACCACAAAACGCAACTAAATCGGCAAAATAATTACGGAAAAGGAACCACCTCGACGCGATCTACATTCTCATCTTTTCGGAATTTCATTTCGGCACTTTGTAAGTTTCCGACAAAATCCCGAAAACTCTCGATTCTTTGTATTTTCACTTGTTAGTTGTTTATATAACTTATATATGTCCATTACAAAGTGTAGAACACGATTTTATAGCTTAAAAACGGGTTTGAATTGGGTTTTTGGCCGGAAAAATCTCGACAGCCGGACTTTCTGGGCTGGTGTTCTTCAATGCGACACAAGCCTTGTGTCGCATGTAGTGTCGTATTTTGCCTGATATGTCGCATAAAACCGTTATGTCGCATCTTGTGTCGTACCAAACCTTTAGTATCGTAACTCATGCGACATAATATTGTATCATACTCTATGTCGCATACTATGTCGTATTTCTATACGACACAATCACTATGTCGCTGTTGAATCAGCATCTCGAATCTATGCGACACAACCCTTGTGTCGTATAGATATTGTGTCGCACTTTTATGCGACACAACCCTTGTGTCGCATGACATGTTCTTGTGTCGCATATAGTGTCGCAAAACACATCAGATTTACAATTTAATTCCATACTAAGTGTTAGACATTTGGGACTTCAAACGATTAAACAATATGACTTCTAAGGGACATTGAAACATGTTTTTCAAGCATAACACTTCAAACAAATATAGATATGTCGGGATTATTACTTCAACTAAACCACCAACGGGCCGTACGTGTTTTCAAAACATACTTCAAAATCAAACAAGTCGTTGTAACTTGTATCAATTCAATCAAACAAGTCGTAGTAACTTGTAACAATACAATCAACCAGATCGTAGTAATTTGGACATATATAGTTGTATAACAACTACAAGGGTAGTCTTTCGAGATACCGGTACAATTAATAACAATCAAGTGTCGTGAACACATTCAGGTTTCAAGTCCTTGGACATCAATTCACAGCTAATTACTTCAAGTTTATTAAATTAAACACTTCAAGACTCAGGTGAGTTTCATGGCCCCATTTTCACTATTTTACAACTAGGGGTGTGATATTACTGCTCTATTTTGTTTTACAAGTAGAACGCAAGTACCAACCTTCAAATACTACATGAGTTTCAAGCTAATCAATTTAAAGTCCTCTATAGCATAGTCTCTAATATTTTAGCATGAATGTTAGTATATGATATCATATGGGATTGACAATCCTCATCCGGGTTAGCACGCACTAACCGGTCAAACGGATGTATTAGCATTTGGGAAGACGAGTGTGGATTAGACACTCGTAGGAGGCAAATCAGTTAGGTTTCCTTAATTGGACCTAGCGCTCAAGTTAAGCTCAGACTATGTGCTCATGGATTGTATAACTTTTATTTTGCTTAATTGCATTGTAAATTCAATTTAAATCTTGCGGTTCTTACAACTATACATTGACATACAAACCTGTGAGCTCACCAGCGTTTTCGCTGACCCATTTTAGTATGTATCACAGGTACCCAGCAGTAGGTTGGCTGCACAGGCAGGGACTATTAGCTCGAGTCAGCATACATACAACTAGAGATTTGATTGCATTATTATATTTTGTAAAAGTAATTATGCTATGTAATCTCTCAATTTCAGGAACCGAGCTAATTTAACATTATTTTGATGTAAACGTTTACTTTATTAATACAAGTTTAAAACGACGCATATAGTGGTCGTTCATTATATCTTATGTGCTTTGTATATTGATTAGTGACACCCAAATCGAGCTTCCGCAAATCATTAAATTTGGGGGTGTCACAACACGTCTCGAAAGACCATCTAGGCCCATTGATACGCATACCTTTCAGCAGCAAAATGCTTTCTGGAAGTTGAGTTATGCATGAACCTTCTATGTTCAACTCTTCTAAACATTTTATGCGTCCAAGATCATCAGGTAACTTCTTGACTTGTATACAATAAAGCATATGCAAATATTTCAGACGTTTCATTTCACATATGCTGTTTGGAATCTCTCTTATAAACATGCACTCGATTAGGATTAGCTTCTCTAAACTTTCTAGTCTTCCAAGATCCTCAGGTAACTTCTCAATAAGCCAAAATGATCTAAGTTCGAGCGATCTCAAATGTTTCATCATACAAATGCTATTTGGAAGATGTTTAATCCTTTTAGATATCAAGATTAACTCTTCTAAACATTCTAATTGTCCAATATCATCGATTAACTTTGCAAGATGCCCACAAGCTTTAAATTTGAGATATCTCAGATATTTGAACTTACAAATGCTATCCGGGAAATTTATAATCATGGAAGATGACAAAGTTAGCTTCTCTAATGATTCTAGATGGCCAAAATCATCTGGTAACTTTTCAAGACGCCAACAGGATTTGAGTTTGAGATATTTCAATTTCTTCAACATATAAATGCTATCGGGAAGACTTTTAATCTCTGGAGTTGATAAATACAGCTCCTCTAAACATTCTAACCGGCCCAAACTCTTCGGGATTTCTGGAATGCCACCTTCAAGTGTAAACTTTCTTAAAAATTCAAAACGACAAATGCTTAATTACATAGAAACTGTCAAGGTTGCAAGCACAAAGGCGTCCAGAAAAAAGTTTCTCTAGATTTTTATGTAATGAAGTTGGATGTTCTTTGTAGAAACATGTAAACTCAAACTTTGGCAACTTATCGTCTGAGTGCAGTGGGCATATATCTACGGGCTCTGCAATCCGATGTAACTCTGATAAGGAACAAACCTCTGCTGATTGAGAGTATTTATCAAATAAAAATAATTTAAACCTCCCACAACCACTCAAGTCCAAGTAGATAATCTTTTCTAGACATCCAACAGGAGCACGAATATCTACCAAATCATAGCAGTCACGAAGATATAACCCCTCAAGTTTTGGAGTTAGCCCAAGGACAAGGGTCCTTAATTTTGAACAATGGAGGTCCAGGGATTTAAGATTTTGACATCCAGAGGGAATGTGAAGCTCTTCCAAATCAGAACATCCTGTAAGACTCAATGTCTCAAGACCCTGAGTCGGCCCAAGATCAAGGGTCCTCAACTTTGGACTATAGAGGTAGAGGGATTTGAGCTTCGGACATCCTAATGGCATGTGAAGTTCTACCAAATCATGGCATCCGTCAAGATTTAATGTCTCGAGTTTTGGAGTTGGCCCAAGGTTAAGGTTCCTCAACCTAGAATAACTGAGGTTGAGATATATGAGCTTTAGACATTCAGCAGGCATGTGAAGCTCTACGAAATCATCACATTGTGTAATAATTAATCTCCCAAGATTCAGACTCTGCCTAAGGTCAAGGTTCCTCAACTTTAAATGACTGAGGTTAATGGATACGAGCTTTTGACATCCACTGGGAATGTTAAGGTCTACAAGATTATCACATTGGTAAAGACCTAAAGTTTCGAGGTTTGGAGTCATCCCAAGATCAAAGGTCCTCAACTGTGAAAATTTGAGGTCAATGAATCGCAACTTATATAGGACCTATTCCAAGAGGGAAGAAATGAAAAGTGTTGTAATAACAAACCAATAACTATATAACACTATGAAGAAAGATTAAGTACTTCAAAATGTAAGCAACTATGCGTTGACTTATATTGTGTGTAATTAACAAATTAAATTGACTTCCATTGTGTGTATCCAACTTTCAATTATTGATTTTATATGAAATGTGGAAATTTGTATGGATGCCACGACTTTACATAGATGACACACTAGTCAAATTACATTAAACGGTAAAATAAAAAAACTTAGCCCACATAATGTATGTCAATTTTGTTATTTATTACACATAATACAAGTCACCTCATGGTTACTTACTTTTTAAAGCACTTAAACCCTATAAAAAATCATAAAATGAAAAAATCAACCATATATTATTTACCTTTGTTTCTCCCCCTTTCCAAAGTTGTACAATATTGCTAGAATCCATGTCAAGTCCAACCAGAAAGTCTTCTTCAAATGCTTCAGATAAAGACTCAAAAGGGTAGTTGTACCAACTAAGATAGCATAAAGAATTTGGAAACTGTAGGCTATCGCCGTCTCCATCAACATTCCAGTAGAATCTAGTAAACATGAACAGAAATCTTAATTTCCTCATGTTTTCAAGACCTCTCATAACAGTTCCTATATCGTGTTCCATTGACGACATGTTTATACATCTTGTTGCTTCGCTACCCTATAACCAAAAGCGACCGAGAAATTGTGTCATAAGGTAAATGTGTTAGCTTTATCTGCCTTAATAATTAGATCCTTACCAAGTCATTAGCCAATATATCTATAATTTCATCGCCATTCCATAAGTGGTTGTGTTTGTTCGGCTCATCAGGGTGCAAACGTCGAACTATATTCCTTCCCATTTCTTCAATATGGTCATGCATGCCCAATGTGACACCCGTTAAATTAGGACAATTATTTGTACCTAATTATTATGTGACTATGTGTATTTAGTTTATATTAGGCTAAATAGATTCGGTTAATAGTATGTTAATATTCATGTTCGAGTATACGATCTATTTAAATCGTATAAAATTCGGGTCGGATCAATATTCGACTAATCAAAATACGGACGTTTGTGAATCAATTATTAAATAATATGAAATTATTTAATAACATTATGTATTAATTTATATTATATTGATAATATAAAACAAAAGTATACGTTTATTTAAAACGTTTACTGAATCAAACAAATGTAAAATTTGCAACTGATAAACGCCAAAATGTATTATATTGTAGTACTAAGTTACCCCGTGTTTGATAGATTTCTAATGCATTTTGTGTGAATAAGATACTTATTTCGTTCATATTTGCATTTAGGAGTTTAATTGGAGCTTGGATCGAAAAGAAGCAGAAAACGAGTTTATTGCGAAGAAAAGTTGCTAATAGAATAAAACAATGGACAAGAGAAGATTGGATTGGAGTAAAAGATTATCAATTTTTCGAAGCCGGAAGATTAAATGAAGAAAAAGGAAAAAAGTCTTGAAATTCAATCCATACGGCGTATGGAAAATCCATACGGCGTATGGATTGAGTGAGCCGGGCTGTCAGAAGAGGGCCGAGTGTAACACCCGCCAATTTAGGACTTTAACTAGTGCCTAAACTACTTGTAATTACATGTATTTAGTTTTGTAATATTCTAAGTATATGTAACGTTTTGGTGTAATTACATACACGCTTACGCGATTTGATTTAAATCGTGCACTTATGAACCGGACGGGGTCCGACATTATATAATACGGACGTTGGTGACAAAACTTTTAAATAATGTGGAATTATACAAACAAACACTAATTGCATTCATATATCATGAAAATATATTACACATATTTCGTATCGTTTAAAACACTCCGGACGTGGCGAAAACACGCGTGACGCGCCAAACAAAGGAAAATAATGCAAATTATATTTTTATAACTTATTATGAAGTATTTTGGTAAAATACCTCGGTCAAAAATATTACAGATACACTTTAACATATAACACTAAATAACATTTAAACGATCGCGAGACATAACACAAATTCGAGGAACAAGTTCACGAGACCGAGACCCAAGTCGGGTCGGACCGGACACATGGACCCAACCCGTGATCCACCCTTTTTAAACCCCCACCTCTTTCATTTACTCTCATTTTTACCTCACAATTTCACACACTCACACCACAAACTCTCTCAAATCTCTCCCTCTCTTCCTCTTGGTCTCGGCAGCAGCAACACCAAAACATCATCATCATAATCGTTCACCATCATCATCAAGACACAAACACAAGGATCATCATCACCATTACCATCTTCATCTTCTTCGATTTTCGGTTTTTGAGGTAATAGAACGTTAAAACTCTTTTAAATTACTTGTAAAGCTTGGATTTACATGCTAGAACGTTTCCCCAACGATTTTATGTCCAAAAACCGACTTAAAAATCCGATTTTTAGAGTTTTTATGCGAACAGCCCGTCTCGCGAGCCGAGATCTGTTCATCCAACGAGGCGAGTCGAGATTCGACTCGCGAAGCCATCCTGCGAATCGGAGTCTCTTACGAACCGAACTGACCCGTGAGTTGACCTGCGAGTCGAGTTGACTTGCGAGTCGAGTTAATCTGTGAACCAAACTGACCCGCGAGTCGAGTTGACCTGCGAGTCGAGTTGGCCTGCGAGTCGAGTTCTCCCAGCTCGGTTCGCAGCCCACTTTGTCTTTCGAACCCAAATTCTGTAATAAAAGCACTAATATACTAAGATTTATCACTTGATTTTACACCGAAATTAGATTTCAAATGCGTTTTCGATAAAGCAATATAGTAGAAATAAAAATTTTCCAAGCTGACTTGGCAGCTCGACCCCAACCAGGGGCTCTGCCCCTTGGACCCCGCCAGGGGCTGCCACCCCTTGGACCCCGCTACCAGGGGCGCTGCCCCCGGACCCCCGTCATTAGATGTTGTAAATACTTTTCGCACTAAGTGTCAAACACTTACAAATAACGAAACCTGATTCAACGATACATACAATAATAACACTTTTGGATTATTATTACAAACCGTCACCAACAGGCCATACTTGTTTTCAAACTACAAACGGATTACTAAACAAACACTTGGACATTACCTAGTTGAGTGGACAGCTAGCATGGGTGATCTTTAAGACCCCAACTTATTTACTTGTTTACTTACAACCTTGCGCATTTCGGACGCCAGAAGGTTGCAGGGTTCGAAGAACCATCCGCGTTACTTGTTTGATTTCCCATACGTACTTACTGGACTCAGGTGAGTCTTACAGCCCCACTTTTACTGTTTTTATACTTTGGGGTGAGATACTTAGCAACTGTTTTACATATGAACACAATGTACTGAACTGATTACATTACATTTTGTACACACCGCATGAGTTACTTTTATCCACTGAAAGCCTCCTATTCGTAAGTTGTTAGTTATGGACTTAAGCACGATTACTAGTAGATGGATCCATTTGGGACTGACAATCCCTGCCTGGGGTGGTAGCGCCACCACGTACTGATTTACACGTAGAAACAGGCATATTAGTATTTGTTTCGTATGAGTGTACGGATAGCACTCACGGGGGTACGTGATATATTCACATTACACGGTTAAGCTTCAACTTATGAGCTCATGGCACTGTACTGATTAACAGATTTACTAATTTACTTACTCACTTTGCTTGATAGCAATACTGGTACATACTTGTGGTTCGTAACAATTATTTACTGTTAAACCTGTAAGATTCACCAACCTTTTTGGTTGACACTTTTTAGCTTTGTATCTCAGGTACACAGACGGAGTAGGATCACCCCTGGACACTAGCTAGAGTCGCATGATTTCTACTTTGCATTTAACGGAGATTCTTAGCATTAACTTTTGTATATTATGATTATGTAATAGAATCTCCCGCTATACGCGTGGGCTCTAGGGAACTACATTTTTGTAACTGAAAACACTATGTTTTCAAACATTTATTATATGAAAATGTAACTATTTTACAAACGTTGCATACAGATGTCGTTTGCTTTACTTTTGTGCTGTGATATTTGATTAGTAGCACCCCAAAACTTGCTTCCGCCAAACAGTGAATTTGGGGGTGTTACACCGAGCCTGCTGGGCTTTTTACATCCATACGGTGTATGGAATATCCATACGGCGTATGGATCAATTCGGCAGAAACCCTTAAAACCTCATTTAGCCTCATTTTAACCCTAACTTTCTCATAACCCTAAACCACGAACAGAAGTCGACCAGAGGGGGTTTTTCCCCCATTTTGGGAGCAAATCGATGGCGGTTTGGAGGCGGAAAAGGCTAGGATCATTCTATTGATTCTACTTCACGTGGTTCACGATTCGGTTTGCGTATCATCTTCCGATTTCAATTTAAACATGTCTATGTGTTTTGTTGAGATTATGAATCTGATTTTGTATGATTGAGTCATGGATTAGACTTATTGTTAATTGTTTATCTTAATAACCTTGGATTATGATTGTTTGAAGGTTATAATTGTGTTTTGAATAAATTGTTTAATTGAAGATTGTTATGTTATCCGTGAATCCTTGTTTATTGGTGATTGTTAGTTATTACTTAACGTGGTCAATGGGATTATTGAGATTGAGTTCCTTTGATGCTATTGACTATCGATGATTATGAATTTAGGTTTATAGTTATTGCTAAATATATTGAGTTTGATAGGTTAAGAGAATGGTAACTAATCAATCTAAAAATGAGCAAGCTAATAAGAGATTATTAGTAGGTATTGTTGAGTCATACTGCGAGGATCAATCATAACAAGTTGTGAACCCTTAATGCACAATCTAGGGAAAAGCACGCAATAGAGCAACATTCTTGCGACGTCGGATCGATGTTTAATGTGGGACTCTAGATTATAGAAATTAGTTAACCAGAACCGGAGACTAATTTACATTTAACTTGGATTCTTTGATTAGTAACTAAGTTAATATAAAAGAAATCACAATCAGACAATCAAAACACATGAACCGGATAATATGAATCTGAGTGGAAGAACCTAAGCAATTACATGTCTATCTTCGATTGTTTATTTGTTCCTCTTATCTTGTTTTATGTTGTTGGTTTGGGTATTTAGTTCATCTTGAACGTTCGTACGAAACTAAAATGTACCCCTATTTTACTGCTTTCTGAATAATTCCAATTTAATTGAATAACATCGTTCATGTGTTCCTGTGTTCGACCTGGACTTACCATAGCTATACTATTCCGATCGGGTATTCTTGCCTAGTTGTGTGATAGTAGTGATTGGTATATCTTGTAATTTATAAATAATAAAACTAGACGCTTTCACACGCATCAAGTTTTTGGCGCCGCTGCCGGGGAACGATTAACCGGTTGGACTATTGTTCTGCCGGAGCACGGTTGCTTATTCGATTAAGTTGGAAACTATATATGAAGAAAAAAAAAATTATTTAAAAAAAAAATTAAAAATTAAAAATATTAATTATTTGCTGTATATAATTGTTTATTTGTTAAATTATATGTATATGCATGTTATCTAGTTTAATATTTAATGGAGCGAAGTTTTTGAATTTGGTTTGCACAGACTTTCAACCGGTGGTTGTGCGCACCAGCCGGCGGGTGGAAGGGCTGTTTTTGCGACAAAATTATGTTATCTGCTCTGTTTGCTATGTATATTTTGTAATAATTATTATTGCTTATTTCATGTACCTTATTTTATGTAGGTTATTGTGTGTTAATAAGTTAGTTTTAATTTTTAGTTATTTTATATTTTGTTTTCTTGTTCTACTTTTTTGTTTTCTTGTTAGTTTTTTTTTGCAGTTTTGAACTTTGTGGGTGTGTTCCCTGGAAACCCTCACAAGACTATAACTCGTCCACTCGGGATACCGAGGGGTTTAAAGGCTTATTGCATACGCTAAATGAAATCATGATGCCTACGGAAGTGAGCTGTTGTATATTTTAAGAATCAGATCAAGAAAGCATTTTCCTTCAAGATCAGGGGAGTTTTCTGTTCACTTCTTTTCTATTCCCTATTTTACGATTCCTTGTTTTGCAATGAGGACATTGCTTTATTTTAAGTGGGGGATGGGGGATAAGAAGTGTGTTTGTCCTGAGTTATAAATCGATAAATATTGGTAGACTTTAGAACTTTGTTTTAAAGGCATTAGGCATTCTATGTTAGTCATTTTTCAACTCAAATTTTTCTTTTAAAAAGGTATTCTCTTTAAGTTTAGAAAATCTTGTAACAAATCTGAGAAATTTAAAGGATAATTTGAACTTAAATTTTAAAATATTAGATAGTTCATCATGTGATGTATCGATAGGCAATCTATGTGTAAGTTGTTGAGCTATTAAATAAAATTAATGTAAGAAGTAGGCGATATTCCGAGAGGAACTTTAGCAATGTATGACTTTAGTCTTAATTCTTATATATGATAGCGTGCGATATGCCATAATTTTGGAATTTAATTAATATCATTTGGGGATATACTGGGTGTTGTTTCCTCTGTTGTACGTAAGTACAGATCTGGTCTCCGTCAGTATATCTAATGAAAAAGAGCAAAAAGAGTTTAAATGAACTCATGATTTATAAATGTAGTCAAATTATGTCGCTTTGTTGTACTGAGGTACAGACCTGCCACCAATGATTTGACTAAAAAGTTATTATGCTAAACCAAAGTCAAGTTATGTCGCTCTGTTGTGTTGAGGCACAGACCTGTCACCAATGTCTTGACTTGAAAAATGATTATTTGAATTGGATATCAATAATATGTGTAATATTAGCACGTTATATGTATGAGGGTATTTTGCTATTGGGAATCAAGGGTAAAGCTGCTAGAATAATGATAAGTAAAGCTCAATTACCTAAGTATAGATTGTTTAGGTGGACAACAATATCGGTAATCATTGTGAACCATCTTGTATGCATAATAATAATGAATGAGAAAATTGGGTTTCCTAGAAGAGTTTCTTGATAGCTAAATCTTAATGTTGAATTATTTTTTTTAAGCTAAAAATTTGGTTTGCGAAATGCTAGCTTGTATATAAGTCTCAATGCGCCATTGTCTACCTACTAAATTTTTTCGTTTATAAGTTTTAAATCGATAGTCTACTTGAGGACAAGTAGAATTCAAGTGGGGGATATTTGATAAACGCCAAAATGTACTATATTGTAGTACTAAGGTACCCCGTGTTTGATAGATTTCTAATGCATTTTGTGTGAATAAGATACTTATTTCGTTCATATTTGCATTTAGGAGTTTAATTGGAGCTTGGATCGAAAAGAAGCAAAAAACGAGTTTATTGCGAAGAAAAGTTGCTAATAGAATAAAACAATGGACAAGAAAAGATTGGATTGGAGTAAAAGATGATCAATTTGTCGAAGCCGGAAGATTAAATGAAGAAAAAGGAAAAAAATCTGGAAATTCAATTCATACGGCATATGGAAAATCCATAAAGCGTATGGATTGAGTGAGCCGGGCTGTCAGAAGTGGGCCGAGCCTGCTGGGCTTTTTACATCCATACGGCGTATGGATCAATTCGGCAGAAACCCTTAAAACCTCATTTACCCTCATTTTAACCCTAACTTCCTCATAACCCTAAACCACGAACAGAATTCGACCAGAGGGGTTTTTTTTCCCCATTTTGGGAGTAAATCGATGGCGGTTTGGAGGTGAAAAAGGCTAGGATCATTCTATTGATTCTACTTCACGTGGTTCACGATTCAGTTTGCGTATCATCTTCCGATTTCAATTTAAACATGTCTATGTATTTTGTTGAGATTATGAATCTGATTTTGTATGATTAAGTCATGGATTAGACTTATTGTTAATTGTTTATCTTAATAACCTTGGATTATGATTGTTTGAAGGTTATAATTGTATTTTGAATAAATTGTGTGATTGAAGATTGTTATGTTATCTGTGAATCCTTGTTTATTGGTGATTGTTGGTTATTACTTAACGTGGTCAATGGGATTATTGAGATTGAGTTCTTTTGATGCTATTGACTATTGATGATTATGAATTTAGGTTTACAGTCATTGCTAAATATATTGAGTTTGATAGGTTTAGAAAATGGTAACTAATCAATCTAAAAATGAGCAAGCTAATAAGAGATTATTAGTAGGTATTGTTGAGTCATACTGGGAGGATCAATCATAACAAATTGTGAACACTTAATGCACAATCTAGGGAAAAGCACGCAATAGAGCAACATTCTTGCGACGTCGGATCGATGTTTAATGTGGGACTCTAGATTGTAGAAATTAGTTAACCAGAACCGGAGACTAATTTACATTTAACTTGGATTCTTTGATTAGTAACTTAGTTAATATAAAAGAAATCACAATCAGACAATCAAAACACATGAACCGGATAATATGAATCTGAGTGGAAGAACCTAAGCAAATACATGTCTATCTCCGATTGTTTATTTGTTCCTCTTATCTTGTTTTATGTTGTTGGTTTGGGTATTTAGTTCATCTTGAACGTTCGTACGGAACTAAAACGTACCCCTATTTTACTGCTTTCTGAATAATTCCAATTTAATTGAATAACATCGTTCATGTGTTCCTGTGTTCGACCTGGACTTACCATAGCTATACTATTCCGATCGGGTATTCTTGTCTGGTTGTGTGATAGTAGTGATTGGTATATCTTGTACTTTATAGATAATAAAACTAGACGCTTTCACACGCATCAGCTACCGACAACCAAATGGACTCAACCATCACTTTAACAACTCAATTATATTATTTTGGACAAAGATTTTTAGTCAAAAATATAGAGTTTTAAATCGATAACGGAACGTAATATATAAAACGTTTAACGATTAATCGGATGACGAAACGACCGGGGAACCGAGCACCGCACGGAGCGCAAATTTGGGGAAACAAATTTGAGACAAACTCACACCCATGAGGGCCCCACCCCAACCGAAATTCAGCCCCCATATTTCCTCCGTAATTTTAGGATCTTGTTGTTTTACCTCTTGACTTAAATACATACATACATGTGCAATATATCATTTTCACCATCACTTTCTAACTCTACTCCATCTCTCTCTTGGTTTTCTCTCTATATTCACCAACCATCATCATTTTTCCTCATAAACTACCATCAATCTAGATTTTCTACTTGAAGAAATTGAAGGAGAAGCAAAGGAAACAAAGAGAAAGCAAAAACCGAGCACGATTCCATCATCCTCTCTAGATCGCGATTTTCTTTGGTATAATCCTAAACTCTTTTGCTAGATTTACTAAAATCATACTTATTATCATGTTTTGTAGCTCACTCAACTTAAAAATATCCAAAATAATGATCAAAACTCGTTTTTATACACTTGTATAATTTCTGTTTTCGGTTACTGAAAAACAGTCCACGGAAAAATTCATATAAAATCGTATACGCAAAAGAAATGCATGAAACCTATGCCAAAATCTTCGTATGATCGTTGTCTAGAACTTTCATGTTAAACTCGTGACCTATAAATACACGGATTTGCACAGAAAATTGGATTTGTGAGTGAAAGTTTATGTTAGCCGAATCTGGAACTTTAGAACTTTGTGACTTTTATTAGCTACCAAAGAGGACTCTAAAAATCTTGGGAAATTGCAGAAAAGTAGATAAGGTATTAGAGTATAAGTGTAATTTTTGTTGGAACTTAATTTGGATTAAAAGTAATAGAAAGAGAGGCGAAACAAGTCGACAAAACCGAAAATACACTACGGGGACTGATTTTGCAACATTTGTGAAACTGACACTTCGGGCTAAACACGAAACATAACGGTAATTTTTTCAAGTCATAAAAACATATTTAAGTCTACCCTAAAAGTTTCGGGTCAAACCGAGTCCGTTTGACCAAGTCAACAATAACGAGCCCAAAACGATAAACGCGAGCCGACTTGAGGAACGATAAGATTTTGGACCAAAAATGAACTTTTATAATTTTATTTATGAAACTTGGATAAAAACGACACCCGAAAACACTTAGAATAAAAAAAAAGGGTAAAAGATTGAACCTTTTTGTCGCCAAAAATAGGAAACTTGTAAGCATCTTTCACACTAAGTAATCAAGATTTCTTACACGACAACATATATATATATACGGTACAATGTACGGATAAGAAAGTTATACTCATATATCTATAATTCGATAAGTATACATTTTAAACACACACGGAATATATGGATAACGATTTCATCACATAATACGGATAATGAATATACGGAATATACTTTACAAATATACTTTACAAATATACAATTAAACATATAATAATACTTGAATTATTATCATGAACCGTCACCAACGGGCCGTACATTTTTATAAAATACAAATTCAATCGGTTTCAAAAACATATAATCGGATAATATCAGACATTTAAACGGTTGAGTGTACACATATCGGGAATGATCTAAACAGACATTCACTTATATGTATAACCTTATATGCTTAGGGCATTTGAAGGTTCGGGGTTGTCCATTCCATATCGAATATACAATTGCTCGATGAGTCTCACAGCCCCATTGTTATTGTTTTACTTGTTTTAAACTCGGGGTGAGATGCAACACTTAATTGTTTTCGTGATCACAAGTATTCGGTTAATTAATTCGGTATTTAATTCGGTTATTTAAATTCGGATATTGCATGAGTTGTTTTATAATCCGGTAAAAGAACTCATCACGACACGGTTCGTTAACTTCAATGGCGCAATTACTAAAGGATAGATCTATTATGGGAGTGGCGTCCCCGTCCGGGTTGCTAGCTACAACCATGTCAAACGGGCACTTTGGTAGTTGTTTAAAGGTGTTTCGGATTAGGCACCTTCGGGAGGCAAAATGCGGGTTAGGCTTCGAACCGTGGGCTCATGTCGGTATATGCTACTAATATCGGAGACCTTAATTGGTTTATTCATTTACTTGGTTATAAATCATCGGATAATCTTGTGTATCACATCATGTTTTGTTTAAACCTGTGAGATTCACCAGCTTTTTAGCTGACCCTTTTAGTGTTGTATTCTCAGGTGCTCAGCAACAGTAGGATTGCTGCAGGATATGCTATCTAGATCGAGTCGCATGCATGTTACACATTAGGAGATTTTTTCTACATTATCTTTTATAATTTTGGTTATGTATTAGAATCTTCAGGATATTCGGAATGCGAACTCTTTAATGTTGTAATACTTATGACTTAAACGGTGTAACTACTTTTGTAATATATGAACGTTTCATGTAGAGTCGTTTGCTTGTACCTTTGTGCTTGATTACTTGATTAGTCGCGCCCAATGATTGCTTCTGCTAAATAGTGATTTTGGGGGTGCGACACCCAAGTACCCACCATCAGATATTGTTATGATAGATTTTTGCTCAAGAACTCTTAAACCATTTCTAGCATGAAATCCACAACTTTCAAGAACTCTAATTGTGTAACAACCCCAAATTTAGGGTAAATTTAAAATTTTCCTAATTACGTGTTTATTACTTGTATATAATATGAAATAGGATTATATACATTACTTACTTATATATGTATATGGATGGAATATATGTATATATACGCGTATACGATTAGTACAAATATCGTATAAAACAACAACTGTACAAACTTGCGTACACTGATAAAACAACTATTAAATAATGTGAAATTATTTAATTACTATGATTATTACTTTATATTATGTTTATAATATAACGAAAACGTACGTTTTAACCAAAACGTCACCGAACTCTCCGAAAACTCGACCAACCGACTAAACAAATCAAAGTTATATTTTATAACTTAGAAACTAGTATTTTGGTAAAATACTACCATTAAATTGTCGTGTAATACTTCGTATTTTAAAACGTATATTTAATCGCGCGTAAAATGATTTTAACGTTTAAACGACCGGGGAAACGAACACCGCACGGAGCGCAACCACGGGGAACAAGTTTGGAGCAACCCACACTTCGGTGGGCCACCCCAAAAACCGGCCAAGGTAAGGGGACACCACCCCCCTCACCTCTTTTTCCTTCCCACACTCAAACACAATTACAAACACACTCAATCTCTCCCACTCCTCTCTCTCTCTATCGGTCACTCTCTCTCTCTCTAAAACCGACTACAAAACACCCTAAAAACACCACCACACGAGCTTAAATCACAAAACGCAAAGGAGCAACGACAATCACGAGAACGAGGGCTACAACTTCATCTTTTCGGATTTTCGTTTCGACAACTTTGTAAGTTTTCCGGCGACCCGAAACTTTTTCCGATTACTTTTATTTTGCTAGATAAACGTTCCCCTAACCTAGTAATGTCCAAATATGTAATCTAAACTCGTTTTTGAACACTTTTACGAAAATGTCGGTTTTGGTCATTTTAAAGAAAACGACACCACAAACCTTAAAAACGACTACCAATAGTTATTATGGACTTATTATAACATAATAAAACTAGTATAAAAGTTCTAGACCCAACGGAAACCGGAAAATACGTTTTCGGAAACTAAAAATCCGAACAGACCTCTTGTGTCGCATCGGACCAAAATTCTATGCGACACAACACTATGTCGCATGTTATGTCGCACGTTATGTCGCAATGTATGCGACACAACGCTTAAGTCGCACCGTATGTCGTATCATCTACGACACAAAATTTACCTATCGCTTGATTGCGACACAACGACTATGTCGGACCAATGTGTCGTACTCTTGTCTGCGACACAACCATTGTGTCGCATAAACACTAAATCAGAAACCAATCCATACGACACAGACCTTATGTCGCATATGTTCTGCGACACAAGCCTTGTGTCGCAGATAGCTCAGATCAGAAAACAAAATATTATATAAGTGTAGGAATCACTTTTCAAATACTAAATCGAATACGATATGACTTATATACGAAAATGCTATACTTTTGGAAGTATACAACAATACTTAAATACGTACAAGACTATACTAAACTAAACGTGAGATTTCACTCACACACGCGTACGAGTTTACACTCGAAATACTTAGGAGATTACACTCCAACGAACTTACTCTTGTACACTACACGGGATTGCAACCGATACGAACTTACAAGTTCACCTGATAGTTACGTACTGGATTACACGTTAACTGATACGAACTTACTTACGAATACTTACGAGGTTTCACTCGTACCCTTTGGGGACTAAGCCCATTGGAACGTACATAAACGATACATGTTGTAATACAAACGAATGATCATACAAGTATACTCTACAACTGTACAACTATTACGAATACATAATAATAAAGGATGGAATTATTATTATACATCGATAACAAACGGACCGTACAACTTTTATACAAACTACGATTTACAAACGATTACAAACTTACAAGCAAACTAATGGACATTAACTAGTTTGGGAACAACTAGCATGGATACTTTGCAAGTATTCCATTTACTTACTAAACCTTATGCGTATTAGGACGCTAAGGGTTGCTAGTTCGGGAATACTACTTGCTTACTTATTACATCGTCTGCCAGACTCAGGTGAGTCTTACAGCCCCTACTTTACTGTTTTATACTCAGGGGTGAGATGCATTACTGTTTTACATGAACACGCAAAACTTACTTGCTGCCATGATTTACTTACTGTACGAGATTAACGATATGCCAATTGCATGGGTTTACGACTAATCCAATGAAATCCTCCTGAACCATAGTTGTTAGTTATGTGATAAGCGCGAGTTTTAGTATATGGATCCATATGGGACTGACAATCCCCGCCCGGGGTAGCAAGCACTACCACGAACCGTTCCTGTAGAAACGGGCGTTTCTTACTCGTTCCGTATGAATGTTTTGGATTACATTCATGAGGGGGTACCGATATTTACTGTACGTTAAGCATCAACTATGGGGGCTCATGGCGATTGTATCAAACGGTTTGCATGACTTGCGACCACCCACTTATTAAAACTTATGTGAACGATGTGCATGACTTGTGATCGTTACATACTGGCTAGCTGTGATTTACAAACACTACTTGTGTGTTCAAACTGTTTACTTATTTACAAACCTGTGAGATTCACCAACCTTTTTGGTTGACCGTTTTAGTAATGCTTCTCAGGTACACAGCATCAGTAGGGATGCCCAGCAGGATAAGCTTACTTAGCTCGAGTCGCATGCATTACAAGCTTGGAGATTTTCTTACCTTACTTTTGTACTAGCTGTTATGTATTAGAATCTCTAGGAATTTACTTGAACTCGAGCTTGTATTTTGAAACTACTTATGTATTAATGTAATAACTTTTCGAACGTCTCATTTAGAGTCGTTCACTGTATCCTTTGTGCTTGTGATTATTGATTAGTAACACCCAAAACATCGCTTCCGCAAACAGTAAATTTGGGGGTGTTACAGATTGGTATCAGAGCCTAAGGTTATAGTGAACTAGGTTGCATTTAGTGGGCCTAGACTATGACCGTTAGGCAGTATTCCTCATTAGGTATAACTGGTTCAGGAATTACAGCATACGAGTTTAATTTAACATAGCCTGATCAACTATGTACAATTAAATGAAGATGATGTGAGTTCTGAAAGGGGTTATGTTGAACCGGAATGCATTAGCTGACTCTGACCTCGAGAGAACCGGGACTTTTACTTGATTGTGCTAGACACACTAGGCGGTTATGTGTTATATATATATATACATAGGCCTCTTTCCCCGATATGATACTCTCTCTCGACTACTACGAAATTCACTTTCAAATTTTATCAAACAAACGACAACTCGATTCTCGTCGTTTCGTCCTTATTCGACTTTTTACGAATTCACGACTACCGGCTTACGTCCGAAGACTCCTACACCGTTATAACTGACAACCATAGTTACTTGAACGTTCTTCGATAAAAAGATCGAGACCTTGTTTCCATTTGCTATTCTTACCTAATTCGACGTTTATAACATTCTACAACGTACCCCACCGTACCGTTATATGTATCCCAATAAAATCATTTTCAACCCAAGTCTCCGTCAGACTTCAAATTATACAACCGATTTCTTTTATTCATCAAAATTTTATAACAAATGTATTTTTGTCAAACATGTTACAAAAATTTCTTACAAAATGTTTTATGAAATTTTCAAAAATTTCGAAACTGTATAAACTTATTTATAACCCACAAACTTTGAACCAATTTCAACCGTTGACGAAATTTCTTTAAATGTACTAAATCATCACCGCCATAATTCTTATTCAAATCCTCACATGTTCTTTATTATTGTTTCAAGGAACATGCCTCCTCGACGTCAAATCATGCTTACTGAAGCCGAAGTAGCGGGTATAATTGCCCGTAGCGTGGCTCAAGCCCTAGCTACCCGAACATCAAACCCTGGTAGCGAAGATACAGCTACTAATGGACCACAACCCAAAACCTGCACCTACAAAGACTTCCATAACTGCAAGCCTCTGAGCTTTGCAGGAACTGAAGGAGCGATTGGTCTGATTCGTTGGACCGAGAAAATTGAATCAGTGTTCCTCATCTGCAACTGCAAGGAAGAGGATAAAGTCAAATTCGCCGCCAGCACCTTTTCTGAAATTGCCTTAACCTGGTGGAACACTTATGCTCAAACGGTGAGCATTGCCGATGCTTACAAACTACCGTGGGATGAACTGAAGAATATGTTGAGGGGCGAGTACTGCCCAAGAGATGAGCTGAAGCAACTAGAGTTAGAATTTTGGAATCACAAGATGCAGGGTGACGAAATCACCGGTTACACCAACCGATTTCACCAGCTGGCACTTCTGTGCCCATCCATGGTTGATCCTGAATACAAAAGGATCGAAAAATACGTTGATGGACTTCCCGAACGACTTCAAGATTTAGTAACTTCGTCCAAACCGGGAACCATCCAGAACGCCATTCGTATGGCTCATGAGTTAACGGCCAATTCTGTCCGCCGTGGCTCGACTTCAACCCCGTCTGCGAGTAACAAACGCAAATGGGAAGTGAGTCCCCACTCATCCAACACTACCTCCGACAAAAAGCCTGCAACAGTCAATGCCAATGACTCAAGGGCTTACAAGGGGAGCAAGCCTTACTGCTCCAACTGTAATCGCCATCATAACGGCTCCTGTCCCTGCACTAAGTGCAAGAAATTCGGGCACCTGGCCCAAGACTGCCGAACCAACCTCACTGGTACTGATACTTCTGCACCCAAAACCTGCTATGAGTGCAATGGTACCGGGCACTTCAGGAAGGATTGCCCTAAGCTGAAACCCCGAACCAACAATACAAGGAGTAGAGCTTATGTAATCAATGCTAGGGAGGATGACCCAAACCCGAGACTCTGTGATTTACTCAACCCGGGTACGCTTATTCTTTGACTACCCGAATCTGTTTTCTCATAAATCTCTCGCTTAATGACTTATGTATAACTGTACTTTATTCTGTGTGTTTTCTTTGATCCTAAGTACACAATAGGATTAGGAAACGACCGACTACTTAAATCCCGACAACACAATTTGCCTTACACTTCCGATACAGTAACCCAAACTCCCTTCCCAATTCTCTCACACTGGTTGAGACCGGGAACTCGTATGCTATTCGTTACTTTAAACAGATAAATTAATATAACTTCACTTACTTGAGATAAATTCTTAAATAGAACACTTATTTCGTAGGAAATGACAACTCACTCCGTCAACAACCCTACACTGCAAAATGAACTGCTCAGTGAGGAACCGAAGATGTTTCCTTACCTCCTCGAACTCGAGTGTGATACAGAACACTCCGCCGAATCAGAAATGGCACCTGCTGTCCCTGCTACTCTAACTGCTGCAAGAGCATCAGTTGATGAAACCTTGAATGCTGAATCAGTCAGCCACCTCAACCAAACTATTGAATCGCTGCAAAAACAACTTACCAAAGCACGGGAAGACATTGATGACTTAAGACAAATTGCCTTCCAAAATGACCTGCGTATACGTGAATATGAGATACGTTTAATAGCTTTAGAACACCCCACTTCACCACCAATTTCACATGGTACTCCTACTGAAGAGGATACCGACACTGACTGTACCCCGCCTCCAGCAAAAAGGGCGAAAATCACTCCGACCAACTCTTCAGGAAATTACTTGGGAAAGAAACCTTTCTGTTCCCGATGTACTCGGCATCATGAAGGACCGTGTACCATACCCACTGGTCGATGCAAAGCATACCCTAAAAGTACGAACCCTCCCAAGGCGAAACTCTGCTTCAACTGTGGGAGTGCTGGCCATCTCAAGGCCCAATGCCCACTACCTCCAGACAACAAAAATTAGGGTACGTTACCACCTGACAATTTCTTGATTTCAAACACTGTAGGATATACCCTACTACTGTAGGCTACTGGTACGTAATGTAGCTACCTAACGAATATCAAACTACCGATTACCACTTCGAATAAATTTCGGGACGAAATTTAATTAACAAGGGGAGAATGTAACAACCCCAAATTTAGGGTAAATTTAAAATTTTCCTAATTACGTGTTTATTACTTGTATATAATATGAAATAGGATTATATACATTACTTACTTATATATGTATATGGATGGAATATATGTATATATACGCGTATACGATTAGTACAAATATCGTATAAAACAACAACTGTACAAACTTGCATACACTGATAAAACAACTATTAAATAATGTGAAATTATTTAATTACTATGATTATTACTTTATATTATGTTTATAATATAACGAAAACGTACGTTTTAACCAAAACGTCACCGAACTCTCCGAAAACTCGACCAACCGACTAAACAAATCAAAGTTATATTTTATAACTTAGAAACTAGTATTTTGGTAAAATACTACCATTAAATTGTCGTGTAATACTTCGTATTTTAAAACGTATATTTAATCGCGCGTAAAATGATTTTAACGTTTAAACGACCGGGGAAACGAACACCGCACGGAGCGCAACCACGGGGAACAAGTTTGGAGCAACCCACACTTCGGTGGGCCACCCCAAAAACCGGCCAAGGTAAGGGGACACCACCCCCCTCACCTCTTTTTCCTTCCCACACTCAAACACAATTACAAACACACTCAATCTCTCCCACTCCTCTCTCTCTCTATCGGTCACTCTCTCTCTCTCTAAAACCGACTACAAAACACCCTAAAAACACCACCACACGAGCTTAAATCACAAAACGCAAAGGAGCAACGACAATCACGAGAACGAGGGCTACAACTTCATCTTTTCGGATTTTCGTTTCGACAACTTTGTAAGTTTTCCGGCGACCCGAAACTTTTTCCGATTACTTTTATTTTGCTAGATAAACGTTCCCCTAACCTAGTAATGTCCAAATATGTAATCTAAACTCGTTTTTGAACACTTTTACGAAAATGTCGGTTTTGGTCATTTTAAAGAAAACGACACCACAAACCTTAAAAACGACTACCAATAGTTATTATGGACTTATTATAACATAATAAAACTAGTATAAAAGTTCTAGACCCAACGGAAACCGGAAAATACGTTTTCGGAAACTAAAAATCCGAACAGACCTCTTGTGTCGCATCGGACCAAAATTCTATGCGACACAACACTATGTCGCATGTTATGTCGCACGTTATGTCGCAATGTATGCGACACAACGCTTAAGTCGCACCGTATGTCGTATCATCTACGACACAAAATTTACCTATCGCTTGATTGCGACACAACGACTATGTCGGACCAATGTGTCGTACTCTTGTCTGCGACACAACCATTGTGTCGCATAAACACTAAATCAGAAACCAATCCATACGACACAGACCTTATGTCGCATATGTTCTGCGACACAAGCCTTGTGTCGCAGATAGCTCAGATCAGAAAACAAAATATTATATAAGTGTAGGAATCACTTTTCAAATACTAAATCGAATACGATATGACTTATATACGAAAATGCTATACTTTTGGAAGTATACAACAATACTTAAATACGTACAAGACTATACTAAACTAAACGTGAGATTTCACTCACACACGCGTACGAGTTTACACTCGAAATACTTAGGAGATTACACTCCAACGAACTTACTCTTGTACACTACACGGGATTGCAACCGATACGAACTTACAAGTTCACCTGATAGTTACGTACTGGATTACACGTTAACTGATACGAACTTACTTACGAATACTTACGAGGTTTCACTCGTACCCTTTGGGGACTAAGCCCATTGGAACGTACATAAACGATACATGTTGTAATACAAACGAATGATCATACAAGTATACTCTACAACTGTACAACTATTACGAATACATAATAATAAAGGATGGAATTATTATTATACATCGATAACAAACGGACCGTACAACTTTTATACAAACTACGATTTACAAACGATTACAAACTTACAAGCAAACTAATGGACATTAACTAGTTTGGGAACAACTAGCATGGATACTTTGCAAGTATTCCATTTACTTACTAAACCTTATGCGTATTAGGACGCTAAGGGTTGCTAGTTCGGGAATACTACTTGCTTACTTATTACATCGTCTGCCAGACTCAGGTGAGTCTTACAGCCCCTACTTTACTGTTTTATACTCAGGGGTGAGATGCATTACTGTTTTACATGAACACGCAAAACTTACTTGCTGCCATGATTTACTTACTGTACGAGATTAACGATATGCCAATTGCATGGGTTTACGACTAATCCAATGAAATCCTCCTGAACCATAGTTGTTAGTTATGTGATAAGCGCGAGTTTTAGTATATGGATCCATATGGGAGTGACAATCCCCGCCCGGGGTAGCAAGCACTACCACGAACCGTTCCTGTAGAAACGGGCGTTTCTTACTCGTTCCGTATGAATGTTTTGGATTACATTCATGAGGGGGTACCGATATTTACTGTACGTTAAGCATCAACTATGGGGGCTCATGGCGATTGTATCAAACGGTTTGCATGACTTGCGACCACCCACTTATTAAAACTTATGTGAACGATGTGCATGACTTGTGATCGTTACATACTGGCTAGCTGTGATTTACAAACACTACTTGTGTGTTCAAACTGTTTACTTATTTACAAACCTGTGAGATTCACCAACCTTTTTGGTTGACCGTTTTAGTAATGCTTCTCAGGTACACAGCATCAGTAGGGATGCCCAGCAGGATAAGCTTACTTAGCTCGAGTCGCATGCATTACAAGCTTGGAGATTTTCTTACCTTACTTTTGTACTAGCTGTTATGTATTAGAATCTCTAGGAATTTACTTGAACTCGAGCTTGTATTTTGAAACTACTTATGTATTAATGTAATAACTTTTCGAACGTCTCATTTAGAGTCGTTCACTGTATCCTTTGTGCTTGTGATTATTGATTAGTAACACCCAAAACATCGCTTCCGCAAACAGTAAATTTGGGGGTGTTACAAATTGCGCCTTCTTTTGACCAGCCTTTTAGAACGCATGCAACATCTAGGAATATTTCCTTGTAGTCATTCTCTAAACCATTATTAACTTAACTCCAGAATTTTCATAGTTTCTTGTAATGGAATTTTTTTAAGTCTTTCTAGTGCATTTGTCCAATCAAGTTCATTTTTACCACAGAGAAATGAACCCAAAACTCGGATAGTTAAGGGAAGACCGTTAGCATAATGTATAACTTTTCTAGATAACTCTTCATACCCTTCTATTGGATTCTCTCTTCCAAATGTGTACCTACTGAAGAGGCAGATTTCTTCCTCGTGCGATAGTAATTTGACATCACGAATCAAGTTCACGCCATGTACAACCATCACTTGCTCATCTCTTGTTTTAATGATTATTCTACTTCCCAACTTAAACCAATTAGGCTCACCGGCTAATGCCTCAAGCTTTTCTATATGATCCACATCATCTAGAACAATAAGAACTTTTCTATCACACATCATCTTTTTTATCATGCTTTTCCCATCATATACACTTCTTACATTGATACCTTCATCATTTAACACATCCGAAAGGAGTTGTTTCTGCAACAACCTCATATTGGACGAAGAGGCATTTGAAACTTCCCTAAGATTTTCTACAAAGCTTTTACCTTCAAATTCAATAGATATTTGATCGAAAACAGCTCTGGCCAAAGTTGTCTTGCCACCTCCTCCTATCCACTTGATCGCTATCATTCGAACATCACCAAAATTAGTTTCTAATGATGAAACAACATCTTTTACTCGAGTCGCCATGCCTATTAGTTTTCCATCAACACTTGTATCAAAGGACCGTAACCGTAGTGAAATCTCTTTAACAATTTTTTTTTTATGAATTTAGCTTCATGCCTACATGTTAACAAAACTCAATTAGCTAGCTCAAATACCCACAATAATAATTGGTTTCAAATCAAAAACATACAAACATATATAACCTAATCATCAAATAACTATATATATAGATTACCTTTTGACTAGCTAGATTCAATTTTAAGTAAGACTCTAACAATATAACATAAGATGCCATGGATGGCCTTTTTACATCCCTGTAGAGATTGGAAAGTAAATTCGAGCAGGATGGGTGATGGGTTGAAATGAGTAAGTTTTTGTACAAATTGAAATTAGGTGTTGGCTTACAAATGCATTTGTCCATTTTTTATATTTTTATCTATACAAGAACAATGTGTTGAATAATATATATTCTATTATTGTTGGAAGAATATGATTCGTGTGATCAAAATGACTTAGGAGATTGTATGCATTAAAAGAAGGATTTTGTGCAACAAAATATCAAACTAAGCTCTAACATTCATAGTATGTATCGAACTTTTAAAACTCTTATTCTATGTATCAAACTTTGATTGGTGTTGTTTGTTTGTAATTTGACTGGCGTGCCATCCATATAAGCTTGTGCTTGACGTCCAGATATATAGTCACTTCAGAATATTAGATACATTGGTCTAAAATAACACGGCTATTACAAACAATGAATGTCTGATTGGTAGAATGAAAATGGCTAGAAATTGACTCTTAACATACGAGGATAAATGAATGTGGATCAGAATTAATATGAAATAATGTTGCAAATATATGACAATGAATTACCCATGAGCAATGTTCTTCAACTCCCATCCACCAATATCAGCTACTTCATTCAAAGCATCTCTCCATTTTCCAACAACCTCTTTTGTTTTATGTTTGGCAAAGGCGTCTTTAACTTGCCCACTTTGTTTGCGGACTTCAGAGGGTTCCACATCATAGAAGACGGGGTAAGCAGTATGCCCAGTCATTTTATGGCACTCGATAATCTTCACTAGCTCATCTAAGCACCAAGATGAAGATGCATAGTTCTTTGAGAAAACAATGATGTAGAATCTAGAGTCTTCAATGGATTCAATGAGTTCATCATTGATCCTTCTTCCTTTCTCTATTCTCTCGTCATCCTTGTACGTATGGATGCCTTTCTGCTGAAGAGCGTAATAAAGATGATCAACAAAGTTCTTACGAGTGTCTTCACCCCTGAAACTTAAAAACACATCATACTTGTAGCCTTTTCGAATAGATGAATTTGGATAATACGCCATTCAAGGTATGGTTGAAGGATCTTAGTTAGTAGATTATATCTTCAGGTTGGGGAATCTGTACGAAATGATCGATTACAAAGAAAGTTGGATGAGATGAATGTAACCTTCAAGGTGATTTATTTATTACGGAGTAGTACCTAAAATGTCAACGTGATGCATTTTTTGGGAAAAACTTTGGAACGAGTCGGGACACTAAAGACTTTTATTCATTTACTAACAAAATTAAAATGAAAGATACCTTATACATGTCACACCCCGTCTAAAGCGGAAACAACGGAATGCAACCACGATAGGATCACAACACATTATTATAAAGATGTCTATATGAAAATAAAAATCCAATGTGTTATGATACTTGTAACATGAATAGGATTCCATGCCACATGTACATACCAACAATGAAACTGACAATAAGCAAATGTTAAGGCAAAACACGCCTTTTCCAGATTATTAAGAAGTCACCATCTTGACAAGCAATCTCAAAGTTTTAGCTTAAATGCAACCTAATGGTCCAATAAGCTTTCTTGTCCTCTATCTTCAAACCGCTAGTATTATCTAAAAAGTTATGCTCAAAAATGTCAATAATAATGTTGGTGAGTTTCGTAGGTTTGAAACCAAACACCACAAGATAAAACATTTTTTGCTGTGATAATAATAATTTAGGATAATGCATATAGAAAAGGTGCACATAGTGTAATAACATAATCCCAACTGAACCGCAACAACTGTCATCACCCCACGAAGGAGTATGACCCAAATCCGCATCGCAAACACAAAATGGCAGTGTCTACTCCAACAAAGAAATGTAATGCAGACACCAAAAGTAAGCATTAACCAATAAACCTTAATGCAAACACCAAAAGTAAGCATTAACCAATAAACCTTAATGCAAACACCAAAAGTAAGCATTAGCCAATAAAAGCTCAATCACATAGTGTCACACAATTCCGCATATATCCAAAAATAAAATACACAAGTTCACAGCATGAAAAACCATTTATAAAACACGATCATACTTTTCCCCCAATTTGAAAATATATAATTGAAAAAAAAGGGGCCACGAAAACTCACCTCAAGAAATGATGTAAGTATCGCCCTTAAGTGTAATCCACTAAACAACTTGCAAATCTACAATATCATAATGCGTATAGGTTAAAACCTAGACATAACTAGGTCATTCCATTGTATTCCACACCCAAAACACTTCTATTACGTTTCCTCACAGTTCTACTGGTGTATTATTACAAGAACTAACCTAAATGAAAAAATTCAGATTCTGACCGGAAGTTTGGTTCCACTTTACGAATTTTTAGATATTACTTATTGGAATCATTTGACTCTAAAATTTTAACCAGTGATATTCCAATGTGTTTAGAAGATCCAGTAATTTTTATAGATTCAATTACGTTGATTTACTATTTTTAAAAATTCACCAAAGTGAACTGCTCTAAACCGATGATACTTTCTGACTTTACCAAAGTTATAATTTATTTAAAATACTTAGATACCTCCAAAGATTATCATGTTTTTACATAAAATATTTAACACCTTTAAAACACTTCAGTAAAAATTTCAAAGTCTAATTATTAGTTTAACCTACATTTCAAAAATCAACAAGTTAACCAAAATCAGGAACTGAAAACTCAAATTTAATCCCTTTACATAACACACGCTATTAAATAAAATAAATAAATTAATTCTTAAAACCACAACAATATATTTTGTTTACAGAAACCTAACCCTAAACATATTTTAATAATTTCTAAAATAACTAGAAATACTTTGATGAAACCGATTTAAGTTTACCAACGTTTTTCTGAAAATTCATCATTCACGACAGCAGTTTAGAAAATAATTTTTATAAAATATTCTATTGCGTTTCAGTGGCCGAAACCTCTTACATTAATGTTAAACATCGAAATCTACAACTTTTTAGTTTTGACCGAATCCTGAAAATGTACACAAGTGGGTCAAATCGACCGTCGATCTTGACTGAAAAATCCAGACAGATTCTGAGATTTCGATATATAACTTTCGGTTTGCAAAACATATTATATTCAACATATCCATACCCCAAACATATGAATCAACCCAAATACATGTATATCTCAGAAAATTATAAAGAAAAAGTATTGATTAAGGTTTATGATTATACCAGTACGAACACGTGAACGAGAAACACACTAAATCAAGCCTTGAATTCGATTCGGTAGGGTTTTCTTTTGAATTCCCCCCTTTCGGTTCTCCCTTCCCTTGATCGTGGCTGCTCCAGCAGATTTGTGAGGATGTAATAGGGTTTAATCCCTTTTAATTAGCCTAAGTTTGCCCATTGTGTCTCCTTTGACCCCCTTAACTTTCGTTATTTACATTTTAATTCTTAAATGAGCCATTCAATTCCAATACATATATAACCAAAGTTTAATATAGTTGAACACCAATACTTAGGGAATACTTTTATTTCTCACTACGAATATATAATTATGATTATTGACAAAATTATATCAAAATCTTGATAATCACAACACTTTAGTGTCTACGTTTCTTTATCGGTTCTTTACTAGAATATTCACACAACTTTGTGTAGGTCTTAATGAAACAAAAATCATCACTTGATTATTTATAAGTCTCCTAGAAAAAAATAGAAGGTTTCTATTAGGGATAAGTTTTGCAGAAATAGGTTAAACGCGTAAGTTTTTCTAAGCCTCGCATAGAGACTATGACTAGAATCAAGTAAGTCACGTAATGGCTAAGTCAACTAACCTATCTTGGGTGATGGTTGTCACAGTATCCCCCCGTTTATGGAATTTCGTCCCGGAATTCTATCGAAATTATTACTGAAAACGTTATTATGGGATAGACATGGGTTCTGAGTTTCTTATGATTCCTTCGTTCCTAAGTCATTTCGAATTATCGCCTAACCTTATATCGTATCCTAACTATAGTGATCGCGTTACATTTCCGCTACTTGACTTCTCGTCCCGTAGCCTTTACCGGCCTTATGACCAAAATGTTGTTTTAAACTCCATCTCAATTTTATTCAACTACACATTAGTACGTTTCATTTGTGTGACACCATAAGAGACTCATCATTTGATTATGTTTAGCGAACTCCGTTTGCTCCATCCGTTCCTTCGATTGACAGGTTATCAAGCCTATTTGTTAAACGTACAATACAAATTTGTTCGGTCCATTAGGAAAATATAAGAAATTGGTGTTTGTAAACGGTGTGTCCTCAACATCTAAAAGACTTTTTGTTAATTCCAAATCCCATGGATACCACAGAGGCAATTGTTGGATCGAGAGGCATAACCACATCGAGTCCTAAACGTCGTCTTTGGTATAGCTTGCTCGTGATACCTCAATTGAATTTATAGTTTGCCCGAGTGTCAATTGTCTGTACATCTATCTGAACCTTAAAGTTGATTTGTTCAATCGTTGTTTTCTAGAAATATAACATCAGTTCTACGTTCCGCACGTTATGAAAATTTAAGCAACTAATGGTTCTCACCGGAAAATAATTTCATATATGTCGAGGGGTAGATAATTCAACTAGATTTTTCAAAAATTCTCAAGAAAATTTCGTTGACGATCCGAACCTTCGGGTTCAAGTCCATCGGCTCTTCTTTCAATTTGAGAATTTGTATTTGTTTCACATAGAAGTTTAAGGGTGTAAAGTTCTTTTGTTACCCAGGAATAGTAAAGGGGTTCTTACTAAAATGTAATATGATGTAACAAGTGATGATTGTAATACGTAAGATGTACACTCCGTACCCGTCGTGTGATTTGTAACACATGTAATTAGTGCTATGTCTTAGGCTAATTATATGTATCAATATGTATATTGTTATATATATATATATATATATATATAATTCAACTATATATATATATATATATATATATATATATATATATATATATATATATATATATATATATATATATATATATATATATATATATCAGTACGCGATTTGTTTAAATCATGCATTTTCAAATCGGTCGAATTCCGATTCATCTATACGGCGTTGGTGAAAACAAGTATTAAGTAATATAGAATTATTATTTAATACAACTCATTATTTATTACATATTATTTCGATAATATTTCAAAAGTATTTCGTATCGTATAAAACAATCATACGCAACCAAAAATGAGTGAAACGCGTTCGATAATCAAAACCAACCAAAGTTATAGTTTTATAACTCATTAACAAGTATTTTGATAAAATACTTCAACTCAAAAATATCGAAAGTTTATTCGTTATTTAAAAACGTATATATAATACATAACGTCTAAATATACATTTAAACGATCGGGTAAACGAACACGGATATAATACCAATTATTTGAGACAAAATATAACAAAAATCCACCTCCTTTTTGACTTGGAAAAATCAGCCAAACAAGATCCATGAAACACAGATCTTGTTCTTGACTTTAAACCACAAACAACTCCCACCAAATTTCTCATTCAATCATACACCTCCATCTCTCTACTTCCTCTCACTAAAACTCTCTCCCTCTTTCTCCTCCCCAAACTCACGGCACCATCATCATCACCATAATCTCTTCTCAAATCACCTTGGATCATCAAGACGATTGAAGCAAAAACGATCACGAGAACGAGAGCTACGTTTCCATCTTTTCGGATTCTCCATACGAGCATTGTAAGAAATCCCGACACCTTCGAAAAATACTTTTATTATATTTATATAGATGTTATATAGTTCATACAACTTGTTGATGTCCAAAAATCATAACGAAAAATGTTTTTCGAACATATATGAATGAAGACAGATTCTGTCCAGAAATTTTCGTCACACCAAAACGGGTATATCTCGAGTTCTAGGAGGAACTAACTCTCGACATCTAAACGGAAAATGTTCATTAAGATACCAGCTACAACTTTCATTTTTGACTCTCGGACCAGATCCTCACGGATCATGGTGAAAAACGTGAATCTTTGGACTGAACTCATTATCGAACCCGATCCGACCACTCCTCATGTTTATTTTTGTTAAAAATAGTAAACGAACATATAAAAATACCATAAAGTGCAGAAATGGACTATATTCATAGTTGAACAAGTGTGATTTTTAGTAGAGTTTGATTTGGCTTAAAAAGTGGTGAAATCGGGGGATTGAATCGGGATTAAAATCTGAAAAACGTAACTACAGGGACTGTTTTGGTCAAATTACAAAACCGACACTTCGGGTCAACCATAAAACGTAACGATAATTTTATAAAGCTTATTTAACATATTTAAGACTTCCCTAAAAGTTTCGGGTCAAACCGAACACGTTTGCCCTAGTCAACAAAAGCTAGCACTTAAACGAAATTATAACTAACAGTGGGAAGGAAATTATAACTAACAGTGGGAAGGAAATTATAACTAACAGAGGGAAGGAAATTATAACTAACAGTGGGAAGGAAATTTTAACTAACAATGAGAACGAAATGATAAATCAATAAGGTAGGGCTTTACTCTCCTTATACCTTTGTTTTTGTCAGTATTCTCAATGGGTGAGCCGATATTTCTTATTGATTTTACAAAGTATCAGAAATAAAAATTATACAAGTTAAATAATTAGTTTAATTAAAATACACCGCTCCCCCGGTAAAACAAAAGTTCAACCTGTTAAGTGTTCCCCGGCAGCGGCGCCAAAAACTTGATGTGTGCTAAGTATAGGCAATTATAATCACAAGTTTAAATTAAGGAAATACTAAATAATACTATCACACAATTCAGGCAATATTGACCCGTTTATGTAATATAGCTTAATAAGTAAGTCCAAATTCGAACACAAGGAACACAAGAAACGTGATTCTTATTTATAACTAATTATCTATTTATTTCTAATTACAAATATTTACAATTCTAATACAAATAAATAAATAAAGGATCCAATTTACAATAATCTACAAGATAAGGGGGACGTTTTAGTTCCGAACGAACATATTTATATTTATATTTTGATACGGATTCTAATAGATAAGTTTTAGGAACAACTTAATAATACTCAGATGGATAAAAGATTATAATTATTCAAACTATTATTTATTAAACTTATTATATGCACTTATGTCTATTTGCTTTGTTGGCTATTATTACTGGTGAATTACTAATGTAGAAGATCACTTAGGGTTAAGTCAAATCATCATCATAGCAACACAATCATAAGGTTACGCAAAGTGTTACTAATTAATAAGATCTATCATCAGTTTATTAATACAATTTTTAAGGTTAGGCTTGAATCACAGTATTACTTTATATTGATGGATTATTCTTCGTCTATCGCATAAGGTTAAGATCAAGACATAAACATAATCACTTAATTTTTTTTTTGAAAGGCAGTATTGGGCTCAGTGGCATTGCCTCTTCATATACCCATCACCAATTCCAGGGGAAACCCGAATATTTCGAGAGAAAACCCCTGTCTCCATCCCGGAGAGCATTTTGCTCACATCCGGGTTCGAACCCATGACCTTGAGGTCATGGTGAAACACCTTGTGCCACTTGAGCTAGAAGCTCTTGGCACATAATCACTTAATTTATATAAAATTAATATGGTCATCCTCGTTTAATATAAATCAGTCTAACTATGTCAAGAATAATCACTAATACATCATAATAAAGACAATTCTTGTATAATAAACATTCAATAATATAGTTCCAACATAAACATATAATTCAAATAATAAACTCAATAAACATTCATTCAAACAATTATAATGAAAACCTAATTCTCAATTAAATCAAATAAACAATATCATAAATAGCTCAATAAGGTTATTAAAGTTACAAGGATAAAGAAATCAAACCAATTGACGAACTAGCTTTTCCTAGGGTTAAAAACCTTCAAACCATAGCTCCTTAGCCTCCAAAATCGTACCTAAAGTCGACCTAAAACCCTAACTTTCGGTTTTAGTATTCTTGAATCGTATATGAAAAACCTAAACCTAAGCCTCTATTTATACTTTTTCTGGCCGACCTTCCAACCGCCGCTTGGAACCTCCAACCGCCGGTTGGGCTCTTTGAATCCTGGTCCAACTCTACGTGTCTCCACCGCCTTAGAAACCTAATACTCCAACCGCCGGTTGGGCTTTCCAACCGCCGGTTGGACCTTAATTCCAGAATATTCTAAAAATGGGTTTGGGCTTCAATTTTGGACTCTCTCTTTTCTTTAACTGGTTTAACTCTCTTTCTTAGCCCAATTCTTCATTCTAACACTTTTGGTCTTCATTTCTTCAAGTTTTAAGCTCCTTTTTCTTCATCTCTTTATTTTCTTCAGTTTCTTTCAGTTTCGGATTCGTTCTTGTTCCTTTTTTTTCAATCTTCAATTAAAATACATTTCTGCAAATATTAACAAAATAAGTATCTAAAATCATATAAATGCACTAAAATGTATATAAATATAGGGATAAATTACTATAAAATATACTATCTATTTGATGCTTATCAAATATCCCCACACTTAAGTTCTGTTTGTCCTCAAGTAGAATACTGAATAAAATTTAAAAATAAGCATCAAACTAATATTTAAGAATCACAATACCAATACTAAAAATCTGTTTCATAAATTAAAATTTTAAACAATTTAATTAACATGGATAACTATAATGTATAAATAAAAATTATTATTATTTGTGTAATATATAACTCATGAATGATTACTAATATATTTGTCCACTTTAAACAATCTATATTTATATTTCTGAATACACTTTTATTGTTAGTATGTATATTACTTATGATTTTCATATATGATATATAAATTTAATTATACAATTTACTTTTATATTTCAAATAAATATATGAAATACATTTTTAAGAATCAAGACATTGGTGACAGGTCTGCATTTTCATGCAACAGAGCGACATAACTTGATTTAGGTTTAAGCAAAACCAGATTCGGTCAAACCATTTTGGCGACCTCATTAGGTATCTTTTATTTTTAAGACTTTTCAAGTACTTTTGACTTGCGTTTGCTTAATTTTTAAGTATATATTAATAGAGACCAGGTCTATACTTTCGTATAACAGAGGAAACCATCAATATATACCCCCAAATGTATTCACATAAATAAAAAGATATATAAAAGTATCGTATAACAAATTTAAAATTTAAGACTTTTTATGTCATACATCATATTATGTATCATAAAATAATATACAAGTTATTTTATTAATTTTTTAAAATTCAGAAATCTTTATATAGATTACCTATTAGTACATCATATCATATAACTATATATTACTTCCTTTATTAAGTAGCTTATGTTATTTATACAAAACAGTTAATCCATCTTAAAGTCTAAACTTTTAAATACAAAACAAAACTTTTAACAAAAATATTCTAACTAATAAATACTTAGTTATTAACTTAAAATTTTAAAATTTTAAATAAAATTTAAGAACAATAGAAACTTAAATGATTAATTAAAGAAATTCTTTTTCTTACGAACCCTATCCCCACACTTAAATTATACAATGCCCTCATTGTATAAAAATTGATAAACAAAAGTGAGTAAGGGAAAGAAAAATAGAACAGAAAACTCCCCTGACTGAAATTACAAATTTCATCATCGGCTAAGAAAAATCTGCTTGGTTGATTCCTTCATCTCTTGAAAAATAATATACAACATCCACACTTTCGTAGGTAATCACGATTGCATTTAGCATATGCAATAAGCCTTTAAACCCCTCGATATCCCGAGTGGACGAGTTATAGTCTCGTGAGGGTTTCCAGTGAACATACCCACAAAGTTCATAATTAATAAATAGTAAGAACTTTATAAATAAAGTGCTGAACTTACTGCCAGTCTAATGCTATCAAAAATAAACAACCATATTAGCATAATAATAAGTGTGAAAAGTAAAAATAATAATAAGTACAGTCATCCCAAATATAAATGTATCAAATGTATCAAACATAATCTAATCATCATCTGAATCCTCCTGCCCTGGCTGTCTCGAAGGTCCAGCTCTATCATCAACTATCGGAACATACTGCTGGAACTCGATAGACCTATCTCTCAACAGCTGCTGTAACAATCCAAGCTGATAATCAGATCTACGAAAACTCTCTCTCTCAAACCTATCAAACCTCTGCTCCATCCTGGAAAATCTCCGATCAATCGTATCAAATCTCCTACCATGTCCTATCTCAATCCTCTCAAGTCTCTGCTGAATATCATCAAACGTATCACCCCGGCCACGGTCTCTACCAAGTCCTCTACCTCTACCTGCTGGCAGATCAACCTCTGGTGCTGGTATCTCCGGTACTAGTGGTGGTGGAACAGGTGGTCCTCTCAATCTGGCTCTCTGTACAGGCTGCTGTCCAGGGGCAACCTCAGGCGTCCACAACAAAATCCCCTCCTGTACACCCTCCTGAATAATCCCTAACTCAATCAACTTGTCCTCGCCTAGCAAGGACATCCCAGGTGTAACCGGTGTACAAGTCATAAAATCCACAGCTCCCATCTGATAATAATGAGCTATCTTAGTAACATACTGCCCTCCACATAAACTACTGGTAAGCCTATGCCCTGTCGCTCCGGTGGTCATCCAATGAACTAATCTCCAGGGAACATTGATCAGCGTCCCCTGAATCATAGTATGCAAATAAAAGAAATCGGGCTGATAGACCTTTTCAGGTCCAGTATGCCTACCACAGATAGAAAATGATAACAACCTATGTACAAGCCTATGAACCGAGCTCCTCATATGTATATCTGAAGGTGCTCTATCCTCATAATCAACAATGGCCAATTGTCTCCAATACTCAGCTATCTCAACAGATGAATACTGCTCTACCATACCGGCAGTCAAATGATCTCCAAAAGAATGGTTGTGGAGCTCATCTAGTGTATAGAGCCCCACAGCTACTCCAAACTCAATCAAACTCATGATCCTAGGCTGACCTCCTAAATAAAAAGAAATTGAAGGCTGGTCAAACTGTCTAGAGGCAGTATCAAACCTAAGGGTCGTATAAAACTCAATAACAAGCTCCCTATAAATAATCTCCAGAATCTGAAATAATCTAACCCAAGCCAGAGAAACAAAACCAATATCACCTGATGGTAAAAGATAACTCTGAGTCATCAGCCTCCTCAGAGTAGTATCCCCAGTCTCACCCTCTCTGCGAGGATCTATAACTCTCTCCATGACTGACCAATCTAAAACATCCGGTGTCTCTACCGGCTGAGCAATATGCTCCAGTAATCCATCAGCAAACTCTGCTCTCCTCTCTGGTGTAATCGTCTCATGCTCAAATCGTAAATACGGATGTAGCTGGAAATCCTCTCTATCTAATAATGCACGTCCCCTCTGTCTCCTGGTAGCCATAACTGTAAAATAAACTTTAAACAATCGTGTTAGATTTATCATAAACATTTCTAAAGAAATTTGGGCAGCATTTCTGCTTAATTTTTGATAGCCACCTGTTTAAATTTCTAAATATAGAACATTCTAAATTACTATAGTTAACTTAATCTAAATTAATCTTATAAAATTCTCATTATTTCGAAAGAAATATCGAATCAAAATGTAAAATGTTTAAAAGTCACCTTATTTTATTTAGTTCATATAAAATCTCGAGTTTATCTTTTTATATGTCCTTTGTCTCGAAATTAATATCGAATCAAAATATATTTTAATTTGGATAATATGTTTTTATCATTTTGTAATGTTATCGAACTTTAAAGTCATATATATAATCGAACTATTGTTTTATAATTTTGTTCTATAATCTTTTAAATGCAACAACATTTTATTATTCGATCAAAAATCTAAATGTCGTTTAATAAGAATTTTTCTAACTAAAAGTAAATATAATCTATCCTAATATCGAACCATTAACCGAAATTACACAATCCGCAATGAAATTTATCCGCAATCAATCCCCGAATAATAAAATTAATACTTAACTATCCTAAACTAGTTTCTAAACATTCCTAATCATTTAAACTAACAATATAACTAGTAATCAATCACAAACCGCAAATAATCAATTATAATTCGGATTAAAATTCGGAAAAACATAAAAACGAGTTTAGATGATACCTTTGATGAAGCAAATCACAAAAACGCAATGTAATGATGATGAAAATACGATTTCCGGTCGAAATGCGTATGGTCCGAGCGTATATGTGTGTGTGTTGTGTGTGTAAATGGCAGAAACCGGAGGATTTCTGGTTTTGATCGCAAAAGTATCCAACCGCCGGTTGGGCTTCCCAATCGCCGGTTGGTTTGAATTTGGGCCCAGGCCTTTTTCGGCCCTGTTTAATTCGTTGGGCTTAAGCCCGTTATAATTTGCTTATATAATTTTAATAATTTATTTTTTTTACGAATAAAATTAACTTTACGTAATACATAATACAATTTTCAGTACATATACAAAAGATCTACAAATCATAATCTATGTGTATTTTAGAGTTTGTTTCTTTTTTTTTTTTTAGATAATAATAATTTAAAATTTTAAATAATAAATGGATAAAAAGAAGTATCGTTTTAGTAGTTTGTACTTTTAATATAAATTCCTGTAATGCTGTTAGTTGTGACAAATAACGGATATAATAAATCTTACCTTGGTATACATAGATTTTTCAATCGGTGATTGCGTCGACTCATCCACCGTTTGGAAATTCAATTGTCGACTTTATCGAATTCCAACTATTGTTTCAATATTTTTGTCATAAAAAATATTATATTTAATATATCTGCAATCTTGTGAACAATGTTAAGCATAATTTCAAAACTTATTATTATAATCTCTTCTAAGTATTTTATGAAATTAATCTTTATCACTATTGCAACTCGTGCAAAAATCAATTCTAAATACTTAAAATTTCTAACATTTGTGTAGCTAATACAAATAAAATGAGATAATCATATAATTCTGAAAACATTAAACTCTATATTAATCAAATATGAAACTGAAAACAGTAACTTTAATATCCAAATAACATTCAAATCCTAAACAATTATAAAACTAAAACAAGAAAAATAGAAAGAATTTAACTAGTTATTAAAAATGGGGAGGTTGCAAATGATCTTCAGAAATGATATTAGATGTTCAAGCCTAATTCCCACTAACAGGTCTTCCAAAGTTCTCAGGATAAATTCTTCGAAAGTGCAAATAGATCTTATTAGTTATCTCGGGTATTGGCTAGGCATATTCAGAGAAACTCTCATGATGAATCCTTTCAGCATCTTCTACTTCTATGAGTGTGTCAGCTACTCTTTTAACCTTCTTAGCTATTCTTCCATCTTCATCAGTAACCATGTAATCATCTTCAACCTTTGTTTCTCGTTCCACATGATTATGTCTTAATGAATCCATTAACCCATAGAAACCTAAATGTATATCATGATAATCATATGTGTTGTGGGTTCTCACTGCCTTTCCTATATCCTTTAGGATTCTCCTATAGTATCCTTCTTGATGCTCCGTTGTTATCCCAGAATACCTAAAAGTATCTACTAACTGATAGTAAACTTCAGATAACCCTAAGTGAAAAAGGTTATTTCTCTGATTATAATGAACTCCATTGTAAGCCAACTGCAACTCCATTTTAGCATAAGTGACCAAGTTTGCCATTGGTTCATCAGAAAAGTACTCAGGAATTATACGCGTTCTTTCGTCCCATTCTCCATAGTAAAATTCGTCAACAATTTCTTGAACATAAAAGTCAACCGTACAATCAATGAAGAATCTTCCAAAACCAATATGCTCTCTAGCCTTTATCGAATTGAAGAAGTCTTGAAAGTTTTCAAGTAAACATATGTCAGCCATATTACTCAAGTTCCCAGTGGCATGCTCTATTATCTCCTTAAGCTCTCTTAACATTTCTCTTTGTTTATCAGAATAAGGAAACAAAGACTTCTCAAATGTTTCATGCACATATGTATACTTCAACAATTGCTCTTCACAAAACGTTGGATCTACCATCTCATGCTCGCTCACAATATCATACTTTAGCTCATTTACATAGTTTATGAAATCATTTGTATCTCTAGTCTCATTAGATGTAACCCAAGCAGTGAATTGTTCTTCCATTTTCTTAATCAACTCTTTCTGATAATCAGTATACTCTAAAGTGGATTTGTGTATGAGTTCCATAATAAACCTGAGCTCATCTTCATGATATTCTAAGTAGTGAAACATATCTTTCTTATTTGAATCTACAGGGGGTTGTTCATAGTCTCCTTCTTCATTAGTTAGCTTGATTTTCTTGTTTGGTTCAAAAGAATGGTAATCTACTTCTATATCTTTGAAATCCATATTTTCACTTCCAAAGTCCATTTGCATCGACTCCATTCTAATAACAGCTAAATTTTTCTGTGCACAAAGAATAGCACATAGTTCAGATTACTTATCTAATCCTATTTTATCTAAAGTAACTTATTATACAAATTCTAATTTAATTTCCTTTACATTGCTAGTCAAAAAGATCTCGGTAGCTCCATTGATAGTACACAAAAGCGGAGGAATAGGTCAGCGCGAAGCTTATTAAAAACCTATTTCTTTCGAGAAGCACCTTACCTCTTATATGATAAATCAATAAGGTAGGGCTTTACTCTCCTTATACCTTTGTTTTTGTCAATATTCTCAATGGGTGAGCCGATATTTCTTATTGATTTTACAAAGTATCAGAAATAAAAATTATACAAGTTAAATAATTAGTTTAATTAAAATACACTGCTCCCCCGGTAAAACAAAAGTTCAACCTGTTAAGTGTTCCCCGGCAGCGGCGCCAAAAACTTGATGTGTGCTAAGTATAGGCAATTATAATCACAAGTTTAAATTAAGGAAATACTAAATAATACTATCACACAATTCAGGCAAGATTGACCCGTTTATGTAATATAGCTTAATAAGTAAGTCCAAATTCGAACACAAGGAACACAAGAAACGTGATTCTTATTTATAACTAATTATCTATTTATTTCTAATTACAAATATTTACAATTCTAATACAAATAAATAAATAAAGGATCCAATTTACAATAATCTACAAGATAAGGGGGACATTTTAGTTCCGAACGAACATATTTATATTTATATTTATATTTTGATACGGATTCTAATAGATAAGTTTTAGGAACAACTTAATAATACTCAGATGGATAAAAGATTATAATTATTCAAACTATTATTTATTAAACTTATTATATGCACTTATGTCTATTTGCTTTGTTGGCTATTATTACTGGTGAATTACTAATGTAGAAGATCACTTAGGGTTAAGTCAAATCCTCATCATAGCAACACAATCATAAGGTTACGCAAAGTGTTACTAATTAATAAGATCTATCATCAGTTTATTAATACAATTTCTAAGGTTAGGCTTGAATCACAGTATTACTTTATATTGATGAATTATTTTTCGTCTATCGCATAAGGTTAAGATCAAGACATAAACATAATCACTTAATTTATATAAACTTAATATGGTCATCCTCGTTTAATATAAATCAGTCTAACTATGTCAAGAATAATCACTAATACATCATAATAAAGACAATTCTTGTATAATAAACATTCAATAATATAGTTCCAACATAAACATATAATTCAAATAATAAACTCAATAAACATTCATTCAAACAATTATAATGAAAACCTAATTCTCAATTAAATCAAATAAACAATATCATAAATAACTCAATAAGGTTATTAAAGTTACAAGGATAAAGAAATCAAACCAATTGATGAACTAGCTTTTCCTAGGGTTAAAAACCTTCAAACCCTAGCTCCTTAGCCTCCAAAATCGCACCTAAAGTCGACCTAAAACCCTAACTTTCGGTTTTAGTATTCTTGAATCGTATATGAAAAACCTAAACCTAAGCCTCTATTTATACTTTTTCTGGCCGACCTTCCAACCACTGATTGGAACCTCCAACCGCCGGTTGGGCTCTTTGAATCCTCGTCCAACTCCACGTGTCTCCACCGCCTTAGAAACCTAATACTCTAACCGCCGGTTGGACCTTAATTCCAGAATATTCTAAAAACAGGTTTGGGCTTCGATTTTGGACTCTCTCTTTTCTTTAACGGGTTTAACTCTCTTTCTTAGCCCAATTCTTCATTCTAACACTTTTGGTCTTCATTTCTTCAAGTTTTAAGCTCCTTTTTCTTCATCTCTTTATTTTCTTCAGTTTCTTTCAGTTTCGGATTCGTTCTTGTTCCTTTTTCTTCAATCTTCAATTAAAATACATTTCTGCAAATATTAACAAAATAAGTATCTAAAATCATATAAATGCACTAAAATGTATATAAATATAGGGATAAATTACTATAAAATATACTATCTATTTGATGCTTATCAATGACCGTTAGGTAGTATTTTCTGTTAAGTATGATTGGTTCAAGAGTTACATCATACAAGTTTAATTTAACATAGCCTGATCAACTATGTACAATTGAATAAAGATGATGTAAGGCTTGAAATGGTTATGCTGGAATAGGGATACATTAGTTGACTCTGACCACGAGAGAAACCGGGACTCATAATTGTTTATGCTAGACACTCATAAGACTATTATGTGATATATGTATATATACATACATAGTCATCGCTCAAGCACTGTACGCTAGTCTATTATATATTATATATATATAGGCACTCACATTTCCAAATATTTTGTCATAGAGATGGCAAACACACCCACTGAAACATTTTCTACTTCATCCCACTCTCGACAACATCTCTTGGGATCACGAAACTCATAGGTAGCTAGGAGGAACACCGAGTCACCTCGAGCTAGACCTTATCCAACTCACAATAATTCAAATAACCAGGCTAGTCAGCACGCAGTTGCAAGTCAGTAGAGATGGTTATTCAACACCTCTTGATTGTTCTATAATGTTGATTGTCATATTGTGATGTTGTATATTACCGCATTTATATATGTACATCTCTGATAATCATCATCTATGGACAATGTAACACCTTCATAATTAGGATAATTAATTATGCCTAATTATTTGTAACTAGTTGTAATTAGTATGTAATAGGACTAATTACAGACTCTATTTGTATATATATAAGGTGATTTATATATATATGTGTGTACTTACGCGATTTGGATGAATCGTATGAATTAACCGGACGGAGTCCGACAAAGTTTACTTGGACGTTGGTGACAGAAATTTACTTAAATAATGAGAACGTATTTTTGTTATATAAAATACACAATTGAACGAACAGTATTTATATTACCGCGACGACATTTTAAATAATTCAACAAAAATGTATCAAACGCGAATCAAATAATTTAAATATCTCGACAAATGTTTTTATTATTAATTTCAAGGTATTTTTATTTAAATACTCCAGTTACATTTTAAAAATATAACGGTTTGGTTAAATACTAAAAACAAACGATTAATCGATTAGGACACGGGGTAAATACTGGGTTTTGAGGAGTGTTTTCCCCTCCCACTCCTTTTGGGACACCACCACCATCACCTCTTTTCCCCTCTCTCTTCTTCATTTTCACAAAAACAAACACACACACCACCAAAACTCTCTCTAACCAAAATCATCACCAAATTTCGGATTCACAAATCAACCCACGAAATTTACATATTCGGAATCACCATCACGAGTGGAGCAAGGATATCAAAACCGTTTTCATCATTTCATCCTCGATCTAGCTCGATTTGCAAAAGTAAGAAATTTCTAAAATCTTAGATCTATTCAATTTGGTGTAATGTTTTGATGTTATAATGTTTACACAACTTAGTATGGTCCATATGTATGAAGAAAACATGATTTTACAGCCTAAAAATACGTTAGATTTGGGTTATGGATCGTGAAATCGCGTCAGTTTCTGGGTTTCTGGGTTGGTGTTCATCAATGCGCACAAGCCTTGTGTCGCATACTATGTCGCATAAAGCCTGTTATGTCGCACCTTGTGTCGTACCAAACCTTTAGTGTCGTAACCTATGCGACACAATATTGTGTCGCACTCTATGTCGCATATTATGTCGTATTTTTATACGACACAACCCTTATGTCGCTATTGAATTAGCATCGCAAGCTTTTGCGACACAACCACTGTGTCGCAGAGCTCTTGTGTCGCATCCTTCATGCGACACAACCCTTGTGTCGCATGACAAACTTTTGTGTCGCATTTTGTGTCGCAAAACACAGCAGTTTTACAATTAAATTCCAAGTTAAGTGTTAAACATTTGGGACTTCAAACGATTATATCATATAACATCTAAGGGACATTGAAACATGTCTTTCAAGCATAACACTCCAAACAAATATATATACGTCGAGATTAACGTTTCAACTAAATCACCAACGGGCCAAACATGTTTTCCAACAAACAAACAATTACAAACATACGGACAAACATACGGACAAACATTGGATATACTAGTTGTGTACAACTTAACGAAACGTCTCGCGAGACACATACTTACATAACTTCATATGATTAGGCATTTGAAGGTTACGGGTTCGGAGAACCTACTTGCTATATTTACTACTTGCTATTTGCTACGGCTTATTACAAGACTCAGGTGAGTCTTACGGCCCCACTTTTTACTGTTTTATCTGATTGGGGGAGAAACATGCTACTACTTTTTCTTGAACACAAGTGCTAAACTGTTTACTATACCAAACGGAATTGCATGAGTTGTTTACTATTTACAGAAGTCTCTCCATCATATATCGTTAGTTATGGACTTAAGCGCGAACACTAGTTAATGGATCCATTAGGGAAATGACCCTCCCCGCCCGGGGCAGTAGCGCTGCCACGTACTGATTTTCACGTAGAAACGGGTGACTAATTATTCGTTACTGATGCTTGCTCATTTACGAGCATGTCACGGGAGCAAACTTATTAATTACGGGTTAAGCTTCGATTATGAGCCTCATAGCAATGGTATAACTTACTTACTTACTTACATTTGCTGGGTTGCAAATACTGGTTTTACGATTGCTGGATTGCAAATAATGATTTTACGCCTGCGGGCACTACTGATGAAATCTCGTGTTCAAAACTGATATTACTTACAAACCTGTGAGATTCACCAACATTCGTGTTGACCTTTTTAGCATGTTTTCTCAGGTACCCGGATGGAGTAGGATTACTCCAGGACTTTAGCTAGAGTCGCATGATTTCAACACAACTGCATTAACGGAGATTCTTAGCATTATCTTTTGTATATTTTGATTAATCTGCATCAAGATTAGATCAGTCTGTAACTTGTAACCAGCTAACTACTTTATTAGGGCCTATGTAATCCGACCGGATGTAACAATTCCCGGCACTTTTGTACTACTATTACTCTGTAATCTTTTGGAAACCCGTACCTTGTATTCAACTTGTTTATCTAAATGAAATGTGATTGTCACTTCGTACAGTTATCGTGTATCTCATCATTTGCACTTGTGACATATCATAATTTCATGCAAATATCTTATTCCTCTTTCCTTGTTCTTTTCTTGTTCAGCATCATGCCTCCTCGTCGACAGATCACCCTCAGTGAAGCCGAAATTGCGGGTCTGATTGCCCGTAGTGTGGCCCAAGCCCTAGCTACCCGAACATCGACTCCTGGTAGCGAAGATACAGCTACTAATGGACCACAACCCAAACCCTGTTCTTACAAAGACTTCCAGAACTGCAAACCTCTGAACTTTGCAGGTACTGAGGGAGCTATCGGTCTGGTACGCTGGATCGAGAAAGTCGAATCTGTATTTCTTATCTGCAACTGTGCGGAGGGAGACAAGGTTAAGTTCTCCGTTAGTACTTTTACTGACACCGCACTCACCTGGTGGAACACCTATGCCCAGACTGTGGGTATCTCTAATGCTTACAAACTTCCGTGGGAGGAGCTGAAGGAAATGTTGAGGGGCGAGTACTGCCCAGGGATGAATTGAAACAGCTGGAATTGGAATTCTGGAACCACAAGATGCAGGGTGATGACATCACCAGATACACCAACCGTTTCCACCAACTGGCACTTCTGTGCCCAACCATGGTCGATCCTGAGTACAAGAGGATCGAGAAATACGTCGATGGACTTCCCGAGAGACTCCAAGACAAGGTGACTTCATCCAAACCGGGTACTATTCAGAGCGCCATTTGTATGGCTCATGAGCTAACGACAAATTCTGTCCGCCGTGGCACAACTTCAACCCCATCTGCAAACAACAAACGCAAATGGGAAGGAAACCCCAACTCATCCAACCAACTCATCAACAAGAAGCCTGAGTCTGTTAAGGCTTATTCATCGGGGATTTCGGAGAAGAAAGGGTACAGCGGGAACAGACCCTACTGTCCCAAATGCAATCGCCATCATGAAGGTTCTTGCCCTTGCTCCAATTGCAAACGGTTCGGGCACTTAGCCAAGGATTGACGAACCAACATTCCTACCCCCAACACCAATGCACCGAAGGCCTGCTTTGGGTGCGGAAATTCAGGGCATTTCAAGAAAGATTGCCCGAAGCTGAAAAACAACAACAACCCTGCTCGCTGCAGATCATTTGTTATCAAGGCTGGGGAAGCCAGACAAGACCCGAATGTCGTGACGGGTACGTTCCTTCTCAACGACCTTACTGCTTCTGTATTATTTGATACTGGTGCCGATAGAAGCTTCATTTCTGAGAAGTTTAGCCCTTTACTTGATATTACTCCCACTGCCTTAGATGCTAAACACATTGTAGAACTAGCTAATGGCAAACTGATTGAGACTGATAGCATCATACGCAACTGTACACTTAACCTTACGAACGAAACGTTTCCCATTGATTTAATCCCTGTCGAAATCGGCAGCTTCGATATTATTGTCGGTATGGATTGGTTATCCGAGCACCGAGCTGAAATCATCTGTCATGACAAACTCGTTCGCATACCTCTTGTCTCCGGTGGAACCTTAGTCCTACAAGGGGAGACCGGCAGACGGAATCTGAATATTGTATCCTGCCTCAAAACTAGAAAATATCTACGAAAAGGGTATCAAGCCATCCTCGCACATGTAACGGAGAAGAAGTCGGAGGAGAAGCGACTTGAGGATGTTCCAATCGTGCGGGATTTCCCGGAAGTCTTTCCTGAAGACTTGCCCGGACTTCCACCACCTAGACAAATTGAATTTCAAATCGAACTTGTGCCAGGAGCTGCACCCGTGGCACGAGCCCCTTAGCGTCTAGCACCATCCGAAATGCAGGAGTTGTCTAACCAACTACAGGAACTCCTGGACAGAGGATTTATTCGACCAAGTTCCTCGCCTTGAGGAGCTCCGGTCTTATTCGTGAAAAAGAAAGATGGATCTTTCCGCATGTGTATCGACTACCGAGAGCTGAATAAGCTAACCATAAAGAATCGGTACCCACTTCCTAGAATCGATGACCTATTTGACCAGCTCCAGGGATCAAGTGTTTACTCAAAGATTGATCTACGGTCAGGTTATCATCAACTCCGAGTCCGCGACAATGATATTCCAAAGACAGCCTTCCGAACTCGTTACGGGCATTATGAATTCCAAGTAATGCCATTCGGTTTAACCAACGCACCGGCCGTATTCATGGACCTTATGAATCGGGTGTGCAAACCGTATCTTGACAAATTCGTCATTGTATTTATCGATGACATCCTGATTTACTCTCGCAATGAGCAGGAACATGCTCAACATCTGAAAACCATTCTAGGACTCCTTAGACACGAAGAGTTATATGCCAAATTCTTTAAGTGTGAGTTCTGGATTCGAACCGTTCAATTCCTCGGACACGTGATTGACAGCCAAGGAATTCATGTTGATCCTGCCAAGATTGAAGCAATCAAGGGCTGGGAGTCACCGACCACTCCAACCGAAGTGAGACAATTCTTAGGTCTGGCTGGTTATTACCGCCGATTCATTGAAAACTTTTCAAGAATAGTTGTTCCCTTAACAACACTGACTCAGAAAGATAAGAAGTTCGATTGGACTGATAAACAGGAGTCAGCTTTCCAGCTATTGAAACACAAACTTTAAAGTGCACCAATCTTGTCCTTACCCGAGGGCACCGATGATTTCGTAGTTTATTGCGACGCCTCACACCAAGGACTTGGTTGCGTGTTAATGCAACGGGGAAAAGTCATTGCCTATGCCTCACGACAACTGAAAATTCACGAGAAAAATTATACGACCCACGACCTCGAGTTAGGTGCCGTGGTCTTCGCATTAAAAATCTGGAGACATTATCTCTACGGTACGAAAAGCACTATCTTTACCGATCACAAAAGTCTCCAACACATATTTGATCAGAAGGATCTAAACAAGAGGCAACGTCGTTGGGTTGAGTTACTTAGTGACTACGACTGCGAGATCAAATACCATCCGGACAAGGCTAACGTAGTTGCCGATGCCTTAAGCCGAAAAGAACGAGTGAAACCCCTTCGAGTTCGAGCACTTTCTATGACAATTCGTAACGAGCTCCCTACTCAAATCCTTACCACTCAGCTCGAAGCACTCAGCGATGAAAACTTGAAAAATGAAGCCTTACGAGGCTTGGATAAACAATTCGAAATCAAACCTGATAGGACTCGATACTTTTATAACCGGGTGTGGTTACCCAAATTCGGAAACCTGCGAGATTTGGTGATGGCTGAAGCTCACAAATCTCGATACTCTATACATCCCGGTTCTGACAAGATGTATCATGACGTCAAAGGGTTGTATTGGTGGCCTAACATGAAAGCTGACATCGCCAGGTACGTCAGTAAATGCTTAACCTGTTCCAAAGTCAAGGCCGAACACCAAAGACCCTCGGGATTGCTCCAACAACCTGAAATTCCTCAATGGAAATGGGAACAGATTACCATGGACTTCATTACCAAACTACCCAAAACTTCGAGTGGTTGCGATACCATTTGGGTAATTGTGGACCGTCTCACAAAATCTGCTCATTTTCTGGCCATCAAGGAAACCGACAAGATGGAGCGTCTGACTCGCATCTACGTCAAAGAAATCATCTCGCGACACGGTGTACCTATCTCGATCATCTCGGATAGGGACAGCCGTTTTACTTCTAACTTTGGGCAATCACTACAGAAATCTCTTGGTACTCGTCTGGATATGAGTACTGCTTATCACCCGCAAACCGATGGCCAAAGCGAGCGAACTATTCAAACACTGGAGGATATGCTACGAGCCTGCGTAGTTGACTTCGGTACTTCTTGGGAAAATCATTTACCGTTGTGCGAGTTCTCGTACAACAACAGTTACCATACCAGCATTAAGGCTGCACCCTTCGAGGCACTCTACGGGCGTAAGTGCCGATCACCTATCTGTTGGACTGAATTAGGAGATTCCCAACTCACGGGTCCAGAAATCATTCACGAAACTACTGAGAAAATCATTGGTATTCAAAACCGGCTGAAAGCCGCACGTGATCGTCAGAAAAGCTATGCTGACGTGAGACGCAAACACCTTGAGTTCCAGGTAGGGGACAAGGTACTTCTCAAAGTGGCACCGTGGAAAGGTGCCATTCGATTCGGAAAACGAGGCAAACTAAACCCTAGATACATCGGGCCATTCGAAATCCTCGAAAGGATTGGTCCAGTGGCATACCGCCTGCAACTTCCTGCTGAGCTTAGCAGCGTTCACAACACATTCCACATTTCTAACTTGAAGAAATGTCTGTCTGACGAGACACTGATTATACCGCTCGACGAAATTCAAATCGATGATAAACTTCATTTTGTCGAGGAACCTATGGAAATCATGGACCGCGAGGTCAAGCGATTGAAACAGAGTCGTATTCCCATCGTAAAAGTCAGGTGGAATTCTAGACGTGGTCCTGAATTCATCTGGGAACGGGAAGACCAAATGCAACAGAAATACCCACATCTCTTCCCCGACAAAGCACCGTCCGTACACTCGAGCTAATTTCGGGACGAAATTTCTTTAACAAGGGGAGAATGTAACACCTGCATAATTAGGATAATTAATTATGCCTAATTACTTGTAACTAGTTGTAATTAGTATGTAATAGGACTAATTACAGACTCTATTTGTATATATATAAGGTGATTTATATATATATATATATATATATATATATATATATATATATATATATATATGTGTGTACTTACGCGATTTGGATGAATCGTATGAATTAACCGGACGGAGTCCGACACAGTTTACTTGGACGTTGGTGACAGAAATTTACTTAAATAATGAGAACGTATTTTTGTTATATAAAATACACAATTGAACGAACAGTATTTATATTACCGCGACGACATTTTAAATAATTCAACAAAAATGTATCAAACGCGAATCAAATAATTTAAATATCTCAACAAATGTTTTTATTATTAATTTCAAGGTATTTTTATTTAAATACTCCAGTTACATTTTAAAAATATAACGGTTTGGTTAAATACTAAAAACAAACGATTAATCGATTAGGACACGGGGTAAATACTGGGTTTTGAGGAGTGTTTTCCCCTCCCACTCCTTTTGGGACACCACCACCATCACCTCTTTTCCCCTCTCTCTTCTTCATTTTCACAAAAACAAACACACACACCACCAAAACTCTCTCTAACCAAAATCATCACCAAATTTCGGATTTACAAATCAACCCACGAAATTTACATATTCGGAATCACCATCACGAGTGGAGCAAGGATATCAAAACCGTTTTCATCATTTCATCCTCGATCTAGCTCGATTTGCAAAAGTAAGAAATTTCTAAAATCTTAGATCTATTCAATTTGGTGTAATGTTTTGATGTTATAATGTTTACACAACTTAGTATGGTCCATATGTATGAAGAAAACATGATTTTACAGCCTAAAAATACGTTAGATTTGGGTTATGGATCGTGAAATCGCGTCAGTTTCTGGGTTTCTGGGTTGGTGTTCATCAATGCGACACAAGCCTTGTGTCGCATACTATGTCGCATAAAGCCTATTATGTCGCACCTTGTGTCGTACCAAACCTTTAGTGTCGTAACCTATGCGACACAATATTGTGTCGCACTCTATGTCGCATATTATGTCGTATTTTTATACGACACAACCCTTATGTCGCTATTGAATTAGCATCGCAAGCTTTTGCGACACAACCACTGTGTCGCAGAGCTCTTGTGTCGCATCCTTCATGCGACACAACCCTTGTGTCGCATGACAAACATTTGTGTCGCATTTTGTGTCGCAAAACACAGCAGTTTTACAATTAAATTCCAAGTTAAGTGTTAAACATTTGGGACTTCAAACGATTATATCATATAACATCTAAGGGACGTTGAAACATGTCTTTCAAGCATAACACTCCAAACAAATATATATACGTCGAGATTAACGTTTCAACTAAATCACCAACGGGCCAAACATGTTTTCCAACAAACAAACAATTACAAACATACGGACAAACATTGGATATACTAGTTGTGTACAACTAAACGAAACGTCTCACGAGACACATACTTACATAACTTCATATGATTAGGCATTTGAAGTTTACGGGTTCGGAGAACCTACTTGCTATATTTACTACTTGTTATTTGCTACGACTTATTACAAGACTCGGGTGAGTCTTACGGCCCCACTTTTTACTGTTTTATCTGATTGGGGGAGAAACATGCTACTACTTTTTCTTGAACACAAGTACTAAACTGTTTACTATACCAAACGGAATTGCATGAGTTGTTTACTATTTACAGAAGTCTCTCCATCATATATCGTTAGTTATGGACTTAAGCGCGAACACTAGTTAATGGATCCATTAGGGAAATGACCCTCCCCGCCCGGGGCAGTAGCGCTGCCACGTACTGATTTTCACGTAGAAACGGGTGACTAATTATTCGTTACTGATGCTTGCTCATTTACGAGCATGTCACGGGAGCAAACTTATTAATTACGGGTTAAGCTTCGATTATGAGCCTCATGGCAATGGTATAACTTACTTACTTACATTTGCTGGATTGCAAATACTGGTTTTATGATTGCTGGATTACAAATACTGATTTTACGCCTGCGGGCACTACTGATGAAATCTCGTGTTCAAAACTGATATTACTTACAAACCTGTGAGATTCACCAACATTCGTGTTGACCTTTTTAGCATGTTTTCTCAGGTACCCGGATGGAGTAGGATTACTCCAGGACTTTAGCTAGAGTCGCATGATTTCAACACAACTGCATTAACGGAGATTCTTAGCATTATCTTTTGTATATTTTGATTATGTAATAGAATCTCCCGCCATACGCGTGGACTCTAGGGGACTATTTTTGTATACGAAAACATTAAGTTTTCAAACATTATATCTATGGGAATGTAACTAATTTACAAACGTCGCATATAGATGTTGTTTGCTTTATCTTTGTGCTGTGATATTTGATTAGTAGCACCCCAAAACCTGCTTCCGCTAAACAGTGAATTTCGGGGGTGTTACAGACAATCTCTCACGAACCCTATCCTTTTGTTCTCAGGAAAATCATGCCGCCAAAGTCAAGGACTTACACCGATGCCCAGATGGCATCCCTCAATTCCCAGGCAGTAACTGAAGCCTTGGCGTTGTAAGTCCCTAGTTCTTAGGATCGATAACTTCGTTATCTGTAGTATTAAGGTGCGGAATCCCTCAATACGGTGTTATCTTACTAATAACGAGTAAGTTCGTAATTGCGTATATTAAAGCTTAACTTTAAACGATAAAACATCAAAGTCTAGTCGTAGGTTTCGTTTTCTCTGGGTTTATCGAATTCGCAGGTATGGAATTCAGAATGCAAAAATTATTATGTTTTTCACCGAATGAAAAACATTATATACGATCAGCTTGTCTCGGCTCGCATGGGCCTGCGAGTTCAGCCCAACTCGCAGCCCAAGTCCACTTAATAGACTCGGCTCGCCAGACTTGTTATTCTTTGGCTTTGCGAGTTCAGTCCTCATCTCACCTCGCTGCGACTTGAGATCTCGACTCGCCTTGCACAAAACGTATATATATTTATTTCGTATTTAATAATTCGTCTAACTTAACAAAATAATATGTTTAACGAATATTACTAACAAAACAAATATTTATTTACAAATCTAAACCAATGTACAAACGTAATAATAATTACACCAGTCCTATTTCAAGCTAGATCTGTTGTCACAATCTATGTCTCAACAGACTCCCCCTTGACAATGGCTCTAGCGTCTTTATCTTCACGCTGTCTTTGATTTTCAAGAGTAAATTTTACTACCTGCAAAAATTTTAAGCTTGATGCATGTTTTAACCATCCTGTGATAATCTCGTGCTAAATCACCCCAACCAATAGTAGATTTGATCTTGTTCTTGTACAACATAATCAGATCTTCCTTTGATAAGTTCATCAGGTGTCTGTGATCATATACACGAAGAATCTCTTTTTCGCCATCAGGATAATCATCATCAGCTTCAATCATAAAGGCTTCCCCTGTTCCAGCATCTACCCCCCAATATTTCAACTTTCCCAAAATATTCTGGGGCATAGTCTTCATAGGTATTTGCTTAATACAGTTGACCGCTGGATAAACCTTCTTCCTTCTTCTTCTTCCTGTCCTCTGACTGAGTTCGTTTAGCTTTATCGTTTTACCTTTCCTTGGTTTAATCTTCGAGAAATTCATAGATAATCCTTCAGTCCTAATGATACGCTCAACATACTTAGCATAGTCATCATCATTTGGATTTATCATATCTAATCTAGCCAAGTCCCGAATCTCATATCGAGGCAACGAACTAAACACTGCAAGCTTCTTCTCAAAATATTGAACCCCGTCAAACCTTTTGATCGCGAAGAGCTTCAGATCAGAGTCATAATACCATCCAATAATGCCAGTTTTAAGTACACGCTTTCCAGTTATATCAACTTCTTTCAAAATGCGTGGCTTATTTTCCTTTTTCTTCTTCAGCATTTCTTGGATAAACATAGGATTACCAACCATATGTTTGTATTTGTCCTCTATTTCTTCAACTTCAGTATCCGAATCTTCATAAGCATTCTCAAAAACTTCTAAATCAATAACTGATTCTCCTTGTTCATTTACAAAAACAAATTCAGTCGTTGATGGATTCACAACATGTTCATCTACATTTGCATCCAGATCAACACCTTCATCTATCACAGATTCAAATACCGCAGTCCAGTCTTCAGGAAGTTTGAACTCTCCTTCTTCAATATCATAATCAATCTCTTCATCTATCTCATCCAAAATATCATCTTCTGAATCTGATAGATCTAGCATTTCCATTCCTAGAAGAAAAAAAAACATAAATACAAATATATTAATAATTCAAATTCTTCATTGATTTCCCTGAACCAATCTAAGAATTTCTTTATTAATTCTTTTGTATGTTTTAACCTAAAATATAAACGCAAATTACATATAACTTATAAATTCTTTTATTGATTACCCTGAATCAAACCAAAATCTCTTAAGTCTTATTAATCTACTTAACAAATAATAATTAATTTTAAATTCTAATGCATTGTGAATAATCACCAAACATTTAAATTTACTATTAATTACCTTATATAATTTCCAAGTGTTAATTGATCTAATTCATTATCAATTTAACCTTTAAATTATATATCATTTGTCTAGTTAAACTAATACATTTTTAACTTGTCAGTATGCAAACTCTCAAGTCTAAAATGCATATGTTATTATAAAATTTTGACCGCCGATATTATTCGGAACACGCCGCTCGACTACTCAATGAGTCGGAAGACTTTCAATCACTATTTTATCTTAACATATAATTATATAAACTTAAATTACATGAAATATATTTTACTTAAAATAATAATAACCTTAAGCCAAATATATTTACACAAAAAAATTAAATTTACATTTGTTCACTACAAACTATTACAAATATTACAGTACTATGATAATACTAAGCTATCTTACCAGCTTTAGTATCACCCGGTACAGTCTTATCTGCACTTGTACCCGCTCCAGAACCACTTGCACCAGCATTACCACCAGACTCCCCCTGAATCGTAGCTTGCTCACCAGTCTTTGAAGGACCAGTCTGCTCACCACCTTCTGGTGCATTGGGATCATCGTCTTTGTCTGAATCTCTCTTCCTCTTCAGCTCATTTTCTTTGCAAGACTCCAGATATACCAATATCTCCCCCTGAGTAGACTGTCCTGAATGAGTTCTCAAGACCAAACTCTCCAAGGAAGATAACTTCAGTCTCTGCACATTGAAGTCCGCAAGCAAAGTCTCATGAGTCTTCATCAGTAGATTGTAAGATTCACTCTGTTTGAGCATCTGCTGAGCAAGAAGAAGATTATTCGACACCAGCTCTGGAATCTGAGAAGTAAGCTTCTCTAAATCCTTTACTCTCGACTCTAAGGACGTAATCCTTTCAGCATCAGTCGTCGGAGTAACAGGTATCGTCCTGGGTCCAGGCGGTGTAAGAGACTCAATATGCCAGTCTCTTGTCAGCGGTGTATGAGGTTGAGACAAAGCTTGCGTAAGCAAGTTTGCAGCAAATCTAGCTCCTTTATTCGTCAGAAATTTTGCCGCACGAACTAGATCAGCAACCTCATGCTGTAAAGTTAAACACAATTAAAATCAGTTATTGTTACAGATTACTCTGTCTCAAACTCTAATTAATTGCATAACACTTATAGTTATAGAACTTATATCTCATACCTGAAGCGGTACAGATATCTATTCAGAAACCACCGGTGTATCCTTCTCCACCTGTGGTGTATCTTGAGCAACTGTATACAGAATTAACTGTCTCAGTTTAACTCCTGATAAACAACAAGTTAAGATTACTTAACTTTTATAATAAATACTAACATTCTCTAATAGTCAGCGTTCTCGGACGCTTCATCAACTGAGTAACAGTCTCCTCAGCATCCAAATCATGAACAATGAAATCTGGATCTGGTTCATTGACTTTACGCTTGAGCTTCAGCTTCTGAGTAGGATCAACCTCAAGCCTTGATCGTTGCTCAGTCATTCCAGCTGGAATACTCGTGGACAGATCAACAAGATCATCCTCGGTATCACTGGAATCGTCAGTTGTATGTCCATCATACTTGCCAGATGGACCAACTGGTTCCTAAATATATAGTATATTAAACATTTATGATTAGCATAAAACTCGATCATACTAGTTCGATATATATTTAAAATTATTCAGCTTTTAATACCTTAGCAGGTAAAACTGCTGAACTATCAACCTGTCTTTGCTCACTCTCAGGTCTAATGACCTCTGGGTCTGCAATCTCAGCTTCCTGTATATAGAATGATATTCATATTTTATAATCAAAAATAATATCCAATTAACTAAATATCTAATATCATAATCATTAGATAATAATATTATGCATTTATGATTAATTAAAACAATCTATCAACTAAGCATCTATATTATTATATAAATATTACCTCAGGTGGTGCAAAATAACTATCAATATCCCGTAGCAAGGGATCAGTAGCATCATCATTCTGAACCAAAACCTCTTGCACAACTTGTGCAGCAACCTCTTGATTCACTTGCTGATCAACCTGACCAACTTGAATAAGAACATCCTCAAGGAGCCCTTGTGGATCTTCAGGTTGAACCTCCTCAGCTGCAGGTTCAGGTACAACATCAGCAGCAACACCAGCAGGAACAACGTCCAACCACCCATTATTTGACGGTGGAACGTAGTTTGGGTCAACAATATACCCAAAAAGTGGTCGTTCTTCCGGTTTCACCACTCCTTCCTTCCTAACTGTCTGCATAAACATGGCATTATATCCACGTTGATCAATGGTATTCACCACTAAAAACGGCTCAGGTATAGCCAAGTTCGGTAGACGCGCACGAATGATAAGCATACAAAACCTCGGGTAGATCATAAATCTAGATCTAACAGAACCCGATATCTGTCTTGCAATCTCTCAAAAAATGAGATCACAGAAACTGTATGGTTTATTATAAACCAGGGACAGTGCAGCCGATAAAATAACAGGGCTTAACTCATCGAAGCCACCCTTCTTCGGTGAAAAAACTGTGTTCATCACATGCCACAGAAACCTCCACTGTCCAAGTACCAGAGGCTTCTGAAACTGGTTCCCGCGTCTATCTCCCGTATATCCCATACGGCCGATTGCCCCCTCAATAAAGTCCATGGGCATCTCCAAATCCCCATTCTCCTGTTCTTCAGTCCCTAGCTGTAATACCTCACGAAGATATCCAGCAGTAAATGCAACTGTTGAGACCTGAGACACTGTTAGATTTGCTCAGAATACAAGTATCATGCCGCTGTTGATATAAGACTTCAATCACTGTTATTAGAAGTCAACCACTGTTAGAAGAAGACAACCGCTGTTAGTACATTTGTCTAACAGGGCCACTGTTAGTATATAGTTTGTATTTTGCAAGTACTCAACCACTGTTGATAATATACGAGTACTACCTCTGTTAGTTATATACTCAACCACTGTTGGTTAGTCGGTTAGAGATAATTATGGAATAGATAGGATTTCCATAATAGTTTGATTTTGTAAAGGACTCTATGTGTTATAAATAGAGATTCTGTAAAACCCTAGACGTTGAGTGATAGAAGACGAATTCATTCTAGTTATTAGCTTCAAGGTTGTAAACCCTAACACAAGTTGTGTGTTCGTATTATTGTTAATAATATTGAAGCTTTTGGTTAGATATTCTGTTATATACAAGTTTGTTCTTCAAGTTATTAATAAACTATTCCGCAAGCTTATTAATAATCAATCAAAGTAATACATATTAAGATCTCTAGCTGGGATCATCAAGTGGTATCAGAGCTTGATATTACTTTGATCTTGAAGAAGGTAATCGAATTTCGCAGCTTTTTCAACAAATAACAAGATGTCTACTGAATCAATGGAAGGAATACAAGCTACAAAGATTCCCATGCTCAAACCTGATGAGTTTGAGCTATGGCAGACTAGGATTAGGCAATACATGTTGCTTACGGATTATATGATGTGGGAGGTGGTTACTAATGGACCAAACTATACTAAGGATGCAGACGGTAAAAAGGAAGAAAGACCACCACCAAAGTCTGATGCAGAGAGAAAAGAAAGAGCAACAGAGTGGAAGGCATTAAGTACTCTACTTTTGTCGATTCCTAATGAGTATCAAAGGAAGTTTGAAAACTGTGAAGATGCTCAGGTTCTTATGCAAGCAATTGTTAAGAGATTTGGTGGTAATGATAACACCAAGAAGAATAAGAGATCTCTTCTCAAACAACAGTTTGAAAACTTTGCAGGTGTAAAGTCTGAAACTCTGACTCAGACTTTTGATAGGTTTCAAAAACTTGTGGGTGATTTAGAAAATCACAATGTCAAGATTGATAAAGATGACTTGAACAGGAAGTTTCTAAGATCACTTGGTACAGATTGGAATATGTACACTGTGGGACTTAGACAAAGTCCAGATCTTGAAGAGAAAGAGATTGAAGACCTGTACAATGATCTGAGGAATTTTGAGCCTGAAGTTCTAGCGTTGAAACAGTCCAATGGTAGCTCAAACAATGCTGCTTTTGTTTCTGTTGGTGAATCTGGTAGTTGTAGCACATCTGGTGCTAATGATAATGTATTGGAAGCATTTTTTGCAAGCCATGTGAATTCTTCATTAACTACAGAAGATTTAGAGCAAGTTAGTGAAGAGGACCTGGAAGAGATGGATTTAAGATGGCAGATGGCAATGATTACAATCAGGGCAAAGAGGTTTATGCAGAGGTCTGGGAACAGAAATTTTTCTTACAAGAGAGATGGTGTAGCTGGTTTTGACAAGAGCAAGGTGGAGTGTTTCAACTGTCACAAGATGGGACACTTTGCTAGAGAATGCAAGAGCACACAGGCTGGAGGATCTCAGAATGGTATTATGAGAAATAGTTCTGCTCCACAAAGAAGATTGGTACCTGTTCAGAACACCACTTCAGATTCATTGGTTGCTCAAGATGGAATGGGAGGATTTGACTGGAGTGATCAAGAAGAGCTTGTAGTTCAGAATCAAGCTTTGATGGCTGTCACAGAAGAACCAGAGCCTTCAGACATTCCATATGAGGTACAATCTAAATTATGTTCTCCTGCATGTAAGAAAATGGTTAAATTTTATAGGGATCATAATCTGGTTGTGTGTAATGAATTAAAAGCTTGTAAGGAAAAGAGTCAACATGCCACTTTAGCTATTGAAAACTTAGAAAATCAGATAAAAGCCTATGAAAAGAATGAGTCTCAATTTCACTTAGATGTTAAGTATCTAAATTGGGAAAAGAAAGCTTTACAAACAAAAGTTGATATGCTAAGTGCTAAGTTGGCTGAGGCAATTTCTGATAAGGAGTCAATAAAATTGAAAGTTGATGAATTGGAAAATGTTTCAAAAGGTGTTCAAAACTTAATCAAGTCTCAAATTCATGATAAATTAAAACTTGGATTAGGTTACAACCTTAATGCTGTTCCTCCACCTTATAATCATACTTATTTCCCACCTAAAACTGATTTTGTTTTAGAAACATTTAAGGAAGGTGTGTCTGAGGAGGTTAAAAAGGTAGATCCAGTTGTTAATTGTGATGATTATGTAAATTTTGATAAAGTTGAGGTATCTGATTGGACTGAGGAAGATGAGAGTGATAGTGATAGCACATCTAGTGGTAATTCTGTGGATAAATGTGTTAAGCCTATTACTGGTCTAGTTTCTGAACTAAATAGTACTAAACTAGAAGAGGGTAAAAAGATGTTTGTTGAGAAGGCAAAGGCTCAGTTAGATCAAGTCAGGAAAACCAACAAGGCTAGTTCAGGTTTAGGGAATGTACACAAAAAGGTTAATACTGAATCAAAAGACAAGTTAAAATCTGAATGTGATAAGTGTACATGTAAATCAAAGAAGTCTGAGTTACATACTGCAAGTAATGTGAATAAATCCATTCCCAGGGGTAATCAAAGAAATTGGAACCAATTGGTTTCACAAAGGTTGGGTAATGGGTTTGAATGTGTAAAAAGAAAGTCATGTTTTATTTGTGGTAGATATAATCATCTTCAACAGGACTGTTACTACAATCCTAAAAATAATAGGAACAGTGGTACAGGTCATGTGTTGATAAATAAGCCTAACAGAGGCAAGGCTGCAGCCCCTGTTAATGCTACAGCAGTGCCCCTGTCAACGGCTAACAGAGGCAAGACACGAACAGGGGAGGGTTTGACCACTGTCAGGCATGGTACCTCTGCTGGTATTAAACATTTCAAAAGAATGTTTATACCAAGTAAAGCTACCACTGCCAGGGTAATCAATACAAACTTAAAGGTGACCACTGTCAAACCATTAACCCCTGTCAAGTCTAAAACAGATTGTTTTTGGAGACATAAAAATGAGTGTAAATCTGAAGTGTCCAAAACCAATGTAGCACTGAGATCAATCACTGTCAAAAGGGTTGATGTCAAAGGTGCTCATGGGAAACCCAAAGCCAAATTGGTTTGGGTTCCCAAGAAAAACTAATTGTTTTTCTTATATATGTGCAGGGCAAGCCACCAAGCTTATGGCATATTGATTCTGGCTGTTCAAGACACATGACTGGAGACAGGAAAAAGCTACAGGACTTTAAAGCGTTTTCTGGAGGAGATGTAGCGTTTGGAAGCAATCCTAAAGGAGGTAAAATCACAGGTAAAGGTAAGGTAAAAAGCAGTAAGCTCACTTTCAATGATGTTTATTATGTTGAGCAATTGAGATACAATTTGCTTAGTGTGAGTCAAATCACAGATAAGCAAAATCCTGTATATTTCACTGACACAGAATGCCTTATACTTTCTGAAAAACTCAAAATACCTGAAGATAAGATTTTAATGAGAGTTCCAAGAAAGGATAACGTATACTGTAGTGATTTAAACAAGATGGAATCTCAAAATGTTAACTGTCTCATTTCTAAAGCTACTGTATCTGAATCTGAACTATGGCATAGGAGGATGTGTCACTTGAATTTCAAGACCATGAATAAACTTGTTAGGAATAAGCTAGTGAGAGGCTTACCTGAAAAGTTATTTGAATGTAGTGACCACTGTGTAGCATGTCTCAAAGGCAAACAACACAAGACCTCTTATAAGACCAAGTTTGTAAATACAAATACCACTCCCTTACACCTGTTACATATGGATTTGTTTGGCCCTACCAATGTAGCTAGTCAAGGGAAGAAATCTTACTGTTTGGTAATAACTGATGATTACTCTAGAATGAGTTGGGTGTTCTTTCTTAGGACTAAGGATGAGACAGGTGAAATACTTAGATCATTCATAACTAGGATTGAGAATTCAACTAATCAAAAGGTTAAGATCATCAGGTGTGATAATGGGACAGAATTTAAGAATCATGAGATGAATAAGTTCTGTGAAGATAAAGGTATAGAAAGACAGTATAGTGCACCTAGGACTCCACAACAAAATGGAGTAGCTGAGAGGAGGAATAGGACACTAATTGAGGCTGCTAGAAGCATGCTAGCAGATGCTAAACTACCAATGTCCTTTTGGGCAGAGGCAGTTAGCACTGCTTGTTATGTTTTGAATAGGATTTTGATTATTAAACCTCATAACAAGACACCCTATGAGTTATTCTTTAAGAGAAAACCTTTGGTTAGCTTTTTAAAACCATTTGGATGTCCTTGTACTGTCTTAAATACCAGAGATCACCTAGGTAAGTTTCAGAGTAAGGTAGATGAGGGTGTATTTGTTGGATACTCTATTCAAAGCAAGGCTTATAGAGTATTTAACAAAAGGACTAGGATCATAGAAGAGACCATGGATGTGACCTTTAATGAACATACATCAAATGTAGAAGGAAAAGGTCCAGAAGTTTTGTTTGATATTGATGCACTAACCCATGCTTTTAGATATTCAGATTTGTCTATTAGTGCAGATACAGATGCAGGTACAGATGCAGGTAATGATGCAGGTACAGATGGGCATTCAATCTCAAGTCAAACTAAAAAGGATGACTTGAAGTATGTCTTGTTTCCTATTTGGACTCCAGATCCACCTGAAGTATTTCAACAGGATCAGGATCAACCAGAGAAAGATGCTTCTTCTGATGATTCAAATGGTTCACCTGGTAAAACTGGTGCAAGCAAGGGTCCAGATGATTCAACTTCACCAGATCATCAACCATACACTTCACAGGGATCTCATACAGATCCACAGCATGAGTCAGAGGAAGAGCATGATTCTCCAAAATTTGTTGAACAAAGTCCTCCATTTCAAGTTTTGGAAAGGACTTCGTTGTCAGATTCTGAAGCAACTCCAAAGCTATCAAAGGAAAGAGAGGAAAGAGAGTCTTTTTCAGACTCTGAGATAGATAATCTTTTGGGTTCTAATTTGGAAAGAGAACTACTTGATCCTTCTACCTCTAAATATGTGGTTCATAAAGATCATTCCTTGGATTTGATTATTGGTGATATTATGACTCCTGTTCAGACTAGACATCAAACCAAGGTAAGAGAAGAAGATGTACATACTTCATTATATGTATGTTTTCTTTCTCAGATGGAACCAAAGAAGGCAGTAGAGGCTCTCAAAGATCCAAGCTGGATTGAATCTATGCAGGAAGAATTGTTGCAATTCAAACTACAAGATGTGTGGGATTTGGTTGATCTTCCAAAAGGAAAGAAAGCTATAGGCACAAGATGGATCTTTAAGAATAAGAGAGATGAAAGAGGGATAGTAATCAAGAATAAGGCTCGGTTGGTAGCACAGGGGTACACACAGGAAGAAGGAATAGATTATGATGATGTCTTTGCCCCTGTTGCTAGAATAGAAGCTATTAGATTATTTTTAGCTTATGCATCTTATCAGGATTTTAAAGTCTATCAAATGGATGTGAAGAGTGCTTTTCTTCATGGTCTAATTGATGATGAGGTGTATGTTTGTCAACCACCAGGGTTTGAAGATCCAACATATCCAGATAGAGTGTGCAGATTGAAGAAAGCATTGTATGGATTACATCAAGCTCCAAGAGCTTGGTATGATACTCTATCTGAGTACTTACTCAAGAATGGATTCAAGAGAGGTACTATTGACAAGACATTGTTTACCAAGAGGGTTCAAAGAGATATTTTGTTGGTACAGGTGTATGTTGATGATATTATTTTCGGGTCTACAAGGGATTCATTGTGCAAAGAGTTTGAAGATTTAATGCATAAGAAGTTCAAGATGAGTTCAATGGGTGAACTCACATTCTTTTTAGGACTGCAGGTCAAGCAGAAGTTAGATGGAATCTTTATTAACCAAGGGAAATATGTGAAAGATATTTTGAATAAATTTGGTTATAAAGACGTGAAGGTAGCTAGCACTCCTATGGAGGCACATAAACATCTTAATTCTGATCCTGAGGGGGAGGAAGTAGATGTGCACTTATACAGGTCAATGATTGGTTCATTGATGTATTTAACTTCATCTAGACCTGATATAATGTTTGCAGTGTGTCTTTGTGCTAGATATCAGACCAATCCAAAGCAGTCACACATGTATGCTGTGAAGAGGATATTTAGATACTTAAAAGGTCAACCAGACTTGGGCCTTTGGTATGCTAAAGGATCAGATTTTGAGCTAAAGGCATTCACAGATAGTGACTATGGTGGTGAGAATATGGATAGGAAATCGACTAGTGGAGGTTGTCAATTTCTTGGAAATAGGTTAGTGTCATGGCAATGCAAGAAGCAAACCACAGTTTCCACTTCTACAGCAGAAGCAGAATATGTTGCAGCATCAAGTTGCTGTGCACAGGTTCTTTGGATTCAGAATCAAATGCTGGATTATGGTTTGACTTTCATGAACACTCCTATTTATATTGATAATACTTCTGCTATTAGTATCATTCAGAATCCAGTTAAGCATTCAAAAACCAAACACATTGAAATCAGATATCATTTTATAAGAGATTGTTATGATAAAAGATTGATTCATATTTTTAAAATTCATACTGATAATCAACTTGCAGATCTTTTTACAAAAGCTTTTGATGTAGGAAGATTTACATTTTTGATAACTAATATTGGTATGATCAATCTCACGTAGTGTTTTGGTCTGGATTTGACACTAACAGGGGTAAAATATATTGTATGTGACAGGGTCAGGTGTTGCCACTGTTAGCTTCATTATGATAACAGATGGTGCCACTGTTAGTTTACCTGTGCCACTGTCAATGTAGTTTAAACCCCTGCTGTATATCTGTGTAATTTAACCCCTGCTAGTTGTTTTTCTTAGTTTAATATTGCAGGTTTCAGCCACTGTCAAGAGACATCACTTGAGCTGGAATTTAATGTTTTATTTGTTTCTTCTTATTTCTGTTTGGTTAAAAAAAAAAAAAAAAAAAAAAAAAAAAAAAAAAAAAAAAAAAAAAAAATTCGTTGTCTAATTAAGCTAAGCTTATGACCCTGTTAGTTCTAAGTTGGTGTTTCCTTGGTCGGATGCCCCTGCTAGACTATCAGCCGCTGCTAGCTTTGTTAGATGGTTAGAAAGAGTTGACTATAAATTGGTCAAGTGAAGTACCCCTGTTGGGTTTATTTGTAAATTGTGCCCCTGTTGGGTATAACAAGCAGTGCCACTGCTAGTTCTATTTTTAGGGCTTGGCACTGTCATCAAATAAATACTCAAATACTTCACTTTTTCAATTACGCTTTCAAACTTTTCAAAACCCTTCAATATTCGCTCTCGATTTGAGTTGTTTATTGTAATTCACACTTCATTCGTTCGTCAATTTCTTCAATGGCATCGTCATCTTCATCTGATTCTGGTACTTCTACGCTCAGTGTTCATTCTGAACACAACATGAGGGCTTTCTTGAATAAAGAACTTGCCGATGAGTATTTTCATCCTATCATCGATTTCTTAAGTAATTGTCCAGTTACTTATGCCCTTACTGTCGCTCCACGCTTGATTCGATCACATATTCAGGAGTTCTGGCAGAATGCAAAGGAGGGGAATGTTAATGGCATTACTCACATTCATTCCACTGTCAAGGGTCAGAAGGTAATGGTTACTGAGATTGTTCTAAGAGAACTATTACAGTTTGATGATGAAGGTGGAATTCTGGAATTATCGAGGGAAGATTTGTTTAAAGGCATTATGGATATGGGGTATGAAGGTTCAGGAAAGACAAGATCTGAATACACTTTCTTGAAGTCTTGGTTTTGTCCTCAATGGAAGTTCTACATTCATACTTTTCTGGTATGTTTGTCTCAAAAGAGAACTAGTTTTAATGAATTTAGTTCTACAATTGCATATCCTATTATCTGCTTGGCACAGGGTATCAAATTTAATATGTCTAGATTTATCTTAGATAATATGGTTAGGAATGTAAAGGGTGATACATTCGTTATGTACCCTAGATTTGTTCAACTTTTGTTAAATAATCAATTGTCAAATCTGCCAGCAGAGGATAGTGTCATTGTTAGTTCTACTCTATCTTTGAGGACTATTCAGGCTATGAATAAATATCAAAATGCTTTTTCTAAGAAGGAAACTGCATTGTTTTCTACAATGATAGTTACTCCTTCTGCTACTGGTGGTGTATTACCAACACCAACTGGACCAAATGATGACAGACCAACAACACAAGTTGGTTCTGAACACACATCAAGAGGTGGCATCAAAAGAAAACAAGGGAACAAACAGCCTACCCAATCTAAAGCCAAGAAATCCAAGAAGGCTTCACAGGCTATGGAGATTCCTGTTTCTCCACAGTCTCAGTCAACTGTTCCAACACAACAGGTGAACATACTTGATGAAAATGTTCATTCTGGAAGGGCTGCCACTACTGTTTCTAGCCCACTGGCAGGGCAGGATAGTGGTAACATTAATCAGACCCAACCAGAGGCAACTATGTTTGATGAGCCTATGGGTGATGATTCAAATGTAGGTCCCAGTACCAATAACCAAGGGACATCTGCAGTGGCAGATGTGGGCAAGGATTCAACTAAGAGGTCACACTCTAATGTTGATGAGCCTAGTGATACTGATGAATTGACGATTTCCTATCTTGTACATGATGTCAATAAATTGTGGAGTAAATATGAGAGGGAAAGGGCTTACAGAAAAGAGGCTCAACAGAAAATTCAAGCTCAGGATGAGTTCATTGCTAAACAGAAGGAGCTCATTGATCATCAGAAGGAAGAATTGCTTGATATGAAGAATAGGTTGTTAGTGCTTGAGGATGCTGTCAACAATATCCTTCTATCTGCAAATAGGTTAAAGGAATCTTCAGGCAAGGGGGAGAAGAAAGCAGATGATGATATTATGCCTGAAGATGATGGTTCAACAAAAGCAGGTGATGATGATGATGATGATGATTCATATGGACCTCATGATGATATGGGTGGAGCAATGATAAATGATGATGAGATGAATGATGATTCTGCAGCTACAGAGGTGCTTGAGCTTGATAATGACACAGCTACAGAGGTGTTTGAGTTTGATGACAATACAGTTGAGATGAATATATGTGGTAGTGATAAGGCACAATCAGAAGACACTGTGGAGTTAGTGTTTGATGATAAAGATGATGATTATGTGCAGAGCAGGGATAAGGCTGAGGAGGAGCTAAATGTATCTGATTATATGATACATGAAAGTATAGATGATGAGGTGGTTGATGGTGTAGGAGCAGAGCAGACTGATGAAACAGTTTATCAGGTATTTCCATTGAATAAAGGATTGCCTGAGAAAGCTGCACTTAGATTGTATGTTTGGGATGTGATGGGTGCTAATCTGGATGATAAGAAAAGAGTGAGTTTCAGTGATAGGTCAGTGTATGAGGTAGTTGATGATGTTGAAAAAGGAGAAGTTGAGGTTAAGGGGGAGCAATCAATTGCTGAAGAGAAGAAGTTGCAGACTTTTACAAGAAAGAAATCTATTCCCAGAAGAAAGCCAACTAAAAGGTTATCCCCTGTCAAAACTTCTACCTCTGTTGTCACAATTTCAACCCCTGTTAACACTAACACAACCACTGTTACATCTACCCCTGTTAGTACACCAATTCCTACCACTGTTAATACACCAATCACCACTGCTGTCATGTCAACCCCTGCCACAACTACAACAACAACAAGACCAAGAGAGGTACCTGTTACAATCAGAGAACCAACTTCACCACTCAAACCTAAGTCTAAATTGCCTGTGATTGATGCAAAAGACAAAGGTAAAGGAAAGTTAAAAGAAAAATCAAAAGTGAAAGAAGTTAAAGAACCTCATATTGAGTCTCATGATATGATGAGGATGCAAGTAGAAGATAGAGAGAGGGTGATAAGGAGAGCTGCAGAAGCTAAAGCTGAAGAAGAAGGAGATGATATGAGAATGATTTTGGATGATCTGAGTGTAGTGACTATTACACAGAAGGCTGCAGAGGTGGTTAAAGAAAAGACTGCACAAGGATTAAAGCTTCCTGCTCAGAGAGTTCATGATTATTTAAAGAAGAAGAAAGATAATGAAGAGGAAGAGTTATCTTCTGGATTTTTGTTGATGAAAAAGTTGAATGAGGAAAGGGCTAGGAAGAAAAAGCAAGATGAGTTAGCCAAGAAAAGGAGTAAACCTTTACCATATGCTGAAAGGAGAAGACAAATGATTAATGCTTTGTCTGAAAATTATGCTCCAGCTAAAATTGTTAGAGGATGGAATATGCAGAAGCTACAACAGGCATATGATAGGTATATGGGAAGAGATGAGGAGTGGACAAAGAAAATGGAAGAGAATAGGCATTTGAATGCGTTGATGAAGGAGAAGAAAGAAAAGGCAGATAAGGAAATGGCAAAGTTTTTAAAAGAAGAAGAAGAAAGAAAAGAAAAGGCAGCTGCTGAGGCAGCAGAGAAAGCCTTAGAGGATAAGCAGAATGAAGTTAGAAGAAATTCATGGAAAAATCAGATTTCTAAAGATAATGTTATTCCTGATATTCCAAGATTTGATCCAGAGCTGAAAAAGAGAATCAAGATTCTGACTGATAGCAAGGAGATTTCTGAAGGACCAAGAAAGGCTAGAATTATAAATTGGGAAGGAGTAGCAATTGATTATGGTTTCAGAAAAATGATCCTTGAGATCAAGATTGAAAGGGAAAGAGGATTTGATGATCATGTTGGAAGTATGGTTGATTTGCTCAGAATTTGTACAAAAGATGATCTTTTGGAATTGTATCAAGTGAGCAGAATCAGGAATAGAAAGAATTCTGAAGCAGTGATTGAAAGACAAATGATGGAGTTATTGCAGAGCCTGTTTGAACCAGCCAGCTTGTATCACTTATTCTTTCATTGTTATCAAAGGGTTATAACCTGGAGATATTTTGCCAGAGCTGGAGTACACATGGTAGTATTCAACAATGGGCAGGTGATCTACATGTTTGATGATCGACATTATGTGCTGGGAACAGGGTTGCTGAATAGATTGATTGATTTGAAGTTATCTACAACCATCATTACTGAAGGAGTTTACAGAGCTTTATACATGGTGTTTAATCAACTGTATAAGCGGCAAACAATGAAGGAGAAAGAAGAAGAAAAGAAGGATTGAAACTTGACTCATTACTCTGAATGATCAAGTTTAGGGGGAGATTGTTGAGACCTGAGACACTGTTAGATTTGCTCAGAATACAAGTATCATGCCGCTGTTGATATAAGACTTCAATCACTGTTATTAGAAGTCAACCACTGTTAGAAGAAGACAACCGCTGTTAGTACATTTGTCTAACAGGGCCACTGTTAGTATATAGTTTGTATTTTGCAAGTACTCAACCACTGTTGATAATATACGAGTACTACCTCTGTTAGTTATATACTCAACCACTGTTGGTTAGTCGGTTAGAGATAATTATGGAATAGATAGGATTTCCATAATAGTTTGATTTTGTAAAGGACTCTATGTGTTATAAATAGAGATTCTGTAAAACCCTAGACGTTGAGTGATAGAAGACGAATTCATTCTAGTTATTAGCTTCAAGGTTGTAAACCCTAACACAAGTTGTGTGTTCGTATTATTGTTAATAATATTGAAGCTTTTGGTTAGATATTCTGTTATATACAAGTTTGTTCTTCAAGTTATTAATAAACTATTCCGCAAGCTTATTAATAATCAATCAAAGTAATACATATTAAGATCTCTAGCTGGGATCATCAGCAACCGTTTGACCATTAACCATTGCCCTGATCTCTGGTGGATTGACAGATTGGTCGTGCACGATATCTGTCCAGAAATCGTTCAGAATAGGCTGAGAAATAGGTGGATTGGCCGTAATAGCATATCGAATACGCGACCGTGCAAGAAAGCGAAGAATATCAGTCCTCTTGGCCTGTAGATTCAGATCTACTAGAATATTGTGGCTCTTGTCAAATTGTCTCGCCATATCTGTAAAATAAACACAAATAACAGATTAATTGCACGTTTAACATATATATTTTTTTAGTAACTATAATGTATTATGAATAATAATTCATCTTACATCCTAGTTTAAATGTAAACTTATATATATATATATAACTTGTTACATAAATAGTCTCAAGTCGTATACATATATAGATCAATATATATAATATACCGCTAATATAAAATTAGGACACCCTACACGATTACGTTTTGAATCGGTAGACTTTCGATATATATATACATTATCATAGGAATCCAAAAATATACTAGTTATTACTTAAAAAGTCGTAACTCTTATAAAAACCCTTTTTTAAAAAAAATTTATAAGTTCTGGATTCGTATAAGACACGTAAGCGAATCGAGTTCAACTCGGTTTGCTTATCAACTCGCTTCGCTTATCAACTCGCGATTGGATGAACTCGCTAATCATGTCGATCCGCAGATCAACTCGTTTGTCAATCCGCTAATCAACTCGATCCGCTAGTCAACTCGCTGCGAGTTGAATTGCAGTTTCAACTCGTTCGATGAACAGCCGTCGCGAGTTTAAACTTAAAATCGATGATTTTGTTAGTTTTAACACGATCAAACGATATATTTACGTTTATTAAGGTTCGTTTAACATTAATCCTAAGGATTCATGTTCTAACAATCCATTAATCGTCGTGAATCGATCAAAATTGAAACCGAAACCCTAAGTTTATAAAAACTTCGATTTCTCGTTAATTAGACGGTGAAATCCGTTGTATTGTACCTCAAAATGTTCGCAATCTAAAGGTGAATAAAGTCTACGGATCAAAAACTCGTTCTTCGTACTCGAAAAATCGAAATCAAACGAAAACTACGTTTCGCCTCGTTTCGCCAAGAAGCGGATTCGCCAAGTTGAAGTGAACTCGCGAATAATGTGGATCCGGTGATCTGTTGACTTGTTTGACCTTCTGTTTTATACCCTTTATCCGATTCGCGAGATTTCAAGTGGATCCGCAAGATGACTAAGTCGACTCGCATGAATAAATAAAAATGCGAATTAAATACTTAGTATAAATTAAAAACCCATCATTTGTACAAGTCTAAAATAGAATTATTTTTCACTTGTATTTGTTACGTTTGTTCAACTCAAAAATATTCAGTACCAAATTCCGAAGGGTAAATTCTGATAAACACAAAAACTTAAATTAAACGTAAAGTAAAATAAGATAAAACCAAAATTATGTAAACATTGGTATCAAGTACCATTTTATTAATCACTCAAAACAAAGTACATATACAAAATAAATAAGATTTTATCTGCTTAGGGATCATATTAGAAAGAATAAGCAATTAATTATATATTTAAAAGTCTAAGCAGATTGGTAGTATACATACCTCATGAAATTCAAGTAAATTACTATAAAATTACAACTAAATTTATCATTTATACATTTATATTTATGAAACTATATCTTAGGTACCTTTATCCACATAGCATAATTAATAAGTGCATTACTCACATAAAGTGAATATATTTATAGACAGTCCAAGATGATTACCGGTATTATGATCCACATAAACAAATTATACTCAATTTTCTAAGCAAACACTTTATTGTTAGTATGAATATTATCAAGTGCTTCCTATTATATGACATACTGAAGAATTCAAGTAAAACTCATAACACTGCATCATTAAATTTCAAGGTACCGGTTACTAAATGATGTATCTTTTCGAAACATATAACATACACTTGAATTTTAAAGTTAGACAAATATCAGACATACTTTGAATATGCTATGTTATCCAAGTCTGTACGTAGTACAACAGAAGATCCCTTTTAGCATAATTCAAAATATATTTGAGAATATTAATTTAATTAAAGGTTTCAGTTCTGTACTTAGTACAACAAAGTTACCAGTAATTAAGTTAATACCCATATTTCTACTATTTGTCACTTCAAATTAAAATGCATTATAACAGTGTATGGCAATACCATCATTCAACAATTAAGACTTAATGTCATACATCATAGAATAGTAACACAAGATAATAAACAAGTAGTTAATTAACTTCTTAAGGCTTACAAAATTTCATATAATTTGCCTACAAGTACATCATATGATGAAGCCATCTAAAGTTTTCACTAAAACTAGACAAATTATAACTTGTGGATATAGGTGTATAATCAAATAAATATAAACACATACCTGATAGAACCGCTGTAGTTCTAAAGCAACTTTATTTGAACCTACTACCATATCATACTTAGGACTTAAGCTTATTATTGTGAAGCTTATTCTCCTAATGTACTATCATTTCCCTTAGTTTTTGCAAATAAAAACTTAACCATTTTAAAGAATATTATGTTTATATTCTTTAATGAAGGCGATTCCCCTTGGGTAACAAGCAAATGAATGCCATACGCCTTTTTTTTTTTTTTTTAAATGAACATAGAAATACTAACTATTACAAAAAATACCCTTGGAAGACTAATCACTCTGGATTTCTCATTCCGTTTAGTTGAACCAACGTCTCAAATCTTGCTCTGTCGAACGCCTTTGTGTATAAGTCTGCTAAGTTATCCAATAATGGAACCTTAACTAACTTTATCAACTTCTTTTCAGCACAATCTCTAATAAAATGATGTCGAATATCAATATGCTTAGTTTTACTGTGCTTTACTGGATTATTGGTGATCGACATAGTAGATTCGTTATCAATCATCATAGGAGTATTGGTTATATTTAACCCATAATCCCGCAGTTGCTGTTGAATCCAAAGTACTTGAGAGCAACAGCTGCCAGCTGCAACATACTCAGCTTCACATGTAGAAATGGCTACCGAGGTTTGCTTCTTGCACTGCCAGGATACTAATCTACCTCCTAGGAATTGACATCCTCCGGTTGTAGATTTCCTATTCTGATTGCATCCTCCATAATCCGAATCAGTATAAGCTATGAGATCTAAATCTCCATCAATCGGATACCAAAGATCCAGCTTAGATTTCCCTTTGAGGTAACGAAAGATTCTTTTAACAGCTTGCATGTGTGACTCTTTCGGATTAGCCTGATATCTTGCACATAAACAAACAACAAACATTATGTCATGCCTAGAGGCTGTAAGATACATTAGTAATCCGATCATGGCTCTATAAAGAGTTAGATCCACATCGCTATCACTCGATGTATCTGGACCTAGTTCATGATTGACTGGAATTGGAGTATTGTAGACCTTACATTCATCCATCTTAAAGCGTTCTAATAGCTTATATGTATATTTAGATTGATGAATAAAGAATCCATCCTTCTTTTGATCAACTTGTAATCCTAAGAAGAAATTCAACTCTCCCATTGCAGACATTTCAAACCTTTTCCTCATGACTTTCTCAAATTCTTGACACATCTTTTCATCAGACGATCCAAAGATAATGTCATCAACATAAACTTGCACAAGAAGAAAGTCTTTCTTTTTCCACTTCACAAACAGTGTACTATCAATCGATCCTCTTGTAAATCCATTCTCAAGTAGATACGTTGATAGTGTTCCATACCATGCCCTAGGTGCTTGATGTAATCCATATAGAGCCTTATTCAAACGATATACTCTATCTGGAAACTCAGGATCAGCAAACACTGGCGGTTGTGAAACATACACCAATTCTTCCACTTTGCCATATAAAAAGGCACTCTTAACATCCAACTGATACACTTTTATACCAAAATATGATGCGAATGCTAAGAATACTCTAATTGCTTCTAGCCTAGCAACTGGTGCAAACACTTCATTGTAATCTATACCTTCTTGTTGATTAAAACCTTGTACCACCAGACGAGCTTTATTGCGAGTAACAACTCCTTTATCATCTCTCTTGCACTTAAATACCCATCTAGTTCCAATTGGATATTCTCCCTTTGGTAGGTCAACCAACTCCCATACTTGTAATTTAGAGAACTGAGATAGTTCTTCTTGCATTGCTTCTACCCACGAGCTTTCTTTTAAAGCCATTTGAACATTTTTAGGCTCGACTTGTGAGATAAAGCATGAATATAGACATTGATTAGGAATCCCTGTCTCTTTCATTGCAGTATACAAGCTTTGGTATTCTAAATTCTCAGACGTACTAGCTCTGGATTGATGCCTAGTTTGAACCGGAGTATTAATATCACCGATGATATTTTCAACGGGATGATTCTTACTCATTCTAGTTGAAGCAACAGGCTCAACCGGAATCTCATCTTCTAAGTTAGTACCAATCTCTTCCAATAAAGGTACATCTTCCGTACGAGCAGAAGATATCCTTGAGTGTTTCAAAGGAGTAAGTATATCATCAAACTTTGTAGGAAGATCATCAAGATCTTCTGTTTCTTGAGACTTATCCTCTGAAGGTTGTTGTGACTCACTTGTAGAAGCTTTATCTGAGTCAACATTAGTCTTAATTCCAGACTGTTTAACACTTGATGTTGAAGCGGGACCAATATTCCCATCTTCAAACAATAAATGTTCAGCTATCTCTGAATCACTGACATAGTCACTAATAGGAATTTTAAATGATGCAAAAAGATCAGAATAGTCAAATTGCCAATCTAAGCCCTTATGAACATCAGGTGAGTAGCTCGTAACCTCAATATTATTAACTACCTCCAAACGTCCTGTGACTTTATTAAAGACTCTCTTGTTTGGTGAATTGGGCATATAACCTAGGAAAAAACCTTCGTTAGCCTTCTCACCAAATTTTGCTTGATGCCCAGTCTTTAATATAGTGCATGAAACTCCAAAGGGTTCAAACCCCTTTAAGTTAGGTTTCTTATTGTTCAAAAGCTTATAACAAGTCTTGTTATGTCTCTTAACCATAAGAACTCTATTAAGAACATAACATGCTGTATTCACTGCTTCTGCCCAAAAGATGACCGGAAGCTTTGAATCAGCAAGCATTGTTCTAGCAGCTTCAATCAACGTCCTATTTTTCCTTTCAGCAACACCATTCTGTTGAGGTTCATAAGGTGCACTGAATTGATGTAATATCCCTTTGCTTAAGCAATAGATATTCAACGTTGAATTTTTGAATTCTGTTCCGTTGTCACTACGAATACGCTTCACTCTCTTTTTATAGACATTCTTTACTAGATCAAAGAACTCAATTAGAATTCCTGGAGTTTCATCCTTTGATCCCAAAAAGAATACCCATGAGAATCTAGAATAATCATCTGTGACAACCAAACAGTACCATTTACCACCTATACTTCTCTTGCTTATAGGGCCGAAGAGATCCATATGTAGCAATTCAAATGGCGAGGAGATAGAGTTTTCAGTCTTAGGTCTGTGTGGTTTCTTGTGCTGCTTTCCTTTCATGCAAGGAACACACTTATCCTCAGACTCGAAACGTTTTTGTGGTACGCCTAGAACCAAACCATTTTTGGTTATATAATTCATCTTTCTCCAGTTCAGGTGTGCCATTCTCCTATGCCATAACAATGCGTCTGTTTCCGAAGCCTTGGATAATAAACATGTAGACACCATTGAAGAGTTAGGAACACCCATATTGATAGCATAGATGTCCTTCTTCCTTGGCGCCCTCATCAATATCCATTCATCAGGAATTTTGAAACCTGGCTTCAGGACTAAGGCCTCCTTTTCATTAAAATAAACTGGATGACCTTTATCACAGACTTGGGAAACACTCACTAGGTTGTCAGTTAGTTCTTCAACATAGTTCACATCCTCAAGAGTCAAAGTTCCATTAGAAACTTTTCCTTTTCCCGAAATTACTCCTCATTTTTCTCCTGCAAAATTTACTTTTTGCTTGAGACTCTCCTTGAAGTCCTTCAGTAGACTTCTTTCTCCGGTCATGTGCCTCGAGCATCCACTGTCTACATATCACCAGCTGTCCTTGTTCACAGCATGCTCCTGCACATAACACAAAATATGATCAGTTATCAAGAGGGACCCAAGCCATTACGGTCTTGGTTTGTCCCTTATCATCAACAAACTTAAGCTCTTTAAAATAACCATCCTTCCCATCAGGAGCTTTGGTTACTTTCGAAGTAGCTTGAGTTTGTGGACGATCAGCCTTAAGAGGTGAATTTGAGGATAACCTCCTAGGCACATAATTATGAGCTCTATTATAATAATTATAATTAAACTCATGTGATCGCGAAGTAGTACCACTCTCATAATGACTATGGCCTCTACTTGGAGTTCTAAACCTCGACGGTGTCACATCCCTAGACTTATGGATAGAATTATCACTTTGAGTATATGGCCGTTTAGGTTTAGGTGGGGAGACACTTTGTTTACCGTCTCTTTTAAGAATGTTAACAGGTTTATTACCTAACTTAGGTTTGGTATCTAACCTATCTACATTCATACTAGAGTCGGTTTGTGTCTTTTCATCAATCACAAGCTTATGTGGTGTTTCAGGCTTTTTGTTAGGACAACACGAAGCCACGTGTCCCTTTTGGTGACACTTGAAACATGACATCTGCTTGCGTGATTTAGGAACTTTTGCATTACTACTCGGAGTTTTAGGCACTAAAGGTTCAGGTATTTGTTCCTTATTAACTTTATCATCAGTCTTAGCATCGTTAATCACTCCACCCGATACAAACTGTATTTTGGTGAAATGAGACACCTTACTATTATCTGATGATTGGTTCTTAACAACCTCCTTCTGCACCTCTAACTTAACCTGGTCATTAGTTACTGAAATCTCAGGATTAGCATCTGCCATTTCAGAATCTATCGAGTTACTAGTGTAATTGGCATTAAAAGGATGAGGTACATCATTGTAACCTATCCCAGTCTTATCCTTTACACTTCGTTGAGCATCTAGCATTTTATCCATTTCTAAAGTTCTGTAGGACTCAATCTTACGATTTTGTTCTACTAACTTATGCTTCAGCTCAGCTAACTCTCTATCCCTATCAGCTATTGTTCGATTTAAGTCATCAATGTTCATATAGAGACCATCTATGATTATTGCTTTTTCATTTATGGTATCTCTAAGTGCAATCTTATCAGAACTATCAGACTTAATTTTATTCTTAAGATCTACCTTATCTGTACTTAACCTAAGGACATCACTTTTAGCTTGTTCAAGTTCAGATATTATAGTCTTATTAGAATCATTAAAAATGCTAACTTGGGATGACAAATTCTGATTAGACACGCTTAAGACACTTAATTGTGATTGTAGATCAGTAACTAGATAACAAACATCAGCAAGAGTAAGAATATCCAAACATACCCTTTTCTTGTCAGTTTGTACTTCAGCCATGCGTGCTACAAAGTCATCTGGACTCATATTAGCAGTTGAATCCATATACAGCACGTCATCATCACTTGCTTTCTCATGAATCTCCGGCACCTTTATTTCAACATCACTAGGCATATAGCTATTGGACTCAGCAGCTATCTCTTGATCTTCAATCTCAGCCATGAGTGCTTCCTCAGACTGAGCTTGCCAATCATAAGATCCATCCAACTGTTTCACAACTAAGGCTTTGGAAGCTAAGGTACTTCCCGAACCTTGTTTGCTATTGCCAGTTTCAACCTTAGGTCTTTGACACTCACGAGCAAAGTGTCCATAACCTTGACAGTTGAAACACTTGATCTTAGTTTTATCAAACCCTGATCGATTTCCTACCACTTTTCTACCAGTTTTCTTCAAGAAATTTTTAACTCTCCTTGATAACATTGCAAGTTGATCCTGGAGATCTATTTCCTCAAGATAATCAGGGTCTATCTGATCATAGTCTTCATCAAACATAATCGGATCATTGATTTTACCCTGAATGTAGTTTTCATAAGACGCAACAAAGGATGCAAGAACAGATAACTGTTGCTCAGCAGATTTCACACTCATTGGCATCTTTTGATGTCCTTGAGTTGACTTCTCAGCAGGTGTACCTTTAGATTCATTACCTAATGAGGTAAGAAGGCACACGTCATCCGTTATCATTTCACCATTTTCATCAGTATTACCCACTAAAAGTGCAGTGGTCGAACTAGATGAAGAAGTTGAGAGATTAGTTTTCCCATGATATAGCCCAGGATTCTGAACCTGATCAGAATCAGTTTCTCTCGACTTCTTTGTGAAATCATAACCTTTTAGCTTGTCAATGACCTGCTCTAAGGTCATGGTTGCATACCTTTCATCGTTGTCTTTGAGCATTACACCATACATTTCCCACTTAGACGGCAAACCCTCAATAAATTTGTCGGTTCTCTCAGTCTCAGTAGTAACAATCTCATGGTTGTCAAGCTCACTTAACAAGTGGTAGAATCTAGTGATGTAAGCATCAAGATCTTCTCCTTTTAAAGCTTTTATAACAGTAAACTGTTTCTTAAGAAGATTCTTCCTGCCTGCCTTCACTTGAGGACTTCCCTCACATCTTTTCTCTAATGCTTCCCAGAGCGTTCTAGCAGTTTGAAAAGACTTGAGTTGATGGTTTATCTCCTTTGGTAAACTCACCTTAATTGCAGAATGGGATTTATTCTCCAATTCATAGTCCTTCTTTTGTTGATCGCTCATTCGGTTATAAGCAAGAGTAACAGTTGCATTATTAACCGTTTGAGTAGGTGCAGTGTATCCATTCTTGATACACATCCAGATCGACAAATCATGGAATCTACAGTAAGATTCAAATCTGTCCTTCCAGTTATAGTAATCTTCGATTTTGAACAATTTAGGTGGAACGTTTGATTTTCCCACCTCATGTTCCATCTCGATCATTCTACTTAAGCCAGACATCTTAAAAACGTAAAGTAAAACTGTTTCGCGAATTCAGAACAACTCAATTCGCAAGACTCGGTTCAACTCGCAATCTCAGCTCGACTCGCAAGTCTCAGTTCGGATTGCTGTGATGTCGATTCGCAAGCGATTTCGATTCGCGAGAGATCTCGGTTCGACTCACAAGTCTCAGTTCGACTCGCTAGTTCAACTCGGTTTGCAGGCTACGCTGAAACCCTAATATCGACTCGCGAAATGGCTGGAAACCAGAAAAACGAAAATTCAAGGTATTTTTTACGATTTAAACAGGAGATTTCGATCGTAAACTAACCCTTAAATGTCCAGAGAATGATTTTGATCGTTAATATGTACTAATGCACGTATAAACGGTCCGAATCACAACGCAATTATCACTAAAACTCTTGAACAATCTCGTATTTAGCCCGAAAGCTCTGATACCAGATGTAAGTCCCTAGTTCTTAGGATCTATAACTTCGTTATCTGTAGTATTAAGGTGCGGAATCCCTCAATACGGTGTTATCTTACTAATAACGAGTAAGTTCGTAATTGCGTATATTAAAGCTTAACTTTAAACGATAAAACATCAAAGTCTAGTCGTAGGTTTCGTTTTCTCTGGGTTTATCGAATTCGCATGTATGGAATTCAGAATGCAAAAATTATTATGTTTTTCACCGAATGAAAAACATTATATACGATCAGCTTGTCTCGGCTCGCATGGGCCTGCGAGTTCAGCCCAACTCGCAGCCCAAGTCCACTTAATAGACTCGGCTCGCCAGACTTGTTATTCTTTGGCTTTGCGAGTTCAATCCTCATCTCACCTCGCTGCGACTTGAGATCTCGACTCGCCTTGCACAAAACGTATATATATTTATTTCGTATTTAATAATTCGTCTAACTTAACAAAATAATATGTTTAACGAATATTACTAACAAAACAAATATTTATTTACAAATCTAAACCAATGTACAAACGTAGTAATAATTACACCAGTCCTATTTCAAGCTAGATCTGTTGTCACAATCTATGTCTCAACAGGCGCGACAGTCGTCAGAGACCTCCAGAAGGAATAGTGATACTGTCGATACCACTCCTACTGCCAAGCCTTGTTCCTACAAGGACTTCCAGAACTGCAAACCCTTGAACTTTAAAGGAACTGAAGGAGCCATCGGCCTAATCAGATGGCTCGAGAAGATGGAGTCCGTCTTCCGCATCAGTAAATGTGCGGAAGGGGATAGAGTTCAGTTTTCCACATGCACCCTTGCTGACGGTGCCCTCACCAGGTGGAACTCGTATGCCCAGTCTGTGGGTATCGACATCGCCTATCTACTCCCATGGGAGGATCTGAAGAAAATGCTCACGGATGAGTATTGCCCAACTGAAGAACTCCAGAAGCTAGATGAGGAGTTCTGGCATCTCAAGGTTCAAGGAACCGACATTGTTGGATACACTACCAGGTTCCAACAACTTGCAACCCTTCGCCTAGCCTTAGTAAGCACTGAGACCGACAAGGTCAAGAGGTACATCCGCGGCCTTTCGGAACCTGTCCGGGGGAACGTCGCCTCTTCCAACAAAACCACTATTCAGGGAGCAATCCGATTGGCCCATGAACTCATGGCTATGCAAGAGAGCCAAGAAACACCTGTCTCATCTTTTGGGAACAACAACAAGAGGAAATGGTCTGGAAATCAGAACCAGCATACCTTCAAAAAGACTGAGACTGTCAAGAATGACACATCAGGGTCTGGAGAAAGAAAAGGGTACACTGGGAGCAAACCTTACTGTTCCAAGTGCAACCGTCATCATGATGGTCCTTGTGGTACCCCCTGCAACAACTGCAAGAGGTATGGACACCTCACCAAAGATTGCCGAGTACCTGCAACCAACCCCACTACCAACACTAACAACAACCAACCTCGAGCCTGCTTTGAGTGTGGAAACACTGGACACTTCAGGAATGCATGTCCGAAGCTGAAGAACAAGGGCAACAACAACAATGCAAGAGGCAAAGCTTTTGTGCTAAACGCTGGAGACGCCCATGAAGACCCTAATGTGGTCACGGGTATGTTCCTTCTCAACAATTTAACTGCTTCAGTTCTGTTTGATACTGGTGCTGATAAGAGTTTTATATCTGAGGAGTTTAGCCCACTATTAGATATTACCCCAGTTGCCTTAGAAGCTAAGTACACTATAGAGTTAGCTAATGGCAAATTGATTGAGGCCGATAGTGTGATACCAAATTGCACTCTAAACCTTGCAATCGAACTCTTTCCCATAAACCTCATACATGTCGAGATTGGAAGTTTTGACATCATTGTAGGCATGGATTGGCTATCTAAGCACCGGGTTGTAATCGTCTGTTATGACAAAATTGTTCGTATTCCTCTCGCCACCGGTAGTACTTTAATCATACAAGGGGAGACCGGTGGGACGAGATTGAATATCATATCCTGCATGAAAACTCGCAAGTACCTTAGGAAAGGGTATCAGGCAATCCTCGCTCATGTTATTGAGAAGAAGTCAGAAGAGAAGCGACTTGAAGAGGTACCCATCGTTAGAGACTTTCCGGAAGTCTTTCCAGAAGAATTGCCTGGTCTTCCACCACCGAGGCAAGTTGAGTTCTCAATTGATCTTGTGCCCGGAGCAGCACCCGTGGCACGAGCACCATATCGTTTAGCCCCTTCAGAACTTTAGGAGTTGTCTATTCAGTTGCAGGAACTCTTGGATAAGGGTTTCATAAGACCGAGTTCTTCACCCTGGGGAGCTCCGGTCCTGTTTGTGAAAAAGAATGACGGTTCACTCAGGATGTGTATCGACTACAGAGAGTTGAACAAATTAACCATCAAGAACCGTTACCCACTTCCCCGTATTGATGACCTATTCGACCAACTTCAGGGGTCGAGCTTTTATTCAAAGATTGACTGTAACACCCCCGTTCCGATAACGAAACGAAAGGTCACATTTATTATTAAATAATAAACGTTCTAATAAATGTTTGTAATAATAAATGATAATGTCCATTAAATGCTAACCTAATTAACTGTCCAACTAAAATCAATGGTCGTCTCTATGGTAAGTCCAAGTTTTGAAGCTCTCGCACTCATCCCATATAACCCTGAGTACCTGCCGCAGGAAAAGAAAATGCGGCTGAGCTAATTGCTTAGTGCGCGGATGATAACAGAAATAAACAGTAAAATTTTAATATTTTAAAATGAGAATGAAACGAAATAAATAATTTAATTTTTCAAAATTCACCCTTCGAGTAACACCACCCTTACACCAGAGTAACAAATGAAATAAAGGCTGAATCGACGAGGGGTTGGGTTAATTTATACCGAGTACCCTACAAACAAATATCCAAACTGCACAACACCGGTGCCAAATCATATCGTATCTCGAATCAAATATCACAAATCACACACTGGTCGCGACTCCAGGTGTATCCCCTATTTGGAAGGTGTGTATGGCACTACACCACACGACCGATCTACACAAATCATATCATATCATAACATAGCCTAGGATGCATCCATACGCCTCCCAAATAATACAAAAGCTCTCCCGCGAGCACAATAATCACACAAATCGCATAATATCAACAAAGGGGAGACGCCGTTAACTAATCCCACCGCCACGGTTAGTGCGACGTCATTGGTGCCGAAATGACGCCCATGTGGTCCTCCACAGGAAGCTGACTCGGTATACCTAACGTCGCACTTAGTGACGCACCGCATTACATCGCATTGAATTGCGAAGGTCGCATGATGCGACGTAGACACCTACGTCGCTTATAACGTCGCACTGCTATGTCGCAAGTTACGTCGCACAAATCAGAAACCCTAAAACTCCATTTTCACCAAGTGTCGAACTTGAACAATTTCAAACCTTATTGCGATACGACATTATAAGCCAATTAAAATAGATTGTTAAAGAGTAACACTTTGGGACTAAGACAAACGTATTGGAATTATTAATAAAAACCGTCACCAACGGGCCAACTATGTTTTCTAAAAACAAACGATAACGAACCAACATCGGACATAACGAGTTGTGTAGACAACTAGCCTAGATGGTCTTGCGGGACATCTACTTACTTAACTTTATATGTTTAGGCATTTAAAGGTTACGGGTTCGGAGAACCTACGGATTCCCATTACTTTCGGATACTCGTTTGATTTCAAACGTAGCTCGCTTACTTGGCTCAGGTGAGTCTTACAGCCCCACTTTTACTGTTTTACATACGGGGTGAGATACATTGCTTACTTTTCTTGAACACAAGTACGAACTATACATTTTACTATTCGGGATTGCATGAGTTACTTACTTTTCACTGAAGTCTCTCCATCATATATCGTTAGTTATGGACTTAAGCGCGAACACTAGTTAATGGATCCATTAGAGAAATGACCCTCCCCGCCCAGGGTAGTAGCGCTACCACGAACCGTTCTGTATAAACGGGCAACTATTATTCGTTACTTATGCTTGCTCAGTTACGAGCATGTCACGGGAGCAACTTATTACTTACGGGTTAAGCTTCGATTATGAGCCTCATGGCAATGGTATAACTTACTTACTTTACATTTGTTGGATTGCAAATACTTGATTTACGCCTATGGGCACAACTGATGAAATCTTGTGTTCAAAAACTGATATTACTTACAAACCTGTGAGATTCACCAACATTCGTGTTGACCTTTTAGCATGTATTCTCAGGTACCCAGACGGAGTAGGATTACTCCAGGCCATAGCTAGAGTCGCATGATTTCAACTAAACTGCATTAACAGAGATTCTCAGCATTATCTTTCGTACATTTTGATTATGTAATAGAATCTCCCGCTACACGCGTGGACTCTAGAGAACTACATTTTGTATACGAAAACATTGAGTTTTCAAACATTTATTTCACATGAAATCGTTTTACAACGTCTCATTTACAGGTCGTTTGCTGTATATCTTGTGCTTTGTATATTGATTAGTAACACCCAAGTATGCTTCCGCAAATCATTAATTTGGGGGTGTTACATATACATATTCTTTAAGTGTTCAATTTCTCCACTAGTCTAACTATAATAAGACCCAAAATCCTTTTTCAGCCACCATCAATATTAAATTTTAATTTTGACTCTTCTTTTTTATATATATTTTTACTATCTTAATAGAGACACCTTAAACTTATACGTATCATACGATCACTTTATGGTTCCCGAATGACATCTGAGCCAAATGAGGAATGATTGAAATCAAAGACAAGTATGAACAGCCACGTGAATACGAACGCTAAGCTTCAGTTATAATCTGATTGGATCTCCATATCAGAAAGTGGTTTCACGAATATATCGAGTGGTCGCTATCAATATTCAATTAATTAACTTCTCATAAGTTACCTTAAATAATCCTTATTCCACATACATTCTCAGAAGGTTCATAAATATTAAATTACCATTCTTGGCACTTCAACAATATAATCACTATAATCTAACACAAATCTAAATTAATCACTGTGTAGCCTCTCAAAGGAATTAGAATAATGAAACTATAAATATCATATTACAATCAATGTCTACGTATGTAAAGACTTAGTAAAGTTACATGCTTCTAAAAGAAATTTTAATCACTTCGATTTCCACTTATCTACTATGAATTTGACGTACAGGGGAAACTCATGATTTATATCTAGCTACGTAGAACATGCTTTATCTTTTAATCTCTTTCTCAAAATTACATGTTATCATATATCTAAATTATGACTCGATCAAGTCCTAAATGGCACAAGTAAGATTTTACAAGTATAAAATTAAACATCAAATGTTTGAGTATTGAACCTTGTATTACTAAATTCGGAGAGTCGATTTATATTCTCAATAGTTAATCAATAAAAGAAAACAATTTACTCTTAGGGTGCGGTCACATATATATATTTGGCTAACATTACGTTGTGTTTTTATTTTAGTTATCATATCTCTAAAATTAAACTTTGTCACTGTAGGCCTTAATCATGGAATAAGTCTTCCTTATTTGACTCCTATAAATTACATTCAAAACCTCACGCTTGGTATAATAGTACTAATTAATCATCATTTCATTATTCAAATTGTAAGCCCACGATATCCCATAGATATGATAAATAGATTGGCATCATATATGGTCTAATAGAACAAGAATTGCAATTTATATATATATATATATATATATATATATATTTTAGGATACAAAATTTTAATATTATTAATATTCTTTTAGCTCAATTTGAATTAGCTCCACAATTTCATCAAGTATATATATGACTTAAATACTTCAATGTTATTGGAGATCAATATATCAAAATTACCATTAGCTCGGTATAGTGTATACTTATCTTCATTCACAATTATCCATTTTTATTATATCCACCCAAAACAATGATTTCGTTCACTTATAAATAATAAGACATATATAAGCTTTAAGCAATTAAATTATGATATCGTTCGCGAATAGACTTTTCGAATTTCTCATGTATCTTCTCGTCTAGAATGATTCCACCAAGACTTTGGAGATCGTCAAAAGAAGTAGTTAAGCCAAAAGAACGTCATCTTCAATCGATATGGAACACTCACAATACAAGCGCATAATATTCACGAACTCCCCATCAGGTTAATAATGATAGTCGTAGATTAACACCTTATAGAATACGTATAGGAAATTATTGGAATCAAATGAAATACGGTAGAGTACAAGATAAAGGAAGCAGAACCCTATCCCAGGATCTAAACCTATTCCGTGATCTACCCAAAGCTCACAGGTCAAACCTAAAGGCAGAATACAAGAAGGAACCTAAGCTCTGATACCATAAGTTGTAACACCCCCGTTCCGATAACGAAACGAAAGGTCACATTTATTATTAAATAATAAACGTTCTAATAAATGTTTGTAATAATAAATGATAATGTCCATTAAATGCTAACCTAATTAAATGTCCAACTAAAATCAATGGTCGTCTCTATGGTAAGTCCAAGTTTTGAAGCTCTCGCACTCATCCCATATAACCCTGAGTACCTGCCGCAGGAAAAGAAAATGCGACTGAGCTAATTGCTTAGTGCGCGGATGATAACAGAAGTAAACAGTAAAATTTTAATATTTTAAAATGAGAATGAAACGAAATAAATAATTTAATTTTTCAAAATTCACCCTTCGAGTAACACCACCCTTACACCAGAGTAACAAATGAAATAAAGGCTGAATCAACGAGGGGTTGGGTTAATTTATACCGAGTACCCTACAAACAAATATCCAAACTGCACAACACCGGTGCCAAATCATATCGTATCTCGAATCATATATCACAAATCACACACTGGTCGCGACTCCAGGTGTATCCCCTATTTGGAAGGTGTGTATGGCACTACACCACACGACCGATCTACACAAATCATATCATATCATAACATAGCCTAGGATGCATCCATACGCCTCCCAAATAATACAAAAGCTCTCCCGCGAGCACAATAATCACACAAATCGCATAATATCAACAAAGGGGAGACGCTGTGGACTAATCCCACCGCCACAGTTAGTGAGACGTCATTGGTGCCGAAATGACGCCCCTGTGGTCCTCCACAGGAAGCTGACTCGGTATACCTATCTCCGGTCTACAAAACTCTAGGTAACTATGGGCGCACAGTGAACATATAACCAACCACACACCAGATTATGTCCACCACGCATATGGAACCTAAATCAAATGAATCAACAATAGCTCGCAATAATGAATTCCCCGAGTTTTCCAAAATCATTTTCACGTAAAGTTTTCTCAAAAGTTTCCACATTTTATCATATCTCAAATAACACTTTAGCTCAAAACAATTTAGCTCAAATGGGGGAATCAGATCACACAAGTATATCAGGATATCAAAAGAACCACAAGGATATCAAAAGAACGCAAGGATATCAATAAAGAATGTCAAGATAAAGCTGAAAGAAGAGTACGGACATCCGTACCTTGGTAAGTGTCTAAAACTCTCGTTATCGAAAAGGTACTCCAAAATCCTCCACAAGTGTACACAAAATAATTTTACTAGCTTTAGAATCTTGAACCCACCGTCAAGTTTATCGTTTTCCCCACATCCCATTTGTATTCATAGTTCTCATAGTCTTAATTACTATAGGCCAACATAAGTTAGATAATATGTATTATTATAAAATGTTGATAACACAATTTAAGCATGTTATAAAGATGATACATTTACGATCTTTAAACTGTTTGGAAGTTTATGTACTCCGGATACTAAAATTCAATTGGACACTAATTTGTCATCAATAGTAGATAATACTTTTTAGGGTCTATTTCGTAATAGATCTAAAACCATCAGGGTAAACTGAAAACATTATGAACAAGTATCATATAGTTAAGGGGGTTTAAATGAAAATCCATAGAAAACAATCCCATGATCATTGTCTTCTCCATTTCGAAAAATCGTAAGTGCAAAAGATCATATCTTATAAAATTTGTTCAATTATTTTCTTTGTTAAGTTCAAAATGATTACATTATTAAAACAGTCTAACGACTAACAATGAAAACTCAGTAATATATATATAGAGTCCGATTTACTAACATTATCTCTATTTCAAACACAAGGTTTTCGTTTAGATACCGTGAACTGTGATGATAATATTGATTTATGGTTCGTTTTAATCAAAGATATGAACACACGATTAATGTTAGACACCAATTACAGTTTAATATTTGAGTTGGGTGAAGTTTTACCTCCAAAATGAAACCGAATTTCCATCGAACTAAACACGCAAAACTTCTCGTTCCCGTTTGAGTTTTCTGGCCATCTGCGTTTGCTCTCTATGTGTAGTCACGATATAGTTTACAAGAAGCTTTTCTTTTGTGTGATTTTGATGGTGAATGAATATTGATTTAAGCATGTGTATTAGTTTGGCCGAGGACCCCCTTTGAATACGGGATTTGAGTATATCACATATTTGACTTGATTTTATCCGAGAATACATATCAATTAGGCCGATAAATATGGAATAAAATTTGATTACTTCATGACGTTTCCTTTCTCGATATACTGACATCTTTTTTTTTTAAAACGATATTTGTATCCCTTTAATTTATTTTTGTTTTCTAAGATACACACATGCAATTACTTATTATATATGGACTTAATTTGTTTGTATTAGGTATCATGGCCACATAAACATTGTACGTATGCTTACATACAACTATTTAATAGTATTAATTATTATTAATATTAGTATTAGGATTACACACTTCTATACAATTTTTACATTTTCTTGATTATTATATTATAGTATATCCCTTTAAAAATGATTTCGTTCTCAAAATTAAATTAATGAACATGCATACATTTAGTTCGGGCTATTATATTGACCTATGGTCAGGTTATCACCAGCTACAAGTACGCGACGAAGATATTCCGAAAACCGCTTTCCGAACTCGCTATGGTCATTACGAGTTTCAGGTAATGGCATTTGGTTTGACAAACGCACCGGCGGTATTCATGGACCTTATGAACCGTGTGTGTAAACCATATCTCGACAAGTTTGTCATTGTCTTCATCGATGACATTCTTATCTACTCGCGCAATGAAGAGGAACACGCACAACATCTCAAGGTTATTCTAGAACTTCTTAAACACGAAGAGCTATATACCAAATTCTCTAAATGTGAGTTTTGGATGCAAATAGTTCAATTCCTTGGTCATGTGATTGACAGTCAGGGAATTCACGTTGATCCATCAAAGATTGAGGCTATCAAGTGCTGGCAGGCACCAACAACGACAACAGAAGTACGCCAATTTTTAGGATTGGCTGGTTATTATAGGCGCTTCATTGAAAATTTCTCAAAAATAGCTCAACCTCTCATGACACTGACTCAGAAGGAAAAGAAGTTCTATTGGACTGATAAGCAAGAGTCAGCATTTCAGTTATTGAAGCAAAAGCTTTGCAGTGCACCTATCCTATCACTACCCGAAGGTAATGAAGACTTCGTGGTATACTGCGATGCTTCACACCAGGGTCTTGGTTGCGTGTTGATGCAATGGGAGAAAGTCATAGCCTACGCTTCTCGACAACTCAAGATTCATGAAAAGAATTACACGACTCACGACCTCGAGCTGGGGGCCGTGGTGTTCGCACTCAAAATCTAGAGACATTATCTGTATGGCACAAATGTACCATCTTCACCGATCATAAAAGCCTCCAGCACATATTCGATTAGAAGGATCTCAACATGAGGCAACGTCGCTGGGTCGAGTTGCTTACAGATTATGATTGTGAAATCAAGTACCACCCAGGGAAGGCTAACGTAGTTGCCGATGCCCTAAGTCGAAAGGAGCGCACCAAACCACTACGAGTCCGAGCCCTCAGTATTACCATTCATAATGATTTAATCATTCAAATCCTTACTGCTCAACTCGAAGCCTTGAAACCTGAAAACCTCAAAGATGAGGCCTTGTGAAACATGGAGAAACAATTCAAAACCAAACCCAATGGGGTCAAGTACTTAGCTAACCGAATCTGGTTACCTAAATTTGGAGACCTCCGGGACTTGGTGATGGATGAAGCTCACAAGTCCAAATACTCTATACATCCTGGATCCGATAAGATGTATCATGGCATCAAGGGATTGTACTGGTGGCCAAGCATGAAAGCAGAGATTGCCACATACGTCAGCAAGTGCCTCACATGTTCCAAAGTCAAAGCCGAATATCAGAGACCTTCCGGCTTGCTCCAGCAACCAGAAATCCCTCAATGGAAATGGGAGCAGATCTCCATGGATTTCATCACAAAACTCCCTAAAACAGCTAGCGGTTGCGACACCATTTGGGTGATCGTTGATCGGCTCACAAAATCGGCTCATTTTCTCGCCATCAAGGAAACCGACAAAATGGAACGCCTCACACGAATCTATCTGAAGGAGATCGTATCTAGACACGGCGTACCTCTCTCAATTATCTCGGATAGGGATAGTCGCTTCACATCCCACTTTTGGCAATCATTGCAAAAGTCATTGGGTACTCGTTTTGATATGAGTACAGCCTATCATCCACAAACCGATGGTCAAAGTGAACGAACCATCCAAACACTGGAAGATATGCTACGAGCTTGCGTAGTAGATTTTGGTGTCAATTGGGAAAATCATTTACCATTGTGCGAATTCTCGTACAATAACAGTTACCACACCAGCATCAAGGCTACACCATTCGAGGCACTGTACGGTCGTAAGTGTCGCTCGCCTATTTGTTGGACCGAAGTTGGAGATAGCCAACTCACTGGTCCAGAAATCATTCATGAAACCACCGAGAAGATCGTTGGTATCCAGCAACGGTTGAAAGCCGCACGTGATCGTCAGAAGAGTTATGCTGACGTGAGACGCAAGCATCTCGAATTCCAAGTTGGGGATCGAGTATTGCTCAAAGTATCACCTTGGAGAGGTGTCATCCGATTCGGCAAACACGGGAAGTTAAATCCCAGGTACATTGGACCTTTTGAGATCCTTGAGAGGATTGGTTCAGTGGCTTATCGATTGCAGCTGCCACCCGAGCTCAGCAGCGTGCATCCTACATTTCACATTTCTAATCTTAAGAAATGTCTGTCTGATGAGACACTTATCATTCCTCTTGATGAAATTCAAATCGACGATAAACTTCATTTCATCGAGACACCAGTGGAGATTATGGACCGTGAGGTCAAACAGCTTAAACAAAGTCGTATTCCCATCGTTAAGGTCCGGTGGAATTCGCGGCGTGGCCCGGAATTCACTTGGGAACGGGAAGACCAGATGCTACTCAAGTATCCTCAATTATTCACTGATTCCACTCCAACCACGACTCAAAGCTAAATTTCGGGACGAAATTCCCTTAACAAGGGGAGAATGTGACACCCGACCAATTAGGGCTAGGAATTTGCGCCTAATCATTTTGTAATACATGTAATTAGTGCTATGTCTTAGGCTAATTGTATGTATCAATATGTATATTGTTATATATATATATATATATATATCAGTACGCGATTTGTTTAAATCGTGCATTTTCAAATCGGCCGAATTCCGATTCATCTATACGGCGTTGGTGAAAACAAGTATCAAGTAATATAGAATTATTATTTAATACAACTCATTATTTATTACATATTATTTCGATAATATTTCAAAAGTATTTTGTATCGTCTAAAACAATCATACGCAACCAAAAATGAGTGAAACGCGTTCGATAATCAAAACCAACCAAAGTTATATTTTTATAACTCATTAACAAGCATTTTGATAAAATACTTCAACTCAAAAATATCGAAAGTTTATTCATTATTTAAAAACGTATATATAGTACATAACGTCTAAATATACATTTAAACGATCGGGTAAACGAACACGGATATAATACCAATTATTTGAGACAAAATATAACAAAAATCCACCTCCTTTTTGACTTGGAAAAATCAGCCAAACAAGATCCATGAAACATGGATCTTGTTCTTGACTTTAAACCACAAACAACTCCCATTACATTTCTCATTCAATCATACACCTCCATCTCTCTACTTCCTCTCACTAAAACTCTCTCCCTCTTTCTCCTCCCCAACCTCACGGCACCATCATCATCACCATAATCTCTTCTCAAATCACCTTGGATCATCAAGACGATTGAAGCAAAAACGATCACGAGAACGAGAGCTACGTTTCCATCTTTTCGGATTCTCCATACGAGCATTGTAAGAAATCCCGACACCTAAGAAAAATAATTTTATTATGTTTATATAGATGTTATATTTTTCATACAACTTGTTGATGTCCAAAAATCATAACGAAAAACGTTTTTCGAACATATATGAATGAAGACAGATTCTGTCCAGAAATTTTCGTCACACCAAAACGTGTATATCTTGAGTTCTAGGAGGAACCAACTCTCGACATCTAAACGAAAAATGTTCATTAAGATACCAGCTACAACTTTCATTTTTGGCTCTCGGACCAGATTGTGACACCCGTCAATCTAGGACCATAATTTAGTGCCTAATCAAGTTTTAATACATGTAATTAGTTCTGTGTTAGGCTAATTAATGTATCAATTATTATATATATTGTTGAATATATATCTACACAATTATATGATTTGTTTAAATCGTACGAGTTTCAAATCGAACGTATTTCGATTCAATAAATACGGACGTTGGTGAACAATTTTATTAAGTAATACAAGGATTTTAATAACGTTATTACACTTAAAAATATTATGACAATAATATTTAGTATCCAAGTTTTATCACACGATTAATATAAACGCGAATAAAATGTAATTTCACAAACAAAACGGGACGAATCACCTTTTATAATGTAATTATTAAATGTTTAGTAAAATACTTCAACAAAAATACTGAATAATTATTCGTATTTTGGAATGTATATTAAAACATAGAAAATAAATATTTAACGTTTAAACTACGGAGAAAACGAACACCGCACGGAGCGGGAATGCGGGGCGAAAATGGGAGTTAACCTCCCATCCTCACCACCTTTTCTTTTCATTTATTCTTTTCTTTCTCTTTCTTTCCTTCCTTTTCTCTCAACTACCATCCACCACCACCATATTCATCATCCTCCAAAAATCACCAAATTAACACACTAAACGACCTCGGATCTTCAAGCTTGTTTGGGACAAAAGATTCACCACTTCACGATCTACACTTTCATCTTTCCGGAATTTCATTTCGGCGATTTGTAAGTTTCCGACACAACTCCGAAAACTCTCGTTTTTAAGTTTTATAACTTGCTAGTTGTTTGTATAACCTTGTAATGTCCTAAAATGGGTTGGGTAAAAATATTATGCCGATCGATGGCCGGAAAATGCGTTTTTGAGGTTGAAACTCCGATCAGACTCCGTACGTCGCATTTGGCCTGGAGCAAATGCGACGTAGCGACTTACGTCGCACTATATCCCCAACGTCGCATATAGCGACGCAGCCTATTACGTCGCATTGACTTGCGAATGTCGCACTTAGCGACGCAGACCCTTACGTCGCAGAAATCAACTACGTCGCCTATAGCGACGCCACGTACAACGTCGCATTAAATTGCGAAAGTCGCACATAGCGACGCCGTGCCCAACGTCGCAGTCCGGATCTGCGACGTCGCACCCAACGTCGCAGGCTACGTCGCACAAAACAGAATCTTCAAACCTCAAAATTTTCGAAGTCAAAGTTACTGTAGAAAAGTCAAATTTACTGTAGCAATTCACTGTAGCAATTCACTGTAACAACAATATAATAACATTTTAGAACTATCGTTACAACCGTCACCAACGGGCCGTACACATTTTCAAATACACAATTAAATCAACTAAGTCATAGTAACTTAGACAATTCAATCAACTAAGTCGTTGAAACTTAGATAATTCAATCAAACAAGTCGTCGTAACTTGTACCAACTTATTCAAACAAGTCATTGTAACTTGTACCAACTTATTCAAACAAGTCGTTGTAACTTGTATCAACTTATTCAAACAAGTCGTAGTAACTTGTAACAAAACACTCAACCAAATCGGGGTAATTTGGACATTAAGTTAGACAAACAATTCAAATGGTAGTCTTTCGGGATATCAATACAATTAATGACAATTTAAGTGTCGTGGACACATTCAGGTTTCAAGCCTTTGGACACCAACTCACAGCTAATTACTTCAAGTTTATTAAGTTAAACACTTCAAGAACCAGGTGAGTTTCATAGCCCCATTTTCACTGCTTTACAACTAGGGGTGTGATATTACTACTCGATTTTGTTTTACAAGTAGAACGCAAGTGCCAAACTTCAAATACTACATGAGTTTCAAGCTAATCAATTTAAAGTCCTCCATAAGCATAGTCTCTAGTATTTTATAGCGTGAATGTTAGTATATGATATCATATGGGATGGACAATCCTCATCCGGGTTAGCACGCACTAACCGGTCAAACGGATGTATTAGCATTTGGGAAGACGAGTGTTGATTAGGCACTCGTAGGAGGCATTTCAAGTTAGGTTTCCTTAATTGGGCCTGACAAATCAAGTTAAGCTCAGACTATGTGCTCATGGACAGTATAACTTTTATCTTGCTTAATTGCATTTTAAATTCAATATAAATCTTGCGGTTCTTACAACTATACATTGACATACAAACCTGTGAGCTCACCAGCGTTTTCGCTGACCCATTTTAGTATTTATCATAGGTACCCAGCAGTAGTTTGGCTGCACAAGTAGGAATTATTAGCTCGAGTCAGCATACATACAACTAGAGATTGGACTGCATTATTATATTTTGTAAAAGTAATTATGCTATGTAATCTCTCAATTTCAGGAACCGAGCTAATGTAACTATATTTTGATGTAAACATTTACTTTATTTATACAAGTTTAAAACGACGCATATAGTGGTCGTTCATTATATCTTATGTGCTTTGTATATTGATTAGTGACACCCAAATCGAGCTTCCGCAAATCAATCAAATTTGGGGGTGTCACAGATTGGTATCAGAGCCTAAGGTTATAGTGAACTAGGTTGCATTTAGTGGCTTAGACTATGACCGTTAGGCAGTATTCCTTAGTAGTTATGACTAGTTCAGGGAGTACATCATACGACTTTAATTTAACATAGCCTGATCAACTATGTACAATTAGAGAAAGATGATGTGAAATCTGAAAGAGTTATGTTGAACAGGAATGCATTAGTTGACTCTGACCTCGAGAGAAACGGGACTCAAAACACGTCTGTGCTAGACACTCAATAGGTTGTTATGTGATATACATATATGTATACATAAATAGACCTCACTTACCATCTTAGGCTATATTATATTATATGAATATAGGCCTCATTCTCTCTAACGTTTTATCTCGGAATGACAAACACACCACCAAATTCATCGCACTCGGACGAGTATCTCACGTCCTTTCTTTGTTCTTTCTTACTCAGCATCATGCCTCCTCGTCGTCAAATTACCCTTAGCGAAGCTGAGATCGCGGGAATAATTGCCCGCAGTGTGACCGAAGCCTTGGCTACCCGAACACCACCCGGTAGCGAGGACACAGCAACCAATACTCCACCACCCAAACCTTGCTCCTATAAGGACTTTCTTAGCTGTAAACCGCTATACTTCAAGGGCACGGAAGGTGCCATTGGCTTAATCCGTTGGATTGAGCGCATGGAATCTGTTTTCAGTCTCTGCGATTGCATTGAGAACAACAAGGTCAAATTCGCTGCTTACACATTTCAGGAAGGTGCACTCACGTGGTGGAAAACCCACGCAAACTCTGTAGGTCTTGAGGTTGCAAACCTACTTCCTTGGACCGAACTGAAGAAGAAGCTGACAGAAAAATACTGTCCTGAATAGGAATTGCACAGGCTGGAAGAAGAATTCTGGCATCTGGAGGTGCAGGGAAATGATGTTGCTGAATATACCACCAAATTTCAGCAGTTTGCTTTATTATGCCCGAGTTTAGTCGAACCAGAAAGTAAGGGCATTAAGAAATACATTCGTGGACTCCCCGAGAACATTCAGGGAAACGTCGCCTCATCCAAACCAACTACTACTGAGAGTGCCATTAGATTTGCCCACGAACTCATGGCTCTAGTTGTCAGCCGTGAGACTTCCAACACCTCATCCTCCAACAACAACAAACGCAAATCCACTGAACACCACCACAACTCAAACAAGAAAAACAACGCTATCCAAGTCTACAACACCAACTCTGAAACCACCCGCAGCTACACCGGAGACAGACCTTATTGTCCCAAGTGCAACTACCACCACTTTGGTCAGTGCAACCCCCCTTGCAACAACTACAGGAGGTACGGGCATTTGACTAAGGATTGCAGAGCCCCCAAATCCAACAACAACCCCTCTGACAAAAATACCCGACAACCTAAGTCCTGCTATGAATGTGGAAACCCAGGACACTTTAGGGATTCTTGCCCAAAATTGAAGAACAAGGGCAACAACAACAACCACCGCAACAACAACAACTCCAAAAGTAGCGCCTTCGTGATCAACTCAGGGGACGCCCGTCAGGACCTGAATGTGGTCACGGGTATGTTCCTCCTCAACAATTTAACTGCTTCCATACTGTTTGATACTAGTGCCGATAGGAGTTTTATTTCCGATGAATTTTGCCCTCTACTTGACATTACACCCTGTTGCTTTAGACGTTAAGTACACCGTAGAGCTAGCAAATGGCAAATTGATAGAAACCAATAGTGTGATACCTAATTGCACCTTAAATCTAGCCGACGAAACCTTCTCCATAGATCTTATGCCTGTTGAGATAGGAAGTTTCGATGTCATCGTAGGCATGGACTGGTTATCCAAACATCGCGCCGAAATCATTTGCCATGACAAAATTGTTCGCATACCTCTCGCCGTCGGTAGAACCCTGATCATACAGGGGGAGACCGGGGGGACGAGGCTTAACATCATCTCTTGTCTTAAAACCCGGAAATTTCTGATAAAGGGTTATCCATCAATCCTCGTGCACATCATGGAGAAAAAGTCGGAGGAGAAGCGACTTGAGGATGTTCCAATTGTTCGAGACTTTCCAGAAGTCTTTCCTGAAGAACTACCTGGTCTACCACCACCAAGACAGGTTGAGTTCTCAATCGACCTTGTACCAGGTGTTGCGCCTGTGGCCCGAGCACCATACCGTTTAGCTCCATCCGAACTTCAGGAGCTGTCCACCCAGTTACAGGAACTCCTGGAACGAGGATTCATCAGGCCGAGTTCTTCACCTTGGGGAGCTCCGGTCCTATTTGTTAAGAAGAAAGATGGTTCTTTTCGAATGTGTATCGACTATCGAGAGTTGAACAAGTTAACTGTCAAGAACCGGTATCCACTTCCTCGAATCGATGATTTGTTCGACCAACTTCAAGGGTCGAGTTATTATTCAAAGATTGATCTCCGATCCGGTTATCATCAACTGCGTGTCCGAGATGCCGATATTCCAAAAACCGCTTTCAGAACCCGTTACGGGCATTACGAATTTCAAGTGATGCCATTCGGCCTAACCAATGCACCGGCTGTTGTAACACCCCCAAATTTAATGATTTGCGGAAGCGAGTTTTGGGTGTTACCAATCAAATATCACAAGCACCAAGATATAGCAAACGACTCTACATGAGACGTTTATACATTAATACCAAAAGTAGTTACATAGATTAAGTCTTAAGTTTACATTAACAGCGAGTTCGCAAATGATCCTGAAGATTCTAAATACATAATCGATATACAAAAGATAATGCAAGTAAATCTTCATCTACATAATGCATGCAACTCGAGCTAGCTGGCAATCCTGTTGGGCAACCCTACTGTTGCTGTGTACCTGAGAATGCATTACTAACAAGTGTCAACCAAAAGGTTGGTGAATCTCACAGGTTTGAAATCAGAATAATAGAAATTTGAACACAAGTCGGTAAATAAGTTTATTTGCACTTATATGATATGACAGTAAATAATATTTTCACAAATGTAATAAAGCAATAAGGATTTACACATTTGTAATAAGTCAGTATGTAATGATTTGTATATAGAAAAGTCGGTAGTCAGTAAGTCAGTAAGTCTGTACGTCTGTAAGTCTGTAAGTCTGTAAGTCTGTAAGTCTGTAAGTCTGTACGTCTGTAAGTCTGTAAGTCTGTAAGTCTGTAAGTCTGTACGTCTGTAAGTCTGTAAGTCTGTAAAAACACTATGTTCACAAGTCTGTAGAAAATTTGTAAGTCGGTAGACCAGTGAGTTTATAAGTCAGTCAAAAGGTATGTTTATAAGTCGGTAAAGTAGTAAAGTATAAGTCTGTCGTATAATAGTTCAGTAAAATAGTAAGTCGGTAAGTTCGAAAACAGTAAAGCCTGTCAATAAATCAGTAAGTTTAATAGTCGGTAAAATAGTAGTACATACTGTAGGAAGTTTGTAAAGTAGAAAGTAAAGTCGGTAAAACAGTAAGTTTATAAGTCGGTAAACAATAAGTTTCCAAGTCGGTAAATAGTAAGTTTATAAGTCGGTACGACAGTAAGTTTGTACAGTAATGAGTTTGTAGAGTAATCCAGTAAAGTCAGTAAGACAATGAGTTTAAAAGTCGGTCAAACAGTAAAACAATAAGTAGATAAGTCAGTAAGACAGTAACTATGTACACATATTTCAGTAAACAAGTAGTTTCAGTAAACAAGTAATGCATCTCCCCCAAAATAGTAAAAACAGTAAAAATGGGGCTGCGAGACTCACCTTTGGGTGCTAGCGTTTCTACACGTACGGTTGATCCAACAGTAATCTCCTAGTGTCCTAAACACGCGAGGTTAAACTAAGTAAGTGGATGTTTCACTAAACAACCCATACAAATGTTCACCTAGTTTAATTATGTCCAAAGTGTTTGGTTTGCGTTTTCGTTTGAGTTTTGTAAATAAGTACGGCCCATTGGTGATTGACTGAATTTAAGATGTCGATAACATAAACATGTTTGTTTCATATAAATGATATTTATATTAAAAGCGTATCGTATAGGTTTAGTTGTTATTCAAGTTCATTATGTCCGTCACATTTTATCTCATAAGTTACAAAATTTAGCACGAGTCTGAAAACCGAAATATGCCATTTTCGACCCCTAGATGACCCCGGAAGGCTTAAAACTGACTAGGCTAAGGTACTTAGCCTTGACCATTTAGCTGTTTTTGAATGACCGTGCGAATTTGAGTCCAATCCGTTACAATAAAATTTTCATCGAGAAGCACGTTAAAAAGACTTGTGAAATCTTTGACATTTTCAGAAATTTATTTGTTCTGTTTTAGCTAGAATTCGCAGGGCTAGTTTATTGATCCGTTGGATCATGAAATATATAGGGGGAACTGCCATTTAAAGTACGCGCCGCGTACATTAGTACGCGCCGTGTCCTTTGGTTTTGAGAAGAACGCGCCACGTACACTACTACACGCCGCGTCCTTTGGGTTTTTAGATGAACGCGCCGCGTACACTAGTACACGCCGTGTTCTTTTGATTTTTGAAAGGACGCGCCGCGTACAAAAGGACGCACCGCGTGGATCATATTTTCTGGGCGTCTGTTCGTTCCAAATCATACCCAAACCCATTTTTAAATCCGTAATTTAACCGACAATCATCACCACAATGCTAATATATGCTATTATAAACATTTATAACATAAATTTAAGTATAAAAGTTTGATTGTTCCTTACAATGATTTTTGAACGAGATTATGGTGATGAACGGATGATGGTGATGATGCATCCAAGATGATGATGAAGATGATGATGATTACTTTGTGTTGTTGTTGTTGTTAAATTGTTGTTGTTGTTGTTTTTGGAATGAAAGAGAACCGAGAGAGATAGAGTGAGCAGAGAAAGAGATTGAGAATGAAATGGAGGGAAGAAAAGGGTCGGCCATCTCCAATTATTGGAGGTGGTTGGCCCGAGCTTTGATCCGTCTCGCGATATTTTGACCCGTGTTTTGGTACCCGATCGAAAAGTAGTAAAATGTTTTAAATCGATAAATTTCTAAAAAATGAATTCATTTATACTTTTATTGGAAGTATTTTATAAAAATACCTTTGATGGGATATAATAATATATCTTTGTTTTACGTTTTAGAGACGGATACTATTCGAGTGGTTTCGTTGCGTTTGAGTAAAATGTTATAAAACGAAATATGTTTCATTTTAATCGTGTGTAAATAATAATTATCATTTTCAATAATAATACATTATTTATAAATGTTGTCGCGAATGATTTGATTTTGTACGATACGAATACTTTATATATTATCAAAATAATATATAATAAATAATGAGTTATATTAAATAATAATTCCTATATTATTTAATATTGTTTTTCACCAATGACCGTATTTAAGTTTGCGTGTTGTTTTATATTTGTTTGTACGCGATTATCTAATAATCATTCAACGTTATTATATATATGTATATATATAATACTTGTATACTCTCAAAATATCACGTATATAATACGTATATTTAAAGTTTAAATTTGACGCGGAAAATGTGCTTTTTGACCGGGTGTCACAGCTGTATTCATGGACCTTATGAATCGGGTGTGTAAACCTTACCTTGATAAGTTTGTCATTGTCTTCATCGATGACATCCTCATATATTCACGAAGCAAAGAAGAGCATGCACAACACTTTAGAACCATCCTTGAACTACTTAAACACGAGGAGCTCTATGCCAAGTTCTCTAAGTGTGAGTTCTGGATCAAAACCGTTCAATTCCTTGGTCACGTGATTGACAGTCAGGGGATTCACGTCGACCCGTCAAAAATCGAGGCTATCAAAGACTGGCAATCGCCAACCACTCCGACCGAAGTACGGCAGTTTTTAGGACTGGCCGGATACTATCGACGATTCATTGAAAATTTCTCCAAGATAGCCATACCACTCACGACTCTGACCCAGAAAGACAAAAAGTTTGACTGGACTGATAAACAAGAATCGGCATTCCAACTCTTGAAACAAAAGCTTTGCAGTGCTCCTATCCTATCTTTACCCGAAGGCACCGATGACTTCGTGGTATACTGCGATGCTTCTCATCAAGGTCTCGGTTGTGTGCTCATGCAACGAGACAAAGTCATAGCTTATGCTTCTCGACAGCTTAAGATTCATGAAAAGAATTACACCACCCACGACCTCGAGCTAGGAGCTGTCGTTTTTGCCCTCAAAATCTGGAGACATTACCTTTATGGTACCAGATGTACAATCTTTACCGACCATAAAAGCCTTCAACACATATTCGATCAGAAGGATCTCAACATGAGGCAACGTCGATGGGTCGAGTTGCTTACGGATTACGACTGCGAACTCAAATATCATCCAGGCAAAGCAAATGTTGTTGCTGACGCCCTCAGTCGAAAAGAGCGAGTGAAACCACTTCGGGTTCGAGCCCTCAGTATGACCATTCACAATAATTTAAACATTCAAATCCTCACTGCTCAACTCGAAGCCTTAAAACCCGAAAATGTCAAAGATGAAGCCTTGCGGGGCATGGATCAACAATTCGAAATCAGACCTAACGGGATTAGGTATTTCTCAAACCGAATCTGGTTGCCTAAATTTGGGAACCTACGAGACTTGGTGATGGATGAAGCTCACAAGTCCAAATATTCTATCCATCCGGGATCCGATAAAATGTACCACGGTATCAAGGACTACTACTGGTGGCCGAACATGAAAGCTGAAATCGCCACCTATGTCAGCAAGTGCCTTACTTGCTCCAAAGTTAAAATCGAATATCAAAAACCATCAGGTTTACTTCAACAACCCAGTCTTCATGAATGGAAATGGGAACAAATTGTCATGGACTTCATAACCAAACTACCCAAATCCTCGAACGGTTGCGATTCCATTTGGGTGATCGTGGATCGTCTCACAAAATCTGCTCACTTCCTGGCAATCAAGGAGTCCGACAAAATGGAACGCCTCACCAGAATCTACCTGAAGGAAATCGTGACCAAACACGGTGTTCCAATCTCAATTATCTCCGATAGAGATAGTCGTTTCACTTCACAATTTTGGCAATCACTTCAAAAATCTCTGGGTACTCGACTTGATATGAGTACCGCATACCATCCGCAAACCGACGGTCAAAGTGAACGAACCATTCAAACACTTGAAGATATGCTACGGGCCTGCGTAGTAGACTTCGGTGTAAACTGGGAAAAACATCTACCATTGTGCGAGTTCTCGTACAACAACAGTTATCATACCAGCATCAAAGCTGCACCCTTCGAGGCACTGTACGGTCGTAAGTGCCGGTCACCTATCTGTTGGACCGAAGTTGGGGATAGCCAACTCACAGGTCCAGAAATCATTCACGAAACGACCGAGAGAATCGTTGAAATCCAAAACAAGCTCAAGGCCGCGCGTGATCGTCAGAAAAGTTATGCTGACGTGAGACGCAAACCACTCGAGTTCCAGGTTGGGGATCGAGTTCTACTCAAAGTATCGCCTTGGAAAGGCGTAATCCGGTTTGGCAAACGAGGGACGTTGAATCCCAGATACATTGGACCATTCGAGATCCTCGAAAGGATTGGTCCAGTGGCATATCGATTGCAGCTGCCATCTGAACTCAGCAGCGTGCATCCCACTTTTCATGTTTCAAATCTGAAGAAGTGTCTGTCTGATGAGACACTTATCATTCCACTCGATGAAATTCGAGTTGACGAGAAACTTCACTTTGTTGAGGAACCCGCCGAAATCATGGACCGTGAGGTCAAACAACTTAAACAAAGTCGTATTCCCATCGTCAAAGTTAGGTGGAATTCGCGGCGCGGTCCGGAATTCACCTGGGAACGGGAAGACCAGATGCGACTCAAGTATCCTCAACTCTTCACTGACTCAGCTTCAAACACAAATTCAACATAAATTTCGGGACGAAATTCTCCTAACAGGGGGAGAATGTGACACCCGTCAATCTAGGACCATAATTTAGTGCCTAATCAAGTTTTAATACATGTAATTAGTTCTGTGTTAGGCTAATTAATGTATCAATTATTATATATATTGTTGAATATATATCTACACAATTATACGATTTGTTTAAATCGTACGAGTTTCAAATCGAACGTATTTCGATTCAATAAATACGGACGTTGGTGAACAATTTTATTAAGTAATACAAGGATTTTAATAACGTTATTACACTTAAAAATATTATGACAATAATATTTAGTATCCAAGTTTTATCACACGATTAATATAAACGCGAATAAAATGTAATTTCACAAACAAAACGGGACGAATCACCTTTTATAATGTAATTATTAAATGTTTAGTAAAATACTTCAACAAAAATACTGAATAATTATTCGTATTTTGGAATGTATATTAAAACATAGAAAATAAATATTTAACGTTTAAACTACGGAGAAAACGAACACCGCACGGAGCGGGAATGCGGGGCGAAAATGGGAGTTAACCTCCCATCCTCACCACCTTTTCTTTTCATTTATTCTTTTCTTTCTCTTTCTTTCCTTCCTTTTCTCTCAACTACCATCCACCACCACCATATTCATCATCCTCCAAAAATCACCAAATTAACACACTAAACGACCTCGGATCTTCAAGCTTGTTTGGGACAAAAGATTCACCACTTCACGATCTACACTTTCATCTTTCCGGAATTTCATTTCGGCGATTTGTAAGTTTCCGACACAACTCCGAAAACTCTCGTTTTTAAGTTTTATAACTTGCTAGTTGTTTGTATAACCTTGTAATGTCCTAAAATGGGTTGGGTAAAAATATTATGCCGATCGATGGCCGGAAAATGCGTTTTTGAGGTTGAAACTCCGATCAGACTCCGTACGTCGCATTTGGCCTGGAGCAAATGCGACGTAGCGACTTACGTCGCACTATATCCCCAACGTCGCATATAGCGACGCAGCCTATTACGTCGCATTGACTTGCAAATGTCGCACTTAGCGACGCAGACCCTTACGTCGCAGAAATCAACTATGTCGCCTATAGCGACGCCACGTACAACGTCGCATTAAATTGCGAAAGTCGCACATAGCGACGCCGTGCCCAACGTCGCAGTCCGGATCTGCGACGTCGCACCCAACGTCGCAGGCTACGTCGCACAAAACAGAATCTTCAAACCTCAAAATTTTCGAAGTCAAAGTTACTGTAGAAAAGTCAAATTTTACTGTAGCAATTCACTGTAACAACAATATAATAACATTTTAGAACTATCGTTACAACCGTCACCAACGGGCCGTACACATTTTCAAATACACAATTAAATCAACTAAGTCATAGTAACTTAGACAATTCAATCAACTAAGTCGTTGAAACTTAGATAATTCAATCAAACAAGTCGTCGTAACTTGTACCAACTTATTCAAACAAGTCGTTGTAACTTGTACCAACTTATTCAAACAAGTCGTTGTAACTTGTATCAACTTATTCAAACAAGTCGTAGTAACTTGTAACAAAACACTCAACCAAATCGGGGTAATTTGGACATTAAGTTAGACAAACAATTCAAATGGTAGTCTTTCGGGATATCAATACAAGTAATGACAATTTAAGTGTCGTGGACACATTCAGGTTTCAAGCCTTTGGACACCAACTCACAGCTAATTACTTCAAGTTTATTAAGTTAAACACTTCAAGAACCAGGTGAGTTTCATAGCCCCATTTTCACTGCTTTACAACTAGGGGTGTGATATTACTACTCGATTTTGTTTTACAAGTAGAACGCAAGTGCCAAACTTCAAATACTACATGAGTTTCAAGCTAATCAATTTAAAGTCCTCCATAAGCATAGTCTCTAGTATTTTATAGCGTGAATGTTAGTATATGATATCATATGGGATTGACAATCCTCATCCGGGTTAGCACGCACTAACCGGTCAAACGGATGTATTAGCATTTGGGAAGACGAGTGTTGATTAGGCACTCGTAGGAGGCATTTCAAGTTAGGTTTCCTTAATTGGGCCTGACAAATCAAGTTAAGCTCAGACTATGTGCTCATGGACAGTATAACTTTTATCTTGCTTAATTGCATTTTAAATTCAATATAAATCTTGCGGTTCTTACAACTATACATTGACATACAAACCTGTGAGCTCACCAGCGTTTTCGCTGACCCATTTTAGTATTTATCACAGGTACCCAGCAGTAGTTTGGCTGCACAAGCAGGAATTATTAGCTCGAGTCAGCATACATACAACTAGAGATTGGACTGCATTATTATATTTTGTAAAAGTAATTATGCTATGTAATCTCTCAATTTCAGGAACCGAGCTAATGTAACTATATTTTGATGTAAACATTTACTTTATTTATACAAGTTTAAAACGACGCATATAGTGGTCGTTCATTATATCTTATGTGCTTTGTATATTGATTAGTGACACCCAAATCGAGCTTCCGCAAATCAATCAAATTTGGGGGTGTCACACAGATCCTCACGGATCATGGTGAAAAACGTGAATCTTTGGACTGAACTCATTATCGAACCCGATCCGACCACTCCTCATGTTTATTTTTGTTAAAAAAAGTAAACGAACATATAAAAATACCATAAAGTGCAGAAATGGACTATATTCATAGGTGAACATGTGTGATTTTTAGTAGAGCTTGATTTGGCTTAAAAAGTGGTGAAATCGGGGGATTGAATCGGGATTAAAATCTGAAAAACGTAACTCCAGGGACTGTTTTGGTCAAATTACAAAACCGACACTTCGGGTCAACCATAAAACGTAACGAAAATTTTATAAAACTTATTTAACATATTTAAGACTTCCCTAAAAGTTTCGGGTCAAACCGAACACGTTTGACATAGTCAACAAAAGCTAGCACTTAAACGAAATTATAACTAACGGTGGGAAGGAAATTATAACTAACAGTGGGAAGGAAATTATAACTAACGGTGGGAAGGAAATTATAACTAACGGTGGGAAGGAAATTATAACTAACAGTGGGAAGGAAATTATAACTAACAGTGGGAAGGAAATTATAACTAACAGTGGGAACGAAATTATAACTAACAATGGGAACGAGATTATAACTAGAAGTGGTAACTTATAATCACCTAAGACAACAACACTTGACTTATTCGAATACTAAACATTTCAAATATACTATATAAGTATATCATTACAACATTCTAATAATAATGTTTGGAGATTATTATTGCAATTAATCACCAACGGGACATACATATTTATCCAATCATACCTAATCAAACCAAATCATTTGGAAATTACTAGTTGGATGAACAACTAGCATAGATGGTCTGTTGAGACATCTAATCATTTAAAACCTTGCGCGTTTAGGACGCCCGGCAGGTTTCAGTCGTTGGAAACAACATCATTCCTTTTATACCATCATTGTTGCTTGATAGCATCTCATCAGACTCAGATGAGTCTCATAGCCCCTATTTTAAATGCTTTTACCTAGGGGTGAGATACATGCTCTTTTTTGTTTTACATGTAAACGCAAGTATCAAATTATCACGTATGCTGCATGAGTTGTTTTCATCTAATCAATCAAAGTCCTCTGAAGCATAGTTCTGTTAATATGATTTAGCGTGAATGTTAGTGTATGGTACCATATGGGATTGACAATCCCCGAACGAGTTAGCAAGCACTAACCTGTCAAACGGACGCATTATCATTTGTTCAGTATTGAGTGTTGATTAGGCACTCATAGAGAGCCACCTCGCTCAGGTCCTTGAATGTGGATCCTGAACCCCCCCCCTCAGTTAAGCTCAGACTATGTGCTCATGGCAGTGATACTCATCATCTATATATTTACTTGTTTGTAAATCATTGTGTTAAATCTTGCGGTTCATAAATCATATCTTATCATATTAAACATGTGCGCTTACCAGCTTTATAGCTAACCTTTTTAGCATGTTATCTCAGGTACTCATCAGTAGGTTGGACTGCCCATTAGGATACTTTAGCTCGAGTCACATGCAATCATTAAACATCAAGAGATTTCCTTGCATATCTATATTTTGTATAATTGGAAATGTACTAGAATCTCTCAGGGTATTCATGTGAACTCAATATAATGTAAACAGTTTGTAAACTCTTATGTTATATCAATGTCATTTGTAAACAACGCATATAGAGTCGTTCATTATATATCTTATGTGCTTGATTATTGATTAGTCGCGCCCCAACCCGATTCTCTTCCGCAACCCGAATTAGGGGGTGCGACACCATGGTTATGAACTAGACCTTGATTTATCGAGTTTATTGGCGTTTCGTAGCAACCCATACTTGAGGCTCACACATTTAAACTTGTAGCTGAATTATAAGTGCTGGAGAATAGACAATTATCAATCAATGTTCTTGACCAAATGAGTGATAAGTATTTGTTCTTTATACTAGCATACAGTTTGTTGATTCTATGGAGTTTGTATGAGGTTTCCACACTAAAAATTTGCATTTAACGCGTAACACTCACATTTAGACTCAACTTACGTATTGAAATATAGATTACACTAAATTAAGTCCCAACAATTTAACTTCTATAGTGTTCTCAATTTGTTCTATGTGTATTATATATTAAATTTTGATTTCTTTATGGAGTTAATGGAGTTTGTTGATTGTTAAATCTTTTGTGTTTTAGTTGTTGATTCCATTTTTTTATACCTTCATAGATGAGAGTAACGATATATATACAAGGGTCATGTCGCCGAGGAAGATCAACCCACGATATCACTAAGGAATAAAAATTCATACCTACAAGAGTATTTCTTTGTGAGGTTATAAAAGTTAACTTGTATAAGGGGTAAAATAAGTGTGAACTTAGATTTAATCTTAAAATCTAAGGGGTTTGAATTTAGGCTAACCTCACAGTGTATGTTTTCTCGCATCGGAATCTCAATATTTAAGGACTCGTAAAATATATGGGCTACGCAGTGGTAAATAAAAAGAATGTAGTAGTAATCGATATCGATAGTTGACCATAATGTGAATGAATGAATGATAATAAATTGATGTTGGTGGTCATTAATAATGTTAAGTTTATGATGTGAAATAGTACGCAAAGATCATCATAATAAGTGGTGCCTTAGAGTTTAAAAATGATTTAAATTAATTATGAGAAATCTCCAAATACTGGCATAAGGTGGAGTATCTATTTGGTCAATTGCTTAAATTACAAAGACAATGATTTCCAAACTTGTTGAATGGATAATTACCAACTTTAAATCTTATCGCATACTGAAACTTATAAGACTGTAAAGAAATGGCACAGTCAATTATATGAGAGTATATATATAGATGGAGAAAAATCTTAAGGATGGGTGTTGGTAGGTTATTGCCACACCACATGTCTCATTGTGGATACTCGTTCCTTCAAGTCTCTTTGTATTATTTCTGGCAATCTTTCAACCAAGTTTATCCCTCCGTTTAGCCTCGTGAGGTGTGTTTCGGAAATTGTCATAACTATTGGTGAAAGAAGTGTATTGTTTAGCTCAACCTTTAGTGATGTTTTGATGTCGAAATATAATTAGAGTTTGGTTCCGTTTGAAGGCATAATTGGTTCTTTGGTTTGAAGTAGTCTTCTTCTATGTATCGATTTAATAACGCTAATAACATGGTCACGCAATACAGTGTAACGGTGAATCAAACGAAAGAACATCAATCGGAGATATCATTTGTTCCGTATTTGTATTTAAGGCCAATGCCTTATGTGAATTATTCTATTGATTTCCCATCGATCTATTCATCTCGTGTATATCTTGATCTTCACTTTGTAGTTGTTTTTGATTAGGTTTCGAGATTATTTGACTGAACAAATTTTTTTTTTTTTTAGTAGAAGAATTTCGAGGCATCATATAATAATCTAAATGTTCGCGGATGGTTAGATATTTTAATCACATAAATAGTAAAGGGTTGTTTAAATTTGATAATTATAACCAAGTTTTTGGATTACCAATACATCAACGAGTGATATTTATAATAGGACCCTTAAAAAATTGTTGATCGACTGAGTTGCAATAATTACATTGGTAGAGAATATAATGTAGGTATGTTTAAGTTTGACTTACATTCTTACGAGGGTTGTAGTTAAATAGTTTAAAAGAACAGGATTAGATTACTTGTTAAGAATGATCTTATTCAGTTATATTTTTGTGTAACACGAGGCATTAGAGCATTTACCATATGGAGGTGAAGTTGCCAAGCCATACAGAGAATTGAATGCGTGCCCACAGTTATCAAGATCTTGGGCTAGCTTGCAAAAAGGGATTATAAAATTTCATTGTGAAAGTGTAAAAGTGGTCAAGTGAGTGAATGCATCACTGACTAACGAGTCCAAGACTATCGCATGATATGTGGTTGTGATTAGAAATTTCCAAGGAAAGTTAAGATATAATTATGCCCAAAGAATTAGAAGGATCGTGAGCTAATTACTTTGGTTCCAGTGAGTATTGATTTATTAGAGTGTTGCATGATTGTTCATTAGTGAGTTATTATCTATGTCTATTAGTCTCACGGTACAGATTCCATGTCTCAGAATGACGTTTACTTACTACCCGATTTACACTTTTATATTTATCACGTCTCGCTCCTGTCACGTATCACGTTTAGCATGTCGAGTAGAACCTCTTGGCGGCATGTTTACTACGATTTCGAGTACATATGAGTTTAGAATAGATGAGCAGTTTGGATAGTGTCAGATGTATACGCCAAACCAACGACCAAAGATCATGAGTTCGGAACAAATAGAGTTGAGATTTTGACGTCGTCACGCGACTTTGAAAGCGACACATTGGACACTCGAATATGGTCAAATAAACACATATGTGTCGTGATACCTTCGCAATTATGTCGGCCGCCAAAATTGTTGGGGTATCCTTCCATATATGTACTTATTACCAAATCCTATATCAAAATGTTCAACCTTATTCCTACGTATTCAAATCTAAAAGTGGCACGAAATTATAAGGAAATGATACCATGATCAATATAGTACCAATAGATGACATTAATGATCCTACGCCGTTAAGCCTACATAACCCTAACGGGTACGCGGGCACGTGTGGAACCACCAATGGAGCATGTCTTGCTCGAGAACCAAAGTGTGAATGAGTTCACGTCGTTTAATGCATACATAGTTCCTAGCATAGCATCTATATGAAGGTTCCTAGGTTATAGTCTAGGTCAATCCACCTAATTCTCTATAACCAATGTCTCTGATACCAATCTGTCACACCCCCATCTAAAGCGGAAACAACGGAATGCAACCACGATAGGATCACAACACATTATTATAAAGATGTCTATATGAAAATAAAAATCCAATGTGTTATGATACTTGTAACATGAATAGGAGTCCATGCCACATGTACATACCAAAAATGAAACCGACAATAAGCAAATGTTAAGGCAAAACACGCCTTTTCCAAATTATTAAGAAGTCACCATCTTGACAAGCAATCTCAAAGTTTTAGCTTAAATGCAACCTAATGGTCCACTAAGCTTTCTTGTCCTCTATCTTTAAACCGCTAGTATTACCTGAAAAGTTATGCTCAAAAACGTCAACAATAATGTTGGTGAGTTTCGTAGGTTTGAAACCAAACACCACAAGATAAAACATTTTTTGCTGTGATAATAGTAATTTAGGATAATGCATATAGAAAAGGTGCACATAGTGTAATAACATAATCCCAACTGAACCGCAACAACTGTCATCACCCCACGAAGGAGTATGACCCAAATCCGCATCGCAAACACAAAATGGCAGTAGCTACTCCAACAAAGAAATGTAATGCAAACACCAAAAGTAAGCATTAACCAATAAACCTTAATGCAAACACCAAAAGTAAGCATTAACCAATAAACCTTAATGCAAACACCAAAAGTAAGCATTAACCAATAGACCTTAATGCAAACACCAAAAGTAAGCATTAGCTAATAAAAGCTCAATCACATAGTGTCACACAATTCCGCATATATCCAAAAATAAAATACACAAGTTCACAGCATGAAAAACTATTTATAAAACACGAGCATACTTTTTCCCCAATTTGAAAATATATAATTGAAAAAAAAGGGGCCACGAAAACTCACCTCAAGAAATGATGTAAGTATCGCCCTTAAGTGTAATCCACTAAACAACTTGCAAATCTACAATATCATAATGCGTATAGGTTAAAACCTAGACATAACTAGGTCATTCCATTGTATTCCACGCCCAAAACACTTCTATTACATTTCCTCACAGTTCTACTAGTGTATTATTACAAGAACTAACCTAAATGAAATAATTCAGATTCTGACCGGAAGTTTGGTTCCACTTTACGAATTTTTAGATATTACTTATTGGAATCATTTGACTCTACAATTTTAACCAGTGACATCTAAATGTGTTTAGAAAATCCAGTAATTTTTATAGATTCAATTATGTTCATTTACTATTTTTAAAAATTCACCAAAATGAACTGCTCTAAACCGATGACACTTTCTGACTTCACAAAAGTTATAATTTATTTAAAATACTTAGAAACCTCCAAAGATTATCATGTTTTTACAGAAAATATTTAACACCTTGAAAACACTTCAGTAAAAATTTCAAAGTCTAACTATTAGTTTAACCTACGTTTCAAAAATCGACAAGTTAACCAAAATCAGGAACTGAAAACTCAAATTTAATCCCTTTACATAAGACACGCTATTAAATAAAATAAATAAATTAACTCTTACAACCACAACAATATATTTGGTTTACAGAAACCTAACCCTAAACATATTTTAATAATTTCTAAAATAACTAGAAATACTTTGATGAAACCGATTTAAGTTTACCAACGTTTTTCTGAAAATTCATCATTCACGACAGCAGTTTAGAAAATAATTTATATAAAATATTCTATTGCGTTTCAGAGATCGAAAGCCCACGTGTCAATGTAAAACATCGAGATCTACAACGTTTTCGTTTTGACCGAATCCTGAAAATGTACACAAGTGGGTCAAATCGACCGCCGATCTTGACTGAAAAATCTAGACAGATTCTGAGATTTCGATATATAACTTTCGGTTTGCAAAACATATTATATTCAACATATCCATACCCCAAACATATGAATCAACCCAAATACATGTATATCTCAGAAAATTTTAAAGAAAAAGTATTGATTAAGGTTTATGATTATACCAATACGAACACGCGAACAAGAAACACACTAAATCAAGCCTTGAATTCGATTCGATAGGGTTTTCTTTTGAATTCCCCCCTTTCGGTTCTCCCTTCCCTTGATCGTGGCTACTCCAGCAGATTTGTGAGGATGTAATAGGGTTTAATCCCTTTTAATTAGCCTAAGTTTGCCCATTGTGTCTCCTTTGACCCCCTTAACTTTCGTTATTTACATTTTAATTCTTAAATGAGCCATTCAGTTCCAATACATATATAACCAAAGTTTAATATAGTTGAACACCAATACTTAGGGAATACTTTTATTTCTCACTACGAATATATAATTATGATTATTGACAAAATTATATCAAAATCTTGATAATCACAACACTTTAGTGTCTATGTTTCTTTATCGGTTCTTTACTAGAATATTCACACAACTTTGTGTAGGTCTTAATGAAACAAAAATCATCACTTGATTATTTATAAGTCTCCCAGAAATAAAATAGAAGGTTTCTATTAGGGATAAGTTTTGCAGAAATAGGTTAAACGCGTAAGTTTTTCTAAGCCTCGCATAGAGACTATGACTAGAATCAAGTAAGTCACGTAATGGCTAAGTCAACTAACCTAGCTTGGGTGATGGTTGTCACAATACCTTAGCAACTATTGGTGGTTTTTCTTTTTGCTATTTAATAATTATTATATAGTAATATTTTTAAGTGTCTAATTTGTTGATTCGTTAAGAATATTGACGCTAAGAAAAGGACAACTTATCTAGACCCATTATGATTATTTGATTAATATTTATTGATAATATCATGTATGACCATATTCACCAAAAATTAAAATAATAATAATAAATGAAGAAAGTTAGTAGATGGTTTGTAAAGAAAATATCAATCTTGAAAACAGTACTTTTTATGGGAGACCATGAATAAAAAAATCTAAATTACATTTATGTACTATTGTCACAATAAGCTTCTACTTTTAAATAAAGGAAAGAAAAACATCATACTCCGTATATTTAATCTAGACTAGATAGACACTTGATTTTTTTTAGCCCACTTTTTTCTCCTCACTTTTATAAAGTGTGTAAAAATTATTGAAAAAGATATGATTTTCCACACTTATATATGTAAGAAAGAAAAGCTCACACTTAAAAGTGTTGAGAAATTACAACTTTTCAACACTTAAAAGTGTGGCAAAAAATTTGTAACACATGATTTTCCCACACAAGAGAAAGTGTGGACAAATTAGGTGTTACAAATGATTTTCCACACTTTTAAGTGTTAACAAGTTGTAAATTCTCCACACTTTTAAGTGTTAACTTTTTTTTCTTACACTTATATTGTGACAACTGTCACCAAACCGTTATCGTAGTTCTAACCGTAAAAAATCATATTTGTGAAACTACTTATTTTTTAGATTTATTTACAACAAAATCTTCGTTTTTGAAAAACGAATCCAACGCAAAAAGAATCGTTGAAAACGGACGTGTAACGAAGAAGAAATGAAGCAAAACGTAAACGAAACGCGGGCTGAATTTTAGCCTAAAATCGCGATGCGATTTGGCTCAAATAGAGACGCGATTTGGTATATTTAGCGACGCGATTCACCCTTTTTAGCGACGCGATTTGCCCATTTTCGCGACGCGATTCTAAGTCGGCCCAGACCCGTATATAAAGGTATTTTTACCCTAAAAACGAGTTGTAAAACCTATTTTACGAATTTCAGTCGTTTCTAAACCCCTTCCAGGCGAAAATACGAAAGTAAAACCCCAAAAACTCAAGGGTTTGATCCAATCTTTCATTCTATCAACCGAAAACACTTGTTATCGAGTTCATTTGGTAAGTATTCGGTGTTCAATCTCTAGTAACTCTTGGTTTCATTCAGTAAAAGGTGATTAGAACTTATAAATCAATATTTTTACAGATTCTAAAGAGGATTCTCATGCGATCGTTCGATAGTTGGTATCGTTCTTATCCGAGTTGTTCATTTAAAACGTTATTTCGATTGTTTCGTTATTATCATTTTCTTCGGGTTGATCCCTTGCATTCCTAGTAATATAATCATGAGGGAATATGTTAAATCAGTGTTACAAATGTTAGGATTAAGATATTTGATCATATATGCGTTTAAGGGTTGTTTATACAAAGATTTAGGTTTGATTATACAAACCCTAAATCGGGACAGATTTGAGTATCGGTTCGGGAAGGGCATAACTTAGTCATTTTACAATGATTTTTAATGGATCTTGAGTCTAAACATAAGTATTAAGAGTCTACTTTTAAATGGTGTCAGTTTCGAGTCCAAATGGTGAGTATAAGGTAGTCAAAATGACTTTATAAAATTGAATGTCATTTCTGAGTTTTTCGGTTTATGATTTTGGTTAACTTGTCGATTTTTGAAACGTATGTTAAATTAAGAGTTGGGTCTTGATTTTTTACTGGAGTAATTTCAAAGTGTTAGCGATTTTCTGTAAAAGTATTGTAAATGTTACAAGATTTTAAGTATTTTAAATAAATTACAACTTTAGTGAAGTCAGAAAGCATTGTCGTTTTTGAGCAGTTCACTTTGGCGAATTTTTAAAAATAGTTACTATCTAAATCAATTCTGAAAAAATTACTGAATATTCTTAATACATCAAAGTGTCACTGGTAAAATTTGTAGAGTCAAATGATTTTGTTTAGTCATGGTTTAAAATTCGTAAAATAGTGTAAATTTCTGGACAAAATCTGAAATGTAAAATATAGTAACATCACTACTATTTTGGATAAACGGGAGTTGATTTTTGTAAAGATATTTGAGGTTAGGTTGTGAGGGAACCTAATAGAGATGATTTGGACTTGGGATACAATAGAAGGGCATAGATATGTCTAGGTTGTAACCGGTATGTGTATATATTCATTTGTAGATTGGCGAAGTTGTTTGGTGGGTTCTTTTGAGGGCAATACTTACTTTGATATTTAAGGTGAGTTTTCGTGGCCCCATTTTCTTACTTGTTTTACATTGGGGAAAAAGTATGCTCACATGTTTTATCAAATGTTTTATGCTGTGAAACATATTCATTTCTATTTTTGGACATACGTTTGAAATGTGTGACACTATGTGACTTACGTGCATTTGGTTGTTTGTGTAAGACCCCAACTTTTACATACAAACATACTTTATATTATACACCAAAGCGTGGTCCCAAAACATATGCTTACAATATTTACAAAACCTGCTAATTAAAACTTTTACAAACTTCTATTGTTACAAACCATTCTACTATATCCGGGTGATATAAAATTTTTCAAAACATTAACAAAAGTCAGAGTTGCGCCAGATTAGTCAAACACCCAGTCAACTGCTACTATCCAAGCTACATCAACAACTAACCAAAATCTGCAAAACATTCAACAACGAGGGAATTAGCCTTTGCTAAGTGAATGGAACCGTAACCGACGGTTCAATCCATTCATAACAAATCTTACAACTGATAACAACAACTAGTTAAACACATAAGCACATAACTACGTGAGGATCGGCAGTTCCTGATAATACAACTTATATAAACAACAATACCAGAAACTACGACCACTGGGCGCCATGCCATTCCCAATGATCTACCGATAGCCTGATTACTACTTTCACTGAATAGGTTAATCTTCAACTATGTGTATTCAAGTAACCTAGACAGCTACACAGTAGTAATCAAACCCAACCCGCATGCTGACCTCACTCCAATTCATCACAACAACTTGTCACATAAAGGCATATCATATGCAGTTATGTAAAATCAACTTAACAACTTTTACAACTGAACATTTCAACTATATCAATATAACTAACAACTGTACAACTGAAATTAACATGGCAATAATTACAACTGAAACTATCCTGGTTACCCGTTGTAACCAAACTTGTTACAACTGGGTTGAACCGAGGACTACGGTAACCACTCACCAAATATCGTCCGGTCACCAAACTCAGTGGTCTAATGTTACTGAGTGGCCGCCCGCTTATCTGAGAACACAACAATAACAAGTTAGTTTCTTATTCCATATCATGATCCATATCATAAACCATAATACTAAACAATACATAATCATCATTCATGACTAACATCATATATACAATTCAACTATAAGCCCAATTCAATCTTTAAACAGCACAACAGCTAGAAGCTAAACATAAAATTCCCTGAAATCCGGGGAATACGATCGTACTCCCTTGAGTACGATCGTACTCAACTGAATACGTTCGTATTCCCGTGAATACGCCGTATTCCCGAGCTAAAATTACATCAGACAATTTTTTAAGGAGTACGTTTGGGAATACACGGGGGGGTACGCCGTACTCCCGTGAGTACGATCGTACTCCAGGGAATACGACCGTATTCCCTGTGCTGGATAAACCTGCACTTTTCTGCTTCAAACACAGTTCGAACCAAACTCTTTTTTTACCAAAATCTCAGTTTGAAACTCGAAATTTATGCTTTCTTTTGACACAAAATAACTACTAACATCACAATTGAAATTTATCACTTAACCATATCATATTTTACCCATTTCTTTGCCAAATTCCCAATTTCATTTACATAAACCCTAACACTAATCAATCTTGAAGAACACTTACAATTCTTATGTATTAGCTTTATATAATCATCATATATCATCACATAATCAGTCAACAACAATTATCCACATAAATCTTCATTATCTACTCATGTATTATCATCTAATCAATTTGATAAAATAACTTCATAAATATGATGAACACATATAAACACTTACAATCAAGAGGTAAACAAGATGGTGAAGATGATGGGGAATCTGATTCTAAGATTTAATCTCACCCCTTGTAAATCTTTCTTTGATTTAGTGATAAAGAGAAGTTTGAGAGAACAAGAAAGTTCAAGAACAATTGAGATTAGGTGATGAAATAAAATAAGTCGGTCTCCACCGCCCCATCTCTTTAATTAAGCATAAATTATACCCCTTTCTAATCTATTGTCTGGAACCAGAAAATACCCGTGAGTCAAAATATTTTATTTTACCGTCAACTTTAACTTTTTAAAACAAGTAATATTTTACTTGTCACAATAAAAACTGAGGCTCTTTTACTTGTTTATTTTCAATAAACCAACTTAACTTAATAAAATACAATTTATTTTCGGGTCCAGAAACGGGATGTTACAAATCTTCCCCCCTTATAGGATTTCATCCCCGAAATCCAACCACACCCAATTAAACTAAACATACTCAATTCTCCTATTAACATACAACTCTTATCACATTATTGTATGTTAAAAGAACAATAACATAAGATATACCTCTCGCGTCACTATCAAGTCCAAAAACATTCTCTGCCGTCATTTGAAAAGCCCTTCCTGTAGCCGGTGGAATCTTTCTCTTTTGCCCAACAGATGACGTAGAACCCGAGGCCACACTCCCAACCAAACCCGAACCTTGCATTGTCTTCTCCGGGCAGTTCAGTGATCTATGTCCTTCCTTTTTACAATTCCAACAAACAAACTGTGGAAAAGTACAATCCCGCATACCATGACCAAATACCCCACACTTAACACATCTCATAGTCTCTGAAGTACACGGACCAGAATGCTTCGACTTACAATTTACACACCATGGATTACTTCCCACCGAATCATCATTATAAACTACTCTTCTAGTCTGTCCTTTGTTTCCCGAAGAACTACTTTTAACCTGTGAGGAACTCTTTTCCTTGTTCATTTTACCAGAAGCTCTCATGTCACCATCTACAGATCGAGCTAAAGTAAAAGCCTGAGTAAGAGTACCTGCCAATCTTACACTAGTTCGATATTCCGGTGGTAAAGTTCCTACAAAGTGATTAATCCTCATCCTGTCATCTGGGACCCATTGTTGAACAAAACGTAACTTCTCAGTGAATTGATTAATGAGGTCATCCATCGACATTTGTTCAGTTAACTTCAAATCCATAAACTCTTGTCTAATTCTAAGCATATCAAACTCTGAACAAAACTGTCTACAAACCTCATTATGGAAATCTGCCCAAGAAATTTTCGATCTCTGCTCTTTTGTCAATTGCTCAGTTATAGAATCCCACCAATTCATCGCTTGTCCCTTCAGTAATTGCACAGCATAACCAACCTTTAATTCTTCTTCACACCGACACACTTCAAACTTTTTCTCTGTATCTCTCAACCAATTCAATGTTACTGAAGGATCATTGCCTCCTTCAAATTCTTTCGGACCACTAGCCTTAAATGTCTTAAACGAACACAACTTATTCTGTGGTGGTGGTGCTTGCTGAGCTAACCTAGCTTGTTGTTCCAAGTACAACTGTTCTATCTTTTTAAGTCTTATCACTTCATCCTCTAGTTGCAACAAGTAATCCTCTTGACTAATTTCCTCTTGATGAACATTAGAAGTACCACCCTGATTACCCTCATTGTTTCGTGGAGGTGGAAGCTCAGTTCTAGTAACATCATTGGGAGTCGGGTTCTCGTTATCTGCCATACCTGTACTCACAATCAAAACACAACTTGCAACTTGTTAATCGTTAGCATTTACTATACTAACCAATCCCCAAATCCCAAAGCTAATCCCACTTACCGAAATGTTTGACTAACACCAAATAGATTTGGGATTGAACATTCGCAAATGCCCAATTCGCCCAAACCTATGCTCTGATACCAACTTGTAAGACCCCAACTTTTACATACAAACATACTTTATATTATACACCAAAGCGTGGTCCCAAAACATATGCTTACAATATTTACAAAACCTGCTAATTAAAACTTTTACAAACTTCTATTGTTACAAACCATTCTACTATATCCGGGTGATATAAAATTTTTCAAAACATTAACAAAAGTCAGAGTTGCGCCAGATTAGTCAAACACCCAGTCAACTGCTACTATCCAAGCTACATCAACAACTAACCAAAATCTGCAAAACATTCAACAACGAGGGAATTAGCCTTTGCTAAGTGAATGGAACCGTAACCGACGGTTCAATCCATTCATAACAAATCTTACAACTGATAACAACAACTAGTTAAACACATAAGCACATAACTACGTGAGGATCGGCAGTTCCTGATAATACAACTTATATAAACAACAATACCAGAAACTACGACCACTGGGCGCCATGTCATTCCCAATGATCTACCGATAGCCTGATTACTACTTTCACTGAATAGGTTAATCTTCAACTATGTGTATTCAAGTAACCTAGACAGCTACACAGTAGTAATCAAACCCAACCCGCACGCTGACCTCACTCCAATTCATCACAACAACTTGTCACATAAAGGCATATCATATGCAGTTATGTAAAATCAACTTAACAACTTTTACAACTGAACATTTCAACTATATCAATATAACTAACAACTGTACAACTGAAATTAACATGGCAATAATTACAACTGAAACTATCCTGGTTACCCGTTGTAACCAAACTTGTTACAACTGGGTTGAACCGAGGACTACGGTAACCACTCACCAAATATCGTCCGGTCACCAAACTCAGTGGTCTAATGTTACTGAGTGGCCGCCCGCTTATCTGAGAACACAACAATAACAAGTTAGTTTCTTATTCCATATCATGATCCATATCATAAACCATAATACTAAACAATACATAATCATCATTCATGACTAACATCATATATACAATTCAACTATAAGCCCAATTCAATCTTTAAACAGCACAACAGCTAGAAGCTAAACATAAAATTCCCTGAAATCCGGGGAATACGATCGTACTCCCTTGAGTACGATCGTACTCAACTGAATACGTTCGTATTCCCGTGAATACGCCGTATTCCCGAGCTAAAATTACATCAGACAATTTTTTAAGGAGTACGTTTGGGAATACACGGGGGAGTACGCCGTACTCCCGTGAGTACGATCGTACTCCAGGGAATACGACCGTATTCCCTGTGCTGGATAAACCTGCACTTTTCTGCTTCAAACACAGTTTGAACCAAACTCTTTTTTTACCAAAATCTCAGTTTGAAACTCGAAATTTATGCTTTCTTTTGACACAAAATAACTACTAACATCACAATTGAAATATATCACTTAACCATATCATATTTTACCCATTTCTTTGCCAAATTCCCAATTTCATTTACATAAACCCTAACACTAATCAATCTTGAAGAACACTTACAATTCTTATGTATTAGCTTTATATAATCATCATATATCATCACATAATCAGTCAACAACAATTATCCACATAAATCTTCATTATCTACTCATGTATTATCATCTAATCAATTTGATAAAATAACTTCATAAATATGATGAACACATATAAACACTTACAATCAAGAGGTAAACAAGATAGTGAAGATGATGGGGAATCTGATTCTAAGATTTAATCTCACCCCTTGTAAATCTTTCTTTGATTTAGTGATAAAGAGAAGTTTGAGAGAACAAGAAAGTTCAAGAACAATTGAGATTAGGTGATGAAATAAAATAAGTCGGTCTCCACCGCCCCATCTCTTTAATTAAGCATAAATTATACCCCTTTCTAATCTATTGTCTGAAACCAGAAAATACCCGTGAGTCAAAATATTTTATTTTACCGTCAACTTTAACTTTTTAAAACAAGTAATATTTTACTTGTCACAATAAAAACTGAGGCTCTTTTACTTGTTTATTTTCAAATAAACCAACTTAACTTAATAAAATACATTTTATTTTCGGGTCCAGAAACGGGATGTTACAGTTTGATTCATTTTCATTTTAAGGCCTTGCTCTTTCGAGAGTAAGTACCTAATGTATATGTTTGGTATACATTAAAGCCACGTTTATTCATAAGGCCTTGCTCATTCGAGAGTAAGTACCTAATGTTATACGTTATTTATACATTAAAGCCATTATAAGTAGCTACTGCATTCACAGGATTTGGTTGGGTCATACTCCTTCGTGGGGTGATGACGGTTTTGTGGAGATGTTTGGTTATATTATTTCACTTGTGTACCTTTTCAATCGTATTGTCCTAACTTATTATCATCACAGCAAATAGGTTTATTTTATGGTGTCTTGTTTCAAACCTACGAAACTCACCAACATTGACGATTTTGAGCATAACTTTTCAGGTAACACTAGTGGTTTGAAGATTGATAACAAGAAAGCTTAGAGGACCATTAGGTTGCAATTAAGCTAAACATTGAGACTATTTGAGAAGGTGGAACTTTTGCATTTTAACAAATTTGGAAAGGCGTGTTTTGCCTTGACACTTACATTTGTGGATTATTCTTGGTTATTTGGTTTCACTGTTGATATGTACGCGTAGCATGAACCATTATTCATGTTACAAGTATCATAACACATTGGAGTTTTATTTTCATATAGATTTCTTTATAATAATGTGAAGTGATCCTATCGTTGTTATATCCCGTTGTTTTCGCTTTAGACGGGGTGTGACATATATATGTGATGATTGTGGTAATTTCCACACTTATTGATGTAACAATTTTCTCCACATTTTTAAGTGTGAATAATTTAACATAATTTCACACATTTTTAAAAAGTATGGAGAAAAAAAGTGTAGATAAATGATATATTTGTTGTAGTGACCGCAACTAAATTTATTTTTGGGTTTATTGTTTGATTATGCGCTTAACTTTACACTAATTACTATTGTATACTCCCTACTTTCGTACCCTCTATTGTATGAGGTTAATCTTTCTAAAAGCTCTATCGTATGCTCTAAACAGTGGCGGATCTAGGATATCAAATCACATGGGTCGTTAACTTAGTAAATGCGGCATAATATACGACTTAAGACTTGTGTATTGGTTCGGGTCGGGTCAGGTTAGTTAAAACACAAAATCAGTGTTAATACGAAATATTAAAAGAAAATAAAACATTACTAAAGGTCTTACAATATTGCCACAAATAACTCTTGGGACATTAGTAAATCCGTGCATATACGAATCTGAGTTGATCTTATTAAGTTATGCATTTTAACTATAATTATATAGTTCTTTGCTAGCTTACACCATTATTTCTTAAGCTTTCAATCAGATAAGATTATGTAGTAGAAGCTTAATTTTGAGCCTCAAATTACAAAACTTATTCTATACATTAGAGTATCTAAATTTTGAATAAGTTAAATTACACAATAACAATACAATCAAATATAAACTCAATGCAAGTTACAGATAAGTAATTAGCTTTATTTGATTTAGTGAGCATATTTAATGTTATTAAGTATTAAATAATAAGGATGTGTAGTGGAAAACTTAACCGTTTATATTGGGAAACTCAAAATATTAAAGGGGATGTTAATGGGTACTTTAAGTTACTCCATATTATGTACAGTAATCTTTAAAATTGTAAAACTCAAAACCAGTGTCTTCACCAATCACAAAAGAACTAACAATGAGTTTGAGAAGATGATGTGCAACTACATTAAATCAGCAACTAAACAATAAAGATGTAACATCCTCTCTTCTGGTCCGGTAAATTCTAATTTTAAATTGATATGTTTAATTGTATTCGAAATTATTTGATATTATTTGCTTTATTGCGAAACTTATATAAATAAGTCCCAGAACTTATTGTGAATAGTAAATTGTTGATTGTTGTAATTTACTATAGTTGACGGTAGTATAAAATAAGTTTCTCGCAATTGGTTTTTAGGTTCCAGGCAATAGATTGAAAGGGGACTAGTTTTAAGTGGATACGGAGACGGTGTAAAAGTTTAAACCGACTTATATACTTTCCCTTTTTAGGAAAGTTTCCTACTTTCCTCTTTTAGAAACCTAAAACTAAAAAACTTAGAAACCTAAACCAAAACAAGAATCAAACAACCATGAATCTGTTAGTGGTGATCTGGAACTGTGATTCTTACAAGTTATCGTCATCATCATCATCTAAATCTTTGTTTGTAGTGAAATTGGTAAGTGTTTGATAAATAGAAATGAGTTTTGAATGTGATTATGCAAATTGTTGAAGTATATGTGATTTGAAGCTTGAATGAAGTGTTAGTGTATGTATATACTTATATTTGAGTGATTTGGTAGTTTACAAACTTCATTTGTTGAGTAAAAAGGGTGATATAAAAGTTTAGATTCGAGCTGAGATTTTGCAGGAAGAAACTGGGTTTGCTGGGTTTCATGGCAAAGCCGATCGGCTATGATCAAAGCCGATCGGTTATAGTATAAAAGACGAACGGCTATTTTTAGCCAAACGGCTATTCTAGTTCAAAATTACCACAGAACTTGACCTCTTGAACCAAAGTGTGAAATTAACGAAGAAAGCAGATTGGCTAATCAAAGCCAATCGGCTAAGGATGTATAGCCGAACGGCTATGTCCATGTACAGGCCTAAGTTATTTATGCTTAAATTATATGTAGTATTTACAAATCAATAGTAATGTATGAATATAATTATAATTAGGAACTTACTTTTATAATATTGATAATGTTAAGTTCCTATTACTGTGGATTGAAATAATTGTATATATGGTGTTTTATTTCAATATAGAATTTGAATATAAGTTATGAATTAAGGATGTTGTTACTAACTTATATTTGATTGTTGATTCTCAGATACTCCAAAAGATAAGTGATACCTGAATTCTGAGTTTGTGAAGACAAAGGTATCGGTGAGTGGATTTGAATCTCACAGTTTGATTTGGTTGTGTCAGTTTGATTTCAATCAGTAATTATAGGATTACTATTGATAGAATGTCAATTTTGAAATGATATGCCATTTGATTGGTGGTTTGATTAGCCTGTGTGCTTGATTGATGAATCCAGAGGTCAACTAGATTGTCAGTTGGACTTGATTGCTAATGTTGGTCAACACAGGGTTGCGTACATGTGTTGATGGAGATTAGCGTTAAGTTAGCAGTTAATCACTGTTCTGGCCTACAGTTGATTTAAGTGTTCTGATAGGGCCACCCGGCACAGGGTCCTTAGGAACCATCGTTCCTCTTGACGATATTTGTTTCATTATTGGTTGTGAACAGATTGCTAGCTAAATTGAATGGTGATTGATTATTCATTCACTTAGCTTTGTGCTAATCACTCAATTTACTTCCTGCAGGTTATGTTTATGATGTGAGTTGTCAGGAAGGAATGTTTTGATGCAGGGAATATTTGAAACTTGTAACTCTGATCCAGTTTGTTATAAACAATGTCTTGTAAAATATAATGCCCCGGGTTGTAAACATGTTAACTATGTTTGGTTTGACAGTTAAACAGGTTGTATAATGTTTGCGAAAATTTCTAGCTAAGTTTTCATAAACTATGTATAGTAAGTATACGCTTCCGTGAATCTTAATATAATATTGTGATATTAAATGAGGGGTGTTATAAGTTGGTATCAGAGCAATAGTTTGGGTGAATTGAACATGATAGAATGTTCAATCCTAAACTTTAATTGTGCTGTGTCAAACATTCTTGGGAATGGGATTATGTACTGAATGTGAATCGGTTAGTAGGATAGGTGCTAACGATTAACGATTTGTGAGTTGTTGTTGTGTTTACAGACATGGCGGATAACGAGCAACCACCTGTTAACCCTAATAATGCCTCAAGACCTGAAGTTCATGCTGAGATTCACGATGACCAGACTGGGCATGCTGGTACTTCTTTCCATGCTAGAGATGAATTAGACAGAGATGAGTATCTACTTCATTTGGAAGAGCAAAATCAAGCACTCAGAAGGTATAAGCAACAAAAAGAGGCTGAATCGTCTCATCCTGTGTTTGGTATGATTTCACCGTCAAAACAAAAGGTGTGTTGTTTTAAAACCTTTACGAGCAGTAACCCGTCTGTGTATTCTGGTAGTACAAATCCTTCCGTAACTCTAGATTGGTTGAGAGATGTGGAAAAGAAATTTGAAGTCTGTCAATGTGAGGAAGAATTAAAAGTTCCATATGCAACTCAACTTTTAAAAGGAGCAGCTATGAATTGGTGGGATTCGATTACTTCTGTGTTATCTCCTTTTCAGAAAGCATCTATCCGATGGTCTGATTTTCGTAATGAAGTTTGTAAACAGTATTGTTCAAACTATGATATAGCTCGAATTAGAAAGGAGTTTATGGATTTGCATCTAACTGATAACATGTCAATGGATGATTTGATAAATCAGTTTACATAGAAACTCAGGTTTGTTCAGCAGTGGGTTCCTGATGAGAGAACTCAAATAGAACAGTTTGTGGGTACCTTACCTAATCATTATCGAACTTCAGTGAGATTAGCAGGTTCTCTTTCTCAAGCCTTTATGTTAGCCCGATCAGTTGACAGTGATTTGAAACCTCAACAAGCACCAAGTAAAGAAATGGTTTCTCAGAAATCTAGGAGTGAATCTTCAGGTAAAGGTAAGCAACGGTGGCAAGGAAATCAACAGGGTAAGAAACAAGAAAGTCGTGGTGGTACTTCTGATCGTCCCAATTGGTGCATTAAGTGTAGAGCTAGACATTTTGGGTCGTGTACTGTGCAAACCACTAGATGTGTGAAATGTGGTGTGATTGGTCATGAAGCCAAAGATTGTGTTTTTCCTACTTATGTGTGTTGGAATTGTCATAAGGAAGGTCATCGTGCAAATCAGTGTTCTGAGGCTAAGAGGCAGGGTTCTGGGTCGGTTGTTAGTTCGGCATCTTCCGGTCAGAAGCGGAAGAATCCGCCATCTGCAGTTAGTAGGGCCTTTCAGATGACAGTTGATGAAGCTGTCCATACAGATGATGTTATCACGGGTACTTTTCTTGTAAATTCTGTACCAGCTCGTGTTTTGTTTGATTCTGGTGCAAATTGTTCTTTTGTATCTGTGTGTTTCTGTGATAAGTTGAAAATGAGGCCTACTGTGATTACAATCCCAGTTGAAGTAGAAATAGCTAGTGGCAAATCAGTTCCTGTTACCACCTCGGTAATTGGAGCTAGTATTATGATAGATCTTTCCCAATTTCATTTTTGTTGATGCCGATTGCTAGTTTTGATGTGATTATTGGCATGAATTGGTTAAGTTAGTGTAAAGCGAGTATAGATTGCCACAATAAGCTGATTAGAATCCCAATTTCTGATGAGTCATATGTCGTGGCTCGAGGAGAAAGGGATAGTGGGTGTTTACCTTTGATTAGTATGATGAAAGCTAGGAAATCTTTGTCCAAAGGCTGTGAATCGTACCTAGCTTATGTGATTGATACTAAGGTAGAAAAGAAATCTCTTTCTGATGTCCCGGTTGTTTCTGAATATCCGGAAGTGTTCCCTGATGAATTACCTGGATTATCACCAGTTAGGGAAGTTGAATATCAGATTGATCTTGTTCCTGGCTCGTCACCTGTAGCCAAAGCTCCCTATAGACTAGCTCCTTCTGAAATGCGTGAAATGATGAATCAGATACAGGAGTTGTTAGATAAAGGGTTCATTAGACCTAGTTCTTCTCCTTGGGGTGCACCAGTTTTGTTTGTGAAAAAGAAGGATGGGTCTTTTCGAATGTGCATTGATTATAGGGAATTGAATAAACGAACGGTAAAGAAAAAGTATCCTCTGCCCAGAATAGATGATTTGTTTGATCAGTTGCAGAGATCTTCATTTTATTCTAAAATCGATTTAAGGTCAGGTTATCATCAAGTCCGTGTTTGTGAACGGGATATTCCTAAAACTACATTTCGTACCAGGTATGGTCAGTTTGAATTCCTGGTTATGCCTTTTGGTTTAACAAATGCTCCAGCAATTTTTATGGATTTGATGAACCGTGTATGTCGATCTTTTCTTGATAAATTTGTGATTGTATTCATCGATGATATTTTGGTATATTCTAAATCCGAATCAGAACATGAAATGCATTTGAGGTTAGTGTTGGAAACCTTAAAAAGAGAACAATTGTATGCAAAGTTTTCTAAATGTGAATTTTGGATTCGGGAAGTGCAATTTTTGGGTCATATTATCTGTAATGATGGTGTTAAAGTTGATCCTTCGAAAATTGAGGCTGTAATGAATTGGAAAGCTCCAAAGTCTGCTTCTGAAATAAAGAGTTTTCTTGGTTTGGCGGGTTATTACCGGAAGTTTATAAAGGATTTTTCTAAAATTGCCGGTTCATTAACTAAATTGACCCGTAAAGATGAAAATTTTGTGTGGACTGAACAACAGTAAACAGCTTTTCAGACTCTGAAACAGTTGTTATGTCAGGCTCCTGTGTTAGCATTGCCAGATGGGTCCGATGATTTTGTTGTTTACTGTGATGCATCTATTGCTGGTTTGGGTTGTGTCTTGATGCATCGAGACCGTGTTATTGCTTATGCTTCTCGTCAGCTCAAACCTCATGAAAGAAATTATCCTACCCATGATTTAGAGCTTGCAGCTGTTGTATTTGCTTTGAAAATCTGGAGGCATTACTTGTATGGTACCAAATGTGTTATTTGTACAGACCACAAGAGTCTTCAGTATACGTTTTCATAGAAAGAGTTGAATATGCGTCAGAGGCGATGGTTAGAATTAATTAAAGATTATGATTGTGAAATTAAATACCATCCAGGGAAAGCTAATGTGGTTGCTGATGCTTTAAGCCGTAAGGTAACTTCTGATCAAGTTTATTTTATGCGTTTAGAAGTTTCTTCTGATTTGGTGACTCAGATAAAAGCTGCACAGTTGGAGGCTTTGTTAGATCATAATTTGAAATATGAAATTATGTTGAATCGAAAGGAATTGCTATTAGATGATTCGAGGGGATTAAAAACCTTTCAGTCTCGTGTTTGGATTCCATTATTTGGTGGTCTTCGAGATGTTATTCTAAATGAAGCTCATAAGTCCAGATTGTCTGTACATCCTGGAAGTACGAAAATGTATAATGACTTGCAACCTTTGTATTGGTGGCCTACAATGAAAATGGATGTAGCAAGGTTTGTTAGTTCTTGTCATATTTGTTCTCAAGTTAAAGCTGAACACCAGAAGCCATATGGGTCGTTGAAACAGCTTGAGATTCCAGAATGGAAGTGGGAACATTTGACTATGGATTTTGTTACCAAGTTGCCTCGAACTGCCCGAGGAAATGATATGGTTTGGGTTATTGTGGATCGATTAACTAAAAGTGCACATTTCCTAGCTACCAGTGAGACTGCATCTTTGAGTAAGCTCGCATAGTTATATGTGAATGAGATTGTCTCGCGGCATGGTATTCCTTTATCGATTGTATCTGATAGATATTCGCGGTTTGTATCTCATTTTTAGCAAAGCTTACAGCATGAGTTGGGCGCCAGAGTGAATCTTAGTACAGCCTATCATCCTCAAACAGACGGTCAGTCAGAACGCACGATTCAGATCCTTGAGGATATGTTGAGAGCTTGTGTTTTGGAGTATGGTGGTTCTTGGGATTATCATTTGCCATTGGTTGAGTTTGCTTATAATAACTCTTATCATTCGAGCATTGGCATGCCTCCATATGAAATGCTTTATGGTCGCCGTTGTAGAACTCCAACTTGTTGGTTAGAAGCTGGGGATAAACAGTTTGCAGGCCCAGATATTGTTCAGATGACAGCTGATAAAGTGGCAGTTGCTCGTGAAAAGTTGAAAGCTGCACGTGACAGACAGAAACAATATGCTGATCCTAAACGTCGACCTGTTACTTTTGTTGAAGGTGAACTTGTTTATCTGAAAGTTTCGCCTTGGAAGGGAGTAATTCGGTTTGGGAAACGTGGCAAGTTAGCTCCTCGATATATTTGACCGTTTAGAATTCGTCAAATTGTTAATGATCAGTATGTTACACTTGATCTTCCTCCAGAACTTGCTGGTATTCATGACACGTTTAACATTTGTTATTTGAGGAAATGTAACGTTGAGGACCAGTCTCAGATTCTTCCTTTGAAAGATTTGAAAGTTGATCAGAGTCAGAAGTTAGTTGAAGAACCGGTTGAACTTCTTGACAGAAAAGTTACCAAACTTAGGAAGAAACATATTCTCATGGTGTTAGTGAAATGGAAACATAGTTTAGGTTCAAACCTAACCTGGGAAACAGAGGATAGTATGAAATCCAGATATCCTGGATTATTTGATCGTGATGAGATTTCGGGGACGAAATCTTCTTAAGGGGGGAAGAATTGTAACATCCTCTCTTCTGGTCCGGTAAATTCTAATTTTAAATTGATATGTTTAATTGTATTCGAAATTATTTGATATTATTTGCTTTATTGCAAAACTTATATAAATAAGTCCCAGAACTTATTGTGAATAGTAAATTGTTGATTGTTGTAATTTACTATAGTTGACGGTAGTATAAAATAAGTTTCTCGCAATTGGTTTTTAGGTTCCAGGCAATAGATTGAAAGGGGACTAGTTTTAAGTGGATACGGAGTCGGTGTAAAAGTTTAAACCGACTTATATACTTTCCCTTTTTAGGAAAGTTTCCTACTTTCCTCTTTTAGAAACCTAAAACAACTTAGAAACCTAAACCAAAACAAGAATCAAACAACCAGAAATCTGTTAGTGGTGATCTGGAGCTGTGATTCTTACAAGTTATCGTCATCATCATCATCTAAATCTTTGTTTGTAGTGAAATTGGTAAGTGTTTGATAAATAGAAATGAGTTTTGAATGTGATTATGCAAATTGTTGAAGTATATGTGATTTGAAGCTTGAATGAAGTGTTAGTGTATGTATATACTTATATTTGAGTGATTTGGTAGTTTACAAACTTCATTTGTTGAGTAAAAAGGGTGATATAAAAGTTTAGATTCGAGCTGAGATTTTGCAGGAAGAAACTGGGTTTGCTGGGTTTCATGGCAAAGCCGATCGGCTATGATCAAAGCCGATCGGTTATAGTATAAAAGCCGAACGGCTATTTTTAGCCAAACGGCTATTCTAGTTCAAAATTACCACAGAACTTGACCTCTTGAACCAAAGTGTGAAATTAACGAAGAAAGCAGATCGGCTAATCAAAGCCGATCGGCTAAGGATGTATAGCCGAACGGCTATGTCCATGTACAGGCCTAAGTTATTTATGCTTAAATTATATGTAGTATTTACAAATCAATAGTAATGTATGAATATAATTATAATTAGGAACTTACTTTTATAATATTGATAATGTTAAGTTCCTATTACTGTGGATTGAAATAATTGTATATATGGTGTTTTATTTCAATATAGAATTTGAATATAAGTTATGAATTAAGGATGTTGTTACTAACTTATATTTGATTGTTGATTCTCAGATACTCCAAAAAATAAGTGATACCTGAATTCTGAGTTTGTGAAGACAAAGGTATCGGTGAGTGGATTTGAATCTCACAGTTTGATTTGGTTGTGTCAGTTTGATTTCAATCAGTAATTATAGGATTACTATTGATAGAATGTCAATTTTGAAATGATATGCCATTTGATTGGTGGTTTGATAAGCCTGTGTGCTTGATTGATGAATCCAGAGGTCAACTAGATTGTCAGTTGGACTTGATTGCTAATGTTGGTCAACACAGGGTTGCGTACATGTGTTGATGGAGATTAGCGTTAAGTTAGCGGTTAATCACTGTTCTGGCCTACAGTTGATTTAAGTGTTCTGATAGGGCCACCCGGCACAGGGTCCTTAGGAACCACCGTTCCTCTTAACGATATTTGTTACATTATTGGTTGTGAACAGATTGCTAGCTAAATTGAATGGTGATTGATTATTCATTCACTTAGCTTTGTGCTAATCCCTCAATTTACTTCCTGCAGGTTATGTTTATGATGTGGGTTGTCAGGAAGGAATGTTTTGATGCAGGGAATATTTGAAACTTGTAACTCTGATCCAGTTTGTTATAAACAATGTCTTGTAAAATATAATGCCCCGGGTTGTAAACATGTTAACTATGTTTGGTTTGACAGTTAAACAGGTTGTATAATGTTTGCGAAAATTTCTAGCTAAGTTTTCATAAACTATGTATAGTAAGTATACGCTTCCGTGAATCTTAATATAATATTGTGATATTAAATGAGGGGTGTTATAAAAGAGCTGCAATAGCTGGATCAAATAAGATTAAGATGGTTCAACACCCCAACTCTAAGATAGTTCACATCCCATATTTAAGGTAGTTCATCAGAAAAAATTACACCATTTGTAAAACAAATTTGAAACTAAGGTGGTTCACATGACCCACCTCATTATACACTAGATCCGCGCTTGGCTCTAAACTTTTACTTTCTATTGTATGAGATGAACTAGTCAAATAAAGTTCTTAGAATGTCTAATTTCTATCATCTTAAACCGTTATCAAGCATTTATACATTTTTGGCTTAAACTTAGTAAAGGATATATGTGAAATCCCCAAGATGCCCTTCAATCTATACATTAAAATAGTAAGATGGCAAATTACTCTCATGCCCCTCAAATATTTATTACACAATCTATAATTAAATAGGTATCTAAATCTATAAGATCAACATTTAATTTAACGGATGAATAATATAAGTTAAATACATAAAACTGATCAACACTAAACTATTTCTTGGGTTTACAATAGATATTTTAAAAATTGGGTATTGAAAAATGAGATATTATGTGAATCGAGTAATCAAAGAAGTTTTTTAAAGTTAATTGATATATGTTATCTGCCGTTTTACACAGATTATGTACTATATTACTTAAAACTTTTAGAAAGTTCACATCATACAACAACAGATAACATACAATAAATATAATAGTCAACATAAAATAGATATAATAGAGAGTTAAAAGTCGAGTAGTGTAAACTTTAGCGCTTGAACCAAACAATAAACCCTTTATTTTTAGTGGCTTTGGTCGGTTCCCGCATAAATGTTGGTCTGGGTTCACGAAATTTCGCAGATAGACATACATCAGTCATCGGCAGATGTCCGGTCCGGTGTTTCTGTTTGTAAACGGCGTCGTTTCACCAACCCCTACTCCTCCGGTCACAAAATTGCTTGAATCACACCCTGGTTTGTGCCACTCTCCCTATTAACATTTATTTCATTTCAATTAAGTAGTCGTAATGGTTAATTTAAGATCTGCTGATTTTAAGTTATTTCGCAGACACTTTTTTGTCCGTGTTTATAAACCAAACCTTAATGCTTCAAGCATGATGACAATTCAAGAATCGTAGGGTGTTTGGGATAGCTTATTTGAGAGGTTTTTTAGCTTTTTGTAGTATTATAACGCAGAAAAGCTCTTTGTAGGTGTTTGGATGTGCTTTTTGGACTGTTTTAAAGGGTAAAAAAACTGAAAAGCCAAAAGCCAAGATTTTGGGGCTTTTTCTTAACGTAGAAGCTAAAAAGCTAATGCTCCCCCAAACACCCTAAGACTTTGGAGACCTATTAACCTACTTGATGCGTTCCCCTTTTTGCTAAGAATTTTTTTTCTTTATAACCCATTTGACCTGTGAGAGATGAAACACGACCCAAACCGACCCATTCACGAATTGGAAGTGTGGCATTTAGTTAAGTAAAGATTGATTGGTCGGATTGTACTCATTTCAGGTGCTTACACTACCTTCAGAACTCATAACAATGGGTTACAATTGCTATTTTGGGAAAGGCATTTGCGCAGGCTTGCGAATTCTGCAAGGATTCTTTTTTATTCGTGCCCGAAACTTCTATTCTGCCCAGGAAATAATTTATCATCAATGCAACAATTAAAGTCTATGCAATGGGAATCAGTGATTTTGTCTTTGGTTAGTGATTCAATGACAAAAGCAATACCCTTTGGTTTAAAAGAGAGAAAAAGTGAAGTAGAATTGGCATTCACGGCTCTTGTGAGCGGAAACTTGGAAAATTTGATTGTAGATAAGAGGGCAGGTGAAGAAGATATTTGTAGGGTTTTTGATATGCATCTACATGTTGGTTTATATGCTCCTGTTGTATTTGGAGCTCGGGCAAATGGTGCTCATCTGGCTGTCGTGGGCAATGGGAGGGATGTTGCAAATGCAAAGTACTCAGATTGGGTTAGGTAATTATATGATATAGAGGTGGCAAGATTGGCGAGTGGGTAATGGGTTCAACGGATTTGCGTTGAAATGGGTTCGGGTTGGGGTCTGGTTGACCTGCAAACACCCTTTTTGGGTATCTGGTTACGACGGGTCAGCTTGAAATAGGTCATATGTTAGTACGGATCACAACGTGCCAGGGTTCTACAAACATTTTTTTGTCTATTGTTAGAAATTCTACACACACTTTTTTGTCTATTATTTAGGCACATTTTATCGTCGCTATTTCAAACGCGTCAGACCCATCTGACTTGTTCCCTGTCATCTATATTCTTTAATATGGTTCATTATATCTGTCTTAGGTGAAATAAAACCAATATTGCCTATTTGTAAGTGAATGGGTCTATTGCCACTTATTATGCTAGCAAGATTAGTGAGTAGTTCATGAAATACTTTCTAAGACATGGAGGGTCTGAAATATGATTGGTTTGCAGGATGAGGAAACCTTTGGAGAAGTTGAGGCCTCCGTCAACCACTGAGCTCTTGTTATCGAATGATGGGGATCAGATTCTTGAGGGTTGTTTGACAAATTTTTTCGTTCTCTGTCGTAAGGTATCAGGTGGTTAAATTATGCAGTGCTATTATATAGGAAATTGTCGTCTGGCAATTTAGTCCCGTTTACTTATGACCGGGTCATCCGGGTTATGTTATAACTCTAACAGGCCAACAAGGCAAATAAAAAACAGTTTAAAAGAAAACGCGTCGAAAGTGTGTTTTAAATGCACAAGACCTTTTAAATCCTTTTATTCGAAAAAAATCCTTATTATGTTGAAATAATATAATGTTTGAACTTAATTAAAACTTTTTGGGCCAATAGTATGAGATAACTTGATCCTACTGTACAAAATCAACACATCTGATCCACCTGACCCGCCCAATTTACTAGATCTAAGCTGTATCTCAGATTTCAGTTATTGTTAATGATCATAATCATTTTCTAGCTTATGCCTTTCTATTATGACATGTATGCAGGATAATATAGAAGAAGACAGTGAACATGCTGAGAAAACGAAACCAAAAAGTACATATGATCATTCCCTTGAATTACAGACAGCTCCCATAAGTGATGGTGTACTTCCAGGAGTAGTACGCGAAGTGGTCATTGAGTAAGCCCTATTCCACTTCTCGATTCCTATTACTTAGAACAAGTTTTTTTATTTACAACTTAGCATTCAATGTTTTTGTAGCATTATACGACAATTATAATAAGATCATTATGTTTATTCAGCGTATATCCACCAAAAAATATATTGAAAATGTTAAAGTTCAAGTATATTGATGTTTATATGTAGCCTTAATTAATTAAAGAATGGTTGGTATCTATATGTTTGTAAGTATTTTGTATGATTATTATACATGTATTTACGAGCTTGTGAATATGATTCTCTTGTTGTGCAGGGTATGTTTGGAAATTGGCATCCCGATACGAGAAGTTGCTCCATCATGGTCCAAACGTCACTTGTGGAAAGAAGCATTTATTACAAGTATGCCCTTTGATTCCCTAGTTAGCAATTTGGATCCATTTACTTATTAACGGGTCCATTTGGGTTATGTTAAATCTTTGGTGATCCAAAATAAAAAAGATTAGAGAAAATTACTGTAGGAGACCAGTCAACTTCCCTTCTTATTAAATAAACCTTGTCTGAGATTTTTTTCGTTTCTAGACCAAGAAATCGCCGAATGCAAAAAAGATTCCGGCGATTTGGCGATTTTTGATATTACCCAATCATCTCGCGACACGTGGCACTATTATATCGCCGGAGTACCCAAAAATCGCCGGTCCCATCTTTTATCGTCAATCCGACACGTGTACTTAAAAAATCGCCGAATTGTATAAAAAATCGCCGAATTGTATAAAACATGTCGCGAGATGATTGGGTACAACCAAAAATCGCCAAATCGCCGTCTTGTTTTTTGTATTCAGCGATTTCTTGGTCTAGATTGGAAAAAAAACACTGACATGGTACATATAATGGAAAGCAATCTTTGACCTGTCCACCACAGTAATTTTCTCAAAAGATTAAAACTGAAAGGGAAATGGCCGGTTAAATGTGCAAGCAGGTTGAAAGTGACCCAAAGTGTGTTTTCAATGCTTAAAACCTCCTAAATCGTTTTATTCAAAAATTATATTAGTTTGAAATGATTGGTCTTTGTAATCATACACGCTAATCATTTAAGATATAATTGGATGAAAAGTTATGGGTCAACCTAACCGGTACGAAAATGACCCTGATACCACAACCTGCCGGACTCGCCCATTCTATCACCCTTATTCATGAAACATTAGAGTCCTAAACATTATTGCCTGAATTTTAGCTTCTCTGTTAACCAAATGAATTGTGTTTTCCTCGTGTATTTATTATGTATATAGTATACTACTACTTGTAGAGTCGATGATTATTTTGCATAATAAAAAATCGTACCTTTTTTACAGATGGCTTGAGGCTTTTGCAGCATGTGGAAACAATTCGAGTTCCAAGTTCATGGAGCTCATTGGGTTCTAAAACCTGGAATGAAGTTACGTGGCAAGAGAAACAATTTGAGGTGTGTAAATATCTTATCAGCAAAAAGAGAGTTCTTTTATAATGATACATCAAGACTTTTTCGCTCATGAAAAAATTTGATTGTCTACTTTAGGATGGTCCCGGAAGTGTAACCATGATAATCCAGGTAAAAATATGGGATTATTTACTATTGGCATGTATGAATTATCGGTTTCTAAGGACTACATTTTGATTAAAATTAAGTATTTATAAATAAACCTATGAATTTGGCAGGAGGAGGTGATGAAGAGAGCAAGGCTTGAAGGCTACCCAATTTCATCATTTGTTACATAATCTTAGTTATGTAGTATATTCTAGCTAATTTTGGCAAGATGATACTGTAGCCCCATTTCTGGTTGGCTCCTTGGGCTCATCGTGCGTAGTGGCCAATTGACGTTGAAGACTATTTTGATCGTCTGGAGTAGAGTACGACACAATCAAATTCCGTTGAAGACTTGTATAAATGATACAGAAATATAAGGGAAAAAGGCCGTCTCTACTGATGTAAAAAAAACTACAACAAATAGTTGTGGCTGACCAAAGTTGGTCATGTGAGCGCGTCTTGCTTTCAGCTTGTGGATTAATAATTGAGCCAGTGAATATCGACAAGTTACATGGTTGAAATACTTGCCTTTTTTGCGACAGCAATTGTGTCAATTTAATGAACAGTCATTTATCTTTTGTTCAGTGCGCCCAAGTTATGTGTTAATAGTTGTACACATAATTTCTCATTTTCTTTCTGTTCCAAAAGTCAAAAAAATAAAAATGTGTAACTTGTTGGAAATTTTGGAATTTATAAAATTTGATAATCGTATCGTATGGCTTATAAGTTTAGTGAGTTATAAGGGTAGCAAGTAAACTTAAAGGTTTTTCTATTAGTTTAGAAACTTACGCCATTGAAACTGAGTTTATGATCTTTTATAATTTTCATTTTCAACAATTCTATAATAAAAAGTCAAGAATATTGTTATGAACTTACTCTAATCGACACTTTGACTATATAGTCGTGAAGAAACTAAAGGGTCGATGATTCGTACATCATTTATTTTTCTTTGTATGCCATTAAACATGCTTAAAGTAATTGTAGTATAAAGCATATTTAGAGAGTTCGTTTAGTTACGAAAAAATATTCCCATATTTCCTTTTCCGTTTTTCAAGATTTTCATGTCCCTTAAAATTAAATGAAATTTAGAAAACGCGTCCAAATGGAATATGTAAGGCCGGAAGATTTCATTTTCTAGGAATGTAGGAAATAATATATTATAATTTCCCTTTTCTTAAAAAACTTTCTTAAAAAATATCAACTTAAACACATTCTCTAACTTTTCAGTTTTCTAAAAAAGAATTTTAAAAGAATATTTTCCGTAACTAAACGGACATTTACTTCTAATTTACTTTATCCATTGTGACTCTCTATCATACTTATTTTTTTTAAGGTTTAATTTTTTAAAAAGAGTAAGGTTCAAATGAGAATGATAATTTTTGTGAGAATAAAAGAACCAATAGGAATAAGAATAAGAATAAGAATAAGAATGCGTCACCTGACACATAAGAAGTTAACGGTGAATCACTAACCAACTTGTAAATACCTAAAACAAAATTAAATAATACAGTGCGCAAGTGAAAATGTGGAAAGACAAGAGCCCCGGAGTGAAGATTCTTTGGGTTTGGACCATCGGAACTGCCGCCGGTAACTAACTCCTCCAACCTTTTTTAATGGAGTATATATCTCATACAAAATTCATGTTGATTGTATGTATTATTAATTTTCAGTGCTAGTTGCAAATGTTGCTACAAGTAGAATCAGAGACATGAACAAGATTCTCAACGCTCAGGATCATGATCAACCTTCTTCTTCTTCTGCCATTCCTCATGCTGATAATAATAATCAACAAACAACTGATTCAATTATTACTGATGATAATAAACTCATGGATTCAACCCTGGACCACAAACAAAGTTGAGTGCCTTTTTTTGTTGTTGAAGGATTTTGTTGTTTGGAAATTTAATGTTGAAATGAATTATGTTTCGGATTTATATGTTTGAATCTTTTGGGGATTTTACTTTGAGCGGTTTTGAATTGTTTCAAGTTGTTCGTACCTGCATGCATGTTAGGTGTTCGATGAAATGCCTAATAGGCTTTTAACTTATGGGTTGTATATATTGTAAGACTTTTAAATGAAACGGTAATAACCAAATGGAAGGAACACAAACAGCAAACTTAACTGCAAAGTGAACTTGAATCGTTAGTTTTTTCATCCTACTTGATAGCGGATTGGACTGAAAGCCAGGATTAGTTCCCAATACTGAAGTTAAGGGAGCCAACTCGGCCTGAATTGATTAAGAAAATAAATAAGTCCGATCCGAATGGAGTTGAGGTGCCAAACAGTATGCCTGTAGTGAATCAAGGATGAGTGTAATAATGGTACATTATTGGTGAGCCTAAGAGCGTGCAACTACTAAGTACTAAACAATTGATTTAAGTTTCAGATTAACCAAAATAGAAATATTTGATGTTTTCACAGCTGCAATTCTTGAGTTTATGCAGGTCCGCATGAAGATATAATTGGAGCCCTGCCCACTTAACACTCTAATTTTGATCCTATGAGGCTAGAAACCGAAATGAACCAACTAGTGTATTTGTTATCTTTAGGTTGTGATCCATATTTGAGGTTCTGGCTAGCCAAAAACAAATCTGTCTATACACCACAATGAACCTATTTCCCGGATCCATGATTCAGATCACGTTATGCTATGTCATAATATTCTTTGGGGGATACATTGTCATAATTTGCTTATTTGCATGAAAATAGGGTTGGATATGTTATTTTGTTGCATCATGCATACTTCGCTCATCATATAATGAAACTTCTATTGCGCATATCATGGACATAGATCACATCGAATCAAACCACATAAATGTATAATATTGCGAATACTCATTTCCCTTTTTTTGCTACAACATATCTATTTTGGTCCATGAAGTTGGAGGCAGTTAAAATGAAAATCATATTATGGTTGTGTTTATACCCAAAAACAAGATCGTGACTTATAATTTCAACTTCGCAAGCTGCCAAATTCAAGTCTGCATTAGTCTTCTTTGCCTTTTTTTCCATCTTCACCTTTCAAGAACTTCAAGAACCAATAAGCCGATGACTTTGGGTGACGAGCACGACCATTCTTGTAATCAACATATATCAAACCGAACCGCTTTGTATAACCTTGTTGCCACTCAAAATTATCCACCAATGACCATGCAAAGTATCCCCTCAAATCAACTCCATCCCTAGACAGCAAAATTTGTAATGTAAGAACCAACTTAACAAATTGTACATGCATGAATAGTAGAGGTGCCTATTTCAACCGATTTACCTACAGATTCTGCAACTTAGTTATGTTGACTAAAATAGTCAAGTATGATGGTTTTGAAAGTTACAAGTAGTGGGACTCACTTGATAGCCAGAGACACAGATGCAAGATATCCTTTAAAGTAAGTAACTCTCAGTTTATCATCCAGCATTTCATGTAGGGGAGTTGCATCATTATCTTCATCATCCATACCTGTAGATAGTTGACAAGGAATTCACTAAACCCATCCTCAAGCATCTAGTCTATTCAAAACCTATATTCATAATGTAAATCAATTGAGAATTATGACAAAGACATACCATTTTCAGTAATGTAAATTGGTGGATTATTGTATTTCTTGGCTATGTAATTAAGAACTCTCCGGAGACCCCATGGAACAACATATAGCCACGATGATGCTGCCTGCCAGGAGTAACAAAATTTTAACAAACTGGCATCTATTGCAGGCAGTACAATGCAGACACTAAAGTACATATTATGAATGAATGGCAATAATGTAAAGTACCTTTTCACCAATCACTCCGTTTTCCCATTCAGCTGAAAAACAAAGATGATGGAGCAAGGTAAATATTCAACATTAAACAGCTTATGTATATAGACATTGAAATAGCTAACCTATTCTTGTTGCCTCTTGTACTCTATAATAATCTTCTTCTTTAGTGTTTGTTACGTGTGACACAAACCTTGATGTATAGTGATTCAGGCCAACAAAATCCAGTGAATTTCTAAGCAGATCCTTATCTTTCTGGGAAAACTTTGGAAGCTTGTCTCCAAGCCTCTCCTGCATAGACTTTGGATATTCTCCGAAAAATATTGGATCCAAGTACCTAAATCAAGAACTCACGTTATGAGAAACTTCATACGAATGAAATATTTAGTGAGGAAGTGGACCATAGTCAAGTATCAGTCAACCTACCATCCAAGCTGAAAGTCCACACGCCTTGCTGCAGCAACTATATCTTCTTCGTTATCAGTTAAGGCCTCAGACCATTCACAATCGACAACCAATCCTATATCTCCACCTTGCAGGTCCTACAGCAGAAACAACACCATAAGCATATTACAACATTAGTACTCTGAAAGTCTGAATACTGAAGTTCAAAAAAACTATAAATGTCGTATCTAGTCGTATGACACTATGACAGATGACCAACTAAGACTCTGACAGACAATTTATGACAAATAAGAGATCACAAACACTTAATAGTTACCTTATATTTACTTCTATATATTGAAACAGCTTCTGCATGGGCCAAAAGCTGGTGATGAGCAGCCAAATAAGGTTCAGCTGATTGACGGTCATGTCTTCCCGGTGCGAAAACGCCAGTAAAATATCCATTTACTGCTGTTTGAAGAGGTTCGTTGATTGTAATCCACTTTTTCACTCTATCACCAAAACTCGCAAAGCAAGTTTCGGCATAAATGCCAAAATACTTTCTGCATGTTTGGTACAGGGATTAAAACTAAGAAAAATAGTACCTAGAAACAGCAAGGTAAGAAACTGCAACTATAGGCCCAGTCACCCAGATTTCATTTTATTTAAGACTATTTAAAAGCATAATTATATTATGGCCTTCATCTGAGATACAATTGGTGTTTTATTGTTTTTATATGTTCAGACCCATGAATCTGTCTGAGTTGGGTTCTCCCTGGAATAACATATTTTTTTTTATTTCTACATTAAATTTAAGTAGATAATCAAGCAAAAGACGAAACCTTACACGACTGAGTCACTTAACCAGCCTCCCATCGTCTCATCAAGATGCAATGGAATATCCCAATGGTATAAAGTTACACATGGCTCAATTCCTGCAGCGACAAGCTTGCAAGTTACTTGTAAGAAATTAGTTCTCATAAAGAGTAAAGTAACAACTAACAAATTAGTCCATACCCTTTTCAAGAAGGTAGTTGATAAGATTATTGTAATACGTGATCCCTTCCTTGTTGACTTCGGTTCCCAGACCATCTGCAAACAAAAGAGAATTGTTACGAATGGGCACACTTTCATCATTAGACCAACTAAGTCGATAATATATGTAAAAGAGACGCCATACATCCAATAAAATAACTGATAACTGCATTCGGTTTGATATATAAATACAACAGAAAACTAGAAAAGGAAGCTACTAACAAAATGCATGCAATTTTGTTCTGAGGAGTATCAAGTTATTATGGTAAGTGAAATCAGATATGGAATAAAGGGATTCATATTAATGTATTATCTTCCTCAATAATAAATAAAATATAAAAGACATCTACGACTCGGCCACTTTAGCACTTATGTTGCTTTTTATGGCAAAAGCAGACGTAGTTGGAGAAACATGATAATGGGATTTACCTGGATAGATACGTGACCAGGATATAGAAAAACGGTAAGCACTGAATCCCAATTTTGCAATAAGATCAACATCTTCCTGCATTTCAGCAATGTATATGCAGATAAGTTAATGGGCATAAAAGTAATCAATAGATAGATTATATTGTTAAATGCTAAATGAAAATACTAAATTTATCGACCATTCATTAGTAATAAACATTGGGAATATGTTGTCTTAATAATAAACAAAGAAGAAATGCTACATCTTATTAAAGTAATGGTGACCAATGAATGAGTAGATGCAAAAACAACGCCTCTGTAAGTTTACCAGCATCTCTCATCACACAGCAAAGTTAAAAAAAGATGGCCTTAGTTCATACCATATACCACGTTTCCTTCAGATGCTCAATAACACATGAGGATGAATTTGCAAATCATGTGTCAATTTTTAAAACAGAGTAACTAAATGTACGACAGTTCACAAATGCCAATGTTGTGAATAGAAACCTTGTAACGATGGTACTGATCTACTGCTACATCTCCGTTTTTCCCATCTTTTATCTTGCCTGGCAGACCAAGAGAAAAGAAAAGCAATAAAAAATTTCGTTAGCAATCACCACCGTGGTCCATTGAAGGATATATACAAAGTAAAATGGAAAACCTTCTGTGTGTGAAAAAGAATCCCAAATAGAAGGACCTCTGCCACCCTCACTAGCAGCTCCTTCAACCTGCATTACAGAACAAACAAGAGTCCTTGCTAAGAAACTATATCGTGAAACCCACCCAAAAGCCCAAATCCATCATGATTACAGCGCTTTATATCGTAACTAAGTAATACTAGTAACATATTAGTTCATTTAAGACACAGGTCGCGCATAAATCGTTTGATTTGAATTACATATCGGTTCGAATCAAAGTTTATCAGTTGAAGGTTTCAGAAAAAACAGTACCTTTCAGCATTCATATATTCACTTGAATAAAACACTAAATCTGAAATTGCAATTCAATATTTGATTTCAACTAAAGATCTGCATCAGTTCGAACCAACCTTTTATATCAGTTGAAAATTCATCCTAAACAGTAACTCATTTCAGCATTCACAGATTTATAAAAAATACACAAAATCTGAAATCACGATATAACAATCAATCACTCAGCTTCAACTAAACAACATCTTATCAATTCAAACAAAAGTATATCATTAACCGATTTCACATTTAATCAGTACCGCATTTCAGCATTCATTGATTGATTCAAGTAAAAACCTCGAAATCTGAAATCGCAGTTAAACGATCGATCGATTAACTCACATAAACATCAACCGAATCAAATACTATTCAAATCACAGAAGCATAACAAGTTACAAAATGAACATGAACAGATATATATATATATACGTATATGTATATGTATGTATCGGAAGGGAAAAGGAACCTGGTAAGCAGAAGTAGCGACGCCGAAGAGGAAATTGGGAGGGAAATCAGAACGAGAGAGTTGATGATCGATCGGAATCAATGAATTCCATTCTTGTTCCATCAATTTCTTCCTTACATTCTCCAATGCCATTTTGTTAGTTCAGCAAAAAAGCTGTTGTTGCAGAGACAAAGAAAGGAAGTGTGATTATTTTGAGTGTTTGACTTGTGGTGGTTGCTCTCCTCTCCCCTTACCAAACCTCGAAAATGCAAAGAGCGTGGTAAAATATTTTATTTATTTAACAAAAATATAATATAGTACAGTACTCCGGATCCGGATCCGGAATCTTTTAGGCTTGATTAATGGAGTATGACTTTGAATATGCATTGAATTATCATCATTATTGTTAGGTTATACGGAGTAGTTGGTGCACAGTTTTAATTTGGGTTGTACCATTAACGTGAAGCTTGACTTAACAACGTATTGGTGGTTCTGGTTTAGTAGGTTAACAGATTAGAAATACTAACCCTAATTAGTTTATTTCATTGTTGGTTTTAGTACATAGTTTCAAGTCACGACTAGATTGTCATTTCGTGTATTAAGAAAATGATATACTACAGAGTACTTGGATAACATATTAATGCATGTAGATTTTTTGTTGCGCATTAAGCTAGTATTCAAGGAATCATCAGGGAATATCATACTCCCTACTTTCTTAAATATGTTGTACAGATAGATACAATGAAATTTACATAAGAGATCAATTGTGTACATCTTAAAAGGTCAAAGGACTGAAGTCAAATTTCTTGTAAGACTATGTTTGGCAACGGAGCTTATAGTAGCTTATGGAAGCTTAAGCTTATTTTTTCAGCTTCAAGCTTTGTTTAGTAGACAAAATATTAAGAGCTTATTAAAAAAAATAAGCTCTTAAAAAGAAGCTAGTAGAACTAGCTTTTAAATTAAGCTAGGAGCTTATGTAATAAAAAATTACATAAATACCTTTTATATAATTATCTATCATATATTTGTTTGTCCTTTTATGTCAATTTACATATTTTAAGCTCAAGCTCCAGCTAGTTTTATCCAAACATTACAAAAAAGATAAGCTCAAGCTTCTAGCTTTAAATATAAGCTCCAACTACCAGTTCCAGTTATAGCTCCAGCTACCAGCTACTTTTATCAAATACACCCCAACCAGCAATATATGATATCCCCTAACTATAATACATAAAAATGGTTCATAATGTATGTAAATTAAAATATGAGAAAATCAGTCGTACAATTTATGTACCAAATGCACTTAAATAAGGAGGTAAATGTTGAAAGTTAGAGCGCTAAAAAAGTTCATCTGCATTTGATGTCAAAGCACGTTTCTTATATGGTTGTCAGGTGAAACTTCTATTTTGTTGCATCATGCATACTCGTTCGTCAAACGTCTATTGTGCGTGTCATGGACACAGATCACATCGAATCGAACCACGTAAAAGTATAAGATGAGATGACTCATTTCCCTTTTTTTGCTACAACATATCTATTTTGGTCCATGAAGTTGGAGGCAGTTGAAATGAAAAATCATATTATGGTTGTGTTTACATCCAAATTGATAAATTCAACTTTGCAAGCTGCCAAGTGCAAGTCTGCATTAGTCTTTGCCATTTTTTCCATCTTCACCTTTCAAGAACTTCAAAAACCAATAAGCCGATGACTTCGGGTGACGAGCAAGACCGTTCTTGTAATCAACACATATTAAACAGAACCGCTTTGTATAACCTTGTCGCCACTCGAAATTATCCACCAATGACCATGCAAAGTATCCCCTCAAATCAACTCCATCCCTAGACAGCAAAATTTGTAGTGTAAATCAACTTAACAATTGTACATACATGAATACTAGAGGTGGCTATTTCAACCCATTTACCTACAGATTCTGCAACTTAGTTATGTTGACTAAAATAGTCGAGTATCATGGTTGTAAAAGTTACAAGTAGTGGGACTCACTTGATAGCCAGAGACACAGATGCAAGATATCCTTTAAAGTAAGTAACCCTCAGTTTATCATCCAGCATTTCATGTAGGGGAGATGCATCATTATCTTCATCGTCCATACCTGTAGATATTTGACAAGGAATTCACTAAATCCATTCTCAAGCATCTAGTCTATTCAAAACCTCAAATGTGGACTAGAATGAATATATTCATAAATCATAATGTAAATCAATCGAGAATTAAGACAAAGACATACCATTTTCAGTAATGTAAACGGGTGGATTATTGTATTTCTTGGCTATGTAATTAAGAAGTCTCCGGAGACCCCATGGAACTACATATAGCCATGATGATGCTGCCTGCCAGGAGTAACAAATTTTTAACAAACTAGCAATGGTGCCACTATCGCAGGCTACTGCAGACACTAAAGTACATATTATGAATGATTGGCAATATTGTGAAGTACCTTTTCACCAATCACTCCGTTTTCCCATTCAGCTGAAAAACAAAAATGATGGAGCAAGGTAAATGTTTAACATCAAACAACTAATGTATATAAGACAATGAAGTAGCTAACCAATTCTTGTTGCCTCTTGTACTCTATAATAATCTTCTTCTTCAGTGTTTGTCACGTGTGACACAAACCTTGATGTATAGTGATTCAGGCCAACAAAATCCAGTGAATTTCTAAGCAGATCCTTATCTTTCTGGGAAAATTTTGGAAGCTTGTCTCCAAGCCTCTCCTGCATAGATTTAGGATATTCTCCAAAAAATATTGGATCCAAGTACCTAAATGATGAACTCACGTTATGAAAAACTTCATATGAATAAAATATTTAGTGAGGAAGTGGACCATAGCACAGAAGCAACGTATCAGTCAACCAACCATCCAAGCTGAAAGTCAACACGCCTTGCTGCAGCAACTATATCTTCTTCTTTATCAGTTAAGGCCTCAGCCCATTCACAATCCACAACCAAGCCTATTTCTCCACCTTGCAGGTCCTATAGTAGAAACAACACCATAAACATTTACAGCATTAGTGTCCTGAACACTGAAGCACAAAAAAATAATGAATGTTGTTATTTATTTGAATGACAAACTGACAAACAATTTATGACAATTAAAAGATTACAATCATTTAATAGTTACCTTATATTTACTTCTATATATTGAAACAGCTTCTGCATGGGCCAAAAGCTGGTGGTGGGCAGCCAAATAAGGTTCAGCTGACTGACGGTCACATCTTCCAGGTGCGAATATGCCAATAAAATATCCTTTTACTGCTGTTTGAAAAGGTTCATTGATTGTAATCCACTTCTTCACTCTATCACCAAAACTCGCAAAGCAAGTTTCTGCATAGATGCCGAAATATTTTCTGCATGTTTGGTACATGCATATAAATAAAGAATGATAGTATTAAAAGAACGGAAAAATGTTTGGCCCAGTCACCCAGATCTTATATTATCTAAAACTATTTTCCCATGGAAAGTATTTATAGTATGGCCATCATCTTAGCTATTTAGCTAGATTGCCAAGCTACCTTCTTCCTTATTGTTTAACAGAAGTGACGGGTTCAATTTGTGACTTTTTTAATTATTGTTGTCAAATAAAGGTTCAAAATTTTATTGATCTGTCTTATAATTTCCAGAAGTTCGACGATCATACACTCATACTGTAAAGTTCAAGGCTCATTTTGGAAGTGTCAGGATATTCAAGATCCGGATTGATTTTTTTAGGAAGCTTTGAGTTCTATTTTGCATATATTTAAAAACTTAGAGAATTACTTTTCGGCTGTATTTCAGTCTTTCTGGTACATTCTGCTATATAATTAGATCCCAGTTTTACTTGCGAAGTTGGAAATGAGTTACATATGTTCACCAACTTGAGGCGTCCGTAGAGATATTATTGTTGTTTTATTGTTTTTATTTGTTCAGATCCATGATATATAAATGCACATATTTTTTATTTCAAAAATTTACAAAGATATTCAAGAGAAAGACGAAACCTTACACGACCGAGTCACTTAACCATCCTCCCATCGCCTCATCGAGATGCAATGGCATATCCCAATGGTATAATGTTACACATGGCTCAATTCCTGCAGAGATAAGCATGCAAGTTACTTGTAAGAGATTAGTCCTCATAAGGGGGGAAAGCAACATATTAGTCCATACCCTTTTCAAGAAGGTAGTTGATAAGATTATTGTAATACGCGATCCCTTCCTTGTTGACTTGGGTTCCCAGACCATCTGTAAACAAAATAGAATCGTTATGAATGAATACAACTTTTATCATTAGCCCAACTAAGTTCACGATATTCGTAGAAGACACGCCATACACCCAGTACAAAAAACTGATAACTACATTGGGCTTAATATGTAAATACTACAGAAAAGGAAACTACTAACACAACTGCATGTAATAAGTTCTGAGAAGTATCAAGTTATAATTGAATGTGAAATCAGAGATGGAATAAAGAGAGTCGTACTAAAGTAGAAAATTATTACTTCCTCGGTCCCATTTTTATTGTCCACTTTACTATTTTTTTTTTGTCCCCAAAAGATTGTCTACCTGCATAAAATAACTAGTATTAAAAATCATTACACTTTCCAATTTACCCTCATCTATTACTCTCAATCATTTATTTCATTAAAATTTTCAGTCAAACTTGCCTCGAATACAAGGTCAAAATTGACATTCATCCAACCTATCTTAAATCCATCAAGATTTGCTAGGGGACAATATAAATGGGATGGAGGGAGTATCTCCCTCAATCAAAATAAAAATAAAAATAAAAATAAAAACTACATCTACAACTGGGCCAGTTTATCACTTATGTTTGTTTTATACAACAGACATAGTCAGAGAAAAATAGTAAGGGGACCTACCTGGATAGATACGTGACCAGGATATAGAAAAGCGGTAAGCGCTGAATCCCAGTTTGGCAATAAGGTCAACATCTTCCTGCATTTCAGCAATTTAGATGAAGATAAGTTAATGGACATATAAGTAACCAATAGTGTTTTGTGCTAAGTGAAAACACTAAAGTTATTGACTATCCATTAGTAAACACTGGAAGATTCTGCCTTGAATATAAAGCTAATGTTACATCTTATTAAAGCAGATAAATGGTGACCAATGAACGACAACGCCTCTGTAGGTTTATCAGCATCTCTCATCACAAGGAAAGTTAAAGAAGACCGCCTTAGTTCATACAAATACCAACTTTCCTTGAGATGCTCAAGAACAATGAGGGATTGAGGGCGAATATTTACATTATGTATCGATATTCAGAACAGAGTAACTAAATGAACGGCAGTTCACAAATGCCAACGTTGTACAAAAAGAAAACCTTGTAACGATGGTACTGATCTACTGCTACATCTCCGTTTTTCCCATCTTGTATCTTGCCTGGCAAACCAACAGAAAAGAAAAGCAAAAAGAAAACTTCGTTAGCAATCATCATGGTGGTCCATTAAAGAATATATTTAAGTAATAAGCAAAACCTTCTGTGTGTGAATAAGAATCCCAAATAGAAGGACCTCTGCCACCCTCACTGGCAGCTCCTTCAACCTGCATTACAGAAACAAACAAGAGACCATGCTAAGAAACTATATGTATAAATAGTATCTTATCCAGACATATATCCTTAAAACAGACCCAAAGCCCAAATCCATTATGATTACACGAGTCATGCATAAATTGTTTGATTTCAATCAACCATCAGTTCGAATCAAAGTTTATCAGTTGACCGGTTTCAGAAAAAAAACAGTAACTTTCAGCATTCAATATATATATATCACTTTTAAAAAACACTAAGTCTGAAATCTGAAATTGCAATTTAATGATGGATCATATGATTTCAACTAAAGATCAATGCATCAGTTCGAACCAACCTTTTATATCAGTTGAAAAATCATCATAAACAGCAACTCATTTCAGCATTCACAGATTCATATAAGATACACAAAATCTGAAATCACGATTCAACGATCAATCACTGTGTGGTTGGTTGACAGAATGGTGAAGGATTCTGATGGAATTGGAATTGAATTCCATTCCGTACCAGTCACCACCATCCACCGCACCAGTCACCACCACCGCACCGGTCGCACCGCCGTTACAACCATCGTCGTGTTACAAGTTAAATAAATTCATGTGACCTTCACGTGCTTAGAGTTGAAATAAGTTTTGTCATATGCTCGAGTTGACTATCGTTGACCTGTTGGTGAATAAATACCACAGAGTTCATCATTTCATTTCTTAGCTTTGAATTTGTAAATCATTCTCTCTGTTCAATTCTTGTAATCAAGACTATCATAATCATCTGGTAACAATTGAATCCGAGTTCTATTCTACTGTTCTAGAATTCCTTTCATTGTTAATTAGGTTAAACTTCATTTCTTAATTGAATTCTAGTTTAATCGTATCAATTTGGTATCAGAGCTCGCTCCTGGCGCTGGATTGATTATCACAACAACGACTGGAGCAACTTGCACAACCAATTCAATCCTGTTGCAACGAAATTTTTTGATTACTATTCAGACACGGTGAAATATGGTGAATACACGATCAAACGATGATCCGATCTCTGGATCGGAATTGAATACGACGTTAGCGAATTTTCAGCGTTCGATTGATCGGATCAATGAAAGTATCAACGGATTGCTGATATTTCAACAATTCGCTCAAAATGAGTTCACGAGACTGAATTCTGGCACCGGCGGTAATAATCGGGGAAATCAAACGCAATACGGTAAACTCACGCGCTTCGATTTTCCTAAATTCACTGGTGATGATGTTGAGGGCTGGTTATACCGTGTGCAACAATTTTTCGCTTTAGATGAGGTCAATGACAACCAGAAAATTAAGCTCGTGTCTATGCACTTGTATGACAAGGCCTTAAGCTGGCATCAACAATTTGTTAGACGATTTGGTGAAGACGTGGCTTGGGAACAGTATGAAAGGGAAGTCAGAAAACGTTTTGCTCCCGTTTTTGAAGATCCAATAGTGGAGCTTAAAAATCTTAAGCAGACTTCTACAGTGCAGGTATATCAAGATCTATTTGAAACTTTGTTAAATAAAGTGGAGTTAAGTGAATCTCATGCTATTAGTCTATTCATTGGCGGTTTAAAAGAGGAAATTAGCACTGCAGTTCGAATGTTTAAACCTACAACACTGTCTGATGTGTTTTGCTTAGCTAAGATGCAAGAAGCTACTATTGTTGCAATCAAAAGTAGGTATACACCCATACTAGCAGCTCCAAAAAATCACTATGTACCAAAGCCTTTAGCATTACCTGCACCTCCTGTTAACAATACACTTGCGTTACCTGCACCACCAGTGAGATATAATTCAAATTCCTATGGAGCTGGTAGTAGTAAATCATTGGCTAATCCCGTACCTAGAAGGCAGTTATCTCAGCAGGAAATAGAGGAGAAAAGAGCCAAGAATTTGTGCTTCTATTGTGACCAAAGGTACACACCAGGCCACAGGTGTAGAGGACAATTGCATTCATTAGAAGTAACTGCTGCTGAACCTAATGATGTGTTGGGAAAACAAGTGACTGAAGAAGATGTAGAAACAGATAGTGGAGAGGAAGAGCAACATGAGAATAATAGCAGCTATGAGTTACCTTCTGAGGTATGTCCCCACATTTCATTGCATGCATTAACTGGTGATACTAGTTATCAAACTATGAGAATCAAGGGCTGTGTAGGCAAACATTTGGTACATATGTTGGTGGATTCTGGAAGTACACATAACTTTTTAGATTTCAAAACTGCTAAGAAGTTAGGGTGTAGAATTAGAAGCATATGTCCATTACAAGTTTCTGTGGCAAATGGCAGTGTGATGAATAGTGTCTATGTGTGTAAAGATTTTGCTTGGACACTTCAAAGCCAAACTTATGTCTCAGATGTATTGATTTTACCCCTTGGAGGTTGTGAAATGGTGTTGGGAATACAATGGCTATCTACATTGGGCTTCATTAGGTGGAACTTCAAACTGTTAGTAATGGAGTTCACTTATTTGAAGAAGAAAGTTGTATTAAGAGGCACAAAACAAGATACAATACAGTGGATGCAGGGTAAGAAGATGTGGAAACATACAGTTTCTAAGCAAGTCCAAGCAGAATTGGCTTCAATGACCCTTTGTGTGTACCCTACAAATTTGTGTAAACTAGAAGCTGATCCTATTGACCCGAAAATCCAACTGGTTTTGAACAACTATCCTGATGTGTTTGCTGTACCAAAATCCTTGCCACCAAAAAGAGCCCATGATCATAAAATACCCCTCCTACCCGACACACCACCTATCAATATCAGACCGTACAAACACCCTCCAAGTCAAAAAGATGCAATCGAGCTTATGGTGAAAGAATTGATGGACTCAGGGGTCATTAAAGATAGTCAGAGTCCTTTTTCATCCCCTATTGTCATGGTCAAGAAGAAAGATGGAACATGGAGGATGTGCATAGACTATAGGCAACTCAACAAGTATACAATCAAAGACAAATTCCCCATTCCTGTGATCGAGGAATTGATTGATGAGTTGCATGGGGCTAAGGTTTTCTCTAAACTTGACTTGAGGTCTGGATATCATCAGATTCGAATGCACGAGGATGATATATACAAAACTGCTTTTAGAACTCACGAAGGCCACTATGAGTTCTTAGTTATGCCATTTGGGTTGACTAATGCACCTTCCACCTTTCAATCACTTATGAATACCATTTTCAAACCTTTTTTGAGAAGATTCACTTTAGTCTTTTTTGATGACATACTCATTTACAGCAAAACCATGGAGGATCACATGAAGCACCTCAAAGTAGTTTTACAAGTTATGAAGGAAAACATTCTCTATGCTAAGATGAGCAAATGTACATTTGCTGTGACACAAGTGGAATATTTGGGTCATATCATCTCTGGACAGGGTGTTTCTACTGACCCAAGTAAAATACACGCAATGGAATCCTGGCCAATACCACAAACAGTCAAACAATTGAGAGGGTTTTTGGGACTTACCGGTTATTACAGACGATTCATCAAGAACTATGCTCTGGTTAGTCAACCATTGACTAAGCTGCTTAAAAAGAATGGGTTTGAATGGAATGAAGAGGCAGAGAAAGCTTTCATGTTCTTAAAACAGGCTATGACTCAAGCTCCAGTCTTAGCTTTACCTAACTTCAATGAAACTTTTGTTATTGAGACAGATGCTTCAGGAACAGGAATTGGTGCCATCTTGCAACAAGGTGGTCATCCCATTGCTTTCTTAAGTAAGTCATTATCACCTAAGCACCAAGCTCTTTCAACATACGAAAAAGAATTTCTAGCTGTTCTTATGGCACTGGACAAATGGAGAGGATACTTGTTGGATAGGCATTTTAAGATCAAAACAGATCACTTCAGTCTGAAATACTTGCTGGATCAAAGGTTGACTACTCCTTTTCAGATTAAATGGCTACCAAAGTTGATGGGATTTGATTATGAAATCACTTACAAGCAAGGAAGTGAAAATGTAGCTGCAGATGCCTTGTCAAGGATCAATTCTGGTGGGGAACTATGTGCAATGGTAGCTACCACAATTTCCTCTGATTTGTTACAGAAAATTAAAGATAGTTGGCATAGTGATATTGAACTAGCAGTTGTTGTGCAACAATTGAAAGATAATACCTATTCTGGCAGCAAATACACCTGGGTGGATGGGTTGTTAAAAAGGAAAGGAAGAATAGTAGTTGGGTCTGATTTGCCACTCAAGACCCAACTCATGCAGTTCTATCATGCGGATCCAGTGGGTGGCCATTCTGGTTCCCATGTCACTACTCAAAGGTTAAAATCTTTGTTCTATTGGAAGCACATGCATAAGATGGTGAAGCAATTGGTGAAGGAATGTGATACTTGTCAGAGGCAAAAACCAGACCTATCTGCTTATCCAGGTCTGTTGCAACCATTACCTATACCTGATAGGGTGTGGACTGAGATTTCCATGGATTTTATTGATGGCTTACCTTCTTCACAAGGTAAGACAGTAATATTGGTTGTAGTAGATAGGCTTAGCAAGTATGCTCATTTTGTTGCTCTATCTCATCCCTATACTGCTAGTACAGTGGCTAAGGCATTTGTTGATAACATTTATAAGTTGCATGGTATGCCTACTTCTATAGTGAGTGATAGGGATAAGGTGTTCTTGAGCCACTTTTGGCAATCCTTATTCCAAATGTTGAAGGTCCAGCTTAAATTGTCCACTGCATGCCACCCACAGTCTGATGGCCAAACTGAGGTGGTAAACAGATGTCTTGAATGCTATCTCAGATGTATGTCAGGAGAGAAACCCAAGGAGTGGATGCAATGGTTGTCTTTGGCGGAGTATTGGTACAATACCAATTATCATTCTGCTATTCAAACTACTCCTTTTGAGGTAGTTTATGGACAGAAGCCACCTGTTCATTTCCCTTATGTTACTGGTGAAAGTGTGGTAGAGGCAGTGGATAGAACATTGGAGGCTAGAGAGCAGACTATAAGATTGCTGCAATTCCATTTGAAAAGGGCACAAGATCGTATGACAAGTTTGGCCAATAAACATAGATCTGACAGGGAGTTTGAGGTGGGTATGTGGGTTTATTTGAAGTTACAGCCATATAGACAAGTTACCGTGAGGCAGAGTCAACATACCAAACTGTCAGCAAAATATTATGGCCCGTTTATGATTTCTGCTCGTGTGGGAAAGGTTGCTTATCAATTACAGTTGCCTGCTGGAAGTCAGATACATCCCGTGTTTCATGTATCACAATTAAAGAGGTGCAGAGGTACTAATCACAAAGCTGGAATTTTGCCTTTGTGTGGCTCAGATGGTCTGCTAGCTGTGGAGCCAATTGCAATACTTGATAAACGTTTGGGAAAGCTTAATAATAGACCAGTGGCTTATGTACTAGTTCAGTGGTCAAACCAGAGCAAGGATGATGCAACTTGGGAACTCTATAGTGATTTGCTCATACGTTTTCCAGATTTTCGAATGCATCCTTGAGGTCAAGGATTGTTTCAAGAAGGGTGGATTGTTACAAGTTAAATAAATTCATGTGACCTTCACGTGCTTAGAGTTGAAATAAGTTTTGTCATATGCTCGAGTTGACTATCGTTGACCTGTTGGTGAATAAATACCACAGAGTTCATCATTTCATTTCTTAGCTTTGAATTTGTAAATCATTCTCTCTGTTCAATTCTTGTAATCAAGACTATCATAATCATCTGGTAACAATTGAATCCGAGTTCTATTCTACTGTTCTAGAATTCCTTTCATTGTTAATTAGGTTAAACTTCATTTCTTAATTGAATTCTAGTTTAATCGTATCACGTCGCCATCGCACCTACCAATGTCGAAACGGTCGCCATCGCACCCACCACCGCACGTATATTTCTAGGGTTTTATATCTGATTTTTGTTTTTAATAAGATCTCTCTTTTTGGAGTTGGTTATGGTTCACGGTGATGATAATAACAAAGTTTTTGGAGGTTTTAGTTTGTTACGGTTCGATCTAGTAGTGATATGTGTAGTTCATGATGATGTTACCATGTTTATTACAACAATTTAATTTTGACTGAGAACAAGGAACGGATAGATTTTTATCACGTGTCACTTTATTCTTTTTCTTCCACATTTTTAAAAATTAAATATCTCACAAACGGTAAGTCGAAAAATCATGAAAATTGCACCATAAAATTCATCGTTTTCTCCTCTTCAATTTGTCATCCCTCAAGGTATACTTTTGACAACTTTTTTTTTTCTTCCATTTTTTGGTGGGTTTTACAAATTAGTAACACATGTGTTAGTGATTGTTATACATTTAATTTGTGATTAATGTTAGGGTTAGGGTTAGAGTTTAGTAGGGTTTAAAGTTTAGGGTTAAGTATGATTTAGGGTTTAGAGTTTTGTAAAGCGTTTAGGGTTTAGGGGTTAGGGTTTAGGGTTTGGGGTTTCGTTTCAGGGGAGAAACCCCAAACCTCAAACCCTAAACCCCAAACCCTAAACGCAACACTAACACATGTGTTACTAATTTGTAAAACCCTCCAAAAAATAAAGAAAAAAAAAGTTGTCAAAAGTATGTCTTGAGGGACAGCAAATCGAAGAGGATAAAACGCTGAATTTAATGGTGCAATTTTCATAATTTTTCGATTTGTCGTTTGTAAGATAATTGATGTTGGTGGTAAATGGGTTTTGTACATGTGGAGCATTCTCTTTGTACACATGACACAATATAATTGGTTCTCTCATTCTCACACAAATTCATATTCTCATTTGAACCCCACCCTTTGATATAATAAAACAATGATTTGATATTGGGTGGTGTTTGGGGAGGTAATTTGTTGAGCTTATTGCTTATAAGCAAATAAGCTAAAATTTTCAAGTTTATTTTGGAGCCTCTCACAAATAAGCAAATAATCAACATAAATTGGGCTTATCCAAACACTAGTAAGGGAGCTTATTAAGCAAATAAGCAGAGCAAATAAGCCCTCCCAAACACTCATGTAACATCCTCAAATTGGGCCTAGGAGTAATAGGTATTTCCAGTAAATTTAAATACGATTTAAATTTGTTATATGTGTTTGATTGTAAAAAAAATAATAGGTCAAATAGTTAAATGACTTATTGTGAATATTAAAATATTACCTGTTTTAAATTTATTTAGTTGACGGTAAAATAAAATTGTATTTCCCCGCAAGTGGTTTTTAAGTTCCAGACAATAATAAATACGGGGAACGAAAACTAACACTTATATGGTATATTATATGTTTGGGTCGGTTTTATCTCCCACAAATACATACATATGTACGTATGAACAAATGCACACACACATATGATCCAATCCACAAAATTATGAAGAAATCATCAAATTGAAGGTCACAAATTCGGATTCAAGCTTCTAGCATGAAGATTATCATCTTCTAATCCTTCTTTTCAACTTGTAAGTTCTTAATCTTTGAGTTATAAACCCTAGAAATTGGGGGTTTGATGTTCTTGAGTAAAAATCCGAATTTAGGGTTTAATTATGTGATATTTATGTTAGTTAAGCTTCAATAACAAGTATTAATCATTCTATTATCATTATAAACATGTTATAATTGTTAATTCATGATTTTCATGTTAACCTAGAAATGGGGTTTTGGATAATTGATTTTATTGGCATGATTAATCTTGTATCTAGGCTTGTAATGATCATATTATTGTTAATTGATAAGTAATTCTTGATTGTAAGTGAAACACTAACTTAGAAATGATGGACATTATATATGATCATTAATGGAGTTCATGTGTTTAGTTGATAATTCAAGAATTTGAGATTCTATGCTTAGAATAATGATGTATGATTTATAAGTATTGATTAAAGATGATGATTTACATTGGTTATGTTAAGAGTTGTGAAATTGATTAAGTGTTCATGAGAATTTTGATAATCATGATGAGTTTGATGGTTTATATGAAGAAAGTAGTATGATTTGCTAATAAGAACCCTTAATTGATAATTAAAGAGGACGGTGTGAAATTAGTTGGTTAAGTATTCATTAGATCAAATATTGATGTTTTGATGAATAATTGATGTGGAAAGTTAGTAATCTTGTTAATGGTTTCATTATATTAGTTAACAATAATGGAGATGAATGTTGGATTAATACAAGATTAATGATAAATGGTTTGATGTAATTACAATTGTAGGATGTTATATCAATATTGAGGCAAGTGCCAAATGACTAACTTGTGTTGTGTTATTGTATTCTCAGATGTGGAGAAGACTCAGTGACATTAGACTACTGAGTGGACGACTATGATTGTCGGTGAGTGGATCTTGGACTTTCAGTCTAAGTTAGTTGTAACAACATGGTTACAACGGGTAAACTGGGTTTATTGCAATGATTGCATTAATATTATATTGGCATGTTGGCTAAACCTTGATTGATTATTGGCGTCCATTGTGCTATGATAGTTGTGGACTATTTGATTTGGTGGGGGTCAACTAATGTGTTGGGTTTGGATACTATTACTAGGACTTCGCAAGTGCCTTGTACATGTGTTGGACACTGAAATTGCGTCGTGTGTAGTAATAGTACCAAACTATCGGTTTAACCTCTGATTTGGCCGTCAGTTGGTTTTAAGTGTTACTTGGGGAACCATCCGCGGCATGAGGGTACCTCAAGGACCACCGATCCTTCTATGTTGCTTGTGCATTGCTTGGTTATAGGCATGTGTTAAGCTGAGTTAGATTGATAGTTTGGGATCTATTCACTTAGCTTCGTGCTAACCCCTCATTACTTCTTGCAGGTTTACTTCTGTATGTGGGTGGGCAAGAAGTACATATGGAATGGAATGTTTGACAGGCTCACTCTGAAATGGATAATACGTTAATGATTTAACAACACATTGGGATTTCTATAACACCTAAACTTAATGTGTGTAATGATTAGAATAATCTAGTTTTAAAGGTTTGTATATAAGTGGATTGCTATTTGAAATGTATGTATGCAATCCACTGGTTTCTATTAATCATGCGCTTCCGATATGTTTAATAAAAAAAAAAAAAAAAAAAAAAAAAAAAAAAAAAAAGTCCTTGTATTTAGCGGGTGTTATAACTCACTTGTTATAAACGACGAATTTTGACCCGTGTGTTGCAGCAGGATTTAAAGTATATATTTTCATTTAATAAAATTAAATAGGATTTTGCTATACATAGCCTTTAGGGTTATGGATAACAGCTAAAAAATCATGGGTGGTTGGTTCGTGAATCGTGACGGTTAAAAAAACGGTTAATGTTCACTATTTAACAAAATATGGTTGGCGGTTTTACAGTAGTTAGCGGTTTTCCAATGGAAGTTGACGGTTATTTTTATGAATTTATATTGTTATTTATAGCCTAAGGGCTGTGTATAGCAAAATCCAATTAATTAATTACAATTTGAAATATAAATTATCGCTACATTTAGCACATATACATTCTAGAAGCGTTTAGGATCCATTATGCAAAAGTAAATGTGAAATCAATCTTATCTTACCTCTAAAATAATATACATCCTAATGGAACATTTGTTTTTTTAATTTAATTTGCAAAGCACATCTTAAACCTCACAATGATGATTTATCTTTGATAATATAAACGAAAGAACATTTTTTGCTATACACATTAAGCTTTTCAAATATTAGTTCTCTTTTCCTTTTCCTATCAAAAATATATGAGTAAGTTGTGAAAATACCAACGCATAACACTATCAAAAATATATGAGTATGTATATATGTAAGCATCGGAATGGACAAACAACCTGATAAGCAGAAGTAGCGACGCCGAAGAGGAAATTGGGAGGGAAATCAGAACGAGAGAGTTGATGATCGATCGGAATCAATGAGTTCCATTCTTGTTCCATCAAGTTCTTTCTTTCATTCTCCAACGCCATTTTTTAGTTCAGCAAAAATGATGTTGCAGAGAGAAAGAAAGAAAGAATGTGTGATAAACTGATAATTTGGTTGTTGACTTGTTGTAGTCTCCCCTACCAAACCTCCAAAATGCAAAGAACGTGGTTTAATATTTTATTAACAGATATAGTATACTTTTTTAAATTTAGGTGGATTTGTGGAGTATAGAAAATTAGAATATGCATTGAATATTTTATCATTATTCTTAAGTTATAGTTGGTGCATAGTTTTAATTTGGGTTGGACCATTAACCCGAAGCTTATCTAACCCGAGCAGGAAAGTATAAATTCTAACCCTAACCGATTTATTTCTTTGTTGGTTTCGTATCGGATTCAAGTCACGACTAGATCGTCACTTCGTGTAGTAAAAGAATGATATAGTGATATACTATGGCTAACTTTGTTCTTGATTATACAAAGACATGTTAGATACACATATTAATGCACATAGATTTTTTATTGCACTGCATCGCACGTACAGTAGACTAGTATTCGAGGAATCATCGGTGAAGATCATACTCCGTACTTTATTAAATATTGAGATGAGATACAACGAAATTTAATAAGAGATCAATTATGTACATTTTAAAAGGTGGAAAGACTGAATTTATATATTTTGTTTTGCTCCAACAACATATATGATATCCCCTAGATATAAATACATAAAATCAATTAATAATGTATGCAAATTAAAATATGAGAAAATCATTCAAACAACGTTACGTGCACTTAATTTAGGAGGTAAATGTTTATATATTGAAAGTTAGAGCGCTAAAAATGTAACTTAATATAATGATTTATATGCAGTTAACCATGTTATATCTCCTTTAAATGTTTAGTTGAACTGGTGACCAGCTGAATTTGATCATCTCTTGAATTACTTCAAATCATTAGATATCACAGAAAAATAGTAGCCGAGTTATTAACCCGCACCTAAATTTCGGGAACAAAATATTGGACTGATCGCATAGTCAAGTATTGAAGATCAATTCTACCGCAACAATAGTTAGTTTGAGTTTCAATAAACAGAACTCTTATCTGGCATGCAGCATTCTAGTACAACTTGCTTTAAGATGTCCAGAAGCAGCTGCTTTCAGTAATACTTTTGTTTTTATGCTCATTTGTATTTGTTGTCGAGGCACTTTTCGTATACGGTTGTCAGGTGACTGGAACGTGGGATGGTTTATTTATTCGCAGGTCAACCCAACCCATTTCAGCATTTACTACAAATGACTAATTTCAAGTTTTCAACCCAAAACCAGTTTGATCAGTTATTTTATATGAGCTGCCCATCTTGCCAATTGCCACCTCTAAAAACAGCATGAGCAGTTAATTGTAGTAGTACCAATATGATCAAAACCAGCAATTGGTAAATCAATCTACACTATACTCTTAAAAGTTATAGCACTAATAAGAGTATCTAAAACAGATGTGAAGTGCATAGAGCCCATTAAACTAGATAACAAAGGTCCCATGAATTAACGATCTCCTATCAATTAAACTTGTGTCTATCATACATAAAAGAACACCTTGTGTAAGAGAAACTATGTGCATTGCTGATTCAAAACTTGTCTCCACTCCGGGAATATATATGCAAACCCTGAACAGATGAAGTCATTATGCCTCGAGTTCTGCTCCAAATCTCTCTAGCTGCTCAGCATCATATTCCTCATCCCGGACCAAAGCATGGTTGACAAGACCATCATCCTCACTAGCATGTATTTGCCTACCTCCAAACCTAAACAGCAGAAAATTACAGGGCTTTGAGTGATGCAAATTATCAAACTGAAACTAGTAAACACAGCAAGTCAACTAATGAAGAGAAATTTAACATTGTCTCAAGTGTCGGACTGAGTGTTCAGTGGTGTTCTTTTATGGCCACTTTTGTTGTGTGTGTGATAAGTTTAATTGATACGTTTTAAATTCATTTCTCTATTGCTCTCCTTAAAAATACATACGGTATTGAGAAGGAATATATTTACCATCTTCCATTCATTAACTCTATGCACTTCCGTGCATCTTGTCTGTCCTTGAATCTTACCAAGACAACCCCTTGAGGGTGGTTCTCACAAACCTGCAAAGCCAACAAGCCAAGATATAATGACATCATGCATTTGTACATTCAATCCCTGAATAGAATATAATCCAATATTTCTGCTAACTGGAACCAAAACATTTTCAATCTATATTATTCAGGCAAGGAGTACAGGGAAGGAATATTATTATAGCATTTAATAGCTCAAATCATGTGACTGCGAGCAAATGACATATGAATAGGTTCATACTTACAAAATAATGATTAAGAAGCAGTTATGAATGTCATTGGTGTACATGCTTTTTATCATTTTATGGAGCCTTAAATATGAGAAAACATGACAGTTGCGGACGGATCTAGTAGAAGTCATTAGTAATTTGATGGAAAGGGTCTCTAAGTAAAATAATTTGCCTGGCTTTTCAAAAAAATAAGTAGAAGTCATTAGTAAGAATCTCTTCATAGTCCCTATCCTAATAGCCATCAGTGTAAAGATAGTCGAGGCTTTGTCAAAATGTGTCGGGGTATTAAGTTTGTAATACAACACCAATAATACCCAATCCCGCATATGCGGGGTTTGGGGGAGGAACGATGTAGACAATCATTTCCCTACCCAAGGGTAAAGAGACTGCTTCCAGGAGGACCTCCGGCCAGCATGAATGAAAATAAATGAGTGCACACATAGAAGCCGTCACATGCAAAGAAGGAAAAAAAATAAAAGTAAAGATGGACCATCAGTCCTTCTAGGAAGTCATGCTACCTTCACTGATTCAACTGCACCTTGCTTTGCGCATTCTTCTTGAACCTCTGCTGTTAACTCATCCTTTAAATTATCATCAGCCTGCCATCATTGAGCTAACTAATGTTAGAAAAGGTTGAATGATCCAAAGTCATTAAACTTGGGTACACTATGAAAGAGGCAAGCCAAGATTATTACTAGACATTACCCTCATTTCTGCTGGCGAGAACATATATCTGAGCACGACAGTAGTTGGAATCAACAACTTTGAATCGTCACGGCCACCTAAATCATAAAAATATCATGCATGGAAGTATATGTTCAATCAAACTATGATTATGATCATAACACATCAACACATTAGTTTTTTCACTTTCTCCAATTCACACAAACTTATATATGTACCAGCAACGAATTGGGTTAAAGTAACCTACCCCAGCCAAGCATCTTGGTTTCAACCTTCTGAAGCTTCTTCTTTTTTCTCTTGTCCACTTGTTTTGCTATGAATTTCTCCCCTGCAAGAAAAAAATTTAGTTAATCAATAACAGGAAACACACTGCAGAAACTTACCCAATGATCTATTATATTTAAACCCTTGACTCTAGGTCAGATACACAAGAATGGCCTATCAAGAAACATGATGTTGCAAGCACCTAACCTTGCAACTTCGACCCATTTACATAATCATTTGCTTATTAATGGGTCAATTCAGTTTATGTTTCATCTCTGAACGGTCAAACTAGCAACTCAAAAGAATAGCTTCAAATAACAACTCAAATGGGTCAAACAGGTCAAGTGTCCCCTGGAATGTTTTACTGCATAAAACCTCCTATATCATATATTCAAAATATAGGTTTTTACTGAAAATATATACGTCTTTGTAATTATAATTAAAACTATGTACTTCTGAAAGAGATCAGATATTGGGGGGGGGTGGAAGACAGAATGGTCAGTACTTTAAACCACTTATTACCCAGACCGGTCTGGCTATTTTTCCACCTCTAAAGTCTATCTTACCTTTCTGCTCAAATTTAGCTGGTGTTACTGACATGTTAATCTTGTCACCAGGTCGTAGTGGAGACCCATCAAGAATTTGCAAAGCCAGTGCAACTGAAGGTTCCTGGCAAAAGAAAAAGGTACATAATAATATGATATTTTTTAAATATTCATTTATAAAAGAAACCATGGTTCCAAGGAAAAAAAAAGTACCTTCATATATGAAACAAGTGCATCACCCTTTTTCCGTCCAGTTTCTTTGTCAACATAGATCTTCACACGAGGTTTCTTTGTTTCAGGATCCTATATTTCCAGAATGAATAATTACTTAATTGACGATACACCAGTAGATATCATTTTATATGAAGATAAAAGAAAAACAGATCCAGTACAGAGAAGGCAAAAAAAAGGGTGAAAAATTGCCCCCCCCCCCCCCCCCCCCCCCCCCCCCCCCCCCCCCAGCGCACACAATCAGAACATTTAGTAAATTAGAAACTAAGACATCTAACAGAGATCACAATTGTTAAAGTTCCGAACCTCCTTTATGATCCCACACTTGGAGAATACTTCCACAACCTGAAACCATATTACCATAAGAGTATAAGACTGTCGTTAATAGAGGGGGATAAAAAATCTTAGCGAAAAAATTTAATAATAATAATAATCACACATACATATTGTAAAGTTAAAGTGAGTTATACCCAAAACAAAGATTTATCACCATGAACACTATAGATAAAAGAATAGGTGCCCTCAGGGTTAAGTTAATGTCATTTACACCCAATACGAGTTACTTACAAGTACAAAAAGGTTAAAAATGAACTACTTTCAAAACCCTTATATTCTATGTGCTTCATTGGAGATTTGCAAGAATTACTGTATATGAGTGCATTTATGTATCTCACCTCATCAAAGGTAACATCATCTGGCAGACCAGTAACATATACATGTGTGTTAACTTTTAACTCAAACCAGCTGTCAGGAGGTTGGTTGGCTTCCTGAGACACATCATAGAGTAAGAAAATGAGATATTTACATAGAATAATTGTAAAATGGGGATAAATGAAACATTCAGATAGATGTACAAAAGAGAAAATCCCAATAGCTATGATCAGTCTCCAATTACTAGAGGTTATGATTTTGACCACCTGGCCTATAAAAGAGTCAATATGGGTCATTGTTCATCTCTAATGGGTCAACTGAGCTAAGATAAAGGGTTGAACAAAAAAAGCAACTGGTCGTCAGGTCACACAGGTTAGAAGTCATCCCAAGTGAATTCATATGTACGAAAACATCCTAAATCACTTCACTAGTAAAATATAAAAATATACTCTAACAATATTGTTTTTGTAATCAAATCATACTGGGTATGCAAACAAACTGTCGAAAACAAGAAGCCATTAATCCGGTAGCGGAAACTAGACTCGTTAGGCATACAAGCAGACAATATATTGAATTAACCTTTTTTTCAGCAGCTTTCTCAGGCAACTTCCTCTTCCCATTTGCCTTTGCTGCTTCATTTGCATTATCTGCATCTTTTTCAGTAAGGGCATCAGCATTCACATTTGCAGAAGTGTCGGTATCTTCTTTAGCAGGGATACCATCAGCTGCAATAGTAGGGAAAAGTTCTTCTTCTTGCTGAAATGTCATGATCTCAACATCAAATGGCTCACTTCCAGCACATGTCTCCTATAGTAAGTCATATATTCAATTAATAAACAAGAAATCAAGTCACGGTCTCGAAATAGATATAAAAGAGCTTATATATCAAGCACCTGCATGATTTCCAGCAAACTCAAGTATTCATGGTTTTGTTATGCTGGATGAAGTAATTAGGTGGAAAAGTATTCGGCAATTATCAAACAGAAGTAAAAAATCATAATGTCCTATTTTAGTGTACTAAAAAAGCCTTCTCCAACATTGTGCCAACGACTTAAAGCTAAAGTTTGGCCATATCTAGCATGTTTGCCATTATAAAGATGAGATGCTTTAATAGACTCTTGCAAGACCTTATTCCACTATAAACTTTTTTCACCAAATATATTCGTCACAAATTCAACACGCTTTCTTAGATTTCCCCATAAATGACTTGCTGTATATACCCAAGACAAAAGAACGAAACTCTAATAGCTTGTCATGACCAATGCCCTTTCTGATCCTGAAACCTAATAAATAACCCAAGCACCCACTATTGACGATGTTTAAAAGTTAGACTACATAACTATAGTATGACTGACCATGATTCTCTTTCCTAAACACTATCACAGATATAATCTTACCTATTCTTTTGAGAGGAAGGAATATTTCAAAAGCTATACAACACTTTACATTAGCGAACAATTTGAACAAAACATGGCTAAAGAATAGAGAAAGAAATTGGCTCTTATTTTGTGTAAACCACCTGTCAAAACTTTATTGTTCTAAATTTGATATCCTTTATACTTGTATGCTTCATGTATCACATGTAACGAAACATAAAGTATCATCAACTAACCTGAGGAACCCAAACCCTAAGCTTCTTGTCCCACTTGTACACAGTCCCATCATCATCAGTGAACTCCTCCTCACCATCTGGGGGAGATGAAGGCCTCTCATCATTATCAGCAAGCTCATGTGTAACAGCCCCGGCCTCTACCTCGGCCTCCGCCTCTGCACTTTTCACCTCATTTTGCCACCTTTCAAACTCATCATCAATTACAGTTGAAGACGGCACTGCAAAATTAACCCCAATATGAGATACATCATCGCATATTGAAATAAGTCAACAGACCTCGTTATAAATGATGTACCCTGTTCAGAGTTGTCACTGATCAACCCAGGAACCGCGGACAATGGCTGCCACTCGCTCTGTCCTTCGGCCCATACAAGTGTGCTCTCAGTAATATACCCACTAGAAAAATGCTCTGTGAACGTGAATAAAATAATCTTAAGTAGATGATTGAATAGCTTCTATGAGCATTTGAATATTATGTTATTTGGAACAGTCATCCCCAAACCACGGTTATCGTGCCTACTGGTAGAACTGAAATTCAAGAGAACGAGAAAATAAATAATACAGAAAGTACAAAATAAAATACTTCAAATGGTTGGTCAAAAACATGTTACAAAACTAAACCCTCCATCCCATAAGTATAAATGCAGTTTGATTTTTACTTATCAATGAATAACTTCTGTAGTGTAGCTGTAGCCTACATCGAATTACTTTAGTTTGCAGATAATCATTTCTAACATTTAGAAGCTGATAAAAACAATTGCACTCTGATTCCCCTGAATGTCTACGGAACAACAGGAGTGCAAATAACAAATGCTGCATCTATGCCTCATTCCAGAAGTACAAATGCAGTTTTACTTGTACTACCAAAGAGTAAGTTCTACCGATAATAACACAGAAAAGCCTAATAAATAACTTGCACTCCAATTTCCCCAAATGTTAGCAATACAACGGATTGCAAAAACTAACATTTACATCTATGCTTCTAAATTCATAACAAATATAGCATATTCATTAAATCATCTCCATGAACGCTTGAAATAATCAAATACTGACCTCTTAATTCAGAGGCAGCATATGGTCCCAAATGTTGCTGATCTTCAGACAATATGTACCATCCAACTTCAGTCCCCATACCAAACTTCTAATCAATCAGCTGCAACACTACAAACAATAGATATACACAATTAAACAAGTTATACACACAGGTATAAATACCTTAACTACATATAAGATATGATTATTGTGTCCATACATAAGCGTATAACTTACAGCATTAGATATTAGAGTTATCGGTACGAATTTTAAAGGGTGTGTGTGTGTAGTACATAAAAAAGAAGCTAAAAATGTATACGAACATTGATTATTAGGGTTATAGCTACAGATTTTATTGCGATATGGTTTGAATCATGTAAAGAGGTACTATGTTTAACTGATTGAGTATAATGAGAATAATTTGTGCAAATTAGGGTTTGTGGCCGGAAATTTGGACGGACGGCGTACCTATGTTAATCGACGAGTAAGCAAAAGCCCTCGAAGCTTCTTTTTTTGCTTCGTGTCCGTGTCCCTTTTGCTCTGTATTTTTAGTAAAAGAAAAAGATGTAAAGTTTTATTTTGAGAGGGGTATTTTGTGTAAAATTGTATACAGTTCGTTGAAAAATCCGATTATTACAAAAAAATCGATACATACAGTAAAACATTTTGTTATACAAAAATGATAAACCATCTATCTACTACTATCTATCTATCTACACTATATATATATATATATATGGGATGGATCAAGAGAGAAGCAATTTTTTGGGGGAAGTATATTCATCACAGGGCATTTTAACTTTGCCAATACAAATATCAAAGATAAAATTAAATTTACTCGTATATAGTAATCAAGATCGATGCTATAAAGAATATATTAACAGATGAAAGTCAATTTTAAGTCATAATATTATTTTATGAATATTCAATAAAACATTAATATTCATCGTGGTGAATGTTAACTTAACATTCGTCACGAAGAATGTTAAAAAATAACATTAATTTTCTTTTAACATTCATCGTGATGAATGTTAAGTTAAAATTCACCACGACGAACATTAACGATTTGGGATTTAAAATTTATCAATTAATGTTATAGCCTACAAAAAGAATTTACCATGGAAGATTAACATTCATAGCATCCATTTTGATCAACATTAATTAATTTTCACTTTTTAATTTTCGACAAATGTATTGACGAAGTTAAGATTCTCCGTGATGAATATTACACTTCTCTACTTCCCCCAAAAAAAAGTGTTTCCCTCTGGATTCTCCCACTATATATATATATATATATATATAATTGGGATCAAGGGAGAAGGGTTTTTAAAGGGAGAAGGTGGAGAAGCAATATTAGCCATCAGATAAGTGATAAAATGGTTAAGATCGGTCAAAGGGTTTTGTTTACATATTTTTTGTTCGTAGGGGTAGTTTAGTAAATTGCGTATGTGCAAGAAAAAAGGAAACAAATCATATTTAATGCACAAAATAAACAACCGATCGCTAGATATGCAGGAAAAAAAAACCGAAAAAAAACTCCTCATCTTCCTAATCTAGCGCCCATTAAGAAATTGCATAAACCCTAGTCTGTGATTTCGAAAGGCAAAATCCGAAGTGAATCATCATGAAGATAACGATTTTAGAGTAGGTTAATATATGTGTTATAATAGTTGTAATTTACTACTGAATCAAGTTGATATATTATCGAATTAAGGTGTCGGAACATCTGAATCAGAAATGTGCTTCACTGAATCATTGTGTTTTTCTGTTTCCTCCTGTAACGGTGATGTTTACAAACTGAATACATAAAAGAACATGCTAAGTTTCGCCAACAACGCCCGTTCGAAAGACGAAGAAGGTTCTTTCAAGTTGAGGTATATGTGCACGATGAATAAACAAATGTAGTGACTTAAATGCATAATAGTTTTCTTGGAGCACATCATATACTTGTATATATTATGAATGAGGCAAGAAAATCAACATTTACATGAAATGTGCTTTATTCTTATACTGAATCGGTTGAATACGAATCTAATCGTTCCGTCATTTGTTCATCGTTCGCCATTTCGAAAAAGGTAAATCAAAGAACAACAAACTTCCTAAAGAATTACTAACACAACACGTGACAGGTTATTCTTCAAACAAAATCAATATTTCGATCCAGGTTATCGTTTTAGCGATTGTTAAAAGCTTTAAAAGATGCACATCAATGTTTATTTGATGCACCGATGTTCCATCTTTGTGATTTCAATAAACTAATTCAGGCGTGGATCAAGTATAATTGGGAATGAAGTGATAATCTCTTTTGGTTATAGTTTCCTAAAATATTGGAAACTTCTACGTGAAATTTAAAACCGCCCAACCTAAACACATTTATTATTAATCATATTAAATTAAAATAACCATATTACAAAGTACAAAAATACCCTTTGACCTATTATTAGAATGATTAGTCAGGATTCCTTCTCCCTTTTCTCTATAAAATTTAGTTTCTTTTTAGATCCCCTTACTATATATATATAGGAATGGGATCCTGTGAAAACAAGGAGATAAAAAAAACAATGAAAACAGATCTCAACCCTTGATCTAATCTACCATATATATATATATATATATATATATATATATATATATATATATATATAAGGGGTGGAGATAAAAAAAACGGTGAAAACACTTTTTTTTTAAGTTGTGAACTTTTTTTTTTTCTGAAGTAAACCAAAAAAATTAAGGTTCACACAAAAAAAATATTTTTTTTTGTGGAAAAAAATAAAATAAAGTCAAATCCGAAAATCAAAACAAAAAAATTTAAGGTTCACAATTGAAAAACTTAAAAACTTTCTGTGAACCCAAAACAAAAAGGTAAGGTTCACAATAAAAAAATTAAAAATTTACAGTGAACCAAAAAAATTAAGGTTCACAATTGAAAAAAAAAAGTTTACAATTGATAAAGTTAAAAACTTTCCGTGAACCCACAAAAATTAAGGTTCACAGTTGGAAAAAAAAAAGGTTCACAATTGAAAAAGTTAAAAACTTTTTGTGAAACTGAAAAAAAATTAAGGTTCACAGTTGAAATAGTTAAAATTTTTTGTGAACCCAAAAAAACTTAAGGTTCACAGTTGAAAAAAAAGGTTCATAATTGAAAACGTTAAAAACTTTCCGTGAAACTCAACAAAATATTAAGGTTCACAGTTGAAAAAGTTAAAAATTTCCGTGAACCCAAAAAACCTTAAGGTTCACAATTGAAAAAAAAAAGTTCACAATTGAAAAAGTTGAGAACTTTACCTGAACCAAAAAAAAAAGGTTCACAGTTGAAAAAAAAAAGGTTCACAATTGAAAAAGTTGAATACTAACCGTGAACCAAAAAAAAAATTAGGGTTCATAGTTGAAAAAAAAGGTTCACATTATCATCATCTGAAACGTCCCGAAAACAGAACCATTTTTTTTTACTCACTTATTTTATACCATAAATCACACTCTATAGGTCTCAGTCATATTTTAAATCAATACCATGTTCGAACGAGTCCCATTAACACTTAAAGAACACTAACGAATTATAAAGAATACTAACACTTTTTAAAGAATACTAACATATTATAAAGAATACTAACGCTAGTGAGACCAACTCGCACCCATCTTGACACATTCCTTTATAAACACTTATCTACAAATGTATTTGCACATTTGGAGATCACAACAAACAACCAAAGCTATCTCATCCATCATCCCAACTAGTTTAACAACATGACCCGTTAGAAGACCCATTTTGACACTATGATGAACAAATTTTCGGACGCGCATATCTCTCAAACCATAATGAGTTAGACTCTAAAAATTTACATGCACCTCTAATATGACAAACTGAAACTTTCACTTTTTACACTTTTCTAAATTTCCCAAAAATGACCATTTTGGACATGTCACCAATATATGCCCATTTCGACTCTTTTTGTGATACCATCAAAACACAAACTACACATTTTCAAACTTGGGCACTTTACCAACACTTCTCCAATACCATTTTGACACTAACCACAATTTCCATTTATGTTTATTCAAACTCTAACTCATTTTCACACGTAAATGCATTCTAGACCCATTTTGACCCGTTTAATAAATCACCCATATTTCAACCAAACGCTACTTAACTTTACACATGTTTGACTCTTTCGACATTGTTGACTATTTGTCAACTCAAATTTTGACCAACCAATCACACTTGACACTAAATCACTTTTCACCACTTTGACCCAAACCAAACCAATCATATGACTTCATACACTTGATAACCACATACACTAGACACTATACCTCTGTTTGACTTTCAAGTCATCTACTACATATTGACCAACATATTTAATTCGAAAACTCTTTGTTTGGGCGATTTACACAATTGGGCATCAAAACAACAATTCAAAAGAAAGAAGCATATTCTAACCATAAGCATGCTCCATATCCATGTCACTAGCTTCTCATAACCCTTCTATCCACATGTCGCTAGCCAAACATCAACCTACAACATAAACACTGAAACGGGTAAGCACAACTGCTTAGTGAGTACACAGGCAATCAAACAAGCAATACACATAACACTTAACACATAACACATATCAACACAATACATAAACACAAAATCACTGAGCCCTGAACACTGAACACTAAACACTGTGTTAACCACAGTTAATTCTCTGATCACCACTGAATCTTTACACATAATCATTTCCATAATTTCATTAACCATAATCACAACACTAATCAACAACGACTTTCAACATAACATATTAACATTAAGTAAACACATAAGAAGCCATACATATAACAAGCAACTTCCACCCGATTGTGTAGCCTCTTGCTCGGAAGCAATCCGGATCCAACACAATCGAATCATACACTATTCACCACATAATCACTATTTAATCAACATATATCAACAAATCATCTTCCACTCGATTGTGTAGCCTCTTGCTCGGAAGCAATCCGGATCCAACACAATCGAATCATACACTGTTCATAATTAACTTATTCCTTTACCTTCAAGCTAGTGACATACTCATTACTCGCTAATGAGATTATAATAACCCAAATTATTTAATTAAAAGTATAATATAAGTGATGATAATTATAGTTTAACAAATGATTATAGATAACTGCAAATATTTAATCATTTACTTATGGATTAGATCGTAATCGCAAGACTATATATTGTATGTAACGTATGTACGTAAAATGTTGTCAATGTGACCATTTACTTGACACAAATAAAATTAAATTCACAAGTAGGTGTGTATCATATGAAATAAAAATATTTTTAGGATAAATACAAGTAAAAGTCAATCGAGTTATCAGTTGGGAATTGGGATATCGAGTCAACACACAAGGAAAGGAAATAGGTATCACGTACCAATTTGTTCCACTTTTATTGGGAGAAAAACTCGTTTTATAAGCTATCATTTTCTACAAATCATTTATTCATAAATAAATCACACCCCGTCAAGAAAAATCACACAAAAGAAATCATTCTCAAAGATTATATATTGATAGTACACACGGGGAGAAAACGGGCAGAGGCCAGAAAGCTCAAACGGAAACGATCGAGAAGTTTTACGCGTTTAGTTAGGTGGTAATTCGATTTCGTTCTGAAGGTAATACTTAACCCAACTTGAATATCAATTTGTGATTACTCCTTATTGCTCATCGGGTGTTTATAATACCGATTGAAACAACCGAAATCAACCGTTTAAGTCACCGTTTTCGATATAAGAAATTCATCTCTTAAAATATGCGGTTCTTGACGAATCGAAATATAAATTAAGCATTTTACGTTTTCAGATGTTATACTTAAATGTTTGTGTGATTACTTAACACTAAAATAATCAAGAATCAAAGAAGTAATGGATCAATTTTTCTGTACGTACGAATACGAGTGAAAGAGATGATGAATAATTCATGGATTTTTATGAAATTACACTTTGACCCCCTGATCTAAGGGAAGTTTACACAATTAATTAGCAGAATATTGAAGTGTTGTTTTGACCCCTTAAGTATTAATGTTTTTGCCGAAAGATCAAGATAACTAATTTACTAGATAGGGGGCTTGGAATACTTAGAAAACTTAATACAACGAAATTAAGATCCTAAATTTAGTTTAAATCATTATATGTAGACTTGTGAAGGATTATGGAGAACTCTTTCAATCTTGAGAGCCTTAGACATTTATCCAGGTACGGATGTCCGTGCTCTTCTTTCAGCGTTATCTTGACATGTTTTGTTGATATTCTTGCGTTTTTTTGATATCCTTGTGGTTCTTTTGATATCTTGATATACTTGTGTGAGCTGATTCCCCCATTTGAGCTAAAATGTTTTGAGCTAAAGTGTTATTTGAGAATTGATGAATTGTGGAAACTTTTGAGAAAACTTGCATGAAAAACTGATTTTGGAAAACTTGGGGAATTCATTGTTGCGAGCTATTTTTGATTCATTTGATTTAGGCTCCATATGCATGGTGGACATATTGTGGTGTGTGGTTGGTTTATATGTTCACTGTGCGCCCATAGAACCCTAGAGTTTTGTAGACCGGAGATAGGTATACCGAGTCAGCTTCCTGTGGAGGACCACAGGGGCGTCATTGCAGCACCAATGACGTCGCACTAACCGTGGCAGTGGGATTAGTCCACGGCGTCTCCCCTTTGTTGATATATGTGATTGTGTGATTATGCTCGTGGAGAGCTTTTGATTTGTGCTCGCGGGAGAGCTTTTGGATTATTTGGGAGGCGTATGGATGCATCCTAGGCTATGTTATGATATGTTATGATATGATTTATGTAGAGTGGTCGTGTGGTGTAGTGCCATACACACCTTCCGATTAGGGGATACGTACACCTGGAGTCGCGACCAGTGTGTTATTGCGAGATACGATTTGATATGATACATTGCGAGATATGATATGATATGGCACCGGTGTTGTGCAGTTTGGATATTTTGTTTTATAGGGTACTCGGTATGAAAATAACCCAACCCCTCGTTGCTTCAGCCTTTATTTCATTTGTTACTCTGGTGTAAGGGTGGTGTTACTCGAATGGTGAATTTTGGGAAAATTAAATTATTTATTTTGTTTCATTCTCATTTTAAAATATTAAAACTTTTACTGTTTACTTCTGTTATCATCCGCGCACTGAGCAATCAGCTCAGCCGCATTTTCTTTTCCTGCGGCAGATACTCTGGGTAATATGGGATGAGTGCGAGAGCTTCAAGACTTGGACTTGCCATAGAGACCACTATTTATTTCAGTTGGACATTTATTTAGGTTATCATTAAATAGATTGTCATTTATTATTACAAAATTTTATTAGTACATTTATTACTTAGCAATAAATGTGACGTCTCATTTCGTTATCGGAACGGGGGTGTTACAGAGATAATCACTACTGACTTTTCCAAATATCATGTATTCACATAACAATTAAACATAACAAGTAATTTAACACAATTAACTATTATAAGCAATAAACATAAATAAACAAACATACCAATTAACTTTCCTTGATTGTGCAAACCTCTAGCCCGCAAGCTATTCGGTACTACACAACCAAATCACCTGTTTAACCCCCGTATCACTCACCACAGTCTCTTAGACAACGATTTCACCAAATTGATCATCATAAGCCTCCACGTCTCTTAACACCTACATAATCATACATATCATCATAACAACACTTAGACACTAACAATCATCCATTTCCTACTAATTTCATGTTCTATTATCATAATCATATTTCATTAACACTAGTTCATGATTTAGCTCTATTTCTACAAGTATTTAACATAACTCTTATGAACATATCACTAACTTTTTAATCTTTTACTCATTTTAGCATTAATTCATTCACTATTAAGCTTTACTAACTTCAATTAAACATATTAAACACTAATTTCATATCAAAATCACTAGTTCATGAAACCCCATCAAAACCCCCATATTTTCCCAAGAACACTAATCATAAATTCATCAATTTCAATATGTTATATGATTACTAATGATCATAGAAACACTTACTAGCACTAATTCAATCAATTTCTAACTTCAATTTCGGTTTAAAACCCTCAATTTATCAAAACCCCATGAAAAACCATGAAACTTAAACCCTAGGCTATAATCATAGAAAAAATTCACTTACAACATGATAGAGATGATCAAAAGGAGCTGAATTCGAATTCCTAAGGATTAATTTGAAGATTAGAAGTTGAATTTGGGGTTTGGTTTGCTTCCTGCGTATTTTCTCCATCTCAGGGGAGTGTTGGAATGTTTTAGAAAGAAATAGAATTAAAACGTACATACATATCTGGTAGCTTCATCCCCTTTTTAACTCTACAGTCTGGAACTGATAAAACCATTTACGTTTTTCACTATATCTCGTTATCTACATAATAATAGTTCGTAATAAAAATATATCCGTGTACGATATTAATTTCCTGAAATTCGGGGTGTTACATCATCACCACCATCTCCTCTCTTCTCTCTTTCTTTCTTTTTATTTCTAAAACATCAAACACCACCACCTATAATTACAAAATAACACCCCAAAACGACCTTGAATCTTCACGCCCATTTGGAAGAAAAGAACCACCGCGTCACGATCTACAATCCTACCTTTTCGGATTTCTCCGGCGTTAACTTGTAAGATTCCCGACAAATCCTGAAAACTCTTAGCTTTCGTTATTTTTACTTGAATGTTGTTTCTATAAGCTTAAAATGTCCAAATATGGGTTGGGTAAAAGATTTAGACCAAATGGTGGCCGGAAAACTCGTTTTTGACTCAAAATCCGACCAACAGACTTAAGTGTCGCATAGGCCGTAGCAGCGTAGCGTCACTTAATGCGTCACTTAAGTGACGCACTGAGTGTCGCTAAAAGCCATAATTTTGCGTCACTTGCATAAGTACCGCATAAAACCCCTTTTTCCCATCACTGCCTAAGTGTCGCAAATTCAATATCCGTCACTCCAGACCGACACTTCTAGCATCACTTGCCTAAGTGACGCCTATAATTGAAATCTGATTTCATATGACACTAGCTCTAGTGACTCATGACCCTTATACCAACACTTACAACCGACACTTCCTTAAGTGTCGCCTTCTATGCGTCACTTGCACAAGTGACGCTATTAGGTCAAAATCTGTCATTTCATGCGACACTTCCAGAGTGTCGCCTAAATCCTAAGTGTCGCAAAAAACAGAAAGTTGACAAACTATTTTTATATTAAGTGTCGAACTTGTACAACCTCAAACACTCATACGATACGACTTTTAAAACACATTGAGGTATGCTCTCTAAGTATAACACTTCGAAAACAAGATAATAACGTTGAGATTATTATTACAAACAATCACCAACGGGCCGTACATGTTTTCAAAACTCAAATCAAACAACAAAATCGTAGTAATTTGGACATTATAGTTGGACGAACAACTACAAGGTTAGTCTTTATAGATGCCTACTCACGTTAATAACCATCGCGTGTCATGGACACCCTCATGTTACAAGTTTTTGGATATCAATTCACGGCTAATCAATTCAAGTTTATTTAGATAAACGCTCAAGACTCTAAGTGAGTCTCATGACCCCTATTTTACGGTTTTACTCAAGGGTGTGATATCAATGCTCATTTTATTTACAATTGAACGCAAGTACAAATCAAAATCAAATACTGCATGAGTTGTTTTCACTAATCAATTTAAAGTCCTCCACAACATAGTTTGGTAATTCATAGTAGCGTGAATGTTAGTGTATGGTACCATATAGGATTGACAATCCTCGTTCGGGTTAGCAAGCACTAACTGGTCAAACGGACGCATTAGCATTTGTGTAGACGAGTGTGGATTAGGCACTCGTAGGAGGCACCTCAATCGGAATTCCTTCATTGGACCCGACCCCCAAGTTAAGCTCAGACTATGTGCTCATGACTGTATAGTTACTTTTATTTTGCTTTATTGCAACTTAAATTCAATTAAATCTTGCGGTTCATTCAATATGTTTTGACATACAAACCTGTGAGCTCACCAGCGTTTCGCTGACCCATTTTAGCTTGTATCACAGGTACTCAGCAGTAGTTTGGACTGCCCAACAGGATACTTAGCTCGTGTCAGCATACAAACATTCAGAGATTTAGCTGCATTATTATATTTTGTATAAATTAATTATGTATGTAAATCTCTCAATTTCAAACCGAGCTAATGTAAACAATATTTTGATGTAAACTTTGGTTATATTAATACAAGTTGTAATATGACGCATATAGAGTCGTTTGCTATATATCTTTGTGCTGTGATTACTTGATTGGTCGCGCCCCGACCCGATTCGCTTCCGCAACCCGAATTTGGGGGTGCGGCAAAAGTGTTATCTGAAGCTCTTGTATGTTTTCCTTTTCAACGGTATTGTACACACTTAAACTACACACGGGTTATTTGATCTTCGACAAATCAAATGTACTCATACCTTTTATCCTACTATTAAGGATGGTGAAAGATGATTTAGAACAATTTACAATAATTATTATAACAACATACATGTAATTTTTTTGTTTATTTCTATTTATGAGGTGTAATTATATAATAATTTTATATTTTATTAAACTATTTACAGGGTGTACACGTATATGATTGTGATAGCTGTCCAGAAAAAAATAGGGGAACCATGAATATATCACTGAAATAAGCATGATATATGCATTACAATATCTAAAACGTTTTATCCTTTATGGTCGTTGTAATGAATAAAAAGAGTTGTTGAATATATGGATACTCGGAACACTCGTCAAAGCATTCTTGCATTTAGTTATTACTCATTATTACACCACTTAATTATAATGTATTTGAATATTGTTATTTCAGGACAACTACAGGTTTAGTTCTCAACTAACAAGGGTCAACTCAGTTTTCTAGAAATGAAAATTTTATTAAAAAACATAATGGAGGTGCATTTCTGAAAAATTTGGTGATTTTAGTTTTAAGAGAAATTTGATTTATATAATGAGAATATCACACTATGTTCATATAGTTACCGTGTGTTAGGTATTTATACTTAAAAATCTTTGATTTAATCATTAGGTGAATGGAAAATTGTATTTATCAAGACCTCAATCATATATAGGTATTGATCATGTACAAAATTGTGGTGAATGAGAAATGTTATGCTGTGAGTTCATGTTCATATGCATATGACGTACTTTATGTGCTTTCTCATATCTAAATGCATTTATATTTGTGAACTACTGGCTAATTAGATATGTATCAAATGCACATTGTATATGGTTTTTTCGAGTATATTCACAATGTCCACGTACACACATATATGTCTATGTACATGTGAATTCGAGTTTGGTTCCATTGATAATGGGTCAAATGGTAGTATTAAATAGTTGACTTAAAACATGTAATATTAAAAGGGGCAAAAAAGAATTTGTATTAAAGATCATAAAGTTTAAAATCACTTTATTAAAGAAAACCGAGATAGTATTCGAATAACGCAATGATTAAGAATCATGTTAATTCATTTGGGTTAAAGCTGCAGATTGGCAACGAACTTTCACTTTTGTACAGAGTTAGGTAATGAACCGATTTTATTACTCATATATTAATAATTGTGTTATAAGTATTATTATGCCTATGTCCATTTTTCGTAGTAATATATAGTATGCCCAAACCAACTTCCGGAACTCAAATCAGGGTTCAATGCAAGAAAGAGAAACCCGTCAATAGCAGTTTATCCAACAGTTGATGTCATAGATAAACAACATTATATTCAGCTCATTAATAACATTATGGAGGCTTGCACGGCTTTAATTCGATCTAGAATTGCGAATTTGCTTACCATAGTGTGGATTAGGCACTCGTAGGAGGCACCTCAATCGGAATTCCTTCATTGGACCCGACCCCCAAGTTAAGCTCAGACTATGTGCTCATGACTGTATAGTTACTTTTATTTTGCTTTATTGCAACTTAAATTCAATTAAATCTTGCGGTTCATTCAATATGTTTTGACATACAAACCTGTGAGCTCACCAGCGTTTCGCTGACCCATTTTAGCTTGTATCACAGATACTCAGCAGTAGTTTGGACTGCCCAACAGGATACTTAGCTCGTGTCAGCATACAAACATTCAGAGATTTAGCTGCATTATTATATTTTATATAAATTAATTATGTATGTAAATCTCTCAATTCCAAACCGAGTTAATGTAAACAATATTTTGATGTAAACTTTGGTTTTATTAACATAAATTGTAATACGACGCATATAGAGTCGTTTGCTATATATCTTTGTGCTGTGATTACTTGATTGGTCGCGCCCTGACCCGATTCGCTTCCGCAACCCGAATTTGGGGGTGCGACAAATTGGTATCAGAGCCTAAGGTTATAGTGAACTAGGTTGCATTTAGTGGGCCTAGACTATGACCGTTAGGCAGTATTTCCTTATTAGGCGTGACTGGTTCAGGAATTACAGCATACGACTTTAATTTAACATAGCCTGATTAACTATGTACAATTAAGGAAAGATGATGTAAGTTCTGAAATGGTTATGTTGAACATGAGTACACTAGTTGACTCTGACCTCGAGAGAACCGGGACTCAAACATGTCTGTGCTAGACACACAATAGGCTATTATGTGATACTAAGTATACATAGATAGGCCTCGTTACAATCTTAGGCTATATTATATATGTATTATATGAATATAGGCCTCACTATCTCTAACGCTTTGTCTCAGAAATGGCAAACACACCACCCAATTCATCACACTCTCCTCCGTATGGAGCACGAAACTCAAGGGTAGCTAGAAGGGACATTGGGTCGCCTCGAGCTAACCCATACCGCACCCAAAGTCAGCTCAATAACCAGTCCCAGAGACACGCAACAACTAGCCAATGGAGATGGTTATCAAATCAACTCAATACTTGGAGGGACGAGGAAGGAATCCAACTCCCCGCCCCAAACGGAGAATATTCCAATATGGAAATCACTTCTTATACTCAAGAACCCACTCACTTCACTGTACCTGTCTTAGCTGCCAGAGTACACCGTCACGAGCAACGGCTCCACGATATGAATATCAAACTGCAGGAAACTAATGAAAACTGGAGACTCACATCGCCCGAACGTATCAATCAAGTCTCCAAGGACCACGAAAATATCGTTAACAACATGGACATCCTCCGCAACCAAATGGGTGAAACCATTGAAACCATGGAGGTCGTCCACAATCAAGTGATTGGTAATCGAAATGAAATTTCTGTCCTATAATCAAGGTTGAATCAGTGCGAGACACGTCTAAGGGAAACCGAAGACACCCTCCGAATGGTTAGCAGACTTGCAGAATCTGTGGACCATCTCACCGCACTGCTACCACAACTCAATCTACGTCAGAACTAGCTTAGGCTGAATCTGTACTTTATTATGCTTTCGTAGGACCTATGCAATCCAACCGGATGTAACAATTCCCGGTGCTTTTGTAAAACATCTAAGTCTGTAACTTTTGGAACTCGTAAGTTGAAATTGTCTATCATCTTTTAGACTCGTAATATCAAATGACAGCTTTCCCTGATTATTCTGCATTATTGATTTTTATATTGTGATGTGTATATTACCGTTTTTATATATATACATCTGTTGTAATTATCACTCTGGTACGATTTCTCATGTACCCTTTGTTTCTTTCTTGAAGAATCATGCCGCCAAAGAAGAAAAGTTACAGTGATGCTGAACTCAATGCCATCATCTCCCGAGCTGTAGCCGATGCCTTGGCTGCTCAAAGCTCACAAAGAACCAGTGACCAAACTGTTGATACTACCCCTGTGTCGCACCCCCAAATCCGGGTTGCGGAAGCGATTCAGGTCGGGGCACGACTAATCAAATATCAAGCACACAAGGTATATAATGAACGACTCTATATGCGTCGTTTTAACAAAATACATTAATTCGATAAAAGTTTACATCAGTTGTACCAAATACATTAGCTCGTATTCTGAATATGAGAGATTTCCTAGAATAAATACTTATACAAAATATATTAATGCAATAAAATCTCTGATGTTTGCATGCTGACTCGAGCTAAGCTAAATCCTGAGTGCAAGCCTACAGCTGCTGGGTACCTGAGAATACTTGCTAAAAGGTCAGCTAAAAGCTGGTGAGCTCACAGGTGTAATGATGTAATAATAATGTATGAACTACAAGATTTAATAATGTTTGAAATCAATCAAATAAGTAAATGTGTATATTACTGCCATGAGCACATAGTCTGAGCTTAACTGAGGTGTCAGGATCACAATTAAGTACCTGAGCGAGGGTGCCTCTATGCGTATGCCTAATCGACACACGTATGAACAAATGATAATGCGTCCGTTTTGACCAGTCAGTGCTTGCTGACCCGGACGGGGATTGTCAGTCCCATATGGTACCATACATTAACATTCACGCTACAAAGTATTACCAAACTATGCTAATGAGGACTTATGATGATTAGATGATTAACTCATACAGAATATAGCGATATTTGATACTTGCGTTCACATGAAAATAAAACAGGCATGTATTCTCACACCTAGAGTAAAAACAGTAAAATATGGGCTATGAGACTCACCTGAGTCTGATGTGTTAGCAAAACAAGCAAATATGATGTTGCACCAAATGATGTGTCCGCAGACTATAACCTGCCGGGCGTCCAAAACGCACAAGGTTTTAATGATTAGATGTCTCAACAGAACATCTATGCTAGTTGTTCTCTCAACTAGGTATGTCCAAATACATTGGTTTGTTTGTTCGTGTTTTTGAAAACATGTACGGCCCGTTGGTGGTGGTTTATAATAATAATTCCCAAAGTATTATTATTATGTTTGTTTCGTTTATTGACTTGTAAAAGTATACGTATTTGTTTAAGTGTTTCAACACATGTATCGTTATCCGTAAATATCGTAGCATCGTTTTTGTTCAAGTTTCATAGTAAAACACCTAAATCAATTGTTTCGAGCAAAAATCTAAAGTTTTACATTTTTCGTACCGAGGCTCGTTTCGGTTGACTTGGTCAAACGAGTTCGGTTTGACCCGAAACTTTTACACAAGTCTTAAAATAGTTAACTAAGACTTATAAAGTTGTCGGTACGTTTTATGGTCGGCCCGAAGTGTCGGTTTTATGTTTATGTCAAAAACAGTCCCAAAATGTGTTTTTCGGTTTATGTCGGTTCATTTCGCCACTCGATTTTAACGTGTTCTATTCCGAATTAGATTCCAAGATTTTTACTAGATGTTCATGTATGTGTCCAGAACCTAACGTGATTATTGCAACAATTATCGAGTTCATATAGATGGGTAATTAATTTCGCGAAAGAACCGTACTCGGTTTTTGACAAACATCATACAGTCGTAAAGATCAGATTATACACAAAAATTAGTACAGATATGGAAAAAGTGTAAAACACAAAAGTTGTAGATCTTTTCAATACGCAAATTTTTTAAAAAAAATTCGTTGTCTAATTCTTCCTAGAACTCAAGTTATGGCCGTTTTCGTAAACTGACTTTTGAAGACAGATTTCTGCATGTTTGTCTATGTTGTATAAAAACGATTTTTAACTTATAATTTGGACATAAACAAGTTAGATGAACTATAAAACACATAAATAATCAACATGCAATCAGTTTTAGAGAGAGAGGATGGGTATTCATACCTAGAAATGATGATGAAATGATGAAGATGATGGAGATAGGCTTTGATTCTTTGTTCTTCTTTTTCTTGTTCTTGTTCCTTGCACTTAGGTGATGAATGAACTTGATGATTTTGATTTTTGTGATGAAAATGGACTGAGATGATGATGATATTTTCGATGGTGAGGGGGAGACAGGGAGAGAAAATAGTTGATTGTTTGAGTAATGAAATGAAAGAGGTGAAGTGTGGAGTTTAAGTGGAGTGTAAAGTTATCAAAGAATAAAATGATGGTGAGTGGTTTTGGTGGGTCTTGAAACTGACCCAAGGGCCCCACAAGGCTAGGCTTTGGTCAAAATTTTAGTCACTCAATTTGCGTTCCATGCGGTGATCGTTTCCTCGTCTGTTTCGACATTTATTTAGACATTTAACGTTTAATACTCGCGTTTTAAATAACGATTTAAATCTCGATATTTTTGATTGAAGTATTTATCAAAATACTTAAAAACATTTATAAAAATGTTCCATTAATTTATCGACCTCGATTTGCGTGTTTATTTTACGGAAATTTAATCGCGTGACGTTTAAACTAGCCGTTTTTGTTATCGTTTTAAGATACGATATTTTAAATGAACGTTTTACTCGAAATGATATATTTTAAACTTATAAATTATATTTTTGGTTTTCATTCGATTGCCCGGCGCGTTTCACGCGTTTCTATAATATACGGGTTACTTAATACGATACAAATGATTTATTAAATATTATCAACATAATATTTATGAGTTTATGAGTTTATTAAATAATTTCATATTATTTAATATTTTGTTCACCAACGTCCGTATTTATGATGTCGGAATTCATCCGAATATGTAAATGTACGATTTAAACAAATCGCATACGTGTGTGTATATATAATAAATATATCGATACACATAATGATACATATAATTAATCCTAATTACTTGTATTAGTACTATGATTAGGCACTAATTACTAGCCCTAATTGGTCGGGTGTCACACCCTGTTACCAAGCCTTGTTCTTAGAAGGATTTCCTCAGCTGCAAACCACTATACTTCAAGGGCACTGAAGGTGCCATTGGATTGATCCGATGGATGGAACGCATGGAATCCGTCTTTAACCTCTGTAACTGCGCTGCAAATAGCAAAGTTAAATTCGCTGCTTACACGTTTCAAGAAGGTGCACTCACGTGGTGGAATACCCACGCAGACTCTGTGGGCATCGAGATAGCAAACCAACTTCCTTGGGCTGAACTGAAGAAAAATCTAAGGGAGAAATACTGTCCCGAAGAAGAACTACACAGGTTGGAGGAAGAGTTCTGGCACCTGACTGTGCAGGGAACTGATATTGCTGGGTATACTACCAAGTTCCAGCAATTCGCTTTGTTATGCCCGGGTTTGGTTGATCCGGAGGAGAAATGCATCAAGAGATACATCCGCGGCCTCCCTGAGAATATCCAAGGAAACGTCGCCTCATCTAAGCCAACCACTATTGAGAGTGCAATCCGGCTAGCACACGAACTCATGGCACTTATTGTCAGCCGTGAGACACCTCTCCCATCCTCCAACAACAACAACAAACGCAAATCATCCGAAAACCCCAACAACCAAAATAAAAAACCCAATGCCATCCAAGTTTACAACACCAATTCTGAGCCCAAGCATGGCTACACTGGGGGCAGACCATACTGCTCTAGGTGTAACTACCATCATGATGGTCCATGTGGTACTCCTTGCAACAACTGCATGCGGTACGGATATCTGACCAAGGATTGTCGAGCCCCCAAAACCAACAACAATTCCTCCAGCAGCAACACCAAACAACCCAAATCCTGCTACGAGTGCGGGGAAATTGGACATTTCAGAAGTGAATGTCCTATGCTGAAGAACAAGGGCAACAACAACAACAACAACGCCGGAGGTAGAGCCTTCGTACTCAACTCTAGGGACGCCCGTCAAGACCCGAATGTGGTCTCGGGTATGTTCCTCCTCAACAATTTATCTGCTTCTGTTCTGTTTGATACTGGTGCCGATAGAAGTTTTATCTCTGATAAGTTTTATCCACTACTTGACATCACCCCAGTTGCCCTAGATGTTAAGTACACTGTAGAACTAGCGAACGGTAAACTCATAGAAACCAATAGTGTGATACCTAATTGCACTTTAAACCTAGCCAACGAAACCTTTACAATCGATTTTATGCCCGTTGAAATTGAAAGTTTCGACGTCATCATTGGTATGGACTGGTTGTCCAAACATCGTTTAGAAATCATTTGTTATGACAAAGTCGTTCGCATTCCTCTCGCCGCCGGTAGAACTTTGGTCATACAGGGGGAGACCGGTGGGACGAGACTAAACATCATATCTTGTTTGAAAACTCGAAAATTTTTGAGAAAGGGTTACCCGACTATCCTCGCGCACATCTTGGAGAAAAAGTCGGAGGAGAAGCGACTTGAAGATGTGCCCATCGTTCGAGACTTTGTAGAAGTCTTTCCCGAGGAACTACCTGGTCTACCACCACCAAGACAGGTTGAGTTCTCAATCGATCTCGTACCAGGTGCTGCACCTGTGGCCCGAGCACCATACCGCCTAGCCCCATCTGAACTTCAGGAGTTGTCCACTCAATTACAGGAACTCCTGGATAGAGGATTCATTAGACCGAGTTCTTCACCTTGGGGAGCTCCGGTCTTATTCGTGAAAAGAAAGACGGTTCATTCAGAATGTGTATCGACTACCGAGAGTTGAACAAGTTAACCGTCAAGAACCGATATCCACTTCCTCGTATTGATGTCCTGTTTGACCAACTTCAAGGATCGAGTTTTTATTCAAAGATTGATCTTCGGTCAGGTTATCACCAACTACGTGTTCGCGACACCGATATCCCGAAAACTGCTTTCAGAACCCGTTATGGGCATTACGAATTCCAGGTGATGCCATTCGGTCTAATCAACTCACCGGTTGTATTCATGGATCTTATGAATCGGGTGTGCAAACCTTATCTTGATAAGTTTGTCATAGTCTTCATTGACGACATTCTCATCTACTCTCGCAATGATCAAGAACACGCGCAACATCTGAAAACCATCCTAGAACTACTTAGACACGAGGAGCTGTATGCTAAATTCTCTAAGTGTGAGTTCTGGATGCAAACCGTTCAATTCCTTGCTCATGTTATCGATAGTCAGGGAATTCATGTTGATCCATCAAAAATTGAAGCTATCAAGTGCTGGCAAGCACCAACAACTCCAACTGAAGTACGACAATTCCTAGGACTTGCCGGGTACTATCGGCGATTCATCGAAAATTTCTCGAAAATAGCTCAACCACTCACGACACTGACTTCGAAAGACAAAAAGTTCGATTGGACTGATAAGCAAGAGTCAGCATTTCAACTTCTGAAACAAAAGCTTTGCAGTGCTCCTATTCTATCATTACCCGAAGGCACCGATGACTTCGTGGTATACTGCGATGCTTCTCATCAAGGTCTCGGTTGTGTATTGATGCAAAGGGACAAAGTCATTACTTACGCCTCACGACAACTCAAAATTCACGAAAAGAACTACACTACTCATGACCTCAGTGGTACCGCCGCCGCAAATCCCCATGCCCCACCCGGGTTCAAGCCTCTGGGAGTACAAAAAATCCTATGCTCCGTGTGTGGGGTTACTGGGGCCAGGTGTTTAGCCGGACGGGTTGCCTCTTGCGGGTGGGGCTCCGTGGATCTACGGATCCGGGGTTAAAGGTTCCCTCCAATAACCTTTTTTTTTTTTTTTTTTACTCATGACCTCGAGCTTGGAGCTGTCGTGTTCGCACTCAAAATTGGGAGACATTACCTCTATGGAACTAAGTGCACAATCTTTACCGACCACAAAAGTCCCCAACACATATTCGATCAGAAAGATTTCAACATGAGGCAACGTCGATGGGTCGAGTTGCTTACCAATTACGATTGCGAAATCAAATACCATCCAGGAAAGGCAAATGTTGTTGCCGATGCCCTCAGTCGAAAAGAACGATCAAACCCACTTCGAGTCCGAGCCCTCAGTATGACTATTCATAACGATCTAAACATTCAGATCCTCGCTGCTCAACTCGAAGCCCTGAAACCCGATAACATCAAAAACGAAGCTTTGCGTGGCATGGATAAACAATTCGAAATCAAACCTAACGGAGTTAGGTGTTTCTCAAATCGAATCTGGTTGCCTAGTTTTGGGAACCTGCGAGACTTGGTGATGGATGAAGCTCACAAGTCCAAATATTCTATTCATCCGGGGTCCGATAAAATGTATCATGGCATCAAGGAATTTTATTGGTGGCCGAACATGAAGGCCGAAATCGCCACCTACGTCAGCAAGTGTCTTACTTGCTCAAAAGTTAAAGTCGAATATCAAAAACCTTCGGGTTTACTTTAACAACCCGAGATTCCTCAATGGAAATGGGAACAAATCGCAATGGATTTATAACCAAACTACCAAAGTCATCGAGCGGTTGCGATACCATTTGGGTGATCGTTGATCGTCTCACGAAATCTGCTCATTTCCTTGCGATCAAGGAAACCGACAAAATGGAACGCCTCACTCTAATATATCTCAAGGAAATCGTTTCTCGACACGGTGTTCCAATCTCGATTATCTCCGATAGGTATAGTCGCTTCACATCTCACTTTTGGCAATCACTTCAGAAATCGTTGGGTACCCGTCTTGATATGAGTACCGCATACCACCCGCAAACCGACGGCCAAAGTGAACGAACTATTCAAACACCGGAAGATATGCTACGAGCCTGCGTAGTTGACTTCGGCGTAAACTGGGAAAAACATCTACCATTGTGCGAGTTTTCGTACAACAACAACTACCATACCAGTATTGGAGCTGTACCTTTCGAGGCACTGTATGGTCGTAAGTGCCGGTCACCTATCTGTTGGACCGAAGTGGGAGATAGCCAACTCACTGGTCCGGAAATCATTCACGAAACCACCGAGAAAATCGTTGGTATCCAAAACAAACTCAAAGCCGCACGTGATCGTCAGAAAAGTTATGCTGACGTGAGACGCAAACCACTCGAGTTCCAGGTTGGGGATCGAGTACTACTCAAAGTTTCACCTTGGAAAGGTGTCATTCGTTTCGGCAAACGCGGAAAACTGAACCCTAGATACATTGGACCTTTTGAGATCCTCGAGAGGATTGGTCCAGTGGCCTATCGATTGCAACTGCCACCCGAGCTCAGCAGCGTGCATCCCACTTTCCACATTTCTAACTTGAAGAAATGCTTGTCTGATGAAACACTAATTATCCCACTCGATGAAATTCGTATTGACGACAAGCTTCACTTTGTTGAAGAACCCGCCTAAATCATGGACCGTGAGGTCAAACAACTCAAACAAAGTCGTATTCCCATCGTAAAGGTCAAGTGGAATTCGCGGCGCGGTCCAGAATTCACCTGGGAACGGGAAGACCAAATGTGACTCAAGTATCCCCAGTTATTCATTGACTCTACATCAAATCCGACATCGGGCTAAATTTCGGGATGAAATTCTTCTAACAGGGGGAGAATGTGACGCCCGTCAAATTAGGACTAGTAATTAGTGCCTAATCAATCGTAATACATGTAATTAGTTCTGTGTTAGGCTAATTAATGTATCAATTAATATATATTGTTGAATATATACGATTATGCGATTTGATTAAATCATACAAGTTTCAAATCGAATGTAATTCGACTCAATTAATACGGACATTGGTGAACAATTTTATTAAATAATAAATTATTATTTAATAACACTATTATATCCAAAAATATTATTTTGATAATATTTCAAATTCATATCGTACAAATAACGGTATACGCGATTAAATTATTAAACGCACGAACAAAACGAAACAAGTTTAAGTTATATATTATAACGCAATTATAAAGTATTTGATGAAATACTTCGACCAAAATATCGAGTAATTATTTGTATTTTGAAAACATATATTTAAACGTATTAAATAATTAATTAACGTTTAAACAATCGGGAAAACGAACACCGCACGGAACGCAAACACGGGAGCTAAAAGTGGAGACCCAAACCCCAGTGGGCCTCCACCGAAAATCAGCCAAAATGAGGGGGGGGGGGGGGGGGGGGGGGGATCCCCACCCATTTTCATTATCATCATCACCACCATCTCCTCTCTTCTCTCTTTCTTTCTAAAATATCAAACACCACCACCTATAATCACAAAATAACACCGCAAAACGACCTTGAATCTTCACGCCCATTTGGAAGAAAAGAACCACCGCGTCACGATCTACAATCCTACCTTTTCGGATTTCTCCGGCGTTAATTTGTAAGATTCCGGACAAATCCCGAAAACTCTTAGCTTTCGTTATTTTTACTTGAATGTTGTTTCTATAAGCTTAAAATGTCCAAATATAGGTTGGGTAAAAGATTTGGACCAAATGGTGGCCGGAAAACTCGTTTTCGACTCAAAATCCGACCAACAGACTTAAGTGTCGCATAGGCCGTAACAGCGTAGCGTCACTTAAGTGACGCACTGAGTGTCGCTAAAAGCCCTAATTTTGCGTCAATTGCATAAGTGCCGCATAAAACCCCTTTTTCCCGACACTGCCTAAGTGTCGCAAATTCAATATCCGTCACTCAAGACCGACACTTCTAGCGTCACTTGCCTAAGTGACGCCTATAATTGAAATCTGATTTCATACGACACTAGCTCTAGTGACTCATGACCCTTATACCGACACTTCCTTAAGTGTCGCCTTCTATGCGTCACTTGCACAAGTGACGCTATTAGGTCAAAATCTGTCATTTCATGCGACACTTCCAGAGTGTCGCCTAAATCCTAAGTGTCGCTAAAAACAGAAAGTTGACAAACTATTTTTATACTAAGTGTCGAACTTGTACAACCTCAAACACTCATACGATACGACTTTTAAAACACATTGGGGTATGCTCTCTAAGTATAACACTTCGAAAACAAGATAATAACGTTGAGATTATTATTACAAACAATCATCAACGGGCCGTACACGTTTTCAAAACTAAAATCAAACAACCAAATCGTAGTAATTTGGACATTAAAGTTGGACGAACAACTACAAGGGTAGTCTTTATAGATGCCTACTCACGTTAATAACCATCGCGTGTCATGGACACCCTCAGGTTACAAGTTTTTGGACATCAATTCACGGCTAATCAATTCAAGTTTATTTAGATAAACGCTCAAGACTCAGGTGAGTCTCATGACCCCTATTTTACGGTTTTACTCAGGGGTGTGATATCAATGCTCGTTTTATTTACAATTGAACGCAAGTACAAATCAAAATCAAATACTGCATGAGTTGTTTTCACTAATCAATTTAAAGTCCTCCACAACATAGTTTGGTAATACGTAGTAGCGTGAATGTTAGTGTATGGTACCATATAGGATTGACAATCCTCGTCCGGGTTAGCAAGCACTAACTGGTCAAACGGACGCATTAGCATTTATGTAGACGAGTGTGGATTAGGCACTCGTAGGAGGCACCTCGATCGAAATTCCTTCATTGGACCCGACCCCCAAGTTAAGCTCAGACTATGTACTCATGACTGTATAGTTACTTTTATTTTGCTTTATTGCAACTTAAATTCAATTAAATCTTGCGGTTCATTCAATATGTTTTGACATACAAACCTGTGAGCTCACCAGCGTTTCGCTGACCCATTTTAACTTGTATCACAGGTACTCAGCAGTAGTTTGGACTGCCCAACAGGATACTTAGCTCGTGTCAACATACAAACATTCAGAGATTTAGCTGCATTATTATATTTAGTATAAATTAATTATGTATGTAAATCTCTCAATTTCAAACCGAGCTAATGTAAACAATATTTTGATGTAAACTTTGGTTTTATTAATACAAGTTGTAATATGACGCATATAGAGTCGTTTGCTATATATCTTTGTGCTGTGATTACTTGATTGGTCGCGTTCCGACCCGATTCGCTTCCGCAACCCGAATTTGGGGGTGCGGCAAAAGTGTTATCTCAAGCTCTTGTATGTTTTCCTTTTCAACGGTATTGTACGCACTTAAACTACACACGGGTTATTTGATCTTCGACAAATCAAATGTACTCATACCTTTTATCCTACTATTAAGGATGGTGAAAGATGATTTAGAACAATTTACAATAATTATTATAACTACATACATGTAATTTTTTGTTTATTTCTATTTATGAGGTGTAATTATATAATAATTTTATATTTTATTAAACTATTTACAGGGTGTACACGTATATGATTGTGATAGCTGTCCAGAAAAAAATAGGGGAACCATGAATATATCACTTAAATAAGCATGATATATGCATTACAATATCTAAAACGTTTTATCCTTTATGGTCGTTGTAATGAATAAAAAGAGTTGTTGAATATATGGATACTCGGAACACTCGTCAAAGCATTCTTGCATTTAGTTATTACTCATTATTACACCACTTAATTATAATTTATTTGAATATTGTTATTTCAGGACAACTACAGGTTTGGTTCTCAACTAACAAGGGTCAACTCAGTTTTCTAGAAATGAAAATTTTATAAAAAAACATAATGGAGGTGCATTTCTGAAATATTTAGTGATTTTAGTTTTAAGAGAAATTTGATTTATGTAATGAGAATATCACACTATGTTCATATACTTACCGTGTGTCAGGTATTTATACTTAAAAATCTTTGATTTAATCATTAGGTGAATGGAAAATTGTATTTATCAAGACCTCAATCATATATAGGTATTGATCATGTACAAAATTGTGGTGAATGAGAAATGTTATGCTGTGAGTTCATGTTCATATGCATATGACGTACTTTATGTGCTTTCTCATATCTAAATGCATTTATATTTGTGAACTACTGGCTAATTAGATATGTATCAAATGCACATTGTATATGGTTTTTTCGAGTATATTCACAATGTCCACGGACACACATATATGTCTATGTACATGTGAATTCGAGTTTGGTTCCATTGATAATGGGTCAAATGGTAGTATTAAATAGTTGACTTAAAACATGTAATATTAAAAGGGGAAAAAAAGAATTTGTATTAAAGATCATAAAGTTTAAAATCACTTTATTAAAGAAAACCGAGATAGTATTCGAATAACGCAATGATTAAGAATCATGTTAATTCATTTGGGTTAAAGCTGCAGATTGGCAACGAACTTTCACTTTTGTACAGAGTTAGGTAATGAACCGATTTTATTACTCATATATTAATAATTGTGTTATAAGTATTATTATGCCTATGTCCATTTTTCGCAGTAATATATAGTATGCCCAAACCAACTTCCGGAACTCAAATCAGTGTTCAATGCAAGAAAGAGAAACCCGTCAATAGCAGTTTATCCAACAGTTGATGTCGTAGATAAACAACATTATATTCAGCTCATTAATAACATTATGGAGGCTTGCACGGCTTTAATTCGATCTAGAATTGCGAATTTGCTTACCACAGTATTCACGTATATGTTTACTACACGAAATCATATTTGAAATAATACTTAATTTAAATGATATTTTTTACATGAATTCTTAATTTCAATACATATCCAGAAATCATCACTTAATTTTTTAGGTATCTTCAATTATGGAGTGCAAAATATATACATGGATGGTTGTTTGGATATTGCACATCAAGTTAATCATGTTTTAACATTTATCATCATGTGTTACCTATTTGGTGTTTAGTTTGTTAATAATTAGTTTCAATGTTATAAATCATTCTAAATAATATATCTTCAAAGCTACTGCTAATAGATAAGCGTATCTATTTCAATTCAAAACATTTTTGTAGTGTCATCCGCAAAAAATATGTCGACTCAAACGTGACTCATTAAATAAATAAATTATAATATAGACATTTGTAATAAAATCATGAAGTAGCCCGCAAAATTTACGGGTTATAATCTAGTTACAATTATTTATTTGTGTAAGGGGCACCTTAATATTTAAGTTTTTGACCCTTAAAGTTAGAGATTAGTGCATTGAAATACTCAAATACATTCAATTTTAACTCAAAATTTATATTGAATATTCAATTTTATTTTGGTATATTGTACATACTATATAATAATCAACTTTTAAATATTTCTATTTTATGTATTTAATGATAATTTTGTTGGCGTATCATATGTGTAAATGTGTCATGTGTCATCTATAAATATTGTCACATCATCAAAAATTCAAAAGTACTGCATGATATATGCAGTAGCAATGTTTGGAAGTTTGATACACACAATAGACTAAAATGACGTTGGATACAAACTATGGAATTTTTGCTAAAATTACATACATTTTTACACACTAATCTCTATGTGCCTACCATTTTCCTCTTCTTTTTAATAATAAAAATAAAAAATAAAAATAAAGCCATTGCCATAACTCAAGGGCTAGACATGACCCTTTTTAATATATTTACATGCATACAATCACCAAAGTGATTGTTCAGTATTCATAACCTATTTAAACTCAACCAAACACTATAGCAACTCAATGATAATAATATTATATATTGAATTTTCATATATTTTGTTAATGCCTAGCTTTTCTTTTCTTTTTCTTTTTCTTTTCTCTTAACCTTTTAACTACTTAAGACTTTTCTTAGAAAGAAAAAGAATATCAAACAAATATTTAATGTTCTTTCCACCACATTAGTTGATATGTATAATTAAATTCTAAGATTGACAATATTAATTAAATAAAATTGTTATTGTGACCATCTATAAAATTTATATTTTGTACTCCGTATTAATTTGCTAAATATGTTTTATTACTCAAATATGCTTTAAACAAATAATTACTTTATATATGTATGTTACAAATTTTTCTTTGAAAAAACATTATCAAAAGTCATAATTACTTGCTATATAAAATTTAGATACTTATATACTTAGAGTTTGAAAATCAACATTATATGTTGATAACTAATCTACAATAAAAGTAAAATTAAAAAGATTATTTAAATGATGTTTTGGATGAAAGTTAAACAAGAAAATGTATCTAAGGTACGAAAAAAACAGTAGAATAGATGAATTACGCAAATGAATATAAACAAAGATGATGATGATGGGTGGTGATCAATTGGTGTTAAAAGATTATGATTAAAATGTTACTTCGATAAAAACATTAAACATGACCCGCTCATAAGTCTCAAAACAATTGCAAAGTGGTTGTATTGATTTTTTTCTTATATTATCGTTACGTATTTAACAAAACTAAATTCAAGTCACACTTAAGATTTGAGAAATATAATCTAACTCAAAGTTGAATCAATTACACGAGTAAACTATATTTGTTACATAGAAACCTAGATATTTCGAATTTTGATGAGTCAACTTTAGTGATTAGTCACGTTGCCGGATTGATAAAAATCACACAATATTTACAAAGTTATAAGTTTAACTAAAATCGATCGACCTAAAGATGTATTACTCTCGAATATCAAAATATGTACTTCTTTAAAAACCCCGTCGTAACGTGCGGGTGAAAAAAACTCGTTTTGTACATTTGGTTTATTCATTCTTAAACTTTGTGATCTCCATATACTACATTGACATTTGTTTCATTGTTTGTCTTCAAGTTATGAGCTTCATTTAGCCAATGATCAAAGTTCCAAACTTTAATTTATCAAACGGTAAGTGGAACTTACTACTTGCAACATTTATGTCATTGTAAATATTGAGTCACAACTCACAAACTATATTGATCGAATCACTATATTATGTTATTGTAAATTGTAATTGTAACTATCATGTATATATGTCCATGCATGTAATGGAACTTATTAGTTGCAACATTTTTATGTTATTCCAAAGTTACAAAATTTGTATTATTATTATATTAAGGATAAACAAAGAGAAACGGGGGTTATGTATCATTGATGATTCCCCATTTTGCTATTTTGAGTACAATTCACTATTACATGACCATATTTATGAAAACTTTTATCATTTCAAAAAAGATATATCACACACAAAACTAACAACCCATAATCTTGTTAGCCTTTTTCTTAGGCTTCTCTGCAACCGTGCCATCATTTCCAGCAAGTGCTCGGTATTTGTCTTTTCGGGTGAAGGTGGTGCACTCATATGAAAGTGTGGCTGCAATCACCCTTTGTATATAGTTAGCCACCTCATGGCTAGACTTGCCATTGCTGCATGTTAATTCCAATGGTAACTTGTTTAAGAAGGTAACTTCATAAGCCGGGCTCGGGTTCATGAAGAAGTAAAATGGGTCCATTCCTTTCCATCCTCGAGCTGTCGTACCGTGAAACATGCTCATCTTGTTAACCATAGCAACCGGCACAAGGTGGTCGGTTAACTCGGCGAACATGGCCGAGAATCGAAGTAGAAAAGGCTCACGACAAGTCGTACCTTCGGGGCATATAGCTAGATCACCTTCTTCTAGAAGCTTCTTGATCATATTAGCGTCGGTGGTTCGGTCGCGAGATAATCGGACTGTCTTGATGGGCGAGATGATTTCGGAGAGACGAGAGACGGAGTAGGTGACCGCAGCTATAGGGCGTCCGAGGGCGGTGGAGAGGAAAATGGGATCGAGGAGAGTACGGTGGGAGCAAATAAAGAGGACACCTGTTTGGCCCGAGGATTTCTTGACGGGTGGTGGAGGGTTGCCTTTTACAGTAACACGAACACCAAGTGCCCAAAAGGCGTAGTAAACTAGCGACATTGGTAATAGGGAGCCAGCTGCGATACGGAGACAAGCGAGGAGGAAACCAATCGGAATCCATAAGACGATTAGGATGGCCATTAGAGGGGTAGGCTTTTGAACTAATCGCCCATCGTGGAACACTATAGGCTTCGGCAGCTTCTCGCTTGGTACCGGCTTTAGCTCTCGATTGTATGGCACCACATAAGCCTCCTGTAAAATAAGATTTTAGGATCATTAAGTCCAATGAGTTCTAAGTAAACAGACATTAGTGTGACTTAATCCGATTGTAAACTTATGGTCCATTGTAATTTCTAAGTTACATTGTATTCTTATTATAATTTCTAAGTTGCATTGTATTTTTATTAATTTATAAAAGTCATTTTATGTTCAAGTCCTTGTTGGGATATATAAATATATGTGTATGTACGTGTATAGTGATTGTATGTGAATATCTAAGACATCGTTTACACAGGTTACCTTGCATAGTGCCATAAATGGAAAGTCGGTTTGGCGATCACCAAGCCCGATTTCGGGTCGATTGCCTACAAATTCTTTAAGAAGGGCTTGAGCTTTTTGTTCAGAAACAAGCACACCAGGACTGAGCACAAACCCGGTTGCTCTACCTTTATAAGTTCCAATCTCGGTACCCATGACCAAATCGGCTCCCAAAAACTCCTTCAAGAAACCCTCCACCATAATCCTTGGGTTTGCTGTCAACACACATCGCTTCCCACAAGCCGTGAACACTCGCCACGACTCAGGATGAAGATCACTCGAGTAAAACTTTGGTAATACCGCTCGACCAACAGACTCAATATCAGACACTTTCATTCCAGCATAAGTCGCAAAAATAAGGACTTGTATACCCGCGGACTCTGATACGAAATAGTACAAGAGTCCAGCCAACGGTGCCGATAAGAGCACCATTAGAAGCCGAAGAGCTCCACCAGCCTCAAACGCAACCAATGCAAAGTAAGGAAACGAGCTTCGGCCTTTTAACAGGGTTCCATCCATATCAGCCACCACCGTGTGATTCTCTCGACCGGTCGAATCACAAGTTTCGACACTTGGGAATGTCATAGTTTCGTTCATTCTAGATTTTTCTCAAGATATGAAACTTTCCTCAACAATCTATTGAAGTTTGTATTGTTGTAACTATGATATAAATATATAGGAACATTTGAAAAGAGCTATAAAAAAAACCATACAAGCAAATTTTCATTGTTTGAAACGGAGAAGCATCAAAAGGACAACTTTGTAGGTGATAACAACATATCTAATGTTCTTGTTCTTGTTGTTAATATTTTTCCTTTGAGGTACATGCCAAAAAGCTTAATGCTACCTATTTTATATCTTTGTTTTCAATGTTTGATTTTTTAGTATTTTATACTAATGTCAATAATTCGTAATCTTGTGTGGTTTGGTCCAAGCAGCCACTAGGAATAATCCACAATAAGATTCCAAATTATTAGAAGGTAGCGTTAATACAAACACGAAAGGGACTTTGACCTAGCGGTATCGTGGTGACCCTTCCAACCAAGAAGTTGGGGGTTCGAGTCCTGGGGATGGGACAATATATATATATATATATATATATATATATATAGGTATTCATATTCGTGGATTAATATAAATATTCATGGTATTGAGGTGTGTGGTGTTTGCCTTTCTAAAAAGCATTAATACAAACTACTTAATAGAAATAAGCTTTATGCTTTGATAAATCTCGTTATGTTCCATTATTAAGCTCTATATTCTAAAAGCTACATAATGAAAAAGCATATCTAGTTATACAATCTATAATGTAAATGCAATATTTATCGTACACGAGTTAAATTAATCATTCTACATATAATGTCATTCTTTTTCCTAATTTTATTAACCAAAGGAAATGTATTAGACTATAGTCTGACATTCATTGTATGTAGCGAACTACTCGAGCTTCCATTGTATGTAACGAACTTTGTACTTTCTTTACATTTTATCTAATTTTTGGTACTTTTTTCACGTGTCAACTATATAAGCTGCCACGTGGCGTGTCTTACAACCGTTGATTTTATCAAAATATGTACGCTATAAATAAATTACAAGTTTATTACATATAATGTAAATCCACGCAATTTGTTACATACTATGAATGTCAGACTATAGTTTGATACATTTGCACGTACTTAACCCTTGTATTTTTGCTTACACATTTTTTGTTTCAAAGACTTACATATCTATTCTTTATGGAGAATATGAATCATCGACCGTTTTATGATCTACTCGAACGTATTATCAACAGTTATGTGTAACAACCAACAGTTTTTGATGAATCTGTGTTTATGTAGTTTGATTCACCATTGGAAATTTTAACCTGTTGGTCGATTGTATTTTTGTTCGTCATGTCCGTCGTTGTTTTAGAGTTACTCGATTACTTGTTTGACTTCATTTTTGTTCCAGATTATCATACCCATTTGTGTATTTTTTAGTCATATACAATTAGGCTTGTCAATGGATCAATTTTGATCCATATACGATCCGATCCGATCTAATTAAAATGATTTATTGGATCAAAAAATATATCCATCAATCCAATTAGTGATCCAATAAATCGCTCCATTATAATGCATCTATCCTTGGATCGATCCATGATCCATCCGGATCGATCCAATTAATAAACACAAATTAATTTCATTTTATTTTAAATAAATTAAATATACTATGCTTCAACTAATTTAGATCTCATTCTACAATGTTACATACAAAAATATATATATGTATATATACTTGTATACCTGTATGTATTATATATATATATATATATATATATATATATATATATATATATATATATATATATATATTCACACATATATCTACCTATATAAGTAATAGAGGATATAAGATGTCCTATTTGGCGTGCTTCTTTAATTGACACCTAAGCTTTTTTTCAATGTGTCATTCTAATATTCTCCTAAAAAATCCTACATGGCTAAAAAAATATAAATTCAATCCTACATGTACGTATAAACAAACATGAGGTATTAGAGTTTGATCTAATCTAATCTCTATCTATCTATCTAATTATTAATAACTAGTTTATAGCCCGCAAAATTTGCGGGGCTCGGTTAACCTTTTTTTGTTCATTTGATCGAAATAAAAAGAATGTACCGAATGTAATCAACATTACATGTTTTTCGGGCAACTTGTTTTTAGTGACCCGTGATTACATGGGTTTGAAGAAAAATCAAGTTATTAAATAATTGGGCAATGCGACAATCATAATGAGATACGTTAAAGCAAAACCTAATATGTTGCCCTAAAACCAATTGCACTACTAAACCTGCTACTATTCTTACAGAAACCTTAAACTCTGAGACTGCAAATTATCGATCCTGTCATCCCTTTCTTCCGGTCAGTCTTTCAAAGCTCCAGTTGAGTTTTATATCCATTTAAGACATTGGCAATATAACTTCGTATGCAAGCAGAAAGGTAGTCTATTTGATTAGATTATCCAATGCAAAAACATAATGACAAGTTGCTAAATCATTGGACCTATAAAGAAAGCAGCTATAATTAAAAATGGTAACAAAAAAAATCATACTGTATAAAACACTTGGACATCCTCTGCCTCATTAAAACAGAAGTTTTACAACTTGTGTATAAAAGAATATTACAAAATGCCTTGTGATAATGCTAATCTGGAATGTCATAACACATTATAAATTTAAAAGACACAAAAAAGCTTAGCTAACTTAATTGTGTTAATAGTAATCATGGCTGCCCTTTTGCATTCTTGTGAACCAATTGCACTCGAGAAAGAGAAGGAACCAATTCTACATTTGTTGTCATCTTGAACATTCTTGTGCTCCATAGTCCATAACATCCTCTACATTAAGCAAAGATTATGAAATAGCTTTGAAGAGATAACTGAAGGATAACACAATTTAATAATTCTCATTAAATGGTGATTAATAAACTTGAATCAATAAATTATTTGTGAAAGAGTTCAAGTTATTAAACAAAATGGTTTTCCTAGTCAAACAAATCTATCCAACTCATTTTAATCTGTACAAAGGATTACGCATTAGCCGACCCGCCCATTTTACCCCTAAATCGATCGACATATTCACTAATATTATCAAAGTGACTAACTTATAAAGGAAAAATACTACTTACAATCACCTGATTGCTTTTCCTAGTGATGATAATGCTCCTTATCGTTTTCTTGATTCAAGGGCAGAAAAATGCTCTTCCCAATCAATGTTCATTTCCCCACAGAGATCATTACTTATAGTCGTCCACTGCAGAGTGTTAAGGAATACAACCTTTTTTATTTTGCAATTATAATAAAGAATACATTACTTACAGAAAGAAATAGAAAACTATATCAGGAGTTGGCCACCGAGGATTCTATTGAGTCTTTGGGGGGAGTTGTCCCAGGTTCAATCCCTGCAAGGGGTACTGGATTTGGGTTTTCTTCCTCATGGAAATCCATTGGTGCTTTGGCCCGGTGGTAAGGAGTTTTCCCCAAAAAGTTGGGTTTCTCCTTGGGGTGAATTAATTGGAGATGATCGGGTGGATCATAAATGGGAGTCCGTCAGTGATTCCAATACTGCCTTTCAAAAAAAAAAAAAAAGGATCAACCAAATGATACAAATGAAAACGGCCCATTTTGACATGTTACCCAACCCATACATCTAAGTACCTCAACCTGAAAATACTATTGAATCAGACACCAATCAAGATGACAAATCTCAATTTGTCATCTTGAGTATTCTGCATAACACCTATTCAATAGCCGACTAAATTTAGAAGCTTATCAAATCTGAATGCCTACTAAAACTCTAGCTGACTGGACCAATCATGCAAGCTACTAAAACTCAGTATGACATCTATCATATTCGTGAAATAAATAAACAAGATTTTTAATTAATAAACACATAATCTTAAATGCATTAAGAACTTAGCAACAGTTCTAAAATAGCAAGGCATACAGAAAAGTTGATATTCAAGCAAAGTAGTACGTGTTGGATGCCTGCAGAAATGAAGCATCAATTAAGCTGTAATATATCAGCCTATAGCCAACGCATTACGTGCTTGCACCTGAGGCAACAACAATTATTAGATGATACCAATTGAAAAAATGCACCTACAAAATCCAATGTATAGTCTGCATGGTTAATATATGAGAACTAACAGTACAGCTACACCAAAACCTCAGAAAATTAATCTGTACAATAGATCATTTTAGTTCATGATTAAAGATTAAACTTATTAGTTATTACTTTTGTAGAAGAACCATCCATGTGCATCCTTCCATCTATGAATCCACCATTTACTCATTTCACTGTGGTTCTTTGACAGCTATTTAAATATGAAACATATTCCAAGTCCACGAAGTAAGAAAGTAACCTATTATGAATTGGCAATACCTTTATATAATATTTTGACCTCGGAAGGGTACTTGTAACGATTCTTCACAGCCTTCATATATTCAGCTATTTAAATATGAAAACCAGAGACTAATCTTAAAGAACCTCTCAGCTATTTGTCCGCAATTTGTAACTGGCGTACATTCCGCATTGGCATACATCGTTGTCCCTTCATCATCAGTTTGATCTAATGGAAGCTGAGAATCATAAAGTAAAAATCAACATATTCATAGTCCAATGTGAAACACATAATGATTCAGGATAATTATATATGTGTCTTACTTGGCAAGTGACATATAGAATGCGACAAAGCTTAGTCTTTTGAGGGGAATACGCAACAGCTTCAAATTTACATAAACCGGCATGAAATAGAAGCGTTGCAAATGATGATAAAAGTTACTGATCATTTCTAAAAAACTTCAAGCACCAAAAGTAGCTACATAACCTGCAAACATCAAACAGGAGTATGTAATATATACTGAGTTACTAATTAGCTAATCTTTGTATAACTTTTTTGACCCATTAGAAATGATAGATAACCCAAACTAAGCCATCAAAAGTAGACGGGTTGACATAACCACATATAGGTTTACAGATTAACATTAATCATTATACATGGAATTGATGAAACTAAATTTTCTACCAACATTGTCTTATTTGCTGGGCTCATAAATCAAAAAGAAACCTGGTTTCAAGTAAATAAGCAGGATTCAATAGAAAGTTCAATATATTCTTATAAATATGAATATCTACCTATTGCAAACATATTCTTATCATCAAAATATAATGAGTAATAACAAACTAATATTTTATGTTATTATATACTACAGCCACGTATTGATCGAAATAAAAAGAATATACCAAATAAATACAATCGTTTTTAAGACCATGTCTATGATGGAAAATAGAAGGAAGTACAAGGAAGAATACTTCTGACCAATTACCTAACAAGGGTTACCCCACCCATATTGCCACCTGTAATCAGCTACCTGCATGAATACAAAGATTAGACCATGTCTATGATGGAAAATAGAAGGAAGTGCAGGGGATAAGACAGTTTATTTAAACTACCATATAGCACTAAACATCCAATACATCATCCACCTAATAACATTCCACCCGCATCAAAACTAATTACTAATTTCATCAAGAAGATCAATAACAGCAATATAATCTACTAACATTACTGAAAACACAGACAATCACAATCAACTTTTTCAAGATTTTACGAAGGAATTAACCTTAACATTTCATCAAACATGTGGCGCGCGCCTTGTTGATGTTCTGTAAACATAATTATACAATCAAGCAACATTTTTTTAAACAAACTAAAATCAAAACCAAAGCTATATTTAATAAGCTCTATATCATATGATGATGAACAATAATTGATCAAAGATTATATTCCATATAAAAAAACAGTATTTCAACAATCATATAACAAAATCGAATCATCAAAGCTGATAAAGATTTGCGAAATCAAAATTGATTAATCGTAATAAAAATCATAATCGATGAAGGAAAAATATTCGTTCACCATATTATACGTTCTTCATGAATTAAGATCATGAAGATGAACGCGCAGAGAAACCTTTTAATTTTGGTAGATCAAATCGCTTACCAAAATCAAATATCTTGAGGACGCGATTAAGCTATATCTGCGAGATTGCATCAGATTGCTCGCAGGAGTTACATGGAAGATTTAGGGCATTCCGGCCACCACCGTCGCCCTAATTAAGTTAGTAACATACCTGATCACATGATGAGCAGTCACATCTGAATCAAGCAGGTTTTTGCACGCAACCTTCACCTGTACTTGAGCTACAATGTTCGCAAGAATCCTTTAAATGAGATCTCTTGTTTGGTGGATGCCCACATAATGAACAATGAGAAACCTTTGTTCTGGTTATGTTCTTATCTGTATCATGAGCAGAATCACCAATACAAGTCATAATATGTGTGCTTCCGCTTCCTAACTCACATAACCTGCATATATATTTAATATTGGCAAACTGGTCACATAAAATGCACCATATATGTCAAATGATGTATGATAGTGAAACAAAACTGGTCAAACCTATCTAAAACCTCATCTTCATTAAAAGATTTCACGAAAGAGAGTGCTGTCTCGAGCCCAATTCCTTGGACGCCTCTTAAATCATGTTCATTTCCAACCAAAAGAGCAATTGCTATCAAGTGTTTTTCTTTTTAGTCCTAAGCCGGCTTCAATGTCCGACATTTGATAGCACTCAAATGGTTCCTGTGTGTTAACACTCGATTATCAGTCCATCTAATATGATAATTTCCTATACATGGAAAATTCGACCAGTCACTTACAGATGGGTCAATTCGGGTTAGAATATTTCAAACTGAAATGACAATTTAGCATACATGAAAACAGGGATAACAGACCGAAAGTTGCCCAACGTGCAGTTTAAGGGCATAAAACCTATTAAATCATATTAAAGCCATTAGATTACTTTTGATATAATATGATTTTAGTGATCATATCTGGCACTAATTAATACCTTAAGGAAAAAAAATAATTGGAGAAAAATTGTTTCACGCTCCCAATCAGTACCAAAATTACACATTTTGACACCTCTATAATTTCCTGAGAAAAAGCAAATACTTTCATAGGTGTTATCATAATTTCCAGGATTAAAGGCGACAAAGACTATGTTTATAATGAATTAATAATATTGATCTACACGCTAACAGACAAAAGCAAAAGACACTACCTGAGAGTTGGGCTTGAGGCACTTGATAATACAATTTGCGCCAAAGAGGAACGCATCACTATCAGAGGCGATACAAGCGTCGACACGACCATCCCTCTTTAATTGTGCACACAGTCCTTCTGCCTCTCCACTTGCTCTCAAAACAGGAATTCCAAAAAGTTCAAGTAATTCCTGTTATATACCGAGATAACACTTTACAATCAATAATTAGATTAGATAAATATCTAAAAAGATAATAATAATAATAATCATTCGTGACCAGTAACTCTAGATGCAGATGTGAATGTAATGTATGTATGTGCATGTATGTTGTAAGTGCGTATGAATGGATAGACATTTTAAGTTCAAAAGTAAAAGTCTATTTATGTGTTTTCTTTAGCTAAAGTAATAAACTACATGAAGGGAGACTTCAGCTTTTAGCACAAAAGGTCAATTCTTCAATAGGAAGAAAAATTTGGATTGATGATAAAACAACTTTCATGGATTCCTTGACCTCATAATGAAAAAAAGTAACTAACCACACATTCTTGAACACATTTTGAGAACTTTATATTTCTCTCAACAGAAGTACCATTTGAAACATGCAAGCTTGCAAGATCAATGCCAGATGCTTGAAAGAACCGCATAATTCTTGCTTGAGACTTCAATGATGATGAGGTTCCATCTGTCATGAACACCGGAAAAGCACCAAACTGCAAAAGATTGTCACACAATCCCGCTAACAGGCTCTCAAATCATGTAAATTCTGAATAAAAACATACATTATCAAATTTTCCGTATTGAGAAGCCTTCTCCATGAGAAACCAAGTTTGAATCAACTTGTTAAAATAAGAAACCAAGCCCTCAAATAAGCCTTCTTACGGTCTCCAAACACATGTCTATTATTTATGAGACCCCAACCATAATTCATAATACGATTTGAAATTCAATAATATACGAATCTGAATTCCAACAATTAGGTAAGGGTAGATTGAATACCTGATTGTAAAACAAATTGTTGTTTCAGTCGGCGAACAGCGCCGGAATACCTGAGTATGCCGACGATCATCAGAATTAAAGATGGATCTCTACCATCGCAAGTCTTTTTCGGCATAAGGGTTCAACGGTTCTCCAAAATTCCTTTGAAGTTCTTCGATCATGGAATTAAACGATGGGTCTGATCGTCGGAGATGTTAACTAAATCCAAGGTTTTTTTTTGGTTGATGGATGTTTTGTGCAGGTGATTTTGATTTGATGCGGTATGGTGGCCGGGTTCTTGGATTTTTTGGAGACCGTGTCCCATTTTGTAAATGGAGTATTCCATATGTAAGGCGACGTGGGTTTCTGTTTGTTTTTTGGCAACTACTTTAATTGATAATTAAAAATGTTAAACCTATTTAATGAGTTAAATGCAGTTTTTAAGATTTAAAAATAGGGTTATAATGGTCATTAGACCTAATCAGACTTCATTGTCAGTTGCTAATTAGGTTGTCACCCAATAAGAAAAGATGATCAATGGATAAGATGCAGGGGCTATAAAAATAAAAGGGGTAGATTAATTTAAAAGAAGTTAAATAAGGAAGGGTAACCTAATTTTACGAAGGAATTAACCTTAACATTTCATCAAACATGTGGTGCGCGCCTTGTTGATGTTCTGTAAACATAATTATACAATCAAGCAACATTTTTTTAAACAAACTAAAATCAAAACCAAAGCTATATTTAATAAGCTCTATATCATATGATGATGAACAATAATTGATCAAAGATTATATTCCATATAAAAAAACAGTATTTCAACAATCATATAACAAAATCGAATCATCAAAGCTGATAAAGATTCGCGAAATCAAAATTGATTAATCGTAATAAAAATCATAATCGATGAAGGAAAAATATTCGTTCACCATATTATACGTTCTTCATGAATTAAGATCATGAAGATGAACGCGCAGAGAAACCTTTTAATTTTGGTAGATCAAATCGCTTACCAAAATCAAATATCTTGAGGACGCGATTAAGCTATATCTGCGAGATTGCATCAGATTGCTCGCAGGAGTTACATGGAAGATTTAGGGAATTCCGGCCACCACCGTCGCCCTAATTAAGTTAGTAACATACCTGATCACATGATGAGCAGTCACATCTGAATCAAGCAGGTTTTTGCACGCAACCTTCACCTGTACTTGAGCTACAATGTTCGCAAGAATCCTTTAAATGAGATCTCTTGTTTGGTGGATGCCCACATAATGAACAATGAGAAACCTTTGTTCTGGTTATGTTCTTATCTGTATCATGAGCAGAATCACCAATACAAGTCATAATATGTGTGCTTCCGCTTCCTAACTCACATAACCTGCATATATATTTAATATTGGCAAACTGGTCACATAAAATGCACCATATATGTCAAATGATGTATGATAGTGAAACAAAACTGGTCAAACCTATCTAAAACCTCATCTTCATTAAAAGATTTCACGAAAGAGAGTGCTGTCTCGAGCCCAATTCCTTGGACGCCTCTTAAATCATGTTCATTTCCAACCAAAAGAGCAATTGCTATCAAGTGTTTTTCTTTTTAGTCCTAAGCCGGCTTCAATGTCCGACATTTGATAGCACTCAAATGGTTCCTGTGTGTTAACACTCGATTATCAGTCCATCTAATATGATAATTTCCTATACATGGAAAATTCGACCAGTCACTTACAGATGGGTCAATTCGGGTTAGAATATTTCAAACTGAAATGACAATTTAGCATACATGAAAACAGGGATAACAGACCGAAAGTTGCCCAACGTGCAGTTTAAGGGCATAAAACCTATTAAATCATATTAAAGCCATTAGATTACTTTTGATATAATATGATTTTAGTGATCATATCTGGCACTAATTAATACCTTAAGGAAAAAAAATAATTGGAGAAAAATTGTTTCACGCTCCCAATCAGTACCAAAATTACACATTTTGACACCTCTATAATTTCCTGAGAAAAAGCAAATACTTTCATAGGTGTTATCATAATTTCCAGGATTAAAGGCGACAAAGACTATGTTTATAATGAATTAATAATATTGATCTACACGCTAACAGACGAAAGCAAAAGACACTACCTGAGAGTTGGGCTTGAGGCACTTGATAATACAATTTGCGCCAAAGAGGAACGCATCACTATCAGAGGCGATACAAGCGTCGACACGACCATCCCTCTTTAATTGTGCACACAGTCCTTCTGCCTCTCCACTTGCTCTCAAAACAGGAATTCCAAAAAGTTCAAGTAATTCCTGTTATATACCGAGATAACACTTTACAATCAATAATTAGATTAGATAAATATCTAAAAAGATAATAATAATAATAATCATTCGTGACCAGTAACTCTAGATGCAGATGTGAATGTAATGTATGTATGTGCATGTATGTTGTAAGTGCGTATGAATGGATAGACATTTTAAGTTCAAAAGTAAAAGTCTATTTATGTGTTTTCTTTAGCTAAAGTAATAAACTACATGAAGGGAGACTTCAGCTTTTAGCACAAAAGGTCAATTCTTCAATAGGAAGAAAAATTTGGATTGATGATAAAACAACTTTCATGGATTCCTTGACCTCATAATGAAAAAAAGTAACTAACCACACATTCTTGAACACATTTTGAGAACTTTATATTTCTCTCAACAGAAGTACCATTTGAAACAGGCAAGCTTGCAAGATCAATGCCAGATGCTTGAAAGAACCGCATAATTCTTGCTTGAGACTTCAATGATGATGAGGTTCCATCTGTCATGAACACCGGAAAAGCACCAAACTGCAAAAGATTGTCACACAATCCCGCTAACAGGCTCTCAAATCATGTAAATTCTGAATAAAAACATACATTATCAAATTTTCCGTATTGAGAAGCCTTCTCCATGAGAAACCAAGTTTGAATCAACTTGTTAAAATAAGAAACCAAGCCCTCAAATAAGCCTTCTTACGGTCTCCAAACACATGTCTATTATTTATGAGACCCCAACCATAATTCATAATACGATTTGAAATTCAATAATATACGAATCTGAATTCCAACAATTAGGTAAGGGTAGATTGAATACCTGATTGTAAAACAAATTGTTGTTTCAGTCGGCGAACAGCGCCGGAATACCTGAGTATGCCGACGATCATCAGAATTAAAGATGGATCTCTACCATCGCAAGTCTTTTTCGGCATAAGGGTTCAACGGTTCTCCAAAATTCCTTTGAAGTTCTTCGATCATGGAATTAAACGATGGGTCTGATCGTCGGAGATGTTAACTAAATCCAAGGTTTTTTTTTGGTTGATGGATGTTTTGTGCAGGTGATTTTGATTTGATGCGGTATGGTGGCCGGGTTCTTGGATTTTTTGGAGACCGTGTCCCATTTTGTAAATGGAGTATTCCATATGTAAGGCGACGTGGGTTTCTGTTTGTTTTTTGGCAACTACTTTAATTGATAATTAAAAATGTTAAACCTATTTAATGAGTTAAATGCAGTTTTTAAGATTTAAAAATAGGGTTATAATGGTCATTAGACCTAATCAGACTTCATTGTCAGTTGCTAATTAGGTTGTCACCCAATAAGAAAAGATGATCAATGGATAAGATGCAGGGGCTATAAAAATAAAAGGGGTAGATTAATTTAAAAGAAGTTAAATAAGGAAGGGTAACCTAATTTTACGAAGGAATTAACCTTAACATTTCATCAAACATGTGGTGCGCGCCTTGTTGATGTTCTGTAAACATAATTATACAATCAAGCAACATTTTTTTAAACAAACTAAAATCAAAACCAAAGCTATATTTAATAAGCTCTATATCATAAGATGATGAACAATAATTGATCAAAGATTATATTCCATATAAAAAAACAGTATTTCAACAATCATATAACAAAATCGAATCATCAAAGCTGATAAAGATTCGCGAAATCAAAATTGATTAATCGTAATAAAAATCATAATCGATGAAGGAAAAATATTCGTTCACCATATTATACGTTCTTCATGAATTAAGATCATGAAGATGAACGCGCAGAGAAACCTTTTAATTTTGGTAGATCAAATCGCTTACCAAAATCAAATATCTTGAGGACGCGATTAAGCTATATCTGCGAGATTGCATCAGATTGCTCGCAGGAGTTACATGGAAGATTTAGGGCATTCCGGCCACCACCGTCGCCCTAATTAAGTTAGTAACATACCTGATCACATGATGAGCAGTCACATCTGAATCAAGCAGGTTTTTGCACGCAACCTTCACCTGTACTTGAGCTACAATGTTCGCAAGAATCCTTTAAATGAGATCTCTTGTTTGGTGGATGCCCACATAATGAACAATGAGAAACCTTTGTTCTGGTTATGTTCTTATCTGTATCATGAGCAGAATCACCAATACAAGTCATAATATGTGTGCTTCCGCTTCCTAACTCACATAACCTGCATATATATTTAATATTGGCAAACTGGTCACATAAAATGCACCATATATGTCAAATGATGTATGATAGTGAAACAAAACTGGTCAAACCTATCTAAAACCTCATCTTCATTAAAAGATTTCACGAAAGAGAGTGCTGTCTCGAGCCCAATTCCTTGGACGCCTCTTAAATCATGTTCATTTCCAACCAAAAGAGCAATTACTATCAAGTGTTTTTCTTTTTAGTCCTAAGCCGGCTTCAATGTCCGACATTTGATAGCACTCAAATGGTTCCTGTGTGTTAACACTCGATTATCAGTCCATCTAATATGATAATTTCCTATACATGGAAAATTCGACCAGTCACTTACAGATGGGTCAATTCGGGTTAGAATATTTCAAACTGAAATGACAATTTAGCATACATGAAAACAGGGATAACAGACCGAAAGTTGCCCAACGTGCAGTTTAAGGGCATAAAACCTATTAAATCATATTAAAGCCATTAGATTACTTTTGATATAATATGATTTTAGTGATCATATCTGGCACTAATTAATACCTTAAGGAAAAAAAATAATTGGAGAAAAATTGTTTCACGCTCCCAATCAGTACCAAAATTACACATTTTGACACCTCTATAATTTCCTGAGAAAAAGCAAATACTTTCATAGGTGTTATCATAATTTCCAGGATTAAAGGCGACAAAGACTATGTTTATAATGAATTAATAATATTGATCTACACGCTAACAGACGAAAGCAAAAGACACTACCTGAGAGTTGGGCTTGAGGCACTTGATAATACAATTTGCGCCAAAGAGGAACGCATCACTATCAGAGGCGATACAAGCGTCGACACGACCATCCCTCTTTAATTGTGCACACAGTCCTTCTGCCTCTCCACTTGCTCTCAAAACAGGAATTCCAAAAAGTTCAAGTAATTCCTGTTATATACCGAGATAACACTTTACAATCAATAATTAGATTAGATAAATATCTAAAAAGATAATAATAATAATAATCATTCGTGACCAGTAACTCTAGATGCAGATGTGAATGTAATGTATGTATGTGCATGTATGTTGTAAGTGCGTATGAATGGATAGACATTTTAAATTCAAAAGTAAAAGTCTATTTATGTGTTTTCTTTAGCTAAAGTAATAAACTACATGAAGGGAGACTTCAGCTTTTAGCACAAAAGGTCAATTCTTCAATAGGAAGAAAAATTTGGATTGATGATAAAACAACTTTCATGGATTCCTTGACCTCATAATGAAAAAAAGTAACTAACCAAACATTCTTGAACACATTTTGAGAACTTTATATTTTTCTCAACAGAAGTACCATTTGAAACAGGCAAGCTTGCAAGATCAATGCCAGATGCTTGAAAGAACCGCATAATTCTTGCTTGAGACTTCAATGATGATGAGGTTCCATCTGTCATGAACACCGGAAAAGCACCAAACTGCAAAAGATTGTCACACAATCCCGCTAACAGGCTCTCAAATCATGTAAATTCTGAATAAAAACATACATTATCAAATTTTCCGTATTGAGAAGCCTTCTCCATGAGAAACCAAGTTTGAATCAACTTGTTAAAATAAGAAACCAAGCCCTCAAATAAGCCTTCTTACGGTCTCCAAACACATGTCTATTATTTATGAGACCCCAACCATAATTCATAATACGATTTGAAATTCAATAATATACGAATCTGAATTCCAACAATTAGGTAAGGGTAGATTGAATACCTGATTGTAAAACAAATTGTTGTTTCAGTCGGCGAACAGCGCCGGAATACCTGAGTATGCCGACGATCATCAGAATTAAAGATGGATCTCTACCATCGCAAGTCTTTTTCGGCATAAGGGTTCAACGGTTCTCCAAAATTCCTTTGAAGTTCTTCGATCATGGAATTAAACGATGGGTCTGATCGTCGAAGATGTTAACTAAATCCAAGGTTTTTTTTTGGTTGATGGATGTTTTGTGCAGGTGATTTTGATTTGATGCGGTATGGTGGCCGGGTTCTTGGATTTTTTGGAGACCGTGTCCCATTTTGTAAATGGAGTATTCCATATGTAAGGCGACGTGGGGTTCTGTTTGTTTTTTGGCAACTACTTTAATTGATAATTAAAAATGTTAAACCTATTTAATGAGTTAAATGCAGTTTTTAAGATTTAAAAATAGGGTTATAATGGTCATTAGACCTAATCAGATTTCATTGTCAGTTGCTAATTAGGTTGTCACCCAATAAGAAAAGATGATCAATGGATAAGATGCAGGGGCTATAAAAATAAAAGGGGTAGATTAATTTAAAAGAAGTTAAATAAGGAAGGGTAACCTAATTATTGGTTTCTTTTAATATAATAAAGAGATTAAATTAAAGATAATATATATGTAATATAATAAATAGTAATATAAATCTAATATAAACCGTAAGCTATTATTATTCGGTAGGTGAAGAAATTATGTTTTATTTAATAATAATAATAATTTTTATTTGTTATTATGGTAATATAATAATATTGAATATAAAATACTATATAAATATAAATATTTTAATGAATGAAAAAGAATAATGATTTTGTTATTATTGGTTTGATCTTTACATATATTAATTTCAATAATGCCTTCAATTTTTTCAATCGGTTATTTTAGTTATTCGGTTATGATTCATTATTTCATTTTTTCAGCTCACCTCTAAATATCACATTAATTACAATAATACCTTTGACACCGATGGATACAAAAATACTCATATCTCTATGTTTCGCAATGACTTTAAACAAGAACCAAGGCCAATCTTTGTTGGATGTCGGTTTGTTTTTCAATCATGGGCAATCATGGCATTAAAATACCTGTCTACGACAAGCATGATAAAATTATTAATGTTCTTTTCAAAGAGGTCTTGCAAGGTCTAAAACTCAAACAATAAAATTAGCAAACACATGATACTATATTCGATGCTTTTGACTAAACTTGTAACCATATAGAAAATCAAATAAAATATACATAAAAACTTTTCAGAAATCATCTACCAAAATCAATTTAAATATGTATTTAGCCGTCCATCGGGTGTAAAAACTAGTATATATATATATAATATGATACAAAGTTAACAGAGGACGATGCAACATTAAGGGACGATGCAATACGAAATCAAATCGAAAGAAATCGGTCTGTTTTTAGACGTCCGATCGTTTTTTTTATTGTAAGTATCTTTGAATTTCTAGAAGATACTAGAGCAATTCAATCGCCGATGTTAGCGATCAGCTTCCATCATTTTCCGCCAACAATGTCTTTAATGCCACCTGTCAATCGTTGATTTAATTGTGTGTTTGATATTCAATTCAATCATTTAACGAATGTGTTTGATATTCAATCGTCGATGTTAATCGTCGATGTTTGTGTTGATTTTGCTGTGTTGATTTTGCTGGCAATGCATGCTAGTGCTATTCTGACGTGGAGAGCAAGACACCACAATCTGTATTTCAGTTACAATTTTATCGATTTATGTGGCATTAATTTATTTTTACTTTTTGTGATTTTAATACTTTATAATGCTTCTTCGTTGATGGTATGAAATTCGATCAAAATAACTGATCAGAGACTAAATTATGGTATCTAAAAGTTTATTTATTATTTTAACGGATTGATCCGGATCATGATCCGATCCATTAAATTAGCTGGATCATGGATCGGATCACGATCCACTTAATTGGATCCATTTAGATTGGATCACTAATGGAGCGGATCAAAATTCATCCATATCCATCTATTGACTGGCCTAATACAATGAACGGTCTTCATTAGCTTTCTCAATTGTCGGGTTTATTGTTTCGTTATGTATTAAACTTTACACTTATTTCTATTGTATGCGACAAACTTTCATTTGTTTAATTGTATGTAGTGAACTTGTAAATATAATCGATTGTATGTATTATTTCCTTTTTGGGTAAGGTCAAAAAATGAAAATTTCCTATTTGGGTCTTGCCTAAAGAAAATTTTACATACAATAGATCATATTCACAAGTTCAATACATACAATAGAAGTTTTCAAAATTTAACTTATATAATAATTAAAAGTGTAAAGTTTAATGCATAACGAAACAATAAACAATGTTGCTACTCCCCCATTAATCACCCTTATACGTACTAAAAAAACATCTGCAACGCACCAAGCCACCAACTCGTTGTAATAGAAAAACAAATAAAGTTAATATGAGCGTCTAATGCATTGTGATAGAGCCACGTTGTATTACAACACTTAAATAAGGATGAGTGTTTGTTTCAACTCGTCTTAAAACGCATATGGTGGTCCATCTGACTCAATTTATATTCTATTATATTAAAAAACGTACCCATTAAACTAAAAGAAATTATTTTCAAAAAAGAAAAACTAAAAGAATTGAAAACAACATTAAAGGCTAAAGCACAGCACAAAATGCATTTGTAAGTTATTTGTATTCTAAGATATGTTTTAGGGTGCGCTTGGTTCGAAATGGGTAATGATAATGGGAAAGGGAATGGGTAATGATTGATTGCATTTTATGTAACCAAGCACTATTATTCATTCCATTTCCTATTCCCCACCCCTGAATACCTCCAACCAAGCACCCCCTTATTGTATAATTATTTATTGAATTAATTACACCGATCATCCTTATGGTTTACACGAAATTACACTGATCGTCCTTACGTTTGAGAAATTACACCGAAAGTTCCTGAACGATTTGAAAGTGAACGGCACTAGTCCCTCTCACTAACGCCCGTTAAAAAAAAAACTCGCTAAGTTGAGTCACATGACACGCACATGAGGGTATATTCGTAATTTTAACTTCTCCTTCCCATAATTCATCCACCCACCATGTAACGTCCTAAAATCACTTTTTATAATTTATTTGATATATATCTACAATAATTACTAGTTGAGTATCTGAACAAGGATTATTATGTGACTAAAGTTTAATTAAGATGTCAAATATGGGTTAAATTGCCAATTAGTCAAAATAATGTGTCTAGAGTTAGAGCTACGAGCCCAACTTTAAAAAATAATTAGGGGTTTAATTAGCCTATCCACCTTTAATGTCGTTAGCGTATGATATGGGCAAGAGGGAGGAAGGGTTTTCCAAACTATAGTACGTGTACGTTCTTTGATTGGGTTGATTGTTATCAAGTCTAGAAGCGTTAGGATCATTTACTTGTGCTAGAGGTAATTATCCATTTTATTATTGTGTTTTAACCCATTCATCATATTCATATATACATTAAACCATTCATTTTATAATTGTTTAAACCATTCATATTCATATATACATTAACGATGGAGGGTTTGATTCTTTAAATATTTGTATCATTAGAATCTTGGAGTCACAAAAGAATAAATATATTAGTTAATTCTATATGATGATTGTATCTAAAGAAACAAATCATGAGTCGGTTATACATTGTTTTGAACTTCCTGGTCATTTAAGAAGACAAACACACACATTATTATATATACTAATTTTTTTTGATGAATTCATAATGCAACGGAATACAAAATCTGTTTATAATAGTAACCCGTAGTAATGTTATGTTTTTTTTGGTAAGTAATGTTATGTTGTTTGTCTTATTTTTCGATTAATTAGTCATGGTGTTAAAATTTGTTCATTTGAAGTGTTGGAATGATTATGTTTAGGGGAAATTAATCGAAATGCATTTTTTTTTACAAGTTTATTTCGATTTGCCACTTTTTAAAAAAAATTGCGGATTTACCCCACCCGGTCGCCGGTCGCAGCATGCGACCTGCGACCCGTTTGCGGCGACCGGCGACCCAAACGATAACCGAGTAAAAGACAAGCCAATTTCGACGTACCCAAGAAAATCACTTGGTCGCAGCGATGATGCGACCCGTTGCTGCGACCTGCGACCCGTACACGTGAACCAACGTTAACCGAGTAAAAGACCGAAACCTTGGTCGCAGCGGTCACGCGACCCGTTGCTGCGACCTGCGACCCGTACACGTGAACCAACGTTAACCGAGTAAAAGACCGAAACCTTGGTCGCAGCGGTCACGCGACCCGTTGCTGGGACCTACGACCCATTACAATTAAAAAATCGAATTAAGTACTCAAACCACCTCAATTAAAAAACCTTAAGCTTTTGTACTTTTTTTTGACCATGTATTTGTTTCTTTTTCCGTGAAAATATATATATATATATATATATATATATATATATATATATATATATATATATATATATATATATATTTTAATAGATTTTTCGAATAAGATTGTATATATATATATATATATATATATATATATATATATATATATATATTTTAATAGATTTTTCGAATAAGATTGTATATATATATATATTTTCACGGAAAAAGAAACAAATACATGGTCAAAAAAAAGTACAAAAGCTTAAGGTTTTTTAATTGAAGTGGTTTGAGTACTTAATTCGAATTTTTAATTGTAATGGGTCGCAGGTCGCAGCAACGGGTCGCGTGACCGCTGCGACCAAGGTTTCGGTCTTTTACTCGGTTAACGTTGGTTCACGTGTACGGGTCGCAGGTCGCAGCAACGGGTCGCATCATCGCTGCGACCAAGTGATTTTCTCGGGTACGTCGAAATTGGCTTGTCTTTTACTCGGTTATCGTTTGGGTCGCCGGTCGCCGCAAACGGGTCGCAGGTCGCATGCTGCGACCGGCGACCGGGTGGGGTAAATCCGCAATTTTTTTTAAAAAGTGGCAAATCGAAATAAACTTGTAAAAAAAAGTGCATTTCGATTAATTTCCCTTATGTTTAGTGAATGATCGAGAAAGTGTATTAGTTGTTATTTACTATAATAGTTACATTTTTATAATAATTAGATTTTTAAAATTATGAATATTTAAATGTTGAGTCTGAATTTTTGTTCTTAAAATTTTCTAAAAATAGAAATCTAAGATGCATTATATGTAGTTATAGATACTAATTTTTTTATGAATTCATAATGGAGTAGATATTATATTAATTGAGTGATGTATAATGAAGTTTAAAGGAAGTAAGCAATTAAATTAAATTCTTGAATGCAGTACAACTTTTGCATGACTTAGCTACTTAGACCTGTCCCAACGGAGAACTTCGGTTCTCGTCGGTTTGGAGCCGACGGTGTCGGTTCAACCGACGTTGATGGCACAATCTCGTCGGTTTGTTCCGTCGCTAGATTTCGTCGTATAACCGAAGCTCGTCAGTTTTTTTTTCTTTTTTGTTTTGTGTGTGTATAAGTAAAGGTAAATTGTTAAATGTGGGTCCAAAAATTAAAGAGGGGTCCGTCTGTTTCTGTCAGTTTTGAAAAAAACTGATGTTGCGCATGCGTGGCGCTGATGTGGCACGTCGGTTTCTGTCAGTTTCTGTCACGGTTGGGAGTGGTCTTAGATCATACAGTTTAAATTGTTGACGTGTACACAGAGTTTAATTTCAATGCTTAGTACTCATGCATCTTAAGCTAGCTAGTTAAATTTATATGTCTTGGTTTTAAAAGTAGTGTCGTTGTACTTCAAATATTATTTAGGTGATCGAGCTTTTGAGAAGGATTGAATTGTATTGAATTTGTATACGAGTTGAGGTAAGATAATGTTTGCGAAAACCGGATACACAATCAAAAGTAATATAGTTTTTGAGTTAACTTATTTTATTAAGTTATATCTTATTGTGCTTTATTGAATTGTGATTCATGTGGGTACAAGGGAAACTTTATCTATGTATGTGGGATGGGATTGTGGGTAGATGTACTATACCATGATTCTATGTGATACTTGTAATGATTGATGATAGTCACACTAGATGATGAACCATGATGCTTTAGACACGATGCACGATTAGATGCCCTATTATTTGTAAAACACCCCTCGTTTCATTATAAACAATAATATAATAATTGCGACTCGGAAGCGTATATTTAAAAACATTCTATCAATGTACTCAAAATGTCAGTAAACTTTTTCAAATCAAATACGTGACATCTCAACAACTCGGTGTTATATAATTCAAAACATTTCTATGGCTATTAAATTAACATCAGAGTACAGCCTGTCAAACATTCCATCCAGTCAAAACACTTCCTGCCCTGCCCAATATGTCCCATCTATTTCAACCTGCAGGAAGAACTGTGGTGGGGTTAGCATAAAGCTAAGTGAATGAAACTATAAGCAACAGTACAGCTTAGCATAACAATCTGTTTACATCAAATTAACAATAAACAGAAAATCAATCAATCACTAATTCACACAACTTCTAATCAAGCATTATCAATCGTCATGAGGACCGGTGGCTCCTGAGACACCCTAATACCGGTTTGGTACTCAAGGAACTCTTATCAATCATCTGTATTGGCCTATACAGAATTACCGGTAACCAGTTGTTAATTACACACGACCTAGATCTATAAACCAACATTTCAAGTTTCAAGATCTCCTGTCGTCTACAATAACAACCAAGTCCAACTGTCAAGTCAAGTTGACCTCAGAATCTTACATACTAGCTCAAACAGCCAAGTAAGCAAACCACCACACTAACATGGCAAGATATCTCAACAGATTCATCATATCAAAGTAATACTATAAATTACTTGTTGTAAATCAAATCATTACAACTAAATCACACTGAGGTTACAGATCCACTCACCGACACCTCAGCAGCGAGCTCAGAAGTCTAATATTACTGAGCCTTCTCCACATCTGAGAATACAATCAATAAACAATGAGTTAGTAACTTGTATCAACTGATAATACTTAGGTAATTAACATCGTTACACAATCATAACATAATTACATGTATCAGGTGATCCCTAAGATCACACCAAACAACAGTTCAATTCGGAACAAACTCAAAAAGTCCCGAAATAAGGTTCAAAAACTGTAAAATGCCATTTTCGACCCCTAAACGACCCCGAAAGGCCAAAAACCATCTAGACTCTTAGAATAGAGCTTTGATCATTGGGCCGTTTTCGAGTCACCATGTAAATTTCAACCCAATCCGAGTTAATGAAAATTTGTCAATTTCAAGTGTCGCTAAAAACACCACCTTCTAAACACTTATGCACTTTTGAAATTTTACAAAAAGTACTGACAAACGCGATCCAGAAAACAATGGTGGGATCGCGTTCCTCTTTGTAAAATCATTCTGTGACAAATTATAACTAAGCAACGCGATCCGGACAAATTCTTGGGATCGCGTTCCCAAGGACAAAACTCGTCCGATTCCTTTTATAACTAACGAACGCGATCCTGGCTAGGGTTCTGGGATCGCGTTTGAGCCTTTTTCAGCTCATCTTCATCCCTGATCAAACCCTAACCTACGGGTTTAATCACCCAAATCGCCCAAACTCACTTTCTAACAGTTATAAACACTTAATAACTTCACATAATCAATATGCAACAGTTATAACGAAGTTCTAACATCAAATTCATGTTTTTCAATCCAAATCAATCAATTCAAAACTTATAAACTATTTGATTCAATTCAAACTTACCTCTCAATTGAAGAACACTGAATTGAAAGATGATAATGGTAAAACTAGAATCAATCATAGCTCCAATTCGTAGGTTTCAAGTTTCTGATTTGGATTTCATAAGGTTTCTGTGAGTTTTTGAAGTTTCTAATGAAACTTTCCTAAAACAGAAAGCTAAATATATAGTCAGTTCACAAACCGCCTTCAATTATACGGGTATAATTTAATACCCCATCTCAATCTATTGTCTGGAACCCGAAAACCACTTACGAGCCCAAACATTTTATTATACCATCAACTATATTAATTTACAACAATTAATAATTCACTTATCACATTGGAATATTCGACTCCTATTCCAATTATTTCAACTAATTCAAACAATATTATTTCCAAACTTAGTTAAATACTTATTTAAATCAAGAAATAATATAAAACTACTAGGTCCATTTCGAGGATGTTACAACTCTCCCCCCCTTAAAGAGATTTCGTCCCCGAAATCTAACCTCATTCAATCTGACTAATGTGATATAATCACATACAATCTTATCATACATTGATCCTCAATAGCAACTTACAACTATACTTAGACTATTTGAATTCTTTCCACATGCACATATCCAAATGTACATGCTTGTATCTTTTCCTACGCACACCTATAGTGCATCTAATCAATATCATCAATCAGATATATCTTATAGACAAACACTTACTTCAACTAGTGAAACCTACAATCACTTAATCAACAAGTAAGACTTAACATTACTTAATAGGTCTATGCAACCAGAAATTAGCAATGTGCTAAAATCTTTAACCTATTACCACTATTCATCTCTGTTAACAACAAAACAGAAACAATAACAACAACAGTGGTTATAGAACCACAACACACTTAACAACACTGAAAGTTAATTTCAGTTCACGACTAACAATCAGCCTAATATACAAATCATAATCTTAAATCTCTACCATCAAAGATCTGAAGTTTCATACCTATACTCTTTTGAATACCCAATCATATTCACATATCATTTCAATTTACTTAAAAGTAATTCAGATTCATATCACCTTAATAAGCAAAGCAGAGGTCAAACTCAGTAGGTAAAACCACAATCAACAAGTACTTTGCTCAATCAATAAAAGTACTAAAATCAAATATTACCTACATTCAATCAACCTCTACATTGACTTATTTCTGCTTGTAACTCCTTTTATTACAACCTATCAATTGTCAACAACAACAGTTGTCCACTCAATAATCACAGCACTAATGATTATATATTTCAGTACACTTATCAATACTTACTATTTATTTTCAAAATCTAACTAACCATCAAGTTAGAATTCATATATTACTTAAACTGGTAAGACATCCATAATCTTATCTTAGCAACCAGTTAATTACTTTACAATCTTAAGCTACTAATCACAAGCATTTAGAATTTATATGACTTTAATCACCCAATCACTTAGTACTAAATTCCATCAATCTAGCAGCTAAGTCAACATTAATCAATATTATGATACTACAGGTCAAGCATCATAATATCACAATGTGCTATTTTTCACCACACTTCTAACAAAATCTACATCAAGTTAATCACAATTAACTAACTTTACACAACTTATGGCATATTTTAATTCATTCTATTAAAATTCATCCTGCCATTTATTTTCATGTATACCACACATACATACACAATTTCAGGCAACTCTCTAAAATGGACACTTACACCTCAATTCCATTTAATTCCATATCATAGGCCATTCAGACTGTTAAAGTTTTTATCAAGCCTTCACATTATTACCAATCATCATATATCCATACCACAGGACATGGAACAATTATCAATCAACAACTCTATGTTTCACTTATATACTTACCAACTCGTATATAACTTAAACAATTCAACTTCCAGATATCCTTTCATATCATTTCTTATTTGGATCTAATCCCAATTTACTACTTTATCACTTACTTCATTTGTATACAATCAACAATTAACTAAAGAATCCATTCAATTCTTTCAATACTTAAGTAACTCACCATAAGGTACAAATCAACCTAGACAACTATTAATAATAACTTTCAATTATTTCTTATCTCATCTTCTTACCCAATCAAAGCTATCATCACAAGCTTCACACACTGGTAAGATTTTCTTATCACAATTCTAATCAATGTGATTTAATTATTCTAACATATCTTAGCAAATTATAACTGTCATATCAAACAATGGCTTTATATTCGTATAATTCTTTAACACATATTCAGTTCAAATATCAAATATTACTTAACTGAATACTCAATTATACTTAACACTATTTCAATTACTTAATACTAGCATTAAGTAATGAATCAAGTTTCACAAACTTAGACAATTCATCTATCCCCTCTGGATCTTAAATGACCCCCTTCAACATAATTTAAGCAAATCTAGGAATTCAATCATATTCCATACAATCATAACATTTCAATCTATGTTAGACTATTTCAACACACACAGTTGACTAAATGTCAACTTGATTTAAATCAACCAATCAATAAAATCCTCTAACAGCTTTTTCTCAAGTTTGACCTATCCTCAAACCAATCACAAGCAATTAATTTTATACACAACTCACTATTCATGGTTTGACTTTCAAAGTTAACATACTATCAATATTAACTCACAACAAACCATTTCATCTTATATGTTCACTTTCAAACTTATATTTTAAATTATAACATTCAATAATACTAGAAATTCCTCAAGCAAGGCAATATCAACCTATTTCAACTTTGGCTTCATACAAGCCAAATACAAAATAGTGACTCATTTAAGCACTATTAAATTCGCCTACATGTAATCTATCACAATCAATCACAATTACATATTCAACACAATCAAATTAGTCACTTAGGTTTATCATCAAAGCCTCTATCAATGACAACTATCATTTACACTCTCACCTTTACAGTCTAAAGGTCACAGTTCTATCAACTGATTGTTTTCTTATCAAAACAACTATTAAACAACTTAGCATACTATCATGCTCCATTTCCAAAATCACATTACATTTCTTTTATACCAAGTAGCCTCAACAAGTTCATGTGACACAACATAATATAACAACGGTGATCAGGCGTTGTAAGATTATGTTCTTCACAATCCATTCTCAGGCTACTCTACATTATAATTATCAATGTGATCTCCTCTTATCTCATAAATATTTAATACTTTATGATTTCAAATCAATCAACATCTATTTAATAGTTTCTAACAGCTGATACATACTCAAAATCAGCTTACTACTTACATATTTAACCTTACATATGCAAGCCATTTCACATACACACAATGTTCTAATATTCAACACTGAATTACTCAGTATATCACTTATCTGAAACCTCAAACACATGATAACTCATCATCATTGTTTCAATACTTAACACTAATCAATGTCCCTATTTACCTCCAAATTCTGGACACATCTTAATTAATTATCATCATTTTGACATATGCTATACCATCAAGCATCACTGTCACAACAAACCTACTCAATCATGTTACTACAAAACATTTCATTTATTAATTTACAATTGATTAGAAAGATCTATCACTTCCCAAATCAATTTCACCTTATTATTTTCTACTTTTCTCATAAACCTATTCATCTTGGTTTAGATCAACTGTTTAGCTATAATCAAAACGTATCATATAGCCACATAAACACATATTTTCTCAAATAGCAGTCATCCTCCAATCAAATGACACAACATTCCTTAACAAGGATTTAGATCACACCTTGTGATCAATCTATTAACATAATACTATCAATTATTTTGTATCACTAATAAAGACACTCTTAGGTTCTAACATCAATCTTGTTAAACCTTAATCAACTCTCTGTCTACTTAAACATATTTCTGCATTTACAATTCAATCAGAAATAACCACAACAATGAACATCTCATTCAATATTGCTATCCTCATGTCAACCTATAGCAATCATTAGTTGACTCAAAACTGGGGAATCATATCAGTCTGACTCAATTAACTTCACAACAAAGCTTACTCAACATAACAGAGTAAACAATTTAAGTTAATGTAAATTAACATAGGCTTATCGAAGATTACCTGGCAATCTTAAGCCCACGAGTGTTGAGGAAACATGAAATATACCAATCTAATACTCATGTTCCTCCGTCTCTGCAATCAAACAACAACTTCACAACTTGTTAAGAGTTAGTACATATTCAACCAATCACTTTCTCACACATTCACTAATCAACTAAACCCGCACCCACTGGAATGTTTGACTCAACTCAATCAAAGTTTAGGATTGAACATTCTGTCATGTCCAATTCACCCAAACTATTGCTCTGATACCAACTTAAAACACCCCTCGTTTCATTATAAACAATAATATAATAATTGCGACTCGGAAGCGTATATTTAAAAACATTCTATCAATGTACTCAAAATGTCAGTAAACTTTTTCAAATCAAATACGTGACATCTCAACAACTCGGTGTTATATAATTCAAAACATTTCTATGGCTATTAAATTAACATCAGAGTACAGCCTGTCAAACATTCCATCCAGTCAAAACACTTCCTGCCCTGCCCAATATGTCCCATCTATTTCAACCTGCAGGAAGAACTGTGGTGGGGTTAGCATAAAGCTAAGTGAATGAAACTATAAGCAACAGTACAGCTTAGCATAACAATCTGTTTACATCAAATTAACAATAAACAGAAAATCAATCAATCACTAATTCACACAACTTCTAATCAAGCATTATCAATCGTCATGAGGACCGGTGGCTCCTGAGACACCCTAATACCGGTTTGGTACTCAAGGAACTCTTATCAATCATCTGTATTGGCCTATACAGAATTACCGGTAACCAGTTGTTAATTACACACGACCTAGATCTATAAACCAACATTTCAAGTTTCAAGATCTCCTGTCGTCTACAATAACAACCAAGTCCAACTGTCAAGTCAAGTTGACCTCAGAATCTTACATACTAGCTCAAACAGCCAAGTAAGCAAACCACCACACTAACATGGCAAGATATCTCAACAGATTCATCATATCAAAGTAATACTATAAATTACTTGTTGTAAATCAAATCATTACAACTAAATCACACTGAGGTTACAGATCCACTCACCGACACCTCAGCAGCGAGCTCAGAAGTCTAATATTACTGAGCCTTCTCCACATCTGAGAATACAATCAATAAACAATGAGTTAGTAACTTGTATCAACTGATAATACTTAGGTAATTAACATCGTTACACAATCATAACATAATTACATGTATCAGGTGATCCCTAAGATCACACCAAACAACAGTTCAATTCGGAACAAACTCAAAAAGTCCCGAAATAAGGTTCAAAAACTGTAAAATGCCATTTTCGACCCCTAAACGACCCCAAAAGGCCAAAAACCATCTAGACTCTTAGAATAGAGCTTTGATCATTGGGCCGTTTTCGAGTCACCATGTAAATTTCAACCCAATCCGAGTTAATGAAAATTTGTCAATTTCAAGTGTCGCTAAAAACACCACCTTCTAAACACTTATGCACTTTTGAAATTTTACAAAAAGTACTGACAAACGCGATCCAGAAAACAATGGTGGGATCGCGTTCCTCTTTGTAAAATCATTCTGTGACAAATTATAACTAAGCAACGCGATCCGGACAAATTCTTGGGATCGCGTTCCCAAGAACAAAACTCGTCCGATTCCTTTTATAACTAACGAACGCGATCCTGGCTAGGGTTCTGGGATCGCGTTTGAGCCTTTTTCAGCTCATCTTCATCCCTGATCAAACCCTAACCTACGGGTTTAATCACCCAAATCGCCCAAACTCACTTTCTAACAGTTATAAACACTTAATAACTTCACATAATCAATATGCAACAGTTATAACGAAGTTCTAACATCAAATTCATGTTTTTCAATCCAAATCAATCAATTCAAAACTTATAAACTATTTGATTCAATTCAAACTTACCTCTCAATTGAAGAACACTGAATTGAAAGATGATAATGGTAAAACTAGAATCAATCATAGCTCCAATTCGTAGGTTTCAAGTTTCTGATTTGGATTTCATAAGGTTTCTGTGAGTTTTTGAAGTTTCTAATGAAACTTTCCTAAAACAGAAAGCTAAATATATAGTCAGTTCACAAACCGCCTTCAATTATACGGGTATAATTTAATACCCCATCTCAATCTATTGTCTGGAACCTGAAAACCACTTACGAGCCCAAACATTTTATTATACCATCAACTATATTAATTTACAACAATTAATAATTCACTTATCACATTGGAATATTCGACTCCTATTCCAATTATTTCAACTAATTCAAACAATATTATTTCCAAACTTAGTTAAATACTTATTTAAATCAAGAAATAATATAAAACTACTAGGTCCATTTCGAGGATGTTACAATTTGATGCTAGATAAAAAGATGAATAATATGAGAACTTAAAGTGGATTTCCCCGATGGATCCAAATCGCGAGAACGGGACTAGTGTAGATGTTTACCGGATACTTTAGACAATGTCCGGACGGGTTGAGCAGTACTTGGCTGTTAGCCAATCACATGTGGTGCTTGCTCCGGGAATGTGCAAATCTGAGAGAGGACTCATTCCTAAACGACAACGATGGTTTGCATTTGTTGCACCTCATCAAGTCGGTATTTCGTCTTTGACGAACGGATGAAACAGATGAAAAGAATAACAGATGGATTATTGAAAAGATAAAGATGATAGATGATAACGAGTTGAGAAAGATGTAGTATTTTGTTTGATGATTACTTGCTTTGCTTTCCCGATGTACATGAATCCTTATAACTTATTCGTTATGTTGATTGTAAAGGATTATAAATTATGTTTTAATTGGACTAGTTTTATAACTAATTTGTTATCTTACTCAGCTTTAATTAGCTGACACTTGTTTTCTACTTGCTCGATTGTGTACACCGTGCAGGTTAAGAACTTCAGGAGGATAGATGAGCGAGGCGGGTAGCTAATTAAAATAGACAAGATTGTCTATAAAGCCTTAGCTTATTTTTATATAGATGATTTTTCATGTAATGAAAACCGTAGATATTTGGGTTTCCTTTTATATTTGTAACATCCACTCCTCGGGTCTAGTTGTATTTTAATATTTTCTGACTTTTAATATTTAATTCGTGTGTTGGAAAATAGTTATGTGTTATTATTTGAAAATAATTGGTTAAAGAGTCACATAATTTATTGTGACTAGTAAATTATTAAATGTTTTAAATTAACCTAGTTGACGGTAAAATAAAATAACGTTTCCCCATAATTGGTTTTTAAGTTTCAGACAATGATAAGTACGGGGAATGAAATTTGAATAATTATGTGATAGACTCATATTTTGAGTCGGTTTGTATTTTCATCATATATCTATATACATACATACGTACGCATTTACATATGTATCTATATTCATGAAACCCTAAAAATCAATTCAAGAAATCATATGAAAACATCAAATTGAAGCTTCTAAACTCGAATTTAAGCCTCTCTAATCCGTTTAATCAAGGTATGATCTTGTGTTCTTCAATTTCTAAAACCTAGAATTTGGGATTTTTGTGATTTTGAGTTAATTAGAGAGTTTAATTCGAAATTGAAGCTTGACTTTGTTAAATTGATGTTGATTAAACTTATTAATGATGATGATTAACATTAATTAAGCTAGGGCTTGTGAAATTGAATTGTGTTCTTGTGGTATATGATGAGCTTATGATGATTAAGATGAAATTGAGGTTTGTAGCTATGTTAGAATTGTTAATTGATGTTAGTTTCATGATTATAATTGAAACCTTATGTTAGAAATTATGTAATTGAATTATAATCATGATAATAGTTGTGGGTTTAGTTGATTATCATGAATTTAAGCTTGTGGTTATGATATAATTGTTAAGTGATGCTTAATTCATGATTTGTGACTAAACCCTAACCTAGAAATAAAAGAAAGTGATATATGATCATTAAGGGTTTAATTGATTACTTATGAATTATGATTTATAAGCTTAATCTAATGAGGAGTAATTGATAAGTATTGTTAATGATCATATTAGGAGTGAGTATTGATGTTAATGATCTTGTTAAAGATTTAACCATGTTATTAGTGAAAATTAAAGATGGCTAAGATGATGTTGTGATCATAATGATCATAACTTGATAAGGAATTGTGAACTTTGATGTTTAAGGTGATTATTCATAATCTTGAATTGTATTGTGTTAATTTACTATAAGTGAATGATAACTCATTTGAATTATAGTTGAGAAGTGATCATCATGATAGTTAGGCATGATTAAGTAATAATTCAAAAGGTTGAATCTTTGAATCAAGTATAATCAATGCCATGGAATGTTGGATTGATAATTCGGATTAATTAATATGATGTTATATCCACATTGGAACAAGTGACTAACTTGTGTTATTCTGTTGTATTACCAGATATGGAGAAGACTCAGTGATATTAGACTACTGAGTGGACAACTGAGGTGTCGGTGAGTGGATCTTTAAATCCTTAGTGTAATTTAGTTGTAACAGGTTTGGTTACAACGAGTAAACGTATTATTACTGCTTTTAGTTTGCCATGATGATTTTGGTTTAATAGTAATAATACTGTTGATAGACTATTTAGTCTGATATGTTGACCTAATTGAATATGTGATCACTTGGTATTTGGCCTTCGGGCATTCATTGTATTGAGGTCAACCTGATAGTTGGGTTTGGTTACTATTGTAATATGATATGAATTTCCTTATACTCATCGTTAATAGGAAATTAGGTCGTATGAGATTAGTACTAAACTATCGGTCTCGTCCGTTATGGCCATACGGATATGTACGGTAAGTATTCTTGGCTGAAGGTTTCCCCAAGAATCACCGATCCTCATTGTATTGAGATGTTATCTCATTGATATTGTGTGATACTGGTTGTGTGTTCTTGGCTAAGGGTTTCCCCAGGAACCATTGATTTACTGTGATGTTTTGTTTACGATTATTTATTGTAAACAAAGTTGTTATGCTAAGTTGGACTGTGTTTATTGATTTTCTCACTTAGCGTTATGTTAACCCCACTACAGTCCATCCTGCAGGTTATAATTGATGGGACATATTGGGCTGGGCAGGAAATTCTTGGAAATGATGGAATGTTTGACAACCGGAGTATACTCTGATATATTTTGATTTGATAAGAAAATGGTGAATTTATATAACACCTCATTATGGTATTATTATGGTTGTAATAGATTGATAAATGTGGTGTGTTAAGTTTTGAAAACAACTTATGTACTTTTATATGTTTTAAATTTACGCTTCCGAGTCAAGAATCATTATTATAATGGTTTACTGAATGAGGGGTGTTATAATATTGCAACGATAAGACGTATAACGCATGAACTTTGTTGAGCCAAATCGTTTTGTTGGTAATTATTATTATTAATTGGGACATTTCCGCATTTATGATTTATTATTAAAGAAAATTTTTGAAAACCCATATTTTTTTTATTCAGGTCGTTATACACCAACCCTTTATTCTTCCTCCCGGAACCCACCATTTTTTACCTTCTTCACTAGGGGTGTTCATCGGTTCGGTTTTCGGTTTTCTCGGTTTATTCGATTCGGGTTGTTCGGTTTTGAAAATTTTTTGGGCAAAACCGAACACCGAATTCAAACCGAAAACCGAACCGAAACCGAACCGAAAACCGAATTCGAATTCGAATTCGGTTAAAACCGAAAAAACCGAAAACTAACAAAAAAATGAAAAACTTGAAAAAAAAAACTAAAAACCGAACAAAAAAACCGAAAAACCGAAAAAATAATATTATTATTTTGAATTCGGTTTTGGATTCGGTTTTCGGTTAAACCGAATTCAAAATTTTTAAAACCGAAAACCGAACCGAAAACCGAATTCGAATTCGGTTTTCGGTTTTATCGATCCAAAAACCGTTTTTCAAATTCGGTTTGGTTTTGTTTCGGTTTTTATTCGGTTCGGTCTTCGGATTAAACGGTTTCAAACCAAATACTGAACACCCCTATTCTTCACCATCGATCTTCATCTCCACAAAAAATTCGAATAACAAATGCACAAAACAATAATATACCTAATACCTTCACTGTTATAATCTTCCACTGTCACCTTAAACTTATCGATATGCTACTAATTAAATCCAAAATTTCAACCAAACTAATTAATATGCACCTTATATCTCTGTTTCTGTAACACAGGATCAAAACCCATATGTAAAACATCACTATCGAAACGCCCCAAAACTTTAGAATTTTACTTTTTTTATACATTAAAACCCTCTAGACATTATTCCACAACTCATATATACGTATACTCGATCATTATAAACTTCGTACTATTGAAACAAGCTTTAAAAAGCAAAAACTCAAAATCAGGCAAAGTACCCGCCGGGTAAGGCAGGTACCCGCCGGGTACTACCATACGCACCGGGTACACACTTTAGACCCGTTTTATGTTAAAAATATTGCATTAATACCCGCCGGGTACTCCTCTTACCCGCCGGGTAGTCCACTGGTTCTGCAGACCTACATTAACTCTTACGAAAATACAAATTTTAAACGCGCATAACTTTTAACTCGTTGAGAGTTAGACCACCAAATTTTGCAGGCACCTCCACTATGCCAAAATGAAACTTTCTCTTTTTATACTTTTTTTAAATACGCTTTTATCGAGAAAATGGACGTCTCACCGATTTATGACCATTTTGGTGAACAGGTCATATTCCAAACCACTTGGTTTCTGACTTTAACCTTTTGCCAACATATTCCCACATACAAATGATATCTCAAGCAATGACCACAAGCTCCATACTTACATCATCATTTATTTTAACTCATTGTCCCGTTTAGTGTCCATTTGGACACTTTAACCAAAATCAACCATATTTCAACCAAACATTATCCAATTCCACATATATTTAACCATTTCAATATAGTTGACTAAATGTCAACTTCAAATTTGACCAACCAATCATCTTTGACTTTTTGCTACATTTTAACAATTTCAACCAATCAAGACTAACTACATTTATACTAGTTCATACTTTTTCGAAAACGCTTACACAAGACTTCACTTCATAGTTTGACTTTTAAAGCGAAATACCGTAAAACCATAAACTTCAAAAACTCTTTGTTTGAGCGAATTACACAAGCGATAATCACAACGATAATTCAAAAGATATGGAGCTCATCTAACCGTAAAGCTAGCTCCATATCCACACAACCTTCTAGGAATCACTATTTATCCACTTGGTTCAACCGAACCATACACCTACAACACGAAACAACGAAAGGAGTAAGCGCACCGCTTAGTAAGCATATAGGCAATTATATGAATAATCCACATAATCAAAGATGAAACAACACTTATCACATATCAACCACATATCCTCTTAAACACATATCAACTGAGCACTGTAGAGATTATTTTGAACACTACGCGGATCCGCGGCCATAGAAACAAGTACACTTGGCACCATATCACGTCGATATGCATACCAAGATCAACATAACTTAGTACCATACCAGCTACATCAGCATGAGTATGCATACCAAGGTCATCATAACGTGCAAGCACGTATTCGTATACAACACTGAATCTCTACATATGCTCATTCCACATAATTCAACAACTAATCACAATCAACAACTAATCACAATCAACAACAATGGTTAACAACCAAGTTCCACAATTGATACAAAACACTAGATACCCACGTATGAAACAAGTATAAGAAACAAGGCTTAAGAAACAAGTAATACTCCACACGATTGTATGATCCTCTTGCTCGAAAGCAATCCGGAAACACATACAACCGAAACAATCATAAGAAACAAGTTAAGACACAAGTAAACTTCCACTTGATCGTGCAAACCTCTTGCTCGGAAGCAATCCGGTACATACACAATCATTACTCATATAATCCTCATATCACTTACATTTGTGTTTTAGACGATTTCACCATAATTACCCAAAAAAAGCTTTTCACGTCTTTAACACCTAAACACATTATACATAACAATATGACAACACATTTAAACACTGAAAATCATCAACTTCTATTTTCCATCATATTCAATTTTTCCCTCACTTTGATTACACTTGGTTTAATCTTTAATTAACCAATCCACACCTAAAATTTTTATAATTCATAATAACTCAAAGTTTAGTTATCAATCTTTCTACTTTAATTCTTGTTCCATCATCATAATCATACTCTATTAACATTATTAGAAACATCCTCAAGCTTATTAATCTTAATTCACAAGATTTAGCAAAACTCTTAAAATTACTCAAGAACACTAATCATGAATTCATCACTTTCACTATGTTATATGATTACAACAATCATAATAACACTAACTAACGTCAATTCAATCATTTTCTAACCTCAATTTTGGATTAAAACCATTAATTTCTCAAAACCCACTAATCACCCAAAACCTAAGTTAAAACCATGGAAGAATTCACTTACAAAAGGTTGAGGATGATGAAGAGGATGTTGAATTGAACCCTAGAAAACTTGAATCATGAATTAAGAATTGAAATTGAAGCTTGAATGAATCTCCCTGCGTATTCTACTTTTGATTCTGGAACCGTATGGAAAGAAAAAGAATTGGAAATAAGATTAACATATCTCTGTACGTACATATATCTATTTAATTTATCCCTTTTATTTCGTACAGTCTGGAACTGAGAATCCATTCACGTTTTCTATTATTTTAAACCACTTATAATAGAAATACTTTAAAACAATTATATCCTCACGCACTAAACTAATACCTCGAAATTTAGGGTGTTACAACTATATAATAAACAAATGTAAACAATAACTACCATAAAGTTGGAATTTTTGCTAATCAATTTAAGAAACATAATTTTACACCAACATCATCATCATTATCATCAACTTCACTATTACATATCATGAATATATGATTTTATTACATAAAAAGAAATTAACCAAAATGGAAACCAAATCTCGGTTTCTTATCTAATCAACCATATAATCCTAAATACATTATATGAAATCAGAATCAAAAAGAAAAGATGGAAAACTAAAACCTAAATCAAATTTAAACCCAAGAATTGAACCCGAAGCAAACCCGTGAACCGCAAAATGAAACCATAAATCGCTGGAACACAAAACACCTAGAAACAAAATCGAAGAAGACAATGGGGGTTGTGATGGCGATGATGGTAGTGACCGGTGGGGGCGATGTAGTAGCAAACGCAGCGGGAAGACATGGCCAGCTGCAACACTTAAATTGGAGACCGAGAAGGTGTCCTTCAGTACTTTAAATAATAACAAGTAATGATTCGGTTTTGTTATATTTTTTCGGAAATGAAGCAATAAGGAAGAGGTTAAAAATGGTGGGTTTTAGGAGGGAGAAGAAAAAAGGTAGGTGGGTGGATGAATTTAGAGAAGAAGAAGAAGTTAAAATTACGAATATACCCTCGTGTGCATGTCATGTGACCCAACTTAACGAGCTTTTTTAACGGGCTTTAGTGAGAGGGACTAGCGCCGTTCACTTTCAAATCGTTCAGAGACTATCGGTGTAATTTCTCAAACGTAGGGACGATTGGTGTAATTTCGTGTAAACCACATGGATGATCGGTGTAATTAACTCTTATTTATTTATTTTATTTAAATAAGGTATTTGGTTTTAACAGTATTTGAATAGGGTTTTTAATTACATCATTTCAAAGAAAATTTTAACGGTACTTTGATAAGATATATATAAATGTAGAGTTTAAGTTTTTTAGAAATTTGATATTTTTGAAATTGTACTTGTATTACTTATAAGTAATAAAAACAGTATTGATATTGCATTCTATTATATCTTTTAAGATTCAATGAATTGTTAAGGTTATGTAATGTATCTGAGCATTGATTCTAAGCCAATCTTAAAAAATAAAACAAAAAAAATTTGTTCACGGGTACTGTTCATCACCCCCGAACAGTGTTCCATTGGAAAAACTATTTATCTCTAAAAATCTTTACTTTTAGTTTCCGAATCTCTAATTTCTTTGTTAACAGTAAAAAAAATAATGACCAACAAGAAGATTAGGGATTCGAAGGCGAGAATTAGTAAATACCAAACAGAAGCTACGGAACGATATTTTTGAAACGCCCTGATTTTTTTTTTAAATCGTCCTCTGATTAAAAACCTCTTTTAGTAATATCCCATTTCTCAAGGGTATCATATAAACTCAAGAAAAACACTTACTCGATCAAACTCATCTCGGAAACTCTTTAAATAACGCCCCTCACTGTTAAAAAAATGATTCTGAGACTCAAAACTCTTTTAATATGATCCCCATAATTCAATTGTACCGATGCAACTCGTTATTTTATTTATTTGTTTAACTTTGGCTTCAAAAATCATTTTTACAAAACATTGGCAGGTACCCGCCGGGTAAAGATCAATGCTCCAGCTACTGCCTCAATTAATAAAGGATTTACCTTGTTGAAACCTTATACCCGCTGTGTATCCACCCGGGTACACATGCAGACACAGCAGGTTCCAAACCTTGACCAAAGTTCTGCAAACTTTATCCAAATAAATTGTACTAACAACCAGATTTTGACATCAACAAAAACTCAACTCTTGTAGATTTTACCAACTCAAAACATTTACTCTTTTCAACAATTCCAACTAATTAATCGTCACTCGAACAATTACCAACAACAAATTTCACAATCGACTCAATACACAAACTCTTGAACAACTTAATAGTATGGATCAACTTATTTACTCAAACAAGACAACTTTCCCCAAAACATAATATATTGTATGTCGCACCCCCAAATTTGTTAATTGTGATTACCAGAGTGTTTTGCGGAAGCATTAGATCGAGTGGGGGCGACGATGTATACAAAGTACATGCATACATATCAGAGCATATGATTACAACAGAACATATATATTAAGATGCCAAGAGTAATAGTGATAGTCCCGTAATCACTATTAGTTACTGATTTGGAATCTCAAAGTGTAAAGTTTAATTGTAGAAGGGGGGGTTGAATACAATTTAAAACAATTTCAGATTTTACCAAGTGTTTCAGATTGTTTTAAATTAATTATCTATAACAGAGTATGACGGTATTGAATTAGCAGATTAAAGATATAACAGAATTAAAGAACGACAAGTAATAGTAGCTGAAAGTGAATTGTATTGATTAAATTCACGAAGTGTTGAATGCGGAATGGATTAACCAAAGTTAATCCAATTCAAACACTTAGCTAAATTATTACAATGAAGAGTATTAATTACAGTGGACATATACGCTGATAGTTAACCTCGCTGAGTCTTAATATACACCTAGACAAACTAGTTCTCTGACAAACAGAAGAACGGTGCATATGACGACTAGCCTCAATAGTACAAAACACTGAACTATTTATACTACAAGAGTTCCTAAAATATCGCCTACAAAATAGGATCTTGGATGGACACGTGTCGCTGCTAGATTGGTCCTGATCTCTGACAAACCGACATTGTGCGGGTCCCAATTCTGTTACCGCAAATATCTCGTTACCCTTAAACCAATCACTTGCTGCCACGTAATCTTTCAGACATACTTCGAACTGGAACACTCTTGCTGATGTATAGATAAGTACAGTACTTGATGATAGAGAGGCTTTATTGAATAGTCACTGAAGATGCAGCAATCCTCCTCACTCACTGCGAGCTAACATGCTCTTGTAGAATGAATTGAACAAAAGATCTTCAGTGACTAGCTGTTATTCTGGCAGTGACTTTTGCCTTTTTTGATTTGAAGAAGTAAGGCTCTCGCTGACGTAGATCAGCGACACACCAATGTTGAGCTTTAAATCTTCCTCAGAATATCAAACAGAATGAATGACGATCAGCGAAACCCATCATTAGCAACAGCAGCTTCGATACAATCCATTTCTTCATTGAGTAGTGTATAGTTGAGTTGGTCAGTGACCAGTGACTTCATCGTGGTCAGCGACCAGTGACTCAACAATCTCCCCCTAAATGATTGTGATTGAAGCTCCCTAGACAAACTTGTTGCTGTGAAAGTTTATAGTCAGTGTTTAAGAATTTAAACATTCAGTGACTTTATACTTGTGATCCATTCATTTTTCTTTTTGGATTCTTTTGATATGATCTGAGTTTTGCACTTTGGTTTTCTCAAATATTATTGAAACTAAAAATATAAAGTACATGATCATTTTTAGTTACAATACTCTAATCTGATTTAGATAAGTCAATCTTCTTCAGCAACTTTTGATATCTTCAGCTTTGACTCACATTCCTTTAATAGAAGACTTTTAACCGGAGTGAAATCAGGCCAAAAATACATCCTTCTTGGCATATGATTCAAAGCTTTTATCAGGGAAAGATATAGAGATGGCGTCAGTGAACATAATCTCATCAGTGAGAATATACATCATCACAGTGCACTTGTCATCAGAGAGAAGACACTTGTGAAGGAAATATTATATGCAAATATCCTTCTCATGCAGCTTTAACCGACTGAAAATCAATGAGACACATCTGAGCTGCAGTTGATGGAGAAGGATTCATTGCTAAGCTGATATGGAATAAAAATTGCCAAGAAAATTGCAACTTCAATACAGGGAATATCTATTTTCTGAAATAGAAGCCGCAAAGATGATTCCCATGTATCAGCAACTTTCATAGCGTCAACAATTTTTCCATATAGCGTCAGCAATTTTTCTATATGGTTTTAATAGCGTCAGCAACTTTTCCACATGAGATGTAGATATGTTGTTCCTGCGATAGAAACCAAATAGATGATTTCCAATTAGCAACAATTCTTCATATGAGCACCATTGGTTTTTGCATTCATTTGCACGTTTTCTCCCCCTTGATGATATCCTAAAGTAGATTAACATTTTTCTGTAAGCATCAGCAATTTCTTTATGTAGATATCTCTCCCCCTTGATGATATCAGAAAAAGCGATAGTAACTATGTGATCATGTTGTGAATCAGTTTTGGTTTTCTCATCATCAGCTTGTGTTTTAACTGATGGATCTTTAAAAACAGAAAGTGCAGCCTGTATCACTCTCTGTGACTGGAGAGCGACATTGACAGCTGGTGTGGTGATAGAAGAGAGTTGGCCCGGGTCTGTAGCCAGTGATGTGACACCAGATATGAGTGTGTTATCACCCACTGATGTCACTTGCCCTTTGAATGAATCAGCATCCTTTTGTGAGGATGATGAGTGGCTTATGGGTTGACTCGAAAAGTAAGTTTTGGTTTTAGCAAGAGTGCCCATAGAGACTGAACGTTCAGTGACTATTTCACTCTTGATCCCTTGATTTGTTAGAAACAGGGCCTTTATTTTCAAACTTTTGGTAGAGGAGTTTGAGTTTTTCTTGGATGGAGGATGATCAGCTTTGGTCACTGGGGGTGTGAGCAGTGACGTGATCGATGGGGGGGGGGGCAGAATCAGACGGGTGTACAGCAGTTTCATACTGGATTACAAGAAAACCTTGTAATCCTAGCAGAGTAGATAAAAATGGCATCACTGGACTAAGTAAAAAACAAGGCTTTTATAGACCAGGTTGATTGTAAAAGAGAGTTTACCCTGATCTATCAAGTGATGAGATTAATTTCATACTCTGTTTTTATGAAAAAGAGATTTTATGGTGAGAAAAGTGATTTTTGAATGCTGTAATGACAAAATTCCTTATCAACTGAAAGAGGTAGACGATTTTAAAACGTTTGAATTTGCCGTTACAGAAATCGGAAAGACTTTTGTTGGTTTGAGTATTTGAAAAAGATTATGAAAACCAAGAGTTTGTTTTGAATTGAAAAATGAAATCATTTTGTTTGATTTATAGAAACTCTTGATTCAACAAGTGGTTAGAATTGGGAAAGCGTGGTTGATGGTGGTGGTAGATAGGGGTGGCATAGGGGTGATAATTTATGATGTTTAAATGAAATAGGGGTAATGATTGTGGAGCTTGGTGGTATTAATGGTGATTTGAAAGGTGCGCCGGAAAAGTATATGTGACGTAAGGAAGAAATAGTGTCAGAGATGCAATTTTTGTGATACATCCCTTCAAATAATGATGAAAGAATCAGGGAGACCCTGTATGTAAAAAAATAACACTCATAAGTTTTAATTTGCCAGAGATGTTATTTCACTGATTTAGTCACAACTTAGAATACTAACTAAATCAGAGAGATTTGATCACTGGTAAATATGAATCATAATTTTTATTTATTGAGTATGAGTGTTGATTTAATAAAAAATTGATAGAGACTTTTATCTTTCGCTGAAAGAGTTACAGCTTAGAATACTAACAAGATCAGCTAAAGAAATGGTCTCTACCTTTTTTTTTTTTTTTTTTTTTTTTTTTTTTTTGAAAAATGAGTATAGATTATGTCTAATATGAACTATGTATTATTTTACTATTTTTATCTTTCACTGATCTAGTTACAACTTAGAATACTAACACGATCAGCAAGACAAAAATAGGACAATAATAATATAGGTCACATAGAGGCATAACCTATACATAATAAAAAAAATTAAACGAAAATAACTAACTGAGCTTGAAAGTTGAGCTAGTCATTTAAGTTTAACATGCCAAGCTCGCTGATAAGAAAATTAAATCTTTTCTCATCTAAAGGTTTTGTGAATAAGTCAACGAGTTGGTAATCAGTTGGAATAAAATGCAATTCAATATCATCTTTCATCACATGGTCCCTGATGAAATGATATCGGACATCAATGTGCTTTGTCCTTGAGTGCATTACTGGATTGTTGGCAATGGCTATAGCGCTTTGACTATCACAGTAGATTGGTATTTCATTGAAGTCAAAGCCATAGTCAGCAAGCTGATTTCTCATCCAGAGAATTTGTGTAGTACAGGCACTTGCAGCAACATATTCAGCTTCAGCAGTTGAAGTTGAGACTGAGTTTTGTTTCTTGCTGGACCAGCTTACTAGCTTTTCTCTAAGAAATTGACAGCTACCAGATGTACTTTTTCGATCCAGTTTGCATCCAGCATGATCAGAATCAGAGTATCCTTTCAAGGAGAAGTCTGAACCAGATGGGTACCAGAGACCAAGATTAGGAGTACCCTTCAGATATCTGAATATCCTTTTGACAGCAAGCAAATGTGATTCCTTAGGATCAGCTTGATACCTAGCACAGAGACATGTAGCAAACATAATGTCTGGTCTACTAGCAGTTAGATACAGTAGCGACCTGATCATTCCTCTGTAAGCAGTAATGTTTACAGATTTACCATCAGGATCAGCAGGTAGCTTTACTGCAGGTGACATGGGAGTAGCAAGGGTTGAGCAATTTGCAAATTCAAATTTCTTTAACAGATCTTTAACATATTTTCCTTGATTAATGAAAATTCCAGTTTTGGTTTGTTTTATTTGCAAACCAAGGAAAAATGTTAATTCACCCATCATGCTCATCTCATAACTTTTGGTCATGAGATCAGAAAATTCCTTGCACATGTCACTGTTAGTAGACCCGAAAATGATATCATCAACATAGATCTGGACTAATATGACATCTCTCTTATCTCTTTTGATAAATAATGTGCTGTCAATTTTGCCTCTGACGTAGCCATATTTTATCAGGTAGACAGAGAGAGTATCATACCATGATCTGGGAGCTTGTTTAAGTCCATACAGGGCTTTATCAAGTTTGTAAACATAACCCGGATGTTTTGGATCAATGAATCCAGGTGGTTGCTTGACATACACTTCTTCCTGCAGCTTGCCATTCAGAAAGGCACTTTTCACATCCATTTGATATACTTTAAACTTTTTGTGAGCTGCATAAGCAAGAAATAGCCTAATTGCTTCAAGCCTAGCTACTGGTGCAAAGGTGTTGTCATAGTCGATGCCTTCTTGTTGACAGTAACCTTGTGCAACAAGTCTAGCTTTGTTTCTTGTAACCACACCATCAGCATCCATTTTATTTCTGAACACCCATCGTGTTCCAATCACTGATTTACCAGTGGGATGTGGTACAAGCTTCCAAACTTTATTTCTTTCAAACTGAGATAGCTCTTCTTGCATGGCAGCTATCCAGTGATGATCAGTAAGTGCTTCATCAACTTTCTTTGGTTCTATTAGAGACACAAAACTTACAAACAAGCAGAAGTTAGCAGTTGCTGATCTTGTCTGAACCCTGGATTGTGGATTACCAATAATCAATTGATTATCAATATGTTTTGTCCACTTAGTCATTCGCTGAGGTTCAGCAGTGACTTGATTACTTTGTGAGGGTTTAGAGGGCAAATCAACATCTGTAGTATGAGTATTATTGTTATGCGAGTTTTGATTTGGGCATTGAGTTGATGATGATGGGACATCTGTAGGTAAAGATGATGTTCCTGAATTATTCTCAGCTAAAGTAGAACTGGAATTGACTTCAGGAATATTATCTTCACCTTCAGAATCAGATGAGAAATTTTTATATTCCTTATCATTTGATTTGATTTCATTTGATAAGTCACTATCCATTTTGTTGAAAACAAGATTTTCATATTCTTTTGGATCAGTGAGTGACTCATCATATGATTCATCAAAAGTAACATCCATTGATTCCTCAATACATTCTCTTCGTTTATTATAAATTCTGAAAGCTTTAGAGATGATTGAGTAACCAACAAATATTCCTTCATCAGCTTTGGGATCAAACTTTCCTAAGTGATCTCTTTTGTTTAGAATGTAGCAGGTACTACCAAAAACATGAAGAAAACTTATATCAGGTTTTCTCCCCCTTAATAGCTCATATGCTGTCTTACTGTGCCTTTTGACAATCAGTGACCTATTTTGAGTGTAGCAGGCAGTACTCACTGCTTCAGCCCAGAAATAGGTCTTAAGACCAGCATCAATGAGCATTGACCTTGCAGATTCAATCAGTATTCTATTTCTCCTTTCTGCCACCCCATTTTGTTGGGGTGTTCGTGGTGCTGAAAAATTTTGAGAAATACCTTTTGAATCACAAAAATTTTCAAGATCAAAATTTTGAAATTCAGTACCATTATCACTTCTCAGATGTTTTACCGTGACATCATTTAGATTTTCCATTTTCTTGACAAAGGATATGATCTTGCTAGCAGCTTCACTTTTAGCTTTGAGAAAAAATACCCAAGTGTATCTGGAGTATTCATCTACTATCACCAAACAGTACCTTTTTCCTCCAAGACTTGATGTACTCACTGGTCCAAACAGATCCATATGTAGCAAGTAAAAACATTCTGTTACTGAAGAAGTCTGTTTGCTTTTGAAGGACTAGCTGTGATGCTTTCCCTTTTCACATGCTGAACAAAACTTGTCTTTGTCATAAGACATCTTTGGTAGTCCAGTGACTAAACCATTCTTGCTCAGTTTGTTAATAGCTTTGAAGTTCAGATGAGAAAGTCGCTTATGCCATAACCATTTTTCTTCTGAAACGGTTCTGGAGTAAAAACATGTTCCTGATTGTGCTGAATCCATATTTACCACATAAGTATTCCCTTTCCTGTTTGCAGCAAGAACAGCACTTCCCTTTTTGTTGTAAACAACACCAGCTTCATGATCAAAAAGTACCTTGTTCTTGGAATCACAAAACTGACTGATGCTTAATAAGTTGTGCTTCAAACCTTCTACATATGCTACTCGTTTGAACATTACATTACCATTGGTTAAAACACCATACCCTTTGGTTTTCCCAACTTTGTTATCACCAAAAACTACATCAGGACCTTTTTCATCCTGATAATCACTGAGCAGCGACTTACATCCTGTCATATGTCTGGAACATCCGCTGTCCAAATACCAGATGGTTTCTCTATGAATGCTTTTGTAGATGCTGTCAGAGTCCCATCCTGATGCTGAACATTTCTGAGCTACTTCCCAAATATTTTCATGGAATTCAGCATCATTAGCCATTAGACAATAATCTTTGTCTAGACACAGCATTTCTTCTTCATCATCAGATGAAGAGGATGAATCAGAGTCGCTGAGTGAACTTTCTTCAGCAACAAATCCTTTTCTCTTCTTCTTTCCAGATTTCGACAATTCTTTCAGCTTCTTATATTTTGCCTTGTACTTGTTGTACTTGTCATTTCTGACATCTGGCATGAGTTCAGGGACTTGATTCACTGACTTTGATCTGCATTCTGCTGCAAAATGACCAATTCTACCACACTTGTAGCATTCACCCTTTGATTGAAATTATCAGATGATGGAGCACCAGCGAATCTTCTTGATCTGGTGTTCTTTCTGAAATTAGCAACCATCATGGTCATATCCTTCTCAAGCTTCTCCAATCCTTCATCATACTCATATTCTGACTCTTCTTCATTCTGACCACCTTCTTCTTCAGCTATTAGTGACTTTGAGCTTTTCTTAGACACTTTTGACTTCTGTCTCTGATCGATTTCATCAAGCTCTGCTACAAGGGCATTGGATATCTTCTGACTTCCAAGAGTAGCATGAATATGCTCACTCTGATCAGCTTGCTTTTCAGACTGCTCCCAATTGAGCAGAATACCATAGACCTGAGTTAAATTCAGAATTGAATAATCATTTCTCTGTCTGGTACACGTTGCAATGGTTCCCCAGATTTTCCTTGGCAGCAACTCAAGAAACTTTTCAACAACAAATCTCTGTTCCTTGCCTATACCAGCCTTCTCCATTTTGTTCATCAGTGACTGGTATCTGGTGTAAGTGGAAGACAGAGATTCATTTGGTTCCATTGCGAACAGCTCATACTGGCGAGTGAGATTGACTTCCCTGCAGCGAATAATATCAGGAGTTCCAATATATATATTCCTAAGGGTATCCCACATATCTTTAGCAGTTCTACAAAGCCTAATTGATTCGAACACTTCATCAGGAAGTGCCATGCCTATGTAGATTTTAGCTTGTTTATCAAGTCTAACCAATCGCCTATCCTCATCAGTCCATTGTTCCTCTCTTTTAGGTAAAACCATTTCTGGTATAGCTGGAGTAGTAGCTGTTGCAATTACAGCAGGAACAATAGTAGTTGGGATATGTGGACCATTGGTTATGATATTACAAAGACGGTCATCAACTAAGTCCAGAAACATCATCATTCGGGACATCCAGGTTTCAATCCTTGAAGGATCAAAAGCTGGAGGTTTGGTTGTGGAACCATTTCCCTTTTGATAATCAGAGTCAACACAGCTGTACTTTACTGATTCCATAGCAGACCTGGTTAATTGAATTTAAACCAACTCTGCTCTGATACCAATTGATAGTCCCGTAATCACTATTAGTTAGTGATTTGGAATCTCAAAGTGTAAAGTTTAATTGTAGAAGGGGGGTTGAATACAATTTAAAATAATTTCAGATTTTACCAAGTGTTTCAGATTGTTTTAAATTAATTATCTATAACAGAGTATGACGGTATTGAATTAGCAGATTAAAGATATAACAGAATTAAAGAACGACAAGTAATAGTAGCTGAAAGTGAATTGTATTGATTAAATTCACGAAGTGTTGAATGCGGAATGGATTAACCAAAGTTAATCCAATTCAAACACTTAGCTAAATTATTACAATGAAGAGTATTAATTACAGTGGACATACACGCTGATAGTTAACCTCGCTGAGTCTTAATATACACCTAGACAAACTAGTTCTCTGACAAACAGAAGAACGGTGCATATGACGACTAGCCTCAATAGTACAAAACACTGAACTATTTATACTACAAGAGTTCCTAAAATATCGCCTACAAAATAGGATCTTGGATGGACACGCGTCGCTGCTTGATTGGTCCTGATCTCTGATAAACCGACATTCTGCGGGTCCCAATTCTGTTACCGCAAATATCTCATTACCCTTAAACCAATCACTTGCTGCCACGTAATCTTTCAGACATACTTCGAACTGGAACACTCTTGCTGATGTATAGATAAGTACATTACTTGATGATAGAGAGGCTTTATTGAACAGTCACTGAAGATGCAGCAATCCTCCTCACTCACTGCGAGCTAACATGCTCTTGTAGAATGAATTGAACAAAAGATCTTCAGTCACTAGCTGTTATTCTGGCAGTGACTTTTGCCTTTATTGATTTGAAGAAGTAAGGCTCTCGCTGACGTAGATCAGCGACACACCAATGTTGAGCTTTAAATCTTCCTCAGAATATCAAACAGAATGAATGACGATCAGCGAAACCCATCATTAGCAACATCAGCTTTGATACAATCCATTTCTTCATTGAGTAGTGTATAGTTGAGTTGGTCAGTGACCAGTGACTTCATCGTGGTCAGCGACCAGTGACTCAACAAATAGTTACAAAGTTTTACGATTCATCGAATCGTACAAGTGTAAAAGTAGTTAAGTTGTACAAAAGTAGATTTCGTAAATATGACTAAACCAGTTTAGTTATATAAAAGAAATCCATCTGTTTCAAAAATGGCATCCTAAACGCTTCGCGGGTCGCCTAGAGTCCCATATGTGCAGGCGGTTCTTACGTGCAGCTAGTTCCCTGAAAAACATAGTAAAAGTCAACAACGAGGTTGAGTGAATTCACAGGTTTTATATTTGCAAGTAGAGTTTGATAAACCATAGTTGTTTATAAAATGTATTGCCATAACAGTAGTGTAGTAAGTTGTATAATGTTGTCCAATATAAGTTGAATTGAGATGTCACCCAAAATGTAAGTTTGAAATATGTTGCTGGTCGTTCACCAGCGGTTTCCAAAGTAGTGCCGGTCGTTCTCCAGCAAGTTACCAAATTGTACCGGTCGTTCTCCGGTAAGATACACAAGTTTGCACCGGTCGTTCTCCAGTGAGTTACACAGTTAGTACCGGTCGTTCTCCGGTAAGATACCAAGTTATTGTCGGTCGTTCGCCGACAAGTTACACAATAAGTACCGGTCATTCTCCGGTAAGATTTGCAGCTGGTCGTTCTCCAGCTAGTTACAAGTAGTACCGGTCGTTCTCCGGTAAGATACCAAAATAGTTTTTAGCATGAAATTGTTATTTCGTAAAGCAATAGTTGTAGTAGTATGAACACAGTCATAATCAGTTTGTATAAAAGCCTATCATCATTTTATAAATAGTTGGTACGTAAAGTATGAAACCCTTTTCATAGTATAGTTCAAAGTACTCTAGCTACCAATTAAAACATGATCACAATCATTAATAATCAATAGTTGGGAGCAATTAATCGTAATAGCAATAATGAAATAGTGTAAGTTATGGCAATCAGTAAAAGCAGTTGTCTATGTTTTTCACCCCAAGTTGAAAGCAATAAAACAGTAGAAAGTGGGGCTGTGAACTCACCTCGTGAGCTAAGTAGTGAGAGCTAGCAAAGCGGTTATCCAGGTAAGGTCTCTAACGTCCTAAACGTAAGAGTTTATAAGTATAAGTAAGTGGATGTCGTACTAGACCATCCATGCTAGTGTTCACTCACTAGATATGTCCAATGTATTCGTTTGTCGTTTAGGTTTTTTAGTTTTGAAAACATGTACGGCCCGTTGGTGAGTTTTCGTAATAATAAATTCAAATTATCATTATTGTTATGTGTTCGTTGATTTGTATACTTATAAAAGTATATACATATGTGAAAGTATGTATTCGTCTACCATAATATTTCCAAGGGTATATATATATATATATATATATATATATAGTAACTAGATCAAAAAAGAAGAAAAATTAGGTGGAGAAGAGGGAGAAGCAATATGATTCAGTATTTTTATTACTATGATTCATTTTTTTATTATTATAATTCAAGTAATAAAAAGTTGAATCATAGTAATAAAAATACTGAATCATATTGTTTCTCCCTCTTCTCCACCTAAATTTCCTTCTCCCTTGATCCTAATGCTATATATATATATATATTTCCGAAAGTGAGTACTTGTATATATATATATATATATATATATATATATATATATCCGAAAGTATATATGTCCGAGTGTATATATATGTATATATGTAGATTTGTCCGAAAGTAAGCTTGTATGTCCGGATGTATATGTCCGAGTATATCTATGTCCGAAAGTTCGTATCCGAAGTATTCGTGCGTTTTCCGAAAGTTTGAGGTCCGAAAGTGTCAAAATTCAAGGTTTTGGGCCAAAAACACTATTCATCCGAATTTAGCAAAAGTCAACTCCGAACTTTGACCTTTGGAGTCAAAAATCCGAAGTTAGCTTGAAAATCCGAAAGTCAACAAAAGTCAAAGTTCAGAGTAAAAATCAGTCCGAATTTGTGATTTTTATTTGACTAAGTAAACTTTATCGAAACATTCCAAAATTTTTACACGACGTTTCCACATATCTTATGCACTTCTTGTAATTTTTTCATGACTTTTATACGTCGTTTGATATTTTTTAAAAAATTACAAAGTATCACAGTTCAGTTTGGTCCGAATTTAAAACTGTTTCCATGGTTTGAATTTTCTGGAAAAATCTGTGTATTTTTAGTCGAGGCTATAGAAGAACTTTTTAAAGACAACAAAATTTTTGAGATTTTGGAACTGGTCTCATACATTTTAGTGATCTAAAACTCGAGATATGGTCTCGAGAATTAGGTGCAACTTTCTGTCTCCAGAAAACATAAAGTATATGTCGCCGGAGAAAATTATTCTCGGGTACTAAACGGACATGAATCGTTACGAAATAAATTTTGTTAGAAAGGTTACTTCTTTTAATTCATTTTAGGCTCAATAAACACATCATGTCAAGGAGAATTGATATTTCTAAAAATCGTTGAAGTGAGAACAAAAATCTGGACAGAAAACAAAACTCATATTTTTGAGTTTTAATCGCGTTTCGGTTAATGTTTTGGACATTATAACGTTGAGTGAATACTTAAACATGTAAACAAACATAGTTCAAGTAATTATAATACAAATAAGGGGGTTCCTTACAAAGGGATGATGATCTAGTGGCGGAAATGAAATGAGAAGACGTTGAGCTCCGTTTTCTTGCTTTCCTCTTCGAAAAATGATGACGGATGATGGTGGTGATGGTGGTGGACGATGGTGGCTGCTGGAGGTGGCTGGTAACAGCCTTGAGAAAGAGATAAAAGGGGTAGAGAGAGAGTGTAGATAGATGGAGTAGAGAGGGTGAATGATGAATGAGGTATGGGGTGAGTTTGGTGATGTTTGTAGTCAAAGAGGCATGGGAGGCCTCACCTCTCCCATTTGGATGGTTTTCATGGGGCCCACAAGAGTGTGGGTGTGTTCCAAACTTGTTCCCAAAGTTGCGTAATGCGCGGTGCTCATTTACCCATTCGTTCCGACGTTCGTTTAATCGTTATACATTTTATACAATTCGTTTCGTTAACATTTTAACACACGATACTTTTAATGGAAGTTTTGTATCAAAATATTTTGTTTTGAATTATGAAAATATAACTTGTGATTATTTCGTTCGTCGGGCGCGAATTGTGCGTTTATGTCGCGTACGGTTTGTTTTATATGATACGAAATACTTGTTAAATATTATCGACATAATATTTAGTAAATAATGATTTTATTAAATAACGTCATATTATTTAGTAAATTTCGTTCACCAACGGTCGTATATTTTTGTCGGGTTTGTTCCGAATATTTTGTACGCAATTACAATTAATTACGAAATAAGTAATACTACGCGTATTAACTAGTTGAGCTTTGCTAGACTTATCTCTCAAAATTGTTGTGAATTCACTTAAGTAGGGAACTAGCCTAATAGTGAAAATGTTTAGTCTACGTAATTGCGTTTAAATTTGCGGGGTGTCACATTCTCCCCCTGTTAAAGAAATCTCGTCCCGAGATTTTAGTCCATGTCGTTACGTCGGACGTATGTGTTTCTGAAAGGATGCATAGTCACCAATGTGACGTCGTAAGTTACCGCCTAACTCATAATAGTTTTGGTATACTCATTGTATAGTTTAATAAGTCGCACGTTCAAAAGTGGTTAAAGTTTACCAAGCGCTAGGTTCGAAGCGACATTCGAATAATATAATGTTAAAGCGTAGTAATAGTTCACTAAGACGTACCAATGTTGGCGTAGGGATCTGGTTTTGCATCCCTTGCTCTAAGGATGTACGCGCGTCCCGGAGTTGTTGGAGCGTTCGCGATGCGGTTGTTGTCATTTTGGTTGTTGCGGTTGTTGTTTTGGTTGTTGTTACCGTGGTTGAGCCGTGGGCAACTGTTTCGATAATGCCCTGGTTCTCCACACTCGAAACAGCCATTGTTTTGTCCTTCGGTGATGGCTTGAGGAGGAGGGTTTGTTCTACAGTTTTGGGTCAAATGACCGGAACGTTTGCAGCTTTGGCAGAAGGTACAATCACCCTCGTGGTGCTTCCCGCACTTGCTACACCTCGGTTTGTTACCAAGATATGGTTTGGGTCCAGTTGTGGTGGTGGGAACGTACGCCCTGGAGTTTCCTGACGGTTTCTTACTTGGTTGGTTCTGGTTGTCGTTTCCCTCATTGTTCCATTTTCGCTTGTCACCTCCGTAACCAACAATCTCAGTACTGCTTGGTTCGCTTTTCCCCGTAGCAACTTTCAAGGTTACAATTCGGACCGCGTCATCGGTCAAGCTTTGAGCCAGATCCTCTGCGCTCCTGAAAGTGGTTGGTTTAGATGACATGACTAAGCTCCGAATCTGTGGTGCCAATCCCCAGTTATACCGCTTGATGCATTTGTATTCAGGTGTTACCATGTGGGGGACCAGTCGTCCAAGTTCCTGAAACCTTGTCGTATAACAGGTGATGTCAGAACCGATCATCTTGATATCCCAAAGTTCTGTCTCGATTTTCTGAAGTTCACTGCGAGGACAGATGTAACACCCTCCCCCATCGCCCTCAGGCCCAGGAAGGAGTGTTAATATAAGCCATTGGGCCAGGTCTGCAGCCCAATGCACCCCAACCCATCTGGTATAGTATTCCACTAATACCCAGGTTGTTGAGAGACTCGAACATGAGACCTCCCCTTTAATATCAAGTCTTACCACTTGATATCACCAATTGAGCTAAATTATAACACCCGCTAAATACAAGGACATATATATATTTTTTTTAAAACATATCGGAAGCGCATGATTAATAGAAAGCAGTAGATTGCATACATACATTTCAAATAGCAATCCACTTACATACAACCTTTAAAACTAGATTATTCTAATCATTATACACATTAAGTTTAGGTGTTATAGAAATCCCAATATGTTGATAAATCATTAACGTATTATCCATTTCAGAGTGAGCTTGTCAAACATTCCATTCCATATGTACTTCTTGCCCACCCACATACAAAAGTAAACCTGCAAGAAGTAATGAGGGGTTAGCACGAAGCTAAGTGAATAGATCCCAAGCTATCAATCTAACTCAGCTTAACACATGCCTATAACCAAGCAACGCACAAGCAACATAGAAGGATCGGTGGTCCTTGAGGTACCCTCTTGCCGCGGATGGTTCCCCAAGTAACACTTAAAACCAACTGATGGCCAAATCAGAGGTTAAACCGATAGTTTGGTACTATTACTACACACGACGCAATTTCAGTGTCCAACACATGTACAAGGCACTTGCGAAGTCCTAGTAATAGTATCCAAACCCAACACATTAGTTGACCCCCACCAAATCAAATAGTCCACAACTATCATAGCACAATGGACGCCAATAATCAATCAAAGGTTAGCCATCATGGCAATTTAATATTAAAGCAATCATTGCAATAAACCAAGTTTACCCGTTGTAACCATGTTGTTACAACTAACTTAGACTGAAAGTCCAAGATCCACTCACCGACAATCATAGTCGTCCACTCAGTAGTCTAATGTCACTGAGTCTTCTCCACATCTGAGAATACAATAACACAACACAAGTTAGTCATTTGGCACTTGTCTCAATATTGATATAATATCATACTATTGTAATTACATCAAACAACTTATCACTAACTTGTATTAATTCAACGTTCATCATTTCAAGATTATGAATAATCTTATTAACATCAAAATTCCGTGATCATTAAGATCACATCATCATGTTAAGCTACTTTAATTATCATAAATCAACTTTACGACTATTATGTTCACCTAATCACCTTCATCCATCATAATCATTGTTAACCAATATAATAAAACCATTAACAAGATTAATAACCTTCAACATCAATTATTCATCAAAACATCAATATTTGATCCTATGAATACTTAACCAACTAATTTCACACCATCCTCTTTAATAATCAATTAAGTGTTCTTATTAGTAAATCATACTACTTTCTCCATATAACCCATCAAACTCATCATGATCATCATACTTCTCATAAACACTTAATCAATTCACAACTCCTAGCATAATCAATGTAATTCATCATCTTTAATCAACACTTATAAATCATACATCATAATTCTAAGCATAGAAGCTCCAATTCTTGAATTATCAACTAAACACATAAACTTTATTAGTGATCATATATCGTTTTCTTCATTTCAAGGTTAGGCTTAGATTTTAATCATCATTTAAACATCAACTAACAATTTTATCATCATTCCAAGCTTCTATTTCATGAACATCCTACCAATTAATCAACTACTCAAAACCCCCAATTTCTAGGGTTATCTCAAACACAAAATTAACACATATAACATGATTAAGATGATGCTAGAATGATTATTACATGTTATTAAAGCTTAATTAACATCAATTAACACTTTTGAAACCCTAAATTCGGATTTTGCTCAAGAACACCAAAACCCCAATTTCTAGGGTTTATAAAATCAAGAACACATGAGCATACCTTGTTTGTGATGATTAAGGAAGCTTGAATTCGTGTTTAGAAGCTCCAATTTGATGATTTCTTCAAGATTTTGTGGATAGATTGTGTTAAATGTGTGTGTGTGTATACGTACGTATGTATGTATGTGTGGAGGGAAATAAAAACCGACCCATCCACATAATATACCATATAAGTGTTAGTTTTCATTCCCCGTATTTATTATTGTCTGGAACTTAAAAACCATTTGCGTGGAAATACAATTTTATTTTACCGTCAACTAAATAAATTTAAAACAGTTAATAATTTACTATTCACAAAAAGTCATATAACTGTTTGACCTATTATTTTCAATTATCACAATACATATAACAAATTTAAATCGCATTTAAATTTACTGGAAATACCTATTACTTCTAGGCCCCATTTGAGGATGTTACAAATCTCCCCCCCTTAAAGAGATTTCGTCCTCGAAATCTAATCATCCTTAATTAATCTAGGAAATTTAATCACATCATACCTCGTGTGAAGTTTGGTTCACACTTTATTTCCAATTCCCTAACTACATAATTATTTATCACTAAGTGCACATAAGGTATATGTACAATTTAAATTACTTATGCATATCATCTCTATGCGTATCTTAATCACTAATCACACATACACAAAATATGTATACATTTAATCCATTTTAAGATATATGTTTTCAACCTAATTACACATGCACATATCCAATGTACATGCTTCAATTTCTCATTTCAGCACATATAATGTATCCAAATCTTATTTTTTCATATACACAATGAACGTTTTAAAACAAGTTATCACTTAACATAAGTAAATCACTTAACATAAGTAAATCACTTAACTAGGTAAAGTGATATACTTTCACAAACAGAACTAGCAACGTGCTAGATCTTCAAAATTTATACATGAATTGTATCCTTTTCAATAACAAGACAGTGGTTATGGAAACCACAATACACATATTAATAAGCAAAAGAGAGGTCAAATCCTATGGTTACTACCATAATCATGTACTTACACAATCACTTAGCACCAATTCATATTGGATACATGCTAAGTCTCGTTCAATGGGTACTTTGCTATACTAGCACACGTACCACATTAACAAAATGTGCTAATCATCAACACATTTTTCAACAATATTCACATATTTAATCCAATTTAACCGACCTCTACTTAACTTTTCTCATCACATAACTTTTCAAATTACAATTTACTACTTTATCTAGTCATTAGATAAGCAAAAATACGAAAGATTATATGTAATTCGCACATAATTATAATAAGATTATCAATCCAACAAGTAAACTCTTATTTTCCTGACTATTTTACTTTTTCCCTACAATAGGCTATCCAACTATGGTAGTCTTTACCAAGCTTTAATTATCATCACCGAATAACCACTTATACGTTTTAACAAGTAATAGAAACAGTCCAAAATTCTTCCTTTATAATGATATCACATTAATCAATAGTTTTAGTAGTTTACTACTACCTCAATTTTAGTCAATCAATAACTATTTCATAACCGCAGGTCAACATATGTCATCCGTTATTTTAAAATCATTTAGCTTCATTGGGTACTTAATAACCTCACAACTCCATGTGAGATGGCATAATATAAATACGTTGGCCAGACGTCGTCATATTATGTCAGTCACACTTCATTCTCAGGCCACTTCATACCATCCATCTTCAAAGTGATTAACTTTTACTATTACATATTTCACAAATGTGATATCCAAGCTAACACACATATACAACACCTTAACAACAGGTATACAATCAAATATTTATTTGCTACTATTTTTTTTTTTTTTATTACTTTGAGTGTGAAACTACTCACATAATTAAGTAGACATAATAATCCAATTGTTCAATAAAATTCTTATTATTACATTAACACAGGTGTAGAGTTTAACATAACTAAGTCAATTTAACACATTTATCACTGGATTCAATATCAATCACTTAATACCTTAGTTATTACATATAATACTATATATAACATTTAGCACTAAGTGCCTTATTAAAATGTCATGTCATATTCCGCCTATATTCATCAATATATAATTCCTAAATTGATTAACAATAAACTTTCCATGTTCAGTTATCAAACAAGAGTAAGTTCATATAATTATTTTCTCAACTCTTAAAACACTTATTTCAAACATATCTCATATTTTCATGATTCAAATACTTCATTGTATTTCAAATTATTCATATAACATGATTCACATAATCAATATCTATTTACCCTAACAAGCAACAATCAACAATACCCTTACTGGTATGCTATGCAGTTAAATAAACTGCCTACAAACAACTCCTACACAAAGAACCATATAGACCTCTTAAAACAACTTTTAATATTGCATATAGTCACAGGAATGATCTCTGGGCTCAAAGAAACAAAAGCCCAATACAAATCATAAGCTAAAAGTCCGAAATAATGTCCGAAAAACAACAAAACGTGATTTTCGAGCCCCAAACGACCCCGAAGTGCCGAAAACTGACAGGGCTCATGGCAAAGCGATGAGCTTTGACCGTTGACCCGTTTTTGAGTGGACATGTAAATTTCATCTTAATCGGACACCGAAATTTTCTAGCGGAAATTCTACGTCTAACATTACGTCGAACGTCGAAATTTACAAATTTTCATATTAAACTCACTTAATATAACACATAACACAAGAAAAGTCTCAAAACAAGGGAATACGTTCGTATTCAAGGGAATACGTCCGTATTCATGGGAATCCGCCCGGATTCCGGGGAATCCGTCGTATTCCCGCCAACTTCACGAGACAGAACCATTTTTAAGGAATCCGCCCAATGAATCCGCCGTATTCGTGGGAATCCGTCCGGATTCAGACTGCTGTACAGGTCTGCAATTTTTAATGCAAAAATACGAAATTCAAACGCGTATATCTTCTAAACCGCAAAGAATTAGGGTCTGAAATTTCGCAGGCACCTTTATATAATCAAAATGCAACTTTCTATTTTTCCACTTTTTCAATTTACACGTTTAACGAGAAAACGGACGTATAACCAATTTTTAGGCCATTTTGAGCCATTTTGGTTGACACGCTATATTCCAAACGGCATACATTCAGGGTTCCACCCTTTGCCAACATGTTTCTACATATAATTATGACGTGTGGGCACATTCATCACCCTCATATACTTGTCCTATCATGTTTTAACTAGTCGATCCGTTTAAGGGTCCAAATGGGCAAATTTTACCAAATTCAATCAACATGACTACATTACACTTTCAAGCCACATTTTATCTATACTTATGGCTTTAAGTCAACTTAAAAGTCATCATACTCAACCACATCAAGTTTCTAACCGTTTTCATACTAAGCGTCCCATTTAGGCACTTATTTGACCCATTTGGGTTTCTGATCATATAAACACCACTTTCACATACATTCCACATATCATTGACTATTTTAAGTCAACTAAGCCATTTTCACTAATGGTGTCATGATATTACCTTAAATCACCAATTTCACATAAGTTCATCATATATAAACCAATTTCAACAAATTTTTCAAATTTGACTTTTCACAAACTCGTTAACACAATTAGACTCGTTGACCACATTGACTTTACCAAGTCAATACACATATTCCAACAACTAAACTCTTTCTAATTCACATAACAACATGACTCGAAACCTATTAATGGAGAATACCAACATCCCATTAATTTCATCATATCAAGTTACATCAATTCAGTTTATCATTTATCAAACAATTCCCTAGCAAGGATCTATAATCACACCTTGCATTTATCAAATTATTTTTACACTGTAGATACACTTAATTTCACATAATACCATTGTTACACCTTAGTCAACGATGTATCTACACAGTTCCAACACTTTGATCGAAATTTTCAATTTCCTTCTTGATTACTCATTAACCACCTCTATCATTTTATTAGCAAGCAATATTACCAATAATTCAATTTACTTTACTAACAATCATATCATAGTAAAACAAACAGTCAAAGCTTATTAAAATTCATCAAGCTTATCAGAAATTACCTGGCACATCTAGGCCCACGAGTATTGAGGAATCATTGAGAATACCAGACGGTTCCTCATGTTCCTCCGTCTCTGCATCCAAAACAACACTATTGCATATTGTTATAGGTTAGTACATATTCAATAACCACATTTCCATACAATTACTAAACCCCATCCCTGGAATGTTTGACTTGACACATCATATAGATTTGGGATTGAACATAACCAATGTCCAATTCACCCAAACTTATGCTCTGATACCAAATTATAACACCCGCTAAATACAAGGACATATATATTTTTTTTTAAAAACATATCGGAAGCGCATGATTAATAGAAAGCAGTAGATTGCATACATACATTTCAAATAGCAATCCACTTACATACAACCTTTAAAACTAGATTATTCTAATCATTATACACATTAAGTTTAGGTGTTATAGAAATCCCAATATGTTGATAAATCATTAACGTATTATCCATTTCAGAGTGAGCTTGTCAAACATTCCATTCCATATGTACTTCTTGCCCACCCACATACAAAAGTAAACCTGCAAGAAGTAATGAGGGGTTAGCACGAAGCTAAGTGAATAGATCCCAAGCTATCAATCTAACTCAGCTTAACACATGCCTATAACCAAGCAACGCACAAGCAACATAGAAGGATCGGTGGTCCTTGAGGTACCCTCTTGCCGCGGATGGTTCCCCAAGTAACACTTAAAACCAACTGACGGCCAAATCAGAGGTTAAACCGATAGTTTGGTACTATTACTACACACGACACAATTTCAGTGTCCAACACATGTACAAGGCACTTGCGAAGTCCTAGTAATAGTATCCAAACCCAACACATTAGTTGACCCCCACCAAATCAAATAGTCCACAACTATCATAGCACAATGGACGCCAATAATCAATCAAAGGTTAGCCATCATGGCAATTTAATATTAAAGCAATCATTGCAATAAACCAAGTTTACCCGTTGTAACCATGTTGTTACAACTAACTTAGACTGAAAGTCCAAGATCCACTCACCGACAATCATAGTCGTCCACTCAGTAGTCTAATGTCACTGAGTCTTCTCCACATCTGAGAATACAATAACACAACACAAGTTAGTCATTTGGCACTTGTCTCAATATTGATATAATATCATACTATTGTAATTACATCAAACAACTTATCACTAACTTGTATTAATTCAACGTTCATCATTTCAAGATTATGAATAATCTTATTAACATCAAAATTCCGTGATCATTAAGATCACATCATCATGTTAAGCTACTTTAATTATCATAAATCAACTTTACGACTATTATGTTCACCTAATCACCTTCATCCATCATAATCATTGTTAACCAATATAATAAAACCATTAACAAGATTAATAACCTTCAACATCAATTATTCATCAAAACATCAATATTTGATCCTATGAATACTTAACCAACTAATTTCACACCATCCTCTTTAATAATCAATTAAGTGTTCTTATTAGTAAATCATACTACTTTCTCCATATAACCCATCAAACTCATCATGATCATCATACTTCTCATAAACACTTAATCAATTCACAACTCCTAGCATAATCAATGTAATTCATCATCTTTAATCAACACTTATAAATCATACATCATAATTCTAAGCATAGAAGCTCCAATTCTTGAATTATCAACTAAACACATAAACTTTATTAGTGATCATATATCGTTTTCTTCATTTCAAGGTTAGGCTTAGATTTTAATCATCATTTAAACATCAACTAACAATTTTATCATCATTCCAAGCTTCTATTTCATGAACATCCTACCAATTAATCAACTACTCAAAACCCCCAATTTCTAGGGTTATCTCAAACACAAAATTAACACATATAACATGATTAAGATGATGCTAGAATGATTATTACATGTTATTAAAGCTTAATTAACATCAATTAACACTTTTGAAACCCTAAATTCGGATTTTGCTCAAGAACACCAAAACCCCAATTTCTAGGGTTTATAAAATCAAGAACACATGAGCATACCTTGTTTGTGATGATTAAGGAAGCTTGAATTCGTGTTTAGAAGCTCCAATTTGATGATTTCTTCAAGATTTTGTGGATTGATTGTGTTAAATGTGTGTGTGTGTATACGTACGTATGTATGTATGTGTGGAGGGAAATAAAAACCGACCCATCCACATAATATACCATATAAGTGTTAGTTTTCATTCCCCGTATTTATTATTGTCTGGAACTTAAAAACCATTTGCGGGGAAATACAATTTTATTTTACCGTCAACTAAATAAATTTAAAACAGTTAATAATTTACTATTCACAAAAAGTCATATAACTGTTTGACCTATTATTTTCAATTATCACAATACATATAACAAATTTAAATCGCATTTAAATTTACTGGAAATACCTATTACTTCTAGGCCCAATTTGAGGATGTTACAACAGAATTCCTCCATGATCATTCGTTTCAGATCTTCCCAAGAGATAGCATAGGCTGTTGTTCATCCGAGCGTTTGTATCTGAGCATTCCACCAGGTCAATGCTTTGTCGGCTAAGGTGCAAGTAGCATACTTTACCGTACATTCGGGTGCACAGTCGCTAATGTCTAGTAAAGCTTGTGCCGTATGTCAATGCTTTTAATCTGGCTCGTGCTGTTGATAGTGACATATGTTGGGACATAGATTGTGACAACAGATCTAGCTTGAAATAGGACTGGTGTAATTATTATTACGTTTGTACATTGGTTTAGATTTGTAAATAAATATTTGTTTTATTAGTAATATTCGTTAAACATATTATTGTGCTAAGTTAGACGAATGTTTAAAGACGAAATAAATAATAGAATTTTAATGTGAGACGAGTCGAGATCTCAGGTCGCAGCGAGTCGAGCTGTGAGGAGAGACCTGAACTCGCGTAGATTAAGTCTGGCGAGCCGAGCTCTGAGTTGGGCTTGGGCTGCGAGTTGGACCGAACTCGCAGGCCCATGCGAGCCGAGTTGAGCTGGACGTATATAATGTTTTTCATACGGTGGAAAACATAACTTTTGGAAAACTTTTTGCCATATTTCTGATCTGCGAACTCGACAAACTCAGAGAAAACTTAATCCTAACGACTAGGCTTTGACGATTTATCGTTTAAAGCTAAGTCTTATTAAACGCAATACGAACATATTCGTTGTTAGTAAGATAACACCGTATTGAGGGATTCCGCACCTTAATACTTCAGATAACGAAGTTATCGATCCTAAAACTAGGGGACTTACATCTGGTATCAGAGCTTTCGGGCTAAATACGAGTGTGTTCATAAGTTTTAGTATTATTGCGTTTTTGATTCGGGTCGTTTTTACGTGCGTTCTTGCAATACTAACGATCAAAATCATTCTCTGGACGTTTTAGGGTTTGTTTACAGCCGAAATTCTAAGTTTCAGTCGTAAAAATACCTTAAAAATTCATTTTCGGGTTTAACAGCCGTTTCGCGAGTCGAGATTAGGGTTCCAGCGTCGCCTGCGAACCGAGTTGAACTAGCGAGTCGAACTGAGGCTTGCGAGTCGAACCGAGATCCCTCGCGAATCGACATCACTTGCGAATCGACATCTTTAGCAATCCGAACTGAGGCTTGCGAATCGACTTACTCTGCGAGTCAAGCTGAGATTGCGAGTTGAGCCGAGTCTTGCGAGTTGAGTTTTCTGAATTCGCTGAAACAGTTTAATCTTACGTTTTTAAGATGTCTGACTTAAGTAGAATGATCGAAATGGACCACGAGGTGGGAAAGTCAAACGTTCCACCTAAGTTGTTAAGAATCGAGGATTACTACAATGGAAGGACATATTTGAATCTTACTGTAGATTCCATGACCTGTCAATCTGGATGTGTATCAAGAGTGGATACACACCACCTACTCAAACTGTTCAAAATGCTACAGTGGTTCTTACCTATGCAAACATGAGTGATCAAGAGAAGGAAGCTTACAGAAATGAAAATAAATCACATTCATGCATAAAGATGTGTCTTCCTAAAGAGATTGCTCATCAACTCAAGTCTTTTCATACTGCTAGAACGCTCTGGGAAGCTCTAGAGAAAAGAGGTGAGGGAAGTCCACAAATGAGAGCAGGCAAGAGGAGTCTTCTTAAAAAGCAGTTTACTATGTTTAAAGCTTTAAAAGGAGAAGATCTTGATGCCTATGTCACGCGTTTCTACCATCTACTAAGTGAACTGGAATACCATGAAATTGTTGAAGAAGAAGTATCTAAAACCGACAAGTTTCTTGAGGGTTTGCCTTCTAAATGGGAAATGTATGGCGTTATGATTAAGGATAACGAAACCAGGTATTCTACTATGACCTTAGAGCAAGTCATTGACAAGCTGAAAGGTTATGATTTCTCCAAAAATCTGGTGATGAGACGAAGGGAAAGAATTCTGAGAAGTCACCTCAAGAGCATCAGAAGATGCCGATGAGTGTGAAATCTGCTGAACAGCAACTGTCTGTTCTTGCTTCCTTTGTGGCATCATATGAGAACTACATAGAGGGAAAGATCAATGATCCTATTCTTTTTGATGAGGATTATGAGCAGATAGATTCTGATTATCTTGAGGAATTGGAGCTTCAAGATCAACTGGCGTTGATATCTAGGAAGGTGAAGAATTTCCTCAAGAGAACTGGTAGAAAGGTGTTGGGCAATAGATCAGGGTTTGATAAAACCAAGGTCAGATGCTTTAACTGTCAGGGTAGTGGTCATTTTGCTAGAGAATGCCAAAGACCTAAAGTAGAAGCACAAGGAAAACAAGGTTCGGGAAGTACTCTTGCTTCCAAAGCCTTAGTGGTAAAGCAGTTGGATGGCTCTTATGATTGGCAAGCTCATTCTGAGGAAGCTTTGATGGCCGAGATTGAAGAGACAACTGCTGGATCAGTTTCCTACATGCCCACTGATATGGAACAGAGAGTAGAGGTGCCTAAGTCTGAAGTGAAGGCAAGTGATGATGACGTGCTATATATGGATTCAACTCCAGATATGAGTCCTGAGGAATTCGTGGCACGCATGGCTGAATTACAAACTGACAAGAAGAAGGTATGTTTGGATATTCTTAATCTTGCTAATGTTTGTTACTTAGTTACTGATTTACAATCTCAGAATAGTGTCTTAACTGTGTCAAATAGCAATTTGTCATCACAATTAAATATGGATAAGGAATCCTATAAGACTGTTAGATCTGAACTTGATCAAGCTATTATGGATATTCGTAGATTAAGTGATGATAAACAGGTCTTAAAAGATAAAATTAAGTCTGATGCTTCGGATAGAACAAAACTTAGAGATACCATAAGTGAAAAATCTGTTGTCATAGATGGTCTCTATATGAATATCAAAGACTTAAATGAGACGATTGCTAGTAAGGATCAGGAAATAGTGAACCTTAACTTAAGGTTAATTGAGCAAAACCGTAAACTTGAGAACTATAGGACATCTCAAATGGATAAAATGTTAGATGCTCAACGTAGTGTAAAGGACAAGACTGGGTTAGGTTACAATGATGTATCCCCACCTTTTAATGCCAATTACACTCCTATTCCTGAAGATTCTGAGATGACTGAAGTTAATCCTGAGATTTCAGTAGCTGATAAACCTGAACAGTCAGAGGCACAGAAAGATGTTATTAAGAACGTATCATTAGATAATGACAAGGCTTCTCAGTTCACCAAAATACAGTTTGTATCGGGTGGAGTGATTAACGATGCTAAGATTAATGATAAAGTTGATAAGGAACAGTTTAAACCTTTAGTGCCTAAGACTCCGGATGAGAAAGCAAAAGTGAGTAAATCACGCAAGCAGATGTCATGTTTCAAGTGTCATCAAAAGGGACACGTGGCTTCGTGTTGTCCTAACAAAAAGCCTGAAACACCACATAAGCTTGTGATTGATGAAAAGACACAGACCGACTCTAGTATGACTGTAGATGGGTTAGATACCAAACTTAAGTTAGGTAATAAACCTGTTAACATTCTTAAAAGAGATGGTAAGCATAGTGTCTCCCCACCTAAACGTAAACGGCCATATACTCAAAGTTATAATTCTGTCCATAAGTCTAGGGATGTGACACCGTCGAGGTTTAGAACTACAAGTAGAGGCCATAGTCATTATGAGAGTGGTACTACTTCACGATCACATGAGTTTAATTATAATTATCATAATAGAGCTCATAATTATGTGCCTAAGAGGTTCTCCTCAAATTCACCTCTTAAGGCTGATCGTCCACAAACTCAAGCTACTTCGAAAGTAACCAAAGCTCCTGATGGGAAGGATGGTTATTTTAAAGAGCTTAAGTTTGTTGATGATAAGGGACAAACCAAGACCGTAATGGCTTGGGTCCCTCTTGATAACTGATCATATTTTGTGTTATGTGCAGGAGCATGCTGTAAACAAGGACAGCTGGTGGTATGTAGACAGTGGATGTTCAAGACACATGACAGGAGAACGAAGTCTACTGAAGGACTTCAAGGAGAGTCTCAAGCAAAAAGTCAATTTTGCAGGAAATAAAGGAGGAGTAATTTCAGGAAAAGGAAAAGTTTCAAATGGAACTTTGACTCTTGAGGATGTGAACTATGTTGAAGAACTTACTCACAACTTAGTGAGTGTTTCCCAAGTCTGTGATAAAGGTCACCCAGTTTATTTTAATGAAAAGGAGGCCTTAGTTCTGAAGCCAGGTTTTAAAATTCCTGATGAATGGATATTGATGAGGGCGCCAAGGAAGAAGGACATCTATGCTATCAACATGGGTGTTCCTAACTCTTCAATGGTGTCTACATGTTTATTATCCAAGGCTTCGGAAACAGACGCATTGTTATGGCATAGGAGAATGGAACATCTGAACTGGAGAAAGATGAATTATATAACCAAAAATGGTTTGGTTCTAGGTGTACCACAAAAACGTTTCGAGTCTGAGGATAAGTGTGTTCCTTGCATGAAAGGAAAGCAGCACAAGAAACCACACAGACCTAAGACTGAAAACTCCATCTCTTCGCCATTTGAATTGCTACATATGGATCTCTTCGGCCCAATAAGCAAGAGAAGTATAGGTGGCAAATGGTACTGTTTGGTTGTCACAGATGATTATTCTAGATTCTCATGGGTATTCTTTTTGGGATCAAAGGATGAGACTCCTGGAATTCTAATTGAGTTCTTTGATCTAGTAGAGAATGTCTATAAAAAGAGAGTTAAGCGTATTCGTAGTGACAATGGAACAGAATTCAAAAATTCAACGTTGAATATCTATTGCTTAAGCAAAGGGATATTACATCAATTCAGTGCACCGTATGAACCTCAACAGAATGGTGTTGCTGAAAGGAAAAATAGAACGTTGATTGAAGCTGCTAGAACAATGCTTGCTGATTCAAAGCTTCCGGTCATCTTTTGGGCAGAAGCAGTGAATACAGCATGTTATGTTCTTAATAGAGTTCTTACGGTTAAGAGACATAACAAGACTTGTTATGAGCTTTTGAACAATAAGAAACCTAACTTAAAAGGATTTGAACCCTTTGGAGTTTCATGCACCATATTAAAGACTGGACATCAAGCAAAATTTGGTGAGAAGGCTGACGAAGGATTTTTTCCTAGGTTATATGCCCAATTCGCCAAACAAGAGAGTCTTTAATAAAGTCACAGGACGTTTGGAGGTAGTTTATAATATTGAGGTTACGAGCTACTCACCTGATGTTCATAAGGGATTAGATTGGCAATTTGATTATTCTGATCTTTTTGCATCATTTAAAGTTCCTATTAGTGACTATGTCAGTGATTCAGAAATAGATGAACATTTATTGTTTGAAGATGGGAATATTGGTCCCGCTTCAACATCAAGTGATAAGCAGTCTGAAATTAAGACTAATGTTGACTCAGATAAAGCTTCCACAAGTGAGTCACAACAACCTTCAGAGGATAAGTCTCAAGAAACAGAAGATCCTGATGATCTTTCTACAAAGTTTGATGATATACTTACTCCTTTGAAACATTTAAGGATATCTTCAGCACGTACGGAAGATATACCTGAATTGGAAGAGATTGGTACTAATTTGGAAGATGAAATACCGGTTGAACCAGTTACTACAACTAGAACGAGTAAGAATCATCCCGTTGAAAACATCATCAGTGATATTAATACTCCGGTTCAAACTAGGCATCAATCCAAAGCTAGTACTTCTGAGAACTTAGAATACCAAAGCTTGTATACTGCAATGAAAGAGACAGGGATTCCTAATCAATGTCTATATTCATGCTTTATCTCACAAATCGAGCCTAAAAATGTTCAAATGGCTTTAAAAGAAAGCTCGTGGGTAGAAGCAATGCAAGAAGAACTATCTCAGTTCTCTAAATTACAAGTATGGGAGTTGGTTGACCTACCAAAGGGAGAATATCCAATTGGAACTAGATGGGTATTTAAGTGCAAGAGAGATGATAAAGGAATCGTTACTCGCAATAAAGCTCGTCTTGTGGTTCAAGGTTTTAATCAACAAGAAGGTATTGACTACAACGAAGTGTTTGCACCAGTTGCTAGGCTAGAAGCAATTAGAGTATTCTTAGCATTTGCATCTTATTTTGGTATAAAAGTGTATCAGTTGGATGTTAAGAGTGCCTTTTTGTATGGCAAAGTGGAAGAATTGGTGTATGTTTCACAACCGCCAGGGTTTGCTGATCCTGAGTATCCAGATAGAGTATATCGTTTGAATAAGGCTCTATATGGATTACATCAAACACCTAGGGCATGGTATGGAACACTATCAACATATCTACTTGAGAATGGATTTACAAGAGGATCGATTGATAGTACACTGTTTGTGAAGTGGAAAAAGAAAGACTTTCTTCTCGTACAAGTTTATGTTGATGACATTATCTTTGGATCATCTGATGAAAAGATGTGTCAAGAATTCGAGCAAGTCATGAGAAAAAGGTTCGAAATGTCTGCAATGGGAGAGTTGAATTTCTTCTTAGGATTACAAGTTGATCAAAAGAATGATGGATTCTTTATTCATCAATCTAAATATACATATGAGCTATTAGAACGCTTCAAGATGGATGAAAGTAAGGTCTACAATACTCCAATTCCAGTCAATCATGGACTAGGTCTAGATACATCGAGTGATAGCGATGTGGATCCAACTCTTTATAGAGCCATGATCGGATCACTAATGTATCTAACAGCCTCTAGGCCTGACATAATGTTTGCTGTTTGTTTATGTGCAAGATATCAGGCTAATCCGAAAGAGTCACACATGCAAGCTGTTAAACGAATCTTTCGTTACCTCAAAGGGAAACCTAAGCTTGGTCTTTGGTATCCGATTGATGGAGACTTAGATCTCGTAGCTTATACTGATTCGGATTACGGAGGATGCAATCAGAATAGGAAATCTACGACCGGAGGATGTCAATTCCTAGAAGGTAGATTAGTATCCTGGCAGTGCAAGAAGCAAACCTAGGTAGCCATTTCTACATGTGAAGCTGAGTATGTTGCAGCTGGCAGCTGTTGCTCACAAGTACTTTGGATTCAACAGCAACTGCGGGATTACGGGTTAAATATAACCAATACTCCTATGATGATTGATAACGAATCTACTATGTCGATCACTAATAATCCAGTGAAGCACAGTAAAACTAAGCATATTGATATTCGACATCATTTTATTAGAGATTGTGCTGAGAAAAAGTTGATAAATTTAGTTAAGGTACCATCATTGGATAACTTAGCAGACTTATACACAAAGGCGTTCGACAGAGCAAGATTTGAGACGTTGGTTCAACTAAACGGAATGAGAAATCCAGAGTGATTAGTCTTCCAAGGGTAATTTTGTAATAGTTAGTATTTCTGTGTTCATTAAAAAAAAAGGGGGCGTATGGCATTCATTTGCTTGTTACCTAAGGGGAATCGCCTTCATTTAAGTTTTTATTTGCAAAAACTAAGGGAAATGATAGTACATTAGGAGAATAAGCTTCATAATAATAAGCTTAAGTCCTAAGTATGATATGGTAGTAGGTTCAAATAAAGTTGCTTTAGAACTACAGCGGTTCTATTAGGTATGTGTTTATATTTATTTGATTATACACCTATATCCACAAGTTATAATTTGTCTATTTTTAGTAAAACTTTAGATGGCTTCATCATATGATGTACTGGTAGGCAAATTATATGAAATTTTCTAAGCCTTAAGAAGTTAATTAACTACTTGTTTATTATTTTGTGTTACTATTCTATGATGTATGACATTAAGTCTTAATTGTTGAATGATGGTATTGCCATACACTGTTATCATACATATTAATTTGAATTGACAAATAGTAGCAATATGGGTATTAACTTAATTACTGGTAACTTTGTTGTACTAAGTACAGAACTGAAACCTTTAATTAAATTAATATTCTCAAATATATTTTGAATTATGCTAGAAGGGATCTTTTGTTGTACTACGTACAGACTTAGATAACATAGCATATTCAAAGTATGTTTGATATTTGTCTAACCTTAAAAATTCAAGTGTATGTTATACGTTTCGAAAAGATACATCATTTAGTAACCGCTACCTTGAAAATTTAATGATGCAGTGTTATGTGTTTTACTTGAATTCTTCAGTATGTCATATAATAGGAAGCACTTGATAATACTCATACTAACAATAAAGAGTTTGCTTAGAAAATTGAGTATAATTTGTTTATGTGGATCATAATACCGGTAATCGTCTTGAACTGTCTATAATAAAATATTCACTTTATGTGAGTAATGCATTTATTAATTATGCTATGTGGATAAAGGTACCTAAGATATAGTTTTATAAATATAAATATATCAATGATGAATTTAGTTGTAATTTTATAGTAATTTATTTGAATTTCATGAGGTATGTATACTACTAATCTGCTTAGACTTTTTAATATATAATCAATTGCTTATTCTTACTAATATGATCCCTAAGCAGATAAAATCTTATTTACTTTGTATATTTACTTTGTTTCAAGTGATTAATAAAATGGTACTTGATACCAATGTTTATATCGTTGTATTTTTATCGTATGTTTATTTTATTTTATTTAAGTTTTTATGTTTATCTGAATTTACCCTTTGGAATTAAATTATACTGAATATTTTTGAGTTGAACAAAACGTGACAAATACAAGTGAAAATTAATTATAATTTAGACTTGTAAAAATATCGGGTTTTATTTATACTTAGAATTAAATTCGCGTTTTTATTATTTCCTGCGAGTTAACATCGACTTGCGGATCCGTTTGAAATTCTCGCGAATCGGATATATAGTATAAAGGGGGTCAAACGAGTCAAACCAACCCACCGAACCCACACAAACCTCGCGAGTTCACTAAACTTTGCGAATCCGGAAAAAAAAAGGCGAAACGAGGCGATTTTTGATCTTCTCTTGATTTCGAATTTTAGAGTACGGGAACGAGTTTTTCAATCCGTAGACTTTATACACCTTCAAATTACGAACATTTTGAGGTTTATATCAACGGATTTCACCGTTTAAATTGCACGAAATCGAAAGTTTTTATAAACTTAGGGTTTCGGTTTGAAGTTTAAACGATTTGAGTCGATTACGATGTTATTAGACATAGATCTTTAGGGTTTATGTTAAACGAACATTAATGAACGTTAATCAATCGATAGATCATGTTAAAATTACAAGTTTAATCGATTTTAATTGAAAATTCGCAACGGCAGTTCATCGAACGAGTTGACATTGTGAATCAACTTGTAGCGAGTTGACTAGCGAATCCATGAGTATAGCGAGTTGATCAATGTAGCGAGACCATGAGTATAGCGAGTTGATCAATGTAGCGAGTTGATGAGTAAAGCGAGTTGATAAGCAAAACTAGTTGATCTCAACTTGTTAGGCCAGTTTATGCGAGTCCAGTACTTAGAACAATTTTATTTTTACGTAGTTATATAATTGTTAAGGTTTTTAAGTAATAACTTTTATATAATTAATTTATATTAGACTTAAGACTTTTAGTTATAAGTTAAATTTTTTATATACGACTTGAGACTATTTTTGTAACAAGTTATATATAATTTCAATTTTAAAATAAGATGTTTGATGAATCTCGATTCATAATACGTAATAGTTTAAATATTTTTAATCGTGCATTAAATTATATCTGTTGTTTGTGTTACAGATATGGCTAGAGCATTTGATAAAGGTCATAACGTGTAGGTTGATCTGAACCTTGAGGCCAAGCGGGCTGACAGGGTTGCTGATATTCTACGTTTTCTAGCACGATCAAGGATTAGATACGCCATTACGGCCAATCCTCCGATATCTCAGGCTATTCTGAATGATTTTTGGACAGATATAGTATATGACGAATCTGTCACCCCACCTGAGATTCGAGCTACGGTTAGTGGACGACCTGTTACCTTTTCAGCTGGTAATCTCCATGAGATTTTGCAGCTAGGTACTGTAGAACAGGAGAACGGGGATATTGAGTATCCTATGGATTTTATTGAGGGTGCGATAGGTCGTATGGGATATACAGGAGACAGGCGTGGACGTCAGTTCCAGAAGCCTCTGGTTATTGGTCAGTGGAGGTTTCTTTGGCACGTGATGAATATAGTTTTCGCAGCGAAGAAAGGTGGCTTTGATGAGTTGAGCCCTGCGATTCTATCGGCTGCACTGTCACTGGTTTATAATAAACCATACAGTTTTTGTGATTATCTTTTTGGTGAGATTGCGAAACAGATATCGGGGTCTGTTAGATCAAGATTTTTGGTTTATCCGCGATTTTGCATGTTGATTATCCGTGCGCGTCTACCGGATTTGGCTATACCTGAACCACATCTAGTGGTTAATACGATTGACCATCGTGGGTATAACGCCATGTTTATGCAGACAGTTAGGAAGGAAGGAGTGGTGAAACCTGAAGTTAGACCACTTTTCTGATATGTTGTTGATCCGAACTACGTTGCACCGCCAAATCATGGGTGGTTGGACGTTGTTCCTGCTGTTGCTGCTGATGCTGATGTTGTACCAGAACCTGCAACTGAGGAAGCTCAACCTGAAGATCCACAAGGGCTCCTTGAGGATGTTCTTATTCAGGTTGGTCAGGTTGATCATCAAGTGAACCAAGATGTTGCTGCACAGGTTGTGCAAGAGGTTTTGGAGCAGAATGATGATGCGACAAATCCTTTGCTTCAAGACATTGAGAGTTATTTAGCACCACCTGAGGTAATATCTTGTTTATATAATAATATAGATGCTTAGTTGATAGATTATTTTTATTAATCATAGATGTATAATATTATTATATAATGATTCTGATATTAGATATTTAGTAAATTGGATATTATTTCTGATTTTAAAATATAAATATCATTAACCGAATAGGAAGCTGAAGCTGAGGCTGCAAATCCCGAAGTTATATTACTTGAGGATGAGCAGATACAGCTTGATAGATCAGTTGAAGTACCGACTGAGGTATTATATCTGATTAATCTTAAATATATAGAACTTGTATGATAGAGCTTACGCTAATCATAAATGTTTAATATATTTAAACTTTAGGATCCTGTTAGATCATCTAGAGGTCGTGATGGTGAGACGGCTTCAGATGAAGATTCTGAGAATACACCTTCTCCTCCTCCATCTGTTTCTGAAAGGAAGAGAAAAGGTAAGAGTGTTATGGAGGAAGGTACTGAGGAAGTTGAGATTCCTTTGATGAAGCGTCCGAGAACGCTGACTATTCGAGAAGGTTAGTATTGATTATGAAAGTTAAATAATCTTAACTTGTTGTTTATCAGGAGTTAAACTGAGACAGTTAATTCTGTATACAGTTGCTCAAGATACACCACAGGTAGAGATGGATGCACTGGTAGTTACTGAATCGATGTCTTTACCGCTTCAGCATGAGGTTGCTGATCTAGTTCGTGGAGCTAATTTTCCGACGAACAAAGCAGCTAGATTTGCGACAAGTTTGCTTACGCAGGCTTTGTCTCAACCTCATACACCGCTGACCAGAGACTGGCATATTGAGTCTCTCACACCGCCTGGACCAAGGACGATACCTGTTACTCCATCGACTGATGCTGAAAGGATTACATCCTTAGAGTCGAGGGTAAAGGATTTAGAGAAGCTTACTTCTCAGATTCCAGAGCTGGTGTCGAGCAATCTTCTTCTTTCTCAGCAGATACTCAAGCAGAGTGAATCGTACAATCTGTTGATGAAGACTCATGAGACTTTGCTTGCGGACTTCAATGTACAGAGACTGAAGTTATCTTCTTTAGAGAGTCTGGTCTTGAGATCGCATTCAGGACAGTCTACTCAGGGGGAGATATTGGTATATCTGGAGTCTTGTAGAGAAAATGAGTTGAAGAGGAAGAGAGATCAAGACAAGGACGATGATCCCAATGCACCGAGTGGTGAGCAGACCGGTCCTTCAAAGACTGGTGAGCAAGCTACAACTCAGGGGGAGTCTGGTGCTGGTGCTAGTGGTTCTGGAGTGGATACAAGTGCAGATAAGACTGTACCGGGTGATACTGAAGCTGGTAAGATAGCTTAGTATTATCATAGTACTGTAATATTTGTAATAGTTTGTAGTGAACAAATGTAAACTTAATATTATTGTGTAAATATATTTGGCTTAGGGTTATTATTATTTTAAGTAAAATATGTTTGGTAATTTAAGTTTATGTAATTATGTTAAGATAAAATAGTGATCGAAAGACCTCCGACTCATTGAGTAGTCGAGCGGCGTGTTCCGATTAATTTCGGCGGTCAAAATTTTATAATAACATATGCATTTTAGATTTGATTATAGACTTAAGACCTTAAGGTATATAAGTAATTAACAAGTTAAAAATGTATTCGTATTAACTAGACAAATGATATATAATTTAAAGGTTAAATTGATAATGAATGAGATCAATTAACACTTGGAAATTATATAAGGTAATTAATAGTAAATTTAAATGTTTGGTGATTATTCACAATGCATTAGAATTTAAAATTAATTAATATTTGTTAAGTAGACTTAAGAGATTTTGGATTGATTCAGAGTAATCAATAAAAGATTTTATAAGTTATATGTAAATTGCGTTTATATATTAGGTTAAAATATACAAAAGAATTAATAAAGAAATTCTTAGGTTGATTCAGGGAAATCGATAAGAGAATTTTAATTATTAATATTGATTTGTATTTGTGGTTTTCTCTTAGGATTGGAGATGCTTGATCTATCTGATTCGGAAGATGATATTTTTGATGAGATAGATGAAGAGATTGATTATGATCTTGAGGAAGGAGAATTCCAACCACCTACAGATTGGACTGTTGTACCGGAGATTGTGCAAGACATGGGTGTAGATCTAGATGCAAACATTGATGAACACCATGTGAGCCCATCTAGGACAGAAGTTATTATTGAAAATGAACAAGGTCCAATGATTGTCGATGTAGATGAAGATATTGATGATTCAACCTCTGATGAAGAAGAAGAAGTTCTTGTTCAAACCAAAAATCCTGCTGTTGTACTTAGGAAACTTCCAAAGAAGAAGAAGAAGATTGGAATTTCTGAAGTTGATGTTACGAAAAAGCGTGTACCACGTAAAGGGATTATTGGTTGGTACTTTGACTCAGAACTAAAGCTTTTTGCAATCAAAAGGTTTGACGGAGTTCAATATTTTGAAAGAAAGCTTGCAGTTTTTAGTTCTCTACCATGTTATGAAATACGTGATTTGGCTAGATTAGAGATTAACAATCCAAGTCGTGATGATTATGCTGATCGTGTTGAAAGAATCATTAGACATGAGGTTGGTACGAATAAGTTTGTTCAGATTAAGCCAAGAAAGGGAAAAACTGTGAAATTACAAGAGAGAAGTCAAAGAACAGGAAGAAGAAGAAGGAAGAAGATATATCCAGCTGTTAGATGCATACAGCAGATTCCACTGAAGACAATGCCACAAGATATTCTGGGTAATATGAAGAGATGGCATGTAGATTCAGGAACTGGAGAAGCTGTAATGATTGAAGCTGATGATGAGGTTGACGGTGGTGAAAGAGAAATCTTCAGAGTCTATGACCATCGACACCTAATGAACATGTCGAAGAAAGATTTGATTAAGTTGAATGAAAATAGAATCTTGACGACAGACGCATGGGGTGATTTAGGACGAGATTATCAGATGATGGTTAAGACGTGTATCAAGATGAAGATTTACGCAGGCAGTAAGATTTACAAATGAAGACCAAAGACAAGAATGAAGATAAAGACGCTAGAGCTATTGTCAAGGGGGAGTCTGTTGGGACATAGATTGTGACAACAGATCTAGCTTGAAATAGGACTGGTGTAATTATTATTACGTTTGTACATTGGTTTAGATTTGTAAATAAATATTTGTTTTGTTAGTAATATTCGTTAAACATATTATTGTGCTAAGTTAGACGAATGTTTAAAGACGAAATAAATAATAGACGTTTAATGTGAGACGAGTCGAGATCTCAGGTCGCAGCGAGTCGAGCTGTGAGGAGAGACCTGAACTCGCGTAGATTAAGTCTGGCGAGCCGAGCTCTGAGTTGGGCTTGGGCTGCGAGTTGGACCGAACTCGCAGGCCCATGCGAGCCGAGTTGAGCTGGACGTATATAATGTTTTTCATACGGTGGAAAACATAACTTTTGGAAAACTTTTTGCCATATTTCTGATCTGCGAACTCGACAAACTCAGAGAAAACTTAATCCTAACGACTAGGCTTTGACGATTTATCGTTTAAAGCTAAGTCTTATTAAACGCAATACGAACATATTCGTTGTTAGTAAGATAACACCGTATTGAGGGATTCCGCACCTTAATACTACAGATAACGAAGTTATCGATCCTAAAACTAGGGGACTTACAGCATAAGAGCACGAATTTTACAAAATAAAGAAAAATCTTTACAAAGGTCAAAAAGTGATACTTCGGGACGTGGAAAACAGAGATGGCAAGGTCATCAACAAAGTAAGGGAAAGGAGATTAGTGAAAGTACAACAGAGAAATCTAATTGGTGTGCTAGGTGTAAAGCTCGACATACGGGTCCTTGTACTCCTCAAACTGCTCGGTGTATTAAATGTGGTGAGTTGGGACATCCAGTTAGGGATTGTACTTTTACTACTTTTGTATGTTGGAATTGTAAGAAGGAAGGTCATCGGGCGGGTCAATGCCCAGAGGCAAGAAGACAAGGGACGGGTATGGTCGGAGGTTCATCTTTGTCTGGCCAGAAACGTAAAAATCCACCTCCAGCTACTAGCCGAGCTTTTCAAATGACAGTTGATGAAGCTGTTGTTACTGAGGACGTCATCACTGGTACTTTTCTTGTAAATCCTGTGCCAGCTCATGTGTTGTTTGATTCTGGAGCAAATTGCTCGTTTATATCTGTGAATTTCTGTGATAAGTTGAATTTGGTTCCCTCTTTGATTAGTAAGCCTATTGAAGTTGAAATAGCAAGTGGAAGAATGGTTCCTGTTACCACCTCGGTAACTGGAGCTAGTATATTAATAGAAGGTTATGCTTTTCCGATTGCTTTCTTGTTGATGCCTATTCCCAGTTTTGATGTTGTTTTAGGCATGGACTTGCTAAGTCAAAACAAGGCCAGTATAGAATGTCATAAAAAGTTAATAAAAATCCCTGTTTCAAATTAGTCATATGTAGTAGCCCGAGGAGATCATGAAAAGGGTCATGTTCCTTTAATTTCCTTGATGAAAACTAGAAAATCTCTAGCTAAAGGGTGTGAGTCTTATCTTGCTTATGTCGTTGATTTCAAATTAGAAAAGAAATCTGTGTCTGATGTTCGAGTAGTTTCTGATTATCCCGATGTTTTTCCGGATGAATTACCTGAGTTGCTGATATCGCGTAAAAAGTCATGTTTTTACTACCGATATCTCTCTCATTCTGGAATGATTCTTGGCATTTTGAATTCAAATATGGTACAAATCAGTAACATTATGCCAAGCTGGTTAAAACAAGGTTGCACGAGAAAAATCAAGCAAAACGGATGTAAAATGAAGATTCCACACACGTTTGAAGATTCAAGGCACCAAAATGAGATTTCAAGACTAAAGTGCCCTTCACCAACATCCATTCTATCCAAGATTTTCATTTTCAAAATACGAATCCAACAGAAGAAAAATCAACTAAAACGGATAAAGAATGAAGATTCTACGCCCGCCGGAAGATCCAAATGATTCGTACACAATATCTGGAGTTAAGGACCTCATCTCCGGGGCTATCTTATTTCAAAATCTTCGTTTTTGAATTACGAATCCAACAAAAAAAGAATCGACTCAAACGGGTGCATAACGAAGAAAACACGCACGAATCAAGAAACGAAGCAAAAGACGGTGAAACGGGGCGGGTGGCAACCAGCCGCCGCCAGCCACCACCAGGCCGTCGCCGGCCACCACCAGGGCGCAGCCGGCCTACCGTCCCCCGTCTCGCTTTCCTTTTTTGGATAATTTCCGTACCTGGTGCGCCTACTTTTCGCGTTGTACAGTACCCGGTGCACCACCTTTCCGCGTTGTACAATACCTGGTGCACCTTTTTACCCACGTTACGCTAATGTGCACCCCTTGATGCTAATGTGAGCCAAAACTCAACTATAAATATGGGGCTTTAGTTCATTTGCAAAACACACCTTCCATACTTTGGAAAAACTCTTTCTTTCTTACTTTCTCACTAGAAAATCTCTTATAGTCTTTTAGTCTTTCTCATTCTAGGATTATTGTAATTAGTCTACGGACTAACATAGAAGCTAGGGCGAATGCTAAGGATTCGGAGATCAATCTTTGTACGTACGAAAGAGGTGTCAATTATAATAATACTCTGCTACGCATTTAATTCCGGGTGATATCTAAACTTTTTTTATACTTGTCTCATTTCATATTTTGGAATATGTATTATTGTCTGGTATGTGATTTATTTGTTGCCATGAATTGCGAGTAGTTTATTATTGTGATTGCTGATGATGTAGATAATTATAAGTAAGGATGTCATTACATAATCAGTGCACGATAATCGTAAAATGATATAACGGCCCTATTCAACTGTTTATTCGGTATAGTGCTGGAAATGCTTTAGGCAAAGTACAAACGTACGGAAGCCGGTAAACGAACGAAGGTAGTTATATCATTGGAATCAGCTCTGGTTTAAAAGTTGGAACTCCGGAAGGATAATACAACTACGCAACTAACTGGTGTATCCTACGAGAGTCAATGCATTATAAAATAATGTTCGTAAAACACGTTCAGATAAAATAGGAGATAATAATCCTTGTACTGTTAGGACTTTATGAATTTAAGTTTAATTTATGGAGTACCCTTTCCAGTTATCCACGTGACTGCAACCTAGTAATTAGGACCTGATCAACCTTAATTATGGTAAGTAGTTATCTGTGCCCATGACATGCAATAAGTAAGACACAATTAAACCACTCGTTGTATATATATTAGGTTTACATTCCTGCACTGCTTTACATTTAATTAGATAGAGTGTCACTTTCACTATCAATTACTCTCGACCACGTGTTGGATATAAGAAGCCGTGGAATTCTCATGTAAAGTACACTGTCTATTATTGAAAGGCATGGTCCTCATATGAAACATGTTTTAACAAACTGCGAATAATCTGGAGATGTATAACTGTTTGAAAAGGAGAACTTAAACCATAAGTCGAAGTAACTAGAGCTTAATCGAGTAAAAACAAGACTTAGGAATAAGAGTAAAGTCCTAGTACCCTTAAAACACTAAGCCTTACACAATCGACGGTCCAAGCATACAAAGTTATTAATCTGCGTGCTAATAAAGTAGTAAACTACCTTAGGGGTTAAGAACGGTCGGACCTATGAGACGATACGCTACTGATTCATGCACCTCGGTATAAAACCAAAATAGGTTGCTCATCTTTCAACTAGATGAGTATTGGAAGTTTGCGTATTGCTCCGATCAGAATCACGATAACCTAGTTCCAAGTGACACGCCAATGGGAAATTGAGTTGTTAGGGTTCTAGAGTTTACACCTAGTAGTTTAACTGCCACATTAAGTATCAACCCTATTTGTTCTGTCATCCTGAAATATTAATTATCGAAATCTCAGCAATCACATCTTTATCTTTATCTGCTTTTCCTGTACTTTATTTTCCTGCAATTTACTTTCCTGCATTTTAATTATCTGTCTTTAAACCCCAAACCTACCTACTTTGTTCCATCCTAAATACTTCCCTACCGAAAGTGTCAATTTTAATCGCCCACACGTTTGGATTCATAGAACGATCTTAGGTTATACTTACCGCTTACTAATCAGAGTAGGTAGTACGGTTAATTTAAGCACCGCAAAATATAAATTTAAAACCCCTGCTGCGCTTGCATCATCATTTGAAAAACAACGACACAGTGTGAGCACAACAGTTGCCTCCGGTAAGAGAAGTAGAGTATCAAATAGAGTTGATTCCTGGTTCCACTCCTGTGGCAAAAGCTCCTTACAGATTAGCTCCTTCTGAAATTTGAGAAATGATGAACCATATTCAGGATTTGTTGGATTGAGGTTTTATTAAACCCAGTTCTTCCCCTTGGGGTGCTCCTGTATTATTTGTGAAAAAGAAAGATGGCACTCTCCGTATGTGTATCGATTATAGGGAATTAAACAAAAGAACTGTCAAAAACAAATATCCTTTGCCTCGAATTGACGAGTTGTTCGATCAGTTACAGGGATCATCATGTTTCTCTAAAATTGATTTGAGATCTGGATACCACCAGGTACGGGTCCGAGAAGAAGATATTCTAAAAACTGCTTTTCGTACCAGGTACGGTCACTATGACTTTTTGGTTATGCCGTTTGGATTAACAAACGCTCCAGCTGTTTTTATGGACTTAATGAGCAGGGTATATCAGCCGTTTCTTGACAAATTTGTTATTGTGTTTATTGACAATATTCTGGTTTATTCTAAATCTGAGGCTGAACATGAAATGCATTTGAGGCTTGTTCTTGAAACTTTGAAACGAGAGCAGTTATATGCAAAATTTTCTAAATGTGAGTTTTGGTTAAGTGAAGTTCAATTTTTGGGTCACATTATTTGTAAGGATGGAGTTAAAGTAGATTCCACTAAAGTTCAAGCTGTTATGAATTGGAATGTTCCAAAGACGCCTTCTGAAATTAAAAGTTTTCTGGGATTAGCGGGTTATTACCGGAAGTTCATTAAAAATTTTTCTAAAATTGCCGGTCCGTTGACTAAGTTAACCCGTAAAGATGTAAAGTTTCAGTGGGGTGATCAGCAAGAGTCAGCTTTTTAGACTCTGAAGCAGTTATTGTGTCAGGCTCCAGTTTTAGCTTTACCGAATGGTTCAGATGATTTTGTTGTATATTGTGATGCCTCTCATTCGGGTTTGGGTTGTGTACTAATGCAACGAGATAGAGTAATTGCTTATGCATCTCGTCAACTTAAACTTCATGAAAAGAACTACCCTACTCATGAAACTTGTTGTAGTTGTATTTGCTTTAAAAATCTGGAGGCACTATTTGTATGGAACTAAATGCGTGATTTGTACTGATCATAAGAGTTTGCAGTATATGTTTTCTCAGAAAGAGCTTAACATGCGACAGAGGCGGTGGTTAGAGTTAATCAAAGACTATGATTGTGAAATCCGATATCACCCCGGAAAGGCTAATGTGGTAGCCGATGCTTTAAGCCGTAAAGGGAATTCTGACAAGGTATGTTTTATGCGGTTAGAGGTATCCTTTGATTTAATTTCTCAGTTAAAGGCTGCTCAGTCTGAAGCTCTGTTAGATGTAAACTTGAAATCTGAAATAATGTTGAAACGAAAGGATTTATTAATTGATGATTCTCGTGGGTTAAAGACTTATCAGTCTCGGGTGTGGGTTCCTTTATTTGGAGGTCTTCGTGATTTGATTTTATCAGAAGTTCATAAATCCCGTTTATCTGTTCATCTGGGAAGTACCAAAATGTATAATAATTTGAAACCTTTGTATTGGTGGCCCACAATGAAAATGGATGTAGCTTGAGTAGTGGAAACTTGCCATATATGTTCCCAGGTCAAGGCTGAACACCAGAAACCATATGGATCGTTGAAACAGCTTAAAATACCTGAGTGGAAGTGGGAACATTTAACCATGGATTTTGTGACTAAACTCCCTCGAACGCCACGTGGGAATGATATGATATGGGTAATAGTTTTTGACTAAAAGTGCCCATTTTCTTGCTACAAGTGAAACTGCATCTTTATCTCGATTGGCTCAACTTTATGTAAATGAGATTATTTCACGGCATGGTATTCCTTTGTCGATTGTATCTGATAGAGATTCTCGTTTTGTTTCTCGGTTTTGGCAAAGTTTGCAAAGTGAATTGAGAACCCGAGTTAATCTAAGTACAGCTTATCACCCTCAGACAGATGGTCAATCTGAAAGAACTATTCAGACGCTTGAGGATATGTTGCGGGCGTGTGTCTTGGAATATGGGGGTTCTTGGGATTCTCATCTGCCATTAGTGGAATTTGCTTATAATAATTCTTATTATTCTAGTATCGGCATGACACCTTATGAGATGTTATATGGTCGCCGTTGTAGAACACCCACACGTTGGCTTGAATCAGGTGAAAAGCAGTTTGCAGGTCTGGATATCGTACAAATTACAGCTGATAAAGTTAAAATTGCACGTGAAAAGTTGAAAGCTGCAAGAGATAGACAGAAACAATACGCGGATCCACGTCGACGATCAGTTACTTTTGTTGAAGGTGAGTTGGTTTACCTGAAAGTTTCACCATGGAAAGGAGTGATTAGATTTGGAAAGCGTGGAAAGTTAGCTCCTCGGTATATTGGCCCGTTTAGAGTCAGATAAGTAGTTAATGATCAAACAGTTGTTTTGGATCTTCCTTCTGAATTGTCGGGCATTCATGATACTTTCAATGTTTGTTATCTACGAAAGTGTAATGTTGAAGATCAATCTCAAATTCTTCCTTTACAAGAGTTGCGGGTGGATCAGACTCAGAAATTAGTTGAAGAACCTGTTGAAATCCTAGATAGAAAAGTTACTAAACTTAGAAAGAAAGAAATTCCCATGGTCTTAGTAAAATGGAAACAAAGTTTTGTCCTAATCTTACATGGGAAACCGAGTCTAATATGAGGTTACGTTACCCTACACTTTTCGAGTCTAGTGAGATTTCGAGGATGAAATCTTCCTAAGGAGGGGAGATTTGTAACATCCTTAATTGGGCCTAGGGGTAACAAGTATTTTCTTTAAATTTAAATATGCAATTTAAATTATTGTATATGTCTGGTTGCAAAAAGAGTAGGTAAATAAGTCTTAGGATTTACTGTGATTAGTAAATTATTATTTGTTTTAAATAATTGTAGTTGACGGTAAAATAAAATAGTTGGTCTCGCAAATGTTTTTAGGTTCCAGACAATAGAGTGAGAAGTGGATAAATTATACTAAGTATAATTGGGTCGAATGAAATGGAGCCGGCCTATATTTCCCTAAATTTCCTTAACTCAGTTTCATTTTATTTTGATTTCCTCACATAGCAAGAACACCTAACTCAAATCGAATCAAAAATAGTCTCTGTGAATTTAATTCAAGATCATCATCATAAGCTTCTTTATCACCATCTTGGTGTTCATCAAATTGTAAGTGAACTTTTAGTTTGTGTATTCATGAAATTGGTTTACTTTGAAAATTAGGTATTATATGATTTGGTATGAATTTGAGTTTGAAATTGGTTACTTGTTGTTGTATGATAATGTTTGTTGTTAAACTGAGTTATTTGTAACCTTAGAACATGATTTTGATGTGTTTTAATGGTTAAAATCGAGTTAGGATACAAACTGAGTTCTGCACAGGTTGGAGGTAGGTGTATGGGTTTTACAACATAGCCTATCGGCTATGATTATTGAGCCGATCGGGTAAATTGAGCCACATGGCTAACTTAGAACAAATTGATCATAGAACATTGCATCGAAACAAAAACATTGAAATTCTTCATTCTAGCCGATCGGGTCAAGGGAGAGCCGATCGGGTAAGTGTGTTTAGCCGATCGGCTATAGGAAATAAGCCGATCGGGTACGGGTCTTAAACAGGGACAAATTTATTCGATTTCTGTTGTACTTGTACTGTTTGTATATATGTTAAAGAAGCTAAGAAATGATACTTCTAATACTTAATGTATTTGAGTATGAAGCAAAGATGTATGTCTGATAATTGTGATTATCATCCTTAAGTGATACGGTTTGAGATAAGTTGCATTATTATAAATGAGTTACTAACTCATTATTTTGTTGTGTTTTCAGATCAACCAAAGACTCAGTGATATAAGACTGCTAAGTTTGGACTTCTGAGGTATTGGTGAGTGGATTATAACTCTCAGTTTGATTGGTTGTGACATATTGGATTACAACAAGTAAACATGTTTATTATTGATAAACTGTTGTTGACTATGTGGTATAATCTTATGATTTAAGTTGTTACTGAGGTCAATTGATAATTAGGTTTGGATTACTATTAGTGGACCAACACGGAAGCTTTATACATGTGTTGTTCATGAGAATCTGTGTTGAGTGTAGTAATAGTATCCAAGCTATCGGTAGATTCTGTATAGGCCAATGCAGTTTGATGATAAGAGTTCTTGAGGCCTCCGCGGCATAAGGGTTTCTCAAGAACCACCGATCCTCGTTTTTGAATTATGTTATGTTTATCGGTTATAAACTGATTTGTTGTGCCATATTAGGCTGTGATTATTGATTTACTCACTTAGCTTCGTGCTAATTCCACCATTTAACTTCTTACAGGTCTTGTTGATTATTTTGGGCTAGGAAACAAGAAGTTATGCTAATGGAATGTTTGACGTGCGATAACTCTGATATTATGAAAAAATTATGTTATGTTTTATTTCATATAACGCTAGAATTTAATGTCTTTGGAGTTTGTACATTATATAGATATGTAAATATTATAAGTTTGTTTTATAATGAAAGTTGGGACTTTTGCTTTCGATATGTATTATAAAAAAAAAAAAAATTTGAAATTAAGGGGTGTTATAAGTTGGTATCAGAGCATAGGTGTGGGCGAATTGAACATTGGTAAATTGTTCAATCCCAAACCTAGAGTTGTTAAGTTAAACATTTCGATTGTGGGATTAGTTACGGTGTGAGAGATGTTAGTATTTTAGGTACTAACGATTAACAAGTTGCTAGTTGATGTGTGAATGCAGATATGGCAGACAATGAAAATCCGACACATACTATTAATGATGCCTCTCGAACTGATGTTCCTCCTGAAAACCAGAATGAAAGACAAGGACAGTCCGGTACTTCTTTTACAACTGAGGAGGAAACTGAAAGAGATAATTACATTTATCAACTAGAGGATGAATTGCAGACATTGAGGAATTATAGAAATGTAGCTGAACAAGCGGGATTTCCTCAACATGTTTAACAGTCACATCCGGTTACAAGTACTACAACTCCTTGTTGGCGCCCGATCAGGTCGGTGTCGTAAACGATTACTAACCGGGCACCAGCAGTGGGTTATTTTAAATTTGTAATTGCGGGGCCTAAGTTTTTCCGAACAATGCTAATCCTAAGGGTGAGCAAGTGGTAGGTATGACCTAGAGTCGTTCTTCAAACCAACTGAATTGAAACTAAGGCGAGGCAGATGAGGGCTTTCAAACTAGTGAATGGTTTATAAAATAGTGGGGGTTTTGGTTTTTATATTAACTAACTTAGGCAAGTAAATAAATAAAAGCAAAATAAAAGTAAAACGTAAAGCAGATAGAATAAAGATAGTGTTTGTTGAGACTTCGTTAATTAGGTTATGGGATGATATTTGGAGAAACTGTTTTGAAAGATCTTAGTTAATTATCATTCTTGAACACTTGTATGTAAACACTAGATTCCCTACTAATTAAAATCCCATTAGCATGTCACACCGGGAGCTAGGTTATGGTAACATTACAAAGTATTTTGAATAATAAGCAAAATCTTAATTAAGGTTTAATAATACTTTCATATGAACGGGAACAAAATCTTAAGGTACTAGACATTACTGAATCATATAACGATTCCTCGTCATCCTAATAGATTCATGTATTTAAAACAGTTCATTTATGACTTTAAACCAGCCCTTTCTTAAGACTACCCAATAAACCCCCTAATTATTCACAGCGTTCCTCACTTTAAGTGGTTCCGCCACTTCAAACCATGGCCATGTCTTGTCCTATGATAATCCCCCATGTAGCCTTGCGGTTCCATAGTTTCATACCTTTGACAAATTATATTGACACAGATAATTGACTACCTTTTAATTGGACGTCGTAAAAAGGTGTTGTAATCACGTTTATTGGTGGAAAGGCGATAGATTAATTTGAAGTTTAAAAGTCTATTTAGAAATATTAATTAAACTAGGTTTCTCATTTTATAAATTAGTTCGTAATATAACTACCTTCGGTCGTTCCGCAGCTTCCACGTATTTGTACTACACCTAAAGTGTTTCCAACGCTATACTGAGTAACAGTCGAATAGGAGCCATCATATTACTTCATAATATTATATCGTTTCGTAATATGACTACCTTCAGTCGTTCCTCGACTTCCATACATTTGTACTCCACCTTGAAGTGTTTCCAGTACTATATCGAGTAACAGTCGAATAGGGGCCGTCATATTATTTCATGATAATTTAGACCATTTATATTTTACTACTATGATGATCCTAAGGCAACAATCAAACAAGAACATGCAATAAGATTATCAAAGCAATACTTCCGATCTTTAATATTTGATTATACATCATCCCATAATTAACTAACTACATCGCAAACAAAAACAACAAGTATACTACTCTCTAATCATGGCAATAACTAGCATAATCAATATAAACGTAATTAATTAAGATAGATAAGGATTAGGAAGAACCAGAATTAATGCGAGAGAAAGTAGACTTGAATTAATTAGAGTTGCTCCAAGCGTACACCAAAGATTACAAGATGTTCCCAAACTTTCGTTCTACTCTAAATAAGCTCCCTAACTAGCCTAATACTAATTTGAAGTAAGAAAATAGAATGAGAAAGAAAGAATAATGCCTAGTGTATTCAAGACTTAGGCATGGGACATCTTCAAATGAAAGCCTTGGCCTCTATTTATAGGTGAGATTTGGCTCACATTAGCATCAAGAGGTGCATGTTAGAAAAAGGTAGCCAAAAGGGTGCACCGGGTACTGTACAACACGAAAAGTAGGCGCACCGGGTACTGTACAACATGAAAAGTAGGCGCACCAGGTACCAAAAGTTTCCAAAAACGGAAACCGAGGTGGGAGTCAGGTGGCCGGCGGCGGCTGGTGGGTGGCCGGCGGCGGCTGGCCTGTACACGCCCCGTTTCGCCGTCTTTTGCTTCGTTTCTCGATTCATACGTATTTTCTTCGTTATGCGTCCGTTTGCATCGATTCTTTTTTTGTTGGATTCGTAATTCAAAAACAAAGATTTTGACATAAGATAGGCCCTGAGATGAGGTTCCTAGCTCCAGATATTGCGTACGAATCATTTGGATCTTCCGGCGGGCGTAGAATCTTCATTCTTTATCCGTTTTAGTTGATTCTTCTTCTGTTGGATTCGTATTTTGAAAATGAACATCTTGGACAGAATGGATGTTGGTGGAGGGCATTTTAGTTATGAAATCTCGTTTTGATGCCTTGAATATTCAAACGTGTGTGGAATCTTCATTTTTCATCCGTTTTGCTTGATTTTTATCGTGCAATCTTGTTTTGACCATCTTGGCATAATGTTACTGATTTGTGCTATATTTTAATTAAAATGCCAAGAATCGTTTCAGAATGAGAGAGATATCGGTAGTAAAAACATGACTTTTTACGCGATATCAAGTATCCCACACTTAGAACTTTGCTTGTCCTCAAGCAAACTAGTATCCAACATGGTTAAAAATGAGAAGATAATGAAATATTTTAAAGCGGAACTCTTTACTAAGGGGGTTTTGGAAAAATAGAATATTCGTTCCTTGAAAAAGTAGGGTTGTAATCTTTGGGAGCATGCTTTTGATCTTTGATCTTGGATATATGACTAGGCGATCCTCTCAAGGTGGTCACTCTAATCACTCAAAGTGTTTAGGGTTTCCTATTCTAAAATTATCAATCACTCAGAACGCCAGTCATGTATCGTTTATCGTTATAGGCTTGATCGAGAATCAAATCGTTACCTTTTTGGTGCGCGTGAAGTCGATCTAGCCACAATCATTCTAGGGGAAGTGATGTAGGGTTTTGGAGTGAGGCGTTGGTGATATGAGAGGGTGTTTTGTTGGGTTTTCTTTTTGGTGAAGTTGGAAAGCTGAAATTTTTGACTTTTTGGGATGATTGACGCCCTTTTCTTTCGGTATTTGGAAGGAGTCTTTTTCTCCATTTGACTTTCTTTTCTTCGAATTTTCTTGGGCATTTTTGACTTCGTATCCTTGTAGCCTTTCTTCTTTCATCTTTGGAACTTTTATGAAGTTTGAGGGATGCTTTTGAGTAGGTACGGGATAACGTGTTTATTTTGGTGTGTAGAGGGGTTCAAGAATGATGTGATTCGATCTCCTTTTTACTCACCAATTTGGACTCGATATGCATTACAGGAGCAAGTTCTGATTCTAAACGCATACATCGGCACACTCAAGAATCGAAAAAGTGAAGCATTAAAAGTGAATGCTTTATATGGCTCAAGATACCTCACGAATCGAAAGTTGGTTTGTTGTGTGCCTAATCATGCAATGCTCTTTATGGGATTACTAAACTAATTTTTCAACGGAATTCGTATTTTATTTATCCTTCTTCCCCAAAGTAAATCATTCTTTGTTTAAAATTTTTCATTTTCGACATATTTTTAACTCAATTTTGAAAATTTTGTTTACTTTTTAGAGAAGGATGGTCTAAAGAGTAGCGAGTTTAGAATCAAGCATATACCATTATCCATTTTACAGTAGTGCAACTACTGCTATCCCACACTTAAAGGAACATCGTCCTCGATGTTAAACTAAGCTCATAATGGGGTAAAATCCAACACTTAGGATTTGAAACATCTTAGACGTATTCTTTTAGCGGTGTGTTTTGGGTTTGAATCCCTCACTTAGTGATAAGCATAGTGGATATGGTATATTTAAAACGAATGAAAGAGACGGTATAGAAGTACTCCCCAGTATTTGCTGTGTTCCTTGGTATGCGTCTGCCGAACTTCGTCTTCTTGGGTTCACTCTTGATCAAGTCTTCTTGTGATTGGTCTCGTAGGTGTGAACACGTTGGATATACTTTTCTTTAATGCGCGGCGTCAAAAACTTGATGCGTCGGGCTGAAACTTGGTCGTATATCCAAGTGTGAAAGATAGTCGGAGACTTTATCACTTCTTGGAATGTAAAATTGCGGAAATGTAAAACACGGGTTGCCTCCCGAGAAGCGCTCTTTTAAAGTCGATAGCTCGACTTCTTTTCTCCTAGCTAGATGGAGATGGATGCATCCATGGGATCCACTGTGTTGATGTTGTGGGCCCTAGGTTGCGGAAAATTATATCGAGGTGGATAGATTCTTATGAAATGATTGACTATTGTCGTAATCAATTCAAGTGGACTATCTCTCGATGTTTCCTTGTAGTTCAGAAGATGCTCTGAAGTTGTCCTTGCAAGTCCGTGAAGTCCGAAGGTGATGTAGTCAACTGCTTTAGTGACAGGTCCACTAGGGTCGGTCATGGTGGATGTGTATGTCTTAACAACCTCTCTTGGCGGTGGGTTTTGCCTGAGAGAGCAAACAAACGCCAAGAATTGCAGTTTTATGCCTTCATAATTCTCGGTCTTGGGGTCTCCGTTGAATCTTCTGATGGACGTGCACAGGTCCTCTATTTGCCGGTGCTGATGTTTGTTGAATGGAAAGTCGGATTCTGAGAAAACTAGAATAAGCTGACGAAGTATCTCCTTGCATCCTGAGTAGAATATGAACTTCGTTCTGGAGTTACTTTTCCGTTGTTGAATCTTCTGTAGATGGATCGTAACAAAAGTAGCGATATCAAGTGGTGATTCATATGTAGCCCTAAAAGGTCGTTCGCGCCTTGATTCCTCCCAAACAAGATCACTAAGTTCTTCAATCAATAACTCAACTTGTTTTTCAATAGTGGAGTTGATAACCATATATCCGCCTTCTTTGGAACTAAGGTGATTTTCTCTATTTAGCAAGTTAAGCAACGATGTGAGGTCATTCATCATTGAAATGTCGGCACGACTGCTTGGATGTCCAGTACTCTCTTTCATATGCGCTCTAACGGATCCTAACATCTCCCATTGTGATGAGGTGAATGGGATGTTAGATCTTTTAAGGGCATTGTAGATTCTAGTGTAAGTCCGTTTCTGTTGTAGACAGAATTGCAGTTCAGCAGGGGAAAGAGCAAGCATGTTGACTACGCCGCTTATTCCTCCTACTACTTTGTCAAATCTTTGGATGAATTCTTCGAGCACTTTGTGTTCCATGATGATTTGTGATTGGTATCTTGTGCGTTTGGAATACTCCTCCAGTGTTTCTCTTCTCGTGGGATGATTATGGTTACTTCCCGCCATTTCTTCCGTGGTAAATGGATTAGTTGGCGGTGTGCTTCTTTTGTTTTCTTCTTCAATCTTTATCTTCCCAATTTCTTTCATCGTTGGTTTGTTTGCCGATGGAGATGCATTTTTCATCTCTTGTCCTATTCGTCGGAGGTCAATTGGAAAATATGGCATGATTGCCATTTTCTTACTAGATTTACTTTTCACTTGTTGACTCTGCAGTTTCTTTGTCTTCTATGGTCTTGTCCGTGGAGATCATGTACATATCGGCTTGGTTTTCAGCGTTAGGATTGTCGATATGGAAAGTGATGGTTTCTCCCTGAGACTGCAAGCTGATGGTTTGTGCGAAGACGTTGATGATTGCCTTGGCCGTATTCATGAAGGGTCTTCCTAGTATGATTGGGATGTGTACGTCTTCCTGCATATCCATTACTACAAAATCTGCTGGGTAAAGAAATTTGTCAATCCTAACTAAAACATTTTCAGCTATTCCCCTAGGGTACTTGACCGAGTGGTCAGCAAGCTGTATTGTCATTTTGGTAGGTCGAAGATTTTCTAACTCAAGCCTCTTGAAAAGCGAGTATGGCATAAGATTAACACTAGCTCCTAAATCGGCGAGAGAACAGATAATGCCTGAATTGTAGATGGAAATAGGGAGAGTAAAACGTCCGGTGTCTCCGAGTTTTTCAGGAATGGTATTGTTAAGAATAGCTGAACATTCCTCGTTCAGCGGGACATTGGGTACTTCAGGTACCTTATCCTTGGTTGTAAGAAGTTTTCTGAAGTACTTTTTGGAGTGAACTTCAGAGGCGGTATCTAGGAATTTCCTATCAAGCTTAAAAGACTTAAGCTTGTCAGGTCGTTGTTTAAGACGAGCCGGAAATGGGATTTTCCTATTTGGTGTAGACTCTAAATCCATTGTCGATGGGACAATAGGTGGTTCCTTCACCGGAGAAGAAACCGTAGGTGGGCTATGTGCTACCTGAGAGTCTTGAATATGGGAAGCCACCTTATGGCAACTAGTTGGACTATCCTGAGGTTTAGCGTTAATACACTGTGCTAATTGTCCTAGGATGAGATCAGCTTGGTCTTGTCTAGCCGAGATTCCTTGAATGACTTGTATCAGGGTGTCGTCAAAACTAGAGGTCTGTGAAGGAGAGGGTTCGGAAGGTTGAGGTTGGTAAGTTAGTGGGTTATTCCTAGGTGGGTTAAAGGAAGGGTTAGTATTGGGCGGAGTTAGATGAGACTGAGGAATTTGGGCTGAGTGGTTCAGATTAGCACAATTAAGGCAGGTTTGAACTTGGCAGACTTGTTGTTGTTGACTTTTCAATTCCTTAATCTCCTTGGTTAGGTCTGCCACTTACTGAGTGAGGGTTTTGATAGCTTCATTCCCGATTGTAGTAGGTGAATTCACTAGCGATGGGTGATTTTCACTGTTCCAGTCATGGTTGTGTATTGTCATTTTCTCAATAAGGCTCCAAGCTTCATTTGCCGTACAGTCTATGAAACTACCTTGAGAGGCGGTATCAAGTAAAGGACGGTGATGTGGGAAGAAACCATTGTAGAAAATGCGCAACTGGTCTGAGCGCTCAAATCGATGATTTGGACATTTCTTAAGCAATCCCTTAAAGCGTTCCCATGCATCGTAGATTGATTCATCATGCACTTGACGGAAGTTTATGATGTTGGTCCTAAACGTGGCTTGTTTTGATGGGGGGAAATATTTGGCCAAAAATTTGGTTGCTAGTTCTACCCAAGAGGTTATAGAGTTAATCTCTAGTTCCTCAAACCAGATTTGTGCATTGAGAGTGAGTGAAAGGGAAATAGGTATAGATAGACTATGTCCTGATTAACCCCAATCGGCTTAAAAGAGTTGGATAAGGAAATGAATTTGTCAAGGTGGGAGTTGGGATCATCATTTGGTAGGCCACGGAATTGACAGAGGTTTTGGACTAACTGAACAATATGGGGCTTTAATTAAAATGAAGTTCTATCGGTTTTCGGATAGACAATTGGTCCTCCTCGACCTTCAATCAGAGGTTTAGAGTTTTCAGCGAGAGTTATACGTGTAGCTGTCATAGTCTCGTTGGCAGGTGGTTGACTGGTTGAGTGGATAGGGATAACGTAATTTATAAAAGTACTAAAAGTAAGGAAAAACAAAGAAAGACGTAGAGGTCTAAGGAGAAGAGTTAATCCTAAAGGTTCACTAGCGAGTAAGTTCATCTTGACGCCTAAGTATCGTACAGTTGGTTCCCCGGCAGTGGCGCCAAAAACTTGTTGGCGCCCGATCAGGTCGGTGTCGTAAACGATTACTAACCGGGCACCAGCAGTGGGTTGTTTTAAATTTGTAATTGCGGGGCCTAAGTTTTTCCGAACAATGCTAATCCTAAGGGTGAGCAAGTGGTAGGTATGACCTAGAGTCGTTCTTCAAACCGACTGAATTGAAACTAAGGCGAGGCAGATGAGGGCTTTCAAACTAGTGAATGGTTTATAAAATAGTGGGGGTTTTGGTTTTTATATTAACTAACTTAGGCAAGTAAATAAATAAAAGCAAAATAAAAGTAAAATGTAAAGCAGATAGAATAAAGATAGTGTTTGTTGAGACTTCGTTAATTAGGTTATGGGATGATATTTGGAGAAACTGTTTTGAAAGATCTTAGTTAATTATCATTCTTGAACACTTGTATGTAAACACTAGATTCCCTACTAATTAAAATCCCATTAGCATGTCACACCGGGAGCTAGGTTATGGTAACATTACAAAGTATTTTGAATAATAAGCAAAATCTTAATTAAGGTTTAATAATACTTTCATATGAACGGGAACAAAATCTTAAGGTACTAGACATTACTGAATCATATAACGATTTCTCGTCATCCTAATAGATTCATGTATTTAAAACAGTTCATTTATAACTTTAAACCAGCCCTTGCTTAAGACTACCCAATAAACCCTCTAATTATCCACAGCGTTCCTCACTTTAAGTGGTTCCGCCGCTTCAAACCATGGCCATGTCTTGTCCTATGATAATCCCCCATGTAGCCTTGCGGTTCCATAGTTTCATACCTTTGACAAATTATATTGACACAGATAATTGACTACCTTTTAATTGGACGTCGTAAAAAGGTGTTGTAATCACGTTTATTGGTGGAAAGGCGATAGATTAATTTGAAGTTTAAAAGTCTATTTAGAAAGGTTAATTAAACTAGGTTTCTCATTTTATAAATTAGTTCGTAATATAACTACCTTCGGTCGTTACGCAGCTTCCACGTATTTGTACTACACCTAAAGTGTTTCCAACGCTATACTGAGTAACAGTCGAATAGGGGCCATCATATTACTTCATAATATTATATCGTTTCGTAATATGACTACCTTCAGTCGTTCCTCGACTTCCATACATTTGTACTCCACCTTGAAGTGTTTCCAGTACTATATCGAGTAACAGTCGAATAGGGGCCGTCATATTATTTCATGATAATTAAGACCATTTATATTTTACTACTATGATGATCATAAGGCAACAATCAAACAAGAACATGCAATAAGATGATGAAAGCAATACTTCCGATCTTTAATATTTGATTATACATCATCCCATAATTAACTAACTACATCGCAAACAAACACAACAAGTATACTACTCTCTAATCATGGCAATAACTAGCATAATCAATATAAACGTAATTAATTAAGATAGATAAGGATTAGGAAAAACCAGAATTAAATGCGAGAGAAAGTAGACTTGAATTAATTAGAGTTGCTCCAAACGTACACCAAAGATTACAATATGTTCCCAAACTTTCGTTCTACTCTAAATAAGCTCCCTAACTAGCCTAATACTAATTTGAAGTAAGAAAATAGAATGAGAAAGAAAGAATAATGCCTAGTGTATTCAAGACTTAGGCATGGGACATCTTCAAATGAAAGCCTTGGCCTCTATTTATAGGTGAGCTTTGGCTCACATTAGCATCAAGAGGTGCTTGTTAGAAAAAGGTAGCCAAAAGGCTGCACCGGGTACTGTACAACACGAAAAGTAGGCGCACCGGGTACTGTACAACACGAAAAGTAGGCGCACCAGGTACCAAAAGTTGCCAAAAATGGAAACCGAGGCAGGGGACAGGTGGCCGGAGGCGGCTGGTGGGTGGCTGGCGGCGGATGGCCTGTACCCGCCCCGTTTCGCCGTCTTTTGCTTCGTTTCTTGATTCGTGCGTATTTTCTTCGTTATGCGTCCGTTTGCGTCGATTCTTTTTTTGTTGGATTTGTAATTCAAAAACGAAGATTTTGACATAATACGGACCCTGAGATGAGGTCCCGAGCTCCATATATTGCGTACGAATCATTTGGATCTTCCGGCGGGCGTAGAATCTTCATTCTTTATCCGTTTTAGTTGATTCTTCTTCTGTTGGATTCATATTTTGAAAACGAACATCTTGGACAGAATGGATGTTGGTGGAGGGCATTTTAGTCTTGAAATCTCATTTTGATGCCTTGAATCTTCAAACGTGTGTGGAATCTTCGTTTTTCATCCGTTTTGCTTGATTTTTATCGTGCAATCTTGTTTTGACCATCTTGGCATAATGTTACTGATTTGTGCTATATTTGAATTAAAATGCCAAGAATCGTTCTAGAATGAGAGAGATATCGGTATTAAAAACATGACTTTTTATGCGATATCACTCCTCCAATTGTATCATCTTCTCAAGCTGCGACATCTTTTCCTTTTATTTTTCAACAACCTCATGTCATGTCTTCGGCTCCAATGTCTTCTTCGGGTCCTTATGGTTATCAGTTGCCGTTGTTTCCTCCAATACCTCCACAGTAGAAAAAGGGATGTGCTTTTAAAACATTTTTGTCTACTAAGCCATCTGAATATTCTGGAAGCAGTAACCCTTCTGTAACTCTTGATTAGATGCGTGATATGGAGAGAAAATTTGAAGTTTCTCAATGTGAAGAGGAGTTAAAAGTGCCATATGCAACTCAACAATTAAAGGGGCAAGCCATGATTTGGTGGGATTCCGTTACTGCTACTTTGACTCCACAACAAAAAGAATTGATTCGATGGACTGATTTTCGTAATGAGCTATGTAAGCAGTTTTGCTCAGAATTTGATATGTCCAGAATCAGAAAGGAATTCATGGATTTGCACTTAACAGATCAGATGTCAAAGGATAATCTTATAAATCAATTCACTGAGAAGTTGCGATTTGTTCAACAATGGGTTCTTGATGATCGAACTAAAATTGACCATTTTGTTAGAACATTGCCTCCTCATTATCGCACTACAGTGAGACTATCGGGCACTCTTCCCTAAGCTTTTAACCTGGCTCGTGCTGTTGATAGTGACATAAGAGCACGAATTTTGCAAAATAAAGAAAAATCTTTACAAAGGTCAAAAAGTGATACTTCGGGACGTGGAAAACAGAGATGGCAAGGTCATCAACAAAGTAAGGGAAAGGAGATTAGTGAGAGTACAACGGAGAAATCTAATTGGTGTGCTAGGTGTAAAGCTCGACATACGGGTCCTTGTACTCCTCAAACGGCTCGGTGTATTAAATGTGGTGAGTTGGGACATCCAGTTAGGGATTGTACTTTTACTGCTTTTGTATGTTGGAAATGTAATAAGGAAGGTCATCGGGCGGTTCAATGCCCAGAGGCAAGAAGATAAGGGACGGTGATTTGACGCAAAAAGTCACGTTTTTATACACCATTTCAAGCCCATTTTGGCTCAAATCCTTGAATAAACATTGAATAATCAATGTTTTATGCTAAAAATGTAAAATGAGCCAAAGCTTAGACTTCCTTTCTAAAAATTACTTAAAATGCTCAAATAACGAACAAACCAGAGCTAAAACGATCCACTTGCAATTCTGACGTATAATTAAGCAAAACTGGCCTAATTTGTGTCATATTGATCTTCAGGAAATTACAAAACCGTGGGCGTAAGAATCGTTCAAATCTGACAAGAAACGAAGAAGTTAGAGCCAAACGAAGATTACAAGAACTACGACTAGTGCACAAGACTTACGATCCAGCACACAAGACCACGACCCAGGTACACCACCCCCTTTGGGGCCGCATACCACCCTTAGAGGGCCGTATACGCCCCTTTTAGGGCCGTATACCCCCTCTAATGGGTGGTATACCCCCCTTTTTGGGTGGTATACTCCCTTTTTGGTGCCGGATACGCCCTATTTGCTGTCGGATACGCCCTATTTGCTACCAAATACGCCCCTTTTGGTATCGAATACGCACCTTTTGGTGTCGAATTTCATAACTCGAGGGTGTGTTTCAGTGTTAAATTGGGAGCGAGGGTGCTGAGTGTAAATTTGTAACTTGAAGCCTATAAATAGAGGCTTAACCTCATCATTTTCAACACACTTCAACACCTCATTCCATTCTCATTTCTTTCTCTCTCTACCACACTTTATCCCTCTAGAATAGTAGTAGTAGTAGTTAGCTAGTAGGAGTAGAGTAGCAAGCTTACGAGCTTTGTACGGAGTCGCTCCGAGACTGCGGTTGCGCAGATTTGTTGTAACGCCTATCAGGTTTTATTATATTATCCTTTCTTGTTATTTTTAAATATGTTGTGCTATTGTCATGATTATTTAAGAAAGCATGCTATGATAATTGCTATGTTAGGATAGACAAATCTGTGTTTGCTATGATAGACGTTATGTTATGGTAGTTATGCTTTAAATCATGCTGGAACTCTGCTCGTATGTAATTAGGATATGTTTGAATTTTTTAAATGATTCTCAAATGTTTTATTTATCCAACTTATTATGTGGTTTGAAACATGTTGATAGAATCCGGCCAATTGCTAGAAATAGGTCCCTCAACTATTCTGTGTCTGAATGATTCGATGAACTCGGCATGGCCGCTGTTCTCCTGATTGAAATACATCATAGGAGACACGGAGCATAGGATTAGAGATAAAGTAGAATTAATTTCATATATCGAATGCTTTTGAGAGAACTTTCGGAGCATTCGTGACTTAACCATTAATCCAGAAACTCTGCCTGAAACAAACTGATAACTATCCATGTTACACTACTGCATGTTCTTGTTTGATTGTTGCTTTAGAGTTTGCATGCTAGTATCTATTTGTTTATTGTGGTTGTTGGATTCATGATTAGGTTTTCAAACATAGAATAATTACATACAACAGTTTAACATGCTAGAATAATTACAATGATTTATATGAAATAATGTCGAACAATTTAAACGATCGTTAGACAGACTTTCCCAACTTATTCCGCGGGGTAACTCCTGTTCACTTTATTGTTTATTCAACAATTCGTGCCACGATACGGACGTCTCAGACGACCGAGACTGGGGAATAGGATTCGAGGTTAGTTTTCGGTTAAATTGGTACTACGTTTGGGAGAACTTCCGGTGTAGCTTACACTCCATATCTGTTATCCATGTGACATGTTATTTATTTGATTGTGGACAACTCTACGTTAGATAAGTAATACGATAGGAGCTATGGCCCATTAGGACATATACGATAATGATACGGGATCTCAGGGCAAGGCATTGGAAAAATCGTAAAACGGCTTAGTACTTGGTATAGCGCTGGAACCACCTCTGGTGAAGTACAAATGCGTGGAAGCCACGAAAAGGCCGTAGGTACAATACTATGTTGAACATCGTTCAGAGACCCCAAGTCAGCACTGCTAGGAATCATTGTAATTAGAGCCTCAATCCTCATAACTACCCCTAAATAGCACACACCAATGTCATAGCAAACACTCGAGTAATCCATAGATCTCTCAGCGACTACACTCCTCATTTATTTTACTATCATTAGTTTACATAGAATAGAAAACAAAACCATCAAAAAGTTTTAAAACCCTAGCTAAATTACCAAAGATAATTAATCCTCTTAAGATCCCATGCCCATTGTGGTTTGAAGAACGACACCTGAGTCATACCTACCGCTTACTATACAAGTAGTAGTATAACTTAGGCTTCCCTGCATGATAAATATAAAACCACCCATCCGATCGTATGCCCTGACTGGAAGGCCCACAACGACCAGGAAGTAATTCTTGAACCGACCGTTATAGCGCGATCAGGTTTTTGGCGCCGCTACTGGGGACTACAACGACCGATTTTAGGAATTTAGTTATCTTAGTTATTTAGTGACCCTTTCAGAAGATCAATATCATCCGGAAGTTACTTTTCTATCCTTAGGTTAATTTTACTTTTTTCGTCTTTAGAATAGTTTAACCCTTCCTTTCCAAAACCCTACTTTCTACCAACAAGTTATGTCAAATCGTATCACTCTCGCCTCATCAATTAAGCCACTGCTAGAGGGACGAGGAGGACCGATCGTAGCACCAACAGACGAAACCCTTGAAATTAAGCCTCACTACATTAAAATGATTAAATCTGAGTGTCAGTTTCATGGTCTTTCGGTTGAAAATCCAAACGCCCATCTTAATAAATTCATCAACCTCTCCGACTCTTTCGAACAAATAGGAACCAATAGAAACCTTCTCCATCTCCATCTGTTTCCTTATTCTTTATCTTCTCGAGCCTTAACATGATTTAATGATTTCGAACCCAATTCGATTCATACATGGGAGGAGATGGCTACTAAGTTTCTAGCTAAGTACTTCTCTCCTTCCCTACAAACCAAGCTTAAAAATGACATCATTAACTTCCATCAAGGAACTAATGAATCATTAAACAAGGCTTGGGAACGATTTAAGAATCTGATCGAGAGATGTCAGAATCATCAGTTGTCTGAAACGGATCTGGTCTGCACATTCTATAACAGTTTAAATCCTCAACACAAACAAACCCTCGATGCCGCTTCATCCAGAAATTTCATGCTACATACTTCAGACGAAGCTTGGAAATTGATTGAGACGATAACGATGCATCAGTATGACTTGGAGTCAGATGAATCTACTTCAGAAGAAAGGAGTACTTCAAATCAAACCTTAGACAATCTAAAAACTCAACTCGAATCTATCACTCAAATTGTCAAGGATTTGCAAGAATCTTCAAACCCTAAGTCAGAGAAGAAACCTCAAAAGTTCCTCTCAAACCGAAGGGCCAATGAAGAAATTCTTACAACTAGTGGAAACCCTAATCACACTTCTTATTCCAAACCTTTCATTCAGCGGTTTACCACACAACCCACTTCCCGATCTTTAGTTCTCTCTACTCCTTCCTCATTGACTTCTCGTCTAAACAACGAAACTTTCAAAAACTTCATTGTTGAGCAAAATAATGTCAATAGAAAAATTGTTGATTTTCAAAACCAAATTGATTATTTTATTAGAATTTCAAACGATTTAATCAAAAATATGGAGGATAATGTTAAGAGGTTGTTTTTAAAAGTTGAGGAGAAGCAAAGGGAGGAAACGATCTACAACTCTGTCTATCACTCACCCTATGAGTACGATGACATCCTTGTGGTCACTAGAGGAGGAAAAGAGACAAAAAATGAGAAATCCATAGATATTCCCACAAATGAACCTTCTACTTCTCTACCTATGGATTCAGTACAAGTTGACACCCCCGTCGCTTCTCCTGAACCAGAACCCTCTAAAGCCCCAGAAAGTATTAAACCTACACGTATACCTTTCCCTGGTAGGCTTAAGAAAGAGAAACAAGAAGCTCAATTTGGAAAATATCTAGAAATGTTCAAAAGCTTACAGTTAAATGTTGAACTTTTAGATGCTTTAGTTGAAATGCCTAGTTGTGCCAGATTCTTTAAGGAACTCTTATCCAACAAAGAAAAACTCAGACAAATAGTTAACTTACCCTTAGATGCAGAATGCTCTTTAATTATGCAACAAGGACTACCCCCGAAGCTAGGAGACACTGGCCATTTCACTATTCCTTGTTATCTTCAGGATGTTCAAATAAGTAACGCCTTAGCTGACTTAGGAGCTAGTGTAAACCTTATGCCATACTCGCTTTTTAGGAAACTAGGATTAAACGAACTTTTTCCAACCCGAATGACCATCCAGTTAGCCGATAGATCAGTTAAACTCTCTCGTGGAATTGCTGAAGATATTATGGTCCGTGTTGATAAATTCGTCTTTCCTGTTGATTTTGTTGTTATGAATATTGAAGAAGACACCCAAGTTCCACTCATCCTTGGTAGACCTTTCCTAAACACTGCCAAGGCCGTCATTGATGTTAATGAAAAATCTTTAAAACTTCGAGTTGGAACTGAGGAAGTCACCTTCAATATTGACAAACTAATGAAACATTCTATGAGAGAAGATCTTGGTCTTGTAGATTCTATGCAGGAAATAATTGAAGAACATTTGGAAGAAATTCTCGCAGTAAGCAGCATCAACCCCAACACTATCATCACAACAAGGAAACTATGTGAACAAAGCAAGGGATTATGCTCTGCTCTCTCCAATTCTTCCACCGCATCAAGAGAAGTTCTATTTCCCTTTTAGAATCCTAGCTCGCAGTTCAAAACTATTATGACTGCTCCGCTTGGACATGGCACGCCAGTCATTCTTCTAAGAAGGAACCCAACCCCTAAAGTATATGATTCATCTCTCTCAAGGGAAGAAATTCGAAGGACGCTCAAGGAAATGGAATCAATGTTTTAACCACCTAATTCACAGCTATCTGAAAACTGTGAACCACACAGTTCAAATCCAGAAATTACCATAAGCACTTCTTCATCAGCTCAAGCTCAGAAGTTTGCACTTACTGAAGACAACGATATCATCATTACTAAAGAAAATGCAACTTCAACATCATCCACTGTCAAATACGAGCTAAGGAAGGATGCATTCTCTGATAAAGCAGAATGGGTTGAAATAGCTTCAGCCAATACATCAGAATCACCTCTTGCAGAATCAGACTTCCAAACAGAGTTTGATGAACTCAAGAGAGATGAAATTGCAAGAATGAAGCCTTCTACTGAAGAACCGCCAGAATTGGAACTAAAGAAATTACCCTCTCATCTGGAGTACGTTTTCTCGAAGGAACTTCGCACTTACCAGTTATCATATCTAAAGATCTGAAGTCTGACGAAAAAGCCAGACTCATTCAGGTTCTGAAGTCACATAAAAAGGAAATCGCTTGGAAAATCTCTGACATACAAGGGATCAGTCCAAACTACTGCACGCACAAGATCCTAATGGAAAACGACTTCAAGCCATCAGTACAGAGACAGAGGAGAGTCAACCCGAAGACTCAAGACGTGGTCAAAAAGGAGGTTATCAAACTTCTTTATGCTGGCATGATATATCCTATTTCATATTCTCCATGGGTCAGTCCCGTACAGGTTGTTCCGAAGAAAGGAGGAATGACGGTGATTACAAATGAAAATAATGAACTCATCCCAACAAGAACCGTCACCGGTTGGAGGGTTTGCATTGATTATCGCAAGCTAAACGAAGCCACTCGCAAAGATCACTTCCCTCTGCCGTTCATTGATCAGATGCTCGAGAGATTGTCAGGAATTGAGTTCTATTGTTTCCTCGATGGTTTCTCTAGCTATTTTCAAATCCATCTTGATCCGAAGGACCAGGAGAAGACAACATTCACATGTCCATACGGAACCTTCGCCTACCGACGTATGCCTTTTGGGCTATGCAATGCACTTGCTACTTTTCAGAGATGCATGATGGCGATTTTCCATGACATGATTGAACAGTGTATGGAGGTTTTCATGGATGATTTCTCTGTCTTTGGAGACTCCTTCACATCTTGTCTTTCCAACCTAGAAAGGATGCTCACTCGTTGCGAAGAATCAAACCACGTTCTGAATTGGGAGAAATGTCACTTTATGGTGAAAGAAGGAATAGTGTTAGGACATCGGATATCTAAAGCAGGAATTGAAGTAGATAAAGCTAAAGTTGATACTATTTCAAAACTTCCACCACCTACTTCTGTGAAAGCCATCCGAAGTTTTCTAGGTCACGCCGGATTCTACCGTCGCTTTATTAAGGATTTCTCTAAGATTTCTCGACCTATGACTCATCTTCTCGAAAAAGATACTCCGTTTGACTTTACAGATGACTGTCTTAAAGCTTTTAACTACTTAAAGGAATAGCTCGTGCATGCACCACTCATGGTAGCCCTCGATTGGAGCTTACCATTTGAAATCATGTGCGACGCCAGTGATTTTGCAGTTGGAGCTGTACTAGGACAACGGAAGGAGAAACACTTTCAACCGATTTACTACGCCAGCAAAACCCTCACGAACGCTCAAGAGAACTATACAACCACTGAGAAGGAATTACTAGCGGTAGTATTTGCTTTTGATAAATTTAGTTCCTATCTTATTTTATCCAAAACTATTATCTATACAGATCATTCAGCTCTTAAGTATCTCTTCAAAAAGCAAGACGCTAAGCCAAGATTGTTGCGCTGGATTCTGCTCTTACAAGAATTCGACATAGAAATTAAAGATAAAAAGGGAGCAGAAAACATTGCAGCAGATCACCTCAGTCGATTGGAAAATCCAGCAATGGAAAAGCTTGAAGAAAGAGATATTCAAGACCTGTTCCCGGATGAACAACTCATGAACATCGGAAAGCACCATCAGGGACCTCGTCCATCATACGATCCCTGGTATGCTGATTTTGCCAACTACTTGGTAGGAGGAATAGTCCAGAAAGGAATGTCAACTTCTCGAAGACGAAAGTTCTTCCGCGACGTAAAGAATTATTTTTGGGACGATCCTTTCCTTTTTAAGGTATGTCCCGATCATATCATCAGAAGATGCGTCGACGGGAAAGAAGCCGAACATATCCTCTACCAAAGCCACCATGGACCAACTGGAGGCCACCATGGAGCTAACAAGACCGCACGGAAAGTATACGACGCCGGCTTTTATTGGCCAACCATTTTTCAAGATTCTTACGACTTGGTTAAACGCTGCGATGCTTGCCAACGATTCGGCAACATATCCGCACGCAATGAAATGCCACTAACCAACATCCAAGCTTGTGAAGTCTTTGACTGTCACACCCCGCCAAACGGTAATTACAATTACATAGAGTGGTTTGCGGAAGCTTAGTGACGTGGCGGGGGTGCGAGCAGTAAAACAACCAACAGATACATACATACTCAGAGCATATGGTTATTGCAGAACGAAATAGATTAAGATGCCATTAGTTAAAGTTTTACAAAAAGATTACCACTTGGAAAGTAGTAACAGTAGTAATAGTGGTTGAAATCAGTATTTCATAAAATACACAATATCAAAAGTAGATTTCATAGGTATGACTGCAGTAGTTGCAGTTATACAGAGGAAATCCAAGTGTCCCAAAAATAGTGGCATCCTAACAAGTCCAGGGTAGTCCGTCCTGATATGCATGCAGATCTTACTTACGCTGCTAATTCCCTGAAAAACATAGAGTAAAACGTCAACAAAATTGTTGAGTGAATTCACAAGTTTGTTTGTTATGTAGGAAACACAAGTTAATCATTTAAGAATAACATTCCCAAATAAGTGTGGTTTGTCAAGTAGGAAACACAAGTTATTAATAAATAACATTTCCCAAATCAGTTGTAGTTGTAATAGGAAACACAAGTTATTAACCAAATAACATTTCCTAAATCAGTTATCAGTAGGAAACACAAGTTAACCTAAATAAAGATTAACATTTCCAAATCAGTGTACGTAGGAAATCCTTTCCTAATCAATAGTTTAGTGGGAATATTTAGACGGTGATCCCTTGAAAGGTGAGCTAAACCTGTCAAGTAAGGTAACCCGATCTAACCCTATAACAAAACCACGACCCTAATCTGTTGTTGTTGTGCCAAGTAGGACATTTAAGTATACGCTCCCAAATCCGTAGGAGGGTCGTCACGGCGATAGTACTATCCGTATACTCAGTGGCTAGAGTCACCTAGCTAATGGTTATAGTCTGTAGCCATAAGGTCTTTTATGCACTACATCGTTCAGCCTAGATCTGTACCAAGATTCGTTGCCTAAATTCCCAAAATAGTTATGAAAAACATTTCATAAAACATAGTTCAAATAGTTGTGTGAAATACCCTTTCACAAACAGTTCAAGTATGAAGTACCCCTTCATAAACAGTTTAAGCAAATACGTACAGTATTTAATCAGTCACAACATGAAATCTCATTTCATCAATAGTTTAAGTAAATACATCAAGTATTCAAATAGTTGTCGCATGCAATCATACATACGATTTCTATGTTTTCCACCCCGAGGTTTTAAAACATTAAAACATTTAAAAGGGGTTTGTGAACTCACTTTGAGTGCTCGGATGTGAATGCTAGCGAGGTAATATAACAAAGCCCAAACGTAGTCAACCTATACACAACAATGTATTAACTATAAGTACTTTGTTTACTTATGTTAATAGTTCGTTCGTTTGAAGAAATTATCAATTTCTTATGTTTGTGTATTTCGTTGATAATTGTTGTTGGAAATATATAATATTATCCAAGTATTGTTCGTTTGTTGAATTGTCCGAAAGGTGTAAGCATATATACATATACTTATATAGTTGAATATATATATTCTCGTATATATATTATTTTCCGTAGTCTCGTTCACATATATCTCATATATATATTAATTGTTTTGTCATTTAGGGTTCCAAATCATTATTTTCATTCGTTCCGTATAATATACATCGCATCTCAAATGTGTCGAGTTTTGTCTAAAGTTTGCATCATTTAAAACTAGCAAGATCAGTCCCTGGTTTGGGGTCTTGGATCCGCCGGATCAGATAATGATCCGCCGGATCTTTATCGATTTTTGATGATCCACCGGATCAACCAAAATAAAGCCGGATCATTTGATTTATAAGGATCCGCCGGATCAGTTAGGGATCCGCCGGATCACGTTCGATCTATAAGGATCCGCAGGATCAGGTAGTGATCCGCCGGATCACGTGTGTCCTTTACTCGTGTATCGTTCTCGTTCACAAGACTTGTTCGTGCGTGTTCGTAGTTAGAATCCGCCGGATCACCCGATGATCCGCCGGATCGTGAGTGTCTTTTACTCGTTAACGGTTTTGACCAACGACTTAAGGTGCACGAGTGTAAAAGCGTGATCCGCCGGATCAACCGATGATCCGCCGGATCAGTGTAGTTTCCAGGAAAGGATCCGCCGGATCCAAATGTGATCCGCCGGATCCAAATGTGATCCGCCGGATCTCGAGTGTTTACATGCGATTTGTTCATCATTTTCAAAGGTGATCCGCCGGATCCACCTAGGATCCGCCGGATCCTAAGTATTTTACAGGTTCTGTTCGTGCAGAGCAATAATAAACTCGATGATTTTGTTTCCAACTTGCTTAGATTATGTTACCAAACGTTTATACCAACAAGTTATGTCGTTTTATCAACTTATTACTCATTTTAACAAGCTTTCATCCATAGATTTTGGTTTTATGGTTTTGGTTTCTCAACTCATTTTTCAAAATCAAAGCTTCAAATCTTAGATTTTGTATGTTATATAGCTAGATTATGATGTTTAAACATGATATTTATACGAATTTAAGCAAGACAATCAAAGTTAGAAAATTTTCTTACAAAGGTGAGATGGTGAAGATGATGATACGGATGATGATGATGAATATTTGTGCCACTGCTTCTTTCTTCTGATCTTGTTTGAGTTCCTCCAGATCAAAGAAAAGAAAAGAACAAAGATAGAAAGAAAATGGTGGTGATGTGTGTATGTCGAAGATCACAGAAGAAATGGGAGGGAGTATGGTTTTAAAATCAATATGTCGCCTGCATTATTGATGTTAGGTGCCATTTTTGGTACCTAAATTTCGAGTACGGGTATAATTATAGCAATATAAAATTTAACATTTTATATTTTTATTTTGTAGATGCTCTCCTGGTTCGTAATATATTTTCAGAATAATGAGGTTATCATTATTTTTAATTGTTGTACATTTTTGTACATTTTACTGCGCGCGTCCAATTGAGCGCCAGATTTCGGTTGAGTTTCGAATTCATAATTCGAAGTAATGTTCTAAATACTTGAAAACGTACTAGAAAAATAACATTTTTCATATTTTGACGTTTTAGGTACATTTTAGATTTGTTTCTGTTCGTTATATAATACGTTTTATGTTAAACGTATAATTGAATTATTTTATCTATATGTTATAGACATATAAATACTCGTAATTAATAATCGAATTATTAATTATTTCATGTTACCAAATCTGGTTAATTACTTTTGTCGGCTTAGTTCCGATACGTTCATACGTAATTTATAAATAACTACGTATCAGGTAATACTTTTTGTATTATTGTTTTGGGCTCGCTAGACTCATATCACATCATAGGTTTAGTTTAAAACAATTGCAGTGAATTAGCGTAAGAAATACATGTAATTAAGTATAATTATATACCTAATTTGGAGGAGTGTCACATTCTCCCCCCGTTAGTGAAATCTCGTCCCGAGATTTAAGTCGAGCCGTGAGTCTCGGTCACGCTCTCAAATAGGTTGGGGTATTTCTTTCGTATTTCATCCTCTCGTTCCCAGGTAAACTCCGGGCCATGTTTCGAGTTCCAACGAACTTTAACCAATTTGATTCGTTTGTGTCGAAGTTTTTGAGTTTTAGAATCCATAACTTCATCAGGTTCCTCCACAAAGTTAAGTTTTGAGTCAATGAAGACTTCGTCAGGAGGAAGGATAAGTGTTTCGTCAGAAAGACACTTTTTGAGGTTGCTAACGTGGAAAGTATTGTTTATGCTACTAAGCTCTTGCGGTAGTTTGAGCTTGTACGCGACAGGACCAACCCTAGCAAGGATTTCAAACGGTCCGATGTATCGTGGGTTCAGCTTTCCTCGTTTGCCAAATCGTGCTACTCCCTTCCAAGGCGATACTTTGAGTAGGACCTTGTCTCCTACTTGAAACTCAAGAGGTTTACGGCGGTTATCAGCGTAACTCTTTTGTCGATCTCGTGCCGCTTTCAGTCGACTCAATACTTGAGTTATTTTGTCAGTGGTTTCCTGGACAAGTTCGGGTCCAGATAGTTGTCTGTCGTCCAACTCTGCCCAACAGAGTGGTGATCGGCACTTGCGTCCATATAACGCCTCAAATGGTGCCATCTGTATACTCGTGTGATAACTATTGTTGTAAGAGAATTCAGCTAGAGGTAGGTGGGTATCCCAGTTACCTCCAAAGTCTATCACACATGCTCGCAACAAGTCTTCGAGCGTCTGTATTGTTCGTTCACTTTGACCGTCAGTCTGCGGGTGGTAGGCAGTACTCATATCAAGTCGAGTACCCATTGCCTGTTGTAATGTTTGCCAAAAGCGAGAAGTGAATCGTGCATCTCTATCAGAGATGATGGATAGTGGCACACCATGCCGAGAAACAATCTCTTTAATATAGATTTTAGCTAGTTTCTCCATTCCATCCGTTTCCTTAATAGCGAGGAAGTGGGCTGATTTTGTCAATCGATCGACAATCAACCATATGGCATTTGCTCCAGATGCTGTTCTAGGTAACTTCGTAATGAAGTCCATTGTTATTTGCTCCCATTTCCATTTGGGCAGTTCAGGTTGTTGCAAAAGTCCAGACGGCTTTTGGTATTCAACCTTTACCTTTGAGCAAGTTAAGCATTTGCTCACGTAGGTGGCAATGTCACATTTCATTCCAGGCCACCAGTAAAAGCCTTTCAAGTCCTGGTACATCTTGTCCGCACCAGGATGTATCGAGTAATTGGACTTGTGTGCCTCGTCCAAAATCAGCTTGCGTAACTCATCTACGCACGGTACCCAAATTCGGTTCATGAAGTACAACACTCTGTTGTCCTTTTTCTCGAGTTGTTTTTCCATCCCTTTCAAGGATTCATCCTTAAGGCGTTCAGAAGTGAAAGCAAATTCTTGAGCTTCACGAATTTGAGTAATGAGATTCGAGTGGATTGTCAATCCCAAGGCTCGAATTCTTCGGGGTTTGATTCGTTCCTTACGACTCAAGGCATCTGCTACTACGTTAGCTTTACCCGGGTGATACTTTATTTCACAGTCGTAATCGTTAAGTAATTCGACCCAACGTCGTTGTCTCATGTTAAGTTCTTTCTGGTCGAATATATGTTGTAGGCTCTTATGATCAGTGAAGATCGTACACTTTGTACCGTATAGATAGTGTCTCCAGATCTTCAGTGCAAAAACAACGGCTCCCAGTTCCAAATCATGAGTCGTATAGTTTTTCTCATGCACTTTTAGTTGTCGTGATGCATAAGCAATGACCCTTTCGTTTTGCATCAGTACGCAACCCAATCCCTGATGCGAGGCATCACAGTAAACAACAAAGTTATCTACTCCTTCAGGTAGGGATGGTATGGGTGCGCTGCTCAGTTTCTGTTTCAATAGTTGGAATGCATTCTCTTGCTTCTCATTCCACTTAAATTTCTTGTCTTTTTAAGTTAATGTGGTAAGTGGCTGGGCTATCTTTGAAAAGTTTGCGATGAATCGCCTGTAATAGCCAGCTAGACCAAGAAATTGTCGTATTTCCGTTGGGGTTTTCGGTGCTTCCCAGTTGTTGATGGCCTCAATTTTGGATGGGTCTACGTGAATTCCCTTGTCATTTATCACATGCCCAAGGAATTGAACTTCTCGTATCCAAAATTCGCACTTAGAGAACTTTGCATAAAGCTTCTCTTTTTGTAGTAGTTCGAGGACAAGCTTCAGATGTTGCTCGTGATCCTTTTTCATTCGTGAGTATACCAAGATGTCGTCAATAAACACAATGACGAATTTATCTAGATAGGGTTTGCATACTCTATTCATCAAGTCCATGAATACTGCTGGTGCGTTGGTCAGTCCAAAAGGCATGACTAGGAACTCGTAATGACCGTATCGAGTCCTAAACGCAGTTTTCGGTACATCCTCTTCTCGTACCTTGAGTTGGTGGTAACCAGATCGTAGGTCAATTTTTGAATAATAACTCGACCCTTGCAATTGATCAAAAAGATCGTCAATGCGTGGTAACGGGTATCGGTTCTTGATAGTTACCTTGTTCAGTTCTCGGTAATCGATGCACATCCGCATAGATCCATCCTTTTTCTTAACAAACAAAACTGGAGCTCCCCAAGGGGAAAAGCTCGGTCGGATGAATCCCAAGTCTAGAAGTTCTTGCAATTGAGTGGATAACTCTTGCATTTCCGAGGGAGCTAGACGATAAGGTGCACGTGCGATAGGTGCGGCTCCTGGCACCAGGTCAATATGAAACTCAACTTGTCGTGGGGGTGGCAATCCCGGCAACTCATCAGGGAACACTCCTGGATAGTCGCGTACAATGGGTACATCGTCTATACGTCGCTCCTCGGGTTTCTTTTCTACTATGTGCGCCAGAAATGCTTGGTACCCCTTTCGGAGATATTTACTGGCCTTCATACATGAAATCATCTTTGTAGCACTTTTTCGTTTCTCACCTTGAATCACTAAAGTTTCTCCTGTCGGTAACGGTAAACGAACCATCTTATCATGACATATGATCTCAGCGTGGTTCTTAGATAACCAATCCATACCGACTACAACATCAAAACTTCCCAACTTAACCGGTAGTAAGTCTATTTCGAAGAAATGAGCTTCTAACTCCAAGGTACATCCCGGTACTATTTCTCCTGATTCGATCAACTCACCATCGGCTAATTCTATGGTATACTTGTTGTCTAACTTATGGGATTCAAGTTCTAATAGTGGTCTAAACTCAGTAGACACAAAACTTAAATCAGCACCCGAATCAATTAACACAGAGGCATAATGGTTGTTTACAAGAAACGTACCAGTGAAGGTGTTAGGGTCCTAGCGTGCCTCTTGTGCTCCGATCACAAATGCCCTTCCTTGAGCCGGTTGATTGTTGATGTTGTTGGCTCGGTTATTGTTGTTACCGCGGTTGTTGTTGTTAAGCTTAGGGCATCGGTTGCGGTAGTGCCCTTGCTCACCACATTCAAAACATCCCTGATTTTGACGCTCAGTGTTTGCCAGTGGGGGAGGGTTATTTTTGCATTCTCGGGTTCTGTGTCCCCATGCCCTACAATTTCCACAATACCCACACCCACCTTCGTGGTGTCGGTTGCACTTATCACATTTGGGTTTGTTACCCAGGTATGGTTTCGATTCTGTAGTGGTGGCAACATATGCTTTCGCATTTCCAGAATGTTTCTTGTTTTGTTGACCCTGGCGATCAGTACCACTACCGTTCCACTTTCGCTTTGCACCACCAGAACTACTAACATCAGTACTGTTCGGTTCACTTTTTCCCGACATAGCTTTCTTAGTCAGATTTCCCATCCTGACTGCCTCGTCGGTCAAACTTTGTGCTAGAGTAACAGCACTCCTGAAAGTGTCCGGTTTAGATGACGTCACCAGACTACGGATTTGTGGTACTAGACCGTATATTTAACGCTCAATACGCTTATACTCGGGTGTCACCATATGTGGCACTAGACGTACAAGCTCCTGAAACTTAGTGGTGTACCCAGTAATATCAGCACCAATCATGGTGATAATCCACAACTCTGTTTCTATTTTCTGCATCTCACTGCGAGGACAGAATTCCTCCAACATCAAATTTTTAAATGTCCCCCATGACATTGAATAAGCAGCTGGTCGACCAAGTGATTGGATCTGACTGTTCCACCAAGTGAGCACTTTGTCAGCCAAAGTGCAAGTAGCATACTTCACCATACAGTCAGGTGAACAGTCACTAATGTCCAATACCGATTCAGTTTTCTCTATCCAATGAATCATACCAATTGCACCCTCGGTGCCACGGAAAGAAATCGGATTACAAGCTTGAAATGTTTTGTATGAACACCCTCGGCTAGCATTCACGGGTGTCTCAGTATTAACAGGGGTAGATCCACTGTTGTTAACTCCAGGTTCACGACTACGGCTTGCCTCATATTCAGCAATACCTTCAGCTATTCTTCGTGCAATCATTTGTTCAGTGGTTTCAGTGGGTGGTGGTGGAGGCGTAGTCGTCTTTTGACTTTTTCTAGTGACTCGTCGTTTGGGAGGCATGATTCAGCTCTGCGATGAATAAAATGCAGAGTGTTAATGTTGAGATATTGAATGTGAATAGATCAAAGATTCACATTTGATATAAATGAATGACATGAAAAGATGAATGAACAGGGTTTTACAACACGTGTCATACAACTTTGAAACACCCACATGTACCTAGCATAATATAATCACGTTGGCCAGGCGTCATTATATAATGTCCAATACATATTTCTTTTCATTGTCGTTTAACACTGTAAACTTCAGAGGTTCTCAAGAATAATCAATCATCAAGTTGCAATATGTTTCAGAGTTTACAAGAATTTATCACAAAGTGTCGAATAAGTATAGGTTTAATCACAAGTCGACAGTTGTAAGAGGAAATAATATGGTTGATAATAATCATAATGAACACGAGATGTAAACCAAACATACAATATATATTAAAGGTCATAACGCTGTTACATGAGTTTAGTACAAAATGAGATGGAATTTCTAATATACCCATCGGTGGTTAGCGTTATACAAAAGATGATGGGTTTCCTATACATATACCCATTCTACTAACAAAGTTCCATCCAACATACAGCTAGTCCATAACTAATGCATACATATATTTCCCCAAAAGTAATAGTCTAATATGGTGTAGGCACAACTGCCATACACAGTCCTAACGGAACCATGGGAAATACATCCTAACCGCAACCAACACTGCTGCAGTCATCACACACACACTAGCTACAATCTCTGACACCCTAGCACGCCTCTCTAAAGCTGCAATGCGTGCACGGGTGGATGCTAGACTCTGCCAGTCTGTCTGACGGTGAGTCTCCACAAAATCCATCCTCTGATGGAGCATAGTCATATCCATATCAGTGCGGGAGGCATCGCTCAGTAGCTCCATCACATCTCTGCTCCTGCTAGATGATATCCTACACATGGTGTGGACCACAGCCACAAGGGTAGGCACAGTGAGCTCCAGAGGCTCACCAGTGAGAGATGCAGATGGTGGTGAGTGGGAGGACTCTCCAATCTCAAAGGTCGAGGAAATACCCTCTAGTGATCTCCACTCTCTCAATACTCGAGGCATCCAGTCCAGATGAGAAGGTCGGAGCCTCTTCTGTGGCGGCTCGACAACTGGAACCTCAGGCTCAGTCACTGACGCCTTATCGCGCGGCGCGAGTGGTCCCCTGGGAAAATCCCGAACACAGATCCTAGCTGTCATCCTAGGTACAGGCACACGAGAGGTACTCGTAACAGGTGGTGTAGAGGTAGGAGTGACCACAGGTGCGGTCGGAGGTGGTATTAAGTAAGCATCACTAGTGTCAACAGACATGGCTCTCACATGAACTGATGACTCATCCTCTACTGTGATCGCGGGACCCTCAAAAGTAGCCTCGGTCGGCTCTTCATCCGAAGCATAAACATGATATAGTGATTGACTAGACATACTGTGACAAAAGAAATTGGGTGTGGCGTGTCAGTCGTATGTTAGAGGTATGCAAACGTAAGTATGTATGAATGCACAAATGTTCTAGCCAAGGCTATAGTCTAGGTCTCTAAGGTTTTCAGTCACCTAAAGACTTCTAGTTCGCTATAACCAATGGCTCTGATACCAAGTCTGTCACACCCCGCCAAACGGTAATTACAATTACATAGAGTGGTTTGCGGAAGCTTAGTGACGTGGCGGGGGTGCGAGCAGTAAAACAACCAACAGATACATACATACTCAGAGCATATGGTTATTGCAGAACGAAATAGATTAAGATGCCATTAGTTAAAGTTTTACAAAAAGATTACCACTTGGAAAGTAGTAACAGTAGTAATAGTGGTTGAAATCAGTATTTCATAAAATACATAATATCAAAAGTAGATTTCATAGGTATGACTGCAGTAGTTGCAGTTATACAGAGGAAATCCAAGTGTCCCAAAAGTAGTGGCATCCTAACAAGTCCAGGGTAGTCCGTCCTGATATGCATGCAGATCTTACTTACGCTGCTAATTCCCTGAAAAACATAGAGTAAAACGTCAACAAAATTGTTGAGTGAATTCACAAGTTTGTTTGTTATGTAGGAAACACAAGTTAATCATTTAAGAATAACATTCCCAAATAAGTGTGGTTTGTCAAGTAGGAAACACAAGTTATTAATAAATAACATTTCCCAAATCAGTTGTAGTTGTAATAGGAAACACAAGTTATTAACCAAATAACATTTCCTAAATCAGTTATCAGTAGGAAACACAAGTTAACCTAAATAAAGATTAACATTTCCAAATCAGTGTACGTAGGAAATCCTTTCCTAATCAATAGTTTAGTGGGAATATTTAGACGGTGATCCCTTGAAAGGTGAGCTAAACCTGTCAAGTAAGGTAACCCGATTTAACCCTATAACCAAACCACGACCCTAATCTGTTGTTGTTGTGCCAAGTAGGACATTTAAGTATACGCTCCCAAATCCGTAGGAGGGTCGTCACGGCGATAGTACTATCCGTATACTCAGTGGCTAGAGTCACCTAGCTAATGGTTATAGTCTGTAGCCATAAGGTCTTTTATGCACTACATCGTTCAGCCTAGATCTGTACCAAGATTCGTTGCCTAAATTCCCAAAATAGTTATGAAAAACATTTCATAAAACATAGTTCAAATAGTTGTGTGAAATACCCTTTCACAAACAGTTCAAGTATGAAGTACCTCTTCATAAACAGTTTAAGCAAATACGTACAGTATTTAATCAGTCACAACATGAAATCTCATTTCATCAATAGTTTAAGTAAATACATCAAGTATTCAAACAGTTGTCGCATGCAATCATACATACGATTTCTATGTTTTCCACCCCGAGGTTTTAAAACATTAAAACATTTAAAAGGGGTTTGTGAACTCACTTTGAGTGCTCGGATGTGAATGCTAGCGAGGTAATATAACGAAGCCCAAACGTAGTCAACCTATACACAACAATGTATTAACTATAAGTACTTTGTTTACTTATGTTAATAGTTCGTTCGTTTGAAGAAATTATCAATTTCTTATGTTTGTGTATTTCGTTGATAATTGTTGTTGGAAATATATAATATTATCCAAGTATTGTTCGTTTGTTGAATTGTCCGAAAGGTGTAAGCATATATACATATACTTATATAGTTGAATATATATATTCTCGTATATATATTATTTTCCGTAGTCTCGTTCACATATATCTCATATATATATTAATTGTTTTGTCATTTAGGTTTCCAAATCATTATTTTCATTCGTTCCGTATAATATACATCGCGTCTCAAATGTGTCGAGTTTTGTCTAAAGTTTGCATCATTTAAAACTAGCAAGATCAGTCCCTGGTTTGGGGTCTTGGATCCGCCGGATCAGATAATGATCCGCCGGATCTTTATCGATTTTTGATGATCCACCGGATCAACCAAAATAAAGCCGGATCATTTGATTTATAAGGATCCGCCGGATCAGTTAGGGATCCGCCGGATCACGTTCGATCTATAAGGATCCGCTGGATCAGGTAGTGATCCGCCGGATCACGTGTGTCCTTTACTCGTGTATCGTTCTCGTTCACAAGACTTGTTCGTGCGTGTTCGTAGTTAGAATCCGCCGGATCACCCGATGATCCGCCGGATCGTGAGTGTCTTTTACTCGTTAACGGTTTTGACCAACGACTTAAGGTGCACGAGTGTAAAAGCGTGATCCGCCGGATCAACCGATGATCCGCCGGATCAGTGTAGTTTCCAGGAAAGGATCCGCCGGATCCAAATGTGATCCGCCGGATCTCGAGTGTTTACATGCGATTTGTTCATCATTTTCAAAGGTGATCCGCCGGATCCACCTAGGATCCGCCGGATCCTAAGTATTTTACAGGTTCTGTTCGTGCAGAGCAATAATAAACTCGATGATTTTGTGTAACACCCGCCAAATTAGGACTAGTAATTAGTGCCTAATCATATGTTAATACATGTAATTAGTTCCTTGTTAGGCTAATTAATGTATCGAATTATATATATTGTTGAATATATACGAATATGCGATTTGGTTAAATCGTACGCAATTTAAATCGGATGTATTTCGATTCAATTATATACGAACGTTGGTGACCAATTTTATTAAATAACGCTTTCATGTCAAAAATATTATTATGATAATATTTTGTATTCATTCGTATCGTACAAACAAACCTTATACAATTCAAATATTAAAACGCGCAAATTAAATAAACTAACTTACCATTTTATAACTCAAATATAAATTGAATTTTAAAATATTTAAATGAACTCTCGCGTAATAATTTGTATTTTAAAACGTACCAATTAATATATAAGATAATTATTTACGATTAAACGATGGAGCAAATGAACACCGCACGGGGAGCGGAGACTGAAAGTTGGAGGATAACCTCCACCCCCACCTCCTCACTTTTTCATTTCTATCTTTCTTTCCTCTCTCTTCCTCCTTTTCTCTCTAAAAAGTTCATCACCTCCAATCTCACAAAACCGCAAAATAAACATACTAAACGACCTTGGATCTCATCATCTCTTTGGAAGAAAACGACCACCGCATCACGATCTATCATCCTACCTTTTCGGATTTCTCATCCGACACTTTGTAAGTTTCCGACAAATCCCGAAATCTCTTGTTTTTAAGTGTTTTCACTTTCTAGTAGTTTGTAACAACTAATAATGTCCCTATAAGGGTTGGGTAAAAATATTGGAACGATCGGAAACCCGAAAACATGATTTTTGCTCGAAATCCGTCGAACAGCCTTAAGTGTCGCAGGAATGCCAAAAACAGTACTAGCGTCACTTAAGTGCCGCTATCAAACATATACCGTCACTTCGGTAGTGACGCAAGCCTATAGCTTTCAGCAGAAACCATGCGACACTTCGTAAGTGTCGCTATCATCAGTAGAAACCCGTACTTTCAGCAGAAAACATGCGACACTTCATAAGTGACGCTATTATCCGTAGAAACTCATCACTTTCGGTAGAAACAAGTGACGTCCGGTTACTACCGATGACGTCACACGAACCTCATACCGTCACTTCCAGAGTGACGCATACACTATTTAACGTCACTTCCCTAGTGCCGTCCTCGATATTACCCGCCACTACATAACGTCACTCCCTTAGTGCCGCCATATTATTTTACACGACACTTCTTTAGTGTCGCTATATTGCACGTCACTTCTCAAGTGACGCCTAAATGTCAGAAATCATTACTTTATACGACACTGCTTGAGTGCCGCAATGTTACGGAACCCGTCACTTCTTAAGTGACGCATAAGATGATACACGACACTATCTCAGTGACGCATACCCTTACACTGACACCAATACCCGACACTTCACAAGTGACGCATAAAACATATAAGTGACGCATATAGTGTCGCATAAAACAGCAGGTTTTCTAAATAAAATTTCACTAAGTGTCGAACTTTTACAACCTCAAATCCTTATACAATACGAATTATAAAACACTTTGGGACACTTTTGTAAGTGCAAAACATCAATAACTTGATAATAATAATTGAAGTTTATTATTTCAAACTCGTCACCAACGGGTCGTACACTTTTCAAACACTTAAACATATCAACCAAATAGTGGAGATTTGGACATTATAGTTGGACGAACAACTGCAGGGGTGATCTTTTAAGATACCCAATCATATTTATAACCATCGCGTGTCGTGGACACCCTCAGGTTACAAGTCTTTGGACTTCATTTCGGCTAATCAACTTACGTTTGTTTAAACGCTTTCAGACTCAGGTGAGTCTCATAGCCCCTCTTTTTACTGTTTTACTCAGGGGTGTGATATACTGCTCAAACTTTTAACATGTGAACGCAAGTACCAAACTTTTCATATACTACATGAGTTTTTCGAAACTAATCATTTGAAAGTCCTCCGTCAGCATAGTTGTTAATACGTTGTAGCGTGAATATTAGTATATGGTACCATATAGGATTGACCCTCCTCGTCCGGGTTAGCAAGCACTAACCGGGTAAACGGACGTACTAATATTTGGGAAGACGAATGTTGATTAGGCATTCGTGGAGGCACCTCGCCCGGAATTCTCTATAGGGGACCCGGCCCTCGAGTTAAGCTCAACTATGTGCTCATGGCTGTATACACGATGATTATCATTTAATTGTTGGATGCAATTCATTATTTAATTGCTGGATGCAATTCATTATTAAATTGCTGGATGCAATTCATTATTTAAATCTTGCGGTTCATACGATATTACTTGATTTCAAACCTGTGAGCTCACCAGCTTTATAGCTGACCTTTTAGCATATATCGCAGGTACCCAGCAGTAGGATGTTTCTGCTTCAGGATTTAGCTCGAGTCAGCATACAGACGATTGAGATTTTCTTGCATTAGTATATTTTGTACAAGTACTTATGTACTGAAATCTCATTTTATTTAACTCGAGCTATGTAAAGCTTTAAATGTTGTAAACATTTCAGTTATCAATATATATTTTGTTAAAACGACGCATATAGAGTCGTTTGCTATTTATCTTTGTGCTTTGTCATTGATTAGTAACACCCAAATCAAGCTTCCGCAAATCATCAAATTTGGGGGTGTTACAGATTGGTATCAGAGCCTAAGGTTATAGTGAACTAGGTTGCATTTAGTGAGCCTAGACTATGACCATTAGGCGGTATTCCTTATTAGGTATGACTGGTTCAGGGATTACAGCATACGAGTTTAATTTAACATAGCCTGATCAACTATGTACAATTAAGCAAAGATGATGTAAGATCTGAAAGTAGTTATGGCTGAACAGGGTACAATAGAAGAATCTGACCTCGAGAGAACCGAGACTCAAACATGTTTATGCTAGACACTCAATAGGCTATATTATATAGGAGCTATATGAATATAGGCCTCAATCTTACTAACGCTTTGTCTCAGAAATGGCAAACATCCCAACAAATTCATCTCGTTCTCAATCCGGGTCGCAGAACCCAAGGGTAGCAAGGAGGAACAACAGGTTGCCTTGAGCTGGCCCGTATCCCACTCACATCGCCTTACCGGCTTTAGCTGCTAGGGTAAACCAACACGAGCAGCGACTTCGCACCATGGATGTCGTGTTGCAGGAAACAAACGAAAACTGGAGACTTACATCCCTTGAACGCATCGAACAAGTCTCCGACGACCTTGAAACCACAAACAACAACATGGATGTCCTTCGTAACCAAATAATAGAAATAAGGGTGGAAAATGCCCTTCTGCAACAAAGGATGGAAGGATGTGAACAGCGCTCACTTGAGGCAGAAGAGTATGCGCGTGGATTAACACAACGACTAGCACTCGCAGAAGACAACGCCCGACAAGCTAGCAGGCTTGCAAACACTGTGGATCGCCTCATTGAAATGATGGAACAAATTAATCTACGTTAAGACTAGTGCAGTCTTTGCCTTGTAATCTTTCTTGTAGTTTAGTAACTATCTACGCGCTACTCTATAATTCGGTCGGATGTAACAATTCCCGACATCTTTTGTAATAGCCCTGTAGGATGTAACCTTCGAACTCGTATTAGCTATCAAATATTCCTTGTTGTTCAACTCATATTAATTGCCATAATTCTTTTTCATATTGATGTTATGTATTACCACCTTTATACATGTACATCTGAAATAAATACAACTTTCTTACAAAATCTCATGTATCTTCATTTCTTTTATTGAAGAATCATGCCGCCAAAGACACGACCTTACACAGATGCTCAGATCACGTCACTCATAACCCAGGCTGTTACTGAAGCCTTGGCTCGGAATACCCCACCCAACTCCACAAGAAACAGCGATACCGCTGGAACCTCTGCCGTCAAACCTTGTTCTTACAAGGACTTCCAAAGCTGCAAACCCTCGAGCTTCAAGGGTTCTGAAGGAGCCATCGGACTGATCAGATGGTTCGAGAAAATGGAAACTGTTTTCCGTGTCAGTAAATGCGCGGAGAACGACAAAGTTAATTTTGCCACCTGCTCTCTTGAAGATGATGCACACTCTTGGTGGAATTCATATACCCAATCAGTGGGTGCTGACATTGCCTACCAACTCACTTGGGAGGAATTGAAGGCAAAACTCACTGCCAAATACTGCTCGATCGCCAAACTTCAAAAGCTAGATGAGGAGTTCTGGAACTTAAAGGTTCAGGGTGGTGATATTGATGGTTATACCACCAGGTTTCAACAATTAGCTGCCCTCCGCCCAGCTATGGTGAGCACCGAACCTGATAAAATCAGGAAGTATGTCCTTGGTCTCCCTGATCCTGTTCGGGGACACGTCATCTCTTCAAAACCAACCACCATTGACGGTGCGATCCTATTGGCCCAAGACCTGATGTCCATGAGCCAAGATTCTGAACCACCCACTTCATCCTCCCATAACAACAAACGCAAGTGGTCTGACTACCACAACAATCCCTCCAACCAACAAAACAAGAAAACCGACACCATCAAAGCTTACAACACCACCACTGACATCATCCGGGGTTACACTGGGAGCAAACCATATTGTCCCAAGTGCAGCCGTCACCATGAGGGTTCCTGTGGTCCCTTTTGCAACAATTGCAAGAGGTACGGCCACCTTACCAAAGATTGCCGCTCTCCTGCCAACAACAACCCCAACAACACAAGACCACCCAAAGTATGCTTTGAATGTGGGAAACCTGGGCACTTCAGAGACTCGTGCCCAAAACTGAAGAACAACAACAATAGCCGCAACAACAACAACACCCGAAGCAGAGCTTTCGTCATCAAATCTGGGGACGCCCGCCAAGACCCGAATGTGGTCTCGGGTATGTTCCTCCTCAACAACTTAAATGCTTCTGTTCTATTTGATACTGGTGCTGATAGAAGCTTTATCTCCGATGATTTTTGCCCATTACTTGACATCACTCCTGTTGCCTTAGATGTTAAGTACACTGTAGAGCTAGCAAATGGAAAACTTGTAGAAACCACCAGTGTGATACCTAATTGCACTTTAAACCTAGCTGACGAAACCTTTTCGATCGACCTTATACCCATTGAAATCGGAAGTTTCGACATCATTATTGGGATGGACTGGTTGTCCAAACATCGAGCTGAAATTGTTTGTCACGATAAAATCGTCCGTATCCCACTCGCCGTTGGTGGAACCTTGATCATACAGGGGGAGACCGGTGGGACGGGACTCAATATAATCTCCTGCTTAAAAACCCGAAAATTTCTGAGAAAGGGTTACCCTGCCATACTCGCACACATCATGGAGAAGAAGTCGGAGGAGAAGCGACTTGAGGATGTGCCAATTGTTAGAGACTTTCCCGAAGTCTTTCCGGAAGAATTACATGGTCTACCTCCGCTTAGACAGGTTGAGTTCTCGATTGATCTCGTGCCGGGTGCCGCACCGGTGGCCCGCGCACCGTTCCGTTTAGCCCCATCCGAGCTTCAGGAGTTGTCCTCTCAGTTACAGGAACTTCTGGATCGAGGATTCATTAGACCGAGTTCTTCACCTTGGGGAGCTCCGGTCTTATTTGTTAAGAAGAAGGACGGTTCTTTCCGAATGTGCATCGACTACCGAGAATTGAACAAGTTGACCGTCAAGAACCGTTATCCACTTCCTCGCATTGATGATCAATTCGACCAACTTCAGGGTTCAAGTTTCTACTCAAAAATCGACCTGCGATCAGGTTATCATCAGTTACGAGTTCGCGACGCCGATATTCCAAAAACTGCTTTCAGAACTCGTTACGGGCACTACGAATTCCAAGTGATGCCCTTTGGTCTAACCAACGCACCGGCTGTATTCATGGACCTCATGAACCGGGTGTGCAAACCGTACCTCGATAAGTTTGTCATTGTCTTTATCGATGACATACTCATTTACTCGCGCAACGAGCAGGAACATGCGCAACACCTTAAGACCATCCTTGAACTACTTAGACACGAGGAGCTTTACGCTAAATTCTCTAAGTGTGAGTTCTGGATTCAAACCGTTCAATTTCTTGGTCACGTGATCGACAGTCGGGGAATTCACGTGGACCCATCAAAAATTGAGGCTATCAAAGACTGGCAAGCACCCACCTCTGCAACTGAAGTACGACAATTCTTGGGTCTTGCTGGGTACTATCGACGATTTATCGAAAATTTCTCTAAAATAGCTCAACCACTCACGGTACTGACTCAGAAGGACAAAAGGTTCGATTGGACCGAAAAACAAGAGTCAGCATTCCAACTCTTGAAACAAAAGCTTTGCAGTGCTCCAATTCTATCACAACCCGAAGGCGCCGATGACTTCGTGGTATACTGCGATGCTTCTCACCAAGGTCTTGGTTGCGTGCTGATGCAACGAGACAAGGTCATTGCTTATGCCTCACGACAGCTGAAAATTCACGAAAAGAACTACACCACTCATGATCTCGAACTTGGAGCTGTCGTTTTTGCTCTCAAAATCTGGAGACATTATCTCTACGGCACTAAGTGCACAATCTTTACCGATCATAAAAGTCTCCAACATATCTTCGATCAGAAGGATCTCAATATGAGGCAACGTCGATGGGTCGAGTTGCTTACCGATTACGATTGCGAGATCAAGTACCATCCAGGGAAGGCTAATGTTGTAGCCGATGCCCTCAGTCGAAAGGAACGACCAAAACCACTTCGAGTCCGAGCCCTCAGTATGACCATTCATAACGATCTTACCCTTCAGATTCATACCGCTCAGATCGAAGCCTTGAAACCTGCAAACATCAAAAATGAAGCCTTACGGGGTATTGACAAACAATTTGAAATCAAATCTAACGGGATTAGGTATTTCTCAAACCGAATCTGGTTGCCTAGTTTTGGGAACCTAAGAGACTTGGTTATGGACGAGGCTCACAAGTCTAAATATTCCATTCATCCGGGATCCGATAAGATGTACCACGGTATCAAGGAATTTTATTGGTGGCCAAACATGAAAGCCGAAATCGCCACTTACGTCAGCAAGTGTCTTACTTGCTCGAAAGTCAAAACCGAACATCAGAAACCACCTGGTTTACTTCAACAACCTGAAATCCCTGAATGGAAATGGGATCAAATTGCCATGGATTTCATAACCAAACTGCCCAAGTCGTCGAGCGGTTGCGATACCATTTGGGTGATCGTCGATCGTCTCACCAAATCTGCTCATTTTCTGGCAATCAAGGAAAACGATAAAATGGAACGCCTTACACAAATCTACATCAAGGAAATCGTTTCTCATCACGGTGTTCCAGTCTCAATCATCTCTGACAGAGATGCCCGTTTCACTTCTCACTTTTGGCAATCACTTCAGAAAGCTATGGGTACCCGTCTCGATATGAGTACCGCGTACCATCCTCAAACCGATGGCCAAAGTGAACGAACCATTCAAACACTGGAAGACATGCTACGAGCTTGCGTAGTTGATTTCGGTACAAAGTGGGAAAGACATTTACCGTTGTGCGAATTCTCGTACAATAACAGTTATCACGCCAGCATCAAGGCTGCACCTTTTGAGGCACTGTACGGTCATAAGTGCCGATCACCGATCTGTTGGACTGAGGTGGGAGATAGTCAACTCACTGGTCCTGAACTCGTACACGCCACCACTGAAAAAATTGTGGAAATCCAAAACAGACTCAAAGCCGCATGTGATCGTCAGAAAAGTTATGCTGACGTGAGACGCAAACCACTCGAGTTCCAAGTTGGGGATCGAGTTCTCTTAAAAGTATCACCTTGGAAAGGCGTCATCCGTTTTGGCAAACGTGGGAAATTGAACCCCAGATACATTGGGCCTTTTGAGATCCTCGAACGGATTGGCCCCGTAGCTTATCGATTGCAGCTGCCATCCGAACTCAGCAGCGTGCACCCTACTTTTCATATTTCCAATTTGAAGAAGTGTCTGTCTGATGAGACGCTTATTATTCCATTAGATGAAATTCGTGTTGACGATAAACTTCATTTCGTTGAGGAACCCACTGAGATTATGGACCGTGAGGTAAACAACTGAAACAAAGTCGTATTCCCATCGTCAAGGTCAGATGGAATTCGCGGCGTGGTCCGGAATTCACCTGGGAACGGGAAGACCAAATGCGACTCAAATATCCTCAACTTTTCACTGATTCCACATCAAACACGACTTCGAGCTAAATTTCGGGACGAAATTCTTCTAACAGGGGGAGAATGTAACACCCGCCAAATTAGGACTAGTAATTAGTGCCTAATCATATGTTAATACATGTAATTAGTTCCTTGTTAGGCTAATTAATGTATCGAATTATATATATTGTAGAATATATACGAATATGCGATTTGGTTAAATCGTACGCAATTTAAATCGGATGTATTTCGATTCAATTATATACGAACGTTGGTGACCAATTTTATTAAATAACGCTTTCATGTCAAAAATATTATTATGATAATATTTTGTATTCATTCGTATCGTACAAACAAACCTTATACAATTCAAATATTAAAACGCGCAAATTAAATAAACTAACTTACCATTTTATAACTCAAATATAAATTGAATTTTAAAATATTTAAATGAACTCTCGCGTAATAATTTGTATTTTAAAACGTACCAATTAATATATAAGATAATTATTTACGATTAAACGACGGAGCAAATGAACACCGCATGGGGAGCGGAGACTGAAAGTTGGAGGATAACCTCCACCCCACCTCCTCACTTTTTCATTTCTATCTTTCTTTCCTCTCTCTTCCTCCTTTTCTCTCTAAAAAGTTCATCACCTCCAATCTCACAAAACCGCAAAATAAACATACTAAACGACCTTGGATCTCATCATCTCTTTGGAAGAAAACGACCACCGCATCACGATCTATCATCCTACCTTTTCGGATTTCTCATCCGACACTTTGTAAGTTTCCGACAAATCCCGAAATCTCTTGTTTTTAAGTGTTTTCACTTTCTAGTAGTTTGTAACAACTAATAATGTCCCTATAAGGGTTGGGTAAAAATATTGGAACGATCGGAAACCCGAAAACATGATTTTTGCTCGAAATCCGTCGAACAGCCTTAAGTGTCGCAGGAATGCCAAAAACAGTACTAGCGTCACTTAAGTGCCGCTATCAAACATATATCGTCACTTCGGTAGTGACGCAAGCCTATAGCTTTCAGCAGAAACCATGCGACACTTCGTACGTGTCGCTATCATCAGTAGAAACCCGTACTTTCAGCAGAAAACATGCGACACTTCATAAGTGACGCTATTATCCGTAGAAACTCATCACTTTCGGTAGAAACAAGTGACGTCCGGTTACTACCGATGACGTCACACGAACCTCATACCGTCACTTCCAGAGTGACGCATACACTATTTAACGTCACTTCCCTAGTGCCGTCCTCGATATTACCCGCCACTACATAACGTCACTCCCTTAGTGCCGCCATATTATTTTACACGACACTTCTTTAGTGTCGCTATATTGCACGTCACTTCTCAAGTGACGCCTAAATGTCAGAAATCATTACTTTATACGACACTGCTTGAGTGCCGCAATGTTACGGAACCCGTCACTTCTTAAGTGACGCATAAGATGATACACGACACTATCTCAGTGACGCATACCCTTACACTGACACCAATACCCGACACTTCACAAGTGACGCATAAAACATATAAGTGACGCATATAGTGTCGCATAAAACAGCAGGTTTTCTAAATAAAATTTCACTAAGTGTCGAACTTTTACAACCTCAAATCCTTATACAATACGAATTATAAAACACTTTGGGACACTTTTGTAAGTGCAAAACATCAATAACTTGATAATAATAATTGAAGTTTATTATTTCAAACTCGTCACCAACGGGTCGTACACTTTTCAAACACTTAAACATATCAACCAAATAGTGGAGATTTGGACATTATAGTTGGACGAACAACTGCAGGGATGATCTTTTAAGATACCCAATCATATTTATAACCATCGCGTGTCGTGGACACCCTCAGGTTACAAGTCTTTGGACTTCATTTCGGCTAATCAACTTACGTTTGTTTAAACGCTTTCAGACTCAGGTGAGTCTCATAGCCCCTCTTTTTACTGTTTTACTCAGGGGTGTGATATACTGCTCAAACTTTTAACATGTGAACGCAAGTACCAAACTTTTCATATACTACATGAGTTTTTCGAAACTAATCATTTGAAAGTCCTCCGTCAGCATAGTTGTTAATACGTTGTAGCGTGAATATTAGTATATGGTACCATATAGGATTGACCCTCCTCGTCCGGGTTAGCAAGCACTAACCGGGTAAACGGACGTACTAATATTTGGGAAGACGAATGTTGATTAGGCATTCGTGGAGGCACCTCGCCCGGAATTCTCTATAGGGGACCCGGCCCTCGAGTTAAGCTCAACTATGTGCTCATGGCTGTATACACGATGATTATCATTTAATTGCTGGATGCAATTCATTATTTAATTGCTGGATGCAATTCATTATTAAATTGCTAGATGCAATTCATTATTTAAATCTTGCGGTTCATACGATATTACTTGATTTCAAACCTGTGAGCTCACCAGCTTTATAGCTGACCTTTTAGCATATATCGCAGGTACCCAGCAGTAGGATGTTTCTGCTTCAGGATTTAGCTCGAGTCAGCATACAGACGATTGAGATTTTCTTGCATTAGTATATTTTGTACAAGTACTTATGTACTGAAATCTCATTTTATTTAACTCGAGCTATGTAAAGCTTTAAATGTTGTAAACATTTCAGTTATCAATATATATTTTGTTAAAACGACGCATATAGAGTCGTTTGCTATTTATCTTTGTGCTTTGTCATTGATTAGTAACACCCAAATCAAGCTTCCGCAAATCATCAAATTTGGGGGTGTTACATTTTGTTTCCAACTTGCTTAGATTATGTTACCAAACGTTTATACCAACAAGTTATGTCGTTTTATCAACTTATTACTCATTTTTAACAAGCTTTCATCCATAGATTTTGGTTTTATGGTTTTGGTTTCTCAACTCATTTTTCAAAATCAAAGCTTCAAATCTTAGATTTTGTATGTTATATAGCTAGATTATGATGTTTAAACATGATATTTATACGAATTTAAGCAAGACAATCAAAGTTAGAAAATTTTCTTACAAAGGTGAGATGGTGAAGATGATGATACGGATGATGATGATGAATATTTGTGCCACTGCTTCTTTCTTCTGATCTTGTTTGAGTTCCTCCAGATCAAAGAAAAGAAAAGAACAAAGATAGAAAGAAAATGGTGGTGATGTGTGTATGTCGAAGATCACAGAAGAAATGGGAGGGAGTATGGTTTTAAAATCAATCTGTCGCCTGCATTATTGATGTTAGGTGCCATTTTTGGTACCTAAATTTCGAGTACGGGTATAATTATAGCAATATAAAATTTAACATTTTATATTTTTATTTTGTAGATGCTCTCCTGGTTCGTAATATATTTTCAGAATAATGAGGTTATCATTATTTTTAATTGTTGTACATTTTTGTACATTTTACTGCGCGCGTCCAATTGAGCGCCAGATTTCGGTTGAGTTTCGAATTCATAATTCGAAGTAATGTTCTAAATACTTGAAAACGTACTAGAAAAATAACATTTTTCATATTTTGACGTTTTAGGTACATTTTAGATTTGTTTATGTTCGTTATATAATACGTTTTATGTTAAACGTATAATTGAATCATTTTATCTATATGTTATAGACATATAAATACTCGTAATTAATAATCGAATTATTAATTATTTCATGTTACCAAATCTGGTTAATTACTTTTGTCGGCTTAGTTCCGATACGTTCATACGTAATTTATAAATAACTACGTATCAGGTAATACTTTTTGTATTATTGTTTTGGGCTCGCTAGACTCATATCACATCATAGGTTTAGTTTAAAACAATTGCAGGGAATTAGCGTAAGAAATGCATTTATTAAGTATAATTATATACCTAATTTGGAGAAGTGTCACATTGACATTTGTGGATTAGATTTTATGGGACCGTTCCATAAATCTAACGGAAAAGAATACATTCTGGTTGCAGTTGATTACGTGTCCAGGTGGGCCGAAGCACAAGCTCTCCTAACAAACGATGCCAAGGTCATCACTAAGTTTCTCAAACAACTATTTTTTCGATTTGGAGCTCCGAGAGCCATAATCAGTGATCGTGGCACACACTTCTGCAATACTCACCTAATGAGAACATTGCAACAGTATGGAGTAACTCACAAAACTTCAACAGCTTATCACCCACAAACCAATGGGCAAGCCGAAGTGACAATTAGGGCGTTGAAATGAATCTTAGAACGAACGGTGTTCAACCATGGGGAAAAGTGGTCCGATAAATTAGATGATGCGTTGTGGGCATTCAGAACAGCATACAAAACGCCGTTAGGAACCACACCATATCGTCTGGTTTATGGTAAGGCATGTCATCTGCTGATAGAGTTGGAGTATAAGGCATACTGGGCGCTGAAGAAATGTAACTTAGACATTCCCACCATAAGATCCCATCGGAGAATGCAGCTTAACGAACTAGCTGAGTTAAGAGATAAAGCGTACGATAGCTCCCTAAAATTCAAAGAAAGAACCAAGATGTTCCATGATGCAAGACTCAAGCTCTCAAAGTTTAAACCAGGGGATAAAGTACTTCTCTTCAACTCATGCTTCAAAAAGTTCTCTGGAAAATTCTAAGTCAGGTGGAGCGGACCATTTATAGTCTCAAAGGTATTTTCCTTCAGTGCAGTCGAACTCGAAGCCCCGGAAGGTAACTTTAAAGTTAATTGTCAACGCTTAAAACATTACATTGAGGATTTCCCTATTAATGTGGAAGCCTACATTTTCGAGCCACCTTGAACTATTCCCAGGTATCAAGAGTCAAGCTAGTGACTCTCTCTTAAACAAGCGCTCTTGGGAGGCACCCCAATCCTATCCTAGAATACTTTGTCCTTTTATTTTTAATTCCTGGTTTAAATCTTATCTAGTATTATCATTCCTAACTAAATGATGCAGGATAGCTACTTATCTGGAAACCTTTGAAATTCACAAATCTGAGATAAGTTATTATTATTCATTATATGCAGAAGTCCTGATGACGCTTACAATCAAAATATTTTACAAACAATCATCAGTTCTTTTCGCATTTGTATATCCTCATAAACTTTGAATGTTACCTGTGTTATTTATGTTTTTCAGGATGGAAGCCTGATGCGCCACCAGCGGTCGGTAAGGATTTTACCCTTGTCGTTGCACCGGCTGCCGGAGGCGGCGATCAGTGGGTGTTTTAAATTTGTAATTGTGGGGCCTAAGTTTTCCCTAACAATGCTAATCCTAAGGGTGAGTAAGTGGTATGTATGACCTAGAGTCGTTCTTCAAACCGACTGAATTGAAACTAAGACGTGGCAGATGAGGGCTTTCAAACTAGTGAATGGTTTATAAAATAGTGGGGGGGGGGGGGGGGGGGGTTTGGTTTTTCTATTAACTAACTTAGGAAAGTAAATAAATAAAAGCGAAATTAAAATAAAACGTAAAGCAGATAAAATAAGGATAGTGTTTGCTGAGACTTCGTTAATTAAGTTATGGGATCATATTTGGAGAAACTGTTTTGAAAAATATTTGTTAATTTTTACTCTTGGATACTTGTGATGTGAACACTAGATTCCCTACTAATTAAAATCCCATTAGCATGTCACACCGGGAGCTAGGTTATGGTAACACTACAAAGTATTTAGAATAACAAGCAAGATCTTAATTATGGTTTAATAATACTTTCATATGAACGGGAACAAAATCTTAAGGTACTAGACATAACTGAATCATATAACGATTCCTCATCATCCTAACAGATTCGTATATTTAAAAAGTTCATTTATGACTTTAAACCAGCCTTTGCTTAAGACTACCCAATAAATCCCCTAATTATCCACAGCGTTCCTCACTTAAAGTGGTTCCGCCGCTTCAAACCTTGGCCCATAATTAATTAACTACATCGCAAGCAAACACAATAAGCGTACTACTCTCTAATCATGGAAATAACTAAATCTAGCATAATCAATATAAACGTAATTAATTAAGATAGATAAGGATTAGAAAGAACCAGGATTAAATGCAGGAGAAAGTAGACTTGAATTAATTGACACAATTCTAAGCCTACACCAAAGATTACAATGCGTTCCGTACTTTCCTTCTATTCTAAACAAGCTCCTAAACTAGCCTAAAACTAATTTTTAGTAAGAAAATAGAAAGAAAGTATAAGCAATCTTAAGAGAAGTATATTGTTCTAAGAATGGTGTGTCTTGAAATGAACCATGGAGGCTCCTATTTATAGGTGAAAGTTGGCTCATTTTAGCAACTTGGGGCACACGTTAGCAAAAGGTGGAAAAGGTGGTGCACCGGGTACCAAAAAGCACGTAAAGGTGGTGCACCGGGTACCAAAAAGCATGTAAAGGTGGTGCACCAGGTACACGCAAGGACCAAAAAGCGAAAATGGGATGGGGGGCAGGTGGCCGGCGCCGGGGGCCTGGTGGCCGGCCTAGTACGCCGTGCTGCCGCCCCGGTTCGCTTTCTTTTGCTCGTTTCTTGATTCGTGCATATCTTCTTCGTTATGCGTCCGTTTGCGTCGATTCTTTTTTTGTTGGATTCGTTTTTCAAAAAAGAAGACTTAATGAAACATAATCCCAAAAAATATGTCTCCCATATTTGGATGTCTCGTACGAATCGTTTGGATCTTCCGGTGTACGTAGAATCTTCATTCTTCGTCCGTTTTTGTTGATTCTTCTTCTGTTGGATTCATAATTTGAAAATGAACATATTGGATGAGATGGATGTTGGTGATGGGCACTTTTGTCTTGAAATTTCGTTTTGATGCCTTGAATCTTCAAACGTGCGTGGAATCTTCATTTTTCATCCGTTTTGCTTGATTTTTATCCTGCAACCTTGTTTTGACCATCTTGGCATAATCATTGATTTGTACTGTTTTTGAGTTTAAATGCCAAGTATTGTTCCAGAATTAGAGAGATATCGGTAGTAAAAACGTGACTTTTTACGTGATATCAAGTATCCCACACTTAGAACTTTGCTTGTCCTCAAGCAAACTCGAATTTCAAACATGGTTAAAGATAAGTTGATAATGAAATATTTTAGGGCGGAACTTTTTACTGAGGGGGTTTTGGAAAAATAAAATATTCATGCTTTTGAAAAAGTAGCGTTGTAATCTTTGGGAGCATGCTTTTGATCTTTGATCTTGGATACATGACTAGGCGATCCTCTCAAGGTGGTCACTCAAATCACTCAAAGTGTTTAGGGTTTCCTATTCTAATATTATCAATCACTCATAATGCCAGTCATGTATCGTTTATCGTCATAGGCTTGATCGAGATTCAAATCGTTACCTTTAAGGTGAGCGCGAAGTCAATCTAGCCACAATCATTCCAGGAGGAGTGATGTAAGGTTTTTGGAGTGGAGTGTTAGTGATATGAGAGGAGGTTGTATGGGTTTATTTTTGGTGAAGAGGAAAGCTGAAATTTTGAATTTTTGGGAGGATTGACGCCCTTTTCTTACGATTTTTGGAAGATGTCTTTTTTCTCCTTGACTTTCTTTTCTTCGAATTATTTTCTTTGATTTTGTTCGACGTCATATCCTTGTAACTTCTCTTCTTTCATCTTTGGAACCTACTATGAAGTTTGAGGGATGCTTTTGAGAGGGTAGGGATAACATATTTATTTTTGGGTGTACAGATGGTTTTAAGAATGATGTGATTTGATCTCCATTTTACTCACCAGTTCGGATTTGAAATGCATAACAGGAGCAAGTTCTGATTCTAAACGTATACATCGGCACACTCAAGAATCAAAGAAGTGAAGCATTAAAAGTGAATGCTTTATATGGCTCAAGATACCTCACGAATCGAAAGTTGGTTTATTGTGTGCCTAGTCATGCGATGCTCTTTATGGGATTACTATACTAATTTTCCAAAGGAATTCATATTTTATTTATCCTACTTCCCCAAAGTAAATCATTCTTTATCTAAAATTTTCATTTTCAACATATTTTTAACTCAATTTTGAAAAAATATGTAAAATTTTCGAGTTACTTTTTGGAGAAGGATGGTCAAAAAGAGCAACGAGTTTAGAATCAAGCATATACCATCATCCATTTTACAGTAGTGTATACTACTGCTATCCCACACTTAAAGGAACATCGTCCTCGATGTTATTCTAAGTTCTGACTGGGGTAAAGATCCCACATTTAGGATTTGAAACATCTTAGACGTACTCTTTTAGAAGTGTGTGTTGGGTTTGAATCCCACACTTAGTGATAAGCATAGTGGATATTGTATATTTATAACGAAGGAAATAGACTGGTATAGAAGTACTCCCTAGTAGCTGCATGGTATGCATTTGCCGAACTTCGTCTTGCTGGGTTCACTCTTAATCAAGTCTTCTTGTGATTGGTCTCGTAGGTTTGAACACGTTGGATATATTAGTTCTTTGATGTGCGGCGCCAAAAACTTGATGCGTCAGGCAGAAACTTGGTCGTATATCCAAGTGTGAAAGATAGTCGGAGACTTCATCACTTCTTGGAATGTAAAGTTGCGGAAATGTAAAACACGGGTTGCCTCCTGAGAAGCGCTCTTTTAAAGTCGAGAGCTCGACTTCTTCTCTTCTAGCTACATGGAGATGGATGCATCCCTAGGATCCACCGTGTTGATGTTGTGGGCCCTAGGTTGCGGGAAAGTGTATCGAGGTGGATAGATTCTCATAAAGTGATTGATTATTGTCGTAATCAATTCGAGTGGACTATCTCTCGATGATGCCCTGTAGTTCAGAAGATGCTCTAAAGTTGTTCTCTCAAGTCCTTGAAGTCCGAAGGTGATGTAGTCAACTGCTTTAGTGACAGTCCCATTAGGGTCGGTCATGGTGGTTATATCTTTCTTAACAACCTCTCTTGGCGGTGGGTTTTGCCAGAGAGAGCATACAAACACCAAGAATTGCAGTTTTATGTCTTCATAATTCTCGGTCTTGGGGTCTCCGTTGAATCTTTTGATGGACGTGCACAGGTCCTCTATTTGCCGGTGCTGATGGTTGTTGAATGGAAAGTCGGATTCTGAGAAAACTAGAGTAAGCTGACGAAGTATCTCCTTGCATCCTGAGTAGAATATGAACTTTGTTCTGGAGTTACTTTTCTGTTGTTGAATCTCCCTTAGATGGATCGTAACAGAAGTAGCGATATCAAGTGGTGATTCATATGTGACCCTAAAGGGTCGTTCGCGCCTTGATTCCTCCCAAACAAGATCACTAAGTTCTTCAATTAATAACTCAATTTGAATTTCTATGGTAGAGTTGATAACCATAGATCCGCTTTCTTTGGAGCTGAGGCGATCTTCTCTACTTAGCGAGTTAAGCAGTGATGTGAAGTCATTCATCGTAGAGATGTCGGCATGGCTGCGGGGATGTCCAGTAGTCTCTTTCATATGCACTTTAATGAATCCTAGCGTCTCCCATTGTGCTAACGTGAAGGGGATATCTGATCTTTTAAGGGCATTGAAGATCCTAGTATATGTCCATTTCTGTTGTTGACAGAATTGCAGCTCAGCAGGGGAAATAGTAAGCAAGTTGACTGCGTCGCTAATTCCTCCTACTGCTTTGTCGAATCTTTGGATGATTTCGTTGAGTACTTCGGGATCTGCAATGGTGTGTGGTTGGTCTCTGGTGCGTCTGGAATATTCCTCCAGTGTTTCTCTTCTCATGGGATGGTTGTGATTACTTCCCGCCATTTCATTAGTGGTAAATAGATTAGTTGGCGGTCTGCTTCTTTTGTTTTTGTAACACCCCCAAATTTGATGATTTGCGGAAGCTTGATTTGGGTGTTACTAATCAATAACAAAGCACAAAGATATATAGTAAACGACTCTATATGCGTCGTTTTAACAAAATATATTGATAATTGAAATGTTTACAACATTTAAAGCTTTACATAGCTCGAGTTTAAATAAAAGGAGATTTCAGTACATAAGTACTTGTACAAAATATACTAATGCAAGAAAATCTCAATCGTCTGTATGCTGACTCGAGCTAAAGTCCTGAAGCAGAAACATCCTACTGCTTGGTACCTGCGATACATGCTAAAAGGTCAGCTAAAAGCTGGTGAGCTCACAGGTTTGAATTCAGTTAATATAGTATGAACCGCAAGATTTGAATAATGAATTGCATCCAGCAATTTAATGATAGTAATCGTGTATACAGCCATGAGCACATAGTTGAGCTTAACTCGAGGGCCGGGTCCCCTATAGAGAATTCCGGGCGAGGTGCCTCCACGAATGCCTAATCAACATTCGTATTCCCAAATATTAGTACGTTCGTTTACCCGGTTAGTGCTTGCTAACCCGAACGAGGAGGGTCAATCCTATATGGTACCATATACTAATGTTCATGCTACAACGTATTAACAACTATGCTGACGGAGGACTTTAAATGATTAGTTTCGAAAAACTCATGTAGTATATGAAATGTTTGTACTTGCGTTCACATGTTAAAATTGAGCAATATATCACACCCCTGAGTAAAACAGTAAAAAGAGGGGCTATGAGACTCACCTGAGTCGTTGAGTTTATGAAAATAAACTGAGAATGATTAGCCGAGAATCGAAGTCCAAAGACTTGTAACCTGAGGGTGTCCACGACACGCGATGGTTATAATATGCGAAGGTATCTAATAAGACTACCTTGTAGTTGTTCGTCCAACTATAATGTCCAAATTACATTTGGTTGATTGATTCGAATGTTTGAAAATATGTACGGCCCGTTGGTGACGGATTTTGTAATAATAATCTCAACTATTATTATTTTGATTTCGTGGCGTTTTACTTGAAAAATGTGTTTTGACTGTGTTTTAGAAGCCGTTACGGAATCTAAGTACGGGGGTCCGGGGGCAGAGCCCCTGGCTGGGGTCGAGCTGCCAGGTCAGCTTGGAAAATTTTTATTTCTACTATATTGCTTTGACGAAAAACGCATTTGGATCCGAATTTAGGTAAAATCGAGTGATAAAATTTCAGGTCTCGATACTTAGTAAAATCAGTGTTTTCTGGGTTCTGTTTTTGGCGACACTTTGCTAGTGTCGCTATAGGCGACACTAGTTTGGCGACACTATGTGAGTGTCGCTACAGACGACACTGGTTAGGCGACACTTGGGGAGTGTCGCTAGATTTCTGATTTTTAATTTAGGGGCGACACTTGATTAGTGTCGCTATGGGCGACACTTATAATTTTGGCGTCACTAAGGGAGTGTCGCTAGGATAAATCTGGTTAAGTATTTCGGCGACACTTAAGTAGTGTCGCTATAGGGGCGACACTTAGGGATAGCGACACTTAACTAGTGTCGCTAGTACTGTTTTTGGCACACTAGCGACACTTCAAACTGTTCGACGGATTTCGAGCAAAAATCGTGTTTTCGGGTTTCCGATCGTTCCAATATTTTTACCCAACCCTTTTAGGGACATTATAAGTTGTTACAAACTACTAACAAGTGAAAACATTTAAAAACGAGAGATTTCGAGTTTTGTCGGAAACTTACAAAGTGTCGGATGAGAAATCCGAAAAGATAGAGTTGTAGATCGGGAAGTGGTGAACGTTTTTCTCCAAAGTGTCGAGGTGATCCGAGTGCGTTTAGTATGTTTATTTGTTGATTTTGTGAGGTTGTGGGTTTTTGTGAATTGAGAGAAAAGGGAGGAGAAAGAGAAAAAGAGTTGAGTGAAATGAGAGGAGGAGAAAGAGAGAGATGGAGGTTGTAGGTGGAAGCCCACTTTTCAGCCTCCGTCTCCATGCTCCGTGCGGTGTTCGTTTGCTCCGTCATTTAAACGTTAAATAATTATTTTACATATTAAATGGTACGTTTTAAATTACAAATTATTACGCGATATTTTATTTAAATATTTTACAATTCAATTTATATTTGAGTTACAAAATGTAAGTTTGTTTATTTAGTTTGCGCGTTTTAATATTTTAAATTGTGTAAGTTCGGTTTGTACGATACGAATGAATACGAAATATTATCATAATAATATTTTTGACATAAAAGCGTTATTTAATAAAACTGGTCACCAACGTCCGTATTAAATTGAATCGAAATACATTCGATTTAAATTGCGTACGATTTAATCAAATCGCATTTTCGTATATATTCAACAATATATATAATTCGATACATTAATTAGCCTAACAAAGAACTAATTACATGTATTAACATATGATTAGGCACTAATTACTAGTCCTAATTTGGCGGGTGTTACATTCTCCCCCTGTTAGAAGAATTTCGTCCCGAAATTTAGCTTGAGGTCGCGTTTGATGTAGAATCAGTGAAGAGTTGAGGATATTTGAGTCGCATTTGGTCTTCCCGTTCCCAGGTGAATTCCGGACCACGCCGCGAATTCCATCTGACCTTGACGATGGGAATACGACTTTGTTTCAGTTGTTTGACATCACGGTCCATAATTTTAGCGGGTTCCTCAACAAAATGAAGTTTGTCGTCAACTCGAATTTCATCGAGTGGAATGATAAGTGTCTCATCAGACAGACACTTCTTCAGATTCGAAATATGAAAAGTAGGGTGCACGCTGCTGAGTTCGGATGGCAGCTACAATCGATAAGCTACGGGGCCAATCCGTTCGAGGATCTCAAAAGGCCCAATGTACCTGGGGTTCAACTTCCCGCGTTTACCAAAACGGATGACGCCTTTCCAAGGCGATACTTTCAAGAGTACTCGATCCCCAACTTGGAACTCGAGTGGTTTGCGTCTCACGTCAGCATAACTTTTCTGACGATCACGTGCGGATTTGAGTCGGTTTTGGATTTCCACAATCTTCTCAGTGGTGACATGTATGAGTTCAGGACCAGTGAGTTGACTATCTCCCACTTCGGTCCAACAAATCGGTGATCGGCACTTACGACCGTACAGTGCCTCAAAAGGTGCGGTTTTGATGCTGGCATGATAACTGTTATTGTACGAGAATTTGCACAACGGTAGATGTCTTTCCCAGTTTGTACCGAAATCAACTACGCACGCTCGTAGCATATCTTCCAGTGTTTGAATGGTTCGTTCACTTTGGCCATCGGTTTGGGGATGGTATGCGGTACTCATATCGAGACGAGTACCCAATGCTTTTTGAAGTGACTGCCAAAAGTGAGAGGTGAAACGGGCATCTCTGTCAGAGATGATCGAGATTGGAACGCCGTGTTGAGAAAAGATTTCTTTGATGTAGATTTGTGCAAGGCGCTCCATTTTATCATTTTCCTTGATTGCCAGGAAATGAGCAGATTTGGTGAGACGATCGACGATCACCCAAATGGTATCGCAACCGCTCGACGACTTTGGTAGTTTGGTTATGAAATCCATGGCAATTTGTTCCCATTTCCATTCAGGGATTTCAGGTTGTTGGAGTAAACCAGAAGGTTTCTGATGTTCGGTTTTGACTTTCGAGCAAGTAAGACACTTGCTGACATAAGTGGCGATTTCGGCTTTCATGTTCGGCCACCAATAAAATTCCTTGATGTCGTGGTACATCTTATCGGACCCGGATGGATAGAATATTTAGACTTGTGAGCTTCGTCCATCACCAAGTCTCGTAGGTTCCCGAAATTAGGCAACCAGATTCGGTTTGAGAAATACCTAATCCCGTTAGATTTGATTTCAAATTGTTTGTCAATACCCCGTAAGGCTTCATTTTTGATGTTTGCAGGTTTCAAGGCTTCGATCTGAGCGGTATGAATCTGAAGGGTAAGATCGTTATGAATGGTCATACTGAGGGCTCGGACTCGAAGTGGTTTTGGTCGTTCCTTTCGACTGAGGGCATCGGCTACAACATTAGCCTTCCCTGGATGGTACTTGATCTCGCAATCGTAATCGGTAAGCAACTCGACCCATCGACGTTGCCTCATATTGAGATCCTTCTGATCGAATATATGTTGGAGACTTTTATGATCGGTAAAGATTGTGCACTTAGTGCCGTAGAGATAGTGTCTCCAGATTTTGAGAGCAAAAACGACAGCTCCAAGTTCTAGATCATGAGTGGTGTAGTTCTTTTCGTGAATTTTCAGCTGTCGTGAGGCATAGGCAATGACTTTGTCTCGTTGCATCAGCACACAACCGAGACCTTGGTGGGAAGCATCGCAGTATACCACGAAGTCATCGGTGCCTTCGGGTAAGGATAGAATTGGAGCACTGCAAAGCTTTTGTTTCAGAAGTTGGAATGCTGACTCTTGTTTATCGGTCCAATCGAACCTTTTGTCCTTCTGAGTCAGTACCGTGAGTGGTTGAGCTATTTTGGAGAAATTTTCGATAAATCGCCGATAGTACCCAACAAGACCCAAGAATTGTCGTACTTCAGTTGCAGAGGTGGGTGCTTGCCAGTCTTTGATAGCCTCGATTTTTGATGGGTAAACGTGAATTCCCTGACTGTCGATCACGTGACCAAGGAATTGAACGGTTTTTATCCAGAACTCACACTTAGAGAATTTGGCGTAAAGCTCCTCGTGTCTGAGTAGTTCTAGGATGGTTTTGAGGTGTTGCGCATGTTCTTGCTCGTTGCGCGAGTAAATGAGTATGTCATCGATAAAAACAATGACAAACTTATCGAGGTAAGGTTTGCACACCCGGTTCATGAGGTCCATAAATACAGCCGGTGCGTTGGTTAGACCGAAGGGCATCACTTGGAATTCGTAGTGCCCGTAACGAGTTCTGAAAGCTGTTTTTGGAATATCGGTGTCGCGAACTCATAACTGATGATAGCCTGATCGCAGGTCGATTTTTGAGTAGAAACTTGAACCCTGAAGTTGGTCAAATAGATCATCAATGCGAGGAAGTGGGTATCGGTTTTTGACGGGCAATTTGTTCAACTCTCGATAGTCGATGCACAATCTGAATGAACCGTCCTTCTTTTTAACGAATAAGACCGGAGCTCCCCAGGGTGAAGAACTCGGTCTAATAAATCCTCTATCCAGGAGTTCCTGTAACTGGGTGGACAACTCCTGAAGTTCGGATGGGGCTAAACGGTATGGTGCACGGGCCACCGGTGCGGCACCCGGCACGAGATCGATTGAGAACTCAACCTGTCTAGATGGAGGTAAACCAGGTAGTTCTTCCGGAAAGACTTCGGGAAAGTCTCTAACAATCGGCACATCCTCAAGTCGCTTCTCCTCCGACTTCTTCTCCATGATGTGTGCGAGTATTGCAGGGTAACCCTTTCTCAGAAATTTTCGGGTTTTTAAGCACGAGATGATATTGAGTCTCGTCCCACCGGTCTCCCCCTGTATGATCAAGGTTCCACCGGCAGCGAGTGGGATACGGACGATCTTATCGTAACAAATAATTTCAGCTCGGTGTTTGGACAACCAGTCCATTCCAATAATGACGTCGAAACTTCCGATTTCAACGGGTACAAGATCGATTGAAAAGGTTTCATCAGCTAGGTTCAAAGTGCAATTAGGTATCACACTATCGGTTTCTATAAGTTCCCCATTTGCTAGCTCTACAGTGTACTTAACATCTAAGGCAACAGGATTGATGTCAAGTAGTGGGCAAAAGTCATCAGAGATAAAGCTTCTATCAGCACCAGTATCAAATAGAACAGAAGCAGTTAAGTTGTTGAGGAGGAACATACCCGAGACCACATTCGGGTCTTGGCGGGCATCCCCAGATTTGATGACGAAGGCTCTGCTTCGGGTGTTGTTGTTGTTGTTGCTGTTGCGGTTGTTGTTGTTGTTATTCTTCAGTTTTGGGCACGTGTCCCTGAAGTGCCCGGGGTTTCCACACTCAAAGCAGACTTTGGGTGGCCTGGTGCTGTTGTTGGGATTGTTGTTGGCAGGAGAGTGGCAATCTTTGGTGAGATGGCCGTACCTCTTGCAGTTGTTGCAAAAGGGACCACAGGAACCTTCATGGTGACGGCTGCACTTGGGACAATATGGTTTGCTCCCAGTGTAGCCCCGTATGATGTCGGTGGTGGTGTTGTAGGCTTTGATGGTGTCGGGTTTCTTGTTTTGTTGGTTGGAGTGGTTGTTGTGGTAGTCGGACCACTTTCGTTTGTTGTTGTGAAAGGATGAAGTGGGTGGTTCAGAATCTTGGCTCATGGACATCAAGTCTTGGGCCAATAGGATTGCACCGTCAATGGTGGTTTGGTTGGAAGAGGCAACATGCCCCCGAACAGGCTCAGGAAGGCCAAGGATGTACTTCCTTATCTTATCAGGTTCTGTGCTTACCATGGCTGGGCGGAGGGCAGCGAGTTGTTGGAATCTGGTGGTATAACCATCGACATCACCACCCTGAACCTTTAGGTTCCAGAACTCCTCGTCTAGCTTTTGGAGTTTGGCGATTGAGCAGTATTTGGCAGTGAGTTTTGCTTTCAATTCCTCCCAAGTTAGTTGGTAGGCAGTGTCAGCACCCACTGATTGGGTATATGAGTTCCACCAAGAGTGGGCATCATCTTCGAGAGAACAGGTGGAGAAGTTTACTTTGTCGTTCTCCGCGCATTTGCTGACACGGAAAACAGTTTCCATCTTTTCGAACCATCTGATCAGTCCGATGGCTCCTTCAGAACCCTTGAAGCTCGAGGGTTTGCAGCTTTGAAAGTCCTTGTAAGAACAAGGTTTAGCAGCGGAGGTTTCAGCGGCATCGCTGTTTCTTTCGGAATTCGATGGAGTATTCCGAGCCAAGGCTTCAGTCACAGCCTGGATTATGAGTGAGGTAAGTTGAGCATCGGTGTAAGGTCTGGTCTTTGGCGGCATGATTCTTCAATAAAAGAAATGAAGATACATGAGATTTTGCAAGGAATTTGTAATTGTCACAGATGTACATGTATAAAAGCAGTAATACATAACATCAACATGGAAAAATGACAATTAATATGAGTTGAAACAGTAAGGAATATTTGATAGATAGTACGAGTTCGAAGGTTACATCCTACGGAGGTATTACAAAAGGTGTCGGGAATTGTTACATCCGACGAATTCATAGAGTAGAGCTTAGATAGTTATTAAACTACAAGATAGATTACAAGGCAAGGATTGCACTAGTCTTAACGTAGATTAATTTGTTCCATCATTTCAATGAGGCGATCCACAGTGTTTGCAAGTCTGCTAGCCTGTCGGGCGTTGTCTTCTGCTAGTGCTAGTCGTTGTGTTAATCCACGGGCATATTCTTCCGTTTCCCGTGAGCGTTGCTCACATTCTTCGAGTCGGTGTTTCAGAAGAGCGGTATCTACACTTATCTCCACCACTTTGTTGAAAAGAACGTCTACATTATTAACGGTGGTTTCGTGATCCTCGGTGACTTGTGCGATGCGTTCGAGGGATATAAGTCTCCAGTTTTCGTTTGTTTCCTGCAACACGACATCCATGGTGCGAAGTCGCTGCTCGTGATGATTCACCCTAGCGGCTAAGGCCGGTAAAGTGAGGTGAGTGGGGTACGGGCCAGCTCGAGGCAACCTGTTGTTCCTCCTTGCTACCCTTGGGTTCTGCGACCCGGATTGAGAGCGAGATGAATTTGATGGTGTGTTTGCCATTTCTGAGATAAAGCGTTAGTAAAAGTGAGGCCTATATTCATATAGTTCCTATATAATATAGCCTATTGAGTGTCTAGCACAAACATGTTTAAGTTTCGGTCCTCTCGAGGTCAGAGTCTTCTATTGTACCCTGTTCAGCCATAACTACTTTCAGATCTTACATCATCTTTGCTTAATTGTACATAGTTGATCAGGCTATGTTAAATTAAACTCGTATGCTGTAATCACGGAACCAGTTATACCTAATAAGGAATACTGCCTAATGGTCATAGTCTAGGCTCACTAAACGCAACCTAGTTCACTATAACCTTAGGCTCTGATACCAATCTGTAACACCCCCAAATTTGATGATTTGCGGAAGCTTGATTTGGGTGTTACTAATCAATAACAAAGCACAAAGATATATAGTAAACGACTCTATATGCGTCGTTTTAACAAAATATATTGATAATTGAAATGTTTACAACATTTAAAGCTTTACATAGCTCGAGTTTAAATAAAAGGAGATTTCAGTACATAAGTACTTGTACAAAATATACTAATGCAAGAAAATCTCAATCGTCTGTATGCTGACTCGAGCTAAAGTCCTGAAGCAGAAACATCCTACTGCTTGGTACCTGCGATACATGCTAAAAGGTCAGCTAAAAGCTGGTGAGCTCACAGGTTTGAATTCAGTTAATATAGTATGAACCTCAAGATTTAAATAATGAATTGCATCCAGCAATTTAATGATAGTAATCGTGTATACAGCCATGAGCACATAGTTGAGCTTAACTCGAGGGCCGGGTCCCCTATAGAGAATTCCGGGCGAGGTGCCTCCACGAATGCCTAATCAACATTCGTCTTCCCAAATATTAGTACGTTCGTTTACCCGGTTAGTGCTTGCTAACCCGAACGAGGAGGGTCAATCCTATATGGTACCATATACTAATATTCACGCTACAACGTATTAACAACTATGCTGACGGAGGACTTTAAATGATTAGTTTCGAAAAACTCATGTAGTATATGAAATGTTTGTACTTGCGTTCACATGTTAAAATTGAGCAATATATCACACCCCTGAGTAAAACAGTAAAAAGAGGGGCTATGAGACTCACCTGAGTCGTTGAGTTTATGAAAATAAACTGAGAATGATTAGCCGAGAATCGAAGTCCAAAGACTTGTAACCTGAGGGTGTCCTCGACACGCGATGGTTATAATATGCGAAGGTATCTAATAAGACTACCTTGTAGTTGTTCGTCCAACTATAATGTCCAAATTACATTTGGTTGATTGATTCGAATGTTTGAAAATATGTACGGCCCGTTGGTGACGGATTTTGTAATAATAATCTCAACTATTATTATTTTGATTTCGTGGCGTTTTACTTGAAAAATGTGTTTTGACTATGTTTTAGAAGCCGTTACGGAATCTAAGTACGGGGGTCCGGGGGCAGAGCCCCTGGCTGGGGTCGAGCTGCCAGGTCAGCTTGGAAAATTTTTATTTCTACTATATTGCTTTGACGAAAAACGCATTTGGATCCGAATTTAGGTAAAATCGAGTGATAAAATTTCAGGTCTCGATACTTAGTAAAATCAGTGTTTTCTGGGTTCTGTTTTTGGCGACACTTTGCTAGTGTCGCTATAGGCGACACTAGTTTGGCGACACTATGTGAGTGTCGCTACAGACGACACTGGTTAGGCGACACTTGGGGAGTGTCGCTAGATTTCTGATTTTTAATTTAGGGGTGACACTTGATTAGTGTCGCTATGGGCGACACTTATAATTTTGGCGTCACTAAGGGAGTGTCGCTAGGATAAATCTGGTTAAGTATTTCGGCGACACTTAAGTAGTGTCGCTATAGGGGCGACACTTAGGGATAGCGACACTTAACTAGTGTCGCTAGTACTGTTTTTGGCACACTAGCGACACTTCAAACTGTTCGACGGATTTCGAGCAAAAATCGTGTTTTCGGGTTTCCGATCGTTCCAATATTTTTACCCAACCCTTTTAGGGACATTATAAGTTGTTACAAACTACTAACAAGTGAAAACATTTAAAAACGAGAGATTTCGAGTTTTGTCGGAAACTTACAAAGTGTCGGATGAGAAATCCGAAAAGATAGAGTTGTAGATCGGGAAGTGGTGAACGTTTTTCTCCAAAGTGTCGAGGTGATCCGAGTGCGTTTAGTATGTTTATTTGTTGATTTTGTGAGGTTGTGGGTTTTTGTGAATTGAGAGAAAAGGGAGGAGAAAGAGAAAAAGAGTTGAGTGAAATGAGAGGAGGAGAAAGAGAGAGATGGAGGTTGTAGGTGGAAGCCCACTTTTCAGCCTCCGTCTCCATGCTCCGTGCGGTGTTCGTTTGCTCCGTCATTTAAACGTTAAATAATTATTTTACATATTAAATGGTACGTTTTAAATTACAAATTATTACGCGATATTTTATTTAAATATTTTACAATTCAATTTATATTTGAGTTACAAAATGTAAGTTTGTTTATTTAGTTTGCGCGTTTTAATATTTTAAATTGTGTAAGTTCGGTTTGTACGATACGAATGAATACGAAATATTATCATAATAATATTTTTGACATAAAAGCGTTATTTAATAAAACTGGTCACCAACGTCCGTATTAAATTGAATCGAAATACATTCGATTTAAATTGCGTACGATTTAATCAAATCGCATTTTCGTATATATTCAACAATATATATTGTTGGTACATCAATGTGTGTCTGTCAGTTGGTCTCAGTCTGTAATCGTGTCGAAATTGTAATTGCGTATTGTATAGTTTTAGAATTATATTAATTACAATTTTTGTTCTAATGCGACACAAGCAATGTGTCGCAGAAGGATTCTATGCGACATAAGCATTGTGTCGCAGAAGCAATCTATGCGACACAAGGACTGTGTCGCATGAACATTCTATGCAACATAACGACTGTGTCGCATGATGTCTGGGTCAGACTATAAATAGAGGCAAATGTCTTCATTTTGCAAGTTTTTTTTGTGTGTGTGTTAGAGAGAGTTTAGAGAGAGAAAGTGACGGGTTAGAGAGAGAGAGGGCAGATTGTTGGTGTTTGTGTTTGTATTTGTAATCGATTATACTTTCAAGTGTTAATACATACAAAGATTACAATACGGTTTGTGTTTGTTCGTGTGTTAATTTGCAAAACCCGTTTGTTTGATTTCCGCTCATACAAAAAGGGTATACGACTCGTTTTGGTCCGTATCATATGGAACCTACAATTGGTATCAGAGCCATTAACTTTTGAGTTCTTGGTTTCGAGTTCGTTTTTGCAAATTTTCGGGTCAAAAATTGATATTTTTGACATTTTTTGGTGTTTGATCTTCAAAGTTAGGTGTTTGTTCTTCATGTTCTTCATTTTCTGGAAATAGGGATGAAGATTTGAAGATTATTGAAGGCTGGATCCGACATTCGTTTTGGGTTTTGGTGAAAGGTTGCAAAAATCGAGTTTTTGAACTTCTAGGCTGTCTGCACGCGTGTTTTTGCGACACAAAGTCTGTGTCGTATACACTGTTCATACGACACAAAGATACGACATTAAATTGTCTGCACGCTCCCTTTTGCGACACAAGCTCTGTGTCGTATACACTGTTCATACGACACAAGAAATACGACATTAAATTGTCTGCGACACAAGTTGCGACATAACTCTGCGACACAATTTCTTGTTCTGCGACACAAGCGTAGTGTCGTAGGTACTGTGTATACGACATAACACTAGTGTCGTATTCCGGAGAAAAAAAAAAAAAAAAAAAAAAAAAAAAAAAAAAAAAAAAGTCTTTTAGCGACGGATTTGGCGAAAAATTTTCGCATTGTGAAATTTTGTTCGAAGGCTTAAAAGTGTTCAATTTTAGCCTGGAAAAAGTTTCATTTTACCCGAACATTTTTTGGTCGTTTAGCGACGAAATTTTTGTCGGAAAATTCGCGAAAATTTTATAATACCAAAATTTTGTTTTGAGCTTGAAAGTGATTAATTTTGGTTTTACAAAAGTTTCGTTTCACGTCGAAAATTTTTCATTACAAATTTTTAGCGACGCTTTGAGTATAATTATGGCTTGTTTTTCTCCATACAATGGTGGGGTTCTATGTGTAACTATACCTGCTCCTAAGCTTTCACCTTCTATTGATTATGCTACTTGGAGATATGCGTTTGAGGCATACGTATCATTAAACTATCCAGATATGTCCTACGCATTAGTTAAACGATACGTTAGACCACTAGCTTTTGGTACACATACTGGTCATCCTCCATCCGAGTGTTTCCACCGTTTTACTTCTGAAGAAAGACAAGCTTGGGAAACAGAAAGGAGAACTCATGATGCAATTCTCAAATGTTTATCGGATGAAGCTCGCCAAATCTTTGAACATCATGATAATGCTTATGATCTGTGGAAAGCTATTGAGAAACATTACAATGTTCATAAGAAGGAAGAAGAGCCACATACCAGTACATGCGTGACTCCTATACATGAGGTCAATTGCAAACCTTTATCTTGTGAATCATGTATTAAATTAACTGGTAAAATAAATAGGTTTACGGAGGCTAGTAATAACTTGAGGTCAGATATTTCTAATCTGATGGAAGCAAATAAGGTTTTAAAAACTAATGAAAAAGCTTTTGAAAGTAACCTTCAAGCCATCATTGAAGAAAAGAAAGAGTTGAAAGCTCTGATTTTCAGCAATCAAGATGAAATTGATAGCTACTTAAAAATGATCGCTCATCTTAAAAAGGAGCTTGCTTCCTCTCAAGCTGAAGTTCTTGATTTAAAAAGACGTTTTTCAAATATCTCTAGAACTTCCATGGTCTATGCTGATATCCTGCAGACACATGAGGTTGATAATAAAAATAAGAAAAGTAAGAAAGGATTTGGTTATCATAACCAACCTCCTCCGTCAAACATTAATCAACCTAGTGTGTCAAAGGATCCGATCAAAGACTTTGTGCCTACCTCTCTTAGAGCAGATGCAAGTTCTTCTGATTCATCAGTAAATAAACCCGCTCCTGAGCCTGTTAATGAGCCGGTTAATGAGTTTGTTAATGAGCCTATCAATGCAGCAAACTTTAAAATGCCCGAGTTCTTTACACATAACATAAACGTGAAACATGATAAGAAGAGGGCTAAGAAAATCAAGGCTGAGCCAGTAAAGCCTTTTGAACCTTTTAAGTTTACATCCCTAGGTAATACTGAAAAGGTAGTTGAGGTAGAGAATCTACCTAACGAGTCTGAAGTAAAAGTTGAAAAGGTTGATGTTAATGGAAATCTTTCCACATCAACTTGCTCAACTTCTGAGCATTCCACTTCAACATGTATGCCTAAGTGTTCATGTTCAGTAAATGTCTCATTGCCCAAGACTCCTCCAGTTTATTCTCCACCTCAACCATTTGAGGGAAGTCATTGGAATAGACCGCATGTGGAACGACGGTCTTGCTTTAAATGTGGTCAACAAGGCCATATAATTAGGGATTGTAAGTTGTTATCCCTGACTAGGTTTGGTAGAAGGATGCCAAGAATTCCTTCATATAGGAATTCTTTCTGTGAACCATATTCGAGGCATAGGTCCCGCTCGCCTATATCTAGTTATGCATCAAATTCTCCAAAACCTACGGCTAGAGTAAATAATGTTGTGCCCAGTGAACCTCAATTTCAAAAGCATAACATTGTTGAAAACAAATCTTCTGAACCTAAAAAGGTTTGGAAACCCAAATCCACAAACAACACATCAATGAAATCATCTGAGTTTCTAAAGTATCATAAACTCATTGATGTGATGATTATGGATGACAGTGGACATCCCAAGTCTGTCAAGGCTTGGGTGTCCCATAAAATTTAACGTTTTATTGTTTGTGATGATGCAGTCAAGTTACTATTAGCTAACAATTTCAGTGACTGCACGGATGTTGATAATTGTCGGAGAATTACTTTCAAGGTGGTTAAGTGCGATGGTCTTGTGGTTGGATGGATGAGATTATCAAAGTTTATTGGTGGTAATATTGCTATAAGACATTTGACGTGACTTGATATGTGATTTTGATATTTTTCTATTCGTTAGAAATGCAATAGCCATTCTTTGTACTCTTTAGTACCAAGGAAATGCAATGTTGCGAAATTTCTTAATTTAAAAACAAAAAATATGTTTAATTTTAAGGGGAGTGCCTTTGGAGTAATTTTAGTGGAATTGTGAAAAGAATTTGCTGTTCAGGGGGAGTAATTTTAAAACTTAAAAATTTTCTGATTATTTGGATCAGAAAGGTGAACAGCAAGATTCTTAACTCTTGAAAAGGTGTTTGATTGTGTTTGTAAACTTCTTGAGAAATGATAGTACATCAGATGACATGCACAAAATGAAAATTTTAAGGTTTATCCTTGATGTATCAGTAGGTTTATCTAGCATACTTAATACAGTTTTTATGAAAAGTGTCTTCATCATGCGATGTACTGGTAGGCATGATACAAACCGGTCTTTGGGTTATTAAGAAGTATAATAAATACATGGCTATAATCTTGTGGTAAAACACCGTGTGATGTACGACTATAGGTCTTAATTCCTTAGCACAGCTTAACATATTTGTATCTTTTGAATGTTTATTTGAAATCATTTGGGGGTTTATGCTGATTGTTTCCCATATTGTACGATTGTACAGAAATGGTCACAGTTGGTATAAACTTAGGTTTAAGCAAATACAAGTCAATGCACTTGCAAAGTCATAAATTTAAAGGACACTGAACAAGGTCGCCGTTTGGGAAACTCCAAGTTCGGTTTGACCGCGATCGGTTTTGCTTAAACCTCAAATCAAAAATATACTAAACAAGGTCGCCGTTTGGGAAACTCCAAGTTCGGTTTGACTGCGTTCGGTTTTGATTAAGCCTGAATCATGTTGGGTTACTTTGTTGTACTTTGGTGCAGACCTGTGTACTCTGGCTTGATTCTTAAAAATGATCTTCATTTATTCTTTCCGAATATGGAAATTATGTAAATGTTTGGGTTAATGGGGTATGTCTATGGTGGGGACCACAGAGGACTAATCATACTAACAATAATGGTTAGCTCACAGACTTAATGTATCATGTTTAGGTGGACAAACAATATCAGTAATCGTCTTGGAATAATTTTCACAAAAAGGTGTATTATGTATGCTAAGTAAATTTAAGGAGGACAAAAATACTGGTAATCGAGATAACATCTTCTATTTTCTAATAATTGCATGTTGATCTGATATGATCTCAAAGCAGACCTAAATCAATCTTATCCCCGATGTGTTAATATCCATGTTCTTTACTTTTCTTTAAGAAAACACAAAAAGATTTTATTTCTATGTTATTTTATTCAAATATCACATATCTTGTTAAAGTCAAATATCGAGGATGCAAAGGATGTTGATTATTCTCCATACATTATGAAGATAAATTTTATTGGAGATGCTGTTGATAATTGAGAGATGGTCACGGAGTTTGAAGATCTTATTTGAAGACCATGCTATCTCAATGGGGGAGTTTGTGATTGTTGAAGTTCTGAAGACTGATGCTAATTGAAGAATTTTTCGAAGACCAAGCTGAAGACACGGGGGAGTTTGTTGGTACATCAATGTGTGTCTGTCAGTTGGTCTCAGTCTGTAATCATGTCGAAATTGTAATTGCGTATTGTATAGTTTTAGAATTATATTAATTACAATTTTTGTTCTAATGCGACACAAGCAATGTGTCGCAGAAGGATTCTATGCGACATAAGCATTGTGTCGCAGAAGCAATCTATGCGACACAAGGACTGTGTCGCATGAACATTCTATGCGACATAACGACTGTGTCGCATGATGTCTGGGTCAGACTATAAATAGAGGCAAATGTCTTCATTTTGCAAGTTTTTTTTGTGTGTGTGTTAGAGAGAGTTTAGAGAGAGAAAGTGACGGGTTAGAGAGAGAGAGGGCAGATTGTTGGTGTTTGTGTTTGTATTTGTAATCGATTATACTTTCAAGTGTTAATACATACAAAGATTACAATACGGTTTGTGTTTGTTCGTGTGTTAATTTGCAAAACCCGTTTGTTTGATTTCCGCTCATACAAAAAGGGTATACGACTCGTTTTGGTCCGTATCATATGGAACCTACATATATAATTCGATACATTAATTAGCCTAACAAAGAACTAATTACATGTATTAACATATGATTAGGCACTAATTACTAGTCCTATTCGTCGGAGGTCAATCGGGAAATACGGCGTGATTACTATTTCCTTGCTAGAGTTCCTTTCACTTGTCGACCTTGCAGTTTCTTTGTCCTCCATGGTCTTGTTCATGGAGATCATGTACATATCGGCTTGGTCTCTAGCGTTAGGATTGTCGATATGGAAAGTGATGGTTTCTCCTTGTGACTGCAAGCTGATGGTTTGTGCGAAGACGTTGATGATTGCCTTAGCCGTATTCATGAAAGGTCTTCCTAGTATGATTGGGATGTGTACGTCTTCCGGCATATCCATTACTACAAAATCTGTTGGGTAAAGAAATTTGTCAATCCTAACTAAAACGTTTTCAGCTATTCCCCTAGGGTATTTGACCGAGTGGTCACCAAGTTGTATGGTCATTTTGGTAGGTCGAAGATTTTCTAACTCAAGCCTCTTGAAAAGCGAGTATGGCATAAGATTAACACTAGCTCCTAAATCGGCAAGAGAACAGATGATGCCTGAATTGTAGATAGAACAGGGGAGAGTAAAACGTCCGGTATCTCTGAGTTTTTCAGGAATGGTATTTTTCAAGATAGCTGAACATTCCTCGTTCAGCGAGACATTGGGTACTTCGGGTACCTTGTCCTTGGTTGTAAGAAGTTTTCTGAAGTACTTTTTAGAATGAACTTCAGATGCGGTATCTAGGAATTTTCTATCAAGCTTAAAAGACTTAAGCTTGTCGGATCGTTGTTTAAGATGAGCCGGAAATGGAATGTTTATTTTCCTATTTGGTGTAGACTCTAAATCTATTGTCGATGGGACAATAGGTGGTACCTTCACCGGAGAAGAAACCGAGGGTGTGCTATGTGCTACCTGAGAGTCTTGAATATGAGAAGCCTCCTTATGGCAACTAGTTGGACTATCCTGAGATTTAGCGTTAATACGCTGTGCTAATTGTCCTAACTGGGATTCGAAAGCTTTTAACAAAGTTAGTTGATCACTTAAGATGAGATCAGCTTGGTCTTGTCTAGCTGAGATTCCTTGAATGACTTGTATCAGGGTGTCGTCAAAACTAGAGGTTTGTAAGGAAAAGAGGGTTCGGAGGGTTGGGGTTGGTAAGTTAGTGGGCTATTCCTATGTGGGTTAAGAGAAGGGTTAGTATTGGGCGGAGTGGTTCATATTAGCACAATTAAGGCATGTTTGAACTTGACAGACTTGTTGTGGTTGACTTTTTAATTCCTCGATCTCCTTGGTTAGGTCTGCCACTTGCTGAGTGAGAGTTTTGATAGCTTCATTTCCGAGTGTAGTTGGTGGATCCACTATTGAGGAGTGATTTTCACTGTTCCAGTCATGGTTGTGTACGCTCATTTTCTCAATAAGGCTCCAAGCTTCATTTACCGTACAGTATATGAAACTACCTTGAGAGGCGGTATCAAGTAAAGGACGGTGATGTGGGAAGAGACCACTGTAGAAAATGCGCAACTGGTCTGAACGCTCAAATCGATGATTTGAACATTTCCTAAGCAATCCCTTAAAGCATTCCCATGCATCGTAGATTGATTCATCATGCACTTGATGGAAGTTTATGATGTTGGTCCTAAACGTGGCTTGTTTTGATGGGGGAAATATTTGGCCAAAAATTTGGTTGCTAATTCTACCCAAGAGGTTATAGAGTTAATCTCTAGTTCCTCAAACCAGGTTTGTGCATGAAGAGTGAGTGAGTAGGGAAATAGGTATAGGTAGACTATGTCTTGATTAACCCCAATCGGCTTAAAGGAGTTGGATAAGGAAATGAATTTGTCAAGGTGTGAGTTGGGATCATCATTTGGTAGGCCATGGAATTGACAGAGGTTTTGGACTAACTGAACAATGAGTGGCTTTAATTCAAATGAGGCTCCATCGGTTTCCGGATAGACGATTGGTCCTCCTCGACCTTCAATCAAAGGTTTAGAGTCTTCAGCGAGAGTGATACGTGCAGCTGTCATAGTCTCGTTAGTAGGTGGTTGACTAGTTGAGTGGATAGGGATAACGTAATTTGTGAAAGTAGTAAATGGAAGGAAAAATAAAGAAAGACGTAGGGGTCTAATGAGAAGAGTTAATCCTAAAGGTTCACTAGCGAGTAAGTTCATCTTAACGCATATGGATCGTACAGTTGGTTCCCCGGCAGCGGCGCCAAAAACCTGATGTGCCACCAGCGGTCGGTAAGGATTTTACCCTTGTTGTTGCACCGGATGCCGGAGGCGGCGATCAGTGGGTGTTTTAAATTTGTAATTGCGGGGCCTAAGTTTTCCCTAACAATGCTAATCCTAAGGGTGAGCAAGTGGTAGGTATGACCTAGAGTCGTTCTTCAAACCGACTAAATTGAAACTAAGGCGTGGCAGATGAGGGCTTTCAAACTAGTGAAGGGTTTATAAAATAGTTGGGTTCATACCTTTGACAAATTATATTGACACAGATGACTGACTACCTTTTAATTGGACGTCGTTAAAAAGGTGTTGTAATCACGTTTATTGGTGGAAAGGCGATAGATTAATTTGAAGTTTAAAAGTCTATTTAGAAAGGTTAATTAAACTAGGTTTCTCATTTTATATATTAGTCCGTAATATAACTACCTTCGGTCGTTACACAGCTTCCACGTGTTTGTACTACACCTAAAGTGTTTCCAACGCTATACTGCATAACAGTCGAATAGGGGCCGTCATATTACTTCATAATATTGTACTGTTTCGTAGTATGACTACATTCGGTCGTTCCTCGACTTCCATACATTTGTACTCCACCTTAAAGTGTTTCCAGTACTATATCGAGTAACAATCGAATAGGGGCCGTCATATTACTTTACGATAATTAAGACCGTTTATATTTTACTACTATGATGATCCTAAGGCAACAATCAAACAAGAACATGCAATAAGATGATCAAAGCAATACTTTCGATCTTTAATTTATAATTATAAATCATCTCATAATTAACTAACTACATCGCAAGCAAACACAACAAGCGTACTACTCTCTAATCATGGCAATAACTAAATCTAGCATAATCAATATAAACGTAATTAATTAAGATAGATAAGGATTAGAAAGAACCAGGATTAAATGCGGGAGAAAGTAGACTTGAATTAGTTGACACAATTCCAAGCTTACACCGAAGATTACAATGCATTCCGTACTTTCCTTCTATTCTAAACAAACTCCTAAACTAGCCTAAAACTAATTTTTAGTAAGAAAATAGAAAGAAAGTAGAAGCAATATCTTAAGAGAAGTATATTGTTTTAAGAATGGTGTGTCTTGAAATGAACCATGGAGGCTCCTATTTATAGGTGAAAGTTGGCTCATTTTAGTAACTTGGGGCACACGTTAGCAAAAGGTGGAAAAGGTGGTGCACCGGGTACCAAAAAGCACGTAAAGGTGGTGCACCGGGTACCAAAAAGCATGTAAAGGTGGTGCACCAGGTACACGCAAGGAACAAAAAGCGAAAATGGGATGGGGGGCAGGTGGCCGGCACCGGGGGCCTGGTGGCCGGCGGCTGGTGGCTGGTGGCCGGCCTAGTACGTTGTGCTGCCGCCCCGGTTCGCTTTCTTTTGCTTCGTTGCTTGATTCGCGCGTATCTTCTTCGTTATGCGTCTGTTTGCGTCGATTCTTTTTTTGTTGGATTCGTTTTTCAAAAAAGGAGAATTTGATGAAAAGAAATCCCAAAAATATGTCTCCCATATTTGGATGTCTCATACGAATCATTTTGATCTTCCGGCATACGTAGAATCTTCATTCTTCGTCCGTTTTTGTTGATTCTTCTTCTGTTGGATTCGTAATTTGAAAAAGAACATCTTAGATTTGATGGATTTTGGTTATGGGCACTTTTGTCTTGAAATCTCGTTTTGATGCCTTGAATCTTCAAACGTGCGTGGAATCTTCGTTTTTCATCCGTTTTGCTTGATTTTTATCGTGCAACCTTGTTTTGACCATCTTGGCATAATATCATTGATTTGTACTGTTTTTGAGTTTAAATGCCAAGTATTGTTCCAGAATGAGAGAGATGTCGGTAGTAAAAAAGTGACTTTTTACGCGATATCAAAGCCCCAGCTAAAAGCAGTAAGCAGAAAGTCAAGAAAGGCACAAGGCGTGGAAAAACCCGCAGAGGCAAGAAGAAGATGGCCGCTATTCAGGAAGAGAGTCTGATCGATGTACCGATTTCTCCAGGGGAGCATTCGAGACCTGCTGCACCACAGTCTGTCCCAGCATCTGAGACGATCCCGACCTTTGATTATGGGATCACTACTGCAGATCCAGCAGCTGCTTGGGCGCTCTTTCAGACATTGTCCATTCATCATGAAGCAATGTCTGATATCCGCGAGGCAGTCGGGCTACCGAGACTTCAGGACCTCCCTTACAGGCTAGGGTCAGGTGCGAGAGCTTCTCCACCACCATGGTCATTCTTCCCTCCTGCAGCTGGCACTACTGATGCTCCGGTACAGGCTCCCGAGAGTTCACACTCTGATCCCACCGAGATGCTCGCAGCTGCTAGCAGACTTCTTGCACCATCACCTTCTTATGTCCTCCATAATGCTGCCCTCTCTGCCATCTATGATGTTGCCGTCGCTGAGTTCGACCCTAATATGGATGATCTGCTAGATGAGCCTTAGTTTATCTTTGTTATTTTTATATTTTAGACTTATCTACTTTATGTTTTATACTTATCATACTACTATTCTGTGAGACCTGGTTATTATGACTCTATTTATTGCTATTTGCAGAACTCAGTATTCGTAGGAATGGATGATCTTAAAAGAAGTCTGGTCAAACTCCAGCAAATCACTTGCACCACTCCTTCACGAATCTGGTCCTCCATCCAGTGCTCACCAAGCGTAGGGAAGTGCCACTCTAGTTCTTATGATCTATCTTATGATAATATATGTTCACACCCACTTAAAACTCTAAGTGTGGGATTAATACCCCATAACTAGAAAACTTGAAATTTATATTTGACTTAATGCAAAACCCTAAGTGTGGGATTCTCCCTACTTAGTGCAGAAACAATGAGGACAATGTTTATTTTTAAGTGTGGGATAGCAGTATACTCTTCGCTCACTTGTTAAGATCAAATTTTTTTCTAGATAATCCTCAGTAAATAAACAAATCCTTACTTTGCCAAAAATTTTAAAATTTTCCCACTACAAAAAACGATCTTGCTTCGACAGTAGTCTAACTACTCATTCAGCAGATCGACTTTTCCAAAAGTTTTTGAGTCAATAAATTAAGAAGAAGTACAGATTTTTTTTGCAAGTATTCAAAAGTCGGTAAAAAGAGGTAAGAACATGTCAGACTCTAAATGATTTCAAAATGAAAGTCTAAGAGGGGCATAGCGTGACTGGGTACATACAACCTTTATTTGCAGTGAGGTACTTGAGCCTATATTAAGCATTCATCTTTAATAATTCACTTTCATTTGTTTTGTGTGACCGGTGCATGCATTCGGAATTAGAACTTGCTCCTGGTATGCATTTCGAGACCATATTGATAGGTGCCATACGTGGCACAGGTGCAATTAAATGACCTGGACATTTACTTAGGATAAACCCCATTTTTATCATATCTCTTCAAGCCTAACCTAGCCGATACTCATTTTTAGTATCGATGGTCCTCCTAGAAAACCCTGTTGAGCCTTAACCTTTTCGTTTCTAAAAACCCAAATTTTTAAACCCACTCACTTCCATACCTACCAAAACCTTATCTTAGAATTTTTAAAATTTTTGAAAAATGCTATTTAGATATTCTTTTTGCTTTCCCTCAAAACTCACAAATTTCATGTTTACTTACAAAATTCTCGTGTCCGTTTCCATAATAAAAACTCAAATATCGAGAGTCATGCGGTACGAAAAATTGGCATCAAGTAAATTCGAAGTTTTCAAAGGGTTGAAAAATGAAAGGATCTCAAAAGGGCAGTAAGAAAAAGAAAATCTCTTAGAAATTCCTTGGCAAAGAAATTCTAAGCCAAAAATATAGAAAAAAAGAAAAAGAAATAAATATGTATTATCTGAAATAAAGCTAAGTGCTTCAAATCTCTCGAAAACTCCGATTCCTGAAAATATAAATCTTCCATGTGTTTTCAAAGATAGAAGTCAAAATAGCTATCTTCATCCCTTATCGTTATCCGTTTCTGTTTTCATTAAAAAGAATATCTAAGTAAAGTTTTTCATAAGTTTAAAAGGTCCTAAGGTAAGCAAAACCCCTTTTCCTTAAAAATTACCACCAACTATACCCTTTAAAACCCTCAAATTACATCCCTCACACATGTCTGGTGATAATTAGTGCCGTCCCTGTCTAAGTGGTGGAGATTTGATTCTCGATCAAGCCTATGATGATGAATGCTGCATGACTGGTATATGAGCGATTTCGTTTGTACTAGAATAATAGGAAACCCGATACACTTTGAGTGAATTGAGTGACCACCTGGTGAGATCGCCCAGTCATGTATATTCCAAGATAGCGAGAATTGAAAGCATGCCTAAGACGATCATTTTATAAATTTTTTGGATACGTCGTGGGAACATCTCTCTTTTTCGTACTGGAACAATACTTGTTCCAAATCCGTACCTTTTTCTTCCTTTAAAGATTCACCCATAAAAATGATTTTTTTTTTTTTTTGGCATAAAATGATTTGGAGTTTGCTTGAGGACAAGCAAAAGTCTAAGTGTGAGATATTTGATTTGACACAAAAAGTCACGTTTTTGTACACCATTTCAAGCCCATTTTGGCTCAAATCCTTGAATAAACATCGGATAATCAATGTTTTATGCTAAAAATGTAAAATGAGCCAAAGCTTAGACTTCCTTTCGAAAAATCACTTAAAATGCTCAAATAACGAACAAACTAGAGCTAAAACGATCCACTTGCAATTCTGACGTATAATTAAGCAAAACTAGCCTAATTTGTGTCATATTGATCTTCAGGAAAATACAAAACCGTGGGCACAAGAATCGTTCAAATTTGACAAGAAACGAATAAGTTAGAGCCAAACGAAGATCACAAGAAATACGACTAGTGCACAAGACTTACGATCCAGCACACAAGACCATGACCCAGGGTACACCACCCCCTTTGGGGCCGTATACCACCCTTAGAGGGCCGTATACGCCCCTTTTAGGGCCGTATACCCCCTCTAAGGGGTGGTATACCCCCCTTTTTGGGTGGTATACCCCCTTTTGGTGCCGAGTACACCCTATTTGCTGCCGGATACGCCCTATTAGCTACCAAATACGCCCCTTTTGGTATCGAATACGTCCTTTTTGGTGCCGAATTTCATAGCTCAAGGGTGTGTTTCAGTGTTAAATTGAGAGCGAGGGTGCTGAGTGTAAATTTGTAACTTGAAGCGATAGAGGCTTAACCTCCTCATTTTCAACACACTTCAACACCTCATTCCATTCTCATTTCTTTCTCTCTCACACACACTTTCTCTCTCTAGAATAGTAGTAGTAGTAGTTAGCTAGTAGGAGTAGAGTAGCAAGCTTACGAGCTTTGTACGGAGTCGCTCCGAGACTGCGGTTGCGCAAATTTGTTGTAACGCCTATCAGGTTTTATTATATTATCCTTTGTTGTTATTTTTAAATATGTTGTGCTATTGTCATGATTATTTAAGAATGCATGCTATGATAATTGCTATGTTAGGCTAGACAAATCTGTGTTTGCTATGATAGACGTTATGCTATGGTAGTTATGCTTTAAATCGTGTTGTTACTCTGCTCGCATGTAATTAGGATATGTTTGAATTTATAAAATGATTCTCAAATGTTTTATTTATCCAACTTATGTTGTGGTTTGAAACCTGTTGATAGAATCCTGCCAATTGCTAGAAATAGGTCCCTCAACTATTCTGTGTTTGAATGATTCGATGAACTCGGCATGGCCACTGTTCTCCTGATTGAAATACATCATAGGAGACACGGAGCATAGGATTAGAGATAAATTAGAATTAATTTCATATGTCGAATCCTTTTGAGAGAACTTTCGGAGCATTCGTGACTTAACCATTAATCCAGAAACTCTGCCTGAAACAAACTGATAACTATCCATGTTACACTACTGCATGTTCTTGTTTGATTGTTGCTTTAGGGTTTGCATGCTAGTATCTATTTGTTTATTGTGGTTGTTAGATTCATGATTTGGTTTTCAAACATAGAATAATTACATACAACAGTTATTACAATGATTTGTATGAAATAATGTCGAACAATTTAAACGATCGTTAGACAGACTTTCCCAACTTATTCCGCGGGGTAACTCCTGTTCACTTTATTGTTTATTCAACAATTCGTGCCATGATATGGACGTCTCAGACGACCGAGACTGGGGAATAAGATTCGAGGTTAGTTTTCGGTTAAATTGGTACTACATTTGGGAGAACTTCCGGTGTAGCTTACACTCCATATCTGTTATCCATGTGACATGTTATTTATTTGATTGTGGACAAGTCTACGTTAGATAAGTAATAGGATAGGAGCTATGGCCCATTAGGACATATACAGTAATGATACGGGATCTCTGGGCGAGGCATCGGAAAAACCGTAAAACGGCTTAGTACTTGGTATAGCGCTGGAACCACCTCTGGTGAAGTACAAATACGTGGAAGCCACGAAAAGGTCATAGGTACTATACTATGTTGAACATTGTTCAGATACCCCAAGTCAGCACTGCTAGGATTCATTGTAATTAGAGCCTCAATCCTCATAACTACCCCTAAATAGCACACACCGATGTCATAGCAAACACTCATGTAATCCATAGATCTCTCAGCGACTACACTCCTCATTTATTTTACTATCATTAGTTTAAATAGAATAGAAAACAAAACCCTCAAAAAGTTTTAAAACCCTAGCTAAATTACCAAAGATAATTAATCCTCCTAAGATGCCATGCCCGTTGTGGTTTGAAAAACGACACCTGAGTCATACCTACCGCTTACTATACAAGTAGTAGTATAACTTAGGCTTCCCTGCACTATAAATATAAAACCACCCATCCGATCATCTGCCCTGACTGGAAGGCCCGCAACGACCAGGAAGTAATTCTTGAACCGACCATTGGAGCGCGATCAGACGGGTATGGTCGGAGGTTCATCTTCGTCTTGCCAGAAACGTAAAAATCCACCTCCAGCTACTAGCCGAGCTTTCCAAATGACAGTTGATGAAACTGTTGTTACTGAGGACGTCATCACTGGTACTTTTCTTGTAAATTCTGTGCCAGCTCGTGTGTTGTTTGATTCTTGAGCAAATTGCTCGTTTATATCTGTGAATTTCTGTGATAAGTTGAATTTGGTTCCCTCTTTGATTAGTAAGCCTATTGAAGTTGAAATAGCAAGTTGAAGAATGGTTCCTGTTACCACCTCGGTAACTGGAGCTAGTATATTAATAGAAGGTTATGCTTTTCCGATTGCTTTCTTGGTGATGCCTATTCCCAGTTTTGATGTTGTTTTAGGCATGGACTGGCTAAGTCAAAACAAGTCTAGTATAGAATGTCATATAAAGTTGATAAAAATCCCTGTTTCAAATGAGTCATATGTAGTAGCCCGAGGAGATCATGAAAAGGGTCATGTTCCTTTAATTTCCTTGATGAAAGCTAGAAAATCTCTAGCTAAAAGGTATGAGTCTTATCTTGCTTATGTCGTTGATTTCAAATTAGAAAAGAAATATGTGTCTGATGTTCGGGTAGTTTCTGATTATCCTGATGTTTTTCCTGATGAATTACCTGGGTTGCCTCCGGTAAGAGAAGTAGAGTATCAAATAGAGTTGATTCCTGGTTCCACTCCTGTAGCAAAAGCTCCTTACAGATTAGCTCATTCTGAAATTTGAGAAATGATGAACCATATTCAGGATTTGTTGGATAGAGGTTTTATTAGACCCAGTTCTTCCCCTTGGGGTGCTCCTGTATTATTTGTGAAAAAGAAAGATGGCACTCTCTGTATGTGTATCGATTTTAGGGAATTAAACAAAAGAACTGTCAAAAACAAATATCCTTCGCCTCGAATTGACGAGTTGTTCGATCGGTTACAGGGATCATCATGTTTCTCTAAAATTGATTTGAGATCTGGATACCACCAGGTACGGGTCCGAGAAGAAAATATTCCAAAAACTGCTTTTCGTACCAGGTACGGTCACTATGAATTTTTGGTTATGCCGTTTGGATTAACAAATGCTCCAGCTATTTTAATGGACTTAATGAACCGGGTATGTCTGCCGTTTCTTAACAAATTTGTTATTGTGTTTATTGACGATATTCTGGTTTATTCTAAATCTGAGGCTGAACATGAAATGCATTTGAGGCTTGTTCTTAAAACTTTGAAACGAGAGCAGTTATATGCAAAATTTTCTAAATGTAAGTTTTGGTTAAGTGAAGTTCAGTTTTTGGGTCACATTATTTGTAAGGATGGAGTTAAAGTAGATTCCACTAAAGTTCAAGCTGTTATGAATTGGAATGTTCCAAAGACGCCTTCTGAAATTAAAAGTTTTCTGGGATTAGCGGGTTATTACCGAAAGTTCATTAAAGATTTTTCTAAAATTGCCGGTCCGTTGACTAAGTTAACCCTGTAAAGATGTATAGTTTCAGTGGGGTGATCAGCAAGAGTCAGCTTTTCAGACTCTGAAGCAGTTATTGTGTCAGGCTCCAGTTTTGGCTTTACCGAATGGTTCAGATGATTTTGTTGTATATTGTGATGCCTCTCATTCGGGTTTGGGTTGTGTACTGATGCAACGAGATAGAGTAATTGCTTATGCATCTCGTCAACTTAAACTCTATGAAAAGAACTACCCTACTCATGATTTAGAACTTGCTGCAGTTGTATTTGCTTTAAAAATCTGGAGGCACTATTTGTATGGAACTAAATGCGTGATTTGTACTGATCATAAGAGTTTGCAGTATATGTTTTCTCAGAAAGAGCTTAACATGCGACAGAGGCGGTGGTTAGAGTTAATCGAAGACTATGATTGTGAAATCCGATATCACCCCAGAAAGGCTAATGTGGTAGCCGATGCTTTAAGCTGTAAAGGGAATTCTGACAAGGTATGTTTTATGCGGTTAGAGGTATCCTCTGATTTAATTTCTCAGTTAAAGGCTACTCAGTCTGAAGCTCTGTTAGATGTAAACTTGAAATCTGAAATAATAATGAAATGAAAGGATTTATTAATTGATGATTCTCGTGGGTTAAAGACTTATCAGTCTCGGGTGTGGGTTCCTTTATTTGGAGGTCTTCGTGATTTGATTTTATCAGAAGTTCATAAATCCCGTTTATCTGTTCATCCGGGAAGTACCAAAATGTATATAGATTTGAAACCTTTGTATTGGTGGCCCACAATGAAAATGGATGTAGCTCGAGTAGTGGAAACTTGCCATATATGTTCCCAGGTCAAGGCTGAACACCAGAAACCATATGGATCGTTGAAACAGCTTAAAATACCTAAGTGGAAGTGGGAACATTTAACCATGGATTTTGTGACTAAACTCCCTCAAACGCCACGTGGGAATGATATGATATGGGTAATAGTTGACCGTTTGACTAAAAGTGCCCATTTTCTTGCTACAAGTGAAACTGCATCTTTATCTCAATTGGCTCAACTTTATGTAAATGAGATTGTTTCACGGCATGGTATTCCTTTGTCGATTGTATAGGATAGAGATTCTCGTTTTGTTTCTCGGTTTTGGCAAAGTTTGCAAAGTGAATTGAGTACCCGAGTTAATCTAAGTACAGCTTATCACCCTCAGACGGATGGTCAATCTGAAAGAACTATTTAGACGCTTGAGGATATGTTGCGGGCGTGTGTCTTGGAATATGGGGGTTCTTGGGATTCTCATATGCCGTTAGTGGAATTTGCTTATAATAATTCTTATCATTCTAGTATCGGCATGCCACCTTATGAGATGTTATATGGTCGCCGTTGTAAAACACCCACATGTTGGCTTGAATCAGGTGAAAAGCAGTTTGCAGGTCCGGATATCGTATAAATTACAGCTGAAAAAATTAAAATTGCACGTGAAAAGTTGAAAGCGGCAAGAGATAGACAGAAACAATACGCGGATCCACGTCGATGATCAGTTACTTTTGTTGAAGGTGAGTTGTTTTACCTGAAAGTTTCACCATGGAAACGAGTGATTAGATTTGGAAAGCGTGGAAAGTTAGCTCCTCGGTATATTGGCCAGTTTAGAGTCAGATAAGTAGTTAATGATCAAAACTTGTTTTGGATCTTCCTTCTGAATTGTCTGGAATTCATGATACTTTCAATGTTTGTTATCTACGAAAGTGTAATGTTGAAGATCAATCTCAAATTCTTCCTTTACAAGAGTTGCGGGTGGATCAGACTCAGAAATTAGTTGAAGAACCTGTTGAAATCCTAGATAGAAAAGTTACTAAACTTAGAAAGAAAGAAATTCCCATGGTCTTAGTAAAATGGAAACATAGTTTGGTCCTAATCTTACATGGGAAACCGAGTCTAATATGAGGTTACGTTACCCTACACTTTTCGAGTCTAGTGAGATTTCGGGGATGAAATCTTCCTAAGGAGGGGAGATTTGTAACATCCTTAATTGGGCCTAGGGGTAACAGGTATTTTCTTTAAATTTAAATATGCAATTTAAATTATTGTATATGTTTGGTTGCAAAAAGAGTAGGTAAATAAGTCTTAGGATTTATTGTGATTAGTAAATTATTATTTGTTTTAAATAATTGTAGTTGACGGTAAAATAAAACAGTTGGTCTCGCAAATGTTTTTAGGTTCCAGACAATAGAGTGAGAAGGGGATAAATTATACTAAGTATAATTGAGTCGAATGAAATGGAGCCGACCTATATTTCCCTAAATTTCCTTAACTCAGTTTCATTTTATTTTGATTTCCTCACATAGCAAGAACACCTAACTCAAATCGAATCAAAAATAGTCTCTGTGAATTTAATTCAAGATCATCATCATAAGCTTCTTTATCACCATCTTGGTGTTCATCAAATTGTAAGTGAACTTTTAGTTTGTGTATTCATGAAATTGGTTTACTTTGAAAATTAGGTATTATATGATTTGGTATGAATTTGAGTTTGAAATTGGTTACTTGTTGTTGTATGATGATGTTTGTTGTTAAACTGAGTTATTTGTAACCTTAGAACATTATTTTGATGTGTTTTAATGGTTAAAATCGAGTTAGGATACGAACTGAGTTCTGCACAGGTTGGAGGTAAGTGTCTGGGTTTTACAACATAGCCGATCGGCTATGATTATTGAGCCGATCGGGTAAATTGAGCCACATGGCTAACTTAGAACAAATTGATCACAGAACGTTGCATCGAAACAAAAACATTGAAATTCTTCATTCTAGCCGATCGGGTAAGTGTGTTTAGCCGATCGGCTATAGGAAATAAGCCGATCGGGTACGGGTCTTAAACAGGGACAAATTTATTCGATTTCTGTTGTACTTGTATTGTTTGTATATATGTTAAAGAAGCTAAGAAATGATACTTATAATACTTAATATATTTGAGTATGAAGCAAAGATGTATGTTTGATAATTGTGATTATCATCCTTAAGTGATCCGGTTTGAGATAAGTTGCATTATTATAAATGAGTTACTAACTCATTATTTTGTTGTGTTTTCAGATCAACCAAAGACTCAGTGATATAAGACTGCTGAGTTTGGACTTCTGAGGTATTGGTGAGTGGATTATAACTCTCAGTTTGATTGGTTGTGACATATTGGATTACAACAAGTAAACATGTTTATTATTGATAAACTGTTGTTGACTATATGGTATAATCTTATGATTTAAGTTGTTACTGAGGTCAGTTGATAACTGGGTTTGGATTACTATTAGTGGACCAACACGGAAGCTTTATACATGTGTTGTTCATGAGAATCTGTGTTGAGTGTAGTAATAGTATCCAAGCTATCGGTAGATTCTGTATAGGCCAATGCAGTTTGATGATAAGAGTTCTTGAGGCCTCCGCGGCATTAGGGTTTCTCAAGAACCACCAATCCTCGTTGTTGAATTATGTTATGTTTATCGGTTATAAACTAATCTGTTGTGCCATATTAGGTTGTGATTATTGATTTACTCACTTAGCTTCGTGCTAATTCCACCATTTAACTTCTTACAGGTCTTGTTGATTATTTTGGGCTGGGAAACAAGAAGTTATGCTAATGGAATGTTTGACGTGCGATAACTCTAATATTATGAAAAAATTATGTTATGTTTTATTTCATATAACGCTAGAATTTTAATGTGTTTGGAGTTTGTACATTATATGGATATGTAAATATTATAAGTTTGTTTTATAATGAAAGTTGGGACTTTTGCTTTCGATATGTATTATAAAAAATATATATATTTGAAATTAAGGGGTGTTATATGGGACTCGACTCATTCTATCCAATCTTACTTAGTCTTTGGACATAGATCCTTTTTAATCTTTATGCCATGATGTAAGGGTAAATTCCTTTCTTAGAATTCTCCATTTTAAAACCTTTTAAAATTTTATTCTAAGTACATGTCCTGGCTAAGTCCTCTAAGACATTTCGACCTATCTCTGTAAATCTTTATACCAAGAATATATGATGTATCTCCCAAATCTTTCATAGCGAAATATTTTTTCAACCAATTCTTTACACCTTGTACTGTTAGGAATACATTTCCTATGAGTATTATATCGTTCACATATAATACCAGGAAGACTACAACACTCCCACTGACTCTGACATATATACAGGACTCATTTTTGCTTCTAGAAAATCCAAACTGTTTGACTTTCTCATGGAAGCAGAGATTCCAACTACAAGAAACCTGTTTAAGTCCATAAATGGGCTTATGAAGCTTGCACACTCTATTAGGATACTTTGTACTTTCAAAACCTTCCGGTTGTGCCATGAACACATCCTCTGTCAGTTTCCCATTGAGAAAAGCGGTTTTGACATCCATCTGCCATATTTCATAATCATGAAACGCAACTATCGTAAGTATTATCCTAATTGACTTTGTCTTAGCTACTGGTGAGAAGGTTTCCTTATAATCAATCCCGAAGGTTTGAGTATAGCCCTTCGCTACCAACCTAGCTTCATAAGTGTGTACATTCCCATCTATGTTTGTCTTCCTCTTGAAGATCCATTTACAACTCACCGTCTTGAGACTGAGTGTAGCGTCAACCAAATTCCAAACTTGGTTGTTAGATATAGACTATATCCTGCTTTTCATAGCAGCCTTAGGGCCTGTCATCGCTTCCTTGTAGTTAGCAGACTTATCTAATACACTTAGTGTAGCATCACTAATATTATTCTCTTAATCTATATGGAAACCATAATAGAACTGAGAAGGATTGCTAACTCTACAACTGCCAGCGGGTAAGGATATGTCATCAAGTTCAACGGGTGTCACCACCTCTTGTTGAGTGTCAGTGTTTACTATAGGTTCTTCATCGGTAGATCCTTGAATTTCTTCAAGATCAATCGTACTCCCACTGTCCTCTTTAGATATCATCTCTCTCAAGGAACATTCCTCTTCGAGCTACAGACACCACACTATCCTTAGGTCTGTAAAACAAATATCTAAACGACTCATGTGGATAACCGATGGAAAGATACCTTTTTAGATCTGGCTTCTAGTTTGTGCTAAGTTTCTCGTCTAACGATAACTTCACAACCCCATATCTGGATGTGCTCAAGAGAAAAACCTTTTCCCTTCCACATCATCTCTCTTGGCGAGTACTAGATTTAAGATATGGGCGACTGTTTCTAATGCCTAACCCCAGAAGCTTATTAGAAGTGTTGTCCGACTCATCATGGATTTGAACCATGTCTAACAGGATTCTATTTTTCCTCTCAACAACTCCATAAAGCTGTGGTGTTCTAGGAGGAGTCAACTGTGAAACCATTTCACAGTCTCTAAGATAATCAAGAAACTCGATACTAAGGTCTTCTCCTCCCCTTTCGGATCGGAGTATCTTTATCTTTCTGCCCATTTGGTTCTCTATTTCGTCCTGATACCTTTAGAAATTTCAAAAGTATATGACTTATATTTAATTAGATAAACATATCTATATCTACTGAAGTCATCAGTGACATAGTAGTGATTTCCATCTTTTGTGGTGCATCGGAATGGTCCACATACATTTGTGTATACCTAATCCAACAATCATTCATGTCTTTCACACGATCCAGTGAATGGTGATTTAATCATCTTGCCCAATAAGCAAGATTCACATACATCATCCGATTTGAGGTCGAATGATTCCAACACTCCATCCTTTTGGAGTTAGCCGATGCGTTTCTTGTATACGTTTCCATGATGATAATGCCACAATTTTGATTTATCAAGCTCATTAGACGAACCAATATTTAAAATACTTTGCTGACATATTCCACGTATTCATATATGCCTTTGCAAGGAGATGCTTTATCACCATTCTCATTATCAAATGAAAATTGATAACTATCTTTAAACATGTCGCACCCCCAAAATCACTGTTTAGCGGAAGCAGTTACCGGGTACGACTAATCAAGTAATCAAGCACAAAGGTACAGTGAACAACTCTATATGAGACGTTTGAAAAGTATTTCATCATTACATAAGTAATTCAAAAGTATACATCAGCTCAGAGTTCGAGTAAAATCCTAGAGATTCTAATACATAACGGTTAATACAAAAGTAATATATGTATATATCTCCAAGTGTGTAAATGCATGCGACTCGAGCTAGTAAGCAAACCTGCTGGGCAACCCTACTGTTGCTGTGTACCTGAGAATGCATCACTAAAAGGTCAACCAAAAGGTTGGTGAATCTCACAGGTTTGTAGTAATAGTAGTTGAACACATCATGTAGTAAAAGTGATTGCACGAATGCAATAATGTAGTAAATAATGATTGCACGAATGCAATAAGGTTGATATACATTGCCATGAGCATCATAGTCGAAGCTTAACAAGTCTGTAAGGTACAACCAAGTACCAGGTAATGTGCCCCCGTGAATGCTAATCCAAAAAACACTCATGTGTAACGAGTAAGAAACATCCGTTTATACGAGTACAGTTCGTGGTAGTGCGTGCTACCCCGGAGATTGTCAGTCCCAAATGGATCCATTTACTAAAACTCGCGCTTAAGTCGATAATTAACAACTATGATTTAAAGGACTTCAGTGGATTAATACGCAACTCATGCAATCGGTATATCAGTAAGTCTGTAAAACAGTAAGTCTGTACATGTGTTCAAGTAAAACAAGTAATGCATCTCACCCCTGAGTAAAAACAGTAAAAATGGGGCTGTGAGACTCACCTTAGTCAAGCAGTGTGTAAAGCAGTAATCAAGCAAGGTGATTCTCCGAACCAGTGACCTTTAGTGTCCTAAACGCGTAAGGTTAAATAAGTAAGTAAATGGATATCTTAAAGATTATCCATGCTAGTTGTCCACTCAACTAGTTAATGACCAATGTTTGTTTGTAAGTCTGTAATCATTTGTATTCGTAGTCTGTAAATGTGTGTACGGCCCGTTGGTGACGGTGTGTAATAATAATTCAAATATTATTATTATGTATTTCGTCGAGTTGTATACATGTAAAGTATAATTGTAAGTCTGTCGTTTGTATCGCGACGTGAAAGTGTTGTTCGAATGTAAGTTCGAGCAATTGTAAGCTTGTGTGTATAATAATTGGTGCTAGTGTAAACTCGTGGGTGTATGAGTGTAAGCTCACAAGTATGTGCAGTTGTGCGAGTGTAAACTCGTATGTGTATGAGTGTAATCTCATAAGTATATTCAAATTGTAATGTATACTTCCCAAAGTATAAGAGTTTTCATATATAAATAGTGTCGAGTATCATTCGTTGTTGTATCGTATATAAACATTATTGTTTAAGTAAGTTCGACACTTGTGTGAAAAAGTATTCATAAGTTTGTTATTATTGGCGACACTCAAGGTAGTGTCGCTATGTGCGTCATTCGTGTGGATGGCGACACTCAATCAAGTGCCGCTAATAATGTTTTAACAATTTTTAGCGTCACTCGTTGTTAGTGTTGTTGTAGCGTCAGTCGTGTCTATGCGTCATTCAGTAAGTGTCGTAAACGGGCGACATTCGATTTTGGAGACACTCAGGTTCAATGTCGCATATAATAGGTTTTGTGCAACTTGGCGACACTCGGGTGAGTGTCGCAAATAATTTGGTCCAGAAGCGACACTTAAGGTCTGATAGCATTTTTGTAACTTTCGTTTTTAGATAAGTGGTCAAACGACCTCGGTTTGACCCGAGACTTTTACACTAGTCTTAAATACGTTTATAAGGCTCGGAAAAATTATCGTTACGTTTTGTGTTTAACCCAAAGTGTCGGTTTCATTAATATTACTAAAACAGTCCCTAGGTGTGGTTTTTCAGTTTTTGGACCTATTTCGGGTCTCGTTTTCACTAAGTTAAAATCCGAATTAATTCTTGAGAAAAATCACAGTTGTTCATCTATGTCTTAAGTATTTTATGTAGTTTTTCAATGAATTTTAGACACCTAGAAGTCGGCCAAATAAATTGTTAAAGCCCGTGAGGTCCATTTTTGACCAATCCGGCTACAACGTCAAACATCTAATTTTCTAGACAAATCGGTGTATTTCTAAGCGAAGCTATAAAAGAACTTTTTGTAGTAGACATATTAAGGAATATTTTGGTTCAAGTTTCATACTTGTATTCGGCTTAGAGCTCAAGATATGAGCTTGAGAAGGAAGGGCAGTTTTCTGCCAACAGAAACAGTTTCGACCACTCGCCGGAGAAAATTATTTTAATGTACTAAACGGACTTGAAACATTACGAAACAAATTTTGTTAGAAAGATTACTTCTTGTACTTCATTTTAAGCTTAAGAAACATATATTTTTATGTTGAAATGATTTTTCTAAAAATCGTTGAAATGAGAGTATTTTCTGGACAGCATATATATTTCAAGATTTCGAGTTATAAATCGCGTTTCGGTTAATATTTTGGACATTATATGGCTAAGTGGACTTAGTAACATGTAATAACATATGTTCCAAGTAAATATAATGAAAGAGAAGAGGTTTCTTACAAAGGAATGATGAGGAGAAGGAGAAAAGAAGTCGAATGTCCGATTTCTTGCGTTTTCTTGATTTTCCAGGTGGTGGCCGATGGTGGCTCTATGGTGGTGATGTGGTGGACTTATGGTGGTGATTGGGGGTTGTGTTGGTGGCTGGTGACAGCCCCCAAGTCGTTTAAGGGAGAGAGAATAGAGACAAGGTGGAGCAAATGATGAGTGAAGAAAATGATGTGGGTGAGATATGGTATGCATGTATGGAGTATGTAAGTCACCAAAGAAAGGAAAGGGAGGTACGATCCCCCATATTGCTGCAGATTTTCATGGGTCCCACCCACATGTGGGTGTTTAAATCTTGTTCCCAAAGTTACGTCACGTGCGGTGCTCGTTTACCCGATCGTTTCGTCATCCGTTTAAACGTTATACGTTTAATTTAGTACGTTTTGTTAACGATTTAAAATACGATGTTTCAAGTGAGAGTTTTACTTTATTGTAACATATTTTAAGTTATTAAAATATATTTCGGGTTTCAGTCGGTTGTCGGTCTCGATTTACGCGTTCGTGTTCCGATTATTAATCGTGTGACGTTTTTAAACGTTTTATTTGTTCGCGTGTAATCGCGATATTTTAACTTGAAGTATTTTATCAAAATTCTTATTTTTGAGTTATAAAAATATAACTTGAACATGTTTTGTCTGTCGAGCACGTTTCACGCGTTTTCGTCGCGTTCGGTTACGTTTTAAGCAAAACGTTCGTGTTTATTATATTATAAACATAATATAAAGTAATTATCAATGTTATTAAATAATTTCGTATTATTTAATAATTGTTTCACCAACATCTGTATTTGTGTTGTCAGATATTTATCTGACGTAAAATTGTACGATTTGGATGAATCGTATATGTGTGTGTGTATATATATATATATATATATATAAGTAGTTACTGTACTTAGTCCTATTTCTTACTAAATACATGTAATAATCACACACTTAGGCACAGTAATGACGTCCTAATTTAGCGGGGGTCACAAAACAAGCATGAAATGAAACTATGTTTCTTGTCATTTCTGACGAATAACAGCAATTATTTAAATTTATCCTAACTCCAGATTTTAGCACTAGATCAAGCTTCCCAATGGGCGTGACTCTCTTATCTCTCATGATTAAATTGAGTTGTCCATGCTTCAAACTTCTACTTTCCTTTAGACCTTGCAATACAGTGCAAATGTGAGTACCACACTCTGTGCTCAAGACCTACGAATTATAAGTCGTAGTATTGTGGAGTTCGATCACTTATATACCTGAATCCTTTTTGATCTTAATGCCTTTAAGATCCTTCAGATATTTTGGGCAGCAACGCTTCTAGTGCCCCTATGTGTTGCAGTAAAACACACTAATTCCTTTGGATCATTGTAGGTGCAATTTCAAATTCAATCTTTCTCTTAGCCTTACGATTGGACTTTCCATTCGTAGCTTTTCCAGATCTCTTCCTTTTATTTGCATTATGACCGATTGACAACACAGGAGCTGCTGAGCTAGAGGACACATCAATCTTCTTGATCCCTTGCTCAACAATTTTTGGAGTTCCATTATTGTAGTCTCTCTCTCATTCAAAACCATTTGACATGAGATTACAAACGGTTTGTAGACAGCTGGCTGACCGGACAGAATTATGTTGACCAAAACTTAGTATCGAACATCATAATATTTTCGGTGAGCTTCAATCTTCTCTTTGGGTTGAATCATCATCAATAGTGGGAATTTGCTCATCGAGAACATACTCCTTGTTCTCGTCGAGAACATATTCCTTGCTCTCGTACCTTAGAGTAAGCCTACGGTTTTACATCCAGTCCATACACCTTGGACTGGTAAGCCTTTCCGTCTAAAGAACTGAGAGTGGTGAGAAGTTCGGGTTGTTTGTTGGATTGGGAACGGGAGGATTATTAACGTTTTCAACAGATATCATTGAGATAAAAAACTGTTTTAGTTAGTCTGAATATTCCTTAATAAATTACCCAATTTCAAATTAAGGCTATGATCCATATTTTAGATTCGTTTTATGAAGAGAGTTGCCGTAATCATATTGAGAATTTATTTTAGGTAGACAATGTTCTTGCCAATTTCATTCTCTATGAAATTCCTAGGTCTTTTGAGATTCATTGATTTCCACCAATGGCATGTTTATCTCGGTTATGCTCATCTACCATTCATGACTGGGATGCCGAAGATCATGAATAAGATGGTGAATTAACCATGCAAACCCCGCGTGGTCCCCGGCTCGAGTACGCTCGAGAATCGCGAGTCTCACATCACCTCTCAGTTATGTCCTCACATTAATGTGCTGGTTAACCACGCACGCTCCATTAACAGTCCATACGAGAGATGTGCGGTTTTCATGGGTTAGCATACTATTCATATATTTCTGTAGCTAAAACGTGATTTTGTTTTAGTACTTTAAGTCTACTTTTAATCTTGACATCATCATATCAAAAGTCCTCGGTAGCTCCATTGAACGCACAAGGAGGCGGAGAAGCAGGTCAGCGCGAAGCTTATTAAAAACCTACTTCTTTAGGGAAGCAAAGCGACCCACCTTTTACCTCTCTCAAGTTTGTTCACTATGGGTGAGCCGATTTATCAATTGACTGACGATGTATTTAGACTTTAATGATACGTATATATAAATCATATTATTTATAAGGTCTCTCTTAAACATTTAAGGTTCAAGGTTCTATTTTAAAACATTTTAAAATTGAGCGTATATTCTAAACAGTTAAAATACTAAGGTCTGATTAGTAAATAAATTAACTGTATACATATACAAATCTATTATACATATATACTTAATTTAATTATTTGGAAAAAATAAACACAACTATATTTTCAAATATATTTTATCTACATTTTGTATTGCTAATATTATTAAGCTATGGCTCTGATATGTAACACCCCCAAATTTAATGATTTGCGGAAGCGAGTTTAGGGTGTTACTAATCTGGTAATCACAGCATAAGATACATAATGAACGACTCTAAATGAGACGTTTGAAAATAGTTATACATTTCTGAAATTAAAGTATTTACAAGTTGCGAGTTCGCTTAAAAGTAATATTACATTCTACTAGTACTGAAGTAAATGCAATAAATGTCCTGAGTGTTGAAAACATGCGACTCGAGCTAGAATCCTGTAGGCCAATCCTACTACAGCAGTGTACCTGAGAATGCACACTAAAACGTCAGCTGGAAAGCTGGTGAGTTCACAAGTAATTTGTAAAACAAGTAGTTCAAGTAATAAATATTTCATTCAGAAATATCAATCAAGTTTAGCAGTTTAAATAACAACCGTTGCCTCTCGAGGCAGTTAAAAGTAATTTATGGTAAGCAGGTGAACCTAATCAATAGGCTTCTGGTCAAGTAAAGGGGACTAATCCCCAACATGTGTGTTATCAGATAAGATATTGCCACCTGGCAATATGTATACGAGAGTAGCGTAAGGTGACTATCTGTCGTGCTACTAGTCGAAAATAATCAAGTAAGGAAGTCCTGAGACGGTCGGTATTGCTCCCCGGCAATACGGTACGGATAGTGTGTACGGTTTCAAGTATTAGTACTACGGTTACTAATAGGTCACGATGCCACCTGGCATGAAAGGTTGCACCCCGGCAACGTGATCAAGTTATCTGTTTGGTGATCGTGTCATATCGGTACGGTTTGTAATTACAGTCAAGTGAGCAAAAGCTCGTAATTTCCTGAGTCTCCGACTCGTAAGTGTTTCGCATCACCTACAGTGATAGTAATGGGTTCGTAATTACGGTCCAGTGAGCAAAAGCTCGTAATTTCCTGAGTCTCCGAATCATAAGAATCTAGTAATCACCTACAGTGATGGTAATGGTTATCCCCCAAGGGAAGTGTCAAGTTATGTCCCGCAGGACCATGTTTAAGTAAATTAACCAGTTATAGAGCCAACGACCCCGACCGTAATAATTCGTAGGTCCGTTGCTGAAAGTAAGTGAAGCATAATCCATATGCTGAGTATGAGTAACCGTGCAGTTCCGCAGAACTACGATAGAGCATGAATCCACATGCTGAGCCAACGACCCCGACCGTAATAATTCGTAGGTCCGTTGCTGAGTGTGAGCATTTAGCTCGTAAGTAAGTTGTACCACCCACCGTGGTATCGTGAGCAATCCAGCTCGCAAGTAAGTTGTACCACCCACCGTGGTATCGTGAGCTCGTTTGTAAATCCGTAATACCAATCACATTGGCATCGTGTTTGTACCACCCACCGTGGCATCGTTTTGCTTCACATATAGTGACAGCGTCCGTTATTCTCCCGCAGGAGATGCAAGTAATCGTTTTGGCAGTACACGACATGCCGCAAGTAAGTTTAGCCCAAGGCTAGTAAATTATTATAGGCACTCAACAGTACCTCCAGTTGTTACGTAATTCACAGCAGTAAATCTTACTACGAAAAGTAGGAATGTCACCTAGGTATAGAGGTAAAATCATAATCACCTGTAAGGTACGTATCTACGTCACCTAGTTTGTCTGTAGTATTGGTAAAGTCAAGTACGTTAACACGTCACTTAACTGTGAGGAAGTACTTACAGTACTTAGTCAAAGTCACCCGCTAGTCCGTAAAAGTAATCAATGCTAACTAGCAAGTCGGTGCCTATAGTTGGTATTCATAAGTTCACTAATCATTATTAGTACTTAGCAAGTCACTGATGTAGTGAGGCGTTTATCCCCTAGATATCATATGTAATATAATTCTAGGTGTTACTGTCACAGTCATACTTAATATCCCTAAGTATGGTCAAATGGTTCGTAGTTGTCGTGGTCTAGCACCGTTACCATAAACGATAGTAAAACGTTCGTAAATGTTTGAACAGTTGAAAGTAGTAAAACTGGAGTATGCATTCCCACCCCGAAATCGGTTGGAAAACAGTAAAAGAGTGGGGTGATGAACTCACCTGAGGAGCTAGCGTCCTAGCGTAACGAGTCGTGCCAAGTGAAATCTCCTAATGTCCTAAACACGAGAGATTTCGTACGTTTGTAAGTATGGTTCGTGATTGGTGAATCGTAATAATAATTCATATTATTATTGGGTTCGAGTTTTCGTATACTTCATAAAGTATATTTGTTTTGAATGTAAGTCGTATCATATTTAAATTGTCATTTGAAAACGTCTTCCGATACTTAGAAAAATTTGGCTATTTTCTGATTTCTGCGACATAACATGCGACACAAAAATGGTTCATGCGACACAAGGGTTGTGTCGCATAGTACGACACAGAAGCTCTGCGACACAGTGACTGTGTCGCATAATGCGTGTGATGCTAAATCAATAGCGACATAAGGGTTGTGTCGCATGGAGTCTGCGACACAAGGTACGACACAAGAATACGACATAAGGGTTGTGTCGCATGAGTAATTCATGCGACACAGTATGCGACACAAGGCTTGTGTCGCACTCAAGAACAGCAGCCCAGAAACTTTCGGGTTTCGCGTTTTTCCGGCCAAAATCGCAAATCAAACTCATTTTCAAGCTGTAAAATCGTGGTTTCTTGGTTGTTTAGGTTATAAGCAACTTATGTAAACATTTTTACACTAAAACATTACTCCAAAATGATTAAATCTAAGAATTTGAGAATTTCTTACAAATGCGAATCGAGGCCAAACGAGAAAGAAAACGATGATGTTGCCTTTGTTAATGTTGTTCCACTCGTGAAGGTGATTCCGAAAATGTATGTTGATGGTGGTGGTGGTGAAGTCCGGTGGTGGTGGCGGTGGTTGGTGGTGATTATTTTAGAGAGAAAATAGGATGGAGAAGATGATGAAAATGAGATGAAAAATGGGGAGGGAGTTGGGTTTTGTCCAACCCAGATCCCCAGTGCGCGGACTGTGGTCTCCAACCACAGTACAAAATACCCGTGTTTTATTTGTCCAGTCATAATATAAAATAAAATCTTATTTATATTATCTAAGAATGTTTTCTAATGAAAGTATTTTATAAAAATACTAATTGGGGATAAAAGTTAAATCGTTTAATTGAAGTTTAAATTCAGCGCGAAAATTGACTTTTTGATGAGGTGTTACATTCTCCCCCTGTTAAGAAAATTTCGTCCCGAAATTTATAAGTGATGTCGTGGTCATGTGAGGTCTAGGGAGCAATGTACGTATGTGGAATTTATCGAGTAGGTATGAGACATATCATGTCTTATAACGTGGTTGAAGGGCAGTCAATCCATGACTGTGTCGCGGTTCATCGTTGTAGTCACATCCTGACTATATGGTTTTGTTCAAGTTATCGTTGATTCGTAGTCACTAAGAGACCGTTTACATTATAATCCATACGGGACTAGATAGTTGTCACCACGTGACCGTTTGATGAGTAGTCCTATCAGGACTGAGTGTTTTGTGTACTTTCAGTCGGTTAGTCTGCTGAAAGCAAACTCTAGCTTTTAAGGTTGGCTTAATTCGTGTAGTCAGTATTAACTTATATAATCGGTATCATTTTGGAATCGACTTTCCTGCCGATCGAAACGTTGTGTTTGATTTGAAAGTTTAGTATGGGATAGGGACATACCCGTGATATTGTCGCGGTTTCGTCCGGTCCTTCCGGAGTTGATCATGAGGATTTTTCGTTTCCGATTTGGGCAATCTTTCTTGAAATGTCCAGGAGTGTTACATTTGAAACACGTTTGTTGTTTGTCGGGGTTGGCAGGAACTCTACAGTCCCAGATTTGGTGTCCGAATTGTTGACATCTCTCGCAAGGTGAGCCACAAGGGCCAGAGTGATGACGTTTACAGCTGTGACAGAAGGGTTTATCCCCCGCATAGCCCCGCTTTCCTTTGTATTCAGAAGGGTAAGATTTCAAGGGTTCGGGTTGATTTGTTGGATTATGACTAGTGCTGGAATCGCCATTCCACCTTTGTGTATGGTTTTCAGTTGTGAGGGTTCCGCGTTGAACCACCCGCGCCATGAGGTTATGGGCCATGCGAACGGTGTCGCGAATAGTGTTGGGTTTAGAGGAGGTAACCATGCCCGCTATTTGTGTTGGAAGTCCTTCAATGTATTTTTCGATTCGTTTGCTTTCTGGGTTTACTAGTGATGGGCAAAAGAGTGCTAGTCGGTGAAAACGATTGGTATAGGTCATGATGTCGTTGTTTTTCACGGTAAGATGCCAGAGTTCATTCTCGAGTCGGTGTAGTTCCTCGCTAGGACAATATTCGTCCCTCATCAGTTGTTTCAGTTCCTCCCACGAAAGTTCATAGGCGGTGTCGACCCCTACGGTGTGGGCGTGAGCATTCCACTAGGTTAGAGCATTATCTCGAAGGGTGTAGGTGGAGTATTTGACTTTGTATCCATCGGGGCAGTTGCAAATGCGGAAGACAGCTTCTATCCTTTCGATCCATTGGATCAGTCCGACAGCCCCTTCAGTACCAACAAAGATTGGCGGGTTACAGTTCAGAAATTCTTTATAAGTGCAGAGGCGTGTTAGGTTTTGTGCAACCAGAGCTTCAGCTACTCTTTGCTCCGCGTATTGGTCGCGTTCTGTTTGAGTGTACGTTTGTCGTCCACGTGGCATGATTCTTAAACAAGAATGAAACAACAGTCGTGAGATTCCTTATTCAGGAATTGTGATTATTACAGTCGTATACGTAAATCGGTATTACACCGTTGCCCACGGATATAACAGTGATAATGACCCAGAAACCACTTAAGGTGTCTGTATGAAAGTCCTCGGGCTTTGAAATTTTAACTGTGTAGTCGTACTAACGACCTAGTTGTGTATTATATGTAGTTCAACCAGAACTATGGTATCGTCGCAGTCTATCAGACTATAATGTAGTACTAAAGTACTATAAATGTAATCCCAATAACTTAGAGTGTATTCATCGAATGAGGCATCACATGCCTGAGTAGTCGGGGTGTGGCACTTCGTGCCCATTAAGGTAATTGCGTATGCGTATAAGTGTACAAGTGCCTATAGCGGGTGTTCCTACGCAAAGAAATCGAGTGGGACGCCTCGTGTCCAGTAGAGTAGTCGTATATACATGTGTGATGCACACGTAACTATACAAGTATAAGTGCGCAGTAGTAAAGAGTCAGGTGTGGCATCTCATGCCCAGTTAAGTAAATGTATATGTATATATAAGTCGTACATGTAACTATAACAAGTCCACATGCATATTGGATAGTAGCTCATCGAGCCTGGGTGTAGCACAACGTGCCAAAATGTAGTGCCCGCGGCACCGTAGTATATTATGATTGTAGTACAAAGTACTATGAAACGCAGCACCACGTGCCGTAATGTAGTGCCCGCGGCACCGTAGTTGCAGTACTCCTGTACTGTGAGTGTAGCACCATCGTGCCGAATGCAGTATAAACATACTGTGTAGTTGCAGCACCACGTGCTGGAGTAGTATTGTGCCCAAAGCACGATGCAGCACCACGTGCCACATGTTATCCAAGCATGGCCCTCAGGCCGATAGTAAGTTTGAAAGTAATTCGTGGACTTAGTCATTACGAGCATCTCCGTAATACCAGTCAGTCGTGACCAACCTGGTCAAAGTTTTGAGATCAAGTCGTAAAGGTTGGGAAGCTGGCGATATGCCACTTCGAAAGTGTGTATCAGTTTGTACAGCGGAATCATGTCAGGTATAATCATACCTACCGGTATATAGATATGCAGGAATGGTATACACGTAAGGCCTATTCATATATACCTATAGTACATATAATAGCCTAGGGTGTCTAGCAAGTAGCAAATAACAATCAGAGTCAACTACTGCATTCCCTTTCAATATAACTCCTTTCAGATCTTACATCATCTTTGCTTAATTGTACATAGTTAGCTACGCTATGTTAAATTAAGTTCGTATAATGTAATCCCTGAACTAGTCATACCTAATGAGGAATACTGCCTAATGGTCATAGTCTAGGTCCACTAAATGCAACCTAGTTCACTACAACCTTAGGCTCTGATACCAATCTGTAACACCCCCAAATTTAATGATTTGCGGAAGCGAGTTTAGGGTGTTACTAATCTGGTAATCACAGCATAAGATACATAATGAACGACTCTAAATGAGACGTTTGAAAATAGTTATACATTTCTGAAATTAAAGTATTTACAAGTTGCGAGTTCGCTTAAAAGTAATATTACATTCTACTAGTACTGAAGTAAATGCAATAAATGTCCTGAGTGTTGAAAACATGCGACTCGAGCTAGAATCCTGTAGGCCAATCCTACTACAGCAGTGTACCTGAGAATGCACACTAAAACGTCAGCTGGAAAGCTGGTGAGTTCACAAGTAATTTGTAAAACAAGTAGTTCAAGTAATAAATATTTCATTCAGAAATATCAATCAAGTTTAGCAGTTTAAATAACAACCGTTGCCTCTCGAGGCAGTTAAAAGTAATTTATGGTAAGCAGGTGAACCTAATCAATAGGCTTCTGGTCAAGTAAAGGGGACCAATCCCCAGCATGTGTGTTATCAGATAAGATATTGCCACCTGGCAATATGTATACGAGAGTAGCGTAAGGTGACTATCTGTCGTGCTACTAGTCGAAAACAATCAAGTAAGGAAGTCCTGAGACGGTCGGTATTGCTCCCCGGCAATACGGTACGGATAGTGTGTACGGTTTCAAGTATTAGTACTACGGTTACTAATAGGTCACGATGCCACCTGGCATGAAAGGTTGCACCCCGGCAACGTGATCAAGTTATCTGTTTGGTGATCGTGTCATATCGGTACGGTTTGTAATTACAGTCAAGTGAGCAAAAGCTCGTAATTTCCTGAGTCTCCGACTCGTAAGTGTTTCGCATCACCTACAGTGATAGTAATGGGTTCGTAATTACGGTCCAGTGAGCAAAAGCTCGTAATTTCCTGAGTCTCCGACTCATAAGAATCTAGTAATCACCTACAGTGATGGTAATGGTTATCCCCCAAGGGAAGTGTCAAGTTATGTCCCGCAGGACCATGTTTAAGTAAATTAACCAGTTATAGAGCCAACGACCCCGACCATAATAATTCGTAGGTCCGTTGCTGAAAGTAAGTGAAGCATAATCCATATGCTGAGTATGAGTAACCGTGCAGTTCCGCAGAACTACGATAGAGCATGAATCCACATGCTGAGCCAACGACCCCGACCGTAATAATTCGTAGGTCCGTTGCTGAGTGTGAGCATTTAGCTCGTAAGTAAGTTGTACCACCCACCGTGGTATCGTGAGCAATCCAGCTCGCAAGTAAGTTGTACCACCCACCGTGGTATCGTGAGCTCGTTTGTAAATCCGTAATACCAATCACATTGGCATCGTGTTTGTACCACCCACCGTGGCATCGTTTTGCTTCACATATAGTGACAGCGTCCGTTATTCTCCCGCAGGAGATGCAAATAATCGTTTTGGCAGTACACGACATGCCGCAAGTAAGTTTAGCCCAAGGCTAGTAAATTATTATAGGCACTCAACAGTACCTCCAGTTGTTACGTAATTCACAGCAGTAAATCTTACTACGAAAAGTAGGAATGTCACCTAGGTATAGAGGCAAAATCATAATCACCTGTAAGGTACGTATCTACGTCACCTAGTTTGTCTGTAGTATTGGTAAAGTCAAGTACGTTAACACGTCACTTAACTGTGAGGAAGTACTTACAGTACTTAGTCAAAGTCACCCGCTAGTCCGTAAAAGTAATCAATGCTAACTAGCAAGTCGGTGCCTATAGTTGGTATTCATAAGTTCACTAATCATTATTAGTACTTAGCAAGTCACTGATGTAGTGAGGCGTTTATCCCCTAGATATCATATGTAATATAATTCTAGGTGTTACTGTCACAGTCATACTTAATATCCCTAAGTATGGTCAAATGGTTCGTAGTTGTCGTGGTCTAGCACCGTTACCATAAACGATAGTAAAACGTTCGTAAATGTTTGAACAGTTGAAAGTAGTAAAACTGGAGTATGCATTCCCACCCCGAAATCGGTTGGAAAACAGTAAAAGAGTGGGGTGATGAACTCACCTGAGGAGCTAGCGTCCTAGCGTAACGAGTCGTGCCAAGTGAAATCTCCTAATGTCCTAAACACGAGAGATTTCGTACGTTTGTAAGTATGGTTCGTGATTGGTGAATCGTAATAATAATTCATATTATTATTGGGTTCGAGTTTTCGTATACTTCATAAAGTATATTTGTTTTGAATGTAAGTCGTATCATATTTAAATTGTCATTTGAAAACGTCTTCCGATACTTAGAAAAATTTGGCTATTTTCTGATTTCTGCGACATAACATGCGACACAAAAATGGTTCATGCGACACAAGGGTTGTGTCGCATAGTACGACACAGAAGCTCTGCGACACAGTGACTGTGTCGCATAATGCGTGTGATGCTAAATCAATAGCGACATAAGGGTTGTGTCGCATGGAGTCTGCGACACAAGGTACGACACAAGAATACGACATAAGGGTTGTGTCGCATGAGTAATTCATGCGACACAGTATGCGACACAAGGCTTGTGTCGCACTCAAGAACAGCAGCCCAGAAACTTTCGGGTTTCGCGTTTTTCCGGCCAAAATCGCAAATCAAACTCATTTTCAAGCTGTAAAATCGTGGTTTCTTGGTTGTTTAGGTTATAAGCAACTTATGTAAACATTTTTACACTAAAACATTACTCCAAAATGATTAAATCTAAGAATTTGAGAATTTCTTACAAATGCGAATCGAGGCCAAACGAGAAAGAAAACGATGATGTTGCCTTTGTTAATGTTGTTCCACTCGTGAAGGTGATTCCGAAAATGTATGTTGATGGTGGTGGTGGTGAAGTCCGGTGGTGGTGGCGGTGGTTGGTGGTGATTATTTTAGAGAGAAAATAGGATGGAGAAGATGATGAAAATGAGATGAAAAATGGGGAGGGAGTTGGGTTTTGTCCAACCCAGATCCCCAGTGCGCGGACTGTGGTCTCCAACCACAGTACAAAATACCCGTGTTTTATTTGTCCAGTCATAATATAAAATAAAATCTTATTTATATTATCTAAGAATGTTTTCTAATGAAAGTATTTTATAAAAATACTAATTGGGGATAAAAGTTAAATCGTTTAATTGAAGTTTAAATTCAACGCGAAAATTGACTTTTTGACGAGGTGTTACATGATACGACTAATGGGTTTTCTATTCCCTAACTAGATTAACATACGCAGTGGAAAATAACAATTAATCTAGAGCAACTAGGAAACTAAACCCTAAAGGACCTTAACTTAATAAACGAAAGCGATAAAACAAAATAAATAGATAAATGAGAAAATACTAACCTTTGAGAAAACCAATTTCTCATGCGCAGACTCTGTAACACCCAGTTTTCGGGTCTGGAATTAAATAGTATATTTTAATATGTTTTAAAATGGTTTATTTGAAAATAAACAAGTAAAATAGCCTCAAGTTTTATTGTGACTAGTAAAACGTTACTTGTTTTAAATAAATAAAGTTGACGGTAAAATAAAATATTTTGGTTCACGGGTATTTTCGAGTTCCAGACAATAGGCTTAGAAGGGGGTATAATATTACACTGTGTTATTATTTGAGTCGGCTAAATAAAAGAAGTGACCGACTTATAATTTTTAAAACCTTCTCAAATATTGATTTGGTTCTTTAACTTTCTTGAAACCCTATCACCCAATTTCAAACAAACCAAGAGGATATTTAATCAAATAACTTGTATTTGATTTTAAGTTGTAGAAATCATATTGTAATCTTCATCATCTCTACCTTCTTTATTGTGTAAATGTTCTTGTTTATATATATAAATTTGGATTTCTTTAAATTGATAGAAATTATTAGGGTTTGTGGTTCATGTATGAAAATTGGTTGAAAGAATTGATTTTTACTGATTATGTGTAGATATTGAAGATTATATAAAGTTATAGATTGGTTAATGTTCTTCAAAGTTTGAGATAGGGTAAAATAGTAAGAAATTGATGATGAGTATGTTAATTGTGAAATAGGAGTTACATAATGATGTAGATTGGTTATATAAAGTTATTAAGTGATTATAAGTTGTATTGCTTGTATGAAAAACTGGGTTTATGTGTTTTGGTAATGAAATTCGGAGCTGAATTTACAGCAGGTTCGGAGTCTGATGTACAGATGCGGGTCGAGGCGCAACCAACATAGATCGCGACGCGATTTGTGTTGGATCGCGACGCGATTCTTAGGAATAGCGGCGTGATTTAGTGCTGGGCAGAAACAGTCCATTGTTATCTTATATTTTGATTAGTTTATATGATATCAATGTTTAATACTTGAAATGAAGTAGTATTATGTTACTTTTGAGATATGATATATGATAATGATATGAGTTCTTAGTTATGTGATAAATTACTAACTTGTAGTACTTGTTGTAATTTCAGATAAGCGGACAGAGACTCAGTAATATTAGATCACTGAGTGAAGACTGTGACTATCGGTGAGTGGTTACTGTAATTCTCGGTTCAACCCAGTTGTAACGTGTTCGGTTACAATGGGTAAACCAAAATAGATTTAGTTATGTTCAGTTATTGTTTATATTATTTCCGGTTGATTAGTTCTCGATTATGTTGATTAGTTGATTAATTCAGTTTGATTGATACAGTTGTACCAGTTGTTCAGTGTTTAGTTGTTATTCCATAATTGCATACAGACTATGCCTTTGTGTGACTAGTTGTTCAGTTGATTTGGAGGGAGGTCAACAATGGTTGGGCCTGATTACTACTGTGTAGCTGTCTAGGTTTCTTTGATACATATAGTTGAGAACTAATATATTCAGTGAAGGTAGTATTCAGGCTATCGGTAAATCACTGTGATAGTATACCAGTGATTGCGGGTGACTGTGATAGTATACCAGGAACCGCCGATCCTCTTGTACTTATGTGCTTAATTGTTTTAGTTTATCAGTTGTAAGACTTGTTACATGTGGATTGAACTATCGGTTACAGTTCCATTCACTTAGCGTGAGCTAATCCCTCGTTGTTGAATGTTTTGCAGATTTTGGTTAGCTTTTGATGTAGATCGGGATATGGTGGTTGACTGGATGTTTGACTAGATCATCGCACGCTCTGACTTTTTGTTAAGATAATGTTTTGAATAGTTTTCATAACACCCGGTCGTTGGTTTAAGTTTTTGTAATTATATAAGTTTAAATGTAATGTTTTGAAAGGTACAGTATTTTAGTAAATGTAAATATGGTATGCATGTTTTGGGACTTGCTTCCGGTATAAATAAATTAAATATGGCTTTAAAAAATATGGGGTGTTATAAGTTGGTATCAGAGCATAGGTTTGGGTAAATTGGGCATTTGCAAATGTTCAATCCCAAATCTAGTTGGTGTAAGTCAAACATTCCGGTAAGTAGGATTAGCTATTGAATGTGGGGTTGATTGGTTAGTATAGTAAGTACTAACGATTAACAAGTTATGAGTTATTGTTTTGAGTACAGGAATGGCAGATAACGAGAACCCGACTCCCAATAATGCATCTAGAAATGAGAATCAGGTAGTTCAACCGGTAGTTCGAGAAGGTAATCATGGGCAGGCTGGTACTTCAAATGTTAATAAGGAAGAATCTAATCAAGATGATTATCTGAGGTGTTAAGGTTAAGGAAAGTAGAACAGTTGTATTTGCAAGAGCAACATACTAGATCGGCTCAGCAAAGGGATTTTGGTTATCAGTTTCCATCACCTCAGCAACCGAGAAAGATGTGTTCTTTTAAGACGTTCAAATCTAGTGGTCCAAAGGAATTTGAGGGAAGTAATGATCCTGCGGTGACTTTGAATTGGTTAAGGGATACGGAACGAAAGTTTGAAGTGTGTCAGTGTGAGGAGGAATTAAAAGTTGGATATGTTGTGCAACTATTGAAAGGACAGGCTATGAATTGGTGGGATTCTATAACTGCACATATGACATCTGAGCAGAGATCATCTATCCGTTGGGCAGAATTTCATAATGAGGTTTGTAAGCAATTCTGCTTTGAGTTTGATATGATTAGGATTAGACAGGAGTTTATGGATTTGAAGTTGACCGAACAGATGTCGATTGATGATCTTTTACCCAGTTCACTGAGAAGTTACGTTTTGTTCAACAATGGGTCCCAGACGATAGGATGAGGATTAATCATTTTGTAGGGACTTTACCACCAAACTATCGGACGTCTGTGAGATTGGCCAATACTTTGAATCAAGCTTTTACTTTAGCTCGGTCAGTCGATAGTGATACTAGGGCTACAGATAAGTTAAGTAAGGAAAAGACTTCTTCACAGGTTAAGAGTAGTTCTTCGGGGAACAAAGGACAGAATAGGAGATTAGTTTTTAGTGATGATTCGGTGGGTAGTAATCCATGGTGTGTTAGTTGTAAGTCAAAGCATTCAGGTCCGTGTACTTCTGAGACAGCGAGATGTGTTAAGTGTGGTTTGTTTGGGCATAGTATGCGGGATTGCCCTTCTCCTCAGTTTGTTTGCTGGAATTGCCACAAAGAGGGACATAGATCAGGAAGGTGTCCGGAGAAGATTAGGATGGGATCTGGATTGGAAAGGGATTCGGCTTCGAGTTCTGCGTCATCTGTGGGGCAAAAGAGGAAGACTATACCGCCAGCTACTAGTAGGGCATTTCAGATGACTGTGGGAGAAATGCTTGGGCTGAATGACGACACGACAGGTATACTTTGAGTTAATCATGTTTTAAGGTGTTATATATATATATATATATATATATATATATATATATGAATGAGATAGTTACTTAGTGAATAAAGAATGGTAAGATTATGATTTTAAGTTGGAAGTATATGATTAGATTTCGGGGACGAAATCCTTTTAAGGGGGGTAGATTTGTAACACCCAGTTTTCGGGTCTGGAATTAAATAGTATATTTTAATATGTTTTAAAATTGTTTATTTGAAAATAAACAAGTAAAAGAGCCTCAGGTTTTATTGTGACTAGTAAAACGTTACTTGTTTTAAATAAATAAAGTTGACGGTAAAATAAAATATTTTGGTTCACGGGTATTTTCGAGTTCCAGACAATAGGCTTAGAAGGGGGTATAATATTACACTGTGTTAATATTTGAGTCGGTTAAATAAAAGGAGTGACCGACTTATAATTTTTAAAACCTTCTCAAATATTGATTTGGTTCTTTAACTTTCTTGAAACCCTATCACCAAATTTCAAACAAACCAAGAGGAGATTTAATCAAATAACTTGTATTTGATTTTAAGTTGTAGAAATCAGATTGTAATCTTCATCATCTCTACCTTCTTTATTGTGTAAGTGTTCTTGTTTATATATATAAATTTGGATTTCTTTAAATTGATAGAAATTATTAGGGTTTGTGGTTCATGTATGAAAATTGGTTGAAAGAATTGATTTTTACTGATTATGTGTAGATATTGAAGATTATATAAAGTTATAGATTGGTTAATGTTCTTCAAAGTTTGAGATAGGGTAAAATAGTAAGAAATTGATGATGAGTATGTTAATTGTGAAATAGGAGTTACATAATGATGTAGATTGGTTATATAAAGTTATTAAGTGATTATAAGTTGTATTGCTTGTATGAAAAACTGGGTTTATGTGTTTTGGTAATGAAATTCGGAGCTGAATTTACAGCAGGGTCGGAGTCTGATGTACAGATGCAGGTCATGGCGCAACCAACATAGATCGCGACGCGATTTGTGTTGGATCGCGATGCGATTCTTAGGAATAGCGGCGTGATTTAGTGCTGGGCAGAAACAGTCCATTGTTATGTTATATTTTGATTAGTTTATATGATATCAATGTTTAATACTTGAAATGAAGTAGTATTATGTTACTTTTGAGATATGATATATGATAATGATATGAGTTCTTAGTTATGTGATAAATTACTAACTTGTAGTACTTGTTGTAATTTCAGATAAGCGGATAGAGACTAAGTAATATTAGACCACTGAGTGAAGACTGTGACTATCGGTGAGTGGTTACTGTAATTCTCGGTTCAACCCAGTTGTAACGTGTTCGGTTACAATGGGTAAACCAGAATAGATTTAGTTATGTTCAGTTATTGTTTATATTATTTCCGGTTGATTAGTTCTCGATTATGTTGATTAGTTGATTGATTCAGTTTGATTGATACAGTTGTACCAGTTGTTCAGTGTTTAGTTGTTATTCCATAATTGCATACAGACTATGCCTTTATGTGACTAGTTGTTCAGTTGATTTGGAGGGAGGTCAACAATGGTTGGGCCTGATTACTACTGTGTAGCTGTCTAAGTTTCTTTGATACATATAGTTGAGAACTAATATATTCAGTGAATGTAGTATTCAGGCTATTGGTAAATCACTGTGATAGTATACCAGTGATTGCGGGTGACTGTGATAGTATACCAGGAACCGCCGATCCTCTTGTACTTATGTGCTTAATTGTTTTAATTTATCAGTTGTAAGACTTGTTACATGTGGATTGAACTGTCGGTTACAGTTCCATTCACTTAGCGTGAGCTAATCCCTCGTTGTTGAATGTTTTGCAGATTTTGGTTAGCTTTTGATGTAGATCGGGATATGGTGGTTGGCTGGATGTTTGACTAGATCATCGCGCGCTCTGACTTTTTGTTAAGATAATGTTTTGAATAGTTTTCATAACACCCGGTCGTTGGTTTAAGTTTTTGTAATTATATAAGTTTAAATGTAATGTTTTGAAAAGTACAGTATTTTAGTATATGTAAATATGGTATGCATGTTTTGGGACTTGCTTCCGGTATAAATAAATTAAATATGGCTTTAAAAAATATGGGGTGTTATAGACTCCTTGCTCAACCTTCACGCAGACTCCTTGCTCGACCTTCCATGCTTTGAAGGCAAGTACCCAAACCAGAATACCTCTAATTGTTCACACCCATGAACCAAGAGAAACTCCAAATCCTAAGGTCGCGACTCTAAGTCGTAAAGACTCTTACAAGGATTAGGAATGAGAAAGAGAAAAAATCGAACTAAATTCGAATCTGGGATACCTTGAAAGCTTAGGGATGGCCTCTATTTATAGGGGAGAGGATGCCTTGGGGTTTAGTCTTCTTGCCGATGTGGGACAGACTCTGACGGCCTCCAACCGCCGGTTGAAGCCTTCAGCCGGCAATTGGGATTAATCATTCCCCAAGTCAAACATGCGTACACCGACTAAGCCTAATTTCCACTCCAACCGCTGGTTGGACCTTCCAACCAACGGTTGGATTCGCTTTCCGGAATATTCATTTTAGTTTCATATTAATATTCAATTAATAAACTAATTAAATATTATTTATAGTTCTTGTTAATTTCTTTTAGCTTCTAATTAATTTATCAACTTTGATAAATTAACAAACTAATTAATTAACTATAATATTAATTCTAATTAATATTATATATAACACGCTCAATTTTTACCAAGGCTTTTTTTTTTTTTCGGAAGCGTACTTTAATATTCACCAATTGGATTACCTAGCATCATCAAAGATACATTAAATGATACCATATAGATTGCATATTAAATCAAAAGTGCAATCTACACAATATCATCCAAATACTTAATACAACCTTTAAACATAAAGCCTTAGAGTTAATAATTACAAATGTGATATCAAATAGTTAACATGATTATCCAAAACAGAGTATGCGTCCTCAAACATTCCATTTCCATCATCTTGCATACCCACATACCAAAAGATTATCTGCAAGAAGTAATGAGGGGAATTAGCACAAAGCTAAGTGAATAAATCATTCACTATCAACCTAACTCAGATTCACAATTGTTTACAGCTAAGCATCATAAACAAATAACTTCAAAGAGGATCGGTGGTCCTTGAGGCACCCTACTGCCGCGGTGGCCCCCAAGCAACACTTATAATCACCGAAGGCTAATTCAGTGATCTAACCGATGATTTGGTACTATTACTACTTCCAACATCATTCCAGTGAGCAACACATGAACAAAGTTGTAACACCCCCAAATTTCATGTTTTGCGGAAGCACGATTTGGGTGTTACTAATTAATATACAAAGCACAAAGATATATAGTAAACGACTCTATATGCGTCGTTTTAACAAAAATATATTAACACTGAAATCTTTACAACGTTGAAGCTTTACATAGCTCGAGTTTAAATAAAAGAGAGATTTCAGTACATAAGTACTTGTACAAAATATACTAATGCAAAAAATCTTTAAAGTCTGTATGCTGACTCGAGCTACAAATCCTGAAGCCGAAACAACCTACTGCTTGGTACCTGCGATACATGCTAAATGGGTCAGCTAAAGCTGGTGAGCTCACAGGTTTGAAATCAAGTGATATAGTATGAACCGCAAGATTTAAATAATTGAATTGCATCCAGCAATTGATAATGTATATGTATACAGCCATGAGCACATAGTTGAGCTTAACTCGAGGGCCGGGTCCCCTATAGAGAATTCCGGGCGAGGTGCCTCCACGAATGCCTAATCAACATTCGTCTTCCCAAATATTAGTACGTCCGTTTACCCGGTTAGTGCTTGCTAACCCAAACGAGGAGGGTCAATCCTATATGGTACCATATACTAATATTCACGCTACAACGTATTAACAACTATGCTGACGGAGGACTTTAAATGATTAGTTGTGAAAAACTCATGTAGTATATGAAATGTTTGTACTTGCGTTCACATGTTAAAATGAGCAATGTATCACACCCCTGAGTAAAACAGTAAAAAGAGGGGCTATGAGACTCACCTGAGTCTTGTGAGTTTAACTTAATAAACTTGAGTTGATTAGCCGAGTAATGAAGTCCAAAGACTTGTAACCTGAGGGTGTCCACGACACGCGATGGTTATAAACATGATTGGGTATCTCAAAAGATCACCCTTGTAGTTGTTACACAACTATATATATGTCCAAATTACTACGATTTGGTTGATTTGTTAAGTGTTTGAAAACGCGTACGGCCCGTTGGTGATGGATTTGAAATAATAAACTTTAAGTATTATTATCATGTTATTGGTGTTTTGCACTTACAAGTGTGTTCCAATGTGTTTTATAAGTCGTATCGTATAAGTGTTTGAGGTTATATAGGTTTGACACTTAGTGAAATTTTAGTTTGAAAACCTGCTGTTTTATGCGACACAATCGTGCGACACAAAAGTTTGTCATGCGACACAAGGGTTGTGTCGCATAGAAATGCGACACAATACCTATACGACACAAGGGTTGTGTCGTATAGATTCGAGATGCTGATTCAACAGCGACATAGTAATTGTGTCGTAAGAAAAATACGACATAAGATGCGACACAACGTTGTGTCATAAAGGGTACGACACGAAAAGATTTATACGACATTAGGTGCGACAGAACAGGCAAAATACGACACTACATGCGACACAAGGCTTGTGTCACATTGAAGAACACCAAGTCGGTACCCAGCGACTGACGCATTTTTCCGATCCAAAACTCGATTTTAACATACTTTTAGGCTATAAAATCGTGTTCTACTCTTTGTAATGGACATATATAAGTTATATAAACAACTAACAAGTGAAAATACTAAGAATCGAGAGGTTTCGGGATTTTGTCGGAAACTTACAAAGTGGCGAAATGGAAATCCAGAAAGATAGAAGTGTAGATCGTTGCGAGGTGGTCGTGAATCTCTAAAAATATTGACGATCTGAGTGCGTATAATGGTGTTATTTGACGATTTTAGTGGATGGTGGTTTTTGGTGGTTTTGGTGAAATGAGAGAAAAAGAGAGTAAGAGAGAGAGAGATAAGAAAGAAATGAGGAAAAGAGAAAGAGAGGTGGAGGTTATCCTCCACTTTTCAGTATTCGCCCCGCGCTCCGCGTGGTGTTCGTTTTCTCCGTCATTTAACGTTTTAATAAATATTTTGCGCGTTAATTAACCATTTTAAAATACGAATTTTGTTTAATAATTTAATTAAATTGTTTTACCAATTACTTAATAATTTAAAGATTTAAAATGTGATTTAGATAGTTTGCGTATTTTGTTGTTAATTAGGTAAGTTTTAATTGTACAAAACGGGACAACTTTGGGAATAAAATTTAAACAGTAGTTTGGACCCAGTAATGTTTTCAGATAATGTTTTATACTTAAATATAAATTGTGTCACCAACGTCCATATTTATGGAACCGAAATACATTCGATTTAAATTGCGTACGATTTAATCAAATCGCAAAGTTTGTATATATTCATCAATATATATTTCGATACATTAATTAGCCTAACACAGAACTAATTACATGTATTAACAGAGAATTAGGCACTAATTACTAGTCCTAATTTGGCGGGTGTTACAAAAGTACTAATGTTATCCAAGTAATAGTGCCCAAACCCAATCGCAATTGACCTCTGAAAGATTCACATAATCCATAATCATCATGGCAATATGTTAATTAAACAATACACAAGTAAAACCACATTTACCCATTGTAACCAGATTGTTACAACCAACTTAGACTGAAAGTCAATGATCCACTCACCCTTGACGTCACTGTCTCCACTCAGAGTTCTTATATTACCGAGTCTTCGGTTTATCTGAAACACAGCAAAGGTATACGAGTCAATTACTCATCTCAAATATCCATAGTGTAATTAAAAGTGCACCATTGCCATCAACCCTGACAGCTCGATTTACAACACCTCAACATGTACATAAATTCTTAGATTAACCTATCATGAATCCCTATTACATGTTACTAATCATATAAACGTATAACCGGTTAATTACAAAGGAATGCAAGAAGTGAAATTAGTTATGCTGGAAACGGTCAGGAAGCCGCCAGCTGGGTCACCAGACCCGCCGGTTCCACTACACTAGCCGCCGGCTGGAATACCCAAGCCGCCGGTTAATACGGGTTTTTCACAAACATAAACAAAATGCGGTTTAAAGCCAAAACAAGCCGCCATTTTGGTCTATGAGCCGCCGGGTATAGAAGGGAACCCGCCGGCTGGGGTTATTAACCCGCCGGTTCCCTTGGTATTGCATGAAGCCGCCGGCTGGTCCACCCAACCCGCCGGCTTGTTCATCAGGACAGTAGCAGCAGCAGCTCATCCAACCCAACCCACGAACCAAAACCCTTAAATTCACAAATTCGCCTACTTGATACGATCTTTATAACCAAATAAACACATCTATCATCGTATATCATATTCTAACAACAAATAATCTCATCAATCATCAAACCTACACATTATTACTCCTTTCATTCACTTTCTTCAAACCCTAGAATAAATACATATATGTAGAACACATTAACTTACAATCGAGAGGACAAACAAGTAGATGATGATGATGATAAGTAGACAACCAAGAATCCAAGCTTAATCGATTTGAATTGCTTTTCCCTTTTTTTTTTCTTCAAGTGTGTGTGTTTAGCTTTGGAGAAAAATACCAAAATGAAATGGGAAGGAAAGGGTGGGAACTTAGGTGTCGGCCTAACTTCCACCACCATACAACACAGTATACAAATTATATCCGCTCTAGTTCTATTGTCTGAAACCTTAAAACCAATTGCAAGAAAATACATTTTATTATACCGTCAACTAAATTTATTTAAAGCAAGTAATAATTTATTTATCACAAAAAGTCTTTTAAACATTTGACTTAACACTTCAATTTCTCAATAAAACCAAATTGTTTCCAAATACAATTTAAATACAAATAAAGTAAGGAAAATACCGTATTTCTACTAAGCCCAAATCGAGGATGTTACAAATCTTCTCTCCTTAAGAAGATTTCATCCCCGAAATCTCGCCATGCTCAAAAAGACTAGGATACCGCGACCTCATGCTAGACTCGGTCTCCCATGTAAGGTTTGATCCCAAACTATGATTCCACTTAACCAACACCATGGGTATGTCCTTCTTTCGAAGTTTAGTCACCTTACGGTCCAAAAGTTCTACGGGCTCTTCTACAAGTCTTTGGCTTTGGTCAACACGCAAGTCTTGCAATGGAAGAACTTGGGATTGGTCCTCCACATTGCATTTCCTTAAGTAACACACATTGGAAGTATCGTGAATACCCGCTAATTCAGGAGGAAGATCTAGAGACACTGATTGCTCGTTAACTACATGCCGAATTCTAAATGGACCAATGTATCTAGGGGCAAGTTTACCAAGTTTACCAAACCGGATAACACCCTTCCAAGGTGAAACCTTCAAGTAAACCAATTCACCCTCTACAAACGAAACGGGTCGACGACGCGGATCGTCATATTGTTTATGTCTATCACGGGCAGCTTTTAACCTATCTCGGGCTATAGCTACCTTATCGGTTGTGATTTGTACAATGTCAGGACCCGCAAATTGTTTCTCACCCACCTCTAACCAACAAGTGGGTGTTCTACACCTACGGCCATACAACATCTCATAGGGTGGCATGCCTATACTAGAATGGAAGGAATTATTATAGGCGAATTCAACCAAAGGTAAGTGAGAATCCCAAGACCCACCAAATTCCAAAACACATGCCCGCAACATATCCTCTAAGGTCTGAATAGTCCTCTCAGACTGACCGTCAGTCTGCGGATGATAAGCCGTACTCAAGTTAACTCTAGTACCCAGTTCTCTTTGTAAACTCTGCCAAAAACCCGATACAAACCGAGGATCTCTGTCGGAAACAATGGATAATTGAATCCCATGCCTAGAAACCACCTCATTAATGTACAACTGTGCCAACTTACTCAATGATGCCGTCTCACATGTAGCGAGAAAGTGAGCACTTTTGGTTAATCTGTCAACAATTACCCAAATCATATTGTTTCACTTGACCGTTCGAGGCAATTTGGTTACGAAATCCATGGTTATATGTTCCCATTTCCACTCGGGAATCTCAAGTTGTTTCAAAGCTCCATACGGTTTCTGATGTTCGGCTTTCACTTGCGAGCAAATATGGCAAGATCCAACAAACCGAGCAACATCCAGTTTCAAAGTAGGCCACCAGTACAACGGTTTCAAATCTTGGTACATCTTGGTACTTCTGGGATGAACCGACAATCTAGATTTGTGAGCCTCCAACAAAATTATATCTCTAAGACCACCAAGCAAAGGAACCCAAACTCGGGATTGAAAGGTCTTCAAACCCCGAGAATCATTAGTCAATAAATCCTTTCTTCTCAACATAACCTTTGACTTCAAGTTATCATCCATCAATGCCTCCCTTTGAACCGCTTTTAACAGATCAATCAAATCGGAAGAAACCTCCAAGCGCATAAAACAAACCTTTTCTGATTTTCCCTTCCAACTTAACGCATCCGCCACAACATTGGCTTTACCCGGGTGGTAACGGATCTCGCAATCGTAGTCTTTAATCAATTCCAGCCATCGTCTTTGTCGCATATTAAGCTCTTTCTGAGTGAACATATACTGGAGACTTTTATGATCCGTACAAACGACACATTTAGTGCCATAAAGGTAGTGCCTCCAGATTTTAAATGCAAAAACCACGGCCGCTAGCTCCAAGTCATGGGTAGGGTAATTAATCTCATGAGGTTTCAATTGATGCGAAGCATAGGCAATAGCACGGTCTCGTTGCATTAAAACACAACCTAAACCTGCAGAAGATGCATCACAATAAACAACGAAGTCATCAGACCCATCAGGCAATGCTAAAACTGGAGCTTGACACAAAAGCTGCCTCAAAGTTTGAAAAGCTGATTCTTGCTGTTCAGTCCACAGAAATTTAACATCTTTCCGAGTTAGCCTAGTCAAAGGACCCGCGATCTTAGAAAAATCCTTTATGAACTTCCGGTAATAACCCGCTAATCCCAGAAAACTCTTAATTTCGGAAGGAGACTTAGGTGCTTGCCAATTCATAACAGCATCAATCTTTGATGGATCCACCTTAACCCCATCTTTACAAATAATGTGTCCCAAAAACTGAACTTCACGAAGCCAAAACTCGCATTTCGAAAACTTAGCATAGAATTGTTCCCTTCTCAAGGTGTCAAGAACCATACGCAAGTGTAACTCATGATCGGATTCGGACTTAGAATAAACTAAGATGTCATCGATGAATACAATAACAAATTTATCAAGGAAGGGTCGACAAACTCTATTCATTAAATCCATGAAAATCGCCGGAGCATTGGTCAAACCAATGGGCATAACAAGAAACTCATAATGACCATATCTAGTGCGGAAAGCTGTCTTAGGGATATCCTCCTCACAAACCCGCACTTGGTGATAGCCCGATCTTAAATCAATTTTTGAAAAATAAGAAGACCCTTGCAATTGATCAAACAACTCATCTATTCGGGGCAAAGGGTACTTATTCTTGATGGTTCTCTTATTTAACTCCCTATAGTCAATACACATACGAAAGGTGCCATCCTTCTTTTTAACAAATAACACAGGTGCACCCCAAGGAGAAAAACTAGGCCTTACAAAACCCTTGTCTAACAACTCCTGGATTTGACTCATCATTTCTCGAATTTCTGAAGGAGCTAATCTATAAGGAGCCTTAGCTACGGGAGAAGAACCAGGAATCAAATCAATCTTATACTCCACCTCTCTAAGGGGAGGTAGACCAGGCAACTCATCAGGAAAGACATCCAAGTATTCAGAAACCACTCGAACATCTGAGACCTTTTTCTTTTCTAACTTAGCGTCAACAACATAGGCCAAGTATGATTCACACCCTTTAGCTAGAGATTTTCTAGCTTTTAACAAGGAAATCAAAGGTATGCCACCCCCTTTCCCGTTCCCCTCGAGCCACGACATGCGACTCATCCGAAATTGGGATTTTTATTAACTTTCTATGACAATCAATGTTAGCTCTATTCTGACTTAACCAATCCATGCCTAAAACCGCATCAAAACCGGGAATAAGCATCAAAAGAAAGGAGACAGGAAAACTATGTCCTTCGATTAAAATATTAGCTCCAGTCACCGATGTGGTAACCGGAACCATTTTGCCATTAGCTACCTCAACCTCAATAGGATTTGTAATAACAGTGGGAGCTAATTTCAATCTATCACAGAAATGTATAGATACAAAAGAGCAATTGGCTCCCGAATCGAATAAAACACATGCCGGTACAGAATTGATAAGAAAAGTACCAGTTATGACATCCTCCGTTCTTACAGCTTCATCAGCTGTCATCTGGAACGCTCTACCAGTTGCTGATGGTGGATTCTTTCTTTTCTGGCCAGATGCTGAAGACCCACCGACCGTACCCACTCTTTGTCTACCAGCCAAGGTACACTGCCCTGCTCGATGACCCTCTTTATGGCAATTCCAACAAACATTATTAGGAAAAGTGCAATCCTTGAAGTCATGACCTAGCTGCCCACACTTAATACATCTACGAGTCCGTGGAGTACATGGTCCAGTGTGCTTGGACTTACAACTTTGGCACCAATTAGTTCTATCCATATTAACACCACTACCAGAACTTAGTTTCTTACCCTGAGATGACCCATGCCATTTCTTCTTTCCCGGACTCCCCGAAGAATCACTCTTAGGCTTCAATGCAGATCTTTCTTTAACCTCCAAACCTAGTGCCCGAATATCACCATCCACTGAACGGGCCAACTCAAAAGCTTGGGTAAGGGAACCCGCTAGTCTCACTGTCGTCCGATAATCATGGGGCAACGTTCCTACAAAGTGGTCAATCTGGGTACGTTCATCCGGTACCCATTGGTGCACAAACCTTAGTTTTTCGGTAAATTGAGAAATGAGATCATCCATTGTCATCCTATCCGTCAATTGCAAATCCATAAACTCACGTCGTATACGGGTCATATCAAATCCAGAACAGTACTTCTTGCAAACCTCATTGTAGAAGTCAGACCATCTAATAGAAGCCCTTTATTGTGGTGTCAGATGTGAGGTGATAGAATCCCACCAACCCATTGCTGGGCCCTTAAGTAGTTGCACCGCATAAGGAACCTTTACCTCGTCTTCACATCTACAAACCTCAAATTTCCTTTCCACATCCCTCAACCAATCCAAAGTAACGGAGGGATTGGTACTACCATGGTAATCGGATGGTCCGCTAGATTTAAAAGTCTTAAACGAGCACAACTTATGTTGATACGGTGGAGGAAATACCGGAAATTGATAACCTGAAGGCCCGGAAGAGAACGGGGCCGATGTTCGATAATTACCATCATACTGCTGTTGCTGATATTGAGGCAAAGATGTGGGAATCTGTGATGTCACTAATGAAGGTGGTACAGTACTAATAAACGGTGGTAAAGTCTGATGAATCTGCTGAGATGTTCGAGCTTGTTGATCTATTAGAAACTGTTGTTCAACCGCCTTAAGCCTAACCACTTCCCCTTCTAGGTGCAACATATAATCCTCTTGACTTAACTCCCCTGCCGAGAAAGAAGTACCAGTCTGACCCTGACTAACACTTTGATTTTCGGGAGAGGTGTCATTCGTTCCTGAGATGTTGTTGTTGGGGGTAACGGTCTGGTTCTCATTATCTGCCATTCCCTGTATTAAAACACATATCACCATTTGTTAATCGTTAGTACCTACATACTAACCAATTCTCCTATCCTAGCTAAATCCCACACCTTGGAATGTTTGACTAACACAAATAGGTTTGGGATTGAACACTTAACCAATGCTCAATTCACCCAAACCTGGCTCTGATACCAATTTATAACACGCTCAATTTTTACCAAGGCTTTTTTTTTTTCGGAAGCGTACTTTAATATTCACCAATTGGATTACCTAGCATCATCAAAGATACATTAAATGATACCATATAGATTGCATATTAAATCAAAAGTGCAATCTACACAATATCATCCAAATACTTAATCCAATACAACCTTTAAACATAAAGCCTTAGAGTTAATAATTACAAATGTGATATCAAATAGTTAACATGATTATCCAAAATAGAGTATGCGTCCTCAAACATTCCATTTCCATCATCTTGCATACCCACATACCAAAAGATTATCTGCAAGAAGTAATGAGGGGAATTAGCACAAAGCTAAGTGAATAAATCATTCACTATCAACCTAACTCAGATTCACAATTGTTTACAGCTAAGAATCATAAACAAATAACTTCAAAGAGGATCGGTGGTCCTTGAGGCACCCTACTGCCGCGGTGGCCCCCAAGTAACACTTTTAATCACCGAATGCCAATTCAGTGATCTAACTGATGATTTGGTACTATTACTACTTCCAACATCATTCCAGTGAGCAACACGTGAACAAAGTACTAATGTTATCCAAGTAATAGTGCCCAAACCCAATCGCAATTGACCTCTGAAAGATTCACATAATCCATAATCATCATGGCAATGTGTTAATTAAACAATACACAAGTAAAACCACATTTACCCATTGTAACCAGATTGTTACAACCAACTTAGACTGAAAGTAAATGATCCACTCACCTTTGACGTCACTGTCTCCACTCAGAGTTCTTATATTACTGAGTCTTCGGTTTATCTGAAACACAACAAAGGTATACGAGTCAATTACTCATCTCAAATATCCATAGTGTAATTAAAAGTGCACTATTGCCATCAACCCTGACAGCTCGATTTACAACACCTCAACATGTACATAAATTCATAGATTAAACTATCATGAATCCCTATTACATGTTACTAATCATATAAACGTATAACCGGTTAATTACAAAGGAATGCAAGAAGTGAAATTAGTTATGCTGGAAACGGTCAGGAAGCCGCCGGCTGGGTCACCAGACCCGCCGGTTCCACTACACTAGCCGCCGGCTGGAATACCCAAGCTGCCGGTTAATACGGGTTTTTCACAAACATAAACAAAATGCGGTTTAAAGCCAAAACAAGCCGCCGTTTTGGTCTATGAGCCGCCGGGTATAGAAGGGAACCCGCCGGCTGGGGTTATTAACCCGCCGGTTCCCTTGGTATTGCATGAAGCCGCCGGCTGGTCCACCCAACCCGCCGGCTTGTTCATCAGGACAGCAGCAGCAGCAGCTCATCCAACCCAACCCACGAACCAAAACCCTTAAATTCACAAATTCGCCTACTTGATACGATCTTTATAACCAAATAAACACATCTATCATCGTATATCATATTCTAACAACAAATAATCTCATCAATCATCAAACCTACACATTATTACTCCTTTCATTCACTTTCTTCAAACCCTAGAATAAATACATATATGTAGAACACATTAACTTACAATCGAGAGGACAAACAAGTAGATGATGATGATGATAAGTAGACAACCAAGAATCCAAGCTTAATCGATTTGAATTGCTTTTCCCTTTTTTTTTTCTTCAAGTGTGTGTGTTTAGCTTTGGAGAAAAATACCAAAATGAAATGGGAAGGAAAGGGTGGGAACTTAGGTGTCGGCCTAACTTCCACCACCATACAACACAGTATACAAATTATATCCGCTCTAGTTCTATTGTCTGGAACCTTAAAACCAATTGCAAGAAAATACATTTTATTATACCGTCAACTAAATTTATTTAAAGCAAGTAATAATTTATTTATCACAAAAAGTCTTTTAAACATTTGACTTAACACTTCAATTTCTCAATAAAACCAAATTGTTTCCAAATACAATTTAAATACAAATAAAGTAAGGAAAATACCGTATTTCTACTAAGCCCAAATCGAGGATGTTACATTATATCTCGTTTTGTTTCTCTTACTGTTCATCGAGGGCAACTCAAAAAGAACTCCACTTTTATCGGTAGTCTTACCAATTTAGTTATGACCTTGGACACTATTCCAATAGTTATGACTACCCGAAAACCAACCATTGAATATGTCCAGATTATCGACTTTTGACCCAACAAACCTTTCATTGTTTAAAACGTTTTCGCAAAGATCTAACGCCATTCATGGTCATAATATCAATACACCCTCAGTTTTCAAAGTTCTTAAACCTAATCATTCCACATATTCAACCAAATTTGGATTTCAATTGATAGATAATCAATTAATCGATAAGTACGATTGAATCGAAAGATTGAGTTAGAGATATACCAACGAGCATGCGATTGACGAGACTTCTCTCTACAAATCTATATGAATAGTGTTTATGAGTCTCTTGATCACGTTTTTGAACATAACGGAAGAGAAACGAATTTAAAACACCGATAACTTACCACCGATTCACGAATAATGAAGTTTTCGATTGATATGACCGATCAAGGGGTTAAAATCCTTGAGAATTAGATGTTTGGAAGCCAAAATCATCTGAGAATAAGTGTTCTTGCGTCTGAAATTCGTAAGACATGGCAGAAAAACGCTTAGGGTTAAATCTTGTGAATTTAAATACTCAGCCTCCCAACTGGCAGTTGGAGTCAACCGGCGGTTGGGCCTCCTCAACCGGCGGTTGGGCTTTTCAACCGGCGGTTGGGCCAGTATGCATGCGGACCACGAACACGTTTACGTTTTGCTTTGTATCTCCTTCGTTACACGTCCGATTACGATGATTCTTTTTGCGTTGGATTCGATTTTCAAAAACGAAGACTTTGATGTAAAGAAATCTCTTATATGAGTCTTAATCAGTTTACACGAAAATGAGTCTGAATAGCTTGAATTACGATTTGGTGACGGTTGTCACATTAAGAACTATGACAAAATGTAAAATCAATCTTACACTACAGGTGTCTTTATTGACAACGAACTGGAGTATAAGCTACTTCGAAAAACTTCTTATTTAAGAATTTTAGGTAAGACGCCACATTTTTTTTTTTTAGATAATACTAGATTATAACCCGTGAATTCACAACTTACCACATGATTTAATACAGAGTGTATATTAAATTTTGATTCAATTATGTAATTATTAATTGAAATGCTTGTGTGGTTAACATCGTGTAATTTTCAATTGACATACTTATACAAGAGCATTTTACGTTCTTATTATCAAATTATTTATTATTATTTTTATGTTATTATCACAAAGTTCATAATTCCCAAAAAGGAAATACAAAAAAAAAAACTCTTTCAATGGGGTATTGTAAGGTATCTAAGCAAGCAACAAAACTAAAGGTAACATAACGATGAAAAGAAAGTTAACAATATGTTAACATATTTTGATCATGTTTTTGTACCAGAGCTGTTAATATATTTTGATATTATTATTTTTGGAGTTTAATGTGAAATGCTAAATTCATTTATAGTATAATAGCTTTTTGAGATGAATAGAAAGATGGTTGCTAGCAAGGCTCTCTATGTTGCGCTTGCACAACACAAGGATGATAGAATGACTAGGATGCAGACTCAATTATCAGAGATGTGTCTAATTGCAATGACACCAACTGTAGCACCTCGTTAATATACTCACCTGGTGGTCCATGTCTAGGGCAACAAATATTTCATGGTCAACAACCTACATTCATTCCTCCTTAGGTAATCCCACTTACTGTACTTGTATAGTATAAGCTTCATAAATGACTGTTGATCACTCTGTATGCATAGTATATTCGAAGGTTTCTTTGCATCGACCACAACTAATAAGTAGATTTCATTAACGTGTAGCAATCTAGCAATGCACTGTACTGCTTTATGATCCTCGAAACTGCTTAAGACATAAGAAGGAGCAGTAGAATGGGTTGGACGCCACATTTTGTATATTTTAATTCCAAAGGACTTTCTAATTTATTTAAAGAAAATGTATGTATTGTTAATATTGATATATGTAATTGCTATCACAATACATATATATATATATATATATATATATATATATATATATATATATATATATATATATATATATATATATATATATTATAACAATAGATTAAATAGTGTTTATGGGTCAACCCCACCAAATAGATTAAATAGTGTTTATGGGTCAACCCCACCAAACGACACTAAATTTGCGCGTTTTCACTTCGACAATTTTGACATGTTACCTATGTGCTTCGCTCACCTTGCTTATAAACTTTATTTGACACTAAATGTTGCCTTGTTTGTTTTTTATGAATCTCCTACTTGATGATTTCTCAGTGGAGCGAAAAAGAATTATCAACTTTTAAATTATTCAACAAATTGAAAACCGATTGAAATAAGATGGGAATGACTATTATAACTAAATGTTGATTCTTTATTAATTTTATTTATTAAGTATTGAGTATTTGATTGTATATTAAATAAGAAGCAAATGTACAGCTAATTTAATTTCATTCACAAGCCAATGTCAAGGGGGAGTTTTTAACCAAATGCATGTGGTACAAACATAATTACTAACAAGTGTCGCTGAAAATATATCTCCAACTAAAGTAATTTTTATTTTGTCTATTTTAACTCATGCAAAATTAAATAATAAAAAGTATATCCACTTCGTCATTATCAGTTTGCGTCCTCTACTTCTTTCAATGCTGACATCCCGAATTCATTTATTCCGTCAATTTTATATGTCTTTTCAATTCAATTTTGGTTAATATGATCATTGTTTTTGTGCTTATTCACAGCTAATATTATAAGTTTTTATTTATTTTGATAGTTGTTGATTTCTTTTGTGGTACTAATTGTAGAACTTAAAAGTCAGTTTTGATTGATAGATTAACTACATCCAACTATAAGAAATTGATTGAATATGTTTAGAGTTTTTAATTAAAATCGGTTTACGACTTAGAAAATTGTATTGGTTACAAATAAAATTTTATTGTTTAGAGAAATGTTACCGCATAGTTTATAAAGAAAGGAAAAAGTTAAAAGAATGCATTAATATAAAATAGTTGTGATAGTTTTAATTCTTAAATATACATATAGGTAGTTAATTTAAGTGATGATGTGGATAAAAAAATTGTGATTTTAAAAGTTACATTTAATGATTATAAAACGTAAAAGTTAGGTATAAATACACGAGACCAGTATATACTTTTAAAAATACACGTAAAAGTTTAAAAAATAGTATATTAGTATAAATACTTGTGATATTTTTAATTCTTAAATATACATATAGGTAGTTAATTTAAGTGACGGTGTGGCTAAAAAAGAATTTTGATTAAAAAAGTTACGTTAAGTAATTATAATACGTAAAAGTTAAATTGAAATACATGAGATCGGTATATATTTTAAAAACACATTTGTTTGACAATTATGTTTGTATTATACATGCATTTGGTTAATAAATATGTTATAGTGTAATTTAGACATTTGATCAACTACTCTCAATTATTTGAGTAGTCATTTTACCAAACTAAGATCAATGGTCTAAATTAAAAGTTTTAATTTATACATGATGGGGATTAGCTTAGGGGTTTCTAAAAATAAAATAACTACCTAAATACTTTGTTATTGTTATAATATATGATATAATATATATATATATATATATATATATATATATATATATATATATATATATAGAGAGAGAGAGAGAGAGAGAGAGATTTATGGGTGATGATCCATATATCGCCAATGATTCTTTGTACACCACTAACTGTGTTTTATAGCGTTGTACAATACAACACCATGAAGCACATTTAGTAGTGTATAGAGAATATTTGGTAATGTATAAATAATTCTCCTAAATTTATAGGTCAAGGCTTAGAAGATGAAAGCCATGTACCAAACACAACTTACAATAACAAAACACACTATAAAAACCTCGAAAGTGCAGCAGGCGCGAACACATTCTAAAAAATCGAAAATTAATATAAGCGCCAAACAAAACCCCCCCACAAATTCCCACCATTTTCAATTTCCATTTTCATCAAGCGGGAAATCATTCAACCCTAATTCTTTATGTTCTCCATATTTCAATACCCACACAAACACTCTGCAATCGATCCAAAATTGATTAAAAATAAAATAAAATTACAGAAGAAAATACTCAAGTAGTGCAATACACTTGTTGAAACCTGAAAAGCCCTTCACATCTGGCACCGTTTACCCTAATACACGTATCATTTTACCCCCAAATTTCACACCGGCACTAAAACCCTAATTTTCGCTAAAATTTTATCATTTCGTTTGATACAGTAGACAATTTTATGCGATTCAGACCGTGTTTATGCATCCGAAGGTACTGATTTGATTCGAAAGTTGGAAAAAACCCCTAGGGTTTTGAGAAATTAGGGTTTGTGAAAATGAGTGATGCGATGGTTATCGATGATACTAAGAAATCAATGAAGCGGAAGCGAGTTGATTTGGCGATTATGAGTTTAGAAGAACGAGATGAAAGAATTAGGGTTTTACGTGAAGAAATCGATGGTTTAGTTAAGTATTACAACGAAGGAATTAGTGGAAGTGAGTTGAGTAATGTGGATTTGAGTAAGGGAAATGGGTCAAGTAATTCGATTGTTGCTTGTTTGTTGGAAGAGAGCAGTTTGCCGCTATCGAAATTGGTGGATTCGATTTATGAGAAAGTGAAGGAGAAAGAAGGATTGATGACGATTGCTGCTGTTAAGAGTTGTGTGATTCTTATTGGTCAAAGATCTTTTTATGGTGTTCAGAATCTAAATGCTGATGTGCTGGAGGATGAATCTCCTTCTTGTCTCTGGTGCTGGGAGGTATATAATAAATTATGTATCTATATCTATATATGTATCTATTTCATAATGATATATCATCAATATATGTCTTCAAAATATTATATTTACTATATTGGTAAATTGTATATGGAGTTGTGTTGAATGTAGTTATTTGAGTATTTTTTGATGCTAATAATTATTTGTTGTGCTATTGTGGAATGAAATTTGTGTGCCATATTAAGGATTGAGCCGTGGTCGGTTAGCTCTGCATTTGGATATTATAAAGTGGGCGACTTATATTTAGTTAATGTTTTCATACTAAATTGTAGTATTACTGGTGGCGTGTCTGTTTAATTTTTTTTACATCAATGTAGATGAGGTGTGTTAGTTTTTAGTGTCTTTGATTATTGTCATATACACTTTGTTAGCAAGTGATTTTAGTTGGTCTAACTTTGTTGACCACCACTGATTTTGTAGACAAGAGATGTAAAATTACTTCCAAAGGCTTCTCGTGGGGCAGTTAAAATTCGGCGGACTTGTCGTAAAAAGATCCATGAGAGGATAACTGCTGTTTCTGGTTAGTGTTTCATCATTTTTTTATTTCGAATGGTTGATCAATGGTCAACCTTTGACCCTATGTCATGCACTGATCAATATGGGTAAACCTGACAAAAATGTGCAACAACTCAAGTTGTCTGCCTCCTTATTCCTTGCTGAATAAAAAAAGATAAACTTTCTTTAGTATATCTTTTTGGCATCTTTTGATGTCTCTGTCGTTTCATTCTTTCTTGTGCCAAAATAATTTGTTCGCTTTTTTTACAATTTAAATTGTATTGGCAAACAATGTGGCAATTTGGACATTTTCTCTTATGCATGGGTTAATTTGGGTTATGTTTTCTCTAATGGATCTATACAAAAAGTTGGATAGGAAATAAATTTGCCGGGGGTATCCCCTTTACCCAAAAAAAAAGTTAGATAGGAATTAAATGGGTCCAAATGCCTAATGTGCATTTCAAAGCATACTGCGGTACTTTCTTAAATGAAATGCTGATTATTATTGCAATAATAATGTTCTTGGTAATTACACATTGGCTATATATTAAAAAATGTACTAAGTAATGTTTGTATAAAGAAATACCTTATTGGAATGTAGCTAAATTTGCAACATGTTAATAACATTGATTGATTGATTTCAGCTGTCATAAATGAACTATTGAAGCCAGAGAGCACTTCAAATGGTCAGAAGAAAGTAATGAAAGTATCTGAAAGGCTTAGTAAAGTATTGAGTGAAGCAGAAATACGTTCTCTAGTTGAAAAAATGGAACAGAAAACTGGCACTGATGTGTAAGTATTTATCATACAGTTGTTGAAAATATTATCTTGTGTTGTCTTATTGGTTCATAACCTAACCTTGTATTCATGGTTGTAGTGCTGAGAAAGAGGTAAAGCGGGAAGAAAAACTAATGGTGAAACAATTGGAGAAAAACAAACGTGAAGTAGAGAAAGAAAAAATGAGAATGGAGCGTGAGCTATTGAAGGAAAAGTTGCAAAGTGTAAGTTTTTCTTGTTATTTTCATAATTAAATATCTGCAAGATGTATTTATATGTGATGTGCCGACTCTTCTTAGGATTTGTATGTAGTACATACTTTTTCCATATTATGAGAGATTATCGGTGCACTTCCGATCTGTAGATACAATCTTATGGTGTTTCTGGAGGAGTATTTTTGTAGTGATCAATGTGACATGATTACATGATGAATTAAAATCAGATAATCGGTCTTTGAATACTAGGGATTTAACATTTAACATTTTTCAAATCTGTTAATTACATAATCTTTTCAATTTAATTAATTTGGTTTAGTATAATCAGAAGATCAGAATGACTGTCAGTTGACTCAAACACTCATAGCTAATATTGCAACCTCAAATTGCAATAGTGGTTTAAATGCACAATTTAACTTCAATTAATGTCAAAGAAGGGGTATATATCTATAATAATAATTTTGTTTTTACAGATATCATGATTTTTCTGTCTGGTTAATGGTTGATCAATGTTTGCAATTTCGTAGTATATATGCTTTTGACCTAGGAATTTGACTGTAGGAAAAAGAGCAGAAACGTTTGCAAGAGGAGGCAGAAAAAGAGGAAAAACGTCGTGAGAATGAATTGAAAAAGCAGTTAAAAAAACAACAAGAGGAAGCAGAGAAAGAACTGCGACGGCGTGAAAAAGAAGAAGCTGAACAAAAAAAGCAACTTGCTTTGCAAAAACAAGCATCAATCTTGGAGCGATTCCTTATCAAAAGCAAAAGTAGTTCACCTTTGCAGGTTGGCCAGTCTACAATCAAATCGCATGCTGCTGACATTTTACCTGAGCAAAGGGTACATGTGCCTGAGTCGGTTACCCAGTCGATGGATAATGCACTTTTATCGAAAGCAGCATTTGATGTAAAGGATTTATGGAGGTAGCTTATTATCCTTTTTTAACACTCTCTGTTGTTATTAGAGGGGACAAAGTGGGCAAGTCTGGTATGCTGGGTAGCAGGTCAAAATGGTAATGTTTAAGACAGGTTGGAACTGTTTGCCCTTATTATATCTTCATATGGCCTAGTGCCTAGTGGTGTGTGGCTGGGCCATCAACCAAGAGATTGTGGTTCAAGTTTTAATTGAGACATGGGTTTATTATATATAATATGTGTAATGGGTGTGTGAGTATTTGTCTTACATATTTAAATGCTACCTTTTGGAAATTGAACACGACCCAAAAATTGACGCATTGGTTGATAACTGTAGCTGTTACTAATTTTGATTTGAATTTTGTGTTCATATATGTAGAGTACACTTGGATTCTTGGCATCATTTGGGTCATTGTAGTAGCAGAAAACGACATTGGGGGACCCGGCGGACCCCAAAGATGGCTGTAGTCAAGGAGCTTAAGCTAGCTAGTAAGGGTGAAGAGGACTTGAGTGTAGAGAAATTTGATGATGGGTTTGCCGAATCAAAAACTGAATGCCAATTATCTAATCCAAACCCAGATAGTTCTGTTTTGGGTAGCCAGAAGTTGAGACGGCGTAAACAGTTGCTACAGTTTGATAAGAGTCACAGGCCTGCATTTTATGGCTATTGGCCCAGGAAAAGGTACACATGATGTTCTTGGTCATCTTTATCTATTTTAAAATGTCGATTGAGTTATCTAAGATATTAATGAGCTTACCACTATGTGGAAGGCATATGTTAACCCTTTTATTCTCTGCATTGGATGCTCCAAAGTGCATAATTAATTTGGCTTTTTGCGCTATTGGTTGTATCCCTTGGTTGGATCATGATATTGGCATTGAGTTTTTAAAGGGGAATACATGAACATAACAAGAGAATCAGCTAATTTTTTTGTTTATATGATGCCTTCTTGTGGCTTGGTGTAAGACGCCTATGTACATGCAGTGCTCTGAGCTTTTTAGAACTTCAGATTCTGTCATCCATATCACTTGTATTTTTGAGCTACTAATCGATTTGGGTTTTGAACATTGAAATCGCTTAAAGTGGAAAACCATTGTTTATTCTACTTCTATTATGATGAGTACAAATATTTGCTTCAGACTGTTCTTGATATTCTGATGAAGCTGAATATCTCTTGAACAGCAAGTTCAAACTTTTTGAACTTTGTAGTGTGCTCTCTATGATTTTCTTCTCTAGTATTACTATATTAGTAGATATATCAATATGATAAGGCGTCCTTAAAGTTGTGGTTTTTAGGGACTTAGAGTAATAGTGATAGTTTGTGAAATATTATTAAGATCTATTCATATCAAAAGTGCTGATTAATATGGTTATATTTGCTTTTCTTCAGTAAAGTTGTTAGAGCTCGTTGCCCTCTTGTCAAGGATCCAGACTTGGATTATGAGATTGATAGTGATGAGGAATGGGAAGAGGTATGTTTTTATTTATTAATGCATTTCAGTAAAGAAATTCTAAGATGGCACCCACTAAATCTATGCGACAGTTTGACAATGTAACCTCCTAAAGGTCTAATGCACCAAGAAAGTTGGTGATTCAGAATCATAGAGAGTAGTGTATGGATATTTATTTAAGTCTTAAGTTTGCTCATATGTGACCTTAAATGATCGCAACCTTGTTACAAATAATGCTAAATGACATAGGAAGAACCTGGGGAAAGCTTATCGGATTGTGATAAGGAAGAAGACGAAAGTATGGAGGAAAATGTAACAAAAGCTGACGATGAAGATGAAAGTGAGGATGGGTTTTTTGTACCTGATGGGTATCTTTCAGAAAACGAGGTACCTTGGCATCTTTAAATTTTCTTCTTTTTTTGCTTATTATATTCAGAAACCAGCATCTAGTTTTTTTCTTTTTCTTTTATAACTACATAGCTTTCATTTGTGTTTAATCTATCACTTGCATGGTATTCTTATTCAATTGGTGATTGACTTGGATGATATTTGTTTCATTTTTGTGACTGTCATTAAAAAACATATATTGATTGGTCAGTTAATCATTTTTTGTAATCTTTTCCTGATGCATCCACATTATAAAGTTCATGTAAGCCACAAACGTTCTATCGTTTGATTATTATAGTTAATGAAAAATCGTAGACTACTATCAATGTTTAAAGGCCAAATCCATTGGAGATGCTATGTGAAATTGTTTATTACAAAAAAAATTAATATTCATGGTCATAACTATTATGTAGAATTAAATAAGAAAAATCGTATGATTTTAATAGTCATTTCTTAATGATGTTTATACGCAAGTCTGGTGGCAAGGTGTATATTTGGGTGGTATCGGTAGCTATTAACTTTTATGTTTGTTTTTGGGACAGAACTAAAAGCTGTAACGTTACTATGATATATGTAAGTAAATAAAATTATTTCTTATTTTATATAATTTATTGTTTTTTTTTTCTGCAGGGTGTTGAAGTTGAGAGGATGGATCACAGTGACTTAGTTGAGGATGCTAAGAGCTCACCTAGTTGTTCGCAGATAGAAACTGAGGAGCTTTCTATACTATTTCGACAGCTCAAGCATCTTAACATTTTGACCGAACATGCTCTTAGGAAAAACAGGCCATTGGTAATTTCGAACTTATTGCATGAAAAGTCAAGGTCAAACACAATTGCAACTTTAGATTGCTCAGAAAGTGAACAAATGTGCTTGCAAGCTCTGAGTATCCGTGCTTTTCCTATGGGCCCATCTACCGAGATATCAACTGGTGATGATATGCAAGAAGAAGTGCAAGAAGAGTCCCCTTCTAGTAGCAAAAGCAGTGTGGTGACAGCTGCAAGTGGACATGTTATCCCAGATTCAGATTTACCTGAAATTGTAAGTGCATGAAATTAGAAATTGAACTTGAGGCATAACAAGCAGGTTGAGCAGGTTGGATAACTGGTCAAAATGGGTAATCTATATACGGCAGTTTTGGATTGGTTCAAGTTGGGTTGACCCTAACATTATCCGTTCTCAATTATTTTGATCTGTGTTAATTGTGAAATATAATCACAGAAACCATATATTTTCACAGAAATAATATAATATTCTGAATAATACAGTATGATCCAGTGAGCTGTTCACATCAAAATATACTTTAGGTGTCCCGTCCAACCCATTTTGTGTTAAAATACTTAAGTAGTGTACTTGTTAACATAACCTGAATCAGCCTGCTTGTTTGATTGGGTTGTTCTCATTTCTGAACTGAAACATACTCTTAACACTGTTAATATTTATATTTTAAAACATCTCAGGTTTCTATCATCCAGTCTTGCCCACATGGGATCAACAAAGTGGTGAAAACCTTGCATTTGAAGTTTCCAAATATCCCAAAATCTCAGTTGGGAAATAAAGTGCGAGAGATATCCATTTTTGCAGATAACCGGTGGCAGGTTTGTAATAATCATATCATATCAAGCTTTTGCTTCACTTTATTTTATTACATTAAATAAAATGGAGATTTTGATACTCACGTGTTTCATTGTTAGACTTGGTAAAGTTTCTTGATGTGAAAAATTACAGAGTATAGTGGTGGTGAGATGATCAAATTGGGTTGGGTGATGGGTCAAGATACGGTTTTTTAGCATTGCTAGAAACATGTTGGCTTGTTCTGCAACACTTTTGTGCCCATTTTTTCAACTATTTAGTTTTTGTTCAAATTGTTCATTAAATAAGAGTTGAGAAATCATATTATTAAAACGAGATGTAAGTTGTAATAACGAAAGTACACTGTTTGACCCTGCCCCCCTTTTATCATATATATTTGATTCGGCCTCTAAACCAATAACACAATAGTGTAATTGGAGTGTTTTGTTGCAATGGGTAGATGATTTTTTTTTATTATTGTTTGGTTTTGCAGGTCAAGAAAGATATCCTTGACAAACATGGGTTATCACGTTCTCCAGGTACTTTATTGTACAACCTTGCTTGTCATGTACCATCTATGGTTTTATTTAGAGGTGGAAATAAGGCATGTCAGCAGGGTCAGTATGTATTGTTTGGGTATCAGTCTAAACAGGACAACAGGTTGGGTTGAGTTGACCAGGAATACCTGTAGTTTCAACTTTTAAATTCTAAAGTATATGATTCTATATATCATTTCAATTAACAAATACAATTTCTCGAATAAAGTTATTTAGGAGGTTTTGTGTGTACTCGATGACTTTTGACCTGTTGTTAAGCAGTTTTTTTATTTGACTCTCCAAAGATAAAACATAACTTGGCCATAAGCATCTGATTTTCTTCACCTCTAGTTTTATTTGCTGACTTTGTTTCTATCATAAAACAGAGAAAACGTCAAAGCGGACCAAATCCATAGCTGCGTTCTTCTCAAAGAGGTGTCTGCCACCTGCTGGTAAAACAACAAACCCTAACCAAGTCTCTCCACTGCCACTGGAAAAGGCCTCACCAGCTGTTGAAATGCAGAATAATACATACAACACTCAGTAGTCTTTGCTGCTCCTTTTTTTTGGTGTTCACCTGCTTAATGTTTTTTTGGCTACGTGACTATATTGACTATGGCAGTGTATCTTCCTATAACCATGATGTTTTGTCATGTGTAAAAAAAGCAAGTTTCATGGACTATATCATCTTTTAGCTTGATGTTTTATCTTGTGTGTCTATTTATGCATTTTGGCTTTGTGCACAATCTAGCTCTACTTCTATTGAATTAGTGCATTAGTTTTAGATGTGATTGCGTAGTTCACATATAGTTACAACTCTTACATAATTCACATCTACTGACTCTGTTACAAAAGCTAGATAGAATATCTTATTTTGCATCACGCCTTGAAAACCAAATAGATACATTTACATACCTTAAAAACTGTAGCTAGTTTACCTACATATTACACATAGAAACATCAATATATCTAGAATTCAGCACTTCAAATATATTACATACGCATGCTTGAAAACCAAACTTAACTACATTTTAAACAGCACTCCATATGGGCATATGGTCAAATACACTTCAACCTTCCAAGTCTTCATGCCAAAAACTTATGAAATAAAGTCTCAAATTTCTCCATTTCTTTGCCAGGCAAAGCCACCAACACATTCACTTCATTGTTGTTATCGGCACCAACAATATCCGGAAAGAGTAATATTATATCTTTCCTATGATAAACCACGGGACAACTATACCTAGGTTTACCCCACGGATATTCCACGTCAGCAAACCCCAATCGCCACCATGACGATATCAGAAACTCCCCATTTGGAAACCCTTTATTCACCTCTCCCCAATCGATCACCGATCTTGCATACTCACCAGTCATTCTGTTAGTACCTTCGGTCACCATTTCCACTAGTCTTGACAACGGGCCTTCTTCAATCTCTTTGCATTTGGCCGAGGCGTATGCACTAAGAACTGCATTGCCAGCTAATGATAATGGTAAGTTCAATCTTGACCGAATGTCAACAGCATATAACACGGTTGACACTCTCTCGGGGTCATATTCTGACCCTGAGGACAACGCTTTGCACCGCCATACATGGGCTGCAACCACATTGAATCCAGTGATTTTTGCATTGGTTGACCCAGGCCCATCTTTGGCTTTCGTTTTTAAGTGGGCTATGTCATCTGAGGTCAAGTTGAAAATCTTGAAGTCAAGTTGACTTTCTGGGCAGTCAAAGACTGTTGGGTTTGGGATGTCTGTTCCTGTTGGGATTTTGAGGAGTTCAGGGTGGTCAAATTGGACTTTTGGTGGTGATCGTGCTGCCAATAGGTGGCGATCGTTGCAGGGATCGACGGCAAGTGGTTGATCAGCAGCCAAAGAACCAAGATTTTGAAGAAATGTTTTGAAACTTAAGCCATCAAAAGTGGCATGATTTGTTGCTACACCAAGTGCAAATCCTCCACACTTGAAGGATGTCAGCTGTTTGAACAAATTTAGTTGTTAGTACTATACTTACATTTGAATAAAATCTGATCTTGATAGATCAATATAAAAATCGCAATAACATTCTTCCGTATAATCTATACAAACTATGAATAATAATGACTCTGCTAATGCTTGCTCTCGAGACACACGATAAGATAAATTAAATGAACTCAAAATTATCCTAAAACATTAAAATATATGCATAAAAAAGCTAAATGTTAGCTTAATGCATAAGGATATAATTTATAATAATATTTTAAAACTTAATTAGCATTTTTAATCATTTCAAACAATTCAATTTTAATGAACCAACTATACTCACTGATTTCCCGACATGACCCAACCCGACCCAACACGAGCAATATAATAAATTGTTACCAGGTGTTGCAACTTCTGTTTGCAGGTTACTTGGCACATACATGTGAGAATACTTAAAAAAGCTTGCAATCATGCAAAGATAATCAATTTAGGCAGGTAGCCATTTACTGTATTTAACTATGCATAGTTCGTTGGTGATCAAGTCTTTTTTATAAATGTAAACCTTAAAACTGCGGTTATGTACCTTTTCTCTTATCATCACCATCATTAAATTAAGGGTGTTGATATATACAACATTTTTTATTTATTCATACATCAAAACGTGCATTACAGTACTGTACAGTACAACATAATAATGCGTAAAAGATGTGGGAATCAAAAAGTGTGTTGTATTTATCAACACCCATTAAGGGTGTTGATATATAATGGACCCAAAACTTTTCCAAAAATAATAATATTATATCAGTCAAACAATAATTGGTTTATTATAATATAATTTCTCTCTAAAAGTCTACTAAACATGACATATGTTATGTCAAATATTTGTAATAAAGATTTCATGTACATGATTTTATGCAACAAGGCATAGTTACTTTTCTAACAAATAATTTAGTTGAGTTTGTTAAAGTGAATTATGCGTGTGTTTTAAAAGTAAACATAAACTCATCTTAATAGTTCTAACTTTATTACTCCATCCTTCTTAAAATAATTTTGTCACTCGACAAATAACACAGATTTTAATAAAAACATAATCATTTTACAAAATGATAATTTTACCTTTAACTAATTAATGACCATTTTCTCTACGGTTTGTAATAATGATATATCAAGTAACGGTGATATGGTAATCTCGATCAAGCTTCACTATCTATTTTAGATAATAGACAATTAATTTGGAACAACCCGAAAAGAAAAGATTGACAATTATATTGGGACAAAGGAACATAATTTTATCATTATGGACTACATGTTTTTTTTTTTTTTTTTTTTGCTATAATTATTATTAATTGTTACATTTAAAAGAGAACGTGTTTGGTGTATGTTAGCATCACCATGTTATTTTCGATCATTTTCGACAATACACATAACCTTGTTTTAACATTCATCATTTATATCCCACATTTATACGGGATTATTTTTTAATTTGGGCATGGACCATTCGAGTATTAAGTTCAAAATTTCTTAAATTATGTTAACCCACGTTCATCTACATCACATTTTTTACCAATAATTTAAAAAATTACTATATTTTATTATCATAAACAAAAACTACTATCTTCCCCTTTATTAGAGCAGTTTTATTTGTGTACCTAAAGTTTACTATAATATTTTTTAATAAATAAAACATGTACTTTTTTATAACTTACCTGTAAAATGCATAGTGGCTTTTCATGTAACTCCAAGTTATCATAACTCTTTTGAACCAATTGTCTAAACCCAGGGTTTGGATACACCAAGTCACCAATCTCACCCAACTCAAACTCACTCGAACCCACCACGAACCGAGCCCCAGCACCATTACAATCAAACTCAAACCGTTGCGACTCATGGTTCAACTTCAACCTCCCTGCCAAAAAATCATATGGCACCAGCGCCTTACTTAGAGCCAACTTGAGCTTTTCCGCCACTACTTGTGGCGGAAAGTCAGGGTTGGCTGCAAAAAAATGGACCGTTTCAACGTTGAAAGTAAGAACTTGGTCAATGTTCGATAAGAACATGGACCGCTTTTCGGTTTCGTGAGGTGGGAAGATTGTGAATGTGTCATGGATGATAACTTTGAGGTCTTCAATTATTTTGGGAGTAGAAGATTTGATCATGGGAGATTGATAAATAGTTCCCATTGTGAGATTTGGTGTTATGCTTTAAGAATTTGAACTTGGTTTGCCTTTTTATAAGGGTGGTGTTTTAAAGAGACAACAAGCATTTGCTCGAAAAAGATTTACGTAAGTTTGTATAGATAAAAAGATGGGACCAGGGTTATTTGGTGACAACGTATTGGTGAATAGAAGTATAGAACTAGTTGGAATAAAGGCGGTAGGCCCATGTATATGTATACTTTAGTTTGGTAGTATACTGTATACCATACTTTATTACTCTCTCGGTCCCACCACAAATTTCCACGATATTATTTTGGATTGTTCTAATAAATAAGTATCAATTTTCATGTTTCAATCAATCGAAAGAGACTTTAGTAGGTAGATATGCTATTTGATCGGTGAAAAATGTAATTAGTGAAGAATCCTAAAACTATATGCAAAGTCAAAATAGACACTTTAACTGGGATAGATGGATTATTATTCTAGTATATCATACAAATAAAAAATTATGTATAGGATATCAAGGTGTATGAATGTTTAAAATTATTGTATTGGTGTAAATTTTAAGTTTCTTAATATTATGTATCTAAGTTTTAAAACATACTCCGTATATTTTATGTTTTTGGCAACATACATATACGTCATTTTTTAAGTTAGATAAATATATAAATACTATAAACCATCACCGTTTCAAACGGGTAAAGAAAAAGGTTGGTAATGATCACGAGGCTACACTGGTTATTAAGTAAAAAAAAACATTGATGTTAATTTTTATATACATACAATAATAAGTATAATAAAGATTTTCCATATTATAATAGAAAATTTGAGCTCATACTAAAACGTGTAAAATTTCATATTATAGCTACTTTGAAACAATAGAAAAGACGAAAATAAAAAACACGATATTTTATACAACAAAGTAGGAACGTCAAGTACTACAAAAGTACTGATGCAGCATTACATAGACTAGGGACGAGATATTCAATACGAGTATATCATTAGACACTACTTTTTGATATACGTATGTACTATCGTTACAAAATACGGAGTAGTTTATGAACAATATATGCACTATTGTATCAATTATTTTAGTTTTAGTTTTTATTTTTATTTATTACTCATATATATATATAATACAGAGTTTACGAGTATTTGTGTAGCTATCCTATATTCTGATGTAGGTGTAGGTTAGCCGTAGTTCACGGACCGATGGGTTTATAATGTTGCTAACAAATTTTGATGGTCCGGTTTCACGTACACTAATGTAGCAGCATCGCAACCGCTCGTACTATGACACTACATTTGGTTCGCACAATATTTTGGATGTAATTGAAATTTGTCTAAGGAATAATTAAAATTCAAAGGAATGTGAATTCTTTTGGGTGAAAGATTTTGATGACTTCCAATTGAATTCATTTGTGAACCAAACAATCTTATAAAATAGAATTGAGATATCGATTTTATTGAATTTTGCAAACCAACCGCAACATGTTAACGTTAATAATACTCCGGAATACAAAGTACTAAATAATGATATGTAAATGTTTGGGTAGGTAGCTTCTTTATGGCAAACCTAATATTACGGTGGCTTAACTTTCTCATCATAATTCATATTCATAATATTAAGTCATATGACAACCTATTGGACCCCTAAACTATTAAGATGCACACCCTTTGAATTTTTTTTTTCTATATTTATGAAAATAATATCACAATGATTTTGTTTGAATGGTTGGTGGTTTGGTATTATCTTGTATGTCTAGGTTTAAATGGCATTCTAATAATTGCAAAATAAATCACTAAAAATTTGATAAAGTTTTCACAATCATGTATGTATATTTTTATGGGAGCTGATTGATACAACACATAAATTGATTCATACACCAACATTATGCTATTACATACTTGTACAGTGAGCTTCAAATATTGTACAATTTGTTGTATGCAACAATTTTTTTGTTGCATTTAGACCATTCCCAACGGGTCCGTCACTTTTCGTCACTTAACCGACGTTGATGGCACGACTATGTCACTTTTGCTCGTCGGATAACCGACGCCCCGTCGCTTTTTTTTTTGTTTGTTTTCTTTTTGTGTGTGGATAAGTAAAGATAATTTGTTAAATGTGGGTCCAAAATTTAAAGTGACGGAGTCACTGATGGCAGGTGTGACAATCCTTCAATTAGGGTATTTACTTAACATAATTTCATGCATTACCTAGAGTGATTCCCTGACTAGTGAATTCAAAACAATTTATGTGTTAAGTTTTGATAAACTTACTATGTGTTATGTGATGTATTTGATAGTAGTTATATGTGAATATATATAATTACGTACGAAATAAATATATCAAACAATACGAGTGGAATACAATTACGTTAGTGATACAAAATAATTAATAATTCGAAAATTATTAATTACAACTACTAGTAATTTATATTATAGAGATAATATAATAAATTATACGTTTAATAATAAACGTATTAATCGCGAATAATTAAGTTCCAAAATGAACTTCGAAAATACTTATTTTTAGTATGAAATTATTGTATAAAAGTACTATAACGAAAAGAAAACGAAACATTTATACGACTTTTGCTACGCGTATTACGAACAGAAACAATTTTAAAACGCGCTTAGAGGTTTCAAATAATAAAAGTATTATTTCGTAAGTTACTGTTTTAATGTGTAGAACATTACCTCAAAATATGATTTCTAAATTTAACTGAAATCTGGCACGCGTTTTAACTATACAGTACTTTTACTGTGATTAATTTTAATTATACTTGTAACAAAGTATTTCACATTTCGATTTCAAATTCCTAAATCTGAGATATCGAGAAACAAAACGCTTAATTTTATTATAACTAAAGTACCACAAATTATACCCGTACACGAAATTAACGGGCTAAAAACTACCAATATTGTACAAAACAAAATATCTGGGAACAAACTTCGCTCCCTCCATGCTGTGCCTTTGAAATTTGATCTCCAATAATTCATTTCACCTACATTTTGATCTTCATAAAACACACACACATTTCACTAGTTTCTTCCTCCCTTTCTCTGTGTTTTGGGCGACTGGATCAAGCAGCAGGAGCAGAGGGAAACAACAACAAGAAAAGCAACACCATTATCATCATCTTCATCCTTCACCTTAACATCATCACCACCAAAACATTCAAATACACAACAAAATGGTTTCTTGAAGCATTATCATCATCATCGTTCGTAATAATCATCATCAACATCTCAGAATCATCATCATCTTCTTCCTAACATCATTGTGAGGAAATTTCTCCATTTTTACTCATTTATATAATTTCCTTAAATTTATGATTTTGATGATTATTGTTGTTATAAGTTGTTAAAAACATGTTACAAAGAGTTTATATAACATATAATGATGATTGAACATGTTAAAAACGGACTTAAAATCAAAACCCGTACGTATTTGTCATAACAGAGAACGAACAGGACCTGCAAAACCATTGAATCCGGCGGATTCAATCGAATCCGGCGGATTCCCAATTTCTAAACTTCGAACACCTTCGACCGCACACAAACTTTCGGCAGAAATGATGAACGAGTAAAAGACATACATGAATCCGGCGGATTCATGTGAATCCGGCGGATTCCCCACAATTGAAACGAATACGGCGGATTCATGTGAATCCGGCGTATTCCCCTAATTTGGCCCGAATCCGACGGATTCACCGGAATCCGGCGGATTCCCCACTGGTCCAGCTGTTGACTTTTGCATTTTTAAATAATGTACAAACTAAAAATCGTTATATGAACCGAGATTTATTACTTGACTATATTGCGACAACGAAACCTTGTATTAATATGGAGACGACTATGAGACATGATTATGTCCGCGACATAAATTAATACGGACATTTAGAACGTGACAAAACTTCGAAATAATTACAAAACATATATATGCAAACGAACGGACAATATAAATATAACGAGACGTATAAAATGGAACGATTTAAATTATCTAGTACAACTATATACGACAAACGAAAACAAATTATATTTTGTATAACTAACCAAGTTACGTTTTTAAAAATATAAACAATGACAACAACTAATATATATATTAGAATATATATATTCAACTAATATGTATATAAATATACATACTTGAACTCAACGACTAAATGAAACGCAAACCTCACCAGCAACTGAAATATTATAAACTTTTCAACTTAACAAATAATCCACATACTTATACAAGTATTATTATTTGCGTCTAGATATTTGAGGACGCGTTGGGATTATTTGCTAGCTATCTATTTGTGCTGAAGACTTGCAAAACCGTGAGTTCACAGCCCCTATCTTTTATTGTTTTAAATGCTTTTAAAACCAGGGGTGGAAAACATAGTACAATGTGATAACATGCTATATGCTTTATTGTATTGCGCTGCATGCTATTAGGTGAACTGATTAACATGATCATTTTCATGCTATTAAACTTGGATTGTTAATATGAAAGGTGTTCATATTATATTGTTGAACTTGAACTATTTTAAATAAAATGTTTTCATATTGATTTAACTCGAACTAATTATATGAAACGTTTTCACAACATTTTGGGAATAAGACAACAGATCTTGGTGCGATCCTAGGTTTACGCGAGGTAGTTGTAGTGCACATAAAGTCCCAGTGCTTGCAACCTATAACCATTAGCTAGGTGACTCTAGCCACTGAGTATACAGATAGTACTATCGATTTGACAACCCTCCCAGGATATTTCTCGTTGGTCATTCCAACCACATCGACGATAGTCGTAACGAGGAGTGTATACTTAAGATTTTACTGAGGCAACAACAAAACAACTAGTCGTGGTTTGGTTATAGTACTAGTGTCGTTACTTTAACTCTAAAGGTTTAGCTCACCTTGGAGGGATTATAGTCTAAATTTCTCACACAACTAAACAACTAAACAACAACTTGGTTTGGGAAGGGTGTTCCCTGTGATGACTAATAGGACAGGTGTTCCTTTGAGATACTATTTTTAGGAAACGTTTACCTTAATTGGTTGAACTTGGTTTCCCACAAAAACAACTATTCATAGGAAATGTTTACTTAAATGTTAAACCTGTGTTTCCTGCTATAACTATTATTGGAATGTTTACTTTATTGTTAAACTTGTATTCCTGTTAACTATCTGTTGGAAAATGTTTGCTTGATTGCTGAACCTGATTTTCCTTAACTATTGAAATGGATATGTTTACTTATTTGATAAACCTGTATATCCTGCTACTATTATTAGGAAATGTTTATGATTAAACTTGTGTTTCCTACACAGTTATTATTGTAGTAAGAATGACATTCTTACTAATTATAGGAAATGTTTTCTTTAATTAGAACACTTGTGTTTCCTACTTTACATATAAATATTATGTTTGCGTACATGAATGATTTATACAAAATAAAAAACCTGTGAATTCACTCAACATTCAATGTTGACAGTTACTATGTTTTTCAGGGAATTAGGACTCAGGTACTCCTGCATGCATAAAGGACGTAGGCAACCTGACTATTTATGATGCCACTTTTGGGACACATGGATTTCCTTTGTATTATCAATTTCATTGGTTATACTTATGAAATCCCTCTTTTATAAATATGTATTTTCAAATACTTAAGTTGTCTTTGACAACCCTAACTTATGTATGACTTTATAAGTCGTATCTTTTGTAATAACTGTAAACTTATGGCATCTTAAATATATATGTATGTTCTGTATGATCATATACTCTGATACAATGAATGCACTATCGAATCTGTCCGCCCTCAATGCTCAACTATTATTAAAATGCTTCCGCTAATTAACTAAAAGCTTCCGCTAAACTATTAATTAACACGATTACCGATTTGGGGGTGTGACATCAGGGGTTCATCAGTTCAATCAGTTTTGTAAAAAGCTTACGTGACGTAGACGTGGCGTGTCAGTTTCTGTCACTGTTGGGAATGGTCTTATCAACTCTCTGTAAATCTACTTTAGTTTCAAGTCAAGAAAGTAATAATTGCAGTCATGATGATGAAAAATACCAATACCATGAATTGAATTATTTATACCAACAATATTCTTCTTCTAGCTATATCCAATTGACCAATTTCATGTTTAAAAAAGAATTGTACAAGCTTTTTATATGAAAAGGAGGACTAGAATAAATTTTAATTATAAATGTAAAGATGTAAATGTACATTTAAATCTAGATTAAGATTGTGTAATTTATCTTCTAATTACCTCATTTATCACTTTGTTTTCTTAGGGCTTATACAATTTACTATTAATTTTTTTTTCTTTCAAATCTTAATTTAAATGTCGACTTCTATAAATAGATGAGTATGATTTATTGAATTTACGTGATTACCCGTAATGTATGTGTATGCTAGTGGTATGTCATAAAAATGTGTGCATAGAGTAAGAGTAAAACTGTCAAATTACCAAAACGTAGAATGTAATAATTATGTTAATATAAATTGCGTTTTTTTTTGTCCGTGAACAGTTAAATTGGAACGAGAAAATTGCTAAATTAGACGAAACTATGGGACAAACTTATTTTTCAGTGAAAAATTCATAAAGAGTTCTTGAAATCAGTGGTGAGTGGTAAATAAAATGTGAAGTAAATAGAGCACTAGAAAATTAAAGTATCTAAGTTTTGAGCAACTTTTGTGTGTAACATAGTTGTAGTTTCGTCCTAGCCAAATCTATGATTCCTTCTTTCTTTAAGGTGATTTTGTTGCACTTAGCTTATTCTAATAATAATAATAATATAATAAACAATATAATAATAATAATAATAATAATAATTATTATTATTATTATTATTATAATTATAAATTATAGGCTTAGCTTTTTCCCAACATCATATATTACCCTACTAGACTCTATACCCGTGTATTACACGGGGTTGGACGAAAACAAATAGATTTTAAAAGTTGTTGATGTGAAGGATTAAATCTCATCAAAGCATCATCAAATCAAATTGTGATATGATAATAGTCCTAATATATTACGAATACCTATTGTGATATGATAATAGTCCTAATGTATTACGAATACCTATTTAGATATAGTTATCATAATTATTTTTCTTTATATAATAAATAATTAATGATTTATGATGTCACTAAATCCTATAATTTAGCTAATTGGACAAAATTGAGGAATTCTATTGGTTGATTAGATTTTTGATGACATCATCAACTGTTTCTTATATATAATTTATTATAAGATACTACGGCTTATTTGCTTCCTAATTAGGCTTCAATCTACATGGTTCATTAAGTGTTGTTAAAACTTTTGCAGTAAATTGTCAAGACTAAAGGAAACATCAAGAAAAATTTGATCAATATCATTCAATGTTTAGGCATTATTAGTCATGCATCAACACATGGTAACTGGGAATCTGGGATGATATGTACATAGATACGGAGTACTTATTAATTTTATGCGTCTCAATTATTCAAACGTGTATGGTACTTTCCAAATTAAATTCACTTTATTCAAAAGTAGTAAAGATGAAATTTTTGTTAAATAACAATTTAATAATTACTTTGTTTCTTTAAGATCAAAGGTTTTGTTAATTTATAAATGTACTTATTCATGCTCTTAAGTAAACATTCATAGATACATACACTTTTAAGCCTTTCTTAAACACAATTCCCCGATCCTAGTTTTGCTTAAACATATTTTTCAGCTTGTTAAACACTGATGAAGAGGTTGTCCTTTCTGAGATCAAGAAAGTACCTACAATCTCTATCCGAAATTCCGGATGGGCACATCCAACTCAATTGAATGAGAAACAACAAAAATTTCATTTTACCACAATTTTTTCTCCACGCTTTTGGAGAGTGTGTAAAACACATGTTTTTCGCCATACACCACCAAATGTATTTTACAGTGTTGTATAGTATAACACTCTATAACATGTATGTTTAGTGGTGTATGACTAAAAGTTACTGTAGTAGTTTATGAATCACCACACTTTAAGAACCAAACTCAAATAAGAAAAAGTGGGGGTTCAAAATTGGCCACCCTCGTTAAATTGCGAACTAATTTCCATTATGGTATTTTGCCAAATTTGTGAAACTTCCTCTTTCATAATTACAGTTTTCATCATCTATTTTTTCGACATATTGTTTCTTAATTTGACTGGGGACTTGTTTATGGTCACATGGTTATAAATGTTAGTACGAGACCAATTGAGTTGTATAGCTTGAACTCTTTGAACAATGAGTTCAATTATTGAGTTTCAAACAGAATTTGTAGCTTTATAATATGTATTCAACTAATTTAATTTTTGTGTTGTATGTGTCAAACTTGGTGTTATTGCTCTTGTACGATCTAATGATTTATCCATCAAATACTCTTTCCGTCCCACCACAAATGTTCACATGTTATTTGATTGGTGAAAAAATGTAGTTAGTGAAGAATCTTAAGACAGAGGAAGTAATTTATATTTTTACTTACATGAGAACCATACCTCATTAGTCACATCATCGCCACATTATCAAAACATGTCACATTACCGGTGTATAAGTTATACTAAATTGAATTTGGATATACACATTATAAAGAACGTAAAATTTTGATAGTATCTTGGGTAAAACTGGATGCATTTTCGGACATTTAACCATTAAAATAACTATTAAATTTACTAATGCATGTTTAACAAATGCCAAGAGATTGTAAGCGTTTAAAAAGAGTTTGGTCAACTTTTTCATTGATCATTTTAGTTTTTTAGCTACACGTACATTTTGTGTTACCGGTATCAAATTAATGAATTATCATAAATTCGTACATAATTTAGCAAATATCGTCAGCACTAACTTAAAAATATTTTACACTAAAGTTTGAATACATGCGTACGTACAACAACTTCCAATAATTAAAGATGTCAATGAATATCATTCAATGTTTTGGCAGTAGAATGCATGCGTCAACACATGGCTATAGAGTATAGATCATGTCGATCATACCTAGCTACTTGTAAATGTTTTGTATATTTGTTTTTTTCTCGTAATTACTTTCGTACGTTAAGTGTAAAATATTTTTCAGAAGAACAATATTACAAGGTCTAATTAAATGAGCTTAATTGAATGTCGGTAATAAAAGAAAAATGATGACGACAGTCCTTAAGTGTTTCCTTAAAGATACCCATAAGATAACCGGAACCCTCATGATTAATAGGAAAGATAAGTAATAAGATAGATGTATTTAGAAGTGAGTTATGCATGAATTGCTTAGCAAAAATGCACTCAAACGTCTGTGTGATTGAAGTTACACCCAGTAACAATAAACGGATAATTACCCCTTAATATCAATTTGCAAACTCTATGAATAGTAACTCTTTTTGTTTTTTTTTCTAAACTTAAAATTGTATATAAATTATATGTATATCAAAATGTCAATAATTAAATGAGTAGATTACGTGGTTAGTCACAAATGCATTTATAGCATGTGATGCAAGTTCAACACATGTAGTTGACATTTTTATTTCTTTCATTAGTTTTTTTTTTTAAACATGTCAATTTTACATTTTTAATATATCTTCCATTAGTTTTTTTTTAAACATGTGAATTTTACATTTTGAATATTTCTTTTATTATTTTATTTTTTTAAACATGTGAATTTTATATTTTGAATATTATTATCAATGTTTTTTTTTTCAATACTCCAATTTTTATGCTATAAAATAAAAAAGAACTTAAATTTGTATACATTTTTACATTTTATTTAAAGAAAAATAATATATACTTTCTAATTGGTTATCAACATTTAATATAGTTAGTCTAACATAGTTTCACTTTACACTAACTTTATTTAAATTATGTGAGCTAATACGTAACCGGTGAGTTACTAAGAATTTTAAACTTGTATACAAAATTTAATATATAAATAAAGGAAGCTCTAATATATGTTTTCAAATACAATTTCACATGCAAAATAACTACGAATGCATACATTTGTCTCATGCGAAATTTGAATGAACACTCTATATGTTTTAAAATAATATTACGATAAATGTTCTCTTATTTAAAATCAAGTATACATGATATATCAAAATAGATTTAAATGGTATTTTATTCCAACGCGAAGCGCGGGCAATAATCATCTAGTTAAAATCAAACAAACAAGATAAACGAACAATACGAAGGCAAGAACTTAACATGGTTATATCCGATCTCCAACTTAGAGATTTGTTTAGTCCACGGGCCAAACCAGACACTATTATCTTTTCTTTTCGAAGTCCAAGAATTACAAATACTCAGAGTTTACTTATATTAGGAAAAACAAAAAACTTGCAAAACAAGGAAACATGTTTTCCTAGCCGACACCAAATCACATCGCGATCTTCAGGCATCGTGTAGCGAACTCCAACAAAATATTGGATCGCGTTGCGATCTAATTACTTCGCGTGGCGAAGTACTTCTCACAAAAAAAAAACCCATCATTTTCAATTTAATCTTCATATGACAACATGAACTTACATTTTAGAAAATATGTATCAAAACTCATATTACGTATGTCTACAACTACAATACTTTTTACGAAAGTTTTAATTTAAATAAAACATAAAATACCATCTTTCAATACCTTATTGTTTGCAATAAATTTACTGGAAATTATATGAAATGCCACTTTTTTTAAAAACATATGAATTTGTCAAAAAAAAAAAAAATTGACGAAATATCCTATCCGAGCGCAATTCATAAATTTGCAATTTGCGAGCCCATAACTGCGAGTTGCGTGTACGGGGATTGCGAGCGGCCTAGGGGAATTTGCGAGCGGATCATAGATTTATTCTTTGCGACTCGCAAATAGCATAGTTGCGTAGTGGTGGTAATGTTGGTTGGCCGCTCGCAATTGGCCCAAGCCGCTCAATGGGCCTTGGCCTCTCGCAAAAACTATCCGGAAGACGCAATCGTAGTCGGCGCAAGTCGCAATTACATGCTCGCAAATCTATGATGCGCTCGCAGATTCTCCTATGCAACTCGCAAATTCCCCTAGGTCGCTCTCAATCCCCGTACACGCAACTCGCAGTTACGGGCTTGCAAATCATTTGCGAGTTGCGCCCGGGTAGGATATTTCGTCAAACTTTTTTAAGGGCAAATAATTATATGTGTTCCAAAAAAAGTTACATTTCGTTTAATTTCCCTAAATTTACTATACTTCATTTGAAAAAGATAAAACGAACTCTCCCTATTATGACGATTGTCATGATCGTCCCACAGATTTCGATGGCCTCGTGCAATAAGAATGTAGGCCTTAGCCCTTAGGTACCAAATATTAACTTAAATATTAATTATTTTTATTTTATTTATTATTTTTACTTCGATGGCAGCAGGTTGTAAAAGTTTGTATCGATGTGTTTCATGATCTATTTCTTTTACCTATGGCTTATATTTTTTTGAAAGACAATATGTACATTTTTTTATGAATATTTACATATATCCATCACTTGAACTCACGATCTCATGATTGGAAGGTCACCATAATACCGCTAAGCCAATAACCCTTTAGTTTTACCAATAGCTTATATAATGTTGGTAATTCGATGGTTAGATCAAATTGCTCATAACTTTCAGCTTAGAACATGATCATTAGATCACTTTGAGCTTACTCTAAACTTTAGTGAAGTTCCAAAAATGTCACACACTAAACTCGAATTTAGCTATCATCTAACAACAAAGTGACAACAACAAATGGACCACGCCCTAAAACTAACCTTCATTGAAATATACCACAAAGAGCAACTTTTTTATGTTCTACATTAATTTACAACAACTAACACGGCATGCTACATCAAATCGCTAACAAACTTATTCCGATATATTGAAAACCGATTGGAACCTCACATGCATTGCTTTCCTATTCAACGACACAAAGATTCTTTTACCTTTTTAGATTTATTCGATACACACGAAGAAAATAGTACTCTTTTTTTGAGAAAGGCGGATTTATTTTCATCCAACTTTATCGTACAAATGCAAACTTGGAAAGCGAAAGGGATTGTTAGATATATATGATTCTACATCAAGATTGTCTAGATTGAGGTATATTAGAAACAGAAAACATAAAATAAGCGTACTGCTACCAACACTTAAGTTCAAAGCAACCAAGTATGCCTATGTAAGAAATTTAAGGTACTCTACTAGTCTAATGTTCATTTCATATGTAACGGATACCAGCTACATATATATTATCTCACCATGTAAACAGTTTTTGGTGCCTATTTTCAAAAAATATGATTCATAGTTTTCTTTATAGACTACCTGAGACACCAAACGCTTGTATATACGAGAAAACTACAAACGATAGCATAAGAAAGTAAACATGATTATAAACTTGAATCTGAATTGACAGACTCGGAAAACTTACGAAACAACATTTTGCAACAAGATACTATAACAAACATACAACTAAGAGTCTAAGACCTTATTATCAACCAACTTCGTTTGAGAAACTTTAGATAATGCTAAAACAGAAATCTCTTGAGCATCTTCATCCTCATGATCCAAAGAAAGATGATCGTTCATGGACAAATAAATAAATTTTAATAAGCATTCTACATTGTCCTGCAAATCAAAGACAACAAACAATCACTTAAATTGCCAACAAGCATAAATGGTAAATGCAGTAGAAGAAATACATAAAAGGTGGAACAGAAAACAATATGCCACTTTTATGTATCAGATTTGGCATTATGGATCAAGTTATATAAAGTCACTTTAGAATAAGAAATAAAAAACAGACACTTTGATGATAAGAATGCTAACATCTCAACTACTATAGTGACTTGAGTTATTATATGCAAGTACAAAATGAGTACACTTGCACAGTCTTTACTTCGTCTTTGAAACTTTTTTCAACTCAAGCCCTTCAAATTTGGGTCAAAATTGGAACACATGCACAAGATTGTACTAAACAAGGTACATATACGAAACATATGTTAGGCAAGACTTTATTAAAGTTTGCAAATGATGAACTAGTAAAGGTAGTATTGTTGCCAATTCTAGTTTGAAGATAACTAACAAAGTCTACAGAGAAATTTCTACAAGTACTAGGTTTGTGTTAGCGTATGTATATATGCCGATGTATGTATGTATAGTCATGGCCCATCACAGCCCAAAATGTACTTATATTTGGTGACTATTTGTTAAAAGTCAAAGAGGGAGGTCTCAACTAGATCCGTCACACCTGAAGTTCAATTTATTTATGACATAGTAGATGCATACAATAAGAAATCATAGAGGCGTGACTCCAATCAATAAAAGTTGGCAATTTCTGATCGATTTACTTATGAGTGGGTTTATTGAGGTTATGTTTGATCTCAAACGGGTCAAATAAACAGTTTCTACTCAACTAGGACACGTCAAATGGGCCGAAAGATAAACGAATGGAAAGTCGCTTATAGTATATTTCTAATGTACGCAACCTCCAAAATCAGATTATTTAAAATCTTAGGTTATATGTGGCAAACCAGGTTAATAACCGGCAACCCAGACCGTCTCACAATCGACTGCATACCCATGGGGACATACCTGACTCACTCAGTGGTTGTGGCTGTGGAGGTGTTTGAGCTTGAACCCGAGACATCTATTTGTGACAAAGATGACCCCCACCCATTACCACCCGAGCTACAGTCCATTATTTTCATGATAAAGTATAATTTCAAGTAACCATAATTAACACATTAATTAAGGTGGTTAGGTCAATCTAACCTGATCTTGCCCATTTTAATCCATTTTGACTTCTTACCCACCTTGCCCGACCCTCCCAATGTGCCACCTTTATCAATGACAACTAAAAAGGATGATATAGTTGTTGGATTCCTAAATAGCTAACCGATCAAACTATAAAGACATGAAAAGAAGAACTTGATACCTTTAATGCACAAAGTTTGATCCAGCAAGGCGAAGATCAAAATCAGCGAGATCCATAAAATCAGCCGCCTTACTAGTCGACCCATAATGCAGAGGGGCAGAAAGGAGAAACCGTAACAGCAGGAAAAGAAGTACAACAGAATGTGAAAATAGGCTTGAATTCGCCATAAAACATGATCTTAGATGCTAATATCTTCTTCTTTTATTTCAAGATTCTCTTTGATTTCCTTGTCAATAGCTCGTCTGTTACTTTGAATCTGGCGAACATATTCTGCAATTATGACATGAAATTTTGGAGCCAGCTTATTTGTAGAAGATCCATTTAGACCTGCTTTCTTTAAAGCCCTAGCAACATGTTTTTCAGCCTTTTGGAAATGCGGTGCACACAGAGTTGGAACCGTGCATTTAAGAATCGGTTTACCGCATAGTATAGGTCCTGCCTGTGAGCTGAAGAAAAGGATAGATACAAAGGTAACCAAACAATAATTAGAAGCGGAAGCTTATATACACTATTCAAGCATATTACTAAAACCAGATATACTTGCAGAACTGTCAAACAATAAGCACTACCAGATTGAAACATAACGAAATCTACCATAAGTGCATCTTGTCATCAGTGTCTAACTTGTATCTTCTACGTTTACAACCACCATACATTTTTTAAACAATATGCCTTTTCTATTTAAGAAAATACCTGACTTAAGATAGTTACTTCTGTTTCCACAAAGGTTATATTCAGATTAATTTATTAACTGAAATTATGTTCACTTGACAGTTAAATTCAAAATATCACAAAGAATAGAGATCAAGGAAAGTAGAATTGAACTTCTTTATATAAGAGCTATCTTAAAGAACTAAACACGCTTAATCCTAGCCGTTCCAAGAAAAAAAGGCGTAGTTCCCAATAAACATGTTCACAATCTCTTAGTTTCTTGTTTGAGATTTTCCACCAAGATCTTTCTCTACCACTTTTATTTGCATTTCCATTTTAACTTACCACTCACAAGTAAACGCCATGTTGTAAGATGTCAAAATAAGTAGAATGCAGAAACAATAAATCCATGACAACATATCTCTTTAAGTAAGTTACAAGTGAATAAATGAACCACAATTGACTAACCCTTCAGTAAAAATTTTGCAAGGTGACTACATAAAGATGCTAAATTTAATCCTTTTCTGTGGTCTTGACACATTTAGCAAGATTCTAACAAAGCCTAAAGTCCTAAACTATGATCCCTAAAAAGTTAAGATATATGAGTGGAGTTTTTGGCTCAGCTCATTCATAATTCTTTTGGCTTATTATGCTATCAAGACGCAATAAATTCAAAAATGTGCTTTAATGTCACCAAAGAAGTTAAGCTCAAATAAGCTCGTCGAACAGCTTTTTACACCAGCTTTGAACTTATCACTATACAATAAGCCGATAAGCTGATTATATAAACCTACTCAGACACCCCCTTGGGTAAGCTTATTTTACCTGATTATGTGCTTAAAAATCCGAAATAAGCCAATAATAAGGGTGTTTGGCTAAGCTTACTTTCCTGACTAAGGGGCTTATTCAAATCCTAAAAAGCCGATAAACTCGTTTTTAACGGCTTACAAGCATACCAATTTGAACTTACTGGCTTCAATAAGCCATAAACTAAAGCATACAAGCATCAATATAAACATCAAATCATATCATATATCAATTAAAACCACAACAAAAAATTCATGAAAAAAAAAAACATACCTTTTGATGACATAATTACAACCCATGTAAAGCTTCTGTTTACTATCACTCAAAATATGTCCATGACAAAACTTAGTCAACGCCATAGCCTTTGACTTACACCCATGAACAGCACACCTACCACTACTACTACTACTAATTAAATCATTCCCAATTTCTAACCCTAATTCAGACTCATTCTCATTTTTATCAATTTTTTCTTTAGTAACAAGTGATTGATCACCAGCACCACCATCTTGGTACGGACTCTTTCCATATTCCCAATAATATTTTCTGTATTTTAATTTTAAGTCTTCCATCATACACCAGTAATGGTCTTTATAAACCCTAGCTAATTGTTTCAGTCTACGAGCTCGTTGTTTGATTACTTCCTCATGTGATAGTAATTCTGATTTTGATAAGTATGTGTCTGCTTCATCGGCGATTACTTCGTTCATGGTTGTGGTAGTGGCGGTCGCCGTCGCAGGTTCCGACATATATATATATATATATATAGATACAGTTAAAGTATATGTATGTATATATATATGTGAGTGTGTGACAGTGGTTTTATTTTTGGACAGATTTGAAATTTTTGTAGGAAAGTATTTGAGTTTGATTTCGTGGGAGAGTGAAAAAATACTTAGGCCTGCTCCTAATATTTTGATAGAAAGAAAAGAAGTGAAGAAAATATAAAATAATATAAAATAATAGAAAATAAAAGAAGGTGAAAAATACTTTTGCGTTTCCGAGTTGAAAAGAAAAGAAAAGAAATTGAAAGGTTTTGTGTTCCCAAATTGGAGAGAAATGTGTTGGGTTTTATTTGGGTTTTTCAAATATGAGGAAGAGTTAGGCTCAATACAAGATCCATTTAGTCTTGTAGGGTTTTTATAATGGAGAGGTTGTAGCCACTTTTACACAAGAGAGAAAAGAAAAGGAGTGAGAAACACAATTCCAGTTTTTGTGCACAGCAGGCTGGAAAGCTGACGATCCCCGGAGATTGAACCGTTGGATCGTTCTCATTTTTGGACAGTGTCTTCCTGACATCTGGGCCAACGTTTTGACCGTTCAGTTTTTCATTCTGAGCTCTGGAAGTCGAGTTATAGCTGCTGGAACAGAAGGCAGAATTTTGGTGAAGTTATTCCTCTTTTGTCTTTAGATTAATTCCATACTTGTTGATGTTATTGTTTAAGAGTATGGTGATTATTGTATACCTCTAGTGTATCTAGAGAAGACCCATTGTATTGCTCTCTTGTTGGTATTAGTGGATTTTAAGTGGCCTACGGGTCCCGTGGTTTTTACTCTCGCCTTGAGAGGTTTTTCACGCAAAAAGTTTCGTGTTCTTTGTGTGTTCGTGGTTATTATTTATTTCTGTGATTTGGGGCTGTTTTTGATTGCATTTGGTGTACCCTAATTGTTTGCATCCTCATTGGTTCATACGGGTCGGGAAAGTATTGTCAAACGAGGGTTTAATTCCGCATTTGTGTTTACCGTTGTGACTTATATCCCATCAAATTGGTATCAGAACTTTGTTTATTGGATTTGACTTGTGTGAACGATGGAAGCTAATACAACTAGGATGATTAATTTAAATGTTTCTAATTATCATGTTTGAAAAGGCAAGATGGAGGATCTTCATTATGTGAAGGATTACTATTTGCCTGTTTTTGCTACCGATAAACCTGAGGATAAATCAGATGCAGAGTGGACTATTTTGCATAGACAGGTCTGTGGGTATATTCGGCAGTGGGTAGATGATAATGTTTTGAACCATATTAGTGGGGAGACTCATGCTCGTACTTTGTGGAATAAGCTTGAACAGTTATATGCTCAAAAGACTGGTAACAACAAGTTGTTCTTGATTAAGCAGATGATGGGTTTGAAGTACACTGATGGGACTCCTATTTCAGATCACCTAAATGCGTTTCAGGGTATTATAAATCAGCTTGCAGGAATGGGTATCAGGTTTGAGGATGAGATTCAAGGTTTATGGCTACTTGATACATTACCGGATTCTTGGGAGACTTTTAGGACATCTTTGTCCAACTCCGCACCGAATGGTATTATCACCATGGAATTAGCTAAGGGCAGTATTTTGAATGAAGAGATGAGAAGAAAGTCACAGGGTTCCTCTTCACAGTCAGATGTCTTGGTCACAGAAACGCGGGGGAGAAGTCAAAGTAGAGGTCCGAGTAATAGAGGTAATCACCGTAGTAGTTCCAGCAAAGGTAAGTTTGCTGATGTTGAGTGTTTTGATAGTCCCGTACACGAAGATCTGATCGGATCGTTTGATTGATTGCTATTGCGGAATGATAAACAATCAATATATGATTCACGAACACACGATTTCTATATAATATTTGCTTTGTATTCACAATTGAAATATAAACGATTACAGAATACAAACTCTCGTTTTTCTCTGCCTCTCTCACCACAAAAACGGCCTCACCCTCTCTAACTCGTCCAACCCTAATTCTGAGTTATAACTCGCTATTTATACTCACGACTAATGGACCCCGCGACATTGGGCTCAATGTCGCAGGCCCAGACTGTAACACCCCCAAATTTAACGGTTTGCGGAAGCATACATTGGGTGTTACTAATCAATATACAAAGCACAAGATTAATAGTAAACGACCTCTAAATGAGACGTTTGTAAAATAGTTACATTTCATAATTTATCATCGTTTGAAAACCGTAGGTTTTCGTATACAAAATGTAATTCCCTAGAGCCCACACGTGTAGCGGGAGATTCTATTACATCACCATAGTTACAAAAGATAATGCCAAAGAATCTCCGTTAAATGCAGTTTGTAAATCATGCGACTCTAGCTAGAAATCCTGGAGTGATCCTACTCCGTAAGTGTACCTGAGATACAAAGCTAGCAAGTGTCAACCAAAAAGGTTGGTGAATCTCACAGGTTTAGTAATAAGTAAGTGTTATGAACCACAAGTATGTACCCGTATTGCTTTCAAGCAAAGTAAGTAAATCAGTTTATCAGTACAGTACCATGAGCTCATAAGTTGAAGCTTAACCGTGTAGTGTGAATATATCACGTACCCCCGTGAGTGCTATCCGCACACTCATATGTAACAAATACTAATATGTCTGTTTCTACGTGTAAATCAGTACGTGGTGGCGCTACCACCCCAGACAGGGATTGTCAGTCCCAAATGGATCCATTTACTAGTACTCGCGCTTAAGACCATAACTAACAACTTACGATAAGGAGGCTTTCAGTGGATAAAAGTAACTCATGCGTTTGTTTGTAATCAGTAATGTTTTCAGTAATGTTTTCAGTTCAGTACATTGTGTTCATGCGTAAAACAGTTGCTAAGTATCTCACCCCAAAGTATAAAACAGTAAAAGTGGGGCTGTAAGACTCACCTGAGTCGAGCAGTGGTAAATAGCAAGTAGTAGTAAAGCAAGTAGGTTCTCCGAACCCGTAACCTTCTAGTGCCTAAACACGTAAGGTTAAGTAAGTAGATGTCTCGCAAGACCATCTAGGCTAGTTGTTCATACAACCCGTTGTGTGTAATGTTGGTTCGTTCTCGTTTGTATCAAAGTATACGGCCCGTTGGTGATTTGTTATAATTAAAGTTTATCATTTAGAACGCAATTTAGTGTAATTGTAATAGAAAGTATGTTCTATGACGTTTGTTAAGTCGTATGACATAAGTATTTGAAGTTGTGTAAGTTCGACACTTAGTAAAATCTGACTTTTCAAGGTTCTGTCATGTGCGACGTAGCGTGCGACGTAGGGTGCGACGTCAGGTGCGACGTCAGGTGCGACGTCGGGTGCGACGTGGGCATGTACGTCGCATGATGCGACCTTCGCAAATCAATGCGACGTAGGAGGCAGCGTCGCTAATGCGACGTTGAGGTTTTTATGCGACGTAGGCCGCGACGTCGCAGAGGCCCCCTGGCCAAATGCGACGTAGCGATCTGATGGCCGGAATTTTTGTCGAAAACGAGTTTTCCGGTTTCCGTTGGGTCCAAATCTTTTACCCAACCCTTATATGAACATATTAAGCCTATTAAAACCGCAAACTAGCAAAAATGATCAAAAATGAGAGATGTCGGAATTTGTCGGAAACTTACGCGGTGTCGGATTGAAAATCCGAAAAGGTAGGATGATAGATCATGAAGTGGTGGTGCTTTCCTTCCAAATGACCGAGTAAAACCGAGTGCGTTTTGAGGTAGTATTTTGTGAATTTGATGAATTTGTGGTGGTGGTGATTATTGAGAGAAAAAGGGAGGAAGAAAGAGAGTGAGGGAGAAAGAAATGAGAAAGAGAATGGGGATGGTGGGGTGTTGGTGAAAGCCTCACCTCACCCAATCCCCGTTCCGTGCCCCGTGTGGTGTTCGTTTTCTCCGTCGTTTAATCCTTCGTTCTTAATATTAAATCAAGCAGTTATATTTTTGAAACGTGCCGGAAATATTTTGATGAATTACCTTGAAGTTAATTATAAAAACATTTGTCCAATTATTAAATTCCTTAACTCGCGTTTAGTACGTATTTGTTAATTTATTTAAAATGTCATCGCGATAATATAAATAATGTTCGTTCACTGTGTATTTTAAATAATAAAATACGTTCTCATTATTTAGGTAAATTTCTGTCACCAACGTCCAAATCAACTGTGTCGGACTCCGTCCGGTTAATTCGTACGATTAATCCAAATCGCGTAAGTACACACATATATATATAAATCACCTTATATATATATACAAATAGAGTCTGCAATTAGTCCTATTACATACTAATTACAACTAGTTACAAGTAATTAGGCATAATTAATTATCCTAATTTAGCAGGTGTTACATTCTCCCCTTGTTAAAGAAATTTCGTCCCGAAATTAGTTCGTGTGCACAGATGGTGCGTTGTCTGGGAAGAGATGTGGGTATTTTTGTCGCATTTGGTCTTCCCGTTCCCAGGTGAACTCAGGGCCGCGCCTAGAATTCCACCTGACTTTTACGATGGGAATACGACTCTGTTTCAATTGCTTGACCTCTCGGTCCATGATTTCCATAGGCTCCTCGACAAAATGAAGTTTATCATCGATCTGAATTTCGTCTAGCGGTATAATCAGTGTCTCGTCAGACAGACATTTCTTCAGATTAGAAATGTGGAATGTGTTGTGAACGCTGCTAAGTTCAGCAGGAAGTTGCAGGCGGTATGCCACTGGACCAATCTTTTCAAGGATTTCGAATGGCCCGATGTATCTAGGATTTAGTTTGCCTCGTTTTCCGAATCGAATGACACCTTTCCACGGTGCCACTTTGAGAAGTACCTTGTCCCCTACTTGGAACTCAAGGTGTTTGCGTCTCACGTCAGCATAGCTTTTCTGACGATCACGCGCGGCTTTTAGTCGGTTTTGTATGCCGACGATCTTTTCAGTTGTTTCATGTATGATTTCTGGACCGGTGAGTTGTGTATCCCCCACCTCAGTCCAACAGATAGGTGATCGGCACTTACGACCGTACAGTGCCTCGAAGGGTGCAGCCTTTATGCTGGTGTGATAACTGTTGTTGTACGAAAACTCGCACAACGGCAAGTGATTTTCCCAGTTTTTACCGAAGTCAACTACGCAGGCTCGTAGCATGTCTTCCAGTGTTTGTATGGTTCGTTCGCTCTGGCCATCGGTTTGAGGATGGTAAGCCGTACTCATATCCAGACGAGTACCAAGAGATTTCTGCAGTGATTGCCAGAAGCGAGAAGTAAACCGAGCGTCTCGGTCGGAGATGATTGAGATGGGCACGCCGTGTCTTGACACTATCTCTTTCAGGTAGATCCGTGTCAAACGTTCCATCTTATCAGTTTCCTTGATGGCTAGGAAATGAGCAGATTTAGTGAGTCGGTCGACGATCACCCAAATGGTATCGCAACCGCTAGAAGTTTTCGGGAGTTTAGTAATGAAATCCATGGTGATCTGCTCCCATTTCCATTGTGGTATTTCGGGTTGTTGTAGCAAACCGGAAGGCTTCTGGTGTTCGGCTTTAACTTTAGAACAAGTAAGACACTTGCTAACATAGGTTGCAATGTCATATTTCATGTTGGGCCACCAGTACATTTCCTTGATGCCGTGATACATTTTGTCGGCACCGGGGTGTATAGAGTATTTAGACTTGTGAGCTTCATCCATCACCAAGTCTCGCAGGTTCCCAAAACTTGGTAACCAGATTCGATTCGAGAAGTATTTGGCCCCATTAGGTTTGGTTTCAAATTGTTTGTCCATGCCCCGTAAGGCCTCGTTTATCAAGTTTTCTGGTTTGAGTGCTTCGAGTTGCGCAGTGAGAGTTTGATTGATGAGGTCGTTGTGAATGGTCATACCGAGAGCTCGAACTCGAAGTGGTTTCACTCGTTCTTTTCGGCTTAAGGCATCGGCGACAACATTCGCCTTACCTGGATGATAGCGAATTTCGCAATCGTAATCAGTGAGCAACTCGACCCATCGACGTTGCCTCATGTTGAGATCCTTTTGATCGAAGATATGTTGGAGACTTTTATGGTCAGTAAAGATTGTACACTTGGTACCGTATAAGTAGTGTCTCCAGATTTTTAGAGCGAATACAACAGCCCCCAACTCTAGGTCATGAGTTGTGTAATTCTTTTCGTGGACCTTGAGTTGTCGAGAGGCGTAAGCGATGACCTTGTCTCGTTGCATCAGCACGCAACCAAGACCTAGGTGTGAAGCATCACAGTATACCACGAAGTCATCGTTGCCTTCGGGTAAAGATAAGATAGGTGCACTGCAGAGTTTTTGTTTTAGTAGTTGAAAAGCCGACTCCTGTTTGTCAGTCCAATCGAACTTCTTTTCTTTTTGAGTCAGTGCAGTGAGAGGTAGGGCTATTTTCGAAAAATTCTCAATGAACCGCCTGTAGTATCCGGCGAGTCCTAAGAATTGGCGTACCTCGGTCGGTGTTGTAGGTGCTTGCCAACATTTGATAGCCTCGATTTTCGAAGGATCGACATGAATTCCTTGATTATCAATGACATGTCCAAGGAATTGAACGGTTTGCATCCAGAACTCACACTTAGAGAATTTAGCGTATAACTCTTCGTGTTTGAGCAGCTCTAGGATGGTTTTCAGGTGTTGCGCGTGTTCTTGTTCAGTGCGCGAGTAAATCAAGATGTCATCGATGAAGACGATAACAAACTTGTCAAGGTAAGGTTTGCACACCCGATTCATAAGGTCCATGAACACAGCCGGTGCGTTGGTTAAGCCGAATGGCATCACTTGGAATTCATAATGCCCGTAGCGAGTTCGGAAAGCTGTTTTAGGAATATCTTCATCACGAACTCGGAGTTGGTGATAACCCGACCGTAGATCGATCTTTGAGTAGAAACTCGACCCCTGAAGTTGGTCGAACAGGTCATCGATGCGAGGAAGTGGGTAACGGTTCTTGACAGTTAATTTGTTGAGTTCACGGTAGTCGATGCACATGCGGAAAGAACCGTCTTTCTTTTTCACAAACAGGACCGGAGCTCCCCAAGGTGAGGAACTTGGTCGAATGAATCCCTTGTCCAGGAGTTCCTGTAATTGAGTAGACAACTCCTGAAGTTCGGATGGGGCTAGTCGGTAAGGGGCTCGTGCCACGGGTGCTGCGCCGGGCACAAGATCAATAGAGAATTCGACTTGTCTAGTTGGCGGTAGACCAGGCAAGTCTTCAGGAAAGACTTCCGGGAAGTCTCGAACAATAGGCACATCCTCAAGTCGCTTCTCCACTGACTTTTTCTCCATAACGTGTGCGAGGATTGCCTGGTACCCTTTTCTCAAGTATTTTCGGGTTTTCATGCAAGAAATGATGTTTATTCTCGTCCCACCGGTCTCCCCTTGTATGCTCAAAGTTCCACCGGTGACGAGAGGAATGCGTACAATTTTCTCGAAACAAACGATTTCGGCTTGGTACTTGGACAACCAATCCATACCGACGATGATGTCAAAGCTGCCGATTTCGACAGGTATCAAGTCAATGGGAAAGAGCTCGTTAGCTAAGTTCAGAGTGCAATTAGGTATCACACTGTCGGCCTCAATAAGTTTTCCGTTTGCCAATTCTATTGTGTACTTAGAATCTAAGGCAATAGGTGTAATGTCAAGAAGTGGGTAAAATTCGTCGGAAATAAAGCTCTTATCAGCACCAGTATCGAATAATACAGATGCAGTCAAGTTGTTGAGAAGAAACGTACCCGTGACCACATTCGGGTCTTGACGGGCTTCCCCAGATTTCAGTACAAAAGCTCTTCCTCGAGCATTGTTATTGTTCCTGTTGTTGTTGTTGTTCAGCTTCGGGCAGTCTTTCTTGAAATGCCCCGTTCCGTTGCACCCATAACAAGTCTTTGGTGCCGAGGTGTTGGTGTCAGTGGTGTTTGATCTACAGTCCTTAGCCAAGTGTCCAAATCTCTTACACTTGCTACAGGGACACGAACCAAAGTGGTGTCGTTGGCACTTGGAGCAGTAGGGCTTGGTTCCCTTGTACGCTCCCTTGTCATCAGTATTGGAAGTGTAGGCTTTAATGGTTTCAGGTTTCTTGGTTTGGTGGTTGTTGTGGTTGTCGGACCATTTTCTTTTATTGTTGTTGTTGGAGGATGGAGTGGGTGGTTCTGGGTCCTCGTTCATGGCTAGAAGTTCATGGGCCAACCGAATGGCGCCGTGAAGAGTGGTTTGGTTTGATGAGGCGACATTTCCCCGGACAGGTTCCGGGAGGCCGCGGATGTATTTCTTAATCTTGTCGGGCCCAGTACCTGCCATAGCTGGGCGAAGAACAGTAAGTTGTTGGAATCGGGTGGTGTATCCGACGATATCAGTTCCTTGTACTTTTAAGTTCCAGAACTCTTCGTCCAGCTTGTGAAGTTGTTCGGACGGGCAATACTCATCAGTGAGCATTTTCTTCAGGTCCTCCCAAGGGAGTAGGTAAGCGGTGTCAATACCCACAGACTGGGTATAGGAATTCCACCACGAGAGGGCACCATCTTCAAGGGTGCAGGTGGAGAATTTGACCTTGTCGTCTTCCGCACATTTGCTGATGCGGAAAACTGATTCCATCTTTTCGAACCATCTGATAAGTCCGATGGCTCCTTCAATCCCCTTGAAGCTCAAGGGTTTGCAGTTTTGAAAATCCTTGTATGAACAAGGTTTAGCAGCAGAGGTTTCAGCGGCATCGCTGTTTCTTGTGGAACCTGGTGGAGTATTCCGAGCTAAGGCTTCAGTAACAGCCTGGGTTATGAGTGACGTGATCTGAGCATCAGTGTAAGGTCTTGACTTTGGCGGCATGACTCTTCAATAAAAGAAATGAAGATACATGAGATTTTGTAAGAAATTGTATTTATTTCAGATGTACATGTATATAGGTGGTAATACATAACATCATAATGAAAAGGATTATGGCAATTAACATGAGTCGAAACAGCAAGGAATTTTTAATAGGTAACACGAGTTCAATGGTTACATCCTACGGATGTGTTACAAAAGATGTCGGGAATTGTTACATCCGACTGGAACATAGAGTAGTGCTTAGATAGTTACTAGATTACAGGATAGTTTACAAAACAAAGACTAAGCTAGTCTTAACGTAGGTTAATCTGCTCCATCATTTCGATGAGACGATCCACAGTATTTGCAAGTCTACTGGCTTGTCGAGCATTATCTTCAGCTAATGCTAGTCGCTGTACCAATCCGCGGGTATATTCTTCCGTTTCCCGTGAGCGTTGTTCACACTCCTCAAGTCTGTGTTTCAAAAGAGTGGTTTCCACGCTTATCTCCACCACTCTGTTGAGAAGAATGTCCACATTTGTAACGGTGGTTTCGTGATTCTCAGAGACTTGTTCGATGCGCTCAAGTGCTGTAAGTCTCCAGTTTTCGTTTGTTTCCTGCAACACGACATCCATGGTGCGAAGTCGTTGCTCGTGTTGGTTCCCCTAGCAGCTAAGGCTGGCACGGTGAAGTGAGTGGAGTACGGGCCAGCTCGAGGTAACCTGTTGTTCCTCCTTGTTACCCTTGGGTTCTGCGACCCGGATTGAGAACGAGATGAATCGGATGGGATGTTTGCCATTTCTGAGACAAAGCGTTAGTAAGATTGAGGCCTATATTCATATAGTCCCTATATAATATAGCCTATTGAGTGTCTAGCATAAACATGTTTAAGTCTCGGTTCTCTCGAAGTCAGAGTCTTCTATTGTACCCTGTTCAGCCATAACCCCTTTCAGATCTTACATCATTTTCACTTAATTGTACATAGTTGATCAGGCTATGTTGAATTAAACTCGTATGATGTAATCACTGAACCGGTTATACCTAATAAGGGATACTGCCTAATGGTCATAGTCTAGGCTCACTAAATGCAACCTAGTTCACTACAACCTTAGGCTCTGATACCAATCTGTAACACCCCCAAATTTAACGGTTTGCGGAAGCATACATTGGGTGTTACTAATCAATATACAAAGCACAAGATTAATAGTAAACGACCTCTAAATGAGACGTTTGTAAAATAGTTACATTTCATAATTTATCATCGTTTGAAAACCGTAGGTTTTCGTATACAAAATGTAATTCCCTAGAGCCCACACGTGTAGCGGGAGATTCTATTACATCACCATAGTTACAAAAGATAATGCCAAAGAATCTCCGTTAAATGCAGTTTGTAAATCATGCGACTCTAGCTAGAAATCCTGGAGTGATCCTACTCCGTAAGTGTACCTGAGATACAAAGCTAGCAAGTGTCAACCAAAAAGGTTGGTGAATCTCACAGGTTTAGTAATAAGTAAGTGTTATGAACCACAAGTATGTACCCGTATTGCTTTCAAGCAAAGTAAGTAAATCAGTTTATCAGTACAGTACCATGAGCTCATAAGTTGAAGCTTAACCGTGTAGTGTGAATATATCACGTACCCCCGTGAGTGCTATCCGCACACTCATATGTAACAAATACTAATATGTCTGTTTCTACGTGTAAATCAGTACGTGGTGGCGCTACCACCCCAGACAGGGATTGTCAGTCCCAAATGGATCCATTTACTAGTACTCGCGCTTAAGACCATAACTAACAACTTACGATAAGGAGGCTTTCAGTGGATAAAAGTAACTCATGCGTTTGTTTGTAATCAGTAATGTTTTCAGTAATGTTTTCAGTTCAGTACATTGTGTTCATGCGTAAAACAGTTGCTAAGTATCTCACCCCAAAGTATAAAACAGTAAAAGTGGGGCTGTAAGACTCACCTGAGTCGAGCAGTGGTAAATAGCAAGTAGTAGTAAAGCAAGTAGGTTCTCCGAACCCGTAACCTTCTAGTGCCTAAACACGTAAGGTTAAGTAAGTAGATGTCTCGCAAGACCATCTAGGCTAGTTGTTCATACAACCCGTTGTGTGTAATGTTGGTTCGTTCTCGTTTGTATCAAAGTATACGGCCCGTTGGTGATTTGTTATAATTAAAGTTTATCATTTAGAACGCAATTTAGTGTAATTGTAATAGAAAGTATGTTCTATGACGTTTGTTAAGTCGTATGACATAAGTATTTGAAGTTGTGTAAGTTCGACACTTAGTAAAATCTGACTTTTCAAGGTTCTGTCATGTGCGACGTAGCGTGCGACGTAGGGTGCGACGTCGGGTGCGACGTCAGGTGCGACGTCAGGTGCGACGTCAGGTGCGACGTCAGGTGCGACGTCGGGTGCGACGTGGGCATGTACGTCGCATGATGCGACCTTCGCAAATCAATGCGACGTAGGAGGCAGCGTCGCTAATGCGACGTTGAGGTTTTTATGCGACGTAGGCCGCGACGTCGCAGAGGCCCCCTGGCCAAATGCGACGTAGCGATCTGATGGCCGGAATTTTTGTCGAAAACGAGTTTTCCGGTTTCCGTTGGGTCCAAATCTTTTACCCAACCCTTATATGAACATATTAAGCCTATTAAAACCGCAAACTAGCAAAAATGATCAAAAACGAGAGATGTCGGAATTTGTCGGAAACTTACGCGGTGTCGGATTGAAAATCCGAAAAGGTAGGATGATAGATCGTGAAGTGGTGGTGCTTTCCTTCCAAATGACCGAGTAAAACCGAGTGCGTTTTGAGGTAGTATTTTGTGAATTTGATGAATTTGTGGTGGTGGTGATTATTGAGAGAAAAAGGGAGGAAGAAAGAGAGTGAGGGAGAAAGAAATGAGAAAGAGAATGGGGATGGTGGGGTGTTGGTGAAAGCCTCACCTCACCCAATCCCCGTTCCGTGCCCCGTGTGGTGTTCGTTTTCTCCGTCGTTTAATCCTTCGTTCTTAATATTAAATCAAGCAGTTATATTTTTGAAACGTGCCGGAAATATTTTGATGAATTACCTTGAAGTTAATTATAAAAACATTTGTCCAATTATTAAATTCCTTAACTCGCGTTTAGTACGTATTTGTTAATTTATTTAAAATGTCATCGCGATAATATAAATAATGTTCGTTCACTGTGTATTTTAAATAATAAAATACGTTCTCATTATTTAGGTAAATTTCTGTCACCAACGTCCAAATCAACTGTGTCGGACTCCGTCCGGTTAATTCGTACGATTAATCCAAATCGCGTAAGTACACACATATATATATAAATCACCTTATATATATATACAAATAGAGTCTGCAATTAGTCCTATTACATACTAATTACAACTAGTTACAAGTAATTAGGCATAATTAATTATCCTAATTTAGCAGGTGTTACACAGACCCTTGCGACGTCTGACCCAACGTCGCAGGCCCAATTACAATGTCACCATTCTATGTATATTCTATAATTACAGACTCGAATATACACACTAAACACTTACATACGCAGACTAATTGACTTTGACAATTACAATAGTTTGACCAACTGACTGACACACAAAATGCACCAACAAACTCCCCCTTGTCAGCAGCTTGGTCAAATAAGTCTTCAATTAGTCTTCATCAACAAACTCTTTCATGTCTTTGACAATCAGAAACTCCCCCTTTGAGATAGCATGGTCTTCCAAGAAATCTTGATGTCCAAATTCATGTGACTGACACAAATTTATCATACAATAAGATCTTCAAACTCAGTGACCATCTCTCAATCATCAGCAGCTTCTCCGATAGAATTATCTTCACAATCTTTGGAGAATAACCAACATCCTTTACATCTTCAATATTTGACTTTAACAAGATATGTGATATTGAAGAAAATAACATAGAAATAAAATCTTTTTGAATTTTTCTTTATAAATGAAAAGTAAATAACGAAGATTAAAATAAATTGGGGATAGGATTGTTTTAAGTCTGCTTAGGGATCATATCAGGCCAACATGCAATTATTAGCAAATAGTAAGTGTTATCTCGATTATCAGTATATTTGTCCACTTTAAATTTATTTAGCACATTTAATACACCTAGTATAAAAATTATTTCAAGACGATTACTGGTATTGTTTTTCCACTTAAACATGTTACATTCGTGTCTGCGAGCTAACCTTTTATTATTAGTATCAATATTTCACCGTGGTCCCCACCATAGACATACCCCTTTAGCCCAGACAAGAACATAGTTTCCAAATTTAGAAAGAATATAAGAGAATCAATTTTAAGAATCAAGCCAGCGGTGACAGGTCTGTACTTGTGTACAACAGAGCGACATACACTTGATTCAGGTTTAAGCAAAACCGATCGCAGTCAAACCAAACTTGATTTATTCAATTGGCGACCTTGACCAGTACCTTAAATATAAGACTTTGCAAGTACATTGACTCACGTTTGCTTAGTTTTGAGAGTAAGCTGAATTGAGACCAGGTCTGCACTTACGTACAACAGAGGAAACAATCAGCAAACTCCCCCAAGAGATCTCAGATATACGATCCAAAAATTAGAAGTATGTCAAGCTACGCTAAGGAATTAAGACTTAGAGTCGTACATCACAAGGTGTTTACCACAAGATCATAGACACGTATTTGAATTACTTCTTAATAACCCATAGACCGGTATGTATCATGCCTACCAATACATCATATGATGAAGATAATTTTCATAAAAACTGTATTAAGTATGCTAAATAAACCTACTGATACATCAAGGATAAACCTTAAAACTTCCATTTTGTGCATGTTCCCCGATGTACTATCATATCCCAAGTTGTTTTACAGACACACAATCCAACATCTTTTCAAGAATTAAGAATCTTGCTGTTCACATTTCTGAATTAAATAATAATAATTTTTAATATTCAGAATTACTCCCCCTGAACAACAAATTCTTATATCCATTCCAAAAATACTCCCCTTAAACATTAAACATATTTTTGTATTTTTTTAATTGAATAAATTTCGCAACATTGCATTTCTTTAATACTAAAAAGTATAAAGAATGGCTGTTGCACTAAACAAAATTTAAAGAAAAGTATCAAAATCACATATCAAGTCAAGTCAAATGCCTTTTAATCACTTTTACCAACTCGTTACTTCGATAATCTCATCCATCCAATCATAAATAATCACACACAACCACCTTGAAAACAATCTTCCAGCAAATATCCACATCCTTGCAGTCACAAAAATATTAGCTAATAACAACCTGACTGCACCACCACAAACAATTAAACGTTAGTACTTATGGGACACCCAAGCCTTAATTGACTTGGGTTGTCCATGGTCATCCATAATCATCACATCAATGAGTTTATGATATTTTAAAAACTCAGAAGATTTCATTGATGTGTTGTTTGTGGATTTTGGTTTCCAAACCTGTTTAGGTTCAGATGATTTGTTTTCAACAATGTTGTGCTGTTGAACTTGAGGTCTACTGGGCACAACTTTGTTTACTCTTGCCATAGGTTTTGGAGAGTTTGATGCACAACTAGATACAGGCGAATACGAACGACGCCTTGAAAAAGATTTTGAAAAAGAATTCCTGAAAGAGAAAGTTCTTGGCATCCCTCTAACAAACCTATCTAGGGATAATAACCTACAATCCCTAATTATATGTCCTTGTTGTCCACAATGGAAACAAGAACGTCTCTCAACATAAGATTTATTCCAATGAGTTCCCTCAAATCGTTTCGGTGGAGGACAATACACAGAAGGTCTATGACCAGGAACATTTGTTGAACATGCACTTTTAGGTGGACATGTTGAAGTAGATGTTCCTGAGGTTGAGTTAGTTGATTTTGAAGGTTTATTCTTTTCAGATTTATCAACTACAACTTTTGAGGATTCATTGTCAACCTTAGCTTTGCCTTTGCATGTAAAACAATCATCATTTTCAGTTGTAATGATGAAATTTTCAGGTTTGACATTTATTTTCTCAACCTTAATGGTAGACTCTTCAGGTATATCTTCTACCTCAACGACCTCCTCAACACGAACTGTTGGTGCACTATCAGACTTAACAAACTTAGGTAAAGGATACTCTGGCCTTATGGTTTTCTCCTTTGCCTGTTTGTTTTGCTTAGCTTCTTTAGCTTTAATACCATAAAGCTTCATATAATCAACTGGAATCTCTTCAAGACCTTCCTTAACAGGCGTAGGACAGTATTCGGCGTAGGAAGGTGGTGGTACTTGATTATAACCAAGTCCTGCCTTCTTTTTACCGCCTGTCCCTTGCTTATTAACTATTTCATTAAAGACAAAAGTTGCGGATGAAGAACCTAAAATTTTGCTTTTATGGTTATCGTACTCACTTTTTAAATCAAAAAGCTCTTTATTCAACAATTCAATTTCAGCAAGATAACTATTAATTGCATCTTGTTGACTAAAGACTTTTGCTTTATAAGTTTGTGTGTCTAACTTATATGCCTCAATTTTGTTATCATAAAGTTTCTCATTAGCTTTAAGAAAATTGTTTGATTCAGTAAGTTTGACAACCTTTTTTCGCAACTCTAAATTGTCATATTGATAATTCTCAAGAGATTCGGTCAATGTAAAACAGGAAACACAGTTTTTGGGTACCTCAGGTTCATCATGTACCTCATGTATTTTTGCCAAAAGCGCACTGTGTTGAACCTCTCCTTGAAGTGTACTAAAATTAAACATTCCCTGAGAATACACCGTCATAGCCTGTGATGTTGTGTACTTCTCTGGAGTCGTTGGAGCTGTAGGAGTAGTGAATCCAGATGAAGGATATTTTTCTTTCTCACACTCCTTAGCAAAGTGCCCATGAATCTGACAGTTCTTGCATTTCACTTTGCTTTTATTAAAACCAAGACCTGTATCACCATCATCATCAAGGCCTTTTCTACCCGTTCTCTGGAGAAACTTCTTGGTTCTTTGGGTTATCATGGCCATACTCCATTTGATGTCCATCTGCTCGAGATCGTCAGAATCGATCTGTTCAAAGTCTTCTTCAGTAAGCTGTAGAGTACTAGCCTTCTTGGAAAGAAAATTCTCATAAGAGTTGATGAAAGCTGCAAAGATTGTAGCATGATCCTCAGTAGCCTTTGAAGGAGCTGTATTAGCTGTATGAGAAGTATAGGAAGCATATGAAGTGCTAGTAGAAGTAGATGCTGCTGAGTTGGAAGTAGATCTGGAAGTATCATTTAGACTAGGAATTTGAATATTATCCTCTGACTTCTTTTCTTTTTGATCGTAAGCCGCTATAAGAGCATCCCATAACCCTATAGAAGTTGCTTGATCTTTAAATTTATTAATCACAACTTCTGGCAAGCACTTGGTAATCATCTCATACGCTCTATTGTCTTTATCAAACTCTGCTCGTTCCTTGACTGACATTTGTGCTCTTGACTTAAGCACCCCATCGAGTCTTGGTTGCTCATATCGATCAATGGTGTTAAACCAATTCCACATATTTGGATCTTTGTATTCAAAGAATTTGCATGCCTTAATCTTCCAATTAGCAAAATCACTATAGAACAAGGATGTAGAAGGAGGCACTTTGTTACCAAAAGCCATTTACGAATTTTCCCTCCAAAATCGGATTCAAAAATTTTTAAAAAAATATCCGAGAATAGCGAAACTTTTCCGACACTAAAATTAAGCTATTTTAAGTTTATAAACAAAATTTGAAATTACAAAATTTTTCGCGTTTTTCCCTCCAAAATTTCGTCCGAAAACGTCAAAAAATGGCCGGGTAAAATGAAACTTTTTCCAGGATAAAATTAAACACTTTTAAGCCCACGGAAAAATTTTGAAAAAGCAAATTTTTTTTTTTTCGGATCTAGTGCGACACTGAGGGTAATGTCGCAAAATAGAGTTCAACGTTGCAGCGGTACGTCGCAGAAGGCAAAAGATTCAATTAAGAATCGAAAATGCGACGTAGTGTATAACGTCGCAGCTTAATGTCGCAGAAATTAGCAACGTCGCCCGCAACGTCGCAATAACCAATTAAGGTCAAAAGTGTGACGTCGCAACTAACGTCGCTAGTAACGTCGCAGAACTTAGCGACGTCGCAGCTAACGTCGCAAAAACGCGACTGAGCAGCTCCAAAACCCTAAAATCGAAAATTTTCGAAACCCTAACGAATTTCGAAAACCGAACGACGAACAAACCCAGAAAAACCCTTCCAGAAACGATTACTTCAACCAACAAATCCCCAAAACACAATTAATATACCAAAAACACCAAACTCTAAACCGAAAACGTTCAAAAACACGATCCGAAATCAACGAATCCTTGATTCTATGTCTCTGATACCAGTTGATAGTCCCGTACACGAAGATCTGATCGGATCGTTTGATTGATTGCTATTGCGGAATGATAAACAATCAATATATGATTCACGAACACACGATTTCTATATAATCTTTGCTTTGTATTCACAATTGAAATATAAACGATTACAGAATACAAACTCTCGTTTTTCTCTGCCTCTCTCACCACAAAAACGGCCTCACCCTCTCTAACTCGTCCAACCCTAATTCTGAGTTATAACTCGCTATTTATACTCACGACTAATGGACCCTGCGACATTGGGCTCAATGTAGCAGGCCCAGACCCTTGCGACGTCTGACCCAACGTCGCAGGCCCAATTACAATGTCACCATTCTATGTATATTCTATAATTACAGACTAGAATATACACACTAAACACTTACATACGCAGACTAATTGACTTTGACAATTACAATAGTTTGACCAACTGACTGACACACAAAATGCACCAACATGTTTTCATTGCGGTGAAAAAGGGCACACAAAATGGTACTGCAGATAGTTGAAGAAAGAAAAGAGAAAGACCAATCAGAAGAACAAACAGAAGAAAAATGATGGTGGTAATGATAAGGTTGAAGTTAACGCTGTCACTGATGAGTTCTTTGTTTGTTTTGATTATGATATGATTAATATTGCTCACGATAATACGAGTTGGGTTGTTGATAGTGGTGATACATGTCATGTTGCAACACGTAAAGATTTCTACTTATCTTACACTCCGGGTAGTTATGGATATGTTAGGATGGGTAATGCCGGGTTATCAAAGATCGTTGGTATTGGAGTGGTCTGCTTGAAGTTTGATACCGGGATGGAGCTGGTTTTGCATAATGTAAAACATGTTCCCGATATGAGACTTAATGTTATTTCTGCAGGCATACTTGATGACGATGGTTACCATAGCGGTTTTGGTAATGGTGTGTGGAAACTCACTCTTGGTTCTATGATCGTGGGAAGAGGTAAGAAAGACTCAAGATTATACATCACACATCCGAAGATCTTCAAGGACATTGTTAATGTGGTGGACAATGCTGACACGACTCATTTGTGGCATAAGAGACTTGGCCACATGAGTGAAAAGGGGATGTCTATCTTGTTGAAGAAGAATGTGTTATCCGGTATGCGTGATATTAATTTGAGTAAGTGTTCTCACTGTAACACCCCCAATTTCGTCAGTTTTGTTTAGCGGAAGCATTTGTTGAAGTATGGGGAGTGCCACAATACACGGTACATGCATACGTATCAGAGCATATGATTACAACAGAACATAATATATTAACATGCCAAAAGTATTAATTACAAAGTTTACGATTCATCGAATCGTACAAGTTAAAAGTAATAAGTTTACAAAAGTAGATTTCTGGAATATGACTAAAACAGTTTCAGTTATACTAGAGAAATCCATATGTTTCCAAAAAGTTGGCATCCTAAGACTTCACGGGTCGCCTAATTCTCCATGTGTGTTGGCGATTCTTACATGCGCAGCTAATTCCCTGAAAAACATAGTAAAAGTCAACAACGAGGTTGAGTGAATTCACAGGTTTTATGCTTACAAGTTCAGTTTTGATAAACCACGGTTGTTTATAACGTATCGTTGGGATGTCACCCAAAAGTACAGTGTTGTTGGGATGTCACCCAAAAGTATAGTTCGTAAAACCAAATACGTTTCCCAATAGTTGTTTGTAGGAAAGTTCGTATCCTAGTAGTTGTAGGAAAGCAGTATCCTATTTTCAAGTATGTTCTGTAGGAATACATGTATCCTAATCGTAGATATGTTTCGTTGGGATGTTGCCCAAAAGTATAGTTCAAGTTATAGTAGGAATGTAGGTATCCTAGTAGTTGATCGTAGGAATATCAGTATCCTAATAGTTGTGTCTCGTAGGAATATCAGTATCCTAATCGTTTGGTGAGACCATGTCAGTAGGAAACCGGTGCCCATGTCAGTAGGGACTTTTCATCAGTTTAATAACAATAGTAGACCCATGTTCGCAGGATCTAGTGCCCATGTCAGAAGGGACTTTTCAACGGTCTGTGCCCATGTCAGTAGGGACTTTTTTTTTTTAATAGTTTGTGCCCATGTCAGTAGGGACTTTTCAACAGTTTGTGCCCATGCCAGTAGGGACTTTTCAATAGTTCATGCCCATGTCAGTAGGGACTTTTCAGTTGCTTATGCCCATGTCAGTAGGGACTTTTTAATAGTTCAATCAGTTAAGTAAACAGTGTTGCTGGTCGTTCTCCAGCGTTTTCAAAACAGTATCGGTCGTTCTCCGGTTTATCAAGTATATTTTATCCCGTTTGTAATGGTTTGTCTTATGAAAACGTTATTTCATAAACATTAGTTGTGTGACAGTTTAACAGTTTCAATGTACTCTAATCGTTCGAGTAAAACCAGTATACAATCATGTATGTAAAAGCGTTTGACTATGTTTTCCACCCCTATTCAAAGCAGTTAAAAGAGTAAATGTAGGGGCTGTGAACTCACCTGTCGAGTTAAGTAGCGTGCGAGTGCTAGCAAACCTAAGCCCAAGTACAGTCCGATATCTCCTAACGTCCTAAACGTATGAGATTTAATAAGTATGTGGATGTCTAAGCTAATCATCCATGCTAGTGTTCGTACAACCAATGTTGTGTCCAAAGTGTTTGTTAAACGTTTAAGTTTATATTTCGTTGTTGTGAAAATGTATACGACTTGTTGGTAACGGTTTGTAATAATAACCTTTGAAAGCGTTTATCATTTTCATTCCTTTTGAGTTTCATAAAGTACGGAATTGGGTACTGGGGTCCGGGGGCAGCGCCCCTGGTAGCGGGGTCCAAGGGGTGGCAACCCCTGGTGGGGTCCAAGGGGCAAAGCCCCTGGTTGGGGTCGCTTAAGCGAAAATGCATTCAAAATTTCATTTCGGGGTAAAATCAAGTGGTAAAATACTTAGTGAAATCATGTGTTTTTAAGAGTCTGGAACCTGCGACGTTAAGTGCGACGTTGCGTGCGACATTATGGTCTACGTCGCTATATGCGACATCAGGATTTGGTGCGACGTAAGGGTCGACGTCGCTATGTGCGACTTCGCAATTTAATGCGACGTTAAAGGTGACGTCGCAGTATGCGACGTTGTGAGATGTTCTGCGACGTAGTGACTGACGTCGCAATTGGCCCATGCCAGATGCGACGTTACGGACTGTTCGACGAACAGTTCGAAAATAACGAATTTCGGGTCGATTTTTGGACATTATCAGTTGATAGAACACTAAAACATGATAATATAAGTATATTGAACACGAAATCTCTAAGATAACTTCAAAATCTAAAAGTTTACGGGATTGTCGGGATCTTACAAGGTCGTCGCACGGAGAATCCGAAAAGATAGAAATGTAGAGCTTGTCGTCGTGATCACTTTTCTCCAAAAGAGCGGGGTGATTGGAGGTCGTTTAGTGGTAGTTTTGGTGGCGTTTTTGTGGTTATTTTTGGTTGGTGGTGGTTTTTAGAGAGAAGAAAGAAAGAGAGGTGGAGATGATGAGAATGAAAATGAAAGAAAAGAAAAGGAGGAGGTGGGTTTTGTTCCAAAGTGAGGGGACTTTGTCCCAAATTTCCTGGTATTTTACCCGTGTTCGTTTATCCGATCGTTAATTATTTAAATTATTTTAACTAATACAGTTTTAAATACGTATTTCATTATATTTTTAAATTAAGATATCTTTATAAAACCCATTTAATTAAGTTATAAAATTTTAAACTTTGTTTTATTTTTAATTTTACAAGATATACGTTATTCGTTACGAAATACTTGTGAATATTATCGACATAATATTTATTATGCGTTTACGTTATTTAATAACTTTCGTTTTATTAAATAAATTCGTTCACCAACAGTCGTATATTTTTGTCGCGTTTGTTCAAATCGTTTCATATGTAATTACATCTAATTACAAATAAGTAATACTACGCGTATTAACTAGTTGGGCTTTGCTAGACTTACCTCTAAAATGTGTTGTGAATTCACTCAATTAGGGAATTAGCCTAATAATGCAAGTGATTAACGTTAATAATCGCGATAAATTTTGCGGGGTGTTTCACTCACTGTCTGGCAGGGAAGCAAACGAGAGTTGTCTTTAAGAGCCATTCTCCTTTTCGAATGGAGAATATACTTGATCTTGTACATTCCGATGTTTGTGGTCCTATGAAGACTAGGATACTTGGTGGGTGTTCCTATTTTGTTACATTCATCGATGATCATTCCAGAAAGGTGTGGGTTTATACCTTAAAGTCAAAGGATCAAGTATTTGATGTGTTTAAGCAGTTTCATGTCTTAGTTGAGAGACAAACTGGGAAGAAGCTCAAGTGTGTTCGGACTGATAATGGCGGTGAATACATTGGGCAATTTGATGCTTACTGTAAAGAGAAAGGTATTCAGCACCAAAAGACTCCACCAAAGACACCGCAATTGAATGGCTTAGCAGAGCGGATGAACAGAACCTTGGTTGAGAGAGTCAGATGTTTGCTTTCACATGCAGGGTTGTCGGGTTCCTTTTGGGGCGAGGCTTTGAATACGGCGGTAAATATTATTAATCTAACCCCTTGTATTCCTTTGCATTTTGATGTTCCTGACAGGGTTTGGAGCGGCAAAGATGTTTCTTACTGTCACTTACGAGTCTTTGGATGTAAGGCTTTTGTGCATGTTCCCAAAGATGAGAGGTCAAAGCTTGATATGAAGACTAAGCCATGCGTGTTCCTCGGTTATGGCCAAGATGAGTTTGGGTACATGTTGTATGATCCAGTTCAGAAGAAACATGTACGAAGCTGAGATGTTGTGTTTGTAGAAGATCAGACTTTGAAAGATGTTGAGAAGAAAGTGTAACATCCGTAAATCGGACCTAGTTGTTTTATATTATTTTATGATTTTAAAATAATATTTAATGTGTTTAGAAATAATAATTGCTGAATTAGTTGAAATAATTGGAATAGAAGTCAAATATTCCATAGTGATAAATAAAATATTAAGTAATTTAACTTAATAAAGTTATAGGTAAAATAAAAAGTTTGGACTCGCGAATGGTTTTTCGGTTCCAGACAATAGATTTAGAAGGGGACTAATTTTAAATGATACATGGAGTCGGTAGGGAAAGGGACCGACTTAAGTTTCTTATATAAAGTTCATTCCTTATTCATTTCTTCATTCCCAAATTAAGAAAAACACACACAAAACTTAGAAATTGAAATCGTAAGCTGGGATGCAAATGGTTTTATCATAATCATCATCTTCTTCACTAATTACAAGCAATTGTGAGTAATCTCTCTAAAATTCTTATAAAGTGATTTGATTCAATTAGTTGATATAATGATGTTTATATGAAATTGAAGCTTAGGAATTGGTATGTGATGATATATGATGTCGTATGTTGATTAGGATACTTTAAAACTCATTTAAATAGCTGAATTTGAGGATTTTGATTTAACTTACGAGCTGAAAACGAAGAACAGGAAGAACAGACCTGAGTCGGTCTGGGTCGCGACGCGACCAGACAGATATCGCGACGCGAATTGCAACAAATCGCGAAGCGATTGAATGTATATCGCGACGCGATGTATTTGGTAGATAGCGACGCGATTATAAGTATATTGCGACGTGATTAGTAGTTAATAGCGACTCGATTTAACCCCATCGCGACGCGATATAGGGCTTGACCAGATCCGTTTTGTTTGCTGCATAATTATAAAGTGTTATATGTGAACCCCCTTAAATGTATATTTTGGTGATGATATATCATAATAATAACTTGGGGCTAATTTTTATGTATATGATGATAATTGTGATAATATACATAATATGGATAGATGAAGTTCTTGCTAAAGATTTATCATATAAAGTGGTGACTTATTATAAGTGGAATACTGTGGTTAAAGTGATATGATATATTGTGTAGTGAGATGTTAAGATATGTTATATTATTATAACATAAGTTCATTATTGTTGACAAGGTACTGAGTACTGACTTGTGATGTTTTGTGGTGATTTCAGATAAACAAGAGACTCAGTGACATTAGACTACTGAGTGGAGACTGAGGTATTCGGTGAGTGGACTTGTACTCTCAGTGTGATTTAGTTGTAACATAATTGGTTACAACAGGTGAACATAGTGCTATTGTGATTGTTGATTGTGATTGTTGACTGTTGAAATACACGTGTAATAAAGTGATGTGTTGCCTTTGAGCATTCTCACCAACTTATAACCACTGAGCATAGTATTAGTATAACTAAACCATGTGTTGCATTATTGGACCTCAATTAGGCATAGCCTGATCACCTATGTTTAATTTAGGTAAGATTATGCGAGACACGGAATAGGTATACTACGGTTATGTTCAATTTTTCTTTCATGTTTAAACCTTTGGAAAGCAAACGTTGTGTGTGTGCATTGCATATCGTAGGCATCCATGTAGCACTGTTAGTAACTAAGTATACCTCCATTTTAGTCTTATCATTTTAAGGTTAACATATTAGTGCATAATGTCAAAGTAGGTTGTTTAAGGTGTTAGTCAAATCTTGTGATCTTTGTAAGCGACACTAAATACAGGATAGCAACACTTTGGGCGTTGCGTTAGCTACTGTAGGTATATAGTGGTTGAGTCTTGATTTGTGACTTCATTTGTGACTGCTCGTTCTATCTATTTTGACCAAGATTCGATGATATAGTAATCGTTCCTAATTGATAGTAAAGCAATAGTTTTACTTACTCTTGCTTACATTATATTACATTATAATTCCGCATACATAAACTCAGTAAACAATATTTCGCAAGTTTAACTTGCGATTCGGACCTAAAGAACAGTAGATTGGGAGCTACACATCATCCTCCTACACTGCTTACTCAACAAACGCGTCAGGACACATCACTAATCGCCTAGGAACTAAATCTTCTGTTTGTAGTCTTACCTTGTTGCAATCTTCATTCCACGCTGCCATATCAACTGACGATTATGGTTAACTAAACCGGTCGCCCTCGCGACAACCCACCCAGTACCGAGGAGGAGAATCTATCCGAAAAAGGACCCACTTGAGGAGGTTCCGCCTGAGGATGAACCAATAAAACTGGACCAACACGAGAACTCTTCACTTAGGCGCGTTACATCTACTTCTTCTACTTCACACTCTTCCTCCCACTCTTATCGAAGACCTATGAATCGTGTGTGTTATACACGACTAGAAAGAATGACAGAACAGCTCGAACTAGACCTTACACTATCTATACTACTACTGGTACACCACCCACTAGGACTAGTCGTCGGTCAGATGTCCGCCAATGGAATTGGTTACTCGTAACTCTTGAGACTTGGAGAACTGAAGGAGGAATACAAATTCCTACAGAGGGCGAAGAAGCTTTCAACATGCATACCTCCCCTATGCACAGGAACTTGATCACCATACCATTCTGGTACTAGCTACTAGGCTACGCCACCACGAGAATAGAATAGACGCTATGGAGTTAGAACAATACGAAACCCGTTTAGGCTGGATGCACCTGCCACAGGGCCGAGTTGCACAGATCTATGAGGATCAGTAGGATCTTAGCGAAACCATAGAAACTACCCATCTCCAGGTGATGGAGACCAGAGGCAAAGTCGTTGCCTTGCGATTAAGACTAGTGTGCAAAAAAAAAAAAAAAGACCTCACTTAAGACTAGTAGAAATTCCACAACACATGTACAGTGTGTGGGAAACGGTTTCAACCAAATTTTCATCAGACATTCTCCATGGATTTTTCACAAACATAAATCTTCCAATAGATTTTTATTAAAACGGGACTTTCAACACTTTTCAATGACCAGAGCTTTCAACGTATTTTATCGACTTAAGCCTTCAACGGATTTTCATCAGACATTTAATCAAAAAAATTTTTCACAACTTCAATCTCTTCGAACGGATTTCAATAAACAGAATTTTCAAACGATTTGTCAGTGATAAGAGTTTTCAACGTATTTTGATTGACTCAAATTTTCAAAGAACTCTAAGTTGTAAAACAGATTTTCAACATAAAAATTATTCAAACAGATTTTACGACAAGTTTTCCACAAGATGTTTTATAAAATATTCAAATCCATAAATTACTAACAAAGTTGCGAAAATCACGATGACGTTAGTAATAGAGGAGACGACACCAATTTAACCAGAAATAGTACCAGCAGTTTTGTGTTAAAACTCGAGATAGTTAAAAATTCCTTTCGTATACTAGAAATATATATATCTTTAGAGACTAAACCCTGATACATCAAGAGCTTGTACGAGTGTGGAAACACTGAACATTTTGGGAAAGCACATCGGAATCCTAATGTGGTCACAAGTAAGTTTCTCCTAAATAACCACTACGCATCAGTACTTTTTGACTCATGGGTAGATAAGAGCTTTGTCTCACATCAGTTTCGGCCCTTAATCTATAGGGAATTACAGCCTTTAGGACCTCCATATGCAGTAGAACTCGCTAGTGGTTACAAACTGATTGTTAGTGAAATAATACGCAACTGCGTACTAAAACTGGAAGGTGAATCCTTCAGTATAGACCTTATTCCAATGAAAATAGGAAGTTTTGATGTAGTAGTCGGCATGGACTGGTTAGCCGAAAATCATATAGACATAAGTTGTCATGAAAAGATTTTACGAGTACCCATTCGAATGAATGAGATACTATTAGTACATGGAGAAGGACCTGAAAGAAATCAGAAGATAGTGTCATCCATGAAAAAGATAGCGAGACAAAGCCAAAGAAAAGACGCATACAAGATGTCCCGGTGGTATGCAACTACCCCAAAGTATTTCCAGATGATCTACCAGGTTTGCCCCCGCATAAGCAAGTCGAATTTCGAATCGACGATCTATTCGATCAGCTGCAAGGCGCCTTCTACTTCTCCAAACTCGACCTACGGTCAGGTTATCACCAATTACGAATTCACAAATAAGGTATACCTAAAACAGTGTTCCAAACACGATATGGGCATTACGAGTTTAAGCTTATGCCTTTCGGCCTAACCAATGCTCCTGCGAAATTCATGAACTTAATGAACAGAGTCTGCGGAGCATACTGGGATAATTTTTGTGATTTTATCGTTGACATACTAATCTGCTAGCGTAGTAAAGAGAATCACGAGCAGCATTTAGGACAAGTGTTGCAACCACTCAAGGAAGAGAAGTTGTACTCCAAATTCTCTAAGTGCGAGTTTTGGAACAAAGAAGTACACTTCCTCGGTCATATAGTGAACATGGAAGGGATCCATGTGGATCCAGCTAAAATCGAGGCGATTGAGAAATGTGAAGTCCCGGCGACTCCTACGGAAATCCGTCAATTTCTAGGATTGGCTGGATACTTCTAGAGATCCATAAAAATTTCTCAAAGATCACCAAGCCCTTGACAAAACTGACCCAAAAGATGAAGGAATTCATTTGTGATAATGAACGAGAAAAGGCATTCCAAACACTAAATAGAATCTGTGCAATGTGCCAATCCTATCATTGCATGAAGGAACATATTGTAGTATATTGTGAATGCGTCGCACTAGGGATTAGGCTGCGTTCTGATGCAGAAGAATAAAGTAATTACGAATGCTTCCAGGCAGCTCAAGAAAAATGAGGTGAACTGTACTACGCATAACTTGGAACTAGGAGTAGTGGTCTTTTCACTTAAGATCTGGAGACATTACCTATCCGATTCCAGCTGTACTGTGCTTACCGATCATAAGAGTCCCCGGGACATACTCGAACAGAAGATGCTTTACATGAGGCAAAGAAAGTGGATGGAGTTACTTAACGATTACGATTCCGAAATTAAGTACCAAAAGCTGTCAAGGTCATTACAACAACCTAAAATACCCCAATAGAAATGGGGACAGATAGAAATGGACTTCGTCACCTCGAACTTCCAAAGGTCATGACTCCATTTGAGTTATTATTGACCAACTGTTAAAATCCGTGCGTTTTCTACCTATCCGAGAGGATTACATAATGGAGAGACTTGCTCAAATCTATATTGCAGAGATTGTGTAGCGTCACGGAGTGCCCATTTCAATTATCTCGGACAGGGATAGTCGTTTTACATCACGGTTTTGGCTATCAATGCAGAAGGCGTTGAGTACCCAACTAAACATGAGTACGGCTTATTACCCTTAAACAGACGGGAAAGTGAGCAAACAATTCAAACCTTAGAAGTTATACTACGAGTATGTGTACTAGACTTTGGAGGAAGTTGAGACGTACACTTACCCTTGATAGAATTCTCTTACAACAACAGTTACAACACTAGCATCAAATGTGCACCATTTGAGGCCTTGTATGGACAGAAATTTTGATCACCATTGTGTTGGCACAGAGTCGGTGAGAAGCACTTGACAAGGCCAGACAACATTCAGGAAGCTGTGGACAAAATCACAACCTTAAGAGAATGACTCAAGGCAACCCAAATTATACATAACAGCTACGCTGACAATCGCGGAAAGCCACTGGAATTTTGAATGGGTGATAGAGTATTTCTGAGAGTATCACCTTGGGAAGGACATGTACGCTTTGGCAAGAAAGGCAAGCTAAGCCCACGCTATATTGAACCATACAAAATCTTGAAACAAATAGGCCCGGTGGCTTACAAACTAGAATTGCCCAAAGAGTTGGGTGGCATTCATGGCATATTTCATGTCTCAAACCTTAAGAAGTGTCTAGTTGACAACTCTCAGACCTTGGCCTTAGATGAGATTCGGATCGATGATCGATTACTTTCTTTTAGTGAAGCACCCGCAGAAATCCATAATAGAGGTACCAAACAATTGAGATGTGACAACATTCCCTTAGTTAAAGCCAACTGGAATTCTAAACATGGACCTAAGTACACATAGGATTAGAAATATTTAATGAGAAGAATGTACCCACACCTATTATCGAGTGCTATGTCACACAATAGGACCAATTGAATTTCGGGACGAAATTCATTTCAACGGTGGGATGATGTGACAACCGTCAAAAATCTCAGGTCATTACCGCACTCGAATCTTAAAATACTCTTACAACATTCCTTAAATCCTAGTGAAAATTCTAGGTTATGACTTCGTAGGCTTACCAAAGTCGTAAAATGTCTTATAGATTGCTTAGTGAATCTTAAGTTCCATTAGATATGCTAAATTAGGTTACTAAGTGCCAACTAAATTAAAGAAAAATCTACCTCTTTATACTTTCACAAAATCCTCATCGAATCACAAAAACCAAAATTTCCGGTGACTCGACAACGTAAATTCAATCGGATGGAATCCGGCAAAACACGAACATTGATGAAAACATTTATATAAATAACTTGAACCTATTTTTATAAGTTATTTATCATAAATTATTATTTTGTTTAAATAATGCACGAAAAACCTCGACGTTTTGGCTAAAACGTCTCAAACACAACGAAAACGCGTGAATCGAATTCGGCAACCAAACGAACGTCAATAAATATTTTGACAACTTAAAATAAAGTATTTTAATAATACTTCAATGAAAAATAATCCCAAACATATCGTGAATTTAAACGACAAAAGAAAACGTTACGCGATTTAACGTATTAACGAATTAATGAGAAAACGAACACAGAACGCAACACAGTCTGGAAACCAATTTTTTTAAAACATTTCCAGCCCTATGGGGCCCCTAAATTTCGTTCTCCCATGCCCCCCCACCATTTCATTCAAATTCATTTTATTTTCCCAAGTCTCTCATTATTACACTCATTTTCCCAAAACCCATACTTACACTCTTCTCTCTTCTCTCTCAAAGACACACACATTTTCTCAATTCTCTCACTAAAATTCCAGCATTCTTCAAGGTTTAATCCAAGAAATTGAAGGTGTTCATACACCAAAGAAACCTTTAAAGGTAAATCAAATCATCTACATCTATCTATCTTTCATTTTCTTGTATTTTTCTTCATAAAAATTCGGATTTTATGCCTCTTCCCATGGCTAAAATCCTCATAAAACTCTTGATGTTTGTAGGTTATACCTTTAAACACCTCTATGTGTTACAAAGAAAGGGTAACCCATGATCAAACCAAAAATCAAGTCAAAATCGTTTATTGCTTGAAAACTTGTTAGATCTTGTTCATATTAATATAAAAATCTTGTTCTTATGTTAATAATCATCTCTAACACATCATGGATGTAATTTAACACCATGCATGTGTTAGAACATGGATTTAAAGGTCAAAAGATAAAAATCGTCTTTTATTTCATGATTGGTGTTCTTCACTTTGAATAAAACACTCAATCATGGAATTACAAGTTTCTGTCCAGAAAGTTTATTCAACTTCCACGATTTTTATAAAAATAATTCCTTCATGAAAATGGACGTTTTTATAGTCTAAATTCAAGTTCTGGAAGTAAACTTTCCAACCCCACAAGCCTCATATTTATTTGAGTTAGTTTGGTATTTTTAATAATTTTTGTAAGAAAAGATATACAAACTGTTAGAAAAAGTCAGAAACTTTTGTCTTAGTATTTTAATCATAACTAGAGCTACACACATCCAAATGACTTGAAACCAACGCCAAAAGTTTACAAATTTTGTTGGTCACAACGTTTCTGTTGATCACTTTTCCTGGAACCCAATGTATTTTACTCAAAAGTAATGATTGCATGCATGTGTTCAGATCTGACCTTTGAAGATAAAATAAAATTCTAAAAATACTTGGACTCTTCTATAGTTCCTGGAAAAATTACAGAACATAAGTAACATATTGAGAAACATCTATGATTTTTTCCTTACACTATTACGTAGCAAAAGTATTTTTAATAAATTCAACAAACAGATGTAAATTCCTGGAAATAAGAATATGGACTGATTTTGTAAAAGTTGAAAACCGACACTTGCGAACTTACTATTTGGGGAAAAACTAACTTTTTATGACTTATGAACATGTTTAAGGTTTGGGTATAAGTCTCGGGTCAAACCGAGAAGATTTGACCAAGTCAACAAAAATGGGTATCGGTTTCGAAAATGGGAAAGTTACTATTTTTGGAAATAATGCTAACAAGAAGGGTTTGGGGTGTCTTATGATATATTTATCGATTATGTGTCATTAATTATAAATTGTGAAGAACCAAAATTCCAACACACAAAATGCCATGAAATTTGGACACTAACAATCATGCGACTTTATATGACATGTATAAAGAAATTCGACAATTTAAGAATGTTGTATGCTTTTGTATTCAATTAGTAATCAAACGTGATATTGGACGTTAACAAATTTCCAACCAAACAAACCATTTTGGCACTTTGTAATCTAAATACTTAACTAAGCAATCTTACAAACCAATTCACCAAGAATCTAACTAGAGACCTCGTGTTCATAGGACTTGGATAGGAGTCATACTCGACAAGCTCACGTATTACATCCATCGATTCACGCTTACGCTCTACAGTGAGTTTTCACAACCCCTTTTTACTTGTTTACTATTTTGGGGTGAAAAGCATGATTCTAAACTTTAAATAAATTGGTTGCACTTTTTATGAACTTATTGAACTTTTGTTATGCTACTTATGCGAATTGGTGTATACTACCTACGTGAATTGAGAACTCACATCCCCAATTGGATGTGTAGTGTTTACCTTGTCCCCGATTGGACGAAAGGTAACTCATGTTCCTGTGAGGACATCATTGAACACTAAGTCCCCGGTAACCTGTTACACTACTCATTAACTCGTCCGAGAGCCAGACGAGCCGTCTTTGATAATCATGAATAACGTTATTTAGGGTAGACCAACTCTCACTCACATGGCTATGTGTGTGCATTTTATCACTCGCTCACATCCCCGATTGGATGTGTAGAATTTACCTTGTCCCCGATTGGACGGAAGGTAACTCATGTCCCTGTGAGGACATCATTTGGGGCATTCGGTCGGTAATCGGTTTAGTAGTGGCCTCAATCGCATTAACACTTACGTATACTACCTTTCATATTCGCAATACAACTAATCATTTTTATTCACGTCATTTATGAACAAAGCTTTTAGTTCATTTATTTGTAACATTAAACCTGTGAACTCACCAACTATGACCATAGTTGACCCTTTTGTTTTATCATGCTTTTCAAGTGAACGACAGTAAGGTGCATTCTAGGAGTACCTTTGCATGGATATGCATTCTCACATGCGTTTGCTTTATTTTGAACTATGACTATCTTTTAGAAACTTTTATGAACTTGATGTAATCTCTTTTGAAACTACGGGTTGAACTTGTAGTAACTTGCAATACTTTCGCTAAATTATGTATGGTGTTACTTCTATATCTTGTGCGTTGTTACCCGGTACTGTTACACCTCGTGTTTCCGCTTTAGCGGGGTGTGACAGGTTTGGTATCAGAGCCTAAGGTTATAGAGAATGCCGGTTTTTCCAAACAAAAACCCCAACTATAACCAACATCTTCTTTAAAATATTTTCTTAAAACTCCAAAGGTATTACCAATTAAACTAAACCGAGCATAGTATTAGTATAACTAAACCTTGTGTTGCATTATTGGACCTCAATTAGGCATAGCCTGATCACCTATGTTTAATTTAGGTAAGATTATGCGAGACACGGAATAGGTATACTACGGTTATGTTCAATTTTTCTTTCATGTTTAAACCTTTGGAAAGCAAACGTTGTGTGTGTGCATTGCATATCGTAGGCATCCATGTAGCACTGTTAGTAACTAAGTATACCTCCATTTTAGTCTTATCATTTTAAGGTTAACATATTAGTGCATAATGTCAAAGTAGGTTGTTTAAGGTGTTAGTCAAATCTTGTGATCTTTGTAAGCGACACTAAATACAGGATAGCAACACTTTGGGCGTTGCGTTAGCTACTGTAGGTATATAGTGGTTGAGTCTTGATTTGTGACTTCATTTGTGACTGCTCGTTCTATCTATTTTGACCAAGATTCGATGATATAGTAATCGTTCCTAATTGATAGTAAAGCAATAGTTTTACTTACTCTTGCTTACATTATATTACATTATAATTCCGCATACATAAACTCAGTAAACAATATTCCGCAAGTTTAACTTGCGATTCGGACCTAAAGAACAGTAGATTGGGAGCTACACATCATCCTCCTACACTGCTTACTCAACAAACGCGTCAGGACACATCACTAATCGCCTAGGAACTAAATCTTCTGTTTGTAGTCTTACCTTGTTGCAATCTTCATTCCACGCTGCCATATCAACTGACGATTATGGTTACATCACCGGTCGCCCTCGCGACAACCCACCCAGTACCGAGGAGGAGAATCTATCCGAAAAAGGACCCACTTGAGGAGGTTCCGCCTGAGGATGAACCAATAAAACTGGACCAACACGAGAACTCTTCACTTAGGCGCGTTACATCTACTTCTTCTACTTCACACTCTTCCTCCCACTCTTATCGAAGACCTATGAATCGTGTGTGTTATACACGACTAGAAAGAATGACAGAACAGCTCGAACTAGACCTTACACTATCTATACTACTACTGGTACACCACCCACTAGGACTAGTCGTCGGTCAGATGTCCGCCAATGGAATTGGTTACTCGTAACTCTTGAGACTTGGAGAACTGAAGGAGGAATACAAATTCCTACAGAGGGCGAAGAAGCTTTCAACATGCATACCTCCCCTATGCACAGGAACTTGATCACCATACCATTCTGGTACTAGCTACTAGGCTACGCCACCACGAGAATAGAATAGACGCTATGGAGTTAGAACAATACGAAACCCGTTTAGGCTGGATGCACCTGCCACAGGGCCGAGTTGCACAGATCTATGAGGATCAGTAGGATCTTAGCGAAACCATAGAAACTACCCATCTCCAGGTGATGGAGACCAGAGGCAAAGTCGTTGCCTTGCGATTAAGACTAGTGTGCAAAAAAAAAAAAAAAAGACCTCACTTAAGACTAGTAGAAATTCCACAACACATGTACAGTGTGTGGGAAACGGTTTCAACCAAATTTTCATCAGACATTCTCCATGGATTTTTCACAAACATAAATCTTCCAATAGATTTTTATTAAAACGGGACTTTCAACACTTTTCAATGACCAGAGCTTTCAACGTATTTTATCGACTTAAGCCTTCAACGGATTTTCATCAGACATTTAATCAAAAAAAATTTTCACAACTTCAATCTCTTCGAACGGATTTCAATAAACAGAATTTTCAAACGATTTGTCAGTGATAAGAGTTTTCAACGTATTTTGATTGACTCAAATTTTCAAAGAACTCTAAGTTGTAAAACAGATTTTCAACATAAAAATTATTCAAACAGATTTTACGACAAGTTTTCCACAAGATGTTTTATAAAATATTCAAATCCATAAATTACTAACAAAGTTGCGAAAATCACGATGACGTTAGTAATAGAGGAGACGACACCAATTTAACCAGAAATAGTACCAGCAGTTTTGTGTTAAAACTCGAGATAGTTAAAAATTCCTTTCGTATACTAGAAATATATATATCTTTAGAGACTAAACCCTGATACATCAAGAGCTTGTACGAGTGTGGAAACACTGAACATTTTGGGAAAGCACATCGGAATCCTAATGTGGTCACAAGTAAGTTTCTCCTAAATAACCACTACGCATCAGTACTTTTTGACTCATGGGTAGATAAGAGCTTTGTCTCACATCAGTTTCGGCCCTTAATCTATAGGGAATTACAGCCTTTAGGACCTCCATATGCAGTAGAACTCGCTAGTGGTTACAAACTGATTGTTAGTGAAATAATACGCAACTGCGTACTAAAACTGGAAGGTGAATCCTTCAGTATAGACCTTATTCCAATGAAAATAGGAAGTTTTGATGTAGTAGTCGGCATGGACTGGTTAGCCGAAAATCATATAGACATAAGTTGTCATGAAAAGATTTTACGAGTACCCATTCGAATGAATGAGATACTATTAGTACATGGAGAAGGACCTGAAAGAAATCAGAAGATAGTGTCATCCATGAAAAAGATAGCGAGACAAAGCCAAAGAAAAGACGCATACAAGATGTCCCGGTGGTATGCAACTACCCCAAAGTATTTCCAGATGATCTACCAGGTTTGCCCCCGCATAAGCAAGTCGAATTTCGAATCGACGATCTATTCGATCAGCTGCAAGGCGCCTTCTACTTCTCCAAACTCGACCTACGGTCAGGTTATCACCAATTACGAATTCACAAATAAGGTATACCTAAAACAGTGTTCCAAACACGATATGGGCATTACGAGTTTAAGCTTATGCCTTTCGGCCTAACCAATGCTCCTGCGAAATTCATGAACTTAATGAACAGAGTCTGCGGAGCATACTGGGATAATTTTTGTGATTTTATCGTTGACATACTAATCTGCTAGCGTAGTAAAGAGAATCACGAGCAGCATTTAGGACAAGTGTTGCAACCACTCAAGGAAGAGAAGTTGTACTCCAAATTCTCTAAGTGCGAGTTTTGGAACAAAGAAGTACACTTCCTCGGTCATATAGTGAACATGGAAGGGATCCATGTGGATCCAGCTAAAATCGAGGCGATTGAGAAATGTGAAGTCCCGGCGACTCCTACGGAAATCCGTCAATTTCTAGGATTGGCTGGATACTTCTAGAGATCCATAAAAATTTCTCAAAGATCACCAAGCCCTTGACAAAACTGACCCAAAAGATGAAGGAATTCATTTGTGATAATGAACGAGAAAAGGCATTCCAAACACTAAATAGAATCTGTGCAATGTGCCAATCCTATCATTGCATGAAGGAACATATTGTAGTATATTGTGAATGCGTCGCACTAGGGATTAGGCTGCGTTCTGATGCAGAAGAATAAAGTAATTACGAATGCTTCCAGGCAGCTCAAGAAAAATGAGGTGAACTGTACTACGCATAACTTGGAACTAGGAGTAGTGGACTTTTCACTTAAGATCTGGAGACATTACCTATCCGATTCCAGCTGTACTGTGCTTACCGATCATAAGAGTCCCCGGGACATACTCGAACAGAAGATGCTTTACATGAGGCAAAGAAAGTGGATGGAGTTACTTAACGATTACGATTCCGAAATTAAGTACCAAAAGCTGTCAAGGTCATTACAACAACCTAAAATACCCCAATAGAAATGGGGACAGATAGAAATGGACTTCGTCACCTCGAACTTCCAAAGGTCATGACTCCATTTGAGTTATTATTGACCAACTGTTAAAATCCGTGCGTTTTCTACCTATCCGAGAGGATTACATAATGGAGAGACTTGCTCAAATCTATATTGCAGAGATTGTGTAGCGTCACGGAGTGCCCATTTCAATTATCTCGGACAGGGATAGTCGTTTTACATCACGGTTTTGGCTATCAATGCAGAAGGCGTTGAGTACCCAACTAAACATGAGTACGGCTTATTACCCTTAAACAGACGGGAAAGTGAGCAAACAATTCAAACCTTAGAAGTTATACTACGAGTATGTGTACTAGACTTTGGAGGAAGTTGAGACGTACACTTACCCTTGATAGAATTCTCTTACAACAACAGTTACAACACTAGCATCAAATGTGCACCATTTGAGGCCTTGTATGGACAGAAATTTTGATCACCATTGTGTTGGCACAGAGTCGGTGAGAAGCACTTGACAAGGCCAGACAACATTCAGGAAGCTGTGGACAAAATCACAACCTTAAGAGAATGACTCAAGGCAACCCAAATTATACATAACAGCTACGCTGACAATCGCGGAAAGCCACTGGAATTTTGAATGGGTGATAGAGTATTTCTGAGAGTATCACCTTGGGAAGGACATGTACGCTTTGGCAAGAAAGGCAAGCTAAGCCCACGCTATATTGAACCATACAAAATCTTGAAACAAATAGGCCCGGTGGCTTACAAACTAGAATTGCCCAAAGAGTTGGGTGGCATTCATGGCATATTTCATGTCTCAAACCTTAAGAAGTGTCTAGTTGACAACTCTCAGACCTTGGCCTTAGATGAGATTCGGATCGATGATCGATTACTTTCTTTTAGTGAAGCACCCGCAGAAATCCATAATAGAGGTACCAAACAATTGAGATGTGACAACATTCCCTTAGTTAAAGCCAACTGGAATTCTAAACATGGACCTAAGTACACATAGGATTAGAAATATTTAATGAGAAGAATGTACCCACACCTATTATCGAGTGCTATGTCACACAATAGGACCAATTGAATTTCGGGACGAAATTCATTTCAACGGTGGGATGATGTGACAACCGTCAAAAATCTCAGGTCATTACCGCACTCGAATCTTAAAATACTCTTACAACATTCCTTAAATCCTAGTGAAAATTCTAGGTTATGACTTCGTAGGCTTACCAAAGTCGTAAAATGTCTTATAGATTGCTTAGTGAATCTTAAGTTCCATTAGATATGCTAAATTAGGTTACTAAGTGCCAACTAAATTAAAGAAAAATCTACCTCTTTATACTTTCACAAAATCCTCATCGAATCACAAAAACCAAAATTTCCGGTGACTCGACAACGTAAATTCAATCGGATGGAATCCGGCAAAACACGAACATTGATGAAAACATTTATATAAATAACTTGAACCTATTTTTATAAGTTATTTATCATAAATTATTATTTTGTTTAAATAATGCACGAAAAACCTCGACGTTTTGGCTAAAACGTCTCAAACACAACGAAAACGCGTGAATCGAATTCGGCAACCAAACGAACGTCAATAAATATTTTGACAACTTAAAATAAAGTATTTTAATAATACTTCAATGAAAAATAATCCCAAACATATCGTGAATTTAAACGACAAAAGAAAACGTTACGCGATTTAACGTATTAACGAATTAATGAGAAAACGAACACAGAACGCAACACAGTCTGGAAACCAATTTTTTTAAAACATTTCCAGCCCTATGGGGCCCCTAAATTTCGTTCTCCCATGCCCCCCCACCATTTCATTCAAATTCATTTTATTTTCCCAAGTCTCTCATTATTACACTCATTTTCCCAAAACCCATACTTACACTCTTCTCTCTTCTCTCTCAAAGACACACACATTTTCTCAATTCTCTCACTAAAATTCCAGCATTCTTCAAGGTTTAATCCAAGAAATTGAAGGTGTTCATACACCAAAGAAACCTTTAAAGGTAAATCAAATCATCTACATCTATCTATCTTTCATTTTCTTGTATTTTTCTTCATAAAAATTCGGATTTTATGCCTCTTCCCATGGCTAAAATCCTCATAAAACTCTTGATGTTTGTAGGTTATACCTTTAAACACCTCTATGTGTTACAAAGAAAGGGTAACCCATGATCAAACCAAAAATCAAGTCAAAATCGTTTATTGCTTGAAAACTTGTTAGATCTTGTTCATATTAATATAAAAATCTTGTTCTTATGTTAATAATCATCTCTAACACATCATGGATGTAATTTAACACCATGCATGTGTTAGAACATGGATTTAAAGGTCAAAAGATAAAAATCGTCTTTTATTTCATGATTGGTGTTCTTCACTTTGAATAAAACACTCAATCATGGAATTACAAGTTTCTGTCCAGAAAGTTTATTCAACTTCCACGATTTTTATAAAAATAATTCCTTCATGAAAATGGACGTTTTTATAGTCTAAATTCAAGTTCTGGAAGTAAACTTTCCAACCCCACAAGCCTCATATTTATTTGAGTTAGTTTGGTATTCTTAATAATTTTTGTAAGAAAAGATATACAAACTGTTAGAAAAAGTCAGAAACTTTTGTCTTAGTATTTTAATCATAACTAGAGCTACACACATCCAAATGACTTGAAACCAACGCCAAAAGTTTACAAATTTTGTTGGTCACAACGTTTCTGTTGATCACTTTTCCTGGAACCCAATGTATTTTACTCAAAAGTAATGATTGCATGCATGTGTTCAGATCTGACCTTTGAAGATAAAATAAAATTCTAAAAATACTTGGACTCTTCTATAGTTCCTGGAAAAATTACAGAACATAAGTAACATATTGAGAAACATCTATGATTTTTTCCTTACACTATTACGTAGCAAAAGTATTTTTAATAAATTCAACAAACAGATGTAAATTCCTGGAAATAAGAATATGGACTGATTTTGTAAAAGTTGAAAACCGACACTTGCGAACTTACTATTTGGGGAAAAACTAACTTTTTATGACTTATGAACATGTTTAAGGTTTGGGTATAAGTCTCGGGTCAAACCGAGAAGATTTGACCAAGTCAACAAAAATGGGTATCGGTTTCGAAAATGGGAAAGTTACTATTTTTGGAAATAATGCTAACAAGAAGGGTTTGGGGTGTCTTATGATATATTTATCGATTATGTGTCATTAATTATAAATTGTGAAGAACCAAAATTCCAACACACAAAATGCCATGAAATTTGGACACTAACAATCATGCGACTTTATATGACATGTATAAAGAAATTCGACAATTTAAGAATGTTGTATGCTTTTGTATTCAATTAGTAATCAAACGTGATATTGGACGTTAACAAATTTCCAACCAAACAAACCATTTTGGCACTTTGTAATCTAAATACTTAACTAAGCAATCTTACAAACCAATTCACCAAGAATCTAACTAGAGACCTCGTGTTCATAGGACTTGGATAGGAGTCATACTCGACAAGCTCACGTATTACATCCATCGATTCACGCTTACGCTCTACAGTGAGTTTTCACAACCCCTTTTTACTTGTTTACTATTTTGGGGTGAAAAGCATGATTCTAAACTTTAAATAAATTGGTTGCACTTTTTATGAACTTATTGAACTTTTGTTATGCTACTTATGCGAATTGGTGTATACTACCTACGTGAATTGAGAACTCACATCCCCAATTGGATGTGTAGTGTTTACCTTGTCCCCGATTGGACGAAAGGTAACTCATGTTCCTGTGAGGACATCATTGAACACTAAGTCCCCGGTAACCTGTTACACTACTCATTAACTCGTCCGAGAGCCAGACGAGCCGTCTTTGATAATCATGAATAACGTTATTTAGGGTAGACCAACTCTCACTCACATGGCTATGTGTGTGCATGTTATCACTCGCTCACATCCCCGATTGGATGTGTAGAATTTACCTTGTCCCCGATTGGACGGAAGGTAACTCATGTCCCTGTGAGGACATCATTTGGGGCATTCGGTCGGTAATCGGTTTAGTAGTGGCCTCAATCGCATTAACACTTACGTATACTACCTTTCATATTCGCAATACAACTAATCATTTTTATTCACGTCATTTATGAACAAAGCTTTTAGTTCATTTATTTGTAACATTAAACCTGTGAACTCACCAACTATGACCATAGTTGACCCTTTTGTTTTATCATGCTTTTCAAGTGAACGACAGTAAGGTGCATTCTAGGAGTACCTTTGCATGGATATGCATTCTCACATGCGTTTGCTTTATTTTGAACTATGACTATCTTTTAGAAACTTTTATGAACTTGATGTAATCTCTTTTGAAACTACGGGTTGAACTTGTAGTAACTTGCAATACTTTCGCTAAATTATGTATGGTGTTACTTCTATATCTTGTGCGTTGTTACCCGGTACTGTTACACCTCGTGTTTCCGCTTTAGCGGGGTGTGACAATGTTGATTCACAGTTTGGAGATGATGTTCAGAATGATGAACAGGGTACTGACGAAGTTGATGCTTATGAGCAACCAGAGATAGATGAAGACGTTCATCCAGAGTTACCGGTACCAGATGTGCCACCATTTGTTCCACTTAGGCAGTCTACTCGAGATCGTCATCCTTCTACTAAATATTCTGCTAATGAGTATGTTTTACTCACTGATGGGGGAGAGCCCGAGTGTTATGCAGAAGCTATGGAAGATGAACATAAGAAATAGTGGGTTGAATCCATGTAAGATGAGATGAATTCCTTGCATGAGAACAATACTTATGAATTGGTGAAGTTGCCTAAAGGCAAAAGAGCTTTGAAGAACAAGTGGGTTTATAAGGTGAAGACGGAAGAGCATACTTCTCAACCCAGGTACAAAGCTGGATTAGTTGTTAAAGGATTCAGTCAGAAAAAGGGTATTGATTTTGATGAGATTTTCTCTCCGATCGTGAAGATGGGATCTATCCGAGTGGTTCTTGGTTTGGCTACTAGTCTTAATCTTGAGGTTGAACAGATGGATGTCAAGACAGCTTTCCTTCACGGTGATTTAGATAAGGAAATCTACATGGAGCAACCTGAAGGTTTTCGGGTTAAGGGAAAAGAAGATTATCTGTGTAGACTTCAGAAAAGTCTATATGGGTTGAAGCAAGCACCGAGACAGTGGTATAAGAACTTTGAATCGGTTATGGGAAAACAAGGCTACCGATAGATGATTTCAGATCATTGTGTTTTCTTTCAGAGATTTGGTGATGATGATTTCATTATATTGTTGCTATATGTTGATGATATGCTGATTGTTGGCAGGAATATTGAAAGAATTGTGCAGTTGAAGCGAGAATTGAGCAAGTCTTTTGCTATGAAAGACTTGGGGCCAGCAAAACAGATCCTTGGCATTAGGATTTCTGGAGATAGAGGTGCCAAGATGTTACATATGTCACAAGAGCAATACATTGAAAAGGTGCTTAGCAGATTCAACATGGATAAAGCTAAAGTGGTTAGTTCCCCTCTTACTACCAACTTTAAGCTAACAGATAGAGATTGCCCTTATTCGGAGAAGGATGTTGAAGAGATGGATAGAGTTCTATATGCCTCAGCAGTTGGAAGCTTGATGTATGTTATGGTTTGTACAAGGCCTGATATAGCTCATGCAGTAGGTGTTGTTAGTCGGTTTATGTCAAATCCGGGTAAGAAGCATTGGGAAGCAGTTAAGTGGATCTTGAGATATTTACGAGGTACTTCCAAATTGGGTATCACATTTGGAAATGGGAAGCCGATGCTTGTTGGTTATACAGACTCAGATATGCCAGGAAACAAAGATAACATGAAATCCACTTTTGGATATCTGATGACCTTTGCAGGGGGAGGAGTTTCATGGCAATCAAGATTGCAAAAGTGTGTTGCATTGTCTACAACTGAGGCTGAGTATATGGCAGCAACAGAAGCGTGCAAAGAACTATTGTGGCTGCAAAGGTTTCTATAAGAGCTTGGTTTCAAGCAAGAGCGCTACGTGGTACTTTGTGATAATGAGAGTGCAATTAATCTTGCTAAGAACTCTATGTTCCACAAGCGAACAAAACATATTGATGTGCGGTATCATTGGATTAGAGATTCTCTTGAAGATGGTTTATTTGAACTTGATAAAGTTCATACCGATGATAATGGTTCCGATATGTTGACAAAGGCTTTAGCAAGGGAGAAGCTCAAGGTTTGTTGCTTGATCGCCGGGATGGCGACCTCTTCCTCATAATCGGAAAGGGGGAGATTTGTTGGGTTTTATTTGAGTTTTCCAAATATGAGGAAGAGTTAGAGCCCAACAAATTAGGCCCAATACAAGATCCATTTAGTCTTGTATGCTAGGGCTTTTATAATGGAGAGGTTGTAGCCACTTTTACACAAGAGAGAAAAGAAAAAGAGTGAGAAACACAATTCCCGTTTTTGTGTACAGCAGGCCGGAAAACTGACGATCACTGGAGATTGAACCGTTGGATCGTTCTCATTTTTGGACAGTGTCTTCCTGACATCTGGGCCAACGTTTTGACCGTTCAGTTTTTCATTCTGAGGTCTGGAAGTCGAGTTATAGCTGCTGGAACAGAGGGCAGAATTTTGGTGAAGTTATTCCTCTTTTGTCTTTATATTAATTCCATACTTGTTGATGTTATTGTTCAAGAGTATGATGATTATTGTATACCTCTAGTGTATCTAGAGAAGACCCGTTGTATTGATCTCTTTTTGGTATTAGTGGATTTTAAGTGGCCTACGGGTCCCGTGGTTTTTACTCTCGCCTTGAGAGGTTTTCCACGCAAAAAGTTTCATGTTCTTTGTGTGTTCGTGGTTATTATTTATTTATGTGATTTGGGGCTGTTTTTGATTGCATTTGGTGTACCCTAATTGTTTGCATCCTTATTGGTTCATACGGGTCGGGAAAGTATTGTCAAACGAGGGTTTAATTCCTCATTTGTGTTTACCGTTGTGACTTATATCCCATCAAAATGAAAGGAAGTGACATAATATAGCTTTAATATTCTTCTCTCATTCCAAATCTTCCCAATTTTGGAGAGAAAGTTTGGAGAGAAAATATGTCTATAGCTTTAATATTCTTCTCTCCTTCTAAATGTTCCCAATTTTAGAGAGAAAGTTTGGAGAGAAAAGATGTCTAAATCCTCCTCCCACTTCTCTTATCTTCTTTCCAAATAAAAAACTCAGGTACACGATTTGATTTTTGTTCTTCCCACTTCTCTTCCCTTCTCTCGAAAATACAACTCGGGAGCAGGCTCTTAGGGTGATATCGATACTTTGTTGACCGTAGTATAGTCATCTAACGATTTTTTTTATAGTAAAAGAAATTGATAATGGTTAATGTGGAGTGTCCGTGAGACTTAGCTCAGTGGTTGAGCACAAGTGGTGTCAAAACCACAGATCAGGGGTTCAATCCCCAACTCGGACATATTAAATTTCATTGGGGTCTTAGACCGTGGTCAGGGAGTTTTCCACTAAAGTGGTTTCTTCCTGGAGGTGATGCGTTCGAATCTCGCCCATGGCATGCCTGGGGGAGGGGAGACTCTGCGGCGCGATACCCATCTAAGACATGGGAGAGCGGTCCCGATGAGTTCGAATCTCGCCCATGGCATGCCTGGGGGAGGGGACACTCTGCGGCGCGATACCCATCTAAGACATGGGAGAGCGGTCCCTTAAAGAGTGTCGCCGGGATTTCGAACTATGGAGCGGTTCTCATAACGGGGGAGTAACCGCTTGTGGAAGATGAACGGGTGGACCAAAGGTCCGTCAGTGATTTCACAAACTGTCTTTCAAAAAAAAAAATGGGGAGTAGTAGTTCCATTATTCCAATATGGAAAGTGTTTAAATTTATGAGCAATGGTACACCCACATAGGGGTGAGCATGGGGCGGTTAGGTGCGGATAGAGATGAAAACCGCCCCCATAACCAAAACTTTGGTTAATCAAAAAATTTAACCGTTCGGTTCGGTTAATAAACGGATTGGTTAATTTGGTTAACGCCTATATTGAAAGCGGTTAATTCGGTTAACCATTTGCGACAAAAAAAGTTTTTTCAATGCAATACATTTGAATGTAAAAGTAGATTTTATTCTCAAATTTCTATATCAAAATAAAAGTAGATCAAGAGGTTGGCAAATTAGTGCATTTTGGAAACCTTAAAAGTTAGAAATTAAATAAAAATATAATATTTTTAATGTGAAAAAGTTAGTGCGGGGCGGTGCGGTTAAAATCGAGGCGGTTATCTTCTATTTTCATAACCGAACCACAAATTTTGGTTAATCAAAAAATGTTAACCAAACCCGCGGTTATATGTTCGGTTTGGTTAATTCGGTTCGGTTTTGACGGTTAATACGGTTATGGTTTGGTTAATTCGGTTTTTTGCTCGGCCCTACACCCACATAAAGTTTACAAAAACTTTTTCACAAAATGACATGGCATATGAAACCAACCAATCAAAATCATTTGTTGTTTCTCTCTCTTATCTCTCTCTCCTCTTTTAATTGGTCCAACTCAGTTTGTAAACATTTTTTTGTAAAATTTTTGTGATCTTATCATTTCTCTAAATTTATTTATTATGTAATTAATGGTTATACTTGTAATATTTTATGAGATGATATAAGGGGTACAATAGGAATTTTACATCTTTAAAATTTAAATCTATGAAGAAAAAGTATAAACTCTTTATAAGGGTGTTAGATGTTGTAATTTTTATTTGTTTTTTAAAGAAAATGTTATAAGTAGCCCTAAGGGCTATGAAAAAGAAATTCATACACGCATTAAATGTTTGTACATTAATAATAACCATCCACCTCTGAATATAACTTCCCCAACCAACCCAATATACAACTTTTTATGCACGAATCAAACCTTTAAACATAGCCCTTTAAAGCTACAAATAGTAAAATACTTTAAAAAAAAAAAACAAAATAAAAAATATATTCATCTCTATAAATACATCAAAAAAACAACCTCACCAAAATATATTTGTAAGCACACGAGAAAAAATATTGATGATTTATACACCATCATACTTATATATAATACAATTGTAAATTAGTGATGCAAAATACAACACCTTTCACATGTAAAATTAAAAAAATGATGTACAGATTAACCACCCATAGATCTAATCATTATGGTTTACTCCCTCCGTCCCAAAATAATTGTCCACCGACAAAAAACACGCAGTTCAATAAAAGCATAATCATTACTGCTTTCTCTTTCTTACTTTTTGCAGAATGACAGTTTTACCCTTAAACAATTAATTACTGCTTTCTTTAAAGTTTGTAATAATAAATCCATGTAAGGGTAATATGGTAATCACGACCAAAACTTCATTTCTATTTTTGAAAGTGGACAATTAATTTGGGACGTCCAAAAAAGGAAACGTGGACTATATTTTTGGGATGGAGAGAGTATTAACTTATTTTTAAATAAAAAGATTCGTAGTCTTTCATATCTATACCCCTTATTAAGGGTTTTGGTGTTTTGGCTGAAAGTTGAGTAGGAGAGATATCCGAAATTACCAATCTACCCTTCACCTACATATTTTCGTATATAAAAAAGGACAACCTAACACCCAAAACATATTTCACACCTAACCAAACACATATCTCCTCTCTATCTCATCGCCTCTTCTATCTTCTCTATGTCTCCCCACCCAAACCCAACACCACCTTCGTCCGCCGCTGCAACATGTAACGTAACCCTTTACAACCGCTAGCCACACCACGACTGCTACCGAACCCTCAATATCAGATTTACCCAAATCGGTTATCAAAGACCGAGCCACCCAAAATTGGTTGCCAAAGACCGAGCCACCACTGCGGCACTACCTAAGGATTTTGTTATCTTTACTTTTTTATGTTAGATCTTATGTATTAGCTTGTTAGATCAGATGCACTTATATTTATTTTCTATTTTGTATAGATCTAAATATTTACACCCATATGCGCCGGTAGTACTGAAGAAAATCATAATGGATGATATGTGATTTTGTTATATCTGTTTGTTTGTTATTGGATTTAAACGTTTTTATATGTTATGTAGTTGGATCTGGGTAGAAGCACATCACCACACGTTTGGGGATCCGATTGTAGAAGCCCAAGCAAACCATTTCTGCAAGATTTAAGGATGCGAAGATCTCTTGGGTGCAGTGGAAAAACATAGATGATGGTGTCGCATAGGCTGCCTGGGTTTTAGTTTCCTGCCTTCTGTCTTTTTACTGATGGTACGTCTAGCCTTTTCAGTTTGTCGTCTTCTGCATCATTTACCGGTCACCGTCATGCAATGTTAATGTCACACCCCCAAAATCGGTAATTGTGTTTATTTAATGTTTAGCGGAAGCAAGTTATAATTAGCGGAAGCATCTTGTGTAAACAGTTTAACAGCGGGGGTGATGACGTTACAATTGTGCATTCACTGTATCAGAGCGTATGATCATACAGAACATAATATATTAAGGATGCCAGTTTAAACGGTTGTTACAAAAGTAGTACGACTATGTAAGTCGTACAGTAATAATAGAGTTTAAAACATTTAAGTTTTACAATACATATGTTAAGATAAGATTTCATGAGTATAACTGCAATGTCTGCAGTAATACAGAGGAAATCCTCAAAAGCTGTCCCAAAATAATGGCATCCTAAGTAGTCCAGGGTTGTCCATCCTGAATGCATGCGATTCTTACTTACGTAGCTAATTTCCTGTAAAACATAGAAAGAAAGTCGTCAACAAATATGTTGAGTGAATTCACAGGTTTTGTATAAATGTAAGGTATGTTAAACCATTTATGTTTAGATTATTGAATTGTTATTCAATAAATAAATGTTTGCAGGTTTTGCAATTTATAAGGTTGTAGGGATAGTTACCCTAAAATATAGTTTTATGTGGGTTGTTACCCAAAATGTTTATCTGGTAGTTTACCATCATATAAATATAACCAGTAAGTATACCGGTATAAAACAGTTGTAGGATAAGTTCATCCTAAATAGTAAGTGGGAATGCTTAGACTATAATCCCCTGAAAGGTGAGCTAAACCTCGCAGGTTAAAGTAACGCGACCTAACCCTATAACCAAACCACAACCAAAACTTATGTTTCTTGCCTGAAGGACAGATAAGTATACGCTCCATCCACAAGAGGGTCGTCACGGCAATAGTACTATTCGTATACTCAGTGGCTAGAGTCACCTAGCTAATGGTTATAGTCTGCATGACATAAGGTCTTTCATGCACACATCACAAGTCTGGTCCGTACTAGGATTTGTTGTCTAATTCCCAAAACAGTTGTGAAATAATATTTCATATCAAACAGTTGTATAATGCAAATAAATCATTTATATAATTTGCTGCATGTGTTTAGCATGCAGTTTCTATGTTTACACCCCTATGTTTAAAAACACAAAACATTTGTAAAGTAGGGGCTGTGAACTCACTGTAGTTTGCTCGGTGTGAATGCTAGCAGCTGACAGATTTGCCCAAGGTGTGTTAACCTATATACAAAATGTATTAACATAAGTATGTTTGATTTGTTTAATCAATTTGTGTTAACGGTTTGTTTGTTTGAAGAAACGGTTGATTTCTTATCAATATAAGTTGTTAACTTTATTAGTGACACTTCGTTTGAAATATTGTTATTATTCCTCAAATCGTACACTTGTTAAGTGTACAAACAATCATTTAATTGTCTATATATAACGGAAGATCGTTTTGTTGTCTTTTGCACATATACTTTGTATATAGTTGTACGTATAATTCGAATGTTGTTCCAATATCATTGTATATATATATATTTGTGAATATATATTCTTAAGTGTCGTATGTATATATATATATATATATATTTAATCAATACATTGTTTACGTATATCAAAATATATATATAAGTTTTCATTTGTTTAAGAAAACGTATACGTTTGTGTCTATATATATCGTGTGTCCTCGAATATATATATATATATATATTGTAATACGTTGTTTCGTATTTTAAAAAGGTTGTAAGTTTTATTTGTTATAAAACTTAGATTGTTTTTATAAAACGAAAGTAGTTTGTTTTTAATATCATTACGTTTGTTTTAATAAGTCTTAAATATTCCGATAATGTATTTGTATCCAATTTCATATATATACGTTTATATATATATCGTTCGTTCGTACGAGTTTAATTAAGTCCTAAGTCCGTGTCTCGGTTTCGTCTCGGTTAGATGTTACTAATAATAGTTTGTTGGGCTCGGCCCGATTTGTTGGCCCACTAATAATAATGTAACTCGTTTGGTCCGTTAACTCGTTTATATAACCCATTTATTTAACCTTTGGTCTAACCCATTACTTTGGCCCAAAAGACCACCGGCCCAGCATGAAGCCCAGCCCAGTATGTGAATCCGCCGGATTCTATTTGAATCCGCCGGATTCTCGTTAATAGAGAAGGTGTTGCCGGATCTTCGGGTCAAGCCGCCGGGTCGGGTCAAAATTAAGTGAATCCGCCGGATTTAGTTGAATCCGCCGGATTCTTTTGTGTTCACAAAACGTTCATGTGAAGCTTTGGGAATCCGCCGGATTTAGGTGAATCCGCCGGATTCGAGCGTGTCTTTTACTCGTTCACAAATGTTTAACCGATTACGGGGTGTGCGAGTTTCGTAGGGGAATCCGCCGGATTCTACATGAATCCGCCGGATTCATGTTACTTCCAGAGCCTGTTCGAACAGGGCAAAACACATACACGATCTTTTGGTTCCAAATCGTTTTTACCATGTTACCAATAGATTATAATGATGTAATATGACGTTTTTATCATCCTAACATTATATTTTAACAAGTTTACACCTTTTAATTTTTGATTTATAGTTTTGGTTTTCAAAACCCATTTCAAGAATCAATCATGAAATCATCCAATTTATGTGTTAGATACTTAGATTATGATGTACATACAAGTTATATAACGAAATTTAAGTATAAAATTCAAAGAAAAGTTAGTTTCTTACAAAGTGAAAATGGTGAGGATGATGATGAACGGATGATGATGATCTTGGTCATGCCCCTGCTTCCTGATGTTGTTGTTGTTGTTAAGATGATCAAAGAAGAAGAAGATTGAAGATGAAAGTTTGTTGAGAGAATTATTGGAGGTGTGTGTGTATGCGTCGAATGATCATCAGGAAGGAGGGAGTATGGTTTAAACACAAGCCGGTCTGCTCAATTATTTGAGTTAGGTGCCAAATTTTGGCACCTCAAATTCGAGTACGGGTATAATTATAGCAATATAAAAATTAACAATTTACATTTTTATTTTGCAGGTGTTCTCCTGGTTCGTTATTTATAATCAATATAATGATGTTATCATTATTTTAAATAGTTGTACAGTTTTGTACATTTTACTGCGCGTAGTTAAATGGGCGCCAAATTTCAGTCAAGTTTCAATTTCATATTTTGAAGTAATGTTCTAAATACTTTATAACATGTTAGAAAAATAACACTTTTCAGATTTGGACCTTTTATGTACGTTTTAGAATTGTTTCTGTTCGTGTTATAATACGTTTTATGTTAAACGTATATTTAGACCATTTTATCTATTCGTTATAGATATATAAATACTCGTAATTAATAATTGAATTATTAATAACTTTTGTGTCACAAACTTTTGTTATTTATTTTTGTCGAGTTCGTTCCGATATATTTGTACGTAACTTTAAATACTTACGTATTACTTATTACTTTTTGTTTTAAGAGTACTGGGCTTGCTAGGCTTACATCACATCAAATAGTTTTGTTAAAACTTAATCAGGAAATTAGCGTAAGAATGCACATGCTTAAATGTTAATTAATACCTAATTTGGAGGGTTGTCACAGTTAAAACTTTTGAGTGTGTCTTTTGCTGTTCATCGTATGTTGAAAATGAAATATTAGTAAACTAAAATCGAAAAAAAATTATAGTGAAAAGGAATGAGATTTGTAAGTGTAGAATATTTTTTTATCATTGTTCAATTGTTAAAACATTTTGGTACCATTGCACAGAAAAGGGTGATGGGAAAAACCTTTTGGGTTGGTTTGCTTATTGGAAATTGAAAATTGAGACACATGCATACAGGTGTTTGAAGAAGAAAAGACACATATATAAGTAATAAATAATAATTGTCTTTTAGTGGTTTTCAAAAGAACGCCGATGGTTTTGGTTTGCTCTCTTTTTTTTTTCTTAATTTTTTTTTAAATGGTTTTTAGTTGAATTTTAGTGTTTTCAAGAGATTTTGAAGTTTCTCAATTAAAAATCATTAAACTAAATAATGTTAGTTTAGTTGTAATTACTCAAAAATAAATTTTATGGTCAAAAGGCTATAAAAGAAGAGATGGAAAAGATGTCAGCATGAAACATTTGTCCCCACCCACTTTAAGTTTTCAACCAAGATCGAATCATATCTGTTTATTTAAATCAAGTTAATCCCAACCTAAACTGTTCACCCTTTTAAAATTAGGTAAAAGAGAAATTTAAATAAAATTGATTTGAATGTATAAAGTTGATCCTGGAATAATTTATATAAGAAATTGGTAACAGAAAAATTTCAATCAATCAAATAAGCAATGACTCTTTAAATAGTTAAATCCTTGATTACCGCTCAACGACACCCTCAAATTTGCGGACAAAAACAAAAAGTAGGAAAAAGGTACCACTAATAAATACATACTATAAATGATGATGATATTTTCACCAATATTATTTGCTACAGTTTTGGACCTTAAAATACTTTAAGAAACAAAATTACGGGCTAATATGGTTTTTGATTGGTAAAGGATAACTTTTTAAATACTAAAATAGAAATTAAATGTTAAATTGAACTTGAAAGATAAGGAGATTCTTGAAACAAACTCACATATAATTTTTCATTTTCTTTCGATGGAGGATATTATAAACGCACTATTTACTAACGTACAAGCTCATCGATTTTTTCAGATTCACCGATTGTATAAGAACACTGATGACCCTCAAAAATGCATCACTACTTATTTTTACCGATTTCAATTATGTTCCCGCCGCATTGCGCGGGTTACCAGCTAGTAATGAGATTAATGGTGTGAGCCTCTTTACTTTTTAAGAAACATATGATCTAAAGGTTTAACTCATTCAAACGCTAAGAAATAACTTAGTGTAACAATCTCTAGAATAATTTATACATATACTTTCTAGAATGATACTTATTAGGGGTGTTCATCGGTTCGATTTTCGGTTTTCTCAGTTTATTCGGTTCGGGTTTCTCGGTTTTGAAATATTTTTGAGCAAAACCGAAAACAGAACCGAAAACCGAATTCACATGTAGAAACCGAACCGAAAACCGAATTCGAATTCGGTTCGGTTTCGGTTAAAACCGAAATTTTTTATTTTTTATATTTTTTTTTAAGTTAATTGGTTTTGACTCGTAATTTTTCGTGTGTTAGTGTTTTACCATAATTGAAAATTAAAGACGTGAAGTTAATTTAAGGTTTAAATGTAAATATACTTGTTTATAAATTCTAAATATCACACATATGCTACATATATTAATAATTTACTATATTATTAATTTGAATTCGGTTTTTGGTTAAACCGAATTCAAAAATTCAAAACCGAAAACCGAACCGAAAACCGAATTCAAAAATCAAAACCGAACCGAAACCGAACCGAAAACCGAATTTGAATTTGGTTCGGGTTTTTTTCGGTTTTAATTCGGTTCGGTTTTCGGATTAAACGGTTTCAAACCAAATATTGAACACCCCTAATACTTATATATGTAGAGCAACCCTTAGAAACACGTAGAGCGGAGATATCTAGAATAATCTAGCTATTGAAATGTGTGTAGCCTTAAAAGTGGTTTAGTTGATATTAGTCTAATGTTTTGACGTTGAGACATTCATAGAAAGGTTATGTGTTCGATTACTAACATTTGTATACTTTTTTTTTGTCTTTCTTATAATTATAGTTTTCAAGCATTTTTTTTTTTTTTTTAAGAAAAGCTTGAAAGATACAAATTAATAATATAGACTTAAAAGTGGTTTAGTTGATATTAGTCTAATGATTTAACGTTGAGACATCCATAATTTTTAAGGTTTATTGTGACACCCGGTCAAAAAGGGCTAAATTAGCTCCTAATTTAAACTTTAATTATTTATACTTGGTACATGTTAAAATGAAAGTATTCGGATATTATATATATATAATGTTAGATGATTATTTAATAATCACATGATAAATCAATCTGAAAGAACGCACAAATCAAAATACGGACGTTGGTGAAACAATTATTAAACAATACGAAATTATTTAATAACGTTATTTATATTATGGTAATAATATAATAAAAGTACACGTTTATTAAAAATGTGATCGGAACTCGACGAAAACGCGCAAAACGCGCCCGGAATACGAAATAAAACCAAGTTATATTTTTATAACTCAAAGTTAAGTATTTTAATAAATACTTCATTTAAAATTATTACGGTCACACGAAAATCATTTATAACGTTTAAAACGTTACCCGAAGCAAACAATCGTATAATTATCAACCAAAGATCAAATGGACCCAACCAATATTTTGTATCTTGAAACATATTATTTTGGAGTAAAACTTTTACCAAAAATATCGAGTTTTAAATCGGTAACTAAACGTATAATATAAAACGTTTAACGGGACGACGAAACGACCGGGGAAACGAGCACCGCACAGAGCGTAAAATTTGGGGAACAAAATTTGACAAACCCACACCCCATATGGGGCCCCCACCCAGCTGGTTATGGCCTTCCACAAATGGTGGATCATGTCTCTTTTCTTGTTGACTTACAACACCAAACACACCCCTATGTTTCCCATTTTTATTTCATTTCTTTTCTCACCTTTTCTACCCTCTATCTCTATATCTCACGGCTCTATCTATTCTCTATTTATCTCATCACAACCACCATCATCAACACTAAAATCTAGCACAAAAACTTGGAGCAAAATCGAAGGGAAAACAAAGGAAACAAAGGAGGAAGCGAAACCGAGCACGATTCCATCATCCTCTCTAAATCACGATTTTCTTGGGTATAAATCTAAACTCTTTCATTATTTTTACTTGGATTAAGTATATTTACTTGTTTATAAGCTCACTCAACTCAAAAATGTCCAAAATAATGATCTAAATACGTTTTTGTACACTTATACATTTTCTGTTTTTGGTTTCTGAAAACAGTCCCACCAATTAAATCATATAAAATCGTGTACTTTGAATTAGACAACGAACCACATACCGAAATTTTCGTATGAAAGAGAACTACAACTTTCATGTTTTACACTTTCCCCAGAAATACACCCATTTTTACAGAAAATGCGATTTGTACGACTGTTACTGTTTTTGGCCGGATTTTAGACCCGACACCTTCTCGATTTTATTTAACTAACTTAGAGACTTCCATGGTTCTTGGTAAAATTAAGGAAAGTACTAGAGACCTAGTAGAATATGCGGTAATTTTTACGGAACCCAAATCGGAACAGAAACGAGCCAAAATAAATGGCGAAGCAAACCAACTAAACCGAAAACTAAACTAGGGACTGTTTTTGTTATTTCACAAAACTGACACTTCGGGTCGATCATAAAACGTAACGAAAATTTTATAAAGCTTATTTAACATATTTAAGACTTCCCTAAAAGTTTCGGGTCAAACCGAGTCCGTTTGACCAAGTCAACAAAAACGAACCTCAAAACGATAAACATAAAACTATTTGAAAAAGCGTTAAGGAATTTAACCCGAAATGAACTTTGGTAATTTTAATGTGGAACCCGGATAAAAATGACAATATATATATATATATATATATATATATATATATATATATATATATATATATATATATATATATATACATACGGTACAATGTACGGATAAGCAAGTTATACTCATATGTCTATACTTCGATAAATATACATTTTAAACACACGGAGAATACGGAATATACTTCGAACACATAATAATACATGGATTATTATCATAAATCGTCACCAACGAGCCGTCAAATCTTATAAATACAAATTCAATCGCTTTCAAAAACATACAATCGGAATAAAATGGACATTTAACGGTTGAGTGAACACATTTTGGGAATGATCTAAATAGACATTCACTCATATGTATAACCTTATATGCTTAGGGCATTTGGAGGTTTCGGGCTGTTCATTCCTTATCGGATAATCATTGCTCGGTGACTCAGGTGAGTCTACGGCCCCATTTTCACTGTTTACTGTTTTTAAATTCGGGGGAGATATAACACAAATTGTTTTAGTGATCACAAGTTATTCGGTTAGTTAATTTAATTATTAACTTGTTCATTGTTTCGGTTATTATTGTACGGTATATGCACGAGTGTTTTAATTCGGTAAAAGTCCTCAACAGTGTATGATTCATTAACTTAATAAGGCGCGATTACTAAAGGATAGTACTATCATGGGAGTGACGTCCCCGTCCGGGTTGCTAGCTACAACCAAGATTAAAAACGGGCACTTTAGTAATTGTCATGGGTGTGTCACCAAATCGGGAGGCAAAGATCGGGTTAGGCTTTGAATCATAGCTCAGTGCAATATTTGTGTCGGTTATATCATGGTTCGGAAACCTTAATAGGTTATATCATTGTTCGGTTTACATTGTTTAATTATCGTCGGATAATCATGTTGATCACATCAATGTTTATTTTAAACCTGTGAGATTCACCAGCTTTATAGCTGACCTTTTAGTGTTGCATTCTCAGGTACCCAGCAACAGTAGTGTAACACCCCCAAATTTAACGATTTGCGGAAGCATACATTGGGTGTTACTAATCAATATACAAAGCACAAGATTAATAGCAAACGACCTCTAAATGAGACGTTTGTAAAATAGTTACATTTCATAATTAATAATCGTTTGAAAACCGAAGGTTTTCGTATACAAAATGTAATTCCCTAGAGCCCACGCGTATAGCGAGAGATTCTATTACATAACCATAGTTACAAAAGATAATGCCAAAGAATCTCCGTTAAATGCAGTTTGTAAAATCATGCGACTCTAGCTAGTAATCCTGGAGTGACCCTACTCCGTAAGTGTACATGAGATACAAAGTTAAAAAGTGTCAACCAAAAAGGTTGGTGAATCTCACAGGTTTAGTAATAAGTAAGTGTTATGAACCACAAGTATGTACCCGTATTGCTATCAAGCAAAGTAAGTAAATCAGTTAATCAGTACAGTGCCATGAGCTCATAAGTTGAAGCTTAACCGTGTAGTGTGAATATATCACGTACCCCCGTGAGTGCTATCCGCACACTGATATGTAACAAATACTAATATGTCTGTTTCTACGTGTAAATCAGTACGTGGTGGCGCTACCACCCCAGACAGGGATTGTCAGTCCCAAATGGATCCATCTATTAGTAATCGCGCTTAAGTCCATAACTAACAACTTACGATTAGGAGGCTTTCAGTGGATAAAAGTAACTCATGCGTTTGTTTGTAAACAGTAATGTTTTCAGTTCAGTACATTGTGTTCATACGTAAAACAGTTGCTAAGTATCTCACCCCAAAGTATAAAACAGTAAAAGTGGGGCTGTAAGACTCACCTGAGTCTGGTAATAAGCTGTAGCAAATAGCAAGTAGTAAATATAGCAAGTAGGTTCTCCGAACCCGTAACCTTCAAATGCCTATTCATATGAAGTTATGTAAGTATGTGTCTCACGAGACGTTTCGTTTAGTTGTACACAACTAGTATAGCCGATGTTTGTCTGTATGTTTGTAATTGTTCGTTTGTTGGAAAACATGTTTGGGCCCGTTGGTGACTTAGTTGAAACGTTAATCTCGACATTTATAAACTTGTTTGAATTGTTATGCTTGAAAAACATGTTTCAATGTACCTTAGCTGTTATATCGTATAGTCGTTTGAAGTCCGAAATGTATAACACTTAACTTGGAATTTATTTGTGAATCTGCTGTGTTTTGCGACACAAAATGCGACACTAAAATTTGTCATGCGACACAAGGGTTGTGTCGCATGAAGGATGCGACACAAGAGCCCTGCGACACAGTGGTTGTGTCGTAAAAAGCTTGCGATGCTAATTCAATAGCGACATAAAGGTTGTGTCGTATAAAATACGACATAGTATGCGACATAGAGTGCGACACAATATTGTGTCGCAAAGGTTACGACACAAACGGATTTGTACGACACAAGGCGCGACACAAACGGGTTTATGCGACATAGCATGCGACACAAGGCTTGTGTCGCATGTATGAACACCAGCCCAGAAACTTTCGGGTTTCAAGAATTTCCGACCAAAAACGCAAATCTAACCCATTTTTGAGCTATAAAATCGTGTATTCTTCATGTATAAGGTTATATCTAAGTTGTGTACACATCAAAACATTACACCAAATTGAATAGATCTAAGATTTTAGAAATTTCTTACTTTTGCAAATCGAGCTAAATGGAGGATGAATTGGTGAAAACGGTTTTGATATTCTTGCTCCACTCGTGACGGTGATTCCGAATATGTAAATTTCGTGTGTCGGTTTGTATTCTGAAAATTTGGTGTAGATTGGAGTTGAGAGAGTGTTTGGAGGTGTGTGTTTTTGTGGATAATGAAAATGAAAGAAGAATGAGGAGGGTGTGGGTTGGGTTGGCTGATCCAATGGGGCAAGGGAGGGGTAAACGCTCCCTAAAACTCAGTATTTACTCCGTGTCCTAATCGTTTAATCCTTTGTTTTTAGTATTTAACCAAACCGTTATATTTTAAAAATGTAACTGGAATATTTAAATAAATAAAATAAAAAAAATATACTTTGAAATTAATAATAAAAACATTTGTCGAAATATTTAAATTATTAAGTCGCGTTTATTACGTTTTGTTGCGTTAGTTAAAATGTCGTCACGATAGTATATAAATAATGCTCGTTCGGTTGCGTATTTTATATAACAAAATACGCTCTCATTATTTAAGTAAATTTCTGTCACCAACGTCCAAGTAAACTGTGTCGGACTCCGTCCGGTTAATTCGCACGATTTATCCAAATCGCGTAAGTACACACACATATATATATAAATCACCTTATATATATACAAATAGAGTCTGCAATTAGTCCTATTACATACTAATTACATCTAGTTACAATTAATTAGGCATAATTAATTATCCTAATTTAGCAGGTGTTACATTCTCCCCTTGTTAAAGAAATTTCGTCCCGAAATTAGCTTGAGTGCACGGACGGTGCGTTATCTGGGAAGAGATGTGGATATTTCTGTCGTATTTGGTCTTCCCGTTCCCAGGTGAATTCAGGGCCGCGCCTAGAATTCCACCTGACCTTTACGATGGGAATACGACTCTGTTTCAATCGCTTGACCTCGCGGTCCATGATTTCCATAGGTTCCTCGACAAAATGAAGTTTATCATCGATTTGAATTTCGTCGAGCGGTATAATCAGCGTCTCGTCAGACAGACATTTCTTCAAGTTAGAAATGTGGAATGTGTTGTGTACGCTGCTAAGTTCAACAGGAAGTTGCAGGCGGTATGCCACTGGACCAATCTTTTCAAGGATTTCGAATGGTCCGATGTATCTAGGATTTAGTTTGCCTCGTTTTCCGAATCGAATGACACCTTTCCACGGTGCCACTTTGAGAAGTACCTTGTCCCCTACTTGGAACTCAAGGTGTTTGCGTCTCACATCAGCATAGCTTTTCTGACGATCACGCGCGGCTTTTAGTCTGTTTTGTATGCCGACGATCTTTTCAGTTGTTTCATGTATGATTTCTGGACCGGTGAGTTGTGTATCCCCCACCTCAGTCCAACAGATAGGTGACCGGCACTTACGACCGTACAGTGCCTCGAAGGGTGCAGCCTTTATGCTGGTGTGATAACTGTTGTTGTACGAGAACTCGCACAACGGTAAGTGATTTTCCCAGTTTTTACCGAAGTCAACTACGCAGGCTCGTAGCATGTCTTCCAGTGTTTGTATGGTTCGTTCGCTCTGGCCATCGGTTTGAGGATGGTAAGCCGTACTCATATCCAGACGAGTACCAAGAGATTTTTGCAGTGACTGCCAGAAGCGAGAAGTAAATCGAGCATCTCTGTCGGAGATGATTGAGATGGGTACGCCGTGTCTTGACACGATTTCTTTCAGGTAGATCCGTGTCAAACGTTCCATCTTATCAGTTTCCTTGATGGCTAGAAAATGAGCAGATTTAGTGAGTCGGTCAACGATCACCCAAATGGTATCGTAACCGTTAGAAGTTTTCGGGAGTTTAGTAATGAAATCCATGGTGATCTGCTCCCATTTCCATTGTGGTATTTCGGGTTGTTGTAGCAAACCGGAAGGTTTCTGGTGTTCAGCTTTAACTTTAGAACAAGTAAGACACTTGCCAACATAGGTTGCAATGTCAGATTTCATGTTAGGCCACCAATACATTTCCTTGATGCCGTGATACATTTTGTCGGCACCGGGGTGTATAGAGTATTTAGACTTGTGAGCTTCATCCATCACCAAGTCTCGCAGGTTTCCAAAACTTGGCAACCAGATTCGATTCGAGAAGTATTTGGCCCCGTTAAGTTTGGTTTCAAATTGTTTGTCCATGCCCCGCAAGGCCTCGTTTATCAAGTTTTCTGGTTTGAGTGCTTCGAGTTGAGCGGCGAGAGTTTGATTGATGAGGTCGTTGTGAATGGTCATACTGAGAGCTCGAACTCGAAGTGGTTTCACTCGTTCCTTTCGGTTTAAAGCATCGGCGACAACATTCGCCTTGCCAGGATGATAGCGAATTTCGCAATCGTAATCAGTGAGCAACTCGACCCATCGGCGTTGCCTCATGTTGAGATCCTTTTGATCGAAGATATGTTGGAGACTTTTATGGTCAGTAAAGATTGTACACTTGGTACCGTATAAGTAGTGTCTCCAGATTTTTAGAGCGAATACAACAGCCCCCAACTCTAGGTCATGAGTTGTGTAATTCTTTTCGTGGACCTTGAGTTGTCGAGAGGCGTAAGCGATGACCTTGTCTCGTTGCATCAACACGCAACCAAGACCTTGGTGTGAAGCATCACAGTATACCACGAAGTCATCGTTGCCTTCGGGTAAAGATAAGATAGGTGCACTGCAGAGTTTCTGTTTTAGTAGCTGGAAAGCTGACTCCTGTTTGTCAGTCCAATCGAACTTCTTTTCTTTTTGAGTCAGTGCAGTGAGCGGTAGGGCTATTTTTGAAAAATTCTCAATGAATCGCCTGTAATAACCGGCGAGTCCTAAGAATTGGCGTACCTCGGTCGGTGTAGTAGGTGCTTGCCAACACTTGATAGCCTCGATTTTTGAAGGATCGACATGGATCCCTTGATTGTCAATGACATGTCCAAGGAATTGAACGGTCTGCATCCAGAACTCACACTTAGAGAATTTGGCGTATAACTCTTCGTGTTTGAGCAGTTCTAGGATGGTTTTCAGGTGTTGCGCGTGTTCTTGTTCGTTGCGCGAGTAAATCAAGATGTCATCGATAAAGACGATAACAAACTTGTCAAGGTAAGGTTTGGACACCCGATTCATAAGGTCCATGAATACAGCCGGTGCGTTGGTTAAGCCGAATGGCATCACTTGGAATTCATAATGCCCGTAGCGAGTTCGGAAAGCTGTTTTAGGAATATCTTCATCACGAACTCGGAGTTGGTGATAACCCGATCGTAGATCAATTTTTGAATAAAAACTCGACCCCTGAAGTTGGTCAAACAGGTCATCGATGCGAGGAAGTGGGTAACGGTTCTTGACAGTTAATTTGTTGAGTTCACGGTAGTCGATGCACATACGGAAAGAACCGTCTTTCTTTTTCACAAACAGGACCGGAGCTCCCCAAGGTGAGGAACTTGGTCGAATAAATCCCTTGTCCAGGAGTTCCTGTAACTGAGTAGACAACTCCTGAAGTTCGGATGGGGCTAGTCGGTAAGGGGCTCGTGCCACGGGTGCTGCGCCGGGCACAAGATCAATAGAGAATTCGACTTGTCTAATTGGCGGTAGGCCAGGCAAGTCTTCAGGAAAGACTTCTGGAAAGTCTCGAACAATAGGCACATCCTCAAGTCGCTTCTCCACCGACTTTTTCTCCATAACGTGTGCGAGGATTGCCTGGTACCCTTTTCTCAAGTATTTTCGGGTTTTCATGCAAGAAATGATATTTATTCTCGTCCCACCGGTCTCCCCTTGTATGCTCAAAGTTCCACCGGTGACGAGAGGAATGCGTACAATTTTCTCGAAACAAACGATTTCGGCTCGATGCTTGGACAACCAATCCATACCGACGATGATGTCAAAGCTGCCGATTTCGACAGGTATCAAGTCAATGGAAAAGAGCTCGTTAGCTAAGTTTAGAGTGCAATTAGGTATTACACTGTCGGCCTCAATAAGCTTTCCGTTTGCCAATTCTACCGTGTACTTAGAATCTAAGGCAATAGGTGTGGTGTCAAGTAGTGGATAAAACTCATCAGAAATAAAGCTCTTATCAGCACCAGTATCAAATAACACAGATGCAGTCAAATTGTTGAGAAGAAACGTACCCGTGACCACATTCGGGTCTTGACGGGCTTCCCCAGATTTCAGCACAAAAGCTCTTCCTCGAGCATTGTTGTTGTTCTTGTTGTTGTTGTTGTTCAGTTTCGGGCAGTCTTTCTTGAAATGCCCCGTACCGTTGCACCCATAACAAGTCTTTGGTGCAGAGGTGTTGGTGTCAGTGGTGTTTGATCTACAGTCCTTAGCCAAGTGTCCAAACCTCTTACACTTGCTACAGGGACACGAACCAAAGTGGTGTCGTTGGCACTTTGAGCAATAGGGCTTGGTTCCCTTGTACGCTCCCTTGTCATCAGAATTGGAGGTGTAGGCTTTAATGGTCTCAGGTTTCTTGGTTTGGTGGTTGTTGTGGTTGTCGGACCATTTTCTTTTATTGTTGTTGGAGGATGGAGTGGGTGGTTCTGGGTCCTCGTTCATCGCTAGAAGTTCATGGGCCAACCGAATGGCACCATGAAGAGTGGTTTGGTTTGATGAGGCAACATTCCCCCGGACGGGTTCCGGGAGGCCGCGGATGTATTTCTTAATCTTGTCGGGCCCAGTACCTGCCATAGCTGGGCGAAGGACGGTGAGTTGTTGGAATCGGGTGGTGTATCCAACGATATCAGTTCCTTGCACTTTTAAGTTCCAGAACTCTTCGTCCAGCTTGTGAAGTTGTTCGGACGGGCAATACTCATCCGTGAGCATTTTCTTTAGATCCTCCCAAGGGAGTAGATAAGCGGTGTCAATCCCCACGGACTGGGTATAGGAATTCCACCACGAAAGGGCACCATCTTCGAGGGTGCAGGTGGAGAATTTGACCTTGTCGTCCTCCGCACATTTGCTGATGCGGAAAACGGATTCCATCTTTTCGAACCATCTGATAAGTCCGATGGCTCCTTCGGTCCCCTTGAAGCTCAAGGGTTTGCAGTTTTGAAAATCCTTGTATGAACAAGGTTTAGCAGCAGAGGTTTCAGCGGCATCGCTGTTTCTTGTGGAGTTTGGTGGAGTATTCCGAGCCAAGGCTTCAGTAACAGCCTGGGTTATGAGTGACGTGATCTGAGCATCAGTATAAGGTCTTGACTTTGGCGGCATGACTCTTCAATAAAAGAAATGAAGATACATGAGATTTTGTAAGAAAATTACATTTATTTCAGATGTACATGTATAAAAATGGTAATACATAACATCAATATGAAAAAGGATTATGGCAATTAATATGAGTCGAAACAGCAAGGAATATTTGATAGATGATACGAGTTCAAAGGTTACATCCTACGGATGTATTACAAAAGACATCGGGAATTGTTACATCCGACTGAAACATAGAGTAGTGCTTAGATAGTTACTAGATTACAGGATAGTTTACAAAACAAAGACTAAGTTAGTCTTAACGTAAGTTAATCTGCTCCATCATTTCGATGAGACGATCCACAGTATTTGCAAGTCTGCTGGCTTGTCGAGCATTGTCTTCAACTAATGCTAGTCGCTGTACCAATCCACGGGTATATTCTTCCGTTTCCCGTGAGCGTTGTTCACACTCATCAAGTCTGTGTTTCAAAAGAGTGGTTTCCACGCTTATCTCCACCACTTTGTTGAGAAGAACGTCCACATTATTAACGGTGGTTTCGTGATCCTCAGAGACTTGTTCGATGCGCTCAAGTGCTGTAAGTCTCCAGTTTTCGTTTGTTTCCTGCAACACGACATCCATGGTGCGAAGTCGTTGCTCGTGTTGGTTCACCCTAGCAGCTAAGGCCGGCAAGGTGAAGTGAGTGGAGTACGGGCCAGCTCGAGGCTACCTGTTGTTCCTCCTAGCTACCCTCGGGTTCTGCGACCCGGATTGAGAATGAGATGAATCGGATGGGATGTTTGCCATTTCTGAGACAAAGCGTTAGTAAGATCGAGGCCTATATTCATATAGTCCCTATATAATATAGCCTATTGAGTGTATAGCATAAACATGTTTAAGTCTCGGTTCTCTCGAGGTCAGAGTCTTCTATTGTACCCTGTTCAGCCATAACCCCTTTCAGATCTTACATCATCTTTGCTTAATTGTACATAGTTGATCAGGCTATGTTAAATTAAACTCGTATGATGTAATCACTGAACCGGTTATTCCTAATAAGGGATACTGCCTAATGGTCATAGTCTAGGCTCACTAAATGCAACCTAGTTCACTATAACCTTAGGCTCTGATACCAATATGTAACACCCCCAAATTTAACGATTTGCGGAAGCATACATTGGGTGTTACTAATCAATATACAAAGCACAAGATTAATAGCAAACGACCTCTAAATGAGACGTTTGTAAAATACTTACATTTCATAATTAATAATCGTTTGAAAACCGAAGGTTTTCGTATACAAAATGTAATTCCCTAGAGCCCACGCGTATAGCGGGAGATTCTATTACATAACCATAGTTACAAAAGATAATGCCAAAGAATCTCCGTTAAATGCAGTTTGTAAAATCATGCGACTCTAGCTAGTAATCCTGGAGTGACCCTACTCCGTAAGTGTACATGAGATACAAAGTTAAAAAGTGTCAACCAAAAAGGTTGGTGAATCTCACAGGTTTAGTAATAAGTAAGTGTTATGAACCACAAGTATGTACCCGTATTGCTATCAAGCAAAGTAAGTAAATCAGTTAATCAGTACAGTGCCATGAGCTCATAAGTTGAAGCTTAACCGTGTAGTGTGAATATATCACGTACCCCCGTGAGTGCTATCCGCACACTGATATGTAACAAATACTAATATGTCTGTTTCTACGTGTAAATCAGTACGTGGTGGCGCTAACACCCCAGACAGGGATTGTCAGTCCCAAATGGATCCATCTATTAGTAATCGCGCTTAAGTCCATAACTAACAACTTACGATTAGGAGGCTTTCAGTGGATAAAAGTAACTCATGTGTTTGTTTGTAAACAGTAATGTTTTCAGTTCAGTACATTGTGTTCATACGTAAAACAGTTGCTAAGTATCTCACCCCAAAGTATAAAACAGTAAAAGTGGGGCTGTAAGACTCACCTGAGTCTGGTAATAAGCTGTAGCAAATAGCAAGTAGTAAATATAGCAAGTAGGTTCTCCGAACCCGTAACCTTCAAATGCCTATTCATATGAAGTTATGTAAGTATGTGTCTCACGAGACGTTTCGTTTAGTTGTACACAACTAGTATAGCCGATGTTTGTCTGTATGTTTGTAATTGTTCGTTTGTTGGAAAACATGTTTTGGCCCGTTGGTGACTTAGTTGAAACGTTAATCTCGACATTTATAAACTTGTTTGAATTGTTATGCTTGAAAAACATGTTTCAATGTACCTTAGCTGTTATATCGTATAGTCGTTTGAAGTCCGAAATGTATAACACTTAACTTGGAATTTATTTGTGAATCTGCTGTGTTTTGCGACACAAAATGCGACACTAAAATTTGTCATGCGACACAAGGGTTGTGTCGCATGAAGGATGCGACACAAGAGCCCTGCGACACAGTGGTTGTGTCGCAAAAAGCTTGCGATGCTAATTCAATAGCGACATAAAGGTTGTGTCGTATAAAATACGACATAGTATGCGACATAGAGTGTAACACCTCGCAAAATTTAACGCGATTAATTATATTAATCACTTGCATTATTAGGCTAATTCCCTACTTGAGTGAATTCACAACACATTTTTGAGGTAAGTCTAGCATAGCCCAACTAGTTAGTACGCGCAGTATTACGTATTCGTAATTAGTTGTAATTACGTACAGAACAATTTGAAAACAAACGCGACAAAAATATACGACTGTTGATGAACAAAAATTATTTAACAAAACGAAATTTATTAAATAACGTAGTTAATAATTTAATATTATGTCGATAATATTTACATATTATTTTAGAACGCGGAACTTTAACTTGTATAAATTAAAATAAAACAAGATTTGAGACTTATTAAATTTATTAATTTAGTTTCATAAAAAGAGCCCAATTAAAATATAATGAAAAATGTAATTAAAAACATATTAGTTAAAATAAAATAACATTTAGCGATCGGGCAAACAAACACGGAGTGTAACCACGGAGGCAGAAAGTGGAACAAAACCACCTCCCACCTCCTCATTTTCTCTCATTTCCCTTTTATCCTCTTTCTCTATCTTTCTCTTTTCTCTCTACTTTCACCACCACCTACCAAAAACCACCACACAAATCACCACAAAACTACCATCAAACGACGCCGAATCAACAAACAAAATAGAGAAAAACGACCACGAGACTACGATCTATCTTTCCATCTTTTCGGATTTCAAATCCGACACTCGTAAGTTTCCGACAAATCCCGCAAATCTTTAGATTTCCAAGTTATAATTGCTACTTAGTGTTTAACATACTTAGAATAACATGTTTTAGTGTTTTATACAACCGAAAACGTTCCAAATCAACCAAAAATCCGACTTTTTCTCGCTGTTCGTCGAACAGGCGACTACGTCGCATTGGGACCGAAAACAGTACTGCGACGTAGGCCTTTACGTCGCATTACCCTTCCTTACGTCGCACATAGCGACGCAGACCACTACGTCGCATTAAATTGCGAGCGTCGCCTATGCGACGCAACCCATGACGTCGCAAAACCAGAATGCGACGTAGACCCGTACGTCGCACCCTACGTCGCATAACCACCCAGCGTCGCACCTTACGTCGCTAAAAACAGGAAGTTTAAAAACTTGTTTTCACTAAGTGTCGAACTAACCGGAAACGCATATCTTTATACAAATTCAATTCACGAGCCTTACAAACAATTCAAACATACTTGTTTTATCGAAATGTTGATTTCAAACTTTCACCAACGAGTCGTATACGTTTTCACAAACAACGAAATACAAACATGAACATTAAACGAACGATTTGGACGTGACTTGGTTGTACAAACACTAGCATGGATGATTAGTTTAGACATCCACATACTTATCAAATCTCATACGTTAGGGCGTTAGGAGATTTCAGACTGTACTTGGGCTTAGGTTTGCTAGCACTCGCACAACTACTTAAACTCAACAGGTGAGTTCACAGCCCCTACTTTTACTGATTTAACTGCTTTCGAACAGGGGTGGAAAACATAGTCAACTATTTTACTTATTGCCATAAACTGCTTTTACTTATATGATTGTTTATCATACTTGTTTACTCGAACTATTAGAGTACTTTGAACTATTAAACTGTTGAACAAACTGGTGTTTGCGAATTAACATTTACATATTGACACACTGAACTAATGGGATAAATTATCGACAAACTGTTTTAACTAGACCGGAGAACGACCGGTAAACTGTTTTGCAAACGACTGTAAACTATTTTGGTATCATACCGGAGAACGACCGGTACATATTTGTAACTTGTCGGAGAACGACCGACACTAACTTGGTATCTTACCGGAGAACGACCGGTACATTTGGTAACTTGTCGGAGAACGACCGACACAAACATAACTTTTAAACTTGTTTGGTATACCGGAGAACGACCGGTACTTTTGTGTAAAACGCTGGAGAACGACCAGCCACGTATTTTAGTGCCAGAGAACGACTGGCCAAGGGACGGGAGAACGACCCGTGCGTCTTGGATGGGAGAACGACCCATGCGTTTGTTGGACGGGAGAACGACCCGTGCGTTACTAGACCGGAGAACGACCGGTAAACTGTTTTTGTTGAACGGGAGAACGACCCGTGCGTATTTGACCGGAGAACGACCGGTACTGTGTAATTGTAACTCGCTGGAGAACGACCAGCACGTGTTTTAACTTGAACTTTGGGCGAACAACCCACAAAACTGGTATTTGGATAACATTCTACAAAACTTATACTCGACTATTATGGCAATACTATTTGTGAACATATTTGGATAACAACTGTAATACAAACTTGATTCAACTTGTGTAAACTTACAACCTGTGAATTCACTCAACCTAGTTGTTGACTTTTACTATGTTTTTCAGGGAATTAGCTGCGCATATAAGAATCGCCAACACACATGGAGAACTAGGCGACCCTTGAAGTTAGGATGCCAACTTTTTGGAAACACATGGATTTCTTTAGTATAACTGAAATGCTTTAGTCATATTTCAGAAATCTACTTTTGTAAACTTATTACTTTTAACTTATACGATTCGAGGAATCGTAAACTTTGTAATTAATAACTTTTGGCATCTTATTATATATTGTTCTGTTGTAATCATAAGCTCTGATACGTATGCATGCTTTATTATTGTGACACCCCAGTACTTAAACTAAAACGCTTCCGCTAAACGAATTTTGGGGGTGTTACAGATTGGTATCAGAGCCAATGGTTATAGCGAACTAGGAAACTTTAGGTGACTTAGAAACCTAGAGACCTAGACTATAGCCTTGGCTAGAACGCACATGCATACATACATTTGCATACATCTAAACTATCGTTACGATACCTCGATACGCGTGAACTGTTCACCACATCCGACTCGTTCATTGTACTCTGATCTCATATGAACCTGATCGTGATTAAACGGTTGATGAAAAGAAGTATGTATTTGGCATCATATAATGACGCCTGGCCAACGTGATTATATCATACTAAGTACATATGGGTGTTTCATAGTCGTAAGATACGTGATGGGGATTCGAAAAATTTTGCTTGATACTCGAAAACTTGAAATATGTGAAACTTTATTCCTCACATATTTTTCATTGGCATTGACTTCTGCATCTTTTCATCGCAGAACGTCAGCATGCCGCCTAAACAAAGAAAGACTCGAAACAGTCGACGAAATTCTCCACCTGTACCTCCAGAAACAACCGAACAAATCATCGAACGCCGCGTGGCTGAAGCTATTGCTCAGTACGAGGCTAGCAGAAATCGTGAAAACCCAACCAACAACAGTGGAGCTACCCCCGTCAACAGCGAAACTCCAACTAATACCCAGCAGGGGTGTTCCTACAAAACCTTTCAGTCTTGTAAACCCAGCACCTTCACCGGGACCGAAGGGGCCATTGGCCTGGTCCACTGGATTGAAAAGATGGAATCAGTCATCGACATCAGCGACTGCGCCAACGACAAGATCGTGAAATACGCCACCTGCACTTTAGCCGACAAAGCGCTAACCTGGTGGAACGCTCAAGTCCAGATTATGGGACGCCCAGCTGCTCATTCCATGACCTGGGTAACTCTGAAGCAGATGATGATGGAGGAATTTTGCCCTCCCAACGAGATGCAGAAACTCGAAACCGAGTTTTGGAATATTCAGATGATCGGAGCTGACATTTCCGGTTACACAACTAGATTTCAGGAGCTTGCACGTCTGGTGCCTCATATGGTAACCCCCGAGAGCAAACGCATTGAGCGTTACAACAGGGGTTTGGCACCACAAATCCGAGGCATGGTTATGTCCTCCAAACCCGCCACTTTTAGGAGCGCAGTGGATCTGGCTCACAGCTTAACCGACGACGCGGTCGAGATTGGAACCCTGAAAGCTATCACAGGGAAAACTGAACTTACCCGTACTGATGCGGGCGACTCTGGAACCCACAAACGCAAATGGAACAATGATGGTAATGACCGTCAGGGTCAACAAAACAGAAACCCGGGAAACACCCGAGCCTTTGCCGCAATCACCAACTCTGGACCCAAAACCTATCTTGGCAACAAACCAAAATGCGACAAGTGCGGGATGCATCATAATGGCAACTGTGCTTTCTGCCAAGATTGCAAAAACTGGGGTCATTTGGCCCAAAACTGTAAAACCAACCCTCCTCCTCGATCAAACGCATGTTACGAGTGCGGTGAATCCGGACATTTTCGAAACCAATGTCCGAAACTGAACAACAACCAGAACAACCCCGGAAACAACAACCACATCGCAACCATCCCACCGGCTCGTGGCCGCGCATACATCCTCCGTGCACCGGAAACTGTTGCGGACTATGGCAAACACGGTATGTCTTACCAACTCTTGCTACGATTTAACGTTTCTTTCATTCGAATGTCAATTCGAACACACCACTTGGTAAACGCTAACCACGAAACGAACTTGAACTATCAAACTATACCGCGAGTATACTAAACAGTTAAAACTATATTGGCAAACATAGATCACTACACAAACTATTACTATTATTGTAACGACATGACTTATCGGAGAACATACGCCGCGGGCGATCCGACTTGATTCAAATCTCGGGACGAGATTTCTCTAACATGGGGAGAATGTAACACCTCGCAAAATTTAACGCGATTAATTATATTAATCACTTGCATTATTAGGCTAATTCCCTACTTGAGTGAATTCACAACACATTTTTGAGGTAAGTCTAGCATAGCCCAACTAGTTAGTACGCGCAGTATTACGTATTCGTAATTAGTTGTAATTACGTACAGAACAATTTGAAAACAAACGCGACAAAAATATACGACTGTTGATGAACAAAAATTATTTAACAAAACGAAATTTATTAAATAACGTAGTTAATAATTTAATATTATGTCGATAATATTTACATATTATTTTAGAACGCGGAACTTTAACTTGTATAAATTAAAATAAAACAAGATTTGAGACTTACTAAATTTATTAATTTAGTTTCATAAAAAGAGCCCAATTAAAATATAATGAAAAATGTAATTAAAAACATATTAGTTAAAATAAAATAACATTTAGCGATCGGGCAAACAAACACGGAGTGTAACCACGGAGGCAGAAAGTGGAACAAAACCACCTCCCACCTCCTCATTTTCTCTCATTTCCCTTTTATCCTCTTTCTCTATCTTTCTCTTTTCTCTCTACTTTCACCACCACCTACCAAAAACCACCACACAAATCACCACAAAACTACCATCAAACGACGCCGAATCAACAAACAAAATAGAGAAAAACGACCACGAGACTACGATCTATCTTTCCATCTTTTCGGATTTCAAATCCGACACTCGTAAGTTTCCGACAAATCCCGCAAATCTTTAGATTTCCAAGTTATAATTGCTACTTAGTGTTTAACATACTTAGAATAACATGTTTTAGTGTTTTATACAACCGAAAACGTTCCAAATCAACCAAAAATCCGACTTTTTCTCGCTGTTCGTCGAACAGGCGACTACGTCGCATTGGGACCGAAAACAGTACTGCGACGTAGGCCTTTACGTCGAATTACCCTTCCTTACGTCGCACATAGCGACGCAGACCACTACGTCGCATTAAATTGCGAGCGTCGCCTATGCGACGCAACCCATGACGTCGCAAAACCAGAATGCGACGTAGACCCGTACGTCGCACCCTACGTCGCATAACCACCCAGCGTCGCACCTTACGTCGCTAAAAACAGGAAGTTTAAAAACTTGTTTTCACTAAGTGTCGAACTAACCGGAAACGCATATCTTTATACAAATTCAATTCACGAGCCTTACAAACAATTCAAACATACTTGTTTTATCGAAATGTTGATTTCAAACTTTCACCAACGAGTCGTATACGTTTTCACAAACAACGAAATACAAACATGAACATTAAACGAACGATTTGGACGTGACTTGGTTGTACAAACACTAGCATGGATGATTAGTTTAGACATCCACATACTTATCAAATCTCATACGTTAGGGCGTTAGGAGATTTCAGACTGTACTTGGGCTTAGGTTTGCTAGCACTCGCACAACTACTTAAACTCAACAGGTGAGTTCACAGCCCCTACTTTTACTGATTTAACTGCTTTCGAACAGGGGTGGAAAACATAGTCAACTATTTTACTTATTGCCATAAACTGCTTTTACTTATATGATTGTTTATCATACTTGTTTACTCGAACTATTAGAGTACTTTGAACTATTAAACTGTTGAACAAACTGGTGTTTGCGAATTAACATTTACATATTGACACACTGAACTAATGGGATAAATTATCGACAAACTGTTTTAACTAGACCGGAGAACGACCGGTAAACTGTTTTGCAAACGACTGTAAACTATTTTGGTATCATACCGGAGAACGACCGGTACATATTTGTAACTTGTCGGAGAACGACCGACACTAACTTGGTATCTTACCGGAGAACGACCGGTACATTTGGTAACTTGTCGGAGAACGACCGACACAAACATAACTTTTAAACTTGTTTGGTATACCGGAGAACGACCGGTACTTTTGTGTAAAACGCTGGAGAACGACCAGCCACGTATTTTAGTGCCAGAGAACGACTGGCCAAGGGACGGGAGAACGACCCGTGCGTCTTGGATGGGAGAACGACCCATGCGTTTGTTGGACGGGAGAACGACCCGTGCGTTACTAGACCGGAGAACGACCGGTAAACTGTTTTTGTTGAACGGGAGAACGACCCGTGCGTATTTGACCGGAGAACGACCGGTACTGTGTAATTGTAACTCGCTGGAGAACGACCAGCACGTGTTTTAACTTGAACTTTGGGCGAACAACCCACAAAACTGGTATTTGGATAACATTCTACAAAACTTATACTCGACTATTATGGCAATACTATTTGTGAACATATTTGGATAACAACTGTAATACAAACTTGATTCAACTTGTGTAAACTTACAACCTGTGAATTCACTCAACCTAGTTGTTGACTTTTACTATGTTTTTCAGGGAATTAGCTGCGCATATAAGAATCGCCAACACACATGGAGAACTAGGCGACCCTTGAAGTTAGGATGCCAACTTTTTGGAAACACATGGATTTCTTTAGTATAACTGAAATGCTTTAGTCATATTTCAGAAATCTACTTTTGTAAACTTATTACTTTTAACTTATACGATTCGAGGAATCGTAAACTTTGTAATTAATAACTTTTGGCATCTTATTATATATTGTTCTGTTGTAATCATAAGCTCTGATACGTATGCATGCTTTATTATTGTGACACCCCAGTACTTAAACTAAAACGCTTCCGCTAAACGAATTTTGGGGGTGTTACATAGAGTGCGACACAATATTGTGTCGCAAAGGTTACGACACAAACGGATTTGTACGACACAAGGCGCGACACAAACGGGTTTATGCGACATAGCATGCGACACAAGGCTTGTGTCGCATGTATGAACACCAGCCCAGAAACTTTCGGGTTTCAAGAATTTCCGACCAAAAACGCAAATCTAACCCATTTTTGAGCTATAAAATCGTGTATTCTTCATGTATAAGGTTATATCTAAGTTGTGTACACATCAAAACATCAAAACATTACACCAAATTGAATAGATCTAAGATTTTAGAAATTTCTTACTTTTGCAAATCGAGCTAAATGGAGGATGAATTGGTGAAAACGGTCTTGATATTCTTGCTCCACTCGTGACGGTGATTCCGAATATGTAAATTTCGTGTGTCGGTTTGTATTCCGAAAATTTGGTGTAGATTGGAGTTGAGAGAGTGTTTGGAGGTGTGTGTTTTTGTGGATAATGAAAATGAAAGAAGAATGAGGAGGGTGTGGGTTGGGTTGGCTGATCCAATGGGGCAAGGGAGGGGTAAACGCTCCCTAAAACTCAGTATTTACTCCGTGTCCTAATCGTTTAATCCTTTGTTTTTAGTATTTAACCAAACCGTTATATTTTAAAAATGTAACTGGAATATTTAAATAAATAAAATAAAAAAATATACTTTGAAATTAATAATAAAAACATTTGTCGAAATATTTAAATTATTAAGTCGCGTTTATTACGTTTTGTTGCGTTAGTTAAAATGTCGTCACGATAGTATATAAATAATGCTCGTTCGGTTGCGTATTTTATATAACAAAATACGTTCTCATTATTTAAGTAAATTTCTGTCACCAACGTCCAAGTAAACTGTGTCGGACTCCGTCCGGTTAATTCGCACGATTTATCCAAATCGCGTAAGTACACACACATATATATATAAATCACCTTATATATATACAAATAGAGTCTGCAATTAGTCCTATTACATACTAATTACATCTAGTTACAATTAATTAGGAATAATTAATTATCCTAATTTAGCAGGTGTTACAAGTAGGGTTGCTCAGTAAGGATGGCCCGCATGATAAGTTAGTTAGTATGAGTCGCATGCTTGCAAACAGATGAAGATTTTCCTGCATCATATTTTGTTAAACGTTATGTATTAAAATCTTCGGAAATCATTTTGGCGAACTCACCTTTATAATGTAAACTTATGACTTAGACCTTGTATTACTTTTGAAATATTTATAAACGTCTCATGTAGAGTCGTTTGTTGTAATCTTGGTGTTTTGATATTTAATTAGTCACACCCAAATCATCGCTTCCGCAAATCATAAAATAGGGGGTGTGACATTTATAGTTTGAGAGTGTACGATAATTTACAGATCTTATTATTGTATGTATTTGAGTTTTTAAAACGTCTTTTGTATAAATTAAATATTTTATGTGAGACTACATGTAGTTACATTGGCAAAAGTATGCACTAAATAAAGTTCCAAATAACGCATTTGTGGATATAGGAAGTAAGTATCAATAAATAACAGTCAACTGTTAGATCTTAGTTCGAGAGGAGTTCATCATTTAATTTGGAGACTTGGTGTTGAGAAATTAAATTTTTCATTTTCTTTTAAGTGAGGTTAATTAGTTGGTCTAATTTATCTTTAACATCTAAGAGAGTTTGAAATTTGTGTAGTTTATATGTTTTAATTTATAAATTGTTGCTTTATTTTTTGGTGATATCGATTTTTTACATTGAATGGTCAAGATTCAAAAAATGAATTCTAAATGAGTTCATGAGGCTTTTCAATAATTTTGAATTTACATGGTATAGTCAGTTTAATAAATAAATGTTTGTCGTCCGTTAGATGTTTGTTTTATTAGTTATTCACCCATTCTTATATCATTAAGTGAATGAGATTAGCTAGAATAAGTAAATGTACACAAAAATTTTAAAACGATAAATATTGGAGCTTATGATCATGAAGTTGTAAACACAATGATACTATAAAACTTTAATGGCCTTCCAATCAAGGGTTAAAGATGTTCAAAACAATTCGTTTAATTTGTACAATTGAGTAAGTTGTAAATCTTAATTGTTATAGTGAAAAAGCAATAAATGACTTAAGTGCATATAATTGATTGCATTATCAATTAGTAAAATCGGTGCATATACACTATACAATTTTAGATACAAAATCAACTTTGTATTAATTTAATTTATTTCAATTATACACGTACATGTTGGTATAATCAAATAAATAAACCATAAAGAGATCATATCTGATTCAAGTAAAAATTTCATATTTTATATCGGAGTTTAAAAATATACTTTTTAACCCCGCCGTAACCCATGGGCTAAAAAAACCTTATTAAAAACTATTATATAAATGTATTGATGGGCCTGAATCATGGTTGTTTTATTGAAATTGAAATAATTGAATTCGAGTATTAAATCGACTGGGCTTCCTTTTGTGGGATAGACTACCATTTATCTACACATAATATAATGGACCAAAAATTGGGCCCCTTATAGAAAAGAGGCCCTCTACAATGGCCCACCTTCAACCTTGCACTCCCCTTAAGCCGGGCCTGATAGATATTCAACGTCACAAAGAATACGACAACAACCAAAAACTTAAGTGACTTTCACTTTCAACACAATTTACTATTCACGTGACCTTAAGTCCTTCAAATCATGCTTCATTTGTAAGGGTCACGATGGAACAAATCACTGCTGAATTTGCAACATATTAAATGCCAACATTGTGGAGATGAAATGTAAACGATAATAACTACAAATAAGTGCTTGAAGATACCTTGGGGCGACAATTAAAGGATTAAGGGTTCGAGGCTCAAGGTTGTTCATGTTTCATATTCAAGTTCCAATTTCAAATTCAAGTTGATGAGGTTACGTTCAAGTTCAAGAGGTGCATATGTTGAAGTTCAAGTAGTTCAATGTTTATTTGCTTTAGTATTAATAGTTCAATGTCAGAATTTAAGTTTCAAGTGTTCACGATGTATCTCAAATGTATCATCATCGGGGATTTTCGTAATCTCTTATTCAACATGTTATCTTGTTTTTCGCAAAAAAATAAAATTAAAAAAAGTTTAGATGAGTGCATGTGTGATTTATTTATGTATTAAAAGGGTTTTGATATTGACAATGTGAAATGTTTGGTAAAACTTGAGTTCGAATTTGTAGAAAAGTGGGAAAAAGTAAAATTCTGAAAGACGTTGCTATGTTATCTTAAGTAAAAATATGTATGTATAGACAGTAATAAGTGTATTAAGAAGATCTTAAATACAACAATTTTTGTAATTACTTTATTAATTGTCTTTTTTACTCACTAGAAACGTCTATAAATCAACAAGACCTCTTATTAGAAACCATCGTGAAAGGTTTTTGGAAAGTTTTTGATAAAAACATATTAGAAATTGGTGTTAATAAGCCACAATTATAGAAAAAATTCGAGAATGAGTTTAGCTAAACTCATCTTGACAAAGTATAAGCTCGACTTGTCTTTCTGAAGAGCATTCATATACATGATACGTGTTTGAGCTCAACTAAAAAATATTCAATAATTGCTCAAGAAGGACTTTTATATACAAAATATTTTTTTCAATATTCTAACTTATTTTATGTATATTTAGAAACTAACTTTCATACTATATTACTATTATAGATAGACTAGATTATAACCCGCGAATTCGCGGGCTACAACATGATTTGAATTCAAAGTTTATATTATATTTTTTTGTACGTAATTTTTAAGTAGACATATTCGTACAGTAGACATTGTATAAATGTTTTGAATGGAAACATATATGTACATGTCTTAAGTTTATCATATATGGTAAACATGTGGTTTTAAGTTAATAATAGTGCCCAACATGTTGTAGATTTCAACAATAGTAATATAATCAATAAGTATTACGTATTTTATAAAAAAATTATGATAATTACATTCGAATAAATGTTTGCTTACTTTGAAGTAAATGATTGGTTATACGCGTTCACATCTAATTACATTCAAATAAATGCTTGTTTACTTTTTTAAAAAAAGAGCTATTTAGTAGATTTGCTAATTTAAATTCAATACCACAACTACCACTGAAGTGCTCACACATGAAAACTATCCCAAAACCACTACTTGAAATATGATACCAAGAACAAAAATAATTTTTAAATTCCTTTAACACTATATACAACCCACATACAAATTCAATCAAATTTCCACCAACCTATTACTGAATTGAAGCACAAATTTTGCTCATTAGCAATATACATGCCATAGCTTACAAACATATAAACAATCTCCTAGCCTTATAAATAACAATCATAATGTGTCACTATCTATAAGTTTGATAAGGAAAAAAATTATGTGGGTAAATACGAAATTTGGTACTTTGGAAATCTACTCTAATAGCATATAGTTACAAAAATTAAGCTGGTATATCTTTGACACTTAGACCGTTGAAATAGCTCAAAAGATTGACAATCAATACAACAACAATAACACATGAGGTGGCCACTTACCTTGCTAAAAATTTATCATTTGTAATTTCAAATGGATCAACTATAAAAGACGTACTTTTAGAACTCGGTTAGATAATCTTATCATTGTACTCTTAAACTTTCTCACCCTATCCAGATTACGACTGCTAGTCTGTGCATAATATGCACTTGATTGCTTTGATAGACACATCAAGCAACTCCAAAATGGACATCACTAAACTGCAAGAAAATCACACATATTATTCATTAATTAAATTCTTGAATAATCAGAATTCCTAATTGATAAAGACTACCATTACTTACATTTATTTCAATAATCACTTTCTCATAACCTATTTTTCTAAATCTGTTTAATCCTAAATATTTAGAACGACTTATCCACAATCACTTTTAACATATATACAAAATTAATCAAGCCGTAGTAATTACACCTGAACTCAATGTTTTATTCAATATCCCATAAATTGTTTAGATTCCATATTTCCATTAAGCCATGAATTCAAGAAGTGTACATAAGAATATATAGTAATATCAAAAATAAGATTACCTCATAATTAAGATTTAATAAGCGTCCATGGCTATGAGCTAATTGGACTCTTGAATTATATTCACATCTTGTATCTCTTAGAGATTTACCAAGCAACTAACCCTAAGATGGAAAAAGATGTACTTGTATATTTACCTTAATTAAAACGCTTATTTGCCATTACGTAAATGTGATGGCAAAAAACATAAATATATAACTACATATCAGTATTTCGTGACGAAATATAAATCATGAAACGACTCACTGAGTCATTTCGTCAAACATTTTTTGAGAGCCTCATGGCACCATATCATACACCCGGAGCCTGATATATCAAATATCAATTTGAATCTATTACAATTCGTAGAAACCTGAAAGCCATAAAAGTGTAACAGACAATTACAATTTCGTAAATCTATCAAAAATAAAAATTAATAGTATAAACGATTGAAAATGATTCATCTAATTTGCCTTTTTTCTTTCCTGATTGTATATGCATTTATTGTTTCTCAACAACCCAAAAAAGTGTCAATTAGTACGAATTCATTCATTGTAATAAGAAATTAACTTACAAATATTGAAGTAAAACTACACCATTATGCAATTAATTAATAGTTAGTGCAAAAATTGTGGATGAATATTAGCCACATGCCTAATCAACTGATAGAAATCATATATGAATATGAGCTCCATATCTGTAATATGCAACAAAAAAAAAAAAAAGTGGAGTTCATAGACAAAGAATTTGAGAAGATAATAAAATTGAGAATGTGTTAAATGATTTGATAGAAATAAGTAACTTATTTAATACAATTATAATTTCTTAAATTAATAGTCTACACTAAATCCTTTCAAAAAAAATAGTCTACACTAAATGATATGGTAATTAATATAATTATTGAGGGGTATTTTAGTCTTTGAATCACTACCAATCTACTATTTAGGTAATCCTTTTTTCTAGAGATAATCAATTGTTGTAATTAAAAAGATTCCATAATTTAAGGCTGAGGATTAGATTAGGAGTCTAATGATTACCTAATTTTGATTCTCTTTTAATATATAAAGAAGATTATATTATTAATTTATCTCCGTCCCATTTCTATTGTCCATTATTTCCATTTTGGGGTGTACCAAATTAATTGTCTACTTCCATAAATAGAAAGTTTAAGGAAATAAAGTTCTTTTTTACCCCTAGTGTATATATATAAAACAAAAAAAATAGGTAAAAAGTAGAGGGTAAAACTGTCATTTTATCAAAAAGTAAGAGAGAGATAGTTATATTTTCTTAAACTGCATGTCTTTTTGTCTGGCGACAATAAAATTGGGACGGAGGGAGTATTATTTACGGTGTTACAACAACAAAACATCAAAACACCAATAAGCATTTAAGCATCACATAATCTTGTTATTTGTATTACATTATCTTTCTTACAATAAAAAGATGCACAAATATACCCAAAAAAAACGTAAAACATTATAATGGTCAAGTTAAATAACCTAGCTACAATGAAAAGTATTTAGATTATTTTTAAAACATCCAATATCTTGAATTCTTTTATATATAGATTCTCGGGATAACATTACCGTGTGACCATTTATTTAATACAAGATATTTGATTTACAAACCCTTTTAAATTCAAAATCCATTTGTATGTAGGAGTACAGCCTAAATAGGTGAAAATTTAATCATTATAAATATTAATTATTAACTAATTTAATATTATTATATTATTTTTAAAATAAAATAAAAAAAACCAAACTTTTGACAAATTTTTTTCAATGTGCAGTATATCCTATCGATTTTTTATTTTCTAATTATTTATTATATTATATTTATTATATTTTTTAAGATTATTTATAACAAAAATTAGAGGGGGCTAAGTGTAATGATTGTAAATTAATCTAAATCATTGGATCAGAAATCAAAAACTCCATCGAAGGGTTCAAATTTCTCCATGGGATTTTGGTTTATTTATATTTTAGATTATACAAATATTTGTCAATTACGTTATAGAATAGAGTATTGAAGAATCCATTAATGATACAATTTGCGAATTATAAATTCTGAAGTTTTAAATTATATAGATATTGACATACACATAATCATCAACATCAAGATTGTGATTATATTCCAACTTCATAACAGTTTGACTAGATCGAATCAAGCTCAAATTGTTCAATAAAAACATGACCTCGTTTGCATACCTAGAAAACGACATAATGAACGTAACTAATCAATGACAAAATAAATTAGACACATAAAAATGCCCGGGCAATGGACAATACATTATACATAAGAGGCGGTGCTAATTTAGGTCAATAAGTAGCCATGATGAAAGATTAAGAAGGCGGTGGATTGAGGTTTTGAATGTTGTCACTTGTCACACAAAATATAATGTAATTTTGTAACTATGACTTAAACTTTTTAAAAATGAAAGTTATGATTAGTTTAATTTTATAAAGTAAAAAGGAGGTGAACAAATTTTGTCATTTAATTTGAGTAAGTTATAAAATCAAATATTTAATATTTTGAATGGTAATGGTAAAGTTTAGATGGTGTCATTTATTTGGAAATTGAACTCATGAATTGGTTTATATACCATCACTTACTCCATATAATTTCAAAGAACTTTGACATTTCTCTTATAAATATTTATTATAGTCTCAATTTAGGCTTTCGTGTTTTTATTTTGGAGATATGTAATTTATGTCCTTAAGACTCAATTTATTGAATCAAGTTTTTTATACATAATAAAGATTATATAATTAATATACATACACAATTGAAAGTTAGAGACTTCACATGAGTTTTATGTTGTTATCAGAAATTTTGGTGTATTTAATGAAGCTTAACCTATGTCCATAGAAGAAGGAGCCAAGGAGGGGCATTTGAATTTTGAGGTGAATGAGGACCCGATAATCTTGGTTGTTGATTTGTGATCAATCATCTAAATTCGTTACATCTTAAGAACACTTCATTTGTGCGCGTAAAATGCAGCGTTGCGACTTGCAAAGTTGACATGTTGATCACAAGAATCTAACGACTAGATTCGTATACCCCTCATTCATGTCAAATTAAATAACCCTAATTACATATCTATAAAATCTACAATTGTATATCTATGTATGTATAGATCAATTTTATTATGACAAAAAGTATGATCAAACGGAAAAAACTGACCACAAACTGACATTGAAGGATTGGTCTGGTGAGTTGGATAAAAAACGTAAGCTACCCTCCACTCAAGATGCCACGTCACTTACCTCCACTTCATGTTTCTTAAATAACATTCGTTCATCCTTTCCATTATATCCGGAAAAATCAATCACATAATGCTTGTTAGCAGCAGAGCAACCGTTGTCTCAGCTGCCGTCGTACCTCACACTTTTCCCGCCAATTTCATCAACCACAACCGCATTTCATCCGTTCCAATTCCGTCATCATCGATTAAATCTACAATCGGATGGACTAACTGTAATCGAATGGATCAGACAATGAAGAGGAATTCGATTGTTACACGCGCCGCCGCTTCCGTCGCGCAACCGCTGGAAAACGCCGATGCTCTAATTGATTCCGTCGAGACGTTCATCTTCGATTGTGATGGTATATATATACTTTTTTGTTAATTTTTGAACGAGTGTATTTACTGAGTTATGTTATCACGTATTGAACGGATTCATTTGATTTCAGATACTCTATTTGTAGTTTTTGTTATACTTGTGATTGAGATGAATTGTGAGTTGTGATTTCGTGAGAGCTATCGATTTAGATTGAATCTGTTACCGCGAAGGATTTAGGTTTTTTCTGTGACAGAATTACGATTTCGTGAAATGTATAATGAAGTATACTGCTAGCTTTAACACTGAGTTGAGTTGTGTGTTTTGATGTTGATTGACTAGATTTAGTTTATGTTTTGGTTTAATAACCTGCACATTACTACCAGTAGATCGATAAACTACTAATACAGACTTATAATACTATTACCATCGTGTCTTTAGACTAGGGACCACACATTGTGGAAGTAATACATATGATTAGTGTGTGTGTGTGAGATCATGAGGCACATTCACTTGCACCTAAATGATTATGGATTTGAGTACCAAAGTTCGTGGATTAGTGTATAGATTATGGATTTGAGTAATAAAGCTTTAGAATGACTGGCACTATGTCATTTGTTCAATGGGAAAAGTGGGCAAGGGAGGAAGGGAGGTGGTAAATAAGTTGTCTCAGGTAGTCTTCATAGGTGTTGGTTTCTTGTGGAAGAACTTTTATGATCGCTTCCTTGTTTAATGCAGGAGTTATTTGGAAGGGAGATTCATTAATCGAGGGGGTTCCAGAAACCCTGGAGTTGCTCCGGTCAAAGGTTTGTATAAATTATGCTTTCTCTTCGGCAATTGCCAGTTCTGTGATGATCATGGTCCAAATGTAATTTATGTTCTTCTTTTTCTTGTTTTCTATGAGACAATTTTATTTTATTTTATTTTGTAACAGACTTGTAAACTTGTAATGAGTGTTAATGTACGCTTTATTATTCTATAGGGGAAGAGACTAGTTTTCGTAACCAATAACTCAACGAAATCTAGAAAACAGTATGGCAAAAAATTCGAGACACTTGGTCTCAGTGTCAATGAGGTGAGGTGTAATACAATGCTAGTGAATCTTGTATCCCTTAAATGACATTTTCTAACTTCAGGTGAAGGTTTCAGGAGGAAATTTTTGCATCTTCTTTTGCTGCAGCAGCATATCTACAGTCGATAGATTTCCCAAAAGACAAGAAGGTATGTGGCACAAGTATCTCCTTGAAATAATGACTTTCATTGCCCGGAAAGGGCCATGATTGCAAATTTGCCATAACTGTCGAGGTTTCCTAAAGTTGCCGGTGATATAAGGCCGTATTAGACCTTTAATCTGATGTTAAGTCTTGCAGCCTCTTATTGCTTATCGTAATGTTAGCACATTTGTACTTGCTTTGTTTGTGAACACTTTGCAGTTTGCTTCTATATAGGTCTTCCCATGCGTCATATGAACCTCAGTAATGCTTTGGTTCTCTAAATCATTAGGCATGTATCTAGATTTTCCCATGCGTCATATGAACCTCGGTAATGCTTCCGTTTTCTAAAAAAATAGGCATCTATTTAGATCTTCCCATGCGTTATACGAACCTCAGTAATGCTATGGTTTTCCAAAATGTTAGGATGCGTCCAAGATCAATCCGTTGCTTGCATATTTGTTAATTGCTCCATTTGAAAATTGGCAATATATATCTTTATATACTCATTAGTGCTCGACTAAAGCAAATCTCGATGAGAACAGGGGAAGTTAAGCGGAGGTTTTGGAGGTATCTAATACCACAGTTTTTGCATTCAAAACACAATAATGAACTTTGTAACAGATATTTTTTTTGCATATAAGTACGTATAAATTTCATTTTCATAAATAGTGGGGCCCCTAAATTTTTTCTCGTTTTTATTCAAGCTTTGTAAGTGAGCTAGCTAATAGGAATCTTGCTTTAGGGGACTTCACATCATGTATACGTAAAAGCAAAGGGTAAGTTTAGTGTTAGATCAACAGGGATATAAATCTAAGGACATACAAGGCGAGTTTGTTTAGATCAACAACTTCCAGCTCCTGTTTCTGCAGTTTTAAAGTTTGCTGCAACAATTATCTAAACCAATATTCATCTGATATATTACTCGTCACTCTCCAGATTTATGTGATTGGTGAAGAAGGCATATTGATAGAGCTTGGGCTTGCAGGCTTTTCATACCTTGGGGGTCCGGTATGTATGCATAATGATAATAAATTTACTGGAGTTGCAATAGTTAGTGTTAATTGTATTGTGATGGCTGTATAGTATTCTTTCCTTGAAGAATATTCACGTTTGAGGCACTTGCTAGTGTTTTGGCATGAAAGTTGCGCATCGTCAGAACTTCATAAAATATAAAAGTCCACTTGTGGGCTGACCCATCCTTTAGCTCTTTGGGCACTTGTTATTCTAGTATCATGTGAAGTTATATTTTTCTTTTGCAGGAAGATGGTGGAAAAAAGATAGAGCTCAAGCCTGGGTTTTTAATGGAGCATGATGAAGATGTATGCTTTCATTATTTCTTGTTTGTGATTCTTGCAGCTTATATTTCAATTCGTACTTTAATTTTGTATTTTAGCTTTCGCCTGTTTACCATGGAACATATAATCTGATAAAGATTTGGTTAGGTTTACCTTATTTACTTTCACAATTAGATAATCCCGCTAAATAATTTACAATTTTTATTTCCTTTGTTTAGGTTGGTGCTGTTGTGGTCGGATTTGACCGTTACTTCAATTACTACAAAGTTCAGTAAGTCCTTTGAAAGTAGTATAAACAAGCAACACTCATTGTTTAACATTTCCCATCTGTGAATACATTTGTTTTCTCATTGGCAGGTACGGGACACTATGCATTCGTGAAAATCCAGGCTGTCTTTTCCTTGCTACAAACCGTGATGCTGTTACTCATCTTACCGATGCACAAGAATGGGCAGGTTCAATCACCTCCCCCTTCCCCTTAATGTGTTTTAATTTAATAAAATTTAGAAAATTAGTTGCAACTTCACCTGGCTGAAGAGTTTACTCTACTCGTTTATCTGTTACATCTGATCTTCTGTTGGATTACGTGTTATAATGCTTCGATAGAGGTGGCAAAAGGGGTGGTCAGGTTTTTTTTTAGGAGGTTTTATGCATAAAGTATCTCCTGTTTGACCTATTAGAAACAGATAATAACCCGAATCGACCCTTTCATAAGCAATTGGGTCAAAATTGCCATCTTTTAGAGTGGATCGCAGTCATCACACAACTAAGTATCTATAATGTCTGCTGGAACTGTATCTCTGGATGATTTACATGACATTATGGCTGCAAATTTAAGGCTCATCGTGACATCGTACATAAATACCACTGTAACGTGATCTGGCTTCAGGTGGTGGTTCCATGGTTGGTGCTCTTGTTGGATCCTGTCAACGTGAACCAACTGTTGTCGGGAAACCTTCAACATTCATGATGGACTACTTGGCAAACAAGTAAGATGCTCTTTTTCCTTTTGGTTTTGTTCTTATGACACCTATGTTTTTATGCGGGCATTCAACATTTAGCTAAAAGATCAATAAGAAGTGTACAGCGTTTATAATCTCATACATCTTATTTTGTTATTCCATCCATTTCTAGGCAAATTGCAACACTTTTTTTAAATGCTTCATGAGCATGGAAAATTTCCAGGATTTCAGATAGATTTTTAAAACTTTTTTTTCCCTTTATTTCGTTTATGAAAGGGTATCAATAGGTGTACAAGATTTTATTTTTGGGTTGTACCAACTTTTACTGACAACTGTGGCTAATAAGATTTAGTTTGAACCAAAGGGTCTTCGGCCGCGGTGTGTGAGGAGCTCATCTACCAATAAATTATGAGTCTCGTCGGAGACGATGTGTGTATATATGTGCCAGTTGTACATATATGTCGGATAGATTGTAGGCCTGCCTATCTATAAAAGGAAAAAATGTTTGTTTGACTGTCAAAAGTCATATTTAAACTCCTGTTTATAAACGTAGTTTACCTTAATTTCGAAAGATGAACTCTTCATCTTTAATCCTGTTCTAAACAATACTTGGTGTCAACAGATTCGGCATCACCAAATCACAGATATGTATGGTCGGTGACAGATTAGATACTGATATTCTTTTCGGGCAAAATGGTGGATGCAAAACTCTCCTTGTTCTCTCAGGTTTTGGTTGCAAATGCTTATAGTTGATATATATATATATATATATATATATATATATATATATATATATATATATATATATATATATATATTAACAGGATCGAAAAAGAGGGAAATTTAGGGAGAGAAGAGGGGAGAAGGATTTTTTATTACTATGATGCAATATTTTATTGCTTAGATTCAATTTTTCATTAATATAATTCTACATTTTATTGTTTTGGTTCAATAGTTTATTAATAAAATTTAGCTTTTTGTTGCTATGATTCAAAAGTTATAGTAATACAAATTTGAATTTTAGAATACAAATACTGAATCTTAGTAACAAAAAATCCTTCTCCTCCTTCTTTCCCTAAAAAACCTTCTCCCTAGATTCTACTCCTATAATATATATATATATATATATAGAGGAATGGGATCATGTGAAAACAAGGATATAAAAAAACCCAGTGAAAACACATGCTCACCCTCCATCTAATCTAACTTATTATATATATATATATATATATAAAAGGGGTGGAGATAAAAAAAAACGGTGAAAACAATTTTTCCTTTACAATTTTTTTAAGGTTGTGAACTTTTTTTTTTTAAAGTAAACCATAAAAAATTAAGGTTCACACAACAAAAATATTTTTTGTGTGAAAAAAATAAAATAAAGTTAAATCCGAAAACCAAAACAAAAAAATTAAGATTCACAATTGAAAAACTTAAAAACTTTCTGTGAACCCAAAACAAAAAAATTAGGTTCACAATTGAAAAAGTTAAAAACTTGCTGTGAACAAAAAAAAAATTAAGGTTCACAATAGAAAAAGTAAAAAACTTTCCGTGAACTAAAAAAAATTAAGGTTCACAGTTGAAAAAAAAAAGTTCACAATTGAAAAAATTAAAAACTTTCCGTGAACCTAAAAAAAATTAAGGTTCACAGTTGAAAAAAAAAAGTTTACAATTGGAAAGGTTAAAAACTTTCCGTGAACTCAAAAAAAAATTAAGGTTCACAGTTGAAAAAGTTAAAAACTTTTAGTGAACCAAAAAAAAAATTAAAGTTCACAATAAAAAAAACTTAAAAAGATTTCATGAAAAATTTTTAAAAAAAAATTATGTGAAAAAAATAAGGTTCACAATTAAAAAAGTTAAAAACTTTGTGTGAAGCAAAAAAAAAAGATTCATGACGAAAATTTTATGTCAAAAAAATATATATAAGGGTTCACAAAAAAACTTCATATGTGAAGCAAAATAAATGAAAGTTCACAACTTAAAAAAATTGTGAATCAAAAAGTGTTTTTACCGTTTTTTTTTATCCCCACCCATTATATATATATATATATGTTAGATTAGATGGAGGGTGGGGATGTGTTTTCACTGTTTTTTTTTATCTCCTTGTTTTCACCAGAACCCATCCCTAGATCCTAAAAAACCTTCTCCTTAGATCCTACTCCTATAAGATATATATATATATTAGGGAATGAGATCCTGTGAAAACAAGGAGATAAAAAAACCCGGTGAAAACAGATCTCAACCCTTGATCTAATCTACCATATATATATATATATAAAAGGGGTGGAGATAAAAAAAAAACGGTGAAAACACTTTTTCCTTCACATTTTTTTGTAAGTTGTGAATTTTTTTTTTCTGAAGTAAACCAAAAAAATTAAGGTTCACACAAAAAAAAAAAAAAAATTTTGTGAAAAAAAATAAAATAAAGTCAAATCCGAAAATCAAAACAAAAAATTTAAGGTTCATAATTGAAAGACTTAAAAACTTTATGTGAACTCAAAACAAAAAAGTAAGGTTAACAATTGAAAAAATTAAAAATTTACCGTGAACCAAAAAAATTAAGGTTCACAGTTGAAAAAAAAAGTTTACAATTGATAAAGTAAAAAACTTTCCGTGAACCCACAAAAATTAAGGTTCACAGTTGAAAAAAAAAAAGGTTCACAATTGAAAAAGTTAAAAACTTTATGTGAAACTAAAAAAAAATTAAGGTTCACAGTTGAAATAGTTAAAAACTTTCCGTGAACTCAAAAAACTTAAGGTTCACAGTTGAAAAAAGGTTTACAATTGAAAAAGTTAAAAACTTTCCGTGAAACTAAAAAAAAAATAAAGGTTCACATTTGAAAAAGTTAAAAACTTTCCGTGAACCCAAAAAACATTAAGGTTCACAGTTGAAAAAAAAAGGTTCACAATTGAAAAAGTTGAAAACTTTACCTGAACCAAAAAAAATAAGGTTCACATTTGAAAAAAAAGGGTTCACAGTTGAAAAAGTTAAAAACTAGCCGTGAACCAAAAAAAAAAATTAAGGTTCACAGTTGAAAAAAAATGTTCACAATTAAACATGTTAAAAACTTTTAGTGAACTAAAAAAAAATGGTTCACACGTGAAAAAGTTAAAAACCTTCCGTGAACTCAAAAAAGAATTAAGGTTCACAGTTGAAAAAAATGGTTCACAATTGAAAAATAATAAAACTTTCCGTAAACCTAAAAAAAATTAAGGTTCATAATTGAAAAAAAAAAGTTCACAATTGAAAAAATTAAAAACTTTCCATGAACTCGAAAAAAATTAAGGTTCACAGTTGAAAATTTTAAAAACTTTTTGTGAACCCAAAAAAAATAAAATTAAAGTTCACAATAAAAAAACTTTAAAAATTTCGTGAAAAAATTTATAAAATAATTTATTTGAAAAAAATAAGGTTCACAATTAAAAATGTTAAAAACTTTGTGTGAAGCAAACAAAATAATTAAAGGTTCATGCTGAAAATTTTATGTGAAACAAAAAAAATATAAGGGTTCACAAAAAAATTCATATGTGAAGCAAAAAAGAATAAAGGTTCACAACTTAAAAAAAAATGTGAAGGAAAAAGTGTTTTCACCGTTTTTTTTATCTCCACCCCCTTATATATATATATATATATATATATATATATATATATATATATATATGGTAGATTAGATGGAGGGTTGAGATCTGTTTTCACCCTTTTTTTTTATCTCCTTGTTTTCACCAGAACCCATCCCTATATATTAGTTCTATACAATATATCTATATGATTTTTTTGTTGGTAATATATAGGTGTAACAAGTCTATCAACGCTGCAAAACCCGAACAACTCCATACAACCCGATTTTTATACAAACAAGATCTCCGATTTTCTGTCGCTAAGAGCTGCCACTGTGTAACATGTCTGTAGCTCATGTTTTATGGCTCACGGCCTGCTTTTGTACTGCTTATAAGTGTACCTGTGCATAGAAATGTCTTCCTTGCATGATGATTCTACAAGCATGGATCATAATGAACTGTTGTATGCCTAGAAAACAAAGTTTATCATTACTGAACTCTTGTATAGATTCATGTCTCCCATATAAGAAAAACTTATGTACCCTTTGTTTAATCATGTAAGAATTTTCAAGAAGTAATAACAGTGGATGTGTTCGTATATATACTTCCAACCAGAGGCGGATTTAGTGTATTAGGAGGGGGGTCCTGGGTCCCCAGTGACTTCAAGCCCAATACTATATATTTGTGGCCCAATCAAGTGTTATGCAGATCTACTGACAAAGTTTGGTACGGGCCCCGAGTGTAGCAATGTCTTTAGGGCCTTAGGGGTAGTGATTCGTTATTCTTCTGTAACAAATTTGGTATGTAGCCATTTGTGTGACAGCCTTGTTGCAAATGTCAAGCCGTTGCTTGACTGTTGGCAGGCCTTCAAGTACTAACTCAGGGTACTTCTTGAGTATCTCCTGTGAAATAACCACATATCTTGTTTTCACAGTTGTAGTTTTGCCTGGCCAATTTAATAAAAAAGCAAAAAAAAAAGAGACAAAATCAACATTGATCATACATTTCCGACCCGTTTTTAGCAGTTAGCTAACCCGTTTATATTGTTCTATCAAAAGTGGCCCCCCGTGAATCAAAATCCTGGATCCGCCACTGTTCCAACCTTTAGTCCTGTATATGGGTTTTAGAAGCTGATTACTCAAACCATAAAGAAATTATATTTTTCTCTAAGAACAAGCATACCATCTTAATGTTTGGACCGATCAAGACTAGACCCAATCCCTTTGAAGATGCGGAAGGTGTTGAAATGTCGAACATGTGCCCCCAATGTTGAATGATGGGGTATTGTGGATCATATGACGAAGAGTGCGACACTTGTCATATGAATACCATTCCCTTGCAATTTTCAGCTGGATGTGGTTAACTTGAACAACTCAGAGATAAACGGGTCAACTTGCGTTGTATGTCTGCCTATAACAAGTCAGATGGGTCCGACGGATTAAACATCACCAAACATGTATATATAAGTAGGGATTAGTGCAAAGAAATGCACTTAATTTTAGTCCGATCTCTGAAGTATGTACTTAACTTCGTTTTGGTATATTGTATGTATCAACCTTTTAATTTTGATCTATTGTTTGTATCAACCTTTTAATGTTGATCTATTATGTGTATCCGACCGACGTGGCACCCATTTTTGTCGATGTGTCAATGACGTGTCAGATGACGTGGTGCATTATACACTTGCCACGTTATCAAATTACTAATCATTGGATAAACACAATAGACCAAAATTGAAAAGTTGATACACACAACAGACTAATTTGAAGTCCCATTTTTGTCGATGTGTTAATGACATGTCAGATGACATGTACATTATACAGTTGCCACGTTATCAAATTACTATTTATTAGATACACACAATAGACCAAAATTGAAAAGTTGATACCATAAAGATGCTATTAAAGTTAAGTGCATTCACCTACACTAAACCCAAATAAGTACCGAGACCTTTAAACCGATTTATTTTTAGAGATGAAGCTGTTTGCCACCAGCTACACACTAGCTCACGGAGCCCGACCCATTAAACCTGTTTCTTGATTTAACATGCCCATTAAAGCCCCTCTAAATTGAGCCCCAAGCTTGTACCAAATGTATAATTGTCTAAAAACATCTGAATTGTATATTAAAATACACAAGATGTTCAAAGAGCTTGATTAAGCAGATACAGTAGGAAATATATATACATACAACAGTAGTCGAAGATAAATGTAAACTCTTTCTTCTTGACCTCTATGCTTTATCGTCTTCTTTTTTCTTGATTTGCCAGCATCTAACGAGCCATTAAAACCACGGCGATGGATATTACCCCATGTGATCTAACTCACCGGCGTTGCTGGCACATATGGCACACAGTGAGTGCTTTGGCGTTTGCATATGTACAATATTCGCACGACCAGTGTCCAGAATCATCTATGTTTTTTGAACCACTTGATCTGGCTGTCGCGGCACTTCCTTTGCTCCTACTGTTTCGACTCTTGCTGCTACCGGCTCCTAAGCCCCGCGAGCCACCTGCTCGGCTGGTTCCACCATGGGCGTCAACATCCGACAGACCATTTTCTAGAGCCCTTACTAAATTCTCAAAGTAATTTCGCGTCACACTAGAGTCATACAAGTTGAAACAAGAAAATTTGTCAGGATAAAACACTTTAGCGAGTATAAACTTCAATAAGTTCACAGATTTTACAAGGGTGTAGTAAGGATAGCCAAAATTGCCCAACCCAACAACCCATATCTAAGTTCATAAAGTTTATACGAAACTCACCTGGTCAGCCCAGCCAATTTCATACGGAACTCATTAAAGTCTTTTGAAGGACCTTCGACGTTCAGGTAAGTTTGCAGTTCCTTCTCTGCGCATTGATGAAGTCGTTCCAATCCAGATTCTGCCTCACCTGAAAACCGTAAATCTTCCGTTTTAGTAAAATGATGATCTTTTGTGTGATGGCATTCAGAAATTGTGGAACGTGTAAAACCTTGCAAGTACTCAAAGAACTGCCTCTTGGCATGTTCATGCTCAGGCAAATAATATCCGTAAGCATATGTCCACTTTAGTACTCGTCTACATTCAACTATCTGCAGATATCAGAAAATACTATACATAAGCATAAAGATGTTATAGAAGTGGGTTATGTTGTTAAAAAGAAAAGAATCCATTACCTGAAGCCAAGCTTCTGTTATGAACTTAAGCTGTGATTCAGGCTGGCGTTGCTTGTCACTCAGCTTCTCAAGCTATAATGAAAAATAAATCTAAATTAAGTAACTAGATACTCATTTAAGATATTAAAGACTAGGGGTGATTCACGTATAAATGGATTGATTCGGTTATTTTTTTTTTTAATCTCTAACAGTTCAAAAAGAGAAAATCAAATACTTGCTTAAGAAGAAACATGTCAAAGGGTCAAACGTCGCCCAAAGTGTATTTTTAATGCATAAAGCCTCTTAAATCATTTCATCTGAACATTAGACTATAACTGGAATGAAGTAATTTTGGTAATCATATTTGACACACTAGGTATATATATACAAAAAGGGAGCTGATTTTGGCAAGTAAGTTTTTACTTGTCACAAGGAAACATTACAACTGTTTATGCCTATAATACAACTGGTTAATGCATTGTTTCCTTGTGACAAGTAAAAGTTTACTTACCAAAATCAGCTCCCATACAAAAACCATCCTGTATGGAGCGATTACCCAGCACACCCATTTTGCAACATATAGTCTGGTTCTCAGTTGTCTCGGGATAACTACCTTAGTAATCTTCCATTACATGTAATCCACCACATTAGCATCTAGAGTAATTGCCACTTCTTGGTTTTCTTACCTACTTCTATCTGACATTATGACATAAAAAATACATCTAATACATGTAACAGTACTTTATTTTTTTAGGTTCTCTAGGCTAAATGAAGTACTTGTGTATGAAAAGAAAACATTTCGAAGATTTCATTGAAATAATTTCTATAGTAACATTTAGCTTTGAAGGATGAGGTCAGGGTAGATAGTTAACTATACTAAAATGAAAAGTTAAGTAGTCATATAAAATTTTCTTCCTTACATGTACGTTTTGCATTTGCTGAAGATCTGCCAAGGCCTTTTGTCGAGACTGCAAAGTAGAAAACATTTATGAAGACAGGCTTTAACACTTAATCATCACATAAAAGATTCTTATCCAGGTAGAAACAATGCTATAGTATCCAGATACACTGTTGACCAAAAGGATAAAGCTCACCGATTGGTTTGTAGCCCATCTTTCATAATAATGAGTGTATCTTTCTAAAGAGTTTTTTGCCATCTCTCGTCGCTTTTCTGTGTCATCATACTATATAGGCAACAAAAACGATAAGCATAAGGAAAATTGAAGAATATATTTGACTAAATATTAAATTTAGTTAGTTGTCTTGCAACAACGGTAATGAGTAATGACAATTAATTCCCGGTACGAAACACTTCTTAGAAGTTATGTTAGCTTACCACTCCCTCTTGTTTTGCTGCTTCGTAACGATTGCATGCATAAAAACCTCCTGTTCTTTCACCATGATCAGACCATGCACCAAGACAAAGCCTGAAAAACCATATTTCACATGCTTTCTTAGGTAAAAAGGAACAAATTTCATGAAGATAGGTAGTGCTTAGAGGTGGCAAAATGAGAGGCTCTGGCAGCTTGTGTAACAATAAACAATATGCATGTTTTGTATGGTGGAAACATACGGGGACAGGTTGACCTGAAACAATTTTGTTCAATCTTTCTAACTTCTTATAAGAACATGTTTTAGTACAATAAATATAAATTATGATTTAAGGGATTTAGTAGACTGCATGCGTCAAAGGTACATTGTACCATTTGGCCCATATCATTTTTAACTAATCCTTCTAATTTTAACCATTGGTTAAGGGAATATGAAAACCCAAATCAACCCAATAATTAAACATTGGAAAATTAAAACTTGTTTCATGTAGAAATAATCTGATATTGTCCAACACATCAGGATTATATGGTACAAAGGATGAAATAAACTTACCAGCAAAACTCAAATTTGCAAGGTGGTGTACATGTAATATGCATACACCCTTGGTTCTTCTCAATAGGCCGCTTGCATTTGGGACATGGTTTTGAATTAGCCAATATCCTGAAAATTTGATGAAGTATATTTAATGACTTTGCGTAGATGGCTACTGATAATACAGATTTGAGATATAATTATTCCATATCTTTGACAAACTGGATACCGAACTTCATTTTATAGATTGGAGGATATGATGGACAATGCTAAATATGCATACCAAGTTCTATCCTGGAGTTCTACCTTATGTTCACATAACAATGCAATTTTCAAAAAAGATTACACGTTGAGATACCAAGGTGGAAGTCCACAAACTTGATTAGTCACTTGCTACCATAAGTCTTGTATAATTGGTTAATGATTATAGGGTAAAAAAACTTATATAACTAGATACCAGTTCATGTTTTCAGACTCTGCACTGTTCTTCATTATCCATTTTGACACAGTGTCACAATCAACTGGCCTGTGAGCTTCCTCGGTACACTGTCAGTATCAGTCAACAGTAGCAAACATCTAATTACGTCAATACAGTATAGATAACATCAATGGGAAGTAGAAGTGGCAAAACTCAACCCATTGACTGGTTATCTCTAGGCTCTAGCGGGAAAAAATAAAAATAAAACATAGCTAGAACAGAAACAGGTCAAATGGGTCTGAAGTTGCTCAGAGTTCGAAAATGTGATTCAGGTACCTCCTAAATTAATTTATTCAAACAATTAGATTATCCTTAAAACATCATTTTTGTAATCATATTTGACAAACTGTTTACATAAACTAGACATAAATTGGAAGGAAAAAAAATATAAAGTTTCGGGTGGACGGTGGACCCAACCTATTTCACTCGTACCCAAAATCACCCATTGGTACTCTTTACCCAAACCTGCCACCCCACCCATTTTGCCACCTACATTGAAAGGTATACAATAGTACTTAATAAATGAGACGTACATTCCAGCAAAAGCTGTATGCGCAGCGACAGGTAACATCAAAGGTTCCACCACCAACAATGAAGTCCACAGCGTAGTCACACCCAGGAGCAGGACACCATTTTGTCTAAAAATCAGAAGCGTATTTGTGGCTGTTAATAAAAAGGTAATACTACAGAAATTCTCTAATGAATGATATCATATATATATATATATATATATATATATATATGGTGCATAGGTGATGTAACAAAAGGATTAGGATTGTCAATCTATACACCTAGACAACGTAAAGGGGCTGTTTTGATGAACATTTTGAAGTGACTGTGCAATTGATTAGTGAGATTCATATAACCAACTGTAATAATATAGGTTGTTGACAACAAAGGGACAAAATTCAGATATTTACCTTTCTGTTGTCTTCAACAAATGACCTAAGAAAGTAACGGTGATACTTCTCTCTATCATCATGTGGGGCCAAGGAAACAATCATGTCTTGACCAACGGCCGCCCCGCAAGATGGATCAGGACATCGCAGCATCAAGCATCCCGGGCCATCATTAATGGCAGTTGTTATGTATCCTGCATTCATTGGTTGCAAAAAAATTACATATTCCTGATGTAAGCAAGTACAGCATATACAGTAATAATAGTGAGAATACATATTTGCAATTGTTAACATATGCACATAGGTGTGTGTGGTTTTGTAAGAGTGTAGTTTAGAAACTAGTTTGTCACCCACGAACCTTGCCAACATGTCACGCAAAAAGGGTGACCACAAGCAGCAGAACGCATACTGTCACAGCGATATACTTCAAAGCAGATCCCACATGTCAACTGCAAAAAATACGTCAACTATATGAGCAGACAATAGGTTAAAAAAGAGCAACATAGGATATAGGACACTGGACATATAGCAGTCTAGCTTGCTCCATAACTTTATGTAGAGGTGGAAAATTTGCCCCGTCTACTTGTGAACGGGGTGATTCTTGTAATGTTTTATCTCTAATGGATGAAGAAGGTTATGTAAAAAGAATAACGGGTCGAATGAGTTGAAAGTTGCCCAAAGTGTTTTTTGATAGATACAACTTCACAAAGTATATTATTCGTATAATCGTATTGAATATTTTTGAAATGATTATTTGTGGAACCAGATATAACACACTAACTACTTACGCAAAAGTTCAATTTGTGCCTAATCAATTTCAAGATTCAGCCCGTACAAAGATGTGCCTATTTTGACCTAAAACCCAGTTTGATCTATCACCCAAACCATCCACGTTGTCACCTCTTACTTTAGGGGAAGAATAATAACGAGAAGTGGATGGCCTCAAATTATGTAAAGGAATTACAGTTACCTCTTTAGCATTGGGTAGCGCACGTGGTTCCTCCAATAAACCAACAACCCTGCGAACCTTTTCTTCATCAGCAAACCATTCATCATTCACTTTGCTGACACTCCTGAAGGTTCAAAATATTAGAATTCATTCAGCACATCGACTGAGACAGCATACTATTACCGCATGCCACTAAACAATGACTACGTAACCCTGTGCTACATGGTTTACGAGTACTGAAAAAAAAGCAAAATACGATGTGGTATCCATGCACATCTTCTTGTAGAGTTGGGAAAATGAGCAAGTTGGGTGAACAGCCACACGGATAATATTATTGTAGATTAAAACAGGTGCCAGGTAGGGTTCATCCACAAGAACTTTCTTGTCAAATTCTTTTAAAATAGGAACTTCAGATTATCTTAACAAACGTAGAAATCTAAGCTGGTAATACTGAAGTAAGACATCCATTTTGGGCCGGAGGTGTGCCTACAGGGTAATCAACTGCACAATCGCACATGGCCTCTATATTTTAGGGGCCTTCTTATGTTGGTGTTTTAAGATATAACCGCTAGTTTTTATAAAGAACAAGACTTGAGGAGAGGCTGGAGCTCAACTGGATAGGCAGTCACCCTAACATACAACAGGCATGGGATCTATCCCTTCGTCGCCATTTTTCCACAATTCCACCATCATACATAATTTATTACATAACTACATATACACCACCAACTATTAAAACAAAATGTTTACTCTGTACAAATAAAATCTCGTCTAATTCTTTTTCTTCTAAATTATATATTTTACTTTAATGAAAATTTGTTTACTTAACAATCAATTCCTATTAAGTATACTACTAGTGGTTTAATTTAAAAGAATACTTTTAAAATGTATCACCAAACGTAATTTAGAAAATGACAACTCTCATTATATACATGCACTTAGAAAACAATACTCTTCCTTGATTAATTGCTAAGAGAATGTTTTATTCAAGAAAATAAACTATATCGCATGTGACTGTGAGATGACGCACTTTGCATGCATTGTTATAATGTTCAATTATATATAAAAACAATCTTCACAATATTAATGAACTATTTTAGATGTATTTTTATTTTTTAAGGCCAAGGGTCCTACTTTATATTAATGGTACTGTGCCAAGATCCACAGGATAGCCTGAACATCATTTCGATGTTACAATTTTTAGGAGGTGACGATGTTGTATGATGAAGATTACCTGAAGTGCATGGACATAAAAGAAATATAGAAACAACAGATTACCAGTTATAATGGCGGAGTAATATGGCAGCTGCGTTCTTTGAAATGGAAAGTATAGAAGATATCTTCAAGATATCATTCTCTTGGCGTATACGGATATCAGCTTCACTCAAAATGCTATAGTTTTGCTGAAAAAAGAAGCAGCAAAAAACACTTTAGTATTGCTTTTACTGATACATAGATAAGCACTTCAAGTAATGCCCAAGTTTAGATGACAATCAGGAGAGGTAACAGTATTAAGTGACTAAAAATGGTAATAAAACCAAATTAAAAAAATAAACCCATTATAGACAATCATTCAAGTAGATGCATCTTAAAGATGTTGAAATAAATAAACAAATTTTTACAAAAATAGTAAACTTTATCTTTTTCCTACGACCAAAAAAAATATAAGATTATTGTTTATGTAACTTTTCTTACATTATCTTTTTATACTGAATTTTCTAGAGGTCACTAGTCAATCTGGCAATTTGAACTGCCAAATTTTGCTACTTAACTACATATTTTATATATATATTGGCTACTATCAGGAAAATGGTCACTAACATATCCCTATTGATAACAAGAAACTGAAAGAGAACCTTCAGGGTTCAATATACGGTTTTCATACACGATAACCAACCTATATCAGTTGATTTATGAGTTGTAAGTCGTATTTCATATTATAGAGTTTCTCTGCCTCTTCCCAAGGACCAATATATCTCATTAGAGTTCAACTCAAACCATATACACACACAAACACATCAAATGTTCTCTCTAGATGATTTTAGATAGAAAAACATTATAAAGAGAGACGAGTGAACTCAAAAATAGCATCCAATACTGTATGTAAAATTATAATGAAAAACAAGCCCATTACAAAAGACTTTCAAACTTCTTAAACTGTTTCCCATCTTTTCCAAGGTTTCGCGTAACAAAACTTCAAATTTTTGATTAACTCACTTCGGTGTTGGCACCATGTTTGCACCATATGCCGTATCGTGCATAGACCAAATTAATTCTTCTCCACACCCTTCCATTAACTATTTCGTTATTTCTAGTTTTCTACAATCTGTAGCATCAAGTAAACAGTAGCTTCCTACATCAACCCTAAAGTTAGAAATATTATATCATTCACCATAGGAGTTTGCTTTTAAGTATCATTTGGCTAAGAACTCTCATTTGCACCACACATCCTGAAGCGCCCAAAATAATTTAATAAATAGCTGACTAGCACAATTAGTACCTTCCGAGTTCAGGAACCAAAACAAATGTAAGTGACCATATGAACTATTTCATTGTAAACTGTAAAGTTGCATCAAGTAATCATGAACCATAAGTCCCTTCGTTTCAAGTTACTCTACCTTTCAAAATAACACCTCCACAATTATAAGCAACAAAACAGATTAATGCTTGTAATCTTCTTAGACTCATCACTAATTTATCAGCAAAGTTAGTATCACATATACATACACATCATATTCCAAGCCTAATATACTAGATTCTCAATCCAAATTGCAGACCTCAAGGCTCAAGCATCTCATCACCTTCCATTTCCATTTCATTTCATTCATAACGTAAAACATACATCATAGCAAAAACAACAACATAGCTAAAACATTTACACCTTTTTCTTCGAATAATCAACTGTACCTGATTACGATGCGAAAGAAGATCATCAGAATCATCGGAATCATTATCGAACTCGTAATCGGCTGCATCACCGTCATCGGAATCCATCACAGTCTCACCACTATAGAAATCATCATCAAGCGATTCAGCATCGTTAGCGTCATGCATATCATCTTCTGAATCCATCGTCAATTTGAATTTACGTTTTATTCTTCAACACGCAATTAGAAACCCTAATTTGACCTAATTAATTTAATAAATTAACCTAAAATGAAAACCTAATTCAATCGCAAATTGAATTGTTTAGATAAATAATAATCGAAAACCTAATTCAATCAGAACAAACACACAGTGTGTGTTTGTCCGCGTGTTATTGCTTAAAGTTTAATTTGGCCGGAGATTCCGATGATTGCGAGAGAAGGGGGAAAGAATATATACATACAGGTTTGTATGTATATATTTACCTTTATTACTTTTTAATTAAATAAATTAATTAAAGTTTTTTATTTTTTATGGTGGGATGGAAGAAATCAAGAAATGGCGGTGCATTCTGCAGACACTCTCAAAACCACATGAGATTGGGAAATACTTTCAATTAATTGAAATTATATTATTTTTTCATTTTCCCTTCTTTTATACGTTGAAACGTTGTCTAATATATGAAACGTTTCATTGTGTGATGTTATGTTTTGTTATAGAATGAGGCATTTTGGTTTTACTTTGCCAAAAGAATAATGTATCGATAAATACTTATTTATCTTACCTTAATGAATAGTAGAAGATGACATTACATTAATTACAAAACTGACTTCTAGCCGGTTAACACACACATATACGATATATAGGTTGTATACAATCATTATCATTGTAAACATTTTGATATTGCATTTAACTTTCTACTAATATGACATATGATGATATTTTAATATTTGCTACTATTTATATTGGAGTAAATTACATTGTGAGTTCATGTGATTATTCATATGTTATACTCTCCATATTCAGATTTGGTATTGTGTGGATACAATCACTTAACCCAATTTTTGTCATTCACTTCTAGTCTACGGGCCTAACAAGTATTAATTTTATTCTTTATCTCAAGTCACATCCTTATCTCAAAGTTTGGCGATGAGACAAAATACCTTACGTGTGCGATGCACGTGACATGAGATAACGAACAAAATTAACAATTGTTAAGGTCGGAGACTAATGGTGAAACAAAAATAGGGGTCAAAGGTATTCGCACAATACCCGACCTAGAAACTAGAAGTGTCGATAACCAAGTAGACTCTCAATATAATTTACTCTTTGTTTTATAGATGCTTTGTTTAAGGAATTTTTTAAAAAAAATTCAAATATATAGAATTAATTTGATAAGCGTGGGATGCGGGAAGCTTTTAAATTAATTATTCAAAAATAATAATTATAATTATCTATACTTAATATATAAAGCATATCTAATGTTGAATCTTAAAACTCTTAAAAAAAAATTGTTCCTAAAATACCCCTATCCCATTATCTATAATCTATTGCTCCTACTACTTACTCTCCACTAACTACACTTCCCTTAATACCCCTATCCCATTATCTATCATTTTTAATTACTACTTATTCTCCACTAACTACACTTTTCATCAATCAAATACTAAATCTACCCACTAAAGTTTTTTTTTATTGGTTAAATATCAAAGTGGACAATTATAATAAGACATCCCAAAATAGTAATATGGATATTTTAAATGGGACGGACGGAGTATAATATATTTTTATTTTAAAACATTCACTCGCACCTCTATCCACCGTCACCACTTTCACCGCTGCATTGCACGGGTATTGTGCTAGTTCAAATATATAGGGAAGTTGTTGACTAGATAAGAATGTGGAACGTGGGTATGTATTTTGTCTATATATTTGAAATTTTTATTTTTTTAAAAAAATATTGAACAAAATCAAATCCCGTTTTGTTAAACATTCCATCCATAAAAAATAAAAATAAAAAAAGAGAGAAGAAAAAAAAAACAATATATATATCCTGAAGTTTCGGTCTAACAGCACTTAAGCCGCCCCCACGGCTTAACATATTGATGACACTTGGTACTCTACAAAACTCGTAAAGTTTACATCAAAAAATAAACCCTCATGTTTACTTTAAAGACATTCAAGTACCTACTCTTTAGCTTAACAGATATCCAAACCCCCTGAAGTTGATTACTAAATTGTTTCTATATCATTTGTCATATTGTTGTCCACAAATAATCTTATCCATGTATGTCGATGATAATGACACAATCACTTCTTGTTTTAACAAAATGATGGTTTGTTTATCTTCTCGTTAATTTATTTATGCAACATTAGAATATATGTTTTGATGTATTTCATGAACTTTCAAGATCATGAAACAAACTGTTCAAAATTTCGACTTCGATGTTTATCTTTTTGAGTAATCCGCAGAACGATGAAGTGACTTGAATTATCAATGATTTGAAGTCCCGAAATGTATCCAAGCGTACTTGAATAGACCAAAAGTACCATGATGCATACAGACCTAAATCGACACATGCATACCTAAACGCTTGTTACAATCGATACAAACCTTATATGAAAATGCTCACATTGATCATGTTGTATTCTTCGCGATAGGTTTGGAGATATAACAGTTTCAAATATCGTTAATGACAACTTTTGGAACTATCAATAAAAATCAATTTTATGCATAAACGTGATGTACTTTACGGGTTATATGTCACTGTCATTGAAGGTTTGAAGCTGGGAACAGATTTATTAATCAAAAACTGATGTTTGTTGTAATAAACTTGTAGAGTAACAACTTGCGTAACTCAGGTCAATAACTAACCATTATAAGGTTCAAACTGTCAAATATGATAACAAATCACAAAGCAGTAAGAGTTTCTTTTTTTTCCGTGTATAATTACCACTGAATAATTAAACTAGTTCCGTTAAGAGTGATTTCCTTTTACAACCCCTACAAACAAACAATTGTTTAACAAAATTGTAAAACCTTTATCAAGATTATACGGACCTGAATCCAGTCCATCGTGTAGAGAGTTGACGGGTCTGATATGCCCATAGAGAATAAGGGGGGCATCATACCCTTTTCGTCTTGTAGAAAACATATGCTAATAACAAAGGGATCGAGAAGCTATAAAATGGGAAATGGATAAATGGGTTCATCTCATACGCATTCATAAGAGCCCAACAGCTCTGCATCCATAAAATCAAAACAAAACAATGAATAAATAGATTAAAAAAAAAAGAAGCAAAATTTTAATAGCTATAATGAGGCCATAATGAGCAAAATATTAGCAACTTAGTGGAAGTTCCGAGTATTTATAGGTTCAAGAAGACAGTTCTCACATTATACCACTGAATATTAGTATAAGTGGCATTTTTGACCCATTTATGAAAAATTTGATTTTTCTTGTGCTGTATAATGGATCAAATGGGTAAAAAAAAGGCTTAAAAGGAAATAGGTTAAACGGGTTAAAAGTCATCCGAAGTGTACTTTTAAGCCATAAAACCTCCCTAACCATTTTTATTCAAAAAATAAGATAAACATAAATCCAATATATTCAGTATTCATATTTGATAAACTTATCGTTTATTACAAACAAAAACTTTGGGCAGAGGGTTTCTGCCTGGCCTGACCTGACCCATTAAAAAAAATGTTACCCAACCCATATGACCAGCCGATTGTGCCACCTCTACTACTCATTTAATCTAATTTCTACTAGTGGTTTACTTACTGAAATAGATACTTACCTTCAAATGCTTCCAACAAACCGCCAAAGTGAAAATTATAAGTATACCCCGAGCCCGTCTACCCAACTGCTTTATAATCCAACCACTTATGTGATTAGTTGACGTAGATCTTCCATCATATACACCATAATCATCTCTTTTCTTTCCCGAAAGCGAATACACGTAATCCTGGTAAACTGCCCTCTCAGCAGCCACGGCCCCAATTATCGAAACTGCCGGCAATACCACAAAATAAAGATGAGGAATAACAACCACCATTACATCTGGGAAGCCAATAAACTCCAATTTTTTTAAATCGTTAAACTTCACCACCCACCCTTTATATGTCATGTATCCCCTATCACCACCTTCAGTGTAAACTTGACCTAAAAACCATGGACATAGAAGAAGGTAAAGCAAGTAACCTAACATCATTATCCACAAAAAAGGGATGTTGTGCGCCTCAGAAAAAATCCATGTCAAACCATTTAAAATGCCTTTATTCGCCTTAAAATATTTGTAAGTGTACTGCCTTTTCCATAAGGAAATGACTGCTTTTGGTAGAACAAGAATGATAAACATGAGAAAATAGAACGACCAAAATAACGGGTAGTATAATTCTGCCCATTGGATACCCATGACAAATAATTCTGTCCATGTCCAAGAAAGATCAGCACGAAAACCACTTAACGAAAAAGGCATCAATTCGGTAGAACTCGTTTCATCGTTAATATCATTTGCTTCAATTTCTAGCCAATATCTATCGGGAGTTGGATCCATAAACGCTTTAGCGTTCCATGGGACAGTATATAGATCTCCAATCTTACTCATGGAAGCTTCTAGAACCATATATAGATCGCCATGGCTTGAGTCGTATATTTTCACCTTGACAGATGCGATTATAGTTGAAGAAAAGACAAGGGCTCGGATATGAGATATATCCTCCATTGATTCACATTTGTGTTTGTTCAACATAGTTGTTGACATAAAGCGAGAATCTAAAGGAAATGTAGGTAGTATCAATATTGCTTTAGCTCCCGTTTTTAAATTAGTGTCGACAAATGAGAGACGACCTTTATCAACGGCTATCACACGCATAGCTCGACTTTTTCTCCAATCGCCCATTTCCATCTCCCAAAATTCACTAACATTTTGACCTCCATTTGCACAATTAACGCTACTACCCTTTTGATATATATTTAGCTGGAAAAGGTCATTGTGATCCACAACATGGTGTCGTTTCAAGTTCTTTCCAAATCGTGAATGAAGATGCCCACAAAGGTAAGCAGTTACAGAGTTCTTGAGGAAAATATCTTTTAGGGTCTTTTTAGAATTTGAGGGTGTGGAAAATGAAAGCGGAAAATGCCCAAAGGCAATCTTGGTTAACGATTTCGTGGGAGTTGAATCCCATTGCGAGAGATGAGAGCTCAATTCTTTTAATAGCTCGTCTGTGGGATGCCCGAAAAGATTTGTGGGACCACGTAAGCCAGTGGACATGGTGGTGTCGACTAACACAATTAGAACATTCCGGTTGCTGGTCTGAGTGATGCAGACATGCACATAAAATAAGAACGCTTATTGAAAGGATAATTTGAAATTATATTCTATCAGCTAAAAGACTAGTGCTACAAAACTTTTGGTAATAGCAAAAAACAAGATGGGATTGTGGGTCACGCAAGTTGTGTACGGGATAAAGGTTTAGAACAAGTTGCGTATAGTTGACCCATTAACACTTTTAGAAGTTTCATAGATTATGATTCAATTTTTTCAAATAAAGCAACGTAGGAGGTTATAAACAGGTGATCATTGACCTTGAAGTCATAGTATACCTCACTTATTGGAATGATGGGCAAATTTACAAAAATCTACTTAGCATTCGGTGGCAGTGCCAATGTAAGATCTACATAAAAAAGCAAAAAAAGTATTTATAAAAAAATACTTTTATATAGTAATATATGCAAGATGCATATAAAATTGAAAGATGATAGAAACACCAACCTGAAGAGTAACACTATTGACAGACTGACTTCTTCCCAATTGCCCGGTAATGCTATAGTTTGAAAAAAAGTCAAATGTGCCACCAATTATGGGCACGCCAAAGTTATCATGATTTCCCCTAAGATCGTAAAAGACGCTCTTATCAAGACCACTCATCGTTATCACGTGTTCCATTGTCTTTCGGTATTCCATCCACTCTTCTTCATTCTGCTTCATCGTTAGATGATCCTTACTTTTACCATCTGGCGGGAATTACACATGTAATTAGCTTTATAATTTTCTAAACATTTTCGGTAAAAAGTAACATATTCAGAGAATCATGTAAGAAGTTGCCTAACGAGTTGGCAGGTCAAAATAATCATTTACATTTTTTTGCTTTATTTTCAAATGGGCTGCACCGTTTACTCCCAACCCAACCCAACCCGAACACGATCTATTTATTAGACAAGTTAGGCGAGTCGAGAGTTTACGACCAAATACTGTTTCTATCCAACCCTAACCCATAAATTTCTGTGATGCTTTGTAATAAGGTTGTAAACGCGTTGGCGGGTCAAACTTATAATTTGTAACTTCTTGACTTTGGTCAGCCAGACTATCCAATTCCCAACCTACACACAACTCGATTACCAAACAGGTTAGGCAGGTCAACCCGTTTTCAACCTAAACATGCTTAGACCAACCTTAACCCACTAATTTTCATGTCTGGAATAGCCACCCCTAATCTAATAGTTTTACTAACATGAAACATCATCAAAATCCTAACATATAACCAACTAACAACTCAATTCAATTCACAAAACCTAAACATAGGGTCATTATATTTATATCAAATAATGCAAACAAAATAATAAAAAACAAAAATTGATAACAGAATAATACCAGTGAGATCGCCAGTGATGAGAACCAGTGAAGGATTAATCATAGAAAGTGTAGAACTAACAAATTTCTGGAATTCATAAGCTCGTTCAGGATAATGAACACTAAAATGAAGATCAGATAACTGAACCATCCACACGACGTCGTTTTCACCTTTTATTTCTATAATTTCTCTGTTTTTCGCATTACTACTACAATTACAGTAATGGCAAAAAAATATTAGTAGCATCATGACCATAATGTTAATTATTTTCATTTTGTTGTATGATCGATATATTATCTGGTGGTGAGTGATTCTGTTCTAGGGTTTGGTGGAGGTTTTTTGGAGATTTGCAGAAGGTATGGATGACCGGGTCGGGTCACTTGGTACAAATATCTTAAAAGTTCATTAAATTAATTTTGGTAAATAGTGGCTTTTAACAATTTTGTTTGTTAGACTCCTCCCAATGGTGACGCGAACTGACGCGTCAGTTGCTTGTCAGCTCAGCGTCACGTCAGCTTTTCCCCAAACTGACACAAACTGACACTCCACTGCCAACAGCAACATCACTTCCCTTATTTTCAGGGCCCCACACACTATTTAATCTATTTATTTAATACAAAACTTAAATAACATATTTAAATTAAAACTAAAAATAAGGGATTAATTAAAAATTAAACATTACAATTCCTAAAAAAATAAAATATTACAATTCCTAAAAAAAGAAAAAAAAATTACAATTCCTAAAAAATTAAAATGTTACAAATCCTAAAAAATGAAAAATGTTACAAATCCTAAAAAAGAAAAAAAAATACATTTATTATTGTATTAATTATTTAACCAATTTTAATAATAATTTTTGGATATTAATACCGACTCCATTATATAAATAATATACGGAGTATAGAATTTCTAAACAATAAAAAATAATATAAATATATTTAATCCATTTTTATCATTATTATATTAATTTTATTCTCATCTTCATTGTTTTCTTCCCATCCGTATACTTCATCGTCCCTGTATACTTCACCTGCAAGTGATTCAAAAAAAAAAAAAAAAAAAACAAGAAAAAGAAGATATCGAAGGAAACAAAGCGTTGGTCCCACCCCACACCCTCTCTCTTCCGTCGGGAAACCGATGCTCACAACCGACGCGCACGAACCGACGGGCCGTGCCTATGGCGTCGGTCCCGTCGGTTGTCGCCGATGCCCCTCTACCGACGCCGTTGGGAGAGGTCTTACACACTTAACAACCAATAAAAATAGAATTATATTCTCGATATTTTTTTGGATTTTTCAAAACATAGCACTTAGGGCTATCTTTAACATGTATAAAAGTGTTGTACAATATAATAAATGTCACCACAAAATGAATAAATAACCACTATGTACAATACTTTTATGCATGATAACGACAACCTTTAGGACTACGTTTAGAAAAATCATATTTTTTAATAGAATAAAAATTAATGTCGTTGAATGAGAAAAAAAAAAATCGTAATTATGAACATACCAATAACAATTTTTGCTTGTTAGACACTTAATATTCGCAACAAGGGTTTTTATAATGCATCACATCTCCTGCTTCATTTAAAAGTCATAGACGACCCATTTTGACACATACCAAACTGTAAAACGATTTGATCCGAATTCATACCCTTAGGGTTCAAATGAGTCAAACCGGTTGAAATGTCTTTCAAAGTTTACTTTTCTTAATGTATAAACCTTTCCCTGAATATTTTTTTCTATTTGATAAAAAACTAAATTGTATGGAAGTTATATAGTTTTTATGATCATGTTTGACACACTAGTTATCTAGAGTTTTTTTGGACAAAAAGTGTTTCTTGTCCATACCAAAATTTACCCTTTTTGTCTCCAAATGAACCCATGCCTATTTTACAACCTCTAAGTTCGACTATTAGATTTACGTATCAAGTGTGAAACAATTCAGGAACGACAATCTGGCCATGAAGAAACAATGAATTTGGATGAGAACTTTTGTAATGCTCTTCAATACGGTTTGCCACCAACTGATGGGTGTGGCATTGGTATTGATATGCTTGTAATGTTGCTCACCGATTCACTGCATTTTTTTTTTCTTACTTCTTCAATACTATAATCCGTCATTAGTAATCTATTTGAGTAACCTTATTGGATCAATAAAGTTCATTCGTCTTTAGTCAAACAGGAGGTTATACTTTTCCCGGCCATGAAACCACAGCAACACAATGATTTACACATCGAAGGTACATATAATTCGATATTTTCCTTTGTTTAATGTGCACATATAAGTAATACAGCGTGATTTTTTAAATCTCAGCCTAAGATGATAAGTGCATTTTATGTTACAAGTCAACATATCATTTTAATCGCGTACAAATGAAATTCCCCAGTACAGATACAATTATTTCACCCATCAACAAATCACAAATGTAACGCCTTTCTAAAAAAATAAATGAAAAAATTCAGCAAACGTAATTTATCATTTCCTTCGTGACTAGATTGAATCCTTTTTATTTCATACATGAATTCATCACTTATCCTTAATGACTAGATTGAATCCTTTTATATACGTCTCTTTAGAATGATCGGTCTTTTGTTGCATATATTTTGTTGTCCTAAGGTTATTCTATTTGATTGTCTATATATTTGTTGAGCGTTCTTTGCTCACCTTTTTCATTTTAACATTCAGCAGCGCGAGGGAATGACTGCTTGACTGGTTGGAAACTTGGAATGAGAGTTGATTTCAGCCACTATCGTCTTTATCTTCATTATCATTTATATTACCATTATATAATGATAATAACCTCTATCTTCTACAGTTAATAACTAACAGTTACGGCTTAATTTTTTTTCTTCTTTAGAAATAGGTTACATTTAAGTTTAAGTTTGAGTCTGGTAGTTTTTCCATGCAACAATCGTTTAAAGCCGGGCTTTCGGGGAGAAAAACTAACGGACGAATATGTGAACATTTCTTTTGATGGTGTTTCCCCTCTGGTGTTAGGCTATTGCATTTTTGTGAGGGAAATTAATCGATTTGCCCTTTTTTCCGAACGTATTTTTCGTTTTGCCACTTTTTAAAAAAAAATGCCGATTTACCCCACCCAGTCGCAGGTCGCATCGTGCGACCTGCGACCCGACGTCTGCGACCCGCAACCAAAGATGTCACCGAGTAAAAGACAAGCCAAGCCGCACTACGAGCCGTTCACCGGTCGCAGGTCGCATCATGCGACCTGCGACCCGATCTCGGCGACCTGCGACCGTCGAAGAACGAGAACGATGAGCGAGTCGTAATTCTTGTTCACTGGTCGTAATTCTTGGTCACTAGTCGTAAGTCTTGGTCACTAGTCGTAATTCTTTGTCACTAGTCGTAAGTCTTGGTCACTAGTCGTAAAATACCATTTTCGGATTTTTCAAGATAAGATTTTTCAGATAAGATTTTCTGACATTTGTTAGATTTTTCAAGATAAGGTTTTTCAGATTTTTCAGATAAGATTTTCTGACATTTTAAAGATTTTTGTACTTTTTGGATAATGATCTGGATAACTTCCATTTTAACAATATCAGATTTTTCTAGTTTCAATACTTTTCATTTTAACATCCATCTCTGCAATCACTCTCAAATTCTCACACTCCTCTCATCATCCATTTAACATATCATTCTTCAGGTACAAATTTTCACCCACTCAGGTAGTATTGCGTTTTTTATGGATAAGTTTAAACTTTTTATATGTTTTGGGGGTCGTTTTGAATATGTTAACAACATGCCAATGTATTTGCCAATAGAATGTAGTAGAGTGCCGTTAAAACTTCAAGTGGCACCAGAGAAGCCCATGACGTGCAAAGTTTTGTTGAAAAACGTATTAAAAAAGGTAGGTCTACCACTTGATTCACCGGTTTGTCTAAAATATAAGCTCGGTCAATATGTTGTTGATATAAATGATGATATTGATAATTTTGGTGATTTTCTGTGCCATGCAATTAACAATGCTCCGATAGAAATTTACATTGTTAATCTTGTACGAAATGTTTCTGGTAAGGGTAGCAATCAACCTAGTAGTAGTAGTTCTGGTTTTCAACCACAGTTTCACCAACAACAGACTACTGAATACTACCAACAAGCTCAATATCAGTCATTTCAACAACCCTTTCAACAACCTCAATATCAGCCATTTCAACAGCCCTTTCAACAACCACAATATCAGCAATTTCAACAGCCCGTTCAACAATTTCCGTTTCCTTATCAACCACAATATCAATTTCATTATCATGCTCCTCCACAAAATACAGTTTTCCATCCAACAGAACACCCGATGAACCCTTCATTTAGGGTAGTTGAAGAGACCCAAGATAATTATAAATTTGATTTGGATGTTCAATATGATCAATCTCATTAAAATTACTATGTGGAGGAGCCAGATCCAGATCCACATCCTCATGATTATGATCATTATGATGAGGAAAATGTCAATCCACCAAAGGATCATGACCATCCATTTTGTAATCACATTGTTGAAGTTGATGAGGATGATGAGGGTGATGAGGAGGATGAGCCTGATCCAAGAGATATGTACGACAAACCAATACCAGTAAAATCAGCCGAACCTGATATATTTTGGAATATACCAACGCCGTCAGGAGAGGAAGAAAAAGAAGTTCCTAAACGGCCAGTTACAATGTATGAGAAATCTTGTCGGATTCGAGAGGGCCAAACATTCGTAAGTAAAGAGGAATTTCTGCTTCAATTGCAGACCAAGTGTCTAGAAGAGGGTTTTCAGATTAAACCAATAAAGTCAGACAAAAAAGGTACACAGTAAAATGTATTTTGCCTTATTGTGATTGGAAGATAAGCGCAACGTGTATCCGATATTGTGACAACTTCCAAGTAAGGAAGTTACGTGACGCGCACACATGTTCTCGCACTAAAATCTTGGCAAATAGTCGTCATGCAACCAAGAAAGTGCTTGGTAACCTTTTGAAGGAGGCGATGACTTTGGAAGGTCGTGTATACCGAGGCAAAGAGATCAAACTTGATATGACTGAACGCTTTAAAATCAGCCTTACATACAACCAAGCATGGAAAGCAAAGTGTTATGCTATAGAGCTGTTGAGAGGTAGTCCCGCTGAATCGTTTAAGAAACTTCCCATTTACCTGCACAACCTAAAACTACATAACCCGGGGAGCACTATGAATCTCCGTACAGACGATGAGGATAAATTTGTAATGTGTTACATGTCCATCGGAGCAGCTGTAAGTAATTATTATTAGTCAATGACATACGTACATTATTATATAATTTACATTTCTTTTTTCTGAATTTGCAGATACGTTCATTTGTCAACATACACGCCCAATAATAATCGTAGATGGGGCACATTTGAAGGGTGGGTACTTGGGTACTAACTTAATTGCTGTGGCGATGGACGGTAATAATGGCATCTTGCCACTGGCTTATGGCATTGGTGCGGGAGAGACGACCGACGTGTGGACCTGGTTCTTGGGAAACTTACGTGACGCACTTGAATCTGCCGGTGGGGTTGACAACCTCACATTCATCTCTGATAGGTCTGCATCAATTGCGGCCGGTATTTCAGATGTATTCCCGGAGGCATTTCATGCCCTCTGTAGCCGTCATTTATTGATGAACCTGAAAAGCAAATCTGCAAAAGTCAAGCACTTTGAATGACATTACTGGAAAATGTGTAAGGCTTACCGAAAGTCGGATTTCGATGAACATTTTGATGTCATTTCTAGACATTTACCAAGTTCAGCTAATGTTCTTAGAGAGGTGGGGAAAGAAAGATGGTCAAGGCATCATTCAACAAAGACACGATATGCTTACCTCACGACTAATAGTGCAGAGTCCATTAACGCCATGACCAAGCATGCAAGAAAACTCCCGGTGACAATGTTATTGGAGTTTTTTAGATCTTCGGTACAACAATGGTATTTCAAACATCGAAACACTGCCGCAGCCGTTAAAACACCTGTCACGCCATATGCCGAACACACAATTGGTAAGAGGGTTGGCAAATCACTCAGCTGGAAGGTCAATATAACACCCCATGATTTAAGACACATTTTTTTTTTGTTTTATTTCGGAAGCGCAAATCCCATATATAATATATACATAGATGTCACGATATCACCAACCAAAACATTACATATGTTCTAAAATTTAGATATAGTTACAAACGATAATTATCGACTGGGTGTTATTTAACAAAACAAGGTAATAACAAAACGATCAGAGTTCAACTTGGCAAACATTTCTTCAAACCATCAACACGTCCCAAACAAACCAAAAGTTAACCTGCAAAAGTATTGTGGGGAATTAGCACGAAGCTAAGTGAGTAAACTAAGTCTAACAATCTAACTTAGTATAACAATCAATTCACAACAATCATCTAAATAAACAATAAAACAGAGGATCGGTGGTTCTTGAGATACCCTCAGTCCGCGGTGGCACTCCAAGAACACTTAATAATCAACTGCAGGCCAATACATAGATTTTTACCGATAGTTTATTGCTATCTTTAACCAATATGGGTTAATTCACAACGAATGTTCATCCGACCCATAAGGATTAACCTATAGCAACTAAACCCAAAATTGACCTCTATCATTCCAACCTATCATGGAATTATTCACTAGCAAACAATCAATCTATCAAACTACTAGTTTAATCAACAATCCTATCATTATTGTAACGATAAATCAGTCAATACCAGCAACTTAAAAATTGATGCAACTAACTGTTAACACCAAGATTAAATTGTGAGAACCAGTCCACTCACCTGTCAGTTTCAGTCTCCAAACTCAAAAGTCTTATTTTATTGAGTCTTCGGTGTCTCTGTAAATGCACAGTAAAACAAAAGTTAATATCTTGTTTCATAATTTAATATGACTATACTCTATTACATTCATTGATAATCAAGAAATATCGATAACTAAACAACATAAGGGTTAGATTCACATAAGTTCACAAAATCTCAATTTCTTCAAAATTACAAAGGCAAACGCGATCCAGTTCAGGGGGGTTGGGATCGCGTTCCTCTTCACAAAAATTTCTGTTACCGAAAACCACTGATGAACGCGATCCGGGTTAAGGGTCAGGATCGCGTTTACATGACCAAAACACGAAGGATCCAGTTTATAACTAAGGAACGCGATCCAGGTCAAGTTGTGGGATCGCGTTTCAAAGCTTTTCAGCTCCAAACAGACCTGCAACTTACAACTACGAACTACAAATTCAAAATCGACCAAGTGCAGTTATGTACTCAAACTTTTACCTATATTTGACCACAATATCATCTATGAACATAATGTAACAATAAACAATAACATCTAACATCAAAATCCATACATGCATAATCATTTTACCCAAATTTCAACCAAACCCACATTCATTCAAATAGAGTATGAAACACAAGAAATTTAACCTAATTAATCAAGAATTCAGTTTATAATCACTACACAAAACATATTCAAGTATAACTTACTCCATTCCATCATTAATTTGACCTAATTCAACATTTCAAGCTTATGTATGAAAATGAGCATTATACACTTACAATTCTTTGATGATGATGAAGAAGATGTAGAGCAAGATAAAAACTCAAAATCACAATCTTCACTTGAAGAAATCAGTTCCAATTTGATTTTTCTTTGATTGTGGTTAGGTGTGTGTTCTTGAGAGATTTAGGCAAAATGGTAGAAGTGAGAACAAAAAGGGATCGATCATTTCATTTAACCCAACTGCATGAAATCTTAAATTATACCCCTTCTAAACTTATTGTCTGGAACCTAAATTTCAAACGCGAGAAAATTATTTTATTTTACCGTCACCTAAAATTATTTAAAACATCTAACATTTCAATAGTCACAATATTTCCCGAGGCTCACTTACATATTAAATTTACAATCAAACTCAGGTAATAATTTAAATTGCATAAATAATTTAGAGAAAATACCTTTTTCTCCTAGACCCGATTTGGGGATGTTACAGTCAACCCATCCACAAACATGATATGTGAGGTGGTGGATCGGGAAAAGAATGGAACAGTCAACTTGGAAGCAAGAACATGCACTTGTAAGCAATGGTGACTGTCTGGTTTACCTTGCGGACACGTAGCGGTAGTGACCCGTCACTTTAAAATGGACAATGTGAGCTGCTTTGCGGAGAGGTATTTCACCACGGAAACATATCGGTCAGCCTACAGTGAGGCTATAAATCCAACACCTCATCCTTCAGAATGGGAAGATCCAGGTAATCTGCAGACTTGCTTACCGTCGGTCCTTGTGAAGAGGCAATCTGGCCGCCCACCTGGCCGTGCTCGTATTCCTTCGAAAGGAGAGGAGAAACAGGAATACAAAAATGTATGTAGCAGGTGCAAGGAACGCGGTCATAGTCGAGTTAATTGTACGACTCCTTACGATAGAACCGATGAGCCAACCCGATCAAGAACCACCGCAAGATCAAAGTCAAGGTCCAAATCAAGATCCAAATCAAGATCGAAGAAAGTAAGTTATTAAATTTATTCATATTAACACAGAAAATTTACATTGTGTTATTAATACAATCGTCATTATTTGACTTGCAGCAGACGTCTACAAAGTCAACGAAAAGCAAGTTCGAGGAGGATGAAGGAGAGCCATCCCAGGCGACTCAAACTTATCCGAGTGTACATTTGAGTCAACCTTGAGTCACATTTGAAATTGTTGTGATGCAAAAAACTATGTTTGCATTATTGTGTTGTATTTGCCACTGGCTTATGTTATGTACTTGTTAGCAATGTTATCTATGTTTGCATTATTGTGGTGTATTTGGTTAACTTACTTTGTTTGAACATTACTAAACCTATCATTACATAAGGTTTAAAAATCATAAAATTACATTAACAACACAACGTACAATTTATTGAAGTTCCAGCTCGTTCTCTCTGAAGTTCCAAAACTCTATTCTCCAATCTCATAATATACTCCTGATCAGTTTCAGTTTCTCCACCGGCTAAATTAGATGTACCATTATGACCCTGGTTCTCTGGTGGTGCATCTGTCCGCGTAGTATCATTGAGAGTATGGGAAGGTGGCTCATTATCCGCCATACCTGTCATCACATCACATCTCAACATTCGTTAATTGTTAGTACTAGCAACTAACCAAATCAACTATCATAACTAATCCCCACCACAAGAAATGTTTGACCAACATGACTAAGTTTAGGATTGAACACTTTAAATATTCAATTCACCTAAACTTACGCTCTGATACCAACTTATAACACCCCATGATTTAAGACACATTTTTTTTTTTTAATTTCGGAAGCGCAAATCCCATATATAATATATACGTAGATGTCACGATATCACCAACCAAAACATTACATATGTTCTAAAATTTAGATATAGTTACAAACGATAATTATCGACTGGGTGTTATTTAACAAAACAAGGTAATAACAAAACGATCAGAGTTCAACTTGGCAAACATTTCTTCAAACCATCAACACGTCCCAAACAAACCAAAAGTTAACCTGCAAAAGTATTGTGGGGAATTAGCACGAAGCTAAGTGAGTAAACTAAGTCTAACAATCTAACTTAGTATAACAATCAATTCACAACAATCATCTAAATAAACAATAAAACAGAGGATCGGTGGTTCTTGAGATACCCTCAGTCCGCGGTGGCACTCCAAGAACACTTAATAATCAACTGCAGGCCAATACATAGATTTTTACCGATAGTTTATTGCTATCTTTAACCAATATGGGTTAATTCACAACGAATGTTCATCCGACCCATAAGGATTAACCTATAGCAACTAAACCCAAAATTGACCTCTATCATTCCAACCTATCATGGAATTATTCACTAGCAAACAATCAATCTATCAAACTACTAGTTTAATCAACAATCCTATCATTATTGTAACGATAAATCAGTCAATACCAGCAACTTAAAAATTGATGCAACTAACTGTTAACACCAAGATTAAATTGTGAGAACCAGTCCACTCACCTGTCAGTTTCAGTCTCCAAACTCAAAAGTCTTATTTTATTGAGTCTTCGGTGTCTCTGTAAATGCACAGTAAAACAAAAGTTAATATCTTGTTTCATAATTTAATATGACTATACTCTATTACATTCATTGATAATCAAGAAATATCGATAACTAAACAACATAAGGGTTAGATTCACATAAGTTCACAAAATCTCAATTTCTTCAAAATTACAAAGGCAAACGCGATCCAGTTCAGGGGGGTTGGGATCGCGTTCCTCTTCACAAAAATTTCTGTTACCGAAAACCACTGATGAACGCGATCCGGGTTAAGGGTCAGGATCGCGTTTACATGACCAAAACACGAAGGATCCAGTTTATAACTAAGGAACGCGATCCAGGTCAAGTTGTGGGATCGCGTTTCAAAGCTTTTCAGCTCCAAACAGACCTGCAACTTACAACTACGAACTACAAATTCAAAATCGACCAAGTGCAGTTATGTACTCAAACTTTTACCTATATTTGACCACAATATCATCTATGAACATAATGTAACAATAAACAATAACATCTAACATCAAAATCCATACATGCATAATCATTTTACCCAAATTTCAACCAAACCCACATTCATTCAAATAGAGTATGAAACACAAGAAATTTAACCTAATTAATCAAGAATTCAGTTTATAATCACTACACAAAACATATTCAAGTATAACTTACTCCATTCCATCATTAATTTGACCTAATTCAACATTTCAAGCTTATGTATGAAAATGAGCATTATACACTTACAATTCTTTGATGATGATGAAGAAGATGTAGAGCAAGATAAAAACTCAAAATCACAATCTTCACTTGAAGAAATCAGTTCCAATTTGATTTTTCTTTGATTGTGGTTAGGTGTGTGTTCTTGAGAGATTTAGGCAAAATGGTAGAAGTGAGAACAAAAAGGGATCGATCATTTCATTTAACCCAACTGCATGAAATCTTAAATTATACCCCTTCTAAACTTATTGTCTGGAACCTAAATTTCAAACGCGAGAAAATTATTTTATTTTACCGTCACCTAAAATTATTTAAAACAACTAACATTTCAATAGTCACAATATTTCCTGAGGCTCACTTACATATTAAATTTACAATCAAACTCAGGTAATAATTTAAATTGCATAAATAATTTAGAGAAAATACCTTTTTCTCCTAGACCCGATTTGGGGATGTTACAAATCACCCCTCCTTAGAAAGATTTCGTCCCGAAATCTAATTAGACACAAATAAGTTAGGATATCTAGTTCGCATATTCTCCTCCGTTTCCCAGGTGAGATCCGCTCCCAAACTATGCTTCCATTTAACTAATACCATAGGGATTTCTTTCCTACGCAATTTGGTCACTTTTCTATCTAAAAGCTCGACAGGTTCCTCAACCAATTTCTTACTTGAGTCAACACGAAGATCTTGCAAGGGAAGGATTTGCGATTGATCCTCCACATTGCATTTTCTTAAATAGCAAACATTAAAAGTATCATGAATACCGGCCAATTCGGGCGGAAGATCTAAAGAAACCGATTGTTCATTAATCACCTTACGGATTCTAAATGGGCCAATATATCGGGGAGCTAACTTCCCACGTTTACCAAATCTAATAACACCCTTCCACGGAGAAACCTTTAAATAAACTAATTCACCTTCAACAAATACAACAGGTCGCTTACGTGGGTCAGCATACTGTTTCTGTCTATCACGTGCCGCTTTCAGTTTCTCACGAGCAATCTTAACTTTGTCAGCTGTAATTTGAACTAAATCGGGACCCGCAAACTGTTTTTCTCCCGCTTCTAACCAACATGTAGGTGTTCGACAACGGCGCCCATACAACATCTCATATGGCGGCATACCAATGCTAGAATGATAAGAATTATTATAAGCAAACTCTATCAATGGTAAGTGTGAATCCCAAGAACCGCCATACTCAAGTACACAAGCTCTCAACATATCCTCGAGTGTCTGAATAGTACGCTCTGACTGCCCGTCTGTCTGAGGATGATAAGCTGTACTAAGATTTACTCTGGTACCTAATTCACGTTGCAAACTCTGCCAAAAACAAGAAACAAACCTGGAATCTCTATCGGAAACAATGGATAAAGGAATACCATGTCTAACAACAATCTCATGAATGTACAATTGAGCAAGTCGAGTCAACGATGCCGTCTCACTGGTGGCTAGAAAATGTGCACTCTTGGTTAATCTATCAACTATCACCCATATCATATCATTACCTTTCTGAGTGCGGGGAAATTTGGTAACGAAATCCATAGTAATGTGCTCCCATTTCCATTCCGGAATATCTAACTGTTTCAATGAACCATAGGGCTTCTGATGTTCTACTTTAACCTGGGAACATATATGACAAGTCTCCACCATTCGAGCAACATCGGTTTTCATAGTTGGCCACCAATACAATGGTTTTAAATCATTGTACATTTTCGTACTCCCTGGATGAACAGATAACCTCGATTTGTGTGCCTCTGACAATATCAAATTCCGAAGTCCCCCAATCAATGGAACCCAAACCCGAGACTGGAAAGTTTTCAATCCTCGAGAATCATCAATCAATAAATCTTTCCGTTTCAACAAAATCTCAGATTTTAAATTTTGATCCAACAATGCCTCTAACTGTGCAGCTTTCAACTGAAAAATCAAATCAGAAGATATTTCCAAACGCATAAAATAAATTCGGTCGGAAGGTACATTGCGGCTTAAAGCATCGGCAACCACATTAGCTTTACCCGGATGATATCGGATTTCACAGTCATAATCCTTAATCAACTCCAACCATCGGCGCTGTCTCATATTGAGTTCTTTCTGAGAAAACATGTACTGGAGGCTTTTATGATCCGTGCATACGACACATTTAGTTCCGTACAAATAGTGTCTCCAGATTTTCAACGCAAATACCACAGCTGCAAGCTCTAAATCGTGTGTGGGGTAATTTCTTTCATGAGTTTTAAGCTGACGAGAAGCGTAAGCAATAACACGATCATGTTGCATTAAGACAGCACCCAAACCAGCATGAGAAGCATCACAATAAACCACAAAACCCTCGGAACCATCAGGTAATGCTAACACTGGCGCCTGACATAACAACTGTTTAAGAGTCTGAAAAGATGTTTCTTGTTGATCACCCCACTGAAATTTAATATCCTTTCTAGTTAGCTTGGTTAACGGGCCAGCAATTTTGGAGAAATCCTTGATAAATTTTCGATAATATCATGCTAAACCAAGGAAACTTTTAATCTCAGAAGGTGATTTAGGAACGTTCCAATTCATAACGGCGTCCACTTTGGAAGGATCCACTTTGACACCATCCTTACAAATAATATGCCCGAGAAACTGTACCTCTCGGAGCCAAAATTCGCATTTGGAAAATTTAGCAAAAAGATGCTCTCTTTTCAAAATCTCAAGAATCAATCTTAAATGATGTTCATGTTCAGCCTCAGACTTAGAATAAATCAAGATATCGTCAATAAATACAATCACAAACTTGTCTAGAAAAGGTCGACATACACGATTCATTAAGTCCATAAAAATAGCAGGAGCATTAGTCAATCCAAAAGGCATAACTAAAAACTCATAATGACCATACCGGGTACGAAAAGCAGTCTTAGGAACATCTTCCTCACGAACTCGTACCTGATGATAACCGGATCTCAAATCGATCTTAGAAAAATAGGATGATCCCTGTAACTGATCAAATAACTCATCAATTCTGGGCAATGGATATTTGTTTTTCACTGTTCTTTTATTGAGCTCTCTATAATCAATACACATTCGAAGAGTACCATCCTTTTTCTTAACAAACAATACCGGAGCACCCCACGGGGAAGAACTCGGTCGAATAAACCCTTTATCTAACAGTTCCTGAATTTGACCCATCATCTCACGGATTTCAGAAGGAGCTAATCTATAAGGAGACTTAGCTACAGGAGTCGAACCAGGAATCAAATCAATCTGAAATTCTACATCTCTTACAGGGGGTAAACCAGGCAATTCATCCGGAAAAACTTCCGGGTATTCAGAAACCACCGGAAAATTTGTCAAAGGTTTCTTTTCTAACTTGCTATCTATCACATATGCCAAATAAGAATCACATCCCTTAGATAGAGATTTCCTAGCTTTCAACAAGGAAATCAATGGTAGACTACCCTTTACTCGTTCTCCTCGAGCCATGACGTATGACCCATCAGAAATCGGAATTCTTATAATCTTTTTATGACAATCAATGTTGGCCTTATTCAAACTTAACCAATCCATACCAATAACTACATCGAAACTAGGAATTGGCATTAACAAAAAGGAGACTAAGAAATTATGACCCTCAATAAGTATACTAGCTCCAGCTACCGATGTGGTAACAGGAACTAATTTACCGTCAGCAATTTCAACTTCTAAAGGTTTAACAATCAAAGAGGGGATCAATTTCAGCCTATCACAAAAGTTTACAGATATAAACGAACAATTGGCACCAGAATCAAACAATACACGAGCTGGTATAGAATTTATGAGAAATGTACCAGTGATGACATCTTCAGTGGCGACAGCATCATCAACTGTCATTCGGAAAGCTCGGCTAGCAGCTACTGGTGGATTTTTCCTCTTTTGACCAGATGATGGCGAACCTTTACCCGTACCCATACTCTGTCTCTTCGCCTCAGGACAATCCCCTGCACGATGCCCTTCTTTATGGCAATTCCAACACACGCTATTTGGGTAGGTACAATCCTTTGCAGCGTGACTAAAAATTCCACACTTAACACATCTAGATGTCTGGGGAGTACAAGGACCATTATGTCTAGCTCGACATCTATTACAATAGTTACTATCCGTTGGAATACCAGAATTCGATCTCCGGTTTTGTTGACTACCTTGTCCTTTCTGTTTACTCGAAGAATCTCCTTTGTTTTTCTGTGAATACCTTTCTTTATTCAACACTCTTTTAGCCATAATATCCCCATCAACCGAACGAGCTAAATCATAAGCTTGAGGAAGTGAACCTGCTAGTCTCACTGTGGTACGGTAATCAGGAGGTAATGTTTTCACAAAGTGATCAATTTTGGTCCGGTCAGTTGGAACCCACTGTTGCACAAACCGCAATTTATCTGAAAACTGCTTAATTAATTCATCAATCGTCATTTGATCAGTCTTTTGTAAGTCAAGAAACTCTTGTCTAATCCGTGAAAGATTATACTCCGAGCAAAATTGCTTACAAATTTCAGCATAAAAATCTGGCCATCTTATAGCATTCAACTGTTGTGGAGTTAATGGAGCGGTTATCGAATCCCACCATGACATGGCTTGACCCTTTAACAATTGAACCGCATAAGGTACCTTATCCTCCTCCTCACAATGACATACATTTAGTTTTCTCTCTACATCTCGAAGCCAGTCAAGAGTGACCGTAGGATCGGTACTTCCAGAATAAGTTGAAGGATTGCAAGACATAAAGGTTTTAAGAGAACAACCTTTCTTCAACTGTTGAAAAGGTGGAATAGGTATTTGATAAGTAGTATAACCAGACGAAGGAAAAGGACCCGAGGCCTGATAAGTATAACCCTGTTGCTGCTGTTGTGAAATAAAAGGATTAGATACCGGAATCCGTGTAGAAGATACAATAGGTGGTACATTAGTCACAATGTGGGGACGAGTAGAAACTGGATGTTGAGAAGATCCAGCTCGTTCTCTCTGAAGTTCCAAAACTCTATTCTCCAATCTCATAATATACTCCTGATCAGTTTCAGTTTCTCCACCGGCTAAATTAGATGTACCATTATGACCCTGGTTCTCTGGTGGTGCATCTGTCCGCGTAGTATCATTGAGAGTATGGGAAGGTGGCTCATTATCCGCCATACCTGTCATCACATCACATCTCAACATTCGTTAATTGTTAGTACTAGCAACTAACCAAATCAACTATCATAACTAATCCCCACCACAAGAAATGTTTGACCAACATGACTAAGTTTAGGATTGAACACTTTAAATATTCAATTCACCTAAACTTACGCTCTGATACCAACTTATAACACCCCATGATTTAAGACACATTTTTTTTTTTTAATTTCGGAAGCGCAAATCCCATATATAATATATACGTAGATGTCACGATATCACCAACCAAAACATTACATATGTTCTAAAATTTAGATATAGTTACAAACGATAATTATCGACTGGGTGTTATTTAACAAAACAAGGTAATAACAAAACGATCAGAGTTCAACTTGGCAAACATTTCTTCAAACCATCAACACGTCCCAAACAAACCAAAAGTTAACCTGCAAAAGTATTGTGGGGAATTAGCACGAAGCTAAGTGAGTAAACTAAGTCTAACAATCTAACTTAGTATAACAATCAATTCACAACAATCATCTAAATAAACAATAAAACAGAGGATCGGTGGTTCTTGAGATACCCTCAGTCCGCGGTGGCACTCCAAGAACACTTAATAATCAACTGCAGGCCAATACATAGATTTTTACCGATAGTTTATTGCTATCTTTAACCAATATGGGTTAATTCACAACGAATGTTCATCCGACCCATAAGGATTAACCTATAGCAACTAAACCCAAAATTGACCTCTATCATTCCAACCTATCATGGAATTATTCACTAGCAAACAATCAATCTATCAAACTACTAGTTTAATCAACAATCCTATCATTATTGTAACGATAAATCAGTCAATACCAGCAACTTAAAAATTGATGCAACTAACTGTTAACACCAAGATTAAATTGTGAGAACCAGTCCACTCACCTGTCAGTTTCAGTCTCCAAACTCAAAAGTCTTATTTTATTGAGTCTTCGGTGTCTCTGTAAATGCACAGTAAAACAAAAGTTAATATCTTGTTTCATAATTTAATATGACTATACTCTATTACATTCATTGATAATCAAGAAATATCGATAACTAAACAACATAAGGGTTAGATTCACATAAGTTCACAAAATCTCAATTTCTTCAAAATTACAAAGGCAAACGCGATCCAGTTCAGGGGGGTTGGGATCGCGTTCCTCTTCACAAAAATTTCTGTTACCGAAAACCACTGATGAACGCGATCCGGGTTAAGGGTCAGGATCGCGTTTACATGACCAAAACACGAAGGATCCAGTTTATAACTAAGGAACGCGATCCAGGTCAAGTTGTGGGATCGCGTTTCAAAGCTTTTCAGCTCCAAACAGACCTGCAACTTACAACTACGAACTACAAATTCAAAATCGACCAAGTGCAGTTATGTACTCAAACTTTTACCTATATTTGACCACAATATCATCTATGAACATAATGTAACAATAAACAATAACATCTAACATCAAAATCCATACATGCATAATCATTTTACCCAAATTTCAACCAAACCCACATTCATTCAAATAGAGTATGAAACACAAGAAATTTAACCTAATTAATCAAGAATTCAGTTTATAATCACTACACAAAACATATTCAAGTATAACTTACTCCATTCCATCATTAATTTGACCTAATTCAACATTTCAAGCTTATGTATGAAAATGAGCATTATACACTTACAATTCTTTGATGATGATGAAGAAGATGTAGAGCAAGATAAAAACTCAAAATCACAATCTTCACTTGAAGAAATCAGTTCCAATTTGATTTTTCTTTGATTGTGGTTAGGTGTGTGTTCTTGAGAGATTTAGGCAAAATGGTAGAAGTGAGAACAAAAAGGGATCGATCATTTCATTTAACCCAACTGCATGAAATCTTAAATTATACCCCTTCTAAACTTATTGTCTGGAACCTAAATTTCAAACGCGAGAAAATTATTTTATTTTACCGTCACCTAAAATTATTTAAAACATCTAACATTTCAATAGTCACAATATTTCCCGAGGCTCACTTACATATTAAATTTACAATCAAACTCAGGTAATAATTTAAATTGCATAAATAATTTAGAGAAAATACCTTTTTCTCCTAGACCCGATTTGGGGATGTTACAGTCAACCCATCCACAAACATGATATGTGAGGTGGTGGATCGGGAAAAGAATGGAACAGTCAACTTGGAAGCAAGAACATGCACTTGTAAGCAATGGTGACTGTCTGGTTTACCTTGCGGACACGTAGCGGTAGTGACCCGTCACTTTAAAATGGACAATGTGAGCTGCTTTGCGGAGAGGTATTTCACCACGGAAACATATCGGTCAGCCTACAGTGAGGCTATAAATCCAACACCTCATCCTTCAGAATGGGAAGATCCAGGTAATCTGCAGACTTGCTTACCGTCGGTCCTTGTGAAGAGGCAATCTGGCCGCCCACCTGGCCGTGCTCGTATTCCTTCGAAAGGAGAGGAGAAACAGGAATACAAAAATGTATGTAGCAGGTGCAAGGAACGCGGTCATAGTCGAGTTAATTGTACGACTCCTTACGATAGAACCGATGAGCCAACCCGATCAAGAACCACCGCAAGATCAAAGTCAAGGTCCAAATCAAGATCCAAATCAAGATCGAAGAAAGTAAGTTATTAAATTTATTCATATTAACACAGAAAATTTACATTGTGTTATTAATACAATCGTCATTATTTGACTTGCAGCAGACGTCTACAAAGTCAACGAAAAGCAAGTTCGAGGAGGATGAAGGAGAGCCATCCCAGGCGACTCAAACTTATCCGAGTGTACATTTGAGTCAACCTTGAGTCACATTTGAAATTGTTGTGATGCAAAAAACTATGTTTGCATTATTGTGTTGTATTTGCCACTGGCTTATGTTATGTACTTGTTAGCAATGTTATCTATGTTTGCATTATTGTGGTGTATTTGGTTAACTTACTTTGTTTGAACATTACTAAACCTATCATTACATAAGGTTTAAAAATCATAAAATTACATTAACAACACAACGTACAATTTATTGAAAGAAATACACGAATTACAAGCTTTAACTAATAACTAATCGAATAACCGTCTAGCACTTGAAGAGCCGGTAATAACCTTAGAAATTGCATACGGCATTGTTTGACACGAATTTGAGAAATGTGACAGATCGTTGCGGGTAACATACACCTCAATTTCTCTATGTATTTTGGCATAGTCAGTAATCTTCTTGAGTTGCTCGACATCATCTGTTATCAATTCTAAAACATTATCTAAGTCTTTTTCATGCTCTTTAAAGTAAAAATACCACTTCGGTGGGGGCCAGTAACCAAGCTCTTTCAAAGCCGTTTCCAAAAGTTTAGTTGAAAATTCATCGGCCTCAACGCAGTCAAGAAACGTCAACAAACCTTGAGTGTACGTTCTGAGAGCGCCCTGAAACTGTCCGGCGTGACGGAAAGCAACACTAAACATCCATGGTACTTCTGCGTATATTTTCTCTGTTGATGGTTCTTAATTTGGAGACCGAAAATACCAAAAATGTTCATCCAAAACCATTTTCAGAAAACTAATGACAAAGATATATGTCAAAGTTGAGAATGTGGTGAGAATGTGAAGTGTTGATAATTCTATCTTACAGTTACACTATTTATAAATAAACAGATAAGAAAATCAAGAAAATCAAGGAAAATCTTATCCAAAAAGATAAGATATCTTATCTCAAAAAGATAATAAGTTATAAAAATCTTATCCAAAAAGTACAAAAAATCGAGAAAATCTTAAAAAACTGTCAGAAAATCTTATCTGAAAAATTTAAAAAATCGTAGTTTGAAAAATCTAAAAATGGTAATTTGATGTGTAAAATCTAGTTATAAAAATAAACTAAGAAATACTGACACTTAACTATTACACAACTGAGGTAAGTATACCCTATCGTTTATAATATAGCTACAGTAAGTCTAGGTTCGTTCCACAGGGAATGTATATTAAATACTTAAAATATAATTAACTTAAATACTGAAAAAAAAACTTGGGTTTGTGTAACCGAATTGTTACTTTGCTTAAACTACTAATATTAAACTAAAAATAAAGTAAACTCAGAAAGAGTTAAATTTGATTTATTAAACTTCATCAAATATTAAAAACGACACTTACTTGAACTAGCTCACTAATGATTTTGGGTTGTATAATAAAAACAGGTTATCTAGCAATCAATGCTCATCTTAATTTAGATCAGGTTTAACGTTCGCCATGACCTTCACATAAATCTTGATTAACTAATTAATAATTTAACTTAATGAAAGACGTCAATCAATATCATCACCTTATACATTTAAGTTTAATTATTTAACTTATACCAAATCTGCGTTCGCTATCATTGGATTAATCATACATAGACATATAATCAAATAATGAAATAACTTTGTGACAAACGTTCGCTATAGCCACTAATTAAATCATTAACAAGTTTCAATGATATATAAAACTTAAACACATAATAGTTTCAATTAAACATTAATTAAATTGCAATAGATAGTTTATTTATGTTGAATATATGAATCTTAATTAAACTAAGATTAGTGCGTCCACTTAACCTACACCTTAATTTCAATTCAATAATTTAAGACTTAATATAGTGAATAACTTCCGTCAACTTCACCTACTTACACATTCATGTTTAAACGATTATCTTGTTTAATATCTGCTTCCGCAATCAATTGACAATTATTCATAGACAAATAATTATAATAAACTATTATTATGAAAAAGCTCTCGCTAAATTGATCATATAATAATTTACCAACAAAATAAATCAATTAATATAAATTCAAATATATAAGGTTCACGATTAAACAGAAATAATTCAACATAAATAATAAAAGATAGCAACCCTAATCATTAGATCACATCATTCAAGTAAGTGCAAAGAAATTTAGCTACTCATAATCATTATAAAATAAACACAAATAAAGTAAACATTATTATTAAATAAATAAAAGAATGCAAACCAAATAATTATTATACCCTTACAATGATTGTGCGTAACCCTAACTTCTCTTGCTCCGAAAACGCGCTCCTAAATTCTTAGAAAAACCCCTAAATTCGAATTTAAAGTTAAAAACCCGAATTTAGAATTTTATTTTATACTTTGGGGTTTAATCCTATGAAAAAGTTGTGTAAAATTCGTATGGCATAGGCCTCCTTTTAAGTTGAGAGTCGGTCTCAACCGCCGGTTGGTTATTTTTCCCAACCGCCGGTTGGTGTCTTTATTTTGCCGCCTCAAAAACTCCACCGCCCTTCTGTTTTACTTGACGTCTCGAATGTTCGTACAACTCTGCCTGCTTTATTGACTTGGACCCAATAGCTTGTTGACCATACCTTCTACTTTGCCAATTTGCCTTCACGTGACATCATGTAGCTATCCTATCACAATCAAGATTATATATTATTTAAATTATTGTTATTATTATTTAACTTAACGTTATTATTAATATTATTATTATGTTACTAACATTATTTTATAACTAATAACTTTTTATATTATTATTTAATATTACAACTACTTTAGTACTACTATGTTATTACGTATGATCACATGATCATTATTATTATTATTAACTTTAATATTAATAATGTTATTAGTAATTTTATTATAATTATTATTCTTTTAACCTAAATAATTATTTGGTCCAACTCATAAACTCGAATAAATCTTCAATCTAATTATTTTCGCTCAATCAATTTAACTTCTCGAATTCAAGTATTTACGTACTTTAATTATTTTCTTTGGTCTTTTAACCACTTTGTCCCAACCATATTTAGGTCCAATTAACTTTTATACTAAAATTACTTTATTTACTCAATTTTCAACTTATTTTCTAATTTAAACTCTATTTTTGCCTATTTTGTAAATATGAACCAAAACAGTATCTTTTATCAAATATTTGTAATAAAAGTATATAAAAACTATGAAATATTAGTATATAAATATAACATTATTCAATGTTATCATAATTTACGACTAGTGAATAAGAGTTACGACTAGTGAACAAAAGTTACGACTAGTGACCAAGAGTTACGACTAGTGAATAAGAGTTACGACTAGTGAACAAAAGTTACGACTAGTGACCAAGAGTTACGACCAGTGTTACGGGTCGCAGGTCGCCGAGATCGGGTCGCATGATGCGACCTGCTACCAGTGAACGGGTCATGTTGCGGCTTGGCTTGTCTTTTACTCGGTGAACGCTGTGGTCGCGGGTCGCAGTGGGCGGGTCGCAGGTCGCATGATGCGACCGGCGACTGGGTGGGGCAAATCGGCAATTTTTTTATAAAAAGTGGCAAAACGAAAAATACGCTCGAAAAAAGTGACATTTTGATTAATTTCCCTTTTTGTGAATTCATTTTGCAACTGAAACCCTTCAAGATAGAAATCTCTGTGCGTGGAGGGGAATCTCTCGATATGAGTCGTGGGGTTCAAATGAGAATAGGAATTTGTGTGAGAATGAGGGAACCAATGATATTATGCCATGTGTACAAAGAGAATGTTCCAAACGTACAAAACACATTTACCCCCAACATCAATTATCTCACAAACGACAAATCGAAAAATTATGAAAATTGCACCATTAAATTCAACGTTTTCTCCTCTTCGATTTGCCATCCCTCAAGGCATACTTTCGACGAGTTTTTTTTTTCCATCTTTTTTGGTGGGTTTCACATTTACTAACACATCACTAACACATGTGCCATCCCTAAACCCTGCTAAATCCTAACCCTAAATCCTAAACCCTAGCCCTAAGCTCTAACCCTAGCCACAAATCAAATGTACAACCAATCACTAACACATGTGTTACTAATTTGTAAAACCCACCGAAAAATGAAAAAAAAAAGTTACCAAAAGTATGCCTTGAAGAACGGCAAATCGAAGATGAAAAAATGCTGATTTTTATGGTGCAATTTTCATGATTTTTCGACTTACTGTTTGTGAAACATTTGAGTTTTAAAAATGTAGAGGAAATGGGTATTTGATGAAAATAAGCGAGATTGATTCCACTTATTTGTACTCTACTCTATGAGTCTAAGTAAACTAAAACAGCATGTAAACTAACAAGTCCATGTTTCCCTTATAATCAAGCAATTTTTTGTCACGTTCTATGCTAAAAGCGCATATAAAGCAAGGCAAACATGCAACATATCACAATTAGAGGTGTACAAAAAAACCAGTTTCTAGAACCCGACCCGATTTCAACCCGATTCCAACCCGGTCAAAACCGGTTTTGACCAAAACCGGTTCGGGTTTTCTAGAACCCGACGGGTCCAAACCGGTTTGGACTTTAGGGTTTAGAAACCGGTTTTGAACCCGAAAACCGGTCAAAACCCGGTCAAACCCGATAAAAAAAACCGGTCAAAACCCGAAAACCGGTCAAAAAAACCGGTCAAACCCGGTCAAAAACCGGTTTGAACCCGGTTTGGTTTGGTCAAACCCGGTTTTGACTTTTTTAGTCAAAAACCGGTTCGGTTTTCGGGTCGGGTCGGGTTGGCCCCGAACCGGTTTTTGTGCACGACTAATCACAATTAATGATAGAATAGAATTGCTCAACGCAAAAATAAAACAAGAAAAATGCTAAGTGTCATGGGATCATAGGAGTAACCTTTCAAAAAAAAAGTATAAATCTTCATCATCATTCAGACAAGAAAATACAACACTTATTTAAGCAACAAGCATCTGCAAACTAATATCCTAAGGTAGATGATCACTTCAAGAAATACTAAAATTTCCCATCATCAGAATTTATGCAAAACCCATCAACAAAGCCATAATAAGATCCAATATCCAAACTTGGAAGTACCACATGACAAGTTGATTGAAGGGTCTGTAAGTGTAGAGTGACATAACGAAACAAAACAGAAATAAGCCGGAGGAAATAGTCTCCTGATGCACATACTTTGCATTTCGAATTCAAAAAACAAAAGAGTTGGTAGCACATTCATTATTTAGCCTGAGGGTGAGATGCAATGAAGTCAACAGCAAGGTTAATGGTGCTAATTTTGTCGGCTTCGTTGTCAGGAATCTCAAACCCAAACTCCTCTTCAAGCGCCATCACTATCTCAACTGTATCTAAACTGTCTAAACCAAGATCATTTTGGAAGTGGGCAGTTGGTGTAACCTGCATATAATGAGATATAGGTTAAGTGATTCCTAAAGCAATTAATATGACAAATCATTGGAAGTGGCAATTTCAACCCAGTTATTTATTACCAATTCACGCAGTAGTTGTATGATAACGGTTGAAATATAGAGAAGTAAAACTGTCACATGGTGGTAAAACTGTCACATACTTTTGACGAAGAACAGGCAACGGGCTTGGGGGGATTAGCTCAACTCGCACACACTTTTAGTCCAATTTTTAACAAATTCACTAAGGGAGATGAGCTCAAGTCACGAACACTTTTAGTCCATTTTTTAACATATTAAGTAAGCAATTGAAGTTGTATATATGATTAAACACTATATTATCAAATAATCAAATATCATATAGCCAGTTAGCACAACATCAGCATTTAAATACACACCCAACTTATTCAAACAACAATGATAGGATTGATTAGAAAATTGATGTGAAATAATTAGTTAACTCCACACCCAAGCCCAAAGTAGGAGACTGGCTCAAACACCATTGTAGGAACTTAAATTACTTCACCTAGCTATAATCACAACAATAGATATTTGTAGCCTGATACATTTCTATTTTCTTTCCATTTATAACAAATTAGACTTTTAATTTCTAAATTTATAACTATCACCATTTCATACAGAACAACAACCCTAACTTCATCCTCCAATTTTATATAGCGTAAATCTAGGGCTAATTTCGTGTACACATATAGTTATATTCTAATTCACTATTAATGGAAGCCCTAATTTATAAAATATATAGAACCAGTAAATTAATTTAAATTACATTGTGTGTATGTATATATATATACCTTAGAGGGATCAACTTTCTGGAAATTTTTAACGCAACTAACAACACGATCGGTGACCTCTGATTTGTCGAGGAACGTTCCCTTGACTTCTTCGGAGAAATGGCGCTGGAAGAGGTGAAATACTGACCGTCCGATTAATCTAGGGTTTTGAAGAGATGATGATGAAGATGGTGTAACATTTACACGCAGATACTTGAGAAGCGCATTTCTGGCGGCCATTGATGATAATTAAAACTAAAACCTAGCTGGTCGATCTGTGAGTGTGTGTAGCACCTTCTTGCTCGGTGTGGTTGTTTAGGGGTTTACGTTTATACCCGAAAAATGTAAAGTTGCAAGACTTCACCTTTGGTTTTTGTTATAAGTCACAACTGAACCCTGTAATATTGCTGTAGTTTTGTTTTATTCTTCTGAATGTTATTCTATTTTATTATTTTTTATTTTTTATTTTATTTATTTATTTATTGTGAGAAGGAAGATGGTTGATAACTCATAAATAATCTCTCTTACATTATAAAAGAGAGCCTATATTAACTAATCTCCTTCTAAACCAACCCTTTTAAGTTAATCACCACCTTACATTGAATTAGCTAATATAATCTCAGCCTTTGATTGTAATTAGCAAAATGATTTATTAATCTTAACATTTTGTGACCTAATTTGTTCCAAATTTACCCTCAAATCCACATCCCGTCTCTTCCCCTTTTTTTTCCCAGTCGACCAATCCCCAACACCCACAAAACACAACATCGACCGTCCCAACCTACAGAAACCAATTGAATCCATACCCAATTGAAAAAATCTACTCTTTCCCGCATCAACCAATTAAAGTTCTCAATTTCTCAAGAACCCTAACAAACCAGTGAAGAAAAACAGCAGAGGGCGGCTGGATGTGGGGAAGGGATCGAATCAAGGAAGTTCCGATCAACTGCAGCGTCAGGCGGCGGAGGTGGCGGCGGACGATCGTAAGCAGGGGTGGCTGAATTAGGAAGATGCTTAACGAACGTTTTAAGCAATTTGTAACACAGGTACTTGTCTCTCCGAATTTTATTACACAATCGACTTTCAAGTTTTATATATAATGATTTTTATCATCTATTATGATGTATAAGAATATAAGGCATAATTAGTTCGTTAGTTTGAGGAATATTACAGATACAAAGAAGATAACAATGTATATGGATTCGAATTCTTGTGTGATTTTGATTTTGATTAGATTAAAGTTGAATTGGAATTGGATCATGAACCTGTTACAAATACAAAAAAGATGATAATATTTATGGACTTGAACTCTTGTGAGATTTTGATTTTTCTTGGATTAAAGTCGAATTGGAATTGTATCATGATTTGCTTTCTGTAATTTCATTTTATTATCATTTTCTTTATTATGCAATATGTGTTCTACTTATCGTCTTGTGAAAATAGGTGGAGGCTTTAGTTTGAAAAAGTCGTCAACTGAGTTTTGATGTGATAAGGTTAAGCTTCACTAAAGTATTGCTTCTACCTATAACACTTGAGGACTGTGAAAACTCAGCCAATGAAGTATGTAGCTACAAAAACGTCTACCTGTTCACCAGCAACTCTTCATATTTTTGGTTCAACGTATATACTAAGTATTGCATTTGTGATCCAAAATGACATGTGGATCATAGTAATAATTTGTAAACAGAATGCATGTTTCAAAAGTCAGTCATACATGTAGCAAGTTTATGACTGCTGCAACTCAGCTTTTCATAGCATTCCTGTTGATAATAAAATAACGAAATCGGATTTCAAGGATGAGATTAACTTTTGCACAGTAGCCGTTTTTGCATGTACCATGAAAGTCCCTCCATGAAAGCATTCCTTATCGCCTTACATTGCATCCTACATTTAATGGTAATACATATTAGTGCCATGTCAATAAGACCATAAATAAATATTTAATAGATTATGATTCTGTTGATGTTTCAGGATACCAAGGAGTTTCAAGACAAACTTGTGAAGTCTGCCAAAAACATCATGACTTCCGACCCATTGGAGGAAGGCCGTTGTCTTGGAGGTGTGGTTAGTAGTGGACAGGTAATACATATGGCTACTGGCCTTTGGTTTTCAACCTGATTTCCACACAAAAAAAAAGAAAGAAAGGTGATAGACCTCCCATACGTCACATATTTGTCTTCAGTATCTTTAATACATGTTACTAATGGGTCATAGCTTTGTCTTACATCCAGATTAACATTGGAGACTCCTGAATATTAATATTGACTTTTGGGTTGTTTAATAGGTGTTAGGTTCCACTTAAATGCCTGATGAATTTGAGTAACTGGTTTCAAGGAAGTGAACACTATGATGATACAATACACATAGGTCAGCTTGTGTGTTTATTTCATGCTTTAAATTTGAAGTCTGTTTCCATGTAATCCAAATATATGCTAACATACAACGATTACGAACCATTTTTTGAGACTAATGCAACTGTACTTGCATGAAAATTAAATTTGCTATAATAAAATGAGTTACTCAAATGTTGCACCACATATTCAGAAAACGCGTCTTACATTTAAGATAGAATTTGTTCATGGATGTACATCATAGTGTAAACCCGTAAATATATGGTGATCACTATCAGTAGCCGATCTGTATGTGCAGTTTTTGCCAACCATCTCAATAGTTAGTCCAATAATTACTCATAACATGTATCGTTACTTAGTATATAGTTCTAACTTATAAAATCAATATTAAATATATTAGTTTTGTTATCTACTTGTAGGGTATGATCATATAGATGCTTTACGAAGAGGTTCCATTGATGATAAGTCATCCCCTAATGATTACTTTAATCGTCCTCAACTTGTATTGAAATTTGACTGCACACCTCCAATACATCACTGACCGTAAGTCATTCTATTTTTTTAAGTTTTATGTCCCTTTTTTATATTACCCAAGTTGATGATAAGTAGGTACACGTATTTTACAAACCAACAGGAAACAAAGAATTGCACATATGAAACAGTGGTTCCAGATCATGTACTGTTTTCATACCTCAATTTCATAGGTAACCTTATCTGCGGCTATATGTACACATACATACACATATGATGTGGCTTTATGTGCATGATATGTGGTATACTAAACAAACTAAAGTTTTTTAACGGTTGAAATTTATTCTATGTGACTCATCAAAACTAATAATATTTGTTCTTACCATATATTTTGGCCTTGAATAATTCCAATTTGGTCAACATCTCCATAGTATGTATGTATATGACAAGATATGCTTATTTTTGAAACGAATTCTGTTTGTATTAAATTTATTTCACACTGATTTTCCCTCCCAAATTAGTGAAAATCGGTCTATAAATATAAGGTGTAACCTATAATAGAAGAATCCATTTATTGAGATACTACAACAATTCACACAACTTCAATTCCAAACCTGGGTTTTTGTGAAAAACTATAGTTCTATCACATGGCATCTGATGAAGGTTTCACACCTTTGAATATGATTAAGGTCTACAAAGATGGCATGAAAGTACGCGTCCAGGTTTTCCTTTTGTGGCATCCGCGCTATATGAACAACCCCTCTCAAATGGCATTCGTTGATATGATCCTGCTAGATCAAGAGGTATGTATCAGCATCTTTATATTTTTGTTTACAATAGACTTCAAATACATAAAAACAAATCAAAAGAAATCAAGAGTTGATAGTAAATTGCATCTATAATAACATTAAACTTTGAAACGCCATGTTAATTCATTGCATGCCAACCAGAAACGACTATTGATTCACTGCATAGTTATATATATTGTAATTGCATTTGTGTACTGAAATTTTATTGTCTTACAGAATTCAATATGGTGTGCTCTGTGTTAAATCTTGAGTACTTTTTAATTCAGACAACTTGGATTATAGGCTATTTGATTGTGTTGGTATTGTAAGTTGCAATTCCTGAATTGGAAACACCAGAATACCATGAAACTTGGAAACACCATATTAAATCATTTCATTCCAATCAGAAATGACTGTTGATTCATTGCATAGTTGATCATTTAAATGTTGTTCGCTTGATTGGTAGTCACTAATAAAATGCAATTGACTTTATATATATCCAGTTACATATGCTTTAATCCACCCTGTTAAGATTTTACACTTTGCATATAAATTGTATCCTTTGTCATTGCAACTATGTAGTGAAATTTAATTTTGTGGCAGAATACAAATTGGTGTGCTTTGTTTTAAATCTTTAGTACTGATATGATTTGAAGCTATATAGATTTACTTACATCATACTATATAACTCTATTTGGTGAGACTGTATCAAATTCAGCTAATAGTTGTTCAGATAAGTGTAACATGCAGTAATAATTGAATTATATGTTTCGAACCCAATTTATTCAGCTACATCAAAAAAAAAATGTTGTTTTATTGCGAATGTAGGAAACTCATTTGGTAGTTATTCATTTAACCGTTGTTCAATTAATTACTTATATTTATAACTATATATTGATCCATTTGTATTTAAACTTGATGTAACTGGATGAATGCATTTGCAGGGCAACAAGATTATTGCTTCCATTAGGCCATTTATGTACACAGATTTTGAAGAAACGTTACGAGAGGGGAACTTTGTGGATATCACCAACTTTGGAGTTGATCCATACAAAGGGAATTATCGCCTCATTGACCATGAGGCAAAGTTAGTACTCTTCAGGACATCTAAAGTACGGAGATGTCCATCATTTGAGATAGCGGGAGATCCTTACAACTTTGTTAGGTTTGACGATATTTTGAAGTGGAATGTTACCATGATATTTGGTTTTGGTAAGAAACATTATTGAATCATTGGGTCTTTTCATACTATGCACACAAAAAAGGTACTCATTACAATATCAGAAATTCCTAACTGATAAATTTTTTTGATTGTAGACGTTGTTGGTCTACTTGTGTCATCAGAACCTATGAACATCATACGTGAGAACGGAATCGAAAAAAAAAACAATTAAGGAGTAAATTCTACAGGACATTCAGTACAGTTTTCATGAAATCATTTTCATATGCTTTGTTAAAACTTATTAGTTCTTACCACTAGGTTGATTTATGTTATTCCTTTCTCATGTATCCATCATTTTCTTACCATGTGTCTCACAGCGGACAGCAGATATACTACAATGTTTGGGGAGATCACGCTTATACTGCAATGTTTGGGAAGATCACGCTGAATCTTTAGAAGGTTTTATTGATCGTAACAAGCACACCTCCGAGCATGTCATCATATGGTTATAGAATGCTCGGTTAAAAGATTGGAATAGTAAGTGTCCCTAATAAAGACTTTTAACATGAATACCATATGCAATACTCTTCCGGTTGTAATTTAATAGTTTTTATTTCTGAACAGGGCTGCCCCAAGTAGGCAACCATCTCAGTGGTGCGCGCTTGCACATCAACTTAGATGTGTTGCCAATTGTGGAATTCAGAAAAGAGTATGGCTGCAGCTTTTGAAAGAATTGTTTCCCTAACACAAATATTTGATTTTCACTAACAACATGGCTGCTTAATACTGAATCTAAAACAGAGATGATGTAAATGTCCCACCAACCCAGCTGTCTCTCTTAGCTCACGATACCATCATCAAGTCTGTTGTTGATGACTATGCCAAAGATCCATTTAAGACTGTGGACGAAGTGCGATCAACACAAGTTGTATGTCACAGAATAATATATAAACATACCTGATTATACTGTTTTCAAGTAACTTTATTGCTTTCAATATCCATGTATTATTCATTATGTATTAACGCTTATTTCAGGAATCATACTGCGTGGTCAAAGTTACTGTCACCAAATTCTTGCTTGACGAAGGTTGGTTTTGGTATACCTGTAACTCATGCAACAAGAAGGCTACTTGTGCCACCGTCGATTCCGCTGACGCAAGACTTTTTGATTGTAAATTGTGTGGCTGTGTTAAAGATGTTACTGGCAAGTAAGTGATTCTGCAAACCTTAACGGTTAATGCGTCTCGAAAAAACCCTCACCTTGGTTTGTATTTATTTTACAGACTTCGGACTACATTGAGAGGTCAAGATGTGACCGGTCCCACTCACTGGTGTTCTTTGACGGTCAGTTGTCGAAGTTGCTCAATCGGAGTATTTCATGGTTAAAACGAAAAATTGAGACAGTACATTTACTTTGGTTACAGTCAAAATACATTTCTATGAAAGACTAATTTTTGCAGCTCTTTACTTATGTGATTCTTTTGACATATTGATGACCCGAAGGTTATACCATATGAATCTAATGCCACCGTGGACAAGGAAGCTGTTTTCAAAATTCATGTTGGGGATGTCAATCTCAACTATGGATACCCTGGATACACTGTAAGTCGTGGAACCACTAATCCAGACGTCATCGCTGCATTGCCTAAGAAGGCTGTTGATGATAAAATCGAACCTGATGTTGTCGAGTCATCTGATTCTACTACTCTTGGAAAGGTACACCACATGGTAATAACAATATTCACATATATGATTCTACTTGACAACCTTTATTTGTATTTTTTTTTCATTAGATCTGTTCCCTTGATGATGCTCATCTTTTCTCACCCGAAGCTGGTCAAGTCATCTCACCAGTACCGTTCTCCTTGAAAAGGAAGAGTGAGTCTCCCCCTGATGAACCTCCCAGCGTTGGAGCCACCTCCATAACTGGAAAGGGATTGGAGATGATGAAGATATAAAAAATGGATGACATATGACTCATGGCAGATTTAATGTTCTTTTGATCCTCAGAACTTAGTCCGCGTTTACATTTATTTTGTTTCGTCTACTTGTAATTTGTTCCATGTTTAAGACTATGTCGTTCGATTCATTTTTACATTTTGCTATCGTTTTGCAATTTTAATTGAAGATCTGAAGTTACTGATGAGTTATTCATTTAAATGTTTTTCGTTTGATTGGAAAAACCATGTTAATTCATTCAATTCCAAGCAGAAATGACTATTGATTCACTGCATAGTTATTTATTTAAATGTTGTTCATTTAATTGTATATATTTTTTGGTAGAAATCTATTATGGAATTCGTTTCAGTACTCCTATCCTTTGTTATTGCAATTGAGGGTGAAATGCAGTGACTTTATATAAAACCAGTTGCATATGTTTTAACTTATGTTGTAAAATTAAGATACTTTGCCGAAAAATTATATCATTTTTGATTGCTTTTGTGCGCTGAAATGTTACTGTGTTACAAAATTCAAAATGGTGTGCTCTGTGTTCAATCTTGAGTACTGTTTAATTCAGACAACTTCGATTACATTGTATTTGATTGTGTTGGTATTGTAAGTTGCAATTCCTGAATTTTATGACGCACCCTTAATTCTTTTTATGCCTATCATTACCTTCGTTATGTATATACATGCCTACCTCATTACTATAAAAAAAAACACACAAATTCTCTCATTTTATTTTTTCCTTTAACCTTCTGACAACTCATTAGAACCGTCTAGGTCATTTTCACATCTTAACTTCATGTTGTATTTTCAATTTTCTTTTGTTAAAATTCCGAAATCACTTACCGATGGTACTAAACCAACTAATGCAGTGACAGAAGGTAGCAACACATGTAAATCCTAACAACCAATTTTCAGCATTGGCCAATCAATTTGGTACAATTGACCACTGGTAAAGAAACATATTTCGGTTTGCATACGTCATTAAATTTAGAAACCATAGTCAAATAACAACGCAAGATGCGCATAACATGTCAACTTATAACCAATACCACTCGACATTTTTTAACATTAAGCAAGTCACTAATATCTATAGTTTATCTTCCGAGCACACTACTTAATCAACCAGAAAGACAACTAACCCAACTCTTTTGGCTTCCGGATCCAACACAAACCTCAGTTCACTATCCTCTTCTATCCCCATCTCTGACATCAAAGCTTTCCAGTTGCCACGAATCACCATATTAACAGCTAGATGTGTTGCAAACCTGTCATTGGCTTTGTGACACGCGCTTTCATTGAAAAAGGCTTTCCATTGATTATTATTGAACAGGTTACAGATGGCCCGATACCCACCAAATTGTTCATAACAAACTCAGGCGGGATACTCTGTAATAGTTTATAAAAAAATAAATTATCAAAAAATGTAACAAAAGTCTACTTTAGTGAATAATTGTGTCATCTAATAAAAATTATGGTAACTGACTATGCAGTCTAAAACAAAATTATAACTTATCAAATCAAAACTACACTACATCTCACAAGTTCGCGTTTTCAAAGCATTAGCACCCAAGATCTGCATAAAGCGTAAAATATGTTTCTTACCGCGTTCCATCTTTTGTGCTTCAATCACTGAACGACACGGAAAAAACAAACCTATCCCTGCATTCAGATACCATTTATGTGCTTTCATACATTAGCTTTGTATTAGATCATATTCCTTCACAGAATTTTCAATTTAAATATAAATAATTAATAAATTCACTATATTAGGGCCTACCGGCTTCATTATCTGAGGCGTAATTGACCTTCAACCCATTACGCATAAAAACTGTTAGGACTGGAGAATTGGGCAAAGATGCATTAAAGGCCAACATTGTATCTAATGCCAAATTCAAATTCTCAGATACCATCTCCCACGATTCAACATCAAAACCTATCACAATGCCTTCGTCCTTCAAAATTTCAACATCAAACTTCCCAACCGTTGTGTTCAGTCTTATCGTCCTTTTGATCTTAAAATTCAACGCATTTACAAACTCCCGTTGGAACATCTGCAGGTGGTAACAACAAATACAAAAGGATATACTATTTCTCAAGTAGAAAATATGATTAAATGGCCTTCAATATTAGTTGGTAAAAATAGTTTATATTTGTACCGTGTTATAACAATAAGTGTCCCAGGTCTTTATGATGCACCTTGGCACGTTGTTACCGTAGCCGTTAACCATACCACGTTCCAAACCATATCCGTTGTAATACGTTAAATACCAAATATCAACCCCTTCATGTATAAAGTGCAAGAAGTGACCAATAAAAATTCCGTCTTTTTAAATGTACTCCTCTATGGACTTCTTCTCGAACTTCCAAACATCATTTTTCCCCTTATAAACTACAGTAATTGATGTTGTCTCTCCATGTCCCTTTAACGTAATGTCACATGGTGATGGTACCAAAATACATTCGTTAAATACCTTTGGCAGCTGCAAGCATAAACAAACATGTCATAGGCACCTTGAAAATACTTATAACACAAGTAAATGCTAAAAATACTTTCGTTAGAAGTCCATGTGATTCTGTTTGCCCTCAACCAATTCAAAACAAATGTTTCCCCTCAACCAATTCAAAGAAACTAAACTCATATATATACAGAATTTCTACTTCTTCCTAACTTTTTTTTACTCCTATATTTGTAGGCTGATTCACTTCAGGAGACTACTTTAGTACAACTTCATGAGATATTGACAACACGACAATCCGCGTTAGTATGGCTGGCTATATCCGACTACTATACACGTCTAAATGCTCTAAGTACTTTATGGGTTGCAAGGCCTAGAGATTCCAAGCCAACATGATTGATGCACGTTTTTATTCGTATTAGAATATTTTAAATCCATAAGACACAAAAACAAATAATTTATTTAATGGTAAACGATGCTTCTTATTCGTGTTTTCATCCGCGTTCTTACATTCATACATTTTTAGTCGCTTGGACTACAACAAGATTAACATAATCACAGGAAAACTAGCGTTTGTAAACTCACAATAATTTGAATAAGATACAATGATCTCGCCCGCAAATTTGCGGGTTATGATCTAGTTAAATATATTCGAACTGTTTAAATATATTTGAAGGTGGAAATATTTATGAAGTTGGATTAAGAGTGTATGTCGATGCATTAACTTTTTAGATGTGCAACTTCAATAAAAACGACTAATTTGTTATTTCTAAGTTTTAACTTTAGACAACAACTAATATTAAACATGTATCGTCAAATATATTTTATAATAAAGGTGATAAAGCTAAGTTTTGTTGAATATGAGATCGTGTGGCTTACGCAAAGTCAACTGCGACATATAATAATATATATAGTATATACTAGTAAATTTTTGTGTTGTACGATGCATAGCCCCAACTCTAACCATGCTAATGTTGATTTTTCCAACGTCATATTCATATTATCTTCAAAATTGATCTTTGATAAATAGACATAAAGTTACAATAAAAATAAGAAGTTAAAATGTTACTAAATCAATCAAGGAGTAATATATTACAAACGGCGATATGCTAAAACGCTAAAGAGAAAAACGAGCTTGGAATCATAGAAATTTTCAAACAAATGATAAAATAATCTTATATAAAATGCAATATAAACTGATAATGAGATATAATAAGTGAATTTATCAAAAACTTATTATCAATAGTCAAATTAACCAAAATTGTAGACTTGTATCAATTAGTACCAATAGAAGATTATTGAAAAAACTATGACACAAAGAAAATTATTAAATATATTTATAATAAAATTTAAAGATCATGTTGTTTTTATAAATTTAAAAATTTTGTTTTTTTTTTTTTATATTGTTTTAAAGTTTGAAATGTTGATTATTGAGTTTAAATGTATATTGAGGTTGTTAAGTTTTAGATGCGATAAGGATTAAGAATAAAGTTAATGTATGTTAGGATTAAGAATAAGTTTAATATGTATTTTTTAGGTTAATATTGAGTTATATGCTAATGTTTATTTTAAATTAAAAAAAAAAGAAAAGAAAGAATAATAAATAAAAGTTATATTAAAAGATAATGACGCATGGCATATTGATGTTTCATGTTAAGATGAATGTTTATAATGATACTTGGATATAATTGCGATTTAGATTTAAAATCGTAATTTCACTAGCTATCTTTGAAGATATCACTCCATTATTATTATTATTTTTATTTTACAAAGGCAACTCTACTACCTAGCTCACATATTATATACATCCACATAACTATATATATTGGTTCAAAGGTTCCTCAAATACCGCTAGGCCATATGCCCTTTTGGTTATCACTCCATTATTTTTAACTTGTAGTAACACAAGTTATTATCATAAATTCTTTTGTAACAAGAAGATATTTTTATTTTAGTATTATATATATATGTGATCACGATGAATTCTCACAAAACGTTGATAACCGGAAACATTGACTGGTCCAGACACCCCGCCCCAAGGACAATATGTGGTTTACCAATAGGGAATCACTCGAGAAAATATTCTTTCCATCCTGTTCAAAAACTCCAACCCATTACTGAAATAATAAATCCTATATTTAGTGATGCAAAATTGTAAATTTATAGATACGGGTCCACTTATCATTATAGACCCGTATATTATACCTACTTCGTTACCTTTTTTTTTTATTTTTTTTGGCAAAATAAAAATATATGAATATAAAAGAGTAATCTTTAACAAAATTTGAAGATCGACAAAGATACATAATGGTTACATGAGAGAACCTAAAACTAAAGATTACATAACATAGTACATATTAAAAGATCAAAATCAAAACTACTTAATTTTTTTTGCATAAAGCCATGTAAGAGAAAACTTCATGATATTGATTAACCATGGCAAGCTACCGAAATCATTTCTTAGTAGGTGTATTGCCATATATGTAACATCCCGAAAATTTAAGGTATTATTATATTAGGTATAAAATAATTATATGAATCATTATTATAAGTTGTACAAAATTAATATTAATAGCTGTGAAAGGTTTTAAGTTTCTAGACAATAATACTTTAGGGATTAGAAGTGTAACTAATAAATAAAACAATTAAACATAAAATACACCCACATACATACATATACATCGGCATACATACATGTACAGATAAACATCAGAGACTTCTTGAGAGAGAGGGAGAAATCGTGGAAGAGAAAAGGGGAAGAAATCATATACAAACACCAAATTAAAGATATATAAGTTGAATCCAAGCAAGAATCTTCATCCCTAACCTAATATGAGTATGTGTTCTTGATTCTTTTAACCTACAAATGGTGATTGAGGGTTTGGTGATGAATTGAATAAAATTAAGGGTGAGTTACATTCAATTGATGTTAGTTGAGTATAGAAATCATTGTTTTTGATCACAAGATGAATTAAAAGTGGAATTGGGTAAGTGTTCATCCATAACCAAATGGGGTTTTGGTGTATTGTTGCAAATTAAGGTTAACCTACCCTATGATTAGCTTAAATTAGTTGAATTATTGTTACTAATGATGTTTAGAGTAGTGGAAAGAGTAATTAAACAATAGATGGAGTTATGATTAAATTGGGTATATTGGATAAAAAGTTGAACTAAAGTGTTTTTGGCAATCTTTGAGGGGCTGTAACTTTGTGTATATATTGTTTTGGAAAATTATGAAAATAGGGAATGAAAGTATGGCCGAAGATCTTTAAATTGATATAAAGTTTGCTGAAATTCCAGCAGCAGAAAATGACTTTTTGCCGTTTTTAAAATACTATAACTTAACATGTATTGTGTTTTATAAAAAGGTGAAAGTTGTACGTTGAAGTATGTTGTAATACCTTCGTAGTGATATAATATATGTTTGTTTTGGAGAGGTTTAAAGGTCCAAAAATGGTGTACAAAACAGCTAGTTGGGGCTGTACTAAAATGCACAAATTTGGAGTTCAAAATTGTAATTAAGATAAATTAAACGAGAGCATGAGTAATCTTATATATGTGATTATTTTTGTGATGTGTGATGATTGTTTAGGTACAAAAGGAAGTGGCGCTTATATATCTCATGCTTTCGGGTAGTCGAGGCTAAGGTGAGTGTTATGGGGGTTAAATGGGTAAAGTTTATGTGATTCCGGATTACATACGTGTAAGAGGTTTCACATAACCGAGTGGTGCTTATAATTACAAGTTGTTAATTATTATATTTCAAGTTGTTTGCAAAGTGGAGATTTTTAGCCTTGTGCTAGCTTTAGTTGTTTTGTGAAGTTGAAAGTTGATTCGGATCTGAATAAGCAGTGTGCACGAGTGCACAAATGGATATAGTTGTATGCACAATTCTCATGTGCATAAGTGGAGAAAGCAGTGTGCACGAGTGCACAAGTGAATATAGTTGTACGCACAATTCTCATGTGCATAAGTGGATAAAGCAGTGTGCACGAGTGCACAAGTTGATATAGATGTATGAACAATCCTCATGTGCAAAAGATGATAAAGTGGTGTACCTATTTCTTATGAGCATAAGTTGTTTAAATTGTTTAAGTGGTACAAGTTGTTAAAGTGGATAAGTGCATGATCTTGAAGTGCATAAGTTGCTAAAGTTGATTTGTTGTTCAAGTTGTTAAAGTTGATTAGTTGTTTAATTGTTGCTTGTTTAATTGCTCATAAACTCACTAAGCTTTAATGCTTACTTTTTAGTTGTTAAATGTTGTAGGTGTAAGGGGGTCAAGTGCTAAAGGCGAGCATAAAGGTGGCAAGTGAATTATAAAGAGTTGATGTGGATTACACTTGTGGAAAGGTTTCGCAAGTGTAATTTTTAAATTGCCGAGTTGTTGTTAGCTTTATATAAATCACCCAAGTTGTTATTTAATTGGTTCAAAGTCTAAAGTGTCAAAATGGGTCATATTGGTGAAAAATCTTGTTTTAGTCATGACGTTAAATTAGTGGTGTTTAAATGGCAAGAAGTTGACCTTTTGTTAATCATGTAGTTGGAATGATATGAAGCCATAAATGGTTTTGTAATAATCTTATATATAAGCATGCATGATGAATTTAATTTGGGAATCATTTGAGTCTTTGAACTAAAGTTTGTGGATGTTAACCAAAAGAAGAAGATCAAAAAAAGAAGTAAAGTGTTATTAATAGCAATTTACTCATATTAGAAATTTTAAAGAACAACGATGAAGTATTTTGGAAGTCTTGTGCATGTGATTCTTCTTGAAGCTGGTATGATTTATAATCCATAACTTTGTCTACTTCAATTCTAATGTTACTAACATGAGAGTTGGACTTTGTTTTTTTAATAATTTATTGACCTTTTCTGACGAAAACTTTTTGGTTCATAACTGATTTATGAGGTATCAAAAAACTAATGCAACTGATTACATTTGGATTAAAGAGAGACCAGAAAAACTTTCAATTTATATAACGATGCTATAAAATTTGATTTTTTATTTATTGATATTGTTAAAACATAAAGCGTTGGAAGATAACAAGAGTTGGACAATTAAAAATCAGATACAAATGAAAAAGGACAGGAGGATCATGGGGAGATAAAATTGTTAAACAATACTTGTAAATAAATTAGGGAAGATATTTTTTGTAATCTACTCAATATTGTTGAACGATTTAGTATGTGTTACTAGAGTTGTTAAATTGTGACTCGATTCGTGACTTAAAATTTTAATTTTAACTCTTGACCCGAATCATCTTGTAAAAATCACTAATTAACAATAAATATATATTTATATGTATATGTATATGTATATTACTGTTAAACAAATTTGTTCTTAAGTGAAATAAAACGTAGTAAGAGTCGATAATTAAGTAGCTCACCGGCAATCAACACAAATGCTTAATTTATAGTCATTTCTTTTTTTCTTTTTTTTTTGTCATTTTTTTTTTGTATTATATTACACTAAAGGTTCGTCTGATTTTATGACTCGCAAGAGTCAAAGTCATTTGAGAGTCGGAGTCCAAATCGCCTCGTTTTATGAATTATTGACTCGACTTGTAAGAGTCGACTCCTAAATTGTAAGAGTTTAACAATTATATGTATTACCTTCAGAGTACTTCTGAAGGGTTTTTTTTTTTTTTTCGTAGAAAATCAAACCCCGAATTTCCAAATTTACAAGCTTGTAAGAGTCTAACTCCTTTGAGGCCCTTAACAAATTAGATACTAAAGTGGACAGTACAGCTACCTTAAGTGAGAAGCTGGTTAACAAAAAGGAGGATTGAGGGAAGAAAGTGGTATCTACGGATGATAGTAAGGAAGACAAAGGGAAGAAATAGGCATCTCCAGATGATGGTAGTACCAATGCTTGGAGTGAATCCAGTCTATTAGAGCGCTGGAAAAAGGCCTAAAGTCCTGATGCTCCTAATCCCTATGCGACTGATGAGGATAACGAGGATGATATTCTTGATCATATAGATAAGAACATGGCTGATTATATAAGTCTTCATGACAGACGTGATCGTTCAAAGAATTGATTAGTTGGATTTCTGTTTTGATGCTTGTTGAGTCAAATGTTGATTAGTGGTTGTGTTTTTGTTACGTAGTCTTTACTGCCTATGTAACGGGTTGAGATGTGGGATTCACTCACATCCATTGTACTTAAATAATTTTTGGAATAATATATTTGTCGGGTATAAGACCTCTTACTATGGTAAACTCCAACTGACGCATCAGTTGGAGCCACATCAGCGCCACGTCAGCTTTTTCCAAAACTGACACAAACTGACACTCCACTACCTATGGTGAACATCACTTCAGTTTTTTCTGGACCCACATTTACCTATACACATTTAATTCTATACACTAAACAAATAAACAAACAAAAAAAAAACACCGACGCCTTCAGTTTTTTCATCAGTTTGCCGAAGTATTCCCAAACCGACGCTCACTGATGTTTTGGTGCCTATGGCATCAGTAAACTGATGGAAAGTGAAGCTCAAAACTGACGGACCATAGTGAGACCTCTAAGACTCCTCCCAATGGTGACGCCAACTGACGCATCAGTTGCATGCCAGCTCAGCGCCACGTCAGCTTTTCCCCCAACTGACACAAACTGACACTCCCCTGCCAACAGCAACATCACTTCCCTTATTTTTCAGGACCCCACACATTATTTAATCTATTTATTTAATACAAAAAACTTTTTTTTTTATTTGCATGGCTTGAAATTGAGATTTGGACCCCACCCACACCCTCTCTCCTCCGTCGGTATACCGAAGTCCCCAAACCGATGTGTGCGACTGATGGGTGGTGCCTATGGTGTCAGTTGTAACACCCCCAAATTTAATGATTTGCAGAAGCTTGACTTGGGTGTTACTAATCAATAACAAAGCACAAAGATATATATAGTAAACGACTCTATATGCGTCGTTTTAACAAAATATATTGATAATAGAAATGTTTACAACATTTAAGCTTTACATAGCTCGAGTTTAAATCAAATGAGATTTCAGTACATAAGTACTTGTACAAAATATACTAATGCAAGAAAATCTCAATCTTCTGTATGCTGACTCGAGCTAAAATCCTGAGGCAGAAACATCCTACTGCTTGGTACCTGCGATATATGCTAAAAGGTCAGCTAAAAGCTGGTGAGCTCACAGGTTTGAAATCAGTTAATATAGTGTGAACCGCAAGATTTAAATAATGAATTGCATCCAGCAATTTAATAATGAATTGCATCCAGCAATTAAATGATTGTCATCGTGTATACAGCCATGAGCACATAGTTGAGCTTAACTCGAGGGCCGGGTCCCCTATAGAGAATTCCGGGCGAGGTTGCCTCCACGAATGCCTAATCCACATTCGTCTTCCCAAATATTAGTACGTCCGTTTACCCGGTTAGTGCTTGCTAACCCGGACGAGGTGGGTCAATCCTATATGGTACCATATACTAATATTCACGCTACCACGTATTAACAACTATGCTGACGGAGGACTTTAAAATGATTAGTTTCGAAAAACTCATGTAGTATATGAAAAGTTGGTACTTGCGTTCACATGTAAAAGTTGAGCAATATATCACACCCCTGAGTAAAACAGTAAAAGAGGGGCTATGAGACTCACCTGAGTCTGAGTGCGTTTAAACAAACGTAAGTTGATTAGCCGAGAAATGAAGTCCAAAGACTTGTAACCTGAGGGTGTCCACGACACGCGATGGTTATAATCATGATTGGGTATCTCAACAGATCACCCTTGTAGTTGTTCGTTCAACTATAATGTCCAAATTTCCACTATTTGGTTGATAAGTTTAAGTATTTGAAAAGTGAACGGCCCGTTGGTGACGGATTTGTAATAATAATCTCAACTATTATTATTTTGATTTCGTGTCGTTTTACTTGAAAAATGTGCTTTGATTGTGTTTTAGAAGCCGTTACGGAATCTAAGTACGGGGGTCCGGGGGCAGCGCCCCTGGTAGCGGGGTCCAAGGGGCGGCAGCCCCTGGCGGGGTCCAAGGGGCAGAGCCCCTGGCTGGGGTCGAGCTGCCAGGTCAGCTTGGAAAATTTTTATTTCTACTATATTGCTTTGACGAAAAACGCATCTGGGATCTGAATTTGGGTAAAATCGAGTAATAAATTTCGAGTCTCGACACTTAGTAAAAATCTGTGTTTTTGAGGTTCTGGTTTGTGCGACGTTGGGTGCGACGTCGCAGGTAGGGTTGCGACGTTGAGCATGACGTCGCTAAAGGCGACGTTTCGCAATTTAATGCGACGTAGGGTGCTGCGTCGCTATATGCGACGTTGCTGATTTCTGCGACGTAAGGGCTTGCGTCGCTAAGTGCGACGTTAGCAAGTCAATGCGACGTAATAGGCTACGTCGCTATATGCGACGTCGCAATTTAATGCGACGTTGTGACTGACGTCGCACCATGCGACGTCACGAGGGGTTTTGCGACGTTGAAGCTGACGTCGCATAAATTCTGGGCCAACTGCGACGTAGCGGTCTGTTGGCCGGAAAATGTGTCGAAAACGAGTTTTTCGGTTTCCGTTCGGTCCAAAACTTTTACCCAACCCAAATATGGACATTACAAGCATAAACAAACAACTAGAAGGTGAAAACACTAAAAATCGAGAGATGTCGGGATTTGTCGGAAACTTACAAAGTGTCGGATGAGAAATCCGAAAAGATAGCGTTGTAGATCGGGAATAGGTGAACGTTTTTCTCCAAAGTGACGATAAGATCCAAGGCCGTTTGATAGTAGTATTTTGCGTTTTTGAGAGATTGTGGAGGTGGTGGTGATTTAGAGAGAAAGAAAGAAAGAGAGAGTAAGAGAGAGAAAGAGTGGGTGAGAAATGAGAAAGAAAGGGTGGGGAATGGGAGGTTAAGCTCCCATTTTTCGCCCCGCGTTTCCGCTCCGTGCGGTGTTCGTTTTCTCCGTCGTTCAAACGTTAAATAATTATTTTACATATTAATTGATACGTTTTAAAATACAAATTATTACGTGATATTGTATTTAAATATTTTACAATTTAATTTATATTTGAGTTATAAAATGTAAGTTTGTTTATTTAGTTTGCGCGTTTTAATATTTTAAATTGGGTAAGTTCTGTTTGTACGATACGAATGAATACGAAATATTATCATAATAATATTTTTGACATGAAAGCGTTATTTAATAAGATTGGTCACCAACGTCCGTATTAAATTGAATCGAAATACATTCGATTTAAATTGTGTACGATTTAACCAAATCGCATTTTCGTATATATTCAACAATATATATAATTCGATACATTAATTAGCCTAACACAGAACTAATTACATGTATTAACATATGATTAGGCACTAATTACTAGTCCTAATTTGGCGGGTGTTACATTCTCCCCCTGTTAGAAGAATTTCGTCCCGAAATTTAGTTCGAAGTCGTGATTGATGTAGAATCAGTGAATAGTTGAGGATATTTGAGTCGCATTTGGTCTTCCCGTTCCCAGGTGAATTCCGGACCACGCCGCGAATTCCATCTGACCTTGACGATGGGAATACGACTTTGTTTCAGTTGTTTGACCTCACGGTCCATGATTTCAGCGGGTTCCTCAACGAAGTGAAGTTTATCGTCAACACGAATTTCATCTAGTGGAATAATGAGTGTCTCATCAGACAGACACTTCTTCAAATTTGAGATATGAAAAGTGGGGTGCACGCTGCTGAGTTCGGATGGCAGCTGCAATCGATAAGCTACGGGGCCAATCCGTTCGAGGATCTCAAAAGGCCCGATGTACCTGGGATTTAACTTCCCGCGTTTGCCAAAACGGATGACGCCTTTCCATGGCGATACTTTTAAGAGTACTCGATCCCCAACTTGGAACTCGAGTGGTTTGCGTCTCACGTCAGCATAACTTTTCTGACGATCACGTGCGGCTTTAAGTCGGTTTTGAATTTCCACAATTTTCTCAGTGGTGGCATGTATGAGTTCAGGACCAGTGAGTTGACTATCTCCCACTTCAGTCCAACAGATCGGTGATCGGCACTTACGACCGTACAGTGCCTCAAAAGGTGCAGCCTTAATGCTGGCGTGATAGCTGTTATTGTACGAGAATTCGCACAACGGAAGATGTCTTTCCCAGTTTGTACCGAAATCAACTACGCAGGCGCGTAGCATATCTTCTAGTGTTTGAATGGTTCGTTCACTTTGGCCATCGGTTTGAGGATGGTACGCGGTACTCATGTCAAGGCGAGTACCCAAAGCTTTTTGAAGTGATTGCCAAAAGTGAGAGGTGAAACGGGCATCTCTGTCGGAGATGATCGAGATTGGAACACCGTGATGAGAAACGATTTCCTTGATGTAGATTTGTGCAAGGCGTTCCATTTTATCGTTTTCCTTGATTGCCAGGAAATGAGCAGATTTGGTGAGACGATCGACGATCACCCAAATAGTATCGCAACCGCTCGACGACTTGGGTAGTTTGGTTATGAAATCCATGGCAATTTGTTCCCATTTCCATTCAGGGATATCGGGTTGTTGAAGTAAGCCAGAAGGCTTTTGATGTTCGGTTTTGACTTTTGAGCAATTAAGGCACTTGCTGACGTAAGTGGCAATTTCGGCTTTCATGTTCGGCCACCAATAAAATTCCTTGATGCCGTGGTACATCTTATCGGATCCCGGATGGATAGAATATTTAGACTTGTGAGCTTCATCCATCACCAAGTCTCGTAGGTTCCCGAAACTAGGCAACCAGATTCGGTTTGAGAAATACCTAATCCCGTTAGATTTGATTTCGAATTGTTTGTCAATACCCCGTAAGGCTTCATTTTTGATGTTTTCAGGTTTCAGGGCTTCGATCTGAGCGGTATGAATTTGAATGGTAAGATCGTTATGAATGGTCATACTGAGGGCTCGGACTCGAAGTGGTTTCGGTCGTTCCTTTCGGCTGAGGGCATCGGCTACAACATTAGCCTTCCCTGGATGGTACTTGATCTCGCAGTCGTAATCGGTAAGCAACTCGACCCATCGACGTTGCCTCATATTGAGATCCTTCTGATCGAATATATGTTGGAGGCTTTTATGATCGGTAAAGATGGTGCACTTAGTGCCGTAGAGATAATGTCTCCAGATTTTGAGAGCAAAAACGACAGCTCCAAGTTCGAGATCATGAGTGGTGTAGTTCTTTTCGTGAATTTTCAGCTGTCGTGAGGCATAGGCAATAACTTTATCTCGTTGCATCAATACGCAACCGAGACCTTGGTGAGAAGCATCACAGTATACCACGAAGTCATCGGTGCCTTCGGGTAAGGATAGAATTGGAGCACTGCAAAGCTTTTGTTTCAGAAGTTGGAATGCTGACTCTTGTTTATCGGTCCAATCGAACCTTTTGTCCTTCTGAGTCAGTACCGTGAGTGGTTGAGCTATTTTAAAGAAGTTTTCGATAAATCGCCGATAGTACCCAGCAAGACCCAAGAATTGTCGTACTTCAGTTGCAGAGGTGGGTGCTTGCCAGTCTTTGATAGCCTCGATTTTTGATGGGTCAACGTGAATTCCTTGACTGTCGATCACGTGACCAAGGAATTGAACAGTTTGGATCCAGAACTCACACTTAGAGAATTTTGCATACAGCTCCTCGTGTCTAAGTAGTTCAAGGATGGTTCTGAGGTGTTGCGCATGTTCTTGCTCGTTGCGCGAGTAAATGAGTATGTCATCAATAAAGACGATGACAAACTTATCGAGGTAAGGTTTGCACACCCGATTCATGAGGTCCATGAATACAGCCGGTGCGTTGGTTAGACCAAAGGGCATCACTTGGAATTCGTAGTGCCCGTAACGAGTTCTGAAAGCAGTTTTTGGAATATCGGCGTCATGAACTCGTAACTGATGATAGCCTGATCGCAGGTCGATTTTTGAGTAGAAGCTTGAACCCTGAAGTTGGTCGAATAGATCATCAATGCGAGGAAGTGGATAACGGTTCTTGACGGTCAATTTGTTCAACTCCCGGTAGTCGATGCACATTCGAAATGAACCGTCCTTCTTTTTAACAAATAAGACCGGAGCTCCCCAAGGCGAAGAACTCGGTCTAATGAATCCTCGATCCAGAAGTTCCTGTAACTGAGAGGACAACTCCTGAAGTTCGGATGGGGCTAAACGGTACGGTGCGCGGGCCACCGGTGCGGCACCCGGCACGAGATCGATTGAGAACTCAACATGTCTAGGCGGAGGTAAACCAGGTAGTTCTTCCGGAAAGACTTCGGGAAAGTCTCTAACAATTGGCACATCCTCAAGTCGCTTCTCCTCCGACTTCTTCTCTGTGATGTGTGCGAGTATTGCAGGGTAACCCTTTCTCAGAAATTTTCGGGTTTTTAAGCAAGAGATGATATTGAGTCCCGTCCCACCGGTCTCCCCCTGTATGATCAAGGTTCCACCGGCAACGATTGGAATGCGGACGATCTTATCGTGACAAACAATTTCAGCTCGGTGCTTGGACAACCAGTCCATTCCAATGATGACGTCGAAACTTCCGATTTCAATGGGTATAAGGTCGATCGAAAAGGTTTCGTCAGCTAGGTTTAAAGTGCAATTAGGTATCACACTGGTGGTTTCTACAAGTTTTCCATTTGCTAGCTCTACAGTGTACTTAACATCTAAGGCAACAGGAGTGATGTCAAGTAATGGGCAAAAATCATAGGAGATAAAGCTTCTATCAGCACCAGTATCAAATAGAACAGAAGCAGTTAAGTTGTTGAGGAGGAACATACCCGAGACCACATTCGGGTCTTGGCGGGCGTCCCCAGATTTGATGACGAAAGCTCTGCTTCGGGTGTTGTTGTTGTTGTTGCTGTTGTTGCGGTTGTTGTTGTTGTTCTTCAGTTTTGGGCACGAGTCTCTGAAATGCCCAGGTTTCCCACACTCAAAGCATACTTTGGGTGGTCTGATGTTGTTGTTGGAATTGTTGTTGGCAGGAGAGCGGCAATCTTTGGTGAGGTGGCCGTACCTCTTGCAATTGTTGCAAAAGGGACCACATGAGCCTTCATGGTGGCGACTGCACTTGGAACAATAGGGTTTGCTCCCAGTGTAGCCCCGGATGATGTCAGTGGTGGTGTTGTAAGCTTTGATGGTGTCGGGTTTCTTGTTTTGTTGGTTGGAGGGGTTGTTGTGGTAGTCAGACCACTTGCGTTTGTTGTTGTGAGAGGATGAAGTGGGTGGTTCAGAATCTTGGCTCATTGACATCAGGTCTTGGGTCAATAGGATTGCACCGTCAATGGTGGTTTGGTTTGAAGAGGCGACATGCCCCCGAACAGGCTCAGGAAGGCCAAGGATGTACTTCCTGATTTTATCAGGTTCTGTGCTTACCATGGCTGGGCGGAGGGCGGCTAGTTGTTGAAACCTGGTGGTATAACCATCGATATCACCACCCTGAACCTTTAAGTTCCAGAACTCCTCATCTAGCTTTTGGAGTTTGGCGATTGAGCAGTACTTGGCAGTGAGCTTTGCTTTCAAGTCCTCCCAAGAGAGTTGGTAGGCAATGTCAGCACCCACTGATTGGGTATATGAATTCCACCAAGAGTGGGCATCATCTTCAAGAGAGCAGGTGGCGAAGTTTACTTTGTCGTTCTCCGCGCATTTACTGACACGGAAAACAGTTTCCATTTTCTCGAACCATCTGATCAGTCCGATGGCTCCTTCAGAACCCTTGAAGCTCGAGGGTTTGCAGCTTTGAAAGTCCTTGTAAGAACAAGGTTTGACGGCAGAGGTTTCAGCGGCATCGCTGTTTCTTGTGGAGTTTGGTGGTGTATTCCGAGCCAAGGCTTCTGTCACAGCCTGGGTTATGAGTGACGTAATCTGAGCATCGGTGTAAGGTCGTGTCTTTGGCGGCATGATTCTTCAATAAAAGAAATGAAGATACATGAGATTTCGTAGGAAAGTTGTATTTGTTATAGATGTACATGTAGAAAAGCAGTAATACATGACATCAACATGGAAAAATGACAATTAATATGAGTTGAACAACAAGGAATATTTGATAGCTAATACAAGTTCAAAGGTTACACCCTACGGATGTATTACAAGAGGCGTCGGGAATTGTTACATCCGACCGAGTTATAGAGTAGTGCGTAGATAGTTACTAGATTACAGGATAGATTACAAGACAAAGACTACACTAGTCTTAACGTAGATCAATTTGTTCCATCATCGTGACAAGACGGTCCACAGTGTTTGCAAGCCTGCTAGCTTGACGGGCGTTGTCTTCTGCGAGTGCTAGTCGTTGTGTTAGTCCACGCGCATACTCTTCTTCTTCAAGTGAGCGTTGTTCACATTCTTCCATCCTTTGTTGCAGAAGGGCATTTTCCACCCTTATTTCTATTATTTGGTTGCGAAGGACATCCATGTTGTTGTTTGTGGTTTCAAGATCGTCGGAGACTTGTTCTATTCGTTCAAAGGATGTAAGCCTCCAGTTTTCGTTCGTTTCCTGTAGCACGACATCCATGGTGCAAAGTCGCTGCTCGTGTTGGTTTACCCTAGCGGCTAAAGCCGGTAAGGCGATGTGAGTGGGATACGGGCCAGCTCGAGGCAACCTGTTGTTCCTCCTTGCTACCCTTGGGTTCTGCGACCCGGATTGAGAGCGAGATGAATTTGATGGGATGTTTGCCATTTTTGAGACAAAACGTTAGTAAGATTGAGACCTATATTCATATAGCTCCTATATAATATAGCCTATTGAGTGTCTAGCATAAACATGTTTAAGTCTCGGTTCTCTCGAGGTCAGAGTCTTCTATTGTACCCTGTTCAGCCATAACTACTTTCAGGTCTTACATTATCTTTGCTTAATTGTACATAGTTGATCAGGCTATGTTAAATTAAACTCGTATGATGTAATCGCTGAACCAGTTATACCTAATAAGGAATACTGCCTAATGGTCATAGTCTAGGCTCACTAAATGCAACCTAGTTCACTATAACCTTAGGCTCTGATACCAATCTGTAACACCCCCAAATTTAATGATTTGCGGAAGCTTGACTTGGGTGTTACTAATCAATAACAAAGCACAAAGATATATATAGTAAACGACTCTATATGCGTCGTTTTAACAAAATATATTGATAATAGAAATGTTTACAACATTTAAGCTTTACATAGCTCGAGTTTAAATCAAATGAGATTTCAGTACATAAGTACTTGTACAAAATATACTAATGCAAGAAAATCTCAATCTTCTGTATGCTGACTCGAGCTAAAATCCTGAGGCAGAAACATCCTACTGCTTGGTACCTGCGATATATGCTAAAAGGTCAGCTAAAAGCTGGTGAGCTCACAGGTTTGAAATCAGTTAATATAGTGTGAACCGCAAGATTTAAATAATGAATTGCATCCAGCAATTTAATAATGAATTGCATCCAGCAATTAAATGATTGTCATCGTGTATACAGCCATGAGCACATAGTTGAGCTTAACTCGAGGGCCGGGTCCCCTATAGAGAATTCCGGGCGAGGTTGCCTCCACGAATGCCTAATCCACATTCGTCTTCCCAAATATTAGTACGTCCGTTTACCCGGTTAGTGCTTGCTAACCCGGACGAGGTGGGTCAATCCTATATGGTACCATATACTAATATTCACGCTACCACGTATTAACAACTATGCTGACGGAGGACTTTAAAATGATTAGTTTCGAAAAACTCATGTAGTATATGAAAAGTTGGTACTTGCGTTCACATGTAAAAGTTGAGCAATATATCACACCCCTGAGTAAAACAGTAAAAGAGGGGCTATGAGACTCACCTGAGTCTGAGTGCGTTTAAACAAACGTAAGTTGATTAGCCGAGAAATGAAGTCCAAAGACTTGTAACCTGAGGGTGTCCACGACACGCGATGGTTATAATCATGATTGGGTATCTCAACAGATCACCCTTGTAGTTGTTCGTTCAACTATAATGTCCAAATTTCCACTATTTGGTTGATAAGTTTAAGTATTTGAAAAGTGAACGGCCCGTTGGTGACGGATTTGTAATAATAATCTCAACTATTATTATTTTGATTTCGTGTCGTTTTACTTGAAAAATGTGCTTTGATTGTGTTTTAGAAGCCGTTACGGAATCTAAGTACGGGGGTCCGGGGGCAGCGCCCCTGGTAGCGGGGTCCAAGGGGCGGCAGCCCCTGGCGGGGTCCAAGGGGCAGAGCCCCTGGCTGGGGTCGAGCTGCCAGGTCAGCTTGGAAAATTTTTATTTCTACTATATTGCTTTGACGAAAAACGCATCTGGGATCTGAATTTGGGTAAAATCGAGTAATAAATTTCGAGTCTCGACACTTAGTAAAAATCTGTGTTTTTGAGGTTCTGGTTTGTGCGACGTTGGGTGCGACGTCGCAGGTAGGGTTGCGACGTTGAGCATGACGTCGCTAAAGGCGACGTTTCGCAATTTAATGCGACGTAGGGTGCTGCGTCGCTATATGCGACGTTGCTGATTTCTGCGACGTAAGGGCTTGCGTCGCTAAGTGCGACGTTAGCAAGTCAATGCGACGTAATAGGCTACGTCGCTATATGCGACGTCGCAATTTAATGCGACGTTGTGACTGACGTCGCACCATGCGACGTCACGAGGGGTTTTGCGACGTTGAAGCTGACGTCGCATAAATTCTGGGCCAACTGCGACGTAGCGGTCTGTTGGCCGGAAAATGTGTCGAAAACGAGTTTTTCGGTTTCCGTTCGGTCCAAAACTTTTACCCAACCCAAATATGGACATTACAAGCATAAACAAACAACTAGAAGGTGAAAACACTAAAAATCGAGAGATGTCGGGATTTGTCGGAAACTTACAAAGTGTCGGATGAGAAATCCGAAAAGATAGCGTTGTAGATCGGGAATAGGTGAACGTTTTTCTCCAAAGTGACGATAAGATCCAAGGCCGTTTGATAGTAGTATTTTGCGTTTTTGAGAGATTGTGGAGGTGGTGGTGATTTAGAGAGAAAGAAAGAAAGAGAGAGTAAGAGAGAGAAAGAGTGGGTGAGAAATGAGAAAGAAAGGGTGGGGAATGGGAGGTTAAGCTCCCATTTTTCGCCCCGCGTTTCCGCTCCGTGCGGTGTTCGTTTTCTCCGTCGTTCAAACGTTAAATAATTATTTTACATATTAATTGATACGTTTTAAAATACAAATTATTACGTGATATTGTATTTAAATATTTTACAATTTAATTTATATTTGAGTTATAAAATGTAAGTTTGTTTATTTAGTTTGCGCGTTTTAATATTTTAAATTGGGTAAGTTCTGTTTGTACGATACGAATGAATACGAAATATTATCATAATAATATTTTTGACATGAAAGCGTTATTTAATAAGATTGGTCACCAACGTCCGTATTAAATTGAATCGAAATACATTCGATTTAAATTGTGTACGATTTAACCAAATCGCATTTTCGTATATATTCAACAATATATATAATTCGATACATTAATTAGCCTAACACAGAACTAATTACATGTATTAACATATGATTAGGCACTAATTACTAGTCCTAATTTGGCGGGTGTTACATTCTCCCCCTGTTAGAAGAATTTCGTCCCGAAATTTAGTTCGAAGTCGTGATTGATGTAGAATCAGTGAATAGTTGAGGATATTTGAGTCGCATTTGGTCTTCCCGTTCCCAGGTGAATTCCGGACCACGCCGCGAATTCCATCTGACCTTGACGATGGGAATACGACTTTGTTTCAGTTGTTTGACCTCACGGTCCATGATTTCAGCGGGTTCCTCAACGAAGTGAAGTTTATCGTCAACACGAATTTCATCTAGTGGAATAATGAGTGTCTCATCAGACAGACACTTCTTCAAATTTGAGATATGAAAAGTGGGGTGCACGCTGCTGAGTTCGGATGGCAGCTGCAATCGATAAGCTACGGGGCCAATCCGTTCGAGGATCTCAAAAGGCCCGATGTACCTGGGATTTAACTTCCCGCGTTTGCCAAAACGGATGACGCCTTTCCATGGCGATACTTTTAAGAGTACTCGATCCCCAACTTGGAACTCGAGTGGTTTGCGTCTCACGTCAGCATAACTTTTCTGACGATCACGTGCGGCTTTAAGTCGGTTTTGAATTTCCACAATTTTCTCAGTGGTGGCATGTATGAGTTCAGGACCAGTGAGTTGACTATCTCCCACTTCAGTCCAACAGATCGGTGATCGGCACTTACGACCGTACAGTGCCTCAAAAGGTGCAGCCTTAATGCTGGCGTGATAGCTGTTATTGTACGAGAATTCGCACAACGGAAGATGTCTTTCCCAGTTTGTACCGAAATCAACTACGCAGGCGCGTAGCATATCTTCTAGTGTTTGAATGGTTCGTTCACTTTGGCCATCGGTTTGAGGATGGTACGCGGTACTCATGTCAAGGCGAGTACCCAAAGCTTTTTGAAGTGATTGCCAAAAGTGAGAGGTGAAACGGGCATCTCTGTCGGAGATGATCGAGATTGGAACACCGTGATGAGAAACGATTTCCTTGATGTAGATTTGTGCAAGGCGTTCCATTTTATCGTTTTCCTTGATTGCCAGGAAATGAGCAGATTTGGTGAGACGATCGACGATCACCCAAATAGTATCGCAACCGCTCGACGACTTGGGTAGTTTGGTTATGAAATCCATGGCAATTTGTTCCCATTTCCATTCAGGGATATCGGGTTGTTGAAGTAAGCCAGAAGGCTTTTGATGTTCGGTTTTGACTTTTGAGCAATTAAGGCACTTGCTGACGTAAGTGGCAATTTCGGCTTTCATGTTCGGCCACCAATAAAATTCCTTGATGCCGTGGTACATCTTATCGGATCCCGGATGGATAGAATATTTAGACTTGTGAGCTTCATCCATCACCAAGTCTCGTAGGTTCCCGAAACTAGGCAACCAGATTCGGTTTGAGAAATACCTAATCCCGTTAGATTTGATTTCGAATTGTTTGTCAATACCCCGTAAGGCTTCATTTTTGATGTTTTCAGGTTTCAGGGCTTCGATCTGAGCGGTATGAATTTGAATGGTAAGATCGTTATGAATGGTCATACTGAGGGCTCGGACTCGAAGTGGTTTCGGTCGTTCCTTTCGGCTGAGGGCATCGGCTACAACATTAGCCTTCCCTGGATGGTACTTGATCTCGCAGTCGTAATCGGTAAGCAACTCGACCCATCGACGTTGCCTCATATTGAGATCCTTCTGATCGAATATATGTTGGAGGCTTTTATGATCGGTAAAGATGGTGCACTTAGTGCCGTAGAGATAATGTCTCCAGATTTTGAGAGCAAAAACGACAGCTCCAAGTTCGAGATCATGAGTGGTGTAGTTCTTTTCGTGAATTTTCAGCTGTCGTGAGGCATAGGCAATAACTTTATCTCGTTGCATCAATACGCAACCGAGACCTTGGTGAGAAGCATCACAGTATACCACGAAGTCATCGGTGCCTTCGGGTAAGGATAGAATTGGAGCACTGCAAAGCTTTTGTTTCAGAAGTTGGAATGCTGACTCTTGTTTATCGGTCCAATCGAACCTTTTGTCCTTCTGAGTCAGTACCGTGAGTGGTTGAGCTATTTTAAAGAAGTTTTCGATAAATCGCCGATAGTACCCAGCAAGACCCAAGAATTGTCGTACTTCAGTTGCAGAGGTGGGTGCTTGCCAGTCTTTGATAGCCTCGATTTTTGATGGGTCAACGTGAATTCCTTGACTGTCGATCACGTGACCAAGGAATTGAACAGTTTGGATCCAGAACTCACACTTAGAGAATTTTGCATACAGCTCCTCGTGTCTAAGTAGTTCAAGGATGGTTCTGAGGTGTTGCGCATGTTCTTGCTCGTTGCGCGAGTAAATGAGTATGTCATCAATAAAGACGATGACAAACTTATCGAGGTAAGGTTTGCACACCCGATTCATGAGGTCCATGAATACAGCCGGTGCGTTGGTTAGACCAAAGGGCATCACTTGGAATTCGTAGTGCCCGTAACGAGTTCTGAAAGCAGTTTTTGGAATATCGGCGTCATGAACTCGTAACTGATGATAGCCTGATCGCAGGTCGATTTTTGAGTAGAAGCTTGAACCCTGAAGTTGGTCGAATAGATCATCAATGCGAGGAAGTGGATAACGGTTCTTGACGGTCAATTTGTTCAACTCCCGGTAGTCGATGCACATTCGAAATGAACCGTCCTTCTTTTTAACAAATAAGACCGGAGCTCCCCAAGGCGAAGAACTCGGTCTAATGAATCCTCGATCCAGAAGTTCCTGTAACTGAGAGGACAACTCCTGAAGTTCGGATGGGGCTAAACGGTACGGTGCGCGGGCCACCGGTGCGGCACCCGGCACGAGATCGATTGAGAACTCAACATGTCTAGGCGGAGGTAAACCAGGTAGTTCTTCCGGAAAGACTTCGGGAAAGTCTCTAACAATTGGCACATCCTCAAGTCGCTTCTCCTCCGACTTCTTCTCTGTGATGTGTGCGAGTATTGCAGGGTAACCCTTTCTCAGAAATTTTCGGGTTTTTAAGCAAGAGATGATATTGAGTCCCGTCCCACCGGTCTCCCCCTGTATGATCAAGGTTCCACCGGCAACGATTGGAATGCGGACGATCTTATCGTGACAAACAATTTCAGCTCGGTGCTTGGACAACCAGTCCATTCCAATGATGACGTCGAAACTTCCGATTTCAATGGGTATAAGGTCGATCGAAAAGGTTTCGTCAGCTAGGTTTAAAGTGCAATTAGGTATCACACTGGTGGTTTCTACAAGTTTTCCATTTGCTAGCTCTACAGTGTACTTAACATCTAAGGCAACAGGAGTGATGTCAAGTAATGGGCAAAAATCATAGGAGATAAAGCTTCTATCAGCACCAGTATCAAATAGAACAGAAGCAGTTAAGTTGTTGAGGAGGAACATACCCGAGACCACATTCGGGTCTTGGCGGGCGTCCCCAGATTTGATGACGAAAGCTCTGCTTCGGGTGTTGTTGTTGTTGTTGCTGTTGTTGCGGTTGTTGTTGTTGTTCTTCAGTTTTGGGCACGAGTCTCTGAAATGCCCAGGTTTCCCACACTCAAAGCATACTTTGGGTGGTCTGATGTTGTTGTTGGAATTGTTGTTGGCAGGAGAGCGGCAATCTTTGGTGAGGTGGCCGTACCTCTTGCAATTGTTGCAAAAGGGACCACATGAGCCTTCATGGTGGCGACTGCACTTGGAACAATAGGGTTTGCTCCCAGTGTAGCCCCGGATGATGTCAGTGGTGGTGTTGTAAGCTTTGATGGTGTCGGGTTTCTTGTTTTGTTGGTTGGAGGGGTTGTTGTGGTAGTCAGACCACTTCCGTTTGTTGTTGTGAGAGGATGAAGTGGGTGGTTCAGAATCTTGGCTCATTGACATCAGGTCTTGGGTCAATAGGATTGCACCGTCAATGGTGGTTTGGTTTGAAGAGGCGACATGCCCCCGAACAGGCTCAGGAAGGCCAAGGATGTACTTCCTGATTTTATCAGGTTCTGTGCTTACCATGGCTGGGCGGAGGGCGGCTAGTTGTTGAAACCTGGTGGTATAACCATCGATATCACCACCCTGAACCTTTAAGTTCCAGAACTCCTCATCTAGCTTTTGGAGTTTGGCGATTGAGCAGTACTTGGCAGTGAGCTTTGCTTTCAAGTCCTCCCAAGAGAGTTGGTAGGCAATGTCAGCACCCACTGATTGGGTATATGAATTCCACCAAGAGTGGGCATCATCTTCAAGAGAGCAGGTGGCGAAGTTTACTTTGTCGTTCTCCGCGCATTTACTGACACGGAAAACAGTTTCCATTTTCTCGAACCATCTGATCAGTCCGATGGCTCCTTCAGAACCCTTGAAGCTCGAGGGTTTGCAGCTTTGAAAGTCCTTGTAAGAACAAGGTTTGACGGCAGAGGTTTCAGCGGCATCGCTGTTTCTTGTGGAGTTTGGTGGTGTATTCCGAGCCAAGGCTTCTGTCACAGCCTGGGTTATGAGTGACGTAATCTGAGCATCGGTGTAAGGTCGTGTCTTTGGCGGCATGATTCTTCAATAAAAGAAATGAAGATACATGAGATTTCGTAGGAAAGTTGTATTTGTTATAGATGTACATGTAGAAAAGCAGTAATACATGACATCAACATGGAAAAATGACAATTAATATGAGTTGAACAACAAGGAATATTTGATAGCTAATACAAGTTCAAAGGTTACACCCTACGGATGTATTACAAGAGGCGTCGGGAATTGTTACATCCGACCGAGTTATAGAGTAGTGCGTAGATAGTTACTAGATTACAGGATAGATTACAAGACAAAGACTACACTAGTCTTAACGTAGATCAATTTGTTCCATCATCGTGACAAGACGGTCCACAGTGTTTGCAAGCCTGCTAGCTTGACGGGCGTTGTCTTCTGCGAGTGCTAGTCGTTGTGTTAGTCCACGCGCATACTCTTCTTCTTCAAGTGAGCGTTGTTCACATTCTTCCATCCTTTGTTGCAGAAGGGCATTTTCCACCCTTATTTCTATTATTTGGTTGCGAAGGACATCCATGTTGTTGTTTGTGGTTTCAAGATCGTCGGAGACTTGTTCTATTCGTTCAAAGGATGTAAGCCTCCAGTTTTCGTTCGTTTCCTGTAGCACGACATCCATGGTGCAAAGTCGCTGCTCGTGTTGGTTTACCCTAGCGGCTAAAGCCGGTAAGGCGATGTGAGTGGGATACGGGCCAGCTCGAGGCAACCTGTTGTTCCTCCTTGCTACCCTTGGGTTCTGCGACCCGGATTGAGAGCGAGATGAATTTGATGGGATGTTTGCCATTTCTGAGACAAAACGTTAGTAAGATTGAGACCTATATTCATATAGCTCCTATATAATATAGCCTATTGAGTGTCTAGCATAAACATGTTTAAGTCTCGGTTCTCTCGAGGTCAGAGTCTTCTATTGTACCCTGTTCAGCCATAACTACTTTCAGGTCTTACATTATCTTTGCTTAATTGTACATAGTTGATCAGGCTATGTTAAATTAAACTCGTATGATGTAATCGCTGAACCAGTTATACCTAATAAGGAATACTGCCTAATGGTCATAGTCTAGGCTCACTAAATGCAACCTAGTTCACTATAACCTTAGGCTCTGATACCAATCTGTAACACCCCCAAATTTAATGATTTGCGGAAGCTTGACTTGGGTGTTACTAATCAATAACAAAGCACAAAGATATATATAGTAAACGACTCTATATGCGTCGTTTTAACAAAATATATTGATAATAGAAATGTTTACAACATTTAAGCTTTACATAGCTCGAGTTTAAATCAAATGAGATTTCAGTACATAAGTACTTGTACAAAATATACTAATGCAAGAAAATCTCAATCTTCTGTATGCTGACTCGAGCTAAAATCCTGAGGCAGAAACATCCTACTGCTTGGTACCTGCGATATATGCTAAAAGGTCAGCTAAAAGCTGGTGAGCTCACAGGTTTGAAATCAGTTAATATAGTGTGAACCGCAAGATTTAAATAATGAATTGCATCCAGCAATTTAATAATGAATTGCATCCAGCAATTAAATGATTGTCATCGTGTATACAGCCATGAGCACATAGTTGAGCTTAACTCGAGGGCCGGGTCCCCTATAGAGAATTCCGGGCGAGGTTGCCTCCACGAATGCCTAATCCACATTCGTCTTCCCAAATATTAGTACGTCCGTTTACCCGGTTAGTGCTTGCTAACCCGGACGAGGTGGGTCAATCCTATATGGTACCATATACTAATATTCACGCTACCACGTATTAACAACTATGCTGACGGAGGACTTTAAAATGATTAGTTTCGAAAAACTCATGTAGTATATGAAAAGTTGGTACTTGCGTTCACATGTAAAAGTTGAGCAATATATCACACCCCTGAGTAAAACAGTAAAAGAGGGGCTATGAGACTCACCTGAGTCTGAGTGCGTTTAAACAAACGTAAGTTGATTAGCCGAGAAATGAAGTCCAAAGACTTGTAACCTGAGGGTGTCCACGACACGCGATGGTTATAATCATGATTGGGTATCTCAACAGATCACCCTTGTAGTTGTTCGTTCAACTATAATGTCCAAATTTCCACTATTTGGTTGATAAGTTTAAGTATTTGAAAAGTGAACGGCCCGTTGGTGACGGATTTGTAATAATAATCTCAACTATTATTATTTTGATTTCGTGTCGTTTTACTTGAAAAATGTGCTTTGATTGTGTTTTAGAAGCCGTTACGGAATCTAAGTACGGGGGTCCGGGGGCAGCGCCCCTGGTAGCGGGGTCCAAGGGGCGGCAGCCCCTGGCGGGGTCCAAGGGGCAGAGCCCCTGGCTGGGGTCGAGCTGCCAGGTCAGCTTGGAAAATTTTTATTTCTACTATATTGCTTTGACGAAAAACGCATCTGGGATCTGAATTTGGGTAAAATCGAGTAATAAATTTCGAGTCTCGACACTTAGTAAAAATCTGTGTTTTTGAGGTTCTGGTTTGTGCGACGTTGGGTGCGACGTCGCAGGTAGGGTTGCGACGTTGAGCATGACGTCGCTAAAGGCGACGTTTCGCAATTTAATGCGACGTAGGGTGCTGCGTCGCTATATGCGACGTTGCTGATTTCTGCGACGTAAGGGCTTGCGTCGCTAAGTGCGACGTTAGCAAGTCAATGCGACGTAATAGGCTACGTCGCTATATGCGACGTCGCAATTTAATGCGACGTTGTGACTGACGTCGCACCATGCGACGTCACGAGGGGTTTTGCGACGTTGAAGCTGACGTCGCATAAATTCTGGGCCAACTGCGACGTAGCGGTCTGTTGGCCGGAAAATGTGTCGAAAACGAGTTTTTCGGTTTCCGTTCGGTCCAAAACTTTTACCCAACCCAAATATGGACATTACAAGCATAAACAAACAACTAGAAGGTGAAAACACTAAAAATCGAGAGATGTCGGGATTTGTCGGAAACTTACAAAGTGTCGGATGAGAAATCCGAAAAGATAGCGTTGTAGATCGGGAATAGGTGAACGTTTTTCTCCAAAGTGACGATAAGATCCAAGGCCGTTTGATAGTAGTATTTTGCGTTTTTGAGAGATTGTGGAGGTGGTGGTGATTTAGAGAGAAAGAAAGAAAGAGAGAGTAAGAGAGAGAAAGAGTGGGTGAGAAATGAGAAAGAAAGGGTGGGGAATGGGAGGTTAAGCTCCCATTTTTCGCCCCGCGTTTCCGCTCCGTGCGGTGTTCGTTTTCTCCGTCGTTCAAACGTTAAATAATTATTTTACATATTAATTGATACGTTTTAAAATACAAATTATTACGTGATATTGTATTTAAATATTTTACAATTTAATTTATATTTGAGTTATAAAATGTAAGTTTGTTTATTTAGTTTGCGCGTTTTAATATTTTAAATTGGGTAAGTTCTGTTTGTACGATACGAATGAATACGAAATATTATCATAATAATATTTTTGACATGAAAGCGTTATTTAATAAGATTGGTCACCAACGTCCGTATTAAATTGAATCGAAATACATTCGATTTAAATTGTGTACGATTTAACCAAATCGCATTTTCGTATATATTCAACAATATATATAATTCGATACATTAATTAGCCTAACACAGAACTAATTACATGTATTAACATATGATTAGGCACTAATTACTAGTCCTAATTTGGCGGGTGTTACATCAGTAACTGATGCCAACTGATGGCCCCAACTGATGGTCCAAAGTGATGCCATTGGGAGGAGTCTAACAACCCTTTATCCAAAAAAAAACTAACGAATAACATTATGAGATAGAGTAGATATTTTAATATTCGAGGATTGCTTAATCTAAAATAGCAATTAAATTGTAATGATTATCGTTATCTATTCCAACTCCGTAATAAATATAAAAAGAGTCGTAAAACCAAACAAAATTCACAAAGTTTGTCAATTCATTTTTTATTATTATTTTAACCATTATACCTCCCATTTTATAATATCACATTTTAAAAAATTAGTAAATAAGGAGAAGAGGTGCAGGTCGAATTCACTGCATTTTAGGACAAAATTGTCACTCAGATTCACTGCATCTTACCAACGGAACAATGTATTTTAGCAACACTATCAACAGTGCATTTTACACCTATGAAATTTTACTGCATTTTAGACATACAAATTTGTTCCTAAAATGCAGTGAATTTGGCATGCTCGATGCATTCTCCTCTGACCCTTCACTTTTAATCATTATACTTTATTTTACCGTTTATATTTAATTATTTATATTTAGTATTCACTCTAATTATTATTATTTATTATTTATTATAAACATTGCAATATTCTCTAACAATCGATATATATTTTACTTGAGTAATAATTGTGTACCATCGTAAACATATGTTTAAACATTTTTATTTTTATTTTGAATAAGCATATTTCATAACATCTATATATATTTTAACTGAGTACTAATCGCATATCATAAACAAAATTTCAATATTTCATTTGTATTGTAGCATAAACATATTTTTAAACATCTATATTTATTTTACCCGAATAACAATTGTATATCATAATCATATTTTAAAAAATTTTGCGTACTTTATCCGATTAGTAGCGTAAATGTTTTGTTGATGGTAGCAACCTGGTATTAAAGTATACAAGTTGAATGATTTATTTATTCTATTAGTAAATATTAAAATATCAAGTAATGTATCTATAGTTCAGTTGACGATATACATTAAACCTATTGACACACGAAATTATATATTATACGATCCGTGTGTATACACGGGTTTGGAAGCTAGTTAGGAAAAACAACAAAACCTTCAATTCTTCCGGATATTCAACTTCACAACATATTTTTTTGTTTAACTATATGCAAATTTGTGAATGATAAATAAAAATGTATTAAATTATATGGAACTTCAGTTAATTAATTTGTACATTAGACAGCTTCAGCACAGCCTGTGGGACTCTCAAGAAGTTAATAGCAAAAGTTATTGTTCAAAATATTTAATTAATACAACCAATTGTAAAGAAACAATTAGAATTAAATTGTTTTAGTTACATCTCCTTTTATATTTATTGGACGCATCTAAATACGTATACATATTTAATTTAGATTCGTTTGGATTGATCTCACCCATTAAATGATTTTGATTAATCAATCTGAACCGTTGATTTAGATCCACAGAATTGTTTACGTAATATCTCATCCTTCATCATCTAAATTTACTATCCTACCCCTACTGTTGCGAAATATTAGGAAGCTAAATAATTTCAGTTTTAAAATTAAATTTCAAAATTTGAATAACAAATACGAACATCCGGCTCTTGCAGTTCAAAATTGGTACTTATATATTATATATATTTTAATTTAAAAAAATAACCTAACCAATGCTGTTGATACACGTGCTGAAGTTTGACCAAAAAAGAAAATCCACCGCAAAAGGGAGAAATTCTTGGCACCAAGCAACAACAAACATCCGGCTATTGTAACAAACTTCAGTCTATATCGCTTTCCTCCGTGAGATCTATTTCCACGGCTCCACCTCTTCTTCCTTCAATCACCTCCTCCAAAACCCTAATTTCTAAAAGGTTAAGCAAACTTTAAAGTGGCCTAATATTCTGATCCTACGATGCTCCAATCCTCCGGTCCCGTTCCGTGGTCTACTTCCTGTACTGCCAGTCGCTTCCCTGTCAATCGGTACGTTCATAGCTATAAGATAATCGAGTTATTTGGCCCATATTAATTTTCCGTTTATGATTTTAGTTCATTGTTGATTTGTAGGATTTTGTACGTAGAATTGATTTTCCTGATGCTAATTTTGTATTCATCAACCCATTAGTGTATTGCATCACGTTTTTTTTGGCATTGTTTAGTTTCTGTTAGATGGGAGATATATTACAACCAGCGCGGTTGTAACGATTTAGAAGGCCATAAACATAAAAAAGATACACTTTTGGTGTTTTTTAACCCATTTGATCTGTTTCCCCTTTAGCTAAAAACTGTTTGGTTTGACCTTTATTCATAGTAATCCATGTGCTCAATTTGATCCATCCAAATATATAACATAATTGCTTCATGATTTGTTGGTTATGCTTTGTTTTTAAATGCAGACATCAAGAGAAATATAAACAAAGAAGGTTACAACCAAGTACAGCAGCTCACAATCACAAGCCAGATCACGTACCCAGACTAGATAGATAACCGTACCTGAAGGTAAAGGTAGTTTTTCTTTGGAAGCAATATTTCTGTTACCGCTGAGTGTGATTTTGATTATATTTGATGAGTAGTAATTAATTTCGTAGCTATCGAGTAATTAAATTTGCGTATTTTTTATTCTGTGAATATAATTTTGCATACCAATTGTTTAATTAAGTGCTTGAAAGAAAAATTGACTTCCCCTATCATCTTGATCTCACACGAACAGATGATCAGATATTTCTGTTACCACTGACTCACTGAGTGTGATTTTGATAATATTTGATGAGTAGGTATGAAAATCGTAGATATCGAATAATTAAATTTGCATATTTTTGATTCTGTGAATAATTATGCATACCAATGGTTTGATTAAGTGCTTGAAAGATAAATTGACTTCCCCTATCATCTTGATCTCACACTAATAGATGATCAGGAACTCTATAATGAGGGTGATTTTTCACCATTCAATTATACAATGGAAATAATATTACAATACTAACTATGTACCAAATTTATGTCAATTTTTTAGCCTCACTGAATGTATGTATTTTTTACCCTGATATAAAAGGACGTAGATATGAACTAATGGATATAATCATTCAAAATGTATCTCAGCCATGATAAATTTAGGAACATTAAGTTAGGATATTGAAGCCTATTAAGGAACAATTCAGATATCATCTCATATGGTAGATTCTTTCAGGTAAGTTACACACTTATATCGAGATTGACTGTTGGATACCTGATAGTTTTAACCCTTTGATTTATTGTAAGAGGTTATTGTTTAAGGATTTGAAACTACTTTCTGTTCTTGGTCTAGATTTGGATAAAGAAGAAATTGATCGCTTTATCTTTGAAGGAAGACCTGGTGGTAACCACCTTTCTCTTCATATGTAGGTATGAATTTTTTTGGTTATACTTCTTACACTCAGTTTTAGTTAGATTTGATTTCATGCAACTAATAATTTTGTTCAAGAATTCATATATTTAATTCAATACACTCTATAATCTCCGAAACTATGCAGTTAGCCTTTAACCATTCGTGTTTTCTTTGCTTTTGCCAGGCGTTCATCTGTCTATCTTTATATGTGTTTTAAATGTATTTAATTTTCTCGTGAGTATCTCTATCAGTTTCCGTCACAAACTGGTGAAAGAAATATAGAATTGGGTGATATGGGGTCACAACATATTTGATTTAGAAAAATAGCAATGTAAACGTTTTCAGGGAACGAGTATCAAGGGGAGAGGGGCTGGTTCAAGAAGTAGTTTTGAGTGGATGAATACAAGATAAATGACGATGTAGTCGGAGTGGGATAGATGGGTGACTGACCCAAGTTCTGTGGGCAACATAATAGGGGTCCAAATAGGTAAAAGGGTGCATCAGGGTACGACAGTGAGATGGAATGGGTATTCACAATGATTACATGTGGATCATAGAAGACCATGAAGTTTAACACAAGTGATGATTATGGGGTTGTGTGCTACCAAAATATTTAACTTTACCACCGAATATATAGTGATTGTAGTTGGGCTGTTTTCGAACAACAGATGGTTTATACATCGTATGTAGAAAAGTATGGCTTGCATTGATATTTTGGTGTAGTTGGTAAAACGTCGATAAGTGCATGCTACTGATGTATATAGTGGAATAGTATCAATCAAGTTTGCCTTTTCTGAAAGAAGTATAATGAAATCCCTCTTATATATTAAAAGAGGCTCTGATTTGTCTAATCTTTTTTCAATTAGTTTTTAAGTTTTTAACTAACCCTACCTATGATTAGCAAATAAATCTCTAACTTTATTATTTAATTACCCTATTACCCTTCTTAATTTTGAATTATGGCGCCATCATATGATCTGTACTTTGAATTTCAAAATTAAAATTTCAGATCTAAAATTGGGGGATATTGAACATTGATGGTGAGAATTAATTCAATTTCCTCTACATAGCAGGTCATATCAGCGAGATGGCGACTAAACAAGTCATATCAGTGATCATCATTCGAATGTGAATACGTCACAAAATTAGCCCTCTTTGCTGTTCATCTAGACCTAAGGTTCGTCTCGTCCTTTCTTGTGTCGATTGATTGTATTCTTCAATTCATGTTTTTATGGCAAGCGTATTTTACGATTCGTAAGAACTAATGGTTTACTAACCCGCATACAATAAGTATGCAGATTAGTTGTTTGCAATGGATTTCGTTTCGTTCATCACCACCAGGTAGCGATATACATGTTGATTTTGATTTGTATGCAATGAATTTTGTTTGGTTCATCATCACCAGGTAGCGATTTTAATTTATTTTGAAGTTATATGATATTAGGGTTTATAGATTTTGTTTTGTTACATTCAGTGGAAATATATATTGATATTAATCTAACTAAAATCTTGCAGATAAATTTCATGCTTTAATCTTTTATGTTATTATAAACCCTAATATCATATCACTATTGTAATGAAACTAATGATTCTGCTTCACATGTTTTGTGCACAATAAGTATGCAGATTAGTTGTTTGGTTGTTTTGCTTATTTAATCCGAGATAAAAGATGCCAATCTCCAAAGTAGCAATTGATTCCACTGTGATGCCATCCGGAGAACAAAAATTGTTTAATCGGTTGCGAGTGAGATTTTTTCATTTCTCTCTTTTTTTTTTTTTTTAAGTAGATTCTCCTTTTCTTCAGTAGTAAATCATTATTATGTATAATTATTGTATGTGATTCCTACTATCCTTATAACCAGTAGATAAATTTATTTATCATCTTTTCAAATTGGTATCATTATTTGAAGATGAATATCAGTTTGTGACCTAAATTGAACACCCTTTATTTGTAATTATAATATTATTACAGATCTGGTATGAAGATGTTAATTAAAAAGCAGAGTTCGAACTTTGAGTTACAAACAGATTTATTAAGGGGTTGGATCCTACTAATCTACTGATAATAAAGAGTGTAGACGATTATTTTGCTTAAATGTGTTTTAGGTTATTGGTTATTCCTATGACGTTTTTACAGGGTAAGATATTGGGCTTAATTTTTCCGATATTGGAATCTTTAACAAATGGACCAATTAGTGCATCAAAGAGGAATGCGGGCAACTCCAATAATCATTGTTATGTATGGTCCTCTAAACATGTTGCTGAGAATGATGATGAGAAAGACTCTCATTCAGGTTAGTAGTATTAACGGTGGTGATATCAGGGAGGGATGATATAGAAGTATAGTTTGTGTGTGTGTGTGCGCGAGCACACACACGCTTCTTGTGTTTTGAATTGTACTCTCTAAGTTGGAGTACAAACTGAAACTCACCTAGAATAGAAAAAGAAACATTAGTAGAAGATGCTCTTAATGGAACAAAAGTTATTTATAGTTTAGTAATTTTATTTTCTTAAATTGTTCTTCTGAAAACACCCATGTTGCAGTAAGCTAAATAATTGTTGAGGAAGATATTGTTGGTGGTGGTGGATGTACTCTGTTAAGACTTGCCTCCAAAGTGGATACTATCAAGGAGACCATTGATGATGATATCTAGCAAAAGGTATGTCCCTTTGCTAGATATTAGGGTAACAAAAGAGGTTTGTATATTGCGTTACTATTGTTTTAGACGCTTCTCCTTGTGTTTAGTTGAACTAAACTTTATAATCATGATTTCAGGTTCTGGCATTTATATTGGGTATTGCTATTATTCATTTGCGGATCGGTAACAAGTTATGACAGTTAAAAACTTAGAGCACGATTGTATGAGACTATCAAAAAGCAATGGCTGGTAAGTGACTAAACTACATCTCTGGTAATAATTAACTACTTGCCAATTTTCAAAGAATGAATTTGAAATAACTATTAGCCTGCCCAATTCCTATGTTATGTTTTTGTCATGGTTACAACCATTAGTTATTGGATTTGGAATTTTACAGAGTATATTACTAATAGCTTAAGGAAAAGAAATATGTGCCAAAAAGGGAAAGTCATAAGTCGGGCTATAAAGGTATGCAAAATATATCATCTTCTTAGCTTCAATTGCTCCCCTCCCCCTATCAAAATCTCTTCTTAGCTTCAATTGCTCCCTCCCCCTATCAAAATCTTACAAATATTATAAAATTAATTATTAATTATATACAGAGTAGATCATATTCTATACACGAACCTTGAATTTTGAGGAATTGTACAGTTGTTAATACTCTACACTTTTCTCAGATAACATATTTTGTGGTTGATGTGTTTAAAGAAAGAAGGAGCTTCACCCAAAGCTTTTTGAATGTGAGACATGTACCAAAAATATGGGTTTAAAAAACTGAACATCAAAATGCATGGGTCCTGATATTGTTTTGGAGGGAGTCTAATAAGTGTGCTAAAGGGTTTAGTAAAAACAATGAGTAAATGCGCATGCTAAATGGGGTTTAAACCACTACGTAAAGTAGTTTGACTTTTTACTGAGGTAAGTATATTTTGCATCAAAACTTCGATTTCTACTAAACATGTTAAAGTGGGCAGGTCGAGCGGCTAGGCAACGGGTTGGGATGGTCGACTGGAACACTTATTTGTCCAACACTTGAGGTTTCAAGTGACTGCATATTACAGTGATTTTTTTTATAATATATAAAAATGCACTTCTTCAAATAAAATGATATTCGAAGCGGATATGCATTTAAATATTCGTTGAAGCTTTCCCTTCTAAATGTACTTGATGTTTAGAATGATTTTTATAAGGTCCTATGCATTCAAATAGAATGAATCTCTAGCATAATTCATGATCCAAAATAACATTATTGTAACTTGATATGGATATCCTTGTACAAATATTACGTTTCCTTCTTTATTAGGTTGCACTTGGTGAGATGGTTCAGCAACTAACTACTAACCGTAATGCTGACAAGTTATCACAAAAGAAGCTAAGGTACTATTCAGCCAAAAGACGAGTCGAACTATCTGGCCCCATTTGGTTACAAGAGTTAACCATTTAGACCTATTCTAGCTTGGCCTGCATGACCAGTTCTTTAAAATCTAAAAAATATGGTTAGGAAGTTAGTTTTCATATCGAAAACCATCTCATGGGTTGCGGTATAATGTTAAACAGAGCACTGATAAGGTACCAATGGTAACAACTGTTGTATCTTACAGTTTCCATATATCTTTATGAGATTGTTATTTATTGAGAAAAATTATATAAGTACCTACCTAAGCTTACCTCTAATAAACTGATTATTTGATTTTGATTTTGTACTTGTCCAAGATCAAGGCCACAAGTTTAGTTCAGCTAAGCAATCAAGTTAGTAATCTCATTGAATGTGTTGAGTTTTTATCCAATTTGGATAAAATACGTGCACGTCATTATATGCTTATTTAAGCTTCATTTAGTTCCTGTTCGTTACAGTTTTTCATGATTTCTTTTGCAGGTGTATGGGTGGTATCTTATGTTTTGAATGACACCTGAAGGAGATTATGTGCATTCAAAAGGGGGGTTGAAAGCACCTGGAGTGAGTTTTAATGCATTAGACCTCATAAAACGTATTAATCAGCAAGTTATATCATAAATCGTATGTGTTTAATGTTTGTTGCTACAGTCTAAAAGCAGGCCCGTTTCAAGTACTATGTATTTATGGTCCATTTCAACTATCATTAATTTATCGTGTATTTCAACTTATTGAAGGTGTTCATTTGCATTTTATATACCTTTTAGTTATGTTTTATTACTGCGGTATGTAGCTGCAAGCTCTTGCACCGTACTCACTACACACACGCACGTCATATGACATCGTTAATTGACTTAATTTTGCTTTTAAGCCATAAACCACCTGGAGGCATGTAAGTTCATTTGGTTCCTTTCCTAATAAATATGTTTTACCAATCCTTAAGATTAGCAATCGTGTCGATACAGGACTAAATGATGGTTAAAATCAAATGTGTCGTGTTGGAGTTTAGTTGCAGCCGGTTGGTTATAATAACAAGCTGCTAATATATTCTCAAATTATGGCGGAGTTATCTCGACATTTTAGTGTTATCGTTTTATATATTGTGTCATATATAAATACGCCGTACACTATTAAAAGGTGTAATATCTGATACAATCACAAACTATAAACTCTATATTCAAAGACACTCTTGAATGCATATCTTTCTAGAGATGGAGGCTCCAAAAAGCTATACCGATTCAGTCATGTTTGATTTATGACAGGTAAGATGGGTAAATAAAGTGGGAGCATGGGACAACCGTCATGTTTGATTTATGACAGGTAAGATGGGTAAATAAAGTGGGAGCATGGAACAACCGTCTTGAATCTCCTGACAACCTTTGTTTAAACACTAACAACTTCCTAAATCATTTTAATCTAAAGATTAAGGCTACTTGACCTCAACTGTCAAATTTTAGCATGTTAGCCTAAAGGTAAATGTTTTTTAATGCTAACCTCAAATGTCATTCTCACCAAATGTAGTCAACTAACGTTTGACGCTAAATAGTAAGTTTCTTACATACAAAGTATACCCGGATAGTTTGGTATATACTACGAATGTCAGACCTTAGTTGCTTACATTTTCAAATACTTATCCCTAAAGAATTTTGAAACTTACGAAAACGTACGTTACACTAGATTCATACAATACCACCACAATCAACGACTGCTTCTATAGGATGTGGGCTTTGAGTACTCTTTGACTTACTCGCCAGAAATATTAAAACGCGAAGAAAATTGTTAACGTGTGGATGTTAATAACAAATTGCATTGTGGATGTTAAGAACTTTGTTCTTTTTTATTGCTTTTTTTAATGATATATATATCTACTATCCAATAAACTGAAGATATTAACAACATGAATTGTACTATTATTAATTATAAGAGATTAACTTTAATGATATATATATATATATATATATATATATATATATATATATATATAGGGATGGGTTCTGGTGAAAACAAAGATATAAAAAAAAACAGTGAAAACACATCTCCACCCTCCATCTAATCTAAGATATATATATATATAAAAAAGGGATGTGGATAAAAAAAAACCCGGTGAAAACACTTTTTGATTCACAATTTTTTTAAGTTGTGAACTTTCATTTTTTTTGCTTCACATATGATTTTTTTTGTGAACCCTTATATTTTTTTTGTTTCACATAAAATTTTAGTTATGAACCTTTAATTTTTTTTTTAGCTTCACACAAAGTTTTTAACATTTTCAATTGTGAACCTTATTTTTTTCACATAATTTTTTTAAAAAAAACTTTCACGAAAATTTTTAAGCTTTTTTTATTGTGAACTTTAATTATTTTTGGTTCACGAAAAGTTTTTAATTTTTTCAACTGTGAACCTTAATTTTTTTTTTTACTTCACGGAAAGTTTCAACTTTTTCAATTGTGAACCTTAATTTTTTTAGGTTCACGGAAAGTTTTCAACCTTTTCAATTGTGAACCTTTTTTTTTAACTGTGAATCTTAAGGTTTATTAGGTTCACAGATTGTTTTTAACTTTTTCAACTGTGAACCTTAACTTTTTAGGTTCACGGAAAGTTTTTAACTTTTTCAATTGTGAACTTTTTTTTTTTTCAACTGTGAACCTTAAGTTTTTTTAGGTTCACAAAAAGTTTTTAACTATTTCAACTACGAACCTTTATTTTTTTTTGAGTTTCACGGAAAGTTTTTTACTTTTTCACTTGTGAACTTTTTTTTTTCAACTGTGAACCTTAAGTTTTTTTTAGGTTCACAGAAAGTTTTTAACTATTTCAACTACGAACCTTTTTTTTTTTTAGTTTCACAAAAAGTTTTTAACTTTTTCAATTATGAATTTTTTTTTTCAACTGTGAACCTTAATTTTTGTGGGTTTACGGAAAGTTTTTAAATTTATCAATTGTAAAAAAAATTTTTCAACTGTGAACCTTAATTTTTTTGGTTCATGATAAATTTTTAATTTTTTCAATAGTGAACCTTACTTTTTTTGGTTCATGATAAATTTTTAATTTTTTCAATAGTGAACCTTACTTTTTGTTTTGGGTTCACTTAAAGTTTTTTAAGTTTTTCAATTGTGAACCTTAATTTTTATTTTTTTTGATTTTCGGATTTAATTTAATTTTATTTTTTTCCACAAAAAAAATATTTTTTTTGTGTGAACCTTAACTTTTTTGGTTCACTTCAGAAAAAAAAAGTTCACAACTTAAAAAAACATGTGAAGGAAAAAGTGTTTTCACCGTTTTTTTATCTCCACCCCTTTTATATATAAAACACCCCTCGTTAATTATAAACATTTAATATAATATTTGCGACTCGGAAGCGTATATTTTATACATACTATCAATGTACTCAAAATGTCGATAAACTTTTTCAAATCCAATACATGACATTTCAACAAACTCGGTGTTATATAATTCAAATACTTCTTTGATTATCAAAATTAAATCAGAGTAACAGCCTGTCAAACATTCCATCCAGTCCAACAACTTCCTGCCCTGCCCAATATGTCCCATCTATTTTAACCTGCAGGAAGAACTGTGGTGGAGTTAGCATAAAGCTAAGTGAATGAAACTATAAGCAACAGTCCAACCTAGCATAACAATCTGTTTACATCAATTAACAATAAACAGAAAATCAATCAATCACTCAACATCCAATCAATGTCATACACGCAACATCATGAGGATCGGTGGTCCCTGAGACACCCTAATACCGGTTTGGTACTCAAGGAACTCTTATCAATCATCTGTATTGGCCCATACAGAACTACCGATAACTTGTTGTCAATCACACACGACCTAGATCTCTAAACCAACATTTCAAGTTTCCGAGATCTCCTGTCGTCTACAACAACAACAAGTCCAACCATCAAATCAAGTTGACCTCAAAATCTTACATACTAGCACAATCAGCCAAGTAAGCAACTAATTAAACTATCATGGCAAGATATCTCTACAGATGTATCATATCAAAGTAATACTATAAATTACCGGTTGTAAATCAAATCATTACAACTAAATCACACTGAGGTTACAGATCCACTCACCGACACCTCAGCTGCAAGCTCAGAAGTCTAATATTACTGAGCCTTCTACACATCTGAGAATACAATCAATAAACAATGAGTTAGTAACTTGTATCAACTGATAATACTTATGTAATTAACATCGTTACACAATCATAACATAATTACATGTATCAAGTGATCCCTAAGATCACAGCAACAAAAGTTCAATTTGGAACATAATCAAAAAGTCCCGAATTAAGGTCCAAAAACAGTAAAATGCCATTTTCGACCCCTAAACGACCCCAAAAGGCCAAAAATCATCTAGACTCTTAGAATAGAGCTTTGATCATTGGGCCGTTTTCGAGTCACCATGTAAATTTCAACCCAATCCGAGTTAATGAAAATTTGTCAATTTCAAGTGTCGCTAAAAACACCACCTTCTAAACACTTATGCATTTTCAAAATTTACAAAACGCACTAACAAACGCGATCCAGAAAACAATGGTGGGATCGCGTTCCTCTTTGTAATTTAATTCTGTGACAAATTATAACTAAGCAACGCGATCCGGACAAATTCTTGGGATCGCGTTCCCAAGAACAAAACTCGTCCGATTCCTTTTATAACTAACGAACGCGATCCTGGCTAGGGTTCTGGGATCGCGTTTGAACCTTTTTCAGCTCATCTTCATCCCTGATCAAACCCTAACTCGCGATTTTAATACCCAAATCACCCAAACTCGATTTCTAACTGTTTTAAACACCTAATAACTTCACATAATCAATATGCAACAGTTATAACGAAGTTCTAACATTAAATTCATGTTTTTCAATCCAAATCAATCATTTCAAAACTTATAAACTATTTGATTCGATTCAAACTTACCTCTCAATTGAAGAACACTGAATTGAAAGATAATAATGGTGAAACTAGAATCAATCATAGCTCCAATTCGTAGGTTTCAAGTTTCTGATTTGGATTTCATAAGGTTTATGTGAGTTTTGAAGTTTCATATGAAACTTTCCTTAAATGGAAAGTGATATATAAGTCGGCCCAACTTAAACCGCCTTCAATATACGGGTATAATTTAATACCCCATCTCAATCTATTGTCTGGAACCCGAAAACCATTTGCGAGTTCAAACATTTTATTGCACCATCAGCTATATTAATTTACAACAATTAATAATTTACTTATCACATTGGAATATTCGACTCCTATTCCAATTATTTCAACTATTTCAAACAATATTATTTCCAAACACGTTTAAATACATATTTAAATCAAGAAATAATATATAAACAACTAGGTCCATTTCGAGGATGTTACAACTCCCCCCCCCCCCCCCCTTAAAGAGATTTCGTCCCCGAAATCTAACATCTATCAGTCTGACTAATGTGATATAATCACATATATCTTATCATACCTTAATCCTCAATAGCAACTTACAACTATACTTAGAATTTTTGAATTCTTTCCACATGCACATATCTAAATGTACATGCTTCTGTCTTTTTCTACGCACACATACAGTGCATCTAATCAATATCATCAATCAGATATATCTTATAGACAAACACTTACTTCAACAAGTGAAACCTAACATCACTTAATAGGTCTATGCAACCAGAAATTAGCAACATGCTAAAATCTTTAACCTATTCTCACTGTTCATCACTGTTAACAATAAAACAGAAACAATAACAATAACAGTGGTTATAGAACCACAACACACTTAACAACACTGAAAGTTAATTTCAGTTCACGACTAACAATCAGCCTAATATACAAATCATAATCTTAAATCTCTACCATCAAAGATCTGAAATTCAAATCTAGGTCAACTTTTCATCCAAAAGTTTCATACCTATACTCTTTTGAATACCCAATCATATTCACATATCATTTCAATTTACTTAAAAGTACTTTAGATTCATATCACCTTAATAAGCAAAGCAGAGGTCAAACTCAGTAGGTAAAACCACAATCAACAAGTACTTTGCTCAATCAACAAAAGTACTAAAATCAAATATTACCTACATTCAATCAACCTCTACATTGACTTATTTCTACTTGTAACTCCTTTTATTACAACCTATCAATTGTCAACAACAACAGTTGTCCACTCAATAATCACAGCACTAATGATTATATATTTCAATACACTTATCAATACTTACTATTTATTTTCAAAATCTAACTAACCATCAAGTTAGAATTCATATATTACTTAAACTGGTAAGACATCCATAATCTTATCTTAGCAACCAATTAATTACTTTACAATCTTAAGCTACTAATCACAAGCTTTTAGAATTTATATGACTTTAATCACCCAATCACTTAGTACTAAATTCCATCAATCTAGCAGCTAAGTCAACATTAATCAATATTATGATACTACAGGTCAAGCATCATAATATCACAATGTGCTACTTTTCAACACACTTCTAACAAAATCTACATCAAGTTAATCACAATTAACTAACTTTACACAACTTATGGCATATTTTAATTCATTCTATTAAAATTCATCCTGCCATTTATTTTCATGTATACCACACATACATACACAATTTCAGGCAACTCTCTAAAATGGACACTTACACCTCAATTCCATTTAATTCCATATCCTAGGCCATTCAGACTGTTAAAGTTTTTATCAAGCCTTCACATTATTACCAATCATCATATATCCATACCACAGGACATGGAACAATTATCAATCAACAACTCTATGTTTCACTTATATACTTACCAACTCGTATATAACTTAAACAATTCAACTTCCAGATATCCTTTCATATCATTTCTTATTTGGATCTAATCCCAATTTACTACTTTATCACTTACTTCATTTGTATACAATCAACAATTAACTAAAGAATCCATTCAATTCTTTCGCGGGTTATGATCTAGTTACTATTATTAAAAGTGCAATATGTACTAATATAACTATATCAAAGTCAATAATATATAACATACTAAAAATAATAATTTATTTATATCATATCATTACAACAACAACTTAACTAATGCACATGACTTTAATTTCTAATCACAAATTAGCTACTACAATAATATTAATATTAATATTAATATTAATATTAATGGGCTAACCTATTACAAGATGGAATAAATTGTCATGCATGAATCAGGATGCATTGATTTAAAAGATTCGTAATGAATTGCAAACTTACATTGTAGACATTTAAGTATCATCTCGTACTGCATTCCCGTGCGACAATTATTGAATTCACCATCACTTTGAATTCCTTGAGCAAATGAAAGTGGATGTTGGTGAATGTGAGCGACGTTATGAATTCCCCCAAACTTTACATTCACATACTTGTTAACAATTTCATCCGTATAGCTGGAAGGCATGTATGTTTCTGATTGAAGTATTGATGGAGCACAAGCTGAATGAATAGATTGAACACATTCATGACAATGATAGAAGGGTCTATTAGGATGTAATATGTCCTCACAAATTTCACAAAAGTAATCACTCTTATGGTTCTCAATCGGAAAGTAACTTAGCTTCATTGGGTGCTTGTCATACTTGTGTCTAATTGTCTCGCTCACTAGTAAAGCACACGCGGGATGTAGATGAATATCGCAATATCTACAACTGAATATAAACGGTTCAGCCGATGCACCCCTTCTACAAAGATGACAAAAAAATGGCCGAAACCCACAACTACTCTTCTTAACATGTACTCTTGTAAGGAGGTGATTCGGGTGAGCCTTGTGAGTGACTTTTTCAGGTATGAACGCACAACAAACATCAACATAGTATTGACATTCGACACAGCAGTAGACGAATCCATTGCAAAGTATTTTGCAAACGGCACATCTGAAAACACCAAGAACACTGGAAGGGATCTCCGGATAGTAAACAAGGGGATGTTGCGGGTGATCCGGATAGTCAATCAATTTGGCTGGGAGTTGGGTGCACCACTCATGAAGTACAAAGTTGCAATTCTCATCTTCATTGGTGCACATGTAAAACGGTGGATTCGTAATTGGTTTAACACATCCATTACATAAAACTTGAATCTTTTTCATTGGGTTATGATATGATACTTCTTTTACTTTCGAAAAGGCGGTTGGCCCCATAACATTCACTAGAATAAGTGGATGTTCATGACTAATATGGGTTTTGATGACAACATTAGTTTCGAACGTCATTGTTCCAATTTCTTTATAAAACAAGTGTTTTAGTAGGCTACAACTTTCATCAGGAAATGGAAGATGAAGAAGATCCGGATACTCATCATCTTCATAATTTTTAACGAGTTTTCCCATACCTATAGATGAATTACCATATATAAATACTGGATCAAATAATAAAATTGACCTACAAAATTATAAAATCCCATTAAATTGGATGTAACTGTAAAAGTATTCAATAGACTTACCGGGAGCCTTTAGAATGGACATGAAGGGTTCATCTCTGTATGTTGCACAATTTAAATGGGCATAGAACCTGCATTTATCGCATTTATAAATCCATAGTTTCTTATTGTAAAACCAACCACCACATACCCTGCATGTAGGCAGAAATTCTTTTCGTAGATCGTAACCCGGAGAGGAATAAGCAAGGGTGAGTGGGTGAGGATGGGAGAATAAATCACTTGTGGTTTGTTGGATTTGTAACTTTTGTGGTAGAAATGCACACTCATTATGGATCAAGGGGAGGGGACAAGTTGCACACTGATAAAATACCCCTTTATGTTCCTGTCCACATGCATCACACTGGCATAAAATTTTTTTGATGCTGCAAGCTAGTGGGTGTACGTGACTTGGGTGATGGATGATATTAGTCTTTAGCCATTTTAAAGCACACTTTATCTCAACTTTAATATCACATTGAGAACAACAATAACCATTGTCATAACTAATAAAGGTTTCACAAAGATCGCACGGCCAATAGATTTTAAAATGGAGACTGAGAGTATGAGTATGAGAAGTACAAGAAGTGTAATATTCCATCGTTGCCGGAAGCTCTTGACAAAACTCGTGAATCGAATAGTGGCATTGATCACACTTGTAGTAATATCTATGATACCAATTAATCTGTTCACCACATCGATCACATTCGCATTTGAAGTCTTGCTTTGTAACTAAATACTTCTCGTCGGCATCTTCGTCACTTTCTTCTTCATAGTTTGTATGCTGTGACAGCATATCAATGCGATTTAGTGGGTGTTCATGTTTAAACATTATTATTAGCCTTTTTTTTTCTTCCCACAAATTTATGTGAACAAAAAGAAATTGACACAAAAACGAATTGATTGAAAATTGAAAAGAAACCCGTTCTGAAATATAATGATTATTATTAGATGAGATAACATTTTATGTATATATAAGTGTTAACTTATATTTGGAATCATTCATGTCTTTATTCTTAAGTTTTCGACTTAATAATATTTAACTAAAGGGAGATTAATAATGGAAGTAAAGTATAATAATTACTACTAGTATTTATTAGTAATTAATTTTAATGTTAGTAATTAACATCACATCTGGACTTTTTTATATTTTATTTTATTTTATATTTATTGACATTTTAATTTCTGAATAGAAATTTAGCACATATTAAGTTAGTAATTAGGTATTAACTCTTAAAAATAAGTCAGCAACACAAACTTATTTTGAAACACGTCATCATTTTTATAAAAAGTGTATTTAATGGTTTGTTTATTTTTAATATATTTTTTATGTTACTTGCAAAAAATGGAATTGAATATATACCTTTATCTACATCATGAATGAAGTGAAGGCATATTCTTTGCTTGTTCGTTTACATTATCTTTTGATTTTGATACATTTCCTTTAATTTGCACGTACATATGCTTTGCTTGTTCGTTTACATTATCTTTTGATACATTTCCTTTAATTTGCACGTACATATGCTTAAACATATGTATAAAATCTAGTTATAACCAATGCCTAAATGAGTATGAAACAATTTAGTCGAGTGATGAACGAGCTGATAAATATACATGGCTTCGCGGATTGAAGAGAATCGTAGGAACTGGTTGCGGGTAAGGGGTATCCGCACCAATGACCCCTCAAATGCCGGTTTAATACTGCAATGAATGAAGTATTGTGGTGTACATATAATTAAGGCCTAATATTAATGGCATATTTTGAAGCTATTTTGTGAAATGAATTTTAATTTAAAATTCTGTTATTTATCCTATCAAATCGAAAGCAACATTAATTAATGTCACTCATATGGCTTCAAAGGAACTAATATTATCATTAACATTTTTAACATAAAGCATAAAACTATAATGGGTTGAAATAACTCAATTACTATTAATCAAATTAAAATAAAAAATAAATTATATTACTCTCTAATCACAATTTAGTGTATAGTAGAGCAATTCTATTGTTGAAATCAAACGAGAAAATAGGAAGAATAACAAAACCCTTTTCCGGACATTCATCTTCTTCTTCAGAATTGAATTTATTAATTAACTATAATCATATTTATGAATGGAGATTTGATTGATTTATAAATGGGTACATTTGACAGCTTTAGAAAAGCCTATGGGGCTCTCAATGACTCCACAAAGGTTGGTCTTGCAAAGGTTAATAGCGAATTCAAGGTATATATGTTCAAATACAAATCAATGATTTTTTCATGATTAAATTTTTGTTTTTCAGATTTAATAGTTATAGTAAATTTCGATTTTATGATCATATTTTTAGATGTTAGGAATTGGACATTGCCATTGTCAAAGCTACAAATCACGTCGAATGTCCGCCAAAAGATTACCATATTAGAAGTGAGTGGAAGATTTTTTATACGCCGATACGTCAAGATCTTGATCATTATGTTAGTTTGCTAATCTATTTGAATTTGATTATATGCTGCATTATGTTTGAACGATGTGATTTGAGTGTTGGATATTTTGTTTTTGGATTTATTGTAGAGATATTTTCGGCTACATCTGCAATGGTACCGCGAGCGGATGTTGCCTATAATATTCACGCGCTTTATAGGAGATTATCAAAGACTAGAAATTGGATTGTAAAGTCTTCTTCACTATCTTTTCGTTTGTAAGACTCGTAGGGTAAATAGCAACCAAAATGCATGTTGATCATAGTAGGTAATATATTGTTATGGTGCTAAAAAAAATTATGCTAAAAAACAGATCAACAGTAATAAATTTAGCAATAGAGTAATAGAAGTATCGTTTATTTCGTGGAATTGTGTATTTATTTGAACGCTTTTCCTTGACGATTTTGGTTTGTGCAGGTCGCGTTAAAGACACTGATAGTGTTTCATAGAACATTAAGGGAAGGTGATCCTTCCTTTAGAGAAGAGATGCTAAATTATTCACATCGAGGACAAGTTTTCCAAATCTCAAATTTTAAAGACGACTCGAGCCCTCCAGGTAAACCAACGTGAACCCTTCTTTTTGAAAAATCAAATATTGGCTATAAGTTTGTCTTCTAACATAATGGTCTTAAATAAAAAGCCTGGGATTGCTCTTCATGGGTTCGAACGTATGGAATGTTTCTTGAAGAAAGATTAGAATGTTTTAGATTGCTAGGATATGATATCAAGTCCGAACGTGGAGTAGACGTGCACCAGGAGTAGGCAAGGTATGATGCTTTTACTAAATTCTTTGCTAAGTCTATAAACCACAAAACTAAGACATTTAAAAATGATTTTTGGGTCAGAAAAGTTTGTATTCTGTCACGAAAGGATTCATCAAAATGGCGGTTACATTTTTTGTGAAGGGGTATAGTAGAACACAGGTAATGACTAGTGACGAGCTACTAGAGCAACTACCTGCAACGCAGAAACTTCTTTATCGTCTCATCGGATGTCAGGTGAATGTTCTATATATTTTGTTTTTGTGTCTTTCTTGAAGTATATATCAACTCTAAAACAATTGATGCATTCTAGCCTGAAGGAGCTGCTTACCACAACCATCTTGTTCAATACGCTCTGGCTCTAGTTCTCAAAGAAAGCTTCAAGATCTATTGTTCCATTAATGATGGGATTATAAATATGGTCGATTTGGTGTTGCTCTTCGATAAACTTCTCTATCTTACTCGATGAAATCTGAGTCTTTTCTTGAGTCCTAATCAACCTATAACTTATTCTAGTACTTTGACATGCCTAAACACGACGCAGTTAAAGCTTTGAATATCTACAAAAAAGCAGGAAAACAGGTATCTAACCAAGTGAATGAACCTATAGTTAAACATCGCTTTTTTCAAATGCCCGTATACAAGCAAAAGCGCTGTCTACAATTTTCACACATCTTCATTTAGGCTGAATACCTTGCTGAGCTCTATGACTACTGTAGACACTTGGATCTTGCAAGAAACTTTCAGTTTCCAACATTGAGACAGGTACTATCGAAATGTGTCGATGAGCTTAAATCTGTATTTTTGAGTCTTACTATAACATGATGTATTTAGTATTTACATTATTGTTTTGTAGCCGTGACCTTCGTTCCTCGATGGAGGAATATATTAGAGAAGCTCCTTCAATAGGTTCAGTTTCAATTAAGAGATTGGCATGGACATTTACCTTCCAAACTAGTTAAAACATTGCACACTTGAAAAACATTATATGGGATGACATGTTTTTCAAATTGGAAAACTAGGAGTATGAGGGTTGTTCAAGCGTAAAAACACTTGAGTACAACGATGATGATGATGTATGAGGAATCAAGCTTGTCACACTCCGATTAACGTGCAAACCCAGAGTCGAGACCAAGTCAATCGAGGGTGGTGAAAGCTTAATTCTTGGAGAGTAATTCGTGAGGAAAGACTCTGTGGATTTATGAGGTGTTGGCCTGAAATGAAAGCATAACACTGGTATTTATACTCAAACCCTAAGCTGATGTGGAGGGTTTGGTCGTGGGGGAGCACGACACTTCCTGCGTGGATCGTTGACGTGGAAGTTCGGTCGTGGGGGAGCACGACACTTCATGCGTGGATCGTTGACGTGGAAGCTCGGTCGTGGGCGAAGATGACATTTACTGTGTGCCGGCTGACGTGGACCAATCAAATGCCCCGACCAGGTTAATGGCCAGGCCATGCTAGTCGTACCTGAATATAACGGTTGCAGATTGTACTTCTGTCAGAGAATGTCGGGCTTGCCTTGTCATCTTGCAGCCGTTCATCTATTACGTTGATGGAGCGGCCAGTGCTGCGGTTCGGCACGGAACGTAGCCGAGTCCGCATCCTGTCCCGGGTATTAGTGTCCGAGGTGAGAGCTAAAAGAGTTGGGCTCGGGCATTATCCGGGTCTGTGTTCGGTACAGGTCCGGGGTCGTGATAGCTAGTGTAGTCTGCCGTCCGTACCGAAAGCTTAGTCGAGCTGTCGTCGGATACCATCCGAGTCCAGGTCCGGATGGTGTACATCATTAAGTCCCCCCAGTCCGTTGTTATATTCTGTGCAGGAGTATGATAGCGGACTCAAAATACCTGACATGGTGTAATGATGTCGGCCCTGCAGTCTAGGCGGCGCGCAATAAATGCATGTCTTTTCAGATGTCATAACTGGAACGCGATGGGACGGCTTACAGACGCTGCGTCAGCATACAGCTGGCTACACGTCGGTTCGTTTGCCAGATCGTGAGATCTGCTGACACGTGGCCGTGCGAGACGTGGCGAGCAAACGGTAATTTCTCGTTTGTGAGATCTGCCGACACGTGTAGGGTGGAGATCAAAGCCCACAAGGCCCGGCCCATGAACTTTTGCCTATAAATAGCAAAGCCTCGTTTTTACTTCATTTTTTTACGCCAGTGAAAAATCTCGAGAGCATTCCGGCAAAATTCAAACGTTCCGTCAACTATTCCGGCTTTATCAACCCAGATTCCGATTGCTCTCAATCAAACCCAGGTCCGTTACTCGTATCTTCGAACTTTTCCTTCTTTCCCTCATATATACATACCATGGCTGCTCCTGTGAACGTAGCAGATGCTCGTGTGGCCGTGGCTGGACCCGGCAAAGGTCCGAACGTGGCCTACGAGGTTAGCTCGGTGAAGCCGGAGGATATTCCGGATATTTTGAGGCGCTTTAAATGCCTTGAGAGGTTCAACCCGATAGCACCTACCCCCGAGCAACGCGCCGACGCGCCACCGAAGGGCAAGGTGGCCGTCTATTGGAAGACTATGGAGAAGGGTAATCTCCGTATGCCGCCGACCCCGTTCTTCCTAGACGTGTGTAAGCACTACAAAGTGGGGTTCAGCCAGCTTCACCCCTTCGGGGCACAGAAAGTGACCATATTTGAGATGTGGTTTAGGTCACTGAACCTGAGGCCGTCGGTTAGGGTTTTTCAGGCCTGCTTCAAGCTGACCCCGAGCGCCGGCACGGGATGGTATACATTTGCGAAGAAAAACAACTTCGTAGGTTATGCCGAGTCATCCTTGCACGACTGGCGCGACACCTTCTTCTTCATCGATCAGACTGTCATCCCTGATAACGCCGTGGAGACGTTGGTGTGGCAGTATGAGCGCCCAAAGAACGTCAGCCTCACGCCAAAGCTAGAAGGGGAGGAGAGTGACTTGCTGGCGGCGTGCCGGGATGCGAACCTAGAGATGCGCGAGTATCACTCGTTCGTGCTTGTTATGGGTTGCATCAGTTCGTTTTGGCCGCATGTCGGTCAGATACCCGTAGTCAAGCAGAGTGGCCATGGTATGGGGTGGGGGTTGTTTTCTTATTTTAATACTTTTGTACATATCCCCTGCTTACTGATTGTTTGTATCCTGTTGGTACAGATATGGATCTGAACTCGATCCTGAAGGCGCCCAGCTTGTCCGGACTGAAATATGTCCGGAGGTCGGTGGAGGACATTCCCGACAGCGGTAAGGTGACCGGGGCGACGGTTACGGTGGCTAAAGCCCAGCCCGTGATCACCACCGCCGTTCCGCTGACGGCCTACGCCGATGTCGAGGCTTCCGGTGTTCAGACACTTGCCAAACGCAAGGGTCCGGAGACTGGTAAGAGGGCATCCGGGGCCCCTCCCAAGAAGAAGAAGAAGAAGACGGCGGAAGAGGTTGCCGAGGCCAACCTCGCGAACTTCCAGTCCGCGCCGAGCACAGGTGGGGGCTACATTATACCCGAGGATGGTCCGTAATGCTGCCCTATTCTATGCTGGCAAGTAGTGTTTTTGTGCTAACTGTTTATTGTCTGTACAGCGGAGACAGATCCGTTCCTCGCTACTGCGGAGCAGGTCCGCAGCGTGCTGGTGCTTCAGGACGACGAGGAGGAGGAGGAGGGTGAGGGCGACAAGCTGGTTCGGCGCAGTCGGTCCTCAGGTAATGCAGCGACCTCTTCCGGCACGGTGCTCTCCGGTGATGGGGCTGGCTCGCGCCCTGAGGAGCCGGTGACGGTGTTGGACAGCCCGACGTCGGAGTCGCCGGTCGAGCCTGGACCACAGAGCCCACCGAAGGCAGCTACGCCTCTGCGCCCGGACAGCTTGAGGTATTTGTTGGACCTCACTGTGCCTATACATTGGTGTGTGTAGCTTTTTAACTTGGTTTTTTAACCAGGTCTGATAGAATAGCTATTCTCAGGTCCATGCTTCCGGAGCAGTTCGTCCCGGAGCGCTTCTTGAAGGTTCCCGCTTTTGGGCCCGCAGACTCCGGAGCTGACGTCTTCATCCCGGCCTGGGATTTAAAGGTTGACAATCTGGCCGTGGATGGGCATTCACTTCGAGAGTTTGCCCGTCATGCCATTCCGTCAGCCGTCTCGGACAAGCTTGCCCGATTGCCTCCTGCGGACGCCAAGAAAGCGCGCCTGCTCATGTCTTTCTGGGACTATGCGCTGCAATGTGACGAGCAGGCGCGCTCCGAGAAGATGGCGGAGCAGTGGAAGATGAACGCCGCCGTGCTCCAACGCCAGGAGGAAGAGATCGGCATTTTGAAGGCCCGGGTGCAAGAGCTGGAAGGAGTTGTGGGACCGGCCAATGAAGCGAGAATGAAAGCTGAGGCCGAAGTTTAGAGGGAGAGGGCTCTGCGGGTAGAGGCAGAAGCAGCGCTCGCACCGCTGCAGGACCGGGTGCGGGATGCAGAGCTGGAGAGTGCTGCGCTTGTTGAGAAAGACAGGCAGCTCCAGAGCAGGTAAAATAAAAATTTACTCATTACTTCGTAATATATTTGATGCTTATTGTTTAAGCTTGCGTGCAGGTTTGAGGACCTGTCTATGGACCTGACCGCCGCCAAGAAGGATGTGACGGAGTTGGAGGCCGCCTGCGATCTCCATATCAAAGATTATAATGACTTGGAGATCCAGAAGACGGAGCTGGCAGGTGACCTGGAGCGACTCCGGAAGGGCATTCCTGGCCTGGTGAAGCTGGCCTTGGCATCAGACGATGTGACGGCTCCGTTCAAGGAGTTCGTGGCTGCCGTCCAGGAAGTGGAGGTACTGCAAACGATTAACCTCATTGCGGAGCACGTTCCTGAACTCCCAGCTCCACTTCCCGATGCCATTGCATCCAAGGTAAACCCGGACTGCTTTGCACGCGCGCAGCGGGCGGGTGAAGCGCTGAAGTCGTTCTCCGTCCGTTTCATAGAAAGAATAGGTGGTGAGGAGGAGTTGTCTGTTGACGATATTTTGGGAATGCGGCCATAGACTGATAGGCTTTTTGTAGTGCCGGCATTCCCGTTTGTGTAAATATATATATTAATGCAACGTTAGTTTTGTAATTGCATGTGTTCGAACTAGTTCTGTGTATGTTTAATAATTGTTTCCATGACTTAGTAGATTTCTAGACTACTTTATGAGTTGGTGTGTGGCGGAGGCGTACCTCGGCTCGACCAATTTGTTCCGGTCGCACCCCGGCGATGAGTAGGAGCTCGGGGGGACCTCTGCCTTCAGGAAGCTAGAAGGCATTCCCTTAAGGGGGCAGGCTCACAACGCCTCCGGGCTTAACTGACTGTAGCGGTCATAGGCCGGAGTCGTGGCGACGACGCCTAAGTGCGGCATTTTTTTTTTTTTTTTTAAATGTTACGTACAACGTATTGTGCAAAAGTAATGAACTTGCAAAGCAGAAGAATAATATGCAATCGGAAACTTTTTATTGATAGGGATAGATGCTACGAAGGCGGGGGATCAGTCCGGCCTGAGCTTTTACAAAGTTCAATTACATATAACATTTCTTTAGGTTTGTCGCGTGCCATGTGCGTGGCACCGACTTGCCATCCAGAGTGGCTAAAACGTAGGAACCGTTCGTGTTTGCCTCCACGACCAGGTACGGGCCTTCCCAACGCTGCCCCAGTTTTCCCGTGTTCTCGGACTTGCTGGCCTCATTGTTGCGCCAGACCAGGTCTCCGACCTGAAAGGACAATGGGCGGACGCGCTTGTTATAATAGCGGGCCATCTTCTGCTTTTTCGCGGCTTGGCGAATGGCCGCCATTTCCCGGCGTTCCTGTAGCATGTGGGCGTTCTGCTGCTGGGCTTTCAGGCTTCCGTCTTCAGTGAAGTTGATGATTCTTTCACTGGGAACGCTGATCTCGGCCGGTATGACCGCCTCGCAGCCGTAGACGAGGCTGGAGGGGGTCTCACCGGTGCTTCCTTTGGGAGTAGTGCGGTGTGCCCATAGCACGTTGGGAAGTTCATCCACCCAACCGGTACGGCTTTCGCCGAGCCTAGCTTTGATACCGGCTACTAGGTCTTTGTTCGTAACTTCAACTTGGCCGTTGGCCTGTGGGTGGTATACCGAGGTCAGTGTTTGCTTCACATTGAGTCCCTCGCACCATGCCTTGAACGGGTTCTGGGCGAACTGCTTCCCGTTGTCGGTGATGACTTCGTGTGGTATGCCGAAACGACACACGATGTTGTCCCATACAAAATTGCGAACCTGTTTACCACTGATTTGGCGAAGCAGCTTGGCTTCAACCCACTTCGTGAAGTAATCAATAGCCACGACCAAGAACGTCACGTTTCCGGGCCCCGGTGGGAAAGGTCCCACTATGTCAATGCCCCACTTGAAGAAAGGCCATGCCGATGAAATGGGGATCAGATCATGTCTTGGTGCTCTGGCGATGGGCGCGTGAATCTGACAGGAAGTGCAGTGCTTGGTGACTTCAGCTGCATCCCTGTACATGGACGGCCAGAAATAGCCCATGCGCATGATCTTTGCCACGACAGTCTTGTGGCCGGAGTGCAGGGCGCATGACTCTTCATGCACTTCGCGAATGACGTTCTCAGATTGTTTCGGGCCCAGACACCTTAAGTTCGGCCCCAGGTATGATTTCTTCATGAGTTCGCCTTTTTCAATAAAGAACATTGGTGCTTTCATCCGAACTTTCCTTGCCTCAATCGGGTCCTGCGGGAGGACGCCGGACCGAATGTAGGACATGATTGGGGTCATCCAGTTGTCCCCTGTCTCTTCGACCTGGGCAACTGAGCTGATCGGGTCGATTGATTTCTGTTCCAGGACCTCCACCAGGACTTTCTTGGTGAGGTGGGCAAAGGTGAGCGAGGCCAGCTTGCTCAAAGCGTTAGCTTTTTTGTTCTTGTTTCTTGGGACCTGTTCAATTTCAAACGTTCTGAACTGCTTCACCGCGTTCTGCACGAGTACCAGGTACTGCTTCATCGTTGAGTCTTTTGCCTCGAACGTACCGTTGAACTGGTTGGGCACCAGCTGAGAATCAACGTACGCCTTGAGGTCCTTGATGTCCATCTCGACTGCGACCCGGATACCGGACAGCAATGCTTCATACTCGGCCTCGTTGTTGGAGGCGGGGAACCCGAAACGGAGAGCGTAAGTGTGCTCTTCCCCGTCAGGACTGATGAGTATGAGTCCGGCACCGGCGCCTTCTGAGCTTGAAGCCCCATCAGTAAACAACTCCCATATAGCTGGCCTTTCACGGCTAGGGGTGCCCGAGGTGCACCTAGCCTCTACCCCCCCCCCCCCCCCCCCGAAGCTCGGCAAGGAAATCGGCCATCACTTGACCCTTGACAGCGCTTCGGGGGCAGAACGTAATTTCGTGTTCGCCTAATTCAATTGCCCATTTGGCTAGCCGGCCCGAGATCTCCGGCTTTGAGAGCACCTGTTTGATTGGCTGGTCTATGAGAACCGTGACTGGATGTCCCTGAAAATACCGGCGCAGACGCCGTGCTGAGTGTACCAGCGCGAGAACAAGCTTCTCGATCGGCGAGTAGTTCAGCTCTCCCGGCTGTAAGGCGCGGCTTACAAAGTATACCGGCATCTGTGTTTTGTCACGCACAGCTATTAGTACGGAGCTTACGGCGCATTGAGATGCCGCCAAGTATAGCGTAAGTGTCTCGCCGGGAATCGGGGCTGTAAGGGTTGGTAATTCTGTCAAGAACGTCTTCATATAATGGAACGCTTGCTCAGCCTCCGGCGTCCAGGAGAAATCCTTCTTATTAATACAACCCTTCAGCATGTCAAAGAACGGCAGTGAACGTTCAGCAGCCTTGGAGAGGAAACGGGCCAAGGCCGCCAACCTTCCGTTAAGGCTCTGCACGTCTTTTTTGCTTTGTGGGGATGCCATGTCGGCGATTGCCTGAATTTTCTTTGGATTTGCTTTAATGCCTCTCGGGGTCACCATGTGCCCGAGGAATTTTCCTTCCTCCATGCCGAACGAACACTTGGCCGGATTGAGCTTCATATTGATCTTTCGCAACGAGGTGAACGTTTCTAGAATGTCCGCGAGTAACTGGGACTCGATGTTGCTCTTGATGACGATGTCGTCAACGTATGCCTCTAGGTTGCGCCCAATTTGTGTCTTAAATGCGCCGTCGACGACACGCTGGTACGTGGCACCTGCATTCTTGAGACCGAAAGGCATCTTGGTGTAACAGAAAATGCCTTGGTCCGTGTGGAATGCTGTTTTTTCTTCGTTGTCCTCGGCCATCAGTATCTGGTGGTATCCCTTGTAGGCATCCAAAAAACATTTGAACCTGAACCCAGACAAGGACTCAACCTTCCAGTCAATCTCAGGGAGTGGATAGTTGTCTTTTGGGCATGCCTTGTTAATGTCCTTAAAATCAACACACATCCGCCACGAGCCGTCAGATTTTTTAACAAGGATGGGGTTAGCGACCCAAGTCTGATACTGGACCTCACGCATGATGCCGGCGTGGACCAGCTTGTTGACCTCTTCACAAATAAAACGGCTCCGGTCAGGAGCCATTCCCCTCTTTTTCTGTCTGACCGGAGTGATGTTTGTATTGACGTTTAGCCTGTGTTCCGCAATCGACCGTGGCACGCCGGTTATTTCTGAGTCTTGCCAAGCAAAGACATCCGTGTTACTTGCTAGGATCTCACAAAGCCGGAGCCGTGTTGGCGGACTCAAGGCAAGACCGACCCGGATTTTCTGTTCTGGGAACCTGGGATTGATAGCCACTAGCTCATCGCTAGTCATTGTGAACGGGCCAGGAGTTGTCTTCGATACCTGAGCACATACGGGTACATCGGTGCCTATTGTCTGCAAAGTGGCAACGCCTGCCGGGGTTGGGAATTTCATTAACCCATGGACAGTTGAGGTGATGGCTCCAAACTTATGGAGAGCGGTGCGGCCTAGGAGCACGTTAAACCTAGACGGGGCGCGCACGATGACGAATTCAAGTTCAGTAGTCCGACAGTACGGATATTCGCCCAATGTAACGTCCAAGACAAGCCTGCCAATTGGCCATTTGGTGTCGTTTGCATAGCTGGACAGCGGGGACAGTGGTTCCTGCAATCTTCCCTGTATGGGTTGTGGCAGCTGTAAGAAACAGTGCTCGTACATGACTTCGACAGCGCTGCCTGTATCAGTGTACACCCTGGAGACCTGGCAATTCCCAATACGCGCCGATATGACGACAGGCTCTGGGAGGACGGAGCTCCACAGAGGAGGGAATGATATGGGTGTCAGTTGCCAGTCTTGTAATGTCTCTGCCTTCCGTTTTAAGCCTGGCCGTGCGGCCTGAATCATGTGTATTACGGCGTCCGGAGGATCGCGGGGATCGTCCTTCCGCTGCCAGCCGTAAGTTTTAGTGCCATCGGCTTTCTTGAACTTCTTTCCAGGTAGCAAATGGTTAAGCTTGCCGGCCTGGATGGCTGCCTTGATTTCCTTTTTCAACTGTCTACAATCGTCGGTATCGTGCCCGTATTCCTCATGAAAATCACAGTACTTCCCATTTTTAGGGACGTCACGATGTTCCATTGGAGGCGGAGGGTTAAACGCACTCCGCGCCGCCGTCTCGGTGAGTAATATTTCCTTTGGTGACTTGGTGAGCGAAGTCAGCAGAGAATTCTTGTCGTATGGTTGGCGACGGGCCGCGTCACGATTATCACCACGGCGGGGATCGTGCCGTGTGTCGCGGCGGAAATCCCGTCTCTGGTTGTCGCGCCGGCCGGACCCGGATCCACCCTCATGATGGCGGGCCTGAGTTCGGTCATGCTCGACCCGGTGTGTGTCCCGGCCCGGCGTGGTGTACAGATCCTTATCTTCTCCCGAACGTAAGTAGTCCCGAGCCATAGCGATGGCCTCGGAATACACTGTTGGTAACTTCCTCTTCAACCGATAGTACAGTGTGGGATACCTTTCCTTGATGATGCCGTAGATGAAACCGGCAATTTGTTGACTTGGGTGTAGATCGCTGATCTTCTGACACTCCGTTGTGAAACGAGTGATGAAATCACTAAGTGTCTCACGACTACCCTGTTTGATCTCGAAGACGTCGAGATAGGTAAGCGTGTGCTGCTTCAGATTATGGTATTGTTGCAAGAACTTGAACCTGAGATCGGCGTAGCTAGCCACGCTACCAGCCGACAGTTTCTCAAACCAACCACGGGAGTTGCCTTGCAGCACCTGAGGGAACATGTGGCAAGCCACAGCGTCCTCCCAATGCTCTGTTTTTATGGCGCCCTCAAACCGCTGTAGGAAGTCTTCGGGGTCTGAGTCGCCTGAGTAGGTGCCGATCGTCAATGGGATGGTAAGCTTCGCAGGTAACGGATGGTTCGCGATTTTCGCACTGAACCTAGCCGTGGTGCTGGAGACGGGCACCGGCTTCTTCACCTTCTCACCCTGAATGGTGGAATAAAAATTTGCAATTAAGTTATCTGTTGCCGACTCGTCAGAGTATGTTGGCATAGCACCCGGTGGAGCGGCGCTAAGGATCAGATCGGCCAACATTTTACGGCTAGCGGCCCTATCCATCCCACCTTGATACGGTGGTGGCGGTGGCACATCCCGACGTGGCGGGGGCGACGGCGGACGGCGGGTTCAGGTGCCACAACGAAACCCATTTCTGCCAACATGCGCTGGGCTTCGATTTTGGAGATGGATTTGGGCGTTGAGGATGTGTTTTGTGGTGTACATTCCGGCGGTGGCCTGTTATCAGAGTCAGTGTCATTCTGACTGAAGACCAACTGCCGTGGATCAATCCTGCTGCCAACCGTCTTGCGAACGATGGTGGCCTGGGGAGAATGATCGGAGAAAGGTGGTGGTGGCGGTTGGTCGGCAGTGGCACCGTCACCACCATCAGCAGGCTCAGTGTTAACCATTGTACCGGGAAGGTTTCCGGCGTACGGATGGTTACAAAGTGGTCGTTTTCTGGTAAATCAACCGTGGATGGCGCCAATTATAACGCCCCAAAATTTTCAACTGTTTTTTTTTTTTTTTTTTTTTTTTTACAATGCGGAAGCTCAAGTCCCAAAACATATATATACATAAAATGACATATCGTCATCTTCCATTACCTAAGTTCTAAGTATTGATTATTACCGTTTACAAAACAATCCTTTATATCCTGGGCATTATATAATCACACATTTAAACTGTATTAATAATAATCAGAGTAATCCCAGTCAAACATTCTTCAGTTACTCCTTGACCCGCCCATAACAATAGATATTACCTGCAAGGAGTAAACAACGAGGGATTAGCACGAAGCTAAGTGAGTTAACTCATCACTAACAATACAACTTAGTTTAACACTATGAGTTCACCACATTTAACACTTTGACTCAACATCACCAGAGGATCGGTGGCCCTTGTGGCGCCCTCAGCCGCGGTGGCCCACCAAGCGACACTTACACCAACTGCAGGCCAGTACAGTGGTTAACCGATAACCGTATGTTACCTTTAGTCAACACAAGCCTTACTCACAACGAATGTTCACAACCCTTGTGTTGACTAACCTGTAACAACACAGTCCAACATAGTTGACCTCTATTAACACTGTTACCATATAGGTCACTTAACACTTAACACCTTAGCACTTTAACACAATTCACAATTCAACTTAACACAGGAATAACACTTAACACTTGAAGTAACCACAATAGTGATCACTAAATTATAATGAGAGATCAAAGTCCACTCACCGACTACCATAGTCGCCCACTCAGTAGTCTAATATCACTGAGTCTTCTCCATATCTGGAAATACAACAAAATACACAAGTCAGTTACTTGTATCAAATCTATATAACATTACTCCAATAGATTTACATCAACAAATCCAAATTACTCAAATCATAACGATTTAGCACAATTATTAAAATTCTCAATATACAATCCATACCTTTATGGATTTACATCATATTTCTCAAATCATCATCTAATCATGATTAACTATCATGATAATCACTTTTATTTACAATTCAATCAACTTATCACCAACTTGATTTAATTCCATATTTATCATCAAATTCTCAAGAACACTTATTCACTCATACTCTTTTAGTTAAATCATTTCAATCATCATCACTAATCACCTCTAATATGTTTATTAACAATACATATCACTTACACATTATTAGATTAGGCTCATATATCCTACTTCAAGAACAATCAATGAAACCCATCACTTTATTCATGATATATATATCATATTCATCATTTCTAAGTTAGTGTTTCTATTATAATCATTATTTACACATCAACTAACAAGAATTTAACCACCACAACTTTCAATTTTCGGATTATAATCAATAACCCATCAAAATCATCAAAAACTTACGAACCAAGATTAATTTACACACTTAAGCTTGAATCTTACTAGATATCAACAACAATAAACTTAACTAACATCAATTTCACATAATCAAAGCTTAAATTCGAATTATAACCAAGAACACTAAAACCCCCAAATTTCTAGGGTTCATGAAATCACGAAATTAACACATATAACATGATTAAGATGATGCTAGAATGATTATTACATGTTATTGAAGCTTAACTAACATCAATTTACACTTTAGAAACCCTAATTTCGGATTTTGCTCAAGAACATCAAAAACCCCAAATTCTAGGTTGAAGAACATGAAGAACACAAGATCATACCTTGTTTGTGATGATTAAGAAAGCTTGAATTCGAGTTTTGTAGCTCCAATTTGATTATTTCATCAAGTTTTTGGATTAAGGTTTGTGTTTGTATGTATGAATGTATGAATACGTACGTATGTATGTATTTGGGTGGAAATAAAAACCGATCCAACACATATAATATACCATATAAGTGTTAGTTTTCGTTCCCCGTATTTATTATTGTCTGGAACTTAAAATCATTTGCGAAGAAAACTATTTTATTTTACCGTCAACTAAATAAATTTAAAACAATCAATATTTCACTAGCCACAATATTTCCTGAGGCTTATCGACCTATTAATTATACAATCAAACACAATAATAATTTTAAATCGCATTTAAAATTTACAGAAAATACCTATTATTTCTAGGCCCAATTTGAGGATGTTACAAATCTCTCCCCCTTAAAGAGATTTCGTCCTCGAAATCTAATCAACCTTGATTATTCTAAAGTACTTAATTACTTGATAAATGTCATTTCTCAATTGAGATTCTACTAACACCATAATTTATTAATATTGCACTCTTCATACTACTCTAACATCGTAATTACTCATCACTATATTCACCTAAAGTGTGTGTACACAACCTAAATCACCTATGCATGACATGCTTATGCATACATTTCACTACACACTCCATGTACCTACATATATATATTATTTCATCGACTTACACACGACTAGTGTGTATCTCAATTAGATTCACGAAAACACATAAATTATGTCTTATACTCAATTTAACTTGCAAGTGATCTACTACAAATCACATTATCTAACAACAAGTATATTTTTATCACTTATAATAATTACTCCCTTGAGCAACTCTTAATTATATGCACACAATTTAAATTCAATCTACATATACATATCCACATGTACATGTTTCTATTTCTTACCTTAACATATGATATGTATCTAAATCATATTTTCATGCATACTATGATCACTTAAGGAAATTATTCCCAATTAATCACTTTAAACAGGTAATCACTTGACGTAAGTGAATAACATCATCATGCACATAACATACTCTTGACACTAGAAACTAGCGACGTGCTAGAATCTTTAAAATAGATATATGATTTATACCCCTTTTAACAGCAAAACAATGATTATGAAAATCACAATACACCCAATAACAATGAAATTTAAATTTCAATTCATAACTAGCATTTATGCTAGTACCACATATCACTAATGTATATGAAAATCTTTTATTTAAAAGTATCACGAATTCATATATCACTAATCACATATTAACACTCAAAATAGAAGTCAATTCTCATGGTTAAAACCATTATCACTTAATCACCAAATCACTTAGTACCAATTCAAATTGGATAATTACCAAGTTTTTCCATCAACGGGTACATTGCCATTCAAGCGCAAGTACCATTCCAACAAAATGTGTTAACCACACACACATTTTTCATCAACATTTCATCAATCAATTTTATCTCGTTAATCTCCACGGAAGATTATTTCATGTTTTATTCTCTTCTATATGAAACTTATCACTTCACTTTGATATCAAGCATATAATAACAATCAAATTTCACAAAATTCTCAATTAACGATAATATAACTATCAAATTTTCACAGTTTCAATAAAAAGGGTCTCTCTCTATATATATTTATATATTTCTTTTATTAATAAGTAACCCATTAATACAATAACTTAATCTTTTACTACCATTTCGATTTAGTCAATCACTGACTCTCTCTCTCTCTCATACGTCAACATCGAAACTTACCAATTTTAAAGTCACATTAATTTCTCTGGTACTTGGTAGCCTCAATACTCCATGTGAAATGGCATAATATAAATACGTTGGCCAGACGTCGTCATATTATGTCAGTCACACTTTATTCTCAGGCCACTTCATACCATTGATCTTTAAAGTCATTGACTTTTACTCTCACATATATCACAATGCTAAAATCAATCATTATCACACATATAGTAACACTTAAAATAGATTTATGACCAAGTGTTAACTGGTTACTATTTTTCCTTTATCACATGAATGAGAAACTACTATCATATAATTAAGTAAACATAGCAATTTAATCATCTAACACATTCCTCCTTATCTTATTAACACATGTGTAAGTTTTAACACAACTAAATCAATTTAACACCCTCTCTACACGATCCAATATAAATCACTTAACACATATCAAGTATAATACTCGATATAACATTTAGCACTAAGTACCTTGTTAAAATACCAAGTCATATTCCACATATATTCATCAATATATAATTTCTAAGTTGATTAATAAATAACATTCCATATTTAGTTATCAAGCAAGAGTAAGCTCCTATAATACTCTTCAACTCTTACAAATACTTATTCAATCAAATAAAGTATTTCACATAATGTAATTAACATGATTACATAATCAATATTTATTTACCCTAACAAGCAACAATCAACAATACCCTTACTGGTATACTTTGCAGTTAAATAAACTGCCTACAAACAACTCCTACACAAAGAACCATATAGACCTCTTAAAACAACTTTTAATATTGCATATAGTCACAGGAATGATCTTTGGGCTCAAAGAAACAAAAGCCCAATACAATTCATAAGCTAAAAGTCCGAAATAATGTCCGAAAAACAATAAAACGCGATTTTCGGGCCCCAAACGACCCCGAAGTGCCGAAAACTGACAGGGCTCATGGCAAAGCGATGAGCTTTGACCGTTGGCCCGTTTTTGAGTTGACATGTAAATTTCGTCTTAATCGGACACCGAAATTTTCTAGCGGAAATTCTACGTTGAACGTTACGACGAACGTCGAAATTTACGAATTTTCATATTAAATTCACTTAATATAACACATAATGCAAGAAATGTCTCAAAAAAAGGGGAATCCGCCGGATTCAAGGGAATCCGCCCGGATTGAAGGGAATACGCCCGGATTCCGATAAATCCGCCGTATTCAAGGCCAAGTTTTGGGACAGAACCATTTTTAAGGAATCCGGTCAAGGAATCCGCCCGGATTCATGGGAATCCGTACGGATTCAAGGGAATACGTCCGGATTCAGTATGCTGCAGCAACTCAGAAATTTTAGTGCAAAAACACGAAATTCAAATGCGCATATCTCCTAAACCGTAAAGAGTTAGACTCTGAAATTTTGCAGGCACTCTCATATAATCAAAATGCAACTTTCTATTTTTCCACTTTTTCAAATTACACGTTTTACGAGAAAACGGACATATGAGTCAATTTAGACCATTTTCGACCGTTTTAGTTGACACGCTATATTCCAAACAGCATACATTCAGGGTTCCACCCTTTGCCAACATGTTTCTACATATATTTATGACGTGTAGGCACATTCATCATATACAAACACTCATTCTACATTATTTTAACACGTTGACCCGTTTAGGGGTCAAAATGGACAATTTCACCAATTTCATTCAAAATGACAACATTAACATTTTCAATCCACTTTTTATCTATACTTATGACTTTAAGTCACTTTAAAAGTTATCATACACATACCACATCAAATTATATACATTTTAACACTAAGTGACCCATTTGGACACTTAAATGACCCATTTGGGTTTACGACCATATAATCACCATTCCAACACCCAACCCACACTTCTTTGACTACTCCAAATCAAACTAACCCACTTTCATCATTAGTTTCATATTATCACCCTAAAACACCAAGTTCACACAATTTCATCATATATAAACCACTTTCAACATATAATTTCAAATTTGACTTTTCAAAAACTCGTCACCGCACATTTAGACTCATTGACCACTCTGACTTTCTTACTACACTATTAGTAATACAAAGATCATAATTCACCCTAATCATGATCAATGCTAAACATTTAGACTTTTAGTCACATTCCTCACTTCATAGCATGGCATTTATCGGGTTTGACACAATTACCTTCAACATTGACCTTTCCAAGTCAATAGCATATATTTCAACAACCAGACACACTCTAAGTCACACAATAACACAACTCCAATCTTATAAATGGATACACCCGCAACCCATTGATTTCATCATAGTGTATCACATCAAATTAGCTTATCATTTATCAGTTATTTCCCTAGCAAGGATCTATAATCACACTTGCATTTATCAACTTATATTCACACACTTCATTTTCACATTACACATACAATTAATTCCACATAACACAACAGTTACACATTAGTCACTAATGTATCTTCACACCGTTTTTAACACTTTTTCTGAATTTACTATTCCCTTCTTAATTTCATTTTAATATCTCTATCACATTATTACAAGTAATAATCACCAAAATTTCAATTTACTTTACTAACAATCATAATATAGTAAAGTAAAACAATGAAAATTTATTGAAATTCACCAAGTTTATCAGAAATTACCTGGCACATCTAGGTCCACGAGTGTTGAGGATTGAGAATACCAATTGGTTCCTCACTATCCTCCATCTCTGCACTCAAAACAACAATCTGACATCTTGTTATAGATTAGTTCACATTTAACAACAACTTGCTCACACAACCACTAATCCCACACCTCGGAATGTTTGACCACTATCACTAGGCTTGGGATTGAACATCCAATCATTGTTCAATTCGCCCAAACCTATGCTCTGATACCAACTTATAACGCCCCAAAATTTTCAACTGTTTTTTTTTTTTTTTTTTTTTTACCATGCGGAAGCTCAAGTCCCAAAACATATATATACATAAAATGACATATCGTCATCTTCCATTACCTAAGTTCTAAGTATTGATTATTACCGTTTACAAAACAATCCTTTATATCCTGGGCATTATATAATCACACATTTAAACTGTATTAATAATAATCAGAGTAATCCCAGTCAAACATTCTTCAGTTACTCCTTGACCCGCCCATAACAATAGATATTACCTGCAAGGAGTAAACAACGAGGGATTAGCACGAAGCTAAGTGAGTTAACTCATCACTAACAATACAACTTAGTTTAACACTATGAGTTCACCACATTTAACACTTTGACTCAACATCACCAGAGGATCGGTGGCCCTTGTGGCGCCCTCAGCCGCGGTGGCCCACCAAGCGACACTTACACCAACTGCAGGCCAGTACAGTGGTTAACCGATAACCGTATGTTACCTTTAGTCAACACAAGCCTTACTCACAACGAATGTTCACAACCCTTGTGTTGACTAACCTGTAACAACACAGTCCAACATAGTTGACCTCTATTAACACTGTTACCATATAGGTCACTTAACACTTAACACCTTAACACTTTAACACAATTCACAATTCAACTTAACACAGGAATAACACTTAACACTTGAAGTAACCACAATAGTGATCACTAAATTATAATGAGAGATCAAAGTCCACTCACCGACTACCATAGTCGCCCACTCAGTAGTCTAATATCACTGAGTCTTCTCCATATCTGGAAATACAACAAAATACACAAGTCAGTTACTTGTATCAAATCTATATAACATTACTCCAATAGATTTACATCAACAAATCCAAATTACTCAAATCATAACGATTTAGCACAATTATTAAAATTCTCAATATACAATCCATACCTTTATGGATTTACATCATATTTCTCAAATCATCATCTAATCATGATTAACTATCATGATAATCACTTTTATTTACAATTCAATCAACTTATCACCAACTTGATTTAATTCCATATTTATCATCAAATTCTCAAGAACACTTATTCACTCATACTCTTTTAGTTAAATCATTTCAATCATCATCACTAATCACCTCTAATATGTTTATTAACAATACATATCACTTACACATTATTAGATTAGGCTCATATATCCTACTTCAAGAACAATCAATGAAACCCATCACTTTATTCATGATATATATATCATATTCATCATTTCTAAGTTAGTGTTTCTATTATAATCATTATTTACACATCAACTAACAAGAATTTAACCACCACAACTTTCAATTTTCGGATTATAATCAATAACCCATCAAAATCATCAAAAACTTAAGAACCAAGATTAATTTACACACTTAAGCTTGAATCTTACTAGATATCAACAACAATAAACTTAACTAACATCAATTTCACATAATCAAAGCTTAAATTCGAATTATAACCAAGAACACTAAAACCCCCAAATTTCTAGGGTTCATGAAATCACGAAATTAACACATATAACATGATTAAGATGATGCTAGAATGATTATTACATGTTATTGAAGCTTAACTAACATCAATTTACACTTTAGAAACCCTAATTTCGGATTTTGCTCAAGAACATCAAAAACCCCAGATTCTAGGTTGAAGAACATGAAGAACACAAGATCATACCTTGTTTGTGATGATTAAGAAAGCTTGAATTCGAGTTTTGTAGCTCCAATTTGATTATTTCATCAAGTTTTTGGATTAAGGTTTGTGTTTGTATGTATGAATGTATGAATACGTACGTATGTATGTATTTGGGTGGAAATAAAAACCGATCCAACACATATAATATACCATATAAGTGTTAGTTTTCGTTCCCCGTATTTATTATTGTCTGGAACTTAAAATCATTTGCGAAGAAAACTATTTTATTTTACCGTCAACTAAATAAATTTAAAACAATCAATATTTCACTAGCCACAATATTTCCTGAGGCTTATCGACCTATTAATTATACAATCAAACACAATAATAATTTTAAATCGCATTTAAAATTTACAGAAAATACCTATTATTTCTAGGCCCAATTTGAGGATGTTACAGTTCAAGCGAAAAAACACTTGAGTACAACGATGATGATGATGTATGAGGAATCAAGCTTGTCACACTCCGATTAACGTGCAAACCCAGAGTCGAGACCAAGTCAATCGAGGGTGGTGAAAGCTTAATTCTTGGAGAGTAATTCGTGAGGAAAGACTCTGTGGATTTATGAGGTGTTGGCCTGAAATGAAAGCATAACACTGGTATTTATACTCAAACCCTAAGCTGATGTGGAGGGTTTGGTCGTGGGGGAGCACGACACTTCCTGCGTGGATCGTTGACGTGGAAGTTCGGTCGTGGGGGAGCACGACACTTCCTGCGTGGATCGTTGACGTGGAAGCTCGGTCGTGGGCGAAGATGACATTTACTGTGTGCCGGCTGATGTGGACCAATCAAATGCCCCGACCAGGTTAATGGCCAGGCCATGCTAGTCGTACCTGAATATAACGGTTACAGATTGTACTTCTGTCAGAGAATGTCGGGCTTGCCTTGTCATCTTGCAGCCGTTCATCTGTTATGTTGATGGAGCGGCCAGTGCTGCGGTTCGGCACGGAACGTAGCCGAGTCCGCATCCTGTCCCGGGTATTAGTGTCCGAGGTGAGAGCTAAAAGAGTTGGGCTCGGGCATTATCCGGGTCTGTGTTCGGTACAGGTCCGGGGTCGTGATAGCTAGTGTAGTCTGCCGTCCGTACCGAAAGCTTAGTCGAGCTGTCGTCGGATACCATCCGAGTCTAGGTCCGGATGGTGTACATCATTAAGGGTATCCAAGAAGAACACAGTGAAGATTCTGACTCACGCGAAATTATCGATGAACAAGTTGATGACAAAGAACCATTGCTAATTGAGCCTGATCTTGAGCCCGAGCCAGAGTCTGAGCCTAAACAAGACACTAATTCAGCATCCGTATCAGCTGCCAACGATAGTGATCTATTGGTTAGTTCAAACATTTTTCACATTAGTACTCGTTAACAATTTTTTCAGGGATTCAAGTCTCAGTAGATATTCATCATACAATAACTATAACTTTTATGTGCAGGGGATGAACCAAATAAATCCGAAAGCTCTAGAATTAGACGAAAGCAATGCAATGGCACTTGCTATCGTTTACAATGGTATGAACTTATTTTGTATATTATATTTCATCTATTTTAAATAGAATTCAGACATGGTATAACAGAACTTATTTGCAGGTAGTAATCATTTATTTATCGTCTACAGACTGGAGTACTGAAATTGCAAAGACACCAGGATGGGAGCTTGCACTTGTCGAAAATAACATCAACACTAGTACGTAACATGACATCACAAGACATATTGGTTACTTTTTTTAACTCATTATTAGATGGGTTAAATGTCTGTAAATGTATTGAACTTGTCACAAAATCCTATTGTATGTATCCAACTTTTAAAAGTCACTACAAGAAAAAAGCTCATTAGTGACCAGTTTTTTGGTGACAACTTATTATTTGGTCACTAAGGTCTAAATATAGTTACCATAAATTAAGTGGTCACTACCTTTTGGTCGATGCTGGAAACATGGTGACCAATGGTAGATTATGGTCACTTATTGGAAATTTAGAGACCAAAATAACAGTGGTCACTTAGTTTTATAAGGAGACCAAAAATTAGTGGTCACTAAATTTTTTATATACTCACTATCAAATTATATATAATAGCAATTGTGAAATTCTTGTTGTTGTGAAAAATACGTAAATAAAATAAGTACCTTAAATGAGATATGTTCAACCTCATCACATCTTGTTCAAAATGAGATATGCTACGTTAGGGCATTAAAATGAAATTATTTAAGGTAATTTTACACGTATCATATTGATAATTATTTAAGGTACTCATTTTGACTTATCTCCAAACTTTAGGGCATTAAAATGAAATTTCAAAATTAAATAATTCAATCATCCGTTCACCACTTCACTTTATAATTAAATATTCACAAAAGATTTAAAACGCATTGAAACCTTCATTTTGCTCAAAACCCTCGCCGTTCTCCTTATAATCGAATCAAATATCAAAATTCCGTTCGCCGTTCCAAGCAAATCATGAAATCACATCACGAAATTGTATAATCTGATCCACTTCAACCCTCGCCGTTCTTCCACCTTATTCTCATTTGTACACTCAAAACCCTCTCCGTTCTCCTGCTCGGTGCTCCGGGCAACTACGTCATCTCCGTCTCGTACTCCGGTAAACTATGTTATCGCAGGCTACTACTCCGGCAAACTACATCCTCACTGCTCCAACTTCGGCCAGCTTCTATTTATCCGCTATCTCCGTAAATTGAATTGCGACTCTACACTGTAAGTTGTCTTCTATTCAATAGATCTGAGCTTGAATCAGATTCGTCAAATGTATCTATCGATGCTTATTGAAATGAGATTGTATATAATTAGTTTACTTCTTCTTATTAGTGTAATTGTTATAGAATCTGATCGATCGAATGCTCATTTAGGTTTGATCACTTACGAAATTAGTTGTTGAAGAGTTTATCTGTGTTGATGAATGATGATATGTTGTTTCGTATGCTTCTCACTCACATATACATTAGATTTAAGGTCAATTACAGTTGTTTGTTGTTTATTTATATATTTTATTATGTGTCAAATGTGCTAGATTAGTATACATTTTGAATTTGTTAGGCATTAGTCTGGTATTCAGTTTTCCAAGTGAAATTAATGCTGTACAAAATGGTGTATATTTGTTTCGTTTCTGTTTGTAGATTTGGTATCTGATTGTAGGTACGTATCCTGCATTCTGTTTTGGTAGATTGCTTTATTATGTATTGATCTGGCTCTATATAATTGTTCAATAATTATGTGTTGTTATCCTTATTTTTATCATAGATTGGTTTTTGATTTCTCTTTCACCACCGAGCTTATGGACAAGTCTTGGATGCATATAGTTCATAGGACTAAGGACCCAAAATATGAATTGGGTGTGAACGAGTTTCTTACTTTTGCATATAGTGACAAAGAAGAGTCATTTAGAGTTCCTTGCCCTTGCAAAAAAATGGTGAACGAGGAAGCTGCAAAAATATTGGTAACTCTACTATCTGTTATCGACTGATTTATAGTTTTCCTTTAGATGTATAAACTACATTTGGTTTAAGAAGTCACATTTTACCTCCCATGATGTGGTAGGCTACTAGGTTGTAGGCATCTATTAACAGTGGGCCAAACTACATGAAGTAGGTGTTTCACTTACTGGATTCATACTCGACTTTGTTTCCCCAAACAGATATATGACCCACCTTAGGTTCTTTACCCATGATTTCTGTAACACTAGCAAGAAGTGATAACAACATTGTTGACTTAGGTTCTTTACCCATTGTCATCATCGTTAACTTTTGATGTTAAAAGAAACTAAGAGGGTGATAACAACATACCTGCACAACACAGGAACTTTTACTTCAAACACCAAAAACAAAGACAAAGGAATCAACAACAACATAGCATAACAGGGGTACTTGAAAAGCTAGAGCTTTCTGTATAATTTCTATAATTAGGATAACCATAATTAGGCATGGGATTAGGAGGTGAGTTTTGGCAGCAAATAACAGGAGCCACAGGTGGACAATTAACGCCTACAGGAGGTGGTGGAATATGACCTGCTACGCTATTGACCATGATTCATTCAACGTGTTTAAATTGATATCACCATTTATATGAAACTAATATGTTTTAACCAATTAACTATTTTGATCTACAGAAAGAATTAACGGATGAGGCGGCTGCTACTTCTTGTTCAGCATCTGATATTTGCTTGAAAAAACTAGGCCGGATTCCGGGACATATAAGAGGGCGTTCTACTTCAACCAAAGACACCATAAGAAACTTACAAACACAATTGGAATTAGAGAAAGAAAAATCGAAAAGCTTAGAAGTAGAAGTTCATGAAATCAAGGAGAAGTTTAGTAAATTTGAGGAGGCGCAAGACAAGAGAATGGAACTCATGGTGGAAAAATTGATGATGGAAAAATTGGCACATCTATCTAGCTTGCAATCTCAAGTAAATGTAAGTTAAAATCATATATGTCATCAAATAGAAACTTACATCTGAATTATCTATATTATGTTGCTTTTTTACCTTTCTTTTCTTATGTGTTTTGTAGTGATTCATTTGAAGGGATACTTGTGATATGAAGAAGTTTTGTCGGAAACAATTGAGGGGAATACAATACAAGATATGGATGTTTCCAGCTCGTGATTGCTTCAAAGATACTCTTCAAACTTAAGAGTGCTATGTTTCTTTTTGATTTGTGGATATGTCAAGTGATTTCTAATTAGTTGACTAACTAGGCATGTTATTGGTTGTTTTGGATACATGAATCTTAGCTTTATTGAATCTTACTTTTATATAATGAAATGTGTGTTCTAGCTTCTCAGTAATATTTTGTTTCTGGGTTTTATTGTATTACAGTAACAAACATTATATGAAAAAATAGCTGGAAAATCTTTTCAGTGGTGACCAGAAAATTTTGGTCACTGGCGGGAAGTTCTTGGTGACCAGTTCTAGCTTGGTCACTCTATACCAATAGTGACCACTTTCTGAGACGTAGTGACCGAAATTGGTGACCAAAATATGGTGTCACAAAATTTGTGACCACTTTAATATGGTCACTTGTCAGTGACGAATTTCGCAATTTGGTCTCCAAAGTAAATTAGCGACGGACCTTTAGTGACGAATGGTGACCACTTATATTTTGGTCTCTAAGGTACATTAGTGACCAATTTTGACTGTTAGTGACCATATCCGGTTCGTCACTAATGAGCTTTTTTCTTGTAGTGAGTCCTATTGTGTGTATCGAACTTACTAATTATTCCTATTGTATGTACTCATTAACACTAATGACGTTTGACTGGTCATAAGCATCCTACGTGTCATTTTCATCCTACGTGTCACTGCCACGTAAGCTCCACGTCATCAAATGTTCGATACATTTTTCGGATCATCATCTTCAATTTTACGGCGACCCATTTTTTCCAGCGACCACCATTTTTTCCGGCGACCCATCGTTCTTCGTATTATTGTCCGTACAAGAACCACCATTTTTTCCGGCGACCCATCTTTCCGAGTAACAAACTTGTTGTACATTTCATCAAAGCGACCTAATAGTACGACATCTTAATGTTTATATTTACATTTTTTTCCGACATTGTATGTATCCACAAGAACCACCATTTTTTTCGTATTTACATTTCATTATGTTTATAATTTTTAATGAAAGAGTTGTATACTTGTATATATATAGTATGACATCTTAATGTTCTCATACGAGATTTTATTGAGTCGTTTTAATTCGTAATATTGGGATTATTTTTCATTGAAGTATTGTTAAAATACTTTATTTTGAGTTGTCAAAATAGTTATTGACTTTTGTTTGGTTTCCGAATTCGATTTGTGCGTTTTTATCGTGTTTGTTACGTTTTAAATAAAACGTCTAGGTTTTTCGTGTCCTATTATATAAAAATAATAATATATGATAAATAACTTCTAAAAATAGTTTTAAGTTATTTATAGAAATGTTTTCACCAACGTCGTGTATTGTGTCGGACTCTGTCCGATCGTTTTGCGCAATTATAGATAAACTTTCATAGATAAACATCATTATTTAAGTTGGTGAGGTCCAAAGTAAATTACTGTAAATGTAGATGATAGATACTGCAGATGTCAGTGTGTATGGTCAACAAATTGTATGCACCGAAAGTTTGAGTATATAATAAAAATTGATGCTTTTTTAAAAAGAATATTCACTAGTATCGTTGTTTATAGAATACTTATCTTCTTACAAATTACTCCACAATTGATACTACTGGAGGTCCACCCATCAAATAAAAAAAAAAAGCGGTACGGACAATAATACTCAGAAAGATGGGTCGCCGGAAAAAATGGTGGTTCTTGTACGGACAATAATACGAAGAAAGATGGGTCGCCGGAAAAAATGGTGGTCGCCGGAAAAAATGGGTCGCCGAAAAATTGAAGATGATGATCCGAAAAATGTATCGAACATTTGATGACGTGGAGCTTACGTGGCAGTGACACGTAGGATGAAAATGGCACGTATGATGCTTATGACCAGTCAAACGTCATTAGTGTTAATGAGTGCATACAATATGAATAATTAGTAAGTTCGATACACACAATAGGACTTTTAAAAGTTGGATACATACAATAGGATTTTGTGACAAGTTCAATACATTTACAGACAATTAACCCTTATTAGATAGAGGAAAAAGTCTACTTGAACATTTTGGGTCCATTTCTTTATGAGAATTTTTTTCTTATTTTAGGGTGGTGGATTCGACAAGTTCTTACTAGCTAGACAGTTTATACAAGCAATGACGCAGCAAGAAGGCAAATACAACTACAAAATGCTGGATATAGCACAAGAAATGGAAGTGATATGCAATTTAATCCTTTCGATCAACCACCACCGCTACTACAATTAAAAGATCCAGTGGAGGATATTGGCATGTGTTGTATGTGCCAGCGCACAGGGCCCCCGAAATTTGAGGGCCTCCAAATTTTACGAGTACTTGTTATATTAGTATAAAATCAATGCGAAAGTAACAAAATAAAAGAGAAAGAAAAACTATTGTTATAGTCCTAGAATGAAAAATAAGAAATAGACCATTTGATGAGAATTCAATTGATGAAGCAGGTGTTTTGTTTTCTAACGAATAGTCAATTAAGGTGAAATAGTTCTTGTTCGTTGTTGATTAAGCAGTTTTTTCTCTTACAAAAGATTCGATCAATACAAAGAGTATGTCAAGACTTTCAATTTATTGTTTTCTTCTAACTAGTTGCACTCCTTTGATGACAAGACTCTCAGTTTGTGTTGTAGTCATCTTGAAAAAACGTTCAGGAATAGTGGAGAATTCAATATTCAATAAAGTTAAAGTTGCTTAAACATTGTTGTGCTAGTATAGGAATATTGATATTATACATTATCTAAAACGAGTCGATGACTTTCCTATTGCGAGTGCATATAGAGTATTGATAACGATTCTCATAACTGTCGTATGCGGAAATAAGTTTTTCAAAGCTTAAGTCGCTGAAGTCATATTTGTGATCCACAATGTCATAAGAAATACGTGCTTAATAGATGGGCAGTGATAACAATTAAAAATCAATCTACTATAATATTGATTATAAATGTTTAATCACCAACTTTACCTAAGAGAATAGCTCGTTTTAATGAAGAATAAAAATTGTTAGTTTTTTGAATTGTTAAGTAATGATTTTGTATTGTTGTATTTTTTTTGTATATAATTCTCGTAACATTAATGCATTCTCTCTATATGTATATTTGAACTTATTTTGTCTATTGAAGACCTAATTTTTGAAATCGCACGGGGCCTCCTAAATTGATTTGTCGGCCCTGAAAAGATCCGTTCATCATGTCGAGTGGAGTATCACCTCCTATGAATTTACAAATGGCAATGTATCATCAACAACAACAAGAAATGACAATGAACCAACAACAACAGAAACAATCATACCAAACACAATATTCGCAGTTGTATTAGCAACCATATCAACAACAAAACATGTTGGTACAATACAATAACCGGTATTCTATGGGGACTTCAAATCCGTTTGGAGATGTTTACGAGCAAAGTAGTACACCGTCACATGGTAAACATGAGCTAATTTAGAACAACTTATATTTGATATAGTTTATGATCTTCTTAATTAATTTGTTATATTTACATCATCAAATATGTTATAGTGCTGTATTGATTTAAGATTGAGACGTTTACACATGTGGTCGTGGGTTCTAGCCCCACGGATGGTGTCAATTGATCAAGCATATTTCAGTTTGAGTGCGGATGGAGGGGCCGGGGAATCACTTCTTTACTCTACATAAATGTTGTAACCCATATCGAGATTGTTCTCATCGAGGGTGATATATAGTGATTGAGAGATCCATCTAAGAAGATGGTTTGAGTGAGGAGAGTATGGAGGTTACATACAATTTGTGTGTATAATGTTATGAGATGATACTCCTCCCATCTAGGTTTATCCCTTTATATATGAGAATGATTGAGCCCAATAAAGCCAACTAGTCAAGACATGTGTAAGCGTACATCAGTGACAGTTTTCAATTGGTAATTAACTAATTACCTAAACATAGGCGTAAACAAAAAACACGAACCCGAAACCGAATAAAAACCTGAAACCGGGTTTTTGAAAAACTGGTTTTTTTGAACCCGGTTCGGGTTTTTTGAGTACCCCGCGGGTAGGGACCCGGGTTGGGTTTTTTGCCTTCAAAACCGGGTCGGGTTGGAAAACCGGTCAAAAACCCGGAAAACCCGGTTTTTACCCGGTTGAATTATTTAAAAAACCCCGGGTCGGATTCGGGTCGGGTTGGTCAAATACCCGATTTCTCACTCGTTGACTACAACCCGGTTCGGGTTGGCGGGTTGGGTCGGGTTGTGTACAACCCGGTTTTTGTTCATGCCTACCTAAACATCACAAAATGCTCACGTTACGTCCCAAACTCTACTTTCCTTCTAACATAATTAGTAAATAAGCATAGAAAAAGCATGATGACTTTTTTTCCCCAATCAAGAATCACCAAATAACAATTGCCTCCACCAACTTTTAGCCTCTCTAACCTAAAAGTTCACACATATTAGACCACTCTCAACCCTCCTTTCTTCCTTTGCTTCTTCAGTTGTGTCAGCTTAGCGCCATGTCTGTACATCCAAAATTGATGAAAGACTGATGAAACACTCACAATCCTCCTTTCATCACTTCAATTCTTAAACCCCAGATTTACCAATATACCTACATTTACATACACTAAACAAAAAATAACAATACATTAAATATAAGCTGGGCCCCACCCGTAACCTATTCTCCTTTCGTTGGTAAACTGACCAAGCAAAACCGAAGAAGCAACCGACGAAACGGTGTCAATGACGTCGGTTCGCCGGCCTTCGTCGGTTGCCCAATCGAAGAAACCATGGGGACCGGTCTTACTAACTATAAACAAACCATTAGACCCATATTTCGTACCGACTTTCATCCTGTTCTAAAACTCCAACCCATTAGCCAAATTATAAATTTATAGATATTGGTATAGACCCGTATTTCGTACCTACTTTCATACCTATTAATCTATGTATCATCACAATTTAATACTAGTTATTTGGGTTAAGTACGCATAAATGTATCAAACTATGATCTGAGAGCAAACTATTCGGATTTACATTGTACGTAACGAACTTGTAAATTATTTACATTGTATGTATTTTGCTCAAATCAATGGTTGTAAGACACACCACGTGGCAACTTATATAGTCGACACATAAAAAAATATCAAAAATTACGTACAATATAAAGAAATTACAAGTTCATTACATATAATAGAAGCCCGAGTAGTTCAATGGAAAATATGACATCATAGTCGCACTAATCAAATAGTTATTTTACACAAGAAGTACATGGATCCTCAAAACTGTGTTTAGCATCCTTTTGTGGTGCTAAAACCATAAACGGTTAGGCGGTTAAAACTAACCTTTGTATCATTTTGGAGTTTGGACTCATTCTAAACATCGATACATACACACATACACTTCATAATCATATATCTCTACACTCACTCAACCTTAAAAATATAAAATGATGCTACCAATCATCGTTTCTTCAGTAATCGTTGCCCTAATTGTTACTTTATCACATAAATTTATCACTGGCGATGGTATTCTACTATTCCATAACTTCAGCTTCAGTTGTTATTTTGATTTCATTGTTTATTAATTTTACTAATTCGTAACTATAAGTTCGTTAATTTGTGTTTTTGGTAGGTGATTTCACGTTGCTGTCTAAAGGAAAAGTGAAGCGCGAAAGTTTTCAAGATAAGGTGTCTGTTTTCGATTTTTTAGTTCAAATTGGTTTTGTGTTTATGATTTGTTTTTGGTATAAGTGCTTAGTGCCTAAACCTAGGGTTTTAGAATGCATAAATTAGTGATTCTGGATGTAAACTGATCTGAACTATGCTATGAACTTATTTAATCAAATTTGTTATAGATTGTTGGAATCTGTAATCAGTTTCAAGTCGAAGTTAGCAAAATTTGACATGAAAAGGAAGTGTTCACGACGAATCGCACATGATAATAATAAAAAAAACACTTAGGATCCTAAAATCCATAATTTTTAGTATAGTATATTCAAATTTAGGTTCGAATTTTATTTTGTGCATTATAAAAATTTGGGTGCTAGAATCAGAAACAATGTAGCATTGGTTTCTATGTCGTGCAATTTGTGCTTTTATCTCCTTATGTTTTGTCTGAAACAGAAAATGCAGTAATTTGCACTTTTTGGTTTTTATATCTCTAATAAATTTTTTGTCTTCCTTTTTTTCTTTTTTTCCGGCTATATTATCTATTTGAGTGTTTGTAAATGTTTATAGGTTTGAATAATTTTGATATAATTTTCTTCAAATGCATTGATGAGGTTTATTTGGTTTAAGAATTTGTTTTGCCTATTGTATTGTTATTTGAATAAACAATAGGTTGTTTGGATTACTGGAGCAAGTCGGGGAATTGGTATGTTAAATTATTTGATCGTTGTTCTTACCGTATTCTATCATATAACAGTAGCAGCTTAAAATTAGCCAATTAGGTGAATTTGTTGCTTGATTATCTTACTATTTTTGCATGAAGGTGAGATTCTTGCTAAGCAACTTGCCACTTTAGGAGCTAAGATAATAATTTCTGCAAGAAATGAGTCTGAATTGGAAAGAGTTAAGAAACAAATTTCTGGTACGTGTTGTCATAACTAGCAGCTTAAATGTATGATGAATTGGTGTCCTTTCTTATCATGGATTCATGATACAATTTTTTTTTTTTACAGAATTAAATCTAGGAAAACATGGACCTGAAGGGGTGGAGATATTACGTCTAGATTTAAGTTCTGGTGAAGATTCAATTAGAGAAGTTGTCGAAAAAGCTGTGACATTATTTGGAGGAGAAGGTGTGGATTATGTGATCCATAATGCAGCTGTTGAACGACCTGTAAGTTGGGTTATCTTAGTACTAAGATGCACAATATGATTTTGTTTTTGCCTGTATATGGAGCATGTACTTTCTATATGAGACCACAATAGAGTGGCAATTTCTACCTATTTACGAATGAGTAAATTTGGTGTATGTTCAATCTCTAATGGACCTGATGGTTAAAATAGAAACTTTAAAAGTCATCCACGGTGAAATTTTAATGCATCCATCCTCCTGTTCGTTTTATTGCAAAAGTAGATAGCATTTTGATAATCATATTGAACACTATCTATATCTATATATAAAATATAATATAAAATTCTGGAGCGAAAGTGTTTTGGGTCAACAACAACCCACGTCTACACGTAGTAGATAATGGCCTGTTTGACCCAAACCCCCTATCTTACCACTTTTACTTCTTCTTTAATACAAAGGCACCTCAACTGCTAACACGCTGCCCCTTTCCCTGTTTTGTTCTTGTTGCAGAAATCATCAGCACTTGATGTACCTGAAGCAAGTCTCAAGGTATCACAGTTTGATATTGTTAGATCGTTAAATTTACTAATTTTTCATTAGTATTTTTTCTTATTTTAACTGACATTACACATGGGTATCTGATGTACTTCATATCATTGTTCTTTTGAAGTAAATGTAGTATCTTTATTTTGCAATTAGGCAACACTTGACGTAAATGTTATGGGGCCGATATCTCTCACGCGACTGTTGCTCCCTCACATGTTGAAGAGAGGTAGAGGACACTTCATTGTGGTATGTTGATAAAACTTTTTTTCTTTGTAAATTGGCTTTAGATCTTCAAAGTATCTTCTAGTCCGCGTACTTAGAATAAATATATATAATATATCGCTCTTTATAATATAGTCTCCTTTTCACTCTTTATAATATGGAAGTCCTTTGTGTCTGCAGATGAGTAGTGCTGCAGGTAAGGGTCCTGCACCAGGGCAATCAGTCTATTCTGCATCAAAATTTGCTTTGAATGGCTACTTCCATTCCTTGCGGTCCGAGGTATTCTCAATGTAGAGAAGATGCAATAATTGACATCAAACACTTAGTCTGATCTACCCAATAAAAAGGAACATTAGCAAGATCATTTTGAATGACAAATAATAATTTTCATTTATAATAGAAAAGTAGTTAGTCTGCCTATATGTAATAACGGCGGTGCTGATGAAATTGATAAGGACAACAAGATATTTTTTTTGGCATCCGAAGTACGATGATCAGGCTAATCTTACTATTGCATTTTTCTTTTCATTTCAGCTTTACCAAAAGGGAATCATGGTAACGGTTGTGTGTCCTGGGCCAATAGAGACATTAAATGCACCTGATACGAGCACCTCAGGACAAAGGGGAGTCAAGGAGGTTAGTTTTAAATGTAACGGTATCCAAATGTTAAAGTGGCACGTTATTAATATAGGTATAATTAGTAAAATAGGCAACAATGGTATTTGCATAATTCAAAATAGCAAATGATATCTAATAATTAAAATAGGTAAGAATACTGTTTCCACATAGAAACTCTCTATAAAATAGGGATTAGGAGAAGTTAAGTATTATGCTTGATTTCATTATCAACTGATTCAGAACGTGTCGGGTTGACACACATCCACAGTGGCGGAGCTAGGATTTCATGTTTGGGGGGGCCGATAAATTTGCTACAAGATAATTACAACACAGATTACTAATACATTGACGAATTCACGTATCAAACTAATACGAAGGTATTATAGAAATTATGCTATTTGGGCTCAAATTAAAAGACTATTTGGGCTCAAGGAAATGGGCTTAAGTTTACAATATAACTGGGCTGATTAGGGGAAGCTGAGAACAATTTTAACTAAGATGGGCCAATAAGTTGTACAACTTATAATTTTTGGGTGGGCCAACAGAGATTTATTAATGAAATTGTTTGTAAATCATAAGTATCAAATTGGGCCAGCAGGAAGTTCAGGGTGGGCCGTGGCCCAGCCTATGTCATATGTGGCTCCGCCACTGCACATCCACTTTACTAGAAAACGTTTATAAATAGCATGTAAAATATAAGTACGAAGACTATACTTTGACAATAATTTATTTTTATTTTTTTGTTGCAAAAATACCATATTGAAGGATGTATGCAATTGAATAAACTTTGGGGTTAATCAACAAAATCGGCCATGAACTGCCACTTTTTGTTGCATGTAAGCAATCAACCCAAAGTATTGTTTATGTACGCAATAAACTGGTTGGCTTCGTGCTGAGATCCTGCAAAGTGAGATTTTACCTTTTTGATGTTTGCAAGAGCTGAGCTGGCGTACATGTCACCTGCCATGTCTTTAACGCTCTCACCCATCATCAAACATACATTCGTTTACATAAAGTTACAGTAAGACACAAATTAAAAACAAAGTTCCAAAAATACACATACATATATACCGATTTGCATATAAATGAATAGTCATATTTGTTTCCAAACCATAAATTTCATAACTTGAAACAAAACTTCACAAAATCAGTGGAATCGTAGATCTGACATTACAATTCATAAGTAAATTGTGCGATGAACATCATCGGAGAAACTGCGACGTAGAAACGTTGCCGGAAAATGGAAGCGACGACCAACGAAGATGGTGGCGTCATGTCGTATGCTGCAGATCTGAAATACGCAGGCCATCATTTGTTTGGCTGGTGTTACAGGTCATCGGAGAACCTGCGTCTCCTCCCCTTTATATTCTCGGCCATGACCGGAGTTTATTTGTAGATCTGGAGATGGAACCCACATGATTTGAGTTTGCCGGAGTTAACAACCTCCAAATCCGTCAAGATATGAGGTCTGTTACCATAACAACCACGAAATCCGGCATAACCGACACCAATCGAAAAATGTTTATTACGAGATCTAGAGATAGACGTTATGGAGGAGTCGGAAAAACAACAAACGTTTAGGTGAATTATTGTAGTTTCAGTTTGCGGGAATATATCTAAATATGCCAATCATTATCGTTATAGACGTTATCGAGGTGGCCGGATAACAGTTGGGGAGGGGAGGTAGTGTGGGTGTGAGATTGAGGATGAAGGTTTATGCAGGGTTTTTTTATAAAGCCACGTAAGAAATAGTAAAAGCCATATAAGCATTATATTAAAATAAAAATGCCAAATAATCAAAGTTACTGGTTACCATGTTGCTTACATAAGTACAAAACCAACCCGTTTGTTGCGTACATAAACAATACTTTGGGTTGGTTGCTTACATGCAACGAAAAGTGGCAGTTCGTGGCCGATTTTGTTGATTAACCCTAAACTTTGGGTGACTTTTGACCTATTTGATCCATTTGACCCGTTTCCTTTTTGGTACATTTTTATTTGACTTCTTCGAGATCAATCATAATCCAAATCTGACGATTTTATTGATTAATGTGTAGAGACATCTAATACTAACACTGTTTCGTGTCACTCATCAGAAACGAGTATCGTCAGAGAGATGTGCAGAGCTTACACTAGTTGCTGCAAGCCACGGTTTAAAAGAAGCTTGGATATCATATCAGGTACTTTTTTTGAGTGTTTTGAGCACATTATAATTCGCAGACACCTACTAAAATTCAAAATTGTTTATTGCGGAAGATTTCACATTTGTTTGTACAAACATAGAACATTATCGTTCTTCTGTTATCCTTGCAGCCAGTGCTTGCTGTTATGTACCTGGTTCAATACATGCCATCTGTTGGATTTTGGCTTATGGACAAGGTAATAGTCATGTCACACTGTTAGTTTGCTAAATATTTAAAATGATGCAAGCCTGTAGAATTCAACGATATCAGCACTACGTAGTGAATAAAATATGGAATGTACATGAAAATGATATATTGGCTACAAATTTGGCTGTCCCATTATAGCAAAAAGTTCTTATTTATTTAATCAAAGAAGAGTTTGGCTACCCCGCTGTACAGCATAGATCGCTGACCTCCATTATAGTCAAAACTCTTCATTTTCGAGAATTGTTCTAAAATACGGTAATAATAAGTATTATTCATCCTCCTTATGGTTATCATTATCATCATTGTAATTCCAATTTATCAGGTTTTGTCTCCCAAGTCGAAAAGATGTTCGACTATAGTTTGGTCACATAAACACATGTATCACACATGTCGTGGCAGTTGCTGTGTTTAATATACGATTTAAGTTTCTATAAATTAAGTGACTATTTTGTCTGTTTTTCCTTAACAATATCATCTTAACGCCCATCACTCCTCTATCATTGATGTACTGACTTCAGGTTGGGGGAAGACGTGTGGAAGTAGCTGCACAAAAGGGCAACACATACTCGATGAATCTACTCTTTGGTCGAAAAAAGGAATAGGTATTTTCTCACTAACAGATGCATGGTGGATTAATAGTTTGGGTACACAATAAAATGTATGGTTATTGTTGAATTCTTCCTTAGACCATTATCTTCGTTCTCTTGCTTCATATGGTGATTTATGTTGAAATTGCTGTCAATAATAGTAAGGCCTTGAAATGCCTTGTAGAAGATTTCAGGAATTATATTTTAGTTATTATACTATATATGGATATATGCATTGATGATAATCCTTTACATAGGTGTGCACTTGTGCTCAGGATGAAACCAAATCGGAATCCACAAATTGAAAAATAATGTAACCAAAAACCATACTGATTTGGTAAGGGCATGAAACTGAATGAAATACAAACTTGGGAGTTTTTCTAGATAACAAGTAATAAGAATAAAATGGTGTCATTTAAAGTTTTAAATCTAATTATTTTAACTGAAAGAAGTTGGTTCTGTTTGGGACCGAATTGAGAAACAGTTTAGAACGTTTTTTTAATAACTCTGGTACTAAGAACCAGACTGAACATAATTGCACCAGTTCAGTTTTTTGGTTTTGTTGGTCCGGGCAGAGTCATACACGTGGCGTCAATCATAAGCACACTTGGCCTGTTTTCTACTATGTTTGGCACCCTACACCTCTTCATATTGCTTAAATCACCAACAGGTTTTGTCTTACCTTTGATGAGTTAATTCTCAAAACTATTTAGCAAACCTAAAAACCAATGTTAAGCGTCGTGATGTCTTCACACGGGGTTATATAGGTTCAAACCTCATGAGTCATGAGCGACGCATCTTAGGAGTAGTCAGATAAAAGATCGCAAATGGTCAAAATAAAAAATGAAGTTTATGATTATGAAAGAGAGAGCATTTGAAATATGTGAAACACGTAGGTGATGTTGTGGACAACATATTATGTAGTCTTCACTAATCAAATCAAATGCATAATAAGTCCTTTATCAGTTTATCCTTTTGTCTTTTATTTAGAAATTAAAATGGACATTTCACCACATCTTCTTGGTACATTTTGATTTTACTTTTCTAGAATGATTACTTAGAGTGAGGTTGAAATGAAATTGGAAATTTTGGTGAGAATGAAGGAATCAATAAGAATGCGTCAAATATTACATAATTCATTTTCTTTCACGTTTTTAAAAAGTAAGGGTGCGTTTAGTGGTGAATTTTTTTTCAAATTTTTCCATCTTCAGTTTTCTAGAAAATGGTAGTTCTCTAAAAAAGTTTTGAAATAATGGAAAACATGTTCAAATGTGTTACATTTTTCATCTTGGAAAATTGATGTTGAAATTATGTAAAATTAGGAGAGCTTGGAAAATTTTAGAAATGTTTATAAAGGAAAAGTGTGGAGAAGTGGGAAATCTTGTTTTCCAACTTATAGTTATAACTTAGGAAAATGAGTTTTCGATTTTGTTGGAAAATTCTTCTAGAAAATACCAATTTGAACATCTTTTCCAATTTTCTAATTTTTTTAGAAACATTTTCTAAAAAATTGACCTACTTTTCTGCAACTAAACACAGTATATATTTCACAAACGGTAAGTCGAAAAATTATAAAAATTGCACCATAAAAATTAGCGTTTTTTTTTTCTTCAATTAGACATCTCACAATATATACTTTCGGCGATTTTTTTTTTATTTTACAAATTGTACAATATTAGTATCACCAAGGCTGCAAAAGTCGCTAGTCAAGTCGGTCGGGCCTCAGAAGGACTAGTCGGCCAAGTCGGGGACAAGTCCGGTTTTGACTTTTGTTGACTTTTTATACATTTAAATAATAAATATTAAAATTATGTGTAAATATATAGATATATTTTAAAGATAGGAGACTAAAATATAACTTTCTTTAAACTTTTTCTCGAAAACTACACCATTCTCTCTCCTTTTCCCCTTTTTCTTCCGGATCTAAATCTGGTCAATCTTCTTCTTTTACATGTTCTTCATCTTCATCACCTACTCCATTCTATCTCTTATTCATCTATATTCTTTCATATTTAACAACAAAAAGCAATGGAGAAACACATTCAAGTCATAAACCAAACGTTTCTGACCTGTGGACCACTGTTGACAGACCCATTTGAGCGACTTGACCCTAGTCGAGTCGTGGCCTTCGCTGGATCCGACTAATCGCCCTTGTCGGCCGACTTTTGCAACACTGAGTATCATATGTAATACTCGTTGGTACCACGTATGATACTCGGTACCACATTTGATAGTCATTGGTATCATATGTGATAGTTGTATACAACTATCGTTTTCGTCGACCGTAAACCTTGTGTGATTTCTAATCGAAGAGAAAAAGCCGCTGATTTTTATGGTGCAATTTTTAAAAAATTGCGACTTACCATTTGTAATATATTTAAAAATTAAACACGTAAAAGAAAATGAGTTTTGTAATATGCAACACATTTCTTATTGATTCCTTTATTCTCACTCTACTCATTTAAACCTTACGTTAATTATTTATTACTATCAACCAAAACAACGTATTTATGTATCACATCATCACATAGTTTTCACAAACAAGAATTTTATAATTTCATTTCCTTCAAGACAGGGCATACAATGTTTCCTTGAGAGTTGAGATACATCATCAATAAACCAAACAAAGATTTGTACGGGCTTTAACCATTTGAATTTTTGTACACTTAACACAACAAATGCAACCTTAAAGAAAGGACCAAAAAACACCTTTCTTAGTTTGATATAAAACCATTCATACGAAAATTTGAAGTCATCATCAACTACAAGAGTAAAATCATTTGTACTCTCCTTCCGCCTTCAAAATGCAAAAAACCAAACAGGAAATATACCCGCCGTTTTTTCTTTAAGTAGCTTCAAAACAGACTTGGATGCGAGTCTTTCAGCCATTTTCTTGTCTTGAGCCATGCACGACTCTTTAAATACATCGCCTTCAGCATCCACTTCAATAGTGAAAGAGATTGTACCATCGTCCATACGTTTAGCCGACTTTTTCATATCATAATGATATTTTTGAGTAAGATCGTGTAACTCTTTCACAGGATGCAGTTTTAATGTCTCCGGTGTGACCAGTGGCTCCAAAAGAGGTCTAATGCTCTGATAAACTCGATCTTTATCGTACCCTGAATCTACAAGAATTGCCCCAGCTAGAGATTCAATAACATCTCCAAGTACCTATATATGATCCCCACAAACACAAAGTTTAATTAAGGGACAAGTAAAATAACAGGTCTTTGGATATGCGTTTAACTAATGATTTTCATATTGAGAAATAAAAAATCAGAAATTAACTGTAGATTATACTATCCGGATGTGCATCTGCTGTTTTAAGTCGTATATATTTGAGAAATTAATAAATGAAACGACCAAAAAAACCCTTTTAGAGAAAACGACAAACATGTTAAAAGTCCCTGATATAATGGTTAGAAAGTAAAGTAAATAGGTAACTTTCTTTGGGTAATCAGTTCATTGAAACTTGTACGAAAGTATATACCTGAAACATATTATTTAGGGTTAAGTATTTGTAAATGTATGTAACTATGCGTTGACTTCTTTAGTGTGTATGTAACTAAATTGAACTCCATTGTATGCACGAAACTATTTATTGTCGTACATTGTATGAATTTTGGTGACTTGTCAACTGGTAAAGATGCCACTTGTCAACTTATATTTGATAACACGTCACCAAAATACATACAATGTACGACAATAAATAGTTTCGTACATACAATGGAGGTCAATTTAGTTACGTACACACTAAAGAAGTCAACGCATAGTTATATACATTTACAAACACTTAACCCTATTATTTAACCCCTAAACAGTATCTAGTCAAAATCAGAATTCATCCACAAGTTCATGAAAGTTAAAATTTATCCAAATATCACTAACCTTCGGAAAAGTGGTCTCGGACTCCCATCCAAAAGTAGATTCCAAGGACAACTGGTCAAAGTTATGGACAGTAGAGACTATATGCTTATGAAGGTCTGGAGATCCATGGAGAATGTGTTTGTGGAGTTCCACCTTCACTGCAGATTGTGCATAACAATCATTATTTACCGATGCCGACCTCAGATCTGTCAACATTCCAGGTGACATCCCTGGATATTTTTTGTACAAGTGCACTGTGATGAGATAATCCAATACTGCATCCCCCAGAAATTCTAAACGCTGCAAAAAGATTGAAATAAATAGATGTCAACAACCAATCCATGTAACACTGCTGATAAAAATCCCCACAAGATAACGCTTTATCCTAAGATGCTTGAGACTGTCAAATGAATTAAAATAGATAGATGTCATCAACCAATCCATGTAACACTTCATCTGATAAAAATCTCCACCAGATATCACTTTCATAGTACAGGTGCCAAAACGAAGTTTTTTTACACAACCTAGGTCAAGTGGGGTTGTCCAACTTAAAGTGTTACAGATAGATAGCATATTAGGTATAAGTGTATAACTATAGAAAAATTTGAATATAATGATTACAAGGTTAGTAACATTCAAATGACACTCCTGGCAATTCAACATGCACGCCTGGCCTGCTCAACCGGTTTGATCTGTTCTACTCTTAGTTAATTTCTTAATTAATATCCTTTAGACCAGTTGGCAACGAAACCCATATCGGATCATTATTAAGTAAACGGGTTGAAATCAACCTGTAACTTATGGGGTGAGCACAGATCCGCATTACAATGACACATAACCTGTCAAACATTTGTCCTTTTCAATAACTAACCAAACATTCAAAGTTACCTGGTAACATTTTGGGATCTCGGGTAGCATGTAAGATCCATGCGTAAGAGCCTCAACCAGCAATGAGGCGTCACGGAATGTATACTTTAGCAAAGATTCCAAGTGTCGAATATTTAGATACTTCTCAGGTTGAAATGTCAAGTCTCTTATGTATGGTGTGTTGTGAAAATCAACAGTTATACCGAGCCATCCCATAAAAGATAGAGCTGCCAGTTCGCCTCCTTCGCTTAGAAAAACCCCAATTAAGGCTTCTACTACATCGGCTACAACTTTCTTTTTTATTGTTCTTCTTTGAGCAATATAGACTCGTCTTCCATTTGAAAGAACCTCTTCTTCCATTTTTAACCGGAAAGAATGATCCCCAGGAACAACCCAAGATTTTGGATCAAAAGGCTCATTACGTATAAATCCCTGTGAACAATAACAAATTACCCAGAATACCCGTTACATGTATACAATAACATTCTGGAAATTATAATGTCATATTACAACCTTTTGATAGGAAGATTGGAAAGCGAGTCAAATTGGATAATGGTCAGGTTACAGGTAGCAAGATAGGAAGGTTGGAAAGTGAGTCAAATCGGATAATGGTCAGATCAGACATGTCCGTTGGGTTTAGCCAAAATACTTTTTATACACAAGTAGAAAGTTTAAATATATAATAGTGTGCATAATTACTACTATAATATGACCACAAAAAACATATTTTGGCAACATTTGACAAGTTTTCTTTAGAAATAAGAAATAATCCATACCCCGAATTGACCCATTCAAAAGTCAACGGGTAGAATTTGTAGCTTCTATTATCAAAAGACGGAACATAAAGGACTCATTACCGGAAGATTGCAGTTACATCCCAACCTACATAGCGAGTCATTGGATATTATTCTTTCCCTTCTGGAACTCAAGTTCCCCTCGTGCTGATTCGGAAGAGTTTTAAATAGTTGCTGGCTAGCAGCATATTTAAGAAATGAATCGCCTAGAGTCTCAAATGATTCCAAATGAAATCTTTCAAGGCATTTCTTGGTTGTGATTGCCTCCAAGACCTGAAATGACAATAAAAATAATATCATTTGTTAAAAAAATAATTAGAACATATATAATTAAAATAGACTGATAACATAGTTAATTGGTAGTACCTTCAAAGCCGGAACATTTCCATATTGCCGGCTACGATCTAAATGCATTTTTTTTAAATTCATGGCTATAAGCCATGACTTGATTCTATGCATTATAGACGGTACAAATGAGAAAGAATAGAAGGTACTTATAGATATGGGAGACATCAACACGTAACACAGTTCAGAAGGCAGCTCGACTCTCGCATTACTAGTTTCTGCAAAACAAGTAAATAACAGGGAACAAATGTCATATATTCACAATATAAAAGGATGATTCCCAAAAGATTAAGAAAACTACAGTGTTGGATATGGATGATACTAATTCAACAATTTGTCAAATATTTAAATCAACCTTAATATAGGAGCCAAACACATAAATGCTGCAGATTTAGTTTAACAACTGTGTATCCGAAATAATTAACATGCTCGTGTTTTCACCCTTTGTAACAATGTTAGATAGACAAACTGATAATGTAACAAGAAAAACATAGAAAAAAATCTGGGACATGGAAGCAAAAATTAAGCATCGCTCCAACCTTTTTCCTTATGATGCCTGCCTCTTTGAAGCAAATTTCGAACTACAAAAAGTTGTCTAGCAGCAAAAAACGATTCTTCTTCAAACAACAAGTCAATCCCATATCTGCAATTTAAATAAGCTAAGTTTTACCCTTACAAGAAAAAACGAACTCGTAAAGTTACTTCATAGCATTGAATTAGTACCGTCTTTTGTAGTAATCTTTGTATAAAACTGTTTCCCCTTCCTTTAATTGAATGGGCGAATTACCATTTAATCCGGTTAATCTACTTGTTGTGCAATACACATGCCCATTATGAGGCGTATACACCAAAGAATTTTCAACCAAGCAGCTGCATATCACCTGTAGTTGGTTATCACCATTTCTTACGTGTACTTGGTGATGGTTATCACCCGTTAAAGAACAATTATGTTCCTTTTGAAATGGAAACAGGACAGAATGAACAGAACTCCAATCGATCATCAATGGAGTTTTATCCAATCCCATTGAAGGGAGCAACATATAGTCGAATACCATCAGATCATTTTCCAACTTGAACACTTCAAGAGACTTGATCAACTTCGTGATGGAACCATCTAGAAGTACTCTCAACACCGTCATTTGGAAATTGTTAAATAAAGATATCTGGAGAAAGCAAATAAATGTTGAAAAAATGTAAGTGTTGAAAAAGTGTAGGTATGTTAAATTCAATCCCATGAAAAAGCCTAAAGGTGGCAGTCTCCATTCATTTACTCCTCATTATGTCCATAGGGGTTGAAAGTGACCCAAAGTCTATTTTTATTCAGCCAACGTCCTTAAATTTTTTAACATAAAATTGGCCTATTAACAGATAGAGCATGGACACACGAAGGTCAGTCGGTCAGCCAACCCAACACCCTCTGGTTCGACCAGCATAACATTGACACGTTTAAAAAGCCCAAACCCGACTTGACCCATTACTCAACCCCCCATCTTGCCCGTCTAAAAATATCTTTCAGCAAATACAAGATTAACTTACAATGACATAATAGTTATGTCTAAGATTCTCTTTTTTTTTCTTCAATTTTAACTTTACCTGTTCCGACGTAAGCACAGAAGTTCCAATATACGTCAAGGAAACTGCAATGCTTCCCCTGTCAGCCTCAAGATCAAAAGATAAACCTTCCTTGTCAAGATCTAACTCAGCATTCACTCCAAGCACAATATCCTGGAGCGGAATATCATAATTGAAGCCCTTCTTTAGTTTGATCAAGTAGAAATGATAGAACTTAGTTGAATCAGCTCCAAATCGACCCACAAGCTCTGGCGGCACATACTGAACTTGATCTTCTACATAATCAAACTCTGTATCCAAAAAAAAATTATCTGAGAACTATGTAACAAAAGATACAAGTTATAAAGGTGGCAATTTCAGCCCAATTACTTCGGAATGGATCAAATGAGGTTAATCTTGATCTCAATGAGGCAGACACGTAGACAAAACTAATATCTCTGTGAAAAACAAGGGTGTCAAGAGTCACCCAAAATGCATTTTTAATGTCTGAGATTTTGGTAAAATACTAGATTTTGGTAATGTCTGAGAACACCAACTTTATATATAAAATAATAAAATGCACAAATTTTGAGCAAAAAAAGATGTTTCTGGTCTACCCAACCCTTTTTGACCAAAACCAAATTTGCCATACAACAAACTGCCCAGCCCACCATTCTTTCACCTCTGATAGTTCTAAGGACAGGCCAATATAATTTTACCGATTTCTTGTGGATCAACAGCTTTCTCCACAGTATCAGGAACAAGATTATCCGTTAATGCACCCATACTGTGAAGTTGCTTACATGCCTCAAGGCATGCAAGTTGCTTCAGCAATTTTGAATTGCTTGAAACATGCACGCTTGGAAGTGGGCAGCTTTTAGGAAAATAGATGCTGCAAATTCCTGAATGCTTATCAATAACAAATCTTGGATAAGGCTTAAAATACCTGAATGATGAAACATGAACACATAGTCATTAAAAGAATCATTATGAAGTGTATAATTCTCAAATCAATTAAGCTTGCAATATTTTACTTATATAATGATGTTATCTTATATACTTAAGAGCCTCTATTTTTATTTTTTTGGGGGCAAAGACTTAAGAGCCTCTATTACGTCCTCATAGAAAGATCTATTAATGAATAAACAAACAAATCCCTTAGATTAATTACAATGATTTTACTTAGATCGGGTTAAATCGGGTTATATTTTATCTCTAAGATGTAAAGGAAAACAAAGAATTAGCTATAATGAAACCCGCCAAACTGGTTGATAGTCACCAAAGTACTTTTACTGCATACGACCACATAACTCATTGTCTCATTTAATTCAAAAGCTAGATGATTATTGAAATAATATAAACTTTTGAAGTCACGTTTAACATACTAGTTGTTTACAACTAAATGAAAAGTTTGAGAAAAAAGTGCTCCGGGTCAACCCAACTCGACTCATTATAACCCGCACAAAAAGTGTCCTTTTCGACCAACATTCAAAGAATGCACTTCTCCTAGAACAGAGTAAGTAACATCAACAGCTATAGCACACACATGGGTCAATATAGCAAACCCATCAATGGGTAGCCGAGGAAAAAAAAAAAAAAACTGCACAAAAACTTACAAAAAGTCAAGCAATCCACTTTCATCAGATCCAGTAAGTAACAATAATAAATATAATGCAAGTAAGAGTTAAGAGCAAACCCATCAGAAGGTAGCCTAGAACAATAAAAGTAAACCATGGAAATGCTAGAGCTCAAGCTTAATGTTGCCCCAGTAGATTTCACATGATAAACAACTTCATTCAATAATTCACTGTCGAGAGGCTCGCACGGCTCAGAAGCATGACTTAATGACTCATCACGCATGATTTTTCCACTCATAAGGTAATTGTTCACCTTATCCAATGTTTCCATATCACCACTGAAAATCATCAAAATGAATAATAACTCAGTTATATATAACAGAATCCAAATTTGACTTTTAAATGTCGATGAACTTAACTTCTTGTTTGGGCAAAAAGTACACTGGTGTGGAATACTTGCATATGTTACAATGCATGAAATTTGAGAATTACAACATGAATAGAAACTCTTGTTTCAGAATCACATAATATATTTTACAAAAAAAAAAAAAAAGACATCGCAGCAAATGAAACACAATATTAAATTTCAAATACTATCATTATAATTTAAGTAGAGATAGAAATCTATACCCATTAAATTTTCGAATGGGTTATGTATTGAGTCCAACAAGGACTACAAACTAGCTTTGGAGAAAACGTGTCAAATGGGTCAAAAGTCACCCAAAGTGAATGTTAAATTGATAAAGCATTAAAACCTCCTAAGCTATTTTATTCCAAAAGTTGATTCCTGCTAAACAATATTATTCATTAAACCATAAATTGCAAACCAATTATATTATTTGAAAATAAACTTTGCGTCAACCCAACCTAACATGTTTCAACCCGCACCAACATCAACTAATTTTGACCCAAATCAGTATTGACTCATAATCCAACCTGCCCAAATCACCCACCTCTAATTTCACATTAAACAAGAGTTCCTAAAGCGCATACCTTCTAATCAATAACAGAAAATCTGAATTTTGCATTCGAGCACGGCCTCGCGACTGAATAAAACTACAGACAGTAGATGAAAGGTCAAATCGAATTACAAGATTGCAACTCTGAACGTCCAAACCTTCTTCAAGAATCGATGTTGCAACAATAATGTTGACCTGTACATAATCACATTGTGCAACAAGTTCAACAACTATTACTAATCAAAGTTGATAGCAGTTAACACTAACTAGTATATGAACAACAAAAGGGCATACCTGGCCTTTACGAAACTCTTCAACAATTTTATTTTGAGCACTACGGCTCTGTGACTGCAACGTAGAATGATTACCGGCAGTATACTCAGTTTTCCACCCAAATAGTTTAGGGTTTAACTCCCTGAGTAAGCTTTTAAGTACAATGGCCGTAATCACCCTCTTAACAAATATTATACATCGCATATCATTAACATGCCTACAAAAGTACCAGGATGTTTACAAATTAATACCAAGGGAAGCAGCACGAAATTCATGTACATATTAGAGGTGGCAAGATGAGGTGTAACAGGTTTATACAGGTTCAGGTTGATATGAGTTGCTTTCTGTTCCAACTTGTAAATTTCTGTATGCATAATTAATGTGTAGACTGATTCAAAAATAATTTAATTACAACAATCATCTAATATAATCTAAGTAATAATATAGGAGATAATAATAAGCACTACAATTAGACTTTGGCGGCTCTCAACCTGTTTGACCCATTTGACTCAATCCCTATCAGCTAAAATTATTTTTATATGACCTGTTACAAAGAACGCAACCCAGATCGGCCCACTAAGAAATACATGGATCAAAATTGCCACCTATAGTATCTAAGCACAATCTTGCACAAACCTATAATCCGCAAGCGATTCAATCAAGCATACGACTTTTGTTGAAAGTAATCCGAAGCTCACGGTTGCTTGATTAATGTGATTAATCATCCAATCTAGACAGTGCCAGAAATGACGGTTAAAAAGGTATTCTTTAAAAAGAAATTCTATAATATAACAACATTATAAAAAGCTATCATAGTATGCCTTGATTACCAGGCGGTACGTAAGTGGAGAAAACTTGATTGGCATCCTTGCAAAATTCTCTAGCAATTGTCTCACCACGCACATCCAGTTTCCCCCACGTAAAGAGGTCATTTGATTCAGATGAATATGCTTCTGCTGCCTGTTAGAAAAATGCAAGTTGAAAGGAGTGAGTTGACTTTTAAAGCATCGTATTTGATTTCTCGCTTGATGCTAAACCACATTCTTGTAGAAAAGCAGGAAAAACAACATGTAATGCCGTTGATCATACACAAAATTATAAAAAACATACCTTTATTGCCAACCATATGCCCAGCTCATATAAGCAGAACTCGAATGTTGTGGATAACTTCAACAACCTTTTAATAGCATTACCCATTGAGGATTCCGAGAGATTTGAATTTCTTATTGATCTTTCATGCTGGGAAAAAGAGGATTGAAATCATATATTTTGTCAAATTTTATTTTTATAAAAGAGATCAAATTTACCTTTTATGCAGAAAATTAAACTTTCAGATGCAGATAGATATCCTAGAAAAATAAAAATTACCTTATGTCTTAACATCGACAAACTGCTTTTAATCTCCTCAAACATCTGATCCGGAACTTCCATAGTCTTGTAGAATCGATACTTTTCAGTGGAGAAAGCAATGTACTTGGCTAAATCGGATTCACTTGCACATGTATACACCTACATCCAATATGAAAGCTACATTAATCATTATTATCGAATAACAACTTCTCTCTATAGAGAACTTTATTTAAAAGATTATACAAGTACAACATCCAAAACCAAATAATCAGGATTTTCCTTATTTATATTATTCCCTCCATTTTCCATTCTAAGTGTCTTGTATTTATATCTCCTCACATCTTAAATCTTAAATATATTATAAGAAGCGCACTTATGCCATTTAATTTCATAATTGCAATCCAATTGGAAAAATCACACTTTAGTATTTAATTTATTACTAGTTTTTAATTTTAATTAAATAAAACGACACTCTTTTTAAGGACACTTTTTTTAATTTTAATTCAAATCAATAAAACAACAAATATTTCCGTACACTTATCTTGGTGTGTAGGTATTGTTGTCACTTAACTATTTCCCTGATTTATTTTATACTATAAGGATAAGGATCAGGAAACTATTAGTAATTTATAATATAAGAATTTTAGCAACATTTATGTATAATAATTACAAATTCATTGGGCCGTGTGTATACACGGCTTTTAGGACTAGTCACGTAATAAAAGACAGCTGTGTCTTCACTTCTCCTCACATAGTATTGATTTAGCCCCAGAAATTAAATTATAATGAGCAACACAAATAGATAATTGGGAACCTTGGAATGCATGAGAGCCTCGAGCTTTTTAATGTGTTTCCAGTAAGCCTCGCTTGAGCTTGACCCTATAGTACAATAAACAAGCTACTTAGGATTCCTACTACAAGCTAACTGTAATAAGATAAGATAATCTAAAATAAGAATGTATGACAGATAACTCACATGTGATGACAAGTAATAATTTTATGGGACACAGTAATATCATTATTTAATTAAGCAAGCAAGAAATGTTTTCATACCTTTAGCTTCCACAGGTGAAGCTGTCATCCCGAGTATCCTAGGAAGCTGAGTACAGCCACCACGTAGCTGGCGGTGATAGAACTCCTACGGATATTATATCACATTTTCAAAGTAGGTATGAAATCAATTATATAATAAATGATACAATCATACCAAAAAACAAAGAAAACAGAAGGGCGTAAAAACATAACATACCGTCATAATAAGAGCGTACGGATGTTTTTTCTTTGCATGATGACATTCATCGAATATCAGCAATTTGATGACATCCAAGGTTAAAAATCTATGCCTCAACGCATCAAGTAAAATGGCTGGTGTCATGACCATTAGCTGTACCACGGCATGAATGAATTATGAAACAGCGTAATCTTAATTGTATGTGAAGAATTATAGATGACATTTTTGCTTATGGAGTATATATTACCGTATTTGATTTCATTTGACTGCAAAATAAGAACTTGACAATAGAAACGTAATGAGTAATAGTATTCATAGTTTACGATGTCAAAATCGCTTTCCATTTTGAGTTGTCCAACAAATATAAATGATGTTTCTTTACTTTATAAGAATTCAAAATTTCCAATCCAAACTTACTCACTTGTCCATTAGCAGACTATGAAAAATACTGATGAGTTGTGATCCCAATTATGAGTACTTCAGTTATTCGACCATTAGTGACACACACACACACACACACACATATATATATATACATTGTACTCCGTATATAAGAAAATAATTAAAAACACAGTAGTGAGAACTGAGAAGTCAAATGTTGCCTTATCATACCTGGTTTTCATGTTGCTGTTTTTTCCACTCAGCAGCATTCCAGTAATCAACACCCTTTTCCCCCCAGTATTCTTCCACCTTGAGATCAAGGTGCTTCCTCACAGCCTCAGCTTGCTATACAACATGATACATTAAAACAATAAGATATACAAACTACCATAAATATTATTAAAATAAGTCAACCAACATCATCTTATACCTGTTTGACTAACACGACAGTGGGTACCAAAAAAACAGCAATGAACGGTGACGGCTTTCGCAAGAGATGAGCATAGCGGCGTAAAAGCATAATAGCAATTAAAGTTTTGCCTGCTCCAGTCTCCAAAAACACTATTGTGTTCTGCTTTAAAGCTTGCTCTAAAGCTTCTATCTGATAACTGATCAATCCAACAGAGCATTTGCATCAAGAATCACACACAAATCACAATGCATGATATAAATACATTTTTTTATTTAATTTTATGCATACATACATATATCCACATATAAATAAAATTATATATATACTTGCTAACCAAAAAAAATTTATTCTTGTATACAGGGTTCCCCATACTTATTCCACTAAAATTTACTAGAATATATACACAATGTATTTTTTTTTATAAAATATAATAATAAACCAGAGGAACCTTGTTGACTCACAACAATATTAATACCATTATTTTATTTATAATGTTGATATCATACAATTAATTATCCAACATAAAGTACCCCTAAGTAAACAATCTTCATTACAAAGACCAGTAACTTAACATTACAAATATTTTACTCAAAAAAAAATTAAAAATAGTAATAATAATAAAAAAAAATTAAAAATTAAAAACTAGAAATGACATGAATATATATACAGAGTAATATACGCAGTATAGAATAACTTAACACACACATTATTGATATATTCACGCCGATGATCAAATCATTATATAAAACTGATCCAAATAACGAATAATATATACGCATACATATTATATATCACGAAAATCTAGGGCTTTACCTTCGCGCACTTGAGAGATCATAATCATCTACTTGACCGTTACTTCCGTTACCGCCATTGTTCGCCATTCTCGAACTCTGATTCTGTATGTAGATGTGTGTGTATTTTAGTGTGCGTAATCAATCGGCAACAAAAACAGGAGTTAAATAACGAAGAAGATGATGAAATCAAAGGGTTTTATGAATAGAAAAGGGGGAAGGAAGTTCAGTGGGTTTTGGAAAATGGAATTGCATTAAAAAGTTGGAATTTAATTTTGAAATATGTTACTTTTTGGTGCATTTATAAGCTTATAAAAACATTTTATTATAATAATAAATGTAAATGTAAATGTAATACGGAGTATTTGGGGAATTTACTATGACACTTCTCGATGGTTATGTGAGAATAGTGGTGACGAAAAAGTGGAGTAGTAGATATCGAATTTTTATAGCGTTAAGAGTCCGAAATCTTTTTCAAAAAAAAAAAAAATGCATCTTACAAAGAAGCGTCGTGATGATGTCGTGACAGAATGTCCGTCGTTCTCGAGCCAAAACGGAAAAATTAATGTTGCTGAATTTTAAATATTTTTGAAAATATAGAAAACAAGATTCTTGCTTACTTAATGAGCAAGGCTAGGGAAAGAGATAGCTGGAAATTAAATTATTACGTACCTCTTTATTGTTTTAGAAAATCAATAAATATTGTACTTTTTTGCTTTTGGTGTGATGTTAACTTTTTCCCCTAAAATAATACAATTCCTCTAGTAACCAATCAAATGAATGGTTGTTTGGCTTCTCTTGGAAGTGGCTTCTCTTGGAAGATTCATTTTAATTATTATTATTATTATTAGTAGTAAAAAATAAAATGATGTTGAAATAGATATTTTTATGACAAATGTCAATAACCGCCGACTCAGACCGGTTTGCAGTCAGCTGTCTATTTGTTATGTAAGGGCATACCCTAACTCGTTCAACGGTTGTGTGTCAAATATTAACCCCTCACCTTGAGCTTTTTGTGTATGCCCCCATCAATTACCAATTAATCTATGCGTCGTCAGCTAATAGATATTTTGATTTCGAAGTATTTACTTTGCAATATTTTATTGAGTTATCGTGTGTCGCAATCCGAATACATATGTAAGTACCCAATTAAAAACTATTTCTAGTGTGGTAAATTCATGGATATGATTATTGTTAGTTAGACATCTTTGTCTATAGATGAGTTAATTTGACATATATTCTGTTGTCATCCGATTACATAGACAAAAACAAATAATACGATAGAAAAAGAAAATGCATAACAAACATGTTAAACTGGTTAACACATGTCTAGTACATACATACTACGGAGTATTAAACTTTTGTATATACACATGTCTGTGTTATTTATTTTATTTTACTACTGTATAAATTAAATGTATTTTATATTCTATACTACGGAGTACATACCAATGGGTTATATGTTCCAAAAAATTTTACCCAATGGATAAATTACTAAAGTTAAAACTTGTAGCTGCCCCTGAAATTATGAATCACATTTGAATAATGTTTCTGTGAATGCTTCTGCCTTTTTGAAATTATTAATATGTACCTTATGCATCTAAAATTGTACATCTGTACCTACAAGTAGATTTTTAACCACAAAACATAGATGTAAAACCTTATAATATGATCTGATTTGATATGTCACAAAAAAGATGATATGAGGTGGGCCGACTCGATTTGACAATGATTTGAAACAAACTTTCTTCGAGGGTGATGATAAATCCACTCAAGTTTTTAATAAATCCATCATTACTGTGTAGTAACAGTTTGTACAGTACAAGCTTTCAATGCAAAAATATGGTGGATCTATCAAAAAAAATGGGTGGAAATATCACCGCCCTTTCTTTTATAATCACATTTTTGTGGCAAATAATCATATTTTATCACCTATAGAATCTGATTCATATATATAACTATATATTCGTTACGTCATGAAAACTCTTTGACCTTATAACTTCGAGTAATGTTATATACGATTAATTATACGGACCTAAAAACATGCCTATTTTTTTCATTGTTTGAATTAATTCTCTCTTAATATCATCCAATCAATTTTTCACATCTACCAATCACATTTTTAAGTCTATATTTAGGTTTACAGGTTTAGACCAACAAATAACTTTCCTATAACTTCATCTCCATAAAAGCAAAAAATTTATACCCTCATAATAAAAACATGACTCCATTAGTGTAGCTTAATATAATTACTAATTATTGAAGATTAGTCTCCATTGGTGTTCCAATTGATGTTTAATGTAGTTCCTTTTAAAATAAATTGGTTTAAACAAGGATTGATTTGCCCTTGGCGAAGTGATGTATCTAAATCTACCCGATCCGATAACAATAACAAAATCCTCCTATCATCAACATATTTATGCTTCACTTCATGTTTGATTAGGATCAGTTAAAAAGCATTACCATTTGAAGTATTTTTTTTAGAAACTTGCTTTAATTCACAATGTCTGATTTATTACTACATGTTCTCATTTAACATAAGTGACTATTTTGACGTTTTATTTAAAAGATACATTGATGAACAAATAATTATTAATTAATTGAAGTAATTTTTTAATGTATCATTATATATTTCTTATAATTACCTTCGGTGAACACATCTTTCAAGTAGATCATATACGTAACTTAAGCAACAAAGGTATTGAGATTGAGTCTATTCTTTGCCCTGTTTGTAAGTATTCTCCTTGAACGGTGGATCACACTTTGTGGACATGTTCTCTTGCTACTTCTGTTTGGCTAAAGACCTTCCAATGGCTCGATTTGAACTTCCCTACATCTTTAACAATCACAGAATTTCTTGAAGATTTGGACCATAGACATTTATCGAAAGAGAACAAAGAGATCGTTGTGGCTATTATTGGAGTTGTTTTCTAGTCTCTCTGGAAGTTCAGGAATGAAACAATTTTCTCCCGGCATCCCCCCAAACGAATCGGTCTTATGGATAAGATAGTGGAAACTTCATTCATTTGGTTTACGAGTAGGAATAGAAAGTGCAATATTTCTTGGAACAATTGGCTTCGTAATCATTTATTGCTTTTGATTATGTAACTACCTTTTGTATTCTTTTTTAGCTTCTTGCTAGTCTAATAAAATTATGCAGTTAAAAAAAAATCATATATATAGAACTCAAGACAATAAATGTAAGAGCAATCCCTCATTCCGTTGAGAATTAACGGCGAGGTTTTACTATCAAAATGTTCGTGGTTGGTGATGAATTTTTTTTTTTTTTTTTTTTTTTACAAATTATGGGTCAATATCTTTTTGGTGTTGTCCAATATCAATGTTTAGCTACTTTTAAATATATAGTCTACATCTCGGTTTAATATATTAATTTTAATTTATCTAACTTTTATGATGCCCTTCATAGATACTACGCGGAGTACGTCTTTATTCAATATTATTATCATGTTTTAACTTTTCTTTGATTTAAAGCATATTATTCACATTAACTATACAACGTTTAATTTGTAATCATATAATTTTTTTTCATTTAACAAATTGTTTCCGACACATAGCGCGGGTTTATACTAATACATATATGATATATCTTTAATTTAACCTTAATTCCTTAATTTAGTTTTTTTTCCCCTTATTTGAAAATACATTATTAAAAGCACTAAATCATCTTTATGGCAAATATGGAAACCCCAAAACGAAATACACAGAAAATAACACCAAGAGTTATTTTGAGTGCAATCATCATAAACAATATAACTTTGATGGTTGATCCATGCTTAAATAAATAAATACATACCTAATGAATTACGGGTGTGTTTGGAAAAAAAAGCTGGAGATGGAGCTGGAGTTGGAGATGGAGCTGGAGCTGGAGCTGGAGATGGAAGTTTGGGGCTGGAGCTGGAGCTTTTATTTGGGGTTGAAGCTGAAACTTTTATTTTTTAATTCGTGTTTGGCAAACTAATATGAGATGGAGTTTATTAGTGTAAAATGACATAAATGGACATAATGGATTATGATTTCATTTTTTATAATAATATAAAAGGGTAATTTAGTAATTCAATAACAAGGAGATGGGGATTCTTTGTAGAAGCTAGTTTTAGAAGCTTGTACTTTTGGGGATTATTTTTTAGAGAATCCCTCTACCATTTTTCATTCCAAACAAGGATTATAAATATGTAAGAGATGGAGTTTCTTAATAATAGAATCTCAATCTCCTAGAATCTCTAATAATCCCCTAAAATGATGTTGCCAAACACACCCATAGGGTGTGTTTGGAAAAAAAAGCTGGAGATGGAGCTGGAGTTGGAGATGGAGCTGGAGCTGGAGCTGGAGATGGAAGTTTGGGGCTGGAGCTGGAGCTTTTATTTGGGGTTGGAGCTGGAACTTTTATTTTTTAATTCGTGTTTGGCAAACTAATATGAGATGGAGCTTATTAGTGTAAAATGACATAAATGGACATGATGGTTTATGATTTCATTTTTTATAATAATTATAAAAGGGTAATTTAGTAATTCAATAACAAGGAGATGAGGATTCTTTGTAGAAGCTAGTTTTAGGAGCTTGTACTTTTGGGGATTATTTTTTAGAGAATCACTCTACCATTTTTCATGCCAAACAAGGATTATAAATATGTAAGAGATGGAGTTTCTTAAAAATAGAATCTCAATCTCCTAGAATCCCTAATAATCCCCTAAAATGATGTTGCCAAACACACCCTACATGTGACTTGATCAGATAAGTGTGAACTGCGTCAATATAAATGGAGAATGATGCAACTCTGATAGAAATTAATCTAGTTATACTTGTTTATCATGTATTTTTTCCTTATAGCTGATAATATTTTAATTGCTAGATGGGAAATCTGAACAAGGCACCTATGAGGAGCGTTGTATGTGATGGGCCCACACAAATGTGGCATATAAAACGTGAGCAAATACATATGGCGGGTTAGGGTATCACAAATAACCGAACCTGAATAATTAACCAGAACCGAACTTGAATAATTCAAATTCAAAACTTATACGGCCACCCGAATTCGAATCACTCAATTCTTATCTGAATTGGATAACAGATAATTATTTTAGAATTCGGGTAACTCGAATAACCATAAATGTTATCTAATAGACAAATATAATTATATATATATATAAGTTACTTATGATTTATATAAAATTATAAACTATTAATGTTATGTTGTAAATGTTAAAGTTTAGTTTAAGATGTGAAAATTTAGAATAACAACTTATTCAGGTCAAAATACATTACCCGATCCCGAATAACTAAAACTCGAATAAAACACCCTTATTTGAATCGGATTATAGATAAAATAATAAAGTTGAAAATCCGAATACCATGACTTAAATAACCTGAAAAATGAACAACCCTATCTGTAACACCCGCCAAATTAGGACTAGTAATTAGTGCCTAATCGTATGTTAATACATGTAATTAGTTCCTTGTTAGGCTAATTAATGTATCGAATTATATATATATTGTTGAATATATACGAAAATGCGATTTGGTTAAATCGTACGCAATTTAAATCGGATGTATTTCGATTCAATTTAATACGAACGTTGGTGACCAATCTTATTAAATAACGCTTTTATGTCAAAAATATTATTATAATAATATTTCGTATTCATACGTATTGTACAAACAAACCTTACACAATTTAAATGTAAAACGCGCAAACTAAATAAACAAACTTACATTTTATAATTCAATATATATAAATTGATTAGTAAAATATTTAAATAAAATATCGCATAATAATTTATATTTTAAAACGTACCATTTAATATTTAAAGTAATTAATTAACGTTTAAACGACGGAGCAAACGAACACCGCACGGGGAGCGGAGACTGAAAGTTGGAGGATAACCTCCAACCCACCACCTCACTTTCTCATTTCTATCTTTCTTTCCTCTCTCTTCCTCCATTTTCTCTCTAAAAAGTTCATCACCACCACATCACAAAAATCGTCAAATACTACCACTAAACGACCTTGGATCTCATCATCACTTTGAAGAAAAACGTTCACCACTTCCCGATCTACAACGCTATCTTTTCGGATTTCTCATCCGACACTTTGTAAGTTTCCGACAAATCCCGAAATCTCTCGTTTTTAAGTGTTTTCACTTTCTAGTAGTTTGTAACAACTCAAAATGTCCATATATGGGTTGGGTAAAAGAATCGGACCAAACTATGGCCGGAAAACTCGTTTTTGGCTCAAAAACCCGTCATCAGCTTTAAGTGTCGCAACGAAGCATGCAGTATAGCGTCACTTCGTGCGTCACTTAAGTGACGCATTGAGTGTCGCTAAAAGCCCAAATTTTGCGTCACTTGCTTAAGTGCCGCATAAAACCCTCTTTTTCCGTCACTACCTAAGTGACGCATTTTCAGTACCCGTCACTAATGACCGACACTTATAGCGTCACTTGCCTAAGTGACGCCTACCATCAAACCTGATTTCACCCGTCACTCACCTTAGTGACTCATGACCTTTATACCGACACTTACAACCGACACTTCCTCAAGTGTCGCACTCTATGCGTCACTTGTACAAGTGACGCTATTATTCAGAATCAGTCATTTCATGCGACACTTCCTAAGTGTCGCCTAAACCCATGAGTGTCGCTTTAAGTGACGCATAAAACAGAATATTTACAACTTAAATTTCACTAAGTGTCGAACTTTTACAACCTCAAATCTTTATACGATACGACTTATAAAACACTTTGGGACACTTTTGTAAGTGCAAAACATCGATAACTTGATAATAATACTTGAAGTTATTATTTCAAACTCGTCACCAACGGGTCGTACACTTTTCAAACACTTAAACATATCAACCAAATAGTGGATATTTGGACATTATAGTTGGACGAATAACTGCAGGGGTGATCTTTTAAGATACCCAATCATATTTATAACCATCGCGTGTCGTGGACACCCTCAGGTTACAAGTCTTTGGACTTCATTTCGGCTAATCAACTTACGTTTGTTTAAACGCATTCAGACTCAGGTGAGTCTCATAGCCCCTCTTTTACTATTTTACTCAGGGGTGTGATATACTGCTCAAACTTTTAACATGTGAACGCAAGTACCAACTTTTCATATACTACATGAGTTTTTCGAAACTAATCATTTTAAAGCCCTCCGTCAACATAGTTGTTAATACGTTGTAGCGTGAATATTAGTATATGGTACCATATAGGATTGACCCTCCTCGTTCGGGTTAGCAAGCACTAACCGGGTAAACGGACGTACTAATATTTGGGAAGACGAATGTGGATTAGGCATTCGTGGAGGCACCTCGCCCGGAATTCTCTATAGGGGACCCGGCCCTCGAGTTAAGCTCAACTATGTGCTCATGGCTGTATACACGATGATTATCATTTAATTGCTGGATGCAATTCATTATTTAATTGCTGGATGCAATTCATTATTTAAATCTTGCGGTTCATACGATATTACTTGATTTCAAACCTGTGAGCTCACCAGCTTTATAGCTGACCTTTTAGCATATATCGCAGGTACCCAGCAGTAGGATGTTTCTGCTTCAGGATTTAGCTCGAGTCAGCATACAGACGATTGAGATTTTCTTGCATTAGTATATTTTGTATAAGTACTTATGTACTGAAATCTCATTATATTTAACTCGAGCTATGTAAAGCTTTAAATGTTGTAAACATTTCAATTATCAATATATTTTGTTAAAACGACGCATATAGAGTCGTTTGCTATTTATCTTTGTGCTTTGTTATTGATTAGTAACACCCAAATCAAGCTTCCGCAAATCATTAAATTTGGGGGTGTTACAGATTGGTATCAGAGCCTAAGGTTATAGTGAACTAGGTTGCATTTAGTGAGCCTAGACTATGACCATTAGGCAGTATTCCTTATTAGGTATAACTGGTTCAGTGATTACATCATACGAGTTTAATTTAACATAGCCTGATCAACTATGTACAATTAAGCAAAGATGATGTAAGACCTGAAAGTAGTTATGGCTGAACAGGGTACAATAGAAGACTCTGACCTCGAGAGAACCGAGACTTAAACATGTTTATGCTAGACACTCAATAGGCTACATTATATAGGAGCTATATAAATATAGGCCTCAATCTTACTAACGCTTTGTCTCAGAAATGGCAAACATCCCATCAAATTCATCTCGTTCTCAATCCGGGTCGCAGAACCCAAGGGTAGCAAGGAGGAACAACAGGTTGCCTCGAGCTGGCCCGTATCCCACTCACATCGCCTTGCCGGCCTTAGCCGCTAGGGTAAACCAACACGAGCAGCGACTTCGCACCATGGATGTCGTGTTGCAAGAAACGAACGAAAACTGGAGACTTACATCCCATGAACGCATCGAACAGGTCTCCGACGACCTTGAAACCACAAACAACAACATGGATGTTCTTCGCAACCAAATTATAGAAATAAGGGTGGAAAATGCCCTTCTACAACAAAGGATGGAAGAATGTGAGCAACGCTCACGTGAAACAGAAGAGTATGCGCGCGGAATAACACAACGACTTGCGCTAGCAGAAGACAACGCCCGACAAGCTAGCAGGCTTGCAAACACTGTGGACCGTCTTGTCACGATGATGGAACAAATTAATCTACGCCAAGACTAGTGTAGTCTTTGTCTTGTAATCTATCCTGTAATCTAGTAACTATCTACGCGCTACTCTATAATTCAGTCGGATGTAACAATTCCCGACATCTTTTGTAATACATCTGTAGGATGTAACCTTTGAACTCGTATTAGCTATCAAATATTTTTTGTTGTTCAACTCATATTAATTGCCATAATTCTTTTTCATATTGATGTTATGTATTACCACCTTTATACATGTACACCTGAAATAAATACAATTTTCTTACAAAATCTCATGTATCTTCATTTCTTTTATTGAAGAATCATGCCGCCAAAGACACGACCTTACACCGATGCTCAGATTACGTCACTCATAACCCAGGCTGTTACTGAAGCCTTGGCTCGCAATACCCCACCCAACTCCACAAGAAACAGCGATACCGCTGGAACCTCTGCCGTCAAACCTTGTTCTTACAAGGACTTCCAAAGCTGCAAACCCTCGAGCTTCAAGGGTTCTGAAGGAGCCATCGGACTGATCAGATGGTTCGAGAAAATGGAAACTGTTTTCCGTGTTAGTAAATGCGCGGAGAACGACAAAGTAAACTTCGCCACCTGCTCTCTTGAAGATGATGCCCACTCTTGGTGGAATTCATATACCCAATCAGTGGGTGCTGATATCGCTTACCAACTCACTTGGGAGGAATTGAAGGCAAAACTCACTGCCAAATACTGCTCGATCGCCAAACTCCAAAAGCTAGATGAGGAGTTTTGGAATTTGAAGGTTCAGGGTGGTGACATCGATGGTTATACCACCAGGTTTCAACAACTAGCTGCCCTCCGCCCAGCTATGGTAAGCACTGAACCTGATAAAATCAGGAAGTACGCCCTTGGTCTCCCTGATTTTGTTCGGGGACACGTCATCTCTTCCAAACCAACCACCATTGACGGTGCAATCTCATTGGCCCAAGACCTGATGTCTATGAGCCAAGATTCTGAACCACCCACTTCATCCTCCCATAACAACAAACGCAAGTGGTCTGACTACCACAACAACCCCTCCAACCAACAAAACAAGAAACCCGACACCATCAAAGCTTACAACACCACTGACATCGTCCGGGGCTACACTGGGAGTAAACCATATTGTCCCAAGTGCAATCGTCACCATGAGGGTTCCTGTGGTCCCTTTTGCAACAATTGCAAGAGGTACGGCCACCTCACCAAAGACTGCCGCTCTCCCTCCAACAACAATTCCAACAACAACACCAGACCACCCAAAGTATGCTTTGAGTGTGGGAAACCTGGGCATTTCAGAGACTCGTGCCCAAAACTGAAGAACAACAACAACAACAACCGCAACAACAACAGCAACAACAACAACAACACTCGCAGCAGAGCTTTCGTCATCAAATCTGGGGACGCCCGCCAAGACCCGAATGTGGTCTCGGGTATGTTCCTCCTCAACAACTTAACTGCTTCTGTTCTATTTGATACTGGTGCTGATAGAAGCTTTATCTCCGATGATTTTTGCCCATTACTTGACATCACTCCTGTTGCCTTAGATGTTAAGTACACTGTAGAGCTAGCAAATGGAAAACTTGTAGAAACCACCAGTGTGATACCTAATTGCACTTTAAACCTAGCTGACGAAACCTTTTCGATCGACCTTATACCCATTGAAATCGGAAGTTTCGACGTCATTATCGGAATGGACTGGTTGTCCAAGCATCGAGCTGAAATCGTTTGTCATGATAAAATCGTCCGTATCCCACTCGCCGTTGGTGGAACCTTGATCATACAGGGGGAGACCGGTGGGACGGGACTCAATATAATCTCCTGCTTAAAAACTCGAAAATTTCTGAGAAAGGGTTACCCCGCAATACTTGCACACATCACAGAGAAGAAGTCGGAGGAGAAGCGACTTGAGGATGTGCCAATTGTTAGAGACTTTCCCGAAGTCTTTCCGGAAGAATTACCTGGTCTACCTCCGCTTAGACAGGTTGAGTTCTCGATTGATCTCGTGCCGGGTGCCGCACCGGTGGCCCGCGCACCATACCGTTTAGCCCCATCCGAACTTCAGGAGTTGTCCTCTCAGTTACAGGAACTTCTGGATCGAGGATTCATTAGACCGAGTTCTTCACCTTGGGGAGCTCCGGTCTTATTTGTCAAAAAGAAGGACGGTTCATTCCGAATGTGCATCGACTACCGAGAATTGAACAAATTGACCGTCAAAAACCGATACCCACTTCCTCGCATTGATGATCTATTCGACCAACTTCAGGGTTCAAGTTTTTACTCGAAAGTCGACCTGCGATCAGGTTATCATCAGTTACGAGTTCGCGACGCCGATATTCCAAAAACTGCTTTCAGAACTCGTTACGGGCACTACGAATTCCAAGTGATGCCCTTTGGTTTAACTAACGCACCGGCTGTATTCATGGACCTCATGAACCGGGTGTGCAAACCTTACCTCGATAAGTTTGTTATTGTCTTTATCGATGACATACTCATTTACTCGCGCAACGAGCAAGAACATGCGCAACACCTTAAGACTATTCTGGAACTACTTAGACACGAGGAGCTTTACGCTAAATTCTCTAAGTGTGAGTTCTGGATTCAAACCGTTCAATTTCTTGGTCACGTGATCGATAGTCAGGGAATTCACGTGGACCCATCAAAGATCGAGGCTATCAAAGACTGGCAAGCACCCACCTCTGCAACTGAAGTACGACAATTCTTGGGTCTTGCTGGGTACTATCGACGATTTATCGAAAATTTCTCTAAAATAGCTCAACCACTCACGGTACTGACTCAGAAGGACAAAAGGTTCGATTGGACCGATAAACAAGAGTCAGCGTTCCAACTTTTGAAACAAAAGCTTTGTAGTGCTCCAATTCTATCCTTACCCGAAGGCACCGATGACTTCGTGGTATACTGCGATGCTTCTCACCAAGGTTTTGGTTGCGTGCTGATGCAACGAGACAAGGTCATTGCCTATGCCTCACGACAGCTAAAAATTCATGAAAAGAACTACACCACTCACGATCTCGAACTTGGAGCTGTCGTTTTTGCTCTCAAAATCTGGAGACATTATCTCTACGGCACTAAATGCACTATCTTTACCGATCATAAAAGTCTCCAACATATCTTCGATCAGAAGGATCTCAATATGAGGCAACGTCGATGGGTCGAGTTGCTTACCGATTATGATTGCGAGATCAAGTACCATCCAGGGAAGGCTAATGTTGTAGCCGATGCCCTCAGTCGAAAGGAACGATCAAAACCACTTCGAGTCCGAGCCCTCAGTATGACCATTCATAACGATCTTACCATTCGAATTCATACCGCTCAGATCGAAGCCCTGAAACCGGAAAACATCAAAAATGAAGCCTTGCGGGGCATTGACAAACAATTTGAAATCAAACCTAACGGGATTAGGTATTTCTCAAACCGAACCTGGTTGCCTAGTTTTGGGAACCTAAGAGACTTGGTGATGGACGAGGCTCACAAGTCTAAATATTCTATTCATCCGGGATCCGATAAGATGTACCACGGCATCAAGGAATTTTACTGGTGGCCGAACATGAAAGCCGAAATCGCCACTTATGTCAGCAAGTGTCTTACTTGCTCGAAAGTCAAAACCGAACATCAGAAACCTCCTGGTTTACTCCAACAACCTGAAATCCCTGAATGGAAATGGGATCAAATTGCCATGGATTTCATAACCAAACTACCCAAGTCGTCGAACGGTTGCGATACCATTTGGGTGATCGTTGACCGCCTCACCAAATCTGCTCATTTCCTGGCAATCAAGGAAAGCGATAAAATGGAACGCCTTACACAGACATACATCAAGGAAATCGTTTCTCATCACGGTGTTCCAATATCGATCATCTCTGACAGAGATGCCCGTTTCACCTCTCACTTTTGGCAATCACTTCAAAAAGCTTTGGGTACCCGTCTCGATATGAGTACCGCGTACCATCCTCAAACCGATGGCCAAAGTGAACGAACCATTCAAACCTTGGAAGATATGCTACGCGCCTGCGTAGTTGATTTCGGTACAAACTGGGAAAAACATCTACCGTTGTGCGAATTTTCGTACAATAACAGTTATCACGCCAGCATTAAGGCTGCACCTTTTGAGGCACTGTACGGTCGTAAGTGCCGATCACCGATCTGTTGGACTGAAGTGGGAGATAGTCAACTCACTGGTCCTGAACTCATTCACGCCACCACTGAGAAAATTGTGGAAATCCAAAACAGACTCAAAGCAGCACGTGATCGTCAGAAAAGTTATGCTGACTTGAGACGCAAACCACTCGAGTTCCAAGTTGGGGATCGAGTACTCTTAAAAGTATCGCCTTGGAAAGGCGTCATCCGTTTTGGCAAACGCGGGAAGTTAAATCCCAGGTACATCGGGCCTTTTGAGATCCTCGAAAGGATTGGCCCTGTAGCTTATCGATTGCAGCTGCCATCCGAACTCAGCAGCGTGCACCCTACTTTTCATATCTCAAATCTGAAGAAGTGTCTGTCTGATGAGACACTTATTATTCCATTAGATGAAATTCGTGTTGACGATAAACTTCATTTCGTTGAGGAACCCGCTGAAATTATGGACCGTGAGGTCAAACAACTGAAACAAAGTCGTATTCCCATCGTCAAGGTCAGATGGAATTCGCGGCGTGGTCCGGAATTCACCTGGGAACGGGAAGACCAAATGCGACTCAAATATCCTCAACTCTTCACTGATTCCACATCAAACACGACCTCGAGCTAAATTTCGGGACGAAATTCTTCTAACAGGGGGAGAATGTAACACCCGCCAAATTAGGACTAGTAATTAGTGCCTAATCGTATGTTAATACATGTAATTAGTTCCTTGTTAGGCTAATTAATGTATCGAATTATATATATATTGTTGAATATATACGAAAATGCGATTTGGTTAAATCGTACGCAATTTAAATCGGATGTATTTCGATTCAATTTAATACGAACGTTGGTGACCAATCTTATTAAATAACGCTTTTATGTCAAAAATATTATTATAATAATATTTCGTATTCATACGTATTGTACAAACAAACCTTACACAATTTAAATGTAAAACGCGCAAACTAAATAAACAAACTTACATTTTATAATTCAATATATATAAATTGATTAGTAAAATATTTAAATAAAATATCGCATAATAATTTATATTTTAAAACGTACCATTTAATATTTAAAGTAATTAATTAACGTTTAAACGACGGAGCAAACGAACACCGCACGGGGAGCGGAGACTGAAAGTTGGAGGATAACCTCCAACCCACCACCTCACTTTCTCATTTCTATCTTTCTTTCCTCTCTCTTCCTCCATTTTCTCTCTAAAAAGTTCATCACCACCACATCACAAAAATCGTCAAATACTACCACTAAACGACCTTGGATCTCATCATCACTTTGAAGAAAAACGTTCACCACTTCCCGATCTACAACGCTATCTTTTCGGATTTCTCATCCGACACTTTGTAAGTTTCCGACAAATCCCGAAATCTCTCGTTTTTAAGTGTTTTCACTTTCTAGTAGTTTGTAACAACTCAAAATGTCCATATATGGGTTGGGTAAAAGAATCGGACCAAACTATGGCCGGAAAACTCGTTTTTGGCTCAAAAACCCGTCATCAGCTTTAAGTGTCGCAACGAAGCATGCAGTATAGCGTCACTTCGTGCGTCACTTAAGTGACGCATTGAGTGTCGCTAAAAGCCCAAATTTTGCGTCACTTGCTTAAGTGCCGCATAAAACCCTCTTTTTCCGTCACTACCTAAGTGACGCATTTTCAGTACCCGTCACTAATGACCGACACTTATAGCGTCACTTGCCTAAGTGACGCCTACCATCAAACCTGATTTCACCCGTCACTCACCTTAGTGACTCATGACCTTTATACCGACACTTACAACCGACACTTCCTCAAGTGTCGCACTCTATGCGTCACTTGTACAAGTGACGCTATTATTCAGAATCAGTCATTTCATGCGACACTTCCTAAGTGTCGCCTAAACCCATGAGTGTCGCTTTAAGTGACGCATAAAACAGAATATTTACAACTTAAATTTCACTAAGTGTCGAACTTTTACAACCTCAAATCTTTATACGATACGACTTATAAAACACTTTGGGACACTTTTGTAAGTGCAAAACATCGATAACTTGATAATAATACTTGAAGTTATTATTTCAAACTCGTCACCAACGGGTCGTACACTTTTCAAACACTTAAACATATCAACCAAATAGTGGATATTTGGACATTATAGTTGGACGAATAACTGCAGGGGTGATCTTTTAAGATACCCAATCATATTTATAACCATCGCGTGTCGTGGACACCCTCAGGTTACAAGTCTTTGGACTTCATTTCGGCTAATCAACTTACGTTTGTTTAAACGCATTCAGACTCAGGTGAGTCTCATAGCCCCTCTTTTACTATTTTACTCAGGGGTGTGATATACTGCTCAAACTTTTAACATGTGAACGCAAGTACCAACTTTTCATATACTACATGAGTTTTTCGAAACTAATCATTTTAAAGCCCTCCGTCAGCATAGTTGTTAATACGTTGTAGCGTGAATATTAGTATATGGTACCATATAGGATTGACCCTCCTCGTTCGGGTTAGCAAGCACTAACCGGGTAAACGGACGTACTAATATTTGGGAAGACGAATGTGGATTAGGCATTCGTGGAGGCACCTCGCCCGGAATTCTCTATAGGGGACCCGGCCCTCGAGTTAAGCTCAACTATGTGCTCATGGCTGTATACACGATGATTATCATTTAATTGCTGGATGCAATTCATTATTTAATTGCTGGATGCAATTCATTATTTAAATCTTGCGGTTCATACGATATTACTTGATTTCAAACCTGTGAGCTCACCAGCTTTATAGCTGACCTTTTAGCATATATCGCAGGTACCCAGCAGTAGGATGTTTCTGCTTCAGGATTTAGCTCGAGTCAGCATACAGACGATTGAGATTTTCTTGCATTAGTATATTTTGTATAAGTACTTATGTACTGAAATCTCATTATATTTAACTCGAGCTATGTAAAGCTTTAAATGTTGTAAACATTTCAATTATCAATATATTTTGTTAAAACGACGCATATAGAGTCGTTTGCTATTTATCTTTGTGCTTTGTTATTGATTAGTAACACCCAAATCAAGCTTCCGCAAATCATTAAATTTGGGGGTGTTACACTATCCACTGAAACCCTTATTGTGGGTAGTGTGACATGATCGTAAGTGTAGAATTATATAAGTTTTAGCTCATAATGTTAATAATGAAACTGCAGGGGTGTAAATTGTAAATAAGTTAAGAAGGTTGTTAAGAAGCCGTTAGTAATTAGAGTAGTATAAATCATGTAATCTTTTTCATTTGTTGTAATTACGAATAATCATACATTTTCTCAATATGAGATTATACAATTCTTCCGCTTTACAGTAAGGCATCATATGCATGAAAGAAGTAACACGTCTAACGAGTGTACATAACATAGTAAATTATTGTATGCGTGTGACACGTGAGGAAGGTATGACACAAATATTCATTCAAAGTGCCTTCTATTAAAACAAATTCAGCATAGTTTTTCATTTTCTTTCGTTAGAGAGTTAAGATGAGAAAAATATATACTACTGTAAAAGATTTTGCTTAAAATGTATTATCTTAGGATTTCGGCTATATAAATCAAGAAAATACATGATTTGAGATGTTGATAAAATAAACTTTAAATAGACAACATTTATGCATATCAAGGGTTGTAAAGCAAACTTTCACCGATTCATGAGTTCTATGAAAAGTGAAACCCTCGTAATATCTATCACTATTGAATCTTGAATGCATACAATGTTAGACTAATATGTAACTATATATTAAATGTATCATTTCTTGAGTTGTAATTCTCATTTTAAGAAAATAACAAAGGAATCTCATAATCCGTCTCACTAATTTTGTGCTGTGTATTTATTTTTATTATTATTATTATTATTATTATTATTATTATTATTATTTTTATTTTTATTTTTTTTGTATATTATAATAAAACGATTGCCATAACCAATTACAACATAAATCATCATTAACAAAATGGAAAATGATTAATTAAAATATCAGCTAAACTGCACGGATTAAATCGTGTAGTTAGTTTTAACTCGAGGACTGAATATGTATATCTAAGAAAGTTAAGGGGTTATAAGTGTAAAATATAAATATTTTATTTATTTCTTATTGGTCAACCGCACCAAACAATACTGCTGTTGACAACACCAATTATTAACCCTTAAAATATATACGTTTAAAAATCTAACTAACTAACATATACATTTGAATTGTGATGAAAGCAAAGAGTGGAAATGAGAAAAAAGAAGATGCATAAGAACATACATTTCGATAATAATGGGTATATTGGTGTTGTTGTTCGGGGTGTACATTCGATCGGTTTACGGTTTATTTGGTTTAATCGGTTTTGCAGATTTATTTTTCATCAGCAATAATTACACCAAATTTGTCAAAATCAAACCAAACTAAACAAACATGAATTCGGTTTATATGGGTCGGTTCTCCATTAAATCAAATAAATAAGTCAGATGAAAAAGTGAATTATCAAATTAAAGAATGGAACTTATGCATGCATGTCACTTTTTTTTGTTACCATGACAAAGTGACATAACAAAATATACTATAAAACAAATGAAAAACTCTCAATTATTATTTAAGTCTAAGCAAACTCATAAACTGAAAAGTGATGAATATACTGTTGGATATAGTGTTCAAGTTCATAACTAATTGGTAAGTGTATCATTATAAGTAGAGTCCTTTTAGGGTCGCCCTCAATAAACCGTTAAGAGAAATGAATAAGGAAATATATTAATTGGAATTTTTAATATTATATTTAATAAATTGATTTATTAAATAGGCGGAAGATTCTGGAAAGCCATTCCAACCGCCAGTTGGAAGGTCCAGTCGGCGGCTGGAAGTGAATAGGGTAAGGCGGTGGAACACGCGGGTCAGATCACGGGTTCTTGGGCAGGAAGCAAGCCCAACCGCCGGCTGAAGGCTCCAACTGGCGGTTGGATGTCGAAATCAGAAACCCCAAGGTCGGCTCCAGGTTTTTTCACTCTATATAAATAGGGGCAGCCTATACTTACATAAGTAATACGAATTTTTTGTAGAGATACGAAAATTTTTCATTCTCTGGGGTTTTTGGGTGTGAACCATTAGAGGTATTCTGGTTTGGGTAAAGGAAGTTCTGCTAGGTGGTCTGCGTGAGAGAAATTAGATATTCTCCAAGGTTAGTGTTTTTCTTTTTATCTGTTTTGTTATTGCTTTATTTATTAAGTTAATATCCTTTAGGGTTTTAGTTTCCTTTTGCCCTAGATTAAATTATTTAATTTCCGCTACGTATGTTAATCAAGATAGGGAATTAGGGAATAGAAAGCCCATCATCTACACTCCTTATAATGCATACAACATTCTCTCTCTTAGAGACTTAAAAACACTATACATGCATAAGGTACAACTTATATAGCTCATGCACAATACGAACACTATATATATATACAAGGAACAACTCATAAAATTTTATATTAAGCACAACTCAAATATTTAAAGAAACTTGATATATTATATATAAAACAAAAACGTGTACTGTTGTATATTTGATTTAACACGTATCATTTGAATCAATATCTCAACAGTTAATGACTTTTTTTTACTGATTTCAAATTTGTTCCCGTTGCATGGCACGGATTACCTGCTAGTTCTTAGAAATCAACCATTAAAATGAAATCAAAACCAACAAACATACTAAGTTCCAAATAAGAACAAATCAAAATAAGAAATAATCCATACTTAAAATACCAAGAACTTGATAAATTGTAATAGTGAATTTTGATAAATTCACTATGAATACTTGGATGACGTATTTATAGCGGAGAATGTTGGTTATTAAAGAGTTGAAAGCTTGAAACCAAACGTATGGAAAAATAATAGAGAAAAGAATTGGAGCAAATTTTATGTCTACTATTTATTCATCCACAAATAAAAGAGTTTAAATAAGAAAACAAGATAACTACCCCACCACATTCTAAACACACGTTCCTAAATGCTAAAAGATAATGACATAATAAAAAATGGTGGTGATTTGTACACCACCAAAAATTAGTCATACACCACTAAAGTTGTTTTATAGTGTTGTACAGTACAACACGATAATGCATAAAAATGGTATATGACTAATTTTTGATGGTGTACAAATCACCACCCAATAAAAAATAATAACAATTAAATAAAACATATCCTAATAATAAGGAAACTAGTGGGTTGACTCTTTCTCTCCATGCATACGTGACTTCCCATCATCATCCCACTTCTTTATTCACATACCAAATGGAGCATCCAAGTATCCACCCCATGACTAAACTGACCCGCTCCATTAACCCATCAAGATTACCCAACAGAGAATCAATTATCAAATTATAAATTCGACCTTGATTTTGGTTTTGATTGAAATTGCAAAAGTTAAAGATTGAATCACCTTTAATTTTGGTTTGACAAGAGGAACTTGCAAAGAAAAAAAGTTCCAATATTTTTATTGGATGGTTTCATATATATATATATATATATATATATATATATATATATATATATATATATATATATATTATAAAATAAGAAACACATAATTCTAAAATAATCCGGTTATTCGGGTGAAAAACAAATATGTATATTTAAACCCAAATCCGGTCCAAAGAACCGATTTATAATTCGGGTGCCACCAAAAGTCTGAACCAAATCCAAATTAGCTAAAACAACTTCACCCGAAGTCAATCGGGTCGGTCGGTTTTTGGGGTGAAAACATTTAATGAACACCCCCTAGTTGTTGTCATATTATAAATAAATATTTGTATTATGAAAAATGATGTACGTTACGAACACTGTATAAGGTTAGCTACTACTTGTATATTAGTGGTGATTGTATGAACCAAAAAAGTAGAGAATTTATAGAAATCTATTCTATAAATTTTGCTATTTATAACACATACTATAGCTTTGGTAGTTTGGTGCGTTACCTACAAATTTCCTTCTTTAAATGAACATTACTTCAAGTAGAAAAGTATGTGTAAAAAGATTTTCACATTTTAATAATGAAAGACTTTAATTATATAGTATGGATAACGATTTATCGACTCATTGGTACAATAAATACCATGCATGCATGTCTCCTTTTTATTCAAGTGTTGCATTTTCTTTCATTATATCAATTCGCTGATCTTGAGACATTCTTTAATATCACTTGTTTTATTTTTTCTTTAAGTTTTTTTCTAACAATATAGAAAGAAAAAAGGGAAAAAAAAGATAATTATATCAAGACAGATGAAAAGAAGTGATTGATTATGGAGTGAAAGAAAAATTATAGTCAATGTGTAATGCATTGTATAGACCATGAAGTAAGTAAACATATAACTTAATCTCTTTAACATGTTTATTATATAAATTTGTCATCTTTCATGGGTTTTGCTTTGTTACCAAGTAAACGGATTGTCAACTAATAAAAACAATAGGAATTTAGTGGAAGATAAAAAGTGAACGGATACTTATTGGAGTATTGGACCCGTCACAGTACAATTTTAAAATATAATTTGTTTAAAATGTATAAACCAATGATAAAATATGCAAAGTGGGAACCAATTTATTATATTTCATATACTTCTACGGATTACAAAATGTTATATGATAAAGTTATATGAATAAGGAAGTGCGGATGTAGAGTCCATTGATCTTCGCAAAGTTAGGCCCGTCCCAACGGAACCAATCGGTTCAAATCGGTTGGCAACCGATTGGCTTCTCTGTGCCATCGGTTGCATCGGTTTGTAATCGGTTGGGGAATCAATCGGTTATCCGATTACTAATCGGAAGGAAAATGTAGGCCCCGCTTATTTTTTTATTTTTTATTTTTCCATTCGACTGTTAAACCTAAAAAAAAAATGTTGAACGCGCATTTGGTATACTTCAAGGCCGTTGGCAAATAATCAAAAACCCCGCAAGACAATATAGCACCAACAGGATCAAAAGAATCATGTATTGTTGTGTGATTTTACATAACATGATAACCGAGGACAACGACCGAAACATGTGCGAATTAGAAGAAGACTATCCGGCAAACCCGGCGAATGCAATTAGACGTTCGTGGAAAGAAAGAGTTGAAACACAAATGCGTATGGATCGGGAATTACGTGATCGAACGGTACATCATAAATTGCGTAATGCTCTAATCGAACACATTTCGCAACTCCCACCAAATTTTCGTATCGTTGACTTTGTAATGTTTTATTTGAATTATTGTATTTTTTTTAGGAAAGGTAATATTTTATTTTAAATATTGTTTATTTTAGGATATGTAATGTTTTATTTTAATTATTGTAATATTTTTAATTTAAGAAAATGTGTTTTATTTTATTTTGTTTTGTATTAAATAATTTAATGAAAATAAAGTGATGAGGAAGTGATTAGTGATTGATGGCAGAGAATAATCGGTTTTGAATCAGTTAGTGGAAAGCTGATGTGGCGCTGATGTGGCAGAAGTGATGAAGAAGTGATGAGAAAATGGTTGGGAGTAGCCTTATATAGATTACCGATGCTAGCTCTTAAAGTTATATAGATTACCGATGCTAGCTCTTAAAGTTATATAGATGCTAGCTCTTAGACCACTCCCAAAAGTGCTTTCATCATTTATTTATTCTTTTGTGCCAGCTCCGCACCACATCAGTGTGACAACCGTCATCAAACCGTAATCGTAATTTAAACCGTAAAAACTCGTTATTGTGCTAAGACTCATTTCGGGGATTTCTTTACATCAAATTCTTCGTTTTTGGAAAACGAATCCAACGCAAAAGGAATCATCGCAAACGAACGTGTAACGAAGGAGATACGAAGTAAAACGTAAAACAAATAAACAGTTATGGACTGGACTGATTTGGAACGTTTGACCTGAGTTTATTATGTGTGTCTTCTTATTTTTGGCCCTAAAAACTAACCCAAACCTTTCCCTTATGAGCCCATTCGGCCAACCCACAAACAGAAACCCAAACCCATTCCAAAAGCCCTATAGCTTGGGCCTAAACCATCAAATACATATAAATAAGAACCAAAAATATGCCCTAACTCTTTTGATAAAAAAAAAAATTACGATCGTTCCTGTGATTTCCTGCTGTATTCGACCAAAACAAAGATGAGAGACTGAAAATCGAGTTCTAGAATTGTTTTCATGTGTTAATCGTTCGGTTATTCGCGTAGGTAAACTATATAACCCTTTTCAATTTAACTCTATTGTATTTCTGAGATTTGTAAAACTCTAGGCTGATTTATATGTGATACGAGTTGAATAGATCTGTAAATATGGTTTAGAGATTATATATGTCGAGAAGAATGCGTTGTTGAAGTTGGAATTAGTTATACGGTAATTGCAAATTTGTCCAGAATTTCCAGTCACGAACAGAGGCCGATTTGACCCATTTATGTTCGTTTTCAGGCTTCGGACAAAACTAAAAAGTTGTAGATCTCGATGTTTTACTTAAATCCAAGAGGTTTCGGCCTTTGAAACCCAACATATTATTTTATAAAAATTATTTCGTAAACTGTTGTAGTGTATTCTGAATTTTCTGAAAACTTTGGTTAAGTTATATGAATCGGGTAAATTACTTTCTAATTGCTTTGGGGACTTTTAAAATTAGGTTAAGACTTAAACTTTTCTGTATAAACTTATATTTTTATAGACTTACATTGAATTTATTTTAATAATTTAATAGGTATATTATTTAAGTTATTGTGTTTTAAAGTCTACGTAATTCAACTACGATATTGTTTTCTTGATTCTTGTGAATCAATATTTTTATTAGAGATGTCTATATAGTATGAGTTATAAAATGTTTTCTGAATTTAATGTTTTCTAAGTTTAGGGTAGATATAGATTTATAATAATGTGTTGACGAATGTTTACAAAAGAATTGGATTCGAATTGTTATCATTAACAATGAGTAGACCTAAGTTTGAGTAACAATAAGACTTAGTTCATTTTGAAATTGGTGGGAAAGATATTAAAGGGGTATAAGCTTAAGATGAATGTGAACACATAGAAACCCTTCGATTCGACTCGTGTACATAATTCTTAAGACATATAACTCATGAACATTTCACTTAAACATTATAGGATGCTCATGTTTTACCGCGGCTTGTGTGTGATACTTATCTTACTTTGAGCTGCTATTCAGGTGAGTTTTCGTGGCCCCGTTTTCATTTACATATTTTCAAATTGGGGGAAAAGTATGCTCACATGTTTTATCAATTATTTTCATGCTGTGATTACATTCAATTTCATTTTTGGACATATGCTTGAATTATGTGACACTATGTGACTTATGTGCATTTGATTGTTGGATTCATTTTCATTATAAGGCCTTGCTCTTTCGAGAGTAAGTACCTAATGTATACGGTTAGTGTACATTGAAAGACATTATTTCACAAGGCCTTGCTTTTTCGAGAGTAAGTACCTAATGTATACGGTTGGTATACATTAAAAGACATATATGGGTAGCTACTGCATTCAAAGGGGTTTGTTTGGTCATACTTCTTTGTGGAGTGATGACAGTGTGTTGAGGCATTTCATTTATATTATTTCACTTATGTGTACATTTTCATTGCATTGTCCTAACCAGTTTATTGTCACAGCAAAAGTTATTTTATGGTGTGTCGTTTCAAACCTACGAAACTCACCAACATACGTGTTGACGTTTTTGAGCATAACTTTTCAGGTAGCACTAGTGGAATAAAAGCAGAGGACAAGAGAACTTAGTGGACCACATAGGTTGCATTAAGGAGTTGTTCAAGACTTATAATACTTGTTTGTTTGGGAAGACTTGTTTTGTTTGGATGTTTTGTTTAAGTAATATTAATTGCAACACATTGATTCATTGTTGGAATGTATGCTAGGCACGAACCGCTATTCGTGTTAATGACATCATGACACATTGATCTTTATATTTCATATAGAGTTCTTTATAATGATGTGTTATGATCCTGTCATAGTTGTACCCCGTTGTTTCCGCTTTAGACGGGGTGTGACAGTCAGCACATCCAAAACTAACGAAAGACTGACAAAGCACGGCCAATAATCTTTTCTTCCTTTACATTTCTGGGACCCGCTAACTATTAATTTAATTAATTAAACACAAACTAAATAAAAACTATTTCATTAATAATTCAAAACATTACATTAATAAATATTACATTAATAAATTAAAACATTACAATACTAAAAATAAAAATTTGTAAGGGCTTTAACCATTTGAATTTTTGTACACTTAACACAACAAATGCAAACCTTAAAGAAAGGACTAAAAAACACCTTTCTTAGTTTGATATAAAACCATTCATATGAAAATTTGAAGTCATCATCAACTACAACAGTAAAATCATTTGTACTCTCCTTCGGCCTTCAAAATGCGAAAAACCAAACAGGAATATTTTTATATACCCGCCGTTTTTCTTTGAGTAGCTTCAAAACAGACTTGGATGCGAGTCTTTCAGCCATTTTTTCGCATTGTGCCATGCACGACTCTTTAAATACATCGCCTTCAGTATCCACTTCAATAGTGAAAGAGATTGTACCATCGTCCATACGTTTAGCCGACTTTTTCATATCATAGTGATATTTTTGTGTAAGCTCGTTTAACTCTCTCACAGGATGCAGTTTTAATGTCTCCAGTGTGACCAGTGGCTCCAAAAGAGGTCTAATGCTCTGATAAACTCGATCTTTATCGTACCCTGAATCTACAAGAATTGCCCCAGCTAGAGATTCAATAACATCTGCAAGTACCTATATATGATCCCCACAAACACAACGTTTAATTAATGTGGACAAGTAAAATAACAGGTCTTTGGATATGCAGGGGCAGAGCTAGAAGGGGGGGCAGTCGCCCCCCTTAGAAATAAAAAATTATCGAAAAAAATCATTGTTTGTAAGGTAATTAGTGTCACTTTAGGATTTTGACCCCCTAATGTGATAGAAATAAAAAAAATTAAAAAATTTCCCCCCCTATAAAATTCCTTGATCCGCCCCGTGGATATGCATTGAAAAATAAAAAATCAGACATTAATTGTGGATTATACTATTCGGATGTGCGTCTGCTGTTTAAACTCGTATATATTTGAGAAATTAATAGACGAAATGACCAAACATAACCTTTTAGAGAAAACGACAATAGGTAACTTTCTTTTGGGTAATCAGTTCATTGAAACTTGTACGAAAGTATATAACTGAAACATCCAAATATCACTGACCTTCGGAAAAGTGGTCTCGGACTCCCATCCAAAAGTAGATTCCAAGCACAACTGGTCAAAGTTATGGACAGTAGAGACTATATGCTTATGAAGGTCTGAAGATCCATGGAGAATGTGTTTGTGGAGTTCCACCTTCACTGCAGATATTGCATAACAATCATTATTTACCGATGCCGACCTCAGATCTGTCAACATTCCAGGAGACAACCCTGGATATTTATATTTATTGTACAAGTGCACTGTGATGAGATAATCCAATACTGCATCCCCCAGAAATTCTAAACGCTGCAAAAAGATTGAAATAAATAGATGTCAACAACCAATCCATGTAACACTTTATCTAATAAAAATCTCCACCAGATATCACTTTCATAGTACAGGTGCCAAAACGAAGCTTTTTTACACAACCTAGGTCGAGTGGGGTTGTCCAACTTGAAGTGTTACAGATAGATAGAATATTAGGTACAAGTGTATAACTACAGAAAATTTTGAATATAATGATTACAAGGTTAGTAACATTCAAATGACACTTCTGGCAATTCGACATGCACGCCTGGCCTGCTCAACCGGTTTGATCTGTTCTACTCTTAGTTAATTTCTTAATTAATATCCTTTAGACCAGTTGGCAACGAAACCCACATCGAATCATTATTAAGTAAACGGGTCAAACATTTGTCCTTTTCAATAACTAACCAAACATTCAAAGTTACCTGGTAACATTTTGGGATCTCAGGTAGCATGTAAGATCCATGCGTAAGAGCCTCAACCAGCAATGAGGCGTCACGGAATGTATACTTTAGCAAAGATTCTGAGTGTTGAATATTTAGAAACTTCTCAGGTTGAAATGTCAAGTCTCTTATGTAAGGTGTGTTGTCAAAATCAACAGTTATACCGAGCCAGCCCATAAAAGATAGAGCAGCCAGTTCGCCTCCTTCGCTTAGAAAAACCCCAATCAAGGCTTCTACAACATCGGCTACAACTTTCTTTTTTATTGTTCTTCTTCGAGCAATATAGATTTGTCTTCCATTTGAAAGAACCTCTTCTTCCAATTTTAACTGGAAAGAATGATCCCCAGGAACAACCCAAGATTTTGGATTAAAAGGCTCATTACGTATAAATCCCTGTGAACAATAACAAATTACCCAAAATACCCGTTACATGTATACAATTACATTCTGGAAATTATAATGTCATATTACAACCGTTTGATAGGAAAATTGGAAAGCGAGTCAAATTGGATAATGGTCAGGTTACAGGTAGCAAGATAGGAAGGTTGGAAAGCGGGTCAAATAGGATAATGGTCAGATCAGACATGTCCGTTGGGTTTAGCCAAAATACTTTTTATCCACAAGTAGAAAGTTTTAATATATAATAGTGTGCATAATTACTACTATAATATGACCACAAAAAATATATTTTGGCAACATTTGACAACTTTTCTTTAAAATTAAGAAATAATCCATACCCCGAATTGACCCATTCAAAAGTCAACGGGTAAAATTTGTAGCTTCTATTATCAAAAGACGGAATATAAAGGACTCATTACCGAAAGATTGCAGTTACATCCCAATCTACATAGCGAGTCATTGGATATCATCTTTTTCCTTCTGGAACTCAAGATCCCCTCGTGCTGATCCGGAAGAGTTTTAAATAGTTGCTGGCTAGCAGCATATTTAAGAAATGAATCGCCTAGAGTCTCGAATGATTCCAAATGAAATCTTTCATCGCATGCCTTGGTTGTGATTGCCTCCAACACCTGAAATGATAATAAAAATAATAATATCATTTGTTGAAAAAATAATTAGAACAAATATAATTAAAATAGACTGATAACATAGTTAATTGGTAGTACTTTCAAAGCCGGAACATTTCCATATTGCAGGCTACGATCTAAATGCATTTTTTTTAAATTCATGGCTATAAGCCATGACTTGATCCTATGCATTATAGACGGTACAAACGAGAAAGAATAGAAGGTACTTATAGATATGGGAGACATCAACACGCAACACAGTTCAGAAGGCAGCTCGACTCTCGCATTTCTAGTTTCTGCAAAACAAGTAAATTACAGGGAACAAATGTCATACATCCACAATATAAAAGGATGATTCCCAAAAGATAAGAAAACTACAGCGTTGGATATGGATGATACTAATTCAACAATTTGTCAAATATTTAGATCAACCTAATTTTAAAAGCCAAACACATAAATGCTGCAGATTTAGTTTAACAACTGTGTATCCGAAATAATTAACCTGCTCGTGTTTTCACCCTTTGTAACAATGTTAGATAGACAAACTGATAATGTAACAAGAAAAACATAGGAAAAATCTGGGACAGGGAAGCAAAAATAAAGCATCACTCCAACCTTCTTCCTTATGATGCCTGCCTCTTTGAAGCAAATTTCGAACTCCAAAAAGTTGTCTAGCAGCAAAAAACGATTCTTCTTCAAACAACAAGTCAATCCCATATCTGCATTTTTAAATAAGCTAAGTTTTACCCTTACAAGAAAAAACGAACTCGTAAAGTTACTTCATAGCATTGAATTAGTACCCTGTTTTGTAGTGATCTTTGTAAGAAACTGTTTCCCCTTTCTTTGATTGAATGGGCGAATTACCATTTAATCCGATTAATCTACTTGTTGTGCAATACACACGCCCATTATGAGGCGTATACACCAAAGAATTTTCCACCAAGCAGCAGCATATCACCTGTAGTTGGTTATCACCATTTCTTACGTGTACTTGGTGATGGTTATCACCCGTTAAAGAACAATTATGTTCCTTTTGAAATGGAAACAGGACAGAATGAACAGAACTCCAATCGATCATCAATGGAGTTTTATCCAATCCTATTGAAGGGAGCAACAAATAGTCGAATACCATCAGATCATTTTCCAACTTGAACACTTCAAGAGACTTGAACAACTTCGTGATGGAACCATCTAGAAGTACTCTCAACACCGTCATTTGGAAATTGTTAAATAATGATATCTGGAGAAAGCAAATAAAAATATCTTGATGAGAAAATGTAAGTGTTGAAAAAGTGTAGGTACGTTAAATTCAATCCCATGAAAAAGCCTAAAGGTGGCGGTCTCCATTCATTTACTCATCAAGTCCATAGGGGTTGAAAGTGACCCAAAGTCTATTTTTATTCAGCCAACGTCCTTAAAATTTTTAAAAGATAATTGGCCTATTAATAGATAGAGCATGGACACACGAAGGTCGGTCGGTCAGCCAACCCAACACCCTCTGGTTTGACCAGCATAACATTGACACGTTTAAAAAGCCCAAACCCGACTTGACCCATTACTCAACCCCCCATCTTGCCCGTCTAAAAATATCTTTCAGCAAACACAAGATTAACTTACAATGATATAATAGTTATGTCTAAGATTCTCTTTTTTTTTCTTCAATTTTAACTTTACCTGTTCCGACGTAAGCACAGAATTTCCAATATACGTCAAGGAAACAGCAATGCTTCCCCTGTCAGCCTCAAGATCAAAAGATAAACCTTCCTTGTCAAGATCTAACTCAGCATTCACTCCAAGCACAATATCCTGGAGCGGAATATCATAATTGAAGCCCTTCTTTAGTTTGATCAAGTAGAAATGATATAACGTAGAATCAGCTCCAAATCGACCCACAAGCTCTGGCGGCACATACTGAACTTGCTCTTCTACATAATCCAACTCTGTATCCAAAAATTTTTTATCTGAGAACTATGTAACAAAAGATATAAGTTATAAAGGTGGCAATTTCAGCCCAATTACTTCGGAATGGATCAAATGAGGTTAATCTTGATCTCAATGAGGCAGACAGGTAGACAAAAATAATATCTCTGTGAAAAACAAGGGTGTCAAGAGTCACCCAAAATGCATTTTTAATGCATACAATCATTGTTTAAAAATAATAGAAGTTCGCTAAAATACTAGATTTTGGTAATCATGTCTGAGAACACCAACTTTATATATAAAATGCACAAGCTTTGAGCAAAAAAAGATGTTTCTGGTCTACCCAACCCTTTTTGACCAAAACCAAATTTGCCATACAACAAACCGCCCAGCCCACCATTCTTTCACGTCTGATGGTTCTAAGGACAGGCCAATATAATTTTACCGATTTCTTGTGGATCAACAGCTTTCTCCACAGTATCAGGAACAAGATTATCCGTTAATGCACCCATACTGTGAAGTTGCTTACATGCCTCAAGGCATGCAAGTTGCTTCAGCAAATTTGAATTGCTTGAAACATGCACACTTGGAAGTGGGCAGCTTTTAGGAAAATAGATGCTGCAAATTCCTAATTGCTTATCAATAACAAATCTTGGGTAAGGCTTAAAATACCTGAATGATGAAACATGAACACATAGTCATTACATGAATCATTATGAAGTGTATAATTCTCAAATCAATAAAGCTTGCAATATTTTACTTATATAATGATGTTATCTTTAATACTTAAGAGCCTCAATTTTATTTTATTTTTTGGGCAAAGACTTGAGAGCCTCTATTACGTCCTCATAGAAAGATCTATCAATGAATAAACAAACAAATCCCTTAGATTAAGTGTAAAGATGACAATTACAATAATTTTACTTATATCGGGTTAAATCAGGTTATATTTTATCTCTAAGATGTAAAGGAAAGCAAAGAATTAGCTATAATGAAACCCGCCAAACGGGTTGATAGTCACCAAAGTACTTTTACTGCATAAGACCACATAACTTATTTAATTCAAAAGCTAGATGATTATTGAAATAATACAAACTTTTGGAGTCATGTTTAACATACTAGTTGTTTACAACTAAATGAAAAGTAGTGTGAGAAAAAAGTGCTCCGGGTCAACCCAACTCGACTCATTATAACCCGCACAAAAAGTGTCCTTTTCGAACAACATCAAACAATGCACTTCTACTAGAACAGAGTGAGTAACATCAACAGCTATAGCACACACATGGGTCAATATAGCAAACCCATCAATGGGTAGCCGAGAAAAACGGAAAAAAAAAAAAAAAAAAACTGCACAAAAACTTCCCGTCTTACAAAAAGTCAAGCAATTCATTTTAATCAGATCCAGTAAGTAATAATAATTATAATGCAAGTAAGAGTTAAGAGCAAACCGATCAGAAGGTAGCCTAGAACAATAAAAGTAAACCATGGAAATGCAAGAGCTCAAGCTTAATGTTGCCCCAGTAGATTCCACATGATAAACAACTTCATTCAATAATTCACTGTCGAGAGGCTCGCACGGCTCAGAAGCATGACTTAATGACTCATCACGCATGATTTTTCCACTCATAAGGTAATTGTTCACCTTATCCAATGTTCCCATATCACCACTGAAAATCGTCAAAATGAATAATAACTCAGTTATAAATAAACGGAATCTAAATTTGACTTTTAAATGTCGATGAACTTAACTTCTTGTTTGGGCAAAATGAACACTGGTGTGGAATACTTGCATATGTTACAATGCATGAATTTTGAGAGTTACAACATGAATAGAAACTCTTGTTTCAGAATCACATAGTATATTTAAAAAAAAAAAAACACATCACAGCAAATGAAACACAATATTAAATTTTAAATACTATCATTATAATCTAAGTAGAGATAGAAATCTATACCCATTATAATTTCGAATGGGTTATGTATTAAGTCCAACAAGGACTACAAACTAGCTTTGGAGAATACGTGTCAAATGGGTCAAAAGTCACCCAAAGTGAATGTTAAATTGATGAAGCATTAAAACCTCCTAAGCTATTTTATTCCAAAAGTTGATTCCTGCTAAACAATATTATTCATTAAACCATAAATTACAAACCAATAATATTATTTGGAAATAAACTTTGCATCAACCCAACCTAACATGTTTCAACCCGCACCAACATCAAACTAATTTTGACTCAAAATCCTACCTGCCCAAATCACCCACCTCTAATTTCACATTAAAAAAGAGTTCCTAAAGCGCATACCTTCTAATCAATAACAGAAAATCTGAATTTTGCATTCGAGCACGGCCTCGCGACTGAATAAAACTACACACGGTAGATGGAAGGTCAAATCGAATTACAAGATTGCAACTCTGAACGTCCAAACCTTCTTCAAGAATCGATGTTGCAACAATAATGTTGACCTGTGCATAATCACATTGTGCAACAAGTTCAACAACTATTACTAATCAAAGTTGATAGCAGTTAACACTAACTACCATATGAACATCAAAAGGGCATACCTGGCCTTTACGAAACTCTTCAACAATTTTATTTTGAGCACTACGGCTCTGTGACTGCAACGTAGAATGATTACCGGCAGTATACTCGGTTTTCCACGCAAATAGTTTAGGGTTTAACTCCCTGAGTAAGCTTTTAAGTACAATGGCCGTAATCACCCTCTTAACAAATATTATACATCGCATATCATTAACATGCCTACAAAAGTAGCAGGATGTTTACAATTTAATACCAAGGGAAGCAGCACGAAATTCATGTACATATTAGAGGTGGCAAGATGAGGTGTAACAGGTTTATACAGGTTCAGGTAGATATGAGTTGCTTTCTGTTCCAACTTGTAAATTTTTGTATGCATAATTAATGTGTAGACTGATTCAAAAATAACGTAATTACAACAATCATCTAATATAATCTAAGTAATACTATAGAAGATAATAATAAGCACTACAATTAGACTTTGGCGGCTCTCAACCTGTTTGACCCATTTGACTCAACCCCTATCAGCTAAAATTATTTTTATATGACCTGTTACAAAGAACACAACCCAGATCGGCCCACTAAGAAATACATGGATCAAAATTGCCACCTATAATATCTAAGCACAATCTTGCACAAACCTATAATCCGCAAGCGATTCAATCAAGCATACGACTTTTGTTGAAAGTAATCCGAAGCTCACGGTTGCTTGATTAATGTGATTAATCATCCAATCTAGACAGTGCCAGAAATGACGGTTAAAAAGATATTCTGTAAAAAGAAATTCTATAATATAATAACATTATAAAAAGCTATCATAGTATGCCTTGATTACCAGGCGGTACGTATTTGGAGAAAACTTGATTGGCATCCTTGCAAAATTCTCTAGCAATTGTCTCACCACGTACATCTAGTTGCCCCCACGTAAAGATGTCATATGATTCAGATGAATATGCTTCTGCTGCCTGTTAGAAAAATGCAAGTTGAAAGGAGTGAGTTGACTTTTAAAGCATCGTATTTGTCTTCTCGCTTGATGCTAAACCACATTCTTGTAGAAAAGCAGGAAAAACAAAATGTAATGCCGTTGATTATACACAAAATTATAAAAACATACCTTTATTGCCAACCATATGCCCAGCTCACATAAGCAGAACTCGAATGCTTTGGATAACTTCGACAACCTTTCAATAACATTACCCATTGAGGATTCCGAGAGATTTGAATTTCTTATTGATCCTTCATGCTGGGAAAAAGGGGGTTGAAATCATATATTTTGTCAAATTTTATTTTTATAAAAGAGATCAAATTTACCTTTTATGCAGAAAATTATACTATCAGATGCATATAGATATCCTAGAAAGATAAAAATTACCTTATGTCTTAATATCGACAAACTACATTTAATCTCCTCAAACATCTGATCCGGAACTTCCATAGTCTTGTAGAATCGATACTTTACTGTAGAGAAAGCAATGTACTTGGCTAAATCGGATTCACTTGCACATGTATACACCTACATCCAATATGAAAGCTACATTAATCATTATTATCGAATAACAACTTCTCTCAATAAATACTTTATTTGATGATTATACAAGTACAACATCCAAAACCAAATAATCAGGATTTTCCTTATTTATATTATTCCCTCCATTTTATATTTTAAATGTCTCGTATTTATATCTCCTCACATCTTAAATATATTATAAGAAGCTCACTTATGCCATTGAATTTCATAATTGAAATCCAATTGGAAAAATCACACTTTAGTATTTAATTTATTATTAGTTTTTAATTTTAATTAAATAAAACGACACTCTATATAAGGACACTTTTTTAATTTTAATTCAAATCAATAAATATTTCCGTACACTTATCTTGGTGTGCAGGTATTGTTGTCACTTAACTATTTCCCTGATTTATTTTATATAAGGATAAGGATCAGGAAACTATTAGTAATTTATAATATAAGGATTTTATCAACATTTATGAATAATAAATACAAATTCATTGGGCTTTGTGTATACGCGGCTTTTAGGACTAGTCACGTAATAAAAGACAGCTGTGTCTTCACTTCTCCTCATATAGTATTGATTTATCCCCAGAAATTAAATTATAATAATGAGCAACACAAATAGATAATTGGGAACCTTGGAATGCATGAGACCCTCGAGATTTTTAATGTGTTTCCAGAAAACCTCGCTCGAGCTTGACCCTATAGTACAATAAACAAGCTACTAAGGATTCCTACTACAAGCTAACAGTAATAAGATAAGATCATCTAAAGTAAGAATGTATGGCAGATAACTCACATGTGATGACAAGTAATAATTTTATGGGACATAGTAATATCATTAATTAATTAAGCAAGCAAGAAATGTTTTCATACCTTTAGCTTCCACAGGTGAAGCTGTCATCCCGAGTATCCTAGGAAGCTGAGTACAGCCACCATGTAGTTGGCGGTGATAGAACTCCTACGGATATTATTTCACATTTTCAAATTAGGTAAAAAATCAATCATAAAATAATTGATACAATCATACCAAAAAACAAAGAAAACATAAGGGCGTAAAAACATAACATACCGTCATAATAAGAGCGTACGGATGTTTTTTCTTTGCATGATGACATTCATCGAATATCAGCAATTTGATGACATCCAAGGTTAAAAATGTATGCCTCAACGCATCAAGTAGAATGGCTGGTGTCATGACCATTAGCTGTACCATGGCATGAATGAAATATGAAACAGCGTAATCTTAATTGTATGTGAAGAATTATAGATGACATTTTTGCTTATGGAGTATATATTACCGTATTTGATTTCATTTGACTGCAAAATAAGAACTTGACAATACAAACAACGTAATGAGTAATAGTATTCGTAGTTTACGATGCCAAAATCGCTTTCCATATTCAGTTGTCCAACAAATATAAATGATGTTTCTTTACTTTACAAGAATTCGAAAATTTCAATCCAAACTTACTCATTTGTCCATTAGCAGACTATGCAAAATACTGATGGGTTGTGATCCCAATTATGAGTAATTCAGTTATTCGACCATTAGTGACACACACATATTGACATATATATATATATATATATATATGGGAGGGTTCAAGAGATTAGCATTTTTTGAGGGAATGAGGGAAGTGTAATATTCATCACGGAGCTTCTTAACTTCGCCAATACAAATACCAAAGTTAAAATTAATTTTACTCGTATATAGTAATCAAAATCGATGTTATAAAGAATATATTCACAATCGAAGTTCAATTTTGAGTCATAAAAATAGTTTATGAATATTTATTTAATAAAACGTTAATATTCATTATGGTGAATGGTAACTTAACATTCATCGTAATGAATGTTAAAAAATAACATTAATTTAATTTAAACATTCATCGTGATGAATGTTAAGTTAACATTCACCACGACGAATATTAACGATTTTGGATATAAAATTCATCAATTGATGTTATAGTCTACAAAAAGAATTTATCAAGCAAGCTTAACATTCATAGCATCGATTCTGATCAACATTTATTAATTTTCACTTTTTAACTTTTGACAAATGTATTGACGAAGTTAAGATGCTTCGTGATGAATATTATACTTCCCCAAAAAAAAATAGCTTCCCCCTGGATCCTCCCACTACATATATATATATATATATATATATATATATATATATATATATATATATATATATTGTACTCCGTATATAAGAAAATAATTAAAAACGCGGTAGTGAGAACTGACAAGTCAAATGTTGCCTTATCATACCTGGTTTTCATCTTGCTGTTTTTTCCACTCAGCAGCATTCCAGTAATCAACACCCTTTTCCCCCGAGTATTCTTCCACCTTGAGATCAAGGTGCATCCTCACAACCTCAGCTTGCTAGACAACATGATACATTAATAAAACAATAAGATATACAAACTACCATAGATATTATTACAACATGTCAACCAACATCATCTTATACCTGTTTGACTAACACGACAGTGGGTACCAAAAAAACAGCAATGAACGGTGACGGTTTTCGCAAGAGATGAGCATAGCGGCGTAAAAGCATAACAGCAATTAAAGTTTTGCCTGCTCCAGTCTCCAAATACACTATTGTGTTCTGCTTTAAAGCTTGCTCTAAAGCTTCTATCTGATAACTGATAAATCCAACAGAGCATTTGCATCAAGTGTCACACACAAATCACAATGCATAATATATTATTTATTTAATTATATGTATAGATACATATATCCACATATAAATATAATTATATATTATATATATACTAGCTAACTAAAGATAATTCTATCTTGTATACATAGTTCCCCATACTTATTCCACTTACATTTACTAGAGTATATACACAATGTAAGTAAGTAAGTAACATCCCATACCGCCTTCCGCGGGTTAGGGCCCAATACCGTCTAGGACAGTGTATGGGGGAGGAGGTATAGATGTAGACAGCCTTACCCCTACCCTAAGGTAGAGAGGCTGCTTAGAGTTCTACCTAAAGGTAGAAAGGACCTCCGGCCTTTTGCAGGGGATGGGATTCGAACCCCTGACCTCTTGTTCAGAGGCAAGGGACTCAGTCACTAATCCAACCCTGCTGCTTAATACATACACAATCTGTTTTTTTTAATTATAAAATAGAGAAAATTACATAAACCGTCCTTATGGTTTCATTCAAATTTCACTCGCAATCCTTTAATTAATTTAATTACACCAAATCATCATTTATTTTGAAATTTGTCACAGCAACGATCCTTTATCCCAACGTCCGTTTACTTGTGTTATTAAACTAAGCCATGTGCATTGCATGTGAGGGTAAAATTGTCCTTTCATATTATACTTTATCATTTACTTTACTCTCTCCTTTTTATTTTATTTACTGGAGTATATTATTAATTATTAATATTAATATTAAAATAAAATAATTACAATATTAAACCTGCACACCACACCTCTCCTTTCTCTACACTCGTTCATCTCATCAAACAATTCCACCTAAGACTATCTCCAATGCATTAAACTCTTTATGGTTTAATGCATTGCCACATCACTGACACATCAGCATTTCATATTTTTATATAATAATTCTACAGTGCATTGAACTTTACTAATTCATTAGACTGCCAACTCATTGTACTATATTTAATTACTTACTACTAAATTCTATGAATGTGATATATATATATATATATATATATATATATATATATATATATATATTATAAAAAATCAATTATTATATAAAATGATTAGATGATAAAACAAAATTTTGAGAAAATGATTTATTAAATTTTGCTTGCATTTCATTTCAGTATTATACATAACAAACTCTAAAATAATAAAAAGCTCCAGCTATAGTATATAAAATTTACACTTTGAAATGTATCATCCACGAAAATATAGATATATGCAATGTTTTTAAAAATCGAAAACCGAATCGGACCGGAGACCGGTCCGGCCGAACTGGCCCAAAACCGGACAAAAACACATTTAAAAAAAAAAAATTAAAAACCGATCCAACCGCTCCGGTTCCCGGTTGAACCGCCTGATTTTGACCGAACCGCCCGATTCGTTGACCGGTCAAACCTTGGTCAAAACCGGTTTTGTACCGGCGGCCGGAAGGGGTCCAGTTCCCGGTCGGACCGGTCCAGTTCGTCCGGTTTTCAAAACATTGAATATATGGGTGAGAATTGGAGTTAAGGGGCATAAATTGTCAATGTAAAATATAAAACCATGGCACATTTATCGAAACAGTGGAGTGGCCCACCATTTCCCATGTTAAGATGCGTATGAACAGGGTTGGACGGAGCTTTGGACGTGTTAATACGTGGATAATTCACAGTGGATTAAACTATACACTTGGCAATTATAGCAATTCCATTCGACGCTCCACGTTGGACGACTGTGGATGCTCTAACACTAATTAATCAGCACATCACTCTCGATCCACCAACACCATATAAACATAAAAAATTTCAACTCTATATCTACTCTCACTGTTCATTCGAACATGTAATATGAGAAACCAAATACATCACAAACTACAAATCTACAACATCAATCTTATACAAATTCACAACACAAGCACCAAGAACATCATCAAACACAAACAATTTTTGTGACAATAAAAACTTGCAGTAGCAGCAAGTTGGAAATCAAGGCTGAAGAACACAGTTTCTGGCCTGAAAAAGAAGAGCCGGAAAAGCGATTGCCCCTAAAACGGTATCCGCAAAAGCAATTACCGGCAAATAAACATGGTTGGAAAACGATGGTACATTTTCTAGATCCGTGAGATCATCCTCACCTACACCTGTCGGTGTTTTCAAAACTACCACCGACACCTATTGGCTCAGACATTGTCAGTTTGTCACCATCACCGGTTTCCACAGCTTGCGTCTACCACAACTTCATCACTACGACACTACCACCGACATCAGTTGTTTCGAACATATATAAATCTCAATTCATTTTTTAGTGGTACAAATATATTGTTATTTAGTTTGGTGAACTTTTATTGTTTAAAGAAGGAGAATATGGACTTGATTTATTTTAGAGCTATGTTAAATAGGCCTACTTAGATAAACCTAAAAGTAGACCTAATTTTCTGATTTGTTGAAACTTCTCTCTCTTAATCTCATCTAATCAATTTTTCAAACCAACCAATCACATGTGTAGGTCTATATTTAGTCTTACCAATTTAGGCCTACCAATCATTTTCCTTTATTTTATAGGGATAAAGAAAGAGATGGATTTGTGTAGGTGGGTGTGATCGATTGGGTGGGGAGATGAAGAAATGTTTTTTTTAAACTTATTTTAATTTAAAAAAAGGTTTATAGGCTAGAGGAATTTACAAAGTTACCCTCACATGCAATCACATGGCTTGGTTTAACGGCATAAGTAAACGGACGTTAGGGTAAAGGATCGTTAGGGTGACAAATTTCAAAATAAAAAATGATCAGTGTAATTAAATTAATTAAAGGATTGCAAGTGAAATTTGAATGAAACAATAAGGATGATTTATGTAATTTTCTCTATAAAATAATAAAGCAGAGGAACCTTGTTGCCTCGCAACAAAATTAATACCATTATTTTATTTATAATGTTGATATCATACAATTAATTATTCAACATAAAGTACCACCAAATAAACAATCTTCATTACAAAGAACAGTAAGCTTAACATTACAAAAAATTTACTTAAAAATAATAAAAAAGTAGTAATTATAATAAAAAAAATAAAAATAAAAACAATAAATGACATGAATATATACAGAGTAGTGTAAATTTCAAATGAGTACAACAATTTTTTGTGAGAGTGAGAGAACCAATATGAATGCGTCACATGCCACTAAATCCACTTTCCCCCGAGTTTTAAAAAATTAAATATCTCCCAAATGGTAAGTCGAAAAATCACAAAAATTGCACGATAAAAATCATCATTTTATTCTCTTCGATTAGAGATGTGACAATGTATAATTTCGAAGAACTTTTTTTTTTCGTTTTTTTGTGGGTTTTGAAAACCAGTAACACATGTTACCGGCTGGTAACACATGTTACCGGCTGGTAATACTGATTTTGTACAATTTGTAAAACCAAAAAAAAAATTTGTCGAAAATATACGGCAAATCGATGTGAAAAATTTAATTTTTAAAAACCTGAGAAAATGAGTTTTATGACACGTAACACATTCTTATTGGTTCCTCCGTTCTCACCAAATTTTTCATTCAAACCTCACTGATACACAGTAATTGTATTTATACACATACACAGTATAGAATGACTTAACACACACATTATTAATATATTCATACCGACGATCAAATCAATATATAAAACTGATCCAAATAATGAATAATATATACGCATACAAACATACATACATACATACATATATATATATATATATATATATATATATCATATTATAAATCGTGAAATTCAAGAGCTTTACCTTCGCGCAATTGAAAGATCATTATAATCTACTTGACCGTTACTTCCGTTTACGCGATCGTTGGCCATTCTCGAACTCTGTTTCTGTATGTATACGTGTGTATTTCAGTGTGTGTAATCAATCGGCAACAAAAACAAGAGCAAAATAACGAAGATGATGATACTGATGAAATCAAAGGGTTTAATAAATAGAATAGGGGAAAGGAAGTTCAGTGGGTTTTGTAAAATGGAATTTGCATTGGAATTTAATATTTAAAGATGTTACTTTTTTGTGCATTTAAAGTTTATAAATATTTATAATAAATGTAATATTTGGGAAATTTACTAGAGCGCGATGGTGACACGGATTTTTAGATGGTTGTGTGAGAATAGTGATGATGAAAAGTTTAGAGAATAATAAGTTCTATAAAATTTGTTTAGTCGTAAGGGGTGGAGTTTTCATTTTTTTAAGAATAGTAGAAATGAAAATTTAGAAAATCATCAAAATTATTTTTCAACTTTGTAGTAATAAAAAGGAAAACAAGAATTTTCTTTTCTTTGAAAAGTTTTTTAAAAAACTTGAATTTGAATACGTTTTCTAATTTTCTTGTTTTCTTAAAGAATTTTTTAGAAAAGTTAAGAGTTTTTTGTAAGGGTCCTACTAAAGATACCTCATTGGCCTACTTTTTTTTTTTATCTCTTACCCCCCTCCACCCATCTAATCAATCACATCATGCTCTTTTTTTTTTTTACTTTCTGGGTATACCCCCTCTTTTTCTAATTCATACCCCCTGTTTAGTCTAAAACTGAAACTGATTTTGTACTGAACTGGGACAGATCTTAAATAAAACTGAACTGAAAAAGGACTGCACGGGACCGAAGTGGGCCAGGGGTATCCCCCAGAAATTCAGGGGGTGGCTTTAGATTTTCCCTTTTTGTAACTAAAGGCACCTTATATTTTGAAAGGGTTGCGACTTGTAAGCTCAAAATCTTTTTGAAAAATACATCTTACAAAGAAGTGTCGTGCATTCGACGCTTCTCAAAATGATGTCGTGAAGTGACAGAACACCCATCGTTCTCGAGTTAAAACGGAATAATTAATGTAGATGAATTTTAAATATTTTTGGAAGGTCAATGATATTTCCACCATAAAAAATGATAGTTCTATCAAAACTGTGTAGTAAGAAGTTGTACTATATGCATAAATAGATGCTTAATGGTGAATCTATCATATTTGATGGTGAAAATATCAATGCCTTTTTGGAAAGAGAATTGATCTCTACACCACTACTTTTTATCCATACACCACTTTTATGCTTTACAGTGTTGTACAGTACAAGACTATAAAGCATGTTTGGTGGTGTATGGATAAAAAGTGGTGGTGTATGGATCACTCCCCTTTTGGAAATATAGAGATAAGATTCTTGCTTACTTAATGAGTAAGGAGAGAGATAGTTGAAAATTAAATTATGTACCTTTTTTTATTATTTTAGAAAAGCAATAGATATAGTATTTTTTGCTTTTGGTGATGTTACCTTTTTTCCCTAAAGTAATAGAATCCCAATCAAACGAATGGTTGTTTGGCTTCTCTTGCAAGATTCATTTTAATTTTTAGTAGTAGTAAAATAAATGATGTTAAAATAGATATTTTTGTGACAAAAGTAGGTTATTCATGGGGTCATTATTCACAAAAATATCTATTTTATATGAATGCCTTCATTATTACCAATAAATCTATGCGTCGTTTGCTAATAGATATCTTAATCTTTGTATTTACTTTGCATTTTTTTATTGAGTTATTGTGTGTCACAATCCGAATTACATTTTTAATGTAGTAAATTCATTAATATGATGATTATTATTTAGACATCTTTGTCTATAGATGAGTTAATTTGACATATATAGTGTCGTCATCCGTTACATAGACAAAATCAAAAAATATGATAGAAGAGAAAATGTATAAGTATAACAAACATGTTAGACTGGTTAACATATGTCTACTACATATTTTATAGGAAAGTGATAAGTACAATATAAATTTAGATTCATACACCATAAATATTATGAGCTTTAACGATTGCACGGTTTGTGTATAAATTAATTTGTTTATTGTTTAAATCTATTTATGTAACCAACACTTATATAATCTACCTATTTTATACTCCGTAAAAGATAGCTTTAAATTACTATTTCACCTTTCAAATAATTATACATCACCTTTAAATTACTATTTCACCTTTCAAAAAATTACACATCATCAACAAATATTGTAACACTATTCCAAATTTGAAAACTAGAACCTTGTGTGAAGGTTAAGTAGTTGAGTACCCAACCCGGCCATACCTCCAAATAAGTTGCACAGAAATAGTACAGGGACAACAAACCGAGGAAAAATTTCGGATAATTTAAACAAAATTATATATATCGTCAAACTTTCACGTTTCTCCGGAATAAATTATTACCTGAGATCAAATATGATTGTTTATGAGAAAAGCTAGGATGAAGAAGGTTAAAGAAGAGAAAAATGAAAAAGACAAATGGGGATGGTTGGTCGGGTGTGTAATGTCTTGCATAAGGTCAAAAAGAGTGGGTGAAAATGATGAATTAAGCATGTAGGTTGGATCATTTTGCAAGTAAGTTACAGTGTCATACTATTTACTTGCTGAGGTGTATTTTTTAAAAATTACCACAGCAAAAGAAGTGTTTTTCTTGTATTATAGGTAGATATTACCTGAGATCAAATATGATTGTTTATGAGAAAAGCTAGGAAGAAGAAGGTTAAAGAAGAGAAAAATGAAAAAGACAAATGGGGATGGTTGGTCGGGTGTGTAATGTCTTGCATAAGGTCAAAAAGAGTGGGTGAAAATGATGAATTAAGCATGTAGGTTGGATCATTTTGCAAGTAAGTTACAGTGTCATACTATTTACTTGCTGAGGTGTATTTTTTAAAAATTACCACAGCAAAAGAAGTGTTTTTCTTGTATTATAGGTAGATATGTTGAAAATACCAGGTCATGGATAGTCCACATTTATCTCTAGGGTTGTAACTTTCTTTAGCCTATAAATAGGACCCACTTGTATCAATTAATACATACAGAAAATTATTTAAAGAATATTACACAAATAAAAAGATTATATAAATCTATCATAAAATTTAAGATTACATTGAATTATAAAGTTTTAGAAGTATTTATTTTTTTATATTTCTTGAAGGTTTGAAATGATGATTTTTAAGGTTAATATATATATATATATATATATATATTAGTGTTAATGTTAATATAGATTTTAAGATGTGAAAAAGATCAAGAATAAAGTATTCATCTTTTAGATTAAGATTAAGTTGTATATTAGTTGATTATGCGTTGAATATTTAGGCTATAACAAATTCTCATTAATTAAGTTATATTGTATAAATATAAGAAAATAAGTATAAGTATAAAGATGAAAAGATTAAGTATTAAAAATTTGATATTGATGATGTGTCATCACATGGTTAAACTATGAAGATATAGTTTTCCTTATATATAGTACTAGTAAATATTTGGGTTGTGCGATATACAACCCAACCCAACTATGAAACACCCCAAAAACGTGATCATTTTTTTTTTTTACTCTTAATAATGTCCTATAACTACTCCATTTGTATAATTTAATTTTAGTAACTTTCCCTAGTTGAAACGAGCCTTTTAGAACCTAAAATTTCAGTTTTTACCATCAAAAACGATCCGGGAAAGTGGGCGGGATCGCGTTCCTTAGTTATAAACTTTCTGTCACCATTTTTGCCTTGTGAACGCGATCCGGCTCAATTCTCAGGATCGCGTTCCTTAGTGCATTTCAGAAATCAGCCAAATTCAATTTTTTTAACCAACTTCAAACACGCATAACTTTTTACTCGTTATGAGTTAGGACCTGAAATTTTGCACACACATTCACTATAACCATATAAACATTTCCTCAATTCCACTTTTTCAAATTTCACAATAAATCTCGTTTTGACCCGTTAACTGAATTTCGGCTAATTTCAACCAAAATCTTGACATACTATCTTTCAAACCATTAACATTCAGACTTTAAACTTTTGACCACTTATTCAACATAACATTTAGGACTTGTAGACATGGAAATATTTAACTTTAGTCCACCATATCCCATTTCGACTCGTTACCCCATTGGTCGCCCATTTGGACACCAAAATGACCCGATTGGGTCTCTAACCAAATTAACCCCTTTCTTTGGTAAATTCTTACCCAATTGACTTATTTGAGTCAAACTAACTCAAAAACATCCATATTTAACCATAACATTACCAAATGACGTTTTGAACTTTCGTAACCAACTTTCATACATTAAACTTTACACTACAAGTCTCACCACACAAACTTTGACTTCAACTCTATCTTTGACTTTGACCATAGAGTTGACTTTTCTCAATTCATTACATATACCACAAGTGAGACTTCATATCGTTTTCAAAACTTCAAACTACATGTCATAAACTTTACAAAACGGGGTGTACATATATCAAGAGCATGATTAAGAGGGATAAGACTTGTTACCGAACTAAGTAACAAGCTCCACCAAAAGCTTCACACGTGCCCTTTACCCAAGTCCCTTCTATTGACACTTGGCTCACCTGAAACATTTAAACATAACAAGTAAGCTAATGCTTAGTAAGTAATGGAAGCTTTAACATAAACATAAACATCATCACATTAAGGATCCTTAAACATCATCATGCTAACTACTAAGAGTTAACATTTATACCAAGCTAATGGTCATGATCCATTACTTGGAAAACCGTCAAGCTAATGGCTCACCCATTACTTGACTCCACATTTATATCCATCTACTTACCTTGATTTTGAAACTTTAAACAACTTGAACTAACTTCTCTTGCTTGATCACCTATACATATAAACACATAGCATGATCAATCAACATAACACTTAACTTTCTTAACTTTAATCTCATAACTAGGTGTTACTCACTAACACCTATCATACACCACTAGTATTCCATGATTTAACTTTCTTATCACATGTAATTGGGTATTCATCACTTATCTAAGCATAATCATTATCAATTGATCTAAATTCTTAAATTCTCATAAACTCATAACCTATAAAAATCCAATTACATATGAACATGATTCTTCTAATTAAACTAATATAAATTAAGCATAGCATACAACTCATACACACACATGGAACACTAATTAATCAAATTAACTACCATACATGATCTTTCTATCATCTAGGGTTTATCTAACTTAAACCCTAACTTCAATTAAACTCAAAGAAAGATCAAACATACCTTATAGAAACTTAATTTGATGATTACAAACTTCAATCACATAAACCCTAACTTGATTGTTGAATATTTCACTTGTTTCTTGTTTTCCCTCCAATTTCTCACGCACACATACGTACACAATTTATGTCTGGAACTTTTCTGAATGTGTAGGAAGATAAGCTTTCACCATTTTGCACACTAACCCCCTAAACTTTAGTTCTGTACAGCTTTGGTCCCTCTAACTTTCTTTTCTTTATTTGGTTAATCCTCTAACCAAATTCTAAACTTTTCGTTACTTTAAACATTTAACATATTAAATACATATAAAACTGAAACGTAAACGTATTTTAAATCATTTAAACTTACATGTTTTTGGGGCGTTACAAACTATGTTAATGTTGATTTTTCCGATGTTATGTGTGTATTATCTTCAAAACTGATATTTAATTATCGACATAAAGTTACCCAAAGGAAGTCGATAAAATATTACTAAAAATATCAATTACGAATGACGGTATCCTGAAAAGTTAAAAAGAAAAATGAACTTGGAAGTTAAAATCATAACAACTGTTAGACAAATGAAACAATCATTATAAATTATATGCAATGTACTTAAATTATAGGAGGGAATAAGATAATAATGAATGTTTCAAGAATCGGCTATCGATGGTCAAATTAAATGAAAATCATATACTTGTACCAATTAGTACATATTAAAAAATTATTGAAAAACTATTATACAAATGGAAGTTTATTAAGTATTAATTATAAAATGTTAAATATTATGTTGTTTTATAAAGTTATAAAAAATAAACATTTTTTAATTGTTTCTTTAAGGTTTGAAATGTTTGATTTTTAAATTTAAGAGGTATATTAATGTTAAGTTTAAGATGTAAACATGATTAAGAATTAAGAATAACCATTACAATGTATTCATTTTTTAGTTTAAGATGAAATCATGTGTTAATGCTAATAATATGTTTAACATATAAAAAGAAATATATTAGTAAAACATAAAAAGATTATTATTGAAAAGATAATGACACATGGTATCTTATTCTCTCATCTTAAGTTTTAAGGTTTCTTTATATAATAATCATAATAAATAATGATAATGATTAAGATCATATACTAAGAAGGTATATATAACATTACAAATATCTAAGGTTGATGTATAACAAAATTTAAAAATTAATAGTGATAATTTTATTTAATAATAAAAAATTAAGACACATGATGATGTGTCTCAATTACAAAGCATGTGGTTTACTTTGTATATATATTAAGATAAGATAAGATAAGATAAGATAAGATATCAATTTTATGATATGAACATAAGTACATATAGATCTAAAAATCAATCTCAACCTAACTATATCTTATGGACACATGTTATAAAATTATGAACAAATTTTAACGCATGTCGCTCATTGAATGTTTTAACGATTAAATGAATTTTATGGTGTATGTTACATGTAACATTATAAAGTATTAGATGTGATGTGATTAGAATTCCTAGACAAAGAATGATCCTTTTCTTATGAGGTACTATCTTAAATTAATTTTTTATATGATTATCTTATAAATAATTAATGATTTATGATGTCATTAAATTCTATAATTTAGTCAATTGGATAAAATTGAGTAATTGTATTGGTCGATTAAATTTTTGATGACATCATTAGGTTTTTCTTATATATAATTTATATAAGATAATATTTTTGGTAAATAATCATATTTTATATTACCTATAGAATCTGATTTATATATAACTATTCGTTACATCATGAAAACTCTTTGACTTTATAACTTCATCTCCATAAGAGCAGAAAATTAATACCCTAATAATAAAAACATGACTCCATTAGTGTACCGTAAAATATAATTATATACTACTAATTATTTATTGGAGATTAGTCTCCATTGGTTTTTGTGACAATCCTCAAATTAGGGTACTAATTTTTACCTAAATACATGCATTACCTAGAGTAATTCCCTGATTAAGTAAATTCAAACTATATTGTGTATAAGTTTTTGTGAAACTTACTATGTGATACGTGACGTATTTGATTGTAGTTATATGTGTATATATAATTACGTACGAAATAAACATATTAAACTCTATAAGTTGAACACAATGATGTTGGTGAGACAAAATAATTAATAATTCGAAAATTATTAATTACAACTACTAGTAAATTGTATTATAGGAATAATATGATAAATTATACGTTTTATTATAAACGTATTAATCGCGAATAATAAAGATCCGAAATGAACTTCAAAATACTTTTGAATAATTTTGTTGAAGTTATTATATAAAAGTATTGGTACAAAAATAAAACGAAAACATTTAGACGACATTTTTGTACACGTTAAACACGAACAGAAACAATTTTAAAACTCGCTTAGAGGATCAAAATAATAAAAGTATTATCTCGTAAGTTACTGTTTTAATGTGTAGAACATTACTTCAAAATATGATTTCCAAATTTAACTAAAATCTGGCACGCAGTTTTACTACACAGTAACTTTACTGTGCCTAATTTTATTTATACTTTTGATAAAGTATTTCGATTATATAATTATCAATTACTGAGTTTAAAACATAGAGAAACACAACGCTAAATTTTATTATAACTAAAGTACCACAAATTATACCCGTACACGGAATTAACGGGCTAAAAATCTACCAATAATGCACCCAACAAATATCTGCTCGACACTTTAGTACTCCCTCCATACCCTGCCTTTGAAAATCTCGACCAAAGCCTTCTTCTATACACTTCTTGTAACACCCAGTATTTGGGTCTAGTAGTATTTAATATTTTCTAACTGTGAATTATTATTAAGTGTGTCAGAAAATAGGTGTGTTGTATTATTTGAAAATAAATGGGTAAAAGAGTCGAATAATTTATTGTGACTAATAAATTATTGAGTGTTTTAATTTTATTTAGTTGATGGTAAAATAAAATAATGTTTCCCCGTAAATGGTTTTTAAGTTCCAGACAATTATAAGTACGGGGAATGAAATCTAAACACTTGTAGTACACCTTTAAATGCTTGGGTCGGTCTCTTTTATCTATATACATACGTACGCATCATATATTATCATATATACATACATTATATGAGAAACCCTAGATTAACTCTTAAAATCACTTCCTTCCATCAAATTAATGATGCCAAATTCGAATTCAAGCTTCAAGATCAAAGGTTATCATCCTCTAATCATTCTAAACAACATGTAAGTCTCAATTTCTTGAAATTTATGAACCCTAAAATTTGGGTACTTTGATGTTCTTGAGTATAATTCGAATTAAGGGTTTAGATTGGTGAAATTGATGTGAGATAAACTCACTAATGATGATAAGTAGCAAGATTCAAGCTAAAAGTTATTTTTGTTTAGTGTTTTTGAGGTTTGTGATGATTGAGATGAAATTAAGGCATGAAAGGATTATATAATTGTTAATTGATGTGTATTAAACTCATAAATGATGTTATTAGAACTTATTAATGATGATGATTAACATCAATGAAGCTAGGGTTTATGAATTGATTGAGTGTTCTTGATATTGATAATAATTAAGATAAAAGTTGTTTGATTAATATAAAGTCGAAGCTTGTAATGATCATATAATTGTTAGTTGATGATTATATGTGGATTATAATCTAAACCTAGTTTAGAAATGGTGAATTTGATATATGATCATTAATAAAGTTAAATGGTTTAGTTGATACATGATGATGATTAGTTGTATTCAAACTAAATTGTGTAAAGTTGATTAGGTGTTCATGGTGATTATGATTGATTCATGAAGATAATTATGAGGGGTTTGATTAATTGTTGATGTTAGACGTTATTAATCTTGTTAATGGGTTAATTATATTAGTTAACAATGATTAAGATGGATAAAGGTGAGAATGTGATACTAATGATCATAATTTGGTAATTGATTATGAATATTGATGTTTATAATGGCTATTCCTAATCTTGGAAACTTACTTGATTTGATGTTGAAAGATGATCATAGTTTATTAAGTGATTGTGAATTGAGATGATTAAAGTGATTATTCATAATTTTGAAATGATACAAATTAAGTGATTTACGAAATGAGTAATAACTCAATGAAATAGAGATTATGAATCATGTTGTATGACTTTAACATGAGTTAATTATTATGAATGAGTTACTAACTCATTTTGTTTAATTATATTGTCAGATGTGCAGAAGGCTCAGTGATATTAGACTACTGAGTGGATGCCTGAGGTGGTCGGTGAGTGGATCTCTAATCCTCAGCGTAACTTGGTTGTAACAAGTTTGGTTACAACAAGTAACGTATTATTACTTTATCCGTTGCATTGATGATTATGTTGATAGTAATAATACTGTTGATATGTTGACTAGTTGAATATGCGACTTGTTGATTACGTGATCACTTGAGTTAATTGGCCTTCGGGCATCAGTTGTTAATGAGGCAACGAGTTGTTGAACTGTTGGTTGGGCTAGTTGGTTATCCAAAGTTTAACACACCTCCTGTGTTAGTTGAAGATAATCACTAGCTATCGGTCTCGTCCGTATGGCCATACGGATAGGTTGGGTAAGTGTTCTTGGGGAGCCTCCCGGGTTTATGGTTATCCCCAGAGCCGCCGATCCTCATTATGGTGTTGTTGATTAGTTGAATTGTTGCATTGTCGAACTGACGCATTGTTGATGTGTTGTATTGGGTACTTGCTTGTTTAGTGCTAATTGTTGTACACAAAGTTGTTGCGCTAAGTTAGGTTATTGATTAGTATCTGCTCACTTAGCGTTATGCTAATCCCCCACATTATCCCTTCTTGAAGGTTTTGGCTATTGTATTGGGTGGGCAAGAAGTTGGACTTGAAGGAATGTTTGACATGCTGACGTGACTCTGACATTTGATTAAATAAATTAATGATATCTTTTGTTTTATATAACACCCATGTTGATAAACTGTGTTTTGAATTAAGTTGATTTTATACCTATATGAAACAATGTATCTTATAAACTTAGAAATTGGGATAACGCTTCCGACCCAATATATTTAAATGTTACCAAAATGAGGGGTGTTATACTTCTCCTTCCATCTCAATAATTTACACACACTTCATCAATTTCCTTCTTCTTTTCTTTGGTTCTGGGAACGAGTAACAACAACAGCAGCAAAAGGGTAGCAGCAGGAAGGAGCAACACCATTTCACCTTCACCATTTTCATCTTCAAACTCACATCACAAACACTAACAAAAATGGTTTCTTGATCTTTCACACCATCATCGATCATTTTATCATCATCATAATCATCTTTGTAAGGATCAAACAACCCATTTTTCTAATATATATAATTTTATAATTTTCATATTTCATTTTTGTAACTTGTTATAATTTATGTATGGTTACGTAAAACATATTATATAAATGAGTTCTAATGTATTTTCTTTTACACTATTATAAGGATGATTACAAAGTTTGGTAGTGATTTGGATGATTTGTTCTTGAACCGAAACTTAGAACCCAAATTTATAAACATAAAATTTTATTGATGATGTTGTTAAAATCGTTAAAACATGTTAATATAGGTTTATATATTGATTTTGTATCATATGGTGGTTGAATTAACAAGTTAAAAATGGAATTAAAGTAATTATTATTAATATGTATGTATATCAGAGAATCATTGAAAGAGATGAAGTTATTCAGGGTTGGTAACATATATATATATATATATATATATATATATATATATATATATATATATATATATATATATATATTAAACTTGTGATAATATTAACAAAAGAATCGTTTGGGTTACTGGTTAAGGCGTTTGTTCTAAACCCAAAGGTCACGAGGTCGAACCTCACATGTGACATGTTTTAATTCCAAGTTTTTTTCAGGATTAGACTATTGGGCCTGTTACATTTATAGTGGGCCTAATGGATTATCATATAAATTGACTAACTTAATTGGGCCAATCACTGTTGGGCCGATCTTAATTGGGCCAAAAGTTTTAATACATAAATATATATTGGGTTAATATATATTGGGCCAGATTTTCTATATAAAGATTGAGCCTAATTATTTTTATAATGGGCTAAAACTATTAAATTAAATTGGGCTAAACTAGTAATTATGTATTGGGTCGAGCCCAATGAATATCTAAACCTTTTAAATGTAAAACGCAATACGAATTAATGTTGGAGTCGAATAATTATATACGACAACGACAATAAATATATATATATATAAGAATATATATATTCAACTAATAAGTATATATAGGTATATACTTACACGCGCGCATTGTTTAATAAATGAATCACCAACCAAGTAAGGATGTAGAAATATTCAATAGTAACAAATAGTCCGTGTACTTATGTAAAGTATATTTATTTGCGTCTAGGTATTTGAGGGACGCTTTCGGACTACTTTGTACTACTAGCTGTTATTCGCTGAAGACTTGCTACCAGTGAGTTCACAGCCCCTATCTTTTTATTGTTTAAAATACTTTTAAAACCAGGGGTGGAAAACATAGAACAATGTGATTTAACATGCTATATGTTTTATGTATTGCACTGCATGCTATTATGTGAAACTGAATAACATGATTTCTTCCACGCTATCAAACTTGAACTGTTTCTATAAAATGTTTTCATATTGAATTAACTTGAATTAATTATATGAAACGTTTTCACAACAATTTTTGGGAATAAGACAGCAGATCTTGGTACGATCCTAGGTTTACGCGAGGTAGTTGTAGTGCACATAAGTCCCAGTGCTTGCAACCTATAACCATTAGCTAGGTGACTCTAGCCACTGAGTATACAGATAGTACTATCGATTTGACAACCCTCCCAGGATATTACTCGTTGGTCATTCCAACCCCATCGACGATAGTCGTAACGAGGAGTGTATACTTACCGTGTTACTGAGGCAACAACAAAACAACTAGTCGTGGTTTGGTTATAGTACTAGTGTCGTTACTTTAACTCTAAAGGTTTAGCTCACCTTGGAGGGATTATAGTCTAAATTTCCCACACAACTAAACAACTAAACAACAACTTGATTTGGGAAGGGTATTCCCTGCGATGACTAATAGGACAGGTGCTCCTTTGAAAGACTATTTTTAGGAAACGTTTACCTTAAATGGTTAAACTTGGTTTCCCACAAAACAACTATTTATAGGAAATGTTTGCTTGACTGTTAAACCTGATTTTCCTTAACTATAGAAATGGATATGTTTACTTAGTTGATAAACCTATATATCCTGCAATTACTTATTAGGAAATGTTTATGATTAAACTTGTGTTTCCTACACAGTTATTATTGTAGTAAGAATGACATTCTTACTAATTTTAGGAAATGTTTTCTTTAATTAGAACACTTGTGTTTCCTACTTACATATAAATATTATGTTTGTGTACATGAATGATTTATATAAAACTTGATTTATTTAATTCACACTAAACCTGTGAATTCACTCAACATTCAATGTTGACGGTTTACTATGTTTTTCAGGGAATTAGGACTCATGTACATCTGCATGCATAAAGGACGTAGGCTACCTGACTATTTATGATGCCACTTTTGGGACACCTGGATTTCCTTTGTATTATCAATTTCATTGGTTATACTTATGAAATCCCTCTTTTATAAATATGTATTTTCAAATACTTAAGTTGTCTTTGACAACCCTACTTATATACGACTCTACGAAGTCGTATCTTTTGTAATAACTTTAAACTTATGGCATCTTAAATATATATGTATGTTCTGTATGATCATATACTCTGATACAATGAATGCACTATCGAATCTGTCCGCCCCCGATGCTTAACTATTATTAAAATGCTTCCGCTAATTAACTAAAAGCTTCCGCTAAACTATTAATAATCGCGATTACCGATTTGGGGGTGTGACAGAACTTGGTATCAGAGCTATTGGTTATAGAGAACTAGAAGTCTTTAAGTGACTGAAAACCTTAGAGACCTAGACTATTGCCTTGGCTAACACATTTCAGCATTCATACTGTTGCATACGTCTGACACGTCACACACGTTTCTTTGACTAGGCATGTCGAGACACGCACCTATTCATATCACTGATTCTGATACTGAGGAGGATCCCATGGAGGGACCATACGACGGGATACCTATAGCAGTGTCTGTGTAAGTCCCCTAGTTTTAGGATCGATAACTTCGTTATCTGTAGTATTAAGGTGCGGAATCCCTCAATACGGTGTTATTTTACTAACAACGAATATGTTCGTATTGCGTTTTAACTAGACTTAGCTTTAAACAACGAATCGTCAAAGCCTAGCCTTAGGTTATGTTTTTCTCTGGTTTGTTGAATTCGCAGCAATTGAAATCAGAATGCAAAAGTTATTTTCAGTGTTCTTGATTTTACAAAGAAAAATCGTTTAAATATTCTGTCTCGGCTCGGCTCGCATGGGCCAGCGAGTTCAGCCCAACTCGCCTTGCAGCCCAAGCCCATTACCAAGCTCGATTCGCTACTGACTTCCACGAATTCAGTTCTCATCTCGGCTCGTTAATCTCGCGACCTGAGAACTCGACTCGCACAGAATGTATTTATTTCGTATTTAATAATTCGTCTAACTTAACACAATAATATGTTTAACGAATATTACTAACAAAACAAATATTTATTTACAAATCTAAACCAATATACAAACGTAATAATAATTACACTAGTCCTATATCAAGCTAGATCTGTTGTCACAATCTATGTCTCAACAGACTCCCCCTTGACAATAGCTCTAGCGTCTTTATCTTCACGCTGTCTTTGGTCTTCATTTGTAAATCTTACTTCCTGCAAAAATTTTAAGCTTGATGCATGTTTTAACCATCCTATGATAATCTCGTGCTAAATCACCCCAACCAACAGTAGATATGATCTTGTTCTTGTATAACATAATCAAATCTTCCTTTGATAAATTCATCAAATGTCTGTGATCATATACACGAAGAATTTCTTTTTCGCCATTAGGATAATCATCATCAGCTTCAATCATAAAGGCTTCTCCTGTTCCAGCATCTACCCCCCAATATTTCAATTTTCCCAAAATATTCTGAGGCATAGTCTTCATTGGTATTTGCTTAATGCATTTGACCGCTGGATAAACCTTCTTCCTTCTTCTTCTTCCAGTTCTCTGACTAAGTTCGTTTAGCTTTATCATTTTTCCTTTCCTTGGCTTAATCTTCGAAAACTTCATAGATAATCCTTCAGTCCTAATGATACGCTCAACATACTTAGCATAATCATCATCACTTGGATTTTTCATATCTAATCTAGCCAAGTCTCGAATCTCATATCGAGGCAATGAACTAAACACGGTAAGCTTCTTCTCAAAATATTGAACCCCGTCAAACCTTTTGATCGCGAAGAGCTTCAGGTCAGAGTCATAATACCATCCAATAATGCCAGTTTTAAGTACACGCTTTCCAGTAATATCAACTTCTTTCAAAATGCGTTGCTTATTTTCCTTTTTCTTTTTCAGCATTTCTTGGATAAACATAGGATTACCAACCATATGTTTGTATTTGTCCTCTATTTCTTCAACTTCAGTATCTGAATCTTCAGAAGCATTCTCAAAAGCTTCTAAATCAATAACTGATTCTCCTTGTTCATTTACAAAAACAAATTCAGTCGTTGATGGATTCACAACATGTTCATCTACATTTGCATCCAGATCAACACCTTCATCTATCACTGATTCAAATACTGCAGTCCAATCTTCAGGAAGTTTGAACTCTCCTTCTTCAATATCATAATCAATCTCTTCATCTATCTCATCCAGAATATCATCTTCCGAATCTGATAGATTAAGCATTTCCATTCCTAGAGAAAAACATAAATACAAATATATTAATAATTCAAATTCTTTATTGATTTCCCTGAACCAATCTAAGAATTTCTTTATTAATTCTTTTGTATATTTTAACCTAACATATAAACGCAATATAAATATAACTTATAAAATCTTTTATTGATTACCCTGAATCAATCTAAAATCTCTTAAGTCTACTTAACAAATATTAATTAATTTTAAATTCTAATGCATTGTGAATAATCACCAAACATTTAAATTTACTATTAATTACCTTATATAATTTCCAAGTGTTAATTGATCTCATTCATTATCAATTTAACCTTTAAATTATATATCATTTGTCTAGTTAATACGAATACATTTTTAACTTGTTAATTACTTATAAACCTTACGGTCTTAAGTCTATAATCAAATCTAAAATGCATATGTTATTATAAAATTATGACCGCCGAAATTAATCGGAACACGCCGCTCGACTACTCAATAAGTCAGAAGTCTTTCGATCACTATTTTATCTTAACATAATTTTATAAACTTAAATTACCAAACATATTTTACTTAAAATAATAATAACCCTAAGCCAAATATATTTACACAATAATTAAGTTTACACTTGTTCACTACAAACTATTACAAATATTACAGTACTAAGATAATACTAAGCTATCTTACCAGCTTCAGTATCACCCGATACAGTCTTATCTGCACTTGTACCCACTCCAGAACCACTAGCACCAGCACCAGACTCCCCCTGAATAGTAGCTTGCTCACTAGTCTTTGAAGGACCAGTCTGCTCACCACTCGGTGCATTGGGATCATCGTCCTTGTCTTGATCTCTCTTTCTCTTCAACTCATTCTCTCTGCAAGACTCCAGATATACCAATATCTCCCCCTGAGCAGGCTGTCCTGAATGCGATCTCAAGACCAGACTCTCTAAAGAAGATAACTTCAGTCTCTGTACAGTGAAGTCCGCAAGTAACGTCTCATGAGTCTTCATCAACAGATTGTACAATTCACTCTGCTTGAGTATCTGTTGTGAAAGAAGAAGATTGCTCGACACCAGCTCTGGAATCTGAGAAGTAAGCTTCTCCAAATCCTTTACCCTCGACTCTAAGGATGTAATCCTTTCAGCATCAGTCGTTGGAGTAACAGGTATCGTTCTGGGTCCAGGCGGTGTAAGAGACTCAATATGCCAGTCTCTGGTAAGCGGTGTATGAGGTTGAGACAAAGCTTGCGTAAGCAAACTGTAACATCCTCTCCGATAGCCTGGTATTTTTTTTATTTATATTTGTGTATTTAATTGTTTTAAATAATTATGTGATATAATTGTTTAATTATGAAACTTGGTGAAATAGGTCTTAGGATTTATTGTGGATAATGAAATGTTGCTTGTTGTAAATTATTAAAGTTGACGGTATAATAAAATAAGTTTCTCGCAAATGATTGTTAGGTTCCAGACAATAGATTTAGAGCGGGTATTAAATAACCACGATGTAAAATGGTTAAAAAGATAGGCCGATCTTGTTATTGTCACTTTACCAATTCCATTTCAATTCCTTTTCCCTTTTAGAACCAAAAACACATACAAACCCTAACTAGTAAATCAAGCTAAATCATCCAATTAGAAAGTGATTGGGAGTTATAATCTACAAGCTATGATCATCATCACCACCTTCTAATCTTCCTATTCATCATCATCTTCATATTTTAAAGGTAAGTGGGTTTTATGTCAAATGATAGTATTGATGATTAAGTGATTAAATGAAGTTGTTCTTGCAATTGTAAGATGATCACTTGTTATATATGAGTATATGTGATGATTCTTGGTTTGTTATGTGGATTAATTCATGTTTTTGATCCATGGTTGAACTTAGTTAGAATTTAATGAATTTGAAGATTTTGGTGTGAATCTTGATTAGTTGGATGTTATTGTGGTTGATAGATGTTGTATGAAGTTGTGGTTAGCTTAGAAATTGAGTTGTATGCATATTTGAGTCGAAATTGAGGTTTTGGTAATTTTGGTTCGTGCATATTTCATTTTCTGCTGCTGCTGTTCTTGATCTGCATGAGAAGCCGGCGGCTTGATGTTACCAGCCGGCGGGTTCTGTTCAATGATGGGGAAGCCGGCGGCTTCAATGACAAGCCGGCGGCTTGTGACCCTCAACCGGCGGGCAGTAGGCCCAAACCGGCGGACACTTGAGGCTTTAAAACGCAATAACTTTCTGTTGATGAAAAACTTAATTCACCCGGCGGGTGAAGGGGTTGACCCGGCGGTTGACCATGGGAAGCCGGCGGCTTCCATGGTCAAGCCGGCGGCTTCTGGTTGTTTCCAGGGATTTTTCGTTTTAGCTTTTAAAACCTTTCAAGTGTTAGTACATGTAATTATTTGATGTGTTATGATTATGTGCATGATTAGTAGCTAGTAATCTAGATGTTTACATTAATGAATTCCAAATGTGTCGAATTTTTATAAGTTATATTTGGACGACTTTGATTACTAACTTTTCATTGGTGTTGAATCTCAGATCCTTTGAAAGATAAAGTTGCCCCGAGAATCTGAGTTAGTGAAGACGAAGGTATTGGTGAGTGGATTTGAAACTCACCGTTTGGCTTAGTTGTAATCATTTGATTACGACGGGTAAACGTAGACTTGATTATTGAGTTGATTATTGGTTATTGTTGATCATATGCCTATATGTGCTTTGTGTGGCCTTCGGGCATTGTTGTTAATGAGGTCAACAAGTTGATGAACTGTTGGTTGGGCTAGTGGGTTGTTGTGTGAACGGTACAGGGATGTACTTCATTTGTTGTGTGTGCTGAACTGTACCTAAGTATAATAAACACTAGCTATCGGTCTCGTCCGTTATGGCCATACGGATATGTTTGGATAAGTGATCTTGGGGAGCCACCCGGGTAATAAGGTTATCCCCTGATCCGCCGATCCTCATTAAGTTGTTGTTGATTGTTGTAGTTGCGAATACTTGTTGTTGTTAATTGGTTTAGCTAAGTTAAATGTTGAGTGTTGGATTTACTCACTTAGCTATGTGCTAATCCCTCATTGTTACTTCCTGCAGACTTTTGATTTTTGTGCATGCGAGTGGGTAGCAGGAAGGTCAAACCTTGGAAGCTTGGAATGTTTGATATTCAAGCTACTCTGATTATTTTGTTATAACTCAGTTTAGTTTATGTAATACCCCGTCATGCTAATCTTTTGAACAAGTTTTAAAGTGAAGTAACTTAACATGTAGACGGTTTTAATATTTTTGTAAAATATGTAACCAAGTATTGTGTTTTATTTATCTTCGCTTCCGTATTATTTATAATATTATTACTTTGGAACGAGGGGTGTTATAAATTGGTATCAGAGCATAGTTTTGAGATAATTGTTCATTGTTGAATGATCAATCTCAAAACCGGAGCGTGATATATCAAACATTCTTGGGTATGGGATTAGTATAGGTTGATGGTAGTTAGTATTTAGATGCTAACGATTAACAAAAGTTTAAGTGTTGTGTTGAATTTCAGAAATGGCAGATAACGAACCACCGACCACCAACCCCAACAATGCCTCCAGGATAGTCGCACCTCAATTTGAGACTCCTACTCAGCAACAGGATCATAATGGTACTTCTCAACCAACCGGACAACAATCTAATCGAGAGGAGTATATTCATGAAATGGAAGACGAGTTGGTATTTCTTAGGGAATTTAAGAGGAAAGCTGAGGAAGCTGCGACTAGACAGTTATTTCAGCAAGCCCCAGCCTTTGGTTCTGGTTCGTCCTCTCAAACTGAAAAGAAGTGTTCATACAAGACGTTTATGGCTAGTCGACCACCGGAATTTCAGGGAAGTAAAAATCCTACAGTAACGTTGAATTGGCTTAGGGACATGGAACGCAAGTTTGATGTGACTTGTTGTGATGAGGAATTGAAAGTCAAGTATGCGGTTCAATGTATGAAGGATGATGCCATGGTTTGGTGGGATTCAATTACCGGTCATTTCACACAACAACAAAAGGAATCTATTAATTGGACTCAATTTCATCAGGCGGTTCGTAATCAATATTGTTCGGATTTTGACATTGCTAGGATTCGAAGAGAATTTGTGAATCTTCGATTAAAGGAGGACATGACTATTGATGAATTGATTACACAGTTTACGGATAAGCTTAGATTTGTGCAACAATGGGTTCCGGATGAGAAAACTCAAATTGAACAATTTGTAGATGCTTTACCGGATAACTACCGAACGGTTGTGAGATTAGCTAAGGATTTATCGCATGCTTTCAATCTTGCGAGGTCTGCCGATAGTGATTTGAGAGGTTTGAGATTATGGCAAGGAAAAGATACAAGTTTCACCAAGGCAAGAACTGAATCGTCGGGTCGGAATAAATCTAAGTGGCAAGGGAATCGACAAGGTGGTAAGAAGTATGTTGGAAGAAGTAGTTCTTCGGGAAGTTATAATAGTTCAAACTGGTGTAGTTCGTGTAGATCTCGGCATGATGGTCCGTGTACGGCTAAGACGAACAAATGTATGAAGTGTGGTGAATTGGGTCATGAGATAAAGAGTTGCCGTTATCCCAACTTTGTTTGTTGGACTTGTAAGAAAGAAGGGCATAGGGTTGGTCAATGTCCGGAGGCAAGGTCGACGGGGTCGGGTTCGGTCGGGAGTTCGGGATCTTCCGGTCAGAAAAGAAAGAACCCTCCTCCAGCAACTAGTAGGGCTTTTCAGATGACGGTTGATGAGGCCGTGCGTACTGAAGATGTTATCACGGGTACCTTTCTTATAAACTCTGTACCTGCACGTGTATTGTTTGATTCGGGTGCTAATTGTACTTTTATTTCTGTACAATTTTGTGATAAGTTGAAATTAGCCCCTACTGTGATAACAAAGCCTATAGAAGTAGAAATAGTTAGTGGTAAGTTAGTTCCTGTTACCACCTCGGTGACTGGAGTTAATATTACTATTGATGATTATGTATTTCCTATTTCCTTCTTGTTGATGCCAATCCCTAGTTTCGATGTAATAATTGGTATGGATTGGTTGAGTCAGAATAAGGCTAGTATTGATTGTCATCGGAAGTTGGTTAAGATCCCAATCTCCGAAGGGTCATATGTTGTGGCTCGAGGAGAACGGGATGGTGTAGCTATTCCTTTGATTTCATTGATGAAAGCTAGGAAGTCATTGTCAAAAGGTTGTGAGTCCTACCTAGCCTATGTAGTTGATGCCAAATTAGAAAGGAAAACTGTTTCGGATGTTCCTGTTGTTTGTGAGTACCCCGATGTGTTCCCTGATGAGTTGCCTGGATTACCGCCAGTTAGAGAAGTAGAATACAGAATTGATCTTGTTCCGGACTCGTCGCCGATTGCTAAAGCTCCCTATAGGTTAGCTCCTTCTGAGATCCGTGAAATGATGAATCAGATTCAGGAGTTGTTGGATAAAGGTTTTATCAGACCTAGTTCCTCGCCGTGGGGTGCACCAGTGTTGTTTGTGAAAAAGAAAGATGGGTCATTGCGGATGTGTATTGATTATAGAGAGTTGAACAAGAGAACGGTAAAGAATAAGTACCCTCTTCCGAGGATAGATGATTTGTTTGATCAGTTGCAGGGTTCGTCAGTGTATTCTAAAATTGATTTGAGGTCGGGTTATCATCAGGTCCGTGTTTGTGAACAAGATATACCTAAAACTGCTTTTCGTACTAGGTACGGTCATTATGAATTTCTGGTCATGCCGTTTGGTTTAACAAATGCACCAGCAGTATTTATGGATTTGATGAACCGTGTGTGTCGACCGTTCTTGGATCAATTTGTTATTGTTTTCATTGATGATATACTTATCTATTCGAAGTCTGAAACTGAACATGCTACACATTTGAGATTGGTTCTTGAAACATTGAGGCGGGAACAGTTATATGCAAAGTTTTCCAAATGTGAATTCTGGATTCAAGAAGTTCAGTTTTTGGGTCATATAATTTGTCGAGATGGTGTGAAAGTGGATCCATCAAAGATTTCAGCTGTGATGAATTGGAATGCGCCGAAATCTGTTTCTGAGATAAGGAGTTTCCTTGGATTAGCGGGATATTATCGGAAATTTATTAAGGATTTCTCTAAGATAGCCGGTCCGTTAACTAAGTTAACCCGTAAAGAGGAGAAGTATGTGTGGACTGATCAACAGGAGCAAGCTTTCCAGACATTGAAACAATTGTTGTGTCAGACACCGATTTTAGCATTACCAGAAGGTACTGATGATTTTGTGGTTTATTGCGACGCTTCATATTCGGGTTTGGGTTGTGTCTTAATGCAAAGGGATAGAGTTATCGCTTATGCTTCTCGACAGTTGAAACCACATGAGAAGAATTATCCTACGCATGATTTAGAACTCGCAGCAGTTGTATTCGCCCTTAAACTTTGGAGACATTACTTATATGGAACTCGATGTGTTGTTTGTACCGATCACAAGAGTTTGCAGTATGTGTTCTCTCAGAAAGAATTGAATATGAGACAGAGGCGATGGTTGGAATTGATAAAAGATTATGACTGTGAGATTAGATACCATCCGGGCAAAGCGAATGTGGTAGCCGATGCGTTAAGTCGAAAGAATACTCCTGATCGAGCTTTCTATTTAAAAGTGAATGTTTCCTCGGATTTGATTGATCAAATTAAAGTTATGCAACTTGAAGCTTTGAAAGATCAGAATCTGAAATCTGAAATCATGTTAAAACGCAAGGATGAATTAGTTGATGATTCAAGGGGATTAAAGACTTATCAGTCTCGTGTTTGGATTCCTTCCATTGGTTGTATTCGGGAGTTGATTCTGAATGAAGCTCATAAGTCACGAATGTCTATTCATCCGGGTAGTACTCGAATGTATAATGACTTGAAACCGTTGTATTGGTGGCCAACGATGAAAACCGACATTGCAAAGTTTGTGGGATCGTGTCATATTTGTGCTCAGGTCAAAGCGGAACATCAAAAGCCGTATGGGTCGTTAAAACAGTTGGAAATACCTGAGTGGAAGTGGGATCACATAACCATGGATTTTGTGACTAAGCTACCGCGTACTGTTCGAGGCAATGATATGATTTGGGTAATAGTGGATCGTTTGACCAAGAGTGCGCATTTTCTTGCTACGAGTGAGACGACATCGTTGACTAAACTTGCTCAATTGTATGTTAACGAAATTGTTTCTAGACATGGTATTCCTTTATCGATTGTGTCAGATAGAGATACTCGTTTTGCTTCTCGTTTTTGGCAAAGTCTACAACAAGAGTTGGGTACACGTGTAAACCTTAGCACAGCTTATCATCCTCAGACCGATGGTCAGTCAGAACGTACGATTCAAACTTTAGAGGATATGCTTCGTGCTTGCATTCTGGAATATGGAGGTTCATGGGATTCACATCTTCCATTGGTTGAGTTTACTTATAACAATTCGTACCATTCAAGTATTGGGATGCCTCCGTATGAAATGTTGTATGGTCGTCGTTGTCGTACACCTACTTGTTGGTTAGAGGCAGGAGAGAAACAGTTTGCTGGGCCCGATATTGTTCAAATAACCGCTGATAAAGTAGCTATTGCACGTGAAAAGTTAAAAGCCGCAAGAGATAGACAGAAACAGTATGCGGATCCAAAAAGACGACCGGTTGTGTTTTCCAAAGGTGAATTAGTGTATCTTAAAGTTTCTCCGTGGAAAGGAGTGATTAGATTCGGAAAACGTGGAAAGTTGGCGCCTAGATATATTGGTCCATTCAAAATTCGACAAGTGGTAAATGATCAGTCAATGGCATTGGATCTTCCTCCAGAGCTCTCTGGTATTCATGATACGTTTAACGTATGTTACTTGAGAAAGTGTAATATCGAGGATCAGTCGCAAATTCTCCCGTTGAAAGATTTAAAGGTGGATCAAACCCAGAAGTTAATAGAGGAACCAGTTGAAATTGTTGACCGAAAGATTAGCAAACTTAGGAAGAAACAAATTCCTATGGTGCTAGTTAAATGGAGACATAGTTTAGGTTCCGACCTAACTTGGGAGACCGAAGAGTTGATGAAATCCAGATATCCTGGATTGGTTGATAGGGCTGAGATTTCGGGGACGAAATCTCCTTAAGGAGGGGAGATTTGTAACATCCTCTCCGATAGCCTGGTATTTTTTTTATTTATATTTGTGTATTTAATTGTTTTAAATAATTATGTGATATAATTGTTTAATTATGAAACTTGGTGAAATAGGTCTTAGGATTTATTGTGGATAATGAAATGTTGCTTGTTGTAAATTATTAAAGTTGACGGTATAATAAAATAAGTTTCTCGCAAATGATTGTTAGGTTCCAGACAATAGATTTAGAGCGGGTATTAAATAACCACGATGTAAAATGGTTAAAAAGATAGGCCGATCTTGTTATTGTCACTTTACCAATTCCATTTCAATTCCTTTTCCCTTTTAGAACCAAAAACACATACAAACCCTAACTAGTAAATCAAGCTAAATCATCCAATTAGAAAGTGATTGGGAGTTATAATCTACAAGCTATGATCATCATCACCACCTTCTAATCTTCCTATTCATCATCATCTTCATATTTTAAAGGTAAGTGGGTTTTATGTCAAATGATAGTATTGATGATTAAGTGATTAAATGAAGTTGTTCTTGCAATTGTAAGATGATCACTTGTTATATATGAGTATATGTGATGATTCTTGGTTTGTTATGTGGATTAATTCATGTTTTTGATCCATGGTTGAACTTAGTTAGAATTTAATGAATTTGAAGATTTTGGTGTGAATCTTGATTAGTTGGATGTTATTGTGGTTGATAGATGTTGTATGAAGTTGTGGTTAGCTTAGAAATTGAGTTGTATGCATATTTGAGTCGAAATTGAGGTTTTGGTAATTTTGGTTCGTGCATATTTCATTTTCTGCTGCTGCTGTTCTTGATCTGCATGAGAAGCCGGCGGCTTGATGTTACCAGCCGGCGGGTTCTGTTCAATGATGGGGAAGCCGGCGGCTTCAATGACAAGCCGGCGGCTTGTGACCCTCAACCGGCGGGCAGTAGGCCCAAACCGGCGGACACTTGAGGCTTTAAAACGCAATAACTTTCTGTTGATGAAAAACTTAATTCACCCGGCGGGTGAAGGGGTTGACCCGGCGGTTGACCATGGGAAGCCGGCGGCTTCCATGGTCAAGCCGGCGGCTTCTGGTTGTTTCCAGGGATTTTTCGTTTTAGCTTTTAAAACCTTTCAAGTGTTAGTACATGTAATTATTTGATGTGTTATGATTATGTGCATGATTAGTAGCTAGTAATCTAGATGTTTACATTAATGAATTCCAAATGTGTCGAATTTTTATAAGTTATATTTGGACGACTTTGATTACTAACTTTTCATTGGTGTTGAATCTCAGATCCTTTGAAAGATAAAGTTGCCCCGAGAATCTGAGTTAGTGAAGACGAAGGTATTGGTGAGTGGATTTGAAACTCACCGTTTGGCTTAGTTGTAATCATTTGATTACGACGGGTAAACGTAGACTTGATTATTGAGTTGATTATTGGTTATTGTTGATCATATGCCTATATGTGCTTTGTGTGGCCTTCGGGCATTGTTGTTAATGAGGTCAACAAGTTGATGAACTGTTGGTTGGGCTAGTGGGTTGTTGTGTGAACGGTACAGGGATGTACTTCATTTGTTGTGTGTGCTGAACTGTACCTAAGTATAATAAACACTAGCTATCGGTCTCGTCCGTTATGGCCATACGGATATGTTTGGATAAGTGATCTTGGGGAGCCACCCGGGTAATAAGGTTATCCCCTGATCCGCCGATCCTCATTAAGTTGTTGTTGATTGTTGTAGTTGCGAATACTTGTTGTTGTTAATTGGTTTAGCTAAGTTAAATGTTGAGTGTTGGATTTACTCACTTAGCTATGTGCTAATCCCTCATTGTTACTTCCTGCAGACTTTTGATTTTTGTGCATGCGAGTGGGTAGCAGGAAGGTCAAACCTTGGAAGCTTGGAATGTTTGATATTCAAGCTACTCTGATTATTTTGTTATAACTCAGTTTAGTTTATGTAATACCCCGTCATGCTAATCTTTTGAACAAGTTTTAAAGTGAAGTAACTTAACATGTAGACGGTTTTAATATTTTTGTAAAATATGTAACCAAGTATTGTGTTTTATTTATCTTCGCTTCCGTATTATTTATAATATTATTACTTTGGAACGAGGGGTGTTATACAAACTTGTCGCAAATCTAGCTGTTTTGTTCGTCGGAAAATTAGCTCCACGAACTAAATCAGCAACCTCATGCTGTAAAGTTAAACACAATTAAAATCAGTTATTGTTACAGATTACTCTGTCTCAAACTCTAATTAATTGCATAACACTCATAGTTATAGAATTTATATCTCATACTTGAAGCGGTAAAGACATCGATTCCGTAACCACCGGTGCCACCATCTCTACCTGTGGTGTATCCTGAGAAACTGTATACAGAATTAACTGTCTCAGTTCAACTCCTGATAAACAACAAGTTAAGATTATTTAACTTTAATTAATACTAACCTTCTCGAATAGTAAGCGTTCTCGGACGCTTCATCAAAGGAATCTCAACTTCCTCAGTACCTTCCTCCAGAATACTCTTACCCTTCCTCTTCTTTTCAGAAGCAGATGGAGGAGGAGAAGGTGTATTATCAGAATCTTCATCTGAAGCCGTCTCACCATCACGACCTCTAGATGATCTAACAGGATCCTCAGTTGGTACAACAACTGATCTATCAAGCTGTATCTGCTCATCCTCAAGTAATATAACTTCTGGATGTGCAGCCTCAGCTTCAGCTTCCTCAGGTGGTGCCAAGTAACTCTCAATGTCTTGAAGCAAAGGATTTGTCTCATCATCATTCTGCTCCAAAACTTCTTGCACAACCTGTGCAGCAACCTCTTGATTCACCTGCTGATCCACCTGACCAGCCTGAATAAGAACATCCTCAAGGAGCCCTTGTGGATCTTCAGGTTGAGCTTCCTCAGCTACAGGTGCAGGTACAACATCAGCAACAGCAGGAGCAACAACAGTAGCAGGAGCTACGTCCAACCACCCATGATTTGGCGGTGCAACGTAGTTCGGATCAACAATATATCCAAAAAGTGGTCTAATTTCTGGTTTCACCACTCCTTCCTTCCTAATCGTCTGCATAAACATGGCATTATAACCACGTTGATCAATGGTATTCACCGATAAAAACGGCTCAGGAATAACCAAGTTCGGTAGACGCGCACGTATGATAAGCATACAAAACCTCGGGTAGATCATAAATCTAGATCTAACAGAACCCGATATCTGTCTAGCTATCTCTCCAAAAATGTAATCACAAAAACTGTATGGTTTATTGTAAACCAGTGACAGTACAGCCGATAGAATCGCAGGGCTCAACTCATCAAAGCCACCTTTCTTTGCTGCGAAGACTATATTCATCACGTGCCAAAGAAACCTCCACTGACCAATGACCAGAGGCTTCTGGAACTGACGTCCACGCCTGTCTCCTGTATATCCCATACGTCCAATAGCACCCTCAATAAAGTCCATAGGATACTCAATATCCCCGTTCTCCTGTTCTACCGTACCTAGCTGCAAAATCTCACGAAGATTACCAGCTGAAAAGGTAACAGGTTGTCCACCAACTGTAGCTCGAATCTCTGGCGGAGTGACAGATTCGTCATAAACAATATCCGTCCAGAAATCGTTCAGTATAGTCTGTGAGATAGGAGGATTGGCCGTAATAGCATATCTAATCCTTGATCGTGCTAGAAAACGTAATATATCAGCAACCCTGTCAGCCCGTTTGGCCTCAAGGTTCAGATCAACCAGGATGTTGTGACCCTTATCAAATGCTCTAGCCATCTCTGTAATGAATACAAACAACAGATATAATTTAATGCACGATAAAAAATATTTAAACTATTATGTATTATGAATCGAGATTCATCAAACATCTTAGTTTAAAATTGTAATTATATATAACTTGATACAAAAATAATCTCAAGTCGTATATAAAAATTTTACTTATAACTAAAAAGTCTTAAGTCTAATTTAAATCACGTTAGGTACTTGTTATTTTAATAAAAATCTCAAGTCGTTAACGTTAAAAATTATACCGCTAATGTGAAATTAGGACACGCCACTAATTTTCTTCTTAAATTAGTAGACTTTCGATATAATCATATAAGAATTAACACAAATCCATTTCATAAAAGTTGATGTCAACTCGCAGAAACAATGAAAAACGCGAATTTTAATTCTAAGTATAAATAAAAACCCGATATTTTCACAAGTCTAAATTATAATTAATTTTCACTTGTATTTGTCACGTTGTTCAACTCAAAAACATTCAGTATGATTTAATTCCGAAGGGTAAGCATAATTAACACAAAAATTAAAAACTAAAACAAAATTACATAATCATAGGTATCAAGTACCATTTTATTAAACACTTGAAACAAAATAAAATACATACACAAAATGAATAAGAATTTATCTGCTTAGGGATCATATTAGTAAGAATAAGCAATTCATGATATATTTAAAAAGTTTAAGCAGATTGGTAGTATACATACCTCATGAAATTCAAATAAATTACTATAAAATTACAACTAAATATATCATTTATACATTTATATTTATAAAACTATATCTTAGGTACCTTTATCCACATAGCATAATTAATAAATGCATTACGCACATAAAGTAAATATTTTAATTATAGATAGTTCAAGACGATTACCAGTATATGATCCACATAAACAAATTATACTCAATTTTCTAAGCAAACTCTTTATTGTTAGTATGAGAATTATCAAGTGCTTCCTATTATATGACATACTGAAGAATTCAAGTAAAACACATAACACTGCATCATTAAATTTTCAAGGTAGCGGTTACTAAATGATGTATCTTTTCGAAACATATAACATACACTTGAATTTTTACGGTTAGACAAATATCAAACATACTTTGAATATGCTATGTTATCTAAGTCTGTACGTAGTACAACAGAAGATTCCTTCTAGCATAATTCAAAATATATTTGAGAATATTAATTTAATTAAAGATTTCAGTTCTGTACATAGTACAACATAGTTACCAGTAATTAAATTAATACCCATATTGCTACTATTTGTCACTTTAATTAAAATGCATGATAACAGTGTATGGTAATACCATCATTCAACATTTAAGACTTAATGTCATACATCATAGAATAGTTACACAAAATAATAAACAAGTAGTTAATTAAATTCTTAAGACTTAGAAAATTTCATATAATTTGCCTACCAGTACATCATATGATGAAGCCATCTAAAATTTTACTAAAAATAGACAAATTATAACTTGTGAATATAGGTGTATAATCAAATAAATATAAACACATACCTGATAGAACCGCTGTAGTTCTAAAGCAACTTTATTTGAACCTACTACCATATCATACTTAGGACTTAAGCTTTATTATTGTGAAGCTTATTCTCCTAATGTACTATCATTTCCCGTAGTTTTTGCAAATAAAAACTTAAATGAAGGCGATTCCCCTTAGGTAACAAGCAAATGAATGCCATACGCCCTCTTTTTTTTTTATATTTTTTTTAATAATAAACACATAAATACTAACTATTACAAGAATACCCTTGAAAGACTAATCACTCTGGATTTCTCATTCCATTTAGTTGAACCAACGTCTCAAATCTTGCTCTGTCGAACGCCTTTGTGTATAAGTCTGCTAAGTTATCCAATGATGGAACCTTAACTAACTTTATCAATTTCTTTTCAGCACAATCTCTAATAAAATGATGTCGAATATCAATATGCTTAGTTTTACTGTGCTTTACTGGATTATTGGTGATCGACATAGTAGATTCGTTATCAATCATCATAGGAGTATTGGTTATATTTAACCCGTAATCCCGCAGTTGCTGTTGAATCCAAAGAACTTGCGAGCAACAGCTGCCAGCTGCAACATACTCAGCTTCACATGTAGAAATGGCTACCGAGGTTTGCTTCTTGCACTGCCAGGATACTAATCTACCTCCTAAGAATTGACATCCTCCAGTCGTAGATTTCCTATTCTGATTGCATCCTCCATAATCCGAATCAGTATAAGCTACGAGATCTAAGTCTCCATCAATCGGATACCAAAGACCCAGCTTAGGTTTCCCTTTGAGGTAACGAAAGATTCGTTTAACAGCTTGCATGTGTGACTCTTTCGGATTAGCCTGATATCTTGCGCATAAACAAACAGCAAACATGATGTCAGGCCTAGAGGCTGTAAGATACATTAGTGATCCGATCATGGCTCTATAAAGAGTTGGATCCACATCGCTATCACTCGATGTATCTGGACCTAATCCATGATTGACTGGAATTGGAGTATTGTAGACCTTACTTTCATCCATCTTGAAACGTTCTAATAGCTCATATGTATATTTAGATTGATGAATAAAGAATCCATCCTTCTTTTGATCAACTTGTAATCCTAAGAAGAAATTCAACTCTCCCATTGCAGACATTTCAAACCTTTTTCTCATGACTTTCTCAAATTCTTGACACATCTTTTCATCAGACGATCCAAAGATAATGTCATCAACATACACTTGTACAAGAAGAAAGTCTTTCTTTTTCCACTTCACAAATAGTGTACTATCAATTGATCCTCTTGTAAATCCATTCTCAAGTAGATACGTTGATAGTGTTCCATACCATGCCCTAGGTGCTTGATGTAATCCATATAGAGCCTTATTCAAACGATATACTCTATCTGGATACTCAGGATTAGCAAACCCTGGCGGTTGTGAAACATACACCAATTCTTCCACTTTGCCATACAAAAAGGCACTCTTAACATCCAACTGATACACTTTTATACCATAATATGATGCGAATGCTAAGAATACTCTAATTGCTTCTAGCCTAGCAACTGGTGCAAACACTTCATTGTAATCAATACCTTCTTGTTGATTAAAACCTTGAACCACTAGACGAGCTTTATTGCGAGTAACGATACCTTTATCATCTCTCTTACACTTAAATACCCATCTAGTTCCAATTGGATATTCTCCCTTTGGTAGGTCAACCAACTCCCATACTTGTAATTTAGAGAACTGAGATAGTTCTTCTTGCATTGCTTCTACCCACGAGTTTTCTTTTAAAGCCATTTGAACATTTTTAGGCTCGACTTGTGAGATAAAGCATGAATATAGACATTGATTAGGAATCCCTGTCTCTTTCATTGCAGTATACAAGCTTTGGTATTCAGAATTCTCAGACGTATTAGTTCTGGATTGATGCCTAGTTTGAACCGGAGTATTAATATCACCGATGATGTTTTCAACTGGATGATTCTTACTCGTTCTAGTTGTAGTAACTGGTTCAACTGGTATCTCATCTTCCAAATTAGTACCAATTTCTTCCAATTCAGGTACATCTTCCGTACGTGCTGAAGATATTCTTAGATGTTTCAAAGGAGTAAGTATGTCATCAAACTTTGTATGAAGATCATCAAGATCTTCTGTTTCTAGAGACTTATCCTCTGAAGGTTTTTGTGACTCACTTGTGGAAGCTTTATCTGAGTCAACAGTAGTCTTGATTCCAGACTGCTTAACACTCGATGTTGAAGCGGGACCAATATTCTCATCTTCAAACACTAAATGTTCAGCTATCTCTGAATCACTGACATAGTCACTAATAGGAACTTTAAATGATGCAAAAAGATCAGAATAATCAAATTGCCAATCTAAGCCCTTATGAACATCCGGTGAATAGCTTGTAACCTCAATATTATAAACTACCTCCAAACGTCCTGTGACTTTATTAAAGACTCTCTTATTTGGCGAATTGGGCATATAACCTAGGAAAAATCCTTCGTCAGCCTTCTCACCAAATTTTGCTTGATGTCCAGTCTTTAATATGGTGCATGAAACTCCAAAGGGTTCAAACCCTTTTAAGTTAGGTTTCTTATTGTTCAAAAGCTCATAACAAGTCTTGTTATGTCTCTTAACCGTAAGAACTCTATTAAGAACATAACATGCTGTATTCACTGCTTCTGCCCAAAAGATGACCGGAAGCTTTGAATCAGCAAGCATTGTTCTAGCAGCTTCAATCAACGTTCTATTCTTCCTTTCAGCAACACCATTCTGTTGAGGTTCATAAGGTGCACTGAATTGATGTAATATCCCTTTGCTTAAGCAATAGATATTCAACGTTGAATTCTTAAACTCTGTTCCATTGTCACTACGAATACGCTTAACTCTCTTTTTATAGACATTCTCTACTAGATCAAAGAACTCAATTAGAATTCCAGGAGTCTCATCCTTTGATCCCAAAAAGAATACCCATGAGAATCTAGAATAGTCATCTGTGACAACCAAACAGTACCATTTGCCACCTAGACTTCTCTTGCTTATAGGGCCGAAGAGATCCATATGTAGCAATTCAAATGGCGAGGAGATAGAGTTTTCAGTCTTAGGTCTGTGTGGTTTCTTGTGCTGCTTTCCTTTCATGCAAGGAACACACTTATCCTTAGACTCGAAACGTTTTTGTGGTACACCTAGAACCAAACCATTTTTGGTTATATAATTCATCTTTCTCCAGTTTAGATGTGCCATTCTCCTATGCCATAACAGAGCATCTGTTTCCGAAGCCTTGGACAATAAACATGTAGACACCATTGAAGAGTTAGGAACACCCATGTTGATAGCATAGATGTCCTTCTTCCTTGGCGCCCTCATCAATATCCATTCATCAGGAATTTTAAAACCTGGCTTCAGGACTAAGGCCTCCTTTTCATTGAAATAAACTGGATGACCTTTATCACAGACTTGGGAAACACTCACTAGGTTGTGTGTAAGTTCTTCAACATAGTTCACATCCTCAAGAGTCAAAGTTCCATTTGAAACTTTTCCTTTTCCCGAAATTACTCCTCCTTTATCTCCTGCAAAATTTACTTTTTGCTTGAGACTATCCTTGAAGTCCTTCAGTAGACTTCTTTCACCGGTCATGTGCCTCGAGCATCCACTGTCTACATACCACCAACTGTCCTTGTTCACAGCATGCTCCTTCTTCTTGTCAGTTTGTAATTCAGCCATACGTGCCACTAATTCTTCAGGACTCATATCTGGAGTTGAATCCATATATAGCACATCATCATCACTTGCCCTTTTTTCAGACTCAGCCACCTCTACTCTCTGTTCCATGTCAGTGGGCATGTAGGACACTGATCCAGCAGTTGTTTCTTCGATCTCGGCCATCAAAGCTTCTTCAGAATGAGCTTGCCAATCATACGAGCCATCCAACTGCTTCACCACTAAGGCTTTGGAAGCAAGAGTACTTCCCGAACCTTGTTTTCCTTGTGCTTCTACTTTAGGTCTTTGGCATTCTCTAGCAAAATGACCAATACCCTGACAGTTAAAGCATCTGACCTTGGTTTTATCAAACCCTGATCTATTGCCCAACACCTTTCTACCAGTTTTCTTGAGGAAATTCTTCACCTTTCTAGATATCAACGCTAGTTGATCTTGAAGTTCCAGTTCCTCAAGATAATCAGAATCTATCTGCTCATAATCCTCATCAAATAGAATAGGATCATTGATCTTTCCTTCTATGTAGTTCTCATATGATGCCACAAAGGAAGCAAGAACAGACAGTTGCTGTTCAGCAGATTTCACACTCATCGGCATCTTCTGATGCTCTTGAGGTGACTTCTCAGAATTCTTTCCCTTTGTCTCATCACCAGAGGAGGAAATAAAGCACAGATCTTCAGTGATCATCTCTCCATTTTCATTAGTATCACCAACTAACAGTGCAGTGGTCGAACTTGATGACGCAGTCGAAAGACTTGACTTTCCATGATACAGCCCAGGGTTCTGAACCTGATCAGAATCACTATCTCTTGACTTCTTGGAGAAATCATAACCTTTCAGCTTGTCAATGACTTGCTCTAAGGTCATAGTAGAATACCTAGTTTCGTTATCCTTAATCATAACACCATACATTTCCCATTTAGAAGGCAAACCCTCAAGGAACTTGTCGGTTTTAGATACTTCTTCTTCAAAAATTTCATGGTATTCTAATTCACTTAGCAGATGGTAGAATCGTGTAACATAGGCATCAAGATCTTCTCCTTTTAAAGCTTTAAACATAGTAAACTGCTTTTTAAGAAGACTCTTCTTGCCAGCTCTCACCTGTGGACTTCCCTCACCTCTTTTCTCTAAAGCTTCCCAGAGCGCTTTAGCAGTATGAAAAGACTTGAGTTGATGAGCAAGGGATTTAGGAAGACACATCTTTATGCAAGAATGTGATTTATTCTCATTTCTGTACGCTTCCTTCTCTTGATCACTCATGTTTGCATAGGTAAGAACTACAGTAGCATTTTGAACAGTTTGAGTAGGTGGGGTGTATCCACTCTTGATACACATCCAGATAGACAGATCATGGAATCTACAGTAAGATTCAAATCTGTCCTTCCAATTGTAGTAATCCTCGATTCTTAACAACTTAGGTGGAACGTTTGACTTTCCCACCTCGTGGTCCATTTCGATCATTCTACTTAAGTCAGACATCTTAAAAACGTAAAATTAAACTGTTTCAGCGAATTCAGAAATCTCAACTCGCAAGACTCAGCTCAACTCGCAATCTCAGCTCGACTCGCAGAATTTGTCGATTCGCAAGCCTCAGTTCGGATTGCTAAAAGATGTCGATTCGCAAGTGATGTCGATTCGCGAGAGATCTCGGTTCGACTTGCAAGCCTCAGTTCGACTCGCTAGTTCAACTCGGTTCGCAGGCGACGCTGGAACCCTAATCTCGACTCGCGAAACGGCTGTTAAACCCGAAAAACGAATTTTAAGGTATTTTTACGAACGAAACTGAGAAATTCGACTGTAAACTAACCCTAAAACTTCCAGAGAATGATTTTGATCGTTAGTATTGCAATAATGCACGTAAAAACGACCCGAATAAAAAACGCAATAAACTAAAACTCACGAACACACTCGTATCTAGCCCGAAAGCTCTGATACCAGATGTAAGTCCCCTAGTTTTAGGATCGATAACTTCGTTATCTGTAGTATTAAGGTGCGGAATCCCTCAATACGGTGTTATTTTACTAACAACGAATATGTTCGTATTGCGTTTTAACTAGACTTAGCTTTAAACAACGAATCGTCAAAGCCTAGCCTTAGGTTATGTTTTTCTCTGGTTTGTTGAATTCGCAGCAATTGAAATCAGAATGCAAAAGTTATTTTCAGTGTTCTTGATTTTACAAAGAAAAATCGTTTAAATATTCTGTCTCGGCTCGGCTCGCATGGGCCAGCGAGTTCAGCCCAACTCGCCTTGCAGCCCAAGCCCATTACCAAGCTCGATTCGCTACTGACTTCCACGAATTCAGTTCTCATCTCGGCTCGTTAATCTCGCGACCTGAGAACTCGACTCGCACAGAATGTATTTATTTCGTATTTAATAATTCGTCTAACTTAACACAATAATATGTTTAACGAATATTACTAACAAAACAAATATTTATTTACAAATCTAAACCAATATACAAACGTAATAATAATTACACTAGTCCTATATCAAGCTAGATCTGTTGTCACAATCTATGTCTCAACAGTCTGAGGAGGTTTACCCGCCTACATTTCCTAGAGATACTTCAGATGGTTCGATAGCCACTCCACCATTACCATCCACTGATCCTGCTATCCATATGTTAGGATCTATGTCTATGTCTAGACGCCATCTTATTGGAGAGCCTGATTTTCGGCCTACACCTAGGAGGACACCGCTGTCGTGTGTCAGGGATTTTCCCATAGGACCCTCATCATCTCGCGGCAAGGAGCCGATGGTTGAGGAGCGAGAGATCTGCTGTGATCAGCAGACACCGAGAGCTAGGGTCCCGCATCTGGACTGGATGCCACGCATTTTACGCCATTGGAGGATCATTGAGAGGATTCCTTCCACCTATGAGACTGGGGAGTCATCTCACACACCTACATCTCTACATTTGACCGAGGAGTGTAACACCCAGTATTTGGGTCTAGTAGTATTAAATATTTTCTAACTGTGAATCATTATTTAATGTGTTAGAAAATAGTTTTGAGTGCATTTTAGTCAAATAAATGGGTAAAAGAGTCGGATAATTTATTGTGACCAATAAATTATTGATGGTTTTAAATTAATTCAGTTGACGGTAAAATAATATAATGTTTCCCCGCAAATGATTTTTAAGTTCCAGACAACGATAAATACGGGGAATGAAAATTAACCAATTATATGATATACTCTATTTTGAGTCGGTTTATAACTTTCATCATATATCTATATACATACATACGTACGTACATATACATACATAAACATATAAACCCTAGATCAATTCCTAAAATCCTTTCACAACACTAAATTGAAGATGCCAAATCCGAATTTAAGCTTCAAGAACATGGATTATCACTCTCTAATCCTTCTACTCATCTTTGTAAGTCTTGATTACTTGATTATCATAAACCTATGAAATGGGGTTTTGTGTACATGATGAAATTAGGATGAGTAATGCTAAATTGAAGCTTGTAATGATGAAATAATTGTTAGTTGATATCTAATTCATGATTTGTAGTTGAAAATCTAACCTAGAAATGATATAAATGAATGATGATCATGAGTTAAGATATGGGTTAGTTGATAATTCATGAATTAAAGCTTGTAATCATGTTATAATGATTAGTTGATGCTTAAATGATGATTAGTATCTAAACCCTAAGCTAGAAATGGTAAAATTAAATGATGATCATGAAGAAAGTTTGGGTTTAGTTAATTATTCATGAAGTAAAGCTTGTTGATTTATGTTTAATACATGATTATAATCTAAGCCTAACATTTGATTGAAGGAAATGATTATGTGTTCTTGAGGTTAATGATGAATTTGATGATGATCATGGATTATATGATCAAATTAGCATTGGTTATAGCTAAGAACACTTAATTGATGATTAAAGATGATTGTGTGAATTTAATTGTTAAGTATTCATTAAACCAAATATTGTGGTTTTGATGAATTCATGAAATGAGGTTAATAACCTTAGTTGTGGTTTAACTATATTGGTTAGTGATGATTGAAGTGGATTAATGTGATGAGATGGTCATGATAATTATAAATTGAAAGGTGATTGTGAATCATGTTGTTACGATGCTAATTGTAATGTAGGCATAATGTTATATAAATATATATATATATATTTTGAGACAAGTAACTAACTTGTGATATCATGTTGTATTCTCAGATGTGCAGAAGACTCAGTGATATTAGACTACTGAGTGGATGCCTGAGGTGGTCGGTGAGTGGATCTCTAATCCTCAGTGTAACTTGGTTGTAACGAGCTTGGTTACAACAAGTAACATATTATTACTATTGTAGTTGCCATGATAATTATGATAGCTAGTAATAATATTGTTGATATGATAAAGTTGACCTGCTGAATATGTGATTTGTTGATTATGTGATCACTGGACTTGTTGTTTGTAACATCCTCGAAATGGACCTAGTGTTTTATATTATTTCTTGATTTAAATTAGTATTTAAATGTGTTTGGAAATAATATTGTTTGAAATAGTTGAAATAATTGGAATAGGAGCCGAATATTCCAATGTGATAAGTGAATTATTAATTGTTGTAAATTAATATAGTTGACGGTATAATAAAATGTTTGGGCTCGTAAGTGGTTTTCGGGTTCCAGACAATAGATTGAGATGGGGTATTAAATTATACCCGTATATTGAAGGCGGTTTAAGTTGGGCCAACTTATATATCACTTTCCATTTAAGGAAAGTTTCATATGAAACTTCAAAACTCACATAAACCTTATGAAATCCAAATCAGAAACTTGAAACCTACGAATTGGAGCTATGATTGATTCTAGTTTCACCATTATTATCTTTCAATTCAGTGTTCTTCAATTGAGAGGTAAGTTTGAATCGAATCAAATAGTTTATAAGTTTTGAAATGATTGATTTGGATTGAAAAACATGAATTTAATGTTAGAACTTCGTTATAACTGTTGCATATTGATTATGTGAAGTTATTAGGTGTTTAAAACAGTTAGAAATCGAGTTTGGGTGATTTGGGTATTAAAATCGCGAGTTAGGGTTTGATCAGGGATGAAGATGAGCTGAAAAAGGTTCAAACGCGATCCCAGAACCCTAGCCAGGATCGCGTTCGTTAGTTATAAAAGGAATCGGACGAGTTTTGTTCTTGGGAACGCGATCCCAAGAATTTGTCTGGATCGCGTTGCCAAGTGTAAAACGGTGACAGAACTTTTTCTGAGGGTGAACGCGATCCAGCCATTATTACCCGGATCGCGTTTGCATGAGAAAAAGTTTGAAGGATTTTGCAAGTTTCAAAAGTGCATAAGTGTTTAATAGCACTTTAGAGACCTCTTTTTTGTAACAAAATTTCATTAACACGGATTGAGCTGAAATTCGCATGTCCACTCGAAAACGACCCAATGATCAAAGCTATATACTATAGCCTAGTCAGTTTTTGGACATTCGGGGTCGTTTAGGGGTCGAAAATGGCATTTTACAGTTTTTGGACCTTAATTCGGGACTTTTTGATTATGTTCCGAATTGAACTTTTGTTGCTGTGATCTTAGGGATCACTTGATACATGTAATTATGTTATGATTGTGTAACGATGTTAATTACATAAGTATTATCAGTTGATACAAGTTACTAACTCATTGTTTATTGATTGTATTCTCAGATGTGTAGAAGGCTCAGTAATATTAGACTTCTGAGCTTGCAGCTGAGGTGTCGGTGAGTGGATCTGTAACCTCAGTGTGATTTAGTTGTAATGATTTGATTTACAACAAATAATTATAGTATTACTTTGATAGAATGTAATTGTTGAGATATCTTGCCATGATAGTTTGACTAGTTGCTTACTTGGCTGTTTGAGCTAGTATGTAAGATTCTGAGGTCAACTTGACTTGACAGTTGGACTTGGTTGTTATTGTAGACGACAGGAGATCTTGAAACTTGAAATGTTGGTTTGGAGATCTAGGTCGTGTGTGATTAACAACTGGTTATCGGTAATTCTGTATAGGCCAATACAGATGATTGATAAGAGTTCCTTGATTACCAAACCGGTATTAGGGTATCTCAGGAGCCACCGATCCTCATGACGATTGATAATGTTTGATTGGTGTAGCTTGACATTGATTGGATGTCGAGTGAATGATTGATTTTCTGTTTATTGTTATTTGTTGTAAACAGATTATTATGCTAGGTTGTACAGTTGCTTATAGTTTCATTCACTTAGCTTTATGCTAACCCCACCACAGTTCTGCCTGCAGGTTGAAATAGATGGGACATATTGGGCAGGGCAGGAAGTTGTTGGACTGGATGGAATGTTTGACAGGCTTTTACTCTGATGTTATTTTGATAACTAAAAAGACGTTTTAAATTATATAACACCGAGTTTGTTGAAATGTCATGTATTTAGTTTGAAAAAGTTTATTGACATTTTGAGTACATTGACAGTATGTTTTAAATATACGCTTCCGAGTCGCCATTATTATATTAATTGTTTATAAAGAAACGAGGGGTGTTATATTGTTGGCCTTCGGGCATCAGTTGTTAATGAGGTCAACGAGTTGTTGTTGAACTGTTGGTTGGGCTAGTCGGTTATTCAAGGTTTAACACACCTCCTGTGTTAGTTGAGAATACCCACTAGCTATCGGTCTCGTCCGTTATGGCCATACGGATATGGTTGGGTAAGTGTTCTTGGGGAGCCTCCCGGGTATTATGGTTATCCCCAGAGCCACCGATGCCTCATTATGAAGTCCGTTGCTTGTTGAATAGTTGCTTTGATGATAAGTTGACCAGTTGAACAGTTGCCCTGTTGCGTTGCTAAATGGTGGTATTGTCTACTTTGTTGGTTATGTGTTAATTGTTGTATGCAAAGTTGTTGAGCTAAGTTAGCCTGTTGATTAGTTATCTACTCACTTAGCTTTATGCTAATCCCCCACATTATCCCTTCTTGCAGGTTTTGCATATAATTTGGGTGGGCAAGAAGTTGGACTAACAGGAATGTTTGACTACGAGGCTCTACTCTGATAGTTGATTTTTATAAAATAATGTTTCATCATGTTTTTATATAACACCTCGGTTGAAGAAATTATAGTTTTGAAAAGGTTAAATTTATATGTTATTACAATGAAGTAAATTATGACTATGTATTTGGACTTACGCTTCCGATTTACTATATTTAAATAGGTATAAATGAGGGGTGTTATAAGTTGGTATCAGAGCATAGGTTTGGGCGAATTGGACATTGCAAAGTGTTCAATCCCAAATCTATGGTAGTGTCAAGTCAAACATTCCTGGGAGTGCGGGATTAATAGTTGCATGAGAAATTAGTTGTTGAAAAAGTACTAACCTAAAACAAGATGCTAGAATGTTGTTTTGGTTGCAGAGACGGAGGAATATGAGGAACCGACTGGTATTCTCATTGATTCCTCGATTGTTGCTGGCTTAAGTGCACCAGGTGATTCTCGATAACCTTGTTGAATTTAATTCAGTTTGAATTGTGTACTTTGCTATGATGATGTTGATCTACCCTAAAGTAAGTTGAGTCAGACTGATATGATTCCCTAGTTTTGAGTCAATTGATGTTATTCATATGTTGTGAAATAAACTGGGTAGTTTATGTTGAACTTGAAATTGTTAAAAAGGTGTTAAGTCGTGTAGACGCTGTGTTGAATAAGTTGTAATAGTGCTATTATGTGAATTTGGTGTTTCGAGGTTATAATGTGACACCGATGGTGGAAGTAAAGTTGTTTGACTTGGTAAAGTCAAAGAAGTGTATAATGGGTGTTAATTTAGTGAACATATTGGTTGAAACCCAAATGGGTTGTTAAAGTGCCCAAATGGGTCACTTGATGGTTAAAAGGTTAAAGTGAGTAGTGGTTTGATTAAAAAGAATGTTAAAGTGGCTTTAAGTCATAAAGATAGTAGTAAAAGGTGATGAAAATGATTTGGGTAGTCAATGTGATTATTTTCTTAAAAGCGTCCATTTGGACCCCTAAACGGGTCAACGTGTCAAAACAATGTAGAATGAGTGTTTGTAGGTGACGAATATGCCCACACGTCACTAATGTATATAGAAACATGTTGGTAAAAGGTGGAAGTCAGAAACCAAGTCGTTTGAAATATAGGGTGTCAACCAAAATGGTCGAATATGGTCAAAAATGAGTCGTACGTCCGTTTTATCGTAAAACGTGTAAATTGGAAAAGTGTAAAAAGGGAAAGTTTCATTTTGGCATAGTGGACGTGCCTGCAAAATTTTAGAGTCTAACTCTAAACGAGTAAAAAGTTATACGCGATTGAAATTGGCTAAAAATATGAATTTTACTGAAACTCAGATTTCTACTTGGGAACGCGATCCCAACAATCTTGCTGGATCGCGTTCGTATGTGTTATTTTGTCACAGAATTTTTATGCTTGGGAACGCGATCCCAGCCATTTTCCAGGATCGCGTTTGTGTGTGTATTTCGGGTTAAGATGCGTTTTCTCTTGGGAACGCGATCCCGCTCACTTCTCCGGATCGCGTTTGTATGCTTAATTTGGTTACAGAACATTTTTAACTGAGGAACGCGATCCTGACCCGTTTTCCCGGATCGCGTTAGTTAGTAAAAAAAAAAAAAAAAAAAAATTCTTGCGACGTTCGACGTAAGACTTGACGTAGAAATTTTTTTTTTTTTTTTTTGAAAATTTCGGTGTTCGATTAAGACGAAATTTACAGGGTCACTCGGAAACGGCTCAACGGTCAAAGCTCATCGCTTCGCCATGAGCCCTGTCAGTTTTCGGCACTTCGGGGTCGTTTAGGGCTCGAAAATCGCGTTTTATTGATTTTCGGACCTTATTTTGAACTTTTAGCTTACGTTTTGTATTGGGCTTTTGTTTCATTGAGCCCATAGATCATTCATGTGACTATATGTAATATTAAAAGTTGTTTTAAGAGGTTCACACCTTTTATGGTGTATGAGTTAGTTGTAGGTAGTTTATTTAATTTAACTGCAAAATATGTCAGTAAATGATATTTTTGATTGTTGCTAACAAGGGTTAGTAAACATTGAATATGAAATCATGTGAACTATATTATGTGGACTAATTGAAATGAGATGAAGTAATTGAATTACTTAGAGTATGATAAAATGTTGAATTAAGCGTTTTAAGAAATTACGAAATAAGCACATGAGCTTATATAGATGTAATAGTTGAGCATGAAATACTCAATTGTAATCGGATTAAAGGTATATAGATTGATGATTATGTGTTGAATATTACTTATATTATTGATGGATTGTTTAGTACTAAATGTACTATAAGTATTAAGTTGTATAAATAATACTTGATATTGAATCGGGTAATAAAGAAGTTGATTGATGTATTCGTGTCAGACATTAGTGTAGTATACTTATATTGTTAATATATACATGATGATATGAGTAGTTTACCTTTAAAGTGATAAGTTGAGAATAATAGCAAGTTAATACATAGTTGTATACCTGTTGCACGATGTTGCAATATATGTGTAAGATGTTGATATCATTGTTGTAAACTATGAGAGAGTAAAGTAATAACTTTGAAAATGAATGGTATGAAGTGACCTGAGAATAAAGTGTGACTGACATAATATGACGACGTCTGGCCAACGTATTTATATTATGCCATTTCACATGGAGTTGTTGAGGTTACTAAGTACCAGAAAAAGTTAAGTGGTTGTAAATTAACAGGTAGGATATGTTGACCTGTAGTTGAGAAATAGTCAAAGATAGACTAAAATGAAAGAGTGGTAAATCACTAAGTTGTCGTTATTGTTGTTAATGTTGTATTGAACAAGTGATGTGTATAAGTGATGCATTGCCAATAGCATGAATTAAAAAGTTGATTTAAGTAAAGTAGAGGTCAGTGGACTGTGAATAATTTTGTGTTGATATTGTTGAATAGATGATTAATCACAGCACCTCGTGTTGTTGAAAATACCATTGTTGAAAACGTTGGTATTAACAGGTGTTGTTTAGCATCCAAATTGGTTTGAAGTGATGCTAGTTGAGTACATGATAATAATTTTAACTATGGAATATGACCTCTACATAAGGTTTATTAGTTATTCTTATATGTTGATGATTATATGATTGTGAAATTCCTGTTGAGAAAAGGATTTCATATAATCCAGTTGTGTTTATAATTACAAGTTGTAAAGTAATAATTAATTAGTTGCTAAAAATTTAAAAATTTAGCAAGGTGATAATTAAAGAAGTATATGATTATTAGTTAAATTGCTAATGATGAATCAAGTTACAAGTGGTGGCTAAAATGTATGTAGTAGTGTCCAGTACCACTTGTTGTTATTGTGGTTGTTGTTGTCGTCATAGTCGTAATTGTTGCTATAGTTGTTGTTGTGATAAAGATGATACTTTACTTGACTATGTAAGTGGTTGATTTAACTTACAAGAAACAAAGTGTATGTACAGTATTGTGCAGAATAAAAAGAAACATGTACATTGGGATATGGGCATGTGAAAAGGATTGAAAATATATATATATATATATATATTGTGTTTAAATAGTTAAATATATGCAAATTGATTCGGTGTTTATGTGATTATAGATATGCATGGTGGTTATATGCATAATTGAAATAAATTGAGTGCATATATTAATGAGAAGTATACATTTAGTGAATATGAAAGGTTAAGTATTGGCAAATTGGAAATAAAATGTGAGTTGAATCTCACATGAGGAAGGGGAGTAATAGGTGGTTGTGTTTTTAGATTATATATAGTGTGATCAGATTTCGAGGACGAAATCTCTTTAAGGAGGGGAGATTTGTAACACCCAGTATTTGGGTCTAGTAGTATTAAATATTTTCTAACTGTGAATCATTATTTAATGTGTTAGAAAATAGTTTTGAGTGCATTTTAGTCAAATAAATGGGTAAAAGAGTCGGATAATTTATTGTGACCAATAAATTATTGATGGTTTTAAATTAATTCAGTTGACGGTAAAATAATATAATGTTTCCCCGCAAATGGTTTTTAAGTTCCAGACAACGATAAATACGGGGAATGAAAATTAACCAATTATATGATATACTCTATTTTGAGTCGGTTTATAACTTTCATCATATATCTATATACATACATACGTACGTACATATACATACATAAACATATAAACCCTAGATCAATTCCTAAAATCCTTTCACAACACTAAATTGAAGATGCCAAATCCGAATTTAAGCTTCAAGAACATGGATTATCACTCTCTAATCCTTCTACTCATCTTTGTAAGTCTTGATTACTTGATTATCATAAACCTATGAAATGGGGTTTTGTGTACATGATGAAATTAGGATGAGTAATGCTAAATTGAAGCTTGTAATGATGAAATAATTGTTAGTTGATATCTAATTCATGATTTGTAGTTGAAAATCTAACCTAGAAATGATATAAATGAATGATGATCATGAGTTAAGATATGGGTTAGTTGATAATTCATGAATTAAAGCTTGTAATCATGTTATAATGATTAGTTGATGCTTAAATGATGATTAGTATCTAAACCCTAAGCTAGAAATGGTAAAATTAAATGATGATCATGAAGAAAGTTTGGGTTTAGTTAATTATTCATGAAGTAAAGCTTGTTGATTTATGTTTAATACATGATTATAATCTAAGCCTAACATTTGATTGAAGGAAATGATTATGTGTTCTTGAGGTTAATGATGAATTTGATGATGATCATGGATTATATGATCAAATTAGCATTGGTTATAGCTAAGAACACTTAATTGATGATTAAAGATGATTGTGTGAATTTAATTGTTAAGTATTCATTAAACCAAATATTGTGGTTTTGATGAATTCATGAAATGAGGTTAATAACCTTAGTTGTGGTTTAACTATATTGGTTAGTGATGATTGAAGTGGATTAATGTGATGAGATGGTCATGATAATTATAAATTGAAAGGTGATTGTGAATCATGTTGTTACGATGCTAATTGTAATGTAGGCATAATGTTATATAAATATATATATATATATTTTGAGACAAGTAACTAACTTGTGATATCATGTTGTATTCTCAGATGTGCAGAAGACTCAGTGATATTAGACTACTGAGTGGATGCCTGAGGTGGTCGGTGAGTGGATCTCTAATCCTCAGTGTAACTTGGTTGTAACGAGCTTGGTTACAACAAGTAACATATTATTACTATTGTAGTTGCCATGATAATTATGATAGCTAGTAATAATATTGTTGATATGATAAAGTTGACCTGCTGAATATGTGATTTGTTGATTATGTGATCACTGGACTTGTTGTTGGCCTTCGGGCATCAGTTGTTAATGAGGTCAACGAGTTGTTGTTGAACTGTTGGTTGGGCTAGTCGGTTATTCAAGGTTTAACACACCTCCTGTGTTAGTTGAGAATACCCACTAGCTATCGGTCTCGTCCGTTATGGCCATACGGATATGGTTGGGTAAGTGTTCTTGGGGAGCCTCCCGGGTATTATGGTTATCCCCAGAGCCACCGATGCCTCATTATGAAGTCCGTTGCTTGTTGAATAGTTGCTTTGATGATAAGTTGACCAGTTGAACAGTTGCCCTGTTGCGTTGCTAAATGGTGGTATTGTCTACTTTGTTGGTTATGTGTTAATTGTTGTATGCAAAGTTGTTGAGCTAAGTTAGCCTGTTGATTAGTTATCTACTCACTTAGCTTTATGCTAATCCCCCACATTATCCCTTCTTGCAGGTTTTGCATATAATTTGGGTGGGCAAGAAGTTGGACTAACAGGAATGTTTGACTACGAGGCTCTACTCTGATAGTTGATTTTTATAAAATAATGTTTCATCATGTTTTTATATAACACCTCGGTTGAAGAAATTATAGTTTTGAAAAGGTTAAATTTATATGTTATTACAATGAAGTAAATTATGACTATGTATTTGGACTTACGCTTCCGATTTACTATATTTAAATAGGTATAAATGAGGGGTGTTATAAGGAGCCTCTGGAGCTTACGGTCCCTACTGTGGTCGCCGTTATTCGTACCTTGCTGGGATTTCATTTTGGTACGCAGTCTGCCCTCCGAGTTATGCGCAGTGACGCCTCTCGTCTTGACGATGATGTGCTGGCGATATATGGACGCCTTGCGACTTCTGAGTTGCATATTGAGGTAGACAGGGAGTCTGCCGATGTTACTAGAGCACGTCTGATCCGCCTAGAGCGTCGTTTGGAGACTATAGGTGCTGCAGTTGGTTTATGTATGTTGATGGTTGCTGTTAGGATGCTTGTGGGATGGAGTCTACCGTATTTCTTTTAGACCGTATGTATGATGTATTAGGACCATAGTTATGATGTATTTGGGTTGACTTTTGACTAGATGGATGTATAGGTTAAATCCGTCACATTTTGTAGATCATGTTTGATCCAATGGGTATCTTTTGTAGTAAATCCCATCTTTGTACAAAACTTATGTAACAACAATTAACCCATGATCATGATATATATAACTTATGTTTGGTTTACATTATTACATACATTGTGAATGTTATCAATTGGTGATTGACTTCATACTATATTTACATTTATCACTTACTTTATGAGTGATGACTTGATTAGATATCTTACGAGTGTTTCTTGTGTGTGATTAGGACTGAATCATGCCGCCTAAACGTAGAATTACCAGGAACAGCCAACGAAACCCCACACCACCTCCTGCTGTTGAGGAGACTACTGAACAAATGGTTAACCGAAGGATTTCTTAAGCCCTTGCTCAGTATGACACTGACCGAAACCGTAGCGGTAGTAGAGAAACCGAACCAAACGCATCAGGTAGTAACCCTGAGAGCACTCGTAAGGGATGTTCATATAAAACATTCCTAGCCTGTAAACCGAGCCATTTCCGTGGTACTGAAGGTGCCATTGGAATAATCCATTGGATAGAGAAAATGGAGTCTGTGCTAGAGATTAGCAAGTGTGCTCGTGAAGATATGGTCATGTATGCTACATGCACGTTTAGTGATAAGGCTTTGACTTGGTGGAATGCCCAAAAGCAAGCAATGGGACGTCCAGCCGCTCATTCACTGTTTTGGGAAACTCTGAAAACTATGGTCATGGAAGAGTTTTGTCCCCGCAGTGAGCTGCAGAAGATTGAGTCTGAGCTCTGGAATATTGCTATGGTTGGTGCTGATATCACAGGATATACCACCAGATTTCAAGAACTGGCACGCCTTGTACCGCACATGGTCACTCCTGAGTACAAGCACACTAAAAGGTATATCTGGGGTCTAGTGCCGCAAATTCGAAGTTTGGTAACATCAGCGAATCCTGCTACTTTTAAGATTGCTGTGGAACTAGCACAGCGTTTGACTGATGAAGCAGTAAGGATGGGGAATCTTACTAAGAAAGCTGTTACTGAAAAGGTTGAATCCAGCAATACTGATGCTGGGAAAGGAAAATGCAAGTGGAATGACCGTTAGGGTCAGAAAAATAAGAAGCAAGCTAGTACCGCGAAAGCCTACGTTGCCACTACTGCTGAACAAAAGACTTACATGGGGAGTAAGCCGAAGTGTGGCAAGTGTGAACGTCATCATGATGGTGACTGTTCTTTCTGTGGGAATTGCAAACGCTGGGGGCATCTGGCCCAATAATGTAGAGCGAACCCTACCACTCAAGCAAATAGGGATCGACCAGCAAATGGATGTTTCGAATGTGGCGAGCAAGGTCATTTCCGAAACAAGTGCCCTAAACTGAACCGTGGCAATCAAAATAATCAGAACCGCCCTGCGAACCCGAACAACAACAACAATCGTGGAAACGCCAACAACCAGCCAGCTAGGGGTCGTGCATTTGTCGTTGGAGCGCAAGAGGCACGCCAGGACCCTAACACTGTCACTGGTACGTTTCTAGTTAACGATCATTATGCATCCGTATTATTTGATTCTGGCGCCGATTTGAGTTTTGTGTCTAAGGACTTTAGACCACTATTAGACGTTAGATCTCGTAAGCTAGACAACAAGTACACCTTAGAACTAGCCGATGGTAGGTTGATTGAATCAGGAGAAATAGTACCAGGATGTACTCTAGCATTGGAGAGTCATCTTTTCGAAATAGACTTACTACCGGTTGAGTTGGGAAGTTTTGACATCGTAGTCGGTATGGACTGGTTGTCGAAAAATCATGCAGAGATTGTTTGCTTTGATAAAATGATACGTATACCATTGTCAACTGGAGAAACTTTGGTGATAAGAGGAGATAAGAGGACGAGCACCGTCAAAACTATTAATTGCTTAAAAGCTTGTAAATATCTCCGCAAAGGATATCCAGCATTTTTGGCGCATGTTGTGGAAAAGAAATCTGTAGAGAGACGCTTAGACGATATACCTATAGTACGAGACTATCCGGGAGTGTTTCCTGATGATCTTCCAGGATTACCACCTCCGCGACAAGTCGAGTTTCGCATCGATCTGGTGCCTGGAGCCGCACCAATCGCTCGCTCACCTTATCGTCTAGCTCCATCAGAAATGCAAGAACTGTCTACACAGTTGCAAGAGCTTTTAGACTTAGGATTCATCCGACCGAGCTTTTCACCTTGGGGAGCTCCGGTTTTGTTTGTCAAGAAGAAAGATGGATCTATGCGCATGTGTATTGACTACAGAGAGTTGAACAAGGTAACTATTAAGAACCGATATCCGTTACCACGCATTGACGATCTATTTGATCAGCTACAAGGATCAAGTTACTACTCAAAGATCGATCTGCGTTCTGGTTATCATCAACTGAAGGTTCGAGAAGAGGATGTGCCGAAGACAGCGTTCAGGACTCGTTATGGTCACTATGAGTTCCTAGTCATGCCATTTGGATTGACTAACGCGCCGGCAGTATTTATGGATCTCATGAACCGAGTGTGCAAACCTTACTTAGATAAGTTTGTCATTGTGTTCATTGACGATATTTTGATTTACTCAAAGACGAAAGAGGATCACGAGCAGCATTTGAAACTTATCCTCCAACTACTTGAGAACGAGAAGCTGTATGCTAAGTTCTCCAAATGCGAATTTTGGATTAGAGAGGTTCATTTCCTAGGTCACGTGATCAATGATAAGGGAATTCATGTGGACCCATCCAAAATAGAGGCGATTAAGAACTGGAAAGCACCGGAAACTCCCACAGAAATTCGACAATTTCTTGGTTTGGCTGGCTATTATCGACGATTTATAGAGAACTTTTCAAAGATAGCCTAGTCACTCACCACCTTCACTCAGAAGGATAAGAAATTCGAATGGGGAGAGAAACAAGAAAACGCCTTCCAACTGTTGAAACAAAAGTTGAGCACCGCTCCGATTCTATCCTTACCTGAGGGAACCGAGAACTTCATTGTTTATTGTGACGCCTCACATCAAGGATTAGGTTGTGTTCTCATGCAAAACGACAAAGTTATTGCTTATGCATCTCGTCAATTGAAGATTCACGAGAAGAACTATACGACTCATGACTTAGAGTTGGGAGCAGTCGTTTTTGCATTGAAAATTTGGAGACACTACTTATATGGCACAAAGTGTACAATTTTCACTGACCACAAGAGCCTACAACACATATTCGACCAGAAAGAACTCAACATGAGACAAAGACGTTGGGTCGAATTGCTGAATGATTACGATTGTGAGATTAAATACCATCCGGGCAAGGCTAATGTAGTAGCAGATGCCTTAAGTCGTAAAGAGAACGTTAAGCCTCGCAGAGTTCGAGCCTTAGTGTTAACAATTCACTCGAATCTCATTTCTCAAATTCGCGACGCGCAACAATTAGCTTTCACCGCTGAACGCATGAAAGACGAATCCCTGAGAGGAATGGAGAAACAGCTTGAAACAAAAGAGAATGGAGTTTTATACTTCATGAACAGAATTTGGGTACCGTGCGACGATGAACTCCGTAAGCTGATTCTGGACGAAGCTCACAAGTCCAACTACTCGATTCATCCTGGTGCAGATAAGATGTACCAAGACGTGAAAGGTTTCTATTGGTGGCCTAATATGAAGAGAGACATCGCTACTTATGTCAGCAAGTGTCTAACTTGTTCGAAGGTCAAGGTTGAGTATCAAAAACCTTCCGGACTTTTGCAACAACCAGTGATGCCACAATGGAAATGGGAACACATAACGATGGATTTCATCACGAAGCTACCAAAGACATCAACTGGAGTTGACTCAATATGGGTGATTGTCGATAGACTGACGAAATCAGCCCACTTTATTGCTTTCAAAGAGACTGACAAATTAGAGAAACTGGCTAAGATCTATATCAAAGAAGTCGTTTCTCGGCACGGTGTGCCATTGTCCATTATATCTGACAGAGATAGCAGATTCACATCTCGTTTCTGGCAAACGCTACAACGGGCCTTAGGTACTCGACTTGACATGAGTACGGCCTATCATCCGCAAACCGATGGCCAGAGTGAACGAACGATACAAACGCTCGAGGATCTATTAAGAGCATGTGTGATTGACTTTGGAGGAAACTGGGATGCTCATCTCCCACTGGCAGAATTTTCCTACAATAATAGTTATCACACTAGTATACAAATGGCACCGTTTGAGGCGTTGTATGGACGCAAGTGCCGATCACCACTCTGTTGGGCAGAGTTGGGTGACAGACAGTTATCCGGACCCGAACTTGTCCAGGAGACTACGGACAAGATATCACAAGTACTTCAACGATTGAAAACAGCAAGAGACAGACAAAAGAGTTACGCCGATAACCGCCGTAAACCACTTGAGTTTCGAGTAGGAGATAAAGTCTTACTCAAAGTATCGCCTTGGAAGGGGATAACACGTTTTGGCAAACGAGGAAAGCTAAACCCGCGATACGTTGGACCTTTTGAGATCCTTGCGAGGATTGGTCCCGTCGCTTACAAACTCAAACTGCCACAAGAGCTGAGTAACATTCACGACACTTTTCACATCAGTAATCTTAAAAAGTGTCTATCGGACGAAACACTCATCATTCCTCCTGACGAGGTCTTTATTGACTCAAAACTAAATTTTGTGGAGGAACCCATTGAAATCATTGACCGCAAAACACACAAACTCCGACGCAGTCGAATCAAACTTGTCAAAGTTCGTTGGAATTCGAAGCGCGGTCCTGAATCCACTTGGGAACGCGAGGATGAAATGCAAAAGAAATACCCTCAACTTTTCGAAAATGTGACCGAGACTCACGACTCAACTTAAATCTCGGGACGAGATTTCGCTAACGGGGGGAGAATGTGACAATCCTCAAATTAGGGTACTAATTTTTACCTAAATACATGCATTACCTAGAGTAATTCCCTGATTAAGTGAATTCAAACTATATTGTGTATAAGTTTTTGTGAAACTTACTATGTGATACGTGACGTATTTGATTGTAGTTATATGTGTATATATAATTACGTACGAAATAAACATATTAAACTCTATAAGTTGAACACAATGATGTTGGTGAGACAAAATAATTAATAATTCGAAAATTATTAATTACAACTACTAGTAAATTGTATTATAGGAATAATATGATAAATTATACGTTTTATTATAAACGTATTAATCGCGAATAATAAAGATCCGAAATGAACTTCAAAATACTTTTGAATAATTTTGTTGAAGTTATTATATAAAAGTATTGGTACAAAAATAAAACGAAAACATTTAGACGACATTTTTGTACACGTTAAACACGAACAGAAACAATTTTAAAACGCGCTTAGAAGATCAAAATAATAAAAGTATTATTTCGTAAGTTACTGTTTTAATGTGTAGAACATTACTTCAAAATATGATTTCCAAATTTAACTGAAATCTGGCACGCAGTTTTACTACACAGTAACTTTACTGTGCCTAATTTTATTTATACTTTTGATAAAGTATTTCGATTATATAATTATCAATTACTGAGTTTAAAACATAGAGAAACACAACGCTAAATTTTATTATAACTAAAGTACCACAAATTATACCCGTACACGGAATTAACGGGCTAAAAATCTACCAATAATGCACCCAACAAATATCTGCTCGACACTTTAGTACTCCCTCCATACCCTGCCTTTGAAAATCTCGACCAAAGCCTTCTTCTATACACTTCTCCTTCCATCTCAATAATTTACACACACTTCATCAATTTCCTTCTTCTTTTCTTTGGTTCTGGGAACGAGTAACAACAACAGCAGCAAAAGGGTAGCAGCAGGAAGGAGCAACACCATTTCACCTTCACCATTTTCATCTTCAAACTCACATCACAAACACTAACAAAAATGGTTTCTTGATCTTTCACACCATCATCGATCATTTTATCATCATCATAATCATCTTTGTAAGGATCAAACAACCCATTTTTCTAATATATATAATTTTATAATTTTCATATTTCATTTTTGTAACTTGTTATAATTTATGTATGGTTACGTAAAACATATTATATAAATGAGTTCTAATGTATTTTCTTTTACACTATTATAAGGATGATTACAAAGTTTGGTAGTGATTTGGATGATTTGTTCTTGAACCGAAACTTAGAACCCAAATTTATAAACATAAAATTTTATTGATGATGTTGTTAAAATCGTTAAAACATGTTAATATAGGTTTATATATTGATTTTGTATCATATGGTGGTTGAATTAACAAGTTAAAAATGGAATTAAAGTAATTATTATTAATATGTATGTATATCAGAGAATCATTGAAAGAGATGAAGTTATTCAGGGTTGGTAACATATATATATATATATATATATGTATATATATTAAACTTGTGATAATATTAACAAAAGAATCGTTTGGGTTACTGGTTAAGGCGTTTGTTCTAAACCCAAAGGTCACGAGGTCGAACCTCACATGTGACATGTTTTAATTCCAAATTTTTTTTCAGGATTAGACTATTGGGCCTGTTACATTTATAGTGGGCCTAATGGATTATCATATAAATGGACTAACTTAATTGGGCCAATCACTGTTGGGCCGATCTTAATTGGGCCAAAAGTTTTAATACATAAATATATATTGGGCCAGATTTTCTATATAAAGATTGAGCCTAATTATTTTTATAATGGGCTAAAACTATTAAATTAAATTGGGCTAAACTAGTAATTATGTATTGGGTCGAGCCCAATGAATATCTAAACCTTTTAAATGTAAAACGCAATACGAATTAATGTTGGAGTCGAATAATTATATACGACAACGACAATAAATATATATATATATATATATATATATATATATATATATATATATATATAAGAATATATATATTCAACTAATAAGTATATATAGGTATATACTTACACGCGCGCATTGTTTAATAAATGAATCACCAACCAAGTAAGGATGTAGAAATATTCAATAGTAACAAATAGTCCGTGTACTTATGTAAAGTATATTTATTTGCGTCTAGGTATTTGAGGGACGCTTTCGGACTACTTTGTACTACTAGCTGTTATTCGCTGAAGACTTGCTACCAGTGAGTTCACAGCCCCTATCTTTTTATTGTTTAAAATACTTTTAAAACCAGGGGTGGAAAACATAGAACAATGTGATTTAACATGCTATATGTTTTATGTATTGCACTGCATGCTATTATGTGAAACTGAATAACATGATTTCTTCCACGCTATCAAACTTGAACTGTTTCTATAAAATGTTTTCATATTGAATTAACTTGAATTAATTATATGAAACGTTTTCACAACAATTTTTGGGAATAAGACAGCAGATCTTGGTACGATCCTAGGTTTATGCGAGGTAGTTGTAGTGCACATAAGTCCCAGTGCTTGCAACCTATAACCATTAGCTAGGTGACTCTAGCCACTGAGTATACAGATAGTACTATCGATTTGACAACCCTCCCAGGATATTACTCGTTGGTCATTCCAACCCCATCGACGATAGTCGTAACGAGGAGTGTATACTTACCGTGTTACTGAGGCAACAACAAAACAACTAGTCGTGGTTTGGTTATAGTACTAGTGTCGTTACTTTAACTCTAAAGGTTTAGCTCACCTTGGAGGGATTATAGTCTAAATTTCCCACACAACTAAACAACTAAACAACAACTTGATTTGGGAAGGGTATTCCCTGCGATGACTAATAGGACAGGTGCTCCTTTGAAAGACTATTTTTAGGAAACGTTTACCTTAAATGGTTAAACTTGGTTTCCCACAAAATAACTATTTATAGGAAATGTTTGCTTGACTGTTAAACCTGATTTTCCTTAACTATAGAAATGGATATGTTTACTTAGTTGATAAACCTGTATATCCTGCAATTACTTATTAGGAAATGTTTATGATTAAACTTGTGTTTCCTACACAGTTATTATTGTAGTAAGAATGACATTCTTACTAATTTTAGGAAATGTTTTCTTTAATTAGAACACTTGTGTTTCCTACTTACATATAAATATTATGTTTGTGTACATGAATGATTTATATAAAACTTGATTTATTTAATTCACACTAAACCTGTGAATTCACTCAACATTCAATGTTGACGGTTTACTATGTTTTTCAGGGAATTAGGACTCATGTACATCTGCATGCATAAAGGACGTAGGCTACCTGACTATTTATGATGCCACTTTTGGGACACCTGGATTTCCTTTGTATTATCAATTTCATTGGTTATACTTATGAAATCCCTCTTTTATAAATATGTATTTTCAAATACTTAAGTTGTCTTTGACAACCCTACTTATATACGACTCTACGAAGTCGTATCTTTTGTAATAACTTTAAACTTATGGCATCTTAAATATATATGTATGTTCTGTATGATCATATACTCTGATACAATGAATGCACTATCGAATCTGTCCGCCCCCGATGCTTAACTATTATTAAAATGCTTCCGCTAATTAACTAAAAGCTTCCGCTAAACTATTAATAATCGCGATTACCGATTTGGGGGTGTGACAGTTTTCCTATGGATGTTTAATGTAGTTCCTTTTAAAATAAATTGGTTTAAACAAGGATTGATTTGCCCTTGGCGAAGTGATGTATCTAAATCTACCCGATCCGATAACAATAACAAACAAAATCCTCCTATCATCAAGATATTTATGCTTCACTTCATGTTTGATTAAGATCAGTTAAAAAGCATTACCATTTGAAGTATTTTTTTTTAGAAACTTGCTTTAATTCACAAGGTCTGATTTATTGCTACATGTTCTCATTTAACATAAGTGACTATTTTGACGTTTTATTTAAAAGATACATTGATGAACAAATAATTATTAATTAATTGAAGTATTTTTGTGACAAATGTCAATAGATATTATTAGTATAGAACAAATGAATGGTTGTTTGGCTTCTCTTGGAAGATTCATTTTTAATTATTATTAGTTGTAAAAAATAAAATGATGTTTAAATAGATATTTTTGTGACAAATGTCAATAACTGCCGACTCAGACCGGTTTGCAGTCAGCTGTCTATCTACTGTTATATAAACATAAGGGCATACCCTAACTCGTTCCGCGGTTGTGGCTATGGATGTGCCAAATATTAACCCCTAACCTTGCGCTTTTTGTGGATGCCCCCATCAATTACCAATTAATCTATGCGTCGTCAGCTAATAGGTATTTTGATTTCGATGTATTTACTTTGCAATATTTTATTGAGTTATCGTGTGTCGCAATCCGATTAACATATGTAAGTACCCAATTAAAAACTATTTCTAGTGTAGTAAATTCATGGATATGATTATTGTTAGTTAGACATCTTTGTCTATAGATGAGTTAATTTGACATATTTTGTGTCGTCATCCGATTACATAGACAAAATCAAATAATACGATAGAAAGAAAAAAAAAAAAAAAAAAAAAAAAAAAAAAAAAAAAAAAAAAGCATAACAACATGTTAAACTGGTTAACATGTGTCTACTACATACATATTATATATGATGTTTAAATCTTTATTTAAGCAACAATTATATTATATTATAGTTGTAATAATGTAATCCTTGTAATTTCATAAGAAGATTGTGGTTATGGAAACGGACATTTATAACTTCTTAAACAAGAACGGTGGATTCCGGGTGTTGGTACAAAGACTTTCACGAAAATACTACTCCCTCCGTCCCATTAAAAATGTCCACATTATTATTTTAGCATGTCCCATTATAAGTGTTCATTTTGATATTTAACCAATCAAAAAAGACTTTAGTGGGTAGTTTTAATATTTGATTGGTAAAAAGTGAAGTTAGTGGAGAATCCTAAAACTACGTGCAAAGTCAAAGTGGACATTTTAAATGGAACGGATGTAGTATATTATTAAATAAACTTTTGTATATACACATGTCTGTGTTATTTATCATATTTTACTACTGTATTAAATTAAATGTATTTTATACTACATACCAATGGGTTATATGTTCCAAAAATTTTTTACCCAAAAGTTAAAATTACTAAAGTTAAAACTTGTTGCTGCCCCTGAAATTATGAATCACATTTGAATAATGTTTCTGTGAATGCTTCTGCCTTTTTGAAATTATTAATATGTACCTTATGCATCTGAAATTGTACATGTGTCCCTACAAGTAGATTTTTAACCACAAAACATAGATGTAAAACCTTATTATATGATCTGATTTGATATGTCACAAAAAAGATGATATGAGGTGGGCTGAGTCGATTTGACAATGATTTGAAACAAACTTTCTTTTAGGGTTACGATAAATCCACCTTAAGTTTTTGATAAATCCATCAATACTGTGCAGTAACAGTTTGTACAGTACAAACTTTCGATGCAAAAATATGGTAAAGGGGTGGAAATAATCATATTTTATCACCTATAGAATCTGATTTATTTATTTAACTATATATTCATTACATCATGAAAACTCTTTGACTTTATAACTTCGAATGTTATATAGGATAAATTATAAAGACCTAAAAAGATACATATTTTTTTCATTGGTTGAATTATTTCTATCTCCTAATATCATCCAATTAATTTTTCACATCTACCAATTACATTTTTAGGTTTATGTTTAGGTTTACAGTTTTAGGCCAACAAATATTTTTTCTATAACTTCATCTCCATTAAGAGCAAAAAATTAATACCCTCATAATAAAAACATGACTCCATTAGTGTAGCGTAAAATATACGGAGTAATTACTAATTATTGAAGATTAGTCTCCATTGGTGTTCTTATGGATGTTTAATGTAGTTCCTTTTAAAATAAATTGGTTTAAACAAGGATTGATTTGCCCTCGGCAATGCAAAAGGATGTATCTAAATCTACCAAATCCGATAACAATAACAAAATACTCCTTTACAAAGTATCATCAAGATATTTATGCTTCACTTCATGTTTGATTAAGAAGATCACCTTAAAAAGCATTACCATTTGAGAGAAAAGTTCATTGAAATACAAGAATTATTGAAAGAATGAAAGTACCAATCAAATTGTGTCATGTGTACAAAGAGAATGTTCCACATGTACAAAACTCATTTACCCCCAAACTTAAATATCTCACAAACGACAAATCGAAAAAATATGAATATTGCACCATTAGATTCAGCGTTTTATCCTCTTCGATTTGCCGTCCCTCAAGGCATACTTTCGCCGAGTTTTTTTTTTTTTTTTTTTCTTTTTTGGTGGGTTTCACATTTTACTAACACATGTGTTAATATTTGGTTGAACATTTAATTTAGATATAGGGTTTAGGGTTTAATAGGGTTTAGTAGGGTTTATGGTTTAGGGTTTAGTATGGTTTAGGGTTTGGTAAGATTTAGGGTTTAGAGTTTTGTAAAGCGTTTAGGGTTTAGAGTTTTGTAAAGCGTTTAGGGTTTAAGGTTTGGGGTTAGGGTTTATGGTTTGAGGTTTAGGGTTTCTCCTCGAAACCCCAAACCTCAAACCCTAAACCCTAACCCCTAAACCCTAAATCCTAAACGCAACACTTTAACACATGTGTTTGTAAAATGTGAAACCCACCAAAAAATGAAAGAAAAAAAACTCGTCGAAAGTATGCCTTGAGGGACGGCAAATCGAAGAGGATAAAACGCTGAATCTAATGGTGCAATATTCATAATTTTTCGATTTGTCGTTTATGAGATATTGAAGTTTGGAGGTAAATGGGTTTTGTACATGTGGAACATTCTCTTTGTACATGTGGAACATTCTTTCAATAATTATTGTACTCTAATGATCTCATCTCTACCATTTGAAGTATTATTTTTTTTTAAACTTTCTTTAAATCACATGGTCTGATTTATTAGTACATGTTCCCATTTTTCATATATGTATTTTGACGTTTTCTTTAAAAGATACATTGACGAACATATAATTATTAATTAATTGAAGTAATTTTTTAATGTATCGTTATATTTCTTAGACCATTCCCAACAGTGACAGAAACTGACGCTCCACGTATGCGCCATGTAAGCTTTTTACAAAACCGGCTGAAACTGACGGACCCCTACCATCAGTGATTCCGTCACTTTAAATTTTGGACCAACATTTACCTTTTTACCTTTAATTATACACACACAAAAAGAAAAATATAAATAAAAATAAAACCGACGCTGCGTCGGTTTGGTGACGGAGCCAAAGCGACGGAGCAAACTGACGGATGGTGCCAACAATGTCGGTTAAGTGATGGAAACCGACGGATGAACCGACGCATCCGTTGGGTGTGGTCTTATAATTACCTTCGGTGAAGACATCTTTCAAAAGGAGATCATATACAGAACTCAAAAAATGAATGCAAGAGCAATCCGTCATTCCGTTGAGAATTAATGGAGAGGTTTTACTATCAAAGTCTTCATGTTTGGTGATGAAGTTTTTTTTTTTTTTTTTTTTAACTACAAATTATGGGTCAATATGTTTTTATTATGGTCCAATATCAACGTTTAGCTACTTTTAAATATATAGTCTACATCTCGGTTTAATATATTAATGAAAATTTATCTAACTTTTATAATGCCCTCAATATTATTATCATGTTTTAACTTTTCTTCGTTTTAACTTTTAAAGCAAGTTATTCACATTAACTATACAGCATCTGTAATCATATATTATTTTTTATTTAACAAATCGTTTCCGTCGTATAATGCGGATCCTCTACTAGTAGATATATGATATATCCTTAATTTAACCTTGAATCCTTAATTAAGTTTTTTTTTAATTAAAAAAAAATATTATTAAAAGCACCAAACCATCTTTATGGCAAATATGGAAACCCCAAAACGCAATACATAGAAAATAACACCCATAGTTATTTTGAGTGTAATCACTAATAATATAACTTTTGAGTGGTCCCGATAATTACTAAACAAAATATATAAATATTATCATCACAATATGAAGAACACAAAGAAGATTTTTAAGTCATATGTTTGATCATTGATAATCATGAATAAAACACCAAATCCCTAATCTTGTTATTCAATGAATTAACAAAACGAATACACTATTTGTATTATGATTTATAACCTTATAGATATCTACTAACACTTCTATAGGTATACGTGTGGAGACGATCTCAAGTTATGAGATCGGGTTTTACCCTAGGTAACACACCTCCAAATGTCAAGGGATCTCTTTATTTATAGAGTTCTAAGACTTACAAATTAAAGGAAACACAATCATATGAGGAAACTAGTTCCTTCTATTCCTCAATGTCGATCTCCATATCTTTAGCTTGGTCTTCAAGTCTTCTAAAACCGACCTTGAACCACTTGCATAAATGGCCCAGTGGTAGGGAGTTCACCTGGCCTCCTAGAGGTCAGGGGTTCGAACCCTGCTCTGGGTAAACATTTATCAAGGTAGGTACCGCCGCTGCTAACCCACACGCCCCATCCGGATTCGAGCCTCTGGGCATTAAAATCCCATGCCCCGGTTGTGGGGTCACTGTGGACAGGTGTTTAGCCGGGCAGATCGTCTCTTGCGGGTGGGACACTGCGGATCTACGGATCCGGGATCCAGAGGGTATCCTCCACCTACCCTTTTTTAAAACCGACCTTGAATGTTTCCTTGAACTCTGATCTTCTTGAGTCTTCGTGAGTCCGACCAACTATTCACTTCAGACTAGGATCACAACTTAAACTATTAAACATGATAACTAGTCTAATTTCAGTTTACATTTATAATGTGGGTAAATTAATCACTTAATTTTCCCAACAACTTTGATGGGTTGATGTATGTTTAGATAATTAATACGTGATAAATTATGTGTGACATAAGATAACCATGAACGACATCAAATCATAAATGGAGAATGATACAACTTCGATAGAAATGAATTTAGTTATATATGTTTATCATGTACTTTTTTCCTTATAGCGGATAATATTTTAATTTCAATCTAATTGTTTTATGGTTAAATCCAATTAAAAACAGACAATTACAAGGCACCTATGAGGAGCGTTGTATATAATGTGCCCACACACAAGTGGCATAGAAAATGTGAGCAAATACGTATGGTGGGTTAGGGGTGTCACAAATTACCCAACTTGAATAACTAAGCCAAAATCGGACTCAAATAACCCAAATTCAAAGCTTATTCGGTCACTCGGATTCGAATAACCCGAGTCTTATTTAGATTGGATAAAAATTTAGAATAACAACTTATTCAGGTTAAAATACATTACCTGAACCCGACTCGTACCCGAATAACTGAAACTCAAATGACACACCCTTATTTGAATCGGATTATGGATAAAATAATAAACTTAACAATCCGAATAACACAATTTAAATAACCTGAAAGATGAACAACCCGATCAATGACACTCCTATGGTGGGTAGTGTGACATGAGACGGTAAGGCATATAAGGAAGTAACACATCTAACGGCTGTACATAAGATAGTAAATCATTGTATGCGTGTGAAACGTGAGGAATGTATGACACAAATATTCATTCAAAGTGCCTTCCTTTCAAAAAAAATTTAACACAGTGTTTTTTGTTTTTTAATCATTAGAGAGCTAAAAGAAAAATATATACTACTATTAAAGATTTTGCTTGAAATGTATTATCTTAGCCTTTCGGCTATTTAAATCAAGAGTATACCTGATTCGAGATGTTGATAATATAAACTTTAAATAGACAACATTTATTTATGCATATCAAGAGTTGTAAAATAAACTTTCACCGATTCATGAGTCATATGAAAAGTGAAACTCTCTTAATATTTATCGCTATTGAATCTTGAATGCATACATTGTTATAGGCTAGTATGTAACTATATATTAAATGTAGCATTTCTTGAGTTGTAATATTATAAATATATTTGTGTTATTATGAAAATTGATGTATGTTACTAACACCATATAAGGCTATAAGGTTAGCTACTATGCGTATAGGGGTGTATGACTAAAAAAAATAAATAAAGAATTTAAAATCTATTATATAAATTTTGCTATATATAGCACGTAGATTTGGTGCCGTTACCGACACTTACACTGTTCCCCTGGCATTATTAGTAAAGGTAGTGAACAAATTTCATAAACAAATCGTGTTTACATTCACTTTCATAATGCATCTTCATTTTAAAAAAATAAAAATAAAAATAAAGCTGTTCACACTGTGTGTAAAAAGATTTTCACATTTTAATAATGAAAGACTTTAATTATAGAGTATGGATAACGATTTATCGACTCATTGGTACAATAAATTCCATGCATGCATGTCTCCTTTTTATTCAAGTGTTGCATTTTCTTTCATTATATCAATTCGCTAATCTTGAGACATTTTTTAACATCACTTGTTTTTCTTTAAGTTTTTTTTTTTTTTCTCTTCTAACAATATAGAATGAAAAATAAAATGATAGATCATAAAACTTGTGGCTAAAAATATGATCAATAATAATATGAAGACACATGAAAAGAAGTGATTATTCGAATAAGGAGCGAAAGAAAAATTATAGTAAATGTGTAATTCATTGTATAGACTATGAAGTGAACATTTAACTTAGGGTTTTTTTTTTTTTTTTTAAAGTGTTGTTTTGATATATGGTCTGTTTTAATATACATGTCTGTTTATAACAAGTGCTGTTTTAATAAATGATATTTCTTTTTCGTTCTGAATGAATAGTCTTATTATTACAAATGTCAATTTTACACTTTTACCCAAATTAGTGTTAAATACTTATTTTTATAGCATTTTAAATATGAATCCTAAACATTTAAAAAACAGTAATTACAAAAAACTTGATTAAAATGATTACATGAGCAAATGGACTATACAGTACCAAGAATCAATGGTCAAAAAGAAAAAAAGAAAAAACTCATTCATTATACCCAAAAGGCAATAAAAGATGAAACAAAACACATAAAACGATCTAGAGCCATTTTCATCAAATAAGTAGTTTTAATTTGTAATCTGAAGAAGTAAATAGGGCGCATTTAGTTATGGAAATTTTTTCTCATTTTTCCTTTTATGTTTTTCTAGGAAATGGGGAGTGTTTCATTTCTGTAGAAAAACATTGAAAACTTGGGTTCAAATGTGAGGGATGAAGTTTTCCTTTTCCAAGAGTAGAAATGGAAACTTGGAAAACTAACAAAAGTAGTTTTCAAAATTTTAGTTATAAAAGGGAAAATAGGGATTTTCCTTTTCTTAGAAAAGTTTTTTGAAAAACTAAGATTTGAACATGCTTTCTATTTTTCTAGTTTTCTTAGAATTTTTTTTAGAAAAGTGGGAGAGTTTTCCGTAACTACACGCACCAATAGCTTGCCTCCTACTCCAGTGAAGTGTATTTACTATTTACGTACAGCTGCTGCTGCTTCTTCTTTTATTCTTTCTATTAAGTCCTTATTTTGGGTTAGAAAAAAATCGAATCTTTGAAAAATGACGATGATGTTCAAGTCTAGCAAGGGAAGTAATTTGCGGAAGTTAGTAGGTGAGATGAAGAAGATGAATTGTGAAGAAAGAAAGAAAGAGTATGTTTATTTGGGTAAAAACTAAAAAGTAATATAAGGGCATTTAAGTCAAATATAACCTCTCTTTGTGGAATAAATAAATTTTGAAGGCTTTCAAATTAAGAGGAAAAAGAGTTTTCTATATTAAGTGCTAAAAATAAACAATCATACATCTTTTTGAGTTGAGATCTCTTTGCAAAAAGTGCATTAATCTCTTTAGCATGTTTATTATATAAATTTGTAATCGTTTATATGTTTTGCTTTGTTACTAAGTAACCAGGACGGATGGTCAACTAATAAAACAATATCAATTTAGTGAAAGAATAAAAAGTGATGGTACTGATTGGAGTATCGGACCCACCGCAATACAATTTTAAAATATCAGTGTAATGACCGCACTATGTAGCATAATACGATTCTTAATTGTGCATAATGATTCTACGATAGTCATATATTATGTTTGTTCTTCATGGATTATTCATGATAGCGACACAATAACAATAATTTACTCGTATGTAAAGTTAATGATACAGTATACAATGGTGAAAATGATAATATTAATTAATATTAATAAAAGAGGGTGAGCTTCAAATTAGAATTAAATTTTTGGTGAGAATAAGGGAACCAATAGGAATGAGCTACGTGTTACTTTACTCTCTCTCCTTCAAATTTTTAAAAATTAAATATCTCTCAAACGGTAAGTCGAAAAATCATAAAAATTGCACCATAAAAATCAACATTTTTTTCTCTTCGATTTTCCATCTCACAAGGTATACTTTCGACGAATTTTTTTTTCCGGTTTTACAAAATTAGTAACACATGTGTTACTAGCTGTTAACACATGTGTTACTCGCTGCTAACACATGTGTTATACGCTGGTAACACATGTGTTTCCAGCGTATAACACATATGTTAGCAGCGAGTAACACATGTGTTACCAGTTTCTAACACATGTGTTACTCGATTTCAAAACCCACAAAAAAACCGGAAAAAAAAAGTTCGTCAAAAGTACCCCTTGTCACATCTCTAATCGAAGATAATAAAACGTTGATTTTTATGGTGCAATTTTTATAATTTTTCGACTTACCGTTTGAGAAATATTTAATTTTTAAAAATTTGGAGGAGAGAGAGTAAAGTGACACGTGGCTCATTCCTATTGGTTCCCTTATTCTCACCAAAAAGTTTATACTCATTTGAACTTTTACTCTAATAAAAGAATCACATAAGTTTCTTTTAGAAATGTTTAGTCTTAGTTTTAAAAATTGCTATATATAAAACACCAATATGTTTTAGATAATCCGTTTAAAATGTATAAAATCAGATAATAAAAAATGCAAAGTGGGAACCAATGTATTAAAGGGAAAATAATTGGTGCTGTTGAGTTTTGTGCTGTTGGGTGTTGTTTTCTAAAAATGAAGGACTAAACATGTACATCTCAAAAAGTATTTCATTCCCTTCAACATAAGGCATACAATGGATCCTTGAGAGTTGAGATACATCATGTATAAACCAAACAAGGATTTGTAAGGGTTTTAACCGTTTGAATTCTGTACATTTGACACAACAAATGCAGCCCTTAACTCATCAACTACAACATTAAAAATCACATCTGTACTCCTTCCTCCTTCGAAATGTGAAAAAACAAACGGGACTCTTTATATACCCGCCAATTTTTCTTTAAGTAGCTTCAAAACAGACTTGGATGCAAGTCTTTCAGCCATTTTCTTGTCTTGTGCCATGCATGACTTTTTAAATACATGGCCTTCAGCATCCACTTCGATGGTGAAAGAGATTGTACCATCGTCGGTACGTTTAAATTTTTTTTTCATTTCATAGTGATGTTTTTGAGTAAGATCATGCAACTCTTTCACAGGGTGCAGATTTAATGTCTCCGGTGTGACCAATGGCTCCAGAAGAGGCCTAATGCTCTGATAAACTCGCTGTTTATCATACCCTGAATCCACAAGAATTGCCCCCGCTAGAGATTCAATAACATCTCCAAGTACCTACATACACAATGCCGACAAACAAAAAGTTTGATTAATGAGGAAAAGTGAAATAACAGGTTTTCGGATGTGCTTTTTACCAATGATTTTCATACTGAGTAACCAAAATCAGATTCTGATATCAACTGTAAAATGTACTATTTGGATGAGTGCATCAGAAAATTCTAATAATGTAAGAAACAAATAAACAAAATGACCAAACACCCAGTTTTGAGAAAAAGAAAAACATATTAAAGGTCCCTCAAGTAAAGGTTAAAAATAACAGTAGATAGGTAACTATTTTCGGGTAATCAGTTTCGTAGAATTTGTGTGAAAGTAGATACCTGAAATATAGTATTTGACCCCTAAATAAATAGTCACAATTGGAATTCATGCATAAAACCATGAAATATAGAAATCCAGCCAAATATCACTGACCTTCGGAAAAGTAGTCTCAGACTCCCAACCAAAAGTAGATTCCAAGGACAACTTGTCAAAGTTATCAACAGTAGAGACTATATGCTTATCAAGGTCTGGAGATTCATGGAGAATGTGTCTGTGAAGTTCCTTCCTCACTGCAGATTGTGCATAACAATCATTATTTACTGATGCCGACCGCAGATCCGTCAACATTCCAGGAGACATCCCAGGATATTTAGTGTATAAGTGCAGCGTAATGAGATAATCCAACACCGCATCCCCCAGAAATTCTAAACGCTGCAAATAAGATTCAAGTAAATAGATTTCAACAACCAATCCATATACAACTATTAAACTGATTTGATAGAACATTTTGTAAAATGCATAAAACTACAAGCACCATAATATAGGCAGTAAATTTGAGAGAATCTTTAGAGGGTCTTATCTACTCAAGTTGAACGCAGAAGTAAAACAAAAAATATTAATTGTCAAGTATATTTTTATTAAATAAAGCAGTCTCAAGTATCTTAGGGTTAACCCAGTTGACTAATACTTGTATCAAAATCCACACAAGATAACACTTTTATGCCAACTTGCCTATCGTCCATGCCAAAAGATTCAGCATTGTTTGACACAGAGTTCTGGCCAAACATTCTACAAAAATCTTTAACAGTACAGGTGCCAAAATGGACAGGTTGGGTAACCTTCGGTAACAAGACATAATTAGGATCTTTTAAGGACGTGTCAACATAGGTCGAGTCAGGTTGTCTAACTTGAAGTGTTACAAATGGATATAATATAAACTAAGTAAAACATATAATACTTTTGAATATGATGATTATGAGGTTCGACACACCTGGCCTGCTCAACCGATCTGATATGTTCTACCTTTTAATTTCTTGAACTATAGACTTTAGACCAGTAAGAACCGAAACACATATTGACCCATTATCAAGTGAACGGGTTGCAATCAACCTGTACTTAATGGGGTGAGCCAAGATCAACATTAGAATGACAAATACCCTGTCGAACCAATTGTCTTTTTCAGTGACTAACCTAACATTTAAAGTTACCTGGTAACATTTTGGGATCTCTGGTACCATGAAAGATGCATGAGTAAGAGCCTCAACAAGTAATGAGGGGTCACGAAATGTATACTTCAGCAAAAATTCCAAGTGCTGAATATTTAGAAACTTCTCAGGTTTAAATGTCAAGTCTCTTACGTACGGTATGTTGTCAAAATCAACAGTTATACCGAGCCAGCCCATAAAAGATAGAGCGGCCATTTCGCCTCCTTCGCTTAAAAAAACACCAATTAAGGCTTCTACAACATCAGCTACGACTTTCTTTTTCACGGTTCTTCTTTGAGCAATATAGACTTGTCTTCCATTTGAAAGAACCTCTTCTTCCATATTTAACCGGCAGGAACGATCCCCAGGAACAACCCAAGTTTTTGGATCAAAAGGCTCGTTACGTATAAATCCCTTCAAACAGTAACAAATTACAGTTACATAAATGAAACAAAAGGATTATATTCGGAAAAATTAAAATGTCATCTTACGACCTTTAGATAACAGGATCATGTTATAGGTAGCAAGATAGGCAAAGTGGATAGCGAGTCAAATTGGATTAGGGTCAGATCAATAATGTAAGTTGGGTTTACCCAAAACAACTATTATCCACAAGTATAATTTTTTTTGGTAAATAATTAGTGCGTATAGAATTGACCCTTCAGAAATAATCCATATCTAGAATTGACCCATTCATAAGTCGACGGGTAGAATGTAACGCTTCTATAATCAAAAAACTTTAGATGAGATATAAAGGACTAATTACCGGAAGATTGCAATTACATCCCAACCTACATAACGAGTCATTGGATATTATTTTTTCCCTTCTGGTACTCAAGATCCCCTCTTGTTGATCCGGAAGAGTTTTAAATAGTTGCTGGCTAGCAGCATATTTGAGAAATGAATCACCTAGAGTCTCAAATGATCCCAGATGTAATCTTTCAAGGCATGTCTTGGTTGTGATTGCCTCCAATACCTTAAATGGCATTCAAAAGTTAACATCATTTGTTGGAAAATTTAGTTGAACAAAATCAATAAATAAGGCTGGTAAAATAATTATTAGTAATACCTTCAAAGCGGAAACATTTCCATATTGCTGGCTACGATCTAAATGCAACTTTTTTAAATTCATGGCAATAAGCCAGGACTTGATCACATGCATTATGGACGGTACAAACGAGAAAGAATAGAAGGTACTTATAGATATGGGAGACATTAACACGAAACACAGTTCAGAAGGCAGCTCAACTCTTGCATTACTACTTTCTGCAAAAACAAGTTCTATCGTATTCACAAAATAAGGGATCAATCCCAAAAGCTTAAGAAAACCACGGTGTTTGATTTGGATGATACTAATTCAACAATTTTCCAAATATATAAATTAACTTTATCTTAAATACCAAATGCATAAATGATGTAAATTTAGTTCAACAATTGTGTATCTGTATTTGTTAGCCTGCTCAATGTCAAATAGAGAAACAGATAATGTATCAAGAAAAATAAAGAGAAAAGAAAAACAAAAACCGAGACATGGAAGCAAAAATAAAGCATCTTTCCAACCTTTTTGCTTATGATGCCTGCCTCTTTGAAGCAAATTTCGAACTACAAAAAGTTTTCTAGCAGCAAAAAACGATTCTTCTTCAAACAACAAGTCAATCCCATATCTGCATTTGAAACAAGCTAAGTTTTATCCATACCTTAAAAATTGAACAATCAAAATAACTTCGTAGAATTGAATTAGTACCGTGTTTTGTAGTAATTTTTATATAAAATCGTTTCCCCTTCCTTTACTTGCATGGGCGAATTACCATTTAATTCGGTTATTCTATTTGTTGTGCAATACACATGCCCATTATGAGGCGTATACACAAAAGAATTTTCCACCAAGCAGCTGCATATCAGCTGTAGATCGTTATCACCATTTCTTATGTGTACTTGGTGATGATTATCACCTGTTAAAGAACAATTATGTTCTTTCTTGAATGGAAACAGGAAAGAATGAACAGAACTCCAATCAATCATCAATGGAGTTTTATCTAATCCCGTTGAAGGGAGCAACAGATAGTCGAATACCATCAGATGATTTTCCAATTTGAACACTTCAAGAGACTTGAGCAACTTCGTGATGGAACCATCGAGAAGTACTCTCAACATCTTCAATTGGAAATTTATAATTAATGATATCTGGAAAAGGCAAATAAAAATATCTTAATGAGAGAATATAAGTTTTGAAAAAGTGTAGGTATGTTAAATTCAATCCCATGAAAATATCTAAAGGTGGCAATCTCCACTTTTTTACTTCATATCAAGTCCATATGGGTTAAATGTGATCCATAGTCTATTTTAATTCAACCAACGTCCTTGAATCATTCAACAAGAAATTGAGCTATTAATAGATAGAGCATGGACACGCTAAGGTTAGTGGGTCAGCCAACCGAACACCCTCTGGTTCAACCAACATAACAATGACATGTTAAAAAAACCAAACCGGACTTGACCCATAACTAAACCCCCCATCTTGCCATATCTAAAAGTATCTTCCGAAAAACAAAATTAACTTACGGTGATATAATAGTCATGTCTAAGATTTTTTTTTTTTTTTGAATTTTAACATTACCTGCTCTGATGTAAGCACAGAAGTTCCGATATGTGTCATGGAAACAGATATTTGGCCCCTATCTGCCTCAAGATCAAAAGCTAAACCTTCCTTATCGAGATCTAACTCAGCATTTACTCCAAGCACAATATCCTGGAGCGGAATATCGTAATTGAAGCCCTTCTTTAATTTGATCAAGTATAAATGGTATAACTTAGTTGAATCAGCTCCAAATCGACCCACAAGCTCAGGTGGCACATATTGAACTTGTTCTTCTGCATAATCATACTCTGTATCCAAAAAAAATTATCTGAGAACTAAGTAACAAAATATATAAGTTCTAGAGGTGACAATTTCAGCCCATTTATTATGAAATGGGTCAATTCAGGTTAATTTAATTCTCTAATGAGTCAGACAGTTGGTCAAAAATTATTGCATAGATTTTGGTAAGTAATCACCTGTGAGAAGACTAATTATATATACAAAATGCACAAAAAATTGAGCAAAAAAAAGTATTTCTGGTCTATCCGGCCCATTTCAACCAAAACCAGATTTGCCATGAAACAAACCACCCAGCCCACCATTCTTTCACGTCTAATGGTTCTAAGGACAGGCCAATATAGTTTTACCGGTTTCTTGTAGATCAACAGCTTTCTCCACAGTATCAGGAACAAGATTATCCGTTAATGCGCCCATACTATGAAGTTGCTTACATGCCTCAAGGCATGCAAGTTGCTTCAGCAATTTTGACTTACTTGAAACATGCACACTGGAAGTGGGCAGCTTTTAGGAAAATATATGCTGCAGTTTCCTGACTGCTTATCAATATCAAATCTTGGATAAGGCTTAAAATACCTAAAAGGATGAAACAAAAACACATTGTCATTGAAAAACTCAAAATGATGTGTAAAATTCTCACATCAATGAAGCTTGCAACGTTTTCCTTAAATAATGATGTTACTTTAATAATTAAGACCCTCTCTATTACGTCTTCATTGAAAGACCTATTGATGAATAGACACAAAAATTCCTTATATTATATGTAGAGGTGGCAATTACAATCCTTTTACTATAACGTGTTGATTCCGGTTACTTTTATCTCTAACATGTAAAGCAAAACAAAAAAATAGCTAAAATGAAACTGGCGAGATGGGTTGAAAGTCACCCCTAGTACTTTTACTGCATAAAGCCTCATAACTCATATTATTCAACGGCTAGATGATTGTTGAAATTTAATGAACTTTTGTAGTCACATGTAGCATAATAGTTGTTTACAACTGGATAAAAATATTGAGACAGTAAGTGTTCCGGGAACCCAACTCGACTCGTTATAACCCGCACAAAAACTGTCACTTTTCGACCAACTTTAAACAATGCACTTCTTCTAGGACAGAGCAAGTAAAACAGCAGCTATAGCACATGCATGGGTTAATAGCAAACCCATCAAAAGGTGGCCAAGGAACATAAACCCAAACTAAAACTTCTCATCTTTAGCCAATGTCAGGCAATGCAATTTCCATAGGATCCAGTAAGTAACAATAATAAATATAATGCACGAAAGAGTTAAGAGCAAACCCATCAGAAGGTAGCCTAGAGCAATAGTAGTAAACCATGGAAATGCTAGAGCTCAAGCTTAATGTTGCCCCGGTAGATTCCACATAATAAACAACTTCATTCAATATTTCACTGTCGAGTGGCTCGCATGGCTCAGAAGCATGACTTAATGATAAAAGCTGACATATACTGTATATGATTTGATCCCCGACTCCCCAGCATGAGAGATCCATCAGAAATTCAAATCTTTCCGAATCGTCGATGGATAATGCTATAAAAGGTTGTCGAGGTTGTCCACAACATTCGAGTTCTGCTTATATGAACTGGGCATATGGTTGGCAATAAAGGTATGTTTTTATAAATTTGTGTGTAATCAACGGCATTACATCTTGTTTTTCCTGCTTTTCCACTAGAACGAGGTTTAGTATTAAGCAAGAAGTCAAATATGATGCTTCAAAAGTTAACTCGCTCCTTTTAACTTGCATTTTCTAATAGGCCGCAGAAGCATACTCATATGAATCAGATGACCTCTTTACGTGGGGGAAACTCGATGTACGTGGTGAGACAATTGTTAGAGAATTCTGCAAAGATGTCAATCAAGTTTTCTCCACTTACGTACAGTCTGGTAACAAAGGCATCCTATGATAGCTTTTTTATAATGTTGTTATACTTAGAAATTTTTACTGAATATTTTTGTAACTGTCATTTTTGTAACTGTCATTTTTCACACTGTGCGCTTAGGATTACTTTCAACAAAAGTAGTGTGCCTTATTGAAGCGCTTGCTGATTATAGGTTAGTGAAAGATTGTGCTTATATACTTTAGGCGGCAACTTTTTTGACCCACTACTAAGTGGGTCGATTTGAGTTGTGTCATTGTAACAGGTCAAATAAAAAAGTTTAGCTTAAATGGGGATTTGGTCAAATGGGTCAAACAGGCTAAGAGTCGCCAAAGTCTATTTATAGTGCTTACTACTATCTCCTGTATTATTACTTAGATTATTGTTGTAATCTAATTGTTTTTGAATCGTAGTCTAGACATTAATTATATATACAGATTTTAAAAGTTGGACTAGAAAGGGTTTGTGGGTCAACCCATTTCATCCTGAACCCGGTAAAACCTTTTACAACGACACTATACATAAATTTCGTGTTGCTTCTTTGGAGCTCAGTATCAATTTGTAGACATCTTGCAACTTTTGTAGGCAAGTTAATGATATGCGATGTATAATATTGGTGGAGAGGGTGATTACAGCCATTGTACTTAGAAGCTTACTCAGGGAGTTAAACCCTAAACTATTTGGGTGGAAAACCGAGTATACCGCTGGTAATCATTCTACGATGCAGTCACAGAGTCGTTGTGCTCAAAATAAAATTGTTGAAGAGTTTCGTAAAGGCCAGGTATGCCCTGTTGCTGTTCGTATAGTAGTTAGTGTTAACTGCTATCAACTTTGATTAGCAATAGTTGTTGAACTTGTTGCACACTGTGATTATGTACAGGTCAATATTATTGTTGCAACATCGATTCTTGAAGAAGCTTTGGACGTTCAGAGTTGCAATGTTGTAATTCGATTTGACCTTCCATCTACTGTGTGTAGTTTTATTCAGTCGCGACCCACAAACACTTAGTAGTGGGTCAAAGTTGCTGCCTATAGTATATAAGCACAATCTTTCACTAACCTATAATCAGCAAGCGCTTCAATAAGGCACACTACTTTTGTTGAAAGTAATCCTAAGCGCACAGTGGCTTGATTAGTGTGATTAATCATCCAATCTAGACAGTGTCAAAAATGACAGTTACAAAAATATTCTGTAAAAATTTCTAAGTATAACAACATTATAAAAAAGCTATCATAGGATGCCTTTGTTACCAGACGGTACGTAAGTGGAGAAAACTTGATTGACATCTTTGCAGAATTCTCTATCAATTGTCTCACCACGTACATCGAGTTTCCCCCACGTAAAGAGGTCATCTGATTCATATGAGTATGCTTCTGCGGCCTATTAGAAAATGCAAGTTAAAAGGAGCGAGTTAACTTTTGAAGCATCATATTTGACTTCTTGCTTAATACTAAACCTCGTTCTAGTGGAAAAGCAGGAAAAACAAGATGTAATGCCGTTGATTACACACAAATTTATAAAAACATACCTTTATTGCCAACCATATGCCCAGCTCATATAAGCAGAACTCGAATGTTGTGGACAACCTCGAAAACCTTTTATAGCATTATCCATCGACGATTCGGAAAGATTTGAATTTCTGATGGATCTCTCATGCTGGGGAGTCGGGGATCAAATCATATATATGTCAGCTTTTATTAATGCAAAAAGATCAAATTAACCTTTTATGCAAAAAATAAACTTTCAGATGGAGATAGACATCCCAAAAAGATCAAAATTACCTTTTGTCTTAATATTGACAAACTACTTGTAATCTCCTCAAACATCTGATAGGGAACTTCCATAGTCTTGTAATAGTTGCACTTTTCGGTAGAGGACAGAATGTACTTAGCTAAATCAGATTCACTTGCACATGTATATACCTTCATCCAATATGAAATCTACATTAGTCATTATTATCAAATAACACCATCTATCTATAGAGAACTGTATTTAAAAGATTATACAAGTACGAAATTCGAAACCAAAAATCAAGATTTTCCTTATTAACATCATTCCCTCCATCTTCCGTTGTAGGTGTCTCGTCTTTTCATCTCCTCATATCATGTAATAAAAGACTAGACACTCGTGTCTTCACTTCTCCTCAATACTATATTGGCCGTTTATAATGAGCAATGCAAATAGATGATTGGGAACCTTGGAATGCATAAGACTCTCAAGGTTTTTAATGTGTTTCCAGTAAACCTCGCTTGAGCTTGACCCTGTCGTACAATAAACAAGCTACTTAGGACCCCTACTACAAAATAACTGTAAAAGATAAGATAAGTAAGAATGTTTGACAGATAATTCACATGTGATGACAAGTAAATTTTATGCTTCAATCAAAAAGGGAATTGCGAATGAGTGGTATCAATTTTTTCAATTATGGTTCAAATGGTCACTAAATGCATGTGCTTCTTTGGGTAGTTTTAGTGTTCAAAAAGTATTAAAGAGATCAATTGCATAGTTGTTTCATCAAATCGGGTTGTGTCCAGTCCGGGAAGTTGAGCTTTCAAGAGTTACTCCAATCGCCAACCCTTCATGGCTTAGTTGTTCCCTTTAATTGTCATTGGTAAAGCATCTCAATAGTTTCAGTCAAGGTTCAAGTAGATCTTTGCTTGATAGTGTTTCATGTGTAGTTCCTCATCCATGCTTCAGTAGTGTAGGCGTTGTTGGATCTATTTGCAAGTGTATTTGTATTTCTTCAACATTGTTGAAGTTCTCAATAATATATATATTTGTTTTTTGCCAAAAAAAATAATAATAATAATTCTATGGGACATAGTAATATAATTAATTAATTAATTAAATTAGCAAGCAAGACATGTTTCCATACCTTTAGCTTCCACAGGTGAAGCTGTCATCCCGAGTATCCTAGGAAGCCGAGTACAACCACCATTTAGCTTGCGGTGATAGAACTCCTACAAATATTATTTCACATTTTCAAATTAGGTAAGAAATCAATAACAACATTCACGATACGATCATACCAAAGAGAGAGAGAGAGAGAGAGAGAGAGAGAGAGAGAGACAGAGAGAGAACACAAGGGTGTAAAAACATAACATATCGTCATAATAAGAGCATAAGGATGTTTTTTCTTTGCATGATGACATTCATCGAATATCAGTAACTTGATGAGATCCAAGCTTAAAAATCTATGCCTCAATGCATAGAGTAATATGGCCGGTGTCATGACCATTAGCTGTACCACGGCATGAATGCAATATGAAACGGTGTAATATTAATTGTATATGAACAATTATATTTGACATTTATGCTTAAGAGGTAGATATTAACGTATTTAATTTTATTCAACTGCAGATAAGAACTTCAGAATGCAAACAGGGTAATGAGTAATAATGGATTGGGATCCTCTCATGTTGACTTCAACATGAGAGGTCATGTTCTCCCACAAAAGAAAACAATGAGTCCCATAGACTTAGATAAATATGATCTATTTAAATAAATTAAGTTTCATTTGTAAGGGCACATGACCTCTCATGTTGAAGACGACATAAGAGGATACAAATTCGGTAACAATATTCATAGTTTACGATGTCAAAAATACTTTCCATTTTGAGTTGTCCAACAAAAATTAATGGGGTTTTTTTTCATTATGAGAATTCGAAGTTTGCAATCCAAATTTACTCACTTGTTCATAAGTAAACTATACAAAATACCAATGACTTGTGGTACCATTTCAGAGTATTCTAGTGATGTATGTAAATTATACCTGGTTTTCCTCTTGCTGTTTTTTCCACTCAGCAGCATTCCTGTAATCAACACCCTTTTCCCCCCAGTTTTCTTCCACCTTGAGATCAAGATGCTTCCTCACAGCCTCAGCTTGCTATAAAAAATAATACATTAATGCAGCAACAAGATATACAAACTTTCCAGATTACTCTTAAAACAAATCAAACAACTTCTTATACCTGTTTAACTTGTTAAATATATATAAGCAATAATTAGTTGTTGAAAGGTGCAGGAAAAGTTAGTTATTAGTTACAGCAGTTAAGTAAATTATTTGGACAGTTAAGTCGGCAGTTTTTCCTATGAAAAAACTGTCATGGTTAGTTATGTGTATATTACTATAAATATGTGTCAAACTCATTGTAATGGTGTAGGAAGTGTGTGTAAATAAAATTGTTCTCTGTCTCCAAACATTTCCGTTGTGTTTTATCTTGTATTGTGTGCAAGTTATTTTATTCAAGATCTATCAAATTGGTATCAGAGACAAGTTGAAAAGATCCAGAAAATACGATCTTTAAGGACAGAAAATGACAGGAATAAACAACAATATTATGCAGCCCCAAATTCCTCGGTTTAGCGGGAAGAATTATCATCAATGGAGCACTATGATGAAGGTGTTGTATGAGTCACAAGATTTGTGGAATATAATCGAGAATGGGGTTGAAGAACCAACAAATATTGGTGCATTAACGTCACAGCAAAATAACGAATTGAAGGAATCGAAAAAGAAAGACAAGAAAGCATTATTTTTCATTTACCAGTCTGTTGACGAGATCATATTCGAACGCATATCAAACGCCAAATCGGCAAAGGAAGCATGGGACACTCTTTTCACTTCCTACAGGGGTGAAGAACGAGTGAAGATTGTTCAGTTACAAACCCTTCGTTGCGAATTTGATCTACTACGAATGAAGGACACCGAATCGGTTGACGATTTCTTCAATCGGGTGGTTGCGCTTGTGAATCAGATGCGTTTAAATGGTGAAGTTGTGGAAACGCAGAGGGTAGTAGAGAAGATACTCAGAAGTTTGTCTCGAAAGTTTGAATATATTGTTGTTGCCATCGAAGAATCAAAAGATTTATCCACTTTGTCCCTTGAAAGTTTGTTAGGATCACTAAAGTCTCACGAGTTTCGCATGAGGCAGTTTGATACAACAATGGAGCATGCTTTTCAGTCTCAAGTAACCATAAATAAAAATTCTGGGAAAGATGAAGAAGAAACTTCAAATCATGGTACAGATGAAAATGTGTTTCATAAGCAAGAAAATAATATGATGAGGGAAAGAGGAGAATCATCTACTAGATGGAGAGGGAATAACAATGGACGAAGAAAATCTCTATCAGAAATTCAATGTTACTATTGCCAAAAATATGGGCACACCATCAGAAGATGTCGCAAGAAACAGGCCGATGAGAATAAGGAGTCTACATTTATGCATGAAAATCCTCCCAAAGATGATGACAAGATGTTTATCACTTGTGATGAGAATTCTGATTTCGTAGACGAAGTTTGGTACGTTGACAGTGGTTGTAGTAACCACATGACCGGGAATAGAGACTTATTTGTGACTTTGGATGAGTCTTTTCAAAGGGAAGTACGGACCGGTGATGATAAGAAACTTTTAGTCACAGGTAGCGGTGATATATTGGTGAATACAAAGAAAGGAGTAAAAAGAGTTTCTAATGTATATTATGTATCTGGACTCAAGCATAATCTACTTAGTGTTGGGCAACTTCTCTTGAAAGGATATTCTGTAACATTTCGGGGTGAAACATGCAAGATAAGGGACAAAAATGATACCCTCCTTGGAAAGGTACAAATGACCCGCAATAAGATGTTTCCGTATAAATTTTTAAATGATGCTTCAGCATATTTTACTAGCTTTGTCGAAGACAATTCGTGGTTGTGGCATCTTCGTTATGGACATTTAAGTCTTCTGTCTTTATCAAATATGTACAAGAAAAATATGGTACATGGTTTGCCTGTTATTAACAAACAGGAAAGAATTTGTGAAGGATGTGTTTTTGGGAAACACATTCGTGAGTCATTTCCAAGTGGAGAATCATGGAGGGCTTCAAATCCTTTAGAACTTGTACATTCAGACATATGTGGGCCCATGAGAACGATGTCTATTGGAGGAAGTCGATATGCCTTAACATTTATTGATGACTATACAAGAAAGACGTGGGTATATTTTTTGCGAGAGAAATCAGAGATGTTTTGCTACTTCAAGGAATTTAAAGCACTAGTGGAGAAACAAAGTGGTTTCCCTCTGAAATCTCTGCGATCTGATCGTGGTGGAGAGTACGTCTCTAATGAAGTTCAGAATTTTTTAAAGGATAATGGAATTCGACATCAATTAACAACACGTTATACTCCACAGCAAAACGGTGTCGCGGAAAGGAAGAATCGAACCATCATGGAGTTGGCAAGAAGCATGTTAAAGGCAAAAAATTTACCAGATATGTTTTGGGCAGAAGGAGTTGCTTGTGCGGTTTATCTTCTTAATCGGGCTTCATCAAAAAGTGTTCAAGACATGACCCCTCAAGAGGCTTGGAATGGTCAGAAACCACGTGTTTCACATCTTCGGGTATTTGGATGCATTGGTTACTCTCATATACCAGATCAGAAGAGAGGAAAGTTGGATGCGAAATCCGAGAAATGTATATTTGCAGGTTATAGTGAGTACTCAAAGGCCTACAAACTGTACAATCCCATTACAAAGAAGACAATTATTAGTCGATATGTTTTATTTGACGAAGAAGGATCATGGGATTGGTCTTCTAAAAATGAAAAAGTTCAGGTTCAAGTTGAAAATGACGAGATACCTACCAGCGTTAACGAAAGCAGTGAACCCTATACTCCTCCTAATTCTCCAGAGTCAACATCCTCAAGGACATCATCGTCATCTGAATCAACACCAAGGAAAATGAGGGATTTACAAGATATTTATGAAAACTCACAAGAAATTTTAAATGAAGAATTTGTTGATTTTGCGTTGTTTGCTGATGCGGATCCAGTTGATTACAATGAAGCTATTCTTAGTAGTAAGTGGAAAGATGCAATGGATCAAGAGATTAAATCAATTATGAAGAATCAAACATGGGAACTTGTTGAAGTACCAAATGGACACAAGCCAATTGGAGTAAAATGGGTTTACAAGACAAAGTTAAATGAAAAGGGAGATGTTGAAAAACATAAAGCTCGGTTAGTTGTGAAAGGTTACAAGCAGAAATACGGAATCGATTACACCGAAGTATTTGCACCTGTTATACGTCTTGAAACTATAAGACTGGTGTTGGCGTTGGCTGCTCAAAATGGATGGAAAGTACATCAGATGGACGTAAAATCAGCATTCCTACACGGTGTTCTAACAGAAGAAGTGTACATTGATCAACCCCCGGGTTACATACAAAAAGGTGAAGAACATAAGGTGTGTCGTTTAAAGAAAGCCTTGTATGGGTTAAAACAGGCACCACGGGCCTGGTATAGTCGCATAGATGCTTATTTTATGAAGAATGGTTTCAAAAGGTGTCCATATGAGCACACTCTCTACATCAAAGACAACAAAGGTAAATTTCTATTTGTCTGTGTTTATGTGGATGATCTGATATTTACTGGGAACTGTATAAATATGGGAGAAGAATTTAAGAATGCTATGAAGAAAGAATTTGAGATGACTGATATGGGACTACTTCATTATTTTCTTGGCATTGAAGTGAAACAAAAAAATGATGCGATAGTCATCTCACAAAAGAAATATGCAAACGACGTTGTGAAAAGGTTTAGGATGCAAGACGCTTCTCCTATATCTACCCCAATGGAGTTTGGACTGAAGTTATCGAAAGACACGATAGAAAAAGAAGTTGATTCTTCAGTTTATCGGAGTATGGTTGGAAGTCTCATGTATTTGAGTGCTACACGTCCTGATATTATGTTTTCTGTAAGCATGATTAGCAGATTTATGGAATGCCCAAAGAAGAGTCATTGGGAGGCTGGAAAGAGAATTCTACGTTATCTGAGTGGAACTTTAGATCATGGCATCCACTACAAAAAGGTAAACAATTCAAGTTTAATCGGGTACAGCGATAGTGATTGGGGAGGAAATTTTGATGATAGTAAAAGCACATCTGGGTTCGTGTTTAATATGGGTTCGGGTGCAATTTCATGGCAATCAAAGAAGCAAAAGGTTGTGGCACTTTCTACAACCGAAGCCGAATACATATCTTTATCTTTTGCGGGTTGTCAAGTTGTTTGGTTGCGAAGAATACTGGAAGAACTTAAGCACCCTCAACTTTCTGCCACAAAGATGTTTTGTGATAACAAGTCCGCTATAGCCCTCACTAGAAATCCGGTATTTCATGGCAAGAGCAAGCACATACGAATGAAGTATCATTTCATTTGTAACCTCATTAACGACAAGGAGACTGAAGTTGAGTTCTGTAAAACAGCTGACCAAGCAGCAGAAATCTTCACGAAAGCGCTTAAAGTTGGAGACTTTACGAATTTAAAGAAGAAGCTGGGAGTTTATCCAATTATTGCTTAAGGGGGGATGTTAAATATATATAAGCAATAATTAGTTGTTGAAAGGTGCAGGAAAAGTTAGTTATTAGTTACAGCAGTTAAGTAAATTATTTGGACAGTTAAGTCGGCAGTTTTTCCTATGAAAAAACTGTCATGGTTAGTTATGTGTATATTACTATAAATATGTGTCAAACTCATTGTAATGGTGTAGGAAGTGTGTGTAAATAAAATTGTTCTCTGTCTCCAAACATTTCCGTTGTGTTTTATCTTGTATTGTGTGCAAGTTATTTTATTCAAGATCTATCAAATAACTAACACGACAGTGGGTACCAAAAAAAACAGCAATGAAAGGTGACGGTTTTCGCAGGAGATGAGCATAGTGGCGTAAAAGCATAACAGCAATTAACGTTTTGCCTGATCCTGTCCCCAAAAACACTATTGTGTTCTGCTTTAAAGCTTGCTCTAAAGCTTCTATCTGATAACTAAAAAATTCCACAGAACATTTGCATCAACACACACACAATTAATCACAATACATGATAAATAGATACATTTTATTTATATGTGTGGATGTATAGAAGAGGCTTAAAATAAGAATACTAAATATCGTAGAATCGTAGGAACGTAGGAATGACTTCAAAAACACTTTTTAACTATCTGAAAAACTTTTTTCTTCAAATCATTTTCAATGATTATTATTATAATAACTTTTGGAAGCCACGATAAAAATATACATATAATATTAACTTTCTTTTTTGAACTTTTATTACAGTCGCGACTGTTGTAATCACTCGAGATAATCACAAAATATAACATGATAATCACATGTGATTATTCTATAATATAACGTGATAATCATGTGTTCATGATAATCACAAAATAGCTTTTAGAAGGTATTTGAATAAGGTGTTACGAAGAAAATTCTGTAAAATAACGTGTTTTGGATATTTAAAAAGTGATTTTGAAATAATTCCTACGTTTCAACGAATTGAAATTTTCCCTTCTTATTTACATATATAGTTTGTTCTAGTGAGAACACAATGCTTGAGTGAGAAAAATGAGATTATGAGAACACATCCTAGTCATCCATTTAAAAACAAGGGTCCAAACTGGAGGTGACATTTTTATAATTATTGTGAACTTCTAAAAAGGGCGGTGGCATTTTGGTAATTATTTGGAATGTGCTAGGTGTGAAGAAAATTTTAAAAAAATATAGTAGTGTTTTGTAAGACTAATGAAGCCCACAACTATAATAGACATATTTATGAGATTTAAGAGGTGTTCATAATCAAAACAGACACACAGGAAACACCCATAAGCTAAGTGTATGCTAAGTGTGAAGAAAAAAATTGATTCTTTACAATCTATCTTTAGTGTGAATCATTTTCCTTTCTTTTTTTTTTTCAAAATAACTTTGAAGGAATGATTTTTCTTTTTTATGTTCACATTGGTTAAACTTTTATTGTTCACAACTTTCTAAAAATGATGAAGCTTTATTATTAAACCCTAAACTCTTAAAATATAGCTTCATATTTCATAAACTTGTGTGAACTAGTAAAAAATAAATATTCACCACTTCAAAATCTACTTTTAATAAATAAAAAATATAAAAAAAACTACACCATGTACAAACTTATGTGAACAAAAAAGAAAAAGAAAAAAAAAAGAAGATTAACAATAAAACTAAACTATGAATAAAAATAAAAGTTCACATTTTTTACGAAAATGTCACCGCAGCGTCAAATTTTTTTCATTTTAGATGATATCAAAGGGTCTACATTACTCGGTAATATATAATAAGTAGATAATAAACCAGAGGAACCTTGTTGACTCACATCAATATTCAATACCATGATTTTTATCTACAACGTTGATAACATACAAAGAATTTCGAGTAATGCTACCAATCATTTTCATGGAATTTCTTATCAATAGCATGAAGTACCCCAAATAGACATAGACATTTTCTTACAAAGAAAAGCAAAATTAATATCACAAAAACCTAAATATATATGTGCTGACATCATCATCATCATCCTATTTATCTAATCTGAATTTTACTAAAAATTCAAAAACTAGAAATGACATGAATATAGATACATCATACATATAGCCTTAAACGATTGATATATTTGGCGCCGATGATCAACTCATCAAATTAAACTGTTCCAAATAATAATAATAATGATAATGAATAATATATATGCGCATATATACATACATATATACATTACGATTATGAAATTATGGAATTATAGGGTTTTACCTTCGCACAATTGAAAGATCACCATTATCTACTTGACCGTTACAGCGTTACTTCCGTTGCCGCTGTTGTTGGCCATTCTCGAATTCTGATTCTGTATGTAAATGTGTTTGGCGTGTAGACAATCGTCAGCAAAAACAGGATGATGAAATTAAATCAAAGGGTTTGTAAAATAGAGGGGGAATTAAGGAAGTTTAGTGGGTTTTGACCGTTTTGTAAAGAGAAGATGTTAATGTTGCGTGTTGGTTTATTTATAGGTACAGTACTTTAAGTTGTAGTAGTAAAAATATAGAGCCAGGCTATACTTGGTGAGTCGGTGGTGACCAGTGAGAGAGAGATACTTGTAAATTTAATTTTGTTTTGTACCTTTTTTTTCTTTATTACCGTATTATTCAAACTAGGGTCTAATTCGGACGGATTATTCGAATTTTGGATAACTCGGATCGAATTGTCCGGTTTTGGACAATTATAAGTTAATCCGTGATTCTAACCACATAAGAAACGGATTAATCGGATACGGATTAAACGGATCTGGATAAGTATTCGGATTAAACGGTTTCATCCGAATTAGTTCAAGTTGCGTGTGTGATATCAATAAAGACTAAATTCAACAAATAGTTTACGTTTAAATCAATTATTCAAACAAACTTAAGATGTAATAATAGATCATATTATAAGATCCAAATTTCAATCTCAACTTCTAACGTTCTAACATACAATTTAATCAAAAAAAAAAATTTATAATCTCTATATTAATTTAACATCACCTCCAATCTAATCCTAAAAAAGGATTCTCAAAACAACCAAAAATTCTTTAATCTTCTTTTCTTGAAATTCATAGCATTCCAAAATTCAAAGTTCAAACATTCATTCTCAAAACCTGAAAAGCAATAACTCTTTTTATGTTTTAGTTCATACACAAAGAACTATCATCATAAGAATTGAAAATGTAAGTTACTACATGATTTGTATATGACTATATGATACGAGTATGATTTAAGATTTAATTTATAATTAATTTTTATACGATATATACGTACATATATTAATAAAAAGATATTATTTAATTACTTAATCCTTATTCGGATATATCCAAATAAATTAATTTTGATACATTATCCTATCCGTGTAATCCATTTAACTAATCCGTAATCCGTTTAAGCAATTCGCAATCCGAATAATCCTGTCCAATTAACCCAAATCGGATTTAGATCGGATGAATTATTCGGATTCGGATAAAAGTGACACCCATAATTCAAACAGGGTAAGGTCTCACACGAGAGAAACTAGGTGTCGAGAAAATAGGTGTCAGTTGAAATGTAATCAAATTTTATAGGAGTAAAATGTAATGTTATTAAAAATTGATGTTGAAATAGATACTTTGATTTCCATGTAGTTACTTTGTAAGAAAAAAGTTATTGAGATATTTTGTGTCGTAATCGGAATTGATAGATTTTATTGAATATATAGCTAATAAATACTTAAGAACATTTCATGTAAGACTACAAGGAGTGCATTCGTCATGGATATCGTGGTGGGCGAGCACGGTGGACGAAAGGAGTGGAGGCGAGCACGAGGTGGTTTCGTGCTGTGGGTGAATGGGAGGACGTGAGTATAAGCGAGCCCCACTTTTTTTTTTTCCTTTTTTTAGCCTTTGTTATTATTGATAATGCAAAGAGTACAACTTTCTTATGCACAACACAATCAAGTAGTCTAGTTGTGGGACTCTCAACTCCCACTAGTCGTTAATAATGGTTAGTCGTGGCTGACGTTACAATTAATCATCCCACAACTAACCTTCACCGCTCTCTGTTGTTTAAATGTTTACTTATGAATGTATGATTTTTTATTTTTTTTAGTACATTTATCTACCCTATGGATTATGTGTTCCAAAAGTGTATTACCCGGTAGTTAATATATATATATGTATATATGTATATATATATATATATATATATATGTATATATATATATATATGTATATATATATATATATGTATATGTATATATATATATGTATATATATATATATATATATATATATATATATATATATATATAGAAGCTATTTTTTGTGGAGAAAGTGGAGAAGCAATCATGACCATAAGATGATTGATTCAATGGTTGAGATTAGTCAAGGGGAAAATATAAAATTGTTCAATAAAAATACAGCGGTTGGGGGCATTTGTGTCTTTTTATTGCATTCACAAAAAAGGAAATTCAACATATTCCTTATATTAACATTTAGCAAGGGCTAAATGATACTCCCTCCGTCCCATATTAATAGTCCACTATTCCTTTTTGGGCTGTCCCAAATTAATTGTCCACTTCCAAAAATTGATAAAAATGATGAGCTAAAATCCTTTTATACCCCTACTTTATATATGTAAGACAAAAAAGTAGGTAAAAAGTAAGGGGTAGAATTGTCATCTTATCAAAAAGTAAGAGAGAAGTTGATGTTTTCTTAAACTGCGTGTTTCTTGTCTGGGGACAATTAAATTGGGACGGAGGGAGTACTATTGCTTCTACAGTTGATGAATAGTTTTTAGAAAGAAAATATCAACATATGTTATTATATGATGAAAAATTAATTTTGGGTCAAAATATAACAATATCTTGGATATGATCTTTGTTTAACGTGTTCAGGTGGTTAATGAGAGTCTCACACCATCTCTTTCTCTGACCCTCACACCCATCAAGCCATTACCATCTCCCTACCTAATACCTATATTATTTCATTTTTCTCATTCGAATAATATTATGTTCTTGGCATTACAGCTTGTATCAGGTGACTTCGTTCACTTTTTCGCTCGCATTAACTATAAATAGTGGGTTTTGAATTGTTTGATTTTCTTTAACAACAGATACGATGTGTTGATGATGTACGTTTTTGAACCATCAATTCATAATCTTCATTTTATATGTGCACACCAATATTGTTCGTTTTATGGTTTTATCAAATTTTCTTTAATTTTTGTAATTTTGCTACTCTATGGACATGGTAATACAAATATACAATGCACGAGGTCGGAAATCACTGCTTTTGGAACTTTCGGACTTTTGAAACAGCTGGCCAACGATGTTTACGATGGAAGATGTTTGAAAGTATGAGATAAGGTAATCCTTCATCTTTATGTTTAGTTTATGATAGTTTCAATATTATATAAATGCTAGCTTGGTGATGATAATTTTCAATCTTCTTTCTCTTACATAGAGAATATGATGTTGCATTATCCGTTTTCGGAGACAAGTTGAAGAGTCATGTTTTTGTTATACTCGAATGAAAGATGAAGGTACATACACTATTACACTATACATGTATTACAAGAAAGATGATATTGTCTCAAGTTTTAACTAAGGGGTATTAATAAAATTGCAAATTGGTTTTTTGTTAAATTGTATCAAAGTAGCTTATATACGTATAATCATAGTTTTGAGGGTTCCCTTTTGAGTAAGTTTATGCTGTACATATCCATCAAAATCCTTATCAATAGTGCTTTATTACGGGCCTTTTGATGCCGTTACAGTTTATAATACTATGAGTCATATATTCTACAGTATTTGCTATTGGTTATGTGTCTTTATATTATACAATTTTCAACTCAATAAATGCAAACTCGGTTGCTCGCTCTCCTTTTAAGATTCAAGTATGGGCCACCAACAATGTTCTGAACGAAATTCGTAAATATTAACAAAAACGGAATTTCTGAAGACACATAAGGGTGCTCTGAATGGATACATGGATGCTTGAATTTATAATACGTGTATAGCGATTTCACAGTTGTAGGTATGAATAAGTTTTTTTAAAGTTTATTTTCTAATTGTCCGTTTTGCTTTAGTATGTTTATTTGTGGTTTTTTGTTTTTATTATATAGGATAGGGTCTGCTTTGCTTTAGTATGTTTGTTTGCGGTTTATTGTAATTTATAGGATCTGCGTTTTGTGTTTCTTCCCTGGTCATGGCATTAGATCTACTTTCTGCTGTTTTCTCTCGCTATGAAGATACATTTTAAGGTGAGATACTGATCATGTATGTGTATTATATATATATTATCTCCTTTTTTGCTCGATTGCGATTTGAATTATGTTGTAGTGGTTTAACATCTGGCAATGCAATTCCTATGTTGCTTTTTATAGAAATTTTAATGGAACGGGCAATCTGTTGGTATGCCTTCGTATTTGGATGCTGTTTTTTGAGTTGTATGGATACAAGTCTGAATTGTCGCGGACATTCAAGTGCTTCTTCATCTGATTAGCGAATGTTTAATGTGTATTATTTTAAAATGTATTTTAGGTCTGAGTTTGTTTTGTAGTTGTATTTTGGATTTTGTAATCCTTCTCAAATTCTACGTACATATATAGTTGCATTTTGAATATGTGTACATATTTAACCATTCCATAATGTTTGATCACTTAACAAATTTAGAAACTTCAACACTAGAGATAGTTTGGCTAGTAAACTCTACACACTATATTTAAGCATTATAAATGATCAATAATATTAGTTAAAATGTAGTTTATGGATCCCGCCGCAACGCGCGGGTTGAAAAAACCTCGTTTAATTAATGGGGAAGATACGAACCGATTGATTCTCATCCAAAAAAAAGCCGATCAAAATCCTCCTCTCCTCCTTCTCAATCGGCGCAACAAGAAGAGCAAAAATCCTAATTGGAAAAATCAACAAATACGAACGAACGAGATTGGCGACTGAATCAATTAAAAAAAGAATCATTTTTTGTTGTTGGGTGTTCGAAAGCCATAATGGTGAAAGTAGGAAATAAAAATCAAACGAATGGGAAAGGTAAAATTCTTTATTGTCTTCATCTTTAATGAGTTTAGGAATGTTAAAAGTGAATCGACATGATGTTCATAGATTGTTTTCATTCAATAGTATGTGCATAAACTGACATGATAAAGTGAATCGACACTTTTTTGCGAAAGCGACATCAGGTCACATATATATATATATCACAGTCCTAGTGTGTTTCTGTTGCTGGTTTTGAAGTAAAGATTAGATTATTTGAATCAATTACTCTTGAGTTGGATTACATTAGGTTATTAGATGGTAGTTTAGGTTGATTTTGATTATAAAATGTTCACAGCAATTATGTTAGTGTGCTTGGAATATTCATTATAAATGGAGTACTATGATGCAAGTGTTAGTTTTAATGGTGAGCAGAAAAACTAGTGAATCGCAGACCTGTTTTTTTGTGAATCTATGCACATTATTCGCTTCATGTTTAATGAGTTTAGGAATGATAAAAGTGAATCTATGCACATTATTGGCTTCGTGATGTTCTAACATCTTAACATAATGATAAATTAAAGCAGACCATTAATTGGGCACATAATTCACCAGCCTAGTTTAATGTGAATCCGTATACTTTATTTCGAAGAATCAATGATGTAGAAAGGCCTTTGTTGCATAGATTGTTGTGTGACATTACATCTTTTTGCTATATGTTCATGAATAGACTGAATGAGATCTATAGTTTTTCTCCATTATGTTTTTGCATATCTATTATTGTTATGAATACCGGTGTGCTCTAAATTTCCTATTGTGACATATCTGGTCTTGCATCTGTTGCCTCACAAAAAATATCCATTATAAAAGGAGAACTATGATGCATGTGTTAGTTTAAATGGTGAGCAGAAATCAACTGAATCGCAAACCTGTTTTTTTGTGAATCTATTTATTGACTTCATGTTTAATGAGTTTAGGAATTGTTCAAGCGTAAAAACACTTGAGTACAACGATGATGATGATGTATGAGGAATCAAGCTTGTCACACTCCGATTAACGTGCAAACCCAGAGTCGAGACCAAGTCAATCGAGGGTGGTGAAAGCTTAATTCTTGGAGAGTGATTCGTGAGGAAAGACTCTGTGGATTTATGAGGTGTTGGCCTGAAATGAAAGCATAACACTGGTATTTATATTCAAACCCTAAGCTGATGTGGAGGGTTTGGTCGTGGGGGAGCACGACACTTCCTGCGTGGATCGTTGACGTGGAAGTTCGGTCGTGGGGGAGCACGACACTTCTTACGCGGATCGCTGACGTGGAAGCTCGGTCGTGGGCGAAGATGACATTTACTGTGTGCCGGCTGACGTGGACCAATCAAATGCCCCGACCAGGTTAATAGCCAGGCCATGCTAGTCGTACCTGAATATAACGGTTGCAGATTGTACTTCTGTCAGAGAATGTCGGGCTTGCCTTGTCATCTTGCAGCCGTTCATCTGTTACGTTGATGGAGCGGCCAGTGCTGCGGTTCGGCACGGAACGTAGCCGAGTCCGCATCCTGTCCCGGGTATTAGTGTCCGAGGTGAGAGCTAAAAGAGTTGGGCTCGGGCGTTATCCGGGTCTGTGTTCGGTACATGTCCGGGGTCGTGATAGCTAGTGTAGTCTGCCGTCCGTACCGAAAGCTTAGTCGAGCTGTCGTCGGATACCATCCGAGTCCAGGTCCGGATGGTGTACATCATTAAGTCCCCCCAGTCCGTTGTTATATTCCGTGCAGGGGTATGATAGCGGACTCAGAATACATGATGTGGTGTAATGATGTCGGCCCTGCAGTCTAGGCGGCGCGCAATAAATGCATGTCTTTTCAGATGTCATAACTGGAACGCGATGGGACGGCTTACAGACGCTGCGTCAGCATACAGCTGGCTACACGTCGGTTCGTTTGCCAGATCGTGAGATCTGTTGACACGTGGCCGTGCGAGACGTGGCGAGCAAACGGTAATTTCTCGTTTGTGAGATCTGCCGACACGTGTAGGGTGGAGATCAAAGCCCACAAGGCTCGGCCCATGAACTTTTGCCTATAAATAGCGAAGCCTCGTTTTTACTTCATTTTTTTTTACGCCAGTGAAAAATCTCGAGAGCATTCCGGCAAAATTCAAACGTTCCGTCAACTATTCCGGCTTTATCAACCCAGATTCCGATTGCTCTCAATCAAACCCAGGTCCGTTACTCGTATCTTCGAACTTTTCCTTCTTTCCCTCATATATACATACCATGGCTGCTCCTGTGAACGTAGCAGAGGCCCGTGTGGCCGTGGCTGGACCCAGCAAAGGTCCGAACGTGGCCTACGAGGTCAGCTCGGTGAAGCCGGAGGATATTTCGGATATTTTGAGGCGCTTTAAATGCCTTGAGAGGTTCAACCCGATAGCACCTACCCCCGAGCAACGCGCCGACGCGCCACCGAAGGGCAAGGTGGCCGTCTATTGGAAAACTATGGAGAAGGGTAATCTCCGTATGCCGCCGACCCCGTTCTTCCTAGACATGTGTAAGCACTACAAGGTGGGGTTCAGCCAGCTTCACCCCTTCGGGGCACAGAAAGTGACCATATTTGAGATGTGGTTTAGGTCACTGAACCTGAGGCCGTCGGTTAGGGTTTTTCAGGCCTGCTTCAAGCTGACCCCGAGCGCCGGCACGGGGTGGTATACATTTGCGAAGAAAAACAACTTCGTAGGTTATGCCGAGTCATCCTTGCACGACTGGCGCGACACCTTCTTCTTCATCGATCAGACTGTCATCCCTGATAACGCCGTGGAGACGTTGGTGTGGCAGTATGAGCGCCCAAAGAACGTCAGCCTTACGCCAAAGCTAGAAGGGGAGGAGAGTGACTTGCTGGCGGCGTGCCGGGATGCGAACATAGAGATGCGCGAGTATCACTCGTTCGTGCTTGTTATGGGTTGCATCAGTTCGTTTTGGCCGCATGTCGGTCAGATACCCGTAGTCAAGCAGGGTGGCCATGGTATGGGGTGGGGGTTGTCTTCTTATTTTAATACTTTTGTACATATCCCCTGCTTACTGATTGTTTGTATTCTGTTGGTACAGATATGGATTTGAACTCGATCCTGAAGGCGCCCAGCTTGTCCGGACTGAAATATGTCCGGAGGTCGGTGGAGGACATTCCTGACAGCGGCAAGGTGACCGGGGCGACGGTTATGGTGGCTAAAGCCCAGCCCGTGATTACCACCGCCGTTCCGCTGACGGCCTATGCTGATGTCGAGGCTTCCGGTGTTCAGACACTTGCCAAACGCAAGGGTCCGGAGACTGGTAAGAGGGCATCCGGGGCCCCTGTCAAGAAGAAGAAGAAGAAGACGGCGGAAGAGGTTGCCGAGGCCAACCTCGCGAACTTCCAGTCCGCGCCGAGCACAGGTGGGGGCTACATTATACCCGAGGATGGTCCGTAATGCTGCCCTATTCTATGCTGGCAAGTAGTGTTTTTGTGCTAACTGTTTATTGCCTGTACAGCGGAGACGGATCCGTTCCTCGCTACTGCGGAGCAGCTCCGCAGCGTGCTGGTGCTTCAGGACGAGGAGGAGGAGGAGGGTGAGGGCGAAAAGCTGGTTCGGCGCAGTCGGTCCTCAGGTAATGCTGCGACCTCTTCCGGCACGGTGCTCTCCGGTGATGGGATTGGCTCGCGCCCTGAGGAGCCGGTGACGGTGTTGGACAGCCCGACGCCGGAGTCGCCGGTCGAGCCTGGACTACAGAGCCCACCGAAGGCAGCTACGCCTCCGCGCCCGGACAGCTTGAGGTATTTGTTGGACCTCACTGTGCCTATACATTGGTGTGTGTAGTTTTTTAACTTGGTTTTTTAACCAGGTCTGATAGAATAGCTATTCTCAGGTCCATGCTTTAGGAGCAGTTCGTCCCGGAGCGCTTCTTGAAGGTTCCCGCTTTTGGGCCCGCCGACTCCGGAGCTGACGTCTTCATCCCGACCTGGGATTTAAAGGTTGACAATCTGGCCGTGGATGGGCATTCACTTCGAGAGTTTGCCCGTCATGCCATTCCGCCAGCCGTCTCGGACAAACTTGCCCGATTGCCCCCTGCGGACGCCAAGAAAGCGCTCATGCTCATGTCTTTCTGGGACTATGCGCTGCAATGTGACGAGCAGGCGCGCTCCGAGAAGATGGCGGAGCAGTGGAAGATGAACGCTGCCGTGCTCCAGCGTCAGGAGGAGGAGATCGGCATTTTGAAGGCAAGGGTGCAAGAGCTGGAAGGAGTTGTGGGACCGGCCAATGAAGCGAGAATGAAAGCTGAGGCCGAAGTTCAGAGGGAGAGGGCTCTGCGGGTAGAGGCAGAAGCAGCGCTCGCACCGCTGCAGGACCGGGTGCGGGATGCAGAGCTGGAGAGTGCTGCGCTTGTTGAGAAAGACATGCAGCTCCAGAGCAGGTAGAATAACAATTTGTTCATTACTTCGTAATATATTTGATGCTTATTGTTTAAGCTTGCGTGCAGGTTTGAGGACCTGTCTATGGACCTGACCGCCGCCAAGAAGGATGTGACGGAGTTGGAGGCCGCCTGCGATCTCCATATCAAAGATTATAATGACTTGGAGATCCAGAAGACGGAGCTGGCAGGTGACCTGGAGCGACTCCGGAAGGGCATTCCTGGCCTGGTGAGGCTGGCCTTGGCGTCGGACGATGTGACGACTCCGTTCAAGGAGTTCGTGGCTGCCGTCCAGGAAGTGGAGGTACTGCAAACGATTAACCTCATTGCGGAGCACGTTCCTGAACTCCCAGCTCCACTTCCCGATGCCATTGCATCCAAGGTAAACCCGGACTACTTTGCACGCTCGCAGCGGGCGGGTGAAGCGCTGAAGTCGGTCTCCGTCCCGTTCATAGAAAGAATAGGTGGTGAGGAGGAGTTGTCTGTTGACGATATATTGGGAATGCGGCCATAGACTGATAGGCTTTTTGTAGTGCCGGCATTCCCGTTTGTGTAAATATATATATTAATGCAACATTAGTTTTGTAATTGCATGTGTTCGAACTAGTTCTGTGTATGTTTAATAATTGTTGCCATGACTTAGCAGATTTCTAGACTACTTTATGAGTTGGTGTGTGGCGGAGGCGTACCTCGGCTCGACCAATTTGTTCCGGTCGCACCCCGGCGATGAGTAGGAGCTCGGGGGGACCTCTGCCTTCAGGAAGCTAGAAGGCATTCCCTTAAGGGGGCAAGCCCGCAACGCCTCCGGGCTTAACTGACTTCAGCGGTCATAGGCCGGAGTCGTGGCGACGACGCCTAAGTGAAGCATTTTTTTTTTTTTTTACAATGTTACGTACATCGTATTGTGCAAAAGTAATGAACTTGCAAAGCAGAAGAATAATATGCAATCGGAAACTTTTTATTGATAAGGATAGATGCTACGAAGGCGGGGGATCAGTCCGGCCTGAGCTTTTACAAAGTTCAATTACATATAACATTTCTTTAGGTTTGTCGCGTGCCATGTGCGTGGCACCGACTTGCCATCCAGAGTGGCTAAAACGTAGGAACCGTTCGTGTTTGCCTCCACGACCTGGTACGGGCCTTCCCAACGCTGCCCCAGTTTTCCCGTGTTCTCGGACTTGCTGGCCTCATTGTTGCGCCAGACCAGGTCTCCGACTTGAAAGGACAATGGGCGGACGCGCTTGTTATAATAGCGGGCCATCTTCTGCTTGTTCGCGGCTTGGTGAATGGCCGCCATTTCCCGGCGTTCCTGTAGCATGTGGGCGTTCTGCTGCTGGGCTTTCAGGCTTCCGTCTTCAGTGAAGTTGATGATTCTTTCACTGGGAACGCTGATCTCGGCCGGTATGACCGCCTCGCAGCCGTAGACGAGGCTGAAGGGGGTCTCACCGGTGCTTTCTTTGGGAGTAGTGCGGTGTGCCCATAGCACGTTGGGAAGTTCATCCACCCAACCGGTACGGCTTTCGCCGAGCCTAGCTTTGATACCGGCTACTAGGTCTCTGTTCGTAACTTCAACTTGGCCGTTGGCCTGTGGGTGGTATACCGAGGTCAGTGTTTGCTTCACATTGAGTCCCTCGCACCATGCCTTGAACGGGTTCTGGGCGAACTGCTTCCCGTTGTCGGTGATGACTTCGTGTGGTATGCCGAAACGACACACGATGTTGTCCCATACAAAATTGCGAACCTGTTTACCACTGATTTGGCGCAGCGGCTTGGCTTCAACCCACTTCGTGAAGTAATCAATAGCCACGATCAAGAACGTCACGTTTCCGGGCCCCGGTGGGAATGGTCCCACTATGTCAATGCCCCACTTGAAGAAAGGCCATGCCGATGAAATGGGGATCAGATCATGTCTTGGTGCTTTGGCGATGGGCGCGTGAATCTGACAGGAAGTGCAGTGCTTGGTGACTTCAGCTGCATCCCTGTACATGGACGGCCAGAAATAGCCCATGCGCATGATCTTTGCCACGACAGTCTTGTGGCCGGAGTGCAGGGCGCATGACCCTTCATGCACTTCGCGAATGACGTTCTCAGATTGTTTCGGGCCCAGACACCTTAAGTTCGGCCCCAGGTATGATTTCTTCATGAGTTCGCCTTTTTCAATAAAGAACATTGGTGCTTTCATCCGAACTTTCCTTGCCTCAATCGGGTCCTGCGGGAGGACGCCGGACCGAATGTAGGACATGATTGGGGTCATCCAGTTGTCCCCTGTCTCTTCGACCTGGGCAACTGAGCTGATCGGGTCGATTGATTTCTGTTCCAGGACCTCCACCAGGACTTTCTTGGTGAGGTGGGCAAAGGTGAGCGAGGCCAGCTTGCTCAAAGCGTCAGCTTTTTTGTTCTTGTTTCTTGGGACCTGTTCAATTTCAAACGTTCTGAACTGCTTCACCGCTTTCTGCACGAGTACCAGGTACTGCTTCATCGTTGAGTCTTTTGCCTCGAACGTACCGTTGAACTGGTTGGCTACCAGCTGAGAATCAACGTACGCCTTGAGGTCCTTGATGTCCATCTCGACTGCGACCCGGATACCGGACAGCAATGCTTCATACTCGGCCTCGTTGTTGGAGGCGGGGAACCCGAAACGGAGAGCGTAAGTGTGCTCTTCCCCGTCAGGACTGATGAGTATGAGTTCGGCACCGACGCCTTCTGAGCTTGAAGCCCCATCAGTAAACAACTCCCATATAGCTGGCCTTTCACGGCTAGGGGTGCCCGAGGTGCACCTAGCCTCTACCCCCCCCCCCCCCCCCCCCCGGAAGCTCGGCAAGGAAATCGGCCATCACTTGACCCTTGACCGCGCTTCGGGGGCAGAACGTAATTTCGTGTTCTCCTAATTCAATTGCCCATTTGGCTAGCCGGCCTGAGATCTCCGGCTTTGAGAGTACCTGTTTGATTGGCTAGTCTGTGAGAACCGTGACTGGATGTCCCTGAAAATACCGGCGCAGACGCCGTGCTGAGTGTACCACGTGGTCGTGGGTTCGAGTCCCACGGATGGCGCCAATTGTTCAAGCGTAAAAACACTTGAGTACAACGATGATGATGATGTATGAGGAATCAAGCTTGTCACACTCCGATTAACGTGCAAACCCAGAGTCGAGACCAAGTCAATCGAGGGTGGTGAAAGCTTAATTCTTGGAGAGTGATTCGTGAGGAAAGACTCTGTGGATTTATGAGGTGTTGGCCTGAAATGAAAGCATAACACTGGTATTTATACTCAAACCCTAAGCTGATGTGGAGGGTTTGGTCGTGGGGGAGCACGACACTTCCTGCGTGGATCGTTGACGTGGAAGTTCGGTCGTGGGGGAGCACGACACTTCTTACGCGGATCGCTGACGTGGAAGCTCGGTCGTGGGCGAAGATGACATTTACTGTGTGCCGGCTGACGTGGACCAATCAAATGCCCCGACCAGGTTAATAGCCAGGCCATGCTAGTCGTACCTGAATATAACGGTTGCAGATTGTACTTCTGTCAGAGAATGTCGGGCTTGCCTTGTTATCTTGCAGCCGTTCATCTGTTACGTTGATGGAGCGGCCAGTGCTGCGGTTCGGCACGGAATGTAGCCGAGTCCGCATCCTGTCTCGGGTATTAGTGTCCGAGGTGAGAGCTAAAAGAGTTGGGCTCGGGCGTTATCCGGGTCTGTGTTCGGTACAGGTCCGGGGTCGTGATAGCTAGTGTAGTCTGCCGTCCGTACCGAAAGCTTAGTCGAGCTGTCGTCGGATACCATCCGAGTCCAGGTCCGGATGGTGTACATCATTAGGAATGATAAAAGTGAATCGACATGATGTTCATAGATTGTTTTCTTTCAATAGTATGTGCATAAATCGACATGATAAAGTGACACGTACTTCTTTGCGAAATCGACATTAGGTCACATATATCACAGCCCTAGTGCGTTTTTGTTGTTGGTTATGAAGTAAATCTTAAATTATCTGAATCAATTACTCTAGAGTTGGGTTACATTAGGTTATTAGATGGTAGTTTACGTTGATTTTGATTATAAAATGTTCACATCAACTATGTTTGTGTGCTTGGAATATTCATTATAAATGGAGTACTATACTACTATGATGCAGGTTTAAATGGTGAGCAGAAATCCACTGAATCGCAGACCTGTTTTTGTGAATCACTGAACAATTTTTTCTGAATCAAATGATTGATTTTGTGAGGCAACTTATTATTAATGGCTTAATCTAAAAATTTCAGATTAAAAGGATTGTTTGTTACTTGCATAGTGCTGAATCATATTACACTTAATGTTGAACCATAGTATTAGTAATTCTGAATCATACTATACTTAATGCTGAATCATACCATACTTAATGCTGAATCATACTAGACTTAATGTAAAATGATAGTATCTGAATCATAGTAAGATGATTCTGAATCTTAGTTATATTTAGTGTACCATGGTGTGTAGTATATGTTAACCATAGGCAACTAAGCCACTTCGTTTTGAATTTTACAGACTAAAGTATGTATGGATGTTGCTAGAATGTTTGAGGAGCGACTAAAGGATTTTTCGGACAATTTGAATCATTTTGGCGTTGCGACCGTACTTTTGGGATGAAGTTTTGTGTGGCTTCTTTCCATTAGCTGCTATTATAACACCCCTCATTTTAATCTCATTTAAATATAGTAAATCGGAAGCGTAAGTCCAAATAGATATAGTGATAATTTACCTCGTTTTATCAACATATAAAATTCCACCTTTTCAAAACATAATTTATCAACAGAGGTGTTATATAAAAACAAGATAAAACATTGATTTAAACAAATCAATATCAGAGTCACGCCACGTCAAATATTCCATCCAGTCCAACTTCTTGCCCACCCGATAATAATGCTTAACCTGCAAGAAGTGTTAATGTGGGGGATTAGCATGACGCTAAGTGAGCAGATAACTAATCAACAGTCTAACTTAGCTCAACAACTTTGCATACAACAATTAACACTAAACCAACAAGTACACAATATCACTATTTAGCAAAGCAACAGGCAACTGTTTAACTGGTCAACTTAGCAACTAGTCAACTATTCAACAAAGCAACTATTCCACAACTAGGACTTAATAATGAGGCATCGGTGGCTCTTGCGATATCATAATACCCGGGGATTCCACAAGAACACTTACCCAACCATATCCGTATGGCCATAACGGACGAGACCGATAGCTAGTGGTTATTCTCAACTAACACAGGAGGTGTGTTAAACCTTGAATAACCGACTAGCCCAACCAACAGTTCAACAACAACTCGTTGACCTCATTAACAACTGATGCCCGAAGGCCAACAACAAGTCCAGTGATCACATAATCAACAAATCACATATTCATCAGGTCAACGTTATTATATCAACCATATTATTACTAATTATAATAATCATCATGGCAACTACAATAGTAATAATATGTTACTTGTTGTAACCAAACTCGTTACAACCAAGTTATACTGAGGATTAAAGATCCACTCACCGACCACCTCAGGCATCCACTCAGTAGTCTAATATCACTGAGCCTTCTGCACATCTGACAATACAGTAGAATAATACAAGTTAGTTACTTGTCTCAAAAGTATACAACACTTAACAAACTTAAAGCTTCAATTCACCATTTACTTACTTGTATTAAACTATAATATGGTGATTCAATCTACTTAATCACATTTCATCATCATTATCCAACTATAATATGATCATTAACAATTAATGACAACCACATATTAACTTTCTTTATGAACATATATCAAATTCATCAATTCTAATTATAACTTAGCTTATAACCATGGTTCAATCATCAACTAATCATTATAATTACCAATTATATTGTGTTAACACCAAAACATCATCATATGATGAAAACCCATCTAAATCATAAACTCTACAACTTAATTAATTCACTTTTAGGGTAGTTTAAGGTTACTAATCATCTTAGTAACACCACTTTAACTAATATCAATCTTTAATTTCGATTTATAACCACAATTTCATCAAACTCATCATATATCACTAGAACACTAATCAAATTCACTAACTCTAGCTTCCTTAATGTTAATCATCATCATTAATAAGCTTCAACAACATCAATTTATCAATTTCAAACCTTAAATTCGGATTTTAACCCATCAATTTGTTAAAACCCCAAATTTCTAGGTTTTAGAACTTGAAGAACACTAGATCATACCTTGATTAGGATGATTAGAGAGGCTTGAATTCTTGTTAGGAAGCTTCAATTTGATGTTAAAAGATGATTTCTTGAAGTAATTTAGGGTTTCACCATTTGAGGATATGTATGTATGTGCGTACGTATGTATATAGATGGAGATAGGTATGAAATAAACAACCGACTCAATATATGGATATATTACACAACTAGTTAAATTTTATTCCCCGTATTTATCATTGTCTGGAACTTAAAACCATTTGCGGGGAAACATTATTTTATTTTACCGTCAACTGAATTAAATTAAAACAAATAATAATTTATTAGTCACAATAAATTATTCGACTCTTTTCTCCATTTAATTCCAAATAATACAACAGAACTATTTTCTGACACATTAAATAATAATTCACAGTCAGAAAATATTAATTTACTACTAGACCCGAAGACTGGGTGTTACAGCTATGCTATCAATTGGAGTTTTCTTAGTGGGGAAACCATGTTTAGCACATAAGAAATATTTTTTGGGAAAACCAGGTTGTGTTTGTTTATGCTGTTCGATGATTTTTTTTACGGAAAACCAGCTTGTTTTGCATATAGTCTGTAAAACTCATAAGTAACGTCTGTATTGTCAAATGTCATTCCAATCGCCGGTTTGATGTCATCGGGAACATCGGGCACCCAAAAGGGTACGCCTCCCTGATAAACACGCATAACACCAACTAATATTGTGTTCGGGAAAATCTCATTATCTGTTTAAACATATTATCCTGATTAGATCAAAACATGATTCAATGAACATGAAAACAGATATACTCATACACTTTATATTAGCAACTGAATCAACGTGATGTTTGCAACAAAAAATGAATCTCGATATCAAATATTAGCCACTGAATCAACGTTCTGTAGCTACCAAATCATGAAGCTCGACAACAAATATTAACACTAAATCAACGTTTAATATCCAAATTACCAAAACATGAAGCTCGATAACAAATATGTGAAAAAGTGCTTGTATTTTCGAATATCATCGGTGCATAAAATCCATCATCAGCAATAACAAAACTTAGCCGGTAGTAAGCAAAAGAGCAAATGAAGGTGCACACAAAAACTGTTTTAAAAATAATGGCAACATCTATATTTTCAAATGACATTCCAATCGCCGATTTGATTTCCTCGGGAACATCAGGTACCCAAAATGGTAGACCTTCCGGAGAAACATGCATAACACCAACTGATATAGGGTTCGGCAACTTCCCATGATCTGTTTAAACGTATTGTCACAATTAGATTACATGAATTATTGAAATAACTTGTAAATTTATACGAATCACTTACATTAACCTCTGAATCAAAATAATGTTTACAAGAAAACATGGGCAACTAACAAAACATGCAGATCGATAACAAAATAAGTGAAACAATTAGTCATATAAACGAATATCATCATTAAACGCAATCCAAAATCAACAATTAAAAAAGCGTAACCGATAGTAAGCAAAATTAAAAACACATCGGGAATAACTTACTTGCTTCGGAGGTACTACCAATATCATCGGATTCTTCTGTTGACATGTATCTACAAGTTCCATCGCATGTTCATCATTCGCCGTATGACTTAACAAATTGCTTATGAAATGATTTCCGAAGCTGTTAAAAAAAACGTTGCAAATGATATTACTTGTGTTAAAAAATGCAATGAAACTAACAATGAATGGATCCAATATAAAAATACAGCAAAACGATTTTATGTGTGAAGCGCTCTTGAGAATAGAAATCACTCACTGGATCCAATATAAAAATACAGCAAATCAATTGTATGTGTGAAGATCTCTCGGAAAAAAAATCACTTAGCAAACTAAAAGTGCAATGAGTTCCTATAAATTTGGTAATGCATAACCGTCCATAATTATCAATTATCAATTTAAATTACATTTTATTCAATTTATTAACTAAATTGTAAAAGACAACAATACCCTTTGACCTAAGATTATAATGATTGGTTAGGATTGCTTCTCCCTCTTCTCCCTAAAATTTATCTTCTTTTTAGATCCCCTTACTATATATATATATATATATATATATATATATATATATATATATACAAGAGTTTTAAACTTGTACCATTACCTGATAATGTATTATCTGAAATGTTTTTGCAGTTTGCCTTTTTGATATCACTAATATGTACCTTATGCAACAAAATTTGTACATATGCCCCTACTAGTAGAGTTATAAGTTATAACCACGATATATAGATGTAGGGTATGTCTCTCCATACCCCCTAAAATTACTCACCATACCTTTTTTGGCTTAAAAATTAAATAAAAAGTACATAAAAGTACATAAAAAGTACTGAATGTAAAAAAAATGATGGAATAAAGTACAGAAAAAGTACATAAAAGTTAATTAAAAAAAAATGGTATGAAGAGTAGAAAACTAGATGTAAACTTATTTATTATGATGAATTGATGATGATTTGATGATATATCAGAAAAAGATGACATGAGGTGGGGAATTGGGGATGCCTAGAATCTAGATCCGACAATGATTTGAAAAAAAACTTTTTTTTTTTATAATCAAATTATTTTGTTTACCTATATGAGCTGATTTATAAAGTGTTCCTATAGATGTTTAATGTTGTTCTTTTTAACAAACATTGGTTCAAACGTATACCAAAGTTAGGAATAAGAAGATAACTAGTGCTTCCTGCTTTGTTAAGGATGCTATAGATAGATCTTTAATCCTTAATTGGAAGTCGTTTTGTATAAAATTATAGACGCATTGTAAGCATTCTTACCTTAATAAGCGTCGTCACATGAAACACTGAAAACAATTCTTTGAAAGGTTAATATTACGTAAAACTTATTTTTGAGTCCAACTATAGATAATGTAACTTTTACAGGTGATGCTTTTTTAAAAAAATACACACTTATGGAATTACATATGACTGAATCAAGATCAGTGTAAATGTACCAAATCACACATGAAGAATGATAGAACTCCGATAGTGATGAATTTTGCTATATTTGCTTATAAAATACTTTTTTTTTTCTTTATAGTGGAGAACATTTTAATTGCTTACAACAAATCTAATTTAAAAGGCAATTACAAGGCACCTATGAGAAGCTTTGTTTGGGGCGGACCTCACACAATCGCGACATAGAAAACGTGAATGGGGGAATGTACATGGTGGCTGGTGTGATAGTACATCAGATGATAAGGCATTGTATCCGTGGAGAGAGGAACACATTCGACGAGTATATAGTATAACATGAGACACTAAGAGCACAAGGTGTGGGAACAAAATTGTCGCCGTTTTGGATCGAGAACGCCGTCGGACGGCGTTCTGCCGCACCGGGACGGCATTCCCGAATGGCGTTTGGTTCCGGACGCTGCTTTCTCCTCCTTGCTTTTTATTTTCCTTTAATCTTTATACGTTTTCCTTTAATTTTGTGGGTGTTTCACTGTTTTGTGTTGCCCTGCGTTTTTTTTTTTTTTTTTTGCAGTGTCGTATGTATGCAGGAAGAAGAGGAAAGGAAGAAGGAGGAAAGGAAGAAAATGATTGGGTTTTTAATAATTTATTGGGCCTAGTATTTTTTATTGGGCTGATTTTTTAAATTAAATGGGCTAACAAATGGGTTAAACTTTTATCCTTTTTAATTAAAATTATTAGTTAATTAATGTTTTTTAAAATATTTTATGAATTAATTTTATATTAATTTCTAAATATAATTATTGTTTTATAAATTTATTGAATCATTTAAAAATAAAAAAAATAAAAAACTTTAAAACATTGTCCAGAACACTGTCAACCACACCACTAAATCATCAGCAACAACATTCTTCCTAGAACACTGTGAAAACAAAATCACCACACCCTGTGCTCTAAGACACTTTATGTGTGTGAATTGTGAAATGTAAGGGAGGTGTGACACAAATATTCTTTCAAACTGCATTCTATCAAAAAAGGAAGGGTTAATGGTCTGTAAATGTATCCAACTTGTCAAAAAATGCTTTTGTATGCATCCAACTTTTAAAAGTGCTATTGTATGCATCCAACTTGCTAATTAGTGCTATTGTGTGTATTCATTAACACTAATTACGTTTGACTGGTCAAACACATCCTACGTGGCATTTTCGTCCGACGTGGCATTGTAAAGTCAACGCCATGTCATCTTAAGTTCAATACATTTTTCAGGTCATCATCTTCATCAACTTTATAAACTTCATGTTTTCCGGCGACTTAATTTTTTCCGTCGACATCTTTTTTTTTCCCACCGATACCACCATATGTAACATCCACTCATCGGGTCTAGTTGTATTTTAATATTTTCTGACTTTTAATTATTAATTCGTGTTTCAGAAAATAGTTCCGTGTTGTTATTTGAAAATAATTGGTAAAAGAATCAATTAATTTATTGTGACTAATAAATTATTGATTGTTTTAAATTAATTCAGTTGACGGTAAAATAAAATAATGTTTCCCCGTAAATGGTTTTTAAGTTCCAGACAATGATAAGTACGGGGGACAAAGCTAGTACACATATTATCTAAAATGTGTGTAAATACGTATGTGAATTCACAAATACTCCAAAAAGGTCGATTGTGTACGAGAGAAAAATCATAAACCCTAATTAAGCTCTAAATCATCATGTTTCTTCAAGTTCTTGAGAAATCAAAAGTAATTCTTCCTCCTGGTTGTGTCTGGACGAACTGGAAAACCCACAGGGATGATTGATAAATTTCAATACAAGTCTTGAAGTGAAATTGAGCTTATGAAACATTGATTCAAGCTTCCTAAACATGATTTGATCATTCCATCATCATCATAAACACTTTGTAAGTATTGATTTGTGATTTACATATAAACCTAGAAATGGGTTTTTTGAGTATTTGATGAAATTAGCTTGATTAACTTGAAATTGAAGGTTGAAATGCTTGAATAGTTGTTAGTTGATGATTATAATCTAAACCTAGCTTAGAAATGATGAAGTTGATATATGATCATTAAGGGTTTAATTGATTATTATGAATTATGATTTATAATCTTAATCTAATGAAGTGTAGTTGATAATTGTTGTTAATGATCATATTAGGATTGATTCATGATGATGATTATGAGGTGTTTGATGAATTGTTGATGTTAGATGATAATAATCTTGTTAATGAGTTAATTATATTAGTTAACAATGATTAAGATAGAGAAAGGTGAGAATGTGATCCTAATGATCATAATTTGATAAGTGATTGTAAATTGTGATGATTAAAGTGGTTATTCATAATCTTGAAATAATGAATGTTGAATTAATACAAGTTAGTGATAAGTTGTTTGATGTAATCACCATTGTATGATGTTATATCTACATTGGGACAAATGACTAACTTGTGTAGTTCTGTTGTGTTTTCAGATAAACAGAAGGACTCAGTGACATTAGACTACTGAGTGGACGACTGAGGTATTCGGCGAGTGGATCTGTAACCTCAGTGTAATTTAGTTGTAACAAGTTTGGTTACAACGGGTAACGTATTATTATTGTTTTATTATTCCATGATGATTATGGTTGTTAGTAATAATACCGTTGATAGACTGTTAGTCTGATTTGAAAAATATGTGATCACGTGATATTCAGCCTTTGGGCTTTGACGATATTCAGAGGCCAGCCTGGAGCTGGGCTTGGTTTGCTATTGGTTGGATAACACAGGGTCTTAGTACAAGTATTATTGTCGTAGCCTGTGTTATTTGTGTTAATAGCACCAAGTATTCGGTTAAACCGCTGTATTGGCCTGCAGTTGGTTTCAAAGTGTTCTATGAGAAGGTGTTACCTCAAGAACCACCGGTCCTCTTTGACGCCAGTTGTATTTGATATTATATTATGTTGTGTGTTCTTGGCTGAAGGTTTCCCCAAGAACCATAGATACTCAGTGATATTCTATGTTTATGATTATTTGCTGTAAACTGATTTGTTATTACTGAGTTGGACTGTTGGTGATAGTTCTGTCTCACTTAGCGTTATGCTAATCCCCCACATTAAATACTCCTTGCAGGGCATGATTTGATAAAGGGCTGGCAAGGCAGTGGCACTGGAATTAGGGGTGTTCAACTTCGGGTACCCGGTATTTCGGGTACCCGAACGTTTCGGGTAGTGATTTTCACTACTCAATTCCCGTCCCGAAATTTCGGGTACCCGAACTTCGGGTATCCAAAATTTCGGGTACGGATATCGGGTAATCCGATACCCGAAGTTTTTGTTTTTTGTTTTTTTTTTGTTTTTTATATATGCAAGATTTTCTTTGATTTACTACCTCCTTGTTGGGTTTAATCTTGATTTGGTAGAGTTTTGCATGGTGTGTATGTTCTTCACGTATGCATGCATGTGTATGTTCTGTGTGTTTAGCAAGACTGCACAAGGGTCAAGGTTGGCATGGGTCAAGCCTTGGGTGGATGTTTTGGTGCCTCTTTGTTCCCCACGTTTTTCTTTCTTGTTTTCTTGGTAGAAGAATAGTTGCATGCTTTGTCTTTCATGTTTCCAATGTATATGTCTTTGGCTATATAAAGCCTTATGTGTATTATCAATAAAGAAGTGGAATGCAAGATGTAGTTTATACGTGAGTTGTGTGTGTGTGCAGTAGCAAAAGCTACTGCATTCTCCTGTTGCTACGGCTGCTGTTCCATTCCATTTCCAGAAAACACATTAGCAAGGGACTTGTAATACCTACACTCCTAGTAAAACAATAATCAGATTCACTAATACTCTAAGCAAAATTAATACATTATATTTGCAACTAGTAATAAGATGTATTATACATATATATATGTATAAAATGTTGGAAATAAAAGCCAAGCTAATGTGTTTTATGTGTTTGCGTTCCTGGGATACACATGAATACGTAAGATAACAATGACAAGAAACCAATTATACCCAATATAAAAATATTATATTAAAAAAAGTTTGGAATTTTCGGGTATTTTGGGTACCCGAATACCCGACTTTTTTGATTTTCACTATCCAATTCCCGAACCCGAATTTTCGGGTATCCGGATTTCGGGTACCCGAAATTTCGGGTATCCGAAATTTCGGGTATTTTCGGGACGGGTATTTCGGGTAATCGGGTATCGGTTTCGGGTTCGGATAATTTGAACGCCCCTAACTGGAATGGAATGTTTGACAACTGAGCAATACTCTGATAAATGATTTATGTAAATCAGTGTAATATGTTGTTTTATATAACCCCCGAGATGATAAACTATGGTTTGAAATAGTTTGAATATTTTAGGTTTGTTAAAGTAATGTAAACAATAAAGATTTATATGGACTTACGTTTCCGATATATTATACTAAATGATAGTAAAATGAGGGGTGTTATACCACAACCAATATACACCTCCTAACCATCAACCCTATCATCTCCTATCACCATCTCTAATACATCACTATCTCCAACCACCTCCACCATGTTTTCCGGCAACACATATTTTCCGACGACCTCATAACAACCAATTTTGGTGAAGACGTAATGTTTTGAGGTGGAGATGATAGGGTTGGTGGTTAGGAGGTGTAAATTGGTTGTTATGAGGTCGTCGGAAAATATGTGTTGCCGGAAGATGGTAGTGAGGTGGAGATGATATAGTTTGGTGGTTCGAGATGTGTAAATTGGTTGTTGTGAGGTTGTTGAAAAAAATGGTGTCGCCGGAAAAAATGGTGGAGGTGGTTGGAGATAGTGATGTATTAGAGATGGTGATAAGGTGGAGATGATAGGGTTGGTGGTGAGGAGGTGTATATTGGTTGTGGTGATATCGGTGGGAAAAAAAAAGATGTCGCCGGAAAAAATAAAGTCGTCGGAAAAAATGAAGTTTATAAAGTTGATGAAGATGATGACCTGAAAAATGTATTGAACTTAAGATGACATGGCGCTGACTTTGCAATGCCACGTCGGACGAAAATGCCACGTAGGATGTTTTTGACCAGTCAAACGTAATTAGTGTTAATGAATACATACAATAGCACTAATTAGCAAGTTGGATACATACAATAGCACTTTTAAAAGTTGAATGCATATAAAAGCATTTTTTGACAAGTTTGATACATTTACAGACCATTAACCCAAAAAGAAATTTAGAAAGTTTTATTTTTATCATTAGAGAGTTAAAATAAACAAAATGAAGTGAACGTGGGGAATGTCAATTTTTTTTTTTTTAGTAAAAAATTGTTGCTCAGATTCATTGCATCTTATCAACGGAATACTGCATTTTAACAACAATGTATTTTATGCCTACAAATTTATTACTAAAGTGCAGTGAATTCGACCTTGCCATCCTTTTCCTATTTTGAGGCCTTATTCTCTGATCATTCACCTTTATTTAACATGTTATACACTAGAATTAACAAATTATAACGACTGATATCTAAAATACCATCATTTAAACATATAAACAAGAGGCAAAATGCAATAAATTAAATTGTTTTCGGTTGTGAATATAACTAAATGGTATTGACTACTGTCTTTGAAAGTGGGTGAGATGGTCGAGCGTTTAAAATTTCCTATTTATTGGGGACTCAATTTTTTTTCGCACATATATAATTTGATGTATATTTTGTTTGGTAATCAAAAAATAAAAGAACGATATGTTTGATCGTGTGAAAGTTGCATTGATAGTGTCATGTACCATAATTTAGTTTTTTATTATAGTGCTCATTTTGATGATTAACAATTTTAGTTTAGAGCCTTAAATAACTCAGAGATGGTGTTGGCTCTTGACAACAAGAGTTTTGAGTCGTGACAAACTAATGAATGGTTACTCGCCTCTTTCTATAAGTCATAGAGGTGTTTAATAGGGTGTGCATATTTCTGGTAAAACTTAAAATACCCATGGATCGAGAATTCGAGATGAACCGAACCAAGGTCAAGCATACCTAAACAGATGTTGAAACACCCCGAGAAATTTGACACATATATATATATATATATATATATATATATATATATATATATATATATATATATATATATATATATATATATATAAAGCTCATCATATAAACTCAGATATATAATTAACCAAGAAAATGTAACCTTATAAATATAGTGGGTATTTCATTTGAATTAAATAAAGAATAAACTCAGATATATAATTAATCAAGAAAATGTAACCGCGTCGCAACCTCTCCGGATCGCGTCGCGATTTACATAAATCGCGTCGCGACTTTACTCTTAAAATTTCCGCGTTGTCACACAATGTGTTCGCAACTCTAACTCGCTTTTGTTAACGACCACAATTTTGCCTTAATAGGTCGCGTCGCGACCATCCGTAATCGCGTCGCGATTGCAAGTTAATCGCGTGGCGATCTCCACAGATCGTGCCGCGATCCTGTGCCTGTACAAACCTGCAAACTCAGTTTTTAAACACGAACTTTAGACGCGCATAACTTTTGATTCGGTGACATTTAGACTACAAAATTTTGCAGGCATCTTTAATACAACAATATAAAAGTTTCCTAATTTGTACTTTTCCAAAATTCGCGTTAACGAACGATTTGGACTAAATTCTCAAATGTGGTCGTTCTGACTACTTTTAACACCAAAACACAACTCAAATTTATTCTATAAAACCTGGACTTTTGCTAACACATACAATTACTCACTTTGACATGAAAATCGACCACAATGCAATTATATCTTCATTTCAATACGTTTTGACATTTTGACATTTTTGTTGGAATAGTGTCCAATATCATAACTAATTGGTGAGACTATCATTAGCGGTAAAGTCCTTTTTGGGTTGCCCTCAATAAACAGTCAAGAGAAAGATGAAGGAATAATATTAATTAGTATTAATGTTATATTTAGTTAGTTGATTTATTAATTTATGGTTAAATTAATTAGAAATTAAAAGTAATTAAATTTGGCGGAAGATTCCAGAAACTAACTCAACCGCCGGTTGGAAGGTCCAACTGCCGGTTGAAGATTAGGGTTTCTGAGGCGGTGGAAGTTGCAGACTTGGAGTATAAGTCTGACAGCTCCAACCGCCAGTTGGAAGGTCCAACTGCCGGTTGGGAGTCGAATCTAGGGTTTCTTCCACAACTATAAATATGGGCATCCTATACCTTCATAACATACGATTTAAAGTACGAATTTTCAAGGTTTTCGAAAATTCGACTTTCTCTTGGGTTTTTTGGTGTGAAGCATTAGAGGTATTCTACTTTGGGTATCTGCCTCCAAGTAACGAAGTTCTGCTGGTTGGTCTGTGCGCGAGAAATAGGTTTTCTCTAAGGTTAGTGTTTTCCTTATTTTCTTTATCCAATTTATTTATTGTACTATGTTGTTAAAGTTAAAGACCCCTTAGGGTTTTAGTTTCCTAATTGCCTTAGATTATTTAAAGTTTTGTTATTTCGCTGAGTGTATAATAATCTAGTTAGGGAATAAAAAACCCAACACTTTTGACGACCCATTTGGGCACCAAAATGACCTGTTAAGGGTATTAACCATAATAACTAATTTTGATCAAACTTTTCACACTCAATGATCAATTTGACTAAGTAACCATGTATTGCTAACAAGTTCACACAAAAACTCAAATCCTCAACACTTAACTACAATTTTTAACAAAACATAACATACCACTTTTCTATTAAACATGAACAATCAAAGTGATCCCTTTTCCAAAACATTCATCATATACACAAGACGTCATTCGACCCATTCTAACATTTAAACATCAACTATATACAAAACACTTATTTAGACTTTAACCATGATTAAGACTTTAAGTGTCAAACCACACTTTTGTACATCCAAAAACGGGTGTTAAATCATATATAGAGCATGATTTCAAAAAGGGATATAACTTGTTACCAAACCAAGCAACAAGTCCACCATTAGCTTCCAACGAACTTCTTGCCCAAATCTCCCCGTGTCCAACTTTGCTCACCTACAACATTTTTAAAACATAACGGTAAGTAATTTGCTTAGTAATTAATGGGCTAAACATAACATCATCCACATATTAAGGATTCTTAACAACATCCACATGTTAATTCATAAGATTCAACATAATTCATCAAGCTAATGCTACGATTATTACTTGGCTAAACATCAAGCTAATGTCATGATCATTACTTGGCTAAACATTCATCCATCTACTTACTTTTAACTTGACTAGGGAAAGTATCAATAACACTTCCAAGCTTTTTATCACCTAATCACATAAACACATATACATAGATTATTAACAACACAAACTTAACTCTTAAATCATCCTACTTATAATTCATAACTTAGGTGTTAAATTCATCAACACCAACAATTCTAATCACATGTTTCATACATCTTTTCTTTCAAATGGATGTTTGGTTCTTTTCTTCAATTAAATCATTAACTTTCATCAATAACATAACTACATAACTTTTACATACTTACACAAATCACCAAACATCCATAAGTATATAAATCAATTTCTTTTACATTACAATTAGCAAAACTAGCTTAGATTGTGACTCAATAACATGTATGAAACATTACTACATTCAATTAATCACTAAATTCTCAATTTCTCAATATGTGGTTTAGGTTACTAGAACTCAAACCTCAAATTGATCAACAAAGTGAGTTAGTCGTACCTTAGAAGTTGTGAATTAGGGATTAGAAGCCTTAATTCAATCAAACACTAGCTTAATTTTTCGATTCTTGTTTCTCCTTGGCTTGCTCTCACGTCGACCCTCACTCTGTGTTTTTTTTTAATTTTCCTTATCTCTGGAAGGAATGAGAAGGTCCAGGGATTTTTATTTGAAATTCTACACATTCCTCCCCTCATGTATACTCATTTAACAATTATCACCTAACTAGTCAATTTATTTGACATAGCTAGTCTTAATAACTACTTTCTCATGTACAATCACATTTAAACTTATTACAAATTTACTATGTATCATATACTTATAGTTAGACAACCAAACATATATTATATAATTTAAACTTACAAAATTTGGGGGTATTACAGATGCGGGTCTGTCTATGGTCCATAGTTTACTATAAAGATGATAATTTTAGACCCACTGGTTATTTAAGGGTCAAGGTGGGTAATGTATATGAGGTGATGAGTTTTGTTAGGTCTCATTCTATTTTTTAATATGGGTCTAAATGGGTATGTGATATAACTTCCAATTCTGTAACAATTAACCAATGGATCTAGCGGGTAATTATTTTTATTAACACCTCATTTCATTTTCACTTAAATAAAAAAAAGTTTGGTGGAAACCCGATGGGTCAACCCAAATCGAGACCCATTTGACCCGAACCTGTTTAGACCCGTCCTTCTAAATGACCCAATCCGACCCGACCCAATCATATCGCCACTAACAGTTTACTCGATTCTCGGGTAGTTCCCAACCAAAACCCAGAAACTCAAAGAAAAGTGAAAGAGCCGAAGATACCATATACATTCCTTATATACCGTTAATACATTACTGCGTATTATTTGAAAAGGTATTCCTTTTAATTTTAGGGAGAATTACATATATCCAATGTTTTAAAACCCGGGTCGATCCTCAACCCGGATAGAGAACTGGGTCCGGTTAAACCGGTTAACCCGACGGGTGTACAAAAGTACAAATAATGATGATCAATGGCAAAACTTGTAAATATTTGGAAAGGGAAAGTGACTTTTTCTTCTGTTTTCTTCTGCTCATGTCTTTTGTCATAGTCTCTTTTTCCAACCATTCCATCCCATCTCAAATAACTTTTCATTTAAAAACAATATTTCCTCCTAAATAATACGGACTAATAATAAAATTTAGAGCATTAACTTCTTCAAACTCTGAATATATATATCCCCACCTTAAACACCGTAAATATCATATATATATATATATATATATATATATATATACCCAATTATACCCAATTTGAATTAAAAATTACACATATATGCAAATTCTCTATTTAAAATAATTAAAATATTAATAAATTATCTATTATCTTTCTAAGGACCATTATATCCTTATTCTCTTAATTCTATCCTCCTCACAAACTTTCAAATGGACAAACCACAAATCGATCATCACACATTTACTCTGTCTCTTGGTTTTTTTCTACTTTTATTATGTTATATAAAAAATATCAAAAACAACAATTAAAAAGATCCAAATCTAACGCATATCAAGAACTGTGGCTGTATCATATATGCGTGAGACTATAACTCCAGAAAATATAGTTCGCTTTTTGACTACCAACATTTGACCACCACATCCGACCAACATTTTCTTTTTTCATTAATTAAATGCATTAATTCGATCATTGTAGATTATCACAAACATTCACGGGAGCAAAAACAAATCCAAAATATATATATAAAAAAGATGACCGAATTTTGATCTGTTTGTTGAAAAGATTTGAAACTTTCAGGTGAGAGGGAAGAAGATAAAAAAGTATAAGGGAATAATGGTCCTTAAAGGGTTAATAGATAATAATTAATATTTTAATCATTTTAAATTGAGCAACAACAAAAACAACAACAACACTACCCAATCCCGCCGAGGGCGGGGTATGGGGGAGGTAAGATGTAGACAGTCTTACCCCTACCTAAGGGTAGAGAGACTGCTTCCAGAAAGACCTCTGGCAGACTCGAATACGTACAAATAAAAAGTATGACGAAGTAATACAAAATAAACTAATAGTAATAACAGCTACAATCAATAGCAACCAAAACATCAGCATTAGCAAAAGCAATAGCAATAGCATCAGCGTCAGCAGCAACAACAAACAGCATCGGAATCGGCATCGACAGTCTCATCAGCATCCAGCAACCGCAAATAGCAACTGTAGCTAGCAAAAGAGATAGCAGCGATAATAATAATAATAATAATAATAATAATAATAATAATAATAATAATAATAATTATTATTATTATAATAATAATTATAATAATAATTAATACTATTACTAATACTAATAATAGTAATAAAAACGCCATCTATAACGATTCTATTTATCTGCCCCCTTACCTACGCTATTTATTTATTTTATATATCTATATACCTACATATCTAACTGGCATATCTATATAACTAGAAACACTATGCGTCATCTATCCCGATTCTACCTAAATACCCCCTACATAAAAACTATTTATTTATTATATAAAATATCTCTATAACACCTACAAATATAAATATTATCTAAAAACATTCTACTCATCCTTCCTAATTTTACTCATCCGTTCTAATTCTATCCCTCCACAAATTCCTATCTAAGGTCATGTCCTCGGTCAAGAGAAGCTCATTCATATCGAGCTTTAGTCTATCCTCCCACCTACGTATAGGTCTACCCCTTCTCCTCGAACCATCGACAGTGAGAGTTTCCACTCTCCTAACTGGTGATGTGAAAGGTCTCCTCCTAACATGTCCAAACCATCTAAGTCTTCCTTCTCTCAACTTATTGGTGATGCTCGTGACTTCTAATTCACCCCTAAAAGCTTCATTTGGTATCATATCCAACATTGTTTTACCACAAGTCCATCTTAGCATTCGCATTTCCGCCACTTCCATCCTCCTTTCTTGCACCTTAGTCATCGGCCAACACTCTGATCCGTACAACATAGCAGGTCTAATTGCAACCTTATAAAATTTTCCTTTCAGTTTACGGGGGACTTTTTTGTCACACATGACTCCTGTCGCAGCTCTCCACTTCAACCAGCCAACCTTAATCCGGTGAGTCACGTCCTCGTCGTTCCCCCCGAACAATGTAGCACCGAACCCAAGTATCTAAAAGTCTCTTGTGGAAGTAGGATCTGATCCCTGATGCGGATGTCCACTTCATCATGTTGCTCGTCAGTCCTGTCGAATTTGCAATGTATGTATTCAGTTTTTTGTTGACTGATTTTTAAGCCTTGGTCTTCTAAGACCCCCTTCCACTGCTCTAGCTTGCTATTTAACCCATCCTTGGTTTCCAAAACAAGAACGATATCGTCGGCAAAAATCATGCACCACGGGATGCTCTCTTGTATCCTATGTGACAACTCGTCCAGGATTAAGGCAAAAATGTAAGGGCTAAGGGTTGATCCTTGATGTAAGCCTATATCAACCGGAAAAACTCTGTGACACCCACCGGAGTTCTAACACAAGTTGTAACACCTGCCTAATTAGGATAATTAATTATGCCTAATTATTTGTAACTAGTTGTAATTAGTATGTAATAGGACTAATTACAGACTCTATTTGTATATATATAAGGTGATTTATATATATATATATATATATATATATATATATATATATATATATATATATATATATATATATATATATATGTGTGTGTGTGTACTTACGCGATTTGGATGAATCGTACGAATTAACCGGACTGAGTCCGATACATTTTACTTGGACGTTGGTGACAAAACTTACTTAAATAATGAGAACGTATTTTACTGTATAAATACACTTTAAACGGACACTATCATATTAGCGCGACAACATTACGAATATTTTAGCAAAAACGTATTAAACGCGAATTAATAATTTAAATATTTCGACAAATGTTTTTATTATTAATTTCAAGGTATTTTTATTTAAATACTCCAGTTACATTTTAAAAATATAACTGTTTGGTTAAAAACTAAAAACAAACGATTAATCGATTAGGACACGGAGTAAATACTAGGTTTTGAGGAGTGTTTTCCCCTCCCACTCCTTTTGGGACAGCCACCACCACCACCTCTTTCCCCTCTCTCTCTTCTTCATTTTCACAAAAACAAACACACACACCACCAAAACTCTCTCTAACCAAAATCATCACTAAATTTTGGAACTACAAATCCGACCACAACAATTACATTTTCGGAATCACCATTACAAGGGGAACAAGTTTAACAAACGCACCATCATCATTTTCGGACTCCATCTCTCTCGATTTGCAATTGTAAGGATTTTTCTAAAATCTTAGATTTACTCATTTTGATGTATTATTTCGGTGTTATAATGTTTACACAACTTAGTATGGTCCATATGTATGAATAAAACACGATTATACGGCTTAAAAATACGTTAGATTTGCGTTTTGGTCGGAAAATCTCGACATCCGAAACTTTCTGGGCTGGTGTTCATCTTTGCGACACAACGCTTGTGTCGCATGTTGTGTCGCATAAATCCATTTGCGTCGTATTTTGTGTCGTACGTTATGTCGCACCTTGTGTCGCAGACTCCATGCGACACAACCCTTATGTCGCTGTTGAATCAGCATCGCAAGCTTTTGCGACACAACCACTATGTCGCAGAGCTCTTGTGTCGCATTCCTATGCGACACAACCCTTGTGTCGCATATTATGTCGCAGAAAACAGAAAACTTGGAAATTTTGAAGGATTTTCACTATAGCAAAGTCAAAGTTACTGTAGCAAAGTCAAATTTTACTGTAGCAATCCACTGTAGCACAGTTACTGTAGCAAAAATCAACATTTTAGAAATTTTGATACAAACCGTCACCAACGGGCCAAACATGTTTTCCAACAAACAAACAATTACAGACATACGGACAAACATTGGATATACTAGTTGTGTACAACTAAACGAAACGTCTCGCGAGACACATACTTACATAACTTCATATGATTAGGCATTTGAAGGTTACGGGTTCGGAGAACCTACTTGTTATATTTACTACTTGCTATTTGCTACGGCTTATTACAAGACTCAGGTGAGTCTTACGGCCCCACTTTTACTGTTTTATCTTATTGGGGGAGAAACATGCTACTACTTTTCCTTGAACACAAGTACTAAAACTGTTTACTATACCAAACGGAATTGCATGAGTTGTTTACTATTTACAGAAGTCTCTCCATCATATATCGTTAGTTATGGACTTAAGCGCGAACGCTAGTTAATGGATCCATTAGGGAAATGACCCTCCCCGCCTGGGGTAGTAGCGCTACCACGAACCGTTCTGTATAAACGGGCGACTATTATTCGTTACTGATGCTTGCTCATTTACGAGCATGTCACGGGAGCAAACTTATTACTTACGGGTTAAGCTTCGATTATGAGCCTCATGGCAATGGTTTAACTTACTTACTTACATTTGATGGATTGCAAATACTGGTTTTCCGATTGCTGGATTGCAATTACTGATTTTACGCCTGCGGGCACTACTGATGAAATCTCGTGTTCAAAACTGATATTACTTACAAACCTGTGAGATTCACCAACATTCGTGTTGACCTTTTTAGCATGTTTTCTCAGGTACCCCGACGGAGTAGGATTACTCCAGGACTTTAGCTAGAGTCGCATGATTTCAACACTACTGCATTAACGGAGATTCTTAGCATTATCTTTTGTATATTTTGATTATGTAATAGAATCTCCCGCTATACGCGTGGGCTCTAGGAAACTACATTTTTGTATACGAAAACATTAAGTTTTCAAACATTATATCTATGAGAATGTAACTAATTTACAAACGTTGCATATAGATGTCGTTTGCTTTATCTTTGTGCTGTGATATTTGATTAGTAGCACCCCAAACCTTGCTTCCGCCAAACAGTGAATTTGGAGGTGTTACACAAGTCTTCACTCCTTCGTACATATCGCGAATAGCTCTAATGTATTCACCGGGGGTTGCCTTATCATTTAGGGTCCGCCAAATTAACTCTCTCGGAACGCTATCATAAGCTTTCTCCAGGTCTAAGAAAGCCATGTTAAGATTTCTTTGCTTCTCCCTATATTTCTCCATAAGTATTCTAACAATGTGTATCGCCTCAATTGAAGAGCGTCCTGGCATAAAACCAAATTGGTTCTCCGACACCTTAGACTCACGTCTGAGTCTAGTCTCAATCACTCTCTCCCATGCTCATTTTAAATTGAGCATTTGGGTATATGTGTAATTTTTAATTTAAATGGGATATATATGATACTTAGGGGGCTTAAGGTGGAGATATATGTAACGTGTTTAAAGTGGGGATATATGTAATTCTCCCTTAATTTTATAAGTCATTGTTTACGTTAACCCTGAGCAGGGAAAACAAGATTAATTAATAACTTGCTGCATCATGATCATCAAACTAGGCAAACTAAGTTTTGCTCATTTTATACTTGCAGTTTCTTGTGTAACGTGAGTTTATATTTTTGACTCCAATGTATTGACTTGAACAAGTTAGGCTCCACAATTACTAAATTATTTAGTGAACCATGAGTTGTAAGGTTTGAACATGTTTAGTTTTTATTGATCTTCTGTTACAGCAAAGTCACCCAAAATTTACCTTTATCCTAAACTTGAGTGATAAGGTGTGAATATGTTAAGTTCTGAAATCATGATCATATGATTATAAAAAAAACCATACTAATACAAGGTTGTGTCAAAAAACACAAGCTAAACATGTTCGCATTCAGTGCAACCATACAAGTGCTAATTCATCTCTAGGGTCGAGTTATTACCCAAATCGTTTGGACCAAAATTAACTGGAATATGACCGAAACCGAACCGCATGTGGGTGGTCCGGTCCTCGATTCTTGTTTCCCTATGAATTTAGATTTCGGGTCGGTATAGCCAGTTCGGTCCAGGTACATGCACATTAGAATATAATTTTCAATTAACTAAAACTCTTTAAAATCTTTAGAGTAAATTATTTAAATCGTCCCTGTGATTTTCAATTTTATCCATACGTCGTCCCTCACATCCAAAAATTATTTAAATCGTCTCTGTGGTTTTCACTTTTGTTCAACGATAGTCCAAAATGGACTACTGGTGAACAAAACTTTCCGAAAATAAATTATTTAAATAGTCCATTTTGGACTATCGTTCAACAAAATTGAAAACCACATGGACGATTTAAATAATTTTTGGAAGTGAGGGACGACGTATGGATAAAATTGAAAACCACATTGACGATTTAAATAATTTACTCAAATCTTTATTATGTATATTTGTCATCTTTCATAGGTTTTGCTTCGTTACTAAGTAACCCGAATGGATGGTCAAGTAATTAAACAATATAAAATTAAGTTAAAACTTAAAAAATCTGATGAAGCTTCGCATTATACCAATATGAGAGGTCATATTTACCCATGAAAGGTCATAGTTACCAATAAGTAAAAACGGAGCTCACCAATAACTAAAATAAGAGACTCACATATTTGCATCTCTCATGTTGAAATGAACATTAGAAATCCTAATCCTAAAAAAACTCGTTAAGAAAAATTTGATTAGTTGTTGACGGAGCACTTGTAATAGACCCCTGAGAACCAAAATGCATCTTTATACTTTTAGTCTCCGCTATTGTAGTCTAGTGGTGGGAAAATGAAGCATAAAGGTGGAGATCACGGGGTTAATTCTCCCGTCTCTATGTTCTTTTAACCGCGAGTTACGCGATTTACTTTCCTTGTATTAACTATGAGACTGGTCGATGGAAACCGACAAGGAGTTGGGTAAGTTTAGCATATGGTAAAAATATATTCTATAAATCATGGCATGAAATAATATGGGCCTATAGGGCATCCTTGCCACGTTGGCTATAATCCTGTGTGTTAATAGACCCAAATGGCATCATAATGTCGATGTGTTAACCATGTCCATCACATAAGCAGATGCCTAGGGCAATTGTAGTGGTAGTGTCATGGAGGTTTAATGCGATGATGTGACATCGAATTCATGTACTTGCCCATGACAAATGATGATACGTCACTCGTTGGATTGAATGCTTGATGCCAGTCTAACATTTAATGGATACCGATTGAATTTCCGACAAAAAATTAAATAGATTAATAAAAAATAATTATTACTGTTTTCTCCATTCTTACATTCTACAAAATGACACTTTACGCTTAATTAATTACTCTTTTCTTTAAAGTTTGTAATTATAAATTCAAGTAAGGTTAATATGATAATCTCGATCAAAGTTCTCTATCTATTTTTAGTAGTGGACAATTAATTTGAATTTAGGACAATTAAGAAAGGAAAATTAAACAATTATATTGAGTAAAAAGTAGTAACAAGATTGTAAAGTGATACTCAATACATTGAACTTTTAGTTGTATGGATTAAAAATGTTACTGTACATGATAAAAATGTATGAATGAAGAGGTGTTGATGAGCAGTCCATTGAGCTTTGTAGAGTTGTATAGATTCAGAATGCTCTTATGTTCAAGTAACACACCTTTGAACTTTAATGAAACAAAATTCTCATAGAAAGCTCCACAGATATTCAACATGTAAGACTAGTAATAAATTTAAATTTTAACCATGAAAAATATCTGAACATACATTTGAACTAAGACAAGAAGCTAGTAACATTCCATGTAATCAATTTTTTCAGTTATTAATCAAGAGCTTGTTTATTTGAGTGCATATGAATGGAGAAAAGAATCTGATATAACCCGAAATTTTGGTCAAGGTGGGTGATAAGACCAGATTGTGGTAATGGCGATGGAAGTTTGATGCTTTTCTGGGTGGTGAATGAATACCCATCTCAGGCGAACCCTTCATATTTATAGGTGGCCTTGATTCCACAGCCACGTGGTCTGATGGTCATGGAGGATAGTGGCAATGCCATGTCTACAAACGGTTAAAGGACCCAGCGAATAGAGCGACTGAGCATCGTTAATGGCTGTGGAATTCTGGTGCAGACAATCGTACATCCAAAACAGAATTTCACACAGGTTATGTCAGGGCAGGTCTGTACGCTTTGGTTATTGAGTTGTTGCAGATCTGCTCGTTTGGTGACCTTGGCAAGCCAACCGATTGGGAGTGGGGTTGGAAAGGCGGTTACACCATTAGTTATGTAAACAAACTTTCACCTCACAAGATTCAATTATAAAAAGAAGCTAGTATCGTTTCACAAGATTCAAGTTTCTCAAAACCGCAAAAGGCACAGATTCATCTAGTTCATCCCAACTGTTATTATTAGTTACTCCTATTATGTTTTTAAAGATTCTTGTATTAAATACTACTCCGTAACAAGAATGTCCTAGCCAACATTAGTACAAAGTTAAACATGCGCATGTGTGAATGGTGATTCTGTATATAGACTAATATACACAACTATAAAAAAAATAATTTATTCGTTTTATGGAAAGGTGAAATTTAGGAAAACGAAGCAAAAGCAGCAAATGTGGAAGTGTTGTACGGACATGTGTGCTGAGTAAATTTTTGTCCACTAGCTAAAAAACAAATAGATATCTTGAAAGAATAAAAGAAAAGAAATGATTAAGCAAAAAACTTTGACCGTGAACAAAAGAATCAAAAGACGGTCAAAAGTCAAAATGCTCACATGCCCAATCAACTTTTACCCTAAAAATGATCATACTCCATTGATTTGATGTTCACAACTTTAATCTTTGATAATAGTTCTAAAAGAAAGGAAAAACGGTCAAAATGGTATACAGACCAAACAAGTAGTATTAGCAGTTGTGTATTACAAGGGTTGAAAAGCTCATAAAGAATTCAAATCGAGTTCTTATAAGCTCGAGCTCATTTTTTATACTCGAACTTGATCAAGCAACCCTGGACACAACTATTAAATGGAGAAATCCCAAAATATATGTAACACATTATTTGATTACTCGGTTACGCGACCTTTGTACAACAGTTGCTAATATGTTATTCCCTAAAATAATTTGTTCAGTCTACAACTAAAACACTTTATTCAAATTCAAAATGGAAATTAGAAGTTGAATGCTAAAGGATGATAAGAACATAATTACATTAGGGCAAACAATATGGCAAAGATTAACTACCTAACTTAAAGGCATCTACAAACAGCCCCAAACATACACCAGCTTTCCAATAGTTTACCATCACTATCAGTGACTCAAATCTCCTGCTACTGCTACTGCTACTGCTACTGCTACTGCTAGATACAGAATTTGACTTTTTATACATAAGCATACCTATCCCTTCAATAGCAGCCACCACGACACCAGCCACCAAAACATCCCAGTCCCCAGTCTGGCCGAGGATGGTGGCTAGTGCATTGGCGGTATAGAAACCAAGGAGTAGAAGAAATACCTTCATGGGGAAGTTCTTTCTAGCTGAGTTTAGCTTCTCTAATAGCTGTCTTGAGCCTGCGGTCACTAGGCGGCCCAATCTTGTTTGACCCAGCCCAGGTGGTATGTCGCCATTGATGCTTTCCTGGTCACCGTTATTTGGTAAACCACCTGTGTTTAAAGCAAAAGCCATTTTCCAACTATGTTGCCGTCGCCGAAAACTGTTGCAAAGATTGGACCACACTAGGGTTATATAGAGATATGGGTTTAGTACAATGTAGTTGTTGTCTTCGGCAGAAATGTTGGTAATAGGGTTATTTAGAGATATGGGTTTAGTACAATGTAGTTCCAGTTGTTGTGTTTAACTGGGTGGGTTGGTATAATGAGTCACAATGGTGTATGTAAGTACGGGTCAATACGGGCTATGTTAACCTGGAACACCTTTTGTCTAAAATTTCTTTCTTCTTTATAATTAGTGTGTCAAGTATGATTAGAAACTTATATGATTTTAATAATAATCCTTTGAGAAAAATAATTTAGAAGGCTTTATGCATCACAAACACACTCTTGGCGACTTTGACCAGTTTCCTTTTTTTAAACCCCGTTTGACCCAATAAAGATAAAATAAAGCCCAACTCAACCCAAATGGGTGGATTCCATCTCTATGTTTTACAGGATAGAATGGGAGCTGTTGATAACTGATAATACCTTTCCCAACTGACTACCACATTTTGTAATTTGGCAACCATCTCTAAGTTTTACAGGATAGAATATCAGAAACCTATGCATTATTGGGAGCTGGTAATAACTGATAATACCTTTCCCAACTGACAACCGCATTTTGTAATTTGGCAACACACAGAACATACAACATATTCTAACCACTTCCAAAGAGATACATCTTGAGTTACAATATGACTCATATCAGCAAATTCTTGAGCATGTTGCTACCATAGTAATTATTGGCATTAACTTACCTCAGTCCAAACTTCATTAGACTTTAGTAAATGCATAACATTCAATCAGCAAAAGTATTATTGAATGCATAACATCAATCAGCAGAAGGATTATTATTTTTTCTAAAAGATCATATAATCATTCATATATGCTTCCTTATAGGAATAAAAATATATATATATATATCTACTGTAACCTAACTTTGTTAAGCAAGAGTAGCAATTTTCCAAGTTCCAACATAAGTCTTTTTGTACAGTTTTAATTAAGTGGGTCCCATTACATAAAATATTACAATTCAAAGATTTAAAAATAAACAAATATGTAGTACAAGTTTGTGCATAATAGGATCATGATGTGCTATGATACAATAATAGTCATGTGGTGCAATGGTCACACACTTAATCAGTCAGTTTGAACTAAACTCAAGGGAATGGAACTATGCAAAAGTGTGAAAATAGTTGAGTGGTCAAAGTGAAAGTTGGCTTATAGTCTACGGACGATTCTATGGTTTACACTAATAGTAATCGTATAAAGTTATAACTATATATCTGTACACATGTGGGTACACATGGAAAACACGCGGGTACGACAGGTTGGGTGGATAAGTACCCACAAATTTTGGGTGACAGGAAAACTATACATCCATGCTTTAGAGGTACACTTGAGGGTACTAACACAATTTCCCAATTCTAATAGAAGGGGTAGACTACATCTTTGGTTAGCCTTTATGTGGTTGAGGTTTCCAAAGCTTGGTCCTTATATCAGTAATTGCCACTAGCCTAGTTGCGGTTACTAGGAACTTAGGAAGTGGATTTAGCATTCCTAGAATCACTATGTTATTGACACCTGCTAGTCACCAAGACAATGGCAATGGTCTAGCTTACAACTCTTAATCATCTGGAACAGTGATAGCATGAACTCTATGATGGTTATTGGCTTGAACCGACAACTAGTCTTCATTGCTACTTCATGGGTTGTTGCCATCTAGAGCAGCATGATGTCTATGCTTCCTTGGAAGATGTTGTATTAAGGCACCCGTTGACCCGTCAAACATATTCAAAACAAACACCTTAGCTTGGGATCTCTCAACAGCTTTGCACTTGGCTGTAGACCATGATCATGTATAGTACTTTTGAGTATTATAGTGCAGTATATGGATATGAATCATGATCTCTCAAATATTGATATGGTATCCATATATGCACCGTTATCCTAACCACCCAGTAACACAATGTGTGTATCTCACATTCCCACTACAGGTTTAAGCCAGAAGTAAGTGTAAATCCCACAGCTTTTCGAAAAAAAAGGTGTAAATCCCACAGGTAGTAAACAAATTGATGTGGAGAAATTCCTCTGCACAGGAGTAGATATAGATAATAGTAGTTTATTTATGTAAGGTTTACCTTGGGATGATATTAAGTATGCACTCTGGCAAAACATATAGCTTAAATAGCACTGGAAAGTGGTTGCAGCTTACATAGTGTCATGCTTAAAATTAGTGAAAATTTAGTAGCATATGCATCCAAAGAGCAAAGTTATTATGCATATACGTTATAACACACACATAGTTGTTGAATTTCTCATTGCTTGTATGCATTTGCATATATAAGTAGATTCCAATATTCCATATATATACTATAAAAATAGATCTCATTACTAGGAACAAGCTTAAGAAATGAACGGAAAAAACATCTCTATTTCCTTGCCTACCTTTAACTGTATAACGACACATCACCATTAACAAGTTGGAGAAACAGAAACTACATAATTACAAAACCTTAGTCAAATAATCTAAAAGAATTATGCAACCACTAAAGCAAATTAGCATAGTAGCATATAGTTAAGAGCAATTACCTTTCAGTACGGAAAGGCGATAAGCTTGTGAATAAGCTATGTTTATCTTTCCATTGAATCACTGAATCACAGTTTTCTTTAGCAATGGCACGTGATGATGTTTCATAGACTTCATTCACAATTGTTGATAACGAATAGTACTTCAGCCCTAAAATTTGAACTCCACAAGCCATCTACGAAAAACACAACATATCAAATATCAATAGCGCACACACATACAGCTAGTATAATGCTAGGGCTTAAGATTCCGCAATGCAATAATCAATTCATATTCGTGTGAGCTAAATCGATAATGTCAAATTATAAAGAACACAATAGCGATAGTTAGGGTTTACGAATGCGAAAACAGCGATACAAACAATGAGAGCAAAATTCAGTATAAAATGGTTAATATTACAGAGTATTGCGAAGAGTACCGGAGGTAATTACACGATAACTCACATGGAGTTGCAAAAACGGCGAGAATTAAACGATGAAGACAATGGAGCAACACAGCTTACTTGATCCAGGTAGTTCAGTCCTGATGTAATAAACAGCTACAGTTAGGGTTGATGTTGTAAATATACTAAAGTAAAAGGTTAAAGTATAAATTCAGCGTGTAAAAGGGCTTAACTACAAATTGTTTGGTCTTTAAGGGTTATAATGTACAATTTTGGAAAAGATAGGTCCTTAAAGAAAATATACACTAGTCGAGATGTTATCAAAACCTAAAAACTTTTTATTGAGCATAGATAATTAGATACAAAGAAAATAATTTCAATAAAAAAGTCAAAGTATAACGCATTTTGAAATAATAAACCCTAAAACATGTGATGACTTGTGCGAATCTATCGAAAGACTTGAGTTTTATTTGATACAGAGTAGATATTATGAGTCGTATAGAAATGTAACATGTAAATTTCAATTAATTACTATTAGTAAATTAGGTTCCACTCCCGAGTTTTTGAGAGAAGCAAGAGAATGATAGAAAAGAAAAGAAGTGGAATAATATTTATGCGTTTTCAAGTTGGATAGAAGATTAATTAAATTTATACGGATTTGTATTTCCCCCGTTGGACAGAAATAGACGAAAGTCATGTTTTTATATTTGATCTTCCATCATTCCATTTCCCCCCTCATTTATCTTCTCCGTAAACAAAGTTATATAACACAATGTGATTTGTACTTATTTCTGTTTCACTTCTCTTTTTTCAAAGAAACAACTTGGGTTGGCTAAAAACAAGTTACCAAATTCTTGTATCAAGCAATTATAGAACCTTGAGAGAAATCTATCTACTTTATCTTCTTTATGTCAATAATAAAAAAATCAGAAGAAAAATAATAATTTTAAATGGGGTTGATGGTTAAAATGAAAGTTAATTACATGGGTGAAGGTTTTCATCTATTTTGTCTCCAAAAACTACACAATGGAAGAGGCTCAAGAAACGGTATACAAGGACTAGTGTCCTTCTTTTTAAGGGCTACCCTTCAAATTTCAAATCATACCATGATGAAGAAATGAAATCAAATAAAGTGTATATAGTCTCATTTATTAAAGAATTAAAAAAGAAAAATAGATGTTGAACATTAGTATATATTTTTACGAAACTTGAATGTCTTCCATATGCATAAAAAGCCAAGAAGGTACGATAATATGCCTAAATAAATCAACATAAAATTGGTATAATTCATTCGGCGAATGATATGTAGCTCAACAATTCTATCGGTTCTTATCTTCTCATATGACATCGTCAAACGTTATCAACCAAGCTAATTTTGGCTCTTCAAATTACGCCTATCAATCATTTTCGTTATGTACAGATCTAAAAATGGTTATTTGCTCCATGTGTGACATTTAACCCAACAAATTCATAGAATATAAATACGATAACCTCATATCACATTCACATTATTAATTAATATAAACATTAATAGTATTCAACATACATGTATAGATCATATGATGCAAAACAAACAATATCTCTAAAATCTTATATTCATAAATTACGTAAATGTTATAGACAGTACAGTAATAATAATAATAATATTAATAAGAAGTGGTGACTTGGGACTTATAATTAGGAGTGAAGATTTGGATGCAATTTGTCCCCTAAATATATCTCAACAAGGGTTTAAAAAGAGGCCCAGGAAGCGGAAGACAAGGGTAGTGTCCTCCCCCCGTGCCCACACAAGGACTAGTGTATGTCAATCTCACTCTTTAATTACATTAATTAATTAATTACGTAGGAGGGAGTATTATTTAAGGCAAATGATATTTCCACCAACAAAAATGATACGGAGTACTTCCACCAAAACTGTACAGTAAACTGTTGTACCACATGCATAAACAATTGTACCTAATGATGGATCTATCATTTTTAATGTTGGAAATATCAATGACTGGCATGCTAAGTGTACGTATAACACCCCTCATTCCATAGTAATAATATTATAGATAATACGGAAGCGAAGATAAATAAAATGTCATAATTTGTTACATATTCTCCGAAAATACCAAAAACAGTTTAGATGTTTAAGACACATCAACTTAATACTTGTTCAAAAGATTAGCATGACGGAGTATTATATAAACTAAACTGAGCTGTTACAAAAATAATCAGAGTAGCTTGAATATCAAACATTCCATGCATCCAAGGTTTGAACTTCCTGCTACCCACCCGCATGCACAAAACGAAAGTCTGCAGGAAGTAACAACGAGGGATTAGCACATAGCTAAGTGAGTAAATCCAACACTCAACATTTAACCTAGCTAAACCAATTAACTACAACAAGTATACGCAACCACAACAATCAACAACAACTTAATGAGGATCGGCGGATCCGGGGATAACCTTAGTACCCGGGCGGCTCCCCAAGATCACTTATCCAAACATATCCGTATGGCCATAACGGACGAGACCGATAGCTAGTGTTCATTATACTTAGGTACAGTTCAGCACACACAACAAATGAAGTACATCCCTGTACCATTCACACAACAACACACTAGCCCAACCAACAGTTCATCAACTCGTTGACCTCATTAACAACAATGCCCGAAGGCCACACAAGGCATATATAGGCATATGAACAACAATACAACTAATCAACTCAATAATCAAGTCTACGTTTACCCGTCGTAATCAAATGATTACAACTAAGCCAAACGGTGAGTTTTGAATCCACTCACCAATACCTTCGTCCTCAACTACTCAGATTCTCGGGGCAACTTTGTCTTTCAAAGGATCTGAGATTCATCACCAATAAAAAGTTAGTAATCGAAATCGCCCAAATATAACTTATAAAAGTTCAACACATTTGGAACTCATTAATATAAACATCGAGATTACTAGCTACTAACCATGCATATTCAATCATAATGCATCATTTAATTATCATATAATAACGATTGGAAGGTGTTTTAACAACTAACATAAAATGCTCTGGAACAGCCAGAAGCCGCCGGCTGGGCTCACTTAGCCGCCGGCTAAAACCACCAAGCCGCCGGCTTCCGCGTCCAGCCGCCGGTTCCCAACCCTGGGACGCCGGCTCTAAGGCATTTTGAGCAACCAGAAATAAAACGAGTTTTAAAGCTATTTTTACCCGCCGGCTAGGGTCTTTGACCCGTCGGCCTTAGGCATTTAGCCGCCGGCTAAGCCTCCTGGCCGCCGGCTTTGCAAGCCAAACCCACATAGCCGCCGGCAATGCTGCCAAGCCGCCGGCTTGATCATCTGGGCAGCAGCAGCAGTTTGGGTTCTTGTTTCCTGCACGAACCTTATACCCAAATATCCCAACTTTACCCTCCAATACAGCTTATACACGATTTTTAACACCTAAGAAACATGCTATTACTTCTAACTAACATTAACCAACAACAACAACATCAATTATGTCACTTTCACACCAAAATTATAAAACCCATTTAGGTTTTTCAACTAACCTCAATCATAGTTTAATAACTTGAATTTAATCTACATCATCAACCAATAATCATCATATAGCATCATATATCACAATAAATCATTCTATAAACTCAAGAACCAATCCATTCATCAATTTCCTTTCTAACCTAACACTTGAGTTTAGGTATTGAAATTTACTTACAATAGGTAGAAGATCAAGATGATATAAGATAGAAGATGATGATGATTGCTAGTAATCACCACCTCAATTCCCACTTCAAGTTTGATGAATCAAGCTTTTGATTTTTGTTAATATTTTCTTTGTATAAGTTGAAAGAAATGAGAATTGGGAAAGTGATCAATAAAAGGGTCGGCCCTTTTATCCACCGACCTAACACATTGGGTATTTAATACCCGTCCTAAATCTATTGTCTGGAACCTAGTTACTAAATTCGAGAAACTTATTTTATTACACCGTCAACTTTAATAAATTAAAACAAGCAACATTTCATTATCTACAATAAGTCCTAAGACCTATTTCACCAAATTTTACAATTAAACAATTATATCGCAAAATTATTTAAAACAATTAAATACGAAATTATAACTAGAAAATACCAGGCTATCGGAGAGGATGTTACAAATCTCCCCTCCTTAAGGAGATTTCGTCCCCGAAATCTCAGCCCTATCAAACAATCCAGGATATCTAGACTTCATCGACTCCTCACTCTCCCAAGTTAGGTCGGAACCTAAACTATGTCGCCACTTTACAAGCACCATAGGAATTTGTTTCTTCCTAAGTTTAGTCACCTTTCTATCAAGGATCTCAACCGGTTCTTCAACCAATTTCTGAGTTTGATCAACTTTTAAATCTTTCAACGGAAGAATTTGTGACTGATCCTCTATATTACACTTTCTCAAGTAACAAACGTTAAACGTATCATGAATACCAGAGAGCTCTGGAGGAAGATCCAATGCCATTGACTGATCGTTTACAACTTGGCGAATCTTGAATGGACCAATGTACCGAGGCGCTAACTTTCCACGTTTTCCGAATCTAATCACACCTTTCCATGGAGAAACTTTAAGATATACTAATTCACCTTCGGTAAACACAACCGGTCGTCTTTTAGGATCAGCATACTGTTTTTGTCTATCTCTTGCGGCTTTCAACTTCTCACGTGCAATAGCTACTTTATCAGCGGTTATTTGTACAATATCGGGCCCAGCAAACTGTTTCTCACCTGCCTCTAACCAACATGTAGGTGTTCGACAACGACGACCATACAACATTTCATACGGAGGCATCCCAATACTTGAATGATACGAATTGTTGTAAGTAAATTCAACTAATGGGAGATGTGAATCCCATGAACCTCCATATTCCAAAATACAAGCACGAAGCATATCCTCTAAAGTTTGAATTGTACGTTCTGACTGACCGTGTGTCTGAAGATGATAAGCTGTGCTAAGGTTTACACGTGTACCCAACTCTTGTTGCAGACTTTGCCAAAAACGAGAAGCAAACCGAGTATCTCTATCTGACACAATCGATAAGGGAATACCATGTCTAGAAACGATTTCGTTAACATACAATTGAGCAAGTTTAGTCAATGAAGCGGTCTCACTCGTAGCAAGAAAATGCGCGCTCTTAGTCAATCGATCCACTATAACCCAAATCATATCATTGCCTCGAGCAGTACGCGGTAACTTAGTCACAAAATCCATAGTTATGTGATCCCATTTCCACTCAGGTATTTCCAACTGTTTTAACGACCCATATGGCTTTTGATGTTCCGCCTTGACCTGAGCACAAATATGACAAGATCCCACAAACTTTGCAATGTCGGTTTTCATCGTTGGCCACCAATACAACGGTTTCAAATCATTATACATTCGAGTACTACCCGGATGAATAGACATTCGTGACTTATGAGCTTCATTCAAAATCAAATCTCGAATACCACCAATGGAAGGAATCCAAGCACGAGACTGATAAGTCTTTAATTTCCTTGAATCATTAACTAACTCATCCTTGCGTTTTATCATGATTTCGGATTTCAGATTCTGGTCTTTCAATGCCTCAAGTTGTACAGCTTTAATTTGATCAATCAAATCCGAGGAAACATTCACTTTTAAATAGAAAGCTCGATCAGGAGTATTCTTTCGACTTAGAGCATCGGCAACCACATTAGCTTTTCCCGGATGATATCTAATTTTGCAGTCATAATCTTTTATCAATTCCAACCATCGTCTCTGTCGCATATTCAATTCTTTCTGAGAGAACACATACTGTAAACTCTTGTGATCGGTACAAACAACACATCGAGTCCCATATAAGTAATGTCTCCAAAGTTTTAGGGCAAATACAACTGCTGCGAGTTCTAAATCATGCGTATGGTAATTCTTCTCATGTGGTTTCAACTGTCGAGAAGCATAAGCGATAACTCTATCCATTTGCATTAAGACACAACCCAAACCCGAATATGAAGCGTCGCAATAAACCACAAAATCATCAGTACCCTCTGGTAATGCTAAAATCGGTGTCTGACACAACAATTGTTTCAATGTCTGAAAAGCTTGCTCCTGTTGATCAGTCCACACATACTTCTCATCTTTACGTGTTAGTTTGGTTAACGGACCGGCTATCTTAGAAAAATCCTTGATAAATTTTCGATAATATCCCGCTAACCCAAGGAAACTCCTTATCTCAGAGACAGATTTCGGCGCATGCCAATTCATCACAGCTGCAACTTTTGATGGATCCACTTTCACACCATTTTGACAAATTATATGACCAAAAAACTGAACTTCTCGAATCCAAAATTCACATTTGGAAAACTTTGCATACAACTGTTCTCGTCTCAATGTTTCAAGAACCAATCTCAAATGCATGGCATGCTCAGTTTCAGATTTCGAATAAATAAGTATATCATCAATGAAAACAATCACAAATTTATCCAAGTATGGTCGACACACACGGTTCATCAAATCCATAAATACCGCTGGAGCATTCGTCAAACCAAAAGGCATAACCAAAAATTCATAATGACCGTACCTAGTACGAAAAGCAGTTTTAGGTATATCTTGTTCACAAACCCGGACTTGATGATAACCCGACCTCAAATCAATCTTAGAATATACCGAAGAACCCTGTAACTGATCAAATAAGTCATCTATTCTCGGAAGAGGGTACTTATTCTTTACCGTTCTCTTGTTCAACCCTCTATAATCAATACACATGCGCAACGACCCGTCTTTCTTTTTCACGAATAACACTGGTGCACCCCACGGCGAGGAACTAGGTCTGATAAAACCTTTATCCAACAATTCCAGAATCTGATTCATCATTTCACGGATCTCCGAAGGAGCTAACCTATAAGGAGCTTTAGCAATCGGCGACGAGCCCGGAACAAGATCAATTCTGTATTCTACTTCCCTAACTGGTGGTAACCCAGGCAACTCATCGGGGAACACTTCAGGGTACTCACAAACAACAGGAACATCCGAAACAGTTTTCCTTTCTAATTTGGCATCGACTACATAGGCTAGGTATGACTCGCAACCTTTTGACAATGACTTCCTAGCTTTCATCAACGAAATCAAAGGAATATCTACACCATCCCGTTCTCCTCGAGCCACAACATATGACCCTTCGGATATTGGGATCCTAACCAACTTCTGGTGACAATCAATACTAGCCTTATTCTGACTCAACCAATCCATACCAATTATTACATCGAAACTAGGGATTGGCATCAACAAGAAGGAAATAGGAAAAACGTGATCATCAATAGTAATATTAGCTCCAGTCACCGAGGTGGTAACAGGAACTAACTTACCACTAACTATTTCTACTTCTATAGGCTTTGTTATCACAGTAGGGGCTAATTTCAACTTATCACAAAATTGTACAGAAATGAAAGTATAATTAGCACCCGAATCAAACAATACACGTGCAGGTACAGAGTTTATAATAAATGTACCCGTGATAACATCTTCGGTACGCACGGCCTCATCAACCGTCATCTGAAAAGCCCTACTAGTTGCTGGAGGAGGGTTCTTTCTTTTCTGACCGGAAGATCCCGAACTCCCGACCGAACCCGACCCCGTCGACCTTGCCTCCGGACATTGACCAACCCTATGTCCTTCCTTCTTACAAGTCCAACAAACAAAATTTGGATACCGGCAACTTTTTATCTCATGACCCAATTCACCACACTTCATACATTTGTTTGTCTTAGCCGTACACGGACCATCATGCCGAGATCTACACGAACTACACCAGTTGGAACTATTATAACTTCCCGAAGAACTACTTCTTCCAACAAATTTCTTACCACTTTGTCGATTCCCTTGCCACTTAGATTTATTCCTACCCGACGGTTCAGTTCTTGCCTTAGAGAAACTTGTATCCTTTCCTTGCCATAATCTCAAACCTCTCAAATCACTATCGGCAGACCGCGCGAGATTAAAAGCATGCGATAAATCCTTAGCCAATCTCACAACCGTACGATAGTTATCCGGTAAAGCATCCACAAATTGTTCAATTTGAGTTTTCTCATCCGGAACCCATTGTTGCACGAACCTAAGCTTATCAGTAAACTGCGTAATCAATTCATCAATAGTCATGTCATCCTTTAATCGCAGATTCACAAACTCTCTTCGAATCCTAGCGATATCAAATCCGAACAATATTGATTACGAACAACTTGATGAAACTGGGACCAACTAATAGCTTCTTTCTGTTGTTGAGTGAAATGACCGGTAATTGAATCCCACCAAACCATGGCATCATCCTTCATGCATTGAACCGCATACTTGACTTTAAGTTCCTCATCACAGCAAGTCACATCAAATTTGCGTTCCATATCCCTAAGCCAATTCAAAGTTACCGTAGGATTTTTACTTCCTTGAAATTCCGGTGGTCGACTAGCCATAAAAGTCTTGTATGAACACTTCTTTTCTGATTGAGAGGATGACCCAGAACCAAAGACTGGGGCTTGCTGAAATAACTGTCTAGTTGCAGCTTCCTCAGCTTTTCTCTTAAATTCCCTAAGGAATACCAACTCGTCTTCCATCTCATGAATATACTCATCTCGGTTAGATTGTTGTCCGGTTGGTTGAGAAGTACCATTATGATCATGTTGCTCGGTATGAGTCCCGATTTGAGGAGCGACAATCCGGGAGGCATTGTTGGGGTTGGTGGTCGGTGGTTCGTTATCTGCCATTTCTGAAATTCAACACAACACTTGAACTTTTGTTAATCGTTAGCATCTAAATACAAACTACCTTCAACCAATACTAATCCCATACCCAAGAATGTTTGATATATCACGCTCGAGTTTCGGGATTGATCATTCAACAATGAACGATTATCCCAAAACTATGCTCTGATACCAACTTATAACACTCCTCATTCCATAGTAATAATATTATAGATAATACGGAAGCGAAGATAAATAAAATGCCATAATTTGTTACATATTCTCCGAAAATACCAAAAACAGTTTAGATGTTTAAGACACATCAACTTAATACTTGTTCAAAAGATTAGCATGACGGGGTATTATATAAACTAAACTGAGCTGTTACAAAAATAATCAGAGTATCTTGAATATCAAACATTCCATGCATCCAAGGTTTGAACTTCCTGCTACCCACCCGCATGCACAAAACGAAAGTCTGCAGGAAGTAACAACGAGGGATTAGCACATAGCTAAGTGAGTAAATCCAACACTCAACATTTAACCTAGCTAAACCAATTAACTACAACAAGTATACGCAACCACAACAATCAACAACAACTTAATGAGGATCGGCGGATCCGTGGATAACCTTAGTACCCGGGCGGCTCCCCAAGATCACTTATCCAAACATATCCGTATGGCCATAACGGACGAGACCGATAGCTAGTGTTCATTATACTTAGGTACAGTTCAGCACACACAACAAATGAAGTACATCCCTGTACCATTCACACAACAACACACTAGCCCAACCAACAGTTCATCAACTCGTTGACCTCATTAACAACAATGCCCGAAGGCCACACAAGGCATATATAGGCATATGAACAACAATACAACTAATCAACTCAATAATCAAGTCTACGTTTACCCGTCGTAATCAAATGATTACAACTAAGCCAAACGGTGAGTTTTGAATCCACTCACCAATACCTTCGTCCTCAACTACTCAGATTCTCGGGGCAACTTTGTCTTTCAAAGGATCTGAGATTCATCACCAATAAAAAGTTAGTAATCGAAATCGCCCAAATATAACTTATAAAAGTTCAACACATTTGGAACTCATTAATATAAACATCGAGATTACTAGCTACTAACCATGCATATTCAATCATAATGCATCATTTAATTATCATATAATAACGATTGGAAGGTGTTTTAACAACTAACATAAAATGCTCTGGAACAGCCAGAAGCCGCCGGCTGGGCTCACTTAGCCGCCGGCTAAAACCACCAAGCCGCCGGCTTCCGCGTCCAGCCGCCGGTTCCCAACCCTGGGACGCCGGCTCTAAGGCATTTTGAGCAACCAGAAATAAAACGAGTTTTAAAGCTATTTTTACCCGCCGGCTAGGGTCTTTGACCCGTCGGCCTTAGGCATTTAGCCGCCGGCTAAGCCTCCTGGCCGCCGGCTTTGCAAGCCAAACCCACATAGCCGCCGGCAATGCTGCCAAGCCGCCGGCTTGATCATCTGGGCAGCAGCAGCAGTTTGGGTTCTTGTTTCCTGCACGAACCTTATACCCAAATATCCCAACTTTACCCTCCAATACAGCTTATACACGATTTTTAACACCTAAGAAACATGCTATTACTTCTAACTAACATTAACCAACAACAACAACATCAATTATGTCACTTTCACACCAAAATTATAAAACCCATTTAGGTTTTTCAACTAACCTCAATCATAGTTTAATAACTTGAATTTAATCTACATCATCAACCAATAATCATCATATAGCATCATATATCACAATAAATCATTCTATAAACTCAAGAACCAATCCATTCATCAATTTCCTTTCTAACCTAACACTTGAGTTTAGGTAGTGAAATTTACTTACAATAGGTAGAAGATCAAGATGATATAAGATAGAAGATGATGATGATTGCTAGTAATCACCACCTCAATTCCCACTTCAAGTTTGATGAATCAAGCTTTTGATTTTTGTTAATATTTTCTTTGTATAAGTTGAAAGAAATGAGAATTGGGAAAGTGATCAATAAAAGGGTCGGCCCTTTTATCCACCGACCTAACACATTGGGTATTTAATACCCGTCCTAAATCTATTGTCTGGAACCTAGTTACTAAATTCGAGAAACTTATTTTATTACACCGTCAACTTTAATAAATTAAAACAAGCAACATTTCATTATCTACAATAAGTCCTAAGACCTATTTCACCAAATTTTACAATTAAACAATTATATCGTAAAATTATTTAAAACAATTAAATACGAAATTATAACTAGAAAATACCAGGCTATCGGAGAGGATGTTACAGTACGTGCACAAACAAACAGTATATTTTCCACCCCTAAAATAAAAATATAGAATAAAAATGATGGGTGACGTACATTTGTAAGAATGTACAAGATTTTAAGACATGCGTTAATTTTTTCATAAGATTTCATTTGAAAACCGATTCACATATATGCAACAAGATTTTACCGTCATTAAATTAGATGGTTTGGAAGATGTGACTAAAACAACTGAAAATTATTTAAAGTGTCTTAAACCTTAGAAATTGATCAGTATACATTACTTAGTAAAAGTTAAGGGTGCGTTTAGTTACGGAAATTTTTTTCATTTTTCTTTTTCTGTTTTTCTAGAGTGTGATAATTCTTTTACTTCTGAAAAATTAAGGATCAGAGGAGAAGGCCTCAAATGAGGAGCATGAGGAGCAGGCCAAATTCACTGCATTTTAAGAACAAATTTGAAGGTCTAAAGTGCAGTGTCGCTAAAATGCAGTAAAATTTTATAAATGTAAAATGCAGTATTTGTTAAAATGTAGTACTCCGTTGGTAAAATGCAGTGAATCTAAGCGAAATTTTGCCCTAAAATGCAGTGAATTAGGCCTGCTCCTCATGCTCCTCATTTGAGGCCTTCTCCTCTGAACCTTACCCTTTTAGAAAAACAATGGAAATTTAGAAAAAACGTTCAAAAGTGAGGGATAGAGTTTTCATTTTCCAAGGAGAAATAAAGATGGAAACTTAGAAAACTATAAAAAGTAGTTTTCAATTTTTTAATTATAGAAAGGAAAATGAGAATTTTGCATTTGAATGGGAAGTTTTGAAAACATTTGTATTTGGTAAAACTCGAATTTGAAAACATTTTTTATTTTTTTTAGTTTTCTTGGGGAAGTTTTTTGAAAAAAGTGAGGGAGTTTTCCGTAACTAAATGCGCCTATGCTTTTTCTTAATTTTCTCCGACTCGTGAAAGTAGAATAATTATCTATCCTATAACTTGGGAACATGATAACTACATTTTTCTAGAGACACTTTAGACATCGACAACGAAACAAGAAAAAAAAAAATTGAAAATTCGAAAGTCATATACAAATGTATGTAATATTCACTTTTTGTCTTAAAATATGTCTTAAATTTCTTTCTGATTTTAAACTCAAATGGTATGTTTAATATGTAATTTGGCAACGGTTCTCTCGTATATATACGTCGATGGAAGCTCTTGCTCTGATGTATCTCCCCTTTATGTCGGGATGTCTGCGGTGCACTATTAGTGTTCTTTGGCATACGACCGAGGTTGGTTTCATGCTATTGTGGAACCCGATTCTCAAGCTACCATCAATCTATCATCTAAAAAAAACAGTCCCACCATGTCTAGCCACTGCTCATGGATGACATCCTATTATGGTCGAAAAACATGCAAAACATGTTTCCTTGGGTTAATCGAGAGAACAACCAACTGCTCATTAAGTATATTGGATTGCTTGCTACGTGTTTTCTTCGATCAACTACACTTTTACCGAAACTATGTTAGTTGAACCAAAGTAAATTTAGTTCAACATCAAATTCAACTTCTTAATTACGTGGACAAAATTAGAAATGATAAAAAAAATAAAGTTGATGTAACAAGCTAAAGGTATAAAAAAATGATAAAAAGATGCAATAAGGAGGAATTGAGTTTTAGACCTCTTAAACATATGACCCACTTCTCCACCACTATTCTAATTACACAAATAATGTAATTATTTTAACTGTTTTGTATTTATTAGTTATGGGGTAATATGTAGATTATACCAAAACGTTCGAAATTTTTCTCGACTCGTAAAAACTTGATGGGCGGATGCCCACCCTAACCTGCCCGTAAAATCGCCCCTGCCCACAACGATATATGGAGTATCAAAATTCAATACCAAAAACAACTGGATTTAAAACTTCAATTTGAAGACGCCTTTTGACACGTTTGGACCCCATTGGGTTATCTATTTAACATATAATAATTGGATTCTTTGTGTTTTGCATGTGTAACTCAGCTCATATATCTAGAAAATCCAAATACAAAATGTTAAAACTCATCTATGTATTATTGCTTTTGTTTTTGCACACTCCCCCCGCTTGTGGCGGGGGAGCAGTTTCATGATCACTACTTCAACAAGATAAGATTATACACTCATCAATATGTTGGTGACCCAATAAAAAAGTGTTACCTTATTCAACTCTTCGATCACTTGATGTGATTAACAAGTAATTAAGATAACAATTGTACACGGCCTAATATCATGATGTATTAGGTGGATTTGTAGTAGGATTTTGTATAAGGATAGATCATTTTTTAAAGTAAACATGCGCTATGGGTACTAATTTTGTGTGTGCGTGTGGCTACATATATTTATGCATACGGGTCTTTCGGATGTCGTCTTTCTGGAAGCAATCTCTCTACCTTCGGGTACAGGAGTATGACTGTCTACGTACATCTCGATCACCTTCTTCAATTCATAACCCGTCAAGTATTGTTGTTGTTGTGATGTTTATTTAAGTAATTTTGGGTGAAGAAAGTTAAGTTAGTCTCTCTTATAAAATACGTAGTTGATCAAAATTGATGTCTTTATACCTTTTACACAGTTTGTGTTATCATTTATGTAATCTATAAAGTATAGTGTAACTTTGTATATATAGGATATCTATCATCAAGTCTTAACAAAAGAATAAAAGCAAAAGGAGCATGTAAGAAATGTGAAATGGTTATGGGGGCATTGTTTTCTCTCTATGAGAGAGTGGCAGCATGCAGCTGGTGCTGCACTTCTGACATGGACTTGTGTCCAAATATATCAACTAATGCAATCCTATTTTTATGATTTGCAATCAATAAGTATGGGATGTGTCATGTGTGTGGTGTATGATAATATTGGTATGTTCTTTTTTCCTAGGATTTATTATTTATAAGATGTTATAGTACGTAGTTTATTTATTGGAACTTTAAGCACTTATTTATCATAATTAATAATGTGTAAAATATGTCATTGTGCGTTGTTGTATATTGTACATATGTGTGGTGTTTGAAGTGATTTTGTAATCACCTTTTAAATAGATATATGATTTTTTATTTTCATTTTATGTACAACTTAACCAGCGTGGTTGTGAGATTTTTTTAGAGACACCTGCATCATATCGACCACATCATAACCACTATAGTACCACAACCCACCATTATACTTTACCGAACAACCACTTTGTGCGTGATGATGCTCTTATCTAATGACAAAACTTATAAAATCGAATGATATCTATATTTATTTTAATATAATAGTAAAAATAAAAAATGAATCGTAAAAAGAATTAATATTGTCCGTCCGTTTTTAGAGGGCAACTGCCCCTCTTCCTTCATCACCCCATCAAGTCACCTGTAAGTATGTACTGTACGTAGCTTTGTGATCTTAGTTTCTTTATAACAACAAAGTCTTAGAACGACTAAAGATCAAAGCTATCAACTATGTCGTTCAAGATATGAATTCTGTATGCAATATAATGGTTTTTGTATCTCATCATTCGCCATGTAATATATGATTTTAACTATATCATTCACATATTAATAATACTTGGCCAAAATTTCATATTTCTATTATTCAAAGTATAACGCACCTCATTTTATGCAACTATATTATATTAATAAACCGGAAGCGTAGTAATTTAAAACACGTCATTTCATTTACTAGATCATACTTAATTTAATTAAACAGTTCATAGTTAAGTCATACTAGTTCAAAACTATTAAACTACATCTTAAATGGGGCATTATATAAAACCCGACTCGTTTAGTACAAAACATTATCAGAGTAGCATGCTGTCAAGACATTCCCAGCTTCCAGAGCATCAACTTCCTGCTACCCATCTATTCTAAATATAACCTGCAGGAAGTAGAGAGGAGGGATTAACACATAGCTAAATGAGAGAGTTCATCACACAACATTCAACTTAGCATAATCACCTAATTACACCAAACAACACAATAATGAGGATCGGCGGCTCTGGGAATAACCAATAACCCGGGTGGCTCCCCAAGAACACTTATCCAACCTATCCGTATGGCCATAACGGACGAGACCGATAGCTAGTGGTTATCCTACTCAGATACAGTTCAATACACACAACTAATGAAGTAAATCCCTGTATCATTCACACGATAACCAACTAGCCCAACCAACCATTCAACAACTCGTTGACCTCATTAACAACTGATGTCCGAAGGCCACACATTGCACATTGAGTAATAATCAACAAGGTATATTAAATAAGCAACAACAATATATCAACGCTTAATAGTTGTAATCCAATGATTACAACTAAGTTCAATGGTGAGTTTCGAATCCACTCACCGATACCTCGGTAGCCACAAACTCAGATTCCAGGTGCTACTTATCTTTTGGAGGATCTGAGAATTAACAACCAACACAAATTAGTACTTTGCCTCATAATTTGTAAATATCAAAATGGGCATTTTTATAAAAATGCCACTATAGCATCCAATAAGTGCCACTAAAGACATTTCATATACAATACTCACTTGACTCAAAACATCTTTGTTAAGTCCCGTAACTCATTTAAAATGTTCACGTTATAACATATTTTTCAGTCAAAAAGTGCCACTAAAGTACCCCTTAAGTGCCACTATAGGTATATGGAATAAAAGTGCCACTAAAAACACCACCTTCTAAACACTTATGCATTTTTGAAATTTTGCAAAATCCATCAAAATTAAACATGCAAACGCGATCCGGACTAAGGGGGGCTGGATCGCGTTCTTAAGTAGAAAACATTCTGTAACCGAAAAGCACTAGCAAACGCGATCCGGATACTTGGCCTGGATCGCGTTCCAAGGCCAATACTCGACTAAGACATTTTATAACTAGGGAACGCGATCTGGAAACATTGCTGGGATCGCGTTTAGCTGTTTTTCAGCTCAAAAACAGACCTGCAAATGCATAGTTCGAACCCTAACTTCATTTTTTATCATTCAATCTAATCAAACTCAATTCTAATGCTATAAACATCTCCAATAACACCACATATCATCATATTATCACAAATAAACATCACATAAACTCAAGAACCAAATCAATTCATCAATTATTCATCAAACCTAACATTTGAGTTTATGAACTAGAAATTTACTTACAAAAGGTAGAAGATCAAGATGGTAGAAACTAGAGGATGATGATGATTGCTAAAAGATCACAACTTCAATCCACTCTATTACTTTGATGATCAAATGTTTAAGTTTAGGTTATGGTTTTTGGTTTTTATCACTTGTAATGGAAGGATGAAGAAATAGAATTGGTAAAGTGATCCCAATAAAGGGATCGGCTCTTTATTTAACCAACCTAACACATTGGGTATTTTATACCCGTTCTAAATTTATTGTCTGAAACTTAGAACCATTTTGCGAAAAATTTATTTTATTGTACCGTCAACTTTAATAAATCAATCCAAGCAACATTTTATTTATCACAATAAGTCCTAAGACATATTTCACCAAGTTTCACAATAAAGCAATTTATAACAAATAATTTCTAAAACAATTTAAATATTCACTATAAATAGAAAAATACCAGGCTACGGGAGAGAATGTTACAAATCTCCCCTCCTTAAGGAGATTTCGTCCCGGAAATCTCAACACCATCAAACAATCCAGGATATCTGGACTTCATTGACTTCTCAGACTCCTAAGTAAAGTTGGAACCTAAACTATGCTTCCACTTTACTAACACCATAGGAATTTGTTTCTTCCTAAGTTTGGTAACCTTCCTATCTAGGATTTCTATCAGTTCCTCAATCAACTTCTGAGTTTGATCAACTTTTAAATCTTGTAACAGAAGGATTTGCGACTGATCTTCGATGTTACACTTTCTCAAATAACACACATTAAACGTGCTATGAATACCCGCAAGTTCAGGGGGAAGATCCAATGTCACTGACTGGTCATTAACCACGTTTCGAATTTTGAACGGCCCAATATACCTAGGTGCCAACTTTCCCCGTTTTCCAAATCGAATCACACCCTTCCACGGAGAAACTTTGAGATATACTAGTTCACCTTCAGAAAATACAACCGGTCGTCTCTTCGGGTCTGCATACCGTTTCTGTCTATCACGCGCGGCTTTCAACTTTTCACGTGCAATAGCTACTTTATCAGCGGTCATCTGTACAATATCGGGTCCAGCAAACTGTTTCTCACCGGCTTCTAACCAACATGTCGGTGTTCGACATCGTCAACCATACAACATTTCATACGGAGGCATACCGATACTGGAATGATACGAGTTGTTATAAGCAAATTCGACCAATGAGAGGTGTGAATCCCACGAACCTCCATATTCCAAAATACAAGCACGAAGCATATCCTCTAATGTTTGAATTGTGCGTTCTGATTGACAATCTGTTTGCGGATGATAAGCTGTACTAAGGTTTACACGTGTACCCAATTCATGTTGTAAACTTTGCCAAAAACGGGAAACAAAACGAGAGTCTCGGTCAGACACAATCGACAACGGAATACCATGCCTCGAGACGATTTCATTAATGTACAACTGAGCAAGTTTACCTAAAGGGGCAGATTCGCTTGTAGCAAGAAAATGCGCGCTTTTTGTCAACCGATCAACTATAACCCAAATCATATCATTACCTCGAGCAGTACGCGGCAATTTAGTTTCAAAATCCATGGTTATGTGTTCCCACTTCCACTCAGGTATTTCCAACTGTTTCAATGATCCATATGGCTTTTGATGTTCAGCCTTGACTTGTGAGCAAATATGACAAGCACCAACAAATTTTGCAATGTCGGTCTTCATTGTAGGCCACCAATACAACGGTTTCAAGTCATTGTACATACGAGTACTACCGGGATGAATAGATAGTTTAGATTTGTGTGCTTCACTCAAAATCAAATCCCGAATATTTCTAAGTAAAGGTATCCATACACGAGATTGATAGGTCATTAATCCTCTCGAGTCTTCGATCAACTCATCTTTTCTTTTCAACATAATCTCGGATTTCAAATTATGATCCTTCAAAGCTTCTAATTGTGCAACTTTTATTTGATCGATCAAGTCTGAAGAAACATCCACTTTCAAGTAATAAACTCTATCGGGATTACTTTTTCGGCTCAGAGTGTCAGCAACAACATTGGCCTTGCCAGGATGATATCGGATTTCACAATCATAGTCCTTGATTAACTCAAGCCATCGCCTCTGACGCATGTTCAACTCTTTCTGGGAAAACACATACTGCAGACTCTTATGGTCAGTACAAACAACACAGCTAGTACCATACAAGTAATGTCTCCAGAGCTTTAAAGCAAATACAACCGCTGCCAGTTCCAAATCGTGAGTGGGATAATTCTTTTCATGTGGTTTCAACTGTCGAGAAGCATAGGCAATAACTTTATCCCTTTGCATAAGAACACAGCCCAAACCAGAATGAGAAGCGTCACAGTAGACAACGTAATCATCTGTACCCTCAGGTAATGTCAACACAGGTGCCTGACACAACAATTGCCTTAACGTCTGAAAAGCTTGCTCCTGTTGATTAGTCCACACAAATTTCTCATCCTTACGGGTTAACTTAGTTAACGGACCAGCAATTTTAGAAAAATCCTTTATGAATTTCCGGTAATAACCCGCTAAACCAAGGAAGCTCTTTATTTCAGAAGCAGACTTTGGGGCATTCCATTTCATCACAGCCTCGACTTTCGATGGATCTACTTTCACACCATCCTTACAAATTATATGGCCCAAGAATTGAACTTCCCGAATCCAAAATTCACATTTAGAAAATTTTGCATACAACTGTTCTCGTTTCAAAGTATCAAGAACCAACCTTAAATGCATGACATGCTCAGCTTCAGATTTCGAATACACAAGGATATCATCAATGAACACAATCACAAACTTATCCAAGAAAGGTCGACAAACACGGTTCATCAAATCCATAAACACTGCTGGAGCATTCGTCAAACCAAAAGGCATAACCAAAAATTCATAGTGCCCATACCTAGTACGAAAAGCCGTTTTAGGAATATCTTCTTCCCGAACACGAACCTGATGATAACTCGACCTCAAATCAATCTTAGAATATACCGAAGAACCCTGCAACTGATCAAATAAATCATCTATTCTGGGCAAAGGGTATTTATTCTTTACTGTCCTCTTGTTTAATTCTCTATAATCAATACACATACGCAACGACCCGTCTTTCTTTTTCACAAATAATACCGGTGCACCCCACGGTGAAGAACTAGGTCTGATAAACTCCTTATCCAACAACTCCTGTATCTGATTCATCATTTCACGAATCTCCGAAGGCGCTAACCTATAAGGAGCTTTAGCTACAGGGGACGAGCCCGGCACAAGATCAATATGATACTCAACCTCCCTAACTGGTTGTAAACCAGGCAACTCATCAGGGAATACCTCAGGATATTCACAAACAACCAGAACATCAGAAATGGTTTTCTTTTCAAGTTTGGCATCAACTACATAGGCTAGATAGGACTCACAACCTTTGGACAATGACTTCCTAGCCTTCATCATAGAATTCAAGGGAATTGACATACTATCCCGTTCTCCTCGAGCCACAACGTATGACCCTTCGGAGATTGGGATCCTAATCAGCTTTTGGTGACAATCAATGCTAGCCCTATTTTGACTCAACCAATCCATACCAATTATCACATCAAACTAGGGATTGGCATCAACAAGAAAGAAATAGTGAAAGTTCGGTCATCAATCACAATATTAGCTCCAGTCACCGAGGTGGTAACAGGAACTAATTTACCACTAACAATTTCTACTTCTATGGGTGTAACACCCTCCCCCTGAGCCCACTGGGCTCACGCGGTCCACAGCTGGTGATAGTCCCGAACACGTATAGATCTGATCGGATCGTATAGAATAATGATAAACAATTGATAATGAATTCACGAACACACAAATCTCTATAACATTTTCGTATATATTAACACTTGATTATAAACGTTACAATCACAAACACACTCTCGTTCTCTCCTCTCTTCCTCTGAAAACGGCTCACACTCTCACTAATGTCCAACTCTAAATCTGAGTTTAACTTTTCTATTTATATCACCATACCGGGCCCTGCGACGTTAGGCCCAACGTCGCAGGCCAGGCCCAATGCGACATAACCAATGTCGTAGGCCCAAATCTATGTATATTACATTTCGTTTACATACTAGAATATACACACTAAACACATCACATACTAAGACTATTGACTTTGATAAGTACAAACGTTTGACCAACTGACTGACACACAAAATGCACCAACAAACTCCCCCTTGTCAGCAGCTTGGTCAAATAAGTCTTCAATTAGTCTTCATCAACAAACTCTTTCATGTCTTTGACAATCAGAAACTCCCCCTTTGAGATAGCATGGTCTTCAAAGAAATCTTGGTGTCCAAATTCATGTGACTGACACAAATTTATCATACAATAAGATCTTCAAACTCAGTGACCATCTCTCAATCATCAGCAGCTTCTCCGATAGAATTATCTTCACAATCTTTGGAGAATAACCGACATCCTTTGCATCTTCAATATTTGACTTTAACAAGATATGTGATATTGAAGAAAATAACATAGAAATAAAATCTTTTTGAATTTTTCTTTATAAATGAAAAGTAAAGAACGAAGATTAAAATAACATTGGGGATAGGATTATTTTAAGTCTGCTTAGGGATCATATCAGGCCAACATGCAATTATTAGGGAATAGTAAGTGTTATTTCGATCATCAGTATATTTGTCCACTTTAAATTTACTTGACATATTTAAAGCACCTTTTATAAAAATTAGTTCAAGACGATCATCGGTATTGTTTGTCCACTTAAACATGTTACATCCGTATCTGTGAGCTAACCTTTATTGTTAGTATGAATATTAATTTTGTGAAACCTATTATATGATATACTGATAAACTTTAGTAAAACGCATAACGCTGCATATTTTACAGACAAGGTAGATATTACAAGACCAAGTTTATCTCGGCTATCTCGTAACATACACTTGATATTTTTATTTAGGCATACATCAAACCGACTATGAAGATACTAGTGGCCCCAGATCTGTACAAAGTACAACAGAGGGTCCCTTAGTATGAACATAACAAGTTTGAGACTATTTGCATAACTAATGGATTCAGGTCTGTACGTGAGTACAACAATAGTCACCATTAGTTAGGCGAATAATCATATTATCACTATATGCCCATTTTATATTTACATAATTATGACAGTGTATGATAGTACTTCCATTTATCAATTAAGACTTTTGTCATACATCATATAACATTTTTCACAAAGTAATAGACAAGTTTTATTATTACTTCTTACTCACTCACAAACCGGTGTGTACCATGCCTACCAATACATCATATGATGAAGCTAATGTTTATAAAAGATGTGTTAAATATACCAGATAAACCTACTGACACATCAAACATAAACCTTAAAATTTCCATTTTTATGCATGTCACCCGATGTACTATCATATCCCAAGTTGTTTTACAGACACACAATCCAACATCTTTTCAAGAATTAAGAATCTTGTTGTTCACATTTCTGAATTAAATAATCAGAATTTTTAATATTCAGAATTACTCCCCCTGAACAGCAAATTCTTATATCCAATCCAAAAATACTCCCCTTAAACATTAAACATATTTTTGTATTTTTTTAATTGAATAAATTTCGCAACATTGCATTTCTTTAATACTAAAAAGTATAAAGAATGGCTGTTGCATTGAACAAATAATAAAAAAATAAAATTTAAATAAAAGTTTCAAAATCACATATCAAGTCAAGTCAAATGCCTTTTAGCACTTTTACCACCTCATAACATCGAAAATCTCATCCAATCACAAATCATCATCGCATTCTTCCAACAATATCCACATCCATGCAGTCACTAAAAATATTAGCTAGTAAAAATCTGACTGCACCACCACAAACAAGCAAACGTTAGTACTTATGGGACACCCAAGCCTTGATAGACTTGGGTTGTCCATGGTCATCCATAATCATCACATCAATGAGTTTATGATATTTTAAAAACTCAGAAGATTTCATTGATGCGTTGTCTGTGGATTTGGGTTTCCAAACCTTTGTAGGTTCAGATGAGTTGTTTTCAACAATGTTGTGCTGTTGAACTTGAGGTTTACTAGACACAACTTTGTTTACTCTAGCCACGGGTTTTGGAGAAGAGGATGCATATCTTGATATAGGCGAATATGAAGCACGCTTAGAAAACGATTTTGAATGAGAATTCCTAAAGGAGGAAGTTCTTGGCATCCCTCTACCAAACCTATCTAGGGATAATAACCGACAATCCCTAATTATATGTCCTTGTTGTCCACAATGGAAACAAGAACGTCGTTCAATGTACGACCTATTCCAATGATTACCCACAAAAGGTTGAGGTGGAGAATGAACTGTTGGAGGCTTAGAAGATGAGGCATTTACAGGACGTGAACACTTATGTGTACACGTTGATGTAGAAGCCTCAGAAGTTGAACAAGTTGATGTTGAAGGTTGTTCACTTTTAGATTTTATATTTGAATCCTTCATTTGATGTTGAACTCTTTTGGATTCATTTTCAACCTTGTTTTTACCCTTTGTAGTTGAAACCTTTACAGTTTCATTGGTAAGTATATGATTTTCTGGCTTTACATTAACTTTTTCAACTTTGATTTCAGCCTCTTCCGGTAGATCCTCTATCTCAACACCCTCCTCTACACTAACTGGAGGTGTACTATCAGACTTAACAAAAGTAGGCAAGGGATACTCTGTCCGTTTAGTTTTCTCCTTTGCCTGCCTTTTGGGATTGTATGTAGCTTCTTTAGACTTTGTAGTTGGCCATGATGAGTAGTCAGCCACAAGTTCTTCGGTGCCTTCCTTAACAGGCCGAGGATAGTGATTAGTAGGAGGTGGAACTGAGTTATACCCTATTCCAGCCTTACTACTTGTATTTGTCCTCTGCTTGTCAACAATTTCATCGAAGATTTTATGAGAGTTTGAGAAACTTGTGATTCCTTTTTTAAAAGAGTCAGACTCAGACTTTAGCTCAGAAAGTTCTTTATTTAACAACTCAATTTCTGTTAAATAGCTGTTAATGGCATCTTGTTGACTGAAAACTTTAGCTTTATATTTCTCAGTGTCAAACTTATGAGCCTCAACTTCCTTTTCATAAAGTATTTCATTAGCTTTTAGAAACTTATTTGACTCAGTGAGTTTCTCGACCTTTTCTCTCAAGTCTACATAGTCTATTTGAAAACATTTTAAAGAAGCTTCCAATTTAATACAGGATATGCAAGTAAAAGGTTTTTCAGATTCTGTTTCTACCTCATGTATCTTTGCCAAGAGCGCACTGTGTTGAACCTCTCCTTGAAGTGCACTAAAATCAAACACTCCTTGAGAATACACCGTCATAGCCTGTGATGTTGTGTTTTTCTCTGGAGTCGTTGGAGCTGTAGGAGTAGTGAATCCAGATGAAGGATATTTTACTTTCTCACACTCCTTAGCAAAGTGCCCATGAATCTGACAGTTCTTGCATTTCACTTTGCTTTTATTAAAACCAAGACCTGTATCACCATCGTCATCCAGGTCTTTTCTGCCCGTTCTCTGAAGAAATTTCTTTGTCCTTTGGGTTATCATGGCCATACTCCATTTGATGTCCATCTGCTCGAGATCGTCAGAATCGATCTGTTCAAAGTCTTCTTCAGTAAGCTGTAGAGTACTAGCCTTCTTTGAAAGGAAAGTCTCATAAGAGTTGAGGAAAGCTGCAAAGATTGTAGCATGATCCTCAGTAGCCTTTGAAGGAGCTGTATGAGCTGTATAGGAAGCATATGAAGTGCTACCAGAAGGAGATGTAGCTGACTTGGAATTAGATACGGAATTATCATTGAGACTAGGATTTTGAGTGGAAGCCGCTGACATCTTTTCTTTCTTCTTCATGTCAAGAGCATCATCCTGTAACTTTCTGATGAGTTCTTCCAAATCCATGATTTCAATTTTTGGATCTTGTTCCAAAATCTCCACATTGGTAGCCCAGTCCTTAGGTAATGCCCGTAATAGCTTCTTATTTACCTCTCCATTATTAAGTAATATTCCTCCATCAGCCACTTCATCTACGAGTTGGGAATATCTTTTGAAGAGTTCTTCTAAAGATTCATTTGATTGTAAATCAAATGTGTCAAACTGTTTCTTGACAAGTTCCACTCTATTTCTCCTATAATTTTCATATCCACCACATCGTTTCTCAATTGCATGCCAGAGGTCGTATGCAATAACATAATGTTTAAACATTTGTTGAACTTCCTTTGATAAGCATTTGACAATTGTTGAATAAGTTCTCCTTTCGGTATCGAATGCTTTTCTTTCCTCTAGTGTCATGCCATTGTAAGACTTTTGTGGTGATACTCTTAAATTCTTTGTTCCAACTACTGGTCTTTCATATCTTTCAACCAATGAGTTCCACATATCTGGATCGTTTTCAGATATGAAAGCTTCGAACTCAAATCTCCATGTAGCATAATCAGTATCATCTGTAAGCATGGGGGGTTCAATCTCACTAACAGCTCCACTATAGTAACGCATATTAGCTTTAGAAGACATTTTCAAACCAGAAAGGTATTTGGCCTCTTGCGACTTTTCCCTCCAATACTGAATTCGAATAATTTTGACGACTACCCGAGTATAGCGAAACTTTTCCAACACTAAAGCTAAGCTATTTTAAGCCTAAAAACAAAATTTGAAATTACAAAATTTTTCGCGCTTTTCCCGCCAAAATTTCGTCCGAAAACGTCAAAAACTGGCCGGGTAAAATGAAACTTTTTCCAGACTAAAATTGAACAGTTTTAAGCCTACGGAAAAATTTTGAAAACGCAAAAAATTTTCGGAGTTTCCCGCCAAAAAACTTTTTTTTTTTTTTTTTTTAGAACGAGGTTAATGTCGGGGAAAAATAGCAACGTCGCAGCGGTACGTCGCAGAAGTCCGATGACTCAATTAAGAATCGAAAATGCGACGTTGAGAGTTACGTCGCAGAGGACGTCGCAGAATCACACTATGCGACGTTGAGAGGTACGTCACAGAGTACGTCGCACAGACTAATTAAAGTCCAAATTACTACGTCGCACGCGACGTCGCAGCTGACGTCGCAGGTAACGTCGCAAAACTTAGCGACGTCGCAGGTGACGTCGCACAATCGGGCTGCAGCGGCCAAAACCCCAAAAAATCGAAAATTTTCGAAACCCTAACGAAATTTCGAAAACCAAACGTCGATCTAACCCAAAAACACCTCCAGAAATCGATCTTAATCAAGCAAATCAACTTAGAAACGATTAATAACAATTAATACCTTCGCGAATCCATCGAGAACACCCAAAATAACGATCCGAAACCGACGAATCCTTGATTCTTCGGCTCTGATACCAGTTGATAGTCCCGAACACGTATAGATCTGATCGGATCGTATAGAATAATGATAAACAATTGATAATGAATTCACGAACACACAAATCTCTATAACGTTTTCGTATATATTAACACTTGATTATAAACGTTACAATCACAAACACACTCTCGTTCTCTCCTCTCTTCCTCTGAAAACGGCTCACACTCTCACTAATGTCCAACTCTAAATCTGAGTTTAACTTTTCTATTTATATCACCATACCGGGCCCTGCGACGTTAGGCCCAACGTCCAGGCCAGGCCCAATGCGACATAACCAATGTCGTAGGCCCAAATCTATGTATATTACATTTCGTTTACATACTAGAATATACACACTAAACACATCACATACTAAGACTATTGACTTTGATAAGTACAAACGTTTGACCAACTGACTGACACACAAAATGCACCAACAGCTGGGCCTGAGGAGCAATGTTAATATAAACCCACTGGGCCAGGTCTGCAGCCCAATGCACCCCAACCACATCACCTGTGGTATTCACCTCACAGGTAGGTTGTTGGATTCGAACCTGAATCCCTTTAATACTAAGTCTTACCACTTAGTATCACCAATTGAGCTGCAGCTCAATTGGTGATACTAAGTGGTAAGACTTAGTATTAAAGGGGTCTCAGGTTCGAGACTCAACAACCTACCTATTGGTGAAATCCATAGGTGATGTGGTTGGGGTGCATTGGGCTGCAGACCTGGCCCAGTGGGTTTATATTAACATTGCTCCTCAGGCCCAGTTGTGGACCGCGTGAGCCCAGTGGGCTCAGGGGGAGGGTGTTACAATGGGCTTTGTTATCACAGTAGGGACTAATTTCAACTTGTCACAGAAGCATACAGATATGAAAGTACAATTAGCACCAGAGTCAAACAATACACGAGCCGGTACAGAGTTTATAAGGAATGTACCAGTTATGACATCTTCTGTATGCACAGCCTCATCGACTGTCATTTGAAAAGCCCTACTTGTTGGTGGTGGAGGATTCTTCCGTTTCTGACCGGAAGATGCCGAACTCCCGACCGAACCCGACCCCGACTTCCCTGCCTCCGGACATTGACCCACACGATGTCCCTCCTTTTTGCAAGTCCAACACACAAAGTTCGGGTACCGGCAATTCTTTATCTCATGGACAAGTTCACCACATTTCAAACACTTATTCGTTTGCACGGTACACGGGCCAGAATGCCTAGATTTACACGTGTTGCACTAATTAGAGTTGCTAGACGAACTACTTCTACTCACAAATTTCTTATTCTGTCGACTACCCTGCGAATTAGATTTTCCTTTACTAGATGAATCCGCTTTAAATCTTGAAGAAGAATAGTCCTTAGTTTGAGAAGCACGAAAACCTCTAATATCACTATCAACCGATCTTGTAAGATTAAAGGCTTGCGATAAACTATTAGCTAATCTCACGGTAGTGCGGTAGTTATGGGGTAAGGCATCCACAAACTGTTCGATTCTGGTTTTCTCATTGGGAACCCACTGTTGAACAAACCGAAGCTTCTCGGTAAATTGTGCTATCAACTCATCAATGGTCATTTTATCCCATAAATAAAGGTTCACAGACTCCCTCCTAATCCGAGCCATATCAAAATCAGAACAATATTGATTGCAAACGGCTTGATGAAAATCAGGCCATCGGATTGATCCCTTTTGTTGTTGTGTTAAATGACCTGTAACTGAGTCCCACCAAACCATCGCCTCATCTTTCATACACTGAACGGCAAACATAACTTTTGATTCCTCCTCACATCGAGTCACATCGAATTTCCGTTCCATATCTCTCAACCAGTTTAAAGTCACGGTGGGATTTGTACTCCCATGAAATTCCGGTGGTTTGCTTGACATAAAGGTTTTGAAGGAGCACACTTTATTGGATTGTGAGGAAGGACTAGCACCGAAAACAGAAGATTGTTGTTGTAAAAGTTGTCTAGCTGTAGCTTCTTCAGCTTTCCTTTTAAACTCTCTAAGGAACATCAACTCATCCTCCATCTCGTGTATATACTCATCCCTGTTTGATTCTTCACCCGCTGGATTAGAGGTACCTTCCTGATTATGTTGTTCCGGATGAGATTCAAAAGGAGGAGCAACGTACCGAGAAGCATTATTGGGATTGGTGGTCGGTGGTTCTTCATCTGCCATTGCTGAAATCAACACAACACTTGAAACTTATTAATCGTTAGTACCTATATACTAACAATTCACAACAAATGCTAAATCCCATACCAGGAATGTTTGACATATCGCGTTCCAGTTTTGGGATTAAACATTTACAATGTTCAATTAACCCAAAACTATGCTCTGATACCAACTTATAACGCCCCTCATTTTATGCAACTATATTATATTAATAAACCCGGAGCGTAGTAATTTAAAACACGTCATTTCATTTACTAGATCATACTTAATTTAATTAAACAGTTCATAGTTAAGTCATACTAGTTCAAAACTATTAAACTACATCTTAAATGGGGCATTATATAAAACCCGACTCGTTTAGTACAAAACATTATCAGAGTAGCATGCTGTCAAGACATTCCCAGCTTCCAGAGCATCAACTTCCTGCTACCCATCTATTCTAAATATAACCTGCAGGAAGTAGAGAGGAGGGATTAACACATAGCTAAATGAGTGAGTTCATCACACAACATTCAACTTAGCATAATCACCTAATTACACCAAACAACACAATAATGAGGATCGGCGGCTCTGGGAATAACCAATAACCCGGGTGGCTCCCCAAGAACACTTATCCAACCTATCCGTATGGCCATAACGGACGAGACCGATAGCTAGTGGTTATCCTACTCAGATACAGTTCAATACACACAACTAATGAAGTAAATCCATGTATCATTCACACGATAACCAACTAGCCCAACCAACCATTCAACAACTCGTTGACCTCATTAACAACTGATGTCCGAAGGCCACACATTGCACATTGAGTAATAATCAACAAGGTATATTAAATAAGCAACAACAATATATCAACGCTTAATAGTTGTAATCCAATGATTACAACTAAGTTCAATGGTGAGTTTCGAATCCACTCACCGATACCTCGGTAGCCACAAACTCAGATTCCAGGTGCTACTTATCTTTTGGAGGATCTGAGAATTAACAACCAACACAAATTAGTACTTTGCCTTATAATTTGTAAATATCAAAATGGGCATTTTTATAAAAATGCCACTATAGCATCCAATAAGTGCCACTAAAGACATTTCATATACAATACTCACTTGACTCAAAACATCTTTGTTAAGTCCCGTAACTCATTTAAAATGTTCACGTTATAACATATTTTTCAGTCAAAAAGTGCCACTAAAGTACCCCTTAAGTGCCACTATAGGTATATGGAATAAAAGTGCCACTAAAAACATCACCTTCTAAACACTTATGCATTTTTGAAATTTTGCAAAATCCATCAAAATTAAACATGCAAACGCGATCCGGACTAAGGGGGGCTGGATCGCGTTCTTAAGTAGAAAACATTCTGTAACCGAAAAGCACTAGCAAACGCGATCCGGATACTTGGCCTGGATCGCGTTCCAAGGCCAATACTCGACTAAGACATTTTATAACTAGGGAACGCGATCTGGAAACATTGCTGGGATCGCGTTTAGCTGTTTTTCAGCTCAAAAACAGACCTGCAAATGCATAGTTCGAACCCTAACTTCATTTTTTATCATTCAATCTAATCAAACTCAATTCTAATGCTATAAACATCTCCAATAACACCACATATCATCATATTATCACAAATAAACATCACATAAACTCAAGAACCAAATCAATTCATCAATTATTCATCAAACCTAACATTTGAGTTTATGAACTAGAAATTTACTTACAAATGGTAGAAGATCAAGATGGTAGAAGCTAGAGGATGATGATGATTGCTAAAAGATCACAACTTCAATCCACTCTATTACTTTGATGATCAAATGTTTAAGTTTAGGTTAGAGTTTTTGGTTTTTATCACTTGTAATGGAAGGAGGAAGAAATAGAATTGGTAAAGTGATCCCAATAAAGGGATCGGCTCTTTATTTAACCAACCTAACACATTGGGTATTTTATACCCGTTCTAAATTTATTGTCTGAAACCTAGAACCATTTTGCGAGAAATTTATTTTATTGTACCGTCAACTTTAATAAATCAATCCAAGCAACATTTTATTTATCACAATAAGTCCTAAGACATATTTCACCAAGTTTCACAATAAAGCAATTTATAACAAATAATTTCTAAAACAATTTAAATATTCACTATAAATAGAAAAATACCAGGCCACGGGAGAGGATGTTACACAAAGTATCATGTCACCGGGTATAAGTATATTTAGAGATGAGAAAAACAGTCTAAGACTGAAACTGGTCCTGAACCGGACTGGGACCTGTCCTTGAAAAACTGGACTGGGAAAAAGACTGGACTGGTCCTAGGACTGCCTGACAGTCCTAATTCAGTCCTACTTTTCAGTCAGAAGACTGGTTAAAAACTGGACTGAAATCAGTTTAAACTGGTTAAAGACTGAAACTTGTTTAAAACTGGCAAAAAGACTGAAATGTATTATAAGCTATATATGTTATTAACTTTTTTCTTTTCTTATAAAATTTAAATTTAGGTCAAATTGTATTTGATACATTTTTATTTCTTTATTTATAAACTTTTATTTATTTTCACATCAACAATTTCAATATTATACATTTTAATTTAATCATACTTCACATTTATTGATTTTTTCTATTGGTTTTAAAATTTTATTGTAATTATTGACAAAATTATAGACCATGAAAAAAAAGACTGGAAATGACTGAAACTGGACTGGGACTGGACTGAAATTCTAAGAAAAACTGACAAAACTGGCAAAAAACTGGACTGAAACTGAACCAGTCCTAGAAAAGACTGGTTTTTAATTTTCTGTTAAAAACTGGACTTTTTTGTACTGGACTGAAAACCAGTTTTATCTGGTCTTTGCTCATCTCTAAGTATATTATATGTAGTTATGCACCTATATACAAGTGGAGGATATCAGGATCAGTAAAGTACTAAAATATCCCAGATAACGTATACATGCATCAATTGCATTCACTAGTCAAATTCTAAACTATAGTAGTACTAGTATATTCTATGCTATCAGGTTTTAACTTTAATTAATACTCCAGTATTAACCAACTTTTTGCCTTTTGAACGCTACAGCACAAGTGTTATTAATAAGGAAATGATCACTTGCTGACTTATACTAATATTTTTCTTTTTAGATTATGTATCCAATTACTCAACTCTATAAATGTAAAAAATTGTTCAGTTTAATGCAAAAACTAGTTTTAATATAAAGTATACCCTTATTGTTTAATTGAATAACACTTTTGCGATTTAATCAAATATATATTTCATACTGCAGGCTTTTGATCAACTAAAAAAAACGTTAATATATAATGTCAACATACGACATTAATTTTAACAAATTTATGCCAGTTAGACTTGGTATTTGACACATTTATTCGACTTGCATAATTTTTATAACCATGATAATTCAACTCGATCGTATATATAGCTAATCCGAATGGACACTACAAGCCGTTTAACTCGTTATAAATCGAACAAACATAAACCTTCCTGCTAGCAAAAAAATAATAGTTATCGAACATTATTACTCATTTAAAACGTGAACATATTATTTAAGTTGAGCATTTAAAACCAAAAATCAAGACCTTGAACAATAATATCGATCGATCAATTAACCAATCCAAGTTATAATTCTTTTGATAAAGAGTATATAATAATAAAATAAGAAAGTCGATCAATTCAAGAATCCAAAGGAGCAATAAATGAATGGAGTTTGATTTAAAGTTACGAAACCGCATGGGTGCAGTTGCAGGATTTTGCGTTTACCCCGGAACCTCATTTCTCGATCATATACTGTATTACTTTTTTATTATCATTTAATTTAATTTAATCTAAAGGCCTTTGAAGTTGAAGTTAACTCCAACTTGAGTTTTCCCTTTGTTGGAATCACAAACTACCCAAAATATATGGTTACTTTCTTTTATCACATTTTTCATTTCATTTCGCTTTTATAAAATATATGTAATATGTAATTTCTAACGTCTCGTTAATTTTAATTTTTACTTTATGTAAACGTGTAATTTTAACGTCTTGCTAGTTTTAATTTAGTGTAATTACGTCCTTTAGATAACATGTATTTATTTAAGATTGAGATATGTGGAAGCTAGGGAATGACTTAGGGGACAAAGCCCATTTTGCTTGGAAGTTTACTTAATTTTAGAGTGCTAATTAAATGGGCTTTAAAGACATTAGCTAGGTTGTTGCTCCTCTCAAGAAAGTAATATCTATATTTTTTCATTAAGAAACTTGATCAAAAATTCAAAATGTTAACAATATAGATTTATTTTTCCTAATTAATAATTAACATATGATAAATCTGAATAAAATAATATATATATTTAGTGTTACCAATGTTTGTAACTTTTGACCAAGTCAAATATAACCCTTCATTCCAGCTGATTCTTGAGAATTCCCAAAAGAAATGAAATAAAAAGGAAATACATATTAATATAAAAATAAATAACCCAGCTGGGTAACAGTTGGGTCAAATTAATAATTAAAGAATCATTATTTTATGAATTTAGGGTTAGGCAGTAAACTTTAGTTACCAATTGGGCACATGGACTTCCCAAAGTCATACATTTATGCACTTGTTTTTTTCCTTTAGATGAGAATGTCAAATATGTTTTACCTACTATATTGTCTTTGAATATCAGAATCATCATAACTTTTTATGAAATATAAAGGGTTTATTAATATTTGCAAGTATATTAGGATTATATATCTAATTAAAAAAAATATTTGCTATACTCTTTATTCATCTTGTTATCGACTCATAAGCTTTTAACAATTACTCAATTAGGGTTCGATCCATTGGTGATTTTGGGATTCCTAATAGGATGGAAAAACGCATTACAAACATTGCAATCAACTTAAAGTGTTTTAGATGTTTTAAATTCGGTTCGATATTGAGTATTTGAAGTCTCTTAGCAGCAAACACAATATATTATGACTGTTTTTAGGATTATATTTGTGCTGAAATATCCTAATCATAGTAAATTGATCAAACTAGGTATAGTAACTAACTCGATCACTTTGCATTTCTTATGATTCTTTTAGTAATGTGTGCAAAATCCAATAATAACAAATAATCAGTAATAAACAAAAACATGTGATGGCCTTCATAAGTACACTTCAATTTTTATAACATACTTGTTTATGTAGTTGTGTATATAATTGTTCAAACAAAGTTGTTGTATGTAAGCATTTGGACATATATAAACATGTTTAAGTACCCATTTGTGCACACTAATCGATAGAGATGGCAAAAAGATCCGAACTCGATGGGGATCCCCGAACCTCGTAATTTTTGGATCGGGTTGGGGATGACTTATCGGGGATGGGGTGGGGTATGTGGCAATTAATGGGGATTTGTATTGGGTTGGGGTTGAGTAGTATCATCATATCCCCGCCCCGCTCCGCCCCGATATATATATATATATATATATATATATATATATATATATATATATATATATATATATATATATATATATAATTATTCTATATCTATAAATAACTAATATCGTCAATAACTATATTTATTTATAACTTTTTGAATTACAATAATATTTACAATATAGTAATTGGCCTCATTCACAACAACGGTTTAGTTATTATTTATTGGTAGTGTACATGTGTAATCCTTCTAATGTTTTTAGTATACTTGTGTCATCAACGAGGCCAATTATTATACGTTGTCTTGATCATGTTACTATTTGCTTTTGAAAAGAGAATGCCAATTAGAGTGTGTCTAGATAATGCTTTAAGAAGAATCAACAAGTCGTCCGAATTTTGGATATTATTAATACAGAACGAGAACTGGGTTAGGATTTGAAGAGCTCATGTTCTCAAAGAGGTACCCGATAAGACCCCATTGGGATTTGGGTAAGTCATTTCCCTAATGGGACGTCCCGATAAGACCCCGCTGAGGTTTGAGGTGGGGTTGGGGATTGCTTAGAATAATGGGGTTAGGGTTGAGGCTGACAACCCCGCACCGAACCCGCCCCATTGTCATTCCTACTGATCAACGTATATACATGTGTGTACCTGATACATATTTACATTGTACATATGTAATAGTGGTATATAAATCACTTCTCATGACAAAAGCTATCATGATTTTGCGGTCCACCCATATGTATACATGAAATTTGTGAATGTCGCGAGACTAACACTAACTAATCTAAAAACATTCATAGTAAGATTCATAAGTGTATTGATTTGACAAACTACAATAATACAATGTTAACCGTGTGGATAGAGCTAATTTAACATAAGAGATACTATTAAATAAGTGTTAGTCAATTAACTACAGATCGAACAATTAAAATACACATAGAGTATATATATAGTAGGATAGTTTGAATCTGTATTATGTATTCACACTGCATAATAATAATCTTAACTAATTAATAACCTTCTAGATGAATTATTATACCATGTTTTATATACTTATTATTATTATTATGTATGTATGTAATAACTGATATAGTTTATAGTTTATGATCAAAACTCATCATTTAGCTATTATCATATAATATCAATCACATGATGTTAGGTTTAGATTTTCACAAGTTATCTTACATTTTATATTATACTTTACATTACAAATCTCTCTTGTCACGTCTTTTGTGGAAAAGAAATGTAGTGTGATTCTAGAAATATTGTCGATCAAAGATCCTTCGCTTACCTGTTTAATTGATTTATGAGTAAGGGGTGTATGGGATTATTAGTACTTATGTGTTTAAAAAAATAATCATAGATAAATCTAATTATTTTAAGTGCTTTTTCGTATATAAAAGTATAAGATAAACAATTTTTCATAGAGTGTTTGATTTGTACTTATCTATTATAAAGATAAACGGATTTTGCTATTTGTAGCCCTTAGGACTATGTATAAGAGTTAATTCATGTTTTAAGAGGTTATAATTTAAGGTGGTTGAGAGAAATTATATTCAGGGGTGGGTGTTTATTATTAAGGTTACAAACATTCAATGCGTGTCTGAATTTCTTATTCATAGCCCTAAGGGTTACGTATAGCATTTTTCAAGTAATAATTACATATATATTTGAATGATTAAGCAAAATAAAATTATGACATTTTGTTGCAATTTTTCAAGTTCGTAATTCTAGAGATATAATTGACCTCAATATTCATATACATATAGTGGCCCACTTTTTGATGTTTTTGTCCACCGTGCTCTCATCCACAACGCCCCATCACTACGATCCTCACTACGCCTGTGATGGCATCGTGGCAGTTAAACGATGTCTGACCACGCTCCATTGCGAATGATCTATAAGTCACTACAACAAAAATGTTCATTCTTCACACATTTTCTTCACATATTTTAAACATGTAAACTTTTTTATAGAGGTGGCAAAATGAATGGGTCGGGTCGGGTCGGGTCACGGGTCTAGATGGGTTTGGGTCTAAATGGGTCTGGGTCTAGATGGGTCATTTAGAAGGATAGGTCTAAATGGGTCCGGGTCAAATGGGTCTCGGGTCGGGTCGGGTCATCGGGTTCACCAAATTTTTTTTTTTTTGAGTGAAAAATGAAAAAAATGAAATGAGGTGGGGAAAAAAAAAACCCGCTAGACCCGTCTAAACCCGTTGGTTAATTTTTACAAAATTAGAGGTTATATTGAAAAACCCATTTAGACTCATACAAAAAATGAGGAGGAGACCCAACAAACTCATCCCCTCCTAAAAATTAACCAAATTGACTCAAAATTAACCAATGGGTCTAAAATTGCCACCTCTACTTTTTTATTATGTTCTTCACTTTTATATATGTGTAGAAAATCTCTACATTATTAAGTGTGATGAAATTGAATAAATCATAATATTGTTCACACTTATAATAGTGGAAAAAAATATATTCACACTTGTAAGTGTGACCAAAGGTAAAAAAATTTATATTTAAATAAGTAGAAATTATTTTGTGACAGTTAATTTCTTCACGCTTCCTCTTGTGTGAAGAAATTAGCTTAGGTGTAACAAATGATTTTCAAATTTATAAGTGTTAACAAGTTTGAATTTGTTCACACTTGTAAGTGTGAACATTTTTTCCCACAATTATAAATGTCAAGATTGTATATTTTTTCAAGCTTATTATTGTGAAAACTTTAATCACGTTAATAAGTGTAAAAAACTTTATTATATATTTCACATTTTTTAAAAATGTGAAGAAAATGGTGTGAAACAATCAACATATTTGTTATATTGAATGTAGTGTTGCTCATTACTTAATTCTAGACAAATTAAATCAAAGTTATTACTTTTTGGTCAATCATAAGTAATAAAGCATAACATCAACAATCTTAAATTGGCCAACTTATTATATTACATCTATATATATATATATATATATATATATATATATATATATATATATATATACATTGTATCTAGGTACATACACTAGAGTCGCTTGACAACAAAATGAACAAGTATATAGTATGAACAAGGAGTGTATCAATTGATTTTTCTTTTTGGGTTTCTCTTTCATAGACCCTCCATATCCTCTCTTATACTTTTGATTTCAAAACCTAAAGTATTAATTCATCTTCTCTGATCATACAGTTAATCCATCAAAACATACATCCATGTGCATGAACTCATCAACCCCCTATTAAATACCGATCAAAACGACACAAAAGCATAAATTTTTACTTTCATGGCAGCATCCATGAATAACTGGTTAGGTTTCTCACTCTCACCTCAAGATCAACAACAAATGGTTAATTCACAAACATCTATTGTTGATAACTTCAACTCGGATGATATCTCCGGCACCGGCGAATACTCTACTATACCTTCTCTTAACCTCCCTCCCCCTTTTGGGATACTTGAACCCTACCATAATCACCATGGTTAGTCTTTTGTTATTTTTTACTTTGAACGACAAATACTCACAATACTCACACATAGGTCTTTAATCAGATTTGAACCAACAACTTATATATATTAAGACTAATTCATAGGGGTTTTGATACCATTTGGCCAAAGACCTATAAGTCACTACATAGATACACTATACCCATGATTATTGTTTTTTAGTTATTTTTCAAGATTTTTATAGGGTTTTTTTTTTTTTTTTTTTGAAAAAATAAGTAAACCCATAAGATACAAAAATCAAATCTTGATGAATTAATTTCGTTTCTTGATGAAATACAGATTGGAACATGAAGGGTAGCTCGGATTTATCGGTATTAATGGCAGGTGGTGGTTCATGCAATGGTGAAAACCCTGAAAACCAACCTCCAAAGTTTGAAAATTTTCTAAGTGTTGGCAACGGTGGTGAGTATATGTACCAACTTCCGTCACAAACTGCCGCAACCGATGTAACAACCACCACCACAAGAGAAAACAACACAACCGCCACTAGTAGTATAGGTCTTTCCATGATAAAAAATTGGCTAAGAAACAATCCAACTCCGTCTAATCAAAACCATACAACTAGACCACTTGAGAATCAGGAAACGGACGAAAGAACGGCAGTGATGGGTGGTTTTTCCGGCGGTGGTGGAAGGACTAATGAGCTTTCACTTTCTATGAGTACTGGTAGTGGTGGTGGTGGGGGGTTTGTTGTTGGTGGCGGTGGAGATAGTTCTTCTTCCGATAATAAACGACAACAAATGGAGGTGGCAACCACCATAGAGAGCGAAAATGGTGGCGGTGCAACGGAGGCGGTTCCCCGGAAATCTATTGATACTTTTGGACAAAGAACTTCTATTTACCGTGGTGTTACAAGGTGATATAAAATAGATATTATCATCTAAAAAATGAATTTTTATGCATTTACATCAATACTTATAAGTTAAACAATAAATAATCCATCATTTATAATTTCAAATTCAATCAAATACAAACATATGAAACACTATAATCATCACTCAAAATAGCTTTTGGAGTTGTTATCAAACCATGTATTGTGTTCTTGTTTTTATTATATATTCTTTTATGTAATGTTCATGTATATTTAAAGTTATTTTGAGTTTTTTTTTTCTTTGTTGTATTTATTAAAAATATTTAGGGTTTTTGGGTAGTGCAGACACAGGTGGACAGGGAGATACGAGGCACATTTATGGGATAATAGTTGCAGAAGAGAAGGACAAGTTCGTAAAGGAAGACAAGGTAATTAATTAATTAACAAAGTAAATTTAATTAATTTATTGTTCTTGAATAAATTGATTAATAAATTCATTTACTAACATGGTTTCTTATGTTTTTCTTATGGTCTTTTTGCATGGATTAATAAATGATGGAACTGGGATCTGATTCAATATTCTTGCAGTTTATTTGGGTAAGTTTAATTACAAGTAAAAGGTGTTTTTTATTTTCTTGTGCATAATGACATCTAGGGTTTGTTTTTATTTTAACAGAAAGTATGCTTGCTTTTATATCATACTTAAATGAATACTATTTTATTTATGTTAATACAGGAGGTTATGACAAAGAAGATAAAGCAGCAAGAGCTTATGATTTAGCCGCACTGAAGTATTGGGGCACCACAACTACTACAAATTTTCCTGTAAGTGTACCGAAATCGAAATGATACATGATTGGGTCACTACTAGAAAACTCATCATCAGCGACGGTCTTTCCAACGAAATCATTTCGTTGGAAAATTCCGACTGGTCACTAACTAATTTCCATTGAAAATACGCGTAAAAACTTATGATAACTTATGAAGATATCGGCAATTTAGAAAATAAAAATAAAAATGAAAAGAAGATTTATTATTATTATTATTTTTTTTAACATAAGCAAATATTATAAAAAGCACACTATCAAGAAGCTAGGCTATAACAGTTATGCCAAAGGAGATATTACAAAGGCTATTAATTAAACAAGAATTGGTTAATTTGCCCCATTTATAGCATTAATTATATCATCTTACATTTTTTTTATATTTATATAAACATTCGCATTAATCTATGGCAGTATAATTCGTTTTTTGAGGACAAAATTTGAAACTGCAACATAAAATAATATATGTTTCTTCCCACAAACTTCATGCCCCTTTAAAGTGGGAATGTGTTTAGCAACCAAGAGCTTTTCTGTTTTAATTACTACGATTAAAATTATATGACATGCTATGCAGATTAGCAATTACGAAAAGGAGATCGACGAGATGAAAAACATGACAAGACAAGAATACGTCGCCTCACTTAGAAGGTAAGTTTTGTGAAATAACTTTGTTTTCGAATATCATTTCATCATATGTACGCATGTATGTGAGTACGAATAATTTTGAAAAAATGATTCTGTTAATATATACAGGAAAAGTAGCGGTTTTTCTCGAGGTGCCTCAATCTATAGAGGTGTAACAAGGTATGTTTTTCACTAATCTACTTAAATTAGGAGTCACTCGTAGGAGATTAAGATATGATTAGTAGTTTCTTTGAAACTTACATTTCTTATAAAATAAACATATAAGATATCCATTTACGTACACATGATAATCAATGTCAATATAAAGAAGCTATAATTTATTTAGTTCAATTGAACTTTCAAACTATCAAATTAAAAAATATATATATTTAGTATTTTTATATAGGGAATAACTTAGCTACACCTTGGTGTAGCCAACTTAGCTACACCAAAACGCCAATTTCAAGCATAAAACTATAATTTTTGATGTCGTTTTGTATCCTAAACTTGTTAATATCTCTAAACTATCCTAAACAACATTTATAATTGATCTATTTTTCGTTTTCATGTGCTCCCTTAAATTTGGTCAAAACCTACATAAAAAACAACCATTTTTAGCCAAATTTAAGGAAGAACATGAAAACGAAAAAAGATCAATTATAGATGTTGTTTAGGATATATTAGAGATATTAACAAGTTTAAGATACAAAAAGACATCAAAAAATATAGTTTTATGGTTGAAATGAGCATTTTGGTGTAGCTAAGTTGGCTACACCAAGGTGTAGCTAAGTTATTCCGTTTTATAAAGATTTCAAATAACATATGTAAATTTTTAAACGGAAAATATATAATATTATTTATTTTTTAGAAATTCCCATTTTGGATACCTTTTGCATGCTATAAATTGTTATATTAATGCTGGTGATCAAATGGGACCAAATGAAACCAGTTTGCACATGCCATTTACCAAAGAGTCAGATTCTACCAAAATATACCTTGGAAGTTTTTTATATAAATAAATTTACAAGTGGAATCATAATGTCGGAAGATATATATTATATATAATTATATTTATGATTAATTTATATAGTTCTTTTTTGTGATACAAAACTTTTGTAGTTTATAAGGTATGCCGCAGATATGATTAGACTATGTAAAGTTCAGGTTAATTATCTTGCATGCCAAAGTCCTAGTTAATTAATTAAATCTGTGTTTAATTAGTGTCTGATAATGAAACCTCACTGGGGTACTTATTAAATATTGTATGTGAAATATATATTTAGGCACCATCAACATGGAAGATGGCAAGCAAGAATTGGGAGAGTTGCAGGGAACAAAGACCTATACTTGGGAACTTTTGGTAAATCCTTTTATATATCATTGGAAGTATAATTCTATTCTAAACATCGATTCGAAAAATATATGAGGTAGTTAAACCTTCGAGTTGAGTAACAGGTCAAAACAAGTTTGGCACATCAAATGTGTACTTTCGTTTAATTTGAGTATTATAAACTCGTTTTAGGCACACAAGAAGAAGCGGCTGAAGCCTACGATATAGCAGCCATCAAATTCCGTGGACTAAATGCAGTTACGAACTTTGAGATCAATAGATACGACGTTAAGTGCATCCTTGAGAGTACCACTTTACCAATAGGAGGTGCAGCGAAACGTCTTAAAGATGCCGAACAAGCTGCAGCCACTGAGTTACTTAGGGCAGCAAAAGAAGATCAGTTGAACAACCAACTAACTCACGAAGGGATTAACAATTATGCGACAATGACTTGGCCGAGCTCCCTTGATTACCACCAACAAGCCATGGCTCAAGCCCAAGCTCAACCATTTAGCATGCACTACCCACAACATTATAATGTTTCAAACCAACGATTATGGTGCAAACAAGAACAACATGAACCCGAGGGTCAAAGTTTCCAAGATCTTCAACAAATTCATCAGTTTTTCCAACCTTCACCAAATTCTTCTGTGCTTCATAACCTCATGAACTTGGATTCAACGTCGGTTGAACATGGTTACGGCGGTGGAGGTGATCAACAAGTGGTTGGATACAATAGTGGTGGTTATATGAACCATATGATGACCAATGGCACCAACGATTCATCTCAAGATGGTGACGGAAACTTGTACTACCATCATCAAGGATCTAATTACGGCGGTTGGGTGCCAACCGCCATACCAACACTGGCAGCCAGAACTGCCAATCTCGTTGTGGCTCAAGGCGGCACTCCCAATTTCACTGCTTGGAATGACTCATAGTAAGGAGTTCTTGAATACCATGCATACATTATGAAGTTTTTAGGTAGCTCTTTTCCTTTCAACTTTATGTTCTTGATGAACTAGGAAAAAGATTAGGATTTTATTTATATTTGTATTAGAATATATATATTGAACTTAGATTAGGATCTAACCAAAGTTCAAGAAACCAATAACATCTATATATGTTATATGGGTTTTGAGAACTTAATTTTGAAATGTATTTAGATCCCCGGAATATATGTAGAAAACCAAGCTTTGTAATTTTGAATTTAACTTATAACCACACAAAGAATGGGTCATATATATATAAAAAAGTTACTATTACTATTTGTCTATCTATATCATTTGGTCCTTTTCAATCACCAAAGTTCATAGACATTGCCTTTTTTGGGCAAGACGGAAACAGTATGTATTAATGTATCTACATTATATTTACACATATAGACATTGCATTTTTTGGGATAAATTTTCAATCTCGCGAGGTTGGGAATTGGGATCGTTCATAATTTTAATCATTATGGATCATGGAATCAAATTAGACATTTAGACCTAATCGTTAGTAGATGAAAGAGCTAAGTGTGTCAAAATACAATTAACTAACTTCTGATATTCATAGTGTATACCTAATTATTCGAGTGTATCCGTTGTATGTATTGTGGTGACGTGTCATCTATATAAGGTGCCACATGGCAACCTTACAAGTTGACACATCAACAAAATACATAAAATAACAAGTTTCGTACGCACTATATATGCTTGGGTTATTAGGTACACAATATATATATATATATATATATATATATATATATATATATATATATATATATATATGGTAGTGATTAAGAGGGAAGTGCCTTTTTTGGGGAAGGGAGGAAGCGTTAGTATGCATCAAGAAGCATATTACAATTATCAATCAAAACGTCAACAAAAAATTATTTTTATTGGAAAATAGTAATCAAAATCGATGCTATAAAGAATATTTTAACGAATGAATTTCATTTTTAAGTCACAACATTAATTGATAAATATTTATTTAATAGATTATTAATATGCAGTGTGATGCATATTAACTAATATGCATCGCGATGCATATTAAAACTTCACATTATTTGAAAGATATTTTTATTGTTAATATGCATCACAATGCATATTAACTAATATGCACCGCGATGCATATTAACGGATTTGGATCTAATGTTCATAAATCGATGCTATAACTTGAAGAAATAATTTATCAAGGAAACTTAATATTCATAGCATCGATTCTGATTAACATTTACTAAATTTCAGTTTGCTTTTTTCGAGATTTGTATGGGTGAAGGTAATATGCTTCCTGATGCATACTAACGCTTTCCCCCTTCCCCCAAAAAATGCACTTCCCTCTAGATCATTTCAATATATATATATATATATATATATATATATATATATATATATATATATATATATATATATATATATATTGTGTGTGTGTGTGTGAATATAAGACATTAAACCTACATGAAATGAATGACTCGAATTAACATGTTACGTAGTATTATATATATATATGGGGAGCTGATAAATACAACACTCATATTGCTTCATACACCAAAGTTGTGCAATTGTATACTTGTACTGTTAGCTTTAACTATTGTACAGTTTGATGTTTGAATCAATTTAAATGTTGTATTTATCAACTCCCATATATATATATGGTGTCCTAACTCCTAACTCCTAACCGGTTAATATATGGCTTGATCTCATTATAGGCTTAGAAGTTAGGCCTTATTTTGGGCTTTGGGATCTTATATTGGACTGTTAAGGCCCATTTACTAAACCCTCCAATTTTCCAAACGTTCATTAAAAGGCCCGCTGCCTTGTTATATACTTATATAAACTTGTATTGACCCATTGAGATTTTTCTATCATCAATTCATCATAGACGATTTTGTATTTTTATGTACTTTATTTACTATCCACGGTAAAAATACGGTTAATTGATAAATATGTTATTGTACTTTAAGAGAATGTTCAACTAGGTTACTAAACTATTAATTTGTTCAGTTGAATTACAAAACCTTATTCATATCTACATTAGATGGAAATGATACGTAGGTCTAAACTTGTAGGATAAAATATAGACATAAGGATGTGATATTTAGTCATGAAAATTTAATTGGATGATATTAAGAGAGAAAAAAAGTTCAACCAATTAGAAAATTATGTTTAGTTTTAAGTCTATGTAAGTAGCCAATTAGGCCTGTATCTCTTAAAGTGTTGATATTTATAAGTTAAGTAATCTATATATCGTGATTTATTAAGTTCAATGATTCAATTGAACAAACTAATAGTCCACTAACTTAGTTAAATATTTTTACAAAGTAGAGTAATGTATGTCTATCTACAATACTCTAAAAGTTGAGCCTTGAATGTAATAATGGTTAATTACCACTATGATAAATGATGGTAAAAAGATAAATTTATTAATTAACTATCTACAATACAAAGTGAGTCTTGGATGCACTAAATGAGGTAAATGAAATGACTCAATGAGTACAAGTATTTAGAGTCCATACATCTTCTGCCATTTATTAATAATATAAGTTTCTGTTCATGAATGATAGCCACTATCTAAACACCATACGTAAACCAAAATTTACGAATCTAGAAAGCCTAGCAACTAATGATACGTAGTTCAGTTTTTCATCTGTTCATTTCCTTCTATTAATTAAAAAAATACATTTATGTTGTAACTCTTCAATATAATAAAAGGTGAGAAAGTCACATGTTATATTTCCTTGCACACTTATATAAACCATTTCCAATTCATACACCAAACATACTTTGCAAACAATATTGGATCTTCAAATAGATAAATATTCTCTAAGAAGCCAAAATCACAAATATCATTACGTGCGTATGTTTGAACAAAAAATATCTGTTAAATATCATACATGTCATTGGTTATGTTACGAAGGTTCACAAACCCGCGCAACAAAAAGAAAAGAAAAAAAAAAGAGAGGCTCACAATGTTTGATTTGAATCTTACCAATTGAAGGTAGGGGTGTCGTTGGATCGAGTTATTTGATTTTTGGATTATTTGAATCGGGTTATAACGGTTTTCAAGATTATTATTTGAGTCGGATTATTATTTTCAACATGTTCCCTATGATCGATAATTTAATCTGTGACACCCGTCAATTTAGGACTAGAATTTAGTGCCTAATCAAGTTTTAATACATGTAATTAGTTCTGTGTTAGGCTAATTAATGTATCAATTATCATATATATTGTTGAATATATATCTACACAATTATGCGGTTTGTTTAAATCGTACGGGTTTCAAATCGAATGAATTTCGATACAATAAACACGGACGTTGGTGAACAATTTTATTAAGTAATACAAATATTATTTAATAATTAAATGTTATTCAGAATATTATTTATTGTGACATTTCGTATCCAAGTTTTATTACACAATTAATGTATACGCAATTAAAAATACAAACGCGCAAACAAGTAAAACGAAATTCATTTTAAATACCATAAATAGATAATTGGTGAAATATTACAATAAAACATTCTATAATGATTTGTAATTTAAAACGGACAATTAAATGAATAAAACAAATATTTAATGTTAAATGACGGAGAAAACGAACACCACGCGGAGCACGGGACGGAGACTGCGAGGTGAGGCTTTCACCTACACCCCACCTCTCCTTTCCTCTTTCTTTCATTTCCATTTTCCATAAAACACACACTTACACCCAAAAACCTCTCAACCAAAAATCACCAAATTTTCGGATCTCGCAAAACCGACAACAAAAACCATATTTTCGGAATCACCATTTCAAGGGGAACAAGAATTACAAAAGCTCTACCATCATTTTCGGCCTCCATCGTCTTCGATTTGCATTTGTAAGAAAAATTCTAAAAACTTAGATTTGTTTATTTTGATGTAATCTTTGGATGTTTTGATGTTTACACAACTTATATATGTCCAATACTAGGAAGATAACAAGGTTTTATAGTCTAAAAATGAGTTTGATTTGAGTTTTGGCCGGAAAAATCACGAACAGCCGATGTTTCTGGGCTGGTGTTCTTCAGTGCGACACAAGCCTTGTGTCGCATACTGTGTCGCATAAAACCTGTTATGTCGCACCTTGTGTCGTACCAAATCTTTAGTGTCGTAACTCATGCGACACAATATTGTGTCGCACTCTATGTCGCAAACTATGTCGTACTTCCATACGACACAACCACTATGTCGCTATTAAATTAGCATTTCGTATTCGATGCGACACAGTCCCTGTGTCGTATCCTTGTGTCGCATGACGTCTGCGACACAACCATTGTGTCGCATGTCAAATCTTTGTGTCGCATGTTGTGTCGCAAAACACAGAAAAACCAGAATGTTGAAGTCAAAGTTACTGTTCAAAAAAGTCAAATTTACTGTAGCAGTACTGTAGCAGTACTGTAGCAAAGTCAACATTTTAGAATTTTTATTATTTCAACTAAATCACCAACGGGCCGTACACGTTTTTAAAACTTACAAAACAGATTATTCAATCAACCAAGTCGTAGTAACTTGGATAATTTAGTCAATCAAGTCGTAGTAACTTGAAACAAAACAATTAATCAACCAAATCGTAGTAATTTGGACATATATAATTAAATAACAACTACAAAGGTAGTCTTTCGAGATACCGGTACAATTAATAACAATCAAGTGTCGTGGACACATTCAGGTTTCAAGTCTTTGGACATCAACTCACAGCTAATTACTTCTAGTTTATTTACTTAAACACTCCAAGACTCAGGTGAGTTTCATAGCCCCATTTTCACTGCTTTACAACTAGGGGTGTGATATTACTACTCGATTTTGTTTTACAAGTAGAACGCAAGTGCCAAACTTCAAATACTACATGAGTTTCAAGCTAATCAATTTAAAGTCCTCCATAAGCATAGTCTCTAGTATTTTATAGCGTGAATGTTAGTATATGATATCATATGGGATTGACAATCCTCATCCGGGTTAGCACGCACTAACCGGTCAAACGGATGTATTAGCATTTGGGAAGACGAGTGTTGATTAGGCACTCGTAGGAGGCATTTCAAGTTAGGTTTCCTTAATTGGGCCTGACAAATCAAGTTAAGCTCAGACTATGTGCTCATGGACAGTATAACTTTTATTTTGCTTAATTGCATTTTAAATTCAATATAAATCTTGCGGTTCTTACAACTATACATTGACATACAAACCTGTGAGCTCACCAGCGTTTTCGCTGACCCATTTTAGTATTTATCACAGGTACCCAGCAGTAGTTTGGCTGCACAAGCAGGAATTATTAGCTCGAGTCAGCATACATACAACTAGAGATTGGACTGCATTATTGTATTTTGTAAAAGTAATTATGCTATGTAATCTCTCAATTTCAGGAACCGAGCTAATGTAACAATATTTTGATGTAAACATTTACTTTATCTATACAAGTTTAAAACGACGCATATAGTGGTCGTTCATTATATCTTATGTGCTTTGTATATTGATTAGTGACACCCAAATCAAGCTTCCGCAAATCATCAAATTTGGGGGTGTCACAGATTGGTATCAGAGCCTAAGGTTATAGTGAACTAGGTTGCATTTAGTGGGCCTAGACTATGACTGTTAGGCAGTATTCCTTATTAGTTATGACTAGTTCAGGGATTACATCATACGACTTTAATTTAACATAGCCTGATCAACTATGTACAATTAAAGAAAGATGATGTGAAATCTGAAAGAGTTATGTTGAACAGGAATGCATTAGTTGACTCTGACCTCGAGAGAAACGGGACTCAAAACACGTCTGTGCTAGACACTCAATAGGTTACTATGTGATATATATATATTTACATGAATAGACCTCGTTACAACTCTAGGCTATATTATATTATATGAATATAGGCCTCTTTCTCTCTAACGCTTTGTCTCGAAATGACAACCACACCACTAGTTCATCATACTCGGACTAGTATCTCATTTCATTTCCTTGTTCTTTCTTACTCAGCATCATGCCTCCTCGTCGTCAAATTACCCTTAGCGAAGCTGAGATCGCGGGAATCATTGCCCGCAGTGTGACCGAAGCCTTGGCTACCAGAACACCACCCGGTAGCGAGGACACAGCAACCAATACTCCACCACCCAAACCTTGCTCCTATAAAGACTTTCTTAGCTGTAAACCGCTATACTTCAAGGGCACGGAAGGTGCCATTGGCTTGATCCGTTGGATTGAGCGTATGGAATCTGTTTTCAGTCTCTGCGACTGCACTGAGAACAACAAGGTCAAATTCGCTGCTTACACCTTTCAGGAAGGTGCACTCACGTGGTGGAAAACCCACGCAAACTCTGTAGGCCTTGAGGTTGCAAATCGGCTTCCTTGGGCCGAACTGAAGAAGAAACTGACAGAAAAATACTGTCCTGAAGAGGAATTGCACAGGCTGGAAGAAGAATTCTGGCATCTGGAGGTGCAGGGAAATGATGTTGCTGAATATACCACCAAGTTTCAGCAGTTTGCCTTATTATGCCCGGGTTTGGTCGAACCAGAAAGTAAGGGCATTAAGAAATACATTCGTGGACTTCCCGAGAACATCCAGGGCAACGTCGCCTCATCCAAACCAACTACTACTGAGAGTGCCATTCGATTGGCCCACGAACTCATGGCTCTAGTTGTCAGCCGTGAGACCACCAACACCTCATCCTCCAACAACAACAAACGCAAATCCACTGAACACCACCACAACTCAAACAAGAAAAACAACGCCATCCAAGTCTACAACACCAACTCTGAATCCAACCGCAGCTACACCGGGGACAGACCTTATTGTCCCAAGTGTAACTATCACCACTTTGGTCAGTGCGGTACTCCTTGCAACAACTGCAGGAGGTACGGGCATTCGACTAAGGATTGCCGAGCCCCCAAATCCAACAACAGCCCCTCTGACAAAAATACCCGACAACCTAAGTCCTGCTACGAATGTGGAAACCCAGGACACTTTAGGGATTCTTGCCCAAAATTGAAGAACAAGGGCAACAACAACAACCACCGCAACAACAACAACAACACCAAAAGTAGCGCCTTCGTGATCAACTCAGGGGACGCCCGTCAGGACCCGAACGTGGTCACGGGTATGTTCCTCCTCAACAATTTAACTGCTTCCATACTGTTTGATACTGGTGCCGATAGAAGTTTTATTTCCGATGAATTTTGCCCTCTACTTGACATTACACCTGTTGCTTTAGACGTTAAGTACACCGTAGAGCTAGCAAATGGCAAATTGATAGAAACCAATAGTGTGATGCCTAATTGCACTTTAAATCTAGCCGACGAAATCTTCTCCATAGATCTTATGCCTATTGAGATAGGAAGTTTCGATGTCATTGTGGGCATGGACTGGTTATCCAAGCATCGCGCCGAAATCATTTGCCATGACAAAATTGTTCGCATACCTCTCACTGTCGGTAGAACCCTAGTCATACAGGGGGAGACCGGAGGGACGAGGCTTAACATCATATCTTGTCTTAAAACCCGAAAATTTCTGAGAAAGGGTTATCCAGCAATCCTCGCGCACATCATGGAGAAAAAGTCGGAGGAGAAGCGACTTGAGGATGTTCCAATTGTTCGAGACTTTCCAGAAGTCTTTCCTGAAGAACTACCTGGTCTACCACCACCAAGACAGGTTGAGTTCTCAATCGATCTTGTACCAGGTGCTGCGCCGGTGGCCCGAGCACCATACCGTTTAGCTCCATCCGAACTTCAGGAGCTGTCCACCCAGTTACAGGAACTCCTGGAACGAGGATTCATCAGGCCGAGTTCTTCACCTTGGGGAGCTCCGGTCCTATTTGTCAAGAAGAAAGACGGTTCTTTTCGAATGTGTATCGACTATCGAGAGTTGAACAAGTTAACTGTCAAGAACCGGTATCCACTCCCTCGAATCGATGATTTGTTCGACCAACTTCAAGGGTCGAGTTGTTATTCAAAGATTGATCTCCGATCCGGTTATCACCAATTGCGTGTTCGCGATGCCGATATTCCAAAAACCGCTTTCAGAACCCGTTACGGGCATTACGAATTCCAAGTGATGCCATTCGGCCTAACCAATGCACCGGCTGTATTCATGGACCTTATGAATCGGGTGTGTAAACCTTACCTTGATAAGTTTGTCATTGTCTTCATCGATGACATCCTCATATATTCACGAGGCAAAGAAGAGCATGCGCAACACCTCAGAACCATCCTTGAACTACTTAAACACGAGGAGCTCTATGCCAAGTTCTCTAAGTGTGAGTTCTGGATCGAAACTGTTCAATTCCTTGGTCACGTGATTGACAGGCAGGGGATTCACGTTGACCCGTCAAAAATCGAGGCTATCAAAGACTGGCAATCGCCAACCACTCCGACCGAAGTACGGCAGTTTCTAGGACTGGCCGGATACTATCGACGATTCATTGAAAATTTCTCCAAGATAGCCATACCACTTACGACTCTGACCCAGAAAGATAAAAAGTTTGACTGGACTGATAAACAAGAATCGGCATTCCAACTCTTAAAACAAAAGCTTTGCAGTGCTCCTATCCTCTCATTACCCGAAGGCACCGATGACTTCGTGGTATACTGCGATGCTTCACATCAAGGTCTCGGTTGTGTGCTTATGCAACGAGACAAAGTCATAGCTTATGCTTCCCGACAGCTCAAGATTCATGAAAAGAATTACACCACCCACGACCTCGAGCTAGGAGCTGTCGTTTTTGCCCTCAAAATCTGGAGACATTACCTTTATGGTACCAGATGTACAATCTTTACCGACCATAAAAGCCTTCAACACATATTCGATCAGAAGGATCTCAACATGAGGCAACGTCGATGGGTCGAGTTGCTTACCGATTACGACTGCGAGCTCAAATATCATCCAGGCAAAGCAAATGTTGTTGCTGATGCCCTCAGTCGAAAAGAGCGAGTGAAACCACTTCGGGTTCGAGCCCTCAGTATGACCATTCACAACAATTTGAACATTCAAATCCTCACTGCTCAACTCGAAGCCTTAAAACCTGAAAATGTCAAGGATGAAGCCTTGCGGGGCATGGATAAACAATTCGAAATCAAATCTAACGGGATTAAGTATTTCTCAAACCGAATCTGGTTGCCTAAATTTGGGAACCTACGAGACTTGGTGATGGATGAAGCTCACAAGTCCAAATATTCTATCCATCCGGGATCCGACAAAATGTACCACGGTATCAAGGACTTCTACTGGTGGCCGAACATGAAAGCCGAAATCGCCACCTATGTCAGCAAGTGCCTTACTTGCTCCAAAGTCAAAATCGAATATCAAAAACCTTCTGGTTTACTTCAACAACCCAATCTTCCTGAATGGAAATGGGAACAAATTGCCATGGACTTCATAACCAAACTACCCAAATCCTCGAACGGTTGCGATTCCATTTGGGTGATCGTGGATCGTCTCACCAAATCTGCTCACTTCCTGGCAATCAAGGAATCCGACAAAATGGAACGCCTCACCAACATTTATCTGAAGGAAATCGTGACCAAACACGGTGTTCCAATCTCAATTATCTCCGATAGAGATAGTCGTTTCACTTCACAATTTTGGCAATCACTTCAAATATCCCTAGGTACTCGACTTGATATGAGTACCGCATACCATCCTCAAACAGACGGTCAAAGCGAACGAACCATTCAAACACTAGAAGACATGCTACGGGCCTGCGTAGTAGACTTCGGTGTGAACTGGGAAAAACATCTACCATTGTGCGAGTTCTCGTACAACAACAGTTATCATACCAGCATCAAAGCTGCACCCTTCGAGGCACTGTACGGTCGTAAGTGCCGGTCACCTATCTGTTGGACCGAAGTTGGGGATAGCCAACTCACAGGTCCAGAAATCATTCACGAGACGACCGAGAGAATCGTTGAAATTCAAAACAAGCTTAAGGCCGCGCGTAATCGTCAGAAAAGTTATGCTGACGTGAGACGCAAACCACTCGAGTTCCAGGTTGGGGATCGAGTTCTACTCAAAGTATCGCCTTGGAAAGGCGTAATCCGATTTGGCAAACGAGGAAAGTTGAATCCCAGATACATTGGACCATTCGAGATCCTTGAAAGGATTGGTCCAGTAGCATATCGATTGCAGCTGCCATCCGAACTCAGCAGCGTGCATCCCACATTTCATGTTTCAAATCTGAAGAAGTGTCTGTCTGATGAGACACTTATCATTCCACTCGATGAAATTCGAGTTGACGAGAAACTCCACTTTGTTGAGGAACCCGCCGAAATCATGGACCGTGAGGTCAAACAACTCAAACAAAGTCGCATTCCAATTGTCAAGGTCAGGTGGAATTCGAGGCGTGGTCCGGAATTCACCTGGGAACGAGAGGATCAAATGCGACTCAAGTATCCTCAACTCTTCAATGACTCAACTTCAAATACAACTTCAACATAAATTTCGGGACGAAATTCTTCTAACAGGGGGAGAATGTGACACCCGTCAATTTAGGACTAGAATTTAGTGCCTAATCAAGTTTTAATACATGTAATTAGTTCTGTGTTAGGCTAATTAATGTATCAATTATCATATATATTGTTGAATATATATCTACACAATTATGCGGTTTGTTTAAATCGTACGGGTTTCAAATCGAATGAATTTCGATACAATAAACACGGACGTTGGTGAACAATTTTATTAAGTAATACAAATATTATTTAATAATTAAATGTTATTCAGAATATTATTTATTGTGACATTTCGTATCCAAGTTTTATTACACAATTAATGTATACGCAATTAAAAATACAAACGCGCAAACAAGTAAAACGAAATTCATTTTAAATACCATAAATAGATAATTGGTGAAATATTACAATAAAACATTCTATAATGATTTGTAATTTAAAACGGACAATTAAATGAATAAAACAAATATTTAATGTTAAATGACGGAGAAAACGAACACCACGCGGAGCACGGGACGGAGACTGCGAGGTGAGGCTTTCACCTACACCCCACCTCTCCTTTCCTCTTTCTTTCATTTCCATTTTCCATAAAACACACACTTACACCCAAAAACCTCTCAACCAAAAATCACCAAATTTTCGGATCTCGCAAAACCGACAACAAAAACCATATTTTCGGAATCACCATTTCAAGGGGAACAAGAATTACAAAAGCTCTACCATCATTTTCGGCCTCCATCGTCTTCGATTTGCATTTGTAAGAAAAATTCTAAAAACTTAGATTTGTTTATTTTGATGTAATCTTTGGATGTTTTGATGTTTACACAACTTATATATGTCCAATACTAGGAAGATAACAAGGTTTTATAGTCTAAAAATGAGTTTGATTTGAGTTTTGGCCGGAAAAATCACGAACAGCCGATGTTTCTGGGCTGGTGTTCTTCAGTGCGACACAAGCCTTGTGTCGCATACTGTGTCGCATAAAACCTGTTATGTCGCACCTTGTGTCGTACCAAATCTTTAGTGTCGTAACTCATGCGACACAATATTGTGTCGCACTCTATGTCGCAAACTATGTCGTACTTCCATACGACACAACCACTATGTCGCTATTAAATTAGCATTTCGTATTCGATGCGACACAGTCCCTGTGTCGTATCCTTGTGTCGCATGACGTCTGCGACACAACCATTGTGTCGCATGTCAAATCTTTGTGTCGCATGTTGTGTCGCAAAACACAGAAAAACCAGAATGTTGAAGTCAAAGTTACTGTTCAAAAAAGTCAAATTTACTGTAGCAGTACTGTAGCAGTACTGTAGCAAAGTCAACATTTTAGAATTTTTATTATTTCAACTAAATCACCAACGGGCCGTACACGTTTTTAAAACTTACAAAACAGATTATTCAATCAACCAAGTCGTAGTAACTTGGATAATTTAGTCAATCAAGTCGTAGTAACTTGAAACAAAACAATTAATCAACCAAATCGTAGTAATTTGGACATATATAATTAAATAACAACTACAAAGGTAGTCTTTCGAGATACCGGTACAATTAATAACAATCAAGTGTCGTGGACACATTCAGGTTTCAAGTCTTTGGACATCAACTCACAGCTAATTACTTCTAGTTTATTTACTTAAACACTCCAAGACTCAGGTGAGTTTCATAGCCCCATTTTCACTGCTTTACAACTAGGGGTGTGATATTACTACTCGATTTTGTTTTACAAGTAGAACGCAAGTGCCAAACTTCAAATACTACATGAGTTTCAAGCTAATCAATTTAAAGTCCTCCATAAGCATAGTCTCTAGTATTTTATAGCGTGAATGTTAGTATATGATATCATATGGGATTGACAATCCTCATCCGGGTTAGCACGCACTAACCGGTCAAACGGATGTATTAGCATTTGGGAAGACGAGTGTTGATTAGGCACTCGTAGGAGGCATTTCAAGTTAGGTTTCCTTAATTGGGCCTGACAAATCAAGTTAAGCTCAGACTATGTGCTCATGGACAGTATAACTTTTATTTTGCTTAATTGCATTTTAAATTCAATATAAATCTTGCGGTTCTTACAACTATACATTGACATACAAACCTGTGAGCTCACCAGCGTTTTCGCTGACCCATTTTAGTATTTATCACAGGTACCCAGCAGTAGTTTGGCTGCACAAGCAGGAATTATTAGCTCGAGTCAGCATACATACAACTAGAGATTGGACTGCATTATTGTATTTTGTAAAAGTAATTATGCTATGTAATCTCTCAATTTCAGGAACCGAGCTAATGTAACAATATTTTGATGTAAACATTTACTTTATCTATACAAGTTTAAAACGACGCATATAGTGGTCGTTCATTATATCTTATGTGCTTTGTATATTGATTAGTGACACCCAAATCAAGCTTCCGCAAATCATCAAATTTGGGGGTGTCACATAATCACTTAGAAAGAGACGATGTTGAATTTGATATTGAAGGTGGCCCCATGGTTTCTACTCCGTTAAAAGCCTTTGAATTAATCAACAAAACGGAAAATGCAAATACCAATTGTATTCAACATTGAATTATTTATGTCTTACAAATTCTTACATTTCCGATAATCTCTTAGGTACAGTATTATATTGGAATTTAGCAAGGACTGGAGGCAACAGAAGATGAAGAACAAATTGAAAATAAAAGCCCCAAACCTTCCTGCTCTAGATCTTTCTTAATTTAATATTTGAATCATGGCAAAGCTATATATGTTCATGTGTTTGTGTTTTTGCTTTCAAAAATCTACTGGCTAATTAGTGTTGCATTCTTAACTTCATGCTATTTTAAGTTTGCTAAACTCCAGTTGCAATTTATACAAAAAAAAAAATCTCGACGAAATTAAACAATATTGAGTATTTGTTTTTAATATATGTTAGCTTTATCTACTGTTGGGTGTCTTGGGTATATTAGTGATTAGTTACTTCAACTATTATATGTGATGTGATGCCTATAATTAGATACTGAAATGCCCCAAAACTCGAAGAAAAAAAAAAATTCGGTTCCCACAGCTCGGTCCCACATCTCGTATATTTGATACCGTATTCTCATCTTTACATTTTTACCCAAAACAAGACAACGGGGTATGCAAATTACCAACCATGTAGTACAGGTAGGTAAAACAACCTTGTTTTAGCTAGAACAAGCTTGTTTTAGACTAGAACAAGCCTGTTCTAGTGGTAACAGACTCAAATTTTTGATCAAATTCAAACCCGCATAACTCCCAAACCGTAAGGAGTTAGACCCTGAAAATTTGCATGCACCTCCAAAATGACAATACGAAACTTTCCCTTTTTACAATTTTCCAAAATACACGTTTTACGAGAAAACGAACGTATAACCTCTTTTCGACCATTTTAACCACTTTTTTACTACAACCCAATTCACAAACCATAAACATTTTGACTCTAACTTTTTACACACATGTTCAACATACCAAAACAAGTCTAACACCATTGAGCAAACCCACATAAGTACATTCTAACCTGATTTAACTCTTTTGACCCGTTTTGACACTTTCAACCCGTTTAACCAAACAACCATGTACAACCACAACTCTACCCAATACCACATATGTTTGACCATTATAACTCTGTTGATATATTACCGTTATATATACAACTACGATGATCATATTTTTATACGAAACTCTGACATACACCTATTACTTGATACTTCATCCCGTAGCTTAGATCCTATGAGTGAGATAGGATTTGGAAGACGACAATTTAGTTTCTAAATGGTATATACATATATGATTAGGCTATTATGGGATATAGGTGTATATACATATATAGGCCTCGATTGCAAACTACTCTATAGGCTATTATATACTGAAAGTATAGGAATAGGCCTTGTCCAATGATACTTTTGTTACTACCTACACTACTGAAAACGAAAAATATAGCTACCCTAGCGTCCTTTGATATGAGGATCGGGACTTTGTAATTGCTTACTACCTCCTACCTAATTATACGACTATAACATTTTGAAACTCACTCCACTGTACCTTTAGGTGTTCCCCTAGGAAAACTGTTTCAAACAAATTTCAACAAACCTTTACCCTGAAGTTTACATAATTCCTGTTTATCAACGGATTTTGCTAAACAAAATTTTCAAAGCCTGGGTGCTGACAATGGTTTCAACTAAACTACTTATTGATTCAAGTTTTCAATGTATTTCAAGTTTCAACGGACATTCACCATCATGGTTTCTAACAAATGTATTTCTCGTAAAATTCTACGGAAATTTCTCACGAAATGTTTTATAAATTTTCAAAATTTTATAACCGTGTAAACTTATTTATAATGCACAACTTTAAACAAATTTCAAATTCTGAATAATCTGCACAAATTTCACAGTATACAATGACACATTTGCTTCTATAAGAAAAGCCTACCAGGACCCGAATAAAGACGTGGGTATGGTCACTCACCAATGACCCGACTGCCTGTATACTAATTGCTTTTGGTAGATCTTACTTGATGTTTGAATACTTCGATGATTTCCCTAGATTCTAAGTGTACGATAGGGTTAGGGAAAAACGACAATTTAGGTTCTATAGTTTCTATATGAGACGAGGTTTAGCTTACATATGTATAGGAATAACATATCCTACGCTGTTTTATACCAGAAAACATACCGGTTAACTTTTATATAATGGGTAACATCCCACACAAAACTAATGTAGGCTAAACCATTTAGTTTCTGTAGGAAACTGATAGAGTCTAGTTTACGATATGATACTACTGTCCATTACGAACTGTATGAACACAGTAGAAGTTACTACTATACTTTAAGTTACTAGTACACACTGTAGCTACATTCTAGTTATGGGCCTTGTCATGCAGACACAATGGTCAACACACCCCGAAACTTACTTTAGTCGCCGATAGGGCACTAGTCCAACAAGGGGAGGGAGACAACGCTAGATAGGTGTTGTCCGACTTCCGAAGATAACGCGCATACTATAACTTAAATACATCGACGAATACTACCAACGAATTTCGGGAAGAAATTCTCCTAACAAGGGGAGAATGTGACACCCGGTCAAAAAGCGCATTTTTCGCTCCAAATTTAAACTTTAAATACACGTATTACATACGTGTTATTTCGAGAGTATTCAAGTATTATATATAAATATATATAATAACGTTAAAAGATTACATAATAATCGTGTATACTCAATCTGAAAGTACTTAGAAACTTAAAAGTAAAAGTTAGTACAAAACATCTCCAAATGAAATATTATTGTTATAAATAATATTTCTTTACTCAGAAAATTATTAAAAACCTTTTTGCGTACTGAAAACTATCCGTAAAAAAAAAAATCAAACGGAACAAAGTCATATTTTTATAACTCAACAAAAGTATTTTTATAAAATATTGCGATTAAAATTATAAACGATTATATTTTTAGAGAATTATCATTTTAAAATATTATACTACTTTACGATCGGGTACGAAAACACGGGCATTTTATACTACGACTGGAGACAACCGTACCCATTTGAAAAATGAGCCGGCCATCTCCATGATTTATGGATCTGGTTCTTTTTGGATTATTGAAAAAGCAGACCAATACATCCTTGTCAATTTCATTTCACTTTCATTTTCACCATATATCCAACTCTTTCTCTCGGCTCTCATAATCCACAACGACAACAATAAATCATTAACAACAACATCAAAGAAGCAGCAGCATATAAACATCATTTTTTTCTTCATCATCGATCGATCATCATCATTTCACCCTTATCATCTCTCTCGGTTTACACACTACCGACCACCACCGGACACCATCACCACCGAGCACCATCACTTGTAAATCAATAACAATAGCAGCAGCAGATCGAGCAGCAGTAGTAGCTCACCACCATCGTCATCATTATCTCATCGCCATCATCACCTCGACACCATCACTCTCCCTCGGCACCACCTCCACCGTGAGCAACCACTTCTCTCTCTCTCTTATATGTACATGACTATATATAAACTCGAAACCCTTGTGCTTATTGTTATTTCCGCACTGCATATTCAAGATTAGGAGTCAAACGGTTGTCACCAATACATACCTACAAACGGGTTTTCAAATGGGTACTGATATCATGCTCTAAATTTATGCAACCGGGTTTTGACACATAAACAGTACGATTGATAAACTTTAAGTGAGGAGATGAGATGATGAAACATGGGTCTCGATGCAAGTCACAGAACAAGAACATATTGTGTAAATACCCTGAGCAAAACGTGGGTTGGGTTGAGGGGATAAAACACAAGAATTTGATTTAGTTACCAACACATGTATACATATACTTAGCAAAGAAATAAACAAAAGTAAGGCATAGCCTACTAGTTAAGCCATACAAATTGAAGCCAAGGTCATGGGTTCGAGCCCCATGAGCTGTTTTTATTCCATATTAATATTTTTCTTGGTTAACTGATATGTAATATATATTTAAACTTAGTAAATCATACACAAAAGAGGGCCATAGCTTGTTGGTTAGAACACATGATTTAAACCCAAGGGTTGAAGGTTCAAACCCTGCCCGTGACATGTTTTTAATTTAATTTCCATTTTTGAAACAACCTATTACAAACACACATATAAACATATTATTAACAAGAGTAAACGTTCAAACGCTTAAATATAAATGAACTAAAGTTATGGATAACATTTTTAAATGTCAACTTATACGAACAAAACAAATTTAATTATATTTTTAGAATATAATTCCAATCCATTACCAACGGGCCGTACATTTTATAAAAACTTAAAACATAATACGAGACGAATACTTTGGACATAATTAACCAAACGAACAATTATATGAATGATTTACTAAACGTCCACTTACAAAAATATAATCTCACGTGTTTAGGATACTAGGGGATTACACTTGGTATACGCGCGCACATTAGGATTGCTTGCTCTTCAGGTGAGTCTCACAGCCCCTTTTTACTGTTTTACTATTTTGGGGGAGATGCATTGCTCGTTTTACTCGAACACATGAACTTACTTACTTGATTTACTTACTGATTTACTGGTATATCGATTGCATGGGTTTTACTTAATCCAATGAAGTCCCTTTAATCATAGTTGTTAGTTATGGACTTAAGCGCGAGTTTTAGTATATGGATCCATTTGGGACTGACAATCCCCACCTGGGGTGGTAGCGCCACCCCGAACCGTACTCGTATAAACAGGTGTTTTCTACTCGTTTCATATGAATGTTTTTGGATTAGCATTCACAAGGGCAATTACTTACTTACTGTTAAGCTTCAACTATGGTGCTCATGGCAATGTATACGGAAACTATTGCAACTGTGAAATATTTACTTACTTTACTACTCGATGTGTTCAAAAATGTTACTTACTATAAACCTGTGAGATTCACCAACCTTTTGGTTGACCTTTTTAGTGATGCATTATCAGGTACACAGCAAGGCTAGGATGGCCCAACAGGATCTACTTATATGCTAAGCTAGTTCGAGTCGCATGCATACACACTAATGAAGATTTTACTGGCATTATCTTTTGTACTGGGATTATGTATTTAAAATCTTTAAAAATCAATTTGCGAACTCATTAAGGATGTACTTTTATAACTTATTACTTTTGAAAACTTATGTAATGTACTATATTTCAATGTATTTCATAAAACGTCTCATTTAGAGTCGTTTACTATATATCATGTGCTTTGGTTATTGATTAGTCACGCCCCGACCCGATTCGCTTCCGCAACCCGAATTAGGGGGTGTGACAACTATATGTCAACTTCACATTTGACCAACCAATCACATTCGACATTAAATCACTTTTCACCACTTTGACCCAAACCAAACCAATCATATGACTTCATACACTTGATAACCACATACACTAGACACCATATTTCAGTTTGACTTTCAAAGTCAACTACTATATATTGACCAACATATTTAATTCGAAAACTCTTTGTTTGGGCGATTTACACAATTGGGCATCAAAACAACAATTCAAAAGAAAGAAGCATATTCTAACCATAAGCATGCTCCATATCCATGTCACTAGCTTCTCATAACCCTTCTATCCACATGTCACTAGCCAAACATCAACCTACAACATAAACACTGAAACGGGTAAGCACAACTGCTTAGTGAGTACACAGGCAATCAAACAAGCAATACACATAACACTTAAAACATATCAACATAATACATAAACACAAAATCCTTCTATCCATGTCACTAGCTTCTCATAACCCTTCTATCCACATGTCACTAGCCAAACATCAACCTACAACATAAACACTGAAACGGGTAAGCACAACTGCTTAGTGAGTACACAGGCAATCAAACAAGCAATACACATAACACTTAACACATAACACATATCAACATAATACATAAACACAAAATCACTGGGCCCTGAACACTGAACACTAAACAATGTGTTAACCGCAGTTAACTCTCTGATCACCACTGAATCTTTACACATAATCATATCACATAACTTAACCATCAACAATCAAAACACTAATCAGCACATCTTTTAACATAATCTTAAATACATATAAGAAACAAAACATATAATAAGCAACTCTCACTTGATTGTATGATCCTCTAGCTCGGAAGCTATCCGGAAACACATACAATCAATTCATACACGGTTCACCACATAATCACTATTTAATCCACATATATCAACAAATCATCTTCCACCCGATTGTGTAGCCTCTTGCTCGGAAGCAATCCGGATCCAACACAATCGAATCATATACTATTCATCACCAATTCTTTTCATTTACCTTTAAGCTAGTGACTCACTCATTACTTGGCTAACATCAAGCTAATGAGGAATCACTACTTTTCTTACCAAGAAACAATTAAATACATAACAATTAAGCACAATTAAGAAATTTAACACAACAGCTAATTTAAGCAATAAACACAATTAAATAAACATAACAAATAACTTATTCTTTGATTGTGTAAACCTCTAGCCCGCAAGCTATACGGTACTACACAATCACATCACCTGTTTAACCCCCGTATCACTCACCGCAATCTCTTAAACGACGATTTCACCATCTTGATCAATATAAGCCTCCACTTCTTTATCACCTACGTAATTCGTACATAATACATAACAACACTCTTAGACACTAACAATCATAATCAAACTAACTAATGATCATATCCATACTCTATTAACACCTCTAATTACGCTTTTAATTTCATATGGTTTCTCCCCCACTTTGGTTAAAGTAGGTTAAATCTTTATTCATACTTCCTTACTACACCATTCATGATCATATTACTTCTTTAACATGCATCATAATTATTTCACTAATCATACCTCACTACTTTAATTTATGTTCCAACATCATAATCATGCTCCATTAACATCACTAATTTCCTTATTAAGCTTATTAACATAATCCTTACATAATTCATATAAACCACCATGAACACCCTTCTTACAATTCATCACATATCAACTTTCCTACTTTAAATTCATGTTCTTTCATCACAATTAAACTCTATTAGCATCACTAATCACATCTTTAAATTTATTACATCATTTCTTAACAATTTAACATAAACCCTAGAATTGCTCAAGAACACTAAATCATAAATTCATCATTCTCATCATGTTATATGTTTACTAACAATCTCTATTACACTAATAAACATCAATTTATTCATTTTCTAGCTTCAATTTCGGATTAAAACCATTACTTATACAAAACCCATCAAAACCTCATAAAACCCCAAAAACTAGGTTAAAGAATTGAAGAAACTTACTTACAAAGATTTGAAGATGCTAAAAGGATGAAGAATTTGAGAACCATAAGCTTGAATCAAGAATTTTAGAAGTAGAATTAGAGCTAGAATCGTTCCTGTGATTTTCTCCTCATACGTAAGTAGGTGTAGAATACTTTATAATGAAACTGGATAACCCATAAAAACATACGTACATATTTAAGTCGGCCTATTTAATATTTATCCCTTTTAAACTCTACGGTCTGGAACTGATAAAACGGTTTACATTTTCCTTCGTATCTTATTATATACATAATAATATTTCGTAATAAAAATATATCCGCGTACGATATTAATTTCCTGAAACTTGGGGTGTTACAGATACAGGGTTGGTTATTTAAAGTTTTCATGATTCTATTTTATTATCTAAATCATTGAAAAGTAAGTTTAGATATAACATACCATATTTTGTTAATCTTTTAATGTATATTTAACTTTGCCTTATTTTAGGATTAATAGACGGAAAGAGTATTACAATTTCACAAAATGTTCAATTTGGAAAATGATAGAAAATTATTTACTTAAATCAACTTTAACTATACATAATGTGTATACGGAATATTAAAGTTTATAAGATGTGTTTAAGGATCTTTAAAGAATCTGGTTTCTTCTTATATGCCAATATATAATGTTGATCTTTAAATTTGCGAGAACTCAAGCTACACTACTTTAATAAATGTTGGTTTTACAAAGATTCATTGCTAGATTGGATGTTCATTTACCACAATTTGGTAATTTATTCAGAATCCCAATTTTTGAATAAGTTATGATCAACACTTGCATAACATACGGCATGATATAACTTATCGTATTCTTAAATATTAAGTTAAAGTTTAATTGAAAAGCATATAACTAAGTATGATAAACTTGAACTTGAATTTAGTAATTTGTATTGCTTAATATCTTATAAGTTTTATTATCAAACTAATGGCTAATGTATAATAATAAGATCCGTGCATCGCACGGGCAAGCATCACTAGTTAACCTATAAAATTATCGCACGTCATAATTCTTTCAACCACAATAAGTGACCATAACTAAGTCTAGGATATTAACACAAAATACTGTTTTTTTTCGATCCTTATAATACCTCATTTGATTTAGTTATCTTCCATTTGTCGTATACAGAACTAAACATTTGATTTTGTTATTTGTAACGGCTTCTTAATTTAGATCATATATCAATACTTGAAAGATATAAATTCATATTAAAATTATTGGTTTATTGTCTCTTAAAAGAAGCTAGTGTAATAATAAGCTCTTTATTTGCCTAGTTAAAGAGTGATGATGTTTACACCAATTTTTTGATAATTTTATTGAAGCTGCGTATTGACAGTTTGTATTGTACACGTAATGAATGCACAACTATGATGGAATTATAAGGGAAGTTGACAGATACAACAAACAGATTAATCCATACATCAAACTGTACAATTGTTCCATACATCAAACTGTACAATTGTTAAAGCTCACAGTATAAATATAATAAAGCATAAGTTTAATGTATGAATTAAATCTTTTGTTGTATTTATCATTTTCCAAGTATAAAAAGATGGATTTATCACTACCCATTTAATGAACTTAATCTATAAGCTTCAAAAATAAGCTAACTCAAACATCATGTTAAATATGGACACACATTTAACAAATCGTCGACTTAAAAACAAAACTTCACCGTTATTTCATTCACAATTTTTTTTGCGAATTAGGTTACAATCGCAAGTTGGGAAAAGAGGAAAAATTGACGAATTGCGAAATCCTTCTTTACGAAATCACCCTTGCAAATTTCTATATTTCTTGAAATGCTCCCTGCAAATTCCTTTTTTTTGGAACAGACCTTGTTGATTGCTCTTTTTTTAAAAGTAGCCCCTAATCTATTGAAAAGTTGCCGATTGATTATTTTTCTTATAAAAATCATAAAAATCAAATCGGTACAAAGGGTGTGGGAAAGAGGTTAGGTTTTCTGAAACTAACACGTACTAAAAATCACCGATTTCACACAATCATCGTATCATATCATCGACGGCGAAAACCCTACCTGAATCATGGCTGGAAGAGAAGTCCGGGAATACACTAATCTTTCCGATCCCAAAGGTAAATTCCAGTAATTTCCCCCAAATTTAGAGTTCAAGTTTTGTTCATGTGTTTTATACTATGTGAATTGCAGATAGAAAATCAGGAAAGGGGAAAGACAGAATTGACGATGAAGACATCACTTTTCAACGAATGGTTGCTAAGGTTAGCGAATCCTGTGTATCCTTTAATCGATATTGCTTCTGTTATATATGATTGTTGTGTATGTATATGTGTACGTATAACTATATTATACTGTAAATTAGGGTGCTTAAAAACTGAAGAACAAGTTTTTAGATTGAAAGCTTTGTTTAATTATTAAATGCAACTTTATGGCATACTGTTGTTTGTGCCTATCATGGTATTTAAGTTAGCAAGTCTTGAGCTCAAGTTATCGAAGTTTTATGTCAATAGTTATTGAAGATTTTAGGTAAGGATAGTTATTGGATTATGAGGAATTGAAGTTTAACATCGTGACCATTTCAATGTTTTTGAATACGTGATGACAATATTTATAGAAGGTGTATAGTACTTTACAACTTTACAGGGCAGCCAGATGATAAAAAATTGCAGTTATATTGTTGTTGGAGTTACCAAATCGAAGGAGATTAGTAGGATACACTATAGAGATGGATAGTGTCCTAAAGTTAAGCTTTTTGTTACATGCGGTAATTCAAACCAAATTATTTAGGAATGGGTACTTTTAACGGATTAAATGGTTAAATCAATGTTTCTTTCTAAGGGACAGGTCAATCTGTTTAAAAATCTCCCAAATGTATTGATGTGCTTTCGATTTTTATATCCCTGTATTAAAAATATTTATATATTATTATATTTGTAATAGCTTCCGCAGTGTAGCCATTCATGAAATTCTTAAGTAAAGGGACAACTAAAAGTACTGGATGGGTTAAACCGACCCCACCCCGTTTTGACAGTTACCCTACCTTCCTGATCTGCCATTTTCCGTCTTTACTATAGATGTTCTATTAGATTTTGTTACTAAGGTTACTTTGATGGACAATAAAGTGGTTTTAGAAGGTTATTCTGATAACATGCCCTGCAGGGATCCTGGCTTGTCCAATTGCTTGGTTGATGTACACAGATGCAAGAAGTAGCAGGAGAACGTGGTGGCTACCTTCATGGCCGAGGCGGTATAATAAGCCCTTATTTTTGCTTTTTTGTATTTGTTTACTTTGCTATCTTTTAAACATTTATGATCATATTTAGTCGCTGGGCTTTCCTCAAGTTTAAACTTGCAGCCCTGGACAGCGACGACCTACTCTACCTTAAGGAGCAGATGGAAGCAGAAGAGGATGCAGAACGCTTACTACGTCGCACTGAGAAAAGAGCTTTTGCCGCTTTTAAAATATCCTTTTGTTTGTCATGAGGTGCATAAAATAAAGGAAGCATGTACAAGAACATAAGATATCTTGGCAATGTTTGGATGTATTTTTTTTTTTTTAAGGATTTGCTTAGGAAAAATTGGTATTTTGGAAATTCTAGAATGACCCATGAACGTCCAAAACGTGTAGGTTTAGCCGTTTAGGGCCACAGATAAGGTTATGTTTGATTTTTGTAGAAGTTTTGAGGTTTATGAATCACAAACACCTTTAGTAGCTACAGATTTAACATGCCAGATGTGGCTGATAGTTCAATATGGACAAAGTAAAGATAACCCCTAGAGCAAAATGAAGTTTGACTAATAAGCAAAAAAGTGAATTTAGATTCTTGACTATTAAAACTGCTCTTTTTTCGTTGTTTTATCCTCAATTCCTTATAACAAAGCTGCAAGTATTGCCGATTCTTCACCAGCTTCTGTTCCATTGCCACTCCGTGTTGAGCCTAAGACAAAGACTGGAATAAGGTACCTTCATCTCTCTACATCTATCCTCGTAGAGGTTGGAGTTTCTGCATTGTATTTCTTCTTAAACGGGTCAATCTTATTTTAGCTATAAGGGGAATGGGTCAAGGTTGTCGAAAGTCTATTTTTAGTGGACACAACCTCCAAAATATTTTTAATAGGTTTTTGTATCGTTTTTGTATTAAGAAATGTATTGAACCCTCTGTCCTGTTGTTGTTGACGTTACTATTTTTGTCCTGAAGTAACTGTCCACCTCTAAAAAAAATAGTTAATGTGCATTAGTTTTTCTGTTTTAATCCCAATAACTTTTTCTATAAATAATAAGATGTCTCACTAATAATACTGGTAGTAAATGACGTTTTAAATGCAAATGATGAAATTTCTATCACCTAGACCGTCCATCCCACCAATCTTGCCTCTTCTATATACATACTTTTCGAATTAATACTTTTCCAAATGCCAAAATAATAATAATAAAAAGAACCCCTATGTCATGTTCTGTACAGACAACAAGATTTACTGAAAAAAGTAGTGGAAGTCAAACCAAAGCGACAAAAGGTCTCAACTGAGCCTGTTTCATCAGAAAGTAATGCACTGGTTAATAGAGAAGATGAAAATCGGCCACTGAATCAAAACAAAGCAGATAATGAAGTTGTTAAGATGACCAACCCTATCAAAAGCTTGCTTGCAGCATATGAGAGTTCAGATGATGATGAAGATTGATCCAGAGGGTAAGTGGTTTGTTGATGAAACAATGACCAAGTATATGTTTTGTAATGGTAGCTCGAAAGTCCGAAACCGGTGTCTTGTAAACGAAATAATGTATTCTTTTAGAGTTTTAGATGTTTTTGATCAGTAAAACATCGAATTTGATATTAAATCTGTAGAATCATTTGTTGGTGAATCATGATTTTAGTCTGCAAAGTTATTCATTTATACGAAGAAAACTTGATTAGGTCTACTCTATTAGAAATGCGCAGGCTACAAAGTCCTCAACTTATGCACCTAAATTGGTGTTTTGGATGCTATAACTGGTGATACCATATGGGTTACCAAAAGTAGCTTTCACGTACGGAGTATTCTTTCTGAATTTTGAAAAATCTGTTAATTTGATTGTCCACAAGGAGTTATATGTGATCAAATTATTTGATCATCTTGTAAAGGATCTGTATTATTGCATTACTACAAAATTTTTAGAGAACTCAACCATGACAGTCAAAAAAAAAAATCTATGTCAACATGGTTAGAAAACGGTGGTGAAATAAATCTGTATTGCGAAAATTTTGGGTATGATATAATGGATATGATCAAGTAATTCTTGTTAGGATGAATCTGAAAGAAGAAAAATAGATACATTAATGATTGGTGTTTAACTAGTTTATAAGCCGTAAAATTTGCGGGCTAGAACATGTCAAAAAATTTTAGGGCTTATTGTTTGTAAATGTATCGAAGTTGTCCGGAAATGCTTTTGTGTGCATCCATGTTCAAAATGTTCTATTGTATGCAACTAACATACTAATCGCTTCTTTTGTATGTAGTGATTAACAGACTAATGTTGTTTTGTGTATGTGGCACTTGTTAATCCTTTTTTTTGGCACCTGGCATCCACGTAGGTGCCACAAAGATGCCACATAGGTCAAAAATAATGTATCAAACTTTATATACATAGATAAACTCATTTGCTCCCGTACCTTCCTAACTTCAAAATTATGTAGTCTTCCCAACCACCACATATAACCACCGCACACCACCATCTCCAAGATTACAACACAACAACAGCAACAAAAAACCCAATATATAAACAAAATTATCAAGGCCTAAAAACAAAATCAGATCTCAAAGGTTACACTAATCGAAAATTGGAACTGTCTCAGATCTGAACATAAAACATCCCCTATGAATCGAAACATTTGGAATATATGATCTAAACATTTCAGATCGGAAAGAAGAAAGTCGATGAATATAAGGAAAAAACGAAAACAAAACAAAAAATAACGATTCCGTGAAACCGACGGTGCGGGTAGTGGTGGTGCTCATGGCGAACCTAGGAATTTCGTGGGCGTTTATGATGAATCCGACCGGTAGTGGTGGTGAATCCGGCCACCGATTTGGTTTGTCTTGCAAAAAAATTGAAGGAGAGGGACGATGGTTGTGATGCGGTGGTGTTGAATCCGGCCGCCAATTTTTCGTAGCCGCCATCCATCGATTCATAAGCCATTATCAATGAAGAGATCTGTAAAATCGGGGGTGTTAACACGGTGGTGGTGGTGGTGGGGGGCGGCGGCGGTCTTGGTTCGGTGGTAGTGGTGGTGAAGGACTCGGGTGGTGATAATGGTGGGTTATGTTCATGAGACTGAAATTGAAAAGAATTCTACAAATTAGAAATTAGATCCCTTGTTAGAAATGGTGGGTGAGGGGTGGGATCTTGAAGAAAATATGATTAGGTTAAAAAGAATTTTTATTTTTTAAATTATAAAAAGAATTGTGGAGTTTTTGATACATTTATAAAGTTTCATACATTTTGTGATCCACCGTGGCACCTAGGTGGTATATGACGTGGAAAAATATGGATTAACTGGTGCCACATAAGTAATCTTTCGGTTTTCGGTTAATTAATACATACAATAGCAGCGATTAGTATGTTAGTTGCATACAATAGAACATTTTGAACATGGATGCATACAAAAGCATTTCCGGACAACTTCGATACATTTACAAACAATAAGCCCAAAAATTTATATTTGACAGAATACAATTTGGTTAGAATAAAAACAACTACAACATATAATGTAATTAGAATGAGCCTTTAATGAATGTGGCACTCTAAATAGTAAATTCAAAGTAAGCATAAAATGTTAACTCAAACCAAATTCATAAAAGAAAACAAATAGCGATGATTTGATATTTTTCATTTTCGTATGCGCATTAATCGTTATTAATCGTGACATTAATGAAAAAAGTGGTTTTAATTCGAAGTTAATAGAATGAAAACTCAATAAAAAAATATTTAATGTACTTCTATGATATTATAAGTCAGACTACCGTAATTGAAGATGTTTATGTAGACATGAATTGAATTTACTTTAATAATGAAATTAGATTAAAATAAATACCAAAGTTATATTAACTATTAGCTCTTACGTAAAATTTAAACAATAACTTTCAAATATTGTTGTAGTTATTCATAGTTGCTAAAAACTTTTACACAATCAGTTTTACCGAACATTTAGATTTAGATTAAGAGGTTCCTTATTTGTTTAAACTTTAAGAAATTAAATAAATGAACGCTAGAGTCATTAGTTTTATTTTTGCCTCTCAAAGTTGGTATAAAAAAATCTAAGACTATTTTGAATGGTTTCAATGTAAATTGTTAATGACCAACACAGACGTATAGATTGTGTACTATGGTCGATTCAAGTTATTATACGTTGTATTCATAGCAATTCAGTTTTACTAAATCTCCTGTTGATTTTCGATCAAAGATGAATATATATTAAATTTGAACTCATAGATATTAATCCAATTTACATACAATCAAAGATAAAAATATGGTGTCATAGACTGCTGAAAAAAACATAAGAGCAGAGCAGGAGAGGAAATCCTACAAGGATTAAACAAGACTTATGAAAAAAACATAAGAGCAAAGAAGGAGAGGAAAGAAATGTTGATGTATCTTAGTATGGTTGAGGAGGAAGATGATTAAAATAATCCAGAAAATGAAGTTGATCAAACAATTGGTTTGAATGATTCGGGAAGAAGTATTTTAAAATGGGTAATTCAGGAGCAAGTAAAAGTAATAAAATTGAAGCAGATTTTGTTCAAAACGTCAATTTGTATGAAGCTGAAAATATCGTGAGTAATACATCGAAAGAAGAAGTTGATCAAAATAACAAAACAATCGAAAAAGATTTAGATCCTGATGTTGAAGATGTTTTCGTTGATGAGGAAGAGATTGAAGTTGGAAATATTCTTGGCAAGTTCAGGTTATGTGTAACACCCGCTTTTGTGACCTGAGGATAATTCGGTAATTTCCTCTAAATTGATATTCTTATTATTGTTACATTTTAAATATTGTGTATTTATATGTTTTGAATTATAACTTAGAGAATTTGGTTAAGAATTTATTGTGACTAGTGAATTATTATTCATTTTAAAAAGTTATAGTTCACGGTAAAATAAAATAGTTTTCTCGCGAATGGTTTCTAGGTTCCAGACAATAGATTGAAGGGGGGTTAGTTTTAAGTGAATACAGAGTCGGTTTTAATTTGGGCCGACATGTTTTAAATCTTCCAAAAAGGGAAAGTATCCCATTTTTCCTTAAAACTTAAGAAAACAAAAACCTAAACTAAACTCACTAACCTAAAACTCTATACAAACAATTGAATCAAACTAGAAGCTGTGATTGATTCTTGTTCTAATTCTTGATTTCATCATCTTAAGCTTCTATTGAATTGGTAAGTGTTATTGACTATTGTTATTAACTAGATTGAAGAAATTGATATGTGATTTAGTATAAGCTAGTGATTGTGTTGATTGTTAGCATTATATGATGATACTTGCTAAAATTCTATGATAGTCATATGATTGTTCTTAGAGTTGATATAATCCTTGAAGTTGATTTGGGTGAATAGGGTAGAAATTAGTTAGGGTTATTGATTTTTGTTGTGTAATTGGATTGAAAGATGCTATGTGATGTTGTTGAGCTTATTTAAGGTGGTAGCAACCTTAGAAACTGATTTGAGCAATCTGCAAATAGTATTTTGTGGTTATTTTGTGGAACAACAGCAACAGGTGCAGGTCTGGACTGGAAAAACACCGATGAACATCGCGCCGCGATCTTCATAGATAGCGACGCGATCTGCTGTGAATCGCGACGCGATTATCATGTGTTGCGACGCGATTATGAGTAAATAGCGACGCGATTTGGACTTGGTTGCGCCGTGATTGTGACCTGAACAGAACCATTTATGCTTATGATTATGTAATGCTGGCTGTTGTAGTACATAAGATTTATATTGATATATGTATAAGTGATTTGGAAGTGATTTGGAGATTATAACCTGATTAATATAAGTGATGATTTGTATGGTGTATGTACATTATCAGTTAGTTGTTATATGCTAAACATGTAATATGCTCTATTATTGATATGTGACTATATTTATGTAATTGAAGAGAGAATTGAATTCAGTTACTAATTAAATTGCTTTGTGGTGTTTACAGATACACCGAAGACTCAGTGAGTTAGTCAGCTGAGTAAGTGGATTGAAGTTGACAGGTTAATAGACTTGGAACTTCAGTGTGGTTTGGTTGTGACATATTGGTTACAACGATATAAACATAGTTGATTGTTGATTATATTGTTGAGATATATATATAATTGTGATGTGTTGCCTTTGAGCCTTCTGGTGAATTGGAGGTCAATGATTGTTGGACTGATTGCTACAGGTTAGTCAATATGAGATTTGTAATCATGTGTTGAGAATGGAACACATATTGACTAAAGGTAGCAATCAGTTATCGGTAAAGTCACTGTATTGGCCTGCAGTGATTGTAAGTGTTGCTTGGTGGGACACCGCAGTCTGAGGGCTCCACAAGGACCACCGATCCTCTTGGTGATGTAGTGTCTATGTGTTGTTGCTGATAATTGATAATGTTATAGCTAAGTCAAACTGTTTGTAACAGTTTTATTCACTTAGCTTCGTGCTAATTCCGTTGTTTACTCCTTGCAGGTTTTGAGATGATTAGGACTGGGTAAGGAGTGACTGGAAGTTGTTTGACCAGGATTACTCTGATTTTTGTTTGAACACAGTTTAACATGTTTTGGTTTATAATGCCTAGGATAAACTAATGGTTTGTAAAATTGCAGTTAATACTTATGACTTGTAATATGTCTTGGTTGATGACATCATGTCATCTATGTTAATATATGAATGGGATTTCGCTTCCGAGTTTAAAAAAAAATGGCATGAAATTGTGTGTGTGTTATAAATTGGTATCAGAGCATAGGTTTGGGCGAATTGAGCAGTGATTAGGTGTTCAATCCCAAACCTAGTGGTATTGGTCAAACATTCCAGGTTACGGGATTGGTTATGAATTGAGATTTGGTTAGTATATTAGTACTAACAATTAACGAGTTGTGAGATGTGTTGTGATTACAGGATGGTTGAGAATGAGCAACCGAACCCTACCCTTAATAATGCCTCAGAGACAGATGCACCTCCAGATTTTCAGAATCTTCAGGGTACTTCTTATTCAGTTGGTGGAGAATCTGATCGTGAGTATATGATGAGATTAGAGGCTGAGGTGATAGATCAACGGAAACAATTGGCCGAGCTTTCTCAACGTCAAATTCCAAGCCAGCCGCACGTTGAGAGTAGTGTTCCACCTATTACATCTACTTTTCGGATCCCGACATCAGTTCCGTATGTTTCTCAGCAGCAAACTCATGGGTATAATTTTCAGACTTCTGTACCATTTTCTACATCTGGATCTGCTGGTTTTCAGATACCTATTTTCTCACCAGTTCAGCAGTTAAAGAAAAGTTGTTCTCTTAAAACATTTATGTCTAGTAATCCTTCTGTATATTCTGGGAGTTCTGATCCTACTGTTACCCTTGACTGGTTACGTGATGTTGAGAGGAAACTGGATGTTTGTCATTGTGAGGAGGAGGATAAAGTACCTTATGCAGTGCAGTTGTTAAAGGGTCAGGCTATGTCTTGGTGGGACTCTATTACTACTCCATTGACCCCACAGCAGATTAGTGCCATCAGATGGTCAGATTTTCGTGCTGAGGTTTGTAAACAGTTTTGTTCTGAGTTTAATCTTTCACGTATCAGGCAGGAATTTCTTGACTTGGAAAAGACTGATCAGATGAGTATTGATGAGCTTATTAGACAGTTCTCAGAGAAATTGAGATTTGTGCAGGAGTGGGTCCCGACTGACAGGACCAAAATTTAAGTTTGTTAGAGCTTTACCTCCTGACTACCGTGAGACTAGCAGGTACACTTTCCCAGGCTTTTGATCTAGCCCGTTCTGTGGACAGTGATATTCAGGCCAAGAGACTGCGAAATAAAGAAAGATTTCAACAGAGGCCAAAGGGTGATTCTTCTGATCGGGGCAAACAGAAAGGACAAAGTACTCAGCCGAGCAGGAGAGTTAGTTTTGGTGGTAATACTTCTGACGGTTCTTATTGCACCAGGTGTAAAGCTAGACACACCGGGCCTTGTACTCCTCAGACATCTAGGTGCATCAAATGCGGGGTATTGGGACATTCAGCTAGAGATTGTACTTATCCTAATCAGGTATGTTGGAACTGTCATAAGGAAGGTCATAGAGCTGGTGATTGCCCTGAGGCTAGGAGGCAGGGAACTGTATGGGTGGTGGTTCCTCTTCTTCGAGCCAAAAGCGGAATAATCCGCCATCTGCTGCTGGTCGTGCATTCCAAATGACAGTTGATGAGGCTGTTGTCACTGATGACGTTATTACTGGTACTTTTCTTGTTAACTCTGTACCAGCACGTCTACTTTTTGATTATGGAGCAAACTGTTCATTTATATCTGTAAATTTCTGTGAAAAGCTAAAGTTGACTCCCACGTTGATTGTAAACCCTATTGAAGTAGAAGTGGCTAATGGCAAAATGGTTTGTGTTACCACATCGGTAAAAGGAGCTAATATTATGATAGAGGGTCATGACTTTCCTGTTTCATTTCTTTTGTTGCCTATTCCAAGTTTTGATGTGGTGTTAGGTATGAATTGGCTGAGTCAAAACAAAGCCAATATCGAGTGTCACATAAAGTTGATAAAAATCCTAATTTCCGAAGAGTCATATGTAGTGGCTCGAGGAGAAAGGGAAAAGGGCAGTATTCCATTAATTTCTGTGATGAAAGCTAGAAAATCTCTAGCTAAAGGGTGTGAGTTTTATTTGGCTTATGTTGTAAATACAAAGTTAGAAAAGAAAACCGTGTCTTATGTCCGGGTGGTTTCTGAATACCCGGAGGTTTTCCCCGATGAGTTGCCCGGTTTACCGCCTGTTAGGGAAGTTGAGTATCAGATTGATTTGATTCATGGTTCATCCCTTGTAGCTAAGTCTCCTTACAGATTAGCACCTTCTGAAATTCGTGAAATGATGACTCAGATTCAGGAACTGTTAGATAAGGGTTTTATACGACCTAGTCATTCTCCCTGGGGTGCTCCTGTTTTATTTGTGAAAAAGAAAGACGGTACGCTTCGTATGTGTATTGATTACAGGGAGCTGAATAAAAGGACTGTGAAGAATAAGTATCCTTTGCCCAGAATTGACGAGTTATTTGATCAGTTGCAGGGATCCTCATATTTTTCTAAAATTGATTTGAGATCAGGTTATCATCAGGTGCGAGTTTGCGAAGAAGATATTTCTAAGACCGCTTTTCGCACCAGGTACGGTCATTATGAGTTTTTAGTTATGCCATTTGGACTGACTAATGCTCCTGCTGTGTTTATGGATCTAATGAATGGGGTTTGTCGACCGTTCCTTGATAAGTTTGTGATTGTATTTATCGATGATATTCTGATTTATTCAAAGTCTGAGTCTGAACATGAACAACATTTGAGGTTGGTTCTGGAAATTCTAAAAAGGGAACGTCTGTACGCTAAATTTTCAAAATGGGAATTTTGGTTGCGGGAAGTACAGTTCTTGGGGGATGTTATTTGTAATGATGGGATAAAAGTTGATCCGTCTAAGGTTGAGGCTGTGATGAATTGGAATACACCTAAATCTCCTTCTGAAATTAAAAGTTTTATGGGGTTGGCGGGTTATTACAGAAAGTTCATCAAAGACTTTTCTAAGATTGCAAGCCCGTTAACTAAATTGACACGTAAGAATGTTAGATTTCAGTGGGATGATCAGCAGGAAACAGCTTTTCAGACTCTGAGACAGTTATTATGTCAGGCTCCAGTTTTAGCTTTGCCGGATGGTTCTGATGATTTTATTGTTTATTGTGATGCTTCTCATGCTGGGTTGGGATGTGTTTTGATGCAAAGGGATCGGGTAATAGCTTATGCTTCTCGTCAGTTGAAAACTCATGAAAAGAATTACCCTACACACGATTTAGAGCTTGCTGCAGTGGTATTTGCATTAAAGATTTGGAGGCATTATTTATATGGCACTAAATGTGTGATTTGTACTGACCACAAAAGTTTGGAGTATATGTTTACTCAGAAATATTTGAATATGCGACAAAGGCGTTGGTTGGAGCTGATTAAGGATTATGACTGTGAAATCCGATATCACCCGGGTAAAGCTAATGTGGTGGCAGATGCACTGAGCCGAAAGTCGTCTTCTGATCGGGTATGTTTTATGCGTTTAGATATTCATTCTGATTTGATTTCTCAGTTAAAAGCTGCACAGTCTGAAGCATTACTGGATATTAATTTGAAATCTGAAATTATGTTGAAACGAAGGGATTTATTGGTTGATGATTCTCGGGGTTTGAAAACTTTTCAGTCTCGGGTTTGGGTTCCATTAATTGGGGGACTTCGGGATTTGATATTATCTGAAGCACATAAATCTAGATTATCTGTTCATCCTGGAAGTACAAAGATGTATAATGACCTGAAACCCTTATATTGGTGGCCTACGATGAAAACCGATGTTACACGTGTCGTGGAAACTTGTCATATTTGTTCCCAGGTGAAAGCAGAACATCAGAAACCGTATGGTTCATTGAAACAGCTTGATATTCCCGAGTGGAAATGGGAGCATATTACTATGGACTTCGTTACCAAACTTCCCAGAACGCAGAAAGGTAATGATATTATTTGGGTAATTGTTGATAGACTGGCAAAAAGTGCTCATTTTCTGGCTACCAGTGAGACTGCTTCTTTGACTCGATTGGCCCAGTTGTATATTCATGAGATAGTTTCGAGAAACGGGATTCCTTTATCGATTGTGTCAGACAGGGATTCCAGGTTTATTTCTGGGTTTTGGCAGAGTTTACAGCGGGAATTGGGTACCTGAGTTAATCTCAGTACGGCTTATCATCCCCAGACAGACGGTCAGACAGAGCATACCATTCAGACTCTGGAAGATATGCTGCGAGCTTGTGTGTTAGAGTATGGTGGTTCTTGGGATTCTCATTTACCTTTGATAGAGTTTGCTTATAATAACTCTTATCATTCCAGTATCGGCATGCCACCGTATGAAATGTTATATGGGTGTCGCTATAGAATACCTACTTGTTGGTTAGAATCTGGAGAAAAGCAGTTTGCAGGTCCTGATATTGTACAGATTACAGCCGATAAAGTTGCTATAGCTCGTGAAAAATTGAAAGCTGCCAGAGACAGACAGAAACAGTATGCTGATCCACGTCGTCGCCCTGTTACTTTTGTCGATGGTGAACTTGTTTATTTAAAGGTTTCCCCGTGGAAAGGAGTAATCAGATTTGGTAAGCGTGGGAAACTCGCCCCGAGGTTTATCGGTCCATTCAGAATCAGACAGGTGGTTAAGGATCAGACAGTCGCCTTGAATCTTCCTCCGGAGTTATCGGGTATTCACGACACTTATAATATTTGTTATCTGAGGAAATGTAATGTGGAGGATCAATCCCAAATCCTTCCATTACAAGACCTTAGAGTTGATTCCAGTCAGAAATTTGTAGAGGAGCCCATTGAATTAGTTGATAGAAAGGTGACTAAATTACGTAAGAAATAGATTCCAATGGTTTTAGTGAAGTGGAGGCATAGTTTGGGGGCGAATCTTACTTGGGAGACTGAGTCGAACATGCGCTCACGATATCCTCAATTGTTTTAGTCTAGCGAGATTTCGGGGACGAAATCTTCCTAAGGGGGGAAGATTTGTAACACCCGCTTTTGTGACCTGAGGATAATTTGGTAATTTCCTCTAAATTGATATTCTTATTATTGTTACATTTTAAATATTGTGTATTTATATGTTTTGAATTATAACTTAGAGAATTTGGTTAAGAATTTATTGTGACTAGTGAATTATTATTCATTTTAAAAAGTTATAGTTCACGGTAAAATAAAATAGTTTTCTCGCGAATGGTTTCTAGGTTCCAGACAATAGATTGAAGGGGGGTTAGTTTTAAGTGAATACGGAGTCGGTTTTAATTTGGGCCGACATGTTTTAAATCTTCCAAAAAGGGAAAGTATCCCGTTTTTCCTTAAAACTTAAGAAAACAAAAACCTAAACTAAACTCACTAACCTAAAACTCTATACAAACAATTGAATCAAACCAGAAGCTGTGATTGATTCTTGTTCTAATTCTTGATTTCATCATCTTAAGCTTCTATTGAATTGGTAAGTGTTCTTGACTATTGTTATTAACTAGATTGAAGAAATTGATATGTGATTTAGTATAAGCTAGTGATTGTGTTGATTGTTAGCATTATATGATGATACTTGCTAAAATTCTATGATAGTCATATGATTGTTCTTAGAGTTTATATAATCCTTGAAGTTGATTTGGGTGAATAGGGTAGAAATTAGTTAGGGTTATTGATTTTTGTTGTGTAATTGGATTGAAAGATGCTATGTGATGTTGTTGAGCTTATTTAAGGTAGTAGCAACCTTAGAAACTGATTTGAGCAATCTGCAAATAGTATTTTGTGGTTATTTTGTGGAACAACAGCAACATGTGCAGGTCTGGACTGGAAAAACGCCGATGAACATCGCGCCGCGATCTTCATAGATAGCGACGCGATCTGCTGTGAATCGCGACGCGATTATCATGTGTTGCGACGCGATTATGAGTAAATAGCGACGCGATTTGGACTTGGTTGCACCGCGATTGTGACCTGAACAGAACCATTTATGCTTATGATTATGTAATGCTGGCTGTTGTAGTACATAAGATTTATATTGATATATGTATAAGTGATTTGGAGATTATAACCTGATTAATATAAGTGATGATTTGTATGGTGTATGTACATTATCAGTTAGTTGTTATATGCTAAACATGTAATATGTTCTATTATTGATATGTGACTATATTGATGTAATTGAAGCGAGAATTGAATTCAGTTACTAATTAAATTGCTTTGTGGTGTTTACAGATACACCGAAGACTCAGTGAGTTAGTCAGCTGAGTAAGTGGATTGAAGTTGACAGGTTAATAGACTTGGAACTTCAGTGTGGTTTGGTTGTGATATATTGGTTACAACGATATAAACATAGTTGATTGTTGATTATATTGTTGAGATTTATATATAATTGTGATGTGTTGCCTTTGAGCCTTCTGGTGAATTGGAGGTCAACGATTGTTGGACTGATTGCTACAGGTTAGTCAATATGAGATTTGTAATCATGTGTTGAGAATGGAACACATATTGACTAAAGGTAGCAATTAGTTATCGGTAAAGTCACTGTATTGGCCTGCAGTGATTGTAAGTGTTGCTTGGTGGGCCACCGCGGTCTGAGGGCTCCACAAGGACCACATATCCTCTTGGTGATGTAGTGTCTATGTGTTGTTGCTGATAATTGATAATGTTATAGCTAAGTCAAACTGTTTGTAACAGTTTTATTCACTTAGCTTCGTGCTAATTCCGTTGTTTACTCCTTGCAGGTTTTGAGATGATTGGGACTGGGCAAGGAGTGACCGAAAGTTGTTTGACTAGGATTACTCTGATTTTTGTTTGAACACAGTTTAACATGTTTTGGTTTATAATGCCTAAGATAAACTAATGGTTTGTAAAATTGCAGTTAATACTTATGACTTGTGATATGTTTTGGTTGATGACATCATGTCATCTATGTTAATATATGAATGGGATTTCGCTTCCGAGTTTTTTTTTAAAAAAAAAATGGCATGAAATTGTGTGTGTGTTATATTATGCTATAGATAAAAAATAAGGAAATAATGAGGATGTTGAAAAGGAACATGAAGGAAAAGAATCAGATGAAACATACGTAACAAGTGATATCAATTTACAAGAACAACATGCTGAAGGAAAAAAGAAAAACATGGAATTAAGTGTTGAAGTTGAAAAACCACTTATGGTTGAACCATTGCAAGTTGTACACCCTGAAGAAGATGCAAGCATATCAAATGTGCTTCTTTCACCTTATGTTTTAGAAGAAGTTTGCGTATCAAGCAACTTGGATGGAATTGAAAAAAGGATATCAGATAGTATTTTTTTTTCAGCAAGGTTATCTACAAAGTAAGTGTTTAAATTGTTTTAATATTATATTTTGATTGTAACACTAAGTCCATAAAATTTTTGCAGGGATGTTATATTCACAAGTAAAGCACTAATACTTCAGAGAGTTGTATTTGAAAGTACGATGCCTGATTTTGATGTTGACAAGTTAGTTATGGATGCTTGGGCAGAAGTGTTAAACTATGAGGAAAAAATTACGTGGGAAGACAAACTTGGTTCGGATCTATTGCAGCACAAATGTTATGGTTAGAAAAATATAACTTAAATTTATATATGATCAAATAAAAAAATAAATTTTGTAAATCTAACTATTTTTTATTTAACAGAAAAAATGATTCCAAAAGGCAAAGATGACTATGATGAAATTTATGAAGACTTCTCAAGAAAGATTAAAAATCTTTTAAGAAGCACAGACCACAAGAACTTTCAGAAAGTGGATCTGGTAAATGAATTGTAATATCTTTTTATTGTTATTTTAATATAATTGTTCATTGTGTATGATTATTATTAAATTCATACATTGTTCATTGTGTATCATTATTATTAAATTCATACTTATTGCTACTTATAAGGTTTCTTTAAACAGGGTTTTTTCCCTATACTTTCGTATTTTGAGGAAAATGACCATCAACATATCTACGTCATCTGCTACAACTTGAAAAAACTAGAGATACATATAATTGATAACAAAGCTTCAGATGAAGAAAATGTGGAAAAAAGATATGGAAAAGTACCAGAAACTCTGGTAAGTACACAACACATGAACTTTTTATTTTATATTTTTACATCTGTATATAAATAGATTAACATGTTTTCATTTTAATTTTTACAGAAAAGTTTCTTTGTTAAACACTTGATTCTCGATAAGCATAATAATGGTTTAAAAGTTGGAAGTACGCCTCAAAAGATACTTAAAATGATTTGGCAAACTACAACAAACTTCGTAGATAATACAATTTTTGCTATGAGGCATATGGAGACTTACAAAGGCACTGGAGAAGTGGGTTTCAAGTCAAATTTCTTACGTGAAGAAGAAAACCAATTAGAGCAACTACATAATTTTACGAGTCAAGTATCTAACAAAGATATTAACTTGTGATATCAACTTGAGAAAAAGTAAGTTACAGGATGACGTAAAGAGTTATGACAAGTTGCCAACATTAGAGAAGGAAAAGTTAAAGAAGGAATCAGTTTCAAGAATTGCAAAACGACTGTATCAGTAGTTGTAAATATGTATTCGTTCAATTAGAATTTGTTGTTTGTTATTGTAAAACTAAATGTGTGATACATCATAAAACTTGTATTTGATACAAATAGAAAATTATGTTTATTTTAGAGACAACTTTTAATAATGTTTACAATGTTTGTGACAAGAATAATAAAGTAATGTTTTAAAATGCATATGTTTATTGTGTATCAAATTTCAATAATTAAATATAAATACTATATTGTAAACATTGAACACCTAGGCACGGGGTTTACATGTACGTTTATTGTTTATCATTTGTGAAACTGTAACAAAAAGAATATTGAAATAATAAGAAATAAAAATTATGAATTAATATAAAATTTTGTAGTAGCAATATATTTAAAGTAATATCAAATGCACTCTTGAATAAAAGAAATGAAACTAATAATAAAAAAATCTCTTAACCAAAAATGGGTGCAGATGTTCTAAATGTTTCAACTTTTCGTTGAATCTTTTTCCTTTGCTCCTGAAGCATCTTTCTCTTCTCCTTTGCTTCAGCATTTCTCTGGGCTATTTCAGCTTTCGACTTGTACCTAGTTTGAGATCCACAACCTTTATTACGAATATCTTTTAGGTTCTTGATATTAACTTCTGTAGGTTCTGTCACAATAAGCATTGTTGAAAAAAGTTCATTATTGCTCATCTCAGACCTGCTAACCTCTAACGAATCAACTGCGGCAACCAAACTTTTACGTTTATCTCGGTATAAATGTAGGTTCTCCCTATCAAACACCAACCGATTTATGCAATGATCCACAGTTTCATAAATTTCACGAATTGTAGCCTCAGCAACATTGGGTTTTTTACCATACCCTTCAATGGTACTAATCTTTGGAGGTAATGCTTCCTTCGTCCACCTCTTTAAAATGTACTGTTATGGAATCTTATCAACCTTACGTATTTTGAACACGCAAAAACAGTGTCTGCAAAGAAGTCCAAAGGATTCGAACTTCTTACAACTACAAGAAACAGTCATTTCAGCGTTATTAAAGCACACCTGCACAATGAACATTAAAGGTATTAAACTTAATGATACACAATGAACATATAAATTAACTTCTTACAACAGTCTGAACTTATTGATACAAAATGAACATATACATAAAATATTTTTATGTAACAAAAACACAAGTGTTTGGAATTCAAATAAATTGGTATTCAAATAAAAACAATAATTACCTCATACACAAAACCCCTTTGAACTTCATCAGGCATATGATTCAGATCAATTTTGTTTGGATTCTCTTCTTCTGAATCACATATTTGATACTTAAAACAGCCGTTAACAACACTTCTTGTAAGGCAGTAGCAATGCATAAGAGATGCATATATATCATCTTGAACATCATAAAAGATGGTCCGGGTATAAACTTCCCTTGCATGCTTCTCAATACACATCTCTGTTTTAAGATCTGGTGTTGTGTATCAAGAATTATGTTGATTTTTTTTATTCAAGAGTGCATTTGATATTAGTAACCTCCAATGATACACAATAAACAACCATGTAAAATCAAGATATAATTATTTAGACAATAGACAATGATACACAATGAACAAATTAGTAAAAGATTACCTTTGAAGACAGTTTTTTCATGATGTGTCACATACAAAGCCAATGTCTTGAATTTGGAAAAACCTCATCAATTGCTTTCTTCATTGATTGGTCTTGGTCAGTAATCAAGACATTAGAATCAGTAATAAATGTTTGTTTAAACATTTGAAGTAGCCACTTGTAAGTTTCATAAGTTTCATTAAAAAGCAAAGCTGATCCAAACGTCACACATCTATTATTGTTATCAATGCCTGTGAAAGGCACAAAAACCATGCTATACCTACAAATATATTACATGTGTAAATAAAAATATTACATAAAAAAAATTAAAAATATGATACACAATGAACATTCTTTAAGATATTAAACAAAATGAAGAGACATAAGATAAATATAATTACCTGTTGGATCTAAAGGAAACTATATCTCCAAAAGCAGAATAGAAGTGTCTAGCATCGGGATCGGCCCAAAAGAGTCCACCTAAAGTACCATCTTCACTCGTAAAATACTCAACAGCAAAACCAGGATTAATTCTTGTCTACTTTTAAGCTTCTCCACAGCCATTTGACAATCACGTTCTCCAATAAAAACTGTCATATCACGCCTAAAGTTCTTACACTAAACAGATGTGGCACCAATATGCTCAAAACCACCGTATATCTCCTTCATCAACTTAAATCCTCTAACCGGTCCAAGATTAATATTTGAAACTTGAAACAAGTTTTTTTTGTGTAAAAGTTAGCTGTCTATTTACTTTCAAAAACCTAGCATCATCCTCATTTAAAAGGTAATGATTATGCTCTTCTTCAAAAACAAACACTTCATACAATCCATCTTTAGACCTTCTAATTCTAACCTTAGCTTCACAACCACATCGAATACTTGCTCTATTCCTTTTAGACTTAGCTTTAACTTTCTCATCAACTTTTCCATCAACTTCAACTTCTGGGTTCGGTTTTTTAACAGGTTTAAACCCTTCTCTAACACAGTGAAAGTATTTAAGCTTAGGATCAACCTTTATTGGATTATGTTATCCACCTTTCTTAACATTGAAGCCTCCAATTTTTCCATAATTTTGATAAAACCGAAAAGCTTGATCAACCGATACAAACTTCATACCTAAAACAGGTTTCAAACCATACTCAACATCTGGAATCCAATTAACTTTTCCATCTTTTTAATCACTTGGATTCCAAACTTCTGTACAGTAACAACAGGATCTTCTCTGATACACAATAAACAAAATCACAAAAAGTAATCAATTAAATAAAAAAAAACGAAGTTTAAAGGATATTCTAATTCTGATACACATTAAGTTTGTCTCTTTTGTTCAATTGACCTTGATTGAACTCAACAAGGTCAATCATAAAACCATACGATTGTATGATGTACACAAATGTTTTTAAATACACAAAAGAAAATGAAACAAATAAACAAAGATTATGATATTTATGTTAAGAGTGTATTGTGTATCAATCAATTAAAAATTGTTCATCTGATCAATTGATGATCTGATGAAATATACAAATACACAAATAATATGCATTGTTATAATGTGTATCACTATTGCGTATCAGATAAGTAGTCAATTTAAAATAAAAATCGGAAGTAATCAACATTATTTTTAGAATGAAAGTAAATCACAATCGATATTCTCATCATCGATTAAATCAGATAAGTAATCGCTGTATAATAATAGAACTATTGATTAGTAACCGCTTGTATAATACGTAATTGAGTAGTAATCGCGATTGAATGCTTCATACATTTTTCACAATCGATATTCTCATCATCGATTGGAATTGTAGATTCTAGAATGAAAGTAGACATAATAGGTATTTTAATCGATTTAAATTGAAGAATGAAGGAAGAAGGTAAACGAGTATTTATAAAATAAACGACGTTTAACGACGTAATTGACGAAGCGGAGAGGATTACAGAAGAAGGTAAACTAAAATGGGTGAAGTTACCAATTTACCCTTAATAGGGCGGAGCTGAGAAGAAATTCGACACAAGAAGTGAAAGGAGAAGAAAGACCGGTGTCAAATTTTGATGGCTGCTTATTCTGTTTATTTTAAAACACCGGATATCGGAACCACGGTCTAAAAATGAGACGGATAGTAATTAAAATAGAAAAAATAGGGAGTACGTTTCTATTTTTTAATGTAAAAAAGAAGGAAATAAGGTGGAATAAAGTTACGTACCTAATTATAGAAGACTCCTGGTTGTTCCTGGTACCACTGTTGTTTCTGAGCAAACCCAAAAAGTTGAGCAGACGAACAAATTAGGGTTATGGATGATTCAAAGATAAAGCAATTAAAATTCTTGGTTGAAACCATTCAATCTGACCCATCAATCCTTCACAATCCATCGCTAGGGTTTTTCAAAACCTTTCTTCAAAGGTATCATTTTTACCTAATTACTATTCATTAATTATTATTAGCATTATACTAATAACAATACCATTTTTGATTTCATTAATTTTTTTTTCTCGTTCATATGTTTGCAGTCTTGGTGCCAAAATCCCACCACCATCCACTTCAGTAAGCCCCAATTTTATTTGTATTTATTGTATTGATTTTGTTTTTGTTCATCATCATGCAATATGTTTTTATTGAAAGTGGGTATTAAATATAATAAAAATTCAAAAAATTTGAACTGTGAACTAATTACTCTCTTGCTAATTAAAGGTTTGACCAATGGTCCACTTGGGTAGTAATTTCAGCAAACAAAGTAAAGGGGTGTTTGGGATTATCTACTTAAAATATAAGCAGGTGTTATGATACTTATTTTAATATTTTTAAGTATTTATTTCTTATAAAATAAGTAGATAAGCAGCTTTCTAAAGGATGTTTGGATTTGCTTATCTGCTGTCGAATTAAGCTAATAAGAAGATTTGCACATAAATAAGCAATCCCAAACACCCCCTCATTTAGGTATCTTTATGGTTCGATGAGGTTTTAGCTAACATTAGCAGGATGTTTGGATGTGTGTATAATTTGGTTATTGTGATTGAAGTCACAAAGAATTAGTTTTAGGTGTTGTACAACCTAGTTATGGGATTCTGACTATTTGATTATTTAGGCTCAAAATGATCAGATTCAGTAATGAAAAATGGTTTATGAGATAAAAGTGAATTTGCTTAACTTCAACTGGTTTTAAGTTTAAGATACCGATCTTTTGGTTATCTGCTTTTGTTTCTTCGAGTTGCAATAAATATATTTGTGTTGAGTAGTAGTGACTCTTGTTACTCTCGTATGAAAGTTGGGTTGGATGGAGGAGTGTAGACACATATAATTATGATTGAATAAGATGTATGTGCGATTTAGAGTTTTATCAGGTGATTTTTTTATAAGGAACAAACAGTCCCTTTCCCTCTCTCTCTCTCTCTCTCTCTCTCTCTCTCTCTCTCTCAAGAATGTGTTACTAATTTTCTTTGAGCATCCAGCCTTGACTGTGTTGGTGCAATGCTATATATTTTTCTTGTCTTTGTTTTTATTTATCTTTTCTTATTTTTACCGCTAAACTCTTATGAAGGGTGCAGAAAATGGACACACATCCAATGAGGATATTGTTGAGTCGGACCTCGAGTTAGATGATTCAGATGTTGTAATGCCCGATGATGACCCTCCACAAAAGGTGGGTAAAAGTGTTGAAACTTGTCATTGTCTATTACTATAGGCGACAATTTTGACCCATTTATATATGAACTATCACTTTGGGTTGTGTTTTGAAAACAGGTCAAACTCATTTTTTAGCTAAGGGGAGTGGGTTGACTTGGGCCGTTAGCTAAAAAGTCTATTTCTATAGCATACGACTCCTTATTACTATTTTTTTATGTAATCATAAAATAGTGCATTTCTAGGTATTAATAATATATTAGAAATGGACCAAAAAGTGTCTTGCAGGTCAACCCAACCCGCTCATGTTGACCCGTACTATAAAAATGATTAGTTGATCCCAATCCTGTAACCCAACCTGCCAAGATCCACCAGTCTTGCCACCTATATGAGTTATTATTAAACAAGTTGTCCTTTCTCTTTCTGTTCTTATTATATCTATTTTCACCATTGGTGGCAGATGGGGGATCACTCAATTGAAGTTAATGAGGAAAGTCGTGATCTTGCGCAAGAGTTGAAGTCAAAAGCTACTAATGACATTTCTCAAGGCATGTTTTATATGCTGATACTTTTTCGTTGAAATTGTATACTGTCCTCTAAATGATTTGGCATATTCACTACATTGCCAACACTTGTAGGTAAACATAATGAAGCCATAGATCGCCTAACGGAAGCTATAATGCTGAACCCAAACTCAGCCATTTTATATGCAACAAGAGGTATTTCATACTTATGAAAAGTAAAGTCTTTATGTGGTCTTTGGATGTGCATTTTGATTTTTTTTTTCTTGAGACCTGAAGAATCGGATAAGTCAGTTGTTAGGGTGTGTACGCAGTTTACATTTGTGAAAGTAATCCTCAGAAAATATATATGATAATCAGTTCTTGCCACCTACGTATAATTGATTATTACAACATAAGCTTTTAAAAGCTAGGATACTTAGGGTGTGTGTAGATATATTAAGTGGCCGTGTTTTTCAGAATTTTATTCATAAATAGTTACAAAAATAAAAATCTTGTTCACACATGACTATCGCAAAAAGAGAAACTACACTTCTCTAATTTTTAACTACACCTTTGATAACTCCGTTTTATAGTTTTCAACTGTTTTTCTTTCTAGAGATAAAAAACTGCTGATTTTTATACTAGAAAATAACACATTTGAACACACTTTCAAACCTATCTAGAGATGAAAGATCTCCCATTTTCTAAATAGTCGAGATGAAAATTAAGAAAAGTTTTCTGCAACTAAACGTACCCTTAGGCCTTAGGTACATGTACATCTATATATATCTCGATAACCACTTTTCCTTTGGAAACTTCTTTGCATCTCATCCCAAATTCAATTTTTAAGAAAGTCTTGAGATCGTTATCTGTCTCCCTTTGTGAGCGTTCAGTTAATTAATATTTTGAACTTTTATATAATTGCAGCTAGTGTTTATGTGTCTTTAAAAAAACCAAATGCTGCAATCCGAGATGCTGATGCAGCACTAAAGGTCTCTCTTTAAACCTTCACTTATTAATTTATAATGAATATAACCTAATCAACTCGTATTTGAAGTTTGTTTGATGAATTCTCAGATAAATGCTGACTCAGCAAAAGGATATAAAATGCGTGGAATGGCAAGGGCCATGCTTGGTCTTTGGGAAGAGGCGGCACGTGATTTGGGTGTAGCTTCAACGTTAGATTATGATGATGAGATCAGTTCACTTCTTAAAAAGGTACCTTTTTTTTCTCTCTCTCACACACACCCCTCTTGGGCAGGTCATGTAATGTGATAGAAGGGATTTGGGTTGAAAGTGGCTGGTATTCGAAACACGCCTATCAAAAGATTTGAACTTTTTATAAACAACTTGCATGTCAATGCAATTAATAATTATCTACCAGTTTGACCTGTTCTCTTATTTAGTGTTTGACTCGTTAGAGATAGATTATAACTCTAGTTGACCCTTTTATTAGTAAATGACTCAAAATCACCAGACTTTATCATTATTAGAGGTGCGAATTTGGCAGGCCAGATGGGGGTGACGGGTCAAATTAGGTAAAAAGTTATAATGTGTGAAAACAATTAATCTTCAGTATGAGTTAAGGTGAGTCAGGTTGACCCTTTTTTTAAGTTGGTAATGCAATAAGGGATTTAGAGGTTGTAACCATTTGATGTGACTTGAGGCCCTTGCTACCCATTTTAATTTGTTTTATTGTTAGCCAAGTTCTAAATCCTACATTTACCCTGTTGGGCATATAATATTTGGGTTTATTTTTTAAAACCGTGTTAAACTTCACACCTTTTTCTATTGTATGGGGCAAACGTTAAAAAATCATATTGTATGTATTTAAGTTCTATAAATGTTTATAGTATGCATTTGATTTACTATTGTACGTATATAATCTACAAATAAACGTCTTTGTATGTAGCAAAAAACAGCTAAACACATACAGATAGACGTTTTGAATTATTAAAGTTCGTCCCATACAATAGTAAAACTTGTAAAGTTCCATACACTTTGAAACATTAAACCTAATTAATGCAAAATGACTCATTTTTAGGTAAATGTGTTGAAATTGTCACATCCACTAGTTACTGCTCGTTTATCATGTTGTTTCTATTTGCAGATTGAACCTAATGTCCACAAGATTAAAGAGCATCGGCGAAAGTATGAACGCCTAAGGAAAGAAAGAAAACTTCCAGCAACTGAACGCGAGAAGCAAAAAACACAAGTTAAAACTGAGGCATGTATATCTGTTATTTCTTACTTCAATCTAACACAAGACAATTAGAAATTAAACATTGTTTAATTAACAATAGATCTCAACTGCTAGAACGGATTTGAATCATATTTACACGTAATATTCTCTATTATGAAATGCATCATAAAGTACGAGAATTAGAACTTTTTTTATATATAAGCTGCTCTAACACTAAAAGTTGTGAAGGAGTGGAGAAAATTGCATAATTGATTAATTTTAGGGTGATTTTGTGAGCCATTGGTTTTTGATATTTTAATTATTTAGGTGATTTACTTAAGGCTCACATTATATTTATCTAATGCAGGACATGAATGCTTCGCCTCAAACGTATGGTATGTCATTTGTCTTTTATGTTCACACTTTTAAACAAAATTCCAACATGATTTGCATGTGTTGACCACAAGGTTGTAAAACTCGCCAGGCGGGGAGTACTTGGCCAGGACCTTGTAGTGAGTACTCGGCCTAGGTGGGGTGTACTCGGATTGGATTTTTTACATATATATATTTTTAAAATTTGAAAATATATGTTTAAATATATACTGGAAACATAAATATAATAATTGTGTAGAAACATAAACATAATCGTTCGATTGATTAAATATTTCAGACATAAATATTAGTTACAAATAATGGACTCGAAATCCTAATTATGAATCATATTAAAATATTGATCAAGTTTGACTTAGACAGAGTTTGACCGAGTAATCCCGAGGTTGACCAATTTTATTTCGTTGATCGAGTTTGATCGACTTTTTAGTCCGAATCAGACTGAGTTGCCACGGACCACAGCTGATTCCCGAGTACACCCCGATTACTCGGCCGAGATGGGCGATTTTTACACCTTGGCTGACCATAGATGGTATAAAATGAAAAAATAGATTCTTTCTTGTGTCATGTGCCTCCCTCTATTATCATCCAAAGTTTGTTGTATAGGTTGTGTGGCTGAGGTTGGATTGACCCCAACCAATATTTTCTCCATATTTCTGGACTAATCATTTAGCTTGTTAAATTTGATTATTAGAACTATAATTTTACATTGATAATTTATTTTCTTTGAATGTAGTGATGTAGACAGCTGTATGCATTAAAAATACAAAACACTTTGGGTGACTTTCAACCCATTTAACCCTTGGTGGAAGTTATCATTTTATTAGTAGCCCATTTGAACCTTTTATTAGTCTTCTATCCGTATGGAATGAGTTGTTACATAAGATAAATATTTACTTTCTTTTCTTTTTTGTTATATTTTAATATATATATATATATATATATATTTATTAATATTATTTTTGTATTTGGGTCTTCAGGTCAAGTCGTTAGCATTCAAAATGCAACAGAGTTAAAAACAAAGTTAACCGCTTCATCAAAGTCAAACCAACTAGCTATATTGTACTTCACGGCTACATGGTGTGGACCCTGTCGGTTCATGGCTCCTCTGTATACAAACTTGGCAGCTAAGTACCCTAAAGTACTTTTCTTGAAAATCGACATCGATGAAGCAAGAGAAGTCGCTGCACAGTGGAATATCAGCAGCGTACCATCGATCTTTTTTACTAAAAATGGGAAGGAGATCGATAAAGTTGTTGGGGCTGATAAAGCTTCACTTGAAGCGAAGATTGCCAAGTATGCAGCGTAAGTTATGACTCGTAAATCAGTTATATCCTGTGTTTTCTTTCATAGTGTCATAGATTTGTATGTTATGTTTGTTTTCTTCATTTAAAGTGTCATATATTTGTGATATATGGATCATGACATCATGCACATATCTTATCAATTTAAGTTATTGAATCCCTTATAGCATTTCTTTATAGTATTATCATGTGTAACAATTCAACGTTTGTTAATGTAACAACCCCAAAATTAGGGTAAATTTAAAATTTTCCTAATTACGTGTTTACTACTTGTATTTAATATGAAATAGGATTAAATACATTACTTACTTACTATATATATGAGTGATATATATATATATACACGTATACGATTCGGTACAAAATATGGACGTTGGTGACAAACTTTTAGAATAATGTGGATTTATCCAAACAAACATTATTTACTTTAATATATTACGAAAATATATTACACGTTATACGTTTTGTTAAAAATGTAACTTTACGCGACGAAAGTACACGAAACGCGCCCGACACGTGAAATACACTTAAGTTATATTTTTATAACTTCATAATAAGTATTTTGATAAAATACTTCTAGTAAAAATATCGCGATTACACGCGTACAGTTAAAACGTTTAGAAACGTTACACAATTCGGATAAACGCACGATTCGCGATCGATGACCAAACGAAATCTCAAATATTATTTTAGTAACTTAAAATATGTTATTTGAGTGAAACTTTTACTTATAATATCCGGTTTTAAATCGTTAACAAAACGTAATATATAAAACGTTATACGATTAATTAAAACGCAAAACGAACGGGTAAACGAACACGGGACTTAACACAACTTTGGGGAAACAATTTAAACACCAAATGGGGGTGGGACCCACGATTTTTATGCAGAAAATCTGCAAGAATCAAGGCATACCATGCCCTTGACTCTTTTTGGATACTTAGCCACTCCAAACCCCTCACCTCATTCATTCAACCACTTCTCCACTCCATCTCCCTCACTCTTTTCTCTCTTTTCTTGGTGAAGAACCACGACCAAATCAGTCCCAAAACACCCCTAAATCATCACAAAAACACCCTCAAGAATAGCTTGGATTGCTAGGGTCATTTGGAAGAAAACGTGCACCTCACCGAGCTCTACACATCCATCTTTCTCGTTTGCTCATACGACTAGTAAGGACCTCAAACTTTTCTTGGTTATGTTTTATAATGTTTATTAACATGTTTAGTTGCTTGCTTAACAAAGAGATGTCCAAATCTAAACTTGAAACACGTTTTTGTAAACATATATATGTACACAGTTTTCTGCCCAGAAAAACGACCTCACGAAAACAACCATAACTCGAGTTGTAGACTAAATAAACGGGTGAGACCACTTGGAAAAGTTTGGTATTTTCGTCGTGAACAAAAAGTTCTTCTTTAGCTACCTCCAGAAATACACCCATTATCGGCTATTACTTGATCTTCGGACATATCACTGTTTTGGCCGGAATTTGCATATATCATTTCTTAATTTTTGTTAAAAATAGTAGATGGACACTAAAGTTCTCGGGAAAATAAAGAAATGATCTAGAGACATAGGAGAACAGTTGGAAATTTTTGCGGGACTTTATTCGGACTAACCGTTAGAGAAAACGAGGGTTTCGTTGAGACCAAAAACTGGAAAACCTTAACCCGGGGACTGTTTTGGTATATTTATAAAACCGACCCTTCGAGACGACCACAAAACGTAACGACAATTTTATAAGGCTTATTTAACATAGTTAGGGCTTCCCTAAAAGTTTCGGGTCAAACCGGAGTCGTTTGACCACAAACCCGAGCCTTGAATTCAAACAGATTGCTAGTGTCGCTAGAGGACCAAATCCTATAGCGACACTAAACTAGTGACGCATATAGTGCCTGATACATACCTTACCCGACACTTCTTTAGTGTCGCTATTTTATAACTACCAGTGGGAACGATGCGACACTTCTTCAGTGTCGCTATCATCGGCTGAAACCAAAACTAGCAGCGGGAACAAGTGACGCATAGTTACTACTGATTGATGTCACCCGACACTTGCCCTTAGTGACGCACTAAATCTAATACCCGACACTAGCTGAGTGACGCATACTTTAGTGACGCTTAAACAACCGACACTTGACAAGTGTCGCCATACAATTTAAACCGTCACTTATACCGACACTTATACCGTCACTGACCTCAGTGACGCTACCTTAATGCAAGTGACGCATCTAGTGACGCTAATATCACGATACTTACTGAACTATGCGGCACTACCTAAGTGTCGCCTAAACTGTGAAGTGTCGCATGGAGTGACGCATGAAACAGAACCTTGGAAAATACTTTTACACTAAGTATTGAATACATACAACAACCGAACATTATACAATGGTACTTATACAATACATATACATAGTAATGTATACATGAACTACTTCACTCATACAACGACACTTGAAAACATTACGAGATTACACTCGCACGAGCTTACACTCGAACAATGTTTACACGTCGCATTACAAATACTCAACTTATGTATATACTTACAAGGTATACAAACGCGATGAATTACATAATAATAATAGTTGGATTATTATTACACCTCCGTCACCAACGGGCCACACTTATTTACAAAACAATTACAAACGTACAAACAAATACTTGGACATTTCCTAGTTGAGTGGACAACTAGCATGGGTGATCCTTCGGGACACCAACCTACTTATTACTTACTGAACCTTGTGCGTGTTAGGACGCCAAGGGTTGCTAGTACAGAGTACTACACTTGCTTGACTTACTGCATCATCTGCTAGACTCAGGTGAGTCTCACGGCCCCACTTTTTACTGCTTTTACATCGGGGGAGATGCATTACTTGCTTTACATGAACACACATACTTACTTGCTGCCAACGATTTACAAACTTTGCTGAATTACGGATATGCCAATTGCATGAGTTTACGACTAATCCACTGAAAGCCTCCTCAATCATAGTTGTTAGTTATGGAATAAGCGCGAGTTTTAGTATATGGATCCATATGGGACTGACAATCCCCGCCCGGGGTAGCACGCACTACCACGAACCGTACTGTATAAACGGGCGTTTCTTACTCGTTTCGGATGTTTTGGATTAACATTCACGGGGGTACTATATTTACTGTACGTTAAGCTTCAACTATGGTGGCTCATGGCAAGGGTATCAAACGGTTAGCATGACCTGCAACCACCCACTTATTAACGGTTAGCAAGACCTGCAACCACCACATACATAATGGCTAGCAAATGATTTACAACTACTACTTGTGTGTTCAAACTGTTTACTTATAAACCTGTGAGATTCACCAACCTTTTGGTTGACCGTTTTAGTAATGCTTCTCAGGTACACAGCATCAGTAGGGATGCCCAGCAGGATAAGCTCATTTAGCTCGAGTCGCATGCATTTACAAGCTTGGAGATTTTATTACATTACTTTTGTACTAGTTGTTATGTATTAGAATCTCTAGGAATTTATACGAAACTCGAGCTTGTATTTTGAACTACTTATGTATTAATGTAATAACTTTTCGAACGTCTCATTTAGAGTCGTTCACTGTATCCTTTGTGCTTGTGATTATTGATTAGTAACACCCAAAACTCGCTTCCGCAAACCATTAAATTTGGGGGTGTTACAGATTGGTATCAGAGCCTAAGGTTATAGTGAACTAGGTTGCATTAGTGGGCCTAGACTATGACCGTTAGGCAGTATTTTCTGTTAAGTGTGATTGGTTCAAGAGTTACGTCATACAAGTTTAATTTAACATAGCTTGATCAACTATGTACAATTAAATAAAGATGATGTAAGGCTTGAAATGGTTATGCTGGAATAGGAATACATTAGTTGACTCTGACCTCGAGAGAAACCGGGACTCATAATTGTTGTGCTAGACACTCATAAGACTATTATGTGATATATGTATGTATACATAGATAGTCATCGCTCAAGCACTGTACGCTAGTCTATTATATATTATATATATATATAGGCACTCACATATTCAAACACTTTGTCATGGAAATGGCAAACACAACCTCCGAAACATCTTCTAATTCATCCCACTCTCGACAATTTCTTTTGGGATCACGAAACTCATAGGTAGCTAGGAGGACCACCGAGTCACTTCGAGCGAGACCTTACCTAACTCAAAACAATTCAAATAACCAGGCTAGTTAGCACGTAGTTGCTAGTCAGTAGAGATGGTTATTCAACCCCTCTTGATTGTTCTATAATGTTGATTGTCATTTTGTGATGTTGTATATTACCGCATTTGTATATGTACATCTATGATAATCATCATTTATGGACAATCTCTCATGAACCTTATCCTTCTAATCTCAGGAAAATCATGCCGCCAAAGTCAAGGACTTACACTGATGCCCAGATGGCATCTATCATCTCTCAGGCTGTGACTGAAGCCTTGGCGCGACATTCTTCATCGACCCCCGAAAGGCATAGTGATACTGCCAATACCCCTCCCACTGCCAAGCCTTGTACCTACAAGGACTTTCACAACTGCAAACCTCTGAACTTTGCAGGTACTGAAGGAGCTATCGGTCTAATCCGCTGGATCGAGAAAGCCGAATCCGTATTTCTCACTTGCAACTGTGCGGAGGGAGACAAGGTTAAATTCTCCGTCAGCACTTTTTCTGACACCGTTCTCACATGGTGGAACACTTATGCCCAGACAGTGGGTATTGAAAATGCTTACAAACTCCCATGGGTGGAGTTGAAGGAGATGTTGAGAGGCGAGTACTGCCCCAGGGACGAATTGAAAAAGCTGGAGTTAGAATTCTACAATCACAAGATGCAGGGTGATGACATCACCGGTTACACCAACCGCTTTCACCAACTGGCACTCCTGTGCCCATCAATGGTCGATCCTGAGTACAAGAGGATCGAGAAATACGTCGATGGACTCCCTGAACGTCTACAAGACCTGGTGACTTCATCCAAACCGGGTACCATTCAGAACGCCATTCGCATGGCACATGAACTGACGGCAAACTCTGTTCGCCGTGGCCCAACTCCTACCCCGTCTGCAGCCAAACGCAAATGGGAAGCAACTTCAAACTCCTCCAACCTGATTTCTGACAAAAAGCCTACAACAGTCGATACCAACGACTCGAAGGCTTACAAGGGAAAGAAGCCTTACTGTTCCAAATGCAGTATGCATCATCATGGCTCCTGTCCCTGCACCAACTGCAAGAAATTCGGGCATCTAGCCAAAGACTGCCGAAACAACCCTGCTAGTACCGATATTGCTGCACCCAGGACCTGCTATGAGTGCAACGGTACCGGGCACTTCAGGAAGGACTGCCCAAAGGTAAAAGCGGGAACCAACTTCGCAAAAGGAAGAGCTTATGTGATTAACGCTAGGGAGGATGACCCGAACCCGAGACTATGCGACTTACTCAACCCGGGTACGCACATTGTTAGATTACCCGAAACTGTTTAACAACTTATGCACATTGCTTTACGTTCTATGTACTCTCCTAGATCCTAAGTACACAATAGGGTTAGGAAACTACCGACTACTTGAATCCTGACGACGCAGCTCGTATTGCACTTTATTTACGATAAACAAACTTCCTTCCCAGACACCTCACACTGGTTGAGACCGGGAACACGCACCTTTTTCATTCGAATCTCAAACTGACCATGTCCTGTGGACAAATGGTCAATACTTTTCCCAACATCCCAACCGAGACCAATTAGGACTTCAAACAAATTTCGGGACGAAATTTTCATAACAATGGGAGAATGTAACAACCCCAAAATTAGGGTAAATTTAAAATTTTCCTAATTACGTGTTTACTACTTGTATTTAATATGAAATAGGATTAAATACATTACTTACTTACTATATATATGAGTGATATATATATATATACACGTATACGATTCGGTACAAAATATGGACGTTGGTGACAAACTTTTAGAATAATGTGGATTTATCCAAACAAACATTATTTACTTTAATATATTACGAAAATATATTACACGTTATACGTTTTGTTAAAAATGTAACTTTACGCGACGAAAGTACACGAAACGCGCCCGACACGTGAAATACACTTAAGTTATATTTTTATAACTTCATAATAAGTATTTTGATAAAATACTTCTAGTAAAAATATCGCGATTACACGCGTACAGTTAAAACGTTTAGAAACGTTACACAATTCGGATAAACGCACGATTCGCGATCGATGACCAAACGAAATCTCAAATATTATTTTAGTAACTTAAAATATGTTATTTGAGTGAAACTTTTACTTATAATATCCGGTTTTAAATCGTTAACAAAACGTAATATATAAAACGTTATACGATTAATTAAAACGCAAAACGAACGGGTAAACGAACACGGGACTTAACACAACTTTGGGGAAACAATTTAAACACCAAATGGGGGTGGGACCCACGATTTTTATGCAGAAAATCTGCAAGAATCAAGGCATACCATGCCCTTGACTCTTTTTGGATACTTAGCCACTCCAAACCCCTCACCTCATTCATTCAACCACTTCTCCACTCCATCTCCCTCACTCTTTTCTCTCTTTTCTTGGTGAAGAACCACGACCAAATCAGTCCCAAAACACCCCTAAATCATCACAAAAACACCCTCAAGAATAGCTTGGATTGCTAGGGTCATTTGGAAGAAAACGTGCACCTCACCGAGCTCTACACATCCATCTTTCTCGTTTGCTCATACGACTAGTAAGGACCTCAAACTTTTCTTGGTTATGTTTTATAATGTTTATTAACATGTTTAGTTGCTTGCTTAACAAAGAGATGTCCAAATCTAAACTTGAAACACGTTTTTGTAAACATATATATGTACACAGTTTTCTGCCCAGAAAAACGACCTCACGAAAACAACCATAACTCGAGTTGTAGACTAAATAAACGGGTGAGACCACTTGGAAAAGTTTGGTATTTTCGTCGTGAACAAAAAGTTCTTCTTTAGCTACCTCCAGAAATACACCCATTATCGGCTATTACTTGATCTTCGGACATATCACTGTTTTGGCCGGAATTTGCATATATCATTTCTTAATTTTTGTTAAAAATAGTAGATGGACACTAAAGTTCTCGGGAAAATAAAGAAATGATCTAGAGACATAGGAGAACAGTTGGAAATTTTTGCGGGACTTTATTCGGACTAACCGTTAGAGAAAACGAGGGTTTCGTTGAGACCAAAAACTGGAAAACCTTAACCCGGGGACTGTTTTGGTATATTTATAAAACCGACCCTTCGAGACGACCACAAAACGTAACGACAATTTTATAAGGCTTATTTAACATAGTTAGGGCTTCCCTAAAAGTTTCGGGTCAAACCGGAGTCGTTTGACCACAAACCCGAGCCTTGAATTCAAACAGATTGCTAGTGTCGCTAGAGGACCAAATCCTATAGCGACACTAAACTAGTGACGCATATAGTGCCTGATACATACCTTACCCGACACTTCTTTAGTGTCGCTATTTTATAACTACCAGTGGGAACGATGCGACACTTCTTCAGTGTCGCTATCATCGGCTGAAACCAAAACTAGCAGCGGGAACAAGTGACGCATAGTTACTACTGATTGATGTCACCCGACACTTGCCCTTAGTGACGCACTAAATCTAATACCCGACACTAGCTGAGTGACGCATACTTTAGTGACGCTTAAACAACCGACACTTGACAAGTGTCGCCATACAATTTAAACCGTCACTTATACTGACACTTATACCGTCACTGACCTCAGTGACGCTACCTTAATGCAAGTGACGCATCTAGTGACGCTAATATCACGATACTTACTGAACTATGCGGCACTACCTAAGTGTCGCCTAAACTGTGAAGTGTCGCATGGAGTGACGCATGAAACAGAACCTTGGAAAATACTTTTACACTAAGTATTGAATACATACAACAACCGAACATTATACAATGGTACTTATACAATACATATACATAGTAATGTATACATGAACTACTTCACTCATACAACGACACTTGAAAACATTACGAGATTACACTCGCACGAGCTTACACTCGAACAATGTTTACACGTCGCATTACAAATACTCAACTTATGTATATACTTACAAGGTATACAAACGCGATGAATTACATAATAATAATAGTTGGATTATTATTACACCTCCGTCACCAACGGGCCACACTTATTTACAAAACAATTACAAACGTACAAACAAATACTTGGACATTTCCTAGTTGAGTGGACAACTAGCATGGGTGATCCTTCGGGACACCAACCTACTTATTACTTACTGAACCTTGTGCGTGTTAGGACGCCAAGGGTTGCTAGTACAGAGTACTACACTTGCTTGACTTACTGCATCATCTGCTAGACTCAGGTGAGTCTCACGGCCCCACTTTTTACTGCTTTTACATCGGGGGAGATGCATTACTTGCTTTACATGAACACACATACTTACTTGCTGCCAACGATTTACAAACTTTGCTGAATTACGGATATGCCAATTGCATGAGTTTACGACTAATCCACTGAAAGCCTCCTCAATCATAGTTGTTAGTTATGGAATAAGCGCGAGTTTTAGTATATGGATCCATATGGGACTGACAATCCCCGCCAGGGTAGCACGCACTACCACGAACCGTACTGTATAAACGGGCGTTTCTTACTCGTTTCGGATGTTTTGGATTAACATTCACGGGGGTACTATATTTACTGTACGTTAAGCTTCAACTATGGTGGCTCATGGCAAGGGTATCAAACGGTTAGCATGACCTGCAACCACCCACTTATTAACGGTTAGCAAGACCTGCAACCACCACATACATAATGGCTAGCAAATGATTTACAACTACTACTTGTGTGTTCAAACTGTTTACTTATAAACCTGTGAGATTCACCAACCTTTTGGTTGACCGTTTTAGTAATGCTTCTCAGGTACACAGCATCAGTAGGGATGCCCAGCAGGATAAGCTCATTTAGCTCGAGTCGCATGCATTTACAAGCTTGGAGATTTTATTACATTACTTTTGTACTAGTTGTTATGTATTAGAATCTCTAGGAATTTATACGAAACTCGAGCTTGTATTTTGAACTACTTATGTATTAATGTAATAACTTTTCGAACGTCTCATTTAGAGTCGTTCACTGTATCCTTTGTGCTTGTGATTATTGATTAGTAACACCCAAAACTCGCTTCCGCAAACCATTAAATTTGGGGGTGTTACAGTTAAGATTGCTATTAGTATTCAATGTGGATGTTTGGTGGGTTTCTCAAATGGAATTGAAGTCTTAAAACCATTTTGACCTTTTTGGCCGAGCCACTAATGTACCCGGTTAAATTTGTTAATAACACAAATAGTTCTTACTGGTTTTTCCCGACATTTTGTTATTCGAAGCAGGCAAAATGAATAATGAAAAAGTTAGTGTTATTCTAGTAGTAGGGATGTCGTACATAACGTATTTATAAAATCCGAAAACATGGGCAAGGTTTGCTGGTTGACCAAACCCAGCCAAGTAACTTGATTCCACTGGGTATAGAAAAGGTACATGTTTCTAACTTGTTACCTGACCCGTCAAAATCAGTTCTGTATCCAAATTAAACAGTCAGAAATTCACGGTCAATCATTCGTTTATCCAAATAAAAAATTCGAACAAACAGTCAATCATCGAAAGTCAAAACCATATGTTTCATCATGCATGCATTCGACATTGTGACATGTGAACCTGGGATCTGAAAACTATGGTGAATGTTATTGGTAACCTAAAAATTAAAAGAAAGAAAAATTATAATCCGAAGCATGCAATAAAATTAAGATGGGTACAAATTACACCTAAATGGCCTAAGTGACTATACTATATGAGCAAACATATTGCAGAATCAGATTTTTATCATATTTGATTTTAATTCAATTAAATAAATACAATATACTGTTTACCGGGTATAACAACCCTTTAACCAAAAAAATAAATACAAAATAAAAGATGCAAAACCAACAGGTACTTATGAAGTAGAACACTGGTTATCACAACATTAAACTACACAAATATGAAGGGAAAAAAGTCAAAATAATAAACGTTAAACTACGTCAAACTTATAAAATAGGTGTTGATTTGTACACCGTCATTTTTTATCCATACACCACCAAATATATTTTACGGTGTTATACTATGTTCAAACAAGTATACAACAATATAAAACTTAAAAAGTGATGTACGCATAAAAGTGGTGGTGTAAGCATAACATATACTCCGTACTGCTCAATTTGATGGAATATATACTTTATAGTATATGGTTAGGACTTAGGAGTTTTGAAGAAGATTCTAACAAAGTATTTCTGACACATTTTTTTTATTCTTTTTGTATATGATTATGTTTAAATAATTGTGGTTTAATAACATCCTAATCACATGCAGAAATCATGAGGTACGATAATCAGCTTCTTTTTAGCATCAATCAATAACCTTATGATAACATAAAGCATATACCCATTTTTTCATATTTTTTAAAAAATGTCAGTAACATAAGGTCCCATTTTAAGAGTTTTTTAGGTAAAAGGTCCAGTTTAAGAGGTCAACCTCACTTCTCCATCATGAGATATGGTAATAATGATTATTGATTTACCTATTGGCTGATGTAACCGAAAATATATGGAACCCTTAAAAGTTTTTACTGTATTTATTTTTTTAATATATTCTGTAACTATAAGTTTCTGAATATGGTTATGAGCAATGTTTTAAAAATCGATTTTTTGAGTGAACCGGATTTCCCGCTAGGTTATGAATCAATTAATTAATAAAATTTTCCCGCTACTTTATACGTTTGAAGAAGATTACTGTAAATAATATGCATCATCTAATAAGTTACTTGTCATGAAACTTGGGCAAGATCTCACAATGCACGATTTAAACACATCATAAAAAAAAGTTTGTACTTACAGGATTAATTCTTGTAAATAAGTGCCGGTAAGGGGATATACACGGCAAATATTTCTTGTAAATAAGTGTGTGCATGCTTATATGTGTTTGTTATAATCGAATATCGATCGCCACTAAATAATCCAAGAGTTCCAAGACCATGGAAATTGTCAGCATGTAATGAACGGATTACTAGTGCTATTCAATAAACAATTTACAAAATCAAATTTAAAACCAAGTGTTCTAAGATCACCTTAAAACAAGCTCCATGAAGAGATGAATAAGAAAAGGGGAAGCAACATGATGATGACAGAAGCATAAAGAGCACGAAGGAGTAAGATGCACAACGCTAAGTGCACTTGATCCTCTGTGCTCTCTATCTTCTGTCAACATCACCTTCATCGCTTCGACTCCCACATTTATTCATTTCCTCCTCATACCTTGTTGTTATCGTAACGAAGCTAGAGAGAATGAGAGAAGATACAACGAGTAAAGACTTACACTTTTTTTGCTTATTTACGCACGACAAATTCACACACCTTTTTTACTTCAAAGAGATCGATTACAATGAACCAATGATATAGAGATTCTAGATATTAGAATGGTTCTTATTTATCTCTATGGAATAAAATCCTCCAAGTGGAGTTGCACCAAACTTCCCCTACCATAGAATGTTTATAAGAAACAATGTATTTATAGGACAATTTGGGGAGGAATTTTTTAGGGAACTAAAATTAGGACCACCAGCATACTTATGTTATTATTTCAGAATGTACCAATTTTATGTATGCACAAATTAGGTTTTTTTTTTTTTTTTTTTTTCAAAAAAATTAATAATAAAAGTAAAAAATTGCTATTATGATTCATTGTACACAACCTTAATCTTTTGTATAACCACAATGTAAACACACACGTTGTTAAAAAGTAATTTTAATACCGTCTTGTTAATCTTAGGATGTCTCTTTTCTATTATAAATACGTTATTTGGTAAAAAGATGTCATGAGTCGATAAAATATTACTCCATATTATTATAAAGATATATCGCCAATCACTAAGACCTAATCTCATATCACACAAATGATATAAGAAACTGATTGTTATAATATAACAGTAAGTGTATGATCGTAACAATTACCACCTCTAAACATCTCAAATGCATTCGATTTAACAGAAGTTTTAACGAAGACAGTGGACTTCAATTAAATGAAAAAACTTGAGGGTGCAGTTGGGTAATTGATGGAAAGATGAGGGGTGACTTATTGAGTTTTTAAAAGAAAGGGTAGATCGAGCACATGTGCAGCAGTACTAGTAGTCTAGTACTATGGTTCACACCATAAAAGCTGGCTATAGAAACCATCAACCAAGGGAGGGGCCCCGGTTAAAAACTACTTGCATACATGTTCTTAAAAATTGGCAAAAATGAAATATGTAGCTACTTATTTCATGTCCAATTGGATATATTTATGGTAAGATTGTTTTACATTAACTTGTTTACTTTCGGTTATTTTGGGCCGCATATTTTATGGACCTGTATATTTGTGCTATTCTATTTCTGTTGGGAGGTTTTCTTTTTTCTTAGCATTGGTATTCATTTGGGTTTAATTCACAGGAGATCACGATGTTGAGTTTCGGTAGGTTATTAACAATGTGTTTAAGCTGTAAAAGTCCCGTATTACACAATACTTAATATATTCTGATGTCACGTTTGATTCATGGAATGTTTTTGAAGGAATTTGAATTCGTCAAAGGAAAATGAGCTCCTACTCCTTTAGCTAAAAGAATTTGATAGATTATAATGTCATCAATTACTCAACCAAACAAATTAAGGAATGAAATCTCAATTCCGATTCTATCACATTCATATCAATATCGTGAACCAAACGCAACCTGAATATTTGGGACCTAATTTTCCTCCGTTGACAAAACGTATATACATGTTATGAACTTCCCTCCGAGTAAGCATTCTAAATACTTTCATTGATTAAATCACTTGTAAAATGTAATGTGTGTTTGGATGACATAGTATAAGGTAACCTTGATATTGGAATTCACAAAGACTAAATTATGTAGCTAGTTCACTTTAAAATGTACTTATTAAATAAGAATTGGGCCTTAAATAAGGTCCTGTTGTGTGTATTTGATCATTTGTAACAAACTTGTTTTTATTTAATATAAAAAAAAAAACAGAAGCTAAAAATAGAATTGTATTGAAAAGGTTAACATCAGTGGTATGAATTGTTCAACAAAAGTTGTTACTTTTGTACAATTCCAATATGATCACAATGATCAGATGATCTTAAGTTATTGTTCCTTAAAGGACACCTGACTTGTACTCTAGTACTACTAAATGCAAACTCTCTCTCTCTCTCTCTCCTTGTATGTATGGCTATATGTATATGTTTGTGTCTGTTGGAAAAACTAAACTTGTTAAATGACTGAATTATTATAAGTTCAAAAAGATTCATGAATAACATGTCAAACTAACAGTAAAATTCAAGTGCAAGTTGGGTGAGGTCAATTGGTTTCCAGTAGTTTCCTCTACTGCAAAAGCAACAAGTAATGTATTAGTCGTGATCGATTATAAAGCTAATATCAAAATAATGATTCATCTTTTTGGTAATTCAATGTAGATGGTTGTAAATACTTGTAGACGAATTTTAACCCATTTGTCGATTTCTATACGTACTAGCTAGCTAGAAAAGTTTCTTAGTTTAGAAGTCAAGTAGAACCCATTGACTCAATCTTGGAGATTTGGTTTGATATTGTGCTTTAAAGTAAGGTTGGTTAGATGTTAGTACAGATTTGGAAATGGGCATATCTTTCATTCTAAAGATGTGTAAACTGGAGAAAGCAGCCCATTAATTTATCGCCTATGCAAACTTCAAAAGTATTTTAGACATTTTTGCTTCTGATAACATATATTAATGGTCATATGTAACACGTTTGTGTGATGAAACAACAATGAAAACAATACAAATGGTGAAATATATAGGAGGTATACGAGGTAGACAGTTAGTAATTCTACTCTGAGGGAAATTGACCGCTTACGGAAGACCTACAGGCTTGTGTGATAAAGCCTCAGAGATTATTCATTGTGTCATTGTGTGAGAGAATTGAAACACAGAAATTTGAACAAAAAATAGTTTTACTCATAATACATCATGATAAAAGTGATTTAAAAAATAATATCAACGCTATGTCCTGTAAGTTTAGTTAAACAAACACTATATAACATGATGTATCCCTAAGAAACTATTACCCCATGTATGTAATTCATATGTAGATGCAAATTAAGCTATCTTGTGCATATAATTAATATCTCCATAAACTGTGGCTCAATGTCTCCTCTCCCCCTTCTTAGGCTTCCAAATCAGGGATATGTGCAGTTACACCTCCTCTGTCTCGGGAGCTTTCCATTTCCATAACCGCGAAAAATGCATGAGGCGCCCAACCTATTTGTTTCAAGTCAAAATGATCATTTATGTATGATTAAACGACGACAATTAGCAAATAATACTAGAAAAATAGAAGTGAAATACTAATTACAGTGAAAATTTAAACAAAGAAAAAAAAAGATGGTATGCTGAATTACCATTTCTGTGATTTGGAAATGGGAAGAACTGTAAGTAGCAGAATGCAGCAACAACCGTTCCTACATAGATAGAACGCGTGATTGAGTGATTATTTTCATTCCATTTTAACAATTGTACATGTCTTTTCATGACAAATAACTCTTTTAGTTTTGTTAATAATGAAAAAAGACATTATAATTTACATAGTTGAGAAACTTTAGTAAAAAACATAATTAAAAAAAATGATGGTTATAAGAAGTTGATTTATGGGTAACAAAATGGCAAGTATGACATTGTTAACTAAAACATCAACTTTACATTGTTTTCATAAGTTAAACCAAATTTAAGAAGCAAATTACCGATGATTGCTCCGGTAAAAACGTCTGTCCAATGATGCCAATAGTCGTCTACACGACTCACTCCAACCAACGCTGCGAAAAGATATGGAGACACGACAATACATAAGTTTCGAGCATGGCCTTTATTGCTTAAGGCTCTAAGTTTCCCACACAAATACCAAGCAAGGAAGCCAAGACCCGCGAAAGACCCTGCATTTTCAATTAAGTGTCCCCATATAAGTTCTCAAATTTACTTCTTTACATCATTCTTAAACTAAAAATAACAGTTGATTATCAAAAAGCGTACACGAAGTGTGACCGCTCGGGAAACTTTTATATCCTTCCTTAATTTTGAGTCTATCACCATGGCATAGAACATCCCCATTCGCCGCAAACTCCTACACATGTAATTTGCAAAAATAACAATCACATGACTTATGTTTTAGACCATTTTTACTTGCTATGTTTGTTAGGGAAAGTTCATACTGCTTTTCCATCAGGAAAACATCTATAGAAGAAATTTGGTCGTGGTCGACCCGTGGCATCTTTTATCGAGTCAGTGATGACAGCTGTTATCAAAAGTGCATACAATAGACCTGAAAGCAAAAGTCGTCTAGGTTAATTGCTAGATTTCGCCGAAAATGATATATCATGGATGAGTTAACATTCAACCAATACTCATATAGATTGTGACAGTTTCATGTCATGTACAAAATGTTCCGATTTACATAAACCTAAAGAAAGGTAAGAGATTCACCAAGCATAGCATGGTGCAGATCATAGACATCCTTTCTACGTGCGTAATATATAAGGAATACTACTATTGGTAGTATCCCGGCGTATACCTACAAAATGTAAGATACAATCAGAGTAAGTAAAACGCTAGCAAGTACGTAGTTTTTTTCATAAGGAATAATGATAAATATAAATTATGTACTTACTGGAACCGCATACATAGGAATGGTGTCTTTTTCATAAAATGGGTATTTCATATCGGTCATCATATCTTCGGCAACATAGCGATGGAAAGGTTCAATAATGTTTAGGAACAGATCGATCGATGCTAAGAGCAAAAGGACCAACCAATCGTGCATATGCTCTCTTGTGAGTTCTTTGCCATGGGAGTTAATGGTGTGAGCTCCGTTACCCGTCTGTCTCTCTGACATTATTACGACTTAACCTATATATGATCACACGTATACTTTAAATCGTTACACACATTTTGTGAAGAATATGCTTAACATTCTGTTTCATGTTCCATAACTGTCCTTAATTGACGGTTTGTGGTAGTTAATTTTAATCAGTTTCAAATAACTGACTTTACATATTGCAAACAATTGAATAAAATTTCGGTAATCTATCAACTTGCAACCTATATCGATCGATTTCGCTACATATCTAATTGAAGTTTTTCTCTGGTAACAATAAATAGAAATCATTTTTATGTATTATCCAAAACCAATTTCTTCTCCTTCATCTAATATACCAAAATGTGAATATACTCACATTTTATATAATTTCTTTATATATATATAAGAATAAGATAAGATAATAATAATATATATAATATATAACATAATGTACCTTTAGATAAAGGGATAAGGCCAAGAGAGATCAGGGGGTTAGGGGAGGGGGCTCATGGAATCCGGGCAGTGTCCTGATGGAGATAGTTTTTGGTGCAGGATAAATAATAACTAAATAAAAATGGTTGGTTCCTTTCATATTAAATGAAATTAAATAAATATGTACCACACTTGTGTACCTCTATCCAAATTACCCTTTTTGGATGGTTGGTTATGCTACAAAATTGGAACTGCCCTTAAAGCACAATTCAAGCCTCGCCAATGATGTACTTTTTGGTTCATAAATTGAACAAAATATTATAACTCGGATATGACTCATGTCAACTATGAAATGACACAGTGTTTTAAACGGTATAAGTTTTTCAATAAGGCTTGGCGACAGATATTCGGACTTGACAGAATGTTGAGTAATTGTGTTGATATCGTTGGGGGTTGGACTCAATTTGAGTTCTTAGAAAAAATCGAACTTGATCTAAAATGTGATTGAAGGTGTGTAATGTAATCTAAGTTGAAAACAAATTGCAGATATAATTTCAAATTATTAGAAAACTGAGACCTAAAATCCATATTGACACTTCTATTTACTTTCAAATTTAAGTGAAAAGAACGCACATACAAGTTTAGGCACGAGATCAATCCAAGCAGGGTTCAAGTTAGTCATGACAAAGGCCAAAACAATATTCTTGATAACGAGATTATGATTTAATCAATCATTCATGATTCAATCCCAAACCTACTACTTGGTCGAGCTTTTGTACATTAACAGACAGCGTTGATGGTTAGATGCATCGAGACATAAACAATAGATCAATCTATTATGCTTATATTGAGAAGTTCAAGGACTAGTTATATACATTTTGTTTTCTCTATAATATATTGTGCACATCAAAAGTTCATGGACTAAAAAGGTTGCCATACAAAATTTTAATTTTTTTTTAAGTTGAAAAAACAAACATGTCTCCTTCATTGGGTCTTTAGGTTCCTGCCCAATAGATATGACCGAATAAAGTGATATTAGGGGTTATGATATTTTCTAAATAAAGAAAGATAATTGTGATTCTAACCAAACAGCATCAACCAACAGATATGAATCTGCTGTCACATTCGTGATATCAGAAGCAGATCATTTGTGATTCCATAGAAATTCATCTTGTGATTTGGTTCGATTAGATTAGATTAGATTTTTGTAATGAATAATTTAAAAGGTCTTCTCAGAATTCGGGTCAAAAGAGGTGTGAATCTCGCGGTTCGTGATATCAATACCAGTGATCCTTATATCATCATCAGGATGGGTAAACAGGTTTAATTAGGCCCCTGATTTTTAACAAATTTATAAAGATATAATTTGTGTTACTTATTTTTGTGAAATTGTTTATGTAAAAGATCATGAAACAAACATGAAAATGTGATATCATGTTTGAAGTTATATAAATGTAGCAAACTTTCATCTAATGTCATTATGTAATTGAACCTTTTATATAACTTCTATGTAACAAGATTGTAATAACTTGGTAAACACAACTTTTCATTAAGATTTGGTACATGTTCGTAATATTTTAGTGCGATAAACCCATATAAATTCCGTAAATTCTGTAGATTATTATGTTTATAAATTGTCTTTCGCAAAATCTCATCGTTACATGAAAGTTGTATAGTTTGGTGCAAGTCTTTAATGAAATCTGTTGAACCAAAACTTATGTAGAACTAATTCTGTTTCTTGATCTAGTAGTAATGGGTTTGACAGTTGACACTCATTGGCCATTGCTAACAAGATCTATGAATTTGTTAATCTTTTAGTGATATATGTTTTACAAGAGTAGTCTATTACAGATTTAAACAAATCATATTATATGGATACTTATAATGTGATGTAGAAGGCAAAGACTCGTATCATGGAGAGGGATGTCAACCCTGTGTGGAACGAAGACTTGACTATTTTCGTGTATGATACCAAACTTCCAATAAAGCTGGTAACATTCGTACAAAATTACTCATCCATTCATGAAATGAATTACGTAATCAGATAAAGACGTGTGCGTGTACATATATTCATATATGATTGCAGGAAGTGTTCGACCATGACTTTTTTAGCACCGATGATAAAATGGGAGATGCAGAATTTCAAATACAACCGTTTTTGGAGGGAATCAAGATGAATCTGAAGAGTGTTCCTAGTGGTACTATTATAACTCGGATAAAACCAAACAAATTGAATTGCTTGGCCGAAGAAAGTTGCATAACATGGAGAGATAGTGCCGTTGTTCAAGATTTGTGCTTGAGATTGAGAAATGTAGAATGCGGTGAAGTTGAAATCGAGCTCCATTGGATTGATGTTCCGGGTTGCAGTTTAGTATAGAATAGATGTAACAAAATGGGTGGTTGGGTCTAATGGTAAGTTTTTGATATGGTTCAAGACAGACATAGATTGTTTTGACGTAAAAGGCTTTTTATCCTTTTTATTTGTTTTTGTGTAGATAATTAGTCAATTTAAATATGTTGATTATATATTTTTACAATTACAATAGTGGTATGAATGTATAATACATGATTATGTTTTGGAACTTGGAAGACATTATCACACTTTAACCCAATGTTTTAGCTTTTAATATATCCATTTGACATTTTAATTCGTCAAGTACGAAACATAACCTACATTGATTCACCAAATAACAAGTAACTTTAATTTCAACAGTTTTGTGGCATAGTTTTATAATTTTGTACAAAAAATGATTTATTTTTAACCAAGACAAAAAAACAAGATTATTTATTTATTTATTTATTTATTTATTTATTATTATTATTATTATTATTATTATTATTATTATTATTATTATTATTATTATTATTATTATTATTTATCATTATTATTAATTATTAATTATCTCTCTTCTCTCTTTACTAATAAATAATAAATAAATAAATAATAAATAAATTACTAATAAAAGAGAGTTGATATTAATTAATCTTTTTGGGTTTATACTAATCTTGTCCATCCAATTGATAAGCTCTTTTAATTTAGTCCATCGATCTCATTAAGTTTCATGATTAATTAATCTCATTATTTTTTACCACCTTATTGACATCTTTACCCTTCAAGATTAAAAGTAGGGCTTCATGTTTTATTTGCTCCTCATTCACACGCCAAAAAAAAACACAGAACGCACTAGAAAAAAAACCAGACAAAACAAAGCAAAAAATCTCAGAAGCAAGAAAACAAACACCTGCGTTCAATCCGTTTTTCAATGAGTGATGCAAAAATCGTTGGATTCTCATCTGTTGTTGGCTTCTTTGTATTAATCCGGTTACAATCAACGATTGATTCTCCAACTCGTAATTCAATAAGGTATTCAGGGATGTAATCAATAATGATATAGTAGGTAATGTTAATTTACGTAAAAATCTAATTTGAATTATCAGTTTTGATTTACAAATCTTGATATTTAATTTATTTCCATAAAATGATGAAGATGGTTATGATATATTTCCTTGACTACAAATTGGTTAGTTTAATATGCATGCCATGTGTTTAATGAAATGCTCCAATGAGTGTAGCAATGATCAATGATGTTACTTTTTTAAAGAAAGTATAATTTGTGTTTGGGTGATGCAAAACCGAGATTCTGATGCATGTTTTCTCTTTGGTTGCTTTCAATTATGTGAAATGTTGTGATATTTATCTATTAAGTAGTTTGGCTTCAAATTATCACATTCAGCATTCGTGTGCTACACATTTGCCAATCTAAAAACATATCACTGTTTGGAGTAAATGTAAATAGTGTAATAATTTGTATGCGGTTCAGGTACTTGAAGCCACTCAAACACCCGGGGAAGCGGGAAGAAATTGATTTCAAGGAACAACAGACGCCGTTCGCCAATTCATATGGTTGTTTGAGGTAGACTTATTTCATCTATCACTTCCCATTTTTTATCATGTTTTTATATAATCCATTTACTTCATGGTTCTATACGATTTACTATATATAGGATGTTAAGAACAACAATGTTGGTTTTGGATCCTAGCACAAGTAGTCATCGAACTTTTATCTTGAATTCCTTTTAAATTCTTGCTAACGTATCGAAACTTAACTATTATGATAACTGAATTTTGCGTTCTTTATTATTATAACACTTTTGCTTTTTTCAAGTAATTAATGCTAATACAATTATATTGAAAGGTACCTAATTTAGTGTGTGTGTTTTTTATAGTAGCTCGCATGGATCGGTTAAGGGTTCTTCTCATGTGCTTGTCATTAGGCCTACTGGCTTTCTACATATAATTTTTTTTAGTCTGAGCTTACTTTGAAATCCATGTTTATATTACTCCAAAGGATCTTCACCCATCTGATAAACTTTTTGGTAGTTTTAACTTATGTCATATAATATCCCATCATTTAGTACCATATATATATTTTTTTAAACATAATATACCGGAAGCGCAAGTCTAATCAAACCTTTATAATTTACATTATATAACATACACATTTAATCAATCTATTTCAAATAATTGCTTATCAACACATTTCAAATTAATTCTCTACAACAGGCTATCCAGGCTGTTAAAACCTTTATTAAACCTTTAACATCATAACTAATAAACACATATCCATACCAATAGGTAATGAAATCAACTATAAGTCAATAAACTTTACATGTCTCATTATATCATAATTATCTTCTCATGATATTTCCCTCATTTCATTATAATCATTTCAATTCTCTCCCCCTTAGGACTCATGTTATCACTTTTCTTACAAATCATATTTCTTAAATCATTGATTTAACAATGAAACTTGCACAAAGTTTCGTACACAATTCAGTTTTAATATAATTATACATAACAGGATGTAAACCCTTCTACCAGAAATTTGAATTCAATATTCTAACAAACATCAAGACACGCCACGATTATCCAGAATCGCGTAGCAATTCACATTAAATCGTATGACAATCTTATTCAGATCGCGTTGCGACCACATACCTGTACTAACAAACCCAAAACAGTTTTAACATACAAACTTTACACATGCATAACTCTTAACGCGATAACATTTAAGACATGAAAATTCACAGACATCCTCATTATCCCATAATAAAGGTTCCCTTTTTATACTTTTCAAATTTCACAAAATCACATGATATAGACATATGATTCAGTTTTACCCTCTTTAAAACACTCTTGGTTAATAACTCATATCACAACCCACTTACTCGTGAGTTTCAACTTTACACATAATTTCAACACACAAAGACAAGCTTAAAGCAATTACTTAAGGTTCCATAACCTTTGACAACTCACTTAAGTCATAAATGATAAATTTCGACATTATTTAACTCGTTTGGAAAATTTCAACCTCATTTCAAATAAAACACTACTAGATTTCGCCCATAATTGACTATTTAATCACTGTTGACTATTTGTCAACTTCAAATTCAACTAACCAATTAATAATAACTTCCAACAACTTTTCTACCAGTTTGACCCGAAACTAGACCAATCATAATTAAATGATTTCATACATTTCTTACACACACACACACACACACACACACACACACACACACACACACACACACACACGCGAGACTCTTTATTCACAATTTGACTTTCAAAGTCAACACATCACAATATTGCAATTGGCTCATTTAACCATAATGGAACCAACACCTCTTAACCTTAGCCCACTATAAATCAAAGACATATTAACAACTCATTTCCCTTATCATAGACACATATCATCATGTCAACACTTTATATTTTAGGTCTAGCCTCAAACATTGAATTTAATCAATGCATTCAATAATACTAACAACTCCTTTACAATGACAAAATCAATATATCTCAATCTCGGCTCAATGCAAGCCTTACTCACAATAGTGATCCGTTCGGTCACTATATGATCCACTAATAGGTAATCCACCAAATTAGTCAACAACCACCTATTTAACAAAAATCAACTTTATATATATATATATATATATATATATATATATATATATATATATATATATATATATACATATCATCATAACTTCTAACAATAACAAGTATTATATATACTTGCAAATTTAAAATTACTTAGTATCATAATTCTACCAAGTAACTTATTCCACATTGAAATAATAGTTAATTAATTTAACACAATTTCATACTCAATTTCTCCCAATCACATTAAATTTCTTTGATACTTGGTAACCTCAACAAGTTCATGTAACATAGCATAATGTAACAACGGTGATCAGGCGTTGCGAGATTATGTTTTTCACACTCTCTTCTCAGGCTACTTCATATCATCAATCATCAATGTGATTTCTTTTCACTTAAACACATATACATAACTCCATGTTTCAAAAGTAATCTGAACATAAATAGTACTTCTTAACAATAGATGCATATTTTAAACTTAACTTACCACATCAAGTCATTTCACATATACATGTAACATCTTTCAGTATGTATCTATTTCATTAGAATTTCAATTCAACAACTGACATAAGTCATTATTCTGATTATCTGAAATTCTAGTCACATTTTAATTTACTATCATATTTTCAACATCTGATACCTTATCCAGTACTAATACCATTATAACATCATGTACTATGTCATATACATATACTTAGACATCGACAATCAGTACAAAGTACAGTATCAATTACGAAATACTTTATTAACATTACGTGCAATTTCAAGCACGTGTTCAATAATAATTAACTTACTGGCTAAAACAGCCTCATATGGTTGATTTATTCGAAATCATTAACTCTACATAATCAAGTAATCCCGCGTACCTGATTAATATCATCATTTGGCATTTCTACTTGCCTCTCATCACATCACAACTAATCACATATTAATAACATATAATGTCATGTCATTAATTAGACAATTACATATCATTTACTATTTTACAATTGACCAGGAAGACATATTTTGTCTTCAATCAAATAACTCATATCATAATCTACATATTTCATAAACATATTGTAACGTCCCAAATTTCGTAAGTTCTAAAACTTAAAATATATTATTTTAACTGTTTAAGTTAGAAGGACTAACTGTGTAATATGTTTTGTGTCAATAGGACTTACCATTTAATGAAATTGTTAGTAGAGGGACTAAAAGTGACAAGTACTATAAGTTGAAGGTTTAATTGTAAACTGCAGTATAAAAACACTGCTTCTATATCAATCTACATTATACTAACAATTTAAAACACAGAAGCATACATACGTTCATATGTGTGAGTCGGTTTTGAGAGAACAAGGAAGAATTCACAAAATTGAAACTAGGGTTTTGATTTGTAGAGCTTATAATCGTTGATTCTTCATTTGGGAGGTATTACTAACATCTTCTCTTGCTTAATTTGATGTTAGAGTTAAATAATAGAAACCTTAGATTCTTGAATTTGATGAATTAGTGGTTTAATGATTTAATTAAGGTTTTATACACTTAATTAAGTTATTTTCTATATGTAAATGATATTAGTTTGGGTAAAATACTCATAATCATGTGTTTATAGGTAATTTAATGATTTTAAACATGTATATGATGAATTAAAAGATTGTGATCATTGTTTTAATAAGAATAGCAATGATAATTACATATAAGAGGGGTAGTTGATGATGATGATGATATTGATATTTGTGATTATACACTAAGGAGTGGTAGCCTTGGTGTAAGTTAATGATTTTGATTAATAACGGTATCAAACTACCCAATTATATGTAATTAGTTGATAAATGTATGAAACCTATGGGAGAAATCATAAGTGTTATAGAAATTAATACCTGTGTAATATGATGAATGAAGTTGAATATATATTTGATACTTGGCTACATGATTAGGTGATAAACGTATTCAAAGTGGTGTTACAAGTGAAATTATAAGTGGGTTATTGCGAGGTAAGTTAATGGATGATGCTATCTTTCTTCAAGTAATGCTTATTCCAATTACTTGGAAGGACCGGTAATGGATATGTCATTTACTTGATGAGTTATAATTATATACCGGGGTGTAGGCCCGAAGATGTTAATTCTTGCGGGAATTAGCATATGATATTATGGATCCTTAATATACGTATGTTGTGATTTGATATTGATTATCATTGATAGCCCATTGCTTACTAAGCGTTTCGCTTACTCGATATTGTTTATATGTTTTTAGGTGAGCCAAGTGGGACCCAAAGGGATACGGGTAAAAGGCCCGAAGGTTGCTAATGGTGGAGCTTGTTTCATTGTTGGTAACAAGCTACTCTCTTAATCATGCTCTCGATATATATGTTCACCCCTTTTTGTCAAGAAACAAGGTTTTGTCATATGGTGTGTGTAAGTCTAAGACTTTGGTAAAAGTCAAACTTGGTATAGTAAGAAAGTCAAAGTAGTCAACGAGTTGTTGTATGTTCGTTGACATTTTTGGAAAGGTTGCTATTAAACACTTGTTGTAAATAATGTAAATATTATGGTTTGATGAGAAATTGTTGTTCTGTGGTTACAATGAGGATCCATTAGAGAAATTGGCTTAGTTTGACTTAGAATAGTCAAAGGAATGTGAAATGGGTGTTGGAATAGTGGTCATATGGGTAAAGACCCAAACGGGTCGTTGAGGGTCCAAATGGGTCATAAATGGGTCATGGTGTCAAAATGGGTTATAGATATAGTACGAAAGTTGTGGGAATTGCTTTAAGTCCCATTTTGATGGTCAAAGTTAGTGTCAAACTTTGAAAGTCAGAGTATGTGTAGTTTGTGAAATGACATGTCAATGGTTTTAGTCTAAATTGGGCGAAAAGTGGTCAACGGTCTAATTCTTGATAAAACGCAAATTTATGAAAAGTGGAAATTGGGAAATGTTTGAAATGTCATTTTACACGTGCCTGCAAATTTGTATGGTCATTGGACTTGTCGTTTTTGAGATATGCATGTTTGAAATTCGGGATTTGGTAATAAATGGTGAAATTGCTGAGCAGACAGGCCATGGGTGATGCAGGGCCGAGAGGTCGGTTGCGATTTGACTCGCGTCGTTGCGGGCCTTCCTCCTGGCGCGCCGATCAGTGGGTTTTAAAATTTATGTTTTGCTGGGCCTAAGTATACTTAAAACTATGGGAGTACAGTAGTAAGTATGACCTAGGGTCGTTCTTCAAACTACAACGGGCATAGGATCTACGTCTTTTGATTATCTTTCGTAATTTAGCTGATTTTATCAAGAGTTTGATAGGGGTTTTTGTTACTTTTCTGTTCTTAACTAACTAATCTAAAAACTAAAACTAAAGATAGGGGAGGTGAGGTGGCTACGAGAACTATAGATTAACGCGAGTGCTTGCTATGATAATCTTATATGCTATTTTAGGGGTAGTTATTTTAGTTAAGGCGTTAGTTATGATGACGGAGTCAGGATTCAACAGACGTACTTGGAACAATCAATGACAGCAAAGTATTCTACCTATAGCCTTTCCTTAGCTCCCACGTATTTGTATTCAACGCTTATACCAGTATTCAGCTGTTTTACGGTATTTCCGTTACAACATTAAAAGGTCCTTGTTATCTATCCTGAGTTATATATCCTAATGAGCCATAATTACTAGCCTATTATCTATCTAACGTAGAGTTGTCCGCAATCAGATAAATAACATGTCACGAAGATAGCAATTATGAAATGTAAACTCCACCGGAAGTTCTCCCAAATGTAGCAACCAATTTAACCAACAACCATCCTCGAATCCTGTTCCCCAATCTCGGACATCCGAGATATCCGAATCATGGCATGAATTGTTGAATAAACAAAAACATGAACAGGGGTTTCCTACCGGAACAAGTTGGGATGATCTGGTCTAACGGCTGATTAAATTGTTCATCATTATTTTATATAAATCGTCATAACTATTTTACGCATGTTAAACTGGTGTATGCAATCAATTTATATTCAAAAACCTAATCATATATCCAACAGCACAGGTGATACTAGCATGCAAACCCTAAAGCAACAATCAAACAAGAACATGCAGCAGAGCAGCATACAAGGATCAGTTTTAAACGTGCAGAGTTACTGGATAATCGGTTAAGTCACAAATATTCCGAAAGTTCTCTCTAAAATATTTGTTATATGAAATGAATCTAACCTATCTCTAATCCTACGCTCCGTGTCTCCCTCCGGTGTATTTCAACCAGGAGAACACCGGCCATGTCGAGTTCAACGATCATCAGACACAGAATAATAAGCGGCGTACCACCAGTTATGTACCAGCAGTAAGTTACAAACCACAGCATAAGTTGGATAGATAAACATTGGAGACTTATTTCATAGATTCAAATATATATTAACAGCATACGGACAGAGTAACGGCGTGTTACAATTGAAATCATTATTTCCACAACGGATTGTGCCCACGACTTTCATAGCTTCCACGTTCCGTACTACACACATTCGTGATGGTTCCGGCGCTATACAAATGAAAGCCGTATAACGTTACCTCCGTTGTTTCATAATATCCCAATTGCATATTAAAGTATAACTACCCTAGCATAACGACTATCATAGCAAACACAGATTTGTTTAGCTAAGCATGGCAATAATTCTAGCAAGCAATTCTAAATAATTATGACAGCAGCACAACATATTTAAAATAACAAGATAGAGATTATAATAAAACCTGACAAAGCGTAATTACAAATCTTGCGCAATCGCAGTCTCGGAGCACCTCCGTTACAACCAAGCTAGAAGCTAATCTACTAGCTTAATTATACTAACCTAATCTAATTATTTCTAGAGAGAGAGTAGAGAGAGAAAATGAAAGAAATGTGAAGTGTGAGTGATTGATGATGAAAATGAGGTGAAATGATCCCATATATATAGTAGTTGCTCAGCCGTATCGTCCAGCCGTATTCCTACCTCCAAATGCTCAACCGTATCGCTCAGCCGTATCAAAATCGCATCTTGTACGGGGGAGGAGGACGATACGAGGGGACCTCCCGTATTTCGGGTGGAAATGGCACGATACGGGCGAACATGGGCTGAATACGGGATAACGAGGCCGTATACGGGGGAACACCAGCCGTATACGGCTAGACAAGGCCGTATACGGTCATGCCAGGCCGTATACGGTCAGTGCATGGCCGTATACGGCTTGTTCCGCCCGTATCCGGCTTGGTTTGCCCGTATTGGTCTTCTCCGGTTCCTTGGATTCTTCGTTCGGCCATAACTTTTGACTCGAGTGTCCGTTTTCAGCGTTCTTTATATCCACGCGATCATATTCTCCTGACGAAGAAAATGACATAAGTTAGAGGTCATAATTCTTAGTGGATCTTAAAAAGTGCTTAAAAGCGTGAACGAGAATGCTTATGATTATTTTCGTTACATTTATCGTGTTTTTCGACCATTTTAGATGACTTTTGAAACGTTGTCTATATTTTAGCCCGAGTGATGAGTTTTAATGATAAAGTATTTATTTTAGATATATTCATCATGATTTGGGCTAAAAAGGTGAGATAATGACGCATAAAAACTTGACTTTTTGTGTGTCATCAAATATCCCACACTTAGATATTTGCTTGTCCTCAAGCAAACTTCAATCTTACCTGCCGAAATTTCCTGTTTAAGATTTTTATTAAAGTCATAACGAAGAAGTTATACAGAATGAAAACAAGTATTACGTTAGTTAGATAAAGAAGAGATGTTCACATGAAGTATCCAAAGATCTTTAAGATGGTTCACTTAGGTATACTTTCAATTCTCGGGATGTGGAATATACACGACTGGGCGATCTCACTGGTGGTCACTCAATTCACTCAAGTGTATCGGGTTTCCTATTATCCTAAGCCAAATGAAAAATCGCTCAAATACCAGTCGTGCAGCATTCGTCGTCATAGGCTTGCCCAAGGATCGTATCTCCATCACTTAGACGGGGACGGTACTAATTATCCCAGGACATTCAAACGGGTTTTGATGTATGGTGAGGGTTTAAAGGGTATGGATAGGGGTAAAAATGGTTTTAAGGGTTTTACTTATCTCGGGACCTTTAAAACTTATGAAAAATTCTATTTAGACATACTTTTTAATGAAAACGGAAACGGATAACTAAAAAGGCAGAAGATAGCTATTTTGCCTTCTATCTTTTGAAAACACATGAAGATTTTACGCTTTTGAAGAATCGAAGTTTTCGAGAGATTTAAGCACTTAGCTTTATTCTATTTTTGGTTTAGAATTTCTTGGCCAGGGATCTTCTAAGGGATTTTTTTTCTTTTTATTTTCTTTTTCTTTTGCCCTGCAGACATCCTTTCTTTCTTTCATTTTTTTTGCTTTTCTGACCCTTTTTTCACTTTTGAATTTTACTTGGTGTCAATTTTTCACACCATAAGGCTCTCGAATTCTTTTTAAATATTGATCATGTAAACGCACACGAGTAGCTTTAAGTAAACACTATATTTGTGACTTTGGGGTAGAAACAAAAAGCATACCTAATTAGCATTTTTCAAGAAGATTTTAAAGATTCTAAGATAAACTTTTGGTAGGTATGAGGGTAAGTGGGTTTAAAATTTGGGTTGAAAGAAACGAAAAGGCTAAGGCTTAACAGGGTTTTCTAGGCGGATCATCAACACTGAAAATGAGTGTTGGAAGGGTTTTGGGCTTGAAAGAGATATGTTGAAATGGGGTTTAATCCTAGGGAATGTCAAGGTCCTCTAATTCTACCTATGTCACGTATGACACCCGTCAATGTGATCTCGACACGCATACCCGGGGCAAGTTCTAATTCAGAAATGCATGCACCGGTCACACACAACAAACGAACAGTGAAGCATTTAAAATGAATGCTTATAAGGCTCAAAATTCCTCACCGCAAAAATAGGTTATATGTGTCCAGTCATGCGATGCCCCTCTTAGATCCTCATCTTAAATTGTTTGGAGTCCGACATGATTCGACCCCTTTTTTACCAACTTTTGAATACTTGTAAAAAAATTATGTACTCTTTCTTACAATTGTGACTTCAAAAAGTTTAAATTTTTGAAAATTTTGGCAAAAATACGGATTGAAAATCATTTTGAGGACTTGCGTATTTCTAAATCATCATTACGGATATTAGACGAGAGATATACTGCTATCCCACACTTAAAAATAAACATTGTCCCCAATGTTTCTGCACTAAGTTGGGAGAATCCCACACTTAGGGTTTTGTCTTTAGGAAAAAATGTGAATTTAAAAGTTTTAAGTATGGAGGATCCCACACTTAGAGATTTAAGTGGGCATAAGCATATCTAAGTTACGCGGAAACTAGAAAAGTTTTAGGAGAGGTACTTCCCTACGGTTGGTGAGCACTGGAATCAGGACCAGATTCGTGAAGGAGTGGTGCTAGTGATCTGCTGGATTTGTGGACCAGACTCTGTTTAAAGCTCATCCATTCCTTACGAGGCTAAGTTCTGCAATACCATAAACATAGTCACAATCACCAGTTCAACATTTCAACATCTTAAAAGTTTAACATAAATAAAACATAAAGCAATAAAATAAACTAAAGGTCGTCTAGCAAATCATCCATGTCTGGGTCAAATGTCGCAAGTGCGTCACAATCTGGAACTGAAGTAGGTGACGTGGCAACAGTGGAACCAGGCACCATGGGGGCAATAGGGATATCAGAGGATATCTCAGTATCAGCAGGAAGAGTGGGCTCTGTAGTAGGTGCAGCTGGGAAAAATGACCATGGTGGAAGAGGTGGTCTGGGACCCTGACCAAGTCTGAAGGACTGGTCTGGAAGTCTCGGGAGTCTAACCCTCTCTCTGATGTCAGAGTGAGAGTCATGCTGGATGGAGAGCTCTCGGAGGATCGCCCAGGTGACAGCTGGGTCGGCCATGGTAATCCCGTAGTCGAAGACTGGAGGGCTCGTCACATCTATAGCACGCTCCTCTGGAACAATGGTCAGCTTCTTCTTTCCTCTGCGGTGTCTCTTCTTCTTCTGCTGTGGAGTCTGAGCAGTGTGTCCTGAGGTCTCAGCTGAAGCATCCATCCTGAAACATAAAGAAAAACAGGTAATGCTTAAGGTTTATAAGTTTATACAAATGCAACAGAGTCAGATGACTTTTATGAAAGATTTTCATTTTAAAAGTTTAAATCATCTGAATGCTTGCATTTGCATAAGTCAAATAAAACTTATCTCCGATGTAAATGTAAGAGTGCGGTGCTATCGGGTATCTAGCTTATCCTGCATTTATTAGTTCAGGGATGATAATACTAAGCAAAAATAAATTGAGAAATAAAATTAAAGCTATTATAAAGATAAGCAATGGGGTGCCTCCCAAGAGCGCTTGTTTAACGAGTCACTAGCTTGACTCTTTTACCTACTTTATCGGCTCAAGGTGGTTCAAAGATGTAGACCTCCTTACTGGAAGGAAAGTCTTCGATGTAGTGTTTTAAGCGGTGGCCATTGACTTTAAAATTACCGTCCGGTGCTTCTAGTTCGACTGCTTCGAAGGTAAAGACTTTTGATATCACGAATGGTCCGCTCCACCTCGATCTGAATTTGCCTGAGAATTTCTTGAAGCGCGAATTGAAGAGAAGAACTTTATCTCCAGGTTTGAACTTAGAATACTTAATTTTAGCATCGTGAATAGTCTTGGTTCGCTCCTTGAAATGTAAAGAACTATCATAGGCTTGGTCTCTCAATTCGGATAGTTCATTCAGCTGCATCTTGCGATGTAATCTTGTTGTGGAAGGGTCTAGATTGCAATCCCTCAGCGCCCAGTAAGCCTTGTATTCCAACTCTATCGGCAGATGACACGCTTTCCCATAGACTAGTCTGTAAGGCGTGGTCCCTAATGGTGACTTATATGCAGTTCTGAACTCCCACAGAGCATCGTCTAATTTATCGGCCCATCTTTCCCTATGATTCATCACTGTTCGTTCTAAGATCCTTTTGAGTGCTCTGTTCGTCACTTCGGCTTGCCCATTCGTCTGCGGGTGATAGGCCGTAGAGGTCTTATGGGTGACACCATAATACTGTAATGTCCTCATAAACTGAGCATTACAGAAGTGCGTGCCCCGATCACTGATGATCGCCTTAGGAGTTCCGAAACGAGAAAAGAGTTGCTTGAGGAACTTGGTCACTACTCGTGAGTCATTTGTAGGAAATGCTTGTGCCTCGGCCCATCTAGAGACATAATCGACAGCTACCAGAATGTATTCTTTTCCGAAGGATTTTGGGAATGGTCCCATGAAATCTAAACCCCATATGTCAAAGATCTCGCAGGCCTGGATGTTAGTAAGTGGCATTTCACTCCTCCGTGAGATACTTCCAAACCTTTGGCAAGCATCACAACGTTTTACCAAGTCGTGAGCGTCTCTGAAAATGGTCGGCCAATAGAATCCGGAATCGTATACCTTCCTTGCGGTCATGTTTGCTCCATGATGTCCTCCAGTTGGTCCGTGATGGCTCTGGTGGAGAATGTTCCTTGCTTCCCTCTCGTCAATGCATTTTCTTATGATTTGGTCCGGACATACTTTGAACAAGTATGGATCGTCCCAATAGTAGTTCTTAATGTCTCTGAAGAATTTGCGTTTTCTAGAGGTGGGCATTCCTTTTGGCACAATTCCCCCAACCAGATAATTAGCGTAGTCTGCGTACCAAGGGTCAGAGTTGAATTGTGAACCCTTCTGGTGGTCTCCGACATTCATGAGTTGTTCTTCAGGAAATTGGTCTTGAATTTCTTTTTCATTAAGCTTTTCCATCGATGGGTTTTCCAATCGACTGAGATGATCTGCTGCGACATTTTCTGCTCCCTTTTTATCCTTGATTTCTATATCAAATTCTTGGAGAAGCAGAATCCATCGAAGTAGTCTTGGTTTAGCGTCTTGCTTTTTGAAAAGATACTTCAATGCTGAGTGATCTGTATAGACAATAGTTTTGGACAATATTAAGTAAGAACGAAATTTATCAAAAGCAAATACTACCGCAAGCAGCTCCTTTTCTGTAGTAGTGTAGTTCTCTTGAGCATCGGTGAGTGTCTTGCTGGCGTAGTATATTGGTTGAAAACGCTTATCCTTCCTTTGACCTAAGACAGCTCCAACAGCAAAGTCACTGGCGTCACACATGATTTCAAATGGAAGACTCCAGTCAGGAGCAACCATGATCGGTGCATGTGTGAGCTCATCCTTCAGAATGTTGAAAGCTTTCAGGCAGTCATCTGAAAAGACAAACGGAGTGTCCTTCTCGAGAAGGTGTGTCATAGGTCGAGAAATCTTGGAGAAATCCTTAATAAAGCGACGGTAGAATCCGGCGTGACCTAGAAAACTGCGAATGGCTTTAACAGAAGTAGGTGGTGGAAGTTTGGCAATGGTCTCAACTTTAGCTTTGTCAACTTCAATTCCAGACTTTGATATTCGGTGTCCTAGAACTATTCCTTCCTTCACCATAAAGTGGCACTTCTCCCAGTTCAAGACAAGATTTGATTCTTCGCATCGGGCTAACATTCGTTCAAGGTTAGAAAGACAAGAAGTGAAGGAATCTCCAAAGACTGAGAAGTCGTCCATGAATACTTCCATGCACTGTTCGATCATATCGTGGAATATCACCACCATACACTTCTGGAATGTGGCAGGTGCGTTGCATAGCCCGAAAGGCATGCGTCGGTAAGCGAATGTTCCGTACGGAACATGTGAAGGTCGTCTTTTCCTGGTCCTTAGGATCGAGAGGAATCTGAAAATAGCCAGAGAAACCATCAAGTAAACAGTAGAACTCGTTCCCAGATAATCTCTCCAACATTTGATCGATGAACGGCAGAGGAAAATGATCTTTTCGAGTGGCTTCGTTTAGCTTCCGAAAGTCGATGCATACCCTCCAACCGGTGACGGTCCGTGTTGGAATAAGTTCATTATCTTCGTTTGCGATAACCGTCATTCCTCCTTTCTTGGGGACAACCTGAACAGGGCTGACCCATGGGGAATCTGAAATAGGATAGATCAAGCCAGCATCCAATAATTTGATAACCTCCTTCTTGACCACGTCTTGAATCTTCGGGTTGACTCTCCTCTGTCTCTGTATGGATGGTTTGAAGTCGTTTTCCATTAGTATCTTGTGAGTGCAATAGTTTGGACTAATCCCTTGGATGTCAGAGATTTTCCATGCAATCGCCTTCTTATGTGACTTTAACACTTGGATGAGTCTTGCTTTCTCTTCGGGTGTAAGACCTTTTGCAATTATAACGGGTAAATGCGAGGTTCCTTCAAGAAAAGCATACTCCAGATGAGAGGGTAGTTCCTTTAGCTCCAATTCAGGTGGTTCTTCAATGGAAGGTTTCATTCGAGCGATCTCGTCTCTTTGTAACAAATCATACTCCGTCTGGAACTCTGGTTCATTTGGAGATGAGTCGGCTGCAGTGGCTGATGCTATTTCTACTAACTTTGTCTCATTAGGAAGTGCGTTCTTCTTCAGCTCGTATTTTCTTGTAGATGATGAGGAAGTTGCACTATCTTCAGTAAAGATGATATCGTTGTTGTCGGTAAATGCAAACTTCTGAAATTGAGCTGTTGAAGACGTACTTATGGTGATTTCCGGATTTTGTGGCGCACAACCTTCAGATAGTTGTGGCTTAGCTGAAATTTCTGATTCCATCTCCTTAAAAGATTTGAGAATTTCAGCTACTGAAGGAGATGAATCAGTTTAACCCCTTTGTAAGATTGGTAGAGGGATGCCTTCGCCTAAGGGAACAGCAGCAAAAAAGTTGTTCGTGGGAGTGCTGTCAGGCGGTGCAAGAGGATACTTCATTTCAGATAAAGGAAATAGCAGCTCCTTAGAGTGTGCTGGTTTGTCAGAGATAGCTGAGCAGAGTCCAACGTCGTCCTGGCATAGTCTTCTTGTAGTGATGACTGTGTTGGGAAGAGGATCGGGATTGCTAACTGCTAGAATCTCTTCCATATGCTCGTCATATATTTCCTGCATGGAATCCACAAGACCAAGATCTTCTCCCACAGGTTGTTTCATCAATTTATCGACATTAAAGGTGACTTCCTCCGCTCCAACCCTCAATTTTAAAGATCTTTCGTTTACGTCAATAACAGCCTTGGCAGTGTTTAGGAAAGGTCTGCCAAGGATGAGGGGAACGTGGGCGTCTTCCTCAATATCCATAATGACAAAGTCAATTGGGAAGATAAATTTACCTACTCGGACCATAATATCTTCAGCAATCCCCCGAGGGAGTTTAACTGATCTATCAGCTAATTGGATGGTCATACGAGTGGGTATCAGTTCTCCTAATCCTAGTTTCTTATATAGTGAGTAAGGCATAAGGTTGACACTAGCACCTAGGTCAGCTAAGGCATTACTAACTTGGATATTTTGAAGGTAACAAGGAATAGTGAAACGGCCAGTATCTCCTAGTTTCGGTGGAAGGCCATGTAACATGATTGCAGAGCATTCAGCATCTAAGGGTATATTAACTAATTGCCTTAATTTTTCTTTATTTGAAAGAAGTTCTTTGAAGAATTTTGCACAACTAGGCATTTCTACTAAAGCATCTAATAATCTAACATTTAAGTGCAGGCTTTTAAACATCTCAAGATATTTCCCAAACTGCGCTTCTTGCTTCTCCTTCTTAAGCCTACCAGGAAAGGGAATTCGAGTACGTGGAATGATTTCTGGAACTTGAGAAGGTACTGGATCAGGTGCAGAGACAGGGGTGTCACTTGGCACTGGATCAGTAGAAGTGGAAGGTTTGTTTGAAGAATTATCTGAGGTTTGTTCAATTATGGTTTATTTACCTCCTCTCGTAACAACTAAGATGTCATCGTGCTCATAGGATGAGAGATAGACAGCGTTACTGATCGCGATTTTCCTTTGACTCTCCTCAACTTTTGAAAATAATTGTTTAAGACTAACTTCTATGTTTTTGATTAAATCTTCGGAAATTCTAAGTAAAGCATCAATTTTATCTTGAGAATCTATTACTTGTTTATTTACGTTATTTTGTTCAATCATAAAGTTAATCAGAGTTTCGTTATAGTGTTGTTGAGAGTTGAAGGAGGAATCGGATAGAGTGGACGGCATAGTATTCAGAGATTGAGCAAGAGGGGTTTTGTTTTGCCACTGAACAGAAGATGTGGATTGAAAGTTTGGTACAGGGCTTTGGACAGTTGTTCCAAATTTCCAGACACGTTGACTAGTCGTCATGGCTGAAGAATTTGGGGTTTTGGTAGAAAATAGAGTTTTGGAAAGGAAAGGGTACTGAAAAGGAAAATAAAAAACGGAAAGGTAACTTTCGAATGATATTGATCTTCCGAAAGGATCGCTAAATAACTGAGATAACTAAATTCCTAAATCGGTCGTTGTAGTCCCCGGCAGCGGCGCCAAAAACTTGATGCGGGGCCGAGAGGTCGGTTGCGATTTGACTCGCGTCGTTGCGGGCCTTCCTCCTGGCGCGCTGATCAGTGGGTTTTAAAATTTATGTTTTGCTGGGCCTAAGTATACTTAAAACTATGGGAGTACAGTAGTAAGTATGGCCTAGGGTCGTTCTTCAAACTACAACGGGCATAGGATCTACGTCTTTTGATTATCTTTCATAATTTAGCTGATTTTATCAAGAGTTTGATAGGGGTTTTTGTTACTTTTCTGTTCTTAACTAACTAATCTAAAAACTAAAACTAAAGATAGGGGAGGTGAGGTGGCTACGAGAACTATAGATTAACGCGAGTGCTTGCTATGATAATCTTATATGCTATTTTAGGGGTAGTTATTTTAGTTAAGGCGTTAGTTATGATGACGGAGTCAGGATTCAACAGACGTACTTGGAACAATCAATGACAGCAAAGTATTCTACCTACAGCCTTTCCTTAGCTCCCACGTATTTGTATTCAACGCTTATACCAGTATTCAGCTGTTTTACGGTATTTCCGTTACAACATTAAAAGGTCCTTGTTATCTATCCTGAGTTATATATCCTAATGAGCCATAATTACTAGCCTATTATCTATCTAACGTAGAGTTGTCCGCAATCAGATAAATAACATGTCACGAAGATAGCAATTATGAAATGTAAACTCCACCGGAAGTTCTCCCAAATGTAGCAACCAATTTAACCAACAACCATCCTCGAATCCTGTTCCCCAATCTCGGACATCCGAGATATCCGAATCATGGCATGAATTGTTGAATAAACAAAAACATGAACAGGGGTTTCCTACCGGAACAAGTTGGGATGATCTGGTCTAACGGCTGATTAAATTGTTCATCATTATTTTATATAAATCGTCATAACTATTTTACGCATGTTAAACTGGTGTATGCAATCAATTTATATTCAAAAACCTAATCATATATCCAACAGCACAGGTGATACTAGCATGCAAACCCTAAAGCAACAATCAAACAAGAACATGCAGCAGAGCAGCATACAAGGATCAGTTTTAAACGTGCAGAGTTACTGGATAATCGGTTAAGTCACAAATATTCCGAAAGTTCTCTCTAAAATATTTGTTATATGAAATGAATCTAACCTATCTCTAATCCTACGCTCCGTGTCTCCCTCCGGTGTATTTCAACCAGGAGAACACCGGCCATGTCGAGTTCAACGATCATCAGACACAGAATAATAAGCGGCGTACCACCAGTTATGTACCAGCAGTAAGTTACAAACCACAGCATAAGTTGGATAGATAAACATTGGAGACTTATTTCATAGATTCAAATATATATTAACAGCATACGGACAGAGTAACGACGTGTTACAATTGAAATCATTATTTCCACAACGGATTGTGCCCACGACTTTCATAGCTTCCACGTTCCGTACTACACACATTCGTGATGGTTCCGGCGCTATACAAATGAAAGCCGTATAACGTTACCTCCGTTGTTTCATAATATCCCAATTGCATATTAAAGTATAACTACCCTAGCATAACGACTATCATAGCAAACACAGATTTGTTTAGCTAAGCATGGCAATAATTCTAGCAAGCAATTCTAAATAATTATGACAGCAGCACAACATATTTAAAATAACAAGATAGAGATTATAATAAAACCTGACAAAGCGTAATTACAAATCTTGCGCAATCGCAGTCTCGGAGCACCTCCGTTACAACCAAGCTAGAAGCTAATCTACTAGCTTAATTATACTAACCTAATCTAATTATTTCTAGAGAGAGAGTAGAGAGAGAAAATGAAAGAAATGTGAAGTGTGAGTGATTGATGATGAAAATGAGGTGAAATGATCCCATATATATAGTAGTTGCTCAGCCGTATCGTCCAGCCGTATTCCTACCTCCAAATGCTCAACCGTATCGCTCAGCCGTATCAAAATCGCATCTTGTACGGGGGAGGAGGACGATACGAGGGGACCTCCCGTATTTCGGGTGGAAATGGCACGATACGGGCGAACATGGGCTGAATACGGGAGAACGAGGCCGTATACGGGGGAACACCAGCCGTATACGGCTGGACAAGGCCGTATACGGTCATGCCAGGCCGTATACGGTCAGTGCATGGCCGTATACGGCTTGTTCCGCCCGTATCCGGCTTGGTTTGCCCGTATTGGTCTTCTCCGGTTCCTTGGATTCTTCGTTCGGCCATAACTTTTGACTCGAGTGTCCGTTTTCAGCGTTCTTTATATCCACGCGATCATATTCTCCTGACGAAGAAAATGACATAAGTTAGAGGTCATAATTCTTAGTAGATCTTAAAAAGTGCTTAAAAGCGTGAACGAGAATGCTTATGATCGTTTTCGTTACATTTATCGTGTTTTTCGACCATTTTAGATGACTTTTGAAATGTTGTCTATATTTTAGCCCGAGTGATGAGTTTTAATGATAAAGTATTTATTTTAGATATATTCATCATGATTTGGGCTAAAAAGGTGAGATAATGACGCATAAAAACTTGACTTTTTGTGTGTCATCAATGGGCATGTCCTATAATCGCCATGGCCATGTCCTTAATCAGTAGCCTCGTTTTCTTTTCAGCAGCACGCCATGGCCATGTCCTATAATCGCCATGACCATGTTCTTCAACAGTAGCCTTACTTCCATCAGCACGATGCCATGGCCATGTCCTATGAACGCCATGGCCATGTCCTGTCAGTATGTCCAAAAATGATGTTTTAAGCTAAGTGTCAAGTTTATATGTATAAAATAAAGTTATGGGACAGTATAAAGGGGTAAATTATAAATAAATATAAAAAAAAAAATTCGGGGTGTTTCAAGTTGGTATCAGAGCTTGGTTTAAAGGATTCGGGTATCTACCATTAGTGGGTACTTGATCTTAAGCCATTATTATTATTGTTGAGCATGATATTGAATTGTTATTTGTTTTGATTAATCTAGTTATTTGATTTCTAAGACTTTTGACTCGAAATGTCTTGTGGTAACTTTGGAAACATATAACTGGGATATGATAATTCGTGTGACTGGCCACCACAATAATTATCATATGGCAATTGTATGGAGCCAAGGAAGTCACAAGGTGTTAAGAAGATAAAGTCTTGGTAATAATTGTTGATTGCTATGTGACTAGGTGCAGTTAAATTACAAAGTAGACATTTTATTGATGAATATATTTGTATTAAATATATTGTGTCTACTTTCAGTAATAAGATGAATGAGCAAGAAGAAATAGAATTGACACTTGGGCCGCGTCCACGAGACCAAGCCCAGAATGTAAGAACTGGAGGTGATGATGATAGACAAAGACCTCCAGCAGATGATGCTAGGTTATCTTTGACCGACTTAAAAACTTTAATCTCAGCTGAAGTGGCAAAGGCTCAAGAGGCGTCCCTTCCCCTCTTATTGAGCCGCATTTCTGAAACCATACGTGAAACTGTTGCTGACGAATTTCAAAGGCGAGATGATGAAAATGAAATTGATCTTGAAAGACCACCTCCTGGTGGTGAAAGAAATGAGGAAAGACCACCAACACCTGTTGTTCGCAGGGTGATTCAAAATCGTGATGAAGATCGTAAATTCAGTTATAAAGACTTTTCTGTTTGTAACCCGCCAGATTTTCAAGGTGAGATGGATCCAATTAAATGTCAAAGGTGGTTATCTGAAGTTGAAGGGGCATTTGCCACGGCAGAAGTCCCTAACCGATTGAAAGTGAGATATGCTTCTAATCTTCTTAAATCCCGTGCTAAATTCTGGTGGGAAGTTCAATGTCGTACTTTAGGAGAGGAAGCTATTACAGTGATGACATGGGAAGATTTTAAAAAGATGTTTGTTGAAACTTATTCGCAGGATGCTGATCTAAATAGAATTCGTCGTGAGTTTCTTTCTATGGAACAAACGACTGAGTCAATAAATGAGCTGGTGGGAAGTTTTCTGGACCGAGCTCAATTCTGTCCAGAATACATGGCAAGTCCTAAATTGCTCATGGATCATTTTCATACAATCCTAAAGAAAGAAATTCGACAGTTTGTCAATCCAAAGAAATGTAATACTTTTTCTGAAATGGTAGACGAAGCTCGATTTCATGAGCTAGAGTTAAAGAAGGAGGAGAAAAGTTCTACAAAAAGAAAAGCTGAACCCACTTCTACTTCATCTAAGAAGTTTAGATCTGGTGGGAGTTTTAGAAAGGATGATCGAACTGAAATCCCAGAATGCAAGATATGCCATAAAAGGCATCGTGGGGAGTGTAAAGCCGGGACTCTAAATTGTTTTTCTTGTGGAAGGCCGGGACATTTTAGTAGAGATTGTCCCAATCCAATCAAAGTTTGTCATCATTGTCTGAAACCAGGACATATTCGACCTGATTGTCCTGAATTGAAATCTCAACCTACTTCTTCTGCTCCTCGCAAGAATACTGAGAGGAAGACGGTGGAACCACCGAAGCCTAGACACTGTTCCTTTCAAATTACTGCATAAGAAGCACAAAGAGCCCCCGATGTGTTAACAGGTACCTTCTTTGTAAATCTTAAACTTGCATACATACTGTTTGATTCGGGAGCCTCACGATCATTTATGTCTGAAAAGTTTTGTCGATATTTCTCAATTCCTCTTGCTAAGTTAGATGCTCCACTTGATGTGGAGGTTGCTGACGATAGGATTATCTTTGTGACAAATGTGTATAGGGGCAGCCAGTTAGTAATTAACAATGAAACTTTTCTTATAAATTTGATTCCGATGCAAATGGGGGAATTTGATGTTGTAGTGGGTATGGATTGGCTAGGAAAACATAATGCTATAATTCAGTGTGAGAAGAAAATTATTCGTGTAAATTCGCCTAGTGGGGGAGTGATAGACATTTATGGAGAGAAAAGAAAACCATCCCTTTCTATTTGTACTTATGCTCGTGCTAAACGTCATTTGTCACGTGGATGCCAAGCTTTTCTAGCACATGTGATTGATACTCAGAAACAAACTCCCAAATTATCTGAAATCCCTGTTGTTAATGAATTCCCTGATGTATTTCCCGATGAACTACCTGGTATTCCGCCCGATAGGCAAGTCGAGTTTCGAATCGACTTAATGCCAGGAGCTACTCCTATTGCCAAAACACCTTATAGACTCGCCCCCTCTGAAATGCAAGAGTTGATGAAACAATTGCAAGAATTACTTGATAAAGGTTTTATTCGTCCGAGTAGTTAAACCATGGGGTGCACCGATACTATTTGTTAAAAAGAAAGATGGCACCATGAGGATGTGTATTGATTATAGAGAGTTGAACAAGGTAACCATCAAGAATAGGTATCCCTTGCCTAGGATTGATGACTTGTTTGACCAACTCCGGGGTGCTAGTTTCTTCTCGAAGATTGATTTACGTTCTGGTTATCACCAATTAAAAGTTCGAGAAGAATATGTGTCTAAAACAACTTTCAGGACAAGGTATGGCCATTATGAATTCGTGGTTATGCCTTTTGGTCTGACAAATGCTCCTGCCGCTTTTATGGATCTCATGAATCGAGTGTGCCGACCAATGCTCGATAAGTTTGTAATTGTATTCATAGATGATATTCTCATATATTCCAAATCTGCTGACGATCACAATGTTCATTTAAAGCAGGTATTACAAACTTTGAGAAATGAGAAACTCTATGCCAAGTTCTCTAAGTGTGAATTTTGGCTTCGTGAGGTACAATTTCTGGGTCATGTTGTTAATAACCAAGGTATTATGGTTGATCCTGCAAAGGTTGAGGCGGTGATGAAATGAGAACCTCCAACCAATGCAACAGAAGTTAGAAGTTTTCTGGGTTTAGCTGGCTATTACAGACGGTTTATCCAGGATTTCTCCAAGATTGCTACTCCTCTCACTAAGCTTACTCGTAAAAATATTAAATGAGAATGGAATGATGCAGCTGAACAAGCTTTCCGTACTTTAAAATTAAAGCTTAGTCAAGCTCCTGTCTTAGTACTTCCTGATGGTACTGATGACATGGTAGTTTACTGCGATGCTTCTCGAAATGGTCTTGGTTGTGTTCTGATGCAGAGAGGTAAAGTGATTGCTTATGCTTCTCGACAGTTGAAGGAACACGAGAAAGGATATCCAACTCATGATTTGGAATTGGCAGCTGTTGTTTTTGCTTTAAAAATCTGGAGGCATTATCTTTATGGTGTGAAGTGTACCATTTACACTGATCACAAAAGCCTCAAATATTTCTTTGATCAGCGTGACCTTAACATGAGACAGCGACGTTGGCTTGACTTGGTAAAGGATTATGCCTGTGAAATTCTTTATCATCCAGGAAAGGCTAATGTTGTAGCTGATGCTCTCAGCCGAAAAGCTATGCATCATGCTTTGATTGTCAAATATCTTCGTATTACTGTTATTCCTGGATTACTTGATCAAATTAAAGAAGTTCAACAAAATGCATGGCAAAAAGGTTTTTGGAGAGCCGAACGCATTAAGGGTCAAATTCCAAACATTGTTGATGATTCACGTGGGATTAAAACCCGTTATGGAAGAATCTGGATTCCGAATTCTCCGGAGTTAAAGAAATTATTACTTGATGAAGCTCACAAGTCCAGATATTCCATTCATCCTGGTGCAACAAAAATGTACCATGATTTGAAAGTTGATTATTCGTGGCCTGGGATGAAGCGTGAAATTGTGAAATATGTCGAACACTGTCTAACGTGTTTGCAGGTTAAAGCAAAACATCAAAAGCCATTTGGTAAAATGCAACCGTTGGACATACCTGTTTGGAAATGGGAGCACCTTACCATGGACCTTATCACTAAATTACCCAAAACTCAAAGTCATCATGACACTATATGGGTGATTGTTGATCGGTTGACAAAAAGTGCTCTATTCTTGCCAATTAAGGAAACTTATACTTCTGAGGCACTTGCTGATTTATATGTTAAAGAAGTTGTGGCACGACATGGTATGCCTATCTCTATTGTCTCTGATCGAGATAGTAGATTTACTTCTAGATTCTGGAACAAATTCCAAGAGGATATCGGTACTCGTATTCATTTAAGTACTGCATATCATCCCCAGACTGATGGGCAGAGTGAAAGAACCATCCAGACGCTTGAAGACATGTTGAGGGCATGTGCCATTGATTTCGGTGGTAGCTGGGATACTCACTTACCATTGGTTGAGTTTTCTTATAATAACAGTTATCACGCGAGTATTGGCATGCCTCCTTATCAGATGTTATATGGCAGAAAATGTAGAACTCCAATATGTTGGGATGAGATTGGGCAACGAGAACTGGGCAGTACTGATATTGTCCAGAAGACGACTGAAAAGATTGATCAGGTCAGAGAACGGTTGAAAACCGCCCAGGATCGACAAAAGTCTTATGCTGACAACCGAAGACGCCCAATTGAATTTCAAGTTGGAGATTTTGTTATGTTGAAAGTATCTCCATGGAAGGGTATCATTCGATTCAGAAAGCGGGGAAAATTGAACCCTCGATACATTGGTCCCTTTAAAATTCTTGAAAAAGTTGGAAAGGTAGCTTATCGCCTCGAGCTGCCTAATGAACTAGCTGGAATACATTCTACTTTTCACGTGTCCTATTTAAGGAAGTGTTTGGTTAATGAAGCCGCGTACGTGCCATTGGATGAAATTGAAATTAATGATCAGTTGAATTACGTTGAACAACCAGTAATTATTCTTGATGAAAAGATAAAGAAGCTGAGAAATAAAGAGATCAAATTGTTCAAATTTCAATGGAAACATCGAAAGGGTTCAGAATTTACTTGGGAACCCGAGGAAGAGATTCTTCGTTATTATTCAGCCATATATCAGGAATGGATTGTGAGGACACAATCCTGAATAAGTGGGGGAGAGTTGTAACGTCCCAAATTTCGTAAGTTCTAAAACTTAAAATATATTATTTTAACTGTTTAAGTTAGAAGGACTAACTGTGTAATATGTTTTGTGTCAATAGGACTTACCATTTAATGAAATTGTTAGTAGAGGGACTAAAAGTGACAAGTACTATAAGTTGAGGGTTTAATTGTAAACTACAGTATAAAAACACTGCTTCTATATCAATCTACAGTATACTAACAATTTAAAACATAGAAGCATACATACGTTCATATGTGTGAGTCGGTTTTGAGAGAACAAGGAAGAATTCACAAAATTGAAACTAGGGTTTTGATTTGTAGAGCTTATAATCGTTGATTCTTCATTTGGGAGGTATTACTAACATCTTCTCTTGCTTAATTTGATGTTAGAGTTAAATAATAGAAACCTTAGATTCTTGAATTTGATGAATTAGTGGTTTAATGATTTAATTAAGGTTTTATACACTTAATTAAGTTATTTTCTATATGTAAATGATATTAGTTTGGGTAAAATACTCATAATCATGTGTTTATAGGTAATTTAATGATTTTAAACATGTATATGATGAATTAAAAGATTGTGATCATTGTTTTAATAAGAATAGCAATGATAATTACATATAAGAGGGGTAGTTGATGATGATGATATTGATATATGTGATTATACACTAAGGAGTGGTAGCCTTGGTGTAAGTTGATGATTTTGATTAATAACGGTATCAAACTACCCAATTATATGTAATTAGTTGATAAATGTATGAAACCTATGGGAGAAATCATAAGTGTTATAGAAATTAATACTTGTGTAATATGATGAATGAAGTTGAATATATATTTGATACTTGGCTACATGATTAGGTGATAAACGTATTCAAAGTGGTGTTACAAGTGAAATTATAAGTGGGTTATTGCGAGGTAAGTTAATGGATGATGCTATCTTTCTTCAAGTAATGCTTATTCCAATTACTTGGAAGGACCGGTAATGGATATGTCATTTACTTGATGAGTTATAATTATATACCGGGGTGTAGGCCCGAAGATGTTAATTCTTGCGGAAATTAGCATATGATATTATGGATCCTTAATATACGTATGTTGTGATTTGATATTGATTATCATTGATAGCCCATTGCTTACTAAGCGTTTCGCTTACTCGATATTGTTTATATGTTTTTAAGTGAGCCAAGTGGGACCCAAAGGGATACGGGTAAAAGGCCCGAAGGTTGCTAATGGTGGAGCTTGTTTCATTGTTGGTAACAAGCTACTCTCTTAATCATGCTCTCGATATATATGTTCACCCCTTTTTGTCAAGAAACAAGGTTTTGTCATATGGTGTGTGTAAGTCTAAGACTTTGGTAAAAGTCAAATTTGGTATAGTAAGAAAGTCAAAGTAGTCAACGAGTTGTTGTATGTTCGTTGACATTTTTGGAAAGGTTGCTATTAAACACTTGTTGTAAATAATGTAAATATTATGGTTTTATGAGAAATTGTTGTTCTATGGTTACAATGAGGATCCATTAGAGAAATTGGCTTAGTTTGACTTAGAATAGTCAAAGGAATGTGAAATGGGTGTTGGAATAGTGGTCATATGGGTAAAGACCCAAACGGGTCGTTGAGGGTCCAAATGGGTCATAAATGGGTCATGGTGTCAAAATGGGTTATAGATATAGTACGAAAGTTGTGGGAATTGCTTTAAGTCCCATTTTGATGGTCAAAGTTAGTGTCAAACTTTGAAAGTCAGAGTATGTGTAGTTTGTGAAATGACATGTCAATGGTTTTAGTCTAAATTGGGCGAAAAGTGGTCAACGGTCTAATTCTCGATAAAACGCGAATTTACGAAAAGTGGAAATTGGGAAATGTTTGAAATGTCATTTTACACGTGCCTGCAAATTTTTATGGTCATTGGACTTGTCGTTTTTGAGATATGCATGTTTGAAATTCGGGATTTGGTAATAAATGGTGAAATTGCTGAGCAGACAGGCCATGGGCATGTCCTATAATCGCCATGGCCATGTCCTTAATCAGTAGCCTCGTTTTCTTTTCAGCAGCACGCCATGGCCATGTCCTATAATCGCCATGGCCATGTTCTTCAACAGTAGCCTCACTTCCATCAGCACGATGCCATGGCCATGTCCTATGAACGCCATGGCCATGTCCTTTCAGTATGTCCAAAAATGATGTTTTAAGCTGAGTGTCAAGTATATATGTATAAAATAAAGTTACGGGACAGTATAAAGGGGTAAATTATAAAAAAAAAAAAAAAAATCGGGGTGTTTCACATATTCACCCTTTGTTTAATTCCCCTATTTGACCGTAGTCAAAATATCTTTACTAGCTGCATATTCGTTTCATTTATTAGTTTGACCAAAGTCAAAACATATTCTATAACTAATTATTCTCATATTCCCCTAAAGGAGGAATCATACTTTAGTCAAATACCACTTAATTCATTAGCAAGGATTTATAACCACATCTTGCATTCCACATACCAGAATCATACTGTTGAGTCACTGGTCGCTGACCATGTCGAGTCACTAGTCGCTGACCAACTCAATTATGCACTACTCGATGAAGAAATGGATTGTGTCAAAGCTGCTGTTGCTGGAGTTTATTACTGCTGATCTTAATTACACTCTACTCTCAAAGGGAAATGATATGCTGAGGAAGATTAGAATTCAACTTTGTGTGTCGCTGATACTTAGCAGCGAGAGTTCTACATCTTCAAATCAATAAAGGCAAAAGTCACTGCCAGAATAATAGCTAGTCACTGAAGATCTCTAGTTCAAGTCATTCTACAAGAGCATGTTAGCTCGCAGTGAGTGAGGAGGATTACTGCATCTTCAGGGACTATTCAATAAAGCCTCTCAATCATCAAGTACAGAAAGTACTGTACTTATATACACATCAGCAAGAGTCTCCGTACTTGAAGAATGTTCGAATGATTACGTGGCAGCAACTGATTGGATTTAAGGTAACGAGATATTTGCGGTAACAGAATTGGGACCCGCAGTATGTCGGATCATTAAAGATCAAGCCAATCAAGTAGCGACACGTGTCCTTCCAAGATCCTATTTTATAGGAGACATTTACGGATTCTTGTAGTATATATAGTTCGGTATATTGTACTTTAGAGGCTAGTCGTTCAATCGTACTTATCACTTGTGTGTCAGTGATCAGTTTGTCTAGAGTACGTATTGTCGCTCAGCGAGAGAACAGTCAGCGTGTTTGTCCACTGATGTTCTTCTCATCCTGTAATAGATTAGCTAAGTGTTTGAATTGGATTAACTTTGGTTAATCCATTCCGCATTCAACACTTGTGAATTTTATGATTAATATAATTCACCATTTAAGCTACTATTACTTCTTTACTTTGATATTGTCATATATTTGAATACTCTGTTATTATCGTTCATACTCTGTTTCTGTTAAACAATTTAAAACTAATTAATTAACTAAGTTAAAATCTGAAATAGTTTTAAATTGTATTCAACCCCCCTTCTACAATTAAACTTTACACTTTGCGATTCCAAATCACTAACTGATAGTGATTCCGGGACTCTCACATACTCACTTGTTTCATGTAATCTGTTAACCTCTAATCAACACTTTGTCTATTTAATTCAACACATAGTCTGCATTTTCAAGTTCATTCAGCACTAATCAGGACGCTAAACGTCTCATTTAATATTTCTATCACTGAATCAACATGTAACAATCATTAATGACTCATAACTGGGGAATCATATCAGTCTGACTCAAATCAACTTTACCACTAATCATCATAGCAAAATATGCAATTTAAGTGAATGTAAATCCAGGAAAGCTTATCGTGGATTACCTGGTTCTCTTAAACCATCATATATAAAATATAGCTGAGAGTACTAGTCAGTACTCATGTCCTGCCATCTCTGTATCTCAAAACAACATCTCACAAGTTGTTAAACGTTAGCCCATAACACACTAGCCAATTACCATACCATAACCAAATCCCACACCCTGGAATGTTTGACTTAACTCAAGTTCAGATTTGGGATTGAACAGCTTACTAATGTCCAATTCACTCAAACCTATGCTCTAATACCAACTTATAACACCCCATCATTTAGTACCATATTTTTTTTAAACATAATATACCGGAAGCACAAGTCTAATCAAACCTTTATAATTTACATTATATAACACACACATTTAATCAATCTATTTCAAATCATTGCTTATCAGTTAGGGTGTTATATAATTCCAAAGACAACACTGATTTATTTAAATCAGATATCAGAGTAAACATCCAGTCGTCAAACAATCCATTCAGTCAACAGCTTCTTGCCCAACCCATTACATAATCATAACCTCCAAGAAGTAGTAGGGTGGTGGGGTTAGCATATCGCTAAGTGAGTGAATAAATAATCAACAGTCCAACTTAGCATAACAAATCTGTTTACAGCAAAGCATCGTAAACACATAACAACCCTGTTTACATCAACAGGCTCATCATTACATCATCATCACATAATCTCAATGAGGATCGGCGGTTCCTGATACTAATCTCATGCCCTTATGGTGGGCAGGAACCCTTCAGATTCACTGCAGGCCAATACAGTGAATAACCGATAACTTAATGCTATTCTCATCCAACTAAGGTTCCTATGAACGATATGTACAAGGAACCCTCCATCGTCAACAATAGCAATTAAGCCCAGCATCATACTGACCTCATTACATAGTGCCCTAGGCCATGTATCAGATAATCACATAAGCCATAATCATCATGGCTTCATATCAGACTAAGTAGTCTATCAAACAACAATTACATCATGGCATACTAAACAGTCTATCAAAGCAAAATTGTTACAACTAAATCACACTGAGGGTTACAGATCCACTCACCGTTACCTCAGCCGCAAGCTCAGAAGTCTAATATTACTGAGCCTTCTCCATATCTGAGAATACAATTAAACAAATAAGTTAGTAACTCGTCCCATAACTAATAATTCATTTAAATTCATAACATCAACCCTTACAATCATCAAGTTATAATATCAATTATAACTACTCAATTGTATCCTAATGTATATTATCAAAATACTAACTAGTAATCAATTATACTACTTAGTCATTCCAACTTTAGTTTAGAACTTAATTCAAGTTCATATCATTAAACAATTAAGCATTATATAGCTTAACATATACAAAACTTATATAATATAAGTTCATACTTAAGCAAAAGTCACTAGGTATCATTAAATCTTGATCTTAAAAGTTTCAACAAAATTTTCATCATCAGCCGGGTACCCGCCGGGTAAGTCCAAGCCAAAACCAAGTTCCATTTCGCGGTAACAATTTACACTAGACCTATCCGCCGGATTAGTTTTACCTTCCGGATTGCCATCAAGCAAACCTACCCGCCGGGTACAGGTCATACCCGTCGGGTAAGGGTTTTACCCGCCGGGTAAACCCATCTTCCAGGCCTGTTCGATCTGCTCCAAAACCCAGACCCGTAAAATCTAACCAAAACCTCAAAAACTCAGTTTCTAACTCGAAATATTACAGCAATTAACAACATCAACAACTTGTAACATCAAATATCATCATATATCACCTAATAATCATTACCCATATAATTTCAATCAATTCATCATTTTAAGTTTACAATTAAAAGAAACAATTATACAACTTACAAATTCAAGGAAGAAATAGGATGATGATGATGAATTTAAATCAAGATCACAGCTCCAATTTTTGTTTCAAACTTTGATTATGATTTCTTAGGTTTTAGGTTTGTAGTATTGAGTTCAAAGAAATGAAGTGAGGCTTTCCATTTTAGGAAAGTTATTAAGTAGGTCGGCTCATTTCCAAACCGACTCCGTATCCACTTAAAATAGTCCCCTTTTAAACCTATTGTCTGGAACCCAAACCCATTTACGATTCCAACAATTTTATTTTACCGTTAACTATATAAAGTTAATACAATCAATAGTTTACTAGTCACAATAAGTCGTTTGACTTTTTGACTAACCATTCACAATAAAAATAGCACAATAAACAATTTATTCAAAGTTAGGAAATTACCCAATTATTACTAGGCCCAAAAAGTGGGTGTTACATGTCATGTGTTGGTTGATTGTATGCAGGCTTCTGTTGAAATTGAACCATGGAAAAACACAAGTTCAGTGGAGATACAAGGTTATTTTAGTTCCTTTGAGTAGATTATCTCATCACACGTTTTACAATTTATATAAGAATATAATTGTATTTTCTCTGATTTATTGTGTGTTTTGTTGTGTCCAGTTTGTGTACATGGGACCTACAGAAAGAACTTCAAGTTGACCTTGATGGTGGTTTTAAAAACATGCAAATGTTATATGAAAGTAAATCGTATTAGTTGTAAGATTCTCCATTTATCTCTTGGTCCAAACGTTAATGTTACTGGTCATATTAGCATATTTTAAATCAAATGTAGATGCAAGTCAGATTAGTGATTGTGTTGGTGCCATGAATCAAATAAGCAATAAAAAAACCAGGTCTACAAAATGCGATATGAATCATTTTCACAATTGCTATTCTCTTTTATGATATTATTCTTGACTTCTACACATGACTTCTAAGAAAAGAGGTACCTCATTTTGTATATTTTTAACAATATTAATCCAATCGTTACACGTTTTGGTGTTATTCTCACAATCTGAACTTATACGGTTCGTAAGAGTGGCAAAATGGGTGGTTGGACGGGTTGCGCAATGCTTAATACATGTTCATGTCAAAACATGTGAGGTCAATTGTAAAAGTGGGATTTGGCATTTTAGAGACTAATGAACTTGATGACTTCTAATGATTGGTAACCTTTCATTATGCATTGCTTTTCCAGTATTGGTTTCAAAAACTCAAAATTTTATCATTTATAGGTGACAAAATGGGCAGGTCACAGAGGTTGGGCAATGGGTAAAAGAAAGTCATTTCAGGCAAACCCGAACTACGTTGTCCAAAAGGATTACCTTTTTAAAGGTATAGAAATTTTTATTATGTCAATAACTTTATATAATTATAATTAAAATATAGTAATTGATGCTAATACAACTATATTGAAAGGTAATTAGTGTGTGTGTGTGTGTGTGTGTTTTTTTTTTTACAGCAACCCGCATGGATCAGTTAAGGGTCCATCTCATGTGCTTGTCATTAGGCCTACTTTCTACTTTTTTTTCTGCATGAGCTTACTTTTAAATCCATGTTTATAATACTCCAAAGGGTCTTCACCCGTCTAATAAACTTTTTTGTAATTTTAACTTATGCCATGTGTTGGTTGATTTTATGTAGGCTTATGTTGAAATTGAACCATGGAAAACACAAGTTCAGTGGAGATACAAGGTTATTTTAGTTCTTTTGAGAAGGTTATATTTTTTCATTACGTCAATTGTTATACCCCTGTCCATTTTATTTTGATTCTGAATCACTTTCTTGTGCCGTTTTTGAAGAATTTTCTGGTAACGACATCTTAATCATCACGCGTTTTACAATTTATATAAGAATATAATTGTCTTTTCTATATAAGAAATACATGGAACTTTATCAGGAGCTTAGAGCGAATGGGAATAAGCAAGGCGAGGGTTATTTGAAAAAACACGATCTAAATATGTGCAGGCTACGATATCGTTGATGACGACAATGAAGATTTATTGTCTTACAGGTCTCCTACTTTAACGATCTTGATTATATTGACTGTATAATAAGAGTTTGTAGTTGTAAGCGTCAACTATCATTATTATAATACCCGATTGCATATTGATATTGCATAATGCAGCAACCATATGCTCAGGAAATGAAGGTAATTGACATTTGTTATAACTCTTCTAAATGATGTAGTCCATGTTACTTTGCATTTATAGACTGACGCAAAGTATTATTTTGTTGACCATGTCAATTGTGCATTTGTTTATTGAAACTGGGTTGACTTGGAGATGCATAGGAAAACGCATGCATGAGCCGAGATAAGTTTGAATCTGTTATAATTTGTAGAGCTTATGTTTGCACTAGAGTAGTTAACTGAATCATGATGTGTGTTTATTTATATCTTAAGCTTCTAACCCTTTATGTCAACACATTTTTGCTACACTGTGATATTATATGAAACAGGCAAATCGGTCTATTATGAGTACAAGTGGCCAGATGACCGGGTTGGTTTGGCCCAAAAGCACTTTGCATTTGTTTTTCATAACCTTGTATATATATTATACGCGTTAATTATCATTACAAACAAAATGATATTATTACACTTAAAATCTACATATATTTGATCGAAATGATTTAGGATATGGTTTGCATTATAAATACCCAGTTGGTATCTTTCAGCTTATTGGATATGTGCGTCTTTTTGACTTGTGGTAAAAAAAACAACCTAAATCGACCCAATCGTAAGTGATTGGGTAGAGATTTCCACTTATAGTGTTCATGTCTCATACTTGGTAATTTATCTATCCCTCAAAAAGAGCCAACATTGATAAATAAAAAGCTGCTCACAAAATGATATTCCTTTGGTCAACTATAGATTACTTTAGTACAGGACTTGTAGGCAATTTACCACTTTAGTCATGCTCATTAATTAATGGGTGTTGATAAATACACCAAAAAATTGTGATGTATACACCAAAAATTTCAGATATTAACGCATACAGTACAACTCTCTAATGCACATTTTTGTTGTATGGAACAAAAATAATATTGTATTTATCACTCCCCTTAATTAAAATGTGATTTACTTGCACAGACTTTGCACCTATGAAGTTCACGGCTACGTACAGGATTCTTCCTCAAGAAATCAATGCGGAAATATACCTATCCTCCAGTGACAGGATTAAGTCAGAGGTAATCAATAATTTCCCACCAAACCTTCATGTTGGACGTATTGTTAAATAGCTCAATTCTTATATATTGTCTGCTATAGATCCATGGAAGGCTAGATGGTAAGATATTGGATAGTAACTCGGATAGTGGCAATGTTGATTCTGGGGACGAGAACATTGTCATTGCTTCTCATCACGATAACAGTAAACATATTATGTGTTTTTATCTAATATAGAATGTATGTCTTTGGTTGAAAATTTGTAATAATTTGGAAGTGTGATACTTAATTTGGAGATTAAAGAAACTAGAGATCTGCGCTCGCAACTATACCTGACTAAACAAATTAAAAAAAAAAAAAAAAACATGTAAAGGATTTGACTTCATCTAGAAAAGGTAGAATAACATTTTATTTTTATTTTTTTTATTTTTTTGTATCAAAGCAAGATATTATTAGAAGCCAAAAAGGAAACATAAGATACAAAAATGATAGGCCAAAAAGAAAATGGCCAAACTCAACAGCAACAAAAACACTACAAATCCATAATCATACGCGGGGTAGCAACAACAAGACCAATCAAACTTTAAAGATTTGTTTCGATTAGACATAGAAGCGAAAGAGCTTGAATCTTTGGGAATATATCTTCATGTTTTGTGCCCGGAATAGACTCTTAGTTCGCGTGAAAGATTTTATTTCTCCAATTCCAAATGGCCCATAAAGGCACCAAACAAGAACCTTGAAACGCTTTTGCAACCTGCTTACAAATATCCAGAAATAATAAACACATATAGATACGTACACCATTTTTAAATATTTGAAAAATATAATATAAGTTTTCTACTAAAATCATTAAGCTCTACATGTAGTCAACTGTTTTGTGATGGATGGATATTGAGTTCGATTTTCTGTATTTGTTTGCCCCTGTTTGTCTTCTCATTATGCTTTAATCAAATAGGTAATGTTAAAGATTTCAAACAAAATTATCAAACATCATTTATATTTCAAAATTGCATTTTATATTCACTTTCAAATTTTCATTCCCTTAGTCGGACTCTTTACAGCTTTGGCAATATACACATCAATTTTAGTTTGTTGTCTTCCATGAATTTAATATTTTTCATAGTCACCACAAATTATTGCGATTTTAGTTCTATATCCTTCTAGTTCCTTACCGGGGCTTTCAATCTAGGTTGACAACACAACAATCTAGGTTGGCATCACTAGCTATATCAGAGTACTTTGCACGACTTAGGCTCTCAATACTTTATGGATTGCAAGGCTGCGCGGATCCCAGCCAACATGATGTGATCACCTTTTTCATTCATACTTTAATATATTCCATTACAAATCGAACATGTTGATCTTCCGGTAAATGCCAAATATTATTCATGTTTTCATTTATGTACTTAGATTCATATAGTTTTTGCTGATAAGATCGTAACAAGTGTATCATAATCACACACAAATTAACGTTTGTGAATTAATAATAATTTGAAAAAAATATAATGATCTCGCCTGCAAATTTTGCGGGTTATGATCTAGTTAGAGCATAAGGTGTGGGCTGCGTTTCGTCGGCGTTTTTCGTCCAGAACGCCGTCGGACGGTGTTTTGCAGCCCCGACACGGCGTTTTGGACTGCGTTTTGGCGGCGTTTTTCGTCCAGCGTTTGAAATCCCACGTTGTATCGCACGACATTTAGCCATTTTTTATTGTTTTTTTTTTTTTTTTTTTACTTTTCCCCATTTAACATAATTACATTAAACAAACAAATAAAACAAATAATAAAATATTTCAGAACACTGTCCACAACACTGTTACCATACCACAGAATTTTAAATCACAACATTCTCGAGAACACTGTCCTAAACAATGTAAACACAGTGATACCAGAGCTCGTGCTCTTAATGATTATATTATCATAAATAAAAACATTAAACACGTAGAAACAAGAGGTGGTAGGCTATCCAACCCCAACGGCCCAACCCCCATACTGATACATCTTGTAATAACTAACTACTCCGTACTATGCTTACTACTGTACACCTTTAAACAAAACAAAACCCTAAATGACTCTAATACTAATAAAAACTTGCATTTACAACAATGGTGTTCAAAGGTAGATTCTTCTATTCAAAGAAATCATCAACCGACAATTCAAGCCCTGACGGATCCAAATCCAATAGTCCTAAATCCACCGGTTCTACTTCCAGTTCGCCCATCAAATCCGATAATAAGAAGAAAACCGATCATCAACCGCCGATTCGTCAAATTCAAGTCAAAGATGGCTCAAATTCACCTTCAATTTCAAAATTCCACAGCCGGAGTAATAAGGATACTGAATCGAATGCTCAAGTTACGAGCTCGGTCACGGAGACAGCGTCAGGATCGGTTAATTTGATCAGAAAAACTCCGGCCGATGGTCCGGCGACGGTATCCCCAATATTAGCGTCGTCGTTAGGGCTAAATCGGATTAAAACGAGATCTGGACCGTTGCCACAGGAAAGCTTCTTCGGATTCAATAATAATAGTAATAGCAATTTGAATAATAATATTAATAGTAAAAGTAAAGGTAATAGTAAAGCGTCTTCAATTGGTGCTAGTAATCTATCGAATTCCAAAACCGGTGACGTTAGAGATAAGAAGAATACGCAGACTTATAATTTGGAGAATGATGACGGTAGCAGTTTAGATAGTATGTCCACTGAAAAGTTACAGGCAAGGGATCATACTCCTAATGTGTTAGGTCGGTCACGATTACACAATGGTGAATCTTCGTCTGAAGCTGGTATGATTTTGCGTACAATTATGTATTCTGATTCCTGACTGAGTTGTATGTATTATGAAATTGCATGTTTTCCAATTTAGAATGTGTGAATTGTGAATCTTAGATATAATACGAATGAGAGTAGACTTGTACAATGTTAGGTTTTAGAACAGCAGAAATGACATGAAACGGTTAGCGCTGTGGAGTAGAAGATAGTGAACGTATAATTATTAAGGTAGTTTAAAGATGCCTGTAAGACGCCAATTGTTGGATCATTGTTGATAAATGTAGGGATTTTCTCTATATATATTTATCATGCACTTTTGCTTATGTAGCTTCCCTTAGTAAATGAAGTGGTAGGAATATCCTGCTCGGTGATGAAATGCTGTGCCACGTAGACTAGTTGTTTCGTAGTTTCATTTCATAATAAATGAAGTAATGTTATATCTTTTTGAACATTGAATTAAAGTTTTGCAATTTTGTCTGCTAATGTACAAACATATAACGTCTGATGTTCTTAACGATGAACTAGCTCAAAATTGCTTGTTTGCTCCCTTTGGAGTTAGGATAAGCATTTGAAAGTTAAGAACGAAGAAGCGCCTGATAAACATATACAGAGATTCTAGAAATACAATCAGTTAGTTATTGAATGACAAGAGCAGAAGAAAATTAGGAGAAGTGATGTTTAGCTCAAGGGATATCTAATAAATTTAAACGATTTCCAAGCAATATTTCAGTTTTTTACTGTAGTTATATTGATGTGAAGTTATGTGCTGCCAAAGTTGCACATTATTTTCCCTTGTTCCACCACTTAATTCGTATGAACCAGCTTGAAGTTGCTTTTCCCTTATATTGAGTTAGAATAAGCATATGTAAGTTCAGAAGTACCTGGTAATACTACAAAGAAGTTTTAGAAATACTATAAGGTAGGTATTGGATCACAAATGTTGAAGAAAATCAGGAGAAGTGATGTTGACTCTAGTTTAATCTTGTCACATTTTGCCTGGTTGACCTGTCCTCCATTAGTTCTTTTATAAGATATGCTTGTATATAATTTGACCTAAAAGCTCTTTAAGTGTTTAGTCTTTATATGTTAATCTATTATCCAAACAGGTTAAATGTATAACATTGTTTGAACTCTTGTTGTGTGACGAAAGTATGAGGTACCTTACTACTAATTCATCTGATACATGAGTTACTTCAGAACAACAAACCCAAAAGAAATATGGGCGCTCTTGTTTAACCAGAGGGGCCTACATATCCGTTGGATAGGCGTGCATGCCATGAAATTATACTTTTATTTTTAGTGTTCTGTATCGTAAAAAAAATACAAAAGCAAAAATTCGTGAAAGTTGTCATGTTAGTGCATAAAACGATCCACATAAGAGGAGTTTTAGTTTGACAGTTTGTCTAGTGTGGTTTGCAAGTTCTGTTGGAACTGTAGCGACTGTTAAATATGAAATTTACCATGGTTCTATGTTTCACTGACATTGAAAAGTAGCAATTGACCATTCAAAACCTAGAAGCCCCACATAGAATGCTATCTTATGTTAAGCTTTCGTGTAAGTTAATACCTGATCATAGACAATGTTTACACTCAAACATGACTACAAGATACCGGGCTGTCTGGTGAGCGTTCAAAAGCTTTTTGATTTTTAGGCTCTGCACCAGGCCAAATGGATATATTGCCTATAAATGGCAGTTGTATATGGTAGGTATGTTGCTCAGGGTTGCTACAATGATCTTACAAAGCAATCTCTGTAGGAATGAATTTAGTTAGATTTCCTGATTCTCAAAGCCACTCTAAATGTCTCTGACATCTGTAATTGCAACATATTTATTATGGTGTTTATATTATGTATGTACTAAATTATTTTGTCTTTAGCTATTTTCTTTTATTCCTTTGAACCTATAGGGTTCTTTTTTGCTATAGAGTCAATGTGCTATGGCTTCTTCAATATGGAAAAGTTAAGCTTTGTTGGTTTAGCTTTCAGATTATTTTTTTGTTGACAAGTAGTGAAACTAATGCTTGCATATAATGTGCGTACTTTAGCTCTCTCTACATTTTATTTTAGCAGTCCATTGAAATATATTACGTTACTTTAATCAAGGTAAATGCTAGTTACTTAGTTTGCTTATAGTTCAAGTTGGAAACCAATCAAAATAAGTCATTTGAAGATATTGAATGAACACATCTTAAAGTAGTGATCATCAACACTTTACGGCCTTCCCCTTTATGGCATAAAATGTTCTCAAATTTGGTTGATCCTTGTAACAATCTTGGTTAATCCACTACTATGATAGGGCATTTAAAGTCAAGGGGATTCTCTGGAGGTTTGAGGAGTTCTGAAATTTTTACTCCAGAAATGAAGGTAAGTTGTTGCAATGAAGCTGGTGTGACAGTTCTATTAGTAATATATATCATAGTTATACTGCTAATTGTAGAAAGTCTTGTTCTTTATTATCTGCGATTAAAAATATGTTTCTGGCTTTGTAGACACCATATGATTGTGACAACCCAAAGGAATCTGAATCACCTCGCTTTCAAGCTATACTAAGGGTTACAAGTGCACCTAGAAAGAGATATCCTACTGATATCAAAAGTTTTTCCCATGAACTGAACTCAAAAGGTGTACGGCCTTACCCGTTTTGGAAGCCTCGTGGCATAAATAACTTAGAGGTTAACAAATATTTTCTCTGAATGAATTTTGAGATGGACACTTGCGTTTTCGTTTATTCTGAATCTTGTCGTTTTTTTACTGTTTCACTTAAATCAGGAAGTTTTGGTGACTATAAGAGCAAAGTTTGATAAAGCAAAAGAAGAAGTAGACACTGATCTGCATATATTTGCTGCCGATCTGCTTGGCATTCTTGAGAAGAATGCAGAAAGTCAACCTGAATGGCAGGAAACTTTAGAGGATTTACTGGTTTTGGCTCAAAGGTGTGCTATGACAACTCCTGGAGAGTTTTGGCTGCAATGTGAAGGCATTGTTCAAGAATTAGACGACAGGCGTCAAGAACTTCCAATGGGCATTTTGAAACAACTTCATACCCGTATGCTCTTCATACTCACCAGATGTACAAGATTGCTTCAGTTCCATAAAGAGAGTGGATTGGCTGAAGATGAACTCGTTCTTCAGCTTCGACAATCTCTGCATTCTGCAGATAAAAGTATTCCTCCAAGGATAAGACGGGATGATATCTCGAGTGCTTCTAGAACCTCAAAACCACCATCATCAAGAAAATATTACAGTCAGGAACAACACGGCCTGCATGACATGGATTGGAAGAAAGACCAAGCTCCTGTAGAAATCAATAAAAATTTAGACTCTCCCACTGGCCGAAACCGTATGTCATCATGGAAGAAACTGCCATCCCCCGTAGCGAAAGCCCCAAAAGAAGTGTTCAAGGTGACGGAACCAAGCGATAGCAAGCCTGATGATGCGAACAAGATGCTGAATGAAAAGAAAGTAGCTTCACCGGAGCTTCCACCTACTAAAGATTCGCATGTCCAATCCACCACTAAGCATCAGCATAAAGCTTCATGGGGTTGGGGAGATCAATCCAATTACGCAGATGAAAGTTCTATAATCTGTCGTATCTGTGAGGAAGAGGTTCCCACATTACAGCTGGAAGATCATTCTAGAATTTGTGCAATTGCTGATCGTTGTGATCAGAAAGGTCTTCGCGTGGATGAACGGTTGGTTAGGATTTCTGAAACTCTTGAGAAGTTGATGGAGTCCTTTTTGCAGAAGGATTTACAGCAAGCTGTTGGAAGTCCTGATGGCGCTAAAGTATCAAATTCAAGTGTTACTGAGGAATCTGAACTTTTATCTCCAAAACTCAGTGATTGGTCTCGAAGAGGATCAGAAGACATGCTTGATTGTTTTCCAGATGGTGATAGTTCAGTTTTTATGGATGAAATGAAAGGTCTTCCATCCATGCCATACAAAACACGTTTTGGTCCCAAATCTGATCACGGAATGACAACGTCGTCCGCTGGTAGTATCACCCCTAGGTCGCCATTGTTGACCCCTAGGACCAGCCAGATAGATCTGTTGTTGGCAGGAAAGGGAGCTTACACAGAACATGATGACCTTCCCCAGGTAGTTTCCTGTGTAATATTTGTTTTTTATTTGTTGTTGATGAAGTCTTATATATTTTTTGCTTAACTAGTATACACAATGCATCTTCATCATGGCTTGGAAGAGGTTCTCATCTTCATGACTTTGATTTGTTAAATCAGCCGAACTATTTCATTATAGGCTATCTGTAAAATTGAGAAAACACATCTAAGGAAAACCAGACTCAAATAGACAAGGTCCTGGCTCTTTAAACATCGAAGTCTACTAAATAACAAATTTCTGACATGAATGACACCTCTAGCATGATAAGGCATGCTGACGTGCTTCCCCTCCTAACACGACTCACGCTATAACTCTGAAACAGTTACAGTAATTTTCAATAATCAAACTACAATGCTGATCCTTATTGTATATTTTTACGTTCAATGCATGTGTAAATGTCCAGAAAAAATGTCTTTAGGATAAATGGATTTTTTGTCTGTTGAATGACCGTGACATTTTCATGATGACGATCCATTGAAATGATTGTAGATGAATGAACTTGCTGATATTGCTAGATGTGCTGCGAATACACCTTTAGACGACGATCGCTCTCTATCATATTTGCTAACTTGTATTGAAGACTTGAAAGTTGTCACTGACCGCCGAAAATTTGATGCTCTCACTGTTGAGACATTTGGAGCACGGATAGAGAAGCTAATTCGGTGAGATCCTCTTACGTTTTTTTTTTTAATTTCATTTAGATATGAAAAAATAACTGTATCATCTAGTTATAATTAAACGTCTGAATGGTTTAAAGATAAACAAAATAAGAAGTGTCAATGTTTATCATTCATACATAATAGAATTTTTTTTTTTCTTTTTTCTTTCTTTCTAGGGAGAAGTATTTGCAGCTATTTGAGTTGGTTGATGATGAAAAACTTGATATCACAAGTACTGTCATTGATGAAGATGCTCCACTCGAAGATGATGTTGTACGTAGCCTTAGAACCAGCCCGGTGCATTCAGGAAAGGATAGGACCTCTATAGATGACTTTGAGATTATAAAACCAATTAGTCGTGGAGCATTTGGTCGGGTCTTTTTGGCAAAAAAGAGAACTACAGGGGATCTCTTTGCTATCAAGGTACATTGAAACTGTACTGTTGCTTAAGTGTCTCCAGGCTTGATTGTTTTCCAGGTCTTTTTGTGCCAACAATATCTCACAGTTGTTTGTTGCGCTGTATGTTTATATGTTTTAATATGCTCTTCCATAATACAGGAGTCGATTCAGTTATTGCTTTACCGGTTGACCTTAAACACTTTTCGTCCAAAATTTCTATTTGCACTTGATAATTGGTGTGTTAAATACAGTTACGAGAAACATATAATCTCAATATAAAATTTGATGTAAAAAAAATGATTTAATTGGTATTATGCATTGAAGTTGCAGTATTGGTGACTTTTGACTTGTTCAACCTGTTTCTTTGTAGCTATCCGATAATTTGCCCCTTTTTACTCGTTGGAGATGAAATGTATCTCGAATCAACTCATTCATAAGTGGATTGAAATCGGAACCTGTGATATTTTGAATTCTATGTCTTGTAATATAACGATTAACGGAAACTACTTTATCTTATGTACTCTCTTGCAGGTCCTTAAGAAGGCTGACATGATTCGTAAAAATGCTGTCGAGAGTATATTGGCTGAGCGTGATATTTTGATATCAGTCCGAAATCCTTTTGTGGTGAGGATCTTAGTTTGCAACATATTTATCTTTAATTCTTATCCTTAATCCTTATCCTTAATCCTTAACCCTTATAAAGCATTTTCAATTCTTCCTTACTAACTTACGTTTAAAGATCGGAATTGACTACTTTACCCCTCATATTCGCTTAAAATTTTGTATTGATGTTTGTCATTATAAAGTTATAAATTATAACAAGACATCTAAATTACAATAAGCCAACTAATCAATTAAAATTATCTATTCATAATAGGAGTAATACATAAAATTGATTGAAAACGATATCAATTAGTTGTAAATTAGGACTCGCCATAGAACAAAATTGATTCCGAAAACAAAATATCACTACCAATACCATTATTTTAACTTCAAGTCATGTTGACCAATAACCAATTGCAAACAGAGACTATTGACTCAAACATAGTGTTGACTATAAAAACTAATCATATACCTTCATTACCAACAACATTAAAAATAGTTATTTCAAACACTTACCATTCTTCAATATAAGTTAAAACACTCGCAACAATAATGGTGACTCTGAATTCATTGCAACTTCAACCAATGTTTTTCAACACTCACCAATTTAATACGAATATGTTATGTTGGCTTAAACATAGGTATATGAAAAGCTGTATTACCCCCCACCATAAACTAACAGTTTTTTACGTATAAGGTACCGCCGCATTGCGCCGATATACTATTAGTTTTACATCATATATGTATCCTTCTTCATGAACATTATATTTTTCAGGTTCGCTTCTTCTATTCTTTTACTTGTCGTGAAAACCTGTACCTTGTCATGGAATATTTGAACGGTGGCGATCTGTATTCTTTGTTGAGAAATCTAGGCTGCCTAGATGAAGATGTTGCTCGTGTATATATTGCTGAAGTGGTGAGTTTTGCTTTGGCCGAACCACATATGTTGATATCTTGGGTATAAGGGCAGAAAAATTATAAAGGCTGGTAGTTGATTTACAATTCAAAATAAGTAATTTGTGGTAAGGGTTGGGGTGGCTTCGGTTGACTGCAACACTTAGTGTACAATATAAATAATTAATAAAAATAGGTACGGTGTCAAATATGCTTACAAAAGTGATTATTACGCTAATAATCTGAACTTTTGTTTTGAATAACATGATTAATCAGTTGGATGATTTAATGAGACACTTTTAATGACTTTCAACCCATTCAACATATTTTCTTCTTAGTAAACCTTTTTTTGGTCCAACCCATTAAAGATAAAGCGTAACCTGAATCAATGCATCTGTATGGATATGGATTCAAATTGCTGCCTTTACTTGGTCTTATTATTGTGCCATACATCTAATGCAGGTGCTTGCTTTGGAATATCTTCATTCTTTACGTGTGGTTCACCGTGACTTGAAACCAGATAATTTGTTAATCGCACATGATGGTCATATTAAGGTATGTACTTGAAACATGCTGCTTTGTCTTGTAAGAATTTGTATGCAAACAAAACACTATTAACACGACCATGATCGATTGCAGTTTTTATCTGACGGCTTTAAATCGTTGAAATTCTATCTCTATTCTATTCTACTCAACGTATATGTATATATATATATATATATATATATATATATATATATATATATATATTTCAAACGAGAACCACAAAAGGTACAGAACTGCGAGAACTTTTAAATTACATTGTTTTTATACATGTAAACGCAACAAATTACACATCAATGTTTTTTAATGTTCATATTATTGACAAACAAAAGTTAAAAACCACAAAAGATGTGTTAAACTATAAAATATATGAAGTGTTCACATGTGCACATATCAAATGTGCACATGTGAACGAAATATATAAATTTGAGATTAAAGGTTATTTTGATATTTTCTCAAACTATTTTGCGTTTAACCTTAATCTAGATCAATGTTCACATGTAATTGAATCATTAAACATGTTGAAATCTCTATAATTTAAAAGTTCTCGCAGTTCTGTACCTTTTAGTGGTTCTCATTTGAACCTTTGGCTATATATATATATAGTTGGGGGATCAAAAAAGAAGAAATTTTTGATGGAGAAGAGGGAGAAGGATTTTGGGCCACTTATTTAAAATTAGGTTTAAAGGGTAGTATAGTAAATTGTAATTAATTCAATAAAATAAACAATAATTCTTTGAAATCAATTATATATGGCAGTTTTTTGTTTCCTTAATTTGTGGAGAGTGAGTAACTACACCACCTAATTCACACAAAACGATTTTTACTCTTCCACTTGAGAATTGGTTTTATTCCACTATTGTTCTTTGTTCAACAATTGAGATAATATATTATGATTGTTTAGAACTTGAAGGAAAAAGAATAAGGTATTGTTCCATTACTTAGAGTCTCGATCAATTGGTCTATCAGTCTATGGCTACGTTCACATTTTCTTTTATGATTTATTTTTCAAAAAAAAATTATATGTTTTTCACCGATTAATAGGTTGATTCACAATTTTATATAATGATTCTTTAATTTTTTGTATATTATAATATGGATTTATTAAATAATAGCTATGATTCACAAGTTCATAGTAATGATTCGTTGGTTTACCGAAGCTTTTAACTATGTGCGCATTTTCACTTTCAATTATCGACTTTATCAAAATGATTCATAAAAATTTATGCTGATTCAGTAACTTATATTGATTCATGACGTACTTTCATTTCTTTTTAGAATATTATAAAATTGGTTTAATAACTTTTAGTATATTCAAGATTTTATTACTATGATTCGCAAATTTATACTTTGATTCGTTGTATATATACATACTATAATTCACTAATTTGATATAGGTAATGGCATTGAATTGATTCAAATTTTTTAACAAGCACTTACTATGATTCAATTATTTGTAAATCTAAACACGATTCATAAATATCTAATGTTGGGTGACTGCGTATAAAGAAAAAGAAAAAAAAAAAAGTCAACATTAAATCAAAACGTAAAAGGATGCATAGTCCGTAATAAATTTGATTAAGTATTCAACACATAATTTAAGAAGTCCTTTTTTTTAGGAACTAATTTATTGTTGGTGCACTATAAAAAAACATACCTAATCAGTTTTTAAATGCGTACGACGGTTATATAAGCAAAAGTGGTTCTAAAAGTACAATTATGCCCCTCATATCTTTAAATAATCCACTTAAATACATTGAAAATTACAATATGTGCCATCAAATATTCTAGATCGTTGATTCGTAAAATGAAAGGTTCAGATCATTTCTCTCTCTTATCCCATTAAAAATCCTTCTCTGTGGATCCTAATCCTATATATATATATATATATATATATATATATAGTACGGAGTAGTATATATGTACATATTGTTTGTTTCATTTTGTTTACCATCCATTCTATGATAGTTATTGTTCCTTTATTGCTTACTGCACATGATTATATCCATGGTTTGCAGTTGACTGATTTTGGGCTCTCAAAAGTTGGGCTGATTAATAGTACAGATGATTTGTCTGGCCCAGCAGTTAGTGACACATCACTATTGGGAGAACAGGAATCTCAATCATCTCTTTCTGAAAATCAGGAGGAAAGGCGTAAAAAACGATCTGCTGTGGGTACACCTGACTATTTGGCACCAGAGATTCTTTTGGGAACTGGACATGGTTTGTTAACAATTTACTATTTTATTATTTAAAGAACCTTATGATCTGAATGAAGTTGAAAGTTTACAATTCAATTATATGTTACCATCTTTTTTTAGGTACGTCAGCGGATTGGTGGTCAGTTGGTGTGATACTGTTTGAGTTGATTGTTGGCATTCCTCCTTTTAATGCTGAGCATCCTCAGGTTATTTGCCTGCATTTACTAATATTCAATGTGTGTCCATATGTATTTCTAGTATTAGCGGCTCATAATGCAACTTTGGCAAATCATGTTGACCAAAAGCTTGATAACATGTATCTTTATTAGTCCCACAAAAAGGTATAGTATCCCTATACACATACTAGTAAATTAATGGTTAAACGAATTTACCATTAACGAACTTCCAAATTTAGCACTCCTTTTTGTCTTAAGTGAGTTTTTTAAACTGACTTGTGATTTGGATATAAGTATTTATTTTAAAAAGAAATTGAAGTGTTTTTCTTTTCTTTTTGGTGACAATTATCCTAATGTTCCTTAGCGGGGCATCTTTTAAGAAATTGGAATCTCTGTTTCATTTGATGATCCTGTTCGTCTTTTCAATTTTCTTGCAACATGTACTTTTTTCTGATTGTATCCTAATGTTGTTGCTTTACTTATATGTTATTTTCATGTTTGGTTCAGATAATATTTGATAATATTCTTAATCGTAATATACCCTGGCCAATGGTACCTGATGAAATGAGCCCGGAAGCGGCAGACCTTATTGATCAGTAAGAGAAACTATATAACTTCCATTCTGCTCAACTATCAGTGTAGCTAAATACAAAAAGAACAAACTACCTTGTTTTTGTATATGAAATCTAACACAACTGCCGATGATTAATATTGTTATTATCATCAGAAAATAGCCTTCATTTTCAGTTTGTTTATTCTTGTAAATATACTGCTTTATATGTTCAACCACTTTGCAGATTATTAACCGAAGATCCAAACCAGAGACTTGGGGCTAGGGGAACAACTGAGGTATTCCAGGGTTTTTTTTTTTCTTTTCATCATGTTTGCATGCATGATTGGAGTGAAGAAGATGCCAAATAATTTGTATATCACTGTTATGTAGGTGAAGCAGCACCCATTTTTCAGGGATATTAACTGGGATACGCTTGCACGACAGAAGGTGAGTGTGAGAGCTACCTATGTTGAATATAAAGTTGGCAAGTTTGACCCCTTATGAATTAGTCGCTACGGGTTATGTGATATCTCTAGCAGGTGAATTAAAAAATAGGTTACAAGGACAAATGGGTTGAAAGTTTCCCAATGAATAAAACCTCCCAAAATCATATTATTTTGAGATTGCATTATTATTGAAATAATATAATTTTTTGTGATAATATTTGCTAATCATTTATAATCATTAAATGATAGAGAGGAACTTTTTGACAAACAAAGAATATTTTGGGTCAACCCAACCATGACCAAGCGTGTTTTGACCCGTACCAAAAAGGCTCACTATCTTTACCTGAACCCGTTTTAATATGTTACCCAACATGTTCAATCCACACATTTTTCCGCCTCTAGTTATATACATCTGCGCTTATGGCGTGTTAGTTTGGTATCATTTACAGGCTGCATTTATTCCATCTTTCGAGAGTGCACTGGACACGAGTTATTTCACAAGTCGTTACACATGGAACACCTCAGAGGAGCATGGATATCCAGCAAGTGAATCAGAGGATTCTAGTGATGATGGTAGCATGAGTGGTAGCAGTAGTTGCCGCAGTAATCGCCATGATGAAGTGGTCAGTTACTCTATTAGGTGGACATTGACCAGATTTGCTGGTGCTTTGGGATATTGGGATTTATTTTTATGCTTTATGTTGACACTTGCTAGCAGGTCGATGAGTATGGAGGATGTGCTGAACATGGATCGCCGTCTTGTGTCAACAACTACTCTTTTAGTAATTTTTCTTTCAAGGTATTCCGTTTCCTGTGGACTTTATTAGTTGCTTAATATTACTAAATCTAGACGGGACGGATAGGTTGGGTAATGGGTCAAAATGGATATCAGTATACCAACAATCTGGGTTGCCCCACAAAACATGGTTAATTAATTTTTCGATGTTATAAATAATTAATGTGTTAAATATGATAGTGAAAATGTATTATTACAATAATAATATAATAATATGAACTTTACTAATAAGGTGATCTAGAAGGTTTATGCATTTGAGTACTTTTACTATGACTTTCACCCGTTTGACCCGTTTCGATTTTAGTTGGATCTTTCACTCGTTCATTGCCGAGCATCCTCAAGAATACTTTTAAAATGACTTTCACCTGTTAAACCTTCTAGATAAACGTAATTTATATTAACCCATTTGTATAAATGGGTAAGTTTTGCCACCTCTATATAGTTGTGACATGCATTGCCACTACCCCTTTTACTGAATTTCAAATATCTTCCAAGATGGTGGGCATCTGAATTGGTAGGTTCACTGATAGATCGTTCAATTGATGTTAGATGATATTACATATGTTTATACTTTATTTTTTAGCATTTAGTATTCTTTCCCATAATGTCAGATTAGTTAATAAAGTATGTGCATAATATTGTGTTTTCTATGGCCAAGTAGTTTTCACCTATCCATCCCTTGTTACTATGATATGTTTGTGTTGTTCTAGTCATAATATAAAAGAAACAAAAAGATACTAGATTTCTGTAATAAAAATTTGCTATTTCGCATCTCTGAAGATTAGAATATATAATCAAAAAGATACTTTCATGCCTTGTTTGTTTCCTATAATTCCCCAAACACTATATATACCGCCTTCTATTTTGAGTTGGTCATATCAACTGTGACACATTTCTGCATGTGTTACTCCAGAATTTGTCCCAGCTTGCTTCAATCAATTACGATTTGCTTACGAAAGGATTGAAAGATGATCAGCCGACAAATCAGGATGTATAACTATGAAAATATCCATGTTGATACACCAGAGGGAACTCGATGGAGGCATGGCAAGCTGTAAATGTAAGTCCATTTATCTGTTTCTAAATAATACCTTTGGCTCAAAATCCGTTCAACTGATGAAAGACACATATTGTTGGGATTTTAACAGATAGAAGTAACTTAAAATGGTCGAAGGAGCATTGGTTCGACATATCTCTGACCAATAGGGTGAGTCTTTTGGATTCGATTGCAAACTATTTAATTGCATCATAATCATCATAGTTGGGAAATAGAAGTCATGTCCTCCAAATTTTGTGGCGTTTTTCCTTGTTTGTAAATATCAGACGTTTATAATGGAATATTATTATTGTCTATTATTTTCAAAGAGTATACCCAACCCATTTAACAGATACAATGGATTCATACAACCTTTCTGGATTACATCAATTCGAAAGCAGCATTTGAAAAGTTGCAATGATTTTACATGATACTCGGTAAAATTATGTTTACATGTGCTCTTCACAATGGATTCATACAACTTTTCATATGAATACATGAAAGTTGTACCACATAGTACCTTAATATGCAATGTGAATACAATTCTATTTGTAAACGTAATTAGAAAAAAAAATGTTCACTATTATGAAGCAACAAAAATTGAAACTAACATCAATTGCTATTTGCTTATATCCTTCCAAGTTCCAGCACAGTCTCAATAATCCAAAAACAGAACACATTACATCTACAGACTAAACAATGTATAAAAGATGATTCCATGTATATTTTCTCTCATTTGATAAAGGAGCAATCTAAATATTTCCAGTTGGTAACTTTGCTTAACCTGTTACGAAACCAGTTGATGATTAATAATACTATGACTAAAAAAACGAGATTTCTTCACAATATATTTTTCTCAATTAATAATGTTATCGTTAGGCTGTGGGGGAGGAGGTATACCCCCAGCAGCAGGAACTACTTGCCGACGTTGCCGCTCACGGAGGTAAAGGACTGTCAACAGACAGATGAAGAGGGTGAGAATGGTTGCATTTCCTTCCTCCAATACAACATTTTTTATCCATTCATCCAATTTTGGGTAAACGCCCGGCAGAGAATCTATTACATTAACCTGTAACAGATTCCACAAAACACAAATATAAATATTATTTTAGTAACGTTTACGAAAAGTAGGAACAAAGTAAATCTGAACAAGTATGTTTTGTATCACTCAGCCATTGCTTACGCATTCCCCAACACACTCATTTTCCCACTCTAAGGAAAAAGCTTATAGACATGCAGAGAGGCTATCCTGTAAAAAGAGAAACTCACCAAGAAACTGTTGCCGTAGTTTCTTCGTACCCACAAGCTAGCCAGAGCTAGCATTACGGGCAATTTTGCAGCCGCGTCAATTTCTAGGGCTTGATCATAGTAACGTTTGGCAAGATGGAGATCCAAAGGAAGTCCTTGGCCATGCTCATGCATGTATCCCAAGTTAAACATAGCCTGCGCATTCGATTGGGATTTCGCATGCATGTAAGCATCTGCTGCACGATCATAATCTCGCTCAGTTCCCTATACACAGCCACAATATAATATAACTTAATACCAAAATTAAAATTTCTTTCTGAATAAACAACTCCAGATGACTGTAAACTGTAAAAGGGCTAATTGCGTAAAAAGACGGTAACCATCGATGATCCAATGTCAAAATTAGCTATTAGGTAACCAACTATTTTGGCCCAGAAATAACACTATAAAACTTCATCCAACTTGAACTTTAAAAAACTTCAACTTATGATAATCCTTCCAAGTTGACTTTTTTTTTTAGATGTGGCCCTATGAGGGACAACCTTACACAATTAAATTATAATAATAAAGATGTTTTTTCTGGCCTTAAAATGTAGTTTACCTATTGCATTAAAATTAGTTGAGCTTTCAGGAATTAGCCTAATGCAAAAGAACATACCCGGCCATAATAGTATGCATCTCCAATTAGTAAAGCAGCATGTTCATTACCCTGCTCAGAAGCTTGCCACCATAAAGAATGTGCACGTTGATGCCTCTCAGCATCTGTGCATAACCCTGATTCACCCATGCACATGCTCGATTCACCAAATTTATCAATAATCCAGGCAGCATTACTTTGTGCTATTTCGTATCCTAACTCTGCCATCCTTGAGTATAGTAAAAAAGCCTTTCCCACTTCTCCTTTTAAGTAAGACTCTAACGCCCATCTAGATAGGGAACTCCATGGGCCCCTCTCCGCAACTAGTTTATACAATGATGTTGCCTGAAAATAAATTTCATTGTAAACGTAAAATTATAGATGTAAATTTTAACTACATACTAAAGAAATACAAGAGTGGTGAAAAAAACATAACTAACAAACTCCAGACTCTGTGATCGACAATGCATAATCATCAACGGAAACAAGTTAATGAATAGTATATTACAATCTGACATTTAAACAGCATGGAAGAGTTGTAGGACCTCTTTCGCCAACAGAGGCAATACCTTGACCACTGGTGGATACTGGACAAGTTGCGATGAAAAGAAAATATATGAGAAAGCTAATGTTTACCATGACAAATACGTACCATTGGAAGGTTCTTCTTTAGCCCAATACCGGTGTGGAACATCTTTGCTAACTGGTAAAACGCTTTTGGTTGACCAGCATTGGCTGCAACTATAAAATACTTGCAAGCTAGCTTCACATCTTTCTTGACCCCAATTCCTTTGAGATACATAACCCCCAAGTTGTAATGGCCACCAGCTTCCTCATTATCAGCAGCCTTCTCAAAGTATTCTTTTGCCTGCAATCAAAAGAACAAATAGGGAAACGACACTTACTATGTTACAAAAATATTATGTGGATTGTAAATAGCACACCAAAAAACAAAAAGGAAAAAAAAAGAAGTAACAGTTCGATAATCTTGTTGCATAAGTGTTCAATTCCTGTCTCGGAAGTCAAACTTCATACATCTCAAATCCATAGCTCTGTCATGCTTATTTACACTTTTAATAGCATCAAAAGTTTGAAGAATATCACAGCTCAAGTATAAGAATTTCTGTAATAATACACACCAGGTTTGTCCATGGTGCCTGGAGCTAATCAAGCATGTTGCATTTACCCACACAAAAGAACATTCACACTGCAATCATATAGCAGTTACTCGTCAAATGCCTCTCGGATGGAGTCGAAACCATGCTCAGTTTTTAATACTTTGTATATAGTGATTTTATTTTTTGCCAACAAGCGTTGATCTACATGACGTGGTACAGATTCAAGATATAAAAGTTACATTCATACTTTGAGACACTTTAAAAGTATAAATATCTGTATGCTCTCAACGACGGGGCTAAAAATTCTGGTTTCCTAGTTAGAAGCGAGCACTACTAATCATCAAAAGCTTTGAAAAACATGTCATTATATCTACCGAGTCTACTCACTCCTCTGTGTAGCTTAAGATTTATAAAGTATTCCCTCTGTCCCACAAAACAGATATAAGTACAAAAAACTGGCTGGGTCAGTTTTACAGATGTAATTGCTGTGATTTCTACACATTGTGAGAGATATTCAGCAACTGGGTAAAACTTTCTGACAAGCATTATCATTTGAAACTGTTTAACAACAAATCGGAGACAATATCAATTTAAATCTTGTATTTGGAAGGCCACTGAGTAGCATCAAAGTTATTCACATTAAGTTTCTTTTCCATAAAAGATGTGCAATACTAAGTTGAGACGTAGCTATCTGAACTATTTTTGACTTTGATCCAACACCCATAAAATCAGTATTAGCTAAACTTTATATATACTAATAAGTATTGGAGAAGATAAAAGAGAAATTGCATTAGAAATAACAAAAAAAGGATATTAATTACTATCACCAATAATAGCAAGCCTCCTACCCCTATTATTAGGTGGGATACAACTGGCACGCATCAGAGATCGATAACGGCGTGTTACCAAGTCAGACAAGAAAAAGTAAAAAACGACAATCTCGATGGTCAAAAGAAAAGCAACAATAATAAGTGCAACAAACCTACCTAAACCTTCACAAGAATCAATTCACATAATATTAGAGCAAGCACAAAACATACTGATTATCGATTTCAGTAAACTTACTTTAGTGTAGTTCTTCTGTTCTACTCCATAACCCTTGACATACAAATATCCCATTCCATTATAAGCTGAATAAAGTTGCTGTTTGGATGCTAGGGTTAACCATTCAAGAGCCTTCGTGTAATTCCTCTTGACTCCAGCACCTCGTGCATAGATCTCTCCAAGGAGCTCCATAGACCTTGGTTCACCCTTGTCCACAGCCTTCGAAAACCATGACAATGCCTTGGCATGATCACGCCTAACTCCTCGTAACCCAAAGTAGTAAAAGATCCCAATCTTATACATAGCTACACTATTTCCTTTCTGTGCCTGATATTCCAGTATCTGGAAATCCTCATCTTCTTCCCCTCTAGATTTCCTTAAAGCCTCTTTGTTCTCCTCTGCTCCATTATGAATTCTAACTGGTTCAATCACCGGAGAGTCTTTCGAAATCAAAAAACTATTAACAGCAGCTTCAGCAAGTTCCGCATACAAAACAACCGCTTTTTCGTATAACTGCAAACAAGTGAATGCAATCATTCATACATATCATAAACACACACACATCAGCAGCTTCAGCTAGTTCAGCATACAATATAACTGTGTTTCCATAGAACTGCAAACAAATGCATTCAATCACATACAAAAATGACACACAGCGCAATCATATAGCATATAATTCACCAATCTATGGTCAGCAAATTCTAACTCACCACTGGAAATTCATGAGACGCAGACAATACACCACAATTAGAAATATATATACACATATATACACGCAAAGCAGATATAGTTATGTTATCACTAATCAATAGACAGTTTACCTCTTGACGAGAATACGTATAAGCGAGTGCTAACTTCGATTGCGTATTACCGGAATCGGCAGCAAAATGATGATACATAAACGCCTTAGCACCATTACGCTCTTTAGCCATACCAAAACTATACAAAAACCCTAATAACGACTGCGCGTGAGGATTACCGGTGGCAGCGATCCCTTCAATCTCCGCCGCAACATCGTCAATCGATCTACCGCCGTCGCTCACGGCGGCGACGATTTTCCTAACGCTAGAGTAATACTCCTCTAAATTAGAATTAATTTCAACCGAATCTCCGGAATTATGGTCATCAGGTTCAAATATAGGGCGCCAGGAGCCAGGATCAAGTTCGTCCTCGGATCTATCATCCGATTCTCCGAATTCGTCCCAGTCGGCGACGGAATTTGGATCATCGGAAGTGTCGTCGACGGGACCATCTTTAAGATCGTCCTGTGAGAGAACGAGAACAAAAGGCCGGGCAGTTACGGTGGTGGAGATGAGGAGAGTGACGAGGAGAGTGATGAGTAAGAGTGCTATTTTCCGGCGAGCTTGCATATCTCCGGTGAATTGATTTTGTGTATCTATCTGCTATCTATCTAATAATAAGTTAGGTCAAATGTCCGGGAAGAAAGTCATTTTGATATACATACAAAACATTCCGGTGATTATAAAAGTCAACAAGTCAAAATACCATTAGGATGCTCCTAACGGTGCATCACTTTGTAATCGGTTCAAACCTATCAGAAAGTGATTGGTGATTTGGTGCCATTGGTTGCATCACTTCCTAATCACTTTCACATTCAATCGTCAAACTGATTTGTAATCAGTTGGAAAAGTGGGGCCGCCTATATTTTGTTTAGTGTATAGAAATGGTGGTATATTGGTAAAAATGTGGGATTCAGAAAATGAAGTGATTAGTCATTGATAGCGGTGGTTAATTGATTGTGAATCAGTTAGTGAAAAACTGATGTGGCGCTGAGGTGTCAGAAATGATGAGGAAGTGATAAGAAAATGGTTGGGAGTGACCTTACTTGCAAGTTGCAACCCTAATATTACAATATTCATTTTTAACATAAATAATAAATACGGTTAACCGGAGTCTCGGTTCACCATATTCTTGAACCTAAACCAAAATCGAAAAATTCAGTTAACCAGTAATCGGTTAACCGATTTTTCAGTTCGGTTAATCGGTTAACCAAATTAATCATGTATTAATTAATACTTACTTAAAAAGTAATTAATAACACATAAATGTACATTCATTAATAAGTCTTCACTATATTTAAAATATTTTGGTAATAAAAGTATCAAACATAACCATATTATAATTGTGTATTAATGTTATACATACGTTAATCGTTCGAATATAATTACAACTAAGTAGTAATAATTACTATATTATGCCAAAATTAAGCTAGTAAATTACATTAAAATGAGTGGAAAAGAAATATAAATGATTTTATCAAAATACAAGTGTAAATATCCATATATAAATATAATATATGCAATATAGATACATATATTTAAAACTATATATAAACTTTTCATTTTTTTCGGTTAACCGTTTATCATGTCTATCCCAAAATCATGAACCGAAATCGAAAAACCGAAAAAAATTTGGTTCGGTTAATTGAAACCGAAAAAACTCGGTTCGGTTAACCAAAATCCAGTTCAATTCAACCGGTTTTCGATCTGGTTTTCCAATTTCAAAATATTTTGAACACCCCTAATAAACATAAATAAATACAAATACATACAATACAAATATAAACTACTACTATAGGATAAAATATTCATTTTTAACATAAATAGATTAAATACAAATACATCCAAATACAAATATCAACTACTCTATAGGAAAAAATTGGCATCTCATAAATGAGATTATCATTATTTTTTATATCAATGCTAGTTTAGCAATTTGATGAGCCACAACTATATTCACAATCAACTCATGAAACATGTAAACAAAAAAATAAAAAATAAATAAAGTAAGTTGAGATGCCCACATTATGATGTTGTTAAAGCCCCAAGAGGATCACTCTATGTCGAAACCATTCAAATAACACAGTTCGACCATGAGATAATCAGTTATAAACAAGATCTCGCATGAGCATAATATAATACTAGATCATAAAGAGTCGCAAACAATGACACTCGAAGATGCACGGTTTGATTGAATGATGCATCACAATCGAGTTTAACACAATTATTGGTGGGAGGGGTCTACCTAAGTGAACTCTCTTGAGACTTATCTCGAGCACCCGAAGACTTATTGGGTGATGCTACCTAAGACACGAAATTTAAGTCACGTTCAATACCATTATATAATGATATCATATGAGATGGATCGACAAACCTAGTCATTTTGAACCTTCTAGTTATGCCATGCTTCATTAGTCCAAGATGTGTGAGACTTCATACGACGACGTTCTGATTTGAAAGGAGCCATATCTAATAACTCTTGGACACGTGAGACTATAGAGCTTTGCAAATTGTCAGGACGAAGACCGAGAGTCCATTCAAACCACACCATCGTTGTCCATGAGCACTCGATAGTCGATACTAGATATGTCAATACTCAATATGTGTGCACTTTTTCATCCCATCGATACACAAGTATAAATACAAAATTACTAATAATATTGCCCGATTTTAGCACATACTAAAGTTTGTTGGGTCGGTGTTAGTCACTTGATCTTCTAGGATAGAACTTTTGTAATTGTCTAACCATTGTTGATTAAAATGATGGCATCTTGCACACGATCGCTCAATCACAACAAACTATACCATTCGTATATGTCAATCAATGCAGTTGCTAATAGTAGTTAGCATCAGAATTAGGCTCAAGTGAGTCACCCATCAAGGTGCAAGTCTCGCTATCAAAGCTCGTGCCTTGGTTCGCCTTACGCATATATACATCATCGTATTTGTACCCTTATATATCGTATCGTATTATATGTTGGCGTATATATAATTTTTTTAGAATGGACCACCTATATATCGTTTTATGCTTCTATGCCAACTCTGCTAAATTTTTTTTTTTGAACGGCAGAGATATATTAATAAAAAGCAGTTAGCAAGACACTAGAAGCCAAAAAAACAAACAAAATCCAAACAGAACTAGAAATTACAAAAACTACAAATTCTAGAACCTTCCCGAAACATTAACTGCGAGGACTTCAAAAAGGGTGAAAAAACTCGAGCCAATTACGGAGAACCAAGACACGAGAAAAATCCCCACCTACGGAGGCCATGCCACCGGTTTTCACTCCGAGGTGTTTTTGATGAAGGCCCAAACATGTTCCGGGGAATGAATCAACAAAAAAGAACAAAACAAGTAGCCATGAATACATCAATTACTTCTTTTCAAAACTTGCCCAATCGGATTCTTGAGCCAATCAATCCAATTTAACTTCACCTTTTTACTTTTGTTCCGAACCCACATAAAAGAGAAATTAATAATAGAATCAGGCAGAACCATCTCTCTTTTCTTTTTCGGATTAAAAATTTTTTCGTTTCTAAATCGCCATAACTCCCACCAAGTCGTATAAATCACCGTGGTAATAATCAATTTCTCCAAAGAACTGCATTTCATAGACATGACCGAGTCCAAGAAACCAATTTGGTCGATATGGAACAATAACTCAATGCCTAGCCATTTGAAAATAGACATCCAAACTTGTTTAGCAACATTACACTCCGCCAACGTGTGATGGATAGATTCTAAACCATAACTACAATGAGGGCACATTAACGAATTGATATTAATACCTTTAAGCCATAAATTTAATCGAGTTGGAAGACAATCTTTAAGAACACGCCAAACATGAATATTAACTTTTTTCGGGACAATCTTATTCCAACGCGTGACGCCAAAATTTTGGGGAATCATAACATTATCCAGGTATTTGCGCATGCCACTAACAGTAAACGAGTCCATACTGAGACCATCCCACGTCCATTTATCCGGACTCTGAACAATACTAACATGATTAATATTATCACATAAACTACAAAGTTGCTCATCTTCAATCCCACCCCTTATCGGGCGTCTTCAAAACCAACTAAAATTCAACCTATTCCAACGTTCTCTAATTGTAGCCTGCTTATGAACCTCCAAACTATACAAACGAGGATATTGAACAGCTAAAGTCTGATCATTATACCAAATATCCAACCAGAATTTAGTCGAATTACCGTTTCCAATTTTCTTTTTGATAACCGACCAAGGCACCCTTCCAGACTCGTGCAAAGACGACACAATATTCATAATTTTATGCCAAGGCCCAGGTTTTTTTATCAACAGTAAAAGGCCCTCCAAATTGCTTGAATTTTGGATACAGATTCTTAATAATTCTAACCCAGAAAGCCTACGGGAAGTTATGAAATCTCCATCTCCACTTATATAAGAGAGCTATGTTAAAAGCTTCAGGGCTACCAAACCCTAATCCACCATGATCCTTACTAGTCATAACAAGATGCCACTTAACCCACGGGATTTTATTATGTTTATCATTAGAACCCCCCAAAAAACGAGATCTTAAAGATTCCAACTTTTTTTTCACCACCACAGGCATGCTAAACAATGATAAGTAATAAGTTGGGAGAGAATTAAGAACAGAGGTGATAAGCATTGACCTTCCTCCAAAAGATAACAAATTAGCACGCCACTTCGATAATCTCTTTATGAATTTGTCAACAACAGGTTGCCAGGAAACGGCTCTACCCATATTAGCCCCAATAGGCACACCTAGATAAATAAACGGCTATTTCTCTCCCTTACAACCAACGCTCGCGGCAAGATTGACGATCTCCCTTTCCGTGACACCAGTACCATATAGTTTAGATTTTAAAACAATTATTAGCTAGTTAAAAAGTTGCACATACTTGTCCGTGGTGCATAAAAGTATAAATTACACTTAGTATCAAAATTTTATAAATAAATAAATAATAATAATAATAACACAAGTATCAATCCATTCATATATTTTGTATCAAGTATTATATAACACAAATAAATAAATTTAAGATCAACGTTTAAAAAAGAAAAACTTTAAAAAGTCAAAACATGACAATAAACATGAGACAGAGAGAGTACTTAGTTTTTTTTAAAAAATATATATTATATGATACTTCCGCCGCAACGCACGGGTTAACCATGATCGTTAAGAGGAAAGATAACAGTTTGACTTCGTCTTAGAGCTTATCACGTGAAGATCTTTTAGTTATTGAAACATCAATTAATTATTATTTAAAATTTATTAGTAAATGCACAAGTGATGTTCGTATGTCAATTTTAGTTGAAATTAAACGTGGAGCTAAGGGTCAAAAGTACAATAAAAAAAAAGTCATGATTTTAGGGTAATAATTTGCAAAATAAAATGATGCTAAATTGATATAATGAAGTTTGTGTATAACTGAATTTTAGAATAACTTCCCAACTTAGGATATGATAGATTGATAGGTGCTTCCAAACCACTTAGAAATAACTTCAAAGACTAAATTTGTCAAATTTTCTTTTTTTATTCTAAGCTATGATGAATGATGATATATATATATCGTACCTTGAGTTATAAAGTGTAACATCCACATCAAACATCCGTTCACACCCACTCATACAAGTGCTTCCGCTATATATGCTTGAGCGTCAAAACTAAAGGTAGTAAAATGACGGGTAGTGATAAATGTAGTAAATTTTTTGATGTATACACTAGCGCATGCAATTGCTCAAAGAAAAGAAAGATCTTAATTGCTATCATTCAATGTTCACTTTGGTGCATTTGGAAGGCTATGAATGATTTGGTATTCAATAACATCCGGAAATCCCACTTGGTTATTCTAGGCGAAATTGTGTCTACTTCCTACCTTTGGATTAAGCATAGAAGTAGTTTTGATTGTAATCGGTTAGATTGGGGTAACTTCTCTTTCTAATTTGTTCTTTTTCGCTTGTTGTTTTATCATGTACTTTCGCCGTCCTTAGTCTCTTTCTAAGGATCGGTCTGTTAATAATATTTGCCGTTTCCAAAAAAAGTATATTGTAGTGTTGTACATTATTGCATTAACTTGCGTGAAAGTAGGTGTATGCATAAAAAAATATTGTGGTATTTATCACTAGGCCAAAACTAATGTAATAACGGGGTGTTTGGATCAATGAACAACTGAAGTTGGGATTGATGGTATTTGTGTTTCCCAAAAAATTAATATGTTCTAGTTGTTTGATTTTACATATATGTATGGATCAAATTAACTGCTTTGTGAAGAAAACGTGCATGAAAAGACTTGATGTAAGAAACTAGTTTAGTAAGATATTATGAGAAATATTGTAGAAAATTAAGATTACTTAATTAATTAACTAAATTTCTTATATATCTAATCAACTCTCACTTCTAATTTGGATTATTTTAATCATAATAATCAATTAAAAAGAAACTTATGATCAAGCGTGCTCGGGTTGATGGCTAGGGTAAAAATTTGAATGATTTTTCGGCATGAGAGTTGTGCGATCCATGATCTGGTTATCATTAATCACCGATCAACAGGCAAATAAAAGCTTGCTTGAGCATACTTGAAAGAGTTTCATTGCTATTCGTTGGAATCTCTCTTTTTTCTTATTGTTATTGTTATGAAAATGGCGAACGAGAAGATAGGAAATTAAGATACACGACTTGATGAAGAAAAAAAGTGTACATCACACGGAAAGGAAGTAATATATAGAGAAGACAAAGGTTAAAAACTTTATATAACAAAATCAATGTAAATTTTGTTATTGATGATGCATTAGTAGAAATTTACTAAACAATATACAAAGTTGTCCTTGTTGATTACAATTTTATGCTGTCTTAAACTATGATACACAATATTTTAATTCTCGAAAGTATTCGATCTTCTCGATAGCAAGTAGTTTAAGATATTAATAAGTACAATATACTGTTTACGTTCCACAAATCAACAAGGTTAATCATGTTTGTTTATTAAGAGAAACTTGGGTATTAATTAGTTGAAACTACCTGTATTTAGTCATATGTCATATTGGTTATTAAATATTTTAGAGACAGTTGTAGAAGATATCTTTTGAAGTTAACCAAATTAAAGAGGGAGAAATGAAACATAATATTGAAAAAGAAGATTAAAGCATGCGATGAGGAGGATAATAGATCGAATTGATGTGTTTAAGGTCTAACCTGTTAGTTAGGTTTGAAAGGTGATCCAGACCTAATACACACACACACACACACACATACATACATACCCCCATCTTTACGGATTCTAACTACATTACCAACCCTTCACATCATCCATCACTATTTATCTTCCTTCCTTCTTTCTTTTTCCTTTTATTTTTTCATTTTCATTTTCATGTTCATAAAATTTGAATATTTACATGCATAAGATACACCTACTGTATATACATGTCAAGCATATACATACATGGTCATCAACTTAATTAACTATATATATAACATACTTACCATAGTTGTGTTAGTACAAGAATAATCTCCAGTACGTATTCGATCATTAACATTTGAAAACGCTAAGGGCCATATATAGTACGCTTACAAATACGTACAATTATACTATGTGTACGTGTATATACATGCATGCACATATAGATGGTATGTACATACAATCATCACATAAAGCACCATCGAGGTGCATTAGTGGTAAGACATTCCTGACTTATACTCGAGAGATCTTATGTTCGAACCTCGTTATGTAAACATCTTATGGGTGATCAAGGAAAGAGTTAGAAACAGTCACGCATGAGGATACCCCAGTAAGGCCTCGTATGTCTTAAGTTAAAATAAATGACCCGCTCTACCCGGGTAATTAACATGAACGGCAAAAACTCTCATCCATTCACATACGCCGCCGTAACATGTATGTAGATATATATATGCCACATATATAGGCATATATATATACATATACAACAAATATGTATATGTGTGGGTTGACGAAGCATACATAATTGCACGGGGCAATTAATTGTGTGCTAAATTACACACCTCAACAACCTTAGAGAAGTATTTCAGTAGTTTACCTAAATTACGGCCTAACAACTTATCTTACAAGCAGTGGGATTTACTTGATAAACTCGAACGTAACAGTGAATGAATATAAAATAAAATGTTATATTATATTTTATAATAACAAAGAAAACTTTCAAATATGTATTTAAAAATATATATGTGTTTATAACAAAATAACTCTATACCAAAGTTGTGGATCTGAAATAACTTTGTACTAATAGGATTTAAAATCTACCTACTAAAACCCTTTTTATTGGTTGAAATCAAAAGTAGACAATAATTTAGAACATACGAAAATGAAATATTGGACAATTAAATTGAAACGGAAGTAGCAGTATATATTTGTCATTTGAGTCTTGATAATGTAAAATGCCTAACAGTATATTCTGTTTAGTTACATTTTCGAAATATATATATAAACGTATGTGAAAACAACTTCTAAACAAACTAAGCAATTTAACATGAATTAGAATTAAATTGTAATTGTCAAGTATAATTTAAGCTCGATCAATATAATAAACTACTATACAGATTATTCTGATAACAATGTTTATTTGTTGCAGAAGAATGCAAATAATCACAATATCGGTTTTTTTATGAAATACTCCGTAGTTAATACATGTTCTTTTGAGGTGTTTTGCTCATTTCGTATTTTGGGTCATAAGTCATCATTACGTGCATGATATTATTTTAGGTATTCGATCAATGACAAAATTTATTTCTTAAGGACTTAAACTATGAATTAAGTTAACAATATATAGATTTCTTAAACATTACTTAATTCAATAAGATATATAACTTTATATAGTAACATATTTACTATTTTTTTTCAATATGGTAAAATCATGTTTGCAACAAATTAAGCTAGACACAAATGGTTAAACTACATGATAATTTTTATGATATTAGTATAGTATTAGTATTATTATTATTATTATTATTATTATTATTATTATTAGGGTATTGTTAATAACAGTTAGGGATGTCAATAACGTGCATAAATTGATTGTATTTTAATTGATATTTATGGGGGTCAACTTAAATTCAGGGGATCGGAGAGTTTATTATGGTATGAGTACAAGTAGTAATGTGTGTTTTAAATTCTTATTGAGAGCTCTCAGGGATGTCGTTATCATTTTCATTTTCATTATTATTATTATTATTATTATTATTATTATTATTATTATTATTATTATTATTATTATTATTATTATTATTATTATTAATTAATTAATTAATTAATTAATTACTTCAAGCAGAATATCATTTTTTTACCGAATAAATTAAATACCTTCAAGCCATTCCCAGAGACGAATCATCATAATCATAATCATAAATATATAAACAATTTAATTAATAGAAATTACTTTATTAATCTTACTATTTATGATGTTTGATGGAGTACGTATATATTAAATTTATTGAATGAATTAGCGAAAGGTTGTTTATAAGTAGACGTTGTAGGTTAGAAACTTGGAAAGACGTTGAAAGGAGAACGGAATTTATCCCACCAAGCAACCTTCTCCATCTCATCATCCCCCTCTCCTCTCTCTCTCTCTCTCTCACACACATTTATATAATTTTTGTATCTATATATCGATCTACATATATAAATATTATATTAAATATATAAATATAAAAAAATATAATATAATATATTATATGGTATGATAGATGGATGTACCAACATGCATAGAAAAATGTACTAGTTTTAGTTAGTCTAGACGTTGCATCAGTTTCTGGTACACTTCTTCTTCTTAACAGAAACCAACTCCGATCCTTTTTTTATTTATTTAATTATTATCATGTATATATACATCTCATCTCACCTCCTACAAGACCCTCTCACCTTTTGTTAACTCCCTTCTCCTTTCTTCATTTCTACACATCATATCATAAACAAACTTTCATTTCCTCTCGATATATATTTAATTATCTTCAGAAGCGACTCTCTAATCCAATCATCGATGTGTAGCCGTGGTCATTGGAGGCCGTCTGAGGACCAGAAGCTCCGGCAACTCGTCCAACAATATGGACCCCATAATTGGAACGCTATAGCCGAAAAGCTCCAAGGCAGATCAGGTTAGTCTTGTTCATCATATATATATATACGATCATCTAGTGGTAGTACTATTTGTTTGACATGTGTTTTTACTTTATTGTACGGAAAGACTTTTAGCCTAACAGTACATAAGGTTTAATTTGCTGTATAAAAATATAAAATGTCCATTGGCCAATTGGTTGCTTTTCCTGAGTTTGGCGTTAGAATAAATGATCAAATATACATAGAGGTAATTAAAGTGTGTTTATATTTATGGAGAAATTACGATAACTTTAATTTAATTAGTGTATTTATAGTTAGATTAGATTATTTTGTTTATATTTTAACAAATAGGCCTTTAACCTAAAGGTATGTGAATGCATATAAGACAGAAATAACCAAGTTATTTATTTTTGGGATTTTTGTTTGTTAGGTAATGATATGATATTAACTAGGTTGTTTTGAACAGGAAAAAGTTGTAGGTTAAGATGGTTCAATCAACTAGATCCAAAGATCAACCGGAGTCCTTTCACCGAGGAAGAAGAGGAGCGACTTCTAGCTTATCATCGCGAATTTGGAAACCGATGGGCTAACATTGCAAAGCTTTTTCCTGGTCGGACTGATAACGCGGTGAAAAACCATTGGCATGTGATCATGGCACGAAAGGTTCGAGAAAGGTCCACGAGGATGCATAGGAGAACCACTACTGTCCTTGATCATGCACTTTTGGAGAGATATCAATACAATAATTTCCCTTTTGAGCTTTCAAGGAATCTAGCATCACAATTACAACTTACCAAGAATTTGGTTCATCAATTCAAGATTGGTGAAGGTATAGTATAAGCTCAAACTAGGAAACAGTTTTGACCCATTTGTTTATAGATTATAATTAAGTTGTGTTAAGTTTTCTTTGAGTTATACATCAATCTTATAACTAAACCGTTTTATTCGAATATTTAGATTATTATTATTCTGATAATTCTTTAAAAAGTCAGTAATACTTATTCGTTATTCATTCATAATATAAAATAAATCGAAGAAGAAGAAGAAGAAGAATGAGGTGCATGTTAAGAATGCAACTTAAGTACTTGTTTTGACATGTTACCTCACTCACAAAGCTTACCACACCTAATAAGTAAGATTGTACTCCATGATTCATTTTCGGAATGCATACACAACATATGTCATAGTACATTGTTCATTCTATATTAACGTATGTTCGATTGTTATTTGTGTATAGATAAAAGAGATCGAAGTGTGGAGTTTTACAACTTTCTCCCTGTAAATACGGACTCTAACGGAAGTGAAGTAATCGACCAACAAAGAAAAGACGAGGTCGAGGTAGAGCAAGAAGCAAATCAACAACAAAGAAGTGAAACTACTTTACCATTCATAGATTTCTTATCGGTCGATTAAGATTGATCCATCAACATGATAACGATGACATTTAGGATGGTGGCTAACCGCCCGACCCTCATATAACATTTAGTTTACATGACACAAAAGAATTTACGTTCGATATACATGATATATATATCGATCAGTAGAATTCAAATACTTATATGTGATGTATAGTTCCTCATTTTATGTCTTTCTATAGACATTGTTGTATTTGTTTGCTCATTGCTAAAAAAGCAAAATAGAGAGAGATCAACAATGTACGTATGCATGCATTATTATATTGACTTCAAACAAAACAAAGATTATTATTACTTCTTGTAATATAATACTAGACTATAAACCCGTGTATACACACAGGCCGTTGAATTTTAATATAAAATTTTGTATTTAGTATCTGGTTTCTAATAATTAAGTGTGTAAGTTTACATGTATATCAAACATTTAGTTGTTTTCATGATAATATTACTTTATGTATATAAATTTATATAAGTAGAAATTAAAAAATCAAAAGATTTTGAAACCAAATTAATAAATAATTTTTTTAAGTGTGTAAGCTAATATGTATATTAAGCATTTAGTTTGTTTCATGATAATGTTATTTTATGTATATGCATTTATATATGTAGAGATTAAAAATTAGAAACCAGATTAGTAAAAAAAATGATTTTTTTAGTCTATATCATTTTTTTCAAGTAAATTTATTCCTATTGATAATTAAAAATGAAAACATTACAGATCGATAATGTTTTAGTAAATGGATTAAATTTATTTTTATATATAAGTGGATAATTGATTAAAAAAATCTTTTTTAATAAGCAGGGATCGTATTTTAAAATTTACTAAAATTAAAGTATTTAATTGACAAATTAAAACTTAATTGAAATGATGACATCATAAAGATGTTTCCTATATATAATTTAAGATTTGCATAGTTGTTGCATATATTGTGTATTGTTGTATAATTACATAAAATGACACAATTTAACTTTTGAGTGTAAAAATATATAAACATTGGGTCTATTTGCCAAGTTAATTTAAGTTGTTTAATTAATGATAATCACATATTTTTTATTAATTTATTTAAATAGTAATCTCCTGCATTAAGAGGTCTCAAAGTAAGTTCAATCTCTTAAACTATAATTACTCCGTATTTGTTTGAGATTAATGATCAATAATAAACAAAGGTATAAACCAACCTAAGGCGAACACTTAGACTTATAAGAGATTCAAATCCCTTATCTTAAACCAATGTGGAATGAGTTGTCACAACTCGTACTTAAAACTCACTACAACAGGAAGGAGCTATTGCGACAGACAAATCGGTCACAATTCCGTGGCAATAGGTCAGTTGCGACGGACTTGCGACATAAATTGGTAGCAATTTTAGATATTTTGTGACGGAATTGCTACGGCCTCATTTTGTTTAATTTAAAAAAAATAGTTTTAAATAAAAAAGGCACATATATGTTTATACATATTCCTATATGGTTCAATAAGTACTCAATAAAAATTTAAAGTGAATGAATATACATGTATATATATACGTATGTGTGTATATCAACTTTGACTTATAAGAAAGTATATATCAATATATTAATAGTTTAGAGATACATACCACCAAACATATTAATAAGTACAAATATTGTGTCTTTTTTAAACATTACACGCATATAATGACATACTTGATGTTCCTATGTATCTAATTGTGCTTGTATAATCATGCAAACTCAAAACGGCAAAAAGTTCTGTAGCAAATCCGTATCAATTTTAGATATTTTATGACGGAGTTGCTACAGCCTCATTTTGTTTAATTTTAAAAAAAATAGTTTTAAATAAAAAAGGCACATATATGTTTATACATATTCCTATATGGTTCAATAAGTACTCAAAAAAAAATTAAAGTGAATGAATATACATGTATATATATACGTATGTGTGTATATCAACTTCGACTTATAAGAAACTATATATCAATATATTAATAGTTTAGAGATACATACCACCAAACATATTAATAAGTACAAATATTGTGTCTTTTTTAAACATTACACTCATATAATGACATACTTGATGCTCCTATGTATCTAATTGTGCTTGTATAATCATGCAAACTCAAAACGGCAAAAAGTTCTATGGCAAATCCGTAGCAATTATAGATATTTTGTGACGGAGTTGCTACATCCTCATTTTGTTTAATTTTTTTAAAAAATAGTTTTAAATAAAAAAGGAACATATATGTTTATACATATTCCTATATGGTTCAATAAGTACTCAAGTGAATGAATATACATGTATATATATACGTATGTGTGTATATCAACTTCGACTTATAAGAAAGTATATATCAATATATTAATAGTTTAGAGATACATACCACCAAACATATTATAATATGTTTGTTGGTATGTACAAATACTGTGTCTTTTTTATACATTACACTCATATAAAGACATACTTGATGCTCATATGTATCTCATTGTGCTTGTATGATCATGCAAACGCAAAACGGAAAAGTTATGTAGCGAATCCGTAGCAATTATAGATATGTTGTGATGGATTTGCTACAACCTCACTATTTATTTTATTTAATTAATAAAGATTAAATTGTGCAACCGATTTGTGACAAGTTCCTTTATTATTATTTATTATATTATTATTTTAGTTCAGTTTTGCGACTGATCTGCCACGACTATTATTATTGTAGATTTTTTTTTTTTAAGTTATTACTTATTTTGTTCAACCGTTGCAAATTCGACACAAATCTGACGCAAAACTTAGACAAAGATTTCAAAAATAAGTCAAGTATTTGAATTCTGATTAGCCGTCGCAACTTTGACACTAATCTGTCGCAAATTTTGGTCAAAGCTTTGAAAATTTAGTCAACTATCTGAATTCTTATTTGTTGTCGCAAGTTTGACACTAATCCGTCGCAATATTTGGTCAAACATTTGACTTTATATAAGCCGTCGCAATTTTGTCACTAATCCGTGTCAAAAGTTAGTCAAATGTTTGACTTTATATCTTCCAACATATTGTCACAAAGCGGTGGCAAATGCGTCGCAGATTTAATAAATTTGCTACGGTTTTATTTTCGTCGCAAATTTCTGTAGCTGTTGCCTGTTTCTGTAGTAGTGACTAGGATCCATATCCATACCCCAGGATTCTGATGAAAGCTGATACCATATGTAAAACACCCCCACAAAGGTAAAAGTTATGTATGACTAACCAGATATCTTCAGAATTCAATTAAAAACTACTAGGGGTGTTAATAGATAAAAATTAACCATAACCGCCATGTCGGTTATTGAGAAATCAAATCCATCGGTTAACGGTTAACCGCCTATCGGTTAATTTGACGGTTATGGGTCGGTTAACGGTTAACCATCGGTTTTCTATGAAATTATAAAAAAACAAAATGCAACACGATGGTGGAAGAAAATAACCTTATAAAGTAAATAAAACATCTCACTTTTGCTTATATAACATCGATCGTTATCTATTGTTGATATCGACGTTTTTAAAAGTCGTTAAACGACAACTTAGATGTATGTGTAAAGCCTCAAAACAAATTATGAATGATTATACCACTAACTAACGTTTGAGAGAAATAGAGATACGTTTTAATTTTGTTATAAATGATATCTCGTGCCTTCATATATATTTGTTTAAATTGTATTGCATTTATAAAGTTACGTGCATTTATGTGTATATATCTATATATATATTTATGAAAATCTAATAAATACATATAATTGGGCGGTTCGGTTAATGACGGTTAATTTGGGTCGGTTATAGTTGGTTAACCGTAACCGACCTAAATTAGTCGGTTAATTAAAAATTCGAAACTGAACCGTCGGTTATTACTTTGGGTCGGTTAATTTGGTTCGGTTATTCGGTTATAGATTGGTTAATGGTGCTCACCCCTAAAAACTACGGTGGAAGGTATTAGTTATTTACCACCTTAGACTTATAAGGGATTCAAATCTCTTATCCCAAACCAATATGTGACAGCTTGTTACAAAAGGTGGTAGATTTTTTCATTGGTTGTGTAACGAGTATCAACTTAGATGATTTGACTTGATGCAAAATTGAATTTTAACAAGGATTATCATGATCACGTGTTACGTCTTTATCTTCAAATAACATCGAATTCTTGAAAATCAATTTAAATAATTGCATCACTAAAAGTATCTTTGTAATTCGTTCAATATGAATCTAAAATTGAGTGTAGTATTTTAATACCGTGGAACATAGATAAAAGTTAAAGTTTAGAATTACGTAAAAATGTAAAATCGAGTAGAAACGTTTTATCCCCAACGGAATAATGGAGAAAATGTATAAACTGGACACAAATACCAAGTAACATTTACTCCATTTTGACTTAAATAGACGGTTATTTAACACACAAAAAACAGATCCACAATCCTCACGATTTCATAATGCCTTCATCTTCATCTTCATCATCATCGGAATCTAACAACAACAACAAGGAAGATACAGAAACATCAAGCTCGAAATTGAAAAAACAAGGATTAGGATGGATGGAATGGCTAAGAGGCTGGTTCTATTTAGCTTACGAAATGTTATTTCAACGAATTATGGCGTCACATTTGCAGAATCCGATGCCGTTACCTCCGCTTAATGATCTCACTTGCATCATTACCGGTTCCACTAGTGGTATTGGCCGTGAAACTGCCAGGTCATCTTCCGATCTTTCATCCGATTTATTAGCATTATTATTTGTAGATTTAGGTTTTAGTAAATAGTAAATATATATGTAAAATTTGTGTATTTATATGTATATACTTACAGCTACACTACATAATCAAACATAATACAGTCTGCCAGGTCATCGTAATCATCCAAATTTTTAGGATTATTTCATCGTTTTAGGTGATGAAAGAGATACTATAGACTTTGTGTATGTAATTTTACAATTATAGTGTGTAACTACATAAAATTTGTGTATTATATATTTAGCAACTCACATTTGGTCATACATGAAATTAAGGTATATTCGGTTTGTTGATATTGATGTTATACTGATTATAGTCAAGTAAAATTTGAGTACACTGTAATTGAATAATTAAACTATCTACTGTTTTATCTAACTTTAAGCATTATGAATGATAGTAGTATAATTTTGGTAAGATATATGAAAATTCATAGATTCGTGATTGATACATAGGCCCGTTAGACTAACGCTAACCGATAACATAATTGTAACTCTAAACCTAATTCAATCAGCATAATGCTTGTTTATTAAGGTTGTTGCTTCACTAATCTAAGTTGTTGCTTTACTGTCCGTTTTTTTTTTTACATTAGGTTTCAATGTACTAAAGTACTAATGATAACCATGAAATTTTCATAAGCTGCTATGCAATCATCCTTAGAGTTGTGAATATTCGTATGAAAGTCACATTTCGGATCTGTTTAATTAAACTTGATTCACTTGTTTTTTAAATTTAAGCAGACAGATGGCGGAAGCAGGGGCACATGTTGTTATGGCAGTTAGAAATACCAAGGCAGCCCATGAGCAAATCAAGAAATGGCAAGATGAATGGTCTGGAAAGGGCCTTCCTCTCGATATTGAGGTATATAGTAAACATGCAGGTAGCTTTTATGTCACTTAATTTGATCTTTTACAAAGCAAACTGATCACATTTGTGGCAATCAAGGTAATGGAACTGGATCTTCTTTCCTTAGAATCTGTTGTAAGATTCTCTGAGGCATGGAATGCACGCTCAGGGCCTTTACATGTACTGATAAATAACGCTGGGATATTCTCTATAGGAGGTTAGTGACGTGGTGTTCATTTCTTGAACTCTAAATGCATTTTGATCTTGCAAATAATGATTCTTTATTGTAACTTACTGGCACTTCAATTATGTAATAAAACTATGGAAGATAGATAAGATATGAAAGCCAAATGAATAGAGGAATTCTGTTTTATTTGCTTTATAAACTTGATTCTTTTCGATTCTTTTCATAATCCCGTTTGTAAACTATGAAAACATCACTGTCAAGTTTGCATTATAATCAACATTTACAAAAGTTCACAAATCAGTTTTGACTTCTTAAAAGTGACGGTTTCCCAAATATGATTATTGAATGTAGCTAATTAAGCTTCAATTTTGATGTGATGGGCCTGCTGGCTATAATGGTACATTTTCTTTGACCTCTATGTAGAACCGCAAAAGTTTTCGAAAGATGGATATGAAGAACACATGCAAGTGAATCATCTTGCTCCGGCACTGCTTTCAATGCTGCTACTGCCATCTCTTCTAAGAGGTTCTCCTAGTCGTATTGTAAATGTTAACTCAATTGTAAGTCTTTTCCATCCTGTATGCACGTCTTGCTTTAAATATATTGTCATATATACAAGCTTTTAGGGAATGTTTGAGTGATGTGCATGTAACTACACTAGATCTTAAAATAGTTTTGGTTTAACCTAGATGCTAGCTAACACGCAAAATTGGCAAGTGTACCAATCGTATAATACTATAGCTTAGGGAAGACCGGGTTGTTGAACATGGTGTATGAATTAAGCTCGGACTTGTGTTAATGCTTAGTTATCAAATATATAGTGTATTTGTTTTTAACATTCTAAAATTCTCACAATTGAAATGAGATTCTATGCTGCGAGAATGGTGCGACCGCTGACCAGGCTGTGACGACAATGCTGATTGATTTACTCATTTTGTCCCTTCTTGAGGGTCTTTAGCAGGCTCTTCGTGGCTGCAACTGGGCTGCGATCAGCTTCTGAATCTTTGACTTTCTCGCTCCATTTTGCTCCAATTTTTGCTCTATTCTTTTCCGGTCTGGATTGCAAATATTAAGCAGCTAAGGACCAAAAGTCATTTGCTACGTAAACCGGCTCGATTGAGGGGCAATATCGTCTCTTAAAATAAGTGGATTTTCTTTTTAAACGTGTTCATGTTCTGTCACATTCACTTGAATTCTCCAATCACATTGCTAATTACAATTCGTGAATGTAAGATTCGATGCTGATGGGTCATGACTAAAGTAAATATATAGTAGACCCACTTAAGTGAAATGTGCTGAAGTGTTTAATCTCTGCTTTTGGAACTTTTGTGAATCAACATTTAATAAACATAAAAGATAGTTTTGTAAGTTGATTTACACATAATTTTTGGTGAACTCCAATGTTCTCCTTTTTCCTTGTGGATTTTGTGGCTGTTAAATGCTAATTTCTTCTTTAAAAAATACTTGATTTCAACATTTTGTACACTATTGCTATCATAAAATGCATATTGTTGTGTGTAGATGCATCAAGTTGGTTTTGTGGATACAGAAGATATGAATGTTGTTTCGGGAAAAAGAAAGTTCACGAGTTTAGTGGGTTACTCAAGCAGCAAATTAGCACAGGTTTGTTTCTACTTCTATACGCTGGTTACTGAATTTAGAAAACAAGGTCCATAGTTTAGTACTGTACTATTATTTTTTTTTTGCAATCCTGCTATTCGAAAACACCACTATTTGTTCGTTCACATCAAACTATACATAATGCTTGTCACTTTTTTGTTATCAACTTATTATTCTCTCTAAATGAGTGGTCTCCAATAAATCATGACCATGTATCTGATGACACAACAAAACGTAAAGAGAAGTAACCTTATTCTAACTATCTCTGTTCAAACCTGTGTTATTATGTTATAGAGGCGGCAAAACGAGTGGTTCAGGCAAGCTGGGTAACGTGTCAAAATCGCTTTAGGTTGAAAAGGGCAGTTTTCAGTATAGGTTGGGTTGGTGTTGAAAAGGACTGTTCTCAGTACGGGTGGGTTGACCACAAAAGTTTTTTCTTACTATTTTTTATATATAGTTAATGCATTAAATACAGGTACATTAACTATGTTGTACAGTTATCAACTAACTTCTAAAAATAAAAACGATTTGGGAGAGGCTGTAAGCATTTAAATACACTTTGGACAACCTTCAACCCATTTGGCCCGTGTCTCTTATGAGTAAAGAAAATTATATGACCTATTCTTTAGTAAATAGGTCTGGATTGCTAGCTCAGAGTTGCACTTGATTACAGGTCATGTTTAGCAGTGTCCTCCACAAAAAGTTGCCTGCTGAAGCTGGCGTAAGTGTAATATGTGTATCTCCAGGAATAGTTCAGACTAATGTGGTACGTTATTTAAACTAAATTTAGTATTGATTTTGAAAACTGAGTTACGATAATTACCTAATGCCTCCTTTCTGAAAGGAAAGATTCCCAACTAATAGACATTAGATGTAGATAAGTCCTTACTGGATAAACAATTTTGAATGCTTATTGTCAATTGATGCTGCAAAATCATTTTGGTAATCAAACTTAAAGCACTAACAATAAAGAACAAAATTGGAAATTTTATAGTTTGTCGAATTACAAAATTTTATAACGAGGTTAATCAGTTTTTGTTGGAATGTAACTTGTGTTCGGATTGTATATTATATGGGCAATTGCAGGCAAGAGATCTTCCCAAAATAGTTCAGGCTGGTTATCGCCTAATCCCTTATTTTATCTTCAATGCTGAAGAAGGCAAGTCATTTAGTAAACTCGTATCTTACCTCTGTCTCTGTCTCTCTCTCTCGCACACATGCACAAACAAGAAATCAACAATGTTTGTAAATTTTATAAGCTAAATGACATGCTAATGTCTTATGTTTAAACTAACGTTTTGATGACAGTATGACACTATCTATACATATACATGAAAGCAAAATAGCTAATACACGTTTCAAGGACAGAAGAAGATATAACTCATGTGTTCATATTTGATACACTAATGGAGTAATATATAAGAAAATTGTACAAAATGTGTTTTCGACCTGAACCCTTTCTTACACGATACTCGGCCCACTCATCTTGCCACCTATACATTTGCGTATTTGGTTAAAGTTCCTGATTAGTATCCATTTCATTCCACTTGGCTTAACATGTCTTCTACTACAGGTTCTCGAAGCTCTCTTTTTGCAGCTACTGATCCTCAAATTCCTGAGTACTGTGAAATGTTGAAGGCTGACGAGTGGCCTGTATCGGCTTTCATTTCTCAAGATTGTCGTCCGTCAAACCCTTCTGAAGAAGCCCATAATGTGGAAACTTCTTTTAGAGTGTGGGAGAAAACACTACAATTGGTTGGCCTTCCTTCAGACGCTGTAGAGAGGCTTATAGAAGGGGAAGGCATCAACTGCAAATATGGAACTCGTGATGATCAAGATTAACCGATGAACCTCAAATTAAATTCGTTTTGCTCACATACATACCTGCAATTGAGGTTTTCCATCCATTGATATCCGTTGACGTCGGCTATGTAACTAAACCAAGTGACATCCAATCTGCCACCACGAAGGCTTCTTGGGTAACATATTCCCATTGCTTTGACATTTATCTGCCGTAATCTGATGGAAAGTGTATTGCTGTGACATTTGGCCCATGGTTAAAATTCTTGTTGAAAGTGTCTGGTTGTAACATATATGACCCACAGGTGTATTTCTTCTTGTAACATGAGTATTTTATCCGCAGGTGGATTTTGGTTGGAAAATTTTTATTCTTTTTTTTTTAGCAAGGAAAATTTTTATTCAATAGACACCCCATCCTGACAAAAATCTAATTTGGAAACGTTGTGATAATTTTGGCGTTATTATGGTAGCAAAGCATTCATGACCATAGTCAATTTGGTTTTGACATATTTCTATGTTGATGTTTATAAACTTTAGTTAATTGTTAACTTAGTTAAGCCAAGGGTTTTTATTTTATTATTATTATTTTAAGGTTTGGGGTGATATATACACAAATGTAAACTTGACCCGCAATGAAATCAACTATTGTAAATGAAATGCAGATTTTGACCAATATGCATCGCAAAATAACTACAGTACATAATACAGTAGGAATCATTTTCATTACCAATATAGATACCAAAACGCATGCAAAATGATAAGGCAACAAGCCAGCAACTTGGTCGTGAAGGTAAACATAAGTCGTTTAGACGTTGAGCCCTACAACCAAATTCACATTTTTTAAAATCTCTAGACAACATAGTTAAGCAAACCATACGAATACTTTATAACTTCTGCAACCAGTGTGTAACACCATAAAAGCATCATCTATCCCACTCGGAGGCTGCTGCTACTTGTGGGTGCACCTTGAGAGAATCCCTGCCAACGCTATCTGACGGTGGGTTGGTGCTATGTGCCCATCCCATGATGTGAGGCAAAGCAAACTGCATTCCAAAATAAACCATATAGATTTATTTTTTTCCCTAAAATTAACTTTTGAGATTAATGATTTTATATTTTGACATATCTCCAGTTTATATAGAATGGAGGTTTATATGTAGTCAGAGTTGTTTTAAAAGACATACAGTGAAAGCCGACCGCATAACTGCAAACTCTGCCGTAGTTACAGGAACTGTTAATCGGTCATTGGATTTTAAGATATTGTTTGTCACACCTGCAAAAAAACAAAAAATGTGAACACGAATTTCTCCAATATATATTCAACGTTTGTGAAAATAACAATTAACGATGACAAAGTAATGAAATGTTTCAGATTACAATAAATAGCATTAATTATTTGTAACAATAAGGACGGCTAAATAGGTTATCTCACCAAATACTAAAATATTAACCTAAGCGTGAGACTGAGAGAGGATAGCTAACTTACTTAATGAAATGAAATAACCATCTGTGTGTGGCTTAATCGATAAGCTTTTCCTCACTTGACCTGCATCCCTGTACATCAAAACCTCAGTTAAGCACCTACAATATAGTGACTTACAAAAAAGAAAAGGGCTACTGTTTGACCGTAGATAGATAAGATGTTAAGATGCCATACATCTATACCAAATGGCAAGTTTTACTTTTTCAGAAGTAACATTCTGTAAATAAGATTCTACTTGCAGTTGACCCGAATTTGTTGAAAGATATAACTACCTTGACATCATTGACGGATCATGGAAGAACTCACAAGAATCTCCTGGACCCAAACTTATGAAGGACCCAATTTCTGTCACTGATAATGCAAACAACTACAAGGGTGTATAACTGGTTAGATCACAAACTGATATATTTTCAATATAAATGATATGGGAATGCTTAATTCAGCATACACTGGATATTGGTCTTACATTTTCTTTTAGTTCTCGAAATAAACATGATAAGGTTCTATTAAATGTGTAAATAAATTACATTAAAAGAAAAAAAAATTATGGCTACTTATTGCAGACCTTTAGAAGCGAGTGTATGAATGTTACCTGTTTCTTTTCTGAATCATATTTGCGCTCGCCAATAGCAGGCCGGAATGTCAACATAATTGAGCCACGTCGTTCTACTTTTGTATAACCTGACTATGTAACAAACAAGTTTTCAGTACTTTCTACAAATACGAATCTATTTGATCATCAAATGTAATTGTGTGAAACTTTTTAATTTCATAAATATTTACAAGACGATCTATAAATTAATAGCCAAGCAAGTTTTTTTTTACTTTTTGTGAGAGGCATCCCTCTTATTGGGTTTAAAGTATGGAAAGTCCAACCCAATTAATTATAAATGGGTCGAATTTACTAATGGGTCATATGGGTAAAATAAAAAGGTCTTCCAAAGTGTATTTTAATGTGTAGAACCCTCTGATTTATTTTATTGACTTTTTGTATTACTATTGAACTGAAATAATTGACTTTTTTAGCAGTCATATTTGACATACTAATCATATTTGACATGCTAACTATTGAAATCACAATTTTGGGACAAAAAATGTTATTTAAGTCAACACAGACTCATCGACCCATTTTGGCCCATGTATAAAGGTTACTGCTGTGAACCCATTACCAGACCCTCCCATTTTGCCAACTCTATTTTGAACTAATATAATCTTATAGACAAACCAATCAGCACAAAAGAACATATTTTCCCAATGTTGATTTATCAATCTTATAATTAGTAAATCAAAGAAGGAAGATCATACATCCAGTTTACTAAAAGTAGGAAGAACAGGGGCAGCAGATAGTGCAGCTTTGCCCTTAAAAATTGAATAGTCTGCAAATATCCGGCCAGACGTTTTTCCTGAAGACTCAGAAGCACATGCAATACTCAATCAGTTCATTGAAGACTACTATAAACTACGCATTAAAAAAGGACACAATTGTGGATTGTAGAATACCATCAGCACCATAACTTTGTCTAGCAGTAGAAATGCCAGCAGATGGCACTAAATTAAAGCAACTTCCAGCATTTTCGCCGATAAACCTACTCTTGAACAACTTGTTCCTGTATCAACAACAGCAAAAACGTTTGTTCACGGTAAACAAAAGATTTTTAAGGCAAGTGATAGACCAAATGTAAATTGGTATATTTAATTAAATGTCCCAACAAAGATGTGCCAAGAGAGTTCACAAATATATATAGATTGACCATCTTGACCCGAAAAGACAAAGCTTGGGATTTCAATTAGTGAAAAATAATGTCAATAAACACATAAAATAACCATATATATTCTATACCAAAATCACAAACATCTCAATATACGATTAAGAACACAGCCATATAATAATGTAGCTGTAATTCTTACATTTCGGTGATGATTGACAATGTATATCTCAAACGTTGCATAATTCGCTTTCCAACACGTGTAGAAATTTCATCTCCAACAACTAAAGAACAATAATCTATGATTACGGTCCACTTTCATCTTTCACATAAAAATGAATCCATGATCCGTCACAGCCTATCACAATCCCAGTCTAAAAAGTGTTCTAAGTTTCAAAAGGTTGATTTTTCAGCAACCCTTCATCTTAAAAAGTAATCAAATTTCTATAAATACAAAACATCATCACCATATAGTATATACCTTCTAGGTTTAACTATTTACAAAACCCTATGTCCCAAGATAAATGATACTACAGTAATATTCTACAACTTATATAGTACACATAACTACAATTAAGTCTAAATAATAACTTAACAGCTTAATCTACACACGTAATATATACACCATGAATCACAGAAATGATATCCAAAATTCAATTAAAAAAAAAGTAAGATTTTTAAAGTATGATTAAGCAATAGATGAATAAAAGGGTTAGGTGAAGTGAAAGTAGTACCCGGAATTAAGGAAGTGAGAAAGCTTGATGGTACTTCTAGGGTTCATAGTGGACTGGACTCTCTGTGATATTGAGAGAAACGATAGAGAAAGGCGCCAAGGTTTTGGTGATACTTGGGGAGTTTTTAAATTGACGAAAGTGTCTAAAACTTTAAATGGGAGAAAAAACATATGGGGTGTGTTTGACACTTTGACAGGTGCTTAACGGCTCGACCTTCGACTCTTACTAACCCCGTTCGCCTTTTGAAAAAATAAGTTCCAAAAACCCTTAGCCCCGAGTTTTTGAGTGAAATAAGAGAAGAAAACAAATTAAAAATGATAGAAAAGACGAGAAGAAAAAAAATACTTATACGTTCCTGAGTTGGAAAGAATTTTGAAGAAGATAAATGAAATTTATACGGATTGGTGTTCCCAAATTTTGAGAAAAACGGAAGGAAGTCACATTTTATAACTTGTTTGATCTTTCATCCTTCCATTTCTTTCCACTTTTGGATAGAAAGTTTTGAGAAAAAAGAAGCCCAAATCCTCCTCCCGCTTCTCTTCTCTTCTCTCCGTAAATAAAACTCTGGAACACAATGTCATTTGCATTTCTTTCCAATTTTCTTCCCTTATTTCGAAAAATCAACTCGAGAGCGGGTTTTTTGAAGTTGCTTAGGAATAAAAGTCCAACCCCAACTCCACTCACAAGCTCTAGCTTCAGCCCCAACTCCAACCCAGCTACATCCCATTGTCGCCAATCATGATAATCGTGATTAGTACTCACATTTCAAAACTGTATAAATTATAGTACACATTTCTTGTAGTCTATCTATAATTTAAATAGCTATATATACTTTTAAAATAATATATAGAAAAAAAATAAATTGTTATCCCTCTCGTTGTACTCTTACGAAGTACTCCCATATGATGAGAAGTTATTTATTTTAAACATAAAATTAAAATAATTATTATCTGATTGTTTACAATTCAATTAATGTATACTTCTAACTAATTATGATAAAAACTGTATATATATCATTTAAACTAGCAGAATACTCGCACGATGCATCGGAAAACTAAATATATTAAAAGTCGTGAATCGTGTTAGTATTGTGTAAAATTGTATTCTTTTACGATGTACGTATTAACTATCGGTATTCCGTATGATTATTCTGAAATTTTAAATAAGTGAGATTTAATGATAACTAAATCTAGAATTTATTGAATTATTAAAAGTACACAATTTCTAAAATTAAATGTTGAATCTTAAAATTTTGTTCTTACAAGTTCCTTAAAATAAAAACATGAAATGCTTTACAGATAAGATAGATAGATATGGCGGGTTTAGTCGTTAACACACCATCTCAGGATTCAAATATGATTTGTATGACTACTGCCATTGTATATGGTTCTTGAATTGTGTCCAATCATAAATGAAAATGAATGGCAAATATACTCTCGAATGGCACTTTATTTCATAGTTGTGACGGTATTGAAACTTAAATTTTTGCTTTTTATTGACTTGATTTGTATATCATTGTGTTCCTTCATTGATTTATTTAAACTCTGCAAAACATTGTCGAGTTGATCGAAGTTTTGTTTGAAAATTATTCATTTACATATGTATAGCAACGATTGAACATAAAAGCTCATAGTTTCCCTATATCTTGTTGTTAGTTGTTACTATTGTACTGAAAGTCATATACGAACTTTACAAAAAATGCCATATCAATGACGAAAACAATTTAAAATAAAAATGTGTGCACTTCCATTTCAAAATAATCGTTACATCATTTCTAGGCGAATAATCTCTGTATGTAATCAATGTTATAGTAATTGCAACAAATAAGACATTAAAACATAATGTATGTATTTTAGTTATATTGTTGACATGATGAATGATAAACCCTATATTTTTTTCCTAATATTGTATATAATCATGGGTTTTGTTAACATGTGCCCATGTGGCACACGTTAAAGCACATTTAATGAAATCGAAATTTTATTATGTATTAGAATTTGTAATTAATATATGCATAAAAAAGGTAAATATTAGATTGAAGGGCTTATTGTTTGTAAATGTATCGAAGTTGTCCGAAAATGCTTTTGTATGAATCCATGTTCAAAATGTTCTATTGTATGCAACTAACATACTAATCGCTTCTTTTGTGTGTATTAATTAACAGACTAATGTTGTTTTGTGTACGTGGCACTTGTTAATCCTTATTTTTGGCACCTGGCATCCACGTAGGTGCCACGTAGATGCCTCGTCACTCAAAAATAATGTATCAAACTTTATATATACATAGATAAACTCATTTGCTCCCGTACCTTCCGAGCTTCAAAATTATGTCGTCTTCTTCAACAAACAGTCGAATTGCAAATCGTTTGCCCCGTGTTTGTAATTGTGGCCATCGATTGTACGTTCGCACTTCATGGACGTTCAAAAACCCAGGTAGAAGATTCATTGGATGTCCCGTATACGTAAGTTTTTGTGCCCTAATTTTCAAAATTTGAAATTGTGCAAAATTGGTACTTCATTTGGACAGCGATGTTCCTAGATTATAAGTATCATATAAAAGTAGTCTGTTGATTATGATTAATTTGTAGGACAAACGGTATAAATGTGACGTTTACGAATTTCTTGATGAGGACCTTCCAAGTGATTACTACAAAGAATTGTTGTACGGAATGCGTCTGGAAAATAAAAAATTGAAGACTGATTCAGCAAATAATGTGGAAGTTGAAGATGTTGAGGTTGTTCGAAAGTTGAAGATCGAGAAGGAAAAGTTAATTGAAGAGATGAGTTTGAAAAACTCTAAACTCAAACTGGTTCAACAATGTTTGAATGTGGTACTAGGAGTTGTTATTATGTTAAGTGTAGTTGTATGTATCTTGGCAATGAAGGTATGATTTAATCCCAAATTTCATGTACTGCAATGTTTGTAGGTTTTTGTGATGTATTTTGGGGCACATTTTGTAATGAAATGTTGGAGGAGGTATTGAAATGAAGCTATGGTTTAACCTCCATATTATCAAGTACATTATGGCGCATATTAGTTCTACATTATGTCACATAAAAAACCTGCAAATTATCAACTACATAACCTGCAAATTACCAAGTACATAACCTGCAAATTATCAACAACATTTGATGGGTAACATTAAAGTTCAGAAGTAGCATAATAATCAAACCATTATGGCTGGTGATTGCCATTAACATAATTAAGTAGTTAAGTTCTTACATACATAAGTAATTGACTTCTCCAACTGAAGTAGTCTAAGTGAAAGGCATAGTACCAATGCCATTCACATGCTACTTACATGGGTACAAAAGAGTTATTGTTTGATGCCCTTACATACAATAACTTAAGCAGACATAAACAATCACACATACTTGGATCAGTTTAAGTACATATTGATCAACAAAATATGGTGACCCAAAAATACAATCTTCCCACGCCAGCTACTCCTCCATGTCATCAATCTCCAGTGCAGTCTCATATGTGCTTCCAGGCCCATCATTAGGGGTCTTCTGGGAGCAGGTGGCATTCTTCATAAGTATCCTTGAACTTGTCCTTTATGGCAGCAACTTGTATTTTGAAGTCTTCTTGGGTGTTGACTTTTTTGGAGTCACAACTTTGCAGCCACTTGGATCCATTTCCACTTCAGCTTGATTTGGCCGCATGGGGAGTGGGATACCACTAGCACTTCCAATGAATTGTTCACCAGTAATAGGATCAACACAAATACCTGCACCCCACCAAGGAGGCATCCCTGCTGTTATCATGATATTCATACTCAGAACATATAGCATTACTTGTATACTTATATAAACAAGATTACATAACAAAACATTAAAGAAGTAATTATAAGTTAAATTTTAGTACCTTTCAAGTTTGTACCACACTTTGAACTTGAAATTGCAATGTAGTCTCCTCCTCTAGAAGCATAACTGGTACCACCTAAAAACACATTTCTACCATCAGAATCTGCATTGCTTTTTTCCCAATCGACAACTTGAGTCCCAGTTGAAGTTGTTGATCCATCATCCATAAACACCTCTGTTCCAGCACCACCATTCCCTCCACCATGTCCACCACCACCATTGTCACCACCACCATTTTCACCACCATTCCCACCTCCACCATTTGCAGCACCACCATTGTCACCACCATTCCCTCCACTATGTGCATCACCACCATTGTCACCACCATTTCCATCTCCACCTGTTCCAGGACCACCATTACCACCTTCATCATTGTCACCTTTTTTTACTAGGCCTCCCCACCTTCTTTTTGTTTTTCTTTGGTGGTTCTCTCCTCTCATTTTTATACCCTTTCTTGTTGTGTCCTAACTCAAAGCAGTTTTGGCATCTCATAGTAGCTCCAGCCTTTGAAATTCTTGAGCCTGTTCCACCTTCATGTGCTGCCCTTCTTCTCTTCTTCTTTGGTCTGCCAGGCATCCTCTTTACCTTCGGTGGCAGTGGCTTGTTCAGGTCATTTGGTACCCATGTTGACATCCCACCAACGGCTTTGAGATAGTTGGTATATGCCTTCAGATACATGTCTTTCCTAAACCATCCAGGAAGATATTCCTCAGCTCTTTTCTTTAATTTGAATATCACAGCCACTGCATGTGGACATGGTATACCACTTAATTGCCACATTCTGCAACTGCAAGTCTTCTTGCCTTCATCCACCTTAAATGCTGCATTTCCTTGTCGACATTCAAACTCACTTCCACCTGCAAAGTACACATGCCAGAACCTACAAATGTTTGCAATAATAAATAGTTGGGCATAGTTAACAACCACCAGAATTTGAAAATAGCTTGGAAAGTATAAAAATGTAATACCTGTGTTGATCTTTTGACCATTCAAGTTTCTTTTGAATAGACGGACATATCTCTGTGTCCCAGTTTGCAGCTAGCCTCCTCATTGTGTCCATTCTCTCCATTACAATTATCCGTATAGCCTCCAACATTGTTATAATTGGTTTATTCCTGACTCTCACAATAACAGAATTAAAACACTCACTAAATCCATTTTCCACAGACTCACATCCCCTATCAACCTCAAAGAATGCCCTTGACCATGACTTGGGATTTCTGTCCTTCAGGTACTTCCATGCATTTGGGTTAGCAGTTTTTATTTTCTCCATTATTTTATCATATAGCACTGGATATGAGGACTTCGATGCTGCCCAGAACAAGCTTCTAAATTCCACACCACTGAACTGTTTCCTGAAATTCTCATAGATGTGTCTTGCACACTGTCTATGTTCAGCATGTGGCATAACATCTTTTACAGCCTCTATCAGTCCCTGTATATGTATAATTTAAGAGTTTAGTGTTATATTTTTTCAAACCAACACATAGTACATAATCAAGAATAATGAATTATGATTAATGAATTATGTAAGGAATATACCTTATGCTGATCAGACATCACTGTAAGACCCACTCCACACTCCATTTCAATATCTGCAGCTAGCAACTCAAGAAACCATGACCAGTTATCCTTGTTTTCAACTGTCACCACAGCCCATGCAACAGGGAATACATGGTTGTTACCATCTCTTCCCATGGCAGTTAGTAATTCACCAGTGTTAGGGCTTTTAAGGAAGCAACCATCTAAGGCAATGATTTTTCTACACCCTCTCCTCCATCCATCTGCCAAACCCTTTAGGCACACATAAAATCTATCAAAATATACCTTCTCATCAGGATTAATACTAACACCAAGTTTGACAGTAGACCCTGGATCGGTTTTTACTAGCTCATCACTGTATGCCCTTAGCATGCCATAGTGTTCTTCAATAGATTTTTCAAATTCATGCAATGCCCACTGCTTGGCATTGTAACACTGATGTTGAGACACCTCAGCTTTGTATTTTTTTCATCACAAGATCTGCTATATCTACATTTCTAATCTCTGGATTAGCTCTAATCTTTGCACCAAATTGCCTCCCTATCCACTTATAATTAATCATAGAACCAAACCTAAAATTTCTTTCACATGTATGGGTATCCACCTTTGAAATCACCAGGAATGAATTTTCATTCCTCATCAGTCTAGCATAGCATCTCCATGTGCACTTAGGCTCATCACCCTTTACCACAGCAGGATACCTATTATTTTTCCTTTGTTTACCCTTGGTATCATCATCTAATCTGGGTGGTCTTTGACCACACTTAGCAATGATCTCAGTCGAGCTACTCCTTGAATACCATATTGAAAACCCATTAGCCAGGGCATAGTATGTTAAGCAATCTTTAAAGTCTTTGGCACTTTCAAACCTTTCACCCACATTTGCTTCTTGTAGTCTCCAATGTGTCAGCTGGTCATGAATAGGATACCTGTCAACCTTTTCAACTCTCCTAAATGGATCTTCATTAACATCATCTCCGGTCTTCAACTTCCTTAACAACTCAGTCATGAACTCTTCATGGTCTTCAACTACTTCCTCATGCATTGTAGTGCCAGCCACTTTATTCTCCCTAATACCAATTAACTTTGGTTGTGCAGGTTGCTTAGGAAACTTTCTTGCATTGGCTTTTCTTGTCCTCAACTCAAACAACTCATCCTCTCCCTCAGATAAATGATCCACAAAAGTTGTTTCACTTTCACTGTCACTATCATCATCATCTTTACCAAAGAAGTCGTCCTCTTCATCACTTCCACTTTCAGATATCTCATTCTCTTCAACAGTCTCCTGATTAGCATTGGTTTGAATATTAGCTCTTTGTTCATCACCATCATTTTCTTGATGATTAGCATTGCTTTGATCATCATCCTTGGACCCAAGGTTATTTCCATCTCTTTGTTTAATAACATTATCTAGACCATCTTTTGGTATTATATGCTTACTTATATCATCACCATAATGGTCCACCCAAATATGCACCTTCACATAACAGTAAGAAAGATCAAACAAGGTATCCATATCATCATTATTTTGAATCCTATACACACCATCTCCTACTTCCTTTCCTGGCACAGAGAAATACATACCCACAATTGGGTTCCCGGTTTCCTTTTCTAACAATTGATACAACTCTAAATAGTCTAACTTAGAAGTTAGTAGAGGAGTTACTATATCATTTTCATACTGAAAAGGGAGGAACATAAACGCCCCATCATAGTGGACGTCAAACTGCAAACCCGGAAAAGCAACAGGGGTTCCAACCATTTCTGCAAGTATAACATAACATTAATATATTATTTCATGCAACTACGTGATTTGTTTCATGAAGCCATGCATTTTAAAAGAAATTCATAAATCTATTCAAAACCCTAGAAAATAAGCTTCAAATTTTTTCTCGGTAAGGAACAACAGACATAAACATGAAATTACATAAGTTTAAGGGTACAAACAACCGATTAGATCGATATATAGTTCATCAACTTTCAAACTTACACCGTTTCACAAGAAGCATAAAAAGCCCTAATTTTTTTAGAAGAGCATCGTTATATTTAACAACGATAAACATGAAATCTCTTCAATATAACACTACTAACAACCGATTACGTGATTTTAAAGATGATCAACTTTGAGAGTTTAACCCATGACGAAATGTACAAAAAAGCCCTAATTTAGCGAAAGAGACAAAGAGACGAACCTACAAAAACATTAAGATAATCAGATCCAGCTGAAATCCGGCCAAAAACGTTGAAGATTTCGAGTTTTAGAGGTGATTGTAGAGAGAGTTTGTGAAGGTTTAATGGGGGTAAAAAGTTGTGGAGGAAATATTGAATGAGATCCAAAGCCCTAATTTGTCTTTATAAGGGGTAATAATCGATGTAGTGGGAAAAAAATGTAATGAAGTTACGAGTGACGAGGCATATATGTAACACCCCCAAATTTAATGATTTGCGGAAGCATACTTGGGTATTACTAATCAATATACAAAGCACAAGATATACAGTAAACGACCTCTAAATGAGACGTTATAAAACGATTTCATAGAAATATATGTTTGAAAACTTAATGTTTTCGTATACAAAAATAGTTCCCTAGAGTCCACGCGTATGGCGGGAGATTCTATTACATAATCAACATATATAAAAGATAATGCTGAGAATCTCCGTTAATGTAGTTTAGTTGAAATCATACGACTCTAGCTATGTCCTGGAGAAGTCCTACTCCATGCGAGTACCTGAGAATACATGCTAAAAGGGTCAACACGAATGTTGGTGAATCTCACAGGTTTGTAAGTAATATCAGTTTTGAACACAAGGTTTTATCAGTTGTGCCCGCAGGCGTAAATCACGTATTTGCAAACCAGCAAATAAAAGTAATAAATGTGTATACCGTTGCCATGAGGCTCATAATCGAAGCTTAACCCGTTCATAATAAGTGTTGCTCCCGCGACATGCTCGAAACTGAGCAAGCGTAAGTAACGAAATAATAGTCACCCGTTTCTACGTGTAAATCAGTACGTGGTAGCGCTACTACCCCGGGCAGGGAGGGTCATTTCCCTAATGGATCCATTAACTACTGTTCGCGCTTAAGTCCATAACTAACGATATATGATTGAGAGACTTCCGTAAATAAATAACTCATGCAAGTCCGTGTGGTATAATAAGCAGTTTAGTACTTGTGTTCAAGTAAAAGCAGTAGCATGTATTTCCCCCAATGAGAAAAACAGTAAAAGTGGGGCCGTAAGACTCACCTGAGCCTAGTAGTAAGCAGTGGTAAACTGTAAGTAGCGTGTAGGTTCTCCGAACCCGTAACCTTTAAATGCCTAAACACGTAAGGTTAAGTACGTAGATGTCTCGCGAGATCATCTAGGCTAGTTGTTCATACAATCCGTTGTGTCCAAATGTTGGTTCGTTATCGTTTGTTCGTAAGTTTGTATTTTAACGTGGCCCGTTGGTGAACGATAGTAATAAAATCTTAAAGGTGTGGATATGAATAGTGAAATTCTCCAATTTGCTACAGTATTGCTACAGTAAATTTGACTTTTCTACAGTAACTTTGACTTTCCTATTCTGGTTTATGTTTGATAAATTCGTATTGTTTAAGTATTTGAAGTTGTACAAGTTCGACACTTAGTGTAAAAATAGTTGGAAAGCTGCTGTTCTATGCGACACTTATATGCGTCACTTAGGTTGGTCATGCGACACTAAGGAAGTGTCGGGTGAGGTGTCGGGTAGTCAGATCATGCGTCACTAGCGTAGTGTCGTATAAAATAGGAATTTAACAATATGCGACACTTAGGAAGTGTCGGTAACAAGTGTCGATATAGGATGACTGCGTCACTAGACTAGTGTCGTTATATGTGTCGGGTAACGAAGTCATGCGGCACTATGGAAGTGTCGGTATTAAGATAAGGGCGTCACTAAACTAGTGTCGGTACAATGTTTTATGCGGCACTCAGCAAGTGTCGCACGAAGTGTCGGTCATATAAGTACAGGCGTCACTATTATAGTGACGGGTAGAAATCACAAGTGGTAGTAGGCGACACTCAGGAAGTGTCGGTATTGGGCTTAGGGCGACACTTATGTAGTGTCGGTTATAGAGTATAGCGACACTAAGGAAGTGTCGCTATAAGTGACGCGTATCTGGGTTCGTCTATGCGACACTAACGTCTGATCGACGGATTTCGAGCAAAAAACATGTTTTCGGGTTTCCGTTTGGTCCGATTCTTTTACCCAACCCTTATATGAACATAATAAGCCTATAGAAACCATAAACTAGTAAAAATGATCAAAAACGAGAGATGTCGGGATTTGTCGGAAACTTACAAGATGCCGAAATGGAAATCCGGAAAGATGAAGTTGTAGATCGTGAAGAGGTGAACGTTTTCTTCCAAAGGGATGAGATGATTCGGGTGTGTTTAGTGGTAGTATTTTGCGAATTATGGTGGTGGTGATGGTTTGGTGTTTGAGAGAAAAAGAAAAGAAGAAAGAGAAAAGAAAGAGATAAATGAGAAAGAAAGAGTGGGAGGTGGGGTGTTGGTGAAAGCCTCACCTCACCCAGTCCCCGTTCCGTGCTCCGTGTGGTGTTCGTTTTCTCCGTCGTTTAGGCGTTAAATATTTATTTTACGCGTTTAATTATATATTTTAAAATTACAAACTTTTGTTAAATAATTTACTTGTATTATTTCTTTAAATTCTTAATAGTTTGAAATATGATATAGTTTAAATAAATTTAAGTACTTTTGTTTTTAAATCGTGTAAACTTTAATCGAGTGATACGAGATAATTATCCGTTATTATAAAATGGCATTTTGGGCGTAATAGCGTTATTTTAGTTTATAAACATTCGTTCACCAACGTCCATTTTAATCGAATAGAATTTCATTCTATTTAAGTTGCGTACGATTTAAGTCAAATCGCAAAGTTGTATATATTTACCAATATATAATCCGATACATAAATTAGCCTAACACAGAACTAATTACATGTATTAACAAAGAATTAGGTACTAATTCTAGTCCTAATTTGCCGGGTGTTATATTCTCCCCCTGTTAAAAGAATTTCGTCCCGAAATTAGCTCGATTGCACGGTCGGTGCGTCGTCTGGGAAGAGATGTGGATATTTCTGTCGCATTTGGTCTTCCCGTTCCCAAGTGAATTCAGAACCACGTCTAGAATTCCACCTGACTTTTACGATGGGAATACGACTCTGTTTTAGTTGTTTGACCTCACGGTCCATGATTTCAGCGGGTTCCTCAACGAAATGAAGTTTGTTATCGATTTGAATCTCGTCAAGGGGTATGATAAGTGTCTCGTCAAACAGACATTTCTTTAAGTTAGAGATGTGAAAGGTAGGGTGCACGCTGCTGAGTTCAGAGGGCAGCTGCAGTCGATATGCCACTGGACCTATCCTCTCGAGGATCTCAAAAGGCCCAATGTACCTGGGGTTTAATTTTCCGCGTTTACCGAATCGAATTACGCCTTTCCAAGGCGACACTTTCAAGAGTACTCGGTCCCCAACCTGGAACTCAAGTGGTTTGCGTCTCACGTCAGCATAACTTTTCTGACGATCACGCGCGGCTTTGAGTCGGTTCTGGATTTCAACAATTTTTTCGGTGGTTTCGTGTATGAGTTCAGGACCAGTGAGTTGGCTATCTCCCACTTCAGTCCAACAGATCGGTGATCGGCACTTACGACCGTACAGTGCCTCAAAAGGTGCAGCCTTAATGCTGGCGTGATAGCTGTTGTTGTACGAGAACTCGCACAACGGTAGATGTCTTTCCCAATTTGTACCGGAATCAACTACGCAGGCTCGTAGCATGTCTTCCAGTGTCTGAATAGTTCGTTCGCTCTGGCCATCGGTCTGAGGATGGTACGCGGTACTCATATCGAGACGGGTACCCAGTGATTTTTGGAGTGATTGCCAGAAGCGAGATGTGAAACGAGCATCCCTGTCAGAGATAATCGAGATAGGGACACCATGTTGGCAAACGATTTCTTTGATGTAAATTTGTGTAAGGCGTTCCATTTTATCGGTTTCTCTGATTACCAAGAAATGGGCCGCTTTGGTGAGACGATCGACGATCACCCAAATGGTATCGCAACCGCTCGCCGACTTAGGTAGTTTGGTTATGAAATCCATGGTAATTTGCTCCCATTTCCATTGAGGAATTTCAGGTTGTTGGAGCAATCCCGAAGGTCTTTGGTGTTCGGCTTTGACCTTGGAACAAGTTAAGCATTTGCTGACGTACAAAGCAATGTCAGCTTTCATGTTCGGCCACCAGTAAAATTCCTTGATGCCGTGATACATTTTGTCGGATCCCGGGTGGATAGAATATTTGGACTTGTGAGCTTCATCCATCACCAAGTCCCGCAGGTTTCCGAAATTAGGCAACCAGATTCGGTTTGAGAAATACTTAACTCCGTTAGGTTTGGTTTCGAATTGCCTATCCCTGCCTCGCAGGGCTTCGCTCTTGAAGTTATCGGGTTTCAGGGCTTCGAGTTGAGCAATGTGAATTTGGGTGGTGAGATCGTTATGAATGGTAATACTGAGTGCTCGGACTCGAAGTGGTCTTGTTCGTTCCTTACGACTGAGAGCATCAGCAACCACGTTTGCTTTGCCCGGATGATATTTGATCTCACAGTCGTAATCGGTGAGTAATTCAACCCATCTACGTTGCCTCATGTTAAGATCTTTCTGGTCGAAAATATGTTGGAGACTTTTGTGGTCGGTGTATACAGTGCTGCGGGTACCATAAAGATAATGTCTCAAGATTTTTAAGGCGAACACCACGGCCCCTAGCTCGAGGTCGTGAGTTGTGTAGTTTTCCTCGTGAACTTTAAGTTGTCGGGAGGCGTAAGCAATGACCTTGTCTCGTTGCATCAGCACGCAACCGAGACCTTGGTGAGAAGCATCGCAGTATACCACGAAGTCATCGGTGCCTTCGGGTAGAGATAGAATGGGTGCACTGCAAAGCTTGAGTTTCAACAGCTGAAATGCCGACTCTTGTTTATCGGTCCAATCGAATTTCTTTTCCTTCTGAGTCAGCACCGTGAGGGGTTTGGCAATTTTTGAAAAGTTTTCGATGAAACGGCGGTAGTAACAGGCCAATCCCAAGAATTGGCGTACCTCGGTTGGAGTGGTTGGCGCTTTCCAGTTCTTGATTGCCTCGATTTTCGACGGGTCTACATGAATTCCCTGACTGTCGATCACGTGTCCAAGGAATTGAACGGTATTTATCCAGAACTCACACTTAGAGAATTTGACGTAAAGCTCCTCGTGTCTAAGTAGTTCTAGGATGGTTCTGAGATGTTGTGCGTGTTCTTGTTCGTTTTGTGAGTATATGAGGATGTCATCGATGACGACAATGACAAACTTGTCGAGATAGGGTTTACACACCCGATTCATAAGGTCCATGAATACAGCCGGTGCGTTGGTTAAACCGAAGGGCATCACTTGGAATTCGTAGTGCCCGTAACGAGTTCTGAATGCGGTTTTTGGGATGTTGGTATCACGAACACGCAATTGGTGATAACCCGATCGAAGATCAATCTTTGAATAACAGCTTGATCCTTGAAGTTGATCGAATAGATCATCGATTCGAGGGAGTGGGTATCGGTTCTTGACGGTTAGTTTGTTCAACTCTCGGTAGTCAATACACATTCGAAATGAACCGTCTTTCTTCTTGACAAACAAGACCGGAGCTCCCCAAGGTGAAGAACTCGGTCTGATGAATCCTCTATCCAGGAGTTCCTGTAACTGAGTAGACAACTCCTGAAGTTCGGATGGGGCTAGGCGGTACGGTGCTCGGGCCACCGATGCGGCACCCGGCACAAGATCAATCGAGAACTCAACCTGTCTAGGTGGAGGTAAACCAGGTAGTTCTTCTGGAAAGACTTCGGGAAAGTCTCTAACGATTTGCACATCTTCAAGTCGCTTCTCCTCCGACTTTTTCTCCGTGATGTGTGCGAGAATTGATGGGTAACCTTTTCTCAGAAATTTTCGGGTTTTTAAACAGGAGATTAAGTTTAATCTCGACCCACCGGTCTCCCCCTGTATGATCAAGGTACTACCGGCGGCGAGAGGAATTCGGGCGATTTTATCATGGCAAACTATTTCGGGCCGATGCTTGGACAACCAGTCCATACCCACGATGACATCAAAACTTCCTAGTTCAACTGGCATTAGATCGATTGAGAAGGTTTCGTTTGCGAGGTTTAAAGTGCAATTAGGTATCACACTATTGGTTTCTATGAGTTTACCATTTGCGAGTTCTACGGTGTACTTAACATCTAAGGCCGAATGGGTGATATTAAGTAGTGGGCAAAACTCATCAGATATGAAACTTCTATCAGCACCGCTATCAAATAATACTGAAGCAGTAAGATCGTTGAGAAGGAACGTACCCGTTACAACATTCGGGTATTCCCTAGCTTCCCCAGCTTTGATGACAAATGCTCTGCTACGAGCAGGGTTGTTGTTCCGTTTGTTGTTGTTGCTGTTGTTTTTCTGCTTAGGGCAATTATTCTGAAAGTGCCCAGGACTTCCGCACCCATAACAAGTCTTTGGGGCACTGGTGTTTCGACAATCTTTGGCTAGATGCCCAAAACGTTTGCAGTTTGTGCAAGGGCAGGAACCGTCGTGGTGACGATTGCATTTGGGGCAGTAGGGCTTGCTCCCAATGTACCCTTTCTTTTCTGAAGAGCCGGATGAATAAGTGTAACACCCCAGTTTTCAAGGTATTTCTTTAGTAAATAAAAATAAGTTTTTATAGCTCAGTTTTACAGTATTATTTTAGTGTACAATAAAATATACATCTTTTTAATTTTAGATCTCTAAATTATGAGATATGATAGAAAACGTAAATTAGATGTTCAGTTCCAGACTGTGTAGTATAGGAATTTAAAAGAATTTAGGCATTTGTACGTGCCTTTCCTTTGTAAATTGAAGATAAACTTCAAACAAATTCCAGAACTTCCAAATAAACACAGAAAAATCGCAGGAGTCAAGAAGAAGCAAGGATCAATCTTCCAACTTAAATTGAACTTCAAATCATTGAAATCATCATCTTCTATTACTCACTAATCCTTGTAAGTGAATTAATCTCTTCAAGAACCCTAGAAATTGGGTTTTTATGGGTTTTAGTAAATTGGTATGATTTAATCCGAAATTAGGATTGGTGATTGAGTAGTTAGTGTTAGTATAACATATAAACAATGATTAGAATCTTAATTTTATGCTAGAAATGATAGATTATGATTAGTGTTCATGAGGTTTATAGAAATTTTCATGAATCAAGTAGTTTAGCTTAAAGAATAGTTTTGATATGTTAGTAGAATCAAGTAGTGATTAGAAAGTGGTTAAATTCATGATAAAGCTATGATTTTAATCATGATAAGTAAATTAGTTAGTTTAGCTAAAGTGAAATTAGTAAACCTCAAGTGGGGGAGAAAGAAATAAATGATTAGTAATTGAAAGTTGTAATTAGTTATTGATTTTGTGTTATGTATATTGTATTAGGTGTTCAAGAAGAATTATTGTTGTTTGATCATCTTATTTCAAGTTGTGCTACAAATCAAGGTGAGTTTATGAATTGATTAGATCATGATCATGTAACTTGTTGTGATTAGTTTATGATTATATTATGATTATGATGAAAATTGTGATTAGAATGGTTAATGGTTATTAGCCATATTTTGATTAGAATAGCTAACCAAGGTTAGCTTTGTTTGATTAGTGGTTAACTTATGTTAGCCAAATATTGATTAGTTATGTGCACATATGATTAGAATTGTGAAAGTGAAGTTGCAAGAAAAGGGAAGTAGTTCCTTACTTTGTTCATTATTGATTTATGTAAATAATGCATTGTATTGAGTAGTTTCATATTCTCACTAAGCAAATTGCTTAATTAGTTTAGTTATGTTGTAGGTACAAGTGAAAGCGGAAGGGGTAAAGAAGTTGCGAAAGGGTAGAAGTGGAGTGCTAGCTTGTTGTAAGTTACACAAGCTTTCTCTTTAAATCATCGTTTTGAAACCTTGAAAGATCGCCCAAACAATGTTTTGACATGTTTTGGTTATGAAAGTAACGATTAGATCGATTATGTGTAATAGTGTAAAGTTGTGTAAGACTAGTAGATAATGGTTGAATAGTGTTAAGTTATAAGTTGTAATAGAAATGATATTTTGATTATGTACATATTGAAAGTTAAAAGAAAGTCAAATGATGTTGTTAGGCAATTTGGAAGTGTGTTTAGCCATTGAACGGGTCAAATTAGCTCTTTTGGATCAGCGGGTCAAAATGGGTCCATACGGGTCTTAATAACGGTTTTAAACAAATTTGTGTTAGATGAAGATCGGAAGTATAGTGATTAGTCTCACAAGTTTGTTTTGATAGTAGAAATATGTGTTTAAAGTCTCAGCTCCTAAGTCTCAATGGTTTGAGACTTGGTATGTTAGAAAAGATTGCAATTTTGCCGAAAAAGACCCAAAAGCCCAAAACCCGATAAAATGAGAAATTTGAGAAAGTGCGAAAATAGAAAGTTTCATTTTGACTATAGTAAAGTGCCTGCAAAATTTCATGTTTTAACTCTTTGTCGTTTGAAAGATATGCGCGTTCAAAGTTCGGAAAATGGTAATTAGCTTGAAAGCTAGCTGTAAGTACTGTAAACGCCAGGGTACCCGGCGGGTAGCCTGAGTACCCGGCGGGTAAGCTAGAACCAGGAACCAGCCGGCGGCTTCTCAAGCCTAGCCGGCGTACTCTAAAGTCTTCAAACGGGGGTTAAGTTCTGTTACCCCATATGTTAATTCACCCGGCGGCTGAAGTGAGGTACCCGGCGGCTAGACTTGGGTACCCGGCGGGTAACCCATCTACCCGGCGGGTAAGGGATAGTTTCAGCAGACTTTTGTTTTAGAGTTTTAATGGATATACAGAATATCAAAATAGAATACAAATACTATAATACAGATAGTGGGACCAATATAAATATGTTACAGTGTAAAAAAAAAAAATGTTCAGATTTCAGGGCGTTTCAAGTTGGTATCAGAGCGATGATTTAAGAGATTTAAGCAATCCACAGTAGGATTGCCTAAACTTAAACCACTTATAAATGTGCAGTAGTTATTTATAGTTATGTTTTTGCAATGTTTTGCATATGATTAGTAGATTATGATTAGAATAAGAATGATTGCTTTAAATTGAAATATGTTTAAGAGTTTTGAATAGAAACATGTTGTTAGTTTAATATAACTACGTCTGGCCAACGAGGTTATATTTTGCTAAAGCATGTGGGAGATTCAAAGTTGTTAAATATGTGAAGATAAATGCAATCATTATTTAATAGTTGAAGTAGAGATTTCTTAGGTTTTAATTGTGTTTCTATATTGTTTAGTAAATGGAATCCACACCAAATAAAGAAGCTGAGGGTTCAAATGTACGTTCTTCCACTCAAGAGGAGAATGTTTCAGAAAGAAGTTTAGATCCTGAGGACCGGATGCTATTAAAAGATGTGATTGGGCAAGCCCTACAAGAATTTGCCCCTAAGGTATATACCCGAATGGAGCAAATTATCAATACACGATTAGTAGAATTTGAACAGAAGCATCCTGTCTTAGTTAACCCTCAGTTGAATAGTGAAATGTTAAGTGCTCAGCAACAAATGAACAAAGAAAAAGAACGTTTTGAATATAAAAACTTTGCAAACTGTAGTCCCCCAGAATTTCATGGTGAAAGAGACCCGATTAGTAGTCATAGGTGGATTAGTAAGATAGAAGAAACTTTTCTACTCTGTGACTGTCCAGAAAGGCTACGTGTTTTGTTTGCCGCTCATCAGTTGAAAGATAGTGCTCAGGATTGGTGGGGTACTCAAGTTAAAACACATGGTGCTATAGAAGCTGCAAAGTTTTCTTGGAGTATGTTTAAAGAGAAGTTTATAGCAGAATTCGCTCCAATGGCGGAAGTAGAACGTTTGAAAGGAGAGTTCTTAGCCATCAATCAAGGGAAAATGTCGGTGACTGAGTACACTAACATGTTTTATGATAAATCTCAGTTTTGTCCCGAATATACCTCGAATCCAGGGTTAATGAAGGACCATTATTACCGACATTTGAACATTGATATCAAAGAACCAGTTGACCCAACTATTTATGATTCTATTCCTAAGATGATGAATAAAGGGTTGACTAGGGAAAAGGAGTTGCAAGTGAAAGCTGAGGATAGAGCCAATAAGAGAAAAGCAGAACAGTCTTCTTCTCAATCACAGCAAAATAAGAAATTTAAAAATTTCGGAAAGCAGCAGTCATCACAACCACAACAACAGAAGTCACAATCTCAACAATCAAACCGGCAATCTCAAGCTCCAGCTCGGGAATTTCCCAAGTGTAATAATTGTGGTAGAAAGCATCCAGGAGAGTGTCAGTTAGGGAGTACAGCTTGTTACAAGTGTCGTCAACAAGGGCATATCGCTGCTAATTGTCCTAACCCGTATAGAATGTGCTTTTATTGCTACAAGGATGACCACTTACAAGCTAACTGTCTTGCCAAATTAGAAGATATGAAAAGAAATGAACAGAAGAAAGAAGCAGAAAAGAAAAGGGAAACTGGTGGACAGAAAGCTAAAGGTCGTTCTTTTCAGATTACAGCAGATGAGGCAAAGGAGTCACATGACGTGGTGACAGGTACCTTTATAATTAACACTATACCTGCCCATGTTTTATTTGACTCTGGAGCCACCAAATCTTTTGTATCGTTATCATTCTGTGAAAAGTTGAATACTCCTATTGTTAAACTAGAACGCCCTTTGGAAGTTGAAATTGCCGATAGCAAATTAGTTATTGTTAGTGATGTTTATAGAGGGTGTACTATTGAAATAGGAGGTGAAGTGTTCAAAATAGATTTGATTCCCATGCAAATGGGGGAATTTCACGTAGTTATAGGAATGGATTGGATGGGAAAGAATAAGGGTATGATTAATTGTCATGAAAAGATAGTTCTCCTGAAAGCACCTAGCGGAAGGGAGATTGTTGTTTATGGTGAGCGTTCTAGTAGGTCCATTCCTGTTTGTACTTTTGCTCAAGCTAAAAGATTTTTGTCACACGGGTGTCAAGCCTTTTTGGCGCACGTGGTTGATAATTCTAAAGCTGTACCAGAACTTTCCAGTATTCCAGTTGTGAAAGAATTTCCCGAAGTATTCCCTGACGAGCTTCCAGGTATTCCACCTGATAGACAAGTGGAATTCCGAATTGATCTTATTCCTGGAGCTATTCCAATTGCTAAAACTCCTTATCGGTTAGCTCCAACTGAAATGCAAGAAATGATGAAACAATTGCAAGAACTTTTAGATAAAGGTTTCATCCGTCCTAGTAGTTCGCCTTGGGGAGCTCCAGTCTTATTTGTAAAGAAGAAAGATAGTTCCCTAAGAATGTGTATAGATTACCGGGAACTAAATAAAGTGACCATTAAGAATAGATATCCCTTGCCTCGAATAGATGATTTATTTGATCAGTTACAGGGTGCCAGTTTCTTTTCAAAGATTGATCTTCGTTCTGGCTACCATCAGTTAAAAGTAAGGGAAGAAGATATTTCAAAGACTGCTTTTCGTACTCGTTATGGTCACTTCGAGTTTACAGTTATGCCATTCGGCTTAACTAATGCTCCAGCTGCATTCATGGACTTGATGAACAGAGTTTGTCGGCCTATGCTTGATATTTTTGTTATAGTTTTCATTGATGATATTCTTATCTATTCAAAAAATGAGACTGAGCATGCAGCACATCTCAGGCAAGTTCTAGAAACACTTCAGCGTGAAAAGTTATTCGCCAAATTCTCCAAATGTGAATTTTGGTTACGGGAAGTCCAATTTCTTGGACACGTGATCAATCTTCACGGTATTCAAGTTGATCCTTCCAAGATAACAGCAGTAATGAAGTGGGACCCTCCTATGAGTCCTACTGAAGTCAGGAGTTTTCTTGGCCTAGCTGGCTATTATCGTCGTTTTATTCAAGATTTTTCAAAGATTGCTACTCCTTTGACGCAGTTGACTAGAAAGAGCGTTCAGTGGAAGTGGGAAGATAAGCAAGCTCAAGCGTTTCAGAAGTTGAAAGAAAAGCTTAGTCAAGCCCCTATTCTTGTTCTACCCGAGGGTAACGAGGATATGGTGGTGTATTCTGACGCTTCAAAACTTGGATTAGGCTGTGTTCTTATGCAGCGTGGGAAAGCCATTGCTTATGCTTCACGCCAGTTAAAGTCACATGAGCAGAACTATCCCACTCATGATCTTGAGTTAGCAGCTGTGGTTTTCGCTCTTAAAATTTGGCGCCATTATCTCTATGGTGTTAAATTCATTATCTATACAGACCACAAAAGTCTTAAATATTTCTTTGATCAGCGTGATTTGAACAATCGTCAGAGAAGATGGCTAGATTTAGTCAAAGATTATGACTGCGACATACTTTACCATCCTGGTAAAGCAAATGTTGTAGCCGATGCTCTTAGTAGAAAGGTTAGTCATTATATTCTTTCTGTGAAATCTCTTCAAATGACTGTGCTTCCTCAGCTATTTGATTCTATTAAAGCTGCTCAGATTGAAGTTTTAGCCTCTAATGACCCGAATAACCAACGTTTAGCGGGTTAACTTTCTGAATTAGTAGATGATTCCAGAGGTTTAAAGACTCGTTATGGTAGAATCTGGATACCAAGAACGAGTGAAGTAAAGAAAGTGTTACTAGATGAGGCGCACAAATCCAAGTATTCAATTCATCCTGGTGCTACCAAGATGTATCATGACCTGAAACGTGACTATTGGTGGCCAGGTATGAAGCGTGATATAGTTAACCATGTTCAAAATTGTCTCACTTGTCTGCAAGTTAAAACAGAGCACCAGCAACCATACGGTAAACTCCAACCTTTGGATATACCAGTATGGAAATGGGAACACATCACCATGGATTTTGTTACCAAGTTGCCAAAGACTCCTAGGCAACATGACACTATTTGGGTGATTGTGGACCGATTGACAAAAAGTGCTATCTTTCTTCCTATTCAAGAAGCTTCTTCTTCAGAAAAGTTAGCCGACCTTTATGTTAAAGAAGTTGTTGCTAGGCATGGAGTTCCACTTTCTATTGTTTCAGATCGAGATACTCGTTTTACTTCTCGATTCTGGAATAAGTTTCAAGAAGACTTGGGAACTCGATTGCATATTAGTACAGCTTTTCATCCTCAGACTGATGGTCAAAGTGAACGTACCATTCAGACTCTTGAGGATATGCTTAGAGCTTGCGCCATTGACTTTGGTGGTAGTTGGGATACTCATCTTCCATTGGTTGAGTTCTCCTATAATAACGGTTATCATTCTTCGATTAAAATGCCACCTTACGAAATGTTATACGGTAGGAAATGTCGAACTCCAATTTGTTGGGGTGAGATTGGTCAGAGAGAGCTTGGAAGTACAGATATAGTACAGTTAACTACTGAAAAGATTGATCAGATTAGAGAAAGATTAAAGATGGCACAAGATCGACAAAAGTCATATGCAGACAAGCGGAGAAGGCCTATTGAATTTCAAGTAGGTGATAAGGTGATGCTTAAAGTTTCACCTTGGAAAGGGATTATACGTTTTAGAAAGCGAGGAAAGCTGAGTCCAAGGTATATTGGACCATTTGAAATTATTGATAGAGTTGGGAAGGTTGCATATCGATTGCAATTACCAGAAGAACTTGGTAGTATACATGATACATTTCATGTGTCTCAGCTCAGAAAATGTTTAGTTGACGAGGCTTCTTATGTACCACTGACAGAAATAGAAATAAATGATAAGTTGAGTTATATAGAAGAGCCAGTTAAAATTCTTGATCAGAAAGTAATGCAGCTCAGAAATAAATTAGTTTCGATAGTTAAAGTTCAGTGGCGACATAGGAAGGGTTCAGAATTTACTTGGGAACCGGAGGAGTGGATGATGATGTACTACCCTGCGGTACACCAAGAATGGTTCGTGAGGACACGAACAAAATAAGTGGGGGAGAGTTGTAACACCCCAGTTTTCAAGGTATTTCTTTAGTAAATAAAAATAAGTTTTTATAGCTCAGTTTTACAGTATTATTTTAGTGTACAATAAAATATACATCTTTTTAATTTTAGATCTCTAAATAATGAGATATGATAGAAAACGTAAATTAGATGTTCAGTTCCAGATTGTGTAGTATAGGAATTTAAAAGAATTTAGGCATTTGTACGTGCCTTTCCTTTGTAAATTGAAGATAAACTTCAAACAAATTCCAGAACTTCCAAATAAACACAGAAAAATCGCAGGAGTCAAGAAGAAGCAAGGATCAATCTTTCAACTTAAATTGAACTTCAAATCATTGAAATCATCATCTTCTATTACTCACTAATCCTTGTAAGTGAATTAATCTCTTCAAGAACCCTAGAAATTGGGTTTTTATGGGTTTTAGTAAATTGGTATGATTTAATCCGAAATTAGGATTGGTGATTGAGTAGTTAGTGTTAGTATAACATATAAACAATGATTAGAATCTTAATTTTATGCTAGAAATGATAGATTATGATTAGTGTTCATGAGGTTTATAGAAATTTTCATGAATCAAGTAGTTTAGCTTAAAGAATAGTTTTGATATGTTAGTAGAATCAAGTAGTGATTAGAAAGTGGTTAAATTCATGATAAAGCTATGATTTTAATCATGATAAGTAAATTAGTTAGTTTAGCTAAAGTGAAATTAGTAAACCTCAAGTGGGGGAGAAAGAAATAAATGATTAGTAATTGAAAGTTGTAATTAGTTATTGATTTTGTGTTATGTATATTGTATTAGGTGTTCAAGAAGAATTATTGTTGTTTGATCATCTTATTTCAAGTTGTGCTACAAATCAAGGTGAGTTTATGAATTGATTAGATCATGATCATGTAACTTGTTGTGATTAGTTTATGATTATATTATGATTATGATGAAAATTGTGATTAGAATGGTTGATGGTTATTAGCCATATTTTGATTAGAATAGCTAACCAAGGTTAGCTTTGTTTGATTAGTGGTTAACTTATGTTAGCCAAATATTGATTAGTTATGTGCACATATGATTAGAATTGTGAAAGTGAAGTTGCAAGAAAAGGGAAGTAGTTCCTTACTTTGTTCATTATTGATTTATGTAAATAATGCATTGTATTGAGTAGTTTCATATTCTCACTAAGCAAATTGCTTAATTAGTTTAGTTATGTTGTAGGTACAAGTGAAAGCGGAAGGGGTAAAGAAGTTGCGAAAGGGTAGAAGTGGAGTGCTAGCTTGTTGTAAGTTACACAAGCTTTCTCTTTAAATCATCGTTTTGAAACCTTGAAAGATCGCCCAAACAATGTTTTGACATGTTTTGGTTATGAAAGTAACGATTAGATCGATTATGTGTAATAGTGTAAAGTTGTGTAAGACTAGTAGATAATGGTTGAATAGTGTTAAGTTATAAGTTGTAATAGAAATGATATTTTGATTATGTACATATTGAAAGTTAAAAGAAAGTCAAATGATGTTGTTAGGCAATTTGGAAGTGTGTTTAGCCATTGAACGGGTCAAATTAGCTCTTTTGGATCAGCGGGTCAAAATGGGTCCATACGGGTCTTAATAACGGTTTTAAACAAATTTGTGTTAGATGAAGATCGGAAGTATAGTGATTAGTCTCACAAGTTTGTTTTGATAGTAGAAATATGTGTTTAAAGTCTCAGCTCCTAAGTCTCAATGGTTTGAGACTTGGTATGTTAGAAAAGATTGCAATTTTGCCGAAAAAGACCCACAAGCCCAAAACCCGATAAAATGATAAATTTGAGAAAGTGCGAAAATAGAAAGTTTCATTTTGACTATAGTAAAGTGCCTGCAAAATTTCATGTTTTAACTCTTTGTCGTTTGAAAGATATGCGCGTTCAAAGTTCGGAAAATGGTAATTAGTTTGAAAGCTAGCTGTAAGTACAGTAAACGCCAGGGTACCCGGCGGGTAAGCTAGAACCAGGAACCAGCCGGCGGCTTCTCAAGCCCAGCCGGCGTACTCTAAAGTCTTCAAACGGGGGTTAAGTTCTGTTACCCCATATGTTAATTCACCCGGCGACTGAAGTGAGGTACCCGGCGGCTAGACTTGGGTACCCGGCGGGTAACCCATCTACCCGGCGGGTAAGGGATAGTTTCAGCAGACTTTTGTTTTAGAGTTTTAATGGATATACAGAATATCAAAATAGAATATAAATACTATAATACAGATAGTGGGACCAATATAAATATGTTACAATGTAAAAAAAAAAAAATGTTCAGATTTTCAGGGCGTTTCAATAAGCCTTAACAGACTCAGGCCTTCGGTTGGTGATTTGGTTGGATGAGTTGGGGTTTCCTTCCCACTTTCGTTTGTTGGTTGTAGGTGGGGCTGAGGTTGTGTTACGGCGGACAGCGTTTGCCGTAAGTTCATGGGCCATACGGATGGCGTTCTGGATAGTACCTGGTTTGGATGAAGTCACCAGGTCCTGGAGTTTCTCGGGCAGTCCATTAACATATTTCTCGATCCTCTTGTATTCAGGATCGACCATGGATGGGCACAGAAGTGCCAGTTGGTGGAAACGGTTGGTGTACCCGGTGATATCATCACCTTGCATCTTGTGGTTCCAAATTTCCAACTCCAGTTGTTTAAATTCGTCCCTGGGGCAATACTCGCCCCTCAACATCTCCTTCAACTCCTCCCACGGAAGTTTGTAAGCATTAGAGATACCCACAGTCTGGGCATAGGTGTTCCACCAGGTGAGAGCGGTGTCAGTGAAAGTACTAACGGAGAACTTAACCTTGTCTCCCTCCGCACAGTTGCAGATAAGAAATACAGATTCGACTTTCTCGATCCAGCGTACTAGACCGATAGCTCCCTCAGTACCTGCAAAGTTCAGAGGTTTGCAGTTTTGGAAGTCCTTATATGAGCAGGGCTTGGGTTGTGGTCCATTGTTAGCAGTATCTTCGCTACCAGGAGTTGATGTTCGGGTAGCTAGGGCTTGGGCCACACTACGGGCAATCAGACCCGCAATTTCGGCTTCACTGAGGGTGATTTGTCGGCGAAGAGGCATGCTGCTGATCAAGAAAAGCACAAGGAAAATGGAATAAGATATTTGCATGAGATTATGGTATGTCACAAGTGTAAATGATGAGATACACGATAACAGTACGAAGTGACCATCACATTTCATTTAGATAAATAAGTTGGATACAAGGTACGGATTTTCCAAAAGATTACAGAGTAGTAGTAGTACAAAAGTACCGGGAATTGTTACATCCGGTTGAATTACATAGGTCCTAATTAAGTAGATAACTGGTTACAAGTTACGGACTGATATAATCTTGATGCAGATTAATCTGCTCCATCAGCGCGACAAGGCGGTCCACGGTTTCTGCTAGTCTGTTGGCTTGTCTGACGTTGTCTTCAACCAAGGCCAGTCGTTGTACAAGTGCTCGAGAGTGATCCTCAGTCTCCTGTGAGCGCTGTTCACATTCCTCTAGTCGGTTTCTTAAGAGTTCATTCGCACCTAATTAAGCGGTCATTGAATCCTGAATTATGCTTACAGAGAGGCTGGTATCTTCTTGTTCTTGCTGGAGTTGTGATATGCGGTCAAGAGCTTGGCGAAGCAGGTAGGTCATTCGGTGTTGTTCCCGTTCGAGATTTTCGAGCCTTTGCTCCTGACGGCGGAGTTAGGTAGCCAACACTGGCACCGCGAGATGTGCCGAGTTCTGAGAGTTATGAACAGGATAGGGGCTGGTTCGAGGTGACCTAGTGGTCCTCCTGGCTATTCGTGGGTTTCGAGATCCTTGCGGATGAGAGCGTGACGAATTGGGTGGTGTGTTTGCCATTCCTGTGGTAGAATGTAAGTAAGACGAGGCTAATATTTATAAGTACATAGTATCCAGCCTAGTGTCTAGCACGTATCAAGTAATGGTCCGGTTCTCTCGTGGTCAGAGTCAACTAACGCATTCCTGTTCAACATAACCATTTCAGACCTCACATCATCTTTCCTTAATTGTACATAGTTGATCAGGCTATGTTAAATTAAAGTCGTATGCTGTAATTCCTGAACCAATCATGCATAGTAAGGGAATACTGCCTAATGGTCATAGTCTAGGCCCACTAAATGCAACCTAGTTCACTATAACCTTAGGCTCTGATACCTATCTGTAACACCCCCAAATTTAATGATTTGCGGAAGCATACTTGGGTATTACTAATCAATATACAAAGCACAAGATATACAGTAAACGACCTCTAAATGAGACGTTGTAAAACGATTTCATAGAAATATATGTTTGAAAACTTAATGTTTTCGTATACAAAAATAGTTCCCTAGAGTCCACGCGTATGGCGGGAGATTCTATTACATAATCAACGTATACAAAAGATAATGCTGAGAATCTCCGTTAATGCAGTTTAGTTGAAATCATACGACTCTAGCTATGTCCTGGAGAAGTCCTACTCCATGCGAGTACCTGAGAATACATGCTAAAAGGGTCAACACGAATGTTGGTGAATCTCACAGGTTTGTAAGTAATATCAGTTTTGAACACAAGGTTTTATCAGTTGTGCCCGCAGGCGTAAATAACGTATTTGCAAACCAGCAAATAAAAGTAATAAATGTGTATACCGTTGCCATGAGGCTCATAATCGAAGCTTAACCCGTTCATAATAAGTGTTGCTCCCGCGACATGCTCGAAACTGAGCAAGCGTAAGTAACGAAATAATAGTCACCCGTTTCTACGTGTAAATCAGTACGTGGTAGCGCTACTACCCCGGGCAGGGAGGGTCATTTCCCTAATGGATCCATTAACTACTGTTCGCGCTTAAGTCCATAACTAACGATATATGATTGAGAGACTTCCGTAAATAAATAACTCATGCAAGTCCGTGTGGTATAATAAGCAGTTTAGTACTTGTGTTCAAGTAAAAGCAGTAGCATGTATCTCCCCCAATGAGAAAAACAGTAAAAGTGTGGCCGTAAGACTCACCTGAGCCTAGTAGTAAGCAGTGGTAAACTGTAAGTAGCGTGTAGGTTCTCCGAACCCGTAACCTTTACATGCCTAAACACGTAAGGTTAAGTAAGTAGATGTCTCGCGAGATCATCTAGGCTAGTTGTTCATACAACCCGTTGTGTCCAAATGTTGGTTCGTTATCGTTTGTTCGTAAGTTTGTATTTTAACGTGGCCCGTTGGTGAACGATAGTAATAAAATCTTAAAGGTGTGGATATGAATAGTGAAATTCTCCAATTTGCTACAGTATTGCTACAGTAAATTTGACTTTTCTACAGTAACTTTGACTTTCCTATTCTGGTTTATGTTTGATAAATTCGTATTGTTTAAGTATTTGAAGTTGTACAAGTTCGACACTTAGTGTAAAAATAATTGGAAAGCTGCTGTTCTATGCGACACTTATATGCGTCACTTAGGTTGGTCATGCGACACTAAGGAAGTGTCGGGTGAGGTGTCGGGTAGTCAGATCATGAGTCACTAGCGTAGTGTCGTATAAAATAGGAATTTAACAATATGCGACACTTAGGAAGTGTCGGTAACAAGTGTCGATATAGGATGACTGCGTCACTAGACTAGTGTCGTTATATGTGTCGGGTAACGAAGTCATGCGGCACTATGGAAGTGTCGGTATTAAGATAAGGGCGTCACTAAACTAGTGTCGGTACAATGTTTTATGCGGCACTCAGCAAGTGTCGCACGAAGTGTCGGTCATATAAGTACAGGCGTCACTATTATAGTGACGGGTAGAAATCACAAGTGGTAGTAGGCGACACTCAGGAAGTGTCGGTATTGGGCTTAGGGCGACACTTAAGTAGTGTCGGTTATAGAGTATAGCGACACTAAGGAAGTGTCGCTATAAGTGACGCGTATCTGGGTTCGTCTATGCGACACTAACGTCTGATCGACGAATTTCGAGCAAAAAACATGTTTTCGGGTTTCCGTTTGGTCCGATTCTTTTACCCAACCCTTATATGAACATAATAAGCCTATAGAAACCATAAACTAGTAAAAATGATCAAAAACGAGAGATGTCGGGATTTGTCGGAAACTTACAAGATGCCGAAATGAAAATCCGGAAAGATGAAGTTGTAGATCGTGAAGAGGTGAACGTTTTCTTCCAAAGGGATGAGATGATTCGTATAACGCCCCTCATTTAATACAACAATATAATATTAAGTTTGGCGGAAGCAACTACTTGAAATACATATTCTATTAAAACCTGCTAGAAATTCTTTATACAACATGTTTAACTACTATTCAAACATAGTTAACTTATTTACAAACCAGGGCATTATATACTATAAAACATTATATATTACAAACTGGATCAGAGTTGCAAGTTTCAAACATTCCCAGCATCAAAACATCCTTCCTGACTACCCACATAATTAAACATAACCTGCAGGAAGTAAATTGAGGGATTAGCACGAAGCTAAGTGAATGAATAATCAACTACAATTCAATTTAGCTAGCAATCTGTTCACAATCAATAATGCAACAAATATCGTCAAGAGGAACGGTGGTTCCTAAGGACCCTGTTCCGGGTGGCCCCATCAGAACACTTACATCAACTGTAGGCCAAAACAGTGATTAACCGCTAACTAAATGCTAATCTCTATCAACACATGTACGCAACCCTGTGTTGACCAACATTAGCAATCAAGTCCAACCGACAATCTAGTTGACCTCTGTATTCATCAATCAAGCTCACAGGCTAATCAAACCACCAATCAAATGGCATATCATTTCCAAGTTAACATTCTATCAATAGTAATCCTATAATTACTGATTGAAATCAAACTGACACAACCAAATCAAACTATGAGTTTCAAATCCACTCACCTGATTCGTCTCAGTTACTTACTCAGCAGTCTTATCTCGCTGAGCCCTTGGATTATCTGAGAACATAAAATCAATCATAAGTTAGTAATTTGTTTTCAACTAATGGTACTTATGTAATTAAACACATTACATAAGTAATCACATTGTTAATCAATTCCAAACATAAGTAACAATAATATCTTTCTACAAAAGTGCCACTAAAACATCAATAAAGTGCCACTAAAGGAATATTATATACAATACTCAGTCGACGTTAAACTTCTTTACTAAGTCTCATAACTCATTAGAATTATCCACATTATAACATATATTTTCAATGGATAAGTGCCACTAAAGTACCACCTAAATGCCACTAAAGGAATATGACATAAGAAGTGCCACTAAAAACACCATCTTCCAAACACTTATGCATTTTCAAATTTTGCAAAACTCATCAAATTTATTCATGCAAACGCGATCCGGGAAGTAATGGCTGGATCGCGTTCGCCCTTTGAAAAAGTTCTGTCACCGTTTTACACTTGGCAACGCGATCCGGGAACTAGGGCTGGATCGCGTTCACAAGAAGAAAACGTTATGGAATCAATTTTTCATTAGGCAACGCGATCCGGGCAAGAGTCCAGGATCGCGTTCCTACGCGTTTTAGCTCAGGTGCAGACCTGCAAACACACAGCTCAACCCAACTTCATATATCATCATTTCCATCATATGAATCTCAGTTTTGAAGTTACTAAACACTCAAATAACACCACATATCATTGTATAACAACATTTCACACATTAATTGACTACCAAAATCAATTAGTAACCTTACTTCAATATGATCAAGTTCATGAAACTAACATCATAATACTTACACTTTGAAGAAGATGATGATGATGATGCAAACTAGCTAAGATCCAGATCAAATCAACTCAAGATCACCTGTTTTAATTCTTTGGTTGCAAGGGTTAAGGATTTAAAGGTTTTTAGCTTTAGGGTTTATGGTTTCCAAAAAAGGAAAGTGTAAAACTTTCCTAAAAAGGAAATATTTAAGGCGGTTAAGATTTTACAACGACCCGTATCCACTTAAAACTAGTCCCTTTTTAATCTATTGCCTGGAACCTAAAAAAACATTTGCGAGAAACTTCTTTTATTGCACCGTCAACTATAGTAAATCAAAACAATCAATAATTTACTAAGCACAATAAGTCCTGAGGCTTATTTAACTAAGTTTCGCAATTTAAACATATTTATCAAATAATTTCTAATACAGTTAAATACATCAATTTAAAATTAGAAATTACCGGACCAGAAGAGAGGATGTTACAATTCGGGTGTGTTTAGTGGTAGTATTTTACGAATTATGGTGGTGGTGATGGTTTGGTGTTTGAGAGAAAAAGAAAAGAAGAAAGAGAAAAGAAAGAGATAAATGAGAAAGAAAGAGTGGGAGGTGGGGTGTTGGTGAAAGCCTCACCTCACCCAGTCCCCGTTCCGTGCTCCGTGTGGTGTTCGTTTTCTCCGTCGTTTAGGCGTTAAATATTTATTTTACGCGTTTAATTATATATTTTAAAATTACAAACTTTTGTTAAATAATTTACTTGTATTATTTCTTTAAATTCTTAATAGTTTGAAATATGATATAGTTTAAATAAATTTAAGTACTTTTGTTTTTAAATCGTGTAAACTTTAATCGAGTGATACGAGATAATTATCCGTTATTATAAAATGGCATTTTGGGCGTAATAGCGTTATTTCAGTTTATAAACATTCGTTCACCAACGTCCATTTTAATCGAATAGAATTTCATTCTATTTAAGTTGCGTACGATTTAAGTCAAATCGCAAAGTTGTATATATTTACCAATATATAATCCGATACATAAATTAGCCTAACACAGAACTAATTACATGTATTAACAAAGAATTAGGTACTAATTCTAGTCATAATTTACCGGGTGTTACAATCTACGTGGCACCTACGTGGATGCCAGGTGCCAAAAATAAGGATTAACAAGTGCCACGTACACAAAACAACATTAGCCCCTTAATTAATACACACAAAAGAAGCGATTAGTATGTTAGTTGCATACAATAGAACATTTTGAACATGGATGCATACAAAAGCATTTTCGGACAACTTCGATACATTTACAAACAATAAGCCCTAGATTGAATTAACGAGTATTAAATGCAAATGATAATATTTATAGAAATTTCGACTTCATTAAATGCTTCTTAACGTGTGATACGGGAGCACATGTTAGCAAAACCCTATAATCATAATCATTGATATCTACATATTAGTCTATCTATATAGAAATATAACATATTATGCAGATACTATGAACTTAAAAGACTTGAAGTTTATAAGTAAACATGATCTTGAATAGACATAACACGTTTTGTAGTCACAAGCATGGCAAACCGTATGACACCTCCGCAATTAAATCATACTCAAGCTATATTAGTTCGAGAATCCACATTGCGATTAACAAAATTTTGCAGCGAATTTAAAACCAGACGTAAAATCCATACACACACGTAAATCATGAACAAAGAAAATGACAAATTGAGTTATAGAAACCATGGTTATTAATGAAATTAGAAATGAAACACTTTAGATAATAATTAAACAATTATGGAGTATTCGATGAAACAATTTATATGTTTGAATAAAAATATAGGGATATAAATAATAAATATATAAATAAACAGAGGAAATTACAATTACACACCTACCCAAACACACACACACATCTCCAATTTTCATATCACAGATATCTAACATCGGCCGTCGTCTTCTGTATCTCCGTCGATTCACCAATCGGTGATCAAATCTCAAACCCTAAAAACCTCCATTTTTCAATTTTACATACAAATACTTTTTTGTATCTATATATATGGATTTAGATCTGTGGATATCTAAGGTCAAAGAAGGCCAGCACTTGACCGAAGATGAATTACAGCTCTTATGTGAATACGTACGCTTATTCTGTATCTCTTTCTAATTAGGTTTCTTCTTCTATTGATACGTTCTTTCTGAATGTTTTGTATATCTTTCTTGTTTCTGAATGATTTAGGGCTTGGTCTAGGGTTATGATTTCGTTGATATTGGATTGTTGTGTCGTGTTTTAGTTTTTAGTTTCTTTTAATTTTGTACGAGATGAGTAGATTGGAAAAACCTAAATTTGTAGGTGTTAGGATATTGTTGTGGAATTGGATGTGTTCATGTACATTTGAATCTGTAATGTGGTAAATAATTCAAGATCCATGGAGTTGTTCATTTTGCTTAAAACCTGCTGTTGAGTTCAAAATTCGAAAACTGTTTAGTTTCTCTCTCTCTCTCTCTCTCTCTCTTTTATTTATTTATTTTTATTTTCCATTTTCCTTTTTTGTTACTTGAACAATTCTCAGTTGGAACTGTTGTAGGTGGTTATAAACATAGTTTATATGGTGCTCTGATCTAGAAGTTTTGTATGTGTACAGAACTCTGAAAGCCTGATTTTTGTTATGTATATGTTAGTTTCTTGATAGTGATGCTGTTAGATGGTATACATTTCTGGAAATACATGAAGTCCGTTTTTGGAAATACCTATTTTACTTGACATTTTTTGTTATCTGAACAGTTATTGCTTGGAACTATCTAGATATCCCATGATAAACGGGAATATAAAAAAATAATTAAAGAACTGGACAGACCTGTAAGAGTATATAAATTCAAGTGTTGGATGAATTCAGATTGGTGTATGAATTTCCCTTTATTTATGCTTGAACATTAGCCGGGTGATTTGAGTAGTTTATATGTTTGTTCTCCAAAAGTTTAAGCATTATGCGGACAGACCTTTAAGAGTATCTCAATTCAAATGTTGGATGAATTCAGATTGGTGTATGAATTTCACTCTATTTATGCTTGAATTAGCCGGGTGATTTGAGTAGTTTATATGTATGTTCTTAAAAGTTTAAGCATTATGCATCCTCCACCAATTTGATTAGTTCGGACTTCTTAACTGGCCATTGGGGAGTTACACACCCCAACCACACCGATTTGCAGCTAACCTTTGCATTAAGCGTCTAGTAAACGTCAAGCAGGGTTTACTGAAGTAGTCTCACTTTCTTTAATCAACTTGTGGAGGGATCTCACCTTGTTTTCTTTAGATATTCTATCAACAGCGAGATACTTGTATTGAAGTAATAATTTAATAAAGTTCAATGAAGTGTGGGAAGGTAACTTGACCATCTAGCTTCACTTAATGCTTTTAGAACAATGATCGTCCTCTCTAAAGAAAAGCATTATTAAGGAGGTGCAAACTCTATGAAGGTTAATACATTACTAAGATGAGTAGAAGGAATGTGGGGTTGGTGGAGACGTGATTGAGCCAAGTTTTATCGTTGGCTCCTTTTGTGTTTCCTTCACTGTAGTTTGGATATATAAAAGAATGAAAATTTAAAGAAGGGTGTAAAACATATTCGAAAAAACATATCCGACTTATCACAAATGGTGCTTCTTATGGTCTGTAATTGTACCACTAGCTCATAATCATTATACTTTCAGGTAAAAGACATCTTGATTGAGGAGTCGAATGTCCAGCCAGTTAATAGTCCAGTTACTGTTTGTGGTGATATTCATGGCCAGTTTCATGATCTAATGAAGCTCTTTCAGACTGGAGGTCATGTACCCGAGACAAATTACATTTTTATGGTAAAGTTGTGCTGCCTAAACAATTCTGCACATTTCTTGTTCATGCTCTAGCTTAGAAGAATTATCCAACTGTATATGTTTCTAGAAGTTCCTTGTGTTCCTTGGCAGGGGGATTTCGTTGATCGTGGTTACAACAGTCTGGAAGTCTTTACAATACTATTGCTTCTGAAAGCAAGGTAATTAATATTGTTTACTGAAGGTCTCATGTCTCAAATCTCGTTAACCGTGGTTACAACAGTATATGCTTTTACACATACATGCACATATCTGTTTACACCTTCAATATGCCGTGGTATAAGGAGTAACCATTTCAAACAAGCATCAGCTTTGTGGGGTTGAAATTCAAAGCCAAGGATGAAATGCATTAAATAAAATACCTTGAATGTCTTTATACGACTCATCATCTCCGATGGCACTCACATGCAACATATGTGCATATAAAATGCATTTTCATGAGGTAAATTCAAGCCGAAAGAAAGTAGACTTCAACATCATCTTTTGAATGGATCTTCGGCACAAATTCCACTAATTAAGACTTTCAACATCTATAAGTAAAACAGCAAATGGCTTCTCCCTCTATGTTTGTTTTCGAGTATACAATACCACTACTTTATCTGATTTGAGACGGCAACCATAAAGAGTTTTGTGTAAGGACTGAATTAAGTATTGGAATTAGCTGGAACTTTATAGTTTATGGGGACCCACGGTCTATTTTCTGTTTTGTGTGTGCTGTTCTTTGTGGGAATAAACAAGTTCTGATGCTCCTTTCTTCTACTTATATCATTTCCTGGTATGTATGTGCTTGCAGATACCCTGCAAATATTACTCTTCTGCGTGGAAATCATGAAAGCAGGCAATTAACACAGGTAACATGATCATTATTTTATTATTATCTTGAGTCAACGTTTTGAATACCGTATGAAAGAGATTTATTTGTTAGCATATTATTAATCAGAAAAGTGAACAATAATAAAAATGTGATAAGGAGATGTTGCAAGAGATTTGTAGTTTTGTACACTCTGATTTGAAAACTGAGCTTTGGCTACTGCCCTACCAAAAAACTCCATAAAAGTTGACAGCATAGCCTCTCATTTAGTCAACATAAATCTTTGGAAAGTTCCATGAACCCAGGTCATAGTTTTCAGAAACTTGTGCCTAATAAGTAGCATTTTCCCTAATATACCTCTGATTTATATGACGTAATTTGTTTTATGGTAAATATAATTTGTAGGTCTATGGGTTCTATGATGAATGCCAAAGGAAGTATGGGAATGCAAATGCATGGAGATATTGCACAGACGTTTTCGATTATCTAACTTTGTCAGCAATAATAGATGGAACTGTATGTTTCACATTCTCTGTTTATCTGTACACAATATATATGTGTGTATGTAACTATTAATCATTGTCTCTGGTTTAACAGGTATTATGTGTCCACGGTGGTCTTTCACCTGACGTTCGGACTATTGACCAGGTTTGGTTTGCTATGCTACAATTATATAATTAACTCTTGTATGTTCATCTTCATTGGGTGGCTGAAACTTATATGTGATCCAAACTTTCTTGCTCTTGTGTTTCACCTTCTTATTTTGTATGTGTTTTTCTTCTCTTTTCAACTCCATCTTTTAGATTAGAGTAATTGAGCGGAACTGTGAGATCCCCCATGAAGGACCATTTTGTGACCTGATGTGGAGTGACCCTGAAGACATTGAAACATGGGCGGTCAGTCCTCGTGGAGCTGGATGGCTTTTTGGATCGAGAGTTACATCCGAGGTAAAAAGAGAAAATAATTACGTTTTGATCAAATCTGTGATCTTCGACCATTGTGTTTGCTAGTTCACATTAAAGCTGCGTTTTACAGTACCTCGTGAAAATGTGGGGACAGACGACCCAAGTTTGCTAGTTCACGTAAAGTTGATAACTCCAATGGTTTGTTTGCAATGAAGCAACTATTTTGGTGGTGTTAACATATGATTTTGCAAACTTAATTTTAGTGTTTTGGAGTTAATAAAGTACGATGGTTGTTTGGCAAATGTGTGAAATTGGGTGGTTGAAGACAAAAATGCATCATAATTTATTAAATTTAAATTTGAATTCTACAAGCACAATGATTGTTTTGCAAACAATAACTTGTATAATAATAAAATTGTAGTTTTTTTCTTGTTCCGACCTGGTTAGTGACCTTTAACATGCTTTGTGATGTTTCAGTTTAATCACATCAACAAGCTTGATTTAGTATGCCGTGCCCACCAACTTGTCCAAGAAGGTTTAAAGTACATGTTTCAAGATAAAGGACTTGTAACAGTAAGTTTCCTTTTTTTCATTCAGTCTCTCATTTGTACCTTACAGATGGCAGAAATGACGTTCAACATTTTAGGAGATGTTATATGCAGTTAAAATATACTTTGGCAACTTTGACCTATTTCCTTTTTAGCTAACTATTGAGTTTGCCTGTTGGTGAAAAATAAAACTAGAATTGACCTATTCATCAGTAATTGGGTTGAAATTGCCACTTTTAATTACTAGTTTTCAATTTCTGCTTGATCATGCAGGTTTGGTCTGCACCAAATTACTGCTACCGCTGTGGCAATGTGGCTTCAATATTGAGCTTCAGCGAGAATATGGTATATATCCTGTTGCCCATCATGAACTTTAATGTAGATTTGTGGGATTAATGGTTGTTCATTTGAAAGATTAGCTAGGTGGTAGCCATAGGAAAGAACATGATTTGCGTAAGAAAGTACTCTTTCCGGATATGAGTACTCCACGTGTTATACACTCGCATATATTGATGAAAAAGGGCATGTGCACAATATGTGATTGATAATTCTTTTGTCACAATATTTGCAGTTAATTCATTTGACTGGTTGACTGTTGATTTTTAACAGGAGAGAGAGGTAAAGTTCTTCACAGAAACTGAGGAAAACAATCAGATGAGAGGTCCAAGGACAGGGGTACCGTACTTTTTGTGAAGTAGTTGCTGTGGGAAAAGGAGAAACACATATGGTTGTGCTGAATACGTGCAATGATGGAGATATCAAACAGCATTTTCAGTACTTAGTTTTTGTTACAAGTTCCATTGCTTGTTTATTGTGTTACATAATTAATCATATTCATGTGTTGTTGATATTCTTGGTAGTAGACTGTAATGTAACTTTCTACGGTTCGACTTTTCATTAAAATGAGGAACCTTCATTGTAGCTCGATAGTAACACTACTGCTTCGAGAATTTCAGCTGTTATCAATTCGTTCAGGATTACGTTCATTGACCAGAAGGAATAGTGTGACCTGAGGGATGCTTGATTAATGTACTGGATTTCATTTATCACAACGGTTAAGATCGATCCTTTGAACTAGTAGTACCAAATATGATATCTACTACAGCATTCCGGGAAAGTGAAAACAGCTTAATTTTGTTTCAGTTGACATATAACAGCTTGGTTGCTTTTAGACTTTGAACAATATATCCATATCAATCATTCTTATTTTTACCCTTATGTCATGCTTGGACATGGGGTTTTGTGAAGTCATTTTTACCTTTCATTTACCTACAAATGGGGTTAATTTGAGTTGTGTTCTTATCACCCAGAGATCAAACCCATAAAATTGTAAAAATCTGAAAGTGTTCTCAAACACTCCAGATATTTAACAAAATCAACTTTGTGTAGTATAAAATAACTCAACCAAGGCTTAACCACAACCAATGTATGATTAAATCACCTTAGTATAGGATTTGTATGAAACTAAAGTTTTCTTTCAAAGTTTTCGAAATTGTAAGAGTTTAAACTGAGCTTAGATATCGGATTTCACAATTTGATGCATTTATTTGTTCTCTAGTATTTTTTTTTATTCCATTCGCATAAATGTGATGTACTTAAAATAAATCTTGATGATTCACATACAGATTTTATTCAAGTTCTAGATATATATGAGTTCATGGTGTTCATATGCCTTTCTTATATCACATGTCATTTCGTCGATGATAAATTGCTAATCATTTTGGATCCTCTCATGTTCAACTTGAACATGACGATCATGTTTCCTTACATATGTAGATACTGGGACCCACATCTTAATCTAAAGTTAAATTTATTTAATAATTTAACAATCACGTGTGATGGAACATAACGTCTAGTGTTCATGTCCTGATCCGTTGCTCATACGGCATTAGGATAACACAAGAAGAAGATAAACACAACTAGTCAGAAGAAAGTGGTGAAAAATCTCTATTTGCAATTACATGAGATTAAAACAATCCTTAAAAAAGCCTTTTATGCTCTACAGGAAGACAAAATGGACTCAAGTGAAACTCTGGTAAATTGCATACAAGGGTACACCATTCAGTTTTAAAAATAAACCAAGAAGTTGAAGTAAAGAACCTATTTTGCAACTACTTCTTTGTGAGCTTTATATGATAGAATTACATTCCACACCAATGCAATAGAGTTAGCTGCAAGAACCTGTAAGTTCAACATACAGTCAGCACCAATAATATAAGTACTAATAAGCATGCATTAGGGGGTGTTTGAATGTGCATTTGGAACTAATTATTGCTATTGCACGTGCTTATGTTGTTTAAAGTTCCAGTATACCGATTATTAGTTGTTCAAGTGTTAGGAAATCCTAATTATTTTATGTTTACTAATTAACAAAATGACCAAAAAGGACATTCTCCTATTTTACTAATGCACCGAATAGAAAATAGAACATGCATATTATATTGTGAAGATAAAGCTTGATCGATCGAGCAACTTTAACCTGAAATTGTTGGGGAACAAATCGGAAGTTGAGAAATTGGAAAGGTATCCACAGCTGCCAATTTGCAATGACCGAAGATAGCCATTCCTGCAAAAAAGAACAAGCGGTTTTACTACAAACACTTCATGTGGTTAGCCAACAGATGTTACGATAAATGTGATAAAAGAAAAACCTGCTGAAGCTTCGGCAAAACCTGGGATGGCCTCCCTTCTAACGTTACCAATGTGGATAAGAACACACCAATAAAAACAGGAGCAAATATGAACTGCAAATTTACAAGTATTAATAGATCTGTTGCTGATGAATAGTAAAATCTAGAGGTGGTAAATTGGACGGGCTGGGTACGTAACAGGTCAAATCGAGTGAATCGAGTCAAATAGGGCCAAGTGGGTTGGGTCAGGCAGGAAACCTTTAATTTTGTCTAATGTTTTTTTAGCTTTATAGATAATCATGTGCTAATAATGATAAATGCTACATCAATTACAATCATAATCTAACTTTTTCTTGATAAGACAATTCTTAGAATGACTTTCAGGTTCAACACCTTGGACCCATTCAACCCATTCCCTTTTAGGCAAATCGTTTAGTTAAATCAATTAGACCCATTTTACAGATATAAGTAATCCAATAAAACCATCTAATGTAAATGGGTTATAAAAAATGCCACCTCAATTAATATACAAATGATCATAGAGAAATGTCACCTGATCAATTATAAGCCGAACTAAAGCGCCTGAAGCTCCAGTCATTGTCACCAATTTACTCAGGTATAAATACCTATGCGAAAAACAAATTTACATACATGTGGCATTTTGAGACTGTAATCTTAAATATAACATTCGAATCGATAAACTCATAATATGCTTCATTTTGCTTTGCTATTTGCAAATTCTTGCAAACAATACTATATCACGATTTTGGGGTCATTACCAGAAGTGCAATGTCGGTCCAACCAACATGAGCCCCAAAAACGTGAATAAAGATACCCGCTTTAGATCCAAAGATGGCACTTTGTCAATCAGAACCTAAGAATTACAATCAAATGTTGATAGATAAGTTAAAAAGGGATCTGATTGAAAAAACAGATTACTTCTTACTTCTTAGTTATTGTTATATATATCATATAAAAATATAGGTTAAATAACATGTACTAACTATGAAACAAGTTACCTGGCAAACTAAGTCTCCGACAAAAGTCAAAAGCGCAGATGTTACCGCTTTTGTCCATACAGGATATGCTTCAAGAAGAGCCAAATACCTATAATGGTACACAATAAAGATAGGCAATGGATGCATATTTAGTTTTTTTTAAAGAAAATAATTTTTTTTTATTAAACCAAATTAAAGAGAAATGCTAGATTGCTGTATACTTGTTTGCAACTCAACATTCTCATTTTGAGTATACGAAAATGTAATTACACATATAAAAATTACTTGGCAGATACGCGGTTCTGAATCTGATGAATAAAAGTGTTTGCTTATCTGCCTAATTAAGGTGAGGCGAAATGAGCAGATGTCACCATAAAAACCTGTTAATACTTAATCTGCTTTGCAAGCAGGTAGCAAGCTGCTTATTCAAAACTGCTAATCTACCCTTTTATAGTCATGGAAAACACTCCAAACTGCTTATCTGCAAATGATAAATCATTAAGCATATAAGCAGCTTATGCTTATTTCTAGACTAATTATTCTTGATGTATCCAATTTTACAAGTTAACTCTTAGGATGAAATAATAATCAATCATAAACACCTATTCTTCATGTTTTAGCATCCACATAACTTCACTCAAATTTCACAAGTAAATAATGCATATTCCAAAATCAAATTATATTCAAAATTAAATACAAAAAAATAAATAAAAATACCATGCAAGAAAAGACCATTTATTGCCACCACCTCCATCATCACCACCACCACCACCACTTCCACCGGAACCACCACCATAGCCACCACTTCCATCACCACTTGAAGTAGACCCGACCCGAAATCCATTTTTAAAGCTCAATCCATTCCCAGAAAAACCCAACTCACTGAACAAGTTCTTACCCTGAAACACACATGATGAAAAACTTCTAAAGCAAGAATCTGGTTTCTTGATTTTGATGGCATTAACTTTAAGGAAAGCGGGGTTGATTCGGGAGGCCTTAAAATGATGAAAGATTGGAACTTTATAGGAAAATATCACTGGGTTTGACACCATTGTTGTTAGTTTTATATTTGTAAGCATTTTTATTTGCTGCTTGTTTACTTTCGATGATTCTCATCAGGGTTTATCAAATTGGGGTATGTGCAGGGTTTGGAAGAATCAAGTTTTTGCTGGATAGTCCTTCAAGTTACATCGAAATGTCATTTTTAATCGTACCTTTTGTTGTAATTTAAAAGGGTGCAACTTGCAAATATTGAATTTTGGTGTGTTTTTGTCCTTTCAAAATGTAGATATTCAGGACTTCAGGTGGTGTTTGTTAGGGAGGTCTGGTAATGGGTTTAAGGAATTGTAATCGTAAAAGAAGTTTGGTTTAAGGGGATAGTCTGGTAATGGGTTTAAGGAATTGTAATCGTAAAAGAAGTTTGGTTTAAGGGGATAGGCTTTAAACCTCTGGGATTAAAACCCACACTATGACAATTTATCAAAACTCATCACATGTAGGAGTTTTTCACATGAGCATTCTTACATTAATCAAAACTCATCACATGTAGGAGTTTTTCACATGAGCATTCTTACATTCACTTTAAGACCATTCTCAACAATGACACAAATTGACGCATCAATTTGTACCATATCGGCGTCACTTCTTAAAATTGACATACAATTGATTGAACACTATCAACCATTGCACATCACACAATTTTTTCAAGCCTCATATTTACCATTATACCTTTATTTCTATACATCAAAGAACAAACATAAAAAATATATAATAATTTGAATCACACAAAAATTTGATGCACCGTCTGTAAACCAAAGACTTCCAAACCGACGCCAATCTAAAGTTTTGGTGCCAACAATGTCACCAAACTGAAGAGGAACCAGCGCCACCGAAGTGCTTCTGCGATTTTCTCTCTCTTCTTGTACCTTTTTCTCTACCTTAATTTTTTGTTTTATTATACATTTTATCTAATGATGATAAAAATAAAAATATAGCTATCAAAAATTATACTCCGTACTTTATTAATAATAATAATAAAAAAAAGTAAAACGAATAGCATTTGATTAGAACAGTAATAATATTTTTGATTAGGGTTTATTGTTTGAATGTGTATTAAACTTTATACGTTTTATTTTTGTATGTGACAAACTTTGAAAACTTCTATTGTATGTACACTTTCTTTTTTTGGCATAGACAAAAAAGAAATTTTTTCATGTTTTACTTAAAAAAGTATGTCCCATACAGTAGCAAAAAAGTCAAAGTATAATGCACTTTGAAACAATAAACCCTTTAATTAATTATTCTCATAAAGGGTTTTCCTCTTTTTTTTCAAACATTCATCGTCAGCGACAACTCTTCAATTCGACATCTTCTCACAATCAATTTCAAAACTAGTTTGAAGCTATAGTAAATATTTTACTAAATTTTACATGTGGGCATGTGGTTTTAGTATTATTGTGTTCCTCTAATCAATATTAAACTTTAAGCACAATTGCTATGGTCTTAATCCGTTTCTTTGATATGTAACTTATGTGTTTATATGAGCAACACATAAGTTACAAACAGTAACTAGAAAATGACACCAACAAGATACTGATTACACATACTACTATAAGTAATTTAGTTTCAAACTTCATTGTTGCTTATTATTCAGAGCATATAAACCGTCAGAACTTTATCATATAATCTCTCCGTTTGAATTTAATTGTCCATATTTCCTTTTTTGGATGTCCCAAAATAATTGTACATTTTCAGTTTCAGGTAATCAAAAATCATTTAAGTGTTATTGGTTAGCACATTAATCAATGCACTTTTCTTAAACTGTGTGCATATTGAAAGTGGACAAAGTTGGGACGGAGGAAGAACGTCATTTGTATACTTAAAAACAAATAAATACACATTCAATGGTCCCGTGTGGGTGTGGGTGGGGGGAGTATATCATGTAAAATGTACGGAACTAAACGTGAGCATGGGACTGAACTGTTACCGAACCGGTTGGTAGCGGTTACCTTTTTGGTATTAAAGTGGGTACCAAATATCAGCTCGTTTGAAGTGGGATGGTACCGGTACGTGTAACATCCTCTCCTGCGGTCTGGTAATTTTTATTTTTATTGATTATTTAATTGTTTTAGAAATTACTTGACATTATTGTTTTATTGTGAAGCTTAGATAAATAGGTTCCAGGACCTATTGTGACTAGTGAAATATTAGTTGTTTTAAGTTACCTTAGTCGACGGTAAAATAAAATAAGTTTCTCGCAATTGATATTTAGGTTCCGGAAAATAGATTTAAAACGGGTATAAAATACCTAAAGTATGGAGTCGGTTTATTAGGAGAGCCGACCTCCTTAGTTTGGTTACTTTCCCTATTTGCTAATTTACTTCTTCTTCTTTTTGAAACCTTGCAATTCAAAAACCTAGAAATCATATATCAAGATTTAAAGATCAAAGCATGAAGCTGTGAATTTGATTTCATATCATTAAATCTTCATCATAACCTTCTTGTCATCTTAAATTGTAAGTTCTTTGATCATATCAATTTATAACTTGATTATTTGATAGAAATCATATGAGTTATGGTGATGAGATGATATATGATCATATATGATGATTGATTGATAATATAGAAGCTAGTAAATTGAATTGTAACAGCTTGAAAGTAAAGATTGTTGCTTGTTCTTGAGTTTTCACCATTAACACCATGGTTAGGGTCAGAAAATGGATATTTGATGATTGAACATGAAACGGTGATTGCTTGATGTTATGTGATGTGTATAGAGGTTTCTTTGGTGTTAAAATGCCCTTATTGTTGATTTGGTATTGCTAAGTTTAGAAATTGTAAGTTTTGGTTCGTGCAGAGTTTTGGTTGAACCATTATTGCTGCTGCTGTATCTGCATAAGAAGCCAGCGGCTTGAAAAGCCTAGCCGGCGGGTTGCTTGTGTTTGCTTATGAACCGGCGGCTCAAAGAGCCTAGCCGGCGGGTCATCACCCCAGTCCGGCGGCTCGTTAGCCTATCCGGCGGCTACCATAGACTTTAAAACGCATCTTTTCTCTGGTTACTCAAAATGCCTTGTACCCGGCGACTTGGGGGTGTGACCCGGCTGCTGGGAAGGTGAAGTCGGCGGGTCAGGAACCTCAGCCGACGGCTTTGTGTGCTGGTCCAGCATTTCACTTCCAATTGTTTTATTCTAATAATAATTGATTGTTATATACTATAACATTGATGAACCTGTATTAGTATATGAATATTATTATGTTAATATTACTACTACATGATTGAGAACTTGCAATTATGATATCAATTGTATTAAGTTCTTAGTGTTAAATGTTGATATAAGTTAAGTATTGATGATCCAGATTACTAACTTATATTTGATTGTTGATTCTCAGATCCTCCAAAAGATAAGTGACATCTGGACTCTGAGTTTGTGAAGACAAAGGTATCGGTGAGTGGATTTAGAACTCACCCTTCGATTTGGTTGTAACTGTATGGTTGCAACAAGTAAACGTAGATTGATTATAAGACTGCTTAGTCTATGTTACTGTTTATGAATCTACGTGATATGTGAATCTATGTGTATCAGTTTATTGAGGTCAACGTGTAGTTGGACTTTTTGGTTATTATGTGAATTTCACAGGTTTTGATTCATTTGTTGTGTTTGAGACTTGTGTATGAGTTTAACAACCAATAGTTATCGGTCTATTCTGTATTGACCATACAGATTGACGTTAAGTGTTCTTGGAGAATCCCCGGGTATTATGATATCTTCAGAGCCACCGATCCTCATTGAAAAAGAAACGTGTTTACGATTATTTGCTGTAAACAGATTGTTATGCTAAGTTGAATTGTGTGTGATAAATTCATTCACTTAGCTTCGTGCTAATCCCTCATCCTACTTCCTGCAGGTTTTTGCTATATATGTGGGTGTCAGGAAAGGATGCTTTAAGGGTTAAGTACATAAAAATGTAATTATTTATGGTCTGATGTTCATTGTATGCAAGAAAGTATTTGGACCTCCATTGTGTGTAATAAACTTTCAATTCAGTGCCATTTTATGCAACTTTTGGTATTTTTACGTAAGTGTCCACTGTATGAGTTACACGTGGCATCATTATACGTTCCCACGTCACCTAAATACATACAATAGGAACAAATTGAAAGTTTGTTACACACAATGGAGGTCCAAATACTTTCTTGCATACAATGAACATCAGACCATAAATAATTACATTTGTATGTACTTAACCCATGCTTTAATGCAAGGAATGTTTTGATGTTATGCTAACTCTGATATGGTTTTGTCATAAACCTTGTTTTGTAATATATAATACTCCGTTTTAAGTAGTTGTTATACAGTTTTAATTTGGTGTGATCTGAATATGTAAACTGTTTATTTACATTATTTAATATAGAGTAATGAACTGTATGTTGTAATATACGCTTCCGAGTAAAATAATATAATATTCTTGTCTTGAAAGAGGGGTGTTATAGTACGGTTCCGGTATCGGTACGGTAAAAGTGGTACTATACCGCTTTGGTACCAAAAATATAATAGAATAATAAGTAGACATATTTACGTATTTTGTATTTGATAAAATTTAAAGATGATAAATCTCAAAAAAAAATCATCATTAATTAATTGACATAGATGGATAGTGACGAAGAAAAACATATATATACATCCATATTACTTTGTACTGTGTTAAGTGATTTTGTAATGACACAAGTCACGATCCATAACTTTATATTAATAAGTTATATGTTTTGAATTCGATTTAACTAGGGTGCTAAAAACGTGATTTTTTATTTAAATTTACAATTGTATTTTTAAGTGATGGTCTAACTCTAATTTTATACTTCTTAATCACTCAAAAATAATATCATTTTGTATATACAGATGTATCATATGATCATAGAAATGGTTATTCCATAATAAAAAACTCTTTGGCTCTTAATCAATCATAAGTCATAACTACTACTCAAATACAGGTTCAACGAAAAAGTAACTATTACTTTTATAATCCAGTTTTAACTATTTAAATAAAGAAATAAATAATTGGTTGTGTACATGCACCACCGTGAAGATAGCATAGAAAAAATGTAGGCACATACAAAAGCGCTCTGCCAGTTTTTGTACCCTGTTTACAAATGATAAGTCTACTTCTTACATATTTTGATCAAGCATAAAAGTTTAGTTCGAGTGCGAGTTAGGTTGGACCGATTCGTTACACTCTGTGGATTACGTAGTTTAACCCTTGGATCCGTATTGAACGAGATCAAGGGTGGTATGAACCGCTTGAGAAGATGATAGTTATCTTCTTGGATTAGGATTTTTGGGTATGTGTTTAATTTGGAGGTGCTTGAGGAATGATGGTGTGCATCTTCCTTGTATTTATAGAGTGGTCATGCCTCTAGAAAACTTTGTGGGCAAGTTTAGCCACGTGGACTAATTGATTGATGACAAAGTTAGGGTGAAATAACGGCTTTTGCAGGTGGGTCCATTTCTTGCTGTCGTGGACCAATCAGAATGGAGAAAGTAGAATGTTGTGTGCGCCGGGGGGCCACCATGGCCGTTGGTGGTACGCCCGTACAAGGTTGTCCCCCACGTGGTGTGAAGCCCAAAAGGCAGGCTGGTAGCATGGTACAAGATTACTTTCCATCCATCACACCATATAAAAGTCGATGATAGGATGGAGCTCGTTGTACGTATGCCATAAGTGGATAATATAGATTTTTCGCATAAACATCCATCCCATTGCCAATGTGATTTGTACAAAAGTATTAATTAGACTTGAATCCGTGATTACAATGTACCATCTAATTAAAACTTGGAAAGGTAGGAGTTCAAAATGTCAAGACAATTTACTGGAAAGTTTTTCAGAGACTCCCGTTGGTACACCATACTCTTTTGATCGGCTTGCGAGTTAGAGGCTTAATCAATCGACTGGCTATTTAGCAGGGAAGGCCCTCATTGGCGACATTATGAAATTCCATGATTTGTATCCTTCGATTATGCTTCATGTTTTCAACCTCCTTATAACCTGCATGCAACTTTCTTTTCGTTGTTTCGAATCAGAATGGAGAAAGTAGAATGTTGTCTGCGCCGGGGGACCACCATGGCCGTTGGTGGTACGCCCGTACAAGGTTGTCCCCCACGTGGTGTGAAGCCCAAAAGGCAGGCTGGTAGCATGGTACATGATTACTTTCCATCCATCACACCATATAAAAGTCGATGATAGGATGGAGCTCGTTGTACGTATGCCATAAGTGGATAATATAGATTTTTCGCATAAACATCCATCCCATTACCAATGTGATTTGTACAAAAGTATTAATTAGACTTGAATCTGTGATTACAATGTACCATTCTCTTCGATACTACTACTAATTTCCAACTTCCTTTCCCTATTCATATTTATTGGTTTCCCCTGCATACTCTCTGCTATTTTCTTGTACCCTTCTTCATGTTGCTTTCTCTTCGTTGCTTCAACTCTTTGTTTTGTAATATTTGAAGTACCCTTTGGAATGTTTTTTCCCCTGAATTAACTTAGAGCTTTCTTTCCATATTCAAACTTGTTGGCTTGGGAGATGGTGTCACATGAACATTTGATTCTTTCTTGATCAATTTATTCACCATGCTTTTCCATTTTCTCACGAGTGTCATTGGAATCTGACTATGTGACACCCGTCAAATTAGGACTAATAATTAGTGCCTAATCAAGTTTTAATACATGTAATTAGTTCTGTGTTAGGCTAATTTGTGTATCAACTAATATATATTGTTGAATATATATATATATACAAGTATACGATTTGATTAAATCGTACAAGTTTCAAATCGAATGTAATTCGGTTTCGGTAAATACGGACGTTGGTGAACAATTTTATTAAAGAATACAATATTATTTAATAACACAATTATATCCAAAATATTATTTTTATAATATTTCGTATTCATTTCGTGTCGTACAAATAACGTCTACGCAATTAAAATATTAAGCGCGAAAACAAAACAAAACAAATTAAAGTTATATTTCATAATGCAACCATTAAGTATTTGGTAAAATACTTCAACAAAAATAGAGGGAAATTATTCGTATTTTGAAATGTATAAATAAATACTTAACGTTTTAACGATCGAGAAAACGAACACCGCACGGAGCGCAAACGCGAGGAACAAGTTTGGGACACACCCACATGGGGTGGGCCCCACGAAAAATCTGCCAAAAGGGGTGAGGTCACCACCTCCCCGCCCCATTTTCACTTTATCACTCTCTCTCTCTTTCTCCATTTTCTCTCAAAAACCTTCAAACCACAACCACACCAAATCATCTAATTACACCCTCAAACAAACTCAAATCGTCAAAATAATTGAAGAAAAGAAATCACCACGCAACGATCTACAATCCTATCTTTTCGGATTTTCATTCCGACACTTTGTAAGTTTTCCGACAAAAGTCGAAACCTCTCGTTTTAGCTTATTTTTACATATTTGTGGTTTATTCAAGTGTATATATGTCCATTACACAAGGGAAAACACGATTTTATAGCTTAAAAATGAGTTAGATTTGAGTTTTGGGTTGGAAAATATCATCGGTCGCTGGGTTCTGGGCTGATGTTCATCTTTGCGACACAAGCCTTGTGTCGCATCTTGTGTCGTATAAAAACATTTGTGTCGTATTTTGTGTCGTAAAAACCCAGTTATGTCGGACCTTCTGCGACACAATGTTATGTCGCACCTTATGTAGCAAATTCCATGCGACACAAACACTATGTCGCTGTTAAATCAGCATCGTACGCTTATGCGACACAACCCTTGTGTCGCTAAGTTCGTTGTGTCGCACTTCTATGCGACACAACCATTGTGTCGCATGACAATTTTATTTATGTCGCATCTTGTGTCGCATAAAACAGAATGTTGAAAACTCAGATTTTTACTAAGTGTCGAGACCTGGAATTTGTCACTAGATTTTACCTAAATTCAAATCCAGATGCGTTTTTCACCAAAGCAATATAGTAGAAATTTTTTTTTTCCAAGCTGACTTGGCAGCTCGACCCCAACCAGGGGCTCTGCCCCTTGGATCCCGCCAGGGGCTGCCGCCCCTTGGACCCCGCTACCAGGGGCGCTGCCCCCGGACCCCCGTACTTAGATTCCGTAAGCACATTTCTCACCAAGTGTCAAACTTGTACAACTTCAAAACGCCTATACGATACAACTTTTCAAACATAATGGAATTTGCTTTTCAAGTATAACGCTTCGAAATCAATGTGATAACATCAAGACTATTATTACAATTAATCACCAACGGGCCGTACATATTTTCAAACATTCGAATCAATCAACCAAATCTTAGTAATTTGGACAAGTCAATCAACCAAATCGGGGTAATTTGGACAAACAACTACAAAGGTAGTCTTTCGAGATGCCTAAACAATTAATAACCATCGCGTGTCATGGACACCTTCAGGTTACAAGTCTTCGGACCACACTTCAAGGCAAATCAATTCAAGTTATTAATTCAAACTTTCAAGACTCAGGTGAGTCTCATGGCCCCTATTTTACTGCTTTTCAATCAGGGGTGTCATATTATTGCTCGTTTTGTTTTACAAGTTGAACGCAAGTACAAATCAAATCAAATACTACATGAGTTTCAAGCTAATCAATTTAAAGCCCTCCATAGCATAGTCTGGTAATACGTAGTAGCGTGAATGTTAGTATATGATATCATATAGGATTGACAATCCTCGTCCGGGTTAGCACGCACTAACTGGTCAAACGGACGTATTAGCATTTGGGAAGACGAGTATGGATTAGGCACTCGTAGGAGGCATTTCAAGTTAGGTTTCCTTAAGTGGGCCTGACAACTCAAGTTAAGCTCAGACTATGTGCTCATGATTGTATAACTTTTATTTTGCTTAATTGCATTTTAAATTCAATTATTAAATCTTGCGGTTCATACAAACATATGTGTTGACATACAAACCTGTGAGCTCACCAGCGTTTCGCTGACCAATTTTAGCATGTATCATAGGTGGCCAGCAGTAGGTTGGACTGCTCAAGTAAGGATCAATTAGCTCGAGTCATCATGCAAACAATCAGAGATTTAGCTGCATTATTATACTTTGTATAGATTAATTATGTACTTAAATCTCTCAATTTCGAGCTGAGCTAATGTAAACAATATTTTTGATGTAAACTTTGTTTTTATCAATACAAGTTAAAACGACGCATATAGTGGTCGTTCATTATATATCTTTGTGCTGTGATTATTGATTTGTAACACCCAAATCGTGCTTCCGCTAAACAATAAATTTGGGGGTGTTACAGACTAACATCTTTTGATGCATGTTTCTTAAGAACGCAAACAATTTTTCCAATCCCCATTGTCTCGACATGCTTTAAAGCTTCTTTAACAAGTCACACACTACCAATTCACTCTTGAATCAACTTTTTTCAAGGATCCCTTTGATCCTCAAAACCTCATTAACTCCATTAGTACTATAGTAAACAGTACTAGTACTACTTGTAAGTTGTAACCCCTTTATTCATAACTTTCTGTTCAAGGGTCACTGAACCAGTGGCGGATTCAGAAATTTACTATATGGGGGGGGGGGGGGGGGGGGGCAAAATTATTACCTTAAGTTTTATATATATATATATATAGAAAGACATAAATTAAAACTAAATTTAGTAATTGTAAAACAAGTTTTCTAAGAAAAGCTTCATAATGTATAAGAAGAGGGGTCAATTTATCATTTTCCCTTCCATTTGGGTCAATTTGAGAGGTCCTAATCACATTTGGGCCTAAATATATTTAAATTTTAATATTACTAGTAAGCCCAACTCCATTGGGGCCAGCCACCCCCTCCCAATGAATTGGATCCGCCCCCGACTGGACCCTTCGGAGGGCTTTTTTTCGATTTGAATATTATTCTCTATGATTTGTATCCTTCGCTTCTTCTTCGTGTTTTCTACTTCCTTATAACCTGCATGCAACTTTCTCTTTGTTGTGTCACACCCTGTCTAAAGCGGAAACAACGGGATACGATGCGCGACTAGATCATAACACATTGATATAATAGAACAACACTAAATGCAATTCAACAACGTGTCATGATATCACTCAACACAAGGGCGACTTATGCCGTGGTCAATCATTAACCCGAATACATAGTCATCAATACATAAGAATCCAATTGTCATGTCACCATTAAGTATAATTGTATATGATCAACATTCAATCATCCAAGTCTCAAATGCAGCCTAGAAGTCTCGCTAAAGCCACTAAGTCTCAAGCTCCTTAGTCATTATTCTGATTAAGTGAAAAGATATGCTCAAAAACGTCAACACGTATGTTGGTGAGTTTCGTAGGTTTGAAACAACACACACAATTAATAAACTTTTGCTGTGATAATAATAGTTTAGGACAATGCATATGAAAAGGTGCACATAGTGAAATAATATAATCCAAAATATCTCCACAACAATTGTCATCACCCCACGAAGGAGTATGACCCAAACCACATCACAATAAAAAAAATGGCAGTAGCTACTCCAAGGAAGAACTTTAATGCGAACACCAAAAGTAAGTATTAACTAAGAAACTTTAATGCGAACACCAAAAGTAAGCATTAGCTAAGAAACTTTTATGCGAACACCAAAAGTAAGCATTAAGCACATAATCACATAGTGTCACACAATTCAGCATATGTCCAAAAATAGCAGTAAACAATTTCACAGCATGAAAAACCATTTATAAAACATGAGCATACTTTTTCCCCAATTTGAAAACATGTAAATGAAAACGGGGTCACAAAAACTCACCTGAATAGCGGGTTTAAAGCAAAGTAAGTATCACACACAAGCCGTAGTGAAATATGAGCATCCTATAATATTTAGGTGAAACGTTCATAAGTTAAGTATCTCAAGAATTATGTACACGAGTCGAGCCGAAGGGTTCCTATACGATCACGTCCACCTCAAGTTTATACCCCTATAATATATTTCCCACAACTTCCCAAATAAACTAAGTCCTATAGTTACTCAAGCTCATGTCTACACATTGCTAGTGATAACAGTTCCAATTCAATTCTTTCGTAACTATTAACCAACACGTTAATTAACAAAATTCATATCAAATCTAAACTTAGAAAAACATTTTATAACCATGATACCTAAACATCACATATGCCAATGTTATTTTAAAAAGATTGAGAAAACAAAACTATAGTTTAGACAATTTAGACTTTAAAACATTTAATTAATTTAACTAGTACATATAATTAAGATTATGAAAATATAAGTTTTATACAAAATAGTTCATGTTTTATCATAATTTAAAGATCTCAAAGATGAACTTTTTTGTATAAAACATGAACTTTTTTGTATAAAACTTATTCAAAGAAATCAAAAAGTAATTAATTCATTCAATTCAAACTAACCAAAGTTTTCTGAAAATTCATGATACACTGCAGCAGTTTACTAAATAATTTATATAAAATAATATGTTTAGTTTCAGAGGCCGAAACCTCAAGAATTTATGTAAAACATCGAGATCTACAACTTTTTAGTTTTGGCCGAAGCCTGAAAATGACTCTAAATGGGTCAAAAACGGCCTCTGAAGTCGGCTGTAACAATTCAATCAGAAAATCAAAATTCATTCTTATAAACTAGGGTTTACGGATTATGTCTTTAACTAAGGCCAAATCATACCATCGACTCGTGATACATATAAATCGGTACTGAGGTTTATAAATCTCTAAAAATATAAGAAATATTGATTGGAAAAGAGTTTATAAGATTACCTACACGATTACACGTTTACGTATCACATGAAAGCAAAACGAAAACAATAACGTTTTCTAGACTTGAATAGATGATTAAATCCTTTGATTTGATGTTATTTGAGAGTGAAAATGGCTGAGAAATAGAGAGAGATTCGTTTTAGGGTTTTGAGAGAGTTTTAGGGAGAAAAAGATTGTGAATATTTTTGATTTACTTTGAGAAAAATCTTCCTTGCTCCCTACTCTAAGGCTTGGCCGGATTCTACATGGTACTTGACACGCCCCGAAACTTTAGAAATTGTATAACCATTTTTTTTTATATACATTCATTTAGGTCCCATTTATCTTAATTTACTTACAATTCATATCACATTTATCCCATATTCAAACTTGAACTTAAAACTGATTTTCTCATTTTTCACTTGCTTACGCGATCCAGATTTTGGAGCTGGGATCGCGTAAGAAAGAACAAAACTCGCTGATCACAAAATACACTGACTTACGCGATCCAGAATATATTTTTGGGATCGCGTAGCTAAGCACAAAATTGAACTCAGCAAAACTCAACTTTTTGACAAAATTCAAATGCGCATAACTTTTTACTCGTAAACACTTAGACTCCGAAATTTTGCAGGCACGTGTACTATGACAAAATGAAACTTTCCCTTTTTACCCTTTTTCAAAATACGCGTTTATCGAGAAAACGGACGTATGACCAATTTTTGACAATTTTAACCCATTTTGGTGAACACTCTATATCCCAAACCACTTGGTTTTAACCTCTGCCCTTTTTCACACATTTTCAACATCTCAAAACAAGTCTAACACCCTTGGTCAAACCCACATAACTACATTCTAACCTGATTGAACTCCTTTGACCCGTTTAGTACCCATTTGGACACTTTTACCAAATCTACTACATAACACCACCACGTTACCCAATACCACACATGTTTGACTCTTACAACATTGTTGACTATATGTCAACTTCACATTTGACCAACCAATCACTTTCGACCTATTTCTACAATTCAACACTTTGACCCAAACCAAACCAATCATATGACTTCATACACTTGACAACCACATACACTAGACACCATAACTCAGTTTGAATTTTAAAGTCAACTACTATACATTGACCAACATATTTAATTCGAAAACTCTTTGTTTGGGCGATTTACACAATTGAATATCAAATTAATAATTCAAAAGAAGAAAGCATGTTCTAACCACAAGCATGCTCCATATCCACGTCACTAACTTCACATAAACCTTCTATCCACATGTCGCTAGCAAAACATCAACCTACAACATAAACACTGAAACGGGTAAGCACAACTGCTTAGTGAGTACACAGGTAATCAAACAAGTAATCCACATAACACTTAACACATATCAACACAATTACATAAATACAAAATCACTGGGCTCTGTACACTGAACACTGAACAATGTGTTAACCGTAGTTAACTCTCTAATCACCACTGAATCTTTACACATAATCATTAACCAACAACTATCAATTCACTAATCAACAATACCTTTTAACATAATCTAAAACACACACATAAGAAACAAAACATATAACAAGCAACATTCACGTGATTGTATGATCCTCTAGCTCGGAAGCTATCCGGAAATATATACAACCAATTCATACACTGTTCACCAAATCATCACTATTTAATCCACATATATCAACAAGTCATCTTCCACCCGATTGTGTAGCCTCTTGCTCGGAAGCAATCCGGATCCAAACACAATCGAATCATATACTATTCATCACAATTCTTTTCCTTTACCATTAAGCTAGTGACTTACTCATTACTTGGCTAACATCAAGCTAATGAGAAAATCACTACCTTTCTTATCAAGAATCATTTAATCACATAACAAGTAAATATAAACAAGTAATTTAACACAATAACTAAATTAAGTAATAAACATAATTAAACAAACATAAACAATTAATTTATTCTTTGATTGTGTAAACCTCTAGCCCGCAAGCTATTCGGTACTACACAATCACATCACCTGTTTAACCCCCGTATCACTCACCACAATCTTTTTAGACGACTTCACCACCTTGATCAACATAAACCTCCATTTCTTCAATCCCTATCATAAAATACATAACACATAACTACATGTTTAAACACTAATCAATCATTCACATAATCTCATTTACTTCCTCCCCCACTTTGATTACACTAGTTAAATCTTTAGTTAATAACATTAAACTACCTCTTTAATCACTTTTTAACTTTCACTAATCAAACTCTTACCACATAATATTCATCATCGTAATCATACTCCATAAGTATTACTAGTTTCATAATTAAACTCATTAACATCATCTTAACATAATTTACATGAATCACCATAAACACTCTTTTAATAATTTATCACTTATCAACTTTACTACCTTAAATTCATGTTCTATCTTCATAATTACACTTTACTTACATCATTGACAACCTTCTTAAGCTTATTAACATCATTTCATATAATTTTAGCATAAACCCTAAAATTGTCCAAGAACACAATTCATGATTTCACCATTTTCAACATGTTATATGATTACTAACAAACTCTATTACACTCATACACATCTATTCCATCATTTTATAACCCTAAATTCGGATTGAAACCCTTAATTTCTCATAACTTCATGAAACCCCATAAAACCCATAAACCCTAGGTTAAGAACATAAAAATTCAACTTACTTAAGCTAGAAGATGATGAAAGGAGGATTAATTCGAATCCCTAAAGCTTGAATCATGAACTGGATTGAAGAATTGAAGCTTAGATCGTCCCTGAGTTTATTCTTTTTGTCTCTGGAACCAAATGGAATAAAAGTGGGATAAACACAACTCATACGTACAAATCTATATAAGTCGGCCCAATTAATATATCCCATTTAAACTCTATTATCTGGAACTAGAAAACCATTCGCGTATTCTATTATTTTAAATCATCTAAGCAACACCACTTTAAATTAAATATACCCCCGCGCACTAAAATAAAACCTTTATATTTTTGGGGTGTTACAGTATTTTGGGCTAATTTTTGGATATGTTGTAGTCCAATGAGTTTAGAGATCATGGGCTTTGGATTCAAGTCATTTGGAGCCCGGATGAGAGAGTTATGGCCCAAACCGCGAAACCTCGCAGAAAACTCAGCTTTTATATTTTTAACGTTTTACATGTTTTTACTTAGCTTATTATAGATTTATTAATATTGTTAATATTATTATTATTTATAAATTACTTATTATCATTATTATTATTATTATTATTATTATTATTATTATTATTATTATTATTTTATCATACTTCGCACGTTCTCTTAAGTTTTCAAATTACGAACGCGTTCACGTTTTTCATTGTATCTTTTTCGTTACAGACTCGATTGCGATGATTCTTTTTGCGTTGAATTCGATTTTGAAAATGAATACTTTGGTGTATAGAGATACATGTGATGAGTCCTAATACAATATGATAGTCCCTGAATCACTATTGATAAGTGATTTGGAATCTCAATAAGTAAAGTTTAATTGTAGAAGGGAGGGTTGAATACAATTAAAAACTTTTTCTAATTTTATCTAAGTTAATTGATCAAGTTTTTAATCGAATAAACACAAACAGAGTATGATGAATATAAAACAGAGATAAACAAAACGCAATAATAGCTGAACTGTGAATCTTGTTGATTATAAAACTCACTGAGTGTTGATTGCGGAATAGACTAGCCAAGGCTACTCTAAATCAAACACTTAAGCTAATTATTACAAATGAGATGAACAGTAGTGGACAAACACGCTAACTATCCACTCACTGATCGTCATACCGTGCTTAGACAAACTACTCACTGACTAACAAGTGATTAACACGTACAAACGGCAAGTTTCTAAGTACAACGTACTACTCTATATATACTACAAATATCCCGTAAATATCTCCTACAAAATAGGATCTGGAATGACACGTGTCGCTGCTTGATTGGCTTGATCTCTGATGAACCGACATTCTACGGGTCCCAATTCTGTTACCGCAAATATCTCTTATTCCTTAACACCAATAACTTGCTGCCACGTAATTCTTCAGATATTTTCAAGTACGAGGAACACTTGCTGACGTACATATGAAGAGCGACTTGTACTTGTAAAGAAACTTTATTGATATAGTCTCTGAAGATGTAATAATCCTCCTCACTCACTACGAGCTATCGTGCTCTTGTAGAATGACTTGAATTATATATCTTCGGCAACTAGCTTTTATTAGGGCAGTGACTTTTACCTTTATTCATTTGAAGATGTAAAACTCTCGCTGCTAGTCTTGGAGTCAGCGACACACAAAGTTGAGTTTTAATCTTCTTCAGCATATCAGTTTCCTTGAGTAGAATGACCAAAGGCCAGTGAGTACAAACTTCAGCAACAGCAGCTTCGACTTAATCATTTCCTTCATCGAGTTTGTTGTTGTTGAGTTGGTCAGTGACCAGTGACTCAACACAATATTATGTTTTTACAATTTAAATTACAATTACTAAGCATTTTTGGTGACGGTTGTCACATGTTGCTTCAAGTTTCTCTTCAATACTAGTACTAATTTCAAACTTCCTTTCCCTATTCAAATTTATTGCTTTTCTCTGCATACTCTCTGCTATTTTCAGGTACCTTTCATGTTGCTTTCTCTTTGTTGCTTTCTCTTTGTTGCTTCAACTCTTTCTTTCACATATCTTGGACCCTTTGGAATGTTTGGTTTTCCCGAGTTAGTTTCAAGATTTCTTTCAACATTCAAGCTTGTAGGCTTTACCTGTTTGGAAGTTGGTGTTAGAACGGCATTTGCTTCTTTCTTGATTAGTTCATTCACCATACTTTTTATTAGCAACCGTCATTGCAGTCTGACTAACATCCTTTGATGTATGCTTTTTTCGTTGATATCACTTGTGATAATCATTGGTATCACATATGACAGTTGTTTACAAAACCCACTGAAAATGAAAAAAAAAAAGTCACTGAAAGTATACTTTGTGAGATGTCTAATCGATGAGAAAATAACGATGATTTTTATGGTGCATTTTTTATAATTTTTCGACTTACCGTTTATGAGATATTTAATTTTTGAAAACATGGGGGAAAGTAATTTTTGTGATATGTGACATATTCTTATTGATTCCTTTGTTCTCACTAAATTATTGAAATACCTTCTAACTTCATATATGTTTTTTTTAGTTGTTTTCTAGCAAGGTGAAACTTACATTTTCATTCTGCTCAAATACTAATTGTAAGTTGTTTTACTATACCAATTATTGACGCTCTCTATATATATATCTACTCCGAAAAGCACTCATCTTAACAAGAAAACACACACACACACACACACACACACACAAAAGAATAATCATAGTTAAATGGGTGATATCATAGTTAAAATGGTGGACAACAATTATTTAGAATCGACTCTGGTGTGGGTGTTTTTACCTTAGCCACAACCTTCTCTCTTACGAAACCATGGTTATCTTATGTTCCATTCATTCTCTCGGATAGTGAACGGACCTACAAAAATTAAACATAGCGATGATTCTCAATTTTTGCTAGAAAATCAAGAAATGAAAACACTCACTTGGCAATTGACATCCCTCCGATATGTATCTCCTTGAACCTAAACTTAATTAACATGTCATTAACTTTTTTACAATTTAAATGAATATATTTTTGTAGTTACAGTTTTGTGAGATGTAAAAATTGTTTAAAGTTAGGTTTTTTTTTTTACCTGGTACTCAATCTGTCTATTTGAGTTCTTGGTAATTTCTTTAGGGTAAGGTCATGATCGAGCTACAAAATAAGTGAAAATGTCGGAGTTATACAATAGTTTGTAATGTCAAAAGTCTATATAGATCTTCGCGCTAGACAGATACTAGCAAGGTTTTGAAAATCGGATCAGATCGGACCGGCCGGTTCAGCTGGTCAAATTGAGAATTGGTGGTCTAACCAGTTCTAATTAACCGGTTGAACCACTAGTAAATTAAGGGATCAAACATATATATAATAAATTGCATATTTAGGGGAAAGAGTGATAAATTATGAAAACAACTATTCCACATTTAAGGCTTTTTACAACATAATTCTTACTACCAACATGTAGAAAAGTTAGCATTTTTATGATCACACGGTAGAGCGACAAAAAATTTCTTACCATACTGTTGCCACCAGACTTCTTTTTAGGCCCTCCACCCCTCCCACTAGAATCATCAAGTTTCTTTTGGTATTTTTTTGGACATCTCCCCTGCAGGTTCCATTGCGTACTAGGGTTTAGAGAAACTCTAGGGTTTATGTGTGCTCTAAGTTTAAAACCGTGTGGGGTTTGTATTAAGGAATAGGATTTATGACAACTTGTCGCATTGATTGAATGCGGGTTGACCCATTTTATTTATTATTATTTTTAGCCCGCGTAGCTCACAAAAAATTATTTTATTATTATTTTTCCACTTTATTTTGACAGAGTTAATATTAGAGAAAATCAATGAAATAGTCACGACTCATCGAAAAATAATTTATATTATGACTCTCACTTCCGAAGACGTGAAATTGATACTTTCTATCTCAATAACACAATTATTATATTACTTACATAAGATTATATTAATATAATTTAAGCAAAACAATATCATATTGTAACACTCCAAATACAATATGTTTACTTAAGAAATTGCAGCAGAAACAAACAACAAACTTGTAAGCGTGATGACACCCAGCACAAATGATAAACTACCAACATAGACAAACAAAATAAAGAAACACTAATAAACTTTGATTTCGTAGATTTTAACCTTAAAGTTGTCTTCAAGGGTGTTTAAGTAATGCAGCCGCACATTGCCTTCACATACTGGCGAGAATACAAATAACTATATCTTTCTAATTAGAATAGAAGGGTGAGGTTCAAATGAGACTAAAAATTTGTGTGATACTAAGGGAACCAATGATATCATGCCACATATACAAAGAGAATGTTCCATACTACAAAACCCATTTACCCCAAACATCAATTATCTCACAAACGACAAATCGAAAAATCATGAAACCCCAAAACCCAAACCCTAAACCCTAAACCCTAAACCCCAAACCCTAAACCCTAAACGCTTTATAAAACTCTGAACCCTAAATCATACTAAACCCTAAACCCTAATAAACCCTAAACCCTACTAAAACATAAAATCTAAACCCTAAACTATGAACCCTGCTAAATCCTAACCCTAAACTCTAACCCTAAATTCTAACCATGACCGTAAATAAAATGTACAATTAATCACTAACACATGTGTTACTAATTTATAAAACTCACCAAAAAACCGAATTTTTTTTTTTTATCAAAAGTATGCCTTGAGGGACGGCAAATCGAAGAGGATAAAACGCTGAAAAATATGGTGCAAGTTTCATGATTTTTCGATTTGTCGTTTGTGAGATAATTGATGTTTGGGGTAAATGGGTTTTGTAGTATGGAACATTCTCTTTGTACATGTGGCATGATATCATTGGTTCCCTTAGTCTCACTCAAAAATCATGGACTCATTTGAACCTTACTCTAGAATACTAATCATAAATAATATTACTATAAAAGTTTGTTTTAGAGATATTAATTAGTTATGCAAGGTTCATTTTGCGTAGTTATTTGATTTGTGGGCTACATATAGTAGTGCATATTTGATATTTTTTTTGCGTAACTTTATTTTGCGAATGCTTTTTTGTTTCCGATATTAATTTTTGTAAAGCTAATTACTGTTATTGTGGCGTTTTAGTTTTTATGGTATTTCACTATAAAAATTAACAAGTTAATACAGCTTTTATGAAAATATGCTTTTATTGTGAGGTTTTCCTCAATGTATTTTACGATAAAGGATGAAAGTTAACAATTTTGGTGTTGATGATTTTGGGGGATAAGTACCTTGATATATACATGTACATGTATACGATCACAAATAAGAAAGAAAATACCATATAAGGAGTTGTTTTTTTCATATCGATATACTTTAGCATTGTGTTTGTTGATTACATTATGATGCAAATTGTGTTTGTATAGATCATGATGCAACTTACATAAGTTTAGCAAATGTTGGGTCTTGTATGCCAATTAGAAAAGATTGTTTCGCAGTGAATTCTTTTTAAAATGTTAAATTATTTATTTAATTTTTATATTTATTTTGATGACATCATAACATGTTTCCTATATTATATTTAAATTATTTATATTTAAGATGTATAAATGAGCAAGCTGGGTCACTACTAAATAGAACCCAACCCGTATTATTCGTCGCCGTTGGTGTTGAAATTATTCCTCAACACTCAAGCAATTAAGAATCGATAACACCAAAGAATCAAGCCAAAAGATTATACTCAATCTTATTGGTCACAATTATTACAAAGAAATATGAACGATTAAAAGAAAATTACCATTGAAAGGATAACTACTTCAATCTATCTAATCGTATATGTATATAGCTAATAGCTAACTTAACAACTAATTACAGTTTAGTACCCTAAGGAACTAACTATTGACAATTAACCCCTTAGACTTGTATGCCTCTAGTAATACTACACATAACAATTGGTATATCACAAGTAGAGTTCTATTATTGTTGTGGTAAACATGGATACAATGCAAAAAAATTATATGTGTCTTTGTAATTAATTATTACACAGTTTCTATTGATCGAGATGATATCAATGTTACCAACCATCAAACCACCTCTATAAGACACTATTATTTAAGCTTGTGATGTATCATGATTGCACTGAATTCCTACTAATAGCGGTTTCGAATCCATTTTGCTTATTCAGTTGATTAAAGAGGGAGATCCTCTGGTTGTTGGCACCAGGTGTGATGCTGTTGGATCAGGCTAGATGTTCGTGCAGTTAAATATCGGTTTTCATTCTGCTATAAAATATACATGGAAGAAGAAACTAATTTTCTAGAGTCGAAAGTACATGTTTGCGATTCACCCTGTATATTTTAATATTATTGTCAAGCTATGGTTATGGGTAACTTTATTTGGCTCTAGATAATTTTAAGTAAAGATATAACATTCCGTATTTTGATGGCTGTATTGGTTTATATTTCTTGTTCCGTTTTTTGTAAGTTTGATTCGGATTGAACGTGTAAATTTGGTGCTGGAGCATATTGGTTACCCATATTAGTTAAACTGCTGAATAGAGTTCTTTGTTAACTTCGGTTTGGGTCTAACATTAATCGTTTTAGTGATCTGATGAAGTTGAAAAATCTGAACAATATATACCCACATTTGGCACCTTTGTTTATTGACTAAAACGAGAACTGATCTTTTTCAAACTGATAAACTCTATATTATCATGAAAAATGTCAATATGTTGAACAGAGCAAGATAAGCAAACATCACTACTAAGTGCTTATGATCCATAAAAAACTCGTTACAAAAACATTAATAATTAACCAAGTACTACAGCTTCTACCAAACAACATGCCAACTGACTCAAGGCTTCCAAATGATGGTTGTCTCGGCGATCATGGAAGTTACAACGTATGGATCCATATTTGATGACGGCCTTCGATCCTCAAAGTAACCCTTCTTTTCTTTCTCGGTCTCTCTTCCCACCCTAACTGACGCTCCACGATTTGCCACACCCTATAAATACAAAATGTACGTATAATACGAGTCTTTATGCTATGAAAACTTCTTTTATTCATTAAATTCTATTAAGCAAAACAGGTTCAATTCATGTTAAAACATCCATTTGGCATCCTTGTTTATTAACTAAAATTTTTCTAATTTCGCCTCCTTAAGATAAAAATATATAATCAACATATTATGCAGTAAACAGTTGTACATCTGAGAATGTGTAGTGGGGCTAATGAAGGTTTTAAGCTATGCCAATTTCTTATTGTCATTTTCGTAGTATTCACCGTATATGTATAGTATATGGCCCGTGTTTGTTAGTGATGTAACAAATGGGTTTGGAAGTAATAAAATTTGCAGTTTACTAGGAAAGTATGAATGATATAAAATCAGATTCATTAGCAACTATAGTTCAACTGCAAAAAATGAGAAAGTACCCATTTGAAGCTACTAATATCCCCGGTCTCATGCTTCCCAGTTAGTCGACGCTCATTGCCTTCTCCATAAGCAGCGATATGTTCAACATGTTTCTTTCCAAGCTTTTCAATCGCCTTAATTATCACATCATAACCTCCATCACCTCTCATTGATTTTGTACTACATAAAAAACAACCATAAATTCTACTTCAACTTTTTATCACACAACAACATATCAAAATGTCACAATATGATTACCTGTAGTTTGTATGAGCACCCGCTCCATTCCAATCACCAGGAACTGGTTTTGGGTCGAAAGAAAGAACCACTCCAGCCATCTCTGTTATTCTCTATGGATCCAATTTTGATATCACATATACAAATGCATTGAATTAATATATCTTTATATTTGTTCAATATAATTATATAATTTACTTTAATTGTGTTGTACCTCTAATATGTAGCGAGCCACCCAAACTTGGTCACCAGCAGAGATGCCAACAGTCGGACCAACTTGAAATTCCCACTGCTCATAATAAAATTAATATTTCAATACATAACGTATAATAAAATACAACTTTCTCTATATATATCAATGCAAAGATACTCTCTCTTATGGATTTCTAGCAGAAGCAACATTATGATACAGAATTGGTCATCTTGGGTTACTGATCCTACATGTGTTTGTTAGCTTGGTTTTATTGTCCCTAAGGTTATCTTAGGTGTGGTGTTTATCCTCTTTCTTTTGTATTTGTATTTGGTTTCTCCTTCTTGGAGATTCCTTTCTTGGTTTTTAATAAAATCCTGCTGTTCCAAAATTTTTCTTTTTCTCTATATATAATTTTGTTTTAGAACGGCAAAGGTTCAGACACCTTAAACTACCTATTATATACAACCACGTATCAAACACATATTTCTGTGTCTAATGAAATTTGAACCCACAAACATATGAATAATATATACCTGGCCGGGCATAACTTCTCCATTGGTGCCGCTAATATTGATACCGGCATATAGACAAGCCTTATAATGTGCATCAACAATGTCACGCCCAAACGCCTTATCAGCACCGGTCCCACAATAATATGGTCCCTGTTCACGTAAATAGATTCAAGACTTATCATTAATACAGTTAATGTGTGTACTTTATGTTTGTGAATATTTATAAAATGTTACCTGAGGTCCAGGGTACCCACCAATAGGCCACCCAAGTGGCCAATTTACTTCTTTTTGTAACAAAGTATACTCCTGCTCAATGCCAAACCTGTTTTCATTTCATTGTCAAATATAACAGTTATCCTGTCACAATAGTTATATGATATCAGAATCTCGTTGTCACAAGTATATTATATGAGTGGGGTCGGGCGATAGATACCAGGGTTCTTCTGCAACAACATCAGAATGGCTAAATACTTTGGCGGCATAGTAACGCTTATTAGTTGGGATTGGGTCACCTTGTGGTGTGTACGAATCACACATCACCTAAATATATTATTGGTCATAGAATCTAAGTATTTGATTTTTAAAAAAATAAACAACTTTGAAATGTTAAACAAGTAATCATCAATTTATGACAATTATAAACTTACAAGAATATTGTTGCCTCTCCTGAATGGATCCTTATATATGGCTTGAGGACTAGGGGCAACATATAAGTGCGTTAGTTATGTGCATGTATACATGGATTTATACAAGGGATTACATCCGTGCAGTTAACCGCACGTGAATCCTAATTCAGCCCTCCAATTTTCTAGTTAATACTTGCAAAAAAGACACATGTATGTCTTTGTTGCACGTAGGATTCATACAGTTAACTGAACTGAACGTTTTCTGGTACATATTACGAAAGAAGTTATGAATATAGACGAGATCAAGTAAGAAAACAAACTATAGAATGACTTCACTGTCTTCCCCCGGAGCTTGGTTGGTACTTGATCCATCATAATTCCATTTTGGTAGCTTTGATGGGTCAGAAACTGGTCCTGGAAGGGTCTAACAGTACAAATATATATATAATACACAATTAACTTCTATTTTTTATTCAAGGATATTAATATAATATGAACAATATTATGAATTTTATTTTATGTTCAGATGTAAATGTAAATGTTTTGACTTTTATGACAACAGATAAAAGGAAGTAAAATTCAAAACTATGTAGTACCCTGGCTTTGCTTCTTAGGTCCATACCAGATCCACCAATCCTGTTCATTAATCACAACTTCATAATCAATGCAATATACACAAGGAAATTACTTAAAATGGTCATTTAATGAAATAATCAACATATATGCATAATTGCATATAACTTTATTCATTTATTAACCAAAAACAGAGTAAATAAAGGTGAAGATAGTAAAAGATCAAACCATATGTATTCTGCAATGATCTTATCAGTGCAACTAGAGACATCAAGGTTGATAAGATCTAAAAGAAGAGACATTTTAATCCTTTTGACAGTTAAACTAACTTCTTTTCTAATATTTTATTATATTATTATTATATTATAATATTTGTTTTGATTTAAAGGAAAAAAAAGGGGAGATATGCGAGTTTGTTGCTAACAACCTGTGAACTTCATTTTGATCATTTCAAGTTTTTTATCAAGCTGAGTTTGTTATCATAATATCTATTTTTTTTTTTTTTTTAAGTCGTCAAATCATATCTTCTTTGCATATAAAATGGGATAATTCAAGATATTTGGATTATTACTTTATTTAAGGAAAAATGATGTGTGATCATATAAACTTATAATACACTACACAAACTTGCATGATGGAAAAAGTAATTTAGAAGGCTAGTTTGTATATGTAAGAGAGAAAAAATGTTAAAAATGTGTATATCCTTTCTAGCATTGATATTACCTAACTTAACTCATGTTATCATCACTTATGCTAGATGCTCTTATTTATCATATTTCATGTCCTTTTAAAAAAAAAGACATAGGCTATAGTAGTATCATACATTTTACATGGCTAATTTACACTAAAACACCCCTAAAACATCTTTGAACAAAGATGAAAATTGAACAACTACCTAACTCATATGAACATAAACACTTTATTTGTAAAATCTGTGAATTTACATCAAGTCATTACAGAAAAGAAAATGCTGAAAAGAATGTTCGATCAACTTTTTAGTAAAATAAAAAACTTTTTAGTAGTTATTGTAATCAATCTTTTGATCAATTTGAAACCATACTTTCACTTTCTTTAACGAATCCATCTCCGGTCCAGTCTTTATCAGACTGCAATCCTTTCTTGATGGCTCGTCTTTCACGGATAGCTTCTTGTTGTATCCTAACGAGCTCAGTGTGTGTAGTAAAATATTGAAGTGATGCCCTGCGTAAAACCATTAAGTTCAGAAAGAAAATAAAAACAAACAAACATGTTTTGTTTTAGATATGACGTAAAAATATTGCTGTTTTTTACTGGCATACCCTCTAAATTCCTCAATGGTTGAAAAGTTGTGAGTTCTCATGAAGTCTTTGAGCTCTGAACAGAGTTTTGATACCAGATCATATCCGTACATCATCACACCAGTACAGACCTACAATCAGAAAATCATAGGAGCCAAATGAGTTGGAAGTCGCCTGAAGTGTAAGTTACTGAATAAAACCTCCTAATAAAATTGATAGTAAACACCAACTTTTCATTGATATAATATAACTTGTTATAATCATATTTAACACACTATCTATTCATGAAACTAGTCACAAAAAGTGTTTTGGGTCAACCCAACCTACTTCCGTCAAAAATCATCAGTTTTTGACCTGTTACCGCATCCACCCATTTGACCACCTGTACTGTTATGCAATGTCAGCAAGTCTGTTGACTTGGGACTGACAACAACTGGTTCACAGACTGATAGAAGGTAAAATGGACGTATAAGATGGGTCAAAGCGGGTTGGGTTTACAGGACCAAAAGTCGTAGGATGGGTCAAAACGGGTTGGGTAGACAGGGCAACACTTTTTGTTTGTTTTTTTATCACAAAAATGATGACCCAATCTTTTACTTTCTGTGACATTTAAACGATTTGACCCGGTCCTGTCTTCTTTTAGCAAAAAATTGAATTTAACAAGTTTGACCTGCTATCAATTGAATATAACCCAGATTAATGCATAGTTACGCAAATGGGTTGAAATTACCGAGCGACATCACAACATAACTTAAAATATGCTTAAAATTGCACATTAGTACGTATTAGGCAAAACGTATAGATGGAAAGAAATATGTTGGTTTAGAGACGAAATGAAACCTGGACGGTATTTGCACCAAGAAGAATGAATTCAGCAGCATCACCACCAGTCTCGACACCTCCAATTCCAGAAAGAGAATAGTCTCCATCTTGAAATTCCTTCTTCATCATTTGTGCAATGCTCATCACTTTTCCAAGTGCAATAGGATGGACCGCTTTGGAAGAATAGCCTCCAGGAGTCGAATATCTAAAGCAACATAAAAGTCCACATGTTAGTTTTGAGGCACATAAAACCATGCAGAGGTGGCAAAACAGGTAGGCAGGCAAGTTCAGTAATGGGTCACATGGTCAGGTAGTTTTTGCTTCGGTTTGAAATGGGTCGGGTTGGCCCGAAAAACTTTTGGTCAAACTTTTTTTTGATGACTAATTTGTGCTTCAGATATAAATACAATTTTCTATTGTTTCAATAGAAATCAAAAATCTGAACAAAGCATTGTAGAAGATTTTAAGCTTAAAAAAACACTTATGCCACCCACTTAACCCATTTCCTTTTTGGCTAACTTTCTTTCGATTCCACCCGTTTGAGTAGTTAGAGATAAAAAAAAAACTGAATCGACCCATTTAACTGTACATGTGTCCAAATTGCCAACTCTAAAGCCATGAAAAATACTTGTTGAATGAGATATACTAACCCCTCGACACAAGGCTCAGGATGTAATGTCTTCAAATTGATGCCCATAACACTCATGATAGTGTTAATTGCAGCTACACCCTCACATCCGGATCTTAGAGACACCCTAGCTGGCTATAATAGAAATGGTTACCATGTTATTAAACAGATGTAGTACATAGTTTATGCCTGAACCCATGTGTTTACAAAACATATTTACTAATCCCATGATTCTTAAAACATATATGACATATCCCTAACTAACATATATCTTTAATATTTCTAATTTTTTTAATATAAAGTTATAGATATATTACAACAAAATCACCGAACGGTTAATAAAAAACCCTAGCACCCCTATATATTCCGATCCTCCTGTCCCATTCAATTTGTCCTCTACATCCTGGCATATTGTTGATCGAGTTTAGGTGCTCCTCAGGTCTATAAAGATCATTATTTATTTATTTACTTATTTATTTACTGTAATTGTTGTTTTAATGTCTAGACGGTTACATAAATATGTAGAGTATTGACTCACTTGGGGAAAAAGCATCATGATTATTTCAAGTGTACGTAAGGTCATAGTCTATACTTATCGATCAATTGGTAACATCATGACATTGGTTCAATTGTTTGCAACTGTACGTACACATGTTTTCCTTAATGAGGTTCAATTGTATATCTCTCTTTTTTTAATGTACTAAAAAACTACAGGTTGTTGCTTTATTAGTGTGTGAGTTTTTAATGAACTGGTATGGATTGAGCTACAAAAGTGTACATAGAAAAAAGATATCCCGTAGATTAAAGAATAGGTTAAAGAAAGATATATATAAAGATAAGTGATGGTGATTAGAAATGATAGATTAAATGGTGGTAAAATTGAAGATAATTAAAATATATGTTAGTTAGGGATATATGCTTTCAGAGACATGAGTTTGGTAATTATGTTATGTAGAGTTGTAGAGACGTGGGTTTAAGCATAAACTCTCATTTTATAAAAACAAAATCCATTTACAAATAAACTAATCGTAAAACACGCATACCTCAGTGATATCAGTGATATTTGGAGTCATTTTGGCCCAAACGGGAACCGTAGCTTTTGCATTGATCCATCCACATACCTCTTCCAAAAGATCACAATCTTGGCCAACCGCAGCCCCCATTTTCCTTTCAGGCATGCCATGAGGACAAGAGAAATTGATTTCAATAGCATCCTATGAAAACATTAGCAACGACAAATGCTTAAGTTAGCTGATAAATATCGTTTAACTAAAATGTATATGACTTTTTGTAAAAGTATGGAAAGTTGGATAATGGGTCAAAATCGGTTGGCTTTAAGATGGGCCATCTTAGTATGTTTGAAACAAACCAAGTTGGGTTTACCAGTAAACACTTTTTTGTCTATTTTTAAGCTTCTAAGATAACTAGGATACATTAATTATGATTACGGAACAGTATTATTACAATAGTAATAGTAATCTAACTTATAGAAGAAATATTTAGTAGGTTGTATCGGTATACTTTAAAATTAGATTTTCGGTAGACTCCAAACCGTTTGACCCGTCTTTATTTGACCTATAAAATATAACACAAGTCGATCCATTGTTATATAGATGGATCAAATTGCCACATGTGATTATTTATATAAACTTACGATCCCGGTTTGCTCCACACGGTCAATTAGTTCTTCCCATCCGGCTTTGTTGTACTCCTCCATAATTGAGGCGATAAGAATCCTATCAGGATACTCTTCTTTCAATTGCTTAAATTCCTTTAACATTGTTTCTAGCGGTCGATCACTTATAAGTTCGATGTTTTCCCAGCCAATAATCTGCCCTTTGGCTGAGCCATTAGTTCCTGCTGCTCGTAATCGGGCATATCTTGGGGTTACATTAATAACTTTTGCAGCATCTAGTGACACCTGAATGTAACGGATCAAAGTTAGCAGCTTGATTCAAACAATTGAAAATTGATCAATAAAGCAAATCATTTTCAGCTAGAGCCAAAACAATGCTATATGATTATTTTAGATTTATGTACCTTAAAAAATCAGTTTTTATAAGCAAATTGTTATCTAATACGTATCAATTTAATTACTCGAATCCTTAATAATTAAAAATAATTGAATCTTAATCACTTTTAACCTAACACTCAAACCTCAATTGGTTTAATTCACATTCAGACACCCCCTTAATCTTCACAATTCCTTTTTTGATTTCAAACCCATCAACAAATCATCATCACCAAGATGTAAAATAATGATCAATAATTACACTAAAGTCTTGAAATTTAACAAGCCTGAATATAGTTGACTAGTAATGTTCAACCTTTCATTGATCACCAATAGTCCAAGAACAATAAAATTATTGAAAATGCAAAAAATTCAATCACATATGATCAACAGTAATTTAAATTTTACAAATCAAATTTTCTCTGATCCAACAAATGATCATAACTTTAAGCTAAAAACTAGTTTGACTCTTAGAAAAAGTCAAACTTAAATTCAGGATTACTATCACTTGTAAAGTTGCTAAACACAATAAACAATTTGCAATACTCAAAGCCTAAAATTATATCATACTTCTAAATTCACTTCATGTAAGGCTTATCATTATTCAAAGAAAAATAATTAATTTATAAACCTTCTAATGATTTTATTTTAAATTATCAAATAAACAGAAAATCAAAGATAATTATGATTTTAATTCATATAAAAAATATTACTGTTTTAGCTATGACTGCACCCCATCCTTCATCAAAAGCTTTCTTCATGACTTTATAATTAGTCCCGGGTGGACCCGACCCGATTACAAATGGGTTAGGCATATGCAACCCATTAACTGTAACACTCAAATCAGGCTCTTGTTGTTTAGCGTCTGAAGCAAAGATCTTGAAATTACTAAATCTTGCTCCACCGTTCCAACGACGGTGATTCGCCGGAAAAGATACCCCGGCGGTGGTTAATCCGGTGAGATGAGTTAAACCCATTGAAGATGCCATGATACCCACAAAGAAAAATTCGAACTTGAAGATAAAAATGTGATTGAAATTGAAGAAAGAAAAGAAATAGAGGAAAAAGATGAAAATGAATATGTGAGAATCCACGTAAAATGTTATTTTATTTTATAATTTTATAATCGGGATCGGAGGAAAAATGGCATCTAGAATTCTACTAGATGATTGGATAGATATGTAATTAAATTATAATTATATAAAAATAATTGTGAATGAGTTACGTACTCATTTTAAATTGTATAACATACAAAAGCTTTCAAGATTTTTATAAATTAATGATCATGTCATTGCCTATACCATTTTGGGTGAACTTGTACGACACGAATTTATCGTACAACCCAATATTATATACTTTTGTTATTATATAGTCACATATAATATGTAAAACAGATAAATATATCAAGTTTTCTCGAGTTATTATGAATGACAAGTAATTTTTTACCACCCAAAATGTTTAACTAATGAGGTTGAACCCGAAACGTCTCGTAGCAACACCAATATGCCAATATACCTATAAGACCACCTGCAACGCAGGCGTTGTGGCCCAGCTGGACGGCGAGAACGCCCCAGAACGCCGGCAACGGGGCGTTCTGGGTGAAGGTGAAGCGGGGCGTTGAGCAAGAAAGAACGGGGCGTGTTTGGAGTGTACAAGTGGGGCCCACGAATATTTAATTGTTTTTGATGTATCCGTTGGGGAAGAAAACAAAAAAAAAAAAAATGTTTTTTTTTTTTTAAAATCTAGCCGTTTTCAACGGCTTTTTTTGAAAAAATAATTTTTTTTTTTTTTGTTTTTAATATTTCTCACCTATATATATACATACTCTATTTAACACTTTTTCACACATCAAATTCATCAAACTCTCTCTCATTTCATACAAAATTCAAAAATGGATTCACTAAATTTTATTTTGGAGTCGGATTCGGAAGACGAAATGCTTTTGCAAGTTTTACAAGCTTTGGAAGAAAAAGAAGAAGAAAACAATGAAGCCGAGTCTAGCTCTAGTTCGAGACCACCCCGGAATCGAATTTACATTGAAAGAGATCGCGAAGGTGCTCAAGAACGTTTATGGAACGACTACTTTTCTGAAAACCCAAAGTACCCGGCAAACCTGTTCAAACGTCGTTTTCGTATGCGTCGGGAATTATTTTGCCGAATCGTACAAGGTATTTCCGAATACTCTATTCAACCAATTCCCGAGCACTTTGTTTATTTTAAGCAAAAGCCGGATGCACTGGGTAGGCTTGGTTTTACCGCGCTACAAAAGTGCACCGCCGCCATACGCCAATTGGCTTATGGAATGTCTGGCGATTTGTTCGATGAATACTTACAAATGGGTGAACGCACGTCAAACGATTGCGTTAACAACTTTTGTAAGTGTATATTCGACTTATATTCTCGAGAGTATTTGAGGAAGCCGACTGCCAATGATATTGCTCGGCTTTACAGAGGTCATGAGCAGAAACATGGTTTTAAGGGAATGCTTGGGTCCATTGATTGTATGCATTGGCAATGGAAAAATTGTCCCAATGCATGGAAAGGTCAGTACACTAGGGGTGATCACGGGCACCCGACCATTATGCTTGAAGCGGTTGCTTCATATGACATGTGGATATGGCATGCATTCTTTGGCATGGCGGGTTCAAACAACGATATTAATGTTTTAAACGCGTCTCCGTTGTTTGATTCTATCAAAAATGATACCGGTCCACCCGCATCCTTTAATGTCAATGGACATCCCTACACAAAAGGTTATTATCTAGCCGATGGTATTTATCCGGATTGGTGTACACTTATCAAAGCCTATCACTCTCCTACTGATGAGAAACGAGCCAAGTTCAAGAGGTTTCAGGAAAGTGCAAGAAAAGATGTCGAAAGGGCATTCGGTGTACTTCAAGGCAGGTTTGCAATTTTGAAGATTGCGGGACGAGCTATGAGTGTGAACAAGTTGCGAAGACAATTGTACACTTGTGTCATATTGCACAACATGATCCAAGAAGATAACGGCTTTGTGATTTCTGCTATCGAACAAGAGATGATTGATGATCCCGCTAACCGGCCTCGTCGGGATTTTAGCCAACGATTAAAGGATAGAGAAGCGCGAATAAAGGAAATACGTGACAAACAAGTGCATGACCAATTGCAGTACGATCTATAACGCCCCAAAATTTACAACTGTTTTTTTTTTTTTTTTTTTTTTTTACAATGCGGAAGTTCAAGTCCCAAAACATATATATACATAAAATGACATGACGTCATTTTCCATTACCTATGTTCTAAGTATTGATTATTACCATTTACAAAACAATCCTTTATATCCTGGGCATTATATAATCAAACATTTTAAACTGTATTAAATAATAATCAGAGTAATCCTAGTCAAACATTCTTCAGTTACTCCTTGACCCGCCCATAACAATAGATATTAACCTGCAAGGAGTAAACAACGAGGGATTAGCACGAAGCTAAGTGAGTTAACTCATCACTAACAATACAACTTAGTTTAACACTATGAGTTCACCACATTTAACACTTTGACTCAACATCACCAGAGGATCGGTGGCCCTTGTGGCGCCCTCAGCCGCGGTGGCCCACCAAGCGACACTTACACCAACTGCAGGCCAATACAGTGGTTAACCGATAACTGTTTATTACCTTTAGTCAACACAAGCCTTACTCACAACGAATGTTCACAACCCTTGTGTTGACTAACCTGTAACAACACAGTCCAACATAGTTGACCTCTATTAACACTGTTACCATATAGGTCACTTAACACTTAACACTTTAACACTTTAACACAATTCACAATTCAACTTAACACAGGAATAACACTTAACACTTGAAGTAACCACAATAGTGATCACTAAATTATAATGAGAGATCAAAGTCAACTCACCGACTACCATAGTCGCCCACTCAGTAGTCTAATATCACTGAGTCTTCTCCATATCTGGAAATACAACAGAATACACAAGTCAGTTACTTGTATCAAATCTATATAACATTACTCCAATAGATTTACATCAACAAATCCAAATTACTCAAATCATAACGATTTAGCACAATTATTAAAATTCTCAATAGTCAATCCATACCTTTATGGATTTACATCATATTTCTCAAATCATCATCTAATCATGATTAACTATCATGATAATCACTATCAACTATGAACATAGAATCGCATCGTTACTTTAATTCAATTCAATTATAGTTAATCAACATAAGTAAACTATCAACCTCATATAACAATCTCTTCAAATTTATCACTCAAAGTGATTAACACATAATCATCACACTTTCACAAATTTCACTTGAATTACCATTACTTACTTGATTAATTCATTATTATCAACAAATTCTCAAGAACACTTATTCACTCATACTCTTTTAAATTAAATCATTTCAATCATCATCACTAATCACCTCTAATATGTTTATTAACAATACATATCACTTACACATTATTAGATTAGGCTCATATATCCTACTTCAAGAACAATCAATGAAACCCATCACTTTATTCATGATATATATCATATTCATCATTTCTAAGTTAGTGTTTCTATTATAATCATCATTTACCCATCAACTAACAAGAATTTAACCACCACAACTTTCAATTTTCGGATTATAATCAATAACCCATCAAAATCATCAAAAACTTAAGAACCAAGATTAATCTACAAACTTAAGCTAGAATCTTGCTAGATATCAACAACAATAAGCTTAACTAACATAAATTTCATATAATCAAAGCTTAAATTCGAATTATAACCAAGAACACTAAAACCCCCAAATTTCTAGGGTTCAAGAAATCACGAAATTAACACATATAACATGATTAAGATGATGCTAGAATGATTATTACATGTTATTGAAGCTTAACTAACATCAATTTACACTTTAGAAACCCTAATTTCGGATTTTGCTCAAGAACATCAAAAAACCCAAATTCTAGGTTGAAGAACATGAAGAACACAAGATCATACCTTGTTTGTGATGATTAAGAAAGCTTGAATTCGAATTTTGTAGCTCCAATTTGATTATTTCATCAAGTTTTGGATTAAGGTTTGTGTTTGTATGTATGAATGTATGAATACGTACGTATGTATGTATTTGGGTGGAAATAAAAACCGATCCAACACATATAATATACCATTTAAGTGTTAGTTTTCATTCCCCGTATTTATTATTGTCTGGAACTTAAAAATCATTTGCGAGGAAAACTATTTTATTTTACCGTCAACTAATTAAATTTAAAACAAACAATATTTCACAAGCCACAATATTTCCTGAGGCTTATCGACCTATTAATTATAAAATCAAACACAATAACAATTTTAAATCGCATTTAAAATTTACAGAAAATACCTATTACTTCTAAGCCCGATTTGAGGATGTTACAAATCTCTCCCCCTTAAAGAGATTTCGTCCTCGAAATCTAATCAACCTTGATTATTCTAAAGTACTTAATTACCTGATAAATCTCATTCCTTAAATGAGATTCTACTAACACCACAATTTATTAATATGGCACTTTTCGTACTACTCCAACATCGTAATTACTCTTCACTATACTTATCTAAAGTGTGTACACAACTTAAATCACCTATGCATGACATGCTTATGCATACATTTCACTACACACTCTATATACCTACATATATATTATTTCATCAACTCACACACGACTAGTGTGTATCTCAATTAGATTCACGAAAACATATAATTTATGTCTCATACTCAATTTAACTTGCAATACTATACAACAAGTATAATATTTATCACATAAAATAGTTACTCCCTTGAGCAACTCTTAATTATATGCACACAATTTCAATTCTATCTACAGACACATATCCACATGTACCTGTTTTTATTTCTTACCTTAATATATGTTATGTATCTAAATCATATTTTCATGCATACTATGATCACTTAAGGAAATTATTCCCAATTAATCACTTTAAACAGGTAATCACTTGACGTAAGTGAATAACAATCGTGTACAATAACATACTCTTACTACAAGAAACTAACGACGTGCTAGAATCTTTAAAATAGATATATGATTTATACCCCTTTTAACAACAAAACAATGATTATGAAAATTTCAATACACCCAACAACAATGAAATTTTAATTTCAATTCATAACTAGCATTTAGGCTAGTACCACATATCACTACTGTATTTGATAATCTTTTATTTAAAAGTATCTCAAACTCATATAACACTATTCACATATTAACAAGCAAAATACAAGTCAATTCTTCATGGTTAAAACCATTATCACTTAATCACCAAGTCACTTAGTACCAATTTAAATTGGATAATTACCAAGTTTTTCCATCAACGGGTACATTGCCATTCAAGCGCAAGTACCACTCCAACAAAATGTGCTACCCACACACACATTTTTCATTAACATTTCATCATTCAATTCTATATCGTTAATCTCCACGGAAGATTATTTCATATTTCCATCATTTCTATACGCAACCTATCATTTCACCTTGATATTATGCATATAATAACAATCAAGTTTCACAAAATTCTCAATTAACGATAATATAACTATAAATTTTCACAATTTCAATCAAAAGGCTCTCTCTCTATATACATTTATATATTTCTGTTATTAATAGTAACTCATTAATACAATAACTTAATCGTTTACTACCATTTCGATTTAGTCAATCATTGACTCTCTCTATCTCTCATATATCAACATTGCAAACCTACCATATTTTTTTTTTAAATCTCATTAATTTCTCTGGTACTTGGTAGCCTCAATACTCCATGTGAAACGGCATAATATAAATACGTTGGCCAGACGTCGTCATATTATGTCAATCACACTTTATTCTCAGGCTACTTCATACCATTGATCTCTAAAGTAATTAACTTTTACTCTCACATAATTCACAGTGTTGAAATTAACAATTATCACACATATAGTAACACTTAAAATAGATTTATGACCAAGTGTTAACTTGTTACTATTTTTCCTTTATCACTTGAATGTGAAACTACTATTATATAATTTACAGGTATAACAACTTAACCTGTTAACACTATTCTCATTATCTTCTTAACACATGTGTAAGTTTTAACACAACTAAATCCATGTAGTACCCTCTCTACACGATTCAATATCAATCGCTTAACACTTTAATTATTAAGTATAATACTCTATATAACATTTAGCACTAAGTATCTTGTTAAAATACCAAGTCATATTCCACATATATTCATCAATATATAATTTCTAAGTTGATTAATAAATAACCTTCCATATTTAGTTATCAAGTAAGAGTAAGCTCCTACAATACTCTTCAACTATTACAAGTACTTATTCGTTCATATTAAGTATTTCACATAATGTAATTAACATAATTACATAATCAATATTTATTTATCCTAACAAACAACAATCAACAATACCCTTACTGGTATACTATGCTGTTAGTTAAACTGCCTATAAACAACCCCTACACCAAGAACCATATAGACCTCTTAAAACGACTTTTAATATTGCATATAGTCACGGGAATGATCTCTGGGCTCAAAGAAACAAAAGCCCAATACAATTCATAAGCTAAAAGTCCGAAATAATGCCCGAAAAACAATAAAACGCGATTTTCAGGCCCCAAACGACCCCGAAGTGCCGAAAACTGACAGGGCTCATAGCGAATCTATGAGCTTTGTTCGTTGGGCCGTTTTTGAGTTGACATGTAAATTTCTTCTTAATCGGACACCGAAATTTTCTAAAAAAAAATTTCTACGTCAAGTATTACGTCGAACGTCGCAGAAAATTTTTTTTTTTTTTACTAACGCGATCCGGGAACAGGTCAGGATCGCGTTCCCCAGTGAAAAAAAATTCTGTAACCAAATTAGGCATACAAACGCGATCCGGAGAAGTGAGCGGGATCGCGTTCCCAAGAGAAAACGCACCTCAACACGAAATACACACACAAACGCGATCCTGGAAAATGGCTGGGATCGCGTTCCCAAGCATAAAAATATTCTGAGACCAAATAACACGTACGAACGCGATCCTGAGAACATGTTGGGATCGCGTTCCCAAGCAGAAAATCTGAGGTTCAGAAAATCATATTTTTAACCAATTTCAAACGCGTATAACTTTTTACTCTTTTAGAGTTAGACTCTAAAATTTTTGCAGGCACATCCACTATGCCAAAATGAAACTTTCCCTTTTTACACTTTTTCAATTTACTCGTTTTACGAGAAAACGGACGTACGACTCATTTTTGACCATTTTCGACCATTTTGGTTGACACGCTATATTTCAAACGACTTGGTTTCTGACTTCCACCTTTTACCAACATGTTTCTATATACATTAGTGACGTGTGGGCATATTCGTCACATACAATCACTCATTCTACATTATTTTAACACGTTGACCCGTTTAGGGGTCAAAATGGACAATTTCCCCAATTTCATTCAAAATGACAACATTAACATTTTCAATCCACTTTTTATCTTTACTTATGACTTTCAGTCACTTTAAAAATTATCTTACACGTATCACATCAAATTCTATACATTTTAACACTAAGTGGCCCATTTGGACACTTAAATGACCCGTTTAGGTTTACGATCATATAATCACCATTCCAACACCCAACCCACACTCCTCTGACTATTCCAAGTCAAACTAACCCACTTTCCTCATATAATTTCAAATTTGACTTTTCACAACTTGTCATCGCACATTTAGACTCATTAACCGCTTTGACTTTCTTACTACACTATTAGTAATACAAAGATCATAATTCACCCTAATCATGATCAATGCTAAACATTTAGACTTCTAGTCACATTCCTCACTTCATAGCATGGCATAACATGGCAATTATCGAGTTTGACACAATTACATTCAACATTGACCTTTCCAAGTCAATAGCATATATTTCAACAAATAGACACATTCTAAGTCACACAACAATACAACTCCAAACTTATAAATGGATAATACCCGCAACCCATTGATTTCATTATAGCAAGTCACACCTTGCATTTATCGACTTATATTCACACACTGTATTTTCACATTGCATATACACTTAATTTCACATAACACAGCTGTTACACCCTATTCACCAATGTATCTTCACACCGTTTTTAACACTTTTCACCTTATTAACACGTAATTATCATCAAAATTTCAATTTACTTTACTAACAATCATAATATAGTAAAGTAAAACAATTCAAATTTATTGAAATTCACCAAGTTTATCAGAAATTACCTGGCACATCTAGGCCCACGAGTGTTGAGGATTGAGAATACCAATCGGTTCCTCACTATCCTCCGTCTCTGCACTCAAAACAACAATCTAACACATTGTTATAGATTAGTTCACATTTAACAACAACTTGCTCATACCAACACTAATCCCACACCTCGGAATGTTTGACCACTATCACTAGGCTTGGGATTGAACAATTTAACCATTATTCAATTCGCCCAAACCTATGCTCTGATACCAACTTATAACGCCCCAAAATTTACAACTGTTTTTTTTTTTTTTTTTTTTTTTTACAATGCGGAAGTTCAAGTCCCAAAACATATATATACATAAAATGACATGACGTCATTTTCCATTACCTAAGTTCTAAGTATTGATTATTTCCATTTACAAAACAATCCTTTATATCCTGGGCATTATATAATCAAACATTTTAAACTGTATTAAATAATAATCAGAGTAATCCTAGTCAAACATTCTTCAGTTACTCCTTGACCCGCCCATAACAATAGATATTAACCTGCAAGGAGTAAACAACGAGGGATTAGCACGAAGCTAAGTGAGTTAACTCATCACTAACAATACAACTTAGTTTAACACTATGAGTTCACCACATTTAACACTTTGACTCAACATCACCAGAGGATCGGTGGCCCTTGTGGCGCCCTCAGCCGCGGTGGCCCACCAAGCGACACTTACACCAACTGCAGGCCAATACAGTGGTTAACCGATAACTGTTTATTACCTTTAGTCAACACAAGCCTTACTCACAACGAATGTTCACAACCCTTGTGTTGACTAACCTGTAACAACACAGTCCAACATAGTTGACCTCTATTAACACTGTTACCATATAGGTCACTTAACACTTAACACTTTAACACTTTAACACAATTCACAATTCAACTTAACACAGGAATAACACTTAACACTTAAAGTAACCACAATAGTGATCACTAAATTATAATGAGAGATCAAAGTCCACTCACCGACTACCATAGTCGCCCACTCAGTAGTCTAATATCACTGAGTCTTCTCCATATCTGGAAATACAACAGAATACACAAGTCAGTTACTTGTATCAAATCTATATAACATTACTCCAATAGATTTACATCAACAAATCCAAATTACTCAAATCATAACGATTTAGCACAATTATTAAAATTCTCAATAGTCAATCCATACCTTTATGGATTTACATCATATTTCTCAAATCATCATCTAATCATGATTAACTATCATGATAATCACTATCAACTATGAACATAGAATCGCATCGTTACTTTAATTCAATTCAATTATAGTTAATCAACATAAGTAAACTATCAACCTCATATAACAATCTCTTCAAATTTATCACTCAAAGTGATTAACACATAATCATCACACTTTCACAAATTTCACTTGAATTACCATTACTTACTTGATTAATTCATTATTATCAACAAATTCTCAAGAACACTTATTCACTCATACTCTTTTAAATTAAATCATTTCAATCATCATCACTAATCACCTCTAATATGTTTATTAACAATACATATCACTTACACATTATTAGATTAGGCTCATATATCCTACTTCAAGAACAATCAATGAAACCCATCACTTTATTCATGATATATATCATATTCATCATTTCTAAGTTAGTGTTTCTATTATAATCATCATTTACCCATCAACTAACAAGAATTTAACCACCACAACTTTCAATTTTCGGATTATAATCAATAACCCATCAAAATCATCAAAAACTTAAGAACCAAGATTAATCTACAAACTTAAGCTAGAATCTTGCTAGATATCAACAACAATAAGCTTAACTAACATAAATTTCATATAATCAAAGCTTAAATTCGAATTATAACCAAGAACACTAAAACCCCCAAATTTCTAGGGTTCAAGAAATCACGAAATTAACACATATAACATGATTAAGATGATGCTAGAATGATTATTACATGTTATTGAAGCTTAACTAACATCAATTTACACTTTAGAAACCCTAATTTCGGATTTTGCTCAAGAACATCAAAAAACCCAAATTCTAGGTTGAAGAACATGAAGAACACAAGATCATACCTTGTTTGTGATGATTAAGAAAGCTTGAATTCGAATTTTGTAGCTCCAATTTGATTATTTCATCAAGTTTTGGATTAAGGTTTGTGTTTGTATGTATGAATGTATGAATACGTACGTATGTATGTATTTGGGTGGAAATAAAAACCGATCCAACACATATAATATACCATTTAAGTGTTAGTTTTCATTCCCCGTATTTATTATTGTCTGGAACTTAAAAATCATTTGTGAGGAAAACTATTTTATTTTACCGTCAACTAATTAAATTTAAAACAAACAATATTTCACAAGCCACAATATTTCCTGAGGCTTATCGACCTATTAATTATAAAATCAAACACAATAACAATTTTAAATCGCATTTAAAATTTACAGAAAATACCTATTACTTCTAAGCCCGATTTGAGGATGTTACACGATCTCACCGAGCACATTTGGACGCTTCCACCTAACTTCCGCAGCATACCGTTACCTCCAGCTTGATTATTGTATTGTATTGTACTATTTAATTTTCAACTGTCTCGTATTTTAGTTTGAACTTTTAGTTTAGTTTTAGTGTGGTTTGTTTAAATTATTGTATTTTTAATTTCTAGGAACGTAAACGTTTTAGTTTTGTAATTTTAATTTTTTAGAATCGTAACTTTATTTTTAATAAAAATGTAACGTTTTAGTTTTATTGTTATTGAATTAGTTTTTAATTATTAAATTATAGTTTAGTTTAATTAAAAAGAAAATTTTGTTTCTTTTTAAAAAAATTCAAAATTAAAAGAAAATGGTGGCCCCAAAGGGGGATGATGGGCGTTCTGGGGCGTTCTGAGTTTACCACTGCATGTGCTGACTAGGAGTTGACGCTGATGTGGCACTGAGAATGCCCCATGATGGGCAGCACCATTGCAAATGGTCTTAATGAGATGTATAAAATTATAAATTGTGAAATATTTATTTGTTCAAATGTTTGATATATTTTTAGAATTTGAAGAATTAGGTGCCAAAACCATGAATGTCCATATTTATAGATGTTTAATTTGTAGAATGAAAGTTTATATAAGATTAGTAAATATGTAATGTTATAGCATTTGATCGTTCTTAATAATATCATAATAAAATCAAATCATTTGGAACTAGTCATTAAATTCTTAAATAAATGTACATGAAGCAATGTTCATATACCTCGATCGATATATGTAATAAACTAACTTGTTATTATTTTCATTTAAGATTAAAAAAAAGTTCAACATTACTTAATATATAGTTTTATGTGTGACTATTTTTAATAAAGATAAATTTGTTAAAACATGAAGAAATAATGACATTCATAAAACTATAAAAGTGGGCCCTTTCTTGATGTCACTTTTTTAGTGTAATTTGTTCCTAAAGTATGATATGATTATATGGAGACCGATTCTGTATCAAATTAGTTGTTTTAAAATAGTAACAAATTTGTAAGGCAAGTCATATTTATGTGCCAAGTTTTAACAACTACATACCTTTTCAAAGTGTATAAATATATATATGTTTTTATCTTTATTTTACGATGACGGATTTAAAAAAAAATACCTAATCGAACTTATGAAAATTAGGTTCTTAAATTAATGTAAATGAAAGCATGAATATCTTTATATACTATATATTCATATTTAAAAGTTGTAGTGTCATTAATAATAACATTACCTTATAATAAAACTAAACATTTAAAAAATCGACTAGCAAAATGAAAAAGAGAATGAAAGGTGAGAATATTTAAGGAGGTTGGCATAGCTATGGGTTTGATAATATTTTTTTATTTAGTTGATTATATTTGGTGATATATAATAATAAGTTATTTAATTAATTAGTACAGTACTATACAATATGATTTTTTGTCTCGTCTACAAGATGAATAAAAGTATTATAGAAAAAGTTGAAAAGTTTATATCCACTCAATAATCACATGTAGCATGCTAGTTATTAGTTTATCTAAAAGAATTAATTAAATCAAATAAATAATTATATGCCTGATTTGAAACGGATTGAATAACTTAATTAAAAACCAATGGTCACCTTTTAATGCATGCAGGGTCGGATGTAGAGGGGGCATAAGACATGTCCCTCAAAAAAATTTCCAAATCATGTAAAAAAGAAATTTTTTTAAAGGTATTTATGCTATTTTATAAGTTTTAACCTTCCAAAACTTAAAAAATAAAATAAAAATTTTTTACCCCGCAATTATTAGTTCCTAGCTCCGCCCCTGAATACATGAAATTGTAGCACCTTTTGGTATTAATCACGTAAGTAAAATAATTGTCCAACAAGTACAAAAGTGGCCAATCTCAAGATCGGAGTTACGTACAAACAAGATATATATATGGTCAATCATCAATTCATCATTCAACTTTGATTACAATAAAAGTATTATTAGTTTATTGTTTAATTAGATACTACAATATATCTTATGCTATCTTATGATAATAATAATGATAAGGGTGGTGATCCTTATACCACCATTTTTTATCCATACATCACATTTTATACTTTACAGTGTTATACAATACAAGGTTACAAAGCATATTTGGTGGTGTATGGATAAAAAATGGTGGTGTAGGGATCACTACACTAATGATAATGATGGCACATGAATGATAAACACCATGTTAGCATTGTTTAGTATAATTATTGAGTTTCATGATATATTTAAATGAAAGATTCGTACGTATCCCCAACCATACTTAAAATAATGGTAGCCTTCATGTTCGAAACTCAATGTTATTTATTTGGAAATGTGATGATTCATACACCGTTAATTTTTATTTGTCAAATTCTAATTATGTTTTATAGTATAGTATTGTATTGTACAACATCATGAAGATCAATTAGTCATTTACGTTTAAAGATCAAGGATGTTCGAATCACTCCCAATCTGAAAAATGATTTATCATCCTTGCCTAATTTTCCTACTAATCATCCTATTATCGTGAATGATTAAATTGTGTCATATACCTATTCTCTCCATTCAAATAGTTTGTTAGTTTTGCCATATATCGATTATAATTAGAATAAAATATAAGGAGGATTTCAATTTTTCTTAATAATAATTGGAAAAATCAACCCGACTTTCATGGTTGGGTTGTGGTATGCTTGTCCGGATACGCAGAGTCTTGACCTGATTTGATGCTTGGATAACTTTTGACTAGAATGTCTTATCTTTTATCCATTTGGGCAAAAAGTGATCCAAACAGCAAATCGAATCACAACTCTACGTGCCCAGACACACAAGTCGTAAATTGTGACTCTCAACTCGCAATTTGCTAGTCGCCAATATTTTTTTTTTTAAATAAACAAAATTGCGACTTACGAATGCATATGGCATTTTTGAAAAAGAAAATTGGGGAAGGCAATTTTTTAATTTGCCTCTATTTTACTCCACTAGTTTAGTCCATTTTTGTGTTTAACAATTAATTATTTATTGTTATCGCAATATTAATTGTCCATATATATGGCTGCCGGTGAGTTGAACGGTATTTTTTGCTTTGACTCTTCACATGGGCCGTACGATTACACTGACTTTTAATCCAGATCGTCCCAACCCATATTTGTTGGTTACTTTTCTATGCGGTTTTCTTTTGCCTGGGTCTACCATCCGTTCTCCCACGTTCATCTTCCTCCGATTTTAAAGGACCCATCATGTTAACCTGCATAATCACATAAAGCTATTTTATCTTTCTAAGTTTTGGCGTCGTGAATTCATCCCAATACCTATTCGCCTCAGAGAATAAACCCAGTAATCAGATTCGATATTGTATTGTGGCAAAATTATGATTTTAGGGCTTAAAGCCGCTAAAACCATCTCATTGACATAAGCTGTTGGTACCTCTATGCTTTTGGAACATACAAGTTCAATCTAATGTCCTTTTGTTATTCAATTGATCTGTGAACTTATTATGTTCCCCATTTTCAAGGTACTGTGTTCTTTGGATTTCATGCTCCCAATATATTTTGTTAATGAGAAATTAGATTTCCTATCTTTATTGTTTTGTTACAGTTAACAAGTGGAAGGAATTTTCGGTCAATTTCTCACATGAGGTATGATCAAGTTTTTTTTTCCCTTCAATTGCTATTTAAGATATTATGGTTTTCATTATCATATGGAATATTACGTTTCCTTCCTTTCTATGTTGAATATTGATATTGATTTCAGGGCAATTTCCCAGAGGTTACGAGTGATTTTGTAATCCAAGTCAATGAAACAAGATGTTTGCTTTACAAGGTGATGTATTTGTTTATTAAATTCACCACCTTTAGGTTGTATGTCAATCTATAGATTATTTGTCCTAATTATGTAAAAGGGTTACTCAATCTGTGGGGTTTTAGGTATAAACACATGGAGTAATGCCTACGTTTAAAGCTCTTTTGGAATGATATGTGTCAATTTTTATATTGCACTACATATTGAAAATGGAAATATGAGCCTAATGTTGCTTCAAAAGTTCAACAATATGCTCTAAGAGTTGTTTGGAATAATTGATGGTTCATTCCTGCGCATTAGTTATTGTTTATTGTTACAACCTAATTATTGTTTATTATTCCTGACATAGATCATTATAATTTATTACAAAATTATTATTTCAGGAGAGAATTTTAGGTTTGGTGCTCAAGAAAACAAGGGTCATCATTCAACATATGTCAACTGAGTTTCGAGGGGATAAGCTGTGCGGAAAGGTTCGCCGTAAATTTGTTCACTTGGGAACTAAAGAGGTATGAAGTTTATACGTGATATGTCATTTCAAGGTGGCGGTTTCGAACCGTTATTAACATATATGTCGAATGTAGTAATGTTACTAAAAAGTGCAGAAGTCATTGTTTTAAATGGTTAATCTTTTTAAGAAAAAAATTGCAGGTGGGATTCATGATAAAGTTGTGGGTGTTGTTTCCAAAGGTCAATTATGTGACTCTTTGCCATAGATTTATCATGTTAATTAAAATTTGTTGCACTCTTACAACTTCATGCTTGTAAAATTATCCATCAATGATGAGATACTCTTTTATGGAGGCAAATTTAATCACCAAGTAAATTTTGATTTCCATAGTATATAAATCGATCACATAAGACTTATGACATGTCGTGGGCATCAAATTTTTCTTTTTCATTTTCTAGGATGATTTATTCTTGAAACCGGTTATGAGTTTTTAATCTTCTCTACAACCCACCAATATGGTTTCTTGCAGTCCTTTTTTTACAATTTAGCACGAACATTAAGCAAATTACATTTCCTTTTTTAGTCGCTCAAAGCTGGTCACAAATGAATTCCATTAGCATAATTTTATATCTTAACTTTTAATTTATTGTTGGCAGTTTGGAAATCTTATCAATGGCTATCATTTATTCCATTGATTGTATGCATCTGTTTACTTGATTACCTTCATGCTCCCATAAAAAGCATAGAAAATGACTAATCTAACACCTGGTTTGATGCAGATTGTCCTTTTGGTTGGACAAAACTATAAGTGATTATAATTAAGATGGTTTCGAGGATTCAAGGTAGAGAGAAGCACTTGTCATGGGTATGCCGATGCTTCGGTTCAACTCACCTCCTGCTCTATGTCATTCACTTTGTCCTCTTTCAGGTTCATATCTTTCTGAAGTGACAAAATGGGCGAGTTGATCATGTCAGACGAGGGGTCAATATAGAAAACTTAAGTGCGGGTCAAGTTCAAAGCAGTTGTTTTTTTAACCTTGACAGTTCAATGCTTATAATATGGTTAATGATAATATGGGTACGATACTTTGAAGTATCTAAGGGATGTATTAAAATGGGTGTAATGTTGTATGCATAGTCAACCTTTTTTTATATCAAATATAACACAAAAGAGACCACTAATAAGTTAACGAGTCATAACTATAATAAGATATATTTTTGTAATTTCTTTGGTTTAGTATTTATTTTTTTAATAAGGTGGCTTTCTTTGCATGGTCAGGGTTAAAACCACAAATCTTTGACTATATTAACGACATCTAAAGATCTGGCCTTTTTTTTATGTCATGACTTTAGATCTTAAAGTGATTCCTTAAGTGGTGTCAAGATTTAGTGCACTGATCAGTCTTCTTCTGGTAGGTTTACTTTGAAGTTTGGAATAATTGGCAGGTTGTTATACTTAATAAGCTTATATATTTCTATGGTCAGTTACACTGATCTGTGTTCGCTTTTATTTTGAACTGATATAGCTACCTTTGAATCTCAGCTCATTAAGTTACCTACCTGGAAGTCATAGACTCATTGTTGCATATTGGTTTTGGTTATTACTCATTACATAATACTTATTATTACACAACTAATTATAAATGTATTCGAAAATTTGTTATTTTAGAAGAGTTGCGTGTTTGGAGCTCAACCAAATCAGTGTCACTATCTCAAGAAGCATCAACTAAGTTTTGAGGTGATAAGGTTCAATTACTTCACTGAAATAAATTCCTACCCCCAAGATATCATCTTTGATCTAACTGATGGAAAAGATTGCATACTTTGGAAAGAGTGGTAAGCATGTTGCATCAAATGGTTAAAAGTTTTATAAACACATGTAAAAAATTTACGTATTAAAGTTTTTACTATTCACGTATGTTGCTATTTGTACAGTAGTTGAATCAAACGGTTTTTATGTGTGATGTTTGGTTGTGTGTCCTTTTAATATATTTTGCATTTCAATTGATGTTTTTGCTTGCCTTCTTCAACTATTTTATCTTTGAACTATGGTTCGAGTCCATGGAGTAATAAAAGTTTGCTTGCTTGGGTCCATGTTTGCTAAAATATTTCGCAAGGTAAAGCGGTTTTGGAATTTAGAATACCAACACTAAAGTTTGTTAGAAAACCAACACTAAATGAGATGAATACCCAAATTGACCCTTTCATGCATATCTAGGTTGAGTTTGTCACTTTCACCCTACTGATCCAGATATGGTGGTTTAAGGTTTTTTTCATTCTTATGTAGTTCTCTGTTTGTTCGTCAAGCAAGTGGGGCTCTTCCATCAACTTAATAAGTTTGTTCATTATATCACCTCTAAAATTTCCTTGGATCTTTTTCCCATGGTATATAAATACTCCCTAAGGTTGTTCTATCTCTGAGTATCTGCAGAATAGAAACTAATAACCTCAAACTACCACTAAAAAGCTTATATCTTACTTGCAATGATATTGTGAAAGATCACAAAGGCTTACTAACAACTTAGCTTATGAAAAAGGAAGCTTTTGTAGGGGTATCTTCTTTCTTTTACACTCATACCACATTATAATATCCTTGATATATAGTGTTAGAAGATATAGTCTTCCATAACAGATTTACTCTGCAGTTTTTATTGACGAAAAATTGTCATGCTTTCATTCCCTTTTTTTCCCTTTCATTTCAGTATACTCTTGGAAAGCAACAATTTCATTTCCTTATATATATATGACACATTAGACCCGTTCCTTTTCAACTTTTTTTTTTTTCTATTGGTTTTTTTCTGCTATTTTTTTAATTCGACACGTGTGAGAAACACCATGACCCAATCGGCTCATGCTTAAGCAGATGGGTCAAAATTGTCACCTCTAGAAAAGCACCGTTATCTTTACCGTGTTCATAGCGAGTGGGATTGTGATTATAAAGGTAACTATAATAACCATAGGCAGATCTACAAGGCTTGCCATGTATCCCTGAATTATAATTTTGTTCGGAAATCAAAATACCTCTTTTCTCATTTCAGCATTGATGGTCCTTTAGAAGTTTAAAGTTAACTTAGTTTTCATCTCTATTATGATTTTTACAGAGTACCTAAGAAGAAAAATATGTGTATAACATGGTTATCCCAAATCATTTAGGTTGTTGGTGACTCCAAGGTGCACCCTTATGAATCGAGGATCTGCATGTGCACAGAATAACAGAAGCCCATGACACAGCTGGAATGTTCATTGCAAAATTTAGATATCTTTTTTGTATACTTTGACTTTTAGGATGATATATTTTATAGTCATTATTTATTTATTTTTATTTTTTTTCCTGAAGTTCTAATGTGTTCAATATATATACAAATAGTCATAAATACTACTATCAAAGTTATCTATAAAAATTATTTTTATGCAATATGCTCTTATTAGTAGGAGGTTTATTCCATGTTTGATCATGATGACAATTTGTGTTTAATTTATGATATTATTATTTGTTCTATTATTAAAATATATGACATTATGGTTTGTTTAATTATTTAGGTCTATTTTGTTTATGTTGTAGTCGGAAACTACATTAATTGTTCATCTGTTATGACTTTGTTTCTAACCAAACACGTATAAAATTTAAAACATATACATTATATACTTGTGTATAATTACTCCTACGTATATCATATAATAAAATACATAAGTGTTATATAACATTATGATGATATAGAAAACTTCTATGTATAGTACATAAACCTTACAATATATTAACGTTTGTTTTATGGCAATCACTTAACTGGGCAACGCCCGGGTATAATACTAGTTAGTAATGTTATCGGGTTGTTTACAAAAACAAATAACTGTAAATCCGGCTTCACTGGATCCGTTTGGCTTCACTGGATCCGTTTTTACGGTTGGTCCAGTCATGGCAAACAATTCAAATAGTCCGGTCCCGTTTGAAATTTCCCGAACTATCAAACACCGGTTTGATTTGGATTTTTGTCAAAAACCGTCCGGACAGACATGAACGAATATCCCTAAAATGTACTGTTTTACCCCCATGTCACAAAAATGTCAATTATGGCTATTATGTCCAGTTTTTGTCTATCTTGAAACAAGCATATGATTAGAGTACAAGGAGTGGTTGCCATTGTGCTCGGTGTTCAACTCCATGTTCAATTGAATACTGAAATTTAACACGTATACGATTTTAGGGGGAGTGGTTCAATATTCAACTCAATGTTCAAATGGGCCCACAAAAATGGTATTAACCAATCAAAAAGAGGAAAAAGAAAAAAATAAAAATAAAAAAAGGCTTAGATCTTTTGCCTCAGCGTGCTAACTAGAACACTGACCTTGAACGCCGGCATTGAATGCCGGTGGGGAGTGGCTGAACGCCGATCCCGGCATTCAAGGCCTTGAACATTGAAGATTTGCCCTTCCACTCCGTATGCTCTTATTATTATTATTATTTTTTATTTCAACTTCAACCAAGATACATCAAAACACCATCTTCTGACACTTGTTTTTCTACAACTGATTATCTTATTAGAAATAATCGATACAGTATAATCACCTTCAAAACGTTCACCTGCGATGTCAAACTCTCACCTTGGAGGCTTGGACTATCAGATGGAGTCGTGAAGCAGCGAATACCGGTCCAAATTCTAAAACGTTTTCCCAGTGCCATCTTTTCGTGGGATTGACTCATCAATTTCCATTCTACGCCATCCTCCGACCAATGAGGCCATTTCTTCGTTTTTGTCGTATAAACCGAGTAGGCCTCCGGTGTGTATAAACAGGATCTTTCTTCCTTCCCACTTAACAGGATTTTGTTTCATGTCTTTCATCATTCCATAAGCCGCCTTACCACTACAATGTTAGTTGATCTGAATAAAGTTAGACAAAAATGATGCAACTGATATAACTTTGTTGTATATAAGTCGGTAACTGATTATTATTTGTGTTAAAGTATGCAAGTGACAGCAAGTGATTTTTTTTTTTAATAAATTACAACTATAGCATATTCTTGATGCATAGGTAACTAACAACGAACTAATATGAGTAGGCACGTTTCGAAGGCTGTCCCAAAGATGCCTAAATTTAATAATGAGACTAATCTACTTTTCCTAATCCATATGTATAGAATTGCCAAACTTTAAACCTTGCTTATTGGAAAACTAATCTTTATTAGTGGAAATTAACCTTTATTAGTAGAAGTTGACACATGACAATGTAAAAGGCTTATAGCAATAACCCAAACCTGTAAACAGGGTCCAAGATGACACCGGTGGTTTCAGCAATTTCCTTTACAAATTTAAGCTCCTCAGCAGTACTCATGGCATACCCAACTCCTTTCGCCTGCCAAAACAATTAGACGAAATCATTAAGTACAACATGAAATTTCTAAAGTGTGATCTAAAGTTGCAACGTCACTAAAGTAAATTTGTCAACGCTGTGCTTATTAAGTCACAATGTGACATGGATATTTTAAACTCAAGTTTACAGACACAAACCAATTTCAACTAAAACAATAAAATGGTTCTCAGATGACATTTTTGTATTTTATTTTCTTATAGGCACATTAAAAACAAAATGAAAGCTAACAGCTACATGCCTATATCCATTTTGTAATAATAATAAAGGAGGCGTCGCGCAATTATGCATCCACAGCCCTGAAACGTTTTAATATTACCTAGAGGAGGCAAAATGGGCAGGTGGGACATTAAAACATGTATTTTTAAGTGTGGGTTGAAATAACATGGGCCAGGTTGGAATGAACATTTATTCAGTTTTTGATAATGCGAATTAGCAGAATTATGTATTTGAATGGATTTAGGATGATTTTCATCATATTTGACCCGTTTCTTTTTTAGTTAAATCCTTTTGCTTAACACATTCGACCATTGAGATAAATACAAAACCAAATCGACCCGTTTATAAGTAAACGAGGCGAGAATGCTACTGCTAATATTACTTACGAACAAACAATAACCATGAAACCAGTAGTAATTTATGTTCTTACATTTTCAATTTTGACTATATCACGTGACTGGACCCCAGCCTCAAGTCCATCAAGTAGACCTTGGACATAATCATAAAAGTAGTCTGGGTCATCACATACACAGAATGCAGTAACCTGCAATTAACATGTAAAATCAGAAAACTCGATTCCACAAGTTTTAAAGAATCTATAAATCAGAATAACATATGTAAAATGTACTTTTGCTTTAAGCTCACTTAGCCATGTAGCAATTGACAAACCAGCAACTGTACCACCACTAAAAGTCAAGTATGTTAGAGTGATGATTGATAAAGCAATATAATACTTAAAGATAGAAAATAAAAGTTAAAACCCATAGATGAGTAAAACCTGCCACATGCAGAAATAATATCATCAAAGCTTGTTTTGATTGTCCCTTCAAGGGATTGATTTTCAATCTCCCTAATCGCTTCAATATATCCCCTACACAAACGAAAATGTCTCATATACCCTTGAATAACCACCATGAAACAATTGATTTTATAGTTCTTTCACGATTTGGTTTTTGCTTAAGCACCATACAAACAGAGGTAAATAAGGGGGGGGGGGGGGTTTGGATATGGGTTATGGAACTCAGGATAACAGCAGGTACAAGCAACTTGACCGAAGGGGACCAGCGCTTCTACTCTTCCACCGAGGGGGCCGTTCACATTATCGTCACAACTTTAGATGTTTGACTTAACAGATTTAACTTGGCAAAAATGGTCAGTTTTGGTAAATTTCTTCTATTGATTAATACTAGAATTTATCAACTATAGAAGTAGACATTAATTTTTCAATCTCACCAAGTGCCCAGAGAATTTGATCCCCCGACTGGAATGACATAAGGTTTTCTTCCTTCTTTTATCAACTTTTCTTTCAACAAATTAGTAAGTGCCTGAAAGCAAATCAAGCAAGAACACATTCCTGTTAGTTACGGAGTAATAATTATGTACACATATATGTGCAAGCAACATTTGAAGCTTTGTAGAATTTATACGACCACTATCAAATAAATAAAAGAATAATTAATTAATTCATAAGATACAGACATGCACAATAAGTAGATTTTGTTATCATATAATTTTGTTTCATCTAACATATTCATTAAAAATATTCTTTCATCACTTGCTCCAAAATGCTTTCCATATCCGAACACACTTTAGAGTTTAGATCACTTTTGTAATCCTATTAAGTGATTCACATATTTAGATATCTAACTAATCAAAAAAAAAAAAAAAGATTCATGCGGCAGGGCATCCTGATGTGGCCTGTTTGGACAGCAAACCTTTTTGACCACTTACCCAACCTACCCATTCTTCCATCCCTAAGTTTACTAAAAATTTCAAACACATACAAACAAATGTAATTCTCGATTTGTTCAACAAATAAATGTATGAGGACGAATACTGGACGTACCGAGGTTCCAATTCTTGAATATTCTTCCTTTGAAACAAGATCGATATGTGCACCAACCAATCGCTCTACCAAAAGGTTCCCTGTCAATCCAGGGTCTTTGTCCACTAGAACCTGCATATAAAGACACAAATTAGACACCCGATAGTTAATTAATCTGACTTACAATCACATATATAGCTTGAGAAAAACTTAAAGGTGCCAATTTCGATTCATTCACTTATAAATAGGTGAATTTGGATTGTATTTATCTCAAACACATCAAATAAATAAATTTAGCTCATAAGGGTAAGGGTAACAGCTTGATAGACACCCATAGCCCATTTTTAATGAAAAAAGCTCATAAATCATTTTATTTATATTTCAAATATTTAGAATTTTGGATGATAGTTTGTAAGTATATGTGATCATGAGTAAAACATCAACTGTTTATTAACCTTTTTAGAAAATGGACAAAAAAGTGTTTGAAGCATTACCAAACCTGCCCAATACTAAAAGTGACCCACAAACTGACCCTTTTCAGAAGCATTGCCATTTTGCCAAATCCGCCCAACCCAACCATTTTGCCACCTTTAAAAAAATGGACAGAAGGTTTATATATAAGAACCTTTGAGGTCCGTAGTATTAGAAAACAATCTAGGTTCAAATACTTGGCAGCAACAGCTGTTGCACGACAATGATTGCTTTGAATGCCACCAATAGTTATTATGCAGTCTGCCCCTTGTGCAACTGCATCTGCTAATAAAAATTCAAGTTTGCGAACTTTGTTTCCACTCAACTGCATACCTGAAAGATCATCACGCTTACGTAATGTAAAGGTTTTGTCAGTTTGGACATCGAAACTGCATCAAAACGTGAAACTTCAAAAGGCTACAACATACTGGTCCAACAAGTTTGTGATATGAACTTTTGCAATCTGATGTGAACAAAAAATCTAATAAAATTCAAGTGGTAGAGTCCATATATTTCAATCAACTTTAATGTTACTCAGGCATATTTGTACACAACGAGAACAATATTAAATATGTTCCAGCTCGATATCGATATATGCAAAATTAATAAATAAATTTAGTTTCACATAAAAATGCAACCAAATCCAACTTTTTGCAATGATTGGCATCAAGTGAAGTGTAGCTGCAACCGATTGATAACAAGTCCACTTAGTTTCAGTCATTTGTAAGACAATAGACTAAAATTTGATTCCAATAGTTACCCACTTACCCTTACACAAGATCTAGCACATATCTCAAATTCATAAAGTATCCTACTTTCCCATTAAATAGCTAAACATAAAGAAAAAAAATTAATAATCTGAAAAATATGGAATTGACCCAGATTACCTTTAGCCAAACTTCAGTATCTTTAGGCAAATTAGGAAGATTCCACTTATGAATTGGAGTTGGAAACTGAAAATCAAACAAAAAGCCCAACAATCAAAACACAAACTTTATCATCAATCAATCACTTGTTATAAAATTAAAATAACAAAAATAAGTGGGTATGACTTACATGACCAAGGGAATATGTGTGAGATGGAATTGGGTTAAGTTTAGATGCCCATGATGGTGGATTATATGGTTTACGAGCCAAGAATTCAAAAATTGATTCATGTTGATAATTTTGAGTGGTGGATGCCATGGATTGAAATTGAAGAATTTTTGGTTTTTTGGTGATTATATTAATGGGAAATGAGAGTGGGAGTGAGGGACTTGGGTTTAATCGGAAAATACTGCTGCTATAACTGCAGTTCAACATTTGTTGAAGATTTGACTGCTCAAAATGGTCTCAATTTTGTGAAGTAAATATGAACATAGTGGTCAAATGGTTAAATGTAAAACTACAGGGCTCAAAGCCTCAAATACCTTCTTCTTCTTTTTTTTTTTTTTCTTTTTTTAATTACAAACAGTTAAAGTTAATTTAAAACAAAACAAAAAAGTTAATCAAAGTAACTAGCATGTAAATTAAAATTTTTGAAAAAATCTGATGCACGTATGTGTCTTCAAATTTTTTCATATACACGAGTTAAATATTTAAGTTTAACGTAGGTCCACATTATTATGACACATAAAACATTTTCTATTGGAGAATATCCTAAAATTTTGAATTGCAATTTACAGGGTGTTTGGGTTTGACGGTTTGTTCATTTTAAGCATTTGTATGTTTAAAAAATAAGTAGATAACTCTTTACTTACTTTTAAGTACTTATTCCATACTAAATAAACATATAATTATTAGTTTTTATACATGCGAGCAAATGTGCTCGTGCTTATATCCAGATAAACACTTATTATTAGACCATTCGCAATCGTAACACCAGAACGTCCATTTTTCAGTCGCCACATCAGCATAACACCACAACACCATTTCATCACACACAATCATAACACCGGAACGCCCCTTTTTCCCCTGGGCCCCACTAATTAAATTTAATTTTCATTCATTTAACAAAACAAATAGTACAATTTATTTAAATACAATACAATTCAATAATTAAAATACAATACAATTCAATAATTAAAATACAATACAATATTTTTTTAATCACCTGATATTACAAGTTCTTAATTAGTCTCATATGATGTCTCAGGTTATTCCAAGAATATAGAATCAAGAATCGTGCAGATCGGATGAAGAACGAGGAAGATGGAGCCGTCTAAGCACAAACCGAGAGCATTCCGCACACGCCAACTCTAGAGACATCCAAATTTGGCACATTTGGCATCATTAGAAGCGTAAGGGAATTACAAGATCATAGGCGAAAGAATCAAGTCAAACGGACGAGAAACAAAGAAGATACGCGCGAATTAAGCAACGAGAAAAGCCGAAAACAGCACACGAGGCAGCACACGTCCCCCCATATGGCCGTGTATGGCCTTGAGAGACCGTGTACGGCCACATTATAGCTGTGTACGGCCTGGTCAAGGCAGTGTACGGCCTGGTCAAGTAAATTTTGATTTCCATAGTATATAAATCGATCACATAAGACTTATGACATGTCGTGGGCATCAAATTTTTCTTTTTCATTTTCTAGGATGATTTATTCTTGAAACCGGTTATGAGTTTTTAATCTTCTCTACAACCCACCAATATGGTTTCTTGCAGTCCTTTTTTTACAATTTAGCACGAACATTAAGCAAATTACATTCCTTTTTTAGTCGCTCAAAGCTGGTCACAAATGAATTCCATTAGCATAATTTTATATCTTAACTTTTAATTTATTGTTGGCAGTTTGGAAATCTTATCAATGGCTATCATTTATTCCATTGATTGTATGCATCTATTTACTTGATTACCTTCATGCTCCCATAAAAAGCATAGAAAATGACTAATCTAACACCTGGTTTGATGCAGATTGTCCTTTTGGTTGGACAAAACTATAAGTGATTATAATTAAGATGGTTTCGAGGATTCAAGGTAGAGAGAAGCACTTGTCATGGGTATGCCGATGCTTCGGTTCAACTCACCTCCTGCTCTATGTCATTCACTTTGTCCTCTTTCAGGTTCGTATCTTTCTGAAGTGACAAAATGGGCGATTTGATCATGTCAGACGAGGGGTCAATATAGAAAACTTAAGTGCGGGTCAAGTTCAAAGCAGTTGTTTTTTTAACCTTGACAGTTCAATGCTTATAATATGGTTAATGATAATATGGGTACGATACTTTGAAGTATCTAAGGGATGTATTAAAATGGGTGTAATGTTGTATGCATAGTCAACCTTTTTTTATATCAAATATAACACAAAAGAGACCACTAATAAGTTAACGAGTCATAACTATAATAAGATATATTTTTGTAATTTCTTTGGTTTAGTATTTATTTTTTTAATAAGGTGGCTTTCTTTGCATGGTCAGGGTTAAAACCACAAATCTTTGACTATATTAACGACATCTAAAGATCTGGCCTATTTTTTTATGTCATGACTTTAGATCTTAAAGTGATTCCTTAAGTGGTGTCAAGATTTAGTGCACTGATCAGTCTTCTTCTGGTAGGTTTACTTTGAAGTTTGGAATAACTGGCAGGTTGTTATACTTAATAAGCTTATATATTTCTATGGTCAGTTACACTGATCTGTGTTCGCTTTTATTTTGAACTGATATAGCTACCTTTGAATCTCAGCTCATTAAGTTACCTACCTGGAAGTCGTAGACTCATTGTTGCATATTGGTTTTGGTTATTACTCATTACATAATACTTATTATTACACAACTAATTATAAATGTATTCGAAAATTTGTTATTTTAGAAGAGTTGCGTGTTTGGAGCTCAACTAAATCAGTGTCACTATCTCAAGAAGCATCAACTCAGTTTTGAGGTGATAAGGTTCAATTACTTCACTGAAATAAATTCCTACCCCCAAGATATCATCTTTGATCTAACTGATGGAAAAGATTGCATACTTTGGAAAGAGTGGTAAGCATGTGGCATCAAATGGTTAAAAGTTTTATAAACACATGTAAAAATTTTACGTATTAAAGTTTTTACTATTCACGTATGTTGCTATTTGTACGGTAGTTGAATCAAACGGTTTTTATGTGTGATGTTTGGTTGTGTGTCCTTTTAATATATTTTGCATTTCAATTGATGTTTTTGCTTGCCTTCTTCAACTATTTTATCTTTGAAATATGGTTCGAGTCCATGGAGTAATAAAAGTTTGCTTGCTTGGGTCCATGTTTGCTAAAATATTTCGCAAGGTAAAGCGGTTTTGGAATTTAGAATACCAACACTAAAGTTTGTTAGAAAACCAACACTAAATGAGATGAATACCCAAATTGACCCTTTCATGCATATCTAGGTTGAGTTTGTCACTTTCACCCTACTGATCCAGATATGGTGGTTTAAGGTTTTTTCATTCTTATGTAGTTCTCTGTTTGTTCGTCAAGCAAGTGGGGCTCTTCCATCAACCTAATAAGTTTGTTCATTATATCACCTCTAAAATTTCCTTGGATCTTTTTCCCATGGTATATAAATACTCCCTAAGGTTGTTCTATCTCTGAGTATCTGCAGAATAGAAACTAATAACCTCAAACTACCACTAAAAAGCTTATATCTTACTTGCAATGAAATTGTGAAAGATCACAAGGGCTTACTAACAACTTAGCTTATGAAAAAGGAAGCTTTTGTAGGGGTATCTTCTTTCTTTTACACTCATTTGACATTATAATATCCTTGATATATAGTGTTAGAAGATATAGTCTTCCATAACAGATTTACTCTGCAGTTTTTATTGACGAAAAATTGTCATGCTTTCATTCCCTTTTTTTCCCTTTCATTTCAGTATACTCTTGGAAAGCAGCAATTTCATTTCCTTATATATATACGACACATTAGACCCGTTCCTTTTCAACTTTTTTTTTTCTATTGGTTTTTTTCTGCTATTTTTTTAATTCGACACGTGTGAGAAACACCATGACCCAATCGGCTCATGCTTAAGCAGATGGGTCAAAATTGTCACCTCTAGAAAAGCACTGTTATCTTTACCGTGTTCATAGCGAGTAGGATTGTGATTATAAAGGTAACTATAATAACCATAGGCAGATCTACAAGGCTTGCCATGTATCCCTGAATTATAATTTTGTTCGGAAATCAAAATACCTCTTTTCTCATTTCAGCATTGATGGTCCTTTAGAAGTTTAAAGTTAACTTAGTTTTCATCTTTATTATGATTTTGACAGAGTACCTAAGAAGAAAAATATGTGTATAACATGGTTATCCCAAATCATTTAAGTTGTTGGTGACTCCAAGGTGCACCCTTATGAATCGAGGATCTGCATGTGCACAGAATAACAGAAGCCCATGACACAGCTGGAATGTTCATTGCAAAATTTAGATATCTTCTTTGTATACTTTGACTTTTAGGATGATATATTTTATAGTCATTATTTATTTATTTTTATTTTTTTCCTGAAGTTCTAATGTGTTCAATATATATACAAAATAGTCATAAATACTACTATCAAAGTTATCTATAAAAAATTATTTTTATGCAATATGCTCTTATTAGTAGGAGGTTTATTCCATGTTTTGATCCATGTTTGATCATGATGACAATTTGTGTTTAATTTATGATATTATTATTTGTTCTATTATTAAAATATATGACATTATGGTTTGTTTAATTATTTAGGTCTATTTTGTTTATGTTGTAGTCGGAAACTACATTAATTGTTCATCTGTTATGACTTTGTTTCTAACCAAACACTTATAAAATTTAAAACATATACATTATATACTTGTGTATAATTACTCCTACGTATATCATATAATAAAATACATAAGTGTTATATAACATTATGATGATATAGAAAACTTCTATGTATAGTACATAAACCTTACAATATATTAACGTTTGTTTTATGGCAATCACTTAACTGGGCAACGCCCGGGTATAATACTAGTTAGTAATGTTATCGGGTTGTTTACAAAAACAAATAACTGTAAATCCGGCTTCACTGGATCCGTTTTTGCGGTTGGTCCAGTCCGGGCAAACAATTCAAATAGTCCGGTCCCGTTTGAAATTTCCCGAACTATCAAACACCGGTTTGATTTGGATTTTTGTCAAAAACCGTCCGGACAGACATGAACGAATATCCCTAAAATGTATTGTTTTACCCCCATGTCACAAAAATGTCAATTATGGCTATTATGTCCAGTTTTTGTCTATCTTGAGACAAGCATATGATTAGAGTACAAGGAGTGGTTGCCATTGTGCTCGGTGTTCAACTCCATGTTCAATTGAATACTGAAATTTAACACGTATACGATTTTAGGGGGAGTGGTTCAATGTTCAACTCAATGTTCAAATGGGCCCACAAAAATGGTATTAACCAATCAAAAAGAGGAAAAAGAAAAAAATAAAAATAAAAAAAGGCTTAGATCTTTTGCCTCAGCGTGCTAACTAGAACACTAACCTTGAACGCCGGCATTGAACGCCGGTGGGGAGTGGCTGAACGCCGATCCCGGCATTCAAGGCCTTGAACATTGAAGATTTGCCCTTCCACTCCGTATGCTCTTATTATTATTATTATTTTTTATTTCAACTTCAACCAAGATACATCAAAACACCATCTTCTGACCCTTGTTTTTCTACAACTGATTATCTTATTAGAAATAATCGATACAGTATAATCACCTTCAAAACGTTCACCTGCGATGTCAAACTCTCACCTTGGAGGCTTGGACTATCAGATGGAGTCGTGAAGCAGCGAATACTAGTCCAAATTCTAAAACATTTTCCCAGTGCCATCTTTTCGTGGGATTGACTCATCAATTTCCATTCTACGCCATCCTCCGACCAATGAGGCCATTTCTTCGTTTTTGTCGTATAAACCGAGTAGGCCTCCGGTGTGTATAAACAGGATCTTTCTTCCTTCCCACTTAACAGGATTTTGTTTCATGTCTTTCATCATTCCATAAGCCGCCTTACCACTACAATGTTAGTTGATCTGAATAAAGTTAGACAAAAATGATGCAACTGATATAACTTTGTTGTATATAAGTCGGTAACTGATTATTATTTGTGTTAAAGTATGCAAGTGACAGCAAGTGATTTTTTCTTTTTTCTTTTTTTTTTTTTTTAATAAATTACAACTATAGCATATTCTTGATGCATAGGTAACTAACAACGAACTAAAATGAGTAGGCACGTTTCGAAGGCTGTCCCAAAGATGCCTAAATTTAATAATGAGACTAATCTACTTTTCCTAATCCATATGTATAGAATTGCCAAACTTTAAACCTTGCTTATTGGAAAACTAATCTTTATTAGTGGAAATTAACCTTTATTAGTAGAAGTTGACACATGACAATGTAAAAGGCTTATAGCAATAACCCAAACCTGTAAACAGGGTCCAAGATGACACCGGTGGTTTCAGCAATTTCCTTTACAAATTTAAGCTCCTCAGCAGTACTCATGGCATACCCAACTCCTTTCGCCTGCCAAAACAATTAGACGAAATCATTAAGTACAACATGAAATTTCTAAAGTGTGATCTAAAGTTGCAACGTCACTAAAGTAAATTTGTCAACGCTGTGCTTATTAAGACACAATGTGACATGGATATTTTAAACTCAAGTTTACAGACACAAACTGATTTCAACTAAAACAATAAAATGGTTCTCAGATAACATTTTTGTATTTTATTTTCTTATAGGCACATTAAAAACAAAATGAAAGCTAACAGCTACATGCCTATATCCATTTTGTAATAATAATAAAGGAGGCGTCGCGCAATTATGCATCCACAGCCCTGAAACGTTTTAATATTACCTAGAGGAGGCAAAATGGGCAGGTGGGACATTAAAACATGTATTTTTAAGTGTGGGTTGAAATAGCATGGGCCAGGTTGGAATGAACATTTATTCAGTTTTTGATAATGCGAATTAGCAGAATTATGTATTTGAATGGATTTAGGATGATTTTCATCATATTTGACCCGTTTCTTTTTTAGTTAAATCCTTTTGCTTAACACATTCGACCATTGAGATAAATAATTAAATACAAAACCAAATCGACCCGTTTATAAGTAAACGAGGCGAGAATGCTACTGCTAATATTACTTACGAACAAACAATAACCATGAAACCAGTAGTAATTTATGTTCTTACATTTTCAATTTTGACTATATCACGTGACTGGACCCCAGCCTCAAGTCCATCAAGTAGACCTTGGACATAATCATAAAAGTAGTCTGGGTCATCACATACACAGAATGCAGTAACCTGCAATTAACATGTAAAATCAGAAAACTCGATTCCACAAGTTTTAAAGAATCTATAAATCAGAATAACATATGTAAAATGTACTTTTGCTTTAAGCTCACTTAGCCATGTAGCAATTGACAAACCAGCAACTGTACCACCACTAAAAGTCAAGTATGTTAGATGATGATTGATAAAGCAATATAATACTTAAAGATAGAAAATAAAAGTTAAAACCCATAGATGAGTAAAACCTGCCACATGCAGAAATAATATCATCAAAGCTTGTTTTGATTGTCCCTTCAAGGGATTGATTTTCAATCTCCCTAATCGCTTCAATATATCCCCTACACAAACGAAAATGTCTCATATACCCTTGAATAACCACCATGAAACAATTGATTTTATAGTTCTTTCACGATTTGGTTTTTGCTTAAGCACCATACAAACAGAGGTAAATAAGGGGGGTTTGGATATGGGTTATGGAACTCATGATAACAGCAGGTACAAGCAACTTGACCGAAGGGGACCAGCGCTTCTACTCTTCCACCGAGGGGGCCGTTCACATTATCGTCACAACTTTAGATGTTTGACTTAACAGATTTAACTTGGCAAAAATGGTCAGTTTTGGTAAATTTCTTCTATTGATTAATACTAGAATTTATCAACTATAGAAGTAGACATTAATTTTTCAATCTCACCAAGTGCCCAGAGAATTTGATCCCCCGACTGGAATGACATAAGGTTTTCTTCCTTCTTTTATCAACTTTTCTTTCAACAAATTAGTAAGTGCCTGAAAGCAAATCAAGCAAGAACACATTCCTGTTAGTTACGGAGTAATAATTATGTACACATATATGTGCAAGCAACATTTGAAGCTTTGTAGAATTTATACGACCACTATCAAATAAATAAAAGAATAATTAATTAATTCATAAGATACAGACATGCACAATAAGTAGATTTTGTTATCATATAATTTTGTTTCATCTAACATATTCATTAAAAATATTCTTTCATCACTTGCTCCAAAATGCTTTCCATATCCGAACACACTTTAGAGTTTAGATCACTTTTGTAATCCTATTAAGTGATTCACATATTTAGATATCTAACTATCAAAAAAAAAAAGATTCATGCGGCAGGGCATCCTGATGTGGCCTGTTTGGACAGCAAACCTTTTTGACCACTTACCCAACCTACCCATTCTTCCATCCCTAAGTTTACTAAAAATTTCAAACACATACAAACAAATGTAATTCTCGATTTGTTCAACAAATAAATGTATGAGGACGAATACTGGACGTACCAAGCTTCCAATTCTTGAATATTCTTCCTTTGAAACAAGATCGATATGTGCACCAACCAATCGCTCTACCAAAAGGTTCCCTGTCAATCCAGGGTCTTTGTCCACTAGAACCTGCATATAAAGACACAAATTAGACACCCGATAGTTAATTAATCTGACTTACAATCACATATATAGCTTGAGAAAAACTTAAAGGTGCCAATTTCGATTCATTCACTTATAAATAGGGGAATTTGGATTGTATTTATCTCAAACACATCAAATAAATAAATTTAGCTCATAAGGGTAAGGGTAACAGCTTGATAGACACCCATAGCCCATTTTTAATGAAAAAAGCTCATAAATCATTTTATTTATATTTCAAATATTTAGAATTTTGGATGATAGTTTGTAAGTATATGTGATCATGAGTAAAACATCAACTGTTTATTAACCTTTTTAGAAAATGGACAAAAAAGTGTTTGAAGCATTACCAAACCTGCCCAATACTAAAAGTGACCCACAAACTGACCCTTTTCAGAAGCATTGCCATTTTGCCAAATCCGCCCAACCCAACCATTTTGCCACCTTTAAAAAAATGGACAGAAGGTTTATATATAAGAACCTTTGAGGTCCGTAGTATTAGAAAACAATCTAGGTTCAAATACTTGGCAGCAACAGCTGTTGCACGACAATGATTGCTTTGAATGCCACCAATAGTTATTATGCAGTCTGCCCCTTGTGCAACTGCATCTGCTAATAAAAATTCAAGTTTGCGAACTTTGTTTCCACTCAACTGCATACCTGAAAGATCATCACGCTTACGTAATGTAAAGGTTTTGTCAGTTTGGATATCGAAACTGCATCAAAACGTGAAACTTCAAAAGGCTACAACATACTGGTCCAACAAGTTTGTGATATGAACTTTTGCAATCTGATGTGAACAAAAAATCTAATAAAATTCAAGTGGTAGAGTCCATATATTTCAATCAACTTTAATGTTACTCAGGCATATTTGTACACAACGAGAACAATATTAAATATGTTCCAGCTCGATATCGATATATGCAAAATTAATAAATAAATTTAGTTTCACATAAAAATGCAACCAAATCCAACTTTTTGCAATGATTGGCATCAAGTGAAGTGTAGCTGCAACCGATTGATAACAAGTCCACTTAGTTTCAGTCATTTGTAAGACAATAGACTAAAATTTGATTCCAATAGTTACCCACTTACCCTTACACAAGATCTAGCACATATCTCAAATTCATAAAGTATCCTACTTTCCCATTAAATAGCTAAACATAAAGAAAAAAAATTAATAATCTGAAAAATATGGAATTGACCCAGATTACCTTTAGCCAAACTTCAGTATCTTTAGGCAAATTAGGAAGATTCCACTTATGAATTGGAGTTGGAAACTGAAAATCAAACAAAAAGCCCAACAATCAAAACACAAACTTTATCATCAATCAATCACTTGTTATAAAATTAAAATAACAAAAATAAGTGGGTATGACTTACATGACCAAGGGAATATGTGTGAGATGGAATTGGGTTAAGTTTAGATGCCCATGATGGTGGATTATATGGTTTACGAGCCAAGAATTCAGAAATTGATTCATGTTGATAATTTTGAGTGGTGGATGCCATGGATTGAAATTGAAGAATTTTTGGTTTTTTGGTGATTATAGTAATGGGAAATGAGAGTGGGAGTGAGGGACTTGGGTTTAATCGGAAAATACTGCTGCTATAAGCCTATAACTGCAGTTCAACATTTGTTGAAGATTTAACTGCTCACAATGGTCTCAATTTTGTGAAGTAAATATGAACATAGTGGTCAAATGGTTAAATGTAAAACTACAGGGCTCAAAGCCTCAAATACCTTCTTCTTCTTTTTTTTTTTTTTCTTTTTTTAATTACAAACAGTTAAAGTTAATTTAAAACAAAACAAAAAAGTTAATCAAAGTAACTAGCATGTAAATTAAAATTTTTGAAAAAATCTGATGCACGTATGTGTCTTCAAATTTTTTCATATACACGAGTTAAATATTTAAGTTTAACGTAGGTCCACATTATTATGACACATAAAACATTTTCTATCGGAGGATATCCTAAAATTTTGAATTGCAATTTACAGGGTGTTTGGGTTTGACGGTTTGTTCATTTTAAGCATTTGTATGTTTAAAAAATAAGTAGATAACTCTTTACTTACTTTTAAGTACTTATTCCATACTAAATAAACATATAATTATTAGTTTTTATACATGCGAGCAAATGTGCTCGTGCTTATATCCAGATAAACACTTATTATTAGACCATTCGCAATCGTAACACCAGAACGTCCATTTTTCAGTCGCCACATCAGCATAACACCACAACACCATTTCATCACACACAATCATAACACCGGAACGCCCCTTTTTCCCCTGGGCCCCACTAATTAAATTTAATTTTCATTCATTTAACAAAACAAATAGTACAATTTAATTAAATACAATACAATTCAATAATTAAAATACAATACAATTCAATAATTAAAATACAATACAATATTTTTTTAAAAATACAATACGATTTAATAATTAAAATACAATACGATTCAATAATTAAAATACAATACACTACAATAATTAAACTACAATACACTACAATAATTAAGCGTCAACATTATTCACAACATTTAGTCTGTGAAAGTTTGGTGGAAGTGTCCAAATGTGCTCGGTGAGATCGTCTCGTAGTTGGTCGTGCACCGTTTGTCACGTATTTCTTTTATTCTTGATTGTCTGTCTGATACACGAGTCCTAAAATCCCGCCGAGGCCGGTTAACAGGGTCGTCGATCATTTCCTGCTCGATAGAAGATATTGTGAAACCGTTATCCTCTTGTATCATATTATGTAATATGACACAAGTGTACAACTGTCTTCGCATCTAGTTAACACTCATAGCTCTTCCCACAATTTTTAAAATTGCAAACCTTCCTTGAAGTACACCAAAAGTCCGTTCAACATCTTTTCGTGCACTTTCTTGAAATTTCTTGAACTTGGCTCGTTTCTCATCAGTAGGGGAGTGAAAGGCTTTGACAAGTGTACTCCAATCCGGATAAATACCATCGGCAAGATAATACCCTTTTGTGTAGTGATGTCCATTGACATCAAAGGCTGCGGGTGAACCGGTGTCATTTTTAATGGAATCGAACAACGGAGAGTGGTTTAAAACATTGATGTCATTGTTCGAACCCGCCATACCAAAAAAAGCATGCCATATCCACATATCGTATGAAGCAACAACTTCAAGCATAATGGTCGGGTGTCCGTGATCACACTTAGTGTACTGACCTTTCCATGCATTCGGGCAATTTTTCCATTGCCAATGCATACAGTCAATGCTCCCAAGTATTCCTTTAAACCCATGTTTGTGCTCGTGTGCTTCATATAGCCGAGCAATATCTGTAGCCGTGGGCTTCCTCAAATACTCCGCTGAGTATAAATCGAAGACACACTTACAAAAGTTGTTAAGACGGTCGGTTGACGTTCTTTCACCCATTTGTAAGTATTCGTCGAACATATCAGAGGAGGTTCCATACGCCAATTGGCGTATGGCAAATGTGCACTTTTGTAGTGCGGTAAAACCAAGCCGACCAAGTGCATCTGGTTTTTGTTTAAAACAATCAAAGTGGTCGGGAATAGGTTCAACAGAGTAATCGGATATACCTTGTACGATTCGAACAAATAATTATCGACGCATACGAAAAAGTCGTTTGAACAAGTTTGGAGGATACTTTGGGTTCTCCGAAAAGTAGTCATCCCACAAACGTTGTTGGACACCTTCACGATCTCTTGGAATGTAGTTTCGACTTCGTGGTGGTCTTGAACTTTGACCGGCCTCAATATTTTTTTGAGCCTGGTAAGTTTCCAGAAGTTTAACAATAACTTCATCTTCCGAAGATGATTCGAGAATAAAATTAATCGCATCCATTTTTGTAGTTTTTTTGTAAGAATTTTAAAATGAGTGGAGTATTGAGTGTATGTATGAAATGAGTGGAAGTGTATGATATATATAGGGTATAAAAAATAAATTTTTTTAAAAAAAACCGTTGGGGTTGCCAACGGTAAAAAAAAAAATTGATTTTTTTTTTGTTTTCTATCTAACGGTTATATATATATATAATATAGTCAATTTATGAAAGTAAGGATCGTTTAATCAAACACATATAGTCAAATGGGGACAGGACCATTTGGTATCAGAGCCATGTGCTCTCTTTTTGAGGTGGTAGTAGTATAGATATATTTTTCATATCATGTCAAATATGTGTTTGAGTTTTGACGTGTTAAAAGAAAAATTAATTTATGAGTTGGAAAAATATATGTCTGCGTTGGTAAGCCCTGTCGATCAGTCGGTTGGATTAGCCGCAGTAAGAGTTGTAAGACGGCCGGACCACGACGATATGGGGGTGTTCCCGGAGATGGTATATTTGTTCAACTGTATAAATTAAGTTTTCCGATAACAAGTTAAAATAATAACAAATATTTACAGAAATATGAATAAATTGTCTAAACTACTATTAAATCGAAAAGATAGTTCTACTTCTGATATTGAAGAAGAACAAGATCAAACAAATTCAATTGAAGTTTCTATTTCAAATATTGAAAGTAATTTATTAGATTGGAACATACCTAAACAAGATGTTAGAACTATTTATAAAATAGGATCATTTGATTATTTTCAAGGATATTCTATAAAAACAACTGAGAAAACTATACCTTTATTACAAAATCATCAAAATATACAATTATTTTCTAAAACTGCTATAAAAGAACATAAGAAAAATTATAAATTTTTACATATAGGATTAGTTCAAGTAGCTATTAAACCTATGACAAGATTAGGATTAGACGTTCCTACACTAGTTATATTAAGAGATGCTAGATTATTAAATTTTAAGAATTCTTTATTAGCTATGGCAGAATCTAATATATGTAATGGCCCAATATATTTTAATTGTTATCCTAATTTTACTATATCATTATATGATCGTAATATACTAGATACCTTAACTTTAACAATTAAAACTAAAAATTTAGAAGTTAAAGAAGGATCTGATCCAATTGTAGTTATATATAGAATATATTATAAAACTATGACAACCACTATAGAACCACGTTCTAAGTTAATATCACCAAAAGATGATACTTTAATATTTGAAGCTAATTCCCAACATTCTAAAGTAAATATACCTAAGAGATTGAAATGGAATGAAATTACTCAAAGTCAAACTTGGAGTATAGAAGATATAAGTCTACCTAAGCCTATAGAAAATAATAGTCAATTATCTAATATTATAGAAAACACCGATGGAAGTATAAACATAACTTTTGAAAATAATAGATTAACTCTTGAAAATAATAGAGTAGGACCATCAAATTCAACTTATATTAATGAATCATCTAGCTCTATGTCAGAAGAAAATTTATATTTAAGAAAAGCTCAATCTATGAGAATGAAAGGAGTAGATTTTAGTCAAAATATACCTAAACCTTTATACGAAGAAGATAATAGAAGTGAAGATTTTACATATAAACCAACTAAATCTGAAGTAGACTATTATAAAGAGGAACAATTATGAGTGACTCAAGAATACAAGTTAATGGATTGTTATATATGAATTATAGTATAACTTTACGTCTTAAAGAATTATACGAAGAAAGAAAAGATTTATTAGGATGTTTAAACTATATACATGATTTCTTTAAGGATTTAGGTATTATATGTAAACCTTTATATGACAGGTTAAAGAAAAATCCTAAACCATGGACAGAAGAACATACTAATATAATTAGACATATAAAAGAAAAAATTAAAGTTTTACCATGTTTAAATATACCTCATCCAGATGCTAGTCTTATAGTTGAAACTGATGCAAGCGATTTAGGATATGGTGGTATATTAAAGCAAAAATTATCTAATAAGGAAAAGGAACAATTAGTTAGATTTTATTCAGGATCATGGAATGAAACCCAGAAAAACTATTCTACTGTTAAAAAAGAAATTTTAAGTGTTGTTTTAAATATAAAGAAATTTGAAGATGATTTATATATGAAAACTTTTATATTAAGAATAGATTGTTTATCTGCAAAATATATTTTAGAAAAGGATATTAAAAATTTGATTTCTAAACAAATTTTTGCTAGATGGCAAGCTATATTAAGTAATTTTGATTTTACTATTGAATTTATCAAAGAAGAGAATAATTCTCTACCAGACTTTTTATCACGAGAATTTTTGCAGGGAAAATGAGCAGTTCTAGCAAGAAAGTCACTTTAACCAAACAATCTATAACTCAACCATCATCCTCATCATCTAGTCAAAGAGAATTTCCAAGTTTACCTATACACCCAAACAGATTTGGTCCTATAGCACCAAGAGCTAGACCCCCTTATTCTGCTCTGGTACAACATATCCCTGTTTCTAATCCATCTATAAGCCAAATTTCTCCCATATCACCAGCTCCTGTATTACCAAGAAGTCCTTTTTTAACCCAAACAAGTCCCTCCAGTTCTAGCCAATCCAGTACTCCAGAATACCATATAAATCCAAATAAACAAGTTATAAAAATTCTCGAACCCTTTGAAGAACAAATATTGAGTAAAAATTTATTTTCTATTATAGATTACCTATATCCAAATAATTCTCATTTTTATAATAATGATCATCAAACCCGAGAATATTATCAAGCCATTTTAGTTGATTCCGGTTCGGTTATTATTGAACATACTATGAGCCTGACAAAACCAGATTATATTGATTGTAGTAAATCCAAGATTATGAAAATTATTACTCCTGAAGAATGGTCTATTAAGCCATATTCTCACAAAGTTTTATCCGGATTTCCATCATACCCCATTTATAATTATTATGATTATCAAGAAGCATGGTTTAAAGCCTTTTTAATTAGAAGCTTTAATCATACTTGGTTTTTCTATTTCTATGAGAAGTTTTCAAATATATATCCAAGATGGTTTGTTAAGTGGTTCAGATATATGGGATCCATCCCAGAAGCTTTTCCTCCTACCGTTCTTGAAGGATATAACAAGTTCAAATATTTATATCAAGAAGAAAATCTTTCCAATTTTGAATATACTCTCCAGTTCACTGCATTATTCAAGCTACCATGGATTACGCTATTCACATATAAGAAACAAGAAGCTCAAGATACAAGTCCGCCTCTCTTCTATAGACAGTATAGTGTTAAATTATGGAAAAGGATTAATATGAATCAAGCAAGCTCCAAAGCAGTTATCGATTTTTATAATAAAAGTTTAAGCCCGTCAGCAAGTTCATCTACTCAAGTTTCTAATATTCAAGATGGAGATTTTATAAGTCGACTTCAAGCATGTTCATCCCCAGCCGAAATACAGAAAATTATAAACGAGATTAAGAGATCTCCCACTCCAAGTGAAGATCTTTTTCAGGATGCTCAAGATCCATATGACGAGATTGTATTAAATTAAAAGTTCAAATGAGAGTCTATATTACTGAAAGAGAGTCATAATTTTATATGAATTAAAGTTTGAGTCTATATTAAAAGAAAGACAAATTAAAATCCATATGAACTAGTCAAAATTGAGTTTGAGTCTATATTAAAGAAAGACAAATTAAAATTCATATGAACCAGTCAAAAGAAATTAAAATCAAGTCTATTAGCATTCAATTATTGTCAAGGTTGAGAAATTCAAGAAACGAATCCGACAAATTCTTAGAAGATCAAGACATATGGACCACTTGCAAGGACAATTATATGACTTCTTTGAAGAAAATGCCAATTATGTGTCTGAAGAATTTATATCATTCAAGATAAGAAGCAAGTGTCAAGACAAAATCATTCAAGATAAGTGAGAAGACCTTTATTGACTAAAGAAGCCGACTTTATTATGGAATACTGGAAGGTGACGGTAAAAAGAAGATAACTATTAAAGAAGACCGAAAGATGCCGGTAAAAAGAAGAATGGAGAAGAATGAAGAAACTCAAGCACCACTATAAATGAAGAAAGATTTTATGATGAAGACACGATCAAAATTTTACTTAGAAAAATTTTATGAAAAAACCTTCTATCATATTATCAACCTCTCAATGTTCAAAACATTTAGATTTTAATATATGTATATCTCCTATAGTCAAGTCAGAGTCTGTATCAACTATAGAGCAAGAAGCAAGTCTCAATATATCACCGTGTTGTAATTCAGAATTTATAAATAAAGGTATCATTTTATAATCCCTTGTATCTTATTTATGTGTGAATTCTATTATTATTACATTTAATTAAAAAATTTTTCATTACTTGTTGTTCCAATTTGACTATATTACTTTCATATTTTGAGTTAAACGGTCCTGTCCTCATTTGGTATCATATTACTTTCATATTTTGAGTTAAACGGTCCTGTCCTCATTTGGTCATATATAAATCGAAAAGATAGATCTACTTCTGATATTGAAGAAGAACAAGATCAAACAAATTCAATTGAAGTTTCTATTTCAAATATTGAAAGTAATTTATTAGATTGGAACATACCTAAACAAGATGTTAAAACTATTTATAAAATAGGATCATTTGATTATTTTCAAGGATATTCTATAAAAACAACTGAGAAAACTATACCTTTATTACAAAATCATCAAAATATACAATTATTTTCTAAAACTGCTATAAAAGAACATAAGAAAAATTATAAATTTTTACATATAGGATTAGTTCAAGTAGCTATTAAACCAATGACAAGATTAGGATTAGACGTTCCTACACTAGTTATATTAAGAGATGCTAGATTATTAAATTTTAAGAATTCTTTATTAGCTATGGCAGAATCTAATATATGTAACGGCCCAATATATTTTAATTGTTATCCTAATTTTACTATATCATTATATGATCGTAATATACTAGATACCTTAACTTTAACAATTAAAACTAAAAATTTAGAAGCTAAAGAAGGATCTGATCCAATTGTAGTTATATATAGAATATATTATAAAACTATGACCACCACTATAGAACCACGTTCTAAGTTAATATCACCAAAAGATGAGACTTTAATATTTGAAGCTAATTCTCAACATTCTAAAGTAAATATACCTAAGAGATTGAAATGGAATGAAATTACTCAAAGTCAAACTTGGAGTATAGAAGATATAACTACACCTAAACCTATAGAAAATAGTAGTCAATTATCTAATATAATAGAGAACACCGATGGAAGTATAAACATAACTTTTGAAAATAATAGATTAACTCTTGAAAATAATAGAGTAGGACCATCAAATTCAACTTATATAAATGAATCCTCTAGCTCTATGTCAGAAGAAAATTTATATTTAAGAAAAGCTCAATCTATGAGAATGAAAGGAGTAGATTTTAGTCAAAATATACCTAAACCTTTATACGAAGAAGATAATAGAAGTGAAGATTTTACATATAAACCAACTAAATCTGAAGTAGACTATTATAAAGAGGAACAATTATGAGTGACTCAAGAATACAAGTTAATGGATGGTTATATATGAATTATAGTATAACTTTACGTCTTAAAGAATTATACGAAGAAAGAAAAGATTTATTAATACAATTAGAAGAAATTAAAAATATGATAAAACAAGATATATTAAGTGAAAGAAATAATATAAAATTTACTGAATTTTATAAAGAAAGTCTAAATTGGTATCGTAATTATATAAGAACTAAATTAGAAATAAATCTAGATACAATTATAGAAGTAAGAGCAAGATTAGTTATTTGTTAAAATGCCAAAGATTAAAACAACTATAACTAAACAAGACTTAGATTACCTAGAAAATGAAATAAATAATAACTATAATAAAGAAAAGGTAGATTGGTATAATTCAAAGTTTAGTCAAAGTCAAAGAAGTAGAAATCAATTAACATGGCATTTATATCTATTTGAAAATAATGAAGTCATGCCATTCTTTTCATGGTTACATATGTATTGTGTAAAAGAAGGAATATATTTTCCATTTTTAGAAAAAACAGAAACAATAACAAAAATAAATAAAACATATAAAAATCCTAATACTAAAGAAGAAATTATAGGAATTCATCTCCCTTATGAAGATATAATTATAAAACAAAATAATAAAGAATATATAGGTATACCTTTAGTAGAAGTAAAAGATCAAGATTCTAATAAAACTCTAAAACAAATTGCATGTCAAAGTAACTATACGAATGAAGTATTAAATACTATAGGTCAACAATTAGATAGAATTGAGAAAATTGAAGATAGTAAACCCAGTACCTCTAAATCTAAACAAGTTATTGAAGAAAGTCCTTTATTTATACCATATCAAATAAATACCCCTATAAATTTAGGAAAACAAAATGTTATATTAAAGGAAATTGAAGACAACTTATCTCATTTAAGTATATCAAGTAATAAAATTAATGTAATAAATGAAGAAGAATCTTCAGAAGATGATATCCCTAATATAGAAAATCAATTTAATAATAATGGAATAAATAAAATAAAATATAATCCATATACTTCAAATAAAACTTATACTCCAAGACCAGAAACTCGAAACTACTATTATAAGCCAACACCTCCAGATTTACAATATGAAGAACGTCATACTTTAGTACAAGCCAAATATGATGGAACTTCTATATATGAATGGAATATAGATGGTCAAACAGAATACCAAATTTTAAAGTTATTACAAGAAATGACTATGGCAGCTATTGCATATAAAGCACATAATAATACTGAATTACAAGTAACAGAAATGATTATATCAGGATTTACCGGAATTCTAAAAGGTTGGTGGGATAGTTATGTAACTCAAGAATAAAAGAATCGTATATATAATGCAAAAAAGACTATAATAAAAACTGAAAATGGTCAGATTAATCAAACAGAAATAGATGATATGATGAATACTTTGATATATGCTATATTAAAAAATTATGTAGGAAACCCGGCTGCTTATCAAGAAAGAAATTCATCTATATTATTAAATTTAACGTGTAGAAAATTACAAGATTTTAGATGGTATAAAGATGTATTTTTAGCAAAAGTAATGACTAGGCCAGATTGTAAAGAAGCACATTGGAAAGAAAGGTTTATAGCAGGATTACCTAAGTTATTTGCTGAAAGAATTAGAAATAAATTAAGTCATGATTATAATAATGATATACCTTATAAAGAATTAACATATGGAGAAATTATAAATTATGTAAATCAAGAAGGATTAGCTATATGTTCAGATTTAAAATTAAAAGCTAAAATTAAGAAAGAAGGTGTTAATTCTAGACAAGAACTAGGAGATTTTTGCCAACAATATGGTTATGAAACTTTAAAATTACCTCCCTCTAGTTCTAAGAAGATTAAATATAGACATAAAGGTAAATATATAAAACATAAAAGAAATTATAAAAGAGATCAAGAATACGAAAATAGAAATGAGTATAAGAAAAATAGATTTAGAAAAGGTAAAAGAATTCCTTACAAAAATTATAAACAAAATAAACAAAAAGATATTATAATATGTTATAAATGTGGAAGAAATGGCCATATGGCAAAAGATTGCTATGTTAAAAAGAAAATAAATGAGTTAGATATATCAGATGAACTTGAAAAACAAATTAGTAAATTAATTATAAGAGATAGTTCGAGCAAGTCTAGTATATCAGATTATAGTGAGAATGATATAAATATTTTAGAAGAAGATACCTCTAGTAGTGAATCTGAAGCATGCGAATGTATAGGAAATTGTAATTGTGATTATAAATCAATTAATGTTATAACTAAAGACAGTGAAATAGAACAATTAATAGATTTAATAAATAAAATAGAAGATAAAGATATAAAAAAAGATATATTTTCAAAAACTAGAAGAAAAATTAAATAGTAAAGAAGAGAAAGTTTTAGATCATAGACAAGAATATAATTTCAATGAAATATGTAAAAGATTTAATAAAAATATAAACCCCATAACAATTCCAGAATTACAAGAAGAGCTTAATAATGTAAAATTAGAAATAAAAATTCTAAAACAAAGAGTAGAAAATATAGAAAATAAAGAAGAACCCTTAATAGATGAAAAAGTAGAAGAAGAACTTGTACCTATAATAAATATAATAAGAAAAGTAAATTATCAAAGGTGGTATACAAAATTAACCATAGTTATCAATAAGAATTATAAATTAACATTAATAGCTTTATTAGATTCAGGAGCTGATTTAAATAGTATTCAAGAAGGTTTAATACCAACCCAATATTATGAAAAGTCCACTGAAAAATTATCTTCAGCAAGTGGATCTAGATTAAAAATAAATTATAAATTATCTAATGTTCATATATGTAAAGAAAATTATTGCTATAATACTCAACTAATTTTAGTAAAGAATTTAACCTCTCAGCTTATATTAGGACAACCATTTATATTATAATTATACCCTTTCACTGCGGATGAAAATGGATTAACTACTAAAGTTTTAAACAAAGAAATAACTTTTGAATTCATTCACCCAGTTGTAACTAAAGAAATAAATATATTAGAAAATAAGAAAAGACAAGTAAAATATTTAGTAAGTGAAATAAATGACAAAAGAATATACAATCAATTAAAAGATAAAACTATACAAACAAAAATAAAACTATTAGAAGAAAAATTTAAAAATAATGTATGTGCAACTATACCAAATGCATTTTGGAAAAGAAAACAACATATAGTAGGATTACCCTATATTAAGGATTTTAATGAGAAAAATATTCCTACAAAATCCAAATCTATACATATGTCTATAGAACTAGAAGAACATTGTAAAAAAGAAATACAAGATTTATTAGATAAGAAACTTATACGTCCATCAAAATCCCCTAGGTCTTGTTCAGCCTTCTATGTTATGAATAATGCTGAAATAGAAAGAGGAGCACCAAGATTAGTAATAAATTATAAACCTTTAAATAAAGTATTAGAATGGATTAGATATCCTATACCTAATAAAAGAGATTTATTAAAAAAGTTATATGATTCAAAAATATTTTCTAAGTTTGATATGAAATCTGGATTTTGGCAAATTCAGATAAAAGAGGACGATAAATATAAAACAGGTTTTAATGTTCCCTTTGGACATTACGAATGGAATGTAATGCCTTTTGGTTTAAAAAATGCCCCTTCAGAATTTCAAAATATAATGAATGATATTATTCTACCATTAGGAAATTTTGCAATAGTTTATATTGATGATGTTTTAATATTTTCAAAAAATATAGATCAACATTTTAAACATTTGAATGCATTTTATGATACTATATATAAAAATGGATTAGCAGTTTCACCAATAAAGATATCTCTATTTCAAACAGAAATAAGATTTTTAGGACATAATATAATTCAAGGAACTATAAAACCAATTGATAGAAGTTTAGAATTTTCTAATAAATTCCCATATGAGATTAAAGATAAAAATCAATTACAAAGATTTTTAGGATGTTTAAATTATATACATGATTTCTTTAAAGATTTAGCTATTATATGTAAACCTTTATATGACAGGTTAAAGAAAAATTCTAAACCATGGACAGAAGAACATACTAATATAATTAGACATATAAAAGAAAAAATTAAAGTTTTACCATGTTTAAATATACCTCATCCAGATGCTAGTCTTATTGTTGAAACTGATGCAAGCGATTTAGGATATGGTGGTATATTAAAGCAAAAATTATCTAATAACGAAAAGGAACAACTAGTTAGATTTTATTCAGGATCATGGAATGAAACCCAGAAAAACTATTCTACTGTTAAAAAAGAAATTTTAAGTATTGTTTTAAATATAAAGAAATTTGAAGATGATTTATATATGAAAACTTTTATATTAAGAATAGATTGTTTATCTGCAAAATATATTTTGGAAAAAGATATTAAATTTGATTTCTAAACAGATTTTTGCTAGATGGCAAGCTATATTAAGTAACTTTGATTTTACCATTGAGTTTATCAAAGGAGAGAATAATTCTCTACCAGATTTTTTATCACGAGAATTTTTGCAGGGAAAATGAGTTCATCAGATTCAGGAAAGAAGATTATATTAACCAGACAATCTATTGCAAAAAAGGAGAATACACCATCTCCTTCCTCTTCTAGAGAATTTCCAGCCCTTCCTATACATCAAAATAGATTTGAACCCTTATCACCCTTTTCTAACAAAGTCAGACCTCCTTACTCAGTTCTAGCCAAATTACAAAATATACCAACATCCCCAATAACTCCATCAAGACCTTCTATCCTAGTCTCCACTATATCAAAACCTTCTTCAAGTTCAAATGAATATGTTATAAACCCAAACAGACAAGTTATTAAAATTCTTGAACCTTTTGAAGAACAAATATTGAGTAAAAATTTCTTTTCTATTATAGATTACCTATACCCAAATAATTCTCATTTTTATAATAATGATCATCAAACCCGAGAATATTATCAAGCCATTTTAGTTGATTCCGGCTCGGTAATTATTGAACATACTATGAGCCTGACAAAACCAGATTATATTGATTGTAGCAAAGCCAAGATTATGAAAATTATTACTCCTGAAGAATGGTCTATTAAGCCATATTCTCACAAAGTTTTATCCGGATTTCCATCATACCCCATTTATAATTACTATGATTATCAAGAAGCATGGTTTAAAGCCTTTCTAATTAGAAGCTTTAACCATACTTGGTTTTTCTATTTCTCCGAGAAGTTTTCAAATATATATCCAAGATGGTTTGTTAAGTGGTTCAGATATATGGGATCCATCCCAGAAGCTTTTCCTCCTATCATTCTTGAAGGATATAACAAGTTCAAATATTTATATCAAGAAGAAAATCTTTCCAGTTTTGAATATACTCTCCAGTTCACTGCATTATTCAAGCTACCATGGATTACGCTATTCACATATAAGAAACAAGAAGCTCAAGATACAAGTCCGCCTCTCTTCTATAGACAGTATAGTGTTAAATTGTGGAAAAGGATTAATATGAATCAAGCAAGCTCCAAAGCAGTTATCGATTTTTATAATAAAAGTTTAAACCCATCAGCAAGTTCATCCACTCAAGTTCCTAATATTCAAGATGAAGATTTTATAAAGCGAATTCAAGCATGTTCATCTCCAACAGAAATACAAAAAATTATAAACGAAATCAAGAATTCTCCCACTCCAAGTGAAGATCTCTACCAGGATGCTCAAGATCCATATGATGAGATTGTATTAAATTAAAAGTCCAGATGAGAGTCTATATTATTAAAAGAGAGTCTTAATCCTTATGAACCAGTAAAATTAACTCTGAGTCTATATTACTAAAAGGGAGTCTTAATTTTTATAAACCAGTATTAAATTTATAAAAAAGAATGATATAATTTTTCCATATGAACCAGTTATAAATATTTAGTTCTGATCTACAATTTGTTTGTTATCATTAAAGGAAGTTAGCCATCTTTGAAAATTTTGCCTACATTTATTGAAGGAAGAAATCCTTGAAAAGATTATCGATAAGACTGACAAAGTAATCAGTAAGCATTATTGAAGAATTGGAGTTATGAAGAATCAATCATATACGACAAAGGAAATCAATCATATACGACAAAGGAAATCAAGAAAAGCAATTTTATCATAATTCAATGACCGACAACAAAGCATTATTGAAGACAATTATTGGATAAGTTGCCGACAAAGTACAAATTATTGGAGATCTTTATTGACTAAAGGATCCGGTAAAAGAAACCAATTATTACATGAATAAACTGGAAGATGCCGGTAAAAAGGAAGAGTCTTGAAGATCAAGTTCATCTATAAATGAAGAAAGATTTTATGACGAAGACACGATCAAAATTTTACTTAGAAAAATTTTATGAAAAAACCCTCTGTCATATTATCAACCTCTCAATGTTCAAAACATTTAGATTTTAATATATGTATATCTCCTATAGTCAAGTCGGAGTCTGTATCAACTATAGAGCAGGAAGCAAGTTCCAGTATACTACCATGTTGTAATTCAGATTCTATAAATAAAGGTATAATTTTATAATCCCTTGTATCTTATTTATGTGTGAATTTGTTCCAATTTGACTATATTACTTTCATACTTTGAGAAACCTTTGAGTTAAACGATCCTTACTTTCATACTTTGAGAAACCTTTGAGTTAAACGATCCTGTCCCCATTTGGTATCAGAGCCATGTGCTCTCTTTTTGAGGTGGTAGTGGTATAGATATATTTATCATATCATGTCAAATATGTGTTTGATTTTTGACGTGTTAAAAGAAAAATTAATTTATGAGTTGGAAAAATATATGTCTGCGTTGGTAAGCCCTGTCGATCAGTCGGTTGGATTAGCCGCAGTAAGAATTGTAAGACGGCCGGACCACGACGATATGGGGGTGTTCCCGGAGATGGTATATTTGTTCAACCGTATAAATTAAGTTTTCCGATAACAAGTTAAAATAATAACAAATATTTACAGAAATATGAATAAATTGTCTAAACTATTATTAAATCGAAAAGATAGTTCTACTTCTGATATTGAAGAAGAACAAGATCAAACAAATTCAATTGAAGTTTCTATTTCAAATATTGAAAGTAATTTATTAGATTGGAACATACCTAAACAAGATGTTAAAACTATTTATAAAATATGATCATTTGATTATTTTCAAGGATATTCTATAAAAACAACTGAGAAAACTATACCTTTATTACAAAATCATCAAAATATACAATTATTTTCTAAAACTGCTATAAAAGAACATAAGAAAAATTATAAATTTTTACATATAGGATTAGTTCAAGTAGCTATTAAACCAATGACAAGATTAGGATTAGACGTTCCTACACTAGTTATATTAAGAGATGCTAGATTATTAAATTTTAAGAATTCTTTATTAGCTATGGCAGAATCTAATATATGTAACGGCCCAATATATTTTAATTGTTATCCTAATTTTACTATATCATTATATGATCGTAATATACTAGATACCTTAACTTTAACAATTAAAACTAAAAATTTTGAAGCTAAAGAAGGATCTGATCCAATTGTAGTTATATATAGAATATATTATAAAACTATGACCACCACTATAGAACCACGTTCTAAGTTAATATCACCAAAAGATGAGACTTTAATATTTGAAGCTAATTCTCAACATTCTAAAGTAAATATACCTAAGAGATTGAAATGGAATGAAATTACTCAAAGTCAAACTTGGAGTATAGAAGATATAACTACACCTAAACCTATAGAAAATAGTAGTCAATTATCTAATATAATAGAGAACACCGATGGAAGTATAAACATAACTTTTGAAAATAATAGATTAACTCTTGAAAATAATAGAGTAGGACCATCAAATTCAACTTATATAAATGAATCCTCTAGCTCTATGTCAGAAGAAAATTTATATTTAAGAAAAGCTCAATCTATGAGAATGAAAGGAGTAGATTTTAGTCAAAATATACCTAAACCTTTATACGAATAAGATAATAGAAGTGAAGATTTTACATATAAACCAACTAAATATGAAGTAGACTATTATAAAGAGGAACAATTATGAGTGACTCAAGAATACAAGTTAATGGATGGTTATATATGAATTATAGTATAACTTTACGTCTTAAAGAATTATACGAAGAAAGAAAAGATTTATTAATACAATTAGAAGAAATTAAAAATATGATAAAACAAGATATATTAAGTGAAAGAAATAATATAAAATTTACTGAATTTTATAAAGAAAGTCTAAATTGGTATCGTAATTATATAAGAACTAAATTAGAAATAAATCTAGATACAATTATAGAAGTAAGAGCAAGATTAGTTATTTGTTAAAATGCCAAAGATTAAAACAACTATAACTAAACAAGACTTAGATTACCTAGAAAATGAAATAAATAATAACTATAATAAAGAAAAGGTAGATTGGTATAATTCAAAGTTTAGTCAAAGTCAAAGAAGTAGAAATCAATTAACATGGCATTTATATCTATTTGAAAATAATGAAGTCATGCCATTCTTTTCATGGTTACATATGTATTGTGTAAAAGAAGGAATATATTTTCCATTTTTAGAAAAAACAGAAACAATAACAAAAATAAATAAAACATATAAAAATCCTAATACTAAAGAAGAAATTATAGGAATTCATCCCCCTTATGAAGATATAATTATAAAACAAAATAATAAAGAATATATAGGTATACCTTTAGTAGAAGTAAAAGATCAAGATTCTAATAAAACTCTAAAACAAATTGCATGTCAAAGTAACTATACGAATGAAGTATTAAATACTATAGGTCAACAATTAGATAGAATTGAGAAAATTGAAGATAGTAAACCCAGTACCTCTAAATCTAAACAAGTTATTGAAGAAAGTCCTTTATTTATACCATATCAAATAAATACCCCTATAAATTTAGGAAAACAAAATGTTATATTAAAGGAAATTGAAGACAAATTATCTCATTTAAGTATATCAAGTAATAAAATTAATGTAATAAATGAAGAAGAATCTTCAGAAGATGATATCCCTAATATAGAAAATCAATTTAATAATAATGGAATAAATAAAATAAAATATAATCCATATACTTCAAATAAAACTTATACTCCAAGACCAGAAACTCGAAACTACTATTATAAGCCAACACCTCCAGATTTACAATATGAAGAACGTCATACTTTAGTGCAAGCCAAATATGATGGAACTTCTATATATGAATGGAATATAGATGGTCAAACAGAATACCAAATTTTAAACTTATTACAAGAAATGACTATGGCAGCTATTGCATATAAAGCACATAATAATACTGAATTACAAGTAACAGAAATGATTATATCAGGATTTACCGGAATTCTAAAAGGTTGGTGGGATAGTTATGTAACTCAAGAAGAAAAGAATCGTATATATAATGCAAAAAAGACTATAATAAAAACTGAAAATGGTCAGATTAATCAAACAGAAATAGATGATATGATGAATACTTTGATATATGCTATATTAAAAAATTATTTAGGAAACCCGGCTGCTTATCAAGAAAGAAATTCATCTATATTATTAAATTTAACGTGTAGAAAATTACAAGATTTTAGATGGTATAAAGATGTATTTTTAGCAAAAGTAATGACTATGCCAGATTGTAAAGAAGCATATTGGAAAGAAAGGTTTATAGCAGGATTACCTAAGTTATTTGCTGAAAGAATTAGAAATAAATTAAGTCATGATTATAATAATGATATACCTTATAAAGAATTAACATATGGAGAAATTATAAATTATGTAAATCAAGAAGGATTAGCTATATGTTCAGATTTAAAATTAAAAGCTAAAATTAAGAAAGAATGTGTTAATTCTAGACAAGAACTATGAGATTTTTGCCAACAATATGGTTATGAAACTTTAAAATTACCTCCCTCTAGTTCTAAGAAGATTAAATATAGACATAAAGGTAAATATATAAAACATAAAAGAAATTATAAAAGAGATCAAGAATACGAAAATAGAAATGAGTATAAGAAAAATAGATTTAGAAAAGGTAAAAGAATTCCTTACAAAAATTATAAACAAAATAAACAAAAAGATATTATAATATGTTATAAATGTGGAAGAAATGGCCATATGGCAAAAGATTGCTATGTTAAAAAGAAAATAAATGAGTTAGATATATCAGATGAACTTAAAAAACAAATTAGTAAATTAATTATAAGAGATAGTTCGAGCGAGTCTAGTATATCAGATTATAGTGAGAATGATATAAATATTTTAGAAGAAGATACCTCTAGTAGTGAATCTGAAGCATGCGAATGTATAGGAAATTGTAATTGTGATTATAAATCAATTAATGTTATAACTAAAGACAGTGAAATAGAACAATTAATAGATTTAATAAATAAAATAGAAGATAAAGATATAAAAAGATATATTTTCAAAAACTAGAAGAAAAATTAAATAGTAAAGAAGAGAAAGTTTTAGATCATAGACAAGAATATAATTTCAATGAAATATGTAAAAGATTTAATAAAAATATAAACCCCATAACAATTCCAGAATTACAAGAAGAGCTTAATAATGTAAAATTAGAAATAAAAATTCTAAAACAAAGAGTAGAAAATATAGAAATAAAGAAGAACCCTTAATAGATGAAAAAGTAGAAGAAGAACTTGTACCTATAATAAATATAATAAGAAAAGTAAATTATCAAAGGTGGTATACAAAATTAACCATAGTTATCAATAAGAATTATAAATTAACATTAATAGCTTTATTAGATTCAGGAGCTGATTTAAATTGTATTCAAGAAGGTTTAATACCAACCCAATATTATGAAAAGTCCACTGAAAAATTATCTTCAGCAAGTGGATCTAGATTAAAAATAAATTATAAATTATCTAATGTACATATATGTAAAGATAACTATTGCTATAATACTCAACTAATTCTAGTAAAGAATTTAACTTCTCAACTCATTTTAGGAAAACCATTTATATTACAATTATACCCTTTTACAGCAGATGAAAATGGATTAACTACTAAAGTTTTAAATAAAGAAATAACTTTTGAATTCATTCACCCAGTTGTAACTAAAGAAATTAATATATTAGAAAATAAGAAAAGACAAGTAAAATATTTTGTAAGTGAAATAAATGACAAAAGAATATACAATCAATTAAAAGATAAAACTATACAAACAAAAATAAAACTATTAGAAGAAAAATTTAAAAATAATGTATGTGCAACTATACCAAATGCATTTTGGAAAAGAAAACAACATATAGTAGGATTACCCTATATTAAAGACTTTAATGAGAAAAATATTCCTACAAAATCCAAATCTATACATATGTCTATAGAACTGGAAGAACATTGTAAAAAAGAAATACAAGATTTATTAGATAAGAAACTTATACGTCCATCAAAATCCCCTAGGTCTTGTTCAGCCTTCTATGTTATGAATAATGCTGAAATAGAAAGAGGAGCACCAAGATTAGTAATAAATTATAAACCTTTAAATAAAGTATTAGAATGGATTAGATATCCTATACCTAATAAAAGAGATTTATTAAAAAAGTTATATGATTCAAAAATATTTTCTAAGTTTGATATGAAATCTGGATTTTGGCAAATTCAGATAAAAGAGGACGATAAATATAAAACATGCTTTAATGTTCCCTTTGGACATTACGAATGGAATGTAATGCCCTTTGGATTTAAAAATGCCCCATCTGAATTTCAAAATATAATGAATGATATTATTCTACCATTAGGAAATTTTGCAATAGTTTATATTGATGATGTTTTAATATTTTCAAAAAATATAGATCAACATTTTAAACATTTGAATGCATTTTATGATACTATATATAAAAATGGATTAGAAGTTTCACCAACAAAGATATCTCTATTTCAAACAGAAATAAGATTTTTAGGACATAATATAATTCAAGGAACTATAAAACCAATTGATAGAAGTTTAGAATTTTCTAATAAATTCCCATATGAGATTAAAGATAAAAATCAATTACAAAGATTTTTAGGATGTTTAAATTATATACATGATTTCTTTAAAGATTTAGCTATTATATGTAAACCTTTATATGACAGGTTAAAGAAAAATCCTAAACCATGGACAGAAGAACATACTAATATAATTAGACATATAAAAGAAAAAATTAAAGTTTTACCATGTTTAAATATACCTCATCCAGATGCTAGTCTTATAGTTGAAACTGATGCAAGCGATTTAGGATATGGTGGTATATTAAAGCAAAAATTATCTAATAATGAAAAGGAACAACTAGTTAGATTTTATTCAGGATCATGGAATGAAACCCAGAAAAACTATTCTACTGTTAAAAAAGAAATTTTAAGTATTGTTTTAAATATAAAGAAATTTGAAGATGATTTATATATGAAAACTTTTATATTAAGAATAGATTGTTTATCTGCAAAATATATTTTGGAAAAAGATATTAAAAATTTGATTTCTAAACAGATTTTTGCTAGATGGCAAGCTATATTAAGTAACTTTGATTTTACCATTGAGTTTATCAAAGGAGAGAATAATTCTCTACCAGATTTTTTATCACGAGAATTTTTGCAGGGAAAATGAGTTCATCAGATTCAGGAAAGAAGATTATATTAACCAGACAATCTATTGTAAAAAAGGAGAATACACCATCTTCTTCCTCTTCTAGAGAATTTCCAGCCCTTCCTATACATCAAAATAGATTTGAACCCTTATCACCCTTTTCTAACAAAGTCAGACCTCCTTACTCAGTTCTAGCCAAATTACAAAATATACCAACATCCCCAATAACTCCATCAAGACCTTCTATCCCAGTCTCCACTATATCAAAACCTTCTTCAAGTTCAAATGAATATGTTATAAACCCAAACAGACAAGTTATTAAAATTCTTGAACCTTTTGAAGAACAAATATTGAGTAAAAATTTCTTTTCTATTATAGATTACCTATACCCAAATAATTCTCATTTTTATAATAATGATCATCAAACCCGAGAATATTATCAAGCCATTTTAGTTGATTCCGGCTCGGTAATTATTGAACATACTATGAGCCTGACAAAACCAGATTATATTGATTGTAGCAAAGCCAAGATTATGAAAATTATTACTCCTGAAGAATGGTCTATTAAGCCATATTCTCACAAAGTTTTATCCGGATTTCCATCATACCCCATTTATAATTACTATGATTATCAAGAAGCATGGTTTAAAGCCTTTCTAATTAGAAGCTTTAACCATACTTGGTTTTTCTATTTCTCCGAGAAGTTTTCAAATATATATCCAAGATGGTTTGTTAAGTGGTTCAGATATATGGGATCCATCCCAGAAGCTTTTCCTCCTATCATTCTTGAAGGATATAACAAGTTCAAATATTTATATCAAGAAGAAAATCTTTCCAGTTTTGAATATACTCTCCAGTTCACTGCATTATTCAAGCTACCATGGATTACGCTATTCACATATAAGAAACAAGAAGCTCAAGATACAAGTCCGCCTCTCTTCTATAGACAGTATAGTGTTAAATTGTGGAAAAGGATTAATATGAATCAAGCAAGCTCCAAAGCAGTTATCGATTTTTATAATAAAAGTTTAAACCCATCAGCAAGTTCATCCACTCAAGTTCCTAATATTCAAGATGAAGATTTTATAAAGCGAATTCAAGCATGTTCATCTCCAACAGAAATACAAAAAATTATAAACGAAATCAAGAATTCTCCCACTCCAAGTGAAGATCTCTACCAGGATGCTCAAGATCCATATGATGAGATTGTATTAAATTAAAAGTCCAGATGAGAGTCTATATTATTAAAAGAGAGTCTTAATCCTTATGAACCAGTAAAATTAACTCTGAGTCTATATTACTAAAAGGGAGTCTTAATTTTTATAAACCAGTATTAAATTTATAAAAAAGAATGATATAATTTTTCCATATGAACCAGTTATAAATATTTAGTTCTGATCTACAATTTGTTTGTTATCATTAAAGGAAGTTAGCCATCTTTGAAAATTTTGCCTACATTTATTGAAGGAAGAAATCCTTGAAAAGATTATCGATAAGACTGACAAAGTAATCAGTAAGCATTATTGAAGAATTGGAGTTATGAAGAATCAATCATATACGACAAAGGAAATCAATCATATACGACAAAGGAAATCAAGAAAAGCAATTTTATCAGAATTCAATGACCGACAACAAAGCATTATTGAAGACAATTATTGGATAAGTTGCCGACAAAGTACAAATTATTGGAGATCTTTATTGACTAAAGGATCCGGTAAAAGAAACCAATTATTACATGAATAAACTGGAAGATGCCGATAAAAAGGAAGAGTCTTGAAGATCAAGTTCATCTATAAATGAAGAAAGATTTTATGACGAAGACACGATCAAAATTTTACTTAGAAAAATTTTATGAAAAAACCCTCTGTCATATTATCAACCTCTCAATGTTCAAAACATTTAGATTTTAATATATGTATATCTCCTATAGTCAAGTCGGAGTCTGTATCAACTATAGAGCAGGAAGCAAGTTCCAGTATACTACCATGTTGTAATTCAGATTCTATAAATAAAGGTATAATTTTATAATCCCTTGTATCTTATTTATGTGTGAATTTGTTCCAATTTGACTATATTACTTTCATACTTTGAGAAACCTTTGAGTTAAACGATCCTTACTTTCATACTTTGAGAAACCTTTGAGTTAAACGATCCTGTCCCCATTTGGTATCAGAGCCATGTGCTCTCTTTTTGAGGTGGTAGTGGTATAGATATATTTATCATATCATGTCAAATATGTGTTTGATTTTTGACGTGTTAAAAGAAAAATTAATTTATGAGTTGGAAAAATATATGTCTGCGTTGGTAAGCCCTGTCGATCAGTCGGTTGGATTAGCCGCTGTAAGAATTGTAAGACGGCCGGACCACGACGATATGGGGGTGTTCCCGGAGATGGTATATTTGTTCAACTGTATAAATTAAGTTTTCCGATAACAAGTTAAAATAATAACAAATATTTACAGAAATATGAATAAATTGTCTAAACTATTATTAAATCGAAAAGATAGTTCTACTTCTGATATTGAAGAAGAACAAGATCAAACAAATTCAATTGAAGTTTCTATTTCAAATATTGAAAGTAATTTATTAGATTGGAACATACCTAAACAAGATGTTAAAACTATTTATAAAATAGGATCATTTGATTATTTTCAAGGATATTCTATAAAAACAACTGAGAAAACTATACCTTTATTACAAAATCATCAAAATATACAATTATTTTCTAAAACTGCTATAAAAGAACATAAGAAAAATTATAAATTTTTACATATAGGATTAGTTCAAGTAGCTATTAAACCAATGACAAGATTAGGATTAGACGTTCCTACACTAGTTATATTAAGAGATGCTAGATTATTAAATTTTAAGAATTCTTTATTAGCTATGGCAGAATCTAATATATGTAACGGCCCAATATATTTTAATTGTTATCCTAATTTTACTATATCATTATATGATCGTAATATACTAGATACCTTAACTTTAACAATTAAAACTAAAAATTTAGAAGCTAAAGAAGGATCTGATCCAATTGTAGTTATATATAGAATATATTATAAAACTATGACCACCACTATAGAACCACGTTCTAAGTTAATATCACCAAAAGATGAGACTTTAATATTTGAAGCTAATTCTCAACATTCTAAAGTAAATATACCTAAGAGATTGAAATGGAATGAAATTACTCAAAGTCAAACTTGGAGTATAGAAGATATAACTACACCTAAACCTATAGAAAATAGTAGTCAATTATCTAATATAATAGAGAACACCGATGGAAGTATAAACATAACTTTTGAAAATAATAGATTAACTCTTGAAAATAATAGAGTAGGACCATCAAATTCAACTTATATAAATGAATCCTCTAGCTCTATGTCAGAAGAAAATTTATATTTAAGAAAAGCTCAATCTATGAGAATGAAAGGAGTAGATTTTAGTCAAAATATACCTAAACCTTTATACGAAGAAGATAATAGAAGTGAAGATTTTACATATAAACCAACTAAATCTGAAGTAGACTATTATAAAGAGGAACAATTATGAGTGACTCAAGAATACAAGTTAATGGATGGTTATATATGAATTATAGTATAACTTTACGTCTTAAAGAATTATACGAAGAAAGAAAAGATTTATTAATACAATTAGAAGAAATTAAAAATATGATAAAACAAGATATATTAAGTGAAAGAAATAATATAAAATTTACTGAATTTTATAAAGAAAGTCTAAATTGGTATCGTAATTATATAAGAACTAAATTAGAAATAAATCTAGATACAATTATAGAAGTAAGAGCAAGATTAGTTATTTGTTAAAATGCCAAAGATTAAAACAACTATAACTAAACAAGACTTAGATTACCTAGAAAATGAAATAAATAATAACTATAATAAAGAAAAGGTAGATTGGTATAATTCAAAGTTTAGTCAAAGTCAAAGAAGTAGAAATCAATTAACATGGCATTTATATCTATTTGAAAATAATGAAGTCATGCCATTCTTTTCATGGTTACATATGTATTGTGTAAAAGAAGGAATATATTTTCCATTTTTAGAAAAAACAGAAACAATAACAAAAATAAATAAAACATATAAAAATCCTAATACTAAAGAAGAAATTATAGGAATTCATCCCCCTTATGAAGATATAATTATAAAACAAAATAATAAAGAATATATAGGTATACCTTTAGTAGAAGTAAAAGATCAAGATTCTAATAAAACTTTAAAACAAATTGCATGTCAAAGTAACTATACGAATGAAGTATTAAATACTATAGGTCAACAATTAGATAGAATTGAGAAAATTGAAGATAGTAAACCCAGTACCTCTAAATCTAAACAAGTTATTGAAGAAAGTCCTTTATTTATACCATATCAAATAAATACCCCTATAAATTTAGGAAAACAAAATGTTATATTAAAGGAAATTGAAGACAACTTATCTCATTTAAGTATATCAAGTAATAAAATTAATGTAATAAATGAAGAAGAATCTTCAGAAGATGATATCCCTAATATAGAAAATCAATTTAATAATAATAGAATAAATAAAATAAAATATAATCCATATACTTCAAATAAAACTTATACTCCAAGACCAGAAACTCGAAACTACTATTATAAGCCAATACCTCCAGATTTACAATATGAAGAACGTCATACTTTAGTACAAGCCAAATATGATGGAACTTCTATATATGAATGGAATATAGATGATCAAACAGAATACCAAATTTTAAACTTATTACAAGAAATGACTATGGCAGCTATTGCATATAAAGCACATAATAATACTGAATTACAAGTAACAGAAATGATTATATCAGGATTTACCGGAATTCTAAAAGGTTGGTGGGATAGTTATGTAACTCAAGAAGAAAAGAATCGTATATATAATGCAAAAAAGACTATAATAAAAACTGAAAATGGTCAGATTAATCAAACAGAAATAGATGATATGATGAATACTTTGATATATGCTATATTAAAAAATTATGTAGGAAACCCGGCTGCTTATCAAGAAAGAAATTCATCTATATTTAATTTAACGTGTAGAAAATTACAAGATTTTAGATGGTATAAAGATGTATTTTTAGCAAAAGTAATGACTAGGCCAGATTGTAAAGAAGCATATTGGAAAGAAAGGTTTATAGCAGGATTACCTAAGTTATTTGCTGAAAGAATTAGAAATAAATTAAGTCATGATTATAATAATGATATACCTTATAAAGAATTAACATATGGAGAAATCATAAATTATGTAAATCAAGAAGGATTAGCTATATGTTCAGATTTAAAGTTGAAAGCTAAGATTAAGAAAGAAGGTGTTAATTCTAGACAAGAACTAGGAGACTTTTGCCAACAATATGTTTATGAAACTTTAAAATTACCTCCCTCTAGTTCTAAGAAGATTAAATATAGACATAAAGGTAAATATATAAAACATAAAAGAAATTATAAAAGAGATCAAGAATACGAAAATAGAAATGAGTATAAGAAAAATAGATTTAGAAAAGGTAAAAGAATTCCTTACAAAAATTATAAACAAAATAAACAAAAAGATATTATAATATGTTATAAATGTGGAAGAAATGGCCATATGGCAAAAGATTGCTATGTTAAAAAGAAAATAAATGAGTTAGATATATCAGATGAACTTAAAAAACAAATTAGTAAATTAATTATAAGAGATAGTTCGAGCGAGTCTAGTATATCAGATTATAGTGAGAATGATATAAATATTTTAGAAGAAGATACCTCTAGTAGTGAATCTGAAGCATGCGAATGTATAGGAAATTGTAATTGTGATTATAAATCAATTAATGTTATAACTAAAGACAGTGAAATAGAACAATTAATAGATTTAATAAATAAAATAGAAGATAAAGATATAAAAAAGATATATTTTCAAAAATTAGAAGAAAAATTAAATAGTAAAGAAAAGAAAGTTTTAGATCATAGACAAGAATATAATTTCAATGAAATATGTAAAAGATTTAATAAAAATATAAACCCCATAACAATTCCAGAATTACAAGAAGAGCTTAATAATGTAAAATTAGAAATAAAAATTCTAAAACAAAGAGTAGAAAATATAGAAAATAAAGAAGAACCCTTAATAGATGAAAAAGTAGAAGAAGAACTTGTACCTATAATAAATATAATAAGAAAAGTAAATTATCAAAGGTGGTATACAAAATTAACCATAGTTATCAATAAGAATTATAAATTAACATTAATAGCTTTATTAGATTCAGGAGCTGATTTAAATTGTATTCAAGAAGGTTTAATACCAACCCAATATTATGAAAAGTCCACTGAAAAATTATCTTCAGCAAGTGGATCTAGATTAAAAATAAATTATAAATTATCTAATGTTCATATATGTAAAGAAAATTATTGCTATAATACTCAACTAATTTTAGTAAAGAATTTAACCTCTCAGCTTATATTAGGACAACCATTTATATTACAATTATACCCTTTCACTTCGGATGAAAATGGATTAACTACTAAAGTTTTAAACAAAGAAATAACTTTTGAATTTATTCATCCAGTTGTAACTAAAGAAATAAATATATTAGAAAATAAGAAAAGACAAGTAAAATATTTAGTAAGTGAAATAAATGACAAAAGAATATACAATCAATTAAAAGATAAAACTATACAAACAAAAATAAAACTATTAGAAGAAAAATTTAAAAATAATGTATGTGCAACTATACCAAATGCATTTTGGAAAAGAAAACAACATATAGTAGGATTACCCTATATTAAGGATTTTAATGAGAAAAATATTCCTACAAAATCCAAATCTATACATATGTCTATAGAACTAGAAGAACATTGTAAAAAAGAAATACAAGATTTATTAGATAAGAAACTTATACGTCCATCAAAATCCCCTTGGTCTTGTTCAACCTTCTATGTTATGAATAATGCTGAAATAGAAAGAGGAGCACCAAGATTAGTAATAAATTATAAACCTTTAAATAAAGTATTAGAATGGATTAGATATCCTATACCTAATAAAAGAGATTTATTAAAAAAGTTATATGATTCAAAAATATTTTCTAAGTTTGATATGAAATCTGGATTTTGGCAAATTCAGATAAAAGAGGACGATAAATATAAAACAGGTTTTAATGTTCCCTTCGGACATTATGAATGGAATGTAATGCCTTTTGGTTTAAAAAATGCCCCTTCAGAATTTCAAAATATAATGAATGATATTATTCTACCATTAGGAAATTTTGCAATAGTTTATATTGATGATGTTTTAATATTTTCAAAAAATATAGATCAACATTTTAAACATTTGAATGCATTTTATGATACTATATATAAAAATGGATTAGCAGTTTCACCAACAAAGATATCTCTATTTCAAACAGAAATAAGATTTTTAGGACATAATATAATTCAAGGAACTATAAAACCAATTGATAGAAGTTTAGAATTTTCTAATAAATTCCCATATGAGATTAAAGATAAAAATCAATTACAAAGATTTTTAGGATGTTTAAATTATATACATGATTTCTTTAAAGATTTAGCTATTATATGTAAACCTTTATATGACAGGTTAAAGAAAAATCCTAAACCATGGACAGAAGAACATACTAATATAATTAGACATATAAAAGAAAAAATTAAAGTTTTACCATGTTTAAATATACCTCATCCAGATGCTAGTCTTATTGTTGAAACTGATGCAAGCGATTTAGGATATGGTGGTATATTAAAGCAAAAATTATCTAATAATGAAAAGGAACAACTAGTTAGATTTTATTCAGGATCATGGAATGAAACCCAGAAAAACTATTCTACTGTTAAAAAAGAAATTTTAAGTATTGTTTTAAATATAAAGAAATTTGAAGATGATTTATATATGAAAACTTTTATATTAAGAATAGATTGTTTATCTGCAAAATATATTTTGGAAAAAGATATTAAAAATTTGATTTCTAAACAGATTTTTGCTAGATGGCAAGCTATATTAAGTAACTTTGATTTTACCATTGAGTTTATCAAAGGAGAGAATAATTCTCTACCAGATTTTTTATCACGAGAATTTTTGCAGGGAAAATGAGTTCATCAGATTCAGGAAAGAAGATTATATTAACCAGACAATCTATTGCAAAAAAGGAGAATACACCATCTCCTTCCTCTTCTAGAGAATTTCCAGCCCTTCCTATACATCAAAATAGATTTGAACCCTTATCACCCTTTTCTAACAAAGTCAGACCTCCTTACTCAGTTCTAGCCAAATTACAAAATATACCAACATCCCCAATAACTCCATCAAGACCTTCTATCCTAGTCTCCACTATATCAAAACCTTCTTCAAGTTCAAATGAATATGTTATAAACCCAAACAGACAAGTTATTAAAATTCTTGAACCTTTTGAAGAACAAATATTGAGTAAAAATTTCTTTTCTATTATAGATTACCTATACCCAAATAATTCTCATTTTTATAATAATGATCATCAAACCCGAGAATATTATCAAGCCATTTTAGTTGATTCCGGCTCGGTAATTATTGAACATACTATGAGCCTGACAAAACCAGATTATATTGATTGTAGCAAAGCCAAGATTATGAAAATTATTACTCCTGAAGAATGGTCTATTAAGCCATATTCTCAAAAAGTTTTATCCGGATTTCCATCATACCCCATTTATAATTACTATGATTATCAAGAAGCATGGTTTAAAGCCTTTCTAATTAGAAGCTTTAACCATACTTGGTTTTTCTATTTCTCCGAGAAGTTTTCAAATATATATCCAAGATGGTTTGTTAAGTGGTTCAGATATATGGGATCCATCCCAGAAGCTTTTCCTCCTATCATTCTTGAAGGATATAACAAGTTCAAATATTTATATCAAGAAGAAAATCTTTCCAGTTTTGAATATACTCTCCAGTTCACTGCATTATTCAAGCTACCATGGATTACGCTATTCACATATAAGAAACAAGAAGCTCAAGATACAAGTCCGCCTCTCTTCTATAGACAGTATAGTGTTAAATTGTGGAAAAGGATTAATATGAATCAAGCAAGCTCCAAAGCAGTTATCGATTTTTATAATAAAAGTTTAAACCCATCAGCAAGTTCATCCACTCAAGTTCCTAATATTCAAGATGAAGATTTTATAAAGCGAATTCAAGCATGTTCGTCTCCAACAGAAATACAAAAAATTATAAACGAAATCAAGAATTCTCCCACTCCAAGTGAAGATCTCTACCAGGATGCTCAAGATCCATATGATGAGATTGTATTAAATTAAAAGTCCAGATGAGAGTCTATATTATTAAAAGAGAGTCTTAATCCTTATGAACCAGTAAAATTAACTCTGAGTCTATATTACTAAAAGGGAGTCTTAATTTTTATAAACCAGTATTAAATTTATAAAAAAGAATGATATAATTTTTCCATATGAACCAGTTATAAATATTTAGTTCTGATCTACAATTTTTTTGTTATCATTAAAGGAAGTTAGCCATCTTTGAAAATTTTGCCTACATTTATTGAAGGAAGAAATCCTTGAAAAGATTATCGATAAGACTGACAAAGTAATCAGTAAGCATTATTGAAGAATTGGAGTTATGAAGAATCAATCATATACGACAAAGGAAATCAATCATATACGACAAAGGAAATCAAGAAAAGTAATTTTATCAGAATTCAATGACCGACAACAAAGCATTATTGAAGACAATTATTGGATAAGTTGCCGACAAAGTACAAATTATTGGAGATCTTTATTGACTAAAGGATCCGGTAAAAGAAACCAATTATTACATGAATAAACTGGAAGATGCCGGTAAAAAGGAAGAGTCTTGAAGATCAAGTTCATCTATAAATGAAGAAAGATTTTATGACGAAGACACGATCAAAATTTTACTTAGAAAAATTTTATGAAAAAACCCTCTGTCATATTATCAACCTCTCAATGTTCAAAACATTTAGATTTTAATATATGTATATCTCCTATAGTCAAGTCGGAGTCTGTATCTATAGAGCAGGAAGCAAGTTCCAGTATACTACCGTGTTGTAATTCAGATTCTATAAATAAAGGTATAATTTTATAATCTTTGTCTTGATAATTTTATGCATTCATTACTTGTTGTTCCAATTTGACTATATTACTTTCATACTTTGAGAAACCTTTGAGTTAAACGATCCTTACTTTCATACTTTGAGAAACCTTTGAGTTAAACGATCCTTACTTTCATACTTTGAGAAACCTTTGAGTTAAACGATCCTGTCCCCATTTGGTATCAAAGCCATGTGCTCTCTTTTTGAGGTGGTAGTGGTATAGATATATTACTCATATCATGTCAAATATGTGTTTGAGTTTTGACGTGTTAAAAGAAAAATTAATTTATGAGTTGGAAAAATATATGTCTGCGTTGGTAAGCCCTGTCGATCAGTCGGTTGGATTAGCCGCAGTAAGAGTTGTAAGACGGCCGGACCACGACGATATGGGGGTGTTCCCGGAGATGGTATATTTGTTCAACTGTATAAATTAAGTTTTCCGATAACAAGTTAAAATAATAACAAATATTTACAGAAATATGAATAAATTGTCTAAACTACTATTAAATCGAAAAGATAGTTCTACTTCTGATATTGAAGAAGAACAAGATCAAACAAATTCAATTGAAGTTTCTATTTCAAATATTGAAAGTAATTTATTAGATTGGAACATACCTAAACAAGATGTTAGAACTATTTATAAAATAGGATCATTTGATTATTTTCAAGGATATTCTATAAAAACAACTGAGAAAACTATACCTTTATTACAAAATCATCAAAATATACAATTATTTTCTAAAACTGCTATAAAAGAACATAAGAAAAATTATAAATTTTTACATATAGGATTAGTTCAAGTAGCTATTAAACCAATGACAAGATTAGGATTAGACATTCCTACACTAGTTATATTAAGAGATGCTAGACTATTAAATTTTAAGAATTCTTTATTAGCTATGGCAGAATCTAATATATGTAACGGCCCAATATATTTTAATTGCTATCCTAATTTTACTATATCATTATATGATCGTAATATACTAGATACCTTAACTTTAACAATTAAAACTAAGAATTTAGAAGCTAAAGAAGGATCTGATCCAATTGTAGTTATATATAGAATATATTATAAAACTATGACAACCACTATAGAACCACGTTCTAAGTTTATATCACCAAAAGATGAGACTTTAATATTTGAAGCTAATTCCCAACATTCTAAAGTAAATATACCTAAGAGATTGAAATGGAATGAAATTACTCAAAGTCAAACTTGGAGTATAGAAGATATAACTACACCTAAACCTATAGAAAATAGTAGTCAATTATCTAATATAATAGAGAACACCGATGGAAGTATAAACATAACTTTTGAAAATAATAGATTAACTCTTGAAAATAATAGAGTAGGACCATCAAATTCAACTTATATTAATGAATCCTCTAGCTCTATGTCAGAAGAAAATTTATATTTAAGAAAAGTTCAATCTATGAGATGAAAGAAGTAGATTTTAGTCAAAATATACCTAAACCTTTACACCTAAACCTATAGAAAATAGTAGTCAATTATCTAATATAATAGAGAACACCGATGGAAGTATAAATATAACTTTTGAAAATAATAGATTAACTCTTGAAAATAATAGAGTAGGACCATCAAATTCAACTTATATTAATGAATCCTCTAGCTCTATGTCAGAAGAAAATTTATATTTAAGAAAAGTTCAATCTATGAGAATGAAAGGAGTAGATTTTAGTCAAAATATACCTAAACCTTTATACGAAGAAGATAGTAAAAGTGAGGATTTTACATATAAACCAACTAAATCTGAAGTAGACTATTATAAAGAGGAACAATTATGAGTGACTCAAGAATACAAGTTAATGGATGGTTATATATGAATTATAGTATAACTTTACGTCTTAAGGAATTATACGAAGAAAGAAAAGATTTATTAATACAATTAGAAGAAATTAAAAATATAATAAAACAAGATATATTAAGTGAAAGAAATAATATAAAATTTACTGAATTTTATAAAGAAAGTTTAAATTGGTATCGTAATTATATAAGAACTAAATTAGAAATAAATCTAGATACAATTATAGAAGTAAGAGCAAGATTAATTATTTGTTAAAATGCCAAAGATTAAAACAACTATAACTAAACAAGACTTAGATTACTTAGAAAACGAAATAAATAATAACTATAATAAAGAAAAGGTAACTTGGTATAATTCAAAGTTTAGTCAAAGTCAAAGAAGTAGAAATCAATTAACATGGCATTTATATCTATTTGAAAATAACGAAGTCATGCCATTCTTTTCATGGTTACATATGTATTGTGTAAAAGAAGGAATATATTTTCCATTTTTAGAAAAAACAGAAACAATAACAAAAATAAATAAAACATATAAAAATCCTAATACTAAAGAAGAAATTATAGGAATTCATCCCCCTTATGAAGATATAATTACAAAACAAAATAATAAAGAATATATAGGTATACCTTTAGTAGAAGTAAAAGATCAAGATTCTAATAAAACTCTAAAACAAATTGCATGTCAAAATAACTATACGAATGAAGTATTAAATACTATAGGTCAACAATTAGATAGAATTGAGAAAATTGAAGACAGTAAACCCAGTACCTCTAAATCTAAACAAGTTATTGAAGAAAGTCCTTTATTTATACCATATCAAATAAATACCCCTATAAATTTAGGAAAACAAAATGTTATATTAAAAGAAATTGAAGACAAATTATCTCATTTAAGTATATCAAGTAATAAAATTAATGTAATAAATGAAGAAGAATCTTCAGAAGATGATATTCCTAATATAGAAAATCAATTTAATAATAATGGAATAAATAAAATAAAATACAATCCATATACTTCAAATAAAACTTATACTCCCAGACCAGAAACTCGAAACTACTATTATAAGCCAACACCTCCAGATTTACAATATGAAGAACGTCACACTTTAGTACAAGCCAAATATGATGGAACTTCTATATATGAATGGAATATAGATGGTCAAACAGAGTATCAAATTTTAAACTTATTACAAGAAATGACTATGGCAGCTATTGCATATAAAGCACATAATAATACTGAATTACAAGTAACAGAAATGATTATATCAGGATTTACCGGAATTCTAAAAGGTTGGTGGGATAGTTATGTAACTCAAGAAGAAAAGAATCGTATATATAATGCAAAAAAGACTATAATAAAAACTGAAAATGGTCAGATTAATCAAACAGAAATAGATGATATGATGAATACTTTGATATATGCTATATTAAAAAATTATGTAGGAAACCCGGCTGCTTATCAAGAAAGAAATTCATCTATATTATTAAATTTAACGTGTAGAAAATTACAAGATTTTAGATGGTATAAAGATGTATTTTTAGCAAAAGTAATGACTAGGCCAGATTGTAAAGAAGCATATTGGAAAGAAAGGTTTATAGCAGGATTACCTAAGTTATTTGCTGAAAGAATTAGAAATAAATTAAGTCATGATTATAATAATAATATACCTTATAAAGAATTAACATATGGAGAAATCATAAATTATGTAAATCAAGAAGGATTAGCTATATGTTCAGATTTAAAGTTGAAAGCTAAGATTAAGAAAGAAGGTGTTAATTCTAGACAAGAACTAGGAGACTTTTGCCAACAATATGGTTATGAAACTTTAAAATTACCTCCCTCTAGTTCTAAGAAGATTAAATATAGACATAAAGGTAAATATATAAAACATAAAAGAAATTATAAAAGAGATCAAGAATACGAAAATAGAAATGAGTATAAGAAAAATAGATTTAGAAAAGGTAAAAGAATTCCTTACAAAAATTATAAACAAAATAAACAAAAAGATATTATAATATGTTATAAATGTAGAAGAAATGGCCATATGGCAAAAGATTGCTATGTTAAAAAGAAAATAAATGAGTTAGATATATCAGATGAACTTAAAAAACAAATTAGTAAATTAATTATAAGAGATAGTTCGAGCGAGTCTAGTATATCAGATTATAGTGAGAATGATGTAAATATTTTAGAAGAAGATACCTCTAGTAGTGAATCTGAAGCATGCGAATGTATAGGAAATTGTAATTGTGATTATAAATCAATTAATGTTATAACTAAAGACAGTGAAATAGAACAATTAATAGATTTAATAAATAAAATAGAAGATAAAGATATAAAAAAGATATATTTTCAAAAACTAGAAGAAAAATTAAATAGTAAAGAAGAGAAAGTTTTAGATCATAGACAATAATATAATTTCAATGAAATATGTAAAAGATTTAATAAAAATATAAACCCCATAACAATTCCAGAATTACAAGAAGAGCTTAATAATGTAAAATTAGAAATAAAAATTCTAAAACAAAGAGTAGAAAATAAAGAAGAACCCTTAAAAGATGAAAAGGTAGAAGAAGAACCTACACCTATAATAAATATAATAAAGAAAATAAATTATCAAAGATGGTATACGAAATTAACTATATCTATCAGTAAAGATTATAAATTAACATTAGTAGCTTTATTAGATTCAGGAGCAGATTTGAATTGTATTCAAGAAGGATTAATTCCAACTAAGTATTATGAAAAGTCTACTGAAAAGTTATCTTCAGCGAGTGGATCTAGATTAAAAATAAATTATAAATTATCTAATGTTCATATATGTAAAGAAAATTATTGCTATAATACTCAACTAATTCTAGTAAAGAATTTAACTTCTCAACTCATTTTAGGACAACCATTTATATTACAATTATACCCTTTTACAGCAGATGAAAATGGATTAACTACTAAAGTTTTAAATAAAGAAATAACTTTTGAATTCATTCACCCAGTTGTAACTAAAGAAATTAATATATTAGAAAATAAGAAAAGACAAGTAAAATATTTAGTAAGTGAAATAAATGACAAAAGAATATACAATCAATTAAAAGATAAAACTATACAAACAAAAATAAAACTATTAGAAGAAAAATTTAAAAATAATGTATGTGCAACTATACCAAATGCATTTTGGAAAAGAAAACATCATATAGTAGGATTACCCTATATTAAAGATTTTAATGAGAAAAATATTCCTACAAAATCCAAATCTATACATATGTCTATAGAATTAGAAGAACATTGTAAAAAAGAAATACAAAATTTATTAGATAAGAAACTTATACGTCCATCAAAATCCCCTTGGTCTTGTTCAGCCTTCTATGTTATGAATAATGCTGAAATAGAAAGAGGAGCACCAAGATTAGTAATAAATTATAAACCTTTAAATAAAGTATTAGAATGGATTAGATATCCTATACCTAATAAAAGAGATTTATTAAAAAAGTTATATGATTCAAAAATATTTTCTAAGTTTGATATGAAATCTGGATTTTGGCAAATTCAGATAAAAGAGGACGATAAATATAAAACAGGCTTTAATGTTCCCTTTGGACATTACGAATGGAATGTAATGCCCTTTGGATTAAAAAATGCCCCATCTGAATTTCAAAATATAATGAATGATATTATTCTACCATTAGGAAATTTTGCAATAGTTTATATTGATGATGTTTTAATATTTTCAAAAAATATAGATCACCATTTTAAACATTTGAATGCATTTTATGATACTATATATAAAAATGGATTAGCAGTTTCTCCTACAAAAATATCTTTATTCCAAACAGAAATAAGATTTTTAGGACATAATATAATTCAAGGAACCATAAAACCAATTGATAGAAGTTTAGAATTTTCTAATAAATTCCCAGATGAGATTAAAGATAAAAATCAATTACAAAGATTTTTAGGATGTTTAAACTATATACATGATTTCTTTAAGGATTTAGGAATTATATGTAAACCTTTATATGACAGGTTAAAGAAAAATCCTAAACCATGGACAGAAGAACATACTAATATAATTAGACATATAAAAGAAAAAATTAAAGTTTTACCATGTTTAAATATACCTCATCCAGATGCTAGTCTTATAGTTGAAACTGATGCAAGCGATTTAGGATATGGTGGTATATTAAAGCAAAAATTATCTAATAAGGAAAAGGAACAATTAGTTAGATTTTATTCAGGATCATGGAATGAAACCCAGAAAAACTATTCTACTGTTAAAAAAGAAATTTTAAGTATTGTTTTAAATATAAAGAAATTTGAAGATGATTTATATATGAAAACTTTTATATTAAGAATAGATTGTTTATCTGCAAAATATATTTTAGAAAAGGATATTAAAAATTTGATTTCTAAACAAATTTTTGCTAGATGGCAAGCTATATTAAGTAATTTTGATTTTACTATTGAATTTATCAAAGGAGAGAATAATTCTCTACCAGACTTTTTATCACGAGAATTTTTGCAGGGAAAATGAGCAGTTCTAGCAAGAAAGTCACTTTAACCAAACAATCTATAACTCAACCATCATCCTCATCATCTAGTCAAAGAGAATTTCCAAGTTTACCTATACACCCAAACAGATTTGGTCCTATAGCACCAAGAGCTAGACCCCCTTATTCTGCTCTGGTACAAAATATCCCTATTTCTAATCCATCTATAAGCCAAATTTCTCCCAGATCACCAGCTCCTGTATTACCAAGAAGTCCTTTTTTAACCCAAACAAGTCCCTCCAGTTCTAGCCAATCCATTACTCCAGAATACCATATAAATCCAAATAAACAAGTTATAAAAATTCTTGAACCCTTTGAAGAACAAATATTGAGTAAAAATTTACTTTCTATTATAGATTACCTATATCCAAATAATTCTCATTTTTATAATAATGATCATCAAACCTGAGAATATTATCAAGCCATTTTAGTTGATTCCGGTTCGGTTATTATTGAACATACTATGAGCCTGACAAAACCAGATTATATTGATTGTAGTAAATCCAAGATTATGAAAATTATTACTCCTGAAGAATGGTCTATTAAGCCATATTCTCACAAAGTTTTATCCGGATTTCCATCATACCCCATTTATAATTATTATGATTATCAAGAAGCATGGTTTAAAGCCTTTTTAATTAGAAGCTTTAATCATACTTGGTTTTTCTATTTCTATGAGAAGTTTTCAAATATATATCCAAGATGGTTTGTTAAGTGGTTCAGATATATGGGATCCATCCCAGAAGCTTTTCCTCCTACCGTTCTTGAAGGATATAACAAGTTCAAATATTTATATCAAGAAGAAAATCTTTCCAATTTTGAATATACTCTCCAGTTCACTGCATTATTCAAGCTACCATGGATTACACTATTCACATATAAGAAACAAGAAGCTCAAGATACAAGTCCGCCTCTCTTCTATAGACAGTATAGTGTTAAATTATGGAAAAGGATTAATATGAATCAAGCAAGCTCCAAAGCAGTTATCGATTTTTATAATAAAAGTTTAAGCCCGTCAGCAAGTTCATCTACTCAAGTTTCTAATATTCAAGATGGAGATTTTATAAGTCGACTTCAAGCATGTTCATCCCCAGCAGAAATACAGAAAATTATAAACGAGATTAAGAGATCTCCCACTCCAAGTGAAGATCTTTTTCAGGATGCTCAAGATCCATATGACGAGATTGTATTAAATTAAAAGTTCAAATGAGAGTCTATATTACTGAAAGAGAGTCATAATTTTATATGAATTAAAGTTTGAGTCTATATTAAAAGAAAGACAAATTAAAATCCATATGAACTAGTCAAAATTGAGTTTGAGTCTATATTAAAGAAAGACAAATTAAAATTCATATGAACCAGTCAAAAGAAATTAAAATCAAGTCTATTAGCATTCAATTATTGTCAAGGTTGAGAAATTCAAGAAACGAATCCGACAAATTCTTAGAAGATCAAGACATATGGACCACTTGCAAGGACAATTATATGACTTCTTTGAAGAAAATGCCAATTATGTGTCTGAAGAATTTATATCATTCAAGATAAGAAGCAAGTGTCAAGACAAAATCATTCAAGATAAGTGAGAAGACCTTTATTGACTAAAGAAGCCGACTTTATTATGGAATACTGGAAGGTGACGGTAAAAAGAAGATAACTATTAAAGAAGACCGAAAGATGCCGGTAAAAAGAAGAATGGAGAAGAATGAAGAAACTCAAGCACCTCTATAAATGAAGAAAGATTTTATGACGAAGACACGATCAAAATTTTACTTAGAAAAATTTTATGAAAAAACCTTCTATCATATTATCAACCTCTCAATGTTCAAAACATTTAGATTTTAATATATGTATATCTCCTATAGTCAAGTCAGAGTCTGTATCAACTATAGAGCAAGAAGCAAGTCTCAATATATCACCGTGTTGTAATTCAGAATTTATAAATAAAGGTATCATTTTATAATCCCTTGTATCTTATTTATGTGTGAATTCTATTATTATTACATTTAATTAAATTTTTTTTCATTACTTGTTGTTCCAATTTGACTATATTACTTTCATATTTTGAGTTAAACGGTCCTGTCCTCATTTGGTATCATATTACTTTCATATTTTGAGTTAAACGGTCCTGTCCTCATTTGGTCATATATATATATACACACTACATTATTATTATTTTTTTAAAAAGTCGCAAAAAGAAGGAAAAAACGAAAACAAATTCAAATATTCGTGTGGGACCCGCTTTCTCTCGTTCTCGTCCCGTTCATCCACCACGAACGTCCCAGAACGCCGCCCCGAGAACGCCGTGTTGCGTGCGTTTTAGGCGTTCAACCCGGGCACAACGCCCCGTTATTTGTGCGTTGCGAATGTACTTAAAGCTATCCCAAACAGCACTTAAATTCCCACTAATTTTACCTTTCAAGGTGAAAAAAGAATAATAAAAAAATCAATGTTTCTTTCTCACCGAAATGTAAAACGCTCAGTATTATTATTTCTTTACATTTATCTTCTCGGTGTTATTTTTATGTTTTATTTAGAGGTGACAATTTTAGACCCATCGGTTAATTTTTAGGAGGGGTGGGTTTGTTGGGTCTCCTCCCAATTTTTTGGATGGGTCTAAATGGGTTTTTCAATACAACCTCCAATTGTGTAACAATTAACCAACGGGTTTAGACGGGTCTAGGAGGTATTTTTTTTTTACCTCATTTCATTTTTCACTCAAATAAAAAAAAAGTTTGGTGAACCCGATGACCCGATCCGAGACTCATTTGATCCGGATCCGTTTAGACCCATCCTTCGAAATGACCTATCTAGATGAGGAATCATCTAGACTCAAACCCATCTGGACCCGACCCGACCCAACCCAACCCATTCATTTTGCCACTAGAATTCTTATAAATATTCTTCTCTTTTTGCGCCTTCAAACCATAGCTGAGTATCAGAGGATAGATAACAAGCAAAAATGGATTGAAGCTGAAGAGACAACCAACACCCACAAATCTTTTTATACCACTTAATTATGGCTTCTATAACATTATTAACCCAAACCTCTTCACCCCACAAGAATCCTAATCATTTCAATCCACTTACCCCAAAATTTTGCATAAAAAATCCCACAAATTGTTCTTCATTTCCATTTCCAATTAAAGTTAAAAGCTTCTATCTTACCAACATTAAATTACTATCTTGTAACTGCACTTCTGCATTATCATCATCATTAACTTCAAAACCCAATTGGGTAATTAGAGAAAATGAAAGGGGGGTGTTTGTAATTGTTAATTTTTATCAATTTGTGTTCATTAAAGATCCTGAAGATGAAGTCTCTAAACACCTTGAGTTTTTACAGGTTTCCATTCTTCTATCTTTGTAATTTTAATTTTAAAAAGATTTACTTGGTTAAGTTTGTGATATAATAATTGCTGTTTTTAACAGATTATAGTTATCTATGTTAGTTCTTGTATTGATATGAATTTGTACAATACTTGACATCAATTGTACTTTTATGTTTATAATCTTGTTTATCTAAATTATTACAGTATAATGGAAATATAAGGAATCTGTTCTAATAATGAAGTTGATGAGTGATGGCTAGTGTTTTAGGTGGAGTATGGATGTGCATTTGAAAATTTGAGCTTAACAGACTCTTTGATAAGAAGCTAATGATTTATGGTCAAAATAATTGCTTTTGGAGAAACATGTAAGAAATTGATGTAAGAATAGTGAATATTTAAACAAACGAGAAATTAGCTAAACGGTCTGCCAAAAGCTGATCATCCGATTCTAATTCTTCAAGTTGCCATAGTTACTTCATATGATTATATAATTATTTAATAATTTTGATTTACTTTGTTTTGTAATGCTCGTTTCTAGGGTCGTGATATACACGGTCGGATATACATAAATGAACAAGGAATCAATGCTCAGGTAAACCGCCTTCAAAGATTCATTCTTGCATTTACTTATAGATGAATCGATTTGGATTGTAAAAACATAAGTTTATTGCTATGATGTTAGCAAAAGCTATTTGACTTTGAGATGATTGCTGACTTGCATGATATGTAAATCTGTGCAGTACAGTGGGCCTTCAGAAGATGCTATTGCATATGTAAGCTGGTTAAAAGAAGATGAGAAGTTTAGAGATATATTAGTACAAATATCATCTCCTGTACTCAGGCATGCTTTCCCAAGACTCAAATTGCGGTATAAACCTTCTCTTGCACAGGCAAGCTACCTGTTCTGCTACTCATTCATCTCATTTTGTCACGTAAAACAATTGTTATTGTTATTTTTATAAGGGTTTAGTGTCTCGGAATGCATCTAACTCGTGGCCAATGTCTATTGTGTGTATTAAACTTACGTTTGCTATTTTTAATGCATCCAATTTTTTATGTGTCACTCGTTTAAGGTGCCATGTGGCATTCGGAGAGTTTGACACATCATCAAAACGTCACCAAAATACACTAAAACACACTTTTTGAAAGTTTGATACAGTAAAAATAGCGAACCTAAGTTGGGTACACACAATAGACATCGGGTACAAGTTGGATACATTTCTAGACACTAACCCCTTTTTATAATACTGCATTCCTTGATTTAGTTAGAAAGGAATAAGGTCAAATGATTTCTTTATAACAAGGAACACGGGTCAAATGGGTGAAACCAGCTGAAAGTGTATCAATGAGTCATTCTGGTGTAATTTGCCTTTTTTTTATCATATGAATCTCTGCATAGGACAGTTGAGGATGTTTTATGCATTAAATTTGTAACTTTAGGCAACTTTCGACCCGTTTGACACATTTGATCCGTTTTTCTGTTAGTTGTTTAATATAAAACACAACCCAAATCGACGAAAAGATAAGGAAATGCGTCAAAATTGCCACATCTAATCGTAAATGTCAACTCTAGTATCGCTCAACTTTTGTCTTATCGTTATGTATTTTTCTTCAGTTGGAAGGAGGGGCATCGCATCTTCCTTTGGTTGACTCATCTATGCGAGCAACACCTATTACACCAGCTGAATGGAGGAAAAGAGTAGAAGCAGCAAATAACATTGATGTTTCATCGCCTTCTAATATACATAGAGACATTATTCTATTGGATGTGAGAAATGGTACTTGCTCCCCTTGTTTTCTTTTAGCATTTGTTTATTCAATAAAGTAACCGGTAATAATTCTTGTTAACAGGTTATGAATGGGATATTGGTCACTTTCGTGGAGCTCATCGACCAAACGTTGATTGTTTTAGGAGCACAACGTTTGGGATATCTGAATCAGAGGTACAACTTGCTAAATGTTTGCATAGAAGTCCAATATTGAGTGACTGCAAATTCTAAACATATGAAGTAGAGTGTAGAGGTGGCAAAATAGGCAATTTTTAACATGTGTAGGACAAGTCGGGTCATGCAGGTCAAATGGGTCAAGTTTGACCCATCCAAATTGTATCATGTATAATTAAGTTTCTAAAAGTTACCTGTTAGACCCGTTAGATATATAAACCAAATCATTGCATATCCAATATACATGTGTAATTAAGTACGAAAACATTTTCTAACCTTTTAACGCTTGGAAATATGTTAGTATTAATGATATATAACTTAAAGCTCATGTGATGGTATGCGAATAAGGGCTGATTCGCAAGAACATATAATGCTTTGATTCATAGTACTTACCAATGGTCATTATGCGATTTGGGTCGACTTTAAGAACATTAGGACTTTCATGGAGAATTAGCATACTTTATGCAAGATTATCCATTTTGTGCGACATTTAATCTTCTTGTGCGAAATCATCATTTTATGGGACTTTTCATTTTGTCCGAGATCTTATCCATTTTTGTGCGAGTTTTTATCATTTTGTGCGAAATGAACATTTTGTACTATAACGTGGTCTCTTTTGCTACTGGTGTGCGAAGTTTGGTGCTAAAATGTATAACTTGAGGCCCAAATGTCATGTGTTGACCAATTTATCTAATCCCTTGAAACTCTCAATATCATGTTTATTTATTCATCTGAATCTGATGCAGGACTTCGCGTCAGATCCTTTAGCTAATGTTAATAAAGAGAATACCGAAATATTAATGTACTGCACCGGAGGCATTCGTTGTGACGTATATTCTACTATCCTTAGGTACTCCCGTTGTTTACCTACATTGTTTTCCTCATCTTGTTAGCAATCTGCATATAATCTCAACCTGGACTAATCCACTTTCCACAAATACTAGTTAGTCCAATTATAAATTAGAGGTGGCAAATTGGGCGGGTTGGTCAACAGTCGTTTTTAAATGGGTTATTTGATGTGCAAGCTGAAACGAGTCATATTTAACGAATTTGCTATTATTTTTCTATAAATAGTTGACATGTTTACAAGAATTATGTTATTTCAGTGATGATCTGATTTTATAAATAATGATCTTGGATTCATTAAAAGTCCACTTTGGGAGACTATCAACCCGTTTGACATCTCCGCCACATGTGACATGCTTCCTGTTAAGCTTTTGTTTACCAGTTTGACATGTTGGAGATTAGACACAACCCAACTTGACCCATTCGTAAGTAAAATGGGTCGAATTTACAACCTGCCCACCTCTTTTATATTTACATGCAAGTTCGGCTTACAAGAGTGACATTTACAATCTTGATATTTACCCTGTATATTCCGAACAAGTAGTTATATAAATTTTTGAATGTGATTTACTGATTTAAAACGCACTCGTTATATCTGATAGACAGAGGGGTTACAAAAAGCTGTATACATTAAGAGGAGGAATTTCTCATTATCTTGAGTGTGAGGGCCCGGTTGAATGGATTGGAAATCTATTTGTGTTTGACTCGCGGCTCTCTCTACCACCATCTTTGGTTAAACATGATGCAACACATGATGAAAACATGGCACTCAAAGCTGATGATACTACAGTGTTTGCTAAATGCTATATTTGTGGTTCAGAAGTCTCTGAGTTGAGGCATCGAAATTGTGCAAATCTCGACTGCAACCTGCTATTCCTGTAAGTATCTAAACAACCTTAACCTTTTTGTTACATCCTCAAATTCCAATGGGTTGAGACTCGAGCGGGTCAGATGGGTCAAAAGTCATCCAAAACTTAATCAAATGCTAAACCTCCTATATTTGTAATCATTTTTAACACACTAATTGTATTAAATCAATTTTAACACAACCATTAGTTAATTAAGCTAAACATCTTGTTCTTGAGTTGATCTTTAGGAACGCTCAAACCCAATCAAATGTGTGAACTAAACTATCAAAGGATGAAATGATCTTCCTCTTGAGAAACTCCCGAATTGCCGCAAAAGTTTCCTTTAGTGCTCCTTAGCTCTAGATTAAAGTTGGTACGCAAAACATGCTTGTGTTTTTTTAGTCTTATTGGGTGCGACACACACACGTAGCAGCTGCCACATGTTACACCGGGTGCGACTAATATCTCGCAGTCTACGACTATTAGCTCGCTGACTGTGACACGTTAGTACATAGGGTGCGGCTGTTATCTCGCCGGGTGCAACAAGGGTGCAACCATGTGCCTTAAATCTTCAAAACATTCTACCGCTTTTTCATGCTCAGTCGCGGGGTGCGACCAACTCCAGAATTTTCCCTTTTTCACTCCACTTTCTACTCTATACTTCTCCGGTCCGGATTTTCGGCTTGAAAATCAAATACGAAACATTCAAGTACCAATACCATGGCTTTTGTTATAAAAACTGGCTAATATGTATCGAAACCTAAGATATGTATATTTAGGCGATATCACCAACCAGCTCTCCACTTTATAAATTGGAATAAAACGTTAATTCCTACTTTTCATGTATATGATTGTCTAAAATAATATGATGATATGTGTGTTTCATTTTCAGGTGTTGTTCGAGCTGTGTGGATGATTTGAAAGGATGTTGCTCTTCACACTGTACTTCTGCTGACCGACTTAGACCTGTACTTCCAGGTCACGAAAGATACAAAAAATGGCATCACTACCGAGATACATAGACACCTACACACGGCGATTTAGTCAGCCAGTATTTTAAACAAGTATGGGAGCATTTTGGTAACCTTCAGTATTGAGTCAATTTAAAGGAAGCATTCAGTGTAATGTGTTTTGCCTTCTGTGTCATTGATGCATATGAGTTGCAGAATGAGGTTCACTAGAAGGGATTTCCTGCGCATAGCAATGGGTTATTAAAACATATTTATCACGTCGAAATGAACTTATTTTATAGATCTGATTTTGATTTTCATTACTTATTTAAATCTATCATAAGAACTCATATGTTAACCCACAAGCTACATTTTATTGACTTTAAAGTAACAAAATAAATAAGATAAAATAATTAAGTTACAAAACTCCCGTATTTTGATCACTTTAACACTTAGAATCTATACAAATTATTGATAATAATGCTTTAGGCCTAAAAATGCCCCTTTGTACCATATATATATAGAGTTTAACCTGTTACCAATTGTTTAGAAGGCGCTTTTTTCTTTAAACATATTCCACACGATCTAAATAAGTTATATATCAAGTTAAACAATATGTACACTTCTGTATCATTGTGGTGAGTGCAGTCTGATTTTAACAATATTGTTTGAGGGTTCCCCTGTACATCAATGCAACGCCTTTCTTACAAACTCATGTAATGTCGCACCATTTTGACTGAATATGTACATCTTTTGACATCATTACCATAAAAAAGGTCTGCCCACGAAACTACAATTGGAAACAATGTTACCGCAGGAAAAAAAAAAGAAAAAAAAAAGAACCTCATCTCCTATGAAAAAACTACCTTTTATACACTTTCGAAATGGCCAAATTACAATAATGTTCCACTACATTAGCTGATTAGCATCAACACGGAAAAATGGAAAAGTAAAAAAAAAAATACAGTAACTAACTAAAAAGTCGTTGACTTGTCATAAAGCAACGAGAAAGTTCTTGATACCTTCCCACTTTAGATGGAACGGTCAACTAATCACTGTCACTCACTACAATGAAACTAAGTGGAAAAATAAGTGAGCAAAGAGTTAGAAAGAACAGATCTATACCTTTTGGCATGCCAATCAACGTGAGGATCATGATGGCGTTTGTATGTCACCTTCACAAAATTTCCATGATCCACCATCTTGCCTCTTCAGCAAATAACGAATGGTGTATGTACTGAAATCAGTCAGATCAGAAACGTTTAGAAAGATCTTAAGTGAAGAGGATCCCGATACGTATTTCATAAAAACTACGTCAGTACCAGGAGAATGCAATGCTTAACTTAACACCTAGCTTAATAGAAGTCTTTGATTAGACAATCTAAAACCTAATATACGCTGAACAAGACAAACCTGATAAAATTATATGTTGTAATGATTGTTACAGGCAAAATGATCAAATTATGAGAAATTTTCCCAAAAAAAAAAGGTCCATTTTTTTACAATAAGTTGCAATCCTGAATGTAACCAAATCATGATTCTTGCATAATAATCTATAGAGGTGGTGACTTGATCCATTTATATCAGATTATCTTTTATCTCTACCGGGTTAAAATAGCTTAAGCTAAATTATAAAGGTAATCGGGTCACACAGGTTGAAAGTGATCCTAAGTGTATTCAAATGCATAGAAAACCATTGCTTTATCATAAATATGTTATATTTTTTCTATAAAAAATTAAAAAGAAAAAAAAAAAGAAAAAGAAGCGGTTTTGCTATGGTATTTACTATTTAGCACATCATTTATGTAGATAGCTTAAAGAAGATTAATAAATGTGTTGTGGGTCAACCTAACCTGTTTCAACCTGCATTTAGAAACTACCCGTAATGACCCGTCACCCACTTGCACAACCTGCCCATTTTATTCAACTCTAACTTCTACTACAATTACCTATAATAATTAGGGTTCTTCTTATGAGATTCATCCACAAGCTCAGCTGCTTCCTCAACAAGAGCCTCTATTTCCGCCATTTCTTTGCCCATCCCATCTGACAAAATGTCTGCTCGAATTATGGACAACTGCAGCAAAACAAATCTCCAAAAGCAGCACCTCTCTTTTGCTGACTCAGCCAATGCCTTCCACTGTATTCATTTAAGAATAATTAATAAGAACACTCCACAAAAACTTATATACTTTAACCCCGTGTCATATTTTGTCATCCTGTGTAAAATGCTAGTTACCTGAAGAAGCATTGACTCATCAAGAACATCAACAAGATTATGAACTTGATAATTAGGCCCAAGAGCTTCAGCTTTAACTGCTTGCCATTGCTTAACAAGAGTTTCAGCTTCTTCAACATGCATCAATCTCCTAGAGGAAATTGAACTTGCAGAAATGCTGAAATCTTGTAGACCTTCATCTTCAAATCCACTATTAACCTTGTTCTTTTGCATTAATGACAATTTCATTAGTGTGTCGGCAATAATATTCCCTTTGTTACAGGCAGACCCCCATACACCATGAGTAAGAGAACCGGTGTTCAACCTTGGTCCACCATGGACCCAACTAGATGCCCTCCGTGAGCCCCAAAACTGCACACCCATTAGCTTAAATGCAGCAAACACTAAGCATGCCATTGCTGTCATATAACCCACATACCTAACTGCATGTTTTGGATCCAGCCAAACTTCCCAAACTTTATTATAGTTTGCACCCAAATTTCTCTTTAACTGAACCGCCGGATAGCTTTCGCCAATACTATTGTTTGCTATTAAGGGGCCTCGCAAATCAGATGGAGTCAACTGCTTCACAGTTGACCCGAGACGAGGAGAAGTAGATGTATGATCCTCAAGAGTTCGCCATTCAGTTGAAAGAGGAGACATTGATCTTTGGCTTAGACTAGGTGATGTCGGTGCGGTTCTTTTTCTATGTTTGCATTCTAAGAGCTTCTTTTCACCACTAAAAAAGTTATTCTGCAAAAAATGGATATCGATAATTACATTTTCTGCACATTAACGGCAAGAGGTGGTGAACCAGTCTATATGGGTCACAAAAGGATATCGTTTATCCCTTACAGGTCCAATGGGTCAACTGAATAAAAGTTTTAAAGGGGTAAAGGGGATGATAATAGCCTAATGTGTAATTTTCATGCTTACAGCCTCTCAGTTCGTTCACTTTCTGAAAATTTGATTATTACTGTAATAACTAATAACCTAGTTTTGCAATCATATTACTGCATTAACTGTCAGTTATAAAATTGGAGAAAAGTGTTTGTGGGCCCAACCAGCCGATTTCGACTCATACTAAAAACAACCCATTCACTACCCTATCCACCTGACCCTTCTGTTTTACCACCTCTACTAAAATTGAGATATGATCTTAAACAACGTTAACTCACCAAAGATGGCGAAGAATCCCTTGTGTCTGGAAACATCCGAAGTAAAGCATCATTGACCCATGATTCCTAGTCAATTCGGTAGAAATCTTGGCTTAGTTAGCTACTTAGCATCTTTCAGGGAAAGCAAAGATATTAAAAACGATGAATTTAAAATTAGTATAACTTTGTGCATTGGTACATAAATGAAAGCGTACAAGTAACTTCTTGGTGTTTGAAGCATCCTTGAGGTCCTTCCCTGATATCAGCGTCCTTGAAGTTGAATTTAAATTTAACTCAACTTGTTGTAGTTTTTCAACCACCACAGCCTCATCACCCTATAAAACATGAGGAAAGATAATCAGTAGATTGATAATGAAATAGCTTCTATGTGCAAAGTTTGTGGATACAAGGGAAAAGCACCTCCCCTAGAAGGAACAAACAGAAGGCTTCTTCAAGTTTCAAATCAATGCCTTCTGATGCCATTAAACACTCACAGATAGTTTTGGCCTTCTTAATCTGCAAGACGAACATCAAAGGACTATCATGACTAGAGATTCAAAATATATTTATCAGATTTTGAACTATTTATATATGAAATATAAAACATTTTCAAGTACCAATAATCAGCAGCACGAATACAGCAATCATTAAGTTGTATCCAATTTAGATCAAAATAAGACGGGTCAAAGAGGTCGAAAGTTGCCAAGAGTGTTTTTTTAGTAACCATATGTCCAACATTTGGCGAATTACGTTGACAGTGTCTGAGTCCCCCCAAAGTGTAATTTTAAAGAATAAAGCCTCTTAAATCATTTAATTCAAAAATTAGATCATTAAAAGAATAAATTTGTTATCATATATGACAGACAAATTAATTACATATAGTTTGTACAAAAAGTGTTTTGGGACCCAACCATCAGACCAGTCTATTTTGCGTCCTGCCCAACTCTACAATTTGTAGATTGCAAGATGAAAAATGTACCAGGTTCCCGAAAGGAATATACCATCTCTATTTGCTTGCTTGAAAATCCGAGGGCCAAATGAGCCATCATTACAGTATAGAGAGAGGTTGTATCAACTACAACTCTCTGATTCTGCGACTCAAGTGACTTCCTGTTCTTGCGTGTATTAGATAGACTATCCCATGTAAGAAGTTCAACAATTTCTGCAGCCATGAGCTTATTCAATGCTTGATTCAAGAAAGATGGCCAATCTTCTATTTGACATGATGTTTCAACATCTAGGCCCTGCCTAAGCAGTTCTCGAAGGGCTGCAATTGCGCCTACTCTCCTCTCGGCATTTTCTTGTGTATGAGGCATTCCTAACAACTCGAGAGTACAAGCAGGAGCAAGCTCTTCCAAAGATTCTTCAATCTAATTCAGATATGAAAGTTAAGCATTGGTTAAATAATCAGTTCTGGTAACTCCTAGAAAGTTGATGCATAATTTATGTATCAGCTTTAAATGTTTGAATAATATGACCTTAATTATATAGAGATTAAGTGACGAGTTCACATTTCTCAATAATCAACATGATGACTGCTGCAGTCAAACTGATTATGTAAGAGATAATTTACTGTTAATCCTTCCTCATACCTCCATTCGCCTCATTAGCATTATATATTTATATTTAATATTCACGTTTAACCAGTTTCTTTTCTTTGCAAATATTTTATCATTTAAAAAACAAAATGATACACAGCTAAAAAGTACCTGAGATAACAATGTCATCTTCTCAAGTGAAGGTTTGCTCTTAAGAAGACTCTGAGCACGAGCTAAAGCTTCGAATCCTTGGGAGATCTTGTTCTTCTCAAAGTTTATTTTCGCTATAGCACACTTCAAGAAAGCATCTATAATAAGAAAATGACAAAACTCTAAAGAAAAAAGACAGCCAATAGTCAAAATCTTTTTCTTACCTCTGCAAGAGCCATTGATAAAAGCAAATCATGAATAAACGGCTTAGAATCAGAGTGTTGCAATGCTGTTCGCCCAATATCAAGAGCAAGCTTCTCTTCTCCAACCTATAATAAAGCTTAAACATATATCAGAACTTTAAACAAAATAAATACAAGAGAACATCAATATAAACAGTTTATCTGACTATTAGAGTTGGCAAATAGGTTACTTGGGTAATGGTTCAGAAAAGGGTGAGTTTTTGGTCCAAGTCAAAACGAGCAGGATTGGATTGACCCAAAACACTCCTTGTCCATGTTTGGGTACAAACATTATAGTATTTCAATAGCAATCTAATTCGTTGAATAAAATGATTTTGGAGGTTTATGCAATTAAAATACACTTTCGGCAGCTTTTGACCCATTTGAACGGTTCCCTTATAAGCTTATTATTAATCCCCTTGTTTAAGACAAAACATTACCCATATTGACCCCCTGATAGTTTAATTGGTCATAAATAGGTGCAATGAAGTCTACCTCTTGAAGTAGGCAAAGGGCAGCAGGCAACCAGGACCATGGAATTTGAAGAGATGCCTTTGGTAGAACTTTTTCCCTTAGATTACCAGCATAGGCCGCTTCAAAAAGAAGCTTATCACGCACATCCATCAAAAGATTCTAAAAATATATGACAGGCAAAACAAGAGGACATAATGTATGAATACATAAATGCGTACAGTGCTTATCAATGCTTAATGCTTATCATGAAAGAAAGGTATCATACTAATATAACTATGAAGTTCAAGGAAATAACTATAAACTAGAAAGAATTTCATTCGCACCTGGCGAGATACAATAGTATCCATGGTGTACCCTTCTTCAATATCAGCAGTTTTTAGATGCTTCATGGACTTAACAATCTCATCTTTCTCTGATTTATCAGGAATACCAAGAATCTGCATTGTAAGTAACTCGATATGATGAGCATCTTGATTATCAGAGGCTCGGAGCTTATACATATTCATTCAGATCCCTAAATCCTATTCTAGTCACATCAATAGTATCAGGTCCCTAAGCATCATCATTCCAAAACTGTAAAAAAGAGAAGTATTTTCTATATATAGTGACAGGCTCTATAAGAGAATTGCATTGTTCCATCTCATTAGCATTTCTATTGTTGAACTTTCCATCCAAACAGATCAGAACCAAATCACCAATTAAACTCTATCTGCCTAAATGTTTTTCCTCTTGTAGCTGTGTAAACAAGAAACAAATATCCTATTCGAGTAAAAAACTCAACTTCCTCCATCAACACATCAATAAACGATACACATAGGGAATTAAGTAACCCGCCAAACAATTAAACCCAATCTCTTCCCACTACTCGTTCATATAACACAGTTTATCCCAGTAGGTGGTACTAGACTATCATTTCATACAAAGAAAGTGAAAAAAGTTTAATCAGAGCTTACAAGTATCAGCAATGATCCCTAACAAATTCTAATTTATGTCACACCCTTGAGTCCCCAAGCATCATCATTACTGCAGTTCCTTTAAGGAATATATCATTTTCCAATATTGTGTAACTTTATTACAATGCCAGCATCTAAAAGAAAAATGCATTAATTTATCTCATTACCATTTCCATTGTAGAAATTGCCACCTGAACAGGTAATTCCTAATAAAAATGGGATATCCTATAATTCATTATGTTGAATTCATTTTCTAATTAACAAACTCAATGCCATCAACTCATCAGTCATCACTGCATAAAATATACACTACACACACACACACACACAACTACAAACCTCCAAATAAAACACTATATTTGCGTACTACACTAGTTAATCCAATGATATTCACTACTAATCGCACCTTCAAAGTAATATTACATGTAAATATAATCTACATTTCAAAGAAAACAGAAATAAACCCTAATACATACATCATCATAATCATATACAGAGAGAGATAAAAGTAAACCTGATAACAAGTAACAGGTATTTCAACAAATGCTGATCGTGTATGATGATTCACATTGCTATTATTATTATTAATTTTACTATCAGCAACACGAACATCAGCAATTTCACGGCCGGTTACAGCCAACGAAACACCTCGTTTCCTTCTTCTCGACAACGAAACCCTAGAAAACAAAGGATCGTAATTATAATAACAACCGGTGAGTTCGTTAGGGTAAGGGATGTAGTTTGTTAACTTTTTGTGCGTTTTGTTGTTGATGCTGTTATTTGGAGAGAAGACGAGTAGAATGTGTGATGAATCAATAGCTGCTGTTGCCGCCATTGATGAAAATATGCTATCGTCGTTGTTGTTTGGTTAAGTACTATTATTATTATGTGAGCATGTTTTCATGGTGTGATGATTAGATGCAGAAAAGAGAATGAGTGAAATTGAAGGTTTATGGGAAGGAATTTGGGGCAAAGGGGAACAATGGACAAAAGGAGCAAAAGCTTGTACTTCTGGAATTTGGAATTTGTACTTTTTGTGACTCAACTTTGAAGAACAAAAATGTAGGGTGGTTATTTTGGTGTTTTCACTTTGATTACGGTGTCATTAAAGCTTTAGAAGAAAATATGTTATGGTATCTATACTACTCCGTATATCATATAGGAGGTTTAACGCTGATGTCATGAAGTTGCTTTGGCCCGATCTAAAGTTGTTATTTTGATGATGTGACACCTTAATAAGCAAGGAATTTTGTAGGTTTTTTTAATTTTTTTATTAAATCAGAAATTAGTTTGGTTTAAATTTTTATGTGGGTTTCTAGACATGTATAAGCTTGGGCCGCCCATCTCCTCGGAAATAATAAAATTCAGTTGCACGCTAAAAAATTTATTGGTCCCTCATCACCGCTCATTTCCTCCCACCTAAAAATAAAGCAGTTGCTCTTGATTCAGTTTATTCACTTCCATCTTCTTTCTCTATCATCATCTGCAGTTCTGCACTATTTATTGTCATCTTCAGTTCTTCCTAATTGATACCAATTTCAGTTTCCATCTTCAAATTCGTTTATTTTTTCTTCTTAATGTTAACAAACATGGGAGTGACATCCTGGTAAATTTTGGATGATTTGAATTAGGGTTTTGTTAGGCTTATGGTGTGGTTTTAATTTCGGGTCAATCTTATTCTTTTTTTCATCTCCTTTCACTGCAATTTTCAGCAATGTAACCTATGTGGTTCACCTTCATTCAAGATTTGCAAATCGATTTTCTCACATGTAATTCACTAATCTTTTCGAATTTGTAAGTTCAAGATCTGTTTTTGTAGTTTAGGGTTTTATTTCATACTTCATCTCTATCTCTATTTATTGATTGCGTTTGTGGGTTGATTTTGATTTTATTTTTTTTTATACAATGATATATATTTTATTGGAGGTTTTGGTACTATTGCTTGGGTCAATGTCAAGGAATACGAGTCTCTTCTACCTGATGCAATTGTCGTTGATGGTGGTGAGCAGAACCTGAAGGTAAGGGTTTTGAATTATTGTTTGACTTACAGTTGCAATCGGTTTTATATCTAAAAAATTTATGGTGGCAGGTCCAGGCAAGAGCTGAATATCATGTTTTCCAAGCCTCTAAAAGATCTGTTTTCGTTGGAGAGTGAGGTGGATGATGTTTCTCTTATATCTATAGATAGCAAGGGGACTGGCATTCGTGTCCGTCAAGGTGCACAGGTATGAAGTTTCTAGCAGGATGTTTGACATTACGTATTCAAAATGATCATCGGTTATGTGTTTTCACTTCATATTAGATTAGTGTCTTATATTTCAAGTAAAGTAAAATTGGTTATGGTTATTTATTATTCAGTTGCACGCTTCTATTTTATTGGTCCCTCATTTATTTGATCGTATTTTGCAGCTAATTCTGGAGCCAAATTACAATAGAAACTAAAAAGTATTTGGTAAATACCGACTCCCACACATCTCTTTGATTTTGTATGCACTCCAAGTATTTGTTAAAATGTATCTTTATGTATTCACGTAAACGTTGCTGAAGGTTCACTGGAGCTCTTTTTGATTTATGATAATGGTTCAATTTTATGGTCATGGCCACTGTTGGGGTTTCTGAGTGTGGATGTGCTTTGATTGTGTTTCTAGGATGATGGCCTTAGAATAATCATTATAACATGCTAGATTATTATTTAAACTTGAGATGTTAGTTATCAATAAAGGGATGTACATGATTAAATTTTTAGATTAGTTTTTTAAGGTTTTCATTTTGCGAGTGCAATCATTTTGAAGATACTTATGTGAACAGTTTCCATCTAAATGTGATTTATCATTTGTGCAGTCTGGTGCTAAATAATTCAACAGGGTTACATTTGGAACGTCATTATTGCTTCCATTGTTATTGTTTATACAACAATCATTGCTATCCTCTCAAGTAGTAGGTAATTGGTTCTTTCTCTTTTTATGCACTTGTCATTTATAAGAGTTGGATTGAATATTTTAACCTCACTGTTTTTTAGTCAAGCAATTAAAATATTGCTGATAATGATAGTGAAGAAGATAATCGAGGAAGACGTAGAGGACGATCTTTTGATTCAGGATTCTCTTTATATCTTAGCCCATCTGATTTGTTTTAATAACGTTTCTTTCAGGCTTAATTGTAATTTCTTGCTCTTTCAGCTCTTTAAATTGAGTGAATACAGATCTTAATGTTAAGATATGATAGACTGGTTACTTCCATCTCTTGATTTTGAGTTCCAAAATCATCACAAAGGTTGCCGTAAAAATCTCTGTGGCTCCAGATTAGGATGATATATGCAAAAGATAGCTAAAATCCTAATATTACGGGTTGTATATGGTTCAGATCTGGTGTGTGTCGCAGGCGGCGACCATGTTGTGGCCAGGTTGCCAGAATTCTGAACATTTTGCCATTTATTCCGCTTCTCATTTCGGGTAACTTGAATTAAAGATGAGTTGTGGCTAAATAGGTTGGTTGGTTGACAGGTCATAATGGGTACTTCTTTGCACAGGTTGAAAGCCCACTGTCACAAGGCATTGGCTTTGGTAATATGTATTTGGATACAAGCAATTTTAGTAATATGTATTTTAATATGCTATTTCGGAAGATGTTATTTGATCATATCTGTTGTAAATAGTTGGTGCAAAAATCTGTATGAAATCAACATGTGGGTTAGGGTGAATACTCGACCCATAAGCAAAGATGTATTTGTGTTCATTTAGACATAATTAGTTTGATAAATATTATATGTGTTCATTCAGACATAATTAGTTTGATAAATATTATATGAATATTTAAATTGTTATAATATTTTGTCCTTTCATTCGTTGGAATTTTATTATAACTTACGATATTCGACTTTTATAATATTTGAATTTTTATTTTAATCAAACCCGTGTATACACGGGTCAATAAACTAGTTTTGCCTATATAAGTAAGTTCATGTCTGGGGAGTGATAAATACAACAAAACATTTGATTCAAACTTATACTTCGATCTGTTTATATTGTAAGCTTTAAGGATTGTACAGTTTGATGTAGGAATTAATTTCTTTCATGCATCTATCAACTCCCTTCATGTTTAGGTATTTAAGCTCATATATTTCAATAATAATTAAACTATAAAATTGACATTAGAAATAATAATAAATAAATAAACAATACTCCGTATAAAACAACCAAAAATGTAGGGTGGTTATTTTGGTGTTTTCACTTTGATTATGGTGTCATTAAGTTTTAGAAGAAAATATTTTTATTTTATGGTATTTTGCCTATAAGTAAGTTCATGTTTATGTATTTTAAGCTCATACTATAAAACTGACATTAGAAATAATAATAAATAAATAAACAATATAAAACAAAAAATTTAAAGCTTTTATTTGTCAATAACAACATGAGAAAACGAAAACAACATGTTTACAAATGCTAACGTTAAATATTACAATTATGAATGTTGTATAACTTTAATATAATAAGTAGTATTTGCTTCAAATCTATTAGTGTTGTTGTTGTTAACTTGTGCAATGTCAACATATAGTTTGGTCATGAGTGAAATTCGAATGTTAATGAAATAAAGTGACATGATAATATGGGTATATTTTACTAGTTGTATTAGTCAATGCAAAACATACGTTTAATAGAAACGTTGCAAAAATTTTATAGTCTTGCAACCTCTCAAATTTGTGCCTAAATAATATCCAAATGTTCTGATTAAATGTAGCACTTATATATTATGCAAAACTTAAACCGTATTCTCTATGCTTTCGTTAATCAAAGTTGATGCAATATAAAGTGTAATTTAGAAATTAAAATGAATATAAATGCAACCGACATTTAACCTATATTAGTTGGCTATTTAATAATTTTTACAATGAGGTATGTGTAATTTGCTGATTATTATTTATTATGATTAAATAAAATGGTTTATGATATTCAAATCAATAAAATTGGAAAGCCATGTGACAATCCTAAAATTTTAAGAATAATTTAACAACCATTAAACTAAGACCATCCACAATGCAAGGTCCATGAGAAGTCTATAGTGACATGGAGGTGATGTGGAATGAGTTGGAAGATGATGTGGTGTCCATAGAAAGTATATAGCATTAGTTGACAATGTCCATGAAATGATGTCCATCCCCATGGACTTGAGTCCATCCCCATGGACAAGGTTTAGCCAATTTAGCAATGATGATAAATGAAGTGGGATCTAGTTATGGACTTTGGTGAAGTTTATAGGAGTAGAGGAGTAAGTTTATAGAGTGTGATGTTTATGGAAAGGTGATGTGGCAATGCTATGGACTTGGTAAGTCCATAGCACTAGAGATGCTCTAATGACATGTCATATTGGATGAAATCTTGGGTTGTCACATGGGCAAACAAAAACTTTGTTATATATATACATATATGTATATATATGTGTGTGTATATATATATATATATATATATGTATATATATATATATATATATATATATATATATATATATATATTGAACCCGTGCGATGCACGGCCCTTTATAAAAGACAATTATATTAACTTGTAAGTTTAATGTTGTTAATTAAAAGACAATTACATACACACATAGAAAAGTTCAAAAAAATGAAGGAAAAGTTCAAAAAAGAATGACAAAAAAATGAAGAAGGGAGGAACCAATATGATTGTTCCATTTCAAAAACCCATTTCCACCTTCTTTTTTTTAACTAAATATCTCACAAACCGTATGTTCATAAATTATAAAAATTACATATTCGGAATCAACGTCTTTTTCTCTTCGATTAGAGATCTCACAAGATATATCTTTGACTAATTTAGTTTCTCTTTCAGTTTTGTACATATTTTTGTCATGTATTTGATACAAGTCATTATGTAATCCAACTCTTGTATCAAAGCAACGTTTACCCAGATAGTGTGCACTCTTATTTGTGTTGTACGGTCATATGTGCTTGCACAAATTTTTAAATACCACTCTATCCATACATTAATGGGGGTATAATCAAATTATATGAGAGCATATTTATTTTGAAAAAATATACGTAAACCAAATCTGATTTATTTCGTCATGTAATGTGACGCCTGATGGGAACTACAAGGTGAGTATAGTAAGAAAAATTATAGATGAAAAATTAACATCAGGGGCTATGTTGATATGCAGTGGATAAAATGGGTACCGCTTAAAGTAAATTGCTTTGTTTGGAGGGTTGGTTTGGGGAGGATTCCGGTGGCAAAAAATTTAAATGATAGAGGGATCAATGTTGGGTCAATAAGGTGCAAAGTCTGTGATATTGAAGACGAAGAGGTGGATCATGTTCTTCTTAGATGTCCACGAGCTAGTGAAACAAGGAGTTTGATTTTCCATTGGTGTGGAATTCCGATGCCTCAGTTCCACTCGGTGATTGAGCTTTTCAACTTTGGGGCTAATTGGGGTAATTGTCCAAAAAAAAAAAAAAAGACTTTAATGGTAATTATTTATGGATTGCTTTGGTGCACTTGGAAAGCGAGGAATGAGTTGGTCTTTAACAATGTGGTTAAGTCTCATACGATAATGGCGGATGAGGTTATATCAACATCGTACTTGTGGTTAAAGCATAGAAGTAAATTTTCTTGTCCTTTGGCGGAATGGAATTGTGGTCCATTTTCGATGGTTTTGTAATTTGTAACTTGTACTTTTCTTATTTGCTCCTTTCTTAGTTACTTGCTAAGGATGGGGTGTTTATTAATATATTATTTGCCGTTTCCAAAAAAAAAAAAACCAAATCTGATTTGGACAGAATTTCATATGTAGATGTTGCTTGGTACATCATCATGGTTGGAGAAACGTTCGGTGCATCAATTGACTATAAGACCATTGTTATCATTTTTTGTTTATTATGCCAAGCAAGAAAATATTCAATTGTGGTGGAAGACACTAAGACATATATGATCCGAGGCTTAAAGTAGCCGTAGTATGTTTATATTGTCCAAATCTCCATATATATAAATATATGTATGCTTATGTCTTGGTTAGTATAGTTCATTCACTTATGTTGTTACTTTAGTAATGTCATATACATCATGTGAATTAACTTGATGAATGATAAGGTTTGTTGTGAGTTAAATTCCTGTATATATATAATATATTACTTTTTGGGGGTGGTTATTAAAAGCTATATTTTTATAGAAATTATTCATCCAAACATGTAACTCAGAAAAACCCGCCGCAACGCGCATACCAAATATCCTCGTTATATACACACACGTCATATAGGCTTTCATACAACTAGATTAAAAATTTAAAAGGCCGTATGATATCTATAAATAAATATTACTATAATATGTTAAACTAATTATAGTATAAGTTAATAAATTGTTATAAATTACCTGGTTAGTGGTTAATTGTTGGCATGATTCCTAACTACATACCTATTTGAAAAACTTGTTCCATTTTAAATATTTGTTTGTTAATAGTCGATCATGTTTATTAAACCACAGGGCGTACACTATCACATACTACACTAACTAAACCACAAGGCATCCACTTTATCAAATGCTACATGGTAATGGAAAACTAGAAAACTTAAACAAATGCAAAGGCGTAGGTTAGACGACCAACACACTAAAGTGTTTCTCCAGTGATGGTTTGCTACTGCTTACGACCGTCATTTGTAAGCCAAGTAAATTCTACGCATACAACTTCTTCCACATATACCTTATCTAGATCTAGATTCCTGTCATAATGTTCCCACTGGAGTAACTCGCATTGTGGTCTATTTTTGGCTCAGCTGAATCCAGAATGAATAGAAGATATGCTGAATCCAGAATGAATAAAATATATAAGAATTCATTCGAGTCTGGGGGTGTATTTTAGTACGATGGCACAACAACTCTCTTCTACAAATAGATTCAAGTCAAGCACCCCAATCTTCATCGCTTGAATCCTGCGAATATGTTTTGATTATGAAATGTGCTAATACAAAATCTTGTAGAAAAATGTTGACCAAAATACATGATTGCTGGTGCATATTTGCACAAAATGCTCATGTACTTCAGGAATGAGCGAGTGGAAGGTGGTGTAACACCCTTATATGCACGCATGTCATTATATAAGAGGTGACATATAATTCTAGGATACATTGTTCATATACAAGCAATGAATGAAAATTAATCTGTTACAACCTGAACATTCAGAATTCGGCTTAAATCATGAATGTATCAAGCAGAAAGGATAATTGTGCAAAATAGCAACATACTTTCAAATTTTTACCAAACTAGGTTAAAAGCTAAAGAATGTTTTCATCTATGCTAATACTTATTGTGTGTTGCTCTAATTGGTAAAGGTGTGACAGTATGTTGTTATTTTCCGCATTATGTGGATAATTAGGATATAAGGTGATGTAGCTGTGCAATTTAAACATATTAGGGGCAATCTTACCTCTGATGGATCTGATATCTCTTCAATTTCATCATCAGAAACCTAATAGAATGACACTTTGTCAAACAAGAATCTAGAAATATTTCTGATAAGCAACTAAGGGAAGACAACAGCAAGCAATGGTGTATTGAGTGCCACAAGTGCTAAAATCCATATACTGACAAAAGTTCAACAGTAAATTTTAATAGTTTCAGCCAATAATTATACCTTGAGCTTCTTCTTCCTAGGGGTAGACTTTGTACCTGCGTGTGATAAGCATACAAAGAAATTAAACTAACTATTGAAGCTATTTTTTTTTTTCATTTTACGGGTTCGTTAGATAGTTTACCCATTTGACCTGTTAATATTATTATAACTAATATAACTAACCCAATCGGCCTATTAATAAATAGGGGTCAAGATTGCCGATCTAGTCATGGAGAGATGGAAGGAGGGAGAGACAAGATACCAGTTTTTGTTTCTTTAAGTGCCATTCCCTTTTGCTTTGATCCTCTTACCTGCAAAACAATTAATGGCTCATTTCCACATGCGTCTAAATGCAAAGAGACCATTACTAGTAGAGACTGTGAGATGAGTGAGTTGATATGGGTCATTTCTTAGTGTAGGTCAAACGGGCTGGATCAGGCTAGTTTGGCCTGTAAACACTTTTTCTCCAATTTTGTAAGTATCACTAATTTGTTACTTATGTTAATAAAAGCATAATCATTACAATAATAATCTGTGGTTCTGAATAAAACGGCTGTGGAGGTTATATACAAATTAAAATGGACAATGAGAGTCTTTCAACCCATTCGACTCATTTGCCCCTTTATTGTTAGCAAAAATTTTAGATAAAACACAACCCATATCCATTCATTAGTGGGTGCAAACTGCCACCTCAAATTAGAAGTTAAATAAGATATAGAGAGAAAGGCAGATCTTACTTTACTTTGATCGACCTTCTCATCTGATGATGGCTCCATCAACTTTTTTCTAAAAACTGGAAGGGAATTATCATTTTAGTTACTAATCTCATGACCAACTAATAGCTTCAGTCCAAGATTAAGCAAAAAGTTTAGAGCACAAAGAAACCTTTTGATGACTTTGGATGCGGTGATGTGTTCATTGCCATCTGTAAATATCATAAATTTATTAGAACAAGTCGTCGACAATTAAAATTTGATCAAAAGGTACATACAATAAACTATAGTAAAATGTATGACGAGAATATTAATTGAGAAGATCAATGTGCTAAAAGCAATATCAAGGTTTAAAGCCTGACCTTTTCCTCTTTTTTCTTAAATAATGTAGATATAGTGGCCTGAACAAGAGAACTTTGATTACTATGAGAACTATCCTTCACTTTGGTTGCTGATTTGCTAGTCTGTGGAAATTTTTCAGAACCTTTAGTTACTTCTGTTTCCTTATCATCTTTATCACCACTGTGAAACAGAGCAAAGAGATTTTCAGTCTCCTTAGTTGTGGTAAAGGAATAAATCAGCAGACACATCGGAACAGATCTAATATGATATTACAATATTAGAGCAAGAATATTAAGTTAACTAAAGTCTACATTTGAGGCTGCAAGATGGGTGGTTTCGGTTGAAACTGATCATTTTCTAGTTTGGAACACAACTGGTCAGGTCGGGTTGGGTTAGGTTGACTTACAAACACTTTTTTGTCCATTTTCTAGATGTTAGTAAAAAATTAAAGTCTTAAGTAGCATTACAAAATAACCTAATCTTCAAACAAAACTATTAGGAGGTTGTATGCACTGAAAATAAAATTAGGATGACTTTCAACCTACTCACTCCCCTTCTAGCTAAATTTCTTATTTTGACAAGATCATAAGTTATTGGTCAAACCTTCCAATTATAGCCTACACGAAATAACTTTGTTTATAACTACATATCAATTATCAATAAAATGCTAAGATCGCGAACGATTTGATAAGTTGAAACTCTATGCAATTGTTTGGCACTTCATCTAATGGTCTAGGGTATCAGATCAACGGCACAAGTATAAACAAGTTTTCAGAAAATACCATATTAAACTTGCATCAATTTCCTTATCTTCCCCATCAGAAGATTCGGTTTTTATATCCAAATCAATTGCATCATCTGCAGAAGAAGATTCAGCAAACCTGTACCAGGGAAGATACTTAGTAGTATGCACAAACACATAAGCTTTTCATAATAGGATGAAGATTCTTACTTAAATGTTTTTCCAGAAGTCCTTGCTGATTGCCTTGTTGCAGTTGTTTGGATTAATTCATTCGGATCATTTTCACTGTCAGAAAATTCAATATCCGACTTACGTTTGGGAGAGTGATGTTTCACATTAGTCACTCCACTTTGGTTCACTCCTTGAATTCTCTCACTCGTTGAACCTGCACCGCCTTTGAATTCATAATCATTTTGCTCTTCCTGTGGCCAATATGAATGAATAAGAACAAGATAGCATAACAAGTATTGATCACATATTGACAGAGTTATTAACTGTTTCACAAGAGGACTGACCATTTTCATGTTTTCAGGAAAGCTGAGTCGGCTTTCCTCTGGATTCTCCTCCTTGCTTCCAATCCACCAAGCATCAGAAAATACAATCTGAAGAAGCAAAACTTTCAATACACTGTAAATAATCTTACATTTAAGTGACCATTAATAATTAGTTTGACATATTTCAAGAGCGGAAGCTACAAATTTGTGGGGACAAACACTTTTACACTATCAAGAAGGCTTAGAATTACTAAACCTGTAAATTATTATTAGATTAAGTTTTAAAAATATAAAATATTAAAAACAATAATTATTAAAAAAAAAAAACAACACTAACCAAGGTATCAAAGTAATCTTCACACATCACATTCTTCCCACCTTTAGAAAACTGCAGAGTCAAATACCCGTTTTTCGGGTAAACAATAGTCCCAAATAATTTCATCCTGCCCTACACACAGAAATTTAAGGTACCATTCAATTCATGATTCAGGCAAATGAAAAAGTCATCAAACAAGTTTTAAGTTATAGACTTCAAAACACATTTAAAAAATCTTAAATATGCAATATGTTAGATCTGCCCTTGGGCTATACGGTTGGACTTGGACAACAAACCTATCTAAACCCTTGTTCTAACAGTGTCCTAGTGGTGAAGTCTCCCCATAATTGGAATATAATGTATAGAGTTAACGCAAGGATAAAAAGCTTGTTCTTGAAGAGAATTCAGAACACTCTCACCTCCCTCACTGAGATCCCCCAAATTTGTACTCACAGTACAAAACCATGATCACTAGCTACACTTACTGACCACCATTTCACAGCTAAAATTACACAAAGAAACGTGTTTTGCTTTCTCAAATATTTTAACAACATAGTCTGCAGTTATAGATTCAAGCTTTAATTCATTTTTAACTTAACATAAACCATACACAATTTAACCCCAAACATAACTACTCGAAGCATAAACTAATTATTATAAAAAATCAAACAAGCCTACTCATAACTCACAGGCTCGCACATTATCCAGCCCCGGATACACTAATTGGGTCCAAATCATGAGCATAAACATAAACAGGTTAACTCGCACACAGAACGTTCAATCTCAAAGACACTATTTAGGTCAAAAATTATATGCATATACATAAACCTGATCATGAAACCTCACAGAATCACACACATCATTAAGCCTCAATCGCACTAACTAGGTCAAAATCATAAACGCGAATACAAACCTAATCATGATGACTCACAGAACTACAGAGAGCATTCAACCTCAAACACACTAATTAGGTCAAAATCATAGAGCATAAACATATACAGATTATTATAACAAAATGATAACTCAAACACTCAATACACTAACTAGTAATTCGATTCAGTCTTAAGCATAAACATAAACAAATTGATATATGCAATTTAATAAACCTGCGGATAATCCATGTAAAGGATAGGGTTTTTGGAACCTAGATCCTTGAGCTCGCCGACCTTGCCACCGCTAATCGGAGCAAGTAAACCGGGAAAAGAAAACAGAAACCGGTTTTTCCGGTTTGATTTCCTGAGTATATCTTTACCGTGATGTTTAATTACTGTTTTCGAAGGGTTTAAAGCTAACGATGAAGCTTTTGCCGGAGTTTCAGAGAGTAAGTTTTTTGAAATTGCGAGTTTTTTCAATCGTTTTCGTTCTTCTGTTTCAGGATTCGTTTCGTCCACCGCCGTTGATCGGACGTTTTTCTGATTACCGCCTTTCGCCATCGGAAATGTATCTCCGGAAAGTAAGGGGATTGGGGAAGGCGGGAAATGGTTTTGGTTACTAGTAATTACTCATACGGTAGTATATTGTTACGGAGTATTTTGTTATCTAATTAAACTAGTTTATTGACCGGTGATAACACATTTTTGTTATCTATAAAGCTATTTAGTATTTTTATAACCATGATACATTTGGAAATAAGTTTTATATATTAAATGTTGTACGATTTCATACATTTAGTAGTCATTTTAGTGATTCGTTTATGCAATATATTCCATAGTCAATAATAAAAGTGGAATGATCTGAAATAATTAAATTGGACATTGGGCTAAGACATGGAAAGTTAAAAGTCATACATGATTTTAAATAATTAACTAGAAAATGATTAGTAGGCCTAAATTTTTAAACCTAAAAATGTGACTGGTTAATGTGAAAAAATTTGATTGGATGAGATTATGAGAGAGAAAAAATTCAACTAATAAGAGAAGTAGGTCTCTTTTTAGGTCTACCTAATTAGGCTTGTATAGCATTACTCCAATTAACTCGTTGGATCGAAGGGTTAAAACAATAACAAGTAAGTTGGATCAAATTTCCTTTTACAGTATAATCAATATTATCCAACACTTGTCTACCATTACAAATAAACTTAATCAAAGTTAGATTACTATAGATTAGAATCGGACCATTAATATTAATATTGTGATCCATATGAACTTAAACATACCAAATAAACCTCTAACATACAATATGAAGACAGCACGATTAGCTTTGGTAATAGTATACAATCATTCCAACAATACGAAGTTCATGACATAAAAACTTGTCTACTGTATAGAAATATCCAAACACAACCTTATTAAACCCTTCCAAATCATCTTATTCATACATAATAGTGAAAATTTCGTGCCAGGGAAATATGAAGAACTCTCACCTTATCGATGTATGCATCAATTTGTTTAGTTTTCTTTGAAATTATTTGTCAATGACGTGGCTGTTGAAAGTCCTTCATGGATTCAACGACTAACCAACTGAATGTATATAACATGAATGTAACACCTCAATTTTCGTAAATATATATTTTAAAGTTAAAGAGTGATTTTTGCTAGTATGTATATCTTATGTAGTAAAATTTATATTGTGAGTTTGGAAAGTTACCCTCGTGAGAAAATAAGTTAGTGGCCAAAGTAGAGGTACTGAAACTTGTGAAGTTAATTAGTGGCCAAAATAGAGGAAAGAGGACTTGAGGGTAGAAAAAGGAAATATGTTTAAATAAACCCCTCCTTCTTGAGAAGTCTGGAACCAAATATTGAGTATATGTGCATGTTATTGAGTTCGTTCCAGAGAGAAATAAAGAGGGAGAAGAGAGCAAGGAGAAATTCATCAAATTGTATTAAGATTCTTGTGAGTTTCAAGGTTTTAAGTTCATAATCATCATCTACAAGGTAAGGACACTCATCTCTATCTTTTAATTTGAGTTATTTGATGAATTGGGATGAGTTCTATAAATGGGTTCTTGAGAAATTGTTGAGTAATTGGAAGTGGGTATGTTAAATGATGATTATTGTATGTGAAAGAGCTTGTGTAAGTATAAATTTGTGAGTTTTGTTATGAAACTTGAGTTTTCATGATTTTAGCCAAATATAAGAATTTGAAGTAGGATGATGATGAATAGTAGTTATTGGTTAGTTGTGATCGTGTAGCAATAATTCTTGATAAATTGTGTAGTTTGGATGAGTTTGAGTTTGAAGTTGAGATTATGTTCTTGAATGAACATAAGTATAGTTTTGTATGAATTAAAGAAAAGAGTTTAGTTAGTTAGTTAGTAGTGAGAAATTGTTGTGTAGAAGGTTTTCATGTGAGTAGTTGATATCGCTCATTTTGGTTATATAAATCTGTCGCGATATCATTATTTTGCATATGTATTTGAGTAGATTTTTGTGAACTTTCGATACTTATTTTGTTTGGAAATCTATTTCAGGTCAAAAGTTGGAAACACATGCGGAATGGTGAGGATGTGGTGAAGTTTGGATCAAAAGCTGGCTGGGCTGGAATTCGGGTCATAGCCGATCGGCTTAACCTTGTTAGCCGATCGGTTTTGCGCTTCAAGAAGATCGGCTAAAGTTAGAAGTTCGGCTGTTTTAGTGCAATTTTATTACAGAACTTTGCTTCGTTGTTGATGGTTGTGTTGAGAAGTAGAAGCCGATCTGCTAGGCTTCCGTAGCCGTTCGGCTAGACGTGTAAAGCCGATCGGCTATCCTCTTTAAGCCGATCGACTGGCTTTGGATCTGAGCGAGGGTTAAGGTGGTTGATGTGCTGTCCGATTCTGATTGGTTGGCATTTATTGCCAACCGTTTTTTCCATCCGTTTTTTGATTTAAAGAAAATAAAAAAAAGAAATGAAAAAAGGAATTGGGGGGGTGTTTGGTCCGGCTGAAGCTTCATAATACATCATCATCATCAACATTCAAACACTTCTCACATAATTCACTACACACACCACTTCACTCTCTTCATTTACTCCCATCACCACCATCTCATTTACTCTACTTCACCAACAAAAATCATCATCATTTACTCCATATTTTTCATATATTTGTGGCTAGGAATTTGTGAGTGGAACATCGATCAAACATCACTTGGAACATTTGTGTAACAAATTTGGTATAATTCCTATTTAATCTAATTTGAAGTTATTTATGAATTTGACTTGTGTTTATGATTTTTCTTTGATAATTGTGATTATGAGTGGCTAGTTCCTTATATGTTTGTTTGGATGAAATAACTATTTTGATTAGGGGGTGTAATCTTTAGGTGTTAATTTATGTTTGAGTTTGTGAATCATCCATGAATTTGTATGTGTTTAGGTTGTTGTTGTTAGTAAACTTTTGGCATTTTAACTAAGCGATTATAGCGAACGTTTGTTGCTTACAAAAAATACCTATATAAGTTGTTTATCATTTGTGGAACAAAGCTTTTGGCGATTTTAACAACAACTAGTCAAATACATACAAGTTAGCAATTGTAGCGAATGTTTGTTGTGTGGATGATTTGCAAACTCACAAATCTTAATTTATGTTTAATTGGAGAACCTTATATAATTGAGCTTAATCACTAGAATTTAACCATTTAGTAATTTACTCATTGATATAGCGAACGTTTTCAACCAAGTAAATTGCTACTAATTATTTGTCTATGAATGATTGAACAAAATTGCGAATGTAATTTTGGAATGTGTCAAATGATTTAGCTAAATTGTGTAAGCTAGTAACCATGGCGAACGTCCGTTACTAGATTAGATCATAGGTTTGTTAATTGAAGTTGAACCTTAGGTCTCAGAGAACTTTGAACTTAGGTTTGATGAATGTTACCATTTAGCATATGTCTTAACCGGTTATAATTCTACACCCCGAAATCACTAGTGAAATAATCCAAGCAAGCATTATTTTTAATATTTGAAAAGACCAAACAATTAAACCGACTATTCAGAGTCCACCTGCCTAGATTAATTAAAGATTGTAGTTTTAAGCATCGTGACAATTCGGTCACACAACCAACCACATTTTATCTTCCCTTTTTAAATTGATCACACTTATAGTGATCATCCAATCTAGTTCCCTGTGTTCGAACCCGAACTTACCAAACTATACTACTACTCGACAGGGTCCACTGCCCGGTTGTGTTTTGGTCTAGCTCGGTACTTTTTGAGTTACTTTTCAACGATAAATTTAATAACTAGATTTAACACATCAAGTTTTTGGCGCCGCTGCCGGGGAAATTTGATTTGTGAAATTGATTTAAGTGTGATTAATTGATCCTTTCTAGAATTTATTCTTGGAAAGTTACCTTTGTTTGTATCGCGCCGGTGCGTTTATGGTTTTATCGTTTGTGTAATTTCAGGTGTGATTTGGTAGTGGATGAACACAAGGAGCTCTGGTAAAGAGCTTCTAAGTCCTTTGTCCAATCCGGAGAAGACCAAAAAGAGTAAACGAAGGAGGAAGCCAAAGCAAAGATCATCGGAATCATCTAGTAGTCAAACGGATACAGATACATCTTCGGGAAACACCGTCGAGGTGGAAGAAACTTTTGTGGAGGAAATTCCATCACCCGAAGAAGATCCTTCAACACCCTCCGAAGGTGAAGAAGAGATGGCGGATGAGGATGATACTCCTATTTTCTCTCGGGAAAGAACCGTGGCGCCTACACCGGGGTCGGCCATACGGGTTCAAGATAATGAAAATGATAATTTCTCCTTGAAGGGTCATCACATGCAACTCATCCGAGATACCCAATTTGATGGAAGGGTGCGGGCCGATCCGCACAAACATATTGCTAGTTTTCTTGAGATAGGGAGTTATTTCAAGTATGGTCAAAACATGGATGAGGCTATTAGATTAAGGACTTTTCCGATGTCCTTATGTGGTGAAGCTAAGATTTGGTACCAAGAATTGGAGCCAAATACCATTAGATCATGGAACGAGATGAGAGAAGCTTTTGTGAGACGGTTTTATCCTCCGGCATTGGCCGAGCGTTTGTTGAATGAGATTAGAGCCTTCAAACAACAAGAAGGCGAAACTTTAGTAGAAGCTTGGTGTCGATTAAAGGAAATGTTGAGAAATTGTCACGGACATGGGCTATCGAAGGCGGAGATAATTACATTGTTTTACAATGGACTTGGCATTGAATCGGCTAATGTTCTTGATGCCTCCGGAGGAGGTCTATTTCTTTACAAGACACCTAATGAAGCTTGGAAGGTGTTGGAAGATAAAGTCACACAAAGTTTAAATTGGGCGAAAGACAAAGGAGGAAAGCCGGTGAGAAAGCATGTTGCATTTGCCGAGGGTACTAGTAGTGGAGGCGGAAGCTCCAATGAGTCGGCAATGATGAAAGAAATCAAGGCTTTGTCTTCCAAGTTCGATGCTCAATTCAAGACAATCAAAGGAGAGATCAAAGAGCTTCGAGATGGTTGTGGTAATTGTGGCGGTAATCATGCCACGATGAATTGTGCACAAGACAATTTGCCAATGGTAGGAGATGAGGAAGGTGTTAACTTTCTTCAACAAGGTAATTATCAAAGCGAAAACTACCAACGAGGGGGTTATCAAAACCGAAATTCGGGAGGTTACCAAGGAGGAGGCTATAACCAAAACCAAAACCAAATCCGATTTTCTAGACCTAACCAACCTTACAACCAAAACTCCAATCAATCTCAAAACCAATCATACAATCAAAACCAATCCCAAAACCAAAATTACAACCAAAATCGACACCAAAGCCCATCTAGAGAACAACAACCACCACCGGTTCAAAAACAAGAACCAACATTGACTCCAATGGAACAAATGATGAAGGAGTTTATGGCAAAGCAAGAAACCGCCACCGAGAGGATGAAAACTCAAATGACAAATATTCGGTTGAGCATGGAACAAGGGCAAAAGAATCAACAAGCTTCAATTCAAGATTTTGAGCGAAAAATGGAGAGGTTGTCCGAGGGGCAAAGTAGTAGGCCAACCGGTGGCTTACCGAGTAATACACAACAAAACCCAAGACAACAACCTTCACCCTCTAGCGGTTCCAAACCTTACCAACCACCACCCGCGAGAAATGAGCATGTGAATGCTATAACCACAAGAAGCGGAAAGGAGCTTCCACCACCTCAAGCCAAAGACAAAAATGTTTCTAACTCTTTTGTGCAGGAAATTGAGGAGGAAGACAATGAAGAGAATGTTGATGCTCCTACATCAACGGTCACACCGGTGTCACCTACTCCGGTCGTGAAAGCATACAAGCCGAAGATTCCTTATCCACAAAGGCTAAGGAAAGAAAAGATTGCGGCTCAATATGGGAAGTTTGTGGACATGATCAAGGGCATTCGAATCAATGTGCCTTTGGTTGATGTATTAGCCGGGATGCCGAATTATGCCAAATTCATCAAGGATTTGGTGAGCAACAAAGAAAAATTGTCGGAGGCTTCGGCAATGTTTTTGAATGAGGAATGCTCGGCACTTGTCCAAAACCAAATTCCACCCAAGCTTGGAGATCCCGGGAGTTTCATCATTTCTTGTACATTGGGTAAAATCATTACTTGTGATGCACTTGCGGACCTAGGTGCTAGTATAAACTTAATGCCATATTCACTTTATGCTAAATTGGCCCTAGGATCCCTAACCCCCACTCGCATGAGCATCCGTCTTGCCGATAGATCTTTCCAATATCCCGTTGGGATTGCGGAGAACATGCTAATAGAGGTAGGGCAATTTACCTTCCCGGTTGACTTTGTTATCCTCGAAATGGAGGAGGATAGTAAAGTGCCCTTGATTTTAGGACGACCCTTCCTACATACCGCGGATGCCATAATTGGGGTTAAAGATAAGAAATTGACCTTGGGGGTGGGAGATGAAATGATCGCGTTCACGGTCGATAAGGCCATGAAGCATCCTTACTCTAATGATGATTCGTGTTTTAGAATTGATGGGATAGATGATGCGGTGAAGGAAGAATTGGAAAGCTTGCTTGGATTGGAATCGGAGCTTGTTAACTTGCTAGAGTCAAATGTTGAAGGAATGACCGAGGAGGAGTTGGTCATGAGCATGGAAGAGACAAATGATGAAGAAGAGCTCGATGGTGATGACGCTTTTGAGGAGCTCATAAAGGATGACAATATGAGAATCAAGACGTCATTGGAGGATCCACCACGTGATTTGGAGTTGAAAGAACTTCCAAGCCATTTGGAGTATGCTTACCTCCATGAGGAAAATCTCCTACCCGTAATCATTTCCTCCTCCCTTGTGAATGATGAAAAAATTAAATTGTTGAAGGTACTCAAGGCTCACAAAAGAGCTTTCGCTTGACGGACATCCGACATACCGGGAATAAGCCCATCCTTTTGTAAACACAAAATCAATTTTGTTGATGATTTTAAACCCGTTGTCCAAAGACAACGGAGGCTTAATCCCAATATGGTGGATGTGGTCAAGAAAGAAGTAATTAAGCTTCTTGATGCGGGTATCATTTACCCTATTGCGGATAGTTCTTGGGTGAGCCCGGTACATTGTGTGCCGAAAAATGGGGGTATGACGGTTGTGGCCAATGATAAAAATGAAATGATTCCCACAAGGACCGTGACCGGGTGGCGTGTGTGCATTGACTATAGAAAGCTAAATGACGCCACTAGGAAAGATCACTTCCCTTTGCCCTTCATTGACCAAATGCTTGAAAGGCTCGCGGGCAATGAATTCTATTGCTTTTTAGATGGGTTCTCGGGATACTTTCAAATCCCCATAGACCCCGAAGACCAAGAAAAGACCACATTCACTTGCCCCTTCGATACTTATGCCTATAGGAGGATGCCTTTTGGTCTTTGCAATGCTCCCGCCACATTCCAACGTTGTATGATTGCCATTTTTCACGATATGGTTGAAACTTCCATGGAAGTCTTCACGGATGATTTTTCGGTATTTGGCGATTCATTCGAGTCAAGTTTAAAAAACTTGGATAAAATGCTTGAGAGGTGTGAGAGAGCCCACTTGGTCTTGAATTGGGATAAATGCCATTTTATGGTGAAAGAGGGTATTGTATTGGGACACAAGGTGTCGGGGTTAGGAATTGAAGTTGATAGGGCTAAGATTGATGTTATTGCCAAATTACCTCCACCGACCAATGTTAATGGCATTAGAAGTTTTCTTGGTCATGCCGATTTTTACCGTAGATTCATTAAGGATTTTTCGAAGATCACCCGTCCAATGACTAAGCTACTTGAAAAGGATGCCCCTTTTGTGTTTGATGGACCATGTTTGAGTGCATTTTCGACCCTTAAAGACCATTTGACCAATGCACCCATAATTGTCTCACCCGATTGGTCCAAGCCCTTTGAACTCATGTGTGATGCAAGCGACTTTGCCTTAGAAGCCGTCTTAGGACAAAGAGAGGACAAACATTTCAAGCCTATCTACTTTGCTAGCAAAACATTAAATGGGGCCCAACAAAACTACACCACGACCGAAAAAGAGTTGCTTGCGGTTGTGTTTGCCTTTGACAAGTTTAGGCAATATCTTGTGCTTTCTAAAACCGTTGTATTTACCGATCATTCGGCCCTCAAATATCTTTTTGCCAAACAAGACGCAAAACCGCGTCTTATTCGTTGGATTCTTCTCTTGCAAGAATTCGACATTGAAATTAAAGATAAGAGGGGTGCCGAAAATCTTGCCGCCGATCACTTGTCGAGATTGGAGAATCCAAATCTCGACAAGCAAGGCGATACTAACATTGATGACTCTTTCCCGGAGGAATTTTTGTGTCATGTAGGTACAAGCGAAGAGGACATGGACGAAGCACCTTGGTATGCCGACTTGGCAAATTATTTGGTTGGTGGTGTGTTGAGGAAAGGGATGAACCATCAAGAAAAGAACAAATTCTTCTCCAACCTCAAATACTATTTTTGGGAAGAACCTTATTTGTTCCGGGTTTGTGCGGATGGCATGGTGAGGAGGTGTGTTTCGGGTGGTGAAACAAGGAAGATTTTGGATGAATGTCACTATGGGCCCACCGGTGGACATTATGGTCCCTCGGTCACCGCCAAGAAGGTATTTGATGCGGGGTTCTATTGGCCAACAATATTCAAGGAAGCAAACACTTTGTGCCAAACATGCGATGCGTGTCAAAGAACCGGAAACATCTCCAAAAGGGATGAAATGCCACAAACTAGCATCCAAGTTTGCGAAGTATTTGATATTTGTGGCATAGACTTCATGGGACCGTTCCCACCTTCATTCAAAAATGAATACATTCTTGTGGCGGTTGATTATGTGTCCAAGTGGGCGGAAGCTAAGACTTTACCAAAGAATGACGCTCGTGTGGTCATTGATTTCTTGAAAAGCCTATTTTGCCGATTTGGGATGCCTAAAGCGTTGATTAGTGACCGGGGGACTCACTTTGCGAATGCTCAATTAGAAAAAGTTCTCAAGAAGTATGGGGTAAATCACCGGTTCTCGACTTCCTATCACCCACAAACAAGTGGTCAAGTCGAGAACACTAACCGTGCATTGAAAAGAATTTTGGAGAAGATGGTGAAAGACAACCGGGCCATATGGTCCAAAAAGCTTGAAGATGCATTGTGGGCGTTTCGGACCGCCTACAAGACACCTATTGGAACGACACCGTATCGGTTACTTTATGGCAAAACTTGCCATTTACCCCTTGAAATTGAGCATAAGGCTTATTGGGCGCTCAAGAATTGCAATTTGGATTTGATTGAAGCGGGTGAGAAGAGGATGTTACAACTTCATGAATTGGACGAGCTTAGGTTGCAAGCTTATGAAAATTCTCGTCTCTACAAGGAACGGACAAAGGTGTTTCATGACCGGAAGTTGAAAGTTAGAAAAAATCCGGTGATAAAGTGTTCTTGTTCCAATCAAGATTCAAGTTGAAACAACCGAAGTTCAAACCAAGATGGACCGGCCCATACGTGGTCAAGCATCAATACCCATCCGGATATGTGGAGCTTTTTCAAAAGGATGGTGGAACCTTTATTGTGAATGAGCACCGTTTGAAACTTTACCATGAGGAAGAACAAGAGAGCGAGTGGGAGGAACTCGCAACTTACCCCAAGGACAAATGAATTCGGGGTCGAGTCTAGCTTGGACTCGTTAATAAATGAAGCCCATACACGAGGAAACTCGTGTTTATATCCTTTTTGATAAACTTAGAATTTTTGGCCTGCATTTTTGATGATTTTGATCTGTTTGCTGTTGCTGCGTTTGTGTGAATTATTAAGTGTTTAAGTGTTGTTGCTGCTGTTCTGCTGTTTCTGTCTTGTGAAAGCCGTTCGGCTATGAATAGCCGTTCGGCTATGTCCTATAAACAGATCGGTTATGCTAAGCAGATCGGCTATCTCTTTGAAAAACCATCACAGAACTTGCCCCTTTTGCTGAAGCTAATTTTGTTTAGATTAAGCAGATCGGCTTTAGGTAGCCGTTCGGCTAATTTGTTTGAACCGTTCGGCTTTTCCAGTTAAAAACCGTTACAGAACTTGACCCCTTACATCTTGGGCGCATTTTAATTGACTAAGCCGTTCGGCTGTGGGTTTAAAGCAGATCGGTTTCTAAGCATTGATAAGCCGTTCGGCTAAGGTGTATAAGCCGATCGGCTTCGGGTAGGATCTGGCGAATTATTGAAAGAGCAAAACCTTATCTTTTTCACACCACAAAAACAATTACATCACAGCCGTTCTGCTCCTTTTTCTCTCTCAAATAAAAACGAAAAACCCCCATAATCTTCACTAAATCACCATCTAATTCTTCAAATCTTTCAAGAAAACAACCACTAATCATGTCTAGACAACCTAAGGTATTTCATGTCTCCATTTAATCTTCCTACTAGTGATTTTTGGATGAACATCTTGAATCCGGGTTTGGTTTGATTCAAGTGTGGGGATGAATTCCTTTGTGATTTCGTTGTGTATTATGCTTGATTCATACATGTTACTTGTTGGAACATAGAGTGTGACAACAGATCTAGCTTGAAATAGGACTAGTGTAATTATTATTGTGTTTTTATATTGGTTTGGATTTGTAAAAGAATATTTGTTTTGTTAGTGATATTCGTTAAACATATTGTTTTGTTAAGTTAGACGAATAATTAAATACAAAATAAATAATAGACGTTTGATGCGTAGCGAGTCGAGATCTCAAGTCGCAGCGAGTTGAGCTGTGAGGTGAGACCTGAACTCGCGAAGTATAAGTCTGGCGAGCCGAGTCCTATACTGGGCTTGGGCTGCGAGTTGGACTGAACTCGCCGGCCCATGCGAGCCGAGCCAGAATAGACTATTTAAACGATTTTCTTTGTAAAATCGTTAACAATTTTCAAAACACTTTTGATACTTTTGCTAATCTGCAATTCCAGCAAACCAGAGAAAAATATAACCTACGGCTAGGTTTTGACGTATTATTCATTTAAAGTTAAGCTTATTAAACGCAATACGAACATATTCGTTGTTAGTAAGATAACACCGTATTGAGGGATTCCGCACCTTAATACTACAGATAACGAAGTTATCGATCCTAAAACTAGGGGACTTACATTACTTAGTTTATACCATGATTCCTTGTTTAAATTGCTCGAATTAGATGATTTGCAAATTAGGGTTCATATGCTAATTTGGGGGAAATCCGAATTTAGTAATTTATGCTTGATAGTTGGTGTTAATTGTAGTGTAATTCGTGTTTGCTAGCATAATGTAGTTAATTGGTTGGTTGATTTCCATTTGTGGGATGGTTTAGAAAATTAGGGTTTATGTGAAAATTGGGGAAGAAGGAGTTGACTTTTCTGGTCAAACTTTGACTTTTGCTTTGACTGTCTTTGGTGTAACTTGTGATTGTAATGCATGTCTAGAATCCATTTGAGTGATCCTTTTTGCTCAATTCAAGTTCATGTTTGATATTGAAGTTATGTATTTATGAGGTAGTCAATAGGTTTGGTATGTAACTTTGATTGTAAGGCTTGCTTGAGTCACATTGTATGTCATTGGCATGAATCAAGCATAGTTTAATATTGGGTTGCATGTTTATCCTTATTGAGTTTAAGTTTTGACTATGTGATTGATCGGTAATTGTCGGTTTGAGCTATGCTTGCATTTGTTGATTGTTTGCTTTGTGATGCGGTTATGGGCTTGTGCGCTTGGCTATCAGGGGGTGTGGTTGTGTTTGACATTGATCGCTCATTTTGTCATATTTTTGCTAACTCTAACACAATTTTGGAAATTTTGTATCTTGTTGTGTTGTGTTGTGCAGAGAGGCAGGAATACCCAACCTGACACCTATGAGCCTCAGTTTCCTGAAAGTATTTATGAGGGTTTACTGCCTGGAGACCGCCACCCTCATTTGATTTTTGGGCGCCATACGTATAATTACCTGGAATACACCGAAGCCTTGTATAAAATTCATAAAAAGGAATGTGAATACCCTCGGGAAATCAACTGGAACCCCTTGGAGGTTGTTGGGGTTGCCCATGATATTCGCAAGACTTTTACTCAAACTGTGAAATTCGATGACGAGGCGTTTGGTGTGAATGAATTTGAGAAGCTTCTCGGGATTCAAGAAAATATCTACGAAGAGTTGGTAATGGAATTCTTGGCAACTTTGGAAATGTTCATTATCAACAATGTCGACGATCAATTTTTGAGTTTCAGACTTGGTGGGGCTCCTAGAAAATTATCCTTGAAAGAGCTTGCGGGTTGTTTGGGGATTTATACGGACGAGGAATATTCTTCCCATTGGATTGATCGGTATATCATGACTGGGGCAAGGTTGGATGAGGGGCAGTGTGATGCTGAAGTTTGGGCAACGCTCAGTACGTCACGATATCTTGGGGGGAAGAATTTGAACAAACATCTTACATCCCCCAAGTATAGGGTGATACACAAGATGTTAGCAAACACACTGACTCTTCGGGGAAGCAATAGGGAGAAGGTGACCTTGATCGACTTGTGGTTTTTGGATAAGTTGAAAAGTAGGGACAGGATCAATTTCCCATATGCAGTGGGCAAGTACCTTCACGCCTATGCTAGTGGGCATAAGCCCAACTCCAAGCTTTGTGGTGGTCATCTAATCACCCGGATCGCCAAGGGCTTAAAGGTCAGTTTGAAGCCCCGAGGAGTTCCTGCCTATACCTTAGTGGAAAACAATACCCTTCCAATTGGGGCCGAATCCTATGCCACGGCCCACATCTTGAGAAAGAAAGGTGGATCTTATGTTGCTTATAATCCCACTCCTCAAGAGGCGGCCACTGTGTCTCGGGCCGGGGCTCGGGGAAAAAGGCCCGTTAACGTTGAAGATTCTGATGAGGAAGAAGAGGCTGCAACTAATGTACATCCGGGTTATGGTTATTCATCTCATTCTGGAGAGCCCGCGTACTGGCAGAGTTTTATGTCCAGATTCAACAATATGCAACTTGAGCAAGATCGAAGATGGGGAGAACAATAAGACTGGCAACGGGAGAATGTGGCTTTCAGGGATGAGTCTAGGTATGAGTGGGGAGCTAATCAATACCAAAACGATTGGCTAATTCACGACCATGAGCGGATGGGCCGTCATGTGCCCGACCATGTGCCTATCCCGTATCATCACCCACCTCGTTGGGGCGAGCAGGGGGGTATCCTCCCTGCTCCTATTTATGATCGGGATGCTACTTTAGTGGAGCTCCAGCGACATCAGGAGCATATGCACACATCTGATTACCACCAGCAGCAGCAGGATTGGGGCACTCCATGGTCCTCAGCTCCATCCCAGCCTAACACCTGGACTGCTCCTGAGCCCTCCAACTGGCAACAAGAGGCTCATCACCATTGGCTTTTTGGATCGCCATCACCTTGTCAGCAGCAGCATCAGCAGGATGATCCCACCCAGGACCCGCCCCATGATGGGGGTTGGTAGTTGGGCATTGTTATTATTTTTTCTGGGATTGTAAAACTCTAAACAATATTTTTATTCTGCGTTATTTTTCTTTTTGGTTCTTTGGATGACTAGCATTCATTGAAGCATTTTTATTGTGATTATTTTATTATCATATGGGCTTGTGTTTGGTGTTTGTTTGTTTGTTGCCCATTTGTAGCATGCGGAGCTGGAGTGGATATCTGCAAGTCTATCATGAGCCAGCTCCTCCTTTCTCACCTTCATGCAAAACCCTCAGGGAAGTTCTCGTTTCTTTTTACCTCCGCACTTTTGCTTATTTATTGATTATATTTGCATTGGGGTCAATGCAAACCTCAAGTGTGGGGAGGTATTTACTTGAATTCCATTCCTAGTGAATTGTTGTTTCTTACCTTTCATTGGGTTTGTGAAGTCTATTGGCTCTCCAATCGAACTTTACGAATCCCATTAACGGGCTATTGGTCACTTATTGGGTCTGTTATTGATCTTGGGTCCGATAGATTTTTGCAAATTCCAATGAAAGGCCGGGAAATGATAATTTGCTAGGGGTGTGCTTGTCCTTAAAAGATTGATTGCTTTGAAAATCTTAAACTTTGAAAATTAATTAAAAGTAAATTAATCTTCCCTCTTGCAACTTAACTTTTTGAGTTGTGTCAAAAAAGCAACCTAATAGGGTGAATTGCATGACTAGCACACTTGTAGCCTCCACTATGAAAAATTGTGAGAAATTTGAGCCTTATTGAGAAAAACACTTACCTTTAGTGTTTATATTGTTTGATTGCTATGAGTGTGCCGGTGATTGTAGTTTGTTCTAGAACTTGCCTTAGTGATGCATTTTGAGACCGCTGTGGGATCACAGAAATGTGATATAGGTGGGGTCGAAGACGAGGAGGTATTCTTAGGAATTTTAATTTTATTTTGCTTTAAAACAATTTATATCCAGTTTACACAGGTCGTTAGCACTCATTTTTAGTGCTAAGAAACCCCTAGAAAACTTCCATATTCAATCCACTAATAATTTAGCCTTGTTTTTGTGTAGTCAATTCCCGAACCATCACTTTTCTAAGATGTTGCCTAGTTGGAACTTATGATGAATTTTACCAAAATGTGACTTAAATCGTTTTGAATTGGGATTCTAGTGTTAAATTCTATGATTGAGGTTGGAAACAATTAAATGAATAGAAGTTAACTATTGAGCTTAAAGTTTATAGTTGGATGATTGTAGTCAACTAAATGGCCTTTGAATTCCTGAGCAAGTAGTTCCCGAGGGGTGTTCTACACCTAGCCACCAAAGGCCTTTATCCGGTCTAGGATGGTTGGTCCGAAAGTTCGTTACACAGGATTCATAGAAATTCATAGAATGCAATTATTCCAATAAAATGTGAAAAATCAATTTGAGTTATTTGTGTGCAATTGTTGAAGTATGAGTTATAAATGAGAGCAAATAATAATTTGAATTGATTTAGCACGAGAATCCTAAGTTTCATTACTGTCACGTGTTTAAACCAATAGGTAACATTTCCGCATTTTTCACGGGTCTTGACTACCACTTTTCACCAATTATTGTGTCTATCATTCCCCTATTCCATAATTAGCCTACATTTGTTACAACACATGCTAGAATACCTCCTTTGAGATCTCACTTGGTGCTCACGCCAAGTCGGTGGAGATTTGATCCTTTTGCAAGCCTATGGTAACAACGCATCACGACTTGGCTTGATTGAGTGTTACATTGCTTACTTCCTTACCTTGTAGTCTTATAGGTTGAGAGTGAGTGACTAAACACTTATCCTTATGTGAGGTGCTAGGTTGTGCATTCAGGCTTGACAAACTAAAACATCTCGAGTTTCTAATGCGTATACATATGTTGCTTGCCTAATTGCTTTGGTGGTTAGTGTAAGTGTTGTTTTGGTAAACTTTATCTTCACCTATTGATGTTGCAAGAGTGGGTTTTGAAATGGTATAATAATGGTTTGCTTGAGGACAAGCAAAGTTCAAGTGTGGGGATATTTGATATCGCTCATTTTGGTTATATAAATCTGTCGCGATATCATTGTTTTGCATATGTATTTGAGTAGATTTTTGTGAACTTTCGATACTTATTTTGTTTGGAAATCTATTTCAGGTCAAAAGTTGGAAACACATGCGGAATGGTGAGGATGTGGTGAAGTTTGGATCAAAAGCTGGCTGGGCTGGAATTCGGGTCATAGCCGATCGGCTTAACCTTGTTAGCCGATCGGTTTTGCGCTTCAAGAAGATCGGCTAAAGTTAGAAGTTCGGCTGTTTAGGTGCAATTTTATTACAGAACTTTGCTTCGTTGTTGATGGTTGTGTTGAGAAGTAGAAGCCGATCTGCTAGGCTTCCGTAGCCGTTCGGCTAGACGTGTAAAGCCGATCGGCTATCCTCTTTAAGCCGATCGGCTGGCTTTGGATCTGAGCGAGGGTTAAGGTGGTTGATGTGCTGTCCGATTCTGATTGGTTGGCATTTATTGCCAACCGTTTTTTCCATCCGTTTTTTGATTTAAAGAAAATAAAAAAAAAAGAAATGAAAAAAGGAATTGGGGGGTGTTTGGTCCGGCTGAAGCTTCATAATACATCATCATCATCAACATTCAAACACTTCTCACATAATTCACTACACACACCACTTCACTCTCTTCATTTACTCCCATCACCACCATCTCATTTACTCTACTTCACCAACAAAAATCATCATCATTTACTCCATATTTTTCATATATTTGTGGCTAGGAATTTGTGAGTGGAACATCGATCAAACATCACTTGGAACATTTGTGTAACAAATTTGGTATAATTCCTATTTAATCTAATTTGAAGTTATTTATGAATTTGACTTGTGTTTATGATTTTTCTTTGATAATTGTGATTATGAGTGGCTAGTTCCTTATATGTTTGTTTGGATGAAATAACTATTTGATTAGGGGGTTTAATCTTTAGGTGTTAATTTATGTTTGAGTTTGTGAATCATCCATGAATTTGTATGTGTTTAGGTTGTTGTTGTTAGTAAACTTTTGGCATTTTAACTAAGCGATTATAGCGAACGTTTATTGCTTACAAAAAATACCTATATAAGTTGTTTATCATTTGTGGAACAAAGCTTTTGGCGATTTTAACAACAACTAGTCAAATACATACAAGTTAGCAATTGTAGCGAATGTTTGTTGTGTGGATGATTTGCAAACTCACAAATCTTAATTTATGTTTAATCGGAGAACCTTATGTAATTGAACTTAATCACTAGAATTTAACCATTTAGTAATTTACTAATTGATATAGCGAACGTTTTCAACCAAGTAAATTGCTACTAATTATTTGTCTATGAATGATTGAACAAAATTGCGAATGTAATTTTGGAATGTGTCAAATGATTTAGCTAAATTGTGTAAGCTAGTAACCATGGCGAACGTCCGTTACTAGATTAGATCATAGGTTTGTTAATTGAAGTTGAACCTTAGGTCTCAGAGAACTTTGAGCTTAGGTTTGATGAATGTTACCATTTAGCATATGTCTTAACCGGTTATAATTCTACACCTCGAAATCACTAGTGAAATAATCCAAGCAAGCATTGTTTTTAATATTTGAAAAGACCAAACAATTAAACCGACTCTTCAGAGTCCACCTGCCTAGATTAATTAAAGATTGTAGTTTTAAGCATCGTGACAATTCGGTCACACAACCAACCACATTTTATCTTCCCTTTTTAAATTGCTCACACTTATATTGATCATCCAATCTAGTTCCCTGTGTTCGAACCCGAACTTACCAAACTATACTACTACTCGACAGGGTCCACTGCCCGGTTGTATTTTGGTCTAGCTCGGTACTTTTTGAGTTACTTTTCAACGATAAATTTAATAACTAGATTTAACACATCAGTAGTGAATAACCTTGTTTGTATGATTATGTGATTAGGTGACAAGAAGAAGTGTTGAGCTAATCGGTTGAGCTAGAGTGTTCATACCAATTGGCAAAGGTAAGTAATGGGGGATGGAAACACTAACTAAGTTCATTTGTGAATCTTTAATGATGATTAAATAAGTGTTAGTTAGTGATTAGCAGCTTGTTGTAAGCATGGCATATGAGTATGTCATTTGTGTATGTTAGAATGGGGGATTCAAGTATGGAAGTGAGGCTTGAGAAATCTCATTGTCAATGTCTTGACACCATTGTAGTGTTCCTTCGAGAAGGAACAATGTAGTAGAGTTAGAGGATCCTTAATTATGAGTAGATAGATCATCTAAGAATAGTCTATATATTGTAGTAGGTTGTTCATACGAATATGATCACCTAGTAGCGCATAATAGATAGAACATACGAGTATGTTCTATAATTGGTAGTAAGTTGGTCATATGAGCATGACCATCTTGTAATAGTTTGTAGTTGTAGTTCTCGTTTCTATTACTTACTAAACATGTCGTGCTTAACCCCGTTATTATATGGTTGTTGTGTAGGTAATAGCAGGTCAAGTGTCCATTTGGGCAAGGAGGCAAAGATCGGCTAAAGGCGGAGTTACTAATGAGTTAGTAAGTTGAATCCCTTTATCATGCTATTGGTACAGTTAGGAAAGCCCCTTGTGACTTTAATAAACGTTGTTTGAGTAAAAACTTGTAGTTTCGAATGCTTTGACCTGTTTGAGAAATGTTGATGTAAAATGTTACAGTTGTGAGTCGGGTCAAATGTTTATGGTAGTAACTTGTGGAGTATGTCAAAATTTGTAACAGGCTGTAGTTTTAATGTGAACCAAATGGTATTTGGTTTGAGTCTTGAAAGTGGTCAAAATGAGTACATTTTAGATAACGGTCCAGATTTGGCGTTAACGTGAATTTTTAAAAAGTGTAAATTAGGAAACGTTTATTTGGTAGTATGAAAGGTGCTTGCAAAATTTGATAGTCTAACTCTTATCGAGTAAAAAGTTATGAGTGTTTTGTTTGAAAGCAGTTCTCTGAGTGCAGACCCAATACGCGATCGCGTGGTCCTATAGGATCGCGTATTCTAGGCTAAAATGAAGACAGTGGAGTTTTGTGGCTATGTTACGCAATCGCGTAGATTTTTTCCAGGATCGCGTATGGATGGTTAATACGCGATCGCGCATAGTGAAGTAGGATCGTGTAAAATGTATGAAATTGAAGTCAGATCGCGTATGAGTCAAAGCTTTGGGTTGTTTTGTGTTGAGTCCAATATTAACTACAAGTTACCTTTTAAAGTTTGTGAAGTCGTGTATGGTCAGTGGGACAATAATAATTTGGTTGAGAGAAAAAAAATCAGGGCGTGATATCGCTCATTTTGTATATATAAATCTTTTGCGATATCATTGTTTTGCATTTGTATTTGAGTAAATTTCATGAACTTTCGATACTTATTTGGATTGGAAATTGATCTCGGGTGAAACTCAGGAAAAGCATGCGAATTGGTGAAGTATGGATAAATCTGGAGCTGAAGTGAAGCTGAAGTCTGGATGGTCTGAAAAAGGCCCATACCCGAGATCGGGTATGGGGGTACACCCGTCCGGGTGAGGTGATTAACCCGATCGGGTGAATTGAGCCGATCGGGTGCGTCAGTGCAAAATCGAGACATCAGCTCACCCCTCGTGCATCCTTCCGTGTCAAAGCTAATAGTCGTTCGGGTATGGTTACTCACCCGATCGGGTAAGTTGGCGGGCCACTGTTTATCTCTTACACTCGCTGGATAAAAGCTCGGTGCAACTGATGCTTCTTAAATACGTGTGAAGATTTCGGTGGAAGAGCATTTATTGCTCCATCCATCTTTTGGTTCGAAGTTTCTCCCGCTCAAGAATTATCCAGGGGATGATGATGTTTTGGGTGATCTCAGTTAAAAACCCTAAAAAACATTATCTCAGTTTTTTTATCTCAATCCCATCTTATCCATTCACACTACGGGAGACACAAAACACCCACTACTTCACACTCACTGCGACACACAAAAGAACACCACGACACAACATTTCTTTTGGATTATTCTTGTATTATTCACTGAAGAAATTTGTAGTTCATTTCATCAAACAAATACTTGAAGTTGTGTAATCATTTGGGTAACAATTTTACTCTATTTTAATTTAAGTTATTTATGATTACAGTAATTTCTTGCAATTTTTTAATGATTGTTGTGATGAGGAGTGGCTACACTCTTTGTATACTTGCTTGGATGAATTAACTAGTGATTAGGGGTGCATTATTTTGGTGTTTGATTATGCTTGAGTTTATAATTCCTCCATGAACTTGTATGTGTTTGGCTCAACAAATTTGAAGAACTAATTGGTATTTTCAACTAAGTAACTATAGCGAATGTTTGTTACTAGATTAAAATACTTTCACTTGTATGTCTAGGTATGGGTGAACCTTTGTTCATGACTATGAAAATTGGTGTAAGTTAAACAAAGGAGCTAAATACATACAAGTTACTGAATATGGCGAATGTCTTTCATGTGGATGAATTATAAACTCGTGATCTTGAACCTTATGTTTAATCGTGAACCTTGCGTGTTTGAGCTTGATTTTAATGGTTTAACTTGTTTGGTGATTTACTAATAGATATAGTGAATGTTTTCTACTTGGTAAATTGCTATCGATTATTTGTCTATAAATGATTGAACAAACATTGCGGACGTAGTTTTGGAATAGGTTAGGTACTTTAAGCTCAAATGTGCAAGTTGGTAACCATGGCGAACGTCCGTTGCTAGATTAAATCATAGGGTCATAAATTGAAGTTGAACATTAGGTTATGGCGAACGTTAAGCCTATGTCTAATGGAAATATACTTTAGCATAATTTAAACCGGTTATAACCTTTCACCCCGAAATCACTAGTGACATAATCCAAGCAAGTATTGTCTTCAATATACGAAAGTTTTTCCAAACAACTAATTTGACTCTTTCTGAGTCCACCGTCCTAGATTCTTGATTCAAAAAGTAGTTTTAAGCAACGTGACATTTCGGTCACAAAACCCCCACATTTACTTTTATGTACAAATTACTTGCACTTGAATTTAACTTCTAAAACTATAGTTCCCTGTGTTCGAACCTGAACTTACCCGACTATACTAACACACGATAGGATCCACTGCCCGGTTGTATATTGATCTTAGCACGGTATTTTCTAGTTCACATTTCAATGATAATTTTAAGACTCGATCTTTCACATCAGGGCGTTTCAATGAATCATCTTTGTTATCGATTCTTGAACTTCTTTGTGGCATTTAATCGAGCAGTGGGTGTGCAGTAACTAAAAGTAGCCTAATTCATCTCAATTTCTTTAATGTCTTCTTATCATTCATTTGAAACAAAGGCAGATAACCAAAAAAGTAAAGAAAAATGAACATGAAATAGAGTAGACAAACACAAAAATATGTGTTATCAATTATTAATACATATTCGAAAAATAAGAAGCATAAGTAGTTGAATAAGAAAAATGACTGGTGAAGGATTGCTGAAAAAGTAGAGCAGACATTTTCTTACAAAATTGGAGTATGAGACGACGTTCAAATCATCTGCAATTAAAACCAAAAGCAAAACAATATGCTAAATCGACTCTCAAATCAAAACACTATCTTATATCAAACACAACCCTGTTATCGATATAAACACATTGTCAATTAAGGAAAACCTAATTAAATAGAAATTGGAAAATGGATGAAAACAGAAAAAGAAAAAGAAAAACTTACCCAGCAAAGAAGAACATGGACTGATTAAATTTTCAGATTAAATTGTGAGGAAACCATCATATATATGTAAATTTCAAGTTACACATCTGTTGAATTCAAATTCTTGTTTACGGAGCCCTATCAAATCCAGAGGAAAGTTTTTTATGTTTTTCAAAAGTAGTGGCCCAATGATAGTAACGTTTGCTAACCAAATTTTATAATTCCAACCATTAATTACTCCAAAGCCTTTTCAAAATGTAATTATTAAGGTGTAAATACTTTTCGCTTAGGAACCATGCACAAGTATACAGGCTCCGTGCTTTTGCTTAAGATACTGTGTGCAAGTAAATGAAAAAGGCTATAGTTTTTTAATTTATTTTTAAAACGTAATTAAGCAGTTTTATCTTGAATATTAGAGTGCCACATTAGCAAGCTTTCAACCTTAGAATTGGACAAATCAGCTTCATGATGTCAGCTTAAACCGCCCAATATTATATAGTATAGATTAATTAGATTTGTCTTTGTCATAAACTCTACTGGACTAGATTTTAAACCGTATATACACACGGATTAACGGTTGAATTTGTATTTGATTTGTATAACTTTACAAATAATATATATGATAAAATTCTATCAAAGTATCTAAAGTAGAATATATGCAATCAAGTTGAAATTAGAGTATTTAAGGTAATATGAATACTAAGCATTTTGTCGTATAGCAATTTAAATATGTATGTTTGCTCATAAAATACATTGATAACATGAATAAATAAGATATTGGTAACAAAATTACATAAATATATTAAGTATGTAACTTCAAAATGAAAAGAAAACTAAGAAGTTATCCATGACGTGTGGATACGGTTAACTTGTTTGCTTGGCGGTGCAACCCAGCTAATTTGTTGGTCACAACAATATTCACTTGTGTTGCACGCTCAACGATCTCCTTTCACATGCAGGTAGCTAGGTCGACACATTGTGTGCTATCTCAGCACTATATGTCATCATGTCATGGAATATATCAAATTTGCAAAAACAATTATCAAAGAAATGACATGAAAGCTAGTAAAGGTCCGTTAACATGTTGCGCATCATAAGAACTTCAAACTCCTTGGTATTGTAAACGACGAACTTCTTGAGATCATTTGGCATATAATGGCACTTCTTGTCTGAGCCGTACCCAATGTTCAATTGTTATAATCCACATATAATCTAATTAAATAAAGAGAACTAATTGTTAAATTGAAAATTGCACTTAAATGATGATGTAATAAGTACGCTTCCTATAATATATTTAAGATTTAAGATTATGTATAATAAATCAATTAAAAAGATTTAATGTCAAGATTTGATACAACATATTATAGCAACTTTTTTTAGCACGTATTCTCAAATGATTCTCATTTTACAGTAAAATGTTACGCACACTAAAGATGCTTTTGGCAATAATATACTTATGGGTAAATGCATTTTGTCGGCCACGTACACTACTAGTTTGTCCCAAGGTCAGCAACTTACCCTTTTTATTACTTAGGTCGGCTATGTACCGGCAAACTTTGTATCGACATAGGCTATATGGTAATCGGTTATCGGAATAACCGGTAAAAGATGATTATTTGTTATTTTTATTTAAAAATGTTGCTTATGTGGATTTTCTAAATTGATTTTACAATATTATTAAAAAGTATTAATATACACGTATACACCAATCATCATCAACATTGCAAACGCACAATTCTACCTCCATTAAAATTTGTACATTACCTGTTGCAGCTACCATCAATAAAAACATTTACCATCCTTAATCTGATGATATACTCGTATTATTTTCAAGTAATCACACACAAATTAACATATTTTCATCCGTTTCTCACGTACACGCAAAACATAAAATAGATCTAATAACATATAAGAAAATCGAAGGGTCAGAAATGCGGAGACGTAATCTAGAGTTACGTACACGCAAAACACAAAATAGATCTAATAACATATAAGAAAATCGAAGGGTCAGAAATGCGGAGACGTAATCTAGAGTTCATCGAACACTATCTACTCCGGCGTCCAACGAGGCCGACTGAGTATCGAACATCCCGTTGCCAACTTCGATTACCCCGTTTCCGTCGTAGTTTTCTTAACACCCCGTATTGTCGTTGTTTTCTGAGCACCCCCTACCGATCCTTGTTGTCTTCGTTTTTCGGTCACCCCACTGCCTCGTCGTATTCTAAACCCGAAAGCACAAACATTGAGTATGATTTTGATTTTGATTTCGATGGGTTTACATTTCTTAATCTAAGATGTAACTACGGAGTGAACATTGAGTATGAGATAAATATTGTAAGGATTGAATTGGATTTGGATTTGAAAATGACAAATTTTCTGCACACAAGCTGTCCAAAAACGAGTTTTAACAACACAAACTTAAATTCAACTCAACTTAAAGTTCATTTCCACCATTACAAACCTACAACTTTTTGATATGCTTAGAGATTCAATTCAAACAACTTTGCATCTTTTAAATCATCATCTTTAAATTATCAATTTAATTCAAGAGCTTAACGTAATTTTATATATGTTAACAAGATTCCATCTCTCACTCTAAAAGGCCAACTTCATCTTCTCCAATCTATTAAAATCTCTTAATCATCATATTCATCATCAAAACAACTTATTTAATTTAATGACTAGTGGCTTAACTATGTTTGTTATAAATTCAACCTCCACTTTAACTTAAGATCAACAACCACAACCTCTATATTTATATAATCATCAATTAAACATAAACCACTTTAAACATAATCTTATTTATATGCAAAATCAACAATTTAATTCAATAACTTCTATTACCATCTAATTAGAGGTACACACAAAATATCATACTATGGGGTGTTTGGCCTAGCTTTTTAAGGGGCTTTTTAACTTATTGCGTTATGATATAGCTAAAAAGCTCTTTTGAAGGTGTTTGAATGAGTTTTTCTGAGAAATCTTTTCAAAATTTAAATAGTGAATAAGTTAAAAAGCTAAAAGCCCCATACTCCTGGTTTTTAGATAACGCGGAAGCTAAAAAGCTTAAGCCAAGCCAAACACCCCCTATAATTCAAACCCCATGTACAAATCAATTACTTCATGATTTCATCTCAATTTCATCACTTTTCCCCAAATTTTTATGTTAAGTTAACAAGAATACATACATACCTTGGATTGAAGATGATTATAATGACTATAATGACTAATTAATTGGAACATAATAAAAAAACATTGCACTATCACAATGTATTACATATAACTACACTACTAAAATTTATAACTATCTTCTAATGTTATTATTTGTATTTTTTTAATTTTAATTAGATTAGAATTAGATTAGAAGATTAGATTGTATAGATACTTCACCTTACAAACATAAACAATTCAGCAATCCTTATTAAGCTCAAACACAAACACCGTTCTCCACACTTTAAAAGCATACGACCAACAACACCCTGAATCCTGTTTTCTAAATTTTTTTTTTCCTTTAATCCAAACAAAAATGTCATCACGAGTCTACAGCGGCGGCGGTAATAACTCCGGCGACGGCACCGCCCCACAGCTTTACTTCTGTTACGAATGTAATCGTACGGTCTCAATTACACCCGCCCCTACTCCTTCATCCGAACTTGTTTGCCCTAATTGTAACGGTGGATTTCTGGAAGAGTACGAAAACCCTAACCCTAGCCCTAACTCGTTTCTCCCAAATCCATTCCTCCCGTTCGATGATTCTTCTCCGTTCTCCTCATTCTCTTCTGGATTCCCTATCGTCTTTTCCACAGGCCCCCGTACCGGCGGCGGTGGCGGCGATTTTCAAAACCCTAGCGATCTATCTGAGTTATTTGGCGGACCGATGCCGCGGCCTGGTGGTGTTCAGAGTCCTGGTGAGTTTAATCCGTTTGCTTTTCTTCAGAATTACTTGAATACCTTACGAGCAGGTGGTGCGAATATACAGTTTGTGATTGAGAATCAGACGGGCGGTGGTGGTGATCCGTCCCCATTTCAACTTCCATCGAATTTAGGTGATTATTTTATTGGTCCTGGATTAGAACAATTGATTCAGCAGCTTGCTGAGAATGATCCAAATCGGTATGGTACACCGCCTGCTGCGAAATCGGCAGTTGAAAAGCTTCCTAGTATTAAGATTAATAAGGAATTGATGGTATCAGATCATTCAGATTGTGCTGTTTGTAAAGATAGTTTTGAACTTGATGAGGAGGCAAAACAGTTGCCTTGTAAGCATATATATCACCCTGATTGTATTTTACCGTGGTTGGAGTTGCATAATTCGTGTCCTGTTTGTCGTTTTGAGTTGCCTACAGACGATCCAGATTATGAGAATAGGTCTAGACAGACTTCGGGTACTGGTGGCGGTGGTGGTAATTCGGGTGGTGTGGCGGCTGGTGGTGGTGGTGGTTCTCAGGGTAATCCTTTGACACCAAGGACTTTGGAGAGGAGGTTTAGGATAAATTTGCCCTGGCCGTTTACAGGTTTTGGCACACCTGCTGAGACGAGTAATAGTGGTGGAGGGAACAACAATTCCGGGGATGGTAACCAGGGCAGTGGTGGTGATCACGCTAGACAAGAAGATCTTGACTGAAGACAGGTCCGTGTGAATGTGCTTACCTTATACTATTGGAAGGGTATTGTTTTTTTTCTTGGTGACTTGGTCATTTATTATTGTCTTTCATATGGTATGGTTGTGCAAGAAGGAATTGTTATTAAATTTGCATTTTTGATATGTGTTGAATGTGATATGCTTTTAGTGATGGCTTGATTTCTTCAATACAAGAAGGAAACTACATGAATATTTCGTATATATATATTTTTTTCATTGGGTTTAATTGTTAGGTTTTCGAAATTAACAAAGCATGAATTTGGTTACATGTAGGTTAAGATATGAGTTGGTCATAAAGGACCAGATTAAGGCATAAGTAGATTGTCAATCTAAATCATGTTAGTCTGGTGCCACAAGTGGGGAAAGAAACCTATTATAAATAGACTAAAGCTATAAGCCCCTGCTGTTTTTTTTCTCCTTCAGTTAATGTGATCTAGAGGCCCTCATGGATGGTGATGGTAGTAGTGGCAATCATGATATTTGATTTAGTTGTTTGTGCCTATGCAACCTTTAAGTGTCAGTTTTCAATTGGGCAACATATGCTCTATGTTGCAAACTTGGTTACCAGGTGACTAGATTACGGTAAAAATGTCACCCAAGATGCTGTCAGATTATTGTTACTTGTCCCTGTTTTAATATTTAGTTACACTGGTGAAGTTTTGTATATATTCATGTATTTGTATATATGTGTAGTGTGTGTGTGTGTGTGTATATATATATATAGTGTGTATATATATATATATATATATATATATATATATATATATATATACATATCTTGTGATTTTAATTTATTCTTTTGCCTTTACTTTTCCGGTTTATTGTAGTACTCGATAAAATAACATACCACATATATTTATGTTTGTATTACACCTTTCCACTTGATTTCTCATATATAATTTGAAAATGCAAGTGAGTGACTTAAACATTAAATTCCTTTTTTTTGGGTACTGATCAAGAGTCAAGCCAAGAACACTAGGTTGATTGTCACACAAAATACAAATGTGATTAATTAAAGAATGAATACGTAAAACATAAAGCCAATTGACCGACAGTTCATACTAAATATTTTATGTCGATATTATTTGGTAATTTTTAAGCTTTAAACCCTTACTGATCGACCCTGTTACCTGTTGATATACGGTCGACCCTACTTACAAGCCCCTTCTTGTTGGTGAGTTTTCGCAATTATTCCTACAATTCTATCTGTTAACCTTGAGCGTTGGTAAACTTTTTTATAGAAAATTCTATCTGTTAACCTTGAGCGTTAGTAAACTTTTTTATAGAACCTCATGCTTCGCATGGTCGCTTCTTGTTCTGTATTGCATTTGACTTATGCCTATCCTAGTCTCGTCAATCACAAGAGCTGGTGGGTTTAAGTTTAACATTAAAAACTAAATGACTTAGTGGAGTTCTCACACACAGGTTGTCAGCCATTTCTTCTGCATGTCTATGTTGAAGCGTCATATATCCTTTCATTTGATTGTTTGGATGTAAATTACATGCTTCTTCATTCACATTTTTAGTTTATGGTTGAGATAGTGTGATCCCCTCAATCCTTATATTCAGTCATGATTTATTTAACTAATCCTCCGTATATGTGATATCTTTTTCTAGTATATAGTTTTTATTATTAAAAATGTACTTCCAGGTGTCATTCTAGTTGATTAATGATTAGTTACTTTCATATTGACACAAAAGGGTGGAAATGACTTTTCCATAACCGTGCTACAGACATTTTTAAACCACATTGCTATCTGTTTCCACACGAATGTAAGTTCCATTGTGCTACAAAGTCGAGGCTTAGAATTATATTAAATTACCAATATCATTCTGCTTATGGTAATATGTACCTTACCAGCCAAAGCTGATTAGTTACAATGGAGTTGCTGTTTCATAAGATAATAAAATGAATTGGGAGATATAGTACTAGAATTTATTGTGATTTATTAGCTAATTAGTTGTAATAGTTGGTATCTGGGCATTTATAATATTTTTGTCCGAGTTCCATGATATACTTATTGGTCTATATTTTCAATCTTGATTACTCTCTTCCTTTGACAAACTATCGTTTAACGGTTTCGCTCATATGTAAACTCTGCGAATTGTAGTTTTTTATGTTTGTGAGACTAGACAGTGTTGCATGTTTATTAGTGTGATATGATATGATATGGGTCCGTCATTTAGGGTCATTTTAAATTCAAGTAAAAAAAAAGCGAGTATTATTATAATTTAATTGATTAAGATTTGGCATTCGTATGAATTTCTAATCCCGAGGAGGCCAAGATAGGATAAAGAGGACTCTAGAACGGATACATATGGGGTTAATCTAAATATGTTTAGTATGATTTTGTTTCCCAGTCATCGACCCCTAGGTGCTAGGCATTGCAAGGCAATCTTGAGGGCACTTACAGGTTTGTTGAGGCGAGGAGGTCCCATAAAGTGCATGCCTTGGAGCCACTTCTAGTGAGGCTTTCCTATGCTTCAAGTGTTTTTGTGGGTACTTTGGTCTTAACTGGATTCTAGCAGAAAGTAATGGGCTCCCTTAAATGGCTTTTTAGGTGGCCCTTGAAATGGATTTTTGTGGGTTTTTTGACTAAAGAAGATACCGATAAGAATATCAAACAATGGTCTGAAGTCACCATGTCATGATTAAAATAATGGTGACATGAGGAGGTTAAATATAGTTCGTTCTTTATTTTTTTTTCCCTGACTGGTCACGTAAGTGGGTTCTGTTTACATGTCTATCTTACCAATGTTCTTGAATGTCAATTAGTTTAAGTCATAAATTGCAATGTTTAGTGTTTAGAGTCGTTGCACCATAATATGCTACTACTAAGCTGTACTTGTTTAGGATAGCAAACATTCTTGCAAGTATGTAACACAAATTTATAGATGCCTGTGAATGTTGGGCGCCTCGTACAGGGAGCGCCTTGGCTTCTGGGACCTATTCACCTCAAAGCGGGTTTTTTTAAAACATTGACCCATGGATGCAATTAGATAGGAAACCCTTGTTTGTGGTACATAATTAATGAGACATGTTCCATGTATATCTAAAACATATATTTTACTCGATCAACAGGGGGAAGAATCGAAGGTGGTGCTAGTGGTGTACTATGTTGAACATACAGTGAATCGTCATCTTACATACATGGAGATTAGAGAGAGAGAGAGAGATTGTTTTACCTTTTTAGCATCATATCATAATAATTATATGCAAATCTAAACTTGCCCGTTTTCAGATATCTGCACTTTCTATTATCATGTCATTTGGATGGTAATTCGATTCTTGTGCATCTATTTGTTTTTTTTTCTTTTCCTTTTGTAAAGCACTCTTCAACATGACTATTAAAAAAGGTTGGTTTTCTGGGTAATATTTACTTTGCATATGATCTGGTTGATGATTCTCTCAGTAATGTCTTGTTAAGAAACCGAATTCTAGATTGACGTCACTACAATTGTATCTTATTTGTTAATTTGATTGGTTTTGTGATTTCTGGTTCAGAGTTTGGTACTGATGCACCCATTAATGTTACTGTTATCATGTAAAATAATGCACTTCTCGTGATATCAATATGGCATAAACTATCTGCTAAAAAACAAAAGTTCATCTTCTATGATTCTTTCATCTAAAGAGAATCTACTACTTGTTCTAAAAAAAGTATTCAAATCTACTTATCTGCTCCTCCTTGGGTTTGTTAGGAACTTGGAATCAATTGTGTTCCATAAGATTTCTCGATTTCTTGTTCTAGCGAGGCACATTTATAGGTGTCCAAATCGTGTACCGATTCCGAGTTTTTTTTTTTTTTTTTAAATGGATAACTTAAAGTCTTGGCTAAATAGAAAAGATTGAGAACTAATTACAGAATCAAACATAGTTGGTTGTTACTCGATCTGATTCTGATTTGGTTCGTCTGTATAGATATAGTTTTGCATACCACATTTATTACCACCCATACTTTGGTTTATGGTTGTGTTATTTAACTATATTTTTCTAATAATTGCATATCCTTTCAGATTGGTCCACGGTTGAAGATGTGACTGACTTTTTGTGTCTTGGTTGAAATATTTGAAGGGGGAAATAACCATTTAATGATAATTATTAAACTTGGAATTTTTTTTATTATCAAAAATTATAATTAATATATCATAAATAAAAGAAATTTTACAGTGAATTAAATTCAAACCTACAATATATTAACTATTATTTTGATTAAATAATAAAACTTTGACTTCAATAAATGTACATTTTTTCTCTTATTGACTATCCTTAGGGTTGTCATTATTAATTTTATTTATCAAAAAATGTGGTGATATATCACCTTATTATCGCTACCTTTTTTTTTTTCCTGCGTTCGCTAAGTTAATCTGATCCTGGCAATGTGATGAGAAAAGAAAAAATATGCTTGCTTTTATGAGTAATACAAATGACAATTAAATATGCATATAATATCACAAATTTATAGCTTTGAGATTTATGTATTTGCCATTTGAAATGCTCAACTTAAATTATAAATTTAACATTACTAGTATTATTTATCGGATATGGTTATATAAAGTTTATGAAGAAGATAAAGTCTATCATGGGACACATATTATTACTGACAGATTTATATAGTTTTGTACGACATCAATAAAAGTGTCATGTGGTTTTAAAGCTCATTAAACAGGATTGATTGGACATACAACTTTTAAGAGCCTTCCTATTAAGATAGTAAAATCAATCACATGGTTATCGTCTCTTAATATATGTAAAACAATGTTTAGCCAACTATAAATATTATATTCACTTTCAATTCAATATATATAAATTTGGTATAGGGTGTGTTTGGCAACAACAGGTCGGAGCTTGTGGCTGGAGCTGGGGCTGGAGCTAGGGCTGGAGCTGGGGCTTGGACTTCTATTCAAAAGACACTTCAAAAAGCTTTTTGTTTAGGGGCTTATTTTTTCAAGAAGCCCCATTTTTTTATATTGTCAAACAAGGCTTATAGATGAGGCTTATAAAAAATAGAAGCTCAAGCCCCCAAAAGCCCATAGAAGCCCTCATCCAAACACACCCATAAACTAATTGTCTACAAATAATTAACACATGTAATTATCAATTGTCTACAAATAATTAACAAATGTAATTATCTAATGATCTGTTGTCCACGTTAACATATATCTCAGGTTGATGTGGAATAATCATTCAAACATTATTGCTAAATATAATTATAAATATTTTATCATATTAATAAGATCCTCATATGTCTCTTGTTCTTTACATTCATTTTCTTTCCTGGTTTATGTATTTCCTTCAGGGCCGGTCCTGAACTTTTTAGTTCCCTGGGTGACACAATCGGAAAATGCCCTTAATAAATTTTGTTAACAAAATATATATTATTTATTTGAGGTTCGGAATCTATTCAATTACGCAGCTCATTTCCACGCCAATCTTTATTAAATAAATCAAATTTTACAAATAGGTGTAATAAATGAAAACTTTAATACGTCAATATATTAAATAGTATTAATATTGTATATTTCTTACGTAGTATTTAACTTTGAATATGGTTTATGTTCTAATTAAAGTTAAGTGAAAGTTGGTTTTTTTTTCACAACTTAAAGTTAAAGTAAAAGATAAATGAAGGTAAGTCCAAAATAATATCTCACAATAAAAAGTATATGAGTGTTTTTGATTCGGTTAATCTCGTGTTAACATTTTCATATTTTACAGCATATAAGTTAAAACGCAGAGTACTTAATGGAGTTTAATTGATGAGTTGTATAATGCTAAAGGTGAAAACAGTTACTTCTATGATAATTGAGGGGTATCAAAAGAAATATTCAAGTACTACAATGGTTACTTCTATGATAATACGAGGGCATAAAAGAAATATTAAACACAATCGTACAAGAGGTCATCTTCTACACCAGTTTACCACCTACAACTATGGGGTTTTTAGGGGTTTTTTTCCAAAAAAAAGGAATCGATAGTTCTCATTTTTGTGTTTTGGGTATCAAATATTCACAACTTTTTAAAATGAACAACTTATTTGAAAATTAAGATTAAAGGGTATAAGGCTAAAAAGTTCGGAATATCTGATACCCGAAAACACACTAATGTCGGTGAATCGGTTAATATGACATAGATAGGAGAATGATTAAATGCTTCTTTGGAAAAAACGAGAATTATTGACTCATTTTTCGGCAAAGAACAATCGATTAATTTGGTACCGATACCCTTTAATCATATTTTTCAAATAAGTTGTTCATTTTAAAAAGTTAATAATATTTGATACCCCAAAACACAAAAATAAGAATTATCGACTCCTTTTTCGGCAAAAAACCCGGGTTTTTAGCATAACAAATTTTAAGCTTTTATATCTTCGTTTTGCTTAAATAATCAGATCTAAACTATTTAAAACTTATATATACACCGTAAATTTAATAAAAATGAATTAAATCGTCCAAAACCCAGATTATACATATATTATAAATTTTCAGAATAGAAGCCCTCGATGCCCTTCATTGTTGATGCCCAGGGCGGTCGGCCGGCCTGCCCATAGCCAGGGCCGGCCCTAATTTCCTTTATAAGATGAGGATGGTGGGTCAGAGAAGTTAAGAGAGTGACACAATTTCAGCCTTTAATTTTTTTCTGATTACGGCTCAAATTTACTACATCATAAATATACTTCATCATAAACGTATACCGCATCATAATAATGTTGTATTTTACCCTTTAAAAGTTATAAATTCTAATCTTTCTAAACCGGACCCCTTTAATTATAACATTGTTACTTTTTATGTTTTTAAAGATACTACGGAGTAATAATTATTACTCGTAGTTGTTTTCGGTTATTTTTGCCTGATTGGGTTCTTATCAGATAAGTACTACACAGCATCAAATCAGATATACAATATGTGTTATGTGACTATGCAAATATCCTTTAAAAAACTCATGTTTTTCCAAATACAAAATAAAATGATCATGATATCCGTATGAAAAAACAAAAGTATCTGTATGACAACCACATAGATATGCACAAAGCATTGTACTATAATCCAAATGACATGATAAAATGTGCAGATGTATGAGTACTACTAGTCTGGATATCTTGTGATTATTGAAATGTTGCATCTCTCTGTGATGATTATAAAATCAAATGATAATAATATTACTTTAGTGTATATATATATATATATATATATGTAACACCCCGTAATTTCGACATAATTATAAACGCTAATTGCACGTATTTTTAGGCTAATTCCCTAACTTAGAGTGAATTCACAACACATTTTAGATATAAGTCTAGCAAAGCCCAACTAGTTAATACGCGTAGTATTACATATTTAGAGACTCGTATAAGTACGTACAAAACAATTGGAACAAACGCGACAAAAATATACGACTGTTGGTGAACAGAATTATTTAATAAAATGAAATTTATTAAATAACATTAACGTTTATTAAATATTATGTTGATAATATTTACAAAGTATTTTGTAATGTGTAACATTTATTTCGTAAACTGAAACAATTGAAACATATACGTAAAACCGAAATAAAAGAAAGTTATATTTTATAACTCAATTATAAAGTGTTTGACGAAATAATTCAACAAAAATATCGAATAATTATTCGTATTTTAAACATATATTTAAACATATAAAATGATTATTTAACGTTTGAACGATCGGGAAAACGAACACCGCACGGAGCGCAAATGCAGGGGATTAAAAAGTTGGAGAGGCCACACTAGGTGACCTCCCCAAAACCGGGCCCCCCTCACCCACTCCCTTTCATTTTCATTCAACCAAAAACACACACTTCTCTCCTCCGTCTCTCTAACTTTCTATCTCTCTAAAACCACCACCCTTTACCACCCAAAAATCACCACACAACGACCTCGAATCACTTCGCTTATTTGGAGAAAAAGAACCACGGTGTCGAGATCTACAACTTCATCTTTTCGGTTTCATCTCGCGTTAACTCGTAAGTTTCCGACAAATCTCGAAAACACTCCGATTTCGTTTATTTTACTTGAATGTTGTTTGTATAAGCTTAAAATGTCCATATATGGGTTGGGTAAAAGAATCGGACCCAACGGAAACCGGAAAACACGTTTTTGAACTCAAGATTTCCGACCAGTCGTAAGTGTCGCACAGCCAGATCCAGCGTAGCGTCACTTCCTTTAGTGACGCATTAAGTGTCGCCAAAAACCCTAATCTTGCGTCACTTGCCTAAGTGCCGCTAAAAACCCTCTTTTTGCGTCACTTGCCTAAGTGTCGCGAATCCAATACCCGGCACTTGTACTCGACACTTGCCTAAGTGTCGCCCCGAAATCGATTTGCAATCATACTGACACTCATACCCGACACTTACACCGACACTTATACCTTATGCGTCACTTCCTCAAGTGACGCCAATAATACTGAACTTACATTTTTATGCGACACTTCCTGAGTGTCGCCATAAACCATTAAGTGACGCCTCAAGTGACACTAAAAACAGAAGGATTATAACCACTTTTTCACTAAATGTTGGACTTAACCGAAAACGAATGTTTACATACGATGCGATACACGAACTATACAAACATTACAAACACACTTATATTATTGAAATTTTGATTTCAAACTATCACCAACGAGTCGTATACATTTTCACAACTACGAAATTCAGACGTAAACATTTAACAAACACTTTGGACATAACTTGGTTGTACAAACACTAGCATGGATGGTCGACCTAGACATCCACGTACTTATTAAAATCTCATACGTTTAGGGCGTTAGGAGATTTCGGATTTGACTTCGGCTTTAGGCTTTGCTAGCACTCGCGCTTTACTTAACTCGACAGGTGAGTTCACAGCCTCACTTTTACTTGTTTTACTACTTTCAACTTGGGGTGAGAAACATAGTCAACTGATTTATTGATTGCCATAACTGTCTTTGCTTATATGCGAATACTTTGACAATATGCTTGTTTCACTCGAACGATTAGGGTACTTTTTAACTGTTGAACTTTTATACGAACTAGTATTTATGAAACAACATTTTCGTATTACAAACGTGTTAAACTTTGTTTGATAAACCGGAGAACAACCGGTAAACTGTTTTGGAATTTGCTGGTGAATGACCAGCTACACTTTTTCGCAACCTGCATAAAAGGTCCCTACGTCTTGGGCACCTGCATAGAAAGTCCCTACGTCTTGGGCACACAGAAAGTCCCTACTTCTTGGGCAAGGTTCCATCCTACGTCTTGGGTGAAGGCTCTACTTCTTGAGTAGATGGGTCCTACGTCTTGGATGTCAGTCCTACTTCTTAGACACAACTTAAAAAGTCCCTACGTCTTGGGCACGCATACTAGGTCCTACTTCTTGGACAAAACGACAAGTCCCTACTTCTTGGGCAAAGACTTTAGGTCCTACTTCTTGGACAAACGTTTTAGTCCCTACTTCTTGGGCAAACATTGATAGGTCCTACTTCTTGGACAAACTTTTTAAAGTGTACTTTTGGGCAACATCCCAACAAAACTTCACGTTGATGAGCATTACTTAAACTGTTATGGCAAAACGTTACAAACATACTGGTTGATCAAACTTTATACATAAACTTAAAACCTGTGAATTCACTCAACCTCGTTGTTGACTTTTACTATGTTTTTCCAGGGAATTAGCTGCACGTAAGATCCGCCTACACACATGGAACATAGGCGACCCACGAAGGAATATGATGCCAACTTTTGACAACTGGATTTCTTTTATATAACTAAAACTGTTTAGTCATATTTACGAAATCTACTTTTGTAACTTAACTACTTTTACACTTGTACGATTCGATGAATCGTAAAACTTTGTAACTATTACTTTTGGCATCTTAAAATACATGTTCTGTTGTAATCATATGCTCTTATATGTATGCATGTACTTTGTATACGTCGACACCCCCACTCGATCTAATGCTTCCGCGAACATCTGATAAACTTGATTAACGAATTTGGGGGTGTGACAATATATATATTGTGGAATGATCCAGAGGGAAATGCATTTTTTGGGGAAAGATGAGAAGCGTTCATCAAGAAGCATATTACATTCACTCATACAAATCTCACAAAAAACAAACTGAATTTCAGTAAATGTTAAGCATAATCGATCCTATGAATGTTAAGCTTTCTTAATAATTTTTTTCTACAAGTTATAACATCAAATTATGAATATTAGACCCAAAATCGTTAATATTCATCGCGGTGAATGTTGGTTAACATTCATTATGATGAATGTTAAAATTAAAATTATTTTCCAAATAATGTGATGTTTTAACATCCATTGTAATGAATGTTAGTTAACATTCATCACGGTGAATGTTAACAATTTATTAAATAAATATTCATAAACTAATGTTATAACTTAAAAATGAAATTCATTCTGAAACGTCCCGAATTTTTTTTATTTTTATTTTTATTTTTTTAATAGTATACTAAACTTGTATAAATAATTCGTATCAAATTTTGGACTCAAACAAACTCACCCAATTATATCATATATCTTAAATATCAAAACAAGAAACTATGAACTAAAACAGTCACTAAAAGTGCAACCGACACTTATGCATTTCTGAAATTTGCACTGAAAAACCAACTGTGACAAAATTACACTAAGGTACGCAATCCTGGACTTGTGGTAGGATCGCGTATTCAAGAGCAAAATGGACTTTAACCAAAATACACTGAGGTACGTGATCCTAGTATGGTGGTGGGATCACGTACTCATGAACAAAACCGACTGTGATCATTTTACACTAACATACGCGATCCTAGGATCCCTCTGGGATCGCATATCCAAGCCTACCAGCTGAACATGACAAAAACTCAGGTTTTTTACTCAAGTTCGGACATGCATAACTTTTTACTCATTTGGAGTTAAGACCTGAAATTTTGCGGACACCTCCACTATTTCAAAATGAAAGTTTCCCTTTTGAACTTTTTCAAATTTCACCACAACGGAAGATTTGGACGTGTCACCAATTTTGTGGTCGTTTTGACCACTTTTGGAGACAACACCATTCACAAACCATATACATTTGGACATTGACTTTTTACCCACAACATTAACAACCTAAATCAAGTTTGAAACATGCGACAAACTTACCATACCACCAATCCATCTCGTTATAGCTCATAGACACGTAAGTGACCCATTTGGGCACTTTTTGACCCGTTTACTAAACCAACAAATCATTTTGACACTTTACTACATTTCTTATCTAATACACTTATCAAAATCGATCACTTGAGTCATTACAACACTTTCCTCTAATCGACATATGTCATCAATCTATATTCATTTGGGCGATTTACACAAGTATCACCATAACGACAATTTAAAAGGTAAGAGAAGCTTGTCTAACCACAAAGCAAGCTCCAATCCACGCTACCTTCTTGAAACCATACTCTATCTAATTGGTTCAACCGAACTATTCACCTACAACATAAAACAACTGAAGGGGTAAGCACAACGCTTAGTGAGCATACGAGCAATTAAATGAATAATCCACAAAACAACACTGAAACAACACTTAGCAAATATTAACAACATATATTTGCTTAAATACATAACTACTGGGCAATTGTAGAGATTTCTCTGAACACTATGCGAATCCGTAGTCAAAATCACTTAGCACCAAATCACGTCGAAATGAATGCCAAGTCAACACTGATTAGTACCAGCTACATCAACATAAGTACTAAAGCAACAACACTATGCTAACCGCAGTTAGCGATCTGATCAACACTAAATCTCTACAAATTACTCATTCCACATAATCCACGAAATCTTCCACATATCAACAAACTCTGTCAACACTAAGCATCTTAGCACGTATTCAACATAACGTGCCATAACAACAATAATCAACGATAAACCTCAACAGAATATACAAGCTCAAGATACATACGTATGAAACAAACTAAAGAAACAAGCGTAGGAAACAAGCATAATCCACTTGATTGTGCAAACCTCTTGCTCGGAAACAATTCGGTAATACACAACCATAATAATCCACGATTAGAAACAATATAAGATACAAGCAACCACCACTTGATTGTATGAACCTCTTGCTCGAAAGCAATCCAGAACATACTATCATTACCCAGTTAACCCCTATATCACTCACCTTTCCTTAAATGATGATTTACAACAAGTGATCAACGAAAGCTTTCCACGTCTTTAACACCTAACCGCATCATACATAACAACATAACAACACATTTAAACTCTAATAATCATCAAATTCTACTATCAATCATATTCAATCCCTTCCCACTTTGAGTGAACTTGATTCGATTCTTTAACTAACCAAACAAAAACCACCTTTCATAAGCATAACAACTCAAATATCTAATTATCCAAATTTTCACTTCAATTCTTGTTACATCATCATATTCATACTCTATTAACATTTCTAGTTATGTTGTTAGTTGATTAACATCAGTTCACAACAATTAAGAAAAACCCATGAAATCACTCAAGAACACTAATCATGATTTTGTCACTTTTATCATGTATTATGTTTACCAACAATCTCAACAGCACTAATGTACATCAACTTAGTCAATTTCTAACCCTAATTTCGGATTAAAATCACCAATTAATCAAAACCCACTAGAACCCATATTTTCTAGGTTAGAAAATAGAGAAAAGCAACTTACAAAGGATTTGAGATGAACTAAGGATGATGAATTTGAGTTCTTAAAGCTTGAATCAAGGATTAGAAACTGAATTTAAATCTTGAGTTGGTTCCTACGATTTTGGCTCCTCACGTAGTTGGTTCTGGAATGTTTTGGAAATGAAAATTGGATAAACATATAACTGTACCTGCGTATGTGTATATCTATGTGTATCTCGCACCCCCAAATTTACTGTTGAGCGGAAGCATACTTTGGGGTGCTACTAATCAATAACAAAGCACATAAGATACATAATGAACGACTCTATATGCGTCGTTTACAATATATTGATATTATAAAAGTTTTACACAGTTATAATAGTTTACAAAAGCTCGTGATAAATGAAAGAGATTCTATGGCATAACTAAATTATACAAAATGTAGTAATGCATGACAATCTCTTGATGTCTGAATGTGACTCGAGCTAATGGGCATCCTGAATGAGCAGACCTACAGCTGCTGGGAACCTGAGAATACATGCTAAATGATCAGCTAAAAGCTGGTGAGCTCACAGGTTTAATGATAAAGTATAACGTATGAACCGCAAGATTTAATGTGATGATTTGCAATCAAGCAAATAAATAATGATAAATGATGTATATAACTGCCATGAGCACATAGTCTAAGCTTAACTGAGGTGTCAGGATCACAATTAAGTGCCTGAGCAAGGGTGCCTCTATGCGTGTGCCTAATCAACACACGTATGAACAAATGATAATGCATCCGTTTAACCAGTCAGTGCTTGCTGACCCGGACGGGGATTGTCAATCCCATATGATACCATACACTAACATTCACGCTACAAAGTATTACCAAACTATGCTTGAAGGACTTAAATGATTAGATGATAAACTCATGCAGAATATAGCGATATGAGATACTTGCGTTCACATGTAAAACAAAACAAGCATGTATTCTCATCCCTAGAGTAAAAACGGTAAAATAGGGGATATGAGACTCACCTGAGTCTGATGAATTGCTGTCGGGCAATTAATGATGAAGTACAAGTAAATGACGTCGTTCAAACGACTGAAACCTGCAGGGCGTGATAAACGCGCTAGGTTTTGAGTGATTAGACGTTGAAACCTGCTGGGTGTATTAAACGCGCAAGGTTTTCATGATTTGATGTAGAAACCTGCTGGGCGTATTAAACGCGAAAGGTTTTAATGATTAGAGGTTCAACAGACCATCTATGCTAGTTGTTCGGTAAACTAGTTATGTCCAAAAACATCGGTTATTGTTTATGTAACACCCCCAAATTTAATAATTTGCGGAAGCATACTTGGGTGTTACTAATCAATATACAAAGCACAAGATATACAGTAAACGACCTCTAAATGAGACGTTGTAAAACGATTTCATAGAAATAAATGTTTGAAAACTTAATGTTTTCGTATACAAAATGTAGTTTCCTAGAGTCCACGTGTATGGCGGGAGATTCTATTACATAATCCACATGTACAAAAGATAATGCTGAGAATCTCCGTTAATGCAGTTTAGTTGAAATCATGCGACTCTAGCTATGTCCCGAAGTAATCCTACTCCGTCTGTGTACCTGAGAATACATGCTAAAAGGGTCAACACGAATGTTGGTGAATCTCACAGGTTTGTAAGTAATATCAGTTTTGAACACAAGATTTCATCAGTAGTGCCCGCAGGCATAAATCAAGTATTTGCAAATCCAGCAAATGTAAGGTAAATAAGTTATACCGTTGCCATGATGCTCATAATCGAAGCTTAACCCGTAAGTAATAATTTGCTCCCGTGACATGCTCGTAACTGAGCAAGCATAAGTAACGAATAATAGTCGCCCGTTTATACATAAAGGTTCGTGGTAGCGCTACTACCCCGGGCGGGGAGGGTCATTTCCCTAATGGATCCATTAACTAGTGTTCGCGCTTAAGTCCATAACTAACGATATATGATGGAGAGACTTCTGTAAGTAGTAAACAACTCATGCAATTCCGTTTGGTATAGTAAACAGTTTTAGTACTTGTGTTCAAGAAAAGTAAGCAATGTATCTCACCCCGTATGTAAAACAGTAAAAGTGGGGCTGTAAGACTCACCTGAGCCTGAAGAGTTTATCTTAATAAACTTGATTGATTAGCCGAGTAATGAAGTCCCAAGACTTGTAACCTGAGGGTGTCCACGACACGCGAGGGTTATAAACGTGAGTAGGTATCTATCAAGACTACCTTGTAGTTGTCTGTCAAACTAGAATGTCCAAATTTCATTTGGTTGAATTGTCTAAGTTTTTGAAAACGTATACGGCCCTTTGGTGACGGTTTGTAATAATAATTATAAAGTATTATTAATGCGACGTCGGAGTGTTATATTTATAAAGTATTTACAACCTTTAGTGACGGGGGTCCGGGGTCAGCGCCCCTGGGTAGCGGGGTTCCAGGGGTGGCAACCCCTGGCGGGGTCCAAGGGGCTGGCCCCTGGCTGGGGTCGAGATGCCAGGTCAGCTCGAAAAATTTTTATTTCTATCGTATTGTTATGGTGAAAAACGCATCTGGACTTGAATTTGGGTGAAATCAAGTGATAAATTTTTGGTCTCGATACTTAGTAAAAATGGTTTGAAACTTTCTGTTTTTAGCGTCACTTATAGCGACACTTAAGGTTTAGGCGACACTTAGGAAGTGTCGCATAAATTTGCGAAATATGAGTTTAGGGCGTCACTTAGGGAAGTGACGCATGAGATGGCGACACTTAGGCAGTGACGGTAACAAGTGTCGGTATTAGGTTCTAGGCGTCACTAGAGTAGTGTCGTATGAAATTTAGGTTTCGATTATAGGCGTCACTTAGGCAAGTGACGCTAGTAGTGACGGATATTAAAAACGCGTCACTTAGGTAGTGACGGAAAAAGAGGGCTTTTAGCGACACTTAGGCAAAATTAGGGTTTTTAGCGACACTCAGTGCGTCACTTAAGTGACGCACGAAGTGACGCTGGTCTGCAGTCGTCGTTGCGTCACTTAGGTCTGATGACGGATTTTTGAGCCAAAAACGTGTTTTCTGGCGACCGTTTGGTCCGATTCTTTTACCCAACCCTCCAATGGACATTTCAAGTATATATAAACAACAAACAAGTGAAAATGATGAAATCTAGAAGTTTTCGGGATTTTGTCGGAAACTTACAAAGTGGAGAAAAGAAATTCCGAAAATATAGAAAGGTAGATCGTGACGCGGTGATTCTTTTCTTCCAAAGTAGCTTGGTGGTTCGAGTGCGTTTGATGGTGTGTTTTTGTAATTTAGTGAGATGGTGGTGGTGAGTTTATTAGAGAGAAAAAGAGAGAAAAGAGAGTAAGAGAGAGAGAGTGAGATGGGGAAATGAGAAAGGAAGGAGGGAAGTGGGAGGTTAAGCCTCCCATTTTCAGTCTCCGTTCCGTGCTCCGTGCGGTGTTCGTTTTCTCCGTCATTTAAGCGTTAATTATTTATTTTACGCGTTAATTATTCATATTAATTTACGAATTTTTGTTTAATAATTTAGTTGAATTATTTTGTCAAACCTTTAAGTAAATTTGTTTATTTTTGTTTTTAAATTACGCGTTAACTATTTTAATTGTGTAGACGTTTATTTGTACGATATAATACACACTTGAGATATTGTCAAAATAATACTTGGAAAATGATCGCGTTATTGAACAAAATGTTTCACCAACATCAGTATTTAATTGAATCGAATTACATTCGATTAAAAACTGTGTACGATCTAATCCAATCGCGTATTCGTATATATTCACCTATATATATTTTGATACATTAATTAGTCTAACACAGAACTAATTACATGTATTAATCATAGAATTAGGCACTAAACACTAGTCCTAATTTGGCGGTTGTTACAGTTTATGTTTGAAGTTGTGAAAATGTATACGGCCCGTTGGTGATAGTTTGAAATAATGATTTATGAAAACATTATTATCGTGTTTGTTTAATCGTATGTTCATAATGTATGGAATTGCGTACGGGGGTCCGGGGGCAGCGCCCCTGGTTAGCGGGGTCCCCGGTTGGCAACCCTTGGCGGGGTCCAAGGGGCTGGCCCCTGGCTGGGTTCGAGATGCCAGGTCAGCTCGAAAATTTTTTATTTCTATGTATATTGCTTTAATAAAAATGCATTGAAATCTGAATTCGGAGTAAAATCGTGTGTCAAAAACTCAGTCCCAATACTTAGTAAAATTGATGTCTGTTTGAAAGGTGGATCCGCCGGATCATAACTTGATCCGCCGGATCTAAGGTCCAATCCGCCGAATCCAATATGGATCCGCCGGATCCGTGTGGTTTGATCCGCCGGATCCTGGTTCTGATCCGCCGGATCGAGCTAGTTTCTGAAGGATCTGCTGTGACAACCGTCAATTTAGGACTATAATTTAGTGCCTAATAAAGTTTTAATACATGTAATTAGTTCTGTGTTAGGCTAATTAATGTATCAATTATTATATATATTGTTGAATATATATCTACAATTGTGCGGTTTGTTTAAATCGCACGAGCTTTAAATCGAATGAATTTTGATACAATAAATACGGACGTTGGTGATCAATTTTATTAAATAACGCTATTATGTCAAAAATATTATTATTATAATATTACGTATTCATTCGTATCGTACAATCAGAAAGTTACACAACTTAAAATGTAAAACGCGCAAACAAATTAACTTACCTTTTATAATTCAAATATTAAGTGGTTAGTAAAATATTTAAACAAAATTTAACGTAATACATTGTATTTTTAAAAGTAACAACTAATATATAAAATAATTATTTAACGTTTTTAACGACGGAGCAAACGAACTCCGCACGGAGCGGGAACGCGGGGCGAAAATGGGGATTTAACCCCCACTTCCACCCACTTTCTTCCATTTCTCTTTTTCTCTATCTCTCACCTCTCTATTTTCTCTCAACAAAACCCAAACCAAAAATCATCAAAATCGCAAAATAAACACCTCAAACGACCTCGGATCTTCAAGCCCCTTTACAATAAACGACCACCTCGCGACGATCTACACTTCTATCTTTCCGGAATTTCATTTCGGCGATTTGTAAGTTTCCGACACAACTCCGAAAACTCTCGTTTTTAAGATTTATAACTTGCTAGTTGTTTGTATAACCTTGTAATGTCCTAAAATGGGTTGGGTAAAAATATTATGCCGATCGATGGCCGGAAAACGCGTTTTTGGAGTTGAAACTCCGATCAGACCCCGTACGTCGCATTTGGTCTGGAGCAGATGCGACGTAGCGACCTACGTCGCATTATATCCCCAACGTCGCATACAGCGACGCAGCCTATTACGTCGCATTGACTTGCGAACGTCGCACATAGCGACGCAGACCTTAACGTCGCAAAAACGAACCTACGTCGCATGAGCGACGTAGCACCCTACGTCGCTATTGACTTAGCACTGTTGACCTTAGCGACGTAACCCTCTACGTCGCAAAACTCTTACGTCGCAGCCTACGTCGCAGGCTACGTCGCACAAAACAGAATCTTCAAAACTCAAAATTTTCGAAGTCAAAGTTACTGTAGCAATTCACTGTAGCAACAATATAATAACCTTTTGAACTATTGTTACAACCGTCACCAACGGGCCGTACGCGTTTTCAAAACATACTTCAAAATCAAACAAGTCGTTGTAACTTGTGTCAATTCAATCAAACAAGTCGTAGTAACTTGTAACAATACAATCAACCAAATCGGGGAAATTTGGACATTAAGTTAGACAAACAATTTCAATGGTAGTCTTTCGAGATACCAATACAATTAATAACAATTCAAGTGTCGTGGACACATTCAGGTTTCAAGTCTTTGGACACCAACACACTGCTAATTACTTCAAGTTTATTAAGATAAACACATCAGAAATCAGGTGAGTTTCATAGCCCCATTTTCACTACTTTTACCAGGGGTGTGATATTACTGCATCATTTTGTTTTACAAGTAGAACGCAAGTGACAAACTTCAAATACTACATGAGTTTCAAGCTAATCAATTTAAAGTCCTCCATAAGCATAGTCTCTAGTATTTTATAGCGTGAATGTTAGTATATGATATCATATGGGATTGACAATCCTCATCCGGGTTAGCACGCACTAATCGGTCAAACGGATGTATTAGCATTTGGGAAGACGAGTGTTGATTAGGCACTCGTAGGAGGCAAATCATGTTAGGTTTCCTTAATTGGGCCTGACAAATCAGTTAAGCTCAGACTATGTGCTCATGGACAGTATAACTTTTATTTTGCTTAATTGCATTTTAAATTCAATATAAATCTTGCGGTTCTGACAACTATACATTGACATACAAACCTGTGAGCTCACCAGCGTTTTCGCTGACCCATTTTAGTATTTATCACAGGTACCCAGCAGTAGTTTGGCTGCACAAGCAGGAATTATTAGCTCGAGTCAGCATACATACAACTAGAGATTGGACTGCATTATTATATTTTGTAAAAGTAATTATGCTATGTAATCTCTCAAATTTCTGGAATCGAGCTAATGTAACTATATTTTGATGTAAACATTTACTTTACCTATACAAGTTTAAAACGACGCATATAGTGGTCGTTCATTATATCTGGTGCTTTGTATATTGATTAGTGACACCCAAATCAAGCTTCCGCAAATCATTAAATTTGGGGGTGTCACAGATTGGTATCAGAGCCTAAGGTTATAGTGAACTAGGTTGCATTTAGTGGGCCTAGACTATGACCGTTAGGCAGTATTCCTTATTAGTTATGACTAGTTCAGGGATTACATCATACGACTTTAATTTAACATAGCCTGATCAACTATGTACAATTAAAGAAAGATGATGTGAAATCTGAAAGAGTCATGTTGAACAGGAATGCATTAGTTGACTCTGACCTCGAGAGAAACGGGACTCAAAACACGTCTGTGCTAGACACTCAATAGGTTATTATGTGATATACATATATATATATATATGAATAGACCTCATTACAACTTTAGGCTATATTATATTATATGAATATAGGCCTCTTTCTTTCAAACGTATTGTCTCGAAATGACAAACACACCACTAGTTCATCATACTCGGACTAGTATCTTATTTCATTTCCTTGTTCTTTCTTACTCAGCATCATGCCTCCACGTCGTCAAATTACCCTTAGCGAAGCTGAGATCGCGGGAATCATTGCCCGCAGTGTGACCGAAGCCTTGGCTACCCGAACACCACCCGGTAGCGAGGACACAGCAACCAATACTCCACCACCCAAACCCTGCTCCTATAAGGACTTCCTTAGCTGCAAACCACTATACTTCAAGGGCACGGAAGGTGCCATTGGCTTGATCCGTTGGATTGAGCGCATGGAATCTGTTTTCAGTCTTTGCGACTGTACTGAGAACAACAAAGTCAAATTCGCTGCTTACACCTTTCAGGAAGGTGCATCCACGTGGTGGAAAACCCACGCAAACTCTGTAGGCCTTGAGGTTGCAAACCGACTTCCTTGGGCCGAACTGAAGAAGAAGCTGACAGAAAAGTACTGTCCTGAAGAAGAATTGCATAGGCTGGAAGAAGAATTCTGGCATCTGGAAGTGCAGGGAAATGATGTCGCTGATTATACCACCAAGTTTCAGCAGTTTGCCTTATTATGCCCGGGTTTGGTCGAACCAGAAAGTAAGGGCATTAAGAAATACATTCGTGGACTTCCCGAGAACATCCAGGGAAACGTCGCCTCATCCAAACCAACCACTACTGAGAGTGCCATTCGATTGGCCCACGAACTCATGGCCCTAGTTGTCAGCCGTGAGACCTCCAACACCTCATCCTCCAACAAACGCAAATCCACTGAACACTACCACAACTCAAGCAAGAAAAACAACGCCATCCAAGTCTACACCTCCAACTCTGAAACCACCCACAGCTACACCGGGGGCAGACCTTATTGTCCCAAGTGTAACTATCACCATTTTGGTCAGTGCGGTACTCCTTGCAACAACTGCAGGAGGCAAGGGCATTTGACTAAGGACTGCAGAGCCCCCAAATCCAACAACAACCTCTCTGACAGAAATACCCGACAACCTAAGTCCTGCTATGAATGTGGAAACCCAGGACACTTCAGGGATTCTTGCCCAAAGTTGAAGAATAAGGGCAACAACAACAACAACTCCCGCAACAACAACAACGCCAAAAGTAGCGCCTTCGTGATCAACTCAGGGGACGCCCGTCAGGACCCGAATGTGGTCACGGGTATGTTCCTCCTCAACAATTTAACTGCTTCTATTCTGTTTGATACTGGTGCCGATAGGAGTTTTATTTCCGATGAATTTTGCCCTCTACTTGACATTACACCTGTTGCTTTAGACGTTAAGTACACCGTAGAGCTTGCAAATGGCAAATTGATAGAAACCAATAGTGTGATACCTAATTGCACTTTAAATCTAGCCGACGAAATCTTCTCCATAGATCTTATGCCTGTTGAGATAGGAAGTTTCGATGTCATCGTAGGCATGGACTGGTTGTCCAAACATCGCGCCGAAATCATTTGCTACGATAAAATTGTTCGCATACCTCTCGCCGTCGGTAGAACCCTAGTCATACAGGGAGAGACCGGAGGGACGAGGCTTAACATTATCTCTTGTCTTAAAACCCGGAAATTTCTGAAAAAGGGTTATCCAGCAATCCTCGCGCACATCATGGAGAAAAAGTCGGAGGAGAAGCAACTTGAGGATGTTCCAATTGTTCGAGACTTTCCAGAAGTCTTTCCTGAAGAACTACCTGGTCTACCACCACCAAGACAGGTTGAGTTCTCAATCGATCTTGTACCCGGTGCTGCGCCTGTGGCCCGAGCACCATACCGTTTAGCTCCATCCGAACTTCAGGAGTTGTCCACCCAGTTACAGGAACTCCTGGAACGAGGGTTTATCAGGCCAAGTTCTTCACCTTGGGGAGCTCCGGTCCTATTCGTTAAGAAGAAAGATGGTTCCTTTCGAATGTGTATCGACTATCGAGAGTTGAACAAGTTAACTGTCAAGAACCGGTATCCACTTCCTCGAATCGATGATTTGTTCGACCAACTGCAAGGGTCGAGTTGTTATTCAAAGATTGATCTCCGATCCGGTTATCATCAATTGCGTGTTCGCGATGCCGATATTCCAAAAACCGCTTTCAGAACCCGTTACGGGCATTACGAATTCCAAGTGATGCCATTCGGTCTAACCAACGCACCGGCGGTATTCATGGACCTTATGAATCGGGTGTGCAAGCCTTATCTTGACAAATTTGTCATTGTCTTCATCGACGACATCCTTATATATTCACGAAACAAAGAAGAACACGAGCAACACCTCAAAACCATCCTTGAACTACTTAAACACGAGGAGCTCTATGCCAAGTTCTCTAAGTGTGAGTTCTGGATCAAAACCGTTCAATTCCTTGGTCACGTGATTGACAGTCAGGGGATTCACGTTGACCCGTCAAAAATCGAGGCTATCAAAGATTGGCAATCGCCAACCACTCCGACGGAGGTACGGCAGTTTCTAGGACTGGCCGGATACTATCGACGATTCATTGAAAATTTCTCCAAGATAGCCATACCACTCACGACTCTGACCCAGAAAGACAAAAAGTTTGACTGGACTGAGAAACAAGAGTCGGCATTCCAACTCTTAAAGCAAAAGCTTTGCAGTGCTCCAATCCTATCTTTACCCGAAGGCACCGATGACTTCGTGGTATACTGCGATGCTTCTCATCAAGGTCTCGGTTGTGTGCTCATGCAACGAGACAAAGTCATAGCTTATGCTTCCCGACAGCTCAAGATTCATGAAAAGAATTACACCACCCACGACCTCGAGCTAGGAGCTGTCGTCTTTGCCCTCAAAATCTGGAGACATTACCTTTATGGTACCAGATGTACAATCTTTACCGACCATAAAAGCCTTCAACACATATTCGATCAGAAGGATCTCAACATGAGGCAACGTCGATGGGTCGAGTTACTTACGGATTACGACTGCGAACTCAAATATCATCCAGGCAAAGCAAATGTTGTTGCTGACGCCCTCAGTCGAAAAGAGCGAGTGAAACCACTTCGGGTTCGAGCCCTCAGTATGACCATTCACAACAATTTAAACATTCAAATCCTCACTGCTCAACTCGAAGCCTTAAAACCCGAAAATGTCAAAGATGAAGCCTTGCGGGGCATGGATAAACAGTTCGAAATCAAACCTAACGGGATTAGGTATTTCTCAAACCGAATCTGGTTGCCTAAATTTGGGAACCTACGAGACTTGGTGATGGATGAAGCTCACAAGTCCAAATATTCTATCCATCCGGGATCCGATAAAATGTACCACGGCATCAAGGACTTCTACTGGTGGCCGAACATGAAAGCCGAAATCGCCACCTATGTCAGCAAATGCCTTACTTGCTCCAAGGTCAAAATCGAATATCAAAAACCTTCTGGTTTACTTCAGCAACCCAGTCTTCCTGAATGGAAATGGGAACAAATTTCCATGGACTTCATAACCAAACTACCCAAATCCTCAAACGGTTGCGATTCCATTTGGGTGATCGTGGATCGTCTCACAAAGTCTGCTCACTTCCTAGCAATCAAGGAATCCGACAAAATGGAACGCCTCACCAACATTTATCTGAAAGAAATCGTGACCAAACACGGTGTTCCAATCTCCATTATCTCGGATAGAGATAGTCGTTTCACTTCACAATTTTGGCAATCACTTCAAAAATCTCTGGGTACTCGACTTGATATGAGTACCGCATACCATCCTCAAACAGACGGCCAAAGTGAACGAACCATTCAAACACTGGAAGACATGCTACGGGCCTGCGTAGTAGACTTCGGTGTAAACTGGGAAAAACATCTACCATTGTGCGAGTTCTCGTACAACAACAGTTATCATACCAGCATCAAAGCTGCACCTTTCGAGGCACTGTACGGTCGTAAGTGCCGGTCACCTATCTGTTGGACCGAAGTTGGAGATAGCCAACTCACAGGTCCAGAAATCATTCACGAGACGACCGAGAGAATCGTTGAAATTCAAAACAAACTCAAAGCCGCGCGTGATCGTCAGAAAAGTTATGCTGACGTGAGACGCAAACCACTCGAGTTCCAGGTTGGGGATCTAGTTCTACTCAAAGTATCGCCTTGGAAAGGCGTAATCCGATTTGGCAAACGAGGGAAGTTGAATCCCAGATACATTGGACCATTCGAGATCCTCGAAAGGATTGGTCCAGTGGCTTACCGATTGCAGCTGCCATCTGAACTCAGCAGCGTGCATCCCACATTTCATGTTTCAAATCTGAAGAAGTGTCTGTCTGATGAGACACTTATCATTCCACTCGATGAAATTCGAGTTGACGAAAAACTTCAATTTGTTGAGGAACCCGCTGAAATCATGGACCGTGAGGTCAAACAACTTAAACAAAGTCGTATTCCCATTGTCAAGGTTAGGTGGAATTCGCGGCGCGGTCCGGAATTCACCTGGGAACGGGAAGACCAAATACGACTCAAGTATCCTCAACTCTTCGCTGATTCAACGTCAAACACCACTTCAACATAAATTTCGGGACGAAATTCTTCTAACAGGGGGAGAATGTGACAACCGTCAATTTAGGACTATAATTTAGTGCCTAATAAAGTTTTAATACATGTAATTAGTTCTGTGTTAGGCTAATTAATGTATCAATTATTATATATATTGTTGAATATATATCTACAATTGTGCGGTTTGTTTAAATCGCACGAGCTTTAAATCGAATGAATTTTGATACAATAAATACGGACGTTGGTGATCAATTTTATTAAATAACGCTATTATGTCAAAAATATTATTATTATAATATTACGTATTCATTCGTATCGTACAATCAGAAAGTTACACAACTTAAAATGTAAAACGCGCAAACAAATTAACTTACCTTTTATAATTCAAATATTAAGTGGTTAGTAAAATATTTAAACAAAATTTAACGTAATACATTGTATTTTTAAAAGTAACAACTAATATATAAAATAATTATTTAACGTTTTTAACGACGGAGCAAACGAACTCCGCACGGAGCGGGAACGCGGGGCGAAAATGGGGATTTAACCCCCACTTCCACCCACTTTCTTCCATTTCTCTTTTTCTCTATCTCTCACCTCTCTATTTTCTCTCAACAAAACCCAAACCAAAAATCATCAAAATCGCAAAATAAACACCTCAAACGACCTCGGATCTTCAAGCCCCTTTACAATAAACGACCACCTCGTGACGATCTACACTTCTATCTTTCCGGAATTTCATTTCGGCGATTTGTAAGTTTCCGACACAACTCCGAAAACTCTCGTTTTTAAGATTTATAACTTGCTAGTTGTTTGTATAACCTTGTAATGTCCTAAAATGGGTTGGGTAAAAATATTATGCCGATCGATGGCCGGAAAACGCGTTTTTGGAGTTGAAACTCCGATCAGACCCCGTACGTCGCATTTGGTCTGGAGCAGATGCGACGTAGCGACCTACGTCGCATTATATCCCCAACGTCGCATACAGCGACGCAGCCTATTACGTCGCATTGACTTGCGAACGTCGCACATAGCGACGCAGACCTTAACGTCGCAAAAACGAACCTACGTCGCATGAGCGACGTAGCACCCTACGTCGCTATTGACTTAGCACTGTTGACCTTAGCGACGTAACCCTCTACGTCGCAAAACTCTTACGTCGCAGCCTACGTCGCAGGCTACGTCGCACAAAACAGAATCTTCAAAACTCAAAATTTTCGAAGTCAAAGTTACTGTAGCAATTCACTGTAGCAACAATATAATAACCTTTTGAACTATTGTTACAACCGTCACCAACGGGCCGTACGCGTTTTCAAAACATACTTCAAAATCAAACAAGTCGTTGTAACTTGTGTCAATTCAATCAAACAAGTCGTAGTAACTTGTAACAATACAATCAACCAAATCGGGGAAATTTGGACATTAAGTTAGACAAACAATTTCAATGGTAGTCTTTCGAGATACCAATACAATTAATAACAATTCAAGTGTCGTGGACACATTCAGGTTTCAAGTCTTTGGACACCAACACACTGCTAATTACTTCAAGTTTATTAAGATAAACACATCAGAAATCAGGTGAGTTTCATAGCCCCATTTTCACTACTTTTACCAGGGGTGTGATATTACTGCATCATTTTGTTTTACAAGTAGAACGCAAGTGACAAACTTCAAATACTACATGAGTTTCAAGCTAATCAATTTAAAGTCCTCCATAAGCATAGTCTCTAGTATTTTATAGCGTGAATGTTAGTATATGATATCATATGGGATTGACAATCCTCATCCGGGTTAGCACGCACTAATCGGTCAAACGGATGTATTAGCATTTGGGAAGACGAGTGTTGATTAGGCACTCGTAGGAGGCAAATCATGTTAGGTTTCCTTAATTGGGCCTGACAAATCAGTTAAGCTCAGACTATGTGCTCATGGACAGTATAACTTTTATTTTGCTTAATTGCATTTTAAATTCAATATAAATCTTGCGGTTCTGACAACTATACATTGACATACAAACCTGTGAGCTCACCAGCGTTTTCGCTGACCCATTTTAGTATTTATCACAGGTACCCAGCAGTAGTTTGGCTGCACAAGCAGGAATTATTAGCTCGAGTCAGCATACATACAACTAGAGATTGGACTGCATTATTATATTTTGTAAAAGTAATTATGCTATGTAATCTCTCAAATTTCTGGAATCGAGCTAATGTAACTATATTTTGATGTAAACATTTACTTTACCTATACAAGTTTAAAACGACGCATATAGTGGTCGTTCATTATATCTGGTGCTTTGTATATTGATTAGTGACACCCAAATCAAGCTTCCGCAAATCATTAAATTTGGGGGTGTCACATCTGCTCCGTTATCTGATCCGCCGGATCGTGAGGTTTTTAAACGGGTCTACATATCTCAATGAATGATCCGCCAGATCCTGGTACGTTTTCAGAGTCTATTCGAACAACAATTTAAATACAGCGATTTTGGTTCGATTTGGGGACATAATTAGTTCGTAGAACATCAAAGCATGATGTAACACCCAGTTTTCGGGTCTAGTAGTATTAGATATTTTCTGACTGCAAATGATTATTTAAATGTCTTAGAAAATAATTTTGTTGTGCTAGTTGAAAATAAATGGGTAATTGAGTCAAATAATTTATTGTGACTAATAAATTATAAATGGTTTTAATTTTATTTAGTTGACGGTAAAATAAAATGATGTGTCCCCGCAATTGGTTTTCCAGTTCCAGACCATAGATTTAGAAGGGGACAAATCTAGTACACATATTATCATTTATATGTGTAAAATCTCATCCTTATCGCCTAAAAACATTCCAGAGAATTCGGGAGAGAGCGAGAGGTTGATCTAAGCCCTAAACTGTCGCACCCCCAAAACACGTGGCAGCGGAAACATAAGTTGTCATGGGGGCGCCGACCAAATTAAATATCACAACACAAGATTACAACAAACGACCTCTAACTCTTAACAGATGATTTTATACGAATATTTTCGTGAACTGTCGATTTTTAGGCAGATTCATGCATGTTAAAGTATAAGTTATAAAAACGTATTTTAGCACAAGGTTTGGACATAATCTTGTTGATAGAGCTTAATAACATCATAATCAGTAGATTAAAAGTAAAATAAGTAAAAGGTTTGATGATTTATACCAAGCAAATGATGGAGAAGCAAAAGGGAGTTGAAGATGATGATGTCTTGGTGCTAGCTTCCTTAGATGATGGTGATGAGGATGGCGATTTGTGGTGGTTTTGGATGGTGGATGTGGCTGAGTTTTTCTCCAGATTTTGAGAGTGTTTTTGAGAGGGGAAAGAAGATAGAGTGAGTGTTTGAGTGTAAATGAGAGAAAGAGTGTTTGCATGAAAGGGATATGGATGTGTAAGGAATTTTGATCATGAAAATGCATGTAAAATAAGTGGGTGCACATGGGGGAGAGAGGGGGCCGGCCAAAGGGGCCCACCCAAGGGTATTTTGGTCATTTTCATGTTCCTATCTTGATTTGTTAGGTCTTCCGTTCGTTTACCCGATTGTTTTGACGTGTATTCATACGTTAACCATTTAATTGCCGTTTTTATTTAACGATTTAGATTTCGATCTTTTCACTTGAAGTAATTAATCTAGATACTTGAAAAATTTACAAAAATGTTCCGTTAATTTATCGGTCTCGATTTGCGTGCACGTTTTAGGGAGGTTAAATCGCGTAGCGTTTTAAATAGACGTTTTTCATTGACGAACTATTATATGATGTTTTCAATAATAATTTCATACCAAATAATATATTTTAAATTATTAAAATATATTTTGACTTTAGTTCGATTGTCGGGCGCGATCCGCGCATTTCTGTTGCGTTTGAGACGTTTTAGCCAAAACGCCTAAGTCTTTCGAGTATTATTTTAACAAAATAATAAATAATGATAAATAACTTCTAAAAATAGATTAAAGTTATTTATAGAAATGTTTTCACCAACGTCGCATTTAAACTGTGTCGGACTCCATCCGATAATATAATGTACGATTTAAACAAATCGCAAATGTGTGCAACTATAATAACATATATTAATACACATAATGATACACATAATTCACCCTAATTACATGTATTAGCACAATGATTAGGGACTAACACTAGTCTTAATTGGTCGGGTGTCACATTCTCCCCCTGTTAGGAGAATTTCGTCCCGAAATTAGCTTGTTGTCGTGGTCTGAGGGGCATCTAAGAATAGATGTGGGTATTTCAGTCGCATTTGGTCTTCCCGTTCCCAAGTGAATTCAGGACCGCGCCTAGAATTCCACCGGACTTTAACGATGGGAATACGACTCTGCTTCAAGCGTTTGACCTCACGGTCCATGATTTCTATTGGTTCCTCGACGAAATGGAGTTTATCATCGATATGGATTTCGTCGAGAGGGATAACAAGTGTCTCATCAGACAGACATTTCTTCAGGTTAGAAATGTGGAATGTGTTGTGCACGCTACTGAGTTGAGGGGGTAGCTGCAGTCGATATGCCACCGGACCAATCCTTTCAAGAATTTCAAAAGGTCCGATGTATCTAGGGTTTAGTTTGCCGCGTTTACCAAAACGAATGACACCTTTCCAAGGTGACACTTTTAAAAGTACTTTGTCCCCGACCTGAAATTCGAGGGGTTTGCGTCTCACGTCAGCGTAACTCTTCTGACGGTCACGTGCGGCTTTCAGCCGGTTTTTAATGGTCACGATTTTCTCGGTCGTCTCGTGGATGATTTCAGGACCAGTGAGTTGGCTATCGCCGATTTCGGTCCAACAAATGGGTGATCGGCACTTTCTACCATAAAGTGCCTCGAAGGGTGCAGCATCAATGCTGGTGTGGTAACTGTTGTTGTAGGAGAACTCACACAAGGGTAGGTGGTTTTCCCAAGAGTTTCCGAAGTCAATAACGCACGCGCGCAGCATATCTTCTAAAGTTTGGATGGTTCGTTCACTTTGACCATCGGTTTGTGGGTGATAAGCGGTACTCATATCCAGACGAGTACCGAGAGCTTTCTGAAGTGTTTGCCAAAATCGAGAGGTGAAGCGGCTATCTCTATCGGAGATGATCGAGATGGGTATGCCGTGTCGTGCTACGACCTCTTTGATGTAGATGCGAGCCAAGCGCTCCATCTTGTCGGTTTCTTTGATAGCTAGGAAATGGGCAGATTTCGTGAGACGATCTATGATCACCCAAATGGTATCGCAACCGCTCGGTGTTTTTGGTAGCTTGTTTATGAAGTCCATGGTTATGTTTTCCCATTTCCATTGAGGTATCTCGGGTTGTTGAAGTAACCCAGAAGGTTTCTGGTATTCGGCCTTAACCTTGGCACAGGTTAGACACTTGCTAACATACGTGGCTATGTCGGCTTTCATGTTGGGCCACCAATATCGTTGTTTGACGTCATGATACATCTTGTCAGAACCAGGGTGTATGGAATATCGGGATTTGTGAGATTCATCCATCACCAAATCTCGTAGGTTTCCAAAGTTTGGTAACCAGATTCGGTTAGAGAAGTGTCTGGTTCCGTCGGGTTTGATTTCGAATTGTTTTTCCATGCCGCGCAAGGCTTCGTTCTTGATATTTTTCTCATTGAGTGCTTCGAGTTGAGTGGAATGAATTTGAGCAATAAGATCATTGTAGATGGTTAAACCAAGGGCTCGAACTCGGAGGGGTTTCACTCGTTCTTTTCTGCTTAGGGCATCGGCAACAACGTTAGCCTTACCCGGGTGGTATCGGATTTCGCAGTCGTAGTCGCTAAGCAACTCGACCCAGCGACGTTGCCTCATGTTTAGGTCCTTCTGATCAAAGATATGTTGAAGGCTTTTGTGGTCGGTAAAGATTGTACATTTGGTACCATACAGGTAATGTCTCCATATTTTGAGCGCAAAGACAACGGCTCCTAATTCGAGATCGTGAGTGGTATAGTTTTTCTCATGGATTTTCAGTTGCCGAGAGGCATAAGCGATGACTTTATCACATTGCATTAACACACAACCTAGTCCTTGATGTGAGGCGTCGCAGTAAACTACGAAATCATCCGTGCCTTCGGGTAAGGACAGGATTGGTGCACTGCAGAGTTTCTGTTTAAGGAGTTGGAAAGCCGACTCCTGTTTGTCGGTCCAATCGAATTTCTTATCTTTCTGGGTCAAGGAGGTTAATGGTTGAGCAATTCGGGAAAAGTTTTCTATGAATCGCCGGTAATATCCAGCGAGACCTAAGAATTGTCGGACCTCGGTTGGAGTAGTTGGTGCTTTCCAGCACTTGATGGCCTCGATTTTTGCTGGATCAACACGTATCCCTTGGCTGTCAACGACATGCCCTAGGAACTGTACTGTTCGCATCCAGAATTCACACTTGGAGAACTTGGCGTATAGCTCCTCGTGTTTGAGTAATTCCAAGATAGTTTTCAGGTGTTGGCCATGTTCTGTTTCGTTGCGAGAGTAGATTAGAATGTCGTCAATGAAGACGATGACAAACTTATCCAGGTAAGGTTTGCACACCCGATTCATAAGATCCATGAATACAGCCGGTGCGTTGGTTAAACCAAAAGGCATCACTTGGAATTCGTAATGCCCGTAGCGGGTTCGGAAGGCGGTTTTCGGGATGTCGGCGTCTCGAACGCGAAGTTGGTGATAACCAGACCGAAGGTCGATCTTCGAGTAAAAGCTCGAACCTTGTAGTTGGTCAAACAGGTCATCGATTCTAGGAAGTGGGTATCGGTTTTTGATAGTAAGTTTGTTCAGTTCACGGTAATCGATACACATTCTGAAGGATCCGTCCTTCTTTTTAACGAAAAGGACCGGAGCTCCCCAAGGTGAGGAACTTGGTCGAATGAATCCCTTGTCCAGGAGTTCCTGTAATTGAGTGGACAACTCCTGCAACTCGGATGGGGCTAATCTGTATGGGGCTCGTGCCACGGGTGCAGCACCGGGCACAAGGTCGATTTGGAATTCGACTTGTCTAGGCGGGGGAAGGCCTGGCAAGTCTTCGGGAAAGACTTCAGGAAAGTCTCGTACAATGGGTACATCTTCAAGTCGCTTTTCAGCCGACTTCTTTTCGGTTACGTGAGCAAGGATTGCCGGGTACCCTTTCCTCAGGTACTTTTGGGTTTTCATACAAGAGATGATGTTTAAGTTTCGCCTACCAGTCTCCCCCTGTATGATCAAGGTTCCACCGGTAGCGAGAGGTATACGCACAATCTTTTCGAAACAAACAATTTCAGCATGATGTTTGGACAACCAGTCCATGCCTACGATGACATCGAAGCTCCCGATTTCAACAGGGATGAGGTTTATGGGGAAAATTGCGTTGGCTAGGTTTAGAGTGCAATTAGGTATCACACTATCGGCCTCTATCAGTTTGCCATTTGCTAATTCTACTGTGAACTTAGCATCTAAGGCAGTGGGAGTAATGTTGAGTAACGGACAAAACTCATCAGATATGAAACTTTTATCAGCACCAGTATCGAATAAAACTGAAACGGTCAGATCGTTGAGGAGAAACATACCCATAACAACGTTGGGATCTTGACGGGCTTCTCCGGCGTTGAGTACAAAAGCTCGACCGCGAGGGTTGTTGTTGTTATTGTTTCTGTTGGCGTTGTTGTTGTTGCGTTTTGGGCAGTTGTTTCTGAAATGTCTGTTGTCACCGCACTCAAAACAGGCTTTTGGTGCGTTGGGGTTGGTATTTAGGTTGGGGGTTCTGCAATCTTTAGCTAGATGTCCCTGCCGTTTGCACTTGGTACAGGTACAGGGGCCTTCGTGGTGTAGAGTACACTTGGAACAGTAAGGTTTGTTCCCAACGTACCCTTTCTTCTCCCCCGACCCTGAACCGGAGGTGTAGGCCTTAACAGTCTCGGCCTTCTTGGTTTGCTATTGCTGCTGATTGTTGTTATTTCCGGACCATTTTCTTTTGTTATCCCCGGTGGTTTTCACTGTGGGTGTCCCACGGCGAACAATTTGAGCCATGAGCTCGTGTGCCATTCGGACAGCACTTTGGATGGTTCCGGGTTTGGAAGAGATGACATTGCCTTGGATGGAATCAGGTAGCCCCCAAATGTATCCTTCGACACGTTTGGATTCAGGGTCCACCATGGATGGACAAAGGAGAGCAAGCTGGTGAAATCTGGTTGTGTAGCTAGTAATGTCGTTTCCTTGAACTGTGAGGTTCCAGAATTCATGTTCGAGCTGCTGGAGTTGCTCGCGTGGACAATATTCTTCCCTCAGCAAGTTTTTGAGTTCATCCTAAGACATTTGATAGGCAGTATCAATACCATGGGTTTGGGCGTATGAGTTCCAGAAAGTGAGTGCACCCTCAGCTAGAGTGTAGGTAGAGAATTTGACTTTGTTCTCTTCTTGACAGTTACTTATTCGGAAGACTGACTCCATTTTCTCAATCCATCGCATAAGACCGACGGCTCCTTCGGTTCCTTTGAAATGGAGAGGTTTACAATTCATGAAATCTTTGTGAGTGCAGGGCTTTGGCACAGGTGGGTTGTTGCCTGCCCCTCCAGGGTTTCCTTGGTTTGGATTGGGATTGTTCCTGACAGCTTCTAGGGCTGCTTGAACCCTTTGATTGACGAGTCTTTCGATATCAGCGGAGCTCATTTGACGTTTTGGTGCCATGATTCTAAAAGAAAGAAAATAAGAGGCACATAAGATTTCAGGGAGTAAGATTTTTAAAGTCTTTGCAGGCGTACACAAGAAGGTAAATCAAGTATGTATAACAAGATATTCAATAACACAAGGAAGCAAATTTTCATAATCAACTTGAGGCGCAAGATAAGCGATTACAGAATTTAGAAAGTTTACAAAATATGCCGGGAATTGTTACTTCCGGACTTAATACGAGAGTTTACAAAAGACAACATAAGATAGATAGTTGGGCACATCCCACCACAACAGGTTACTAGATAGAGATTTAATGAGTCCTAACGCAAGTTTATTCGTTCCATTAGTGTGACAAGTCGGTCCACGGTTCCTGCAAGTCTGCCAGCTTGTCTGGTGCTATCCTCAGCCAAGGTTAGTCGTTGTTCTAGTACTCGGGTGTACTCTTCTGCTTCTCGTGAACGTTGTTCACATTCTTCTAACCTTGCTTGAAGAAGGTCGACCGCGCCTCTATCGTCAATGACGTGTTGGTGCATCATTTCTAGGGTATTTGTCATGTTTTCTTGGTCTTGAAACAGTTGTGCAATGCGGTCATGTGATTGGCGCAGCCAGTACATTTGCACTATGTGTTGCTCTCGTTCCAGGCTTTCAAGTCTTGTCTCGTGGCGGTGAAGTCTGGCGGTTAATACGGGTACGGTGTGGTGTGTTGGTTCTTAGGTATAGGGAGAGATGTCCATGGGATCATCGAAAACCTCCATGTTTTCCTCAGACCTCCAAGTATTGAGAGTTGTGGGTAGCCAGTCCCATCTACGGGGGTATGCGGAATGGCGTGTGGTATTATGGAGTTTGAGTAAGGGTTGGCTCGAGATGATCTGGTACTCCTTGGGCGAGTACGTAACACTCGGGCTTCGCCAGTGATGTAGTAAAGTCGTTCAGGAGAGTTTGGTGTTGAAGACATAGTAACGATTCCTTCAGTAGCGGTTCGTGTTTGGGCTTCGTTCTCAGAGTTGGGAGACGTAGCGGTGGTAGTGGTTGCCATTTTCTGTGGCAAGGAGTTTTAGTATACGTAAGGTTAAGGTTATATATAAATACAATAACCTAGCACATAAGCACGTATAAGGTTGGTCCCGTTCTATCCTCGGTCAAAGCCTTCTAATGCATTCCCATCCACCATAACCATTTCAGGTCTTGCATCGATTCTTGTTTAATTGTACATAGTTGATCAAGCTATGTTAAATTAAATTCAAATGATGCAATTGCTGAACCAGTCATAACAAATGAGGAATACTAACCTAACGGTTATAGTCTAGGTCACTAATGCAATCCTAGTTCGCTATAACCTTAGGCTCTGATACCAATCTGTCGCACCCCCAAAACACGTGGCAGCGGAAACATAAGTTGTCATGGGGGCGCCGACCAAATTAAATATCACAACACAAGATTACAACAAACGACCTCTAACTCTTAACAGATGATTTTATACGAATATTTTCGTGAACTGTCGATTTTTAGGCAGATTCATGCATGTTAAAGTATAAGTTATAAAAACGTATTTTAGCACAAGGTTTGGACATAATCTTGTTGATAGAGCTTAATAACATCATAATCAGTAGATTAAAAGTAAAATAAGTAAAAGGTTTGATGATTTATACCAAGCAAATGATGGAGAAGCAAAAGGGAGTTGAAGATGATGATGTCTTGGTGCTAGCTTCCTTAGATGATGGTGATGAGGATGGCGATTTGTGGTGGTTTTGGATGGTGGATGTGGCTGAGTTTTTCTCCAGATTTTGAGAGTGTTTTTGAGAGGGGAAAGAAGAGAGAGTGAGTGTTTGAGTGTAAATGAGAGAAAGAGTGTTTGCATGAAAGGGATATGGATGTGTAAGGAATTTTGATCATGAAAATGCATGTAAAATAAGTGGGTGCACATGGGGGAGAGAGGGGGCCGGCCAAAGGGGCCCACCCAAGGGTATTTTGGTCATTTTCATGTTCCTATCTTGATTTGTTAGGTCTTCCGTTCGTTTACCCGATTGTTTTGACGTGTATTCATACGTTAACCATTTAATTGCCGTTTTTATTTAACGATTTAGATTTCGATCTTTTCACTTGAAGTAATTAATCTAGATACTTGAAAAATTTACAAAAATGTTCCGTTAATTTATCGGTCTCGATTTGCGTGCACGTTTTAGGGAGGTTAAATCGCGTAGCGTTTTAAATAGACGTTTTTCATTGACGAACTATTATATGATGTTTTCAATAATAATTTCATACCAAATAATATATTTTAAATTATTAAAATATATTTTGACTTTAGTTCGATTGTCGGGCGCGATCCGCGCATTTCTGTTGCGTTTGAGACGTTTTAGCCAAAACGCCTAAGTCTTTCGAGTATTATTTTAACAAAATAATAAATAATGATAAATAACTTCTAAAAATAGATTAAAGTTATTTATAGAAATGTTTTCACCAACGTCGCATTTAAACTGTGTCGGACTCCATCCGATAATAAAATGTACGATTTAAACAAATCGCAAATGTGTGCAACTATAATAACATATATTAATACACATAATGATACACATAATTCACCTTAATTACATGTATTAGCACAATGATTAGGGACTAACACTAGTCTTAATTGGTCGGGTGTCACATAAACCTAATCAAAATCATCATCAATCATCAAAACCTTGTGGAATAAATCCCTGTTCTTCCTTGTTCTTGGTCTGGCCGAACCATACGCACCATAGGGACGATTCAAAAATTATGAAACAAGCTTGGAAGTTAAATTGAGCTTATAGAACTATGATTCAAGCTTCCAAAACGTGGATTAATCATTCTTCCATCCTTTTAATCATCTTGTAAGTATTGATTCTTCAATTTTTATAACCTTAGAAAATGGGTTTTGGTGTAAATGATGAATTAGGATGATCGATATGAAATTGAAGCTTGTTATGCTTATATAATTGCTAGTTGAGGTTTGTATGAGGATTATAACTTAAATCCTAACATAGAAATGAAGAAAATTATGTATGATCATATAGATAGTTTATGGGTTAGTTGATAAATCATGAATTGAAGCCTATTATTATGTTATAGTTGTTAGTTAGTGCCTAATTTATGATTATAAGTTGAGTTGTAACTTGAAATTAAAGAATTTGATTAAGTGTTCTTGAGGCTAATGATGAACTTGATGATAATAATGGATTATATGATAAAATTAGCATTTTGTGGCTAAGAACACTTAATTGATGATTAAAGATGATTGTGTTAACTTAATTGTTAAGTATTCATTAGATTTAATATTGGAAGTTTGATGAATTGTTGATGGTAGAGGGTAATAACCTTAGTTGTGGTTTAACCATGTTGATTAGTGATGATTGAAGTGGATTAATGTGATAAGATGGTCATGATAATTATAATTTGAAAGGTGACTATGGATTAAGGATGTTAAGGTGATTATTCATAATCTTGAAATGATACATTTTAAGTGATTAACTAAATGAGTAATAACTCAATGAAATAGAGATTATGAATCATGTTGTATGACTTTAACATGAGTTAATTATTATGAATGAGTTACTAACTCATTTTGTTTAATTATATTGTCAGATGTGCAGAAGGCTCAGTGATATTAGACTACTGAGTGGATGCCTGAGGTGGTCGGTGAGTGGATCTCTAATCCTCAGCGTAACTTGGTTGTAACAAGTTTGGTTACAACAAGTAACGTATTATTACTTTATTAGTTGCATTGATGATTATGTTGATAGTAATAATACTGTTGATATGTTGACTAGTTGAATATGTGACTTGTTGATTATGTGATCACTTGAATTAATTGGCCTTCGGGCATCAGTTGTTAATGAGGCCAACGAGTTGTTGAATGGTTGGTTGGGCTAGTTGGTTATCGTGTGAATGATACAGGGATTTACTTCATTTGTTGTGTGTATTGAACTGTATCTGAGTAGGATAACCACTAGATATCGGTCTCGTCCGTATGGCCATACGGATAGGTTGGATAAGTGTTCTTGGGGAGCCTCCCGGGTTTATGGTTATCCCCAGAGCCGCCGATCTTCATTATGGTGTTGTTGATTAGTTGATGAGTTGTATTGTGTATTTGCTTGTTTAGTGTTAAGTGTTGTACACAAAGTTGTTGAGCTAAGTTAGGCTGTTGATTAGTTATCTGCTCACTTAGCGTTATGCTAATCCCCCACATTAACACTTCTTGCAGGTTTTGGCTTTAACATTGGGTGGGCAAGAAGTTGGACTAGAAGGAATGTTTGACTACGAGGCTCTACTCTGATAGTTGATTTGTATAAAATAATATTTTAACCTGTTTTATATAACACCTCTGTTGAGAAATTATGTTTTGAAAATGTTGAATTTTATATGTTGATAAAACGATGTAAATTATTATTATCTATTTGGACTTACGCTTCCGATTTACTATATTTAAATGAGTATAAAATGAGGTGTTATAAGTTGGTATCAGAGCATAAGTTTGGGTGAATTGTACATTATAAAATGTTCAATCCCAAACTTAGAGTCGTGTCAAGTCAAACATTCGAGAGTGTGGGAGATTAGTGATTGCATGAGAAAGTTGTTACTAAATGTGAGCTAATTTATAACAAGATGCAAAAGTGTTGTCTTGGTTGCAGAGACAGAGGAACATGAGGAACCTTCTGGTATTCTCAATGATTCCTCAATACTCGTGGGCCTAGACATGCCAGGTAATTTTCGATAGCTTGGTAATTTCAATAAAGCTTTGATTGTTTACTTTGTTATAATATGAGTACTAGTAAAGTAAAGTGAGTTATTGATGATTATTACTTGTTAATGTGGTAATAGGAGTATTGATGAGTAATTTTGCATGAATCTGAAATGATTGGATAAGTGTTGTACTGTGTAGACACATTGATGATTAAGGTGTAATAATAATATTGTTGGAATTATATGTGTCTACAATATGAAAATGAAGTATATTCGATTATAAATGCAAGATGTTGGTATATCTCCACTAATAAGATTGGAGTTGTATTGTGGTTCAAATTAGAAAGAGTCCATTAAATGGAATGTGTGTATTGACTTGAAAAGGTTAAAGTTGAAATTGATAGAGTTACCTTGGTAATATTTATGTTATAAAGTGATGAATGTGGCTAAATACTAATGTGTTTAATATTGATCATGATTGGGTTGAATTATGATCTTTATATTAAAAGTGGTGCAATAGGAAAGTAAGGTGATCAATGAGTCTCATATGTGTTGACAAGTTGTAAAAAGTCAAAATTTGAAAATTTACTGAAATTGAAGAGAAATTTGGTCTATATATGACGAATTTATGTGAAATTGGTGTTGAATGGTTATAGTGTAACATCAATGGTGAAAACAGTTTTGTTTGACTTAAAATAGTCAAAGAAGAGTAAATTGGGTGTTAGAATGGTGGATACTTGGGTTGAAACCCAAATGTGTGACACTCCTCCAAATTAGGTATATAATTATACTTAATTACATGCATTTCTTACGCTAATTCCCTGCATTTGTTCTAAACTAAACCTATGATGTGATATGAGTCTAGCGAGCCCAAAGCAATAATACAAAAAGTATTACATTATACGTAGTATTTATAAATTACGTACGAACGTATCGGAACTAAGCCGACAAAAATAATTACCAGATTTGGTGGCATGAAATAATTAATAATTCAATTATTAATTACGAGTATTTATATATCTATAACATATAGATAAAATGGTTCAATTATACGTTTAACATAAAACGTATTATATAACGAACAGAAACAATTCTAAAACGTACCTAAAAGGTCAAAATCTGGAAAACGTTATTTTCCTAGTACGTTTTCAAGTATTTAGAACATTACTTCGAATTATGGATTCGAAACTCGACTGAAATTTGGCGCTCAATTGAATACGCGCAGTAAAATGTACAAAAATTTACAACTACCAAAAATAATGAAAACCTCATTATTCTGAAAACATATTACGAACCAGGAGAACATCTACAAAACAAAAATATAAAAAGTTTACTTTTATATTGCTAAAATTATACCCGTACTCGAAATTAGTGGGACTAAAGTCCCACCAACCTACAATAATGCAGGAGACAGATTTGTTTTAAAACCATACTCCCTCCCATTTCTCTGTGATCATTCGACATTCACACACACACACTTCACCACCAATTTCTTTCTATCTTTGTTCTTTCTTTCTTTTCTTTGATTTGGAGGAACTCAAACAAGATCAGAAGCAAGTAGCAGTGGAACAACAACCAAATCATCATCTTCATCATCATCGATCATCACCACCTTCACATTTTCTTTGTAAGGAAACCTTCAAACTTTGATTTCCATTTCTTTGATTTCCTTATATAACATGTTTAAACATCACAATCTATGCATATAAACAACAAAAATGGAAAGATTGAAGCTTAAATATTGAAAATGGTTTTTGAACCAAAAACTTGAAATCACAATTTAGATATGTGAAAGTTGTTATAAACTGGTTAAAACATGTTACAAAGTGATTGTATAACGTATTAAGGTGTTTGATCATATTAAAAATCGGTTACATATATAAACTCGTATGTTTTAGAAGTAACAGAGTCGAACTAGCTGCTGTAAACACTCGGAATACGGCGTATTCTTTCGAATACGGCGTATTCCCCATTGTTAATCATAAACGATTTTGAAGAACTAGTCGAATCCGGCGTATTCATTTTAATACGGCGGATTCCCCAGCTGAAACATTGGTGAATACGGCGTATTCCATCGAATACGGCGTATTCCCCATTTATAACTCGAACACTTTGAACAACCCAGATGAATCCGGCGTATTCACGGGAATACGGCGGATTCCCAATTTATGAAAATTCGAATACGGCGTATTCAGTTAAATACGGCGTATTCCCACCCTTGACCCGCACACAAACGTTCGGCAGAAACGGTGAACGAGTAAAAGACACGTTTGATCCGGCGGATCATCGGTGATCCGGTGGATCCTCCTAAACTCGAATGAATACGGCGTATTCACCAGAATACGGCGTATTCCCCTATTGATGACTTTTGCATTTTTAAATAATGTACAAACTAAAAAAAAAAAACGGTATACTACTTATGTATCGATTATACGTTAATGGTACAAAATGTTACGACAAGGGACTTAGAACTAGACAGACATATTATTGAGACATTTTGAATACGGACAAGTAGAACACAACAAAACTTAATGCGATAACGAATAATATATATATACTAACGGACAATGTATATATACAACTAGACGTATAAAAATGGAACGATTTAAATTATCTAGTACAAACTATACGACAAACGTAAACTATAACCAAGTTTTATTCGCAACAATTAACAACGACCACCACTAATATATATATTAGAATATATATATTCAACTAATATATATATACGAGAATATATGTATTCACCTATATAAGTATATGTATATATGCTTACACCTTTCGGACAATTCAAACAAATGAACTATTAACGTAAGTAAAATATAGTACTTATAGTTAATACATTATTGTGTATAGGTTGATTACGGTTGGGCTACGCTATCATATCTCGCTAGCATTCACATCCGAGCACCTACTGTGAGTTCACAAACCCCTTTTAAATGTTTTAATGTTTTAAAACCTCGGGGTGGAAAACATAGAAAGCGTATGTATGATTGCATGCGATAACTGTTTGAATACTTGATGTATTTACTTAAACTATTGATGAAATTGGATTTCATGTTGTGACTGATTAAATACTGTACGTATTTGCTTAAACTGTTTATGAAGGGGTACTTCATACTTGAACTGGTTGTGAAAGGGTATTTCACACAACTATTTGAACTATGTTTTATGAAATGTTTTTCATAACTATTTTGGGAATTTAGGCAACGAATCTTGGTACAGATCTAGGCTGAACGATGTAGTGCATAAAAGACCTTATGGCTACAGACTATAACCATTAGCTAGGTGACTCTAGCCACTGAGTATACGGATAGTACTATCGCCGTGACGACCCTCCTACGGATTTGGGAGCGTATACTTAATTGTCCAGCATGGCAAACAACAACAGATTAGGGTTGTGGTTTGGTTATAGGGTTAGATCGGGTTACCTTACTTGACAGGTTTAGCTCACATTTCAAGGGATCACCGTCTAAATATTCCCACTAAACTAATGATGAGGAAAGGATTTCCTACGTACACTGATTTGGAAATGTTAATCTTTATTTAGGTTAACTTGTGTTTCCTACTGATAACTGATTTGGGAAATGTTATTTGTTAATAACTTGTGTTTCCTACTACCACTACAACTGATTTGGGGAAATGTTATTTGTTAATAACTTGTGTTTCCTACTTGACAAACAACACCATTTGGAAATGTTATTCTTAAATGATTAACTTGTGTTTCCTACATAACAAACAAACTTGTGAATTCACTCAACAATTTTGTTGACGTTTTATTCTATGTTTTTCAGGGAATTAGCAGCGTAAGTAAGATCTGCATGCATTATCAGGACGGACTACCCTGGACTTGTTAGGATGCCACTACTTTTGGGACACTTGGATTTCCTCTGTATAACTGCAATTATTGCAGTCATACCTATGAAATCTACTTTTGATATTATGTATTTTATGAAATACTGATTTCAACTACTACTACTACTGTTATCACTTCCCAAGTGGTAATCATTTGTAAAACTTTAACTAATGGCATCTTAATCTATTTCGTTCTGCGATAATCATATGCTCTGAGTATGTATGTAACTGTTGGTTGTTATTACTGCTCGCACCCCCGCCACGTCACTAAGCTTCCGCAAACCACTCTACGTAATTGTAATTACCGTTTGGCGGGGTGTGACAGACTTGGTATCAGAGCCATTGGTTATAGCGAACTAGAAGTCTTTAGGTGACTGAGAACCTTAGAGACCTAGACTATAGCCTTGGCTAGAACATTTGTGCATTCATGCATACATACTTTGCATACAACTAACATACGACTGACACGCCACACTCAATTCCTTTTGTCACAGTATGTCTAGTCAATCACATTACCATGTTTACGCTTCGGATGAAGAGCCGACCGAGGCTACTTTTGATGGTCCCGCGATCCCAGTAGAGGATGAGTCATCCGTTCATTTGAGAGCCATGTCTGATGACACTAGTGATGCTTACTTAGTACCACCTCCGACCGCACCTGTGGTCACTCCTACCCCTACACCACCTGTTGCGGGTACTTCTCGTGTGCCTGTACCTAGGATGACAGCTAGGATCTGTGTTCGGGATTTTCCCAGGGGACCACTCGCGCCACGCGATAAGGCGCCAGAGACTGAGACTGAGGTTCCAGTTGTCGAGCCGCCACAGAAGAGGCTCCGACCTTCTCATCTGGACTGGATGCCTCGAGTATTGAGAGAGTGGAGATCACTAGAGGGCATTCCCTCGACCTTTGAGATTGGAGAGTCCTCCCACTCACCACCATCTGCATATCTCACTGGTGAGCCTCTGGAGCTCACTGTACCTACCCTTGTGGCTGTGGTTCATACCATATTTAGGATATCATCTAGCAGGAGCAGAGATGTGATGGAGCTACTGAGCGATGCCTCCCGCACTGATATGGATATGACTATGCTCCATCAGAGGATGGATTTTGTGGAGACTCATCGTCAGACAGACTGGCAGGGTCTAGCATCCACCCGTGCACGCGTTGCAGCTTTAGAGAGGCGTGCTAGGGTGTCAGAGATTGTAGCTAGTGTTTGTGTGATGACAGCAGCAGTGATGGTTGCGGTTAGGATGTATTTCCCATGGTTCCGTTAGGACTGTGTATGGCGGTTGTGCCTACACCATATTAGACTATTACTTTTGGGGAAATATATGTATGTATTAGTTATGGACTAGCTGTATGTTGGATGAAACTTTGTTAGTAGAATGGGTATATGTATAGGAAACCCATCATCTTTTGTATAACGCTAACCATCGATGGGTATATTAGAAATCCCATCTCATTTTGTACCAAACTCATGTAACAGCGTTATGACCTTTAACATATAATGTATGTTTGGTTTGCATCTCGTGTTCATTATGCTTATTATCAACCATATTATTTTCGTTTACAACTGTCGACTTGTGATTAAACCTATACTTTATCGACACTTTGTGATCAATTCTTGTAAACCCTGAAACATATTACAGCTTGATGGTTGATTATTCTTGAGAACCTCTGAAATTTACAGTGTTAAACGACAATGAAAAGAAATATGTATTGGACATTATATAATGACGCCTGGCCAACGTGATTATATTATGCTAGATACATGTGGGTGTTTCAAAGTTGTATGGCACGTGTTGTAAAACCCTATTCATTCATCGTTTCATGTCATTCATTTCTATCAAATGTGAATCTTTGATCTATTCACATTCAATATCTCAACATTAACACTCTGCATTTTATTCATCGCAGAGCTAAATCATGCCTCCCAAACGACGAGTCACTAGAACAAGTCAAAAGACGACTACGCCTCCACCACCACCACCCACCGAAACCACTGAACAAATGATCGCACGAAGAATAGCTGAAGGTATTGCTGAATATGAGGCAAGCCGTAGTCGTGAACCTGGAGCTAACAACAGTGGATCTACCCCTGTTAATACTGAGACAATCGTGAATGCTAGCCGAGGGTGTTCATACAAAACATTCCAGGCTTGTAAGCCGATTTCCTTCCGTGGCACTGAAGGTGCAATTGGTATGATTCATTGGATAGAGAAAACTGAATCAGTATTGGACATTAGTGACTGTTCACCTGACTGTATGGTGAAGTATGCTGCTTGCACTTTGGCTGACAAAGCGCTCACTTGGTGGAACAGTCAGATCCAATCACTTGGTCGACCGGCTGCTTATTCAATGTCATGGGGGACATTTAAGAATTTGATGTTGGAGGAATTCTGCCCTCGCAGTGAGATGCAGAAAATAGAAACAGAGTTGTGGAACATCACCATGATTGGTGCTGATATTACTGGGTACACCACTAAGTTTCAGGAACTTGCACGTCTAGTGCCACATATGGTGACACCCGAGTATAAGCGTATCGAGCGTTACATATTCGGTCTAGTACCACAAATCCGCAGTCTGGTGACATCATCTAAACCGGACACTTTCAGGAGTGCTGTTACACTAGCACAAAGTTTGACTGATGAGGCAGTCAGGATGGGAAGTCTGACTAAGAAAGCTGTGTCGGGAAAAAGTGAACCGAACAGTACTGATGTTAGTAGTTCTGGTGGTGCAAAGCGAAAGTGGAACGGTAGTGGTGCTGATCGCCAAGGTCAGCAAAACAAGAAACATTCTGGAAATGCGAAAGCATATGTTGCCACTACTACCGACTCGAAACCATACATGGGTAACAAACCCAAATGTGATAAGTGCAACCGACACCACGAAGGCGGGTGTGGGTATTGTGGAAACTGTAAGGCATGGGGACATAGAACCCGAGAATGCAAAACTAACCCTCCCCCACGGGCAATCACTGAGCGTCAAAACCAGGGATGTTTTGAATGTGGTGAGCAAGGACACTACCGCAACCGATGCCCTAAGCTCAACAACAACCAAAACCGCAACAACAACAACAACCGCGGTACCAACAATCAACCAGCTCAAGGAAGGGCATTCGTGATCGGAGCACAAGAGGCACGCCAGGACCCCAACACTGTCACTAGTACGTTTCTCGTAAACAACCATTATGCCTCTGTGTTAATTGATTCGGGTGCTGATTTAAGTTTTGTGTCTACTGAGTTTAGACCACTATTAGAACTTGAATCCCATAAATTAGACAACAAGTATACCATAGAATTAGCCGATGGTGAGTTGATCGAATCAGGAGAAATAGTACCGGGATGTACCTTGGAGTTAGAAGGTCATCTCTTCGAAATAGACTTACTACCGGTTAAGTTGGGAAGTTTTGACATTGTAGTCGGTATGGATTGGTTATCTAAGAACCGCGCGGAGATCATATGTCATGATAAGATGGTTCGCTTACCACTGTCAACAGGAGAAACACTTGTGGTTCAAGGTGAGAAACGAAAGAGTGCCACAAAAATAATTTCGTGCTTGAAGGCCAGTAAGTATCTTCGAAAGGGGTACCAAGCATTTCTGGCACACGTTGTAGAAAAGAAAACCGAGGAGCGACGTATAGACGATGTGCCCATTGTACGCGACTATCCAGGAGTGTTCCCTGATGAGTTGCCGGGATTGCCACCCCCACGACAAGTTGAGTTTCACATTGACCTGGTGCCAGGAGCCGCACCTATCGCACGTGCACCTTATCGTTTAGCTCCCTCGGAAATGCAGGAGTTATCTACACAACTGCAGGAACTTCTAGATTTGGGATTCATCCGTCCGAGCTTTTCACCTTGGGGAGCTCCGGTCCTATTTGTCAAGAAAAAGGATGGATCTATGCGGATGTGCATCGGTTACCGAGAACTGAACAAGGTAACTATCAAGAACCGATACCCGTTACCACGCATTGACGATCTATTTGATCAACTGCAAGGGTCAAGTTATTATTCAAAAATTGACCTACGATCTGGTTACCATCAACTTAAGGTACGAGAAGAGGATGTACCGAAAACTGCTTTTAGGACTCGTTACGGTCACTACGAGTTTCTAGTCATGCCTTTTGGGCTGACCAACGCACCAGCAGTATTCATGGATTTGATGAACAGAGTGTGCAAACCCTATTTGGATAAATTCGTCATTGTGTTTATTGACGACATCTTGGTATACTCACGATCGAAAGAGGATCACGAGCAACATCTGAAGCTTGTTCTCGAACTACTACAAAGAGAGAAGCTTTACGCAAAGTTCTCTAAGTGCGAATTTTGGATTCGAGAGGTTCAATTCCTTGGTCATGTGATAAATGACAAGGGAATTCATGTGGACCCATCCAAAATTGAGGCAATCAACAACTGGGAAGCACCGAAGACCCCAACGGAAGTACGACAATTTCTTGGTCTAGCTGGCTATTACAGGCGATTCATCGCAAACTTTTCAAAGATAGCCCAGCCACTTACTACATTAACTCAAAAAGACAAGAAATTTGAGTGGAATGAAAAGCAAGAGAATGCATTCCAACTACTGAAGCAGAAACTGAGCAGCGCACCCATACTATCTCTACCTGAAGGAGTAGATAACTTTGTTGTTTACTGTGATGCTTCGCATCAGGGATTGGGTTGCGTATTGATGCAAAATGAAAAGGTCATTGCTTATGCATCACGACAACTAAAAGTGCATGAGAAAAACTATACGACTCATGATTTGGAATTGGGAGCCGTTGTTTTTGCACTCAAGATCTGGAGACACTACCTATACGGTACAAAGTGTACGATCTTCACTGATCATAAGAGCCTACAACATATATTCGACCAGAAAGAACTTAACATGAGACAACGACGTTGGGTCGAATTACTTAACGATTACGACTGTGAAATAAAGTATCACCCGGGTAAAGCTAACGTAGTAGCAGATGCCCTGAGTCGTAAGGAACGAATCAAACCTCGAAGAGTTCGAGCTTTGGGATTGACAATCCACTCGAATCTCATTACTCAAATTTGCGATGCGCAAGAAACTGCTTTCACTCCCGAACGTCTTAAGGATGAATCCTTGAAGGGGATGGAAAAACAATTAGAGAAAAAGGACAACGGAGTGTTGTACTTCATGAACCGAATTTGGGTACCATGCGTAGATGAGTTACGCAAGCTGATTTTGGACGAGGCACACAAGTCCAACTACTCGATACATCCTGGTGCAGACAAAATGTACCATGACTTGAAAGGCTTTTACTGGTGGCCTGGAATGAAACGTGACATTGCCACCTACGTTAGCAAATGCTTAACTTGCTCGAAGGTAAAGGTGGAATACCAAAAGCCGTCTGGGCTTTTGCAACAGCCTGAGTTGCCCAAATGGAAATGGGAGCAAATAACAATGGACTTCATTACGAAGTTACCTAGAACGGCATCGGGAGCAAATGCCATATGGGTGATTGTCGATCGATTGACGAAATCAGCCCACTTCCTCGCTATTAAGGAAACGGATGGAATGGAGAAACTAGCTAAAATCTATATTAAAGAGATTGTTTCTCGGCATGGTGTGCCACTATCCATCATCTCTGATAGAGATGCACGATTCACTTCTCGCTTTTGGCAAACATTACAACATGCGATGGGTACTCGACTTGATATGAGTACTGCCTATCACCCGCAGACTGACGGCCAAAGTGAGCGAACGATACAAACGCTCGAAGACTTGTTGCGAACATGTGTGATAGACTTTGGAGGTAATTGGGATACACACCTACCTCTAGCCGAATTCTCTTATAACAATAGTTATCACACGAGTATACAGATGGCACCATTTGAGGCGTTATATGGACGCAAGTGCCGATCACCACTCTGTTGGGCAGAGTTGGACGACAGACAACTATCTGGACCCGAACTTGTCCAGGAAACCACTGACAAAATAACTCAAGTATTGAGCCGACTGAAAGCGGCACGAGATCGACAAAAGAGTTACGCTGATAACCGCCGTAAACCTCTTGAGTTCCAAGTAGGCAACAAAGTCCTACTCAAAGTATCTCCCTGGAAAGGAGTAGCACGATTTGGCAAACGAGGAAAGCTGAACCCACGATACATCGGACCGTTTGAAATCCTTGCTAGGGTTGGTCCTGTCGCTTATAAGCTCAAACTACCACAAGAGCTTAGTAGCATACACGATACTTTCCACATTAGCAACCTCAAAAAGTGTCTTTCTGATGAAACACTTATCATTCCTCCTGACGAAGTCTTCATTGACTCAAAACTTAACTTTGTGGAGGAACCTGTTGAAGTAATGGATTCTAAAACGCAGAAACTTCGACACAAACGAATCAAACTGGTTAACGTTCGTTGGAACTCGAAACATGGCCCAGAGTTTACCTGGGAACGAGAGGATGAAATACGAAAGAAATACCCTAACCTATTTGAGAGCGTGACCGAGACTCACGGCTCGACTTAAATCTCGGGACGAGATTTCACTAACGGGGGGAGAATGTGACACTCCTCCAAATTAGGTATATAATTATACTTAATTACATGCATTTCTTACGCTAATTCCCTGCATTTGTTCTAAACTAAACCTATGATGTGATATGAGTCTAGCGAGCCCAAAGCAATAATACAAAAAGTATTACATTATACGTAGTATTTATAAATTACGTACGAACGTATCGGAACTAAGCCGACAAAAATAATTACCAGATTTGGTGGCATGAAATAATTAATAATTCAATTATTAATTACGAGTATTTATATATCTATAACATATAGATAAAATGGTTCAATTATACGTTTAACATAAAACGTATTATATAACGAACAGAAACAATTCTAAAACGTACCTAAAAGGTCAAAATCTGGAAAACGTTATTTTCCTAGTACGTTTTCAAGTATTTAGAACATTACTTCGAATTATGGATTCGAAACTCGACTGAAATTTGGCGCTCAATTGAATACGCGCAGTAAAATGTACAAAAATTTACAACTACCAAAAATAATGAAAACCTCATTATTCTGAAAACATATTACGAACCAGGAGAACATCTACAAAACAAAAATATAAAAAGTTTACTTTTATATTGCTAAAATTATACCCGTACTCGAAATTAGTGGGACTAAAGTCCCACCAACCTACAATAATGCAGGAGACAGATTTGTTTTAAAACCATACTCCCTCCCATTTCTCTGTGATCATTCGACATTCACACACACACACTTCACCACCAATTTCTTTCTATCTTTGTTCTTTCTTTCTTTTCTTTGATTTGGAGGAACTCAAACAAGATCAGAAGCAAGTAGCAGTGGAACAACAACCAAATCATCATCTTCATCATCATCGATCATCACCACCTTCACATTTTCTTTGTAAGGAAACCTTCAAACTTTGATTTCCATTTCTTTGATTTCCTTATATAACATGTTTAAACATCACAATCTATGCATATAAACAACAAAAATGGAAAGATTGAAGCTTAAATATTGAAAATGGTTTTTGAACCAAAAACTTGAAATCACAATTTAGATATGTGAAAGTTGTTATAAACTGGTTAAAACATGTTACAAAGTGATTGTATAACGTATTAAGGTGTTTGATCATATTAAAAATCGGTTACATATATAAACTCGTATGTTTTAGAAGTAACAGAGTCGAACTAGCTGCTGTAAACACTCGGAATACGGCGTATTCTTTCGAATACGGCGTATTCCCCATTGTTAATCATAAACGATTTTGAAGAACTAGTCGAATCCGGCGTATTCATTTTAATACGGCGGATTCCCCAGCTGAAACATTGGTGAATACGGCGTATTCCATCGAATACGGCGTATTCCCCATTTATAACTCGAACACTTTGAACAACCCAGATGAATCCGGCGTATTCACGGGAATACGGCGGATTCCCAATTTATGAAAATTCGAATACGGCGTATTCAGTTAAATACGGCGTATTCCCACCCTTGACCCGCACACAAACGTTCGGCAGAAACGGTGAACGAGTAAAAGACACGTTTGATCCGGCGGATCATCGGTGATCCGGTGGATCCTCCTAAACTCGAATGAATACGGCGTATTCACCAGAATACGGCGTATTCCCCTATTGATGACTTTTGCATTTTTAAATAATGTACAAACTAAAAAAAAAAACGGTATACTACTTATGTATCGATTATACGTTAATGGTACAAAATGTTACGACAAGGGACTTAGAACTAGACAGACATATTATTGAGACATTTTGAATACGGACAAGTAGAACACAACAAAACTTAATGCGATAACGAATAATATATATATACTAACAGACAATGTATATATACAACTAGACGTATAAAAATGGAACGATTTAAATTATCTAGTACAAACTATACGACAAACGTAAACTATAACCAAGTTTTATTCGCAACAATTAACAACGACCACCACTAATATATATATTAGAATATATATATTCAACTAATATATATATACGAGAATATATGTATTCACCTATATAAGTATATGTATATATGCTTACACCTTTCGGACAATTCAAACAAACGAACTATTAACGTAAGTAAAATATAGTACTTATAGTTAATACATTATTGTGTATAGGTTGATTACGGTTGGGCTACGCTATCATATCTCGCTAGCATTCACATCCGAGCACCTACTGTGAGTTCACAAACCCCTTTTAAATGTTTTAATGTTTTAAAACCTCGGGGTGGAAAACATAGAAAGCGTATGTATGATTGCATGCGATAACTGTTTGAATACTTGATGTATTTACTTAAACTATTGATGAAATTGGATTTCATGTTGTGACTGATTAAATACTGTACGTATTTGCTTAAACTGTTTATGAAGGGGTACTTCATACTTGAACTGGTTGTGAAAGGGTATTTCACACAACTATTTGAACTATGTTTTATGAAATGTTTTTCATAACTATTTTGGGAATTTAGGCAACGAATCTTGGTACAGATCTAGGCTGAACGATGTAGTGCATAAAAGACCTTATGGCTACAGACTATAACCATTAGCTAGGTGACTCTAGCCACTGAGTATACGGATAGTACTATCGCCGTGACGACCCTCCTACGGATTTGGGAGCGTATACTTAATTGTCCAGCATGGCAAACAACAACAGATTAGGGTTGTGGTTTGGTTATAGGGTTAGATCGGGTTACCTTACTTGACAGGTTTAGCTCACCTTTCAAGGGATCACCGTCTAAATATTCCCACTAAACTAATGATGAGGAAAGGATTTCCTACGTACACTGATTTGGAAATGTTAATCTTTATTTAGGTTAACTTGTGTTTCCTACTGATAACTGATTTGGGAAATGTTATTTGTTAATAACTTGTGTTTCCTACTACCACTACAACTGATTTGGGGAAATGTTATTTGTTAATAACTTGTGTTTCCTACTTGACAAACAACACCATTTGGAAATGTTATTCTTAAATGATTAACTTGTGTTTCCTACATAACAAACAAACTTGTGAATTCACTCAACAATTTTGTTGACGTTTTATTCTATGTTTTTCAGGGAATTAGCAGCGTAAGTAAGATCTGCATGCATTATCAGGACGGACTACCCTGGACTTGTTAGGATGCCACTACTTTTGGGACACTTGGATTTCCTCTGTATAACTGCAATTATTGCAGTCATACCTATGAAATCTACTTTTGATATTATGTATTTTATGAAATACTGATTTCAACTACTACTACTACTGTTATCACTTCCCAAGTGGTAATCATTTGTAAAACTTTAACTAATGGCATCTTAATCTATTTCGTTCTGCGATAATCATATGCTCTGAGTATGTATGTAACTGTTGGTTGTTATTACTGCTCGCACCCCCGCCACGTCACTAAGCTTCCGCAAACCACTCTACGTAATTGTAATTACCGTTTGGCGGGGTGTGACAAAATGGGTCACTTATTGGTCAACTGGTTAAAATGTATGGTGGTTTGAGTATAATGATTGTAAAAGTGGTCTTAAGTCCTACATATGGTGGGAATGAGTGCTGAAAGTGTTTTGGGTAGTCAATATGCTTGTTTTGTTAAAAATGCCCAATTTGACCCCTAAACGGGTCAACGAGTTAGAACATAATAGAATGGGTATGCGGGGGTGGTGAATATACCCACACGTCATAATTACATGTATAAGTATGTTGTTAAAAGGTTAGAGTCATAAACCATGTGAATTGGATTTTGGCGTGTCCACCAAAATGGTCGAAAATGGCCTAAAATGAGTCATACGCCTATTTTCTCGTAAAATGTGTAAATTGAAAAAGTGTAAAAATAGAAAGTTGCATTTTGATTATATGAAGGTTCCTGCAAAATTTCAGACCCTAACTATTTACGGTTTGTAAGATATGCGCGTTTGAAATTCGGAAAATTGCATAAGGCTGTGAAGTGCAGGCTGCAGGCTTTCATAGCCGATCTGCTATTGTTAGCCGATCTGTTATTGCTTGAAAGCCGAACGGCTAACATAAAACAAATCGACATCAGAACATTTTTGGGACGAAAATGGTGTGAATTTTGACAAGTCTAAACTGGGTCGCGGATAAGTGACAAAATTTTTTTAACTCGGATTAGGTTGAAATTCGCTTGGTCACTCGGAAACGGCCCAATGATCAAGGCTATATTTTAATAGCCTAGACAGTTTTTGGTCATTCGGGGTCTTTTGGGGCCCGAAAAATCGCGTTTTATTGTTTTTCGGACCTTATTTGAAACTTTTGACTTACGTTTTTATATTGGGCTTTTGTTTCTTTGAGCCCAGAGATCATTCCTGAGTATATGTGCAACACTAGAACTTATTTTAAGAGGTCCACATACTCTTATCGGGTATTAGTTATTTTCCGATTGTTTACTAAACTGCAAAATCGGGTAGCAACTGGTATTGTTGATTGTTGCTAACTAGAATTAGTAAACATTGAATATGAAATCATGTGAACTATATTATATTGACTAAATTGAAATGTGATGAAGTAATTGAATTACCTAGAGTATTATAAAGTGTTGAATTGAGCATTCTAAGAAAATTGCGATATATGTACATGAAATTATATATGTGTGATAGTTGAATATGAAATGCCCATGTAACACCTGCTAAATTAGGATAATTAATTTTGCCTAATTACTTGTAACTGGTTGTAATTAGTATGTAATAGGACTAATTGCAGACTCTATTTGTATATATATAAGGTGAATTATATATATATGTGTGTACATACGCGATTTGGATTAATCGTACGAATTAACCGGACGGAGTCCGACACAGTTACTTGGACGTTGGTGACAGAAACTTAACGAAATAATGAGAACATATTTTATTATATAAAATACACAGCGAACAAACATTATTTATAATATCGCGACGACATTTTAAATAATTTAACGAATACGTATTAAACGCGAGTTAAGAATTTTAATACTTCGACAAATGTTTTTATAATTAATTTCAGGGTATTTCATTAAAATATTCCCGTCACCTTTTAAAAATATAACTGCTTGATATAGCGTTTAAACGACGGAGGAAACGAACACCGCGCAGAACTCGAAACGCAGGGAACAAAATTTGGTGAAGTCCACTCGGTGGACCCCACCGATTTTCAGCCAAAAAGGGGGGGAACCCCCCCTCCCCACTTTCATTTCATCATCACCATCTTATCTCTCCTCTCTCTTTCTCTCCATTTTCTTTCAAAATAAACAAAACCCACCACCTCACTAAATCGCAAAATAACACCACGAAACCTCGCCGAATCATACCACTCTTTTGGAGAAAAGTGACCACGACAACACGATCTACATTCCTATCTTTTCGGATTTTCTATCCGACATTTTGTAAGTTTCCGATAAAACCCGAAACTCTCCGTTTTTGCTCATTTTTACGTTTTTATGGTTTATATATGCTTAAAATGTCCAAAAATGGGTTGGGTAAAAGATTTGGACCGAACGGAAGCTTTTCGACCGATTTTCCGGCCACCAAATTCCGATCAGACCGCTACGTCGCAGAGACGCTGGACTATCTGCGACGTAGCTCAAAACGTCACATTTTGTGGCCAACGTCGCATTTAGCGACGTCACGGCCTACGTCGCACAGATATCCCAACGTCGCACTAGCGACGCAGCCTATTACGTCGCATTAACTTGCGGACGTCGCACATAGCGACGTAGACTTTTACGTCGCAAACCGAACCAACGTCGCATTAGCGACGTCGCCTCCTACGTCGCATTGATTTGCGGAGGTCGCATCATGCGACGTACCTCCCTACGTCGCACCCTACGTCGCATGCTACGTCGCATGCTACGTCGCACAAACCAGAACCTTGAAAAGTCAGATTTTACTAAGTGTCGAACTTACACAACTTCAAATACTTATGTCATACGACTTAACAAACGTCATAGAACATACTTTCAATCACAATTACACTAAATTGCATTATAAATGATAACGCTTTGAATCATTATTACAAACCGTCACCAACGGGCCATATTTGTTTTCAAACTACAAACGGATTACTAAACAAACACTTGGACATAATGAGTTGTGTAAACAACTAGCCTAGATGGTCTTGCGAGACATCTACTTACTTAACCTTATATGTTTAGGCATTTGAAGGTTACGGGTTCGGAGAACCTACGGTTGATATTACTTACTCGTTTATTGATATAAACGTACTTGCAAAGACTCAGGTGAGTCTTACGGCCCCACTTTTACTGTTTTATCTTATTGGGGAAGATACATGCTACTTATTTTTTTTCTTGAACACAAGTACTAAACTGTTTACTATACCAAACGGAATTGCATGAGTTGTTACTATTTACAGAAGTCTCTCCATCATATATCGTTAGTTATGGACTTAAGCGCGAACAGTAGTTAATGGATCCATTAGGGAAATGACCCTCCCCACCCGGGGCAGTAGCGCTGCCACGTACCGATTTACACGTATAAACGGGTGACAACTTATTCGTTACTGATGCTTGCTCACTTACGAGCATGTCACGGGAGCAAACATATTATTACGGGTTAAGCTTCGATTATGAGCCTCATGGCAACGGTATAAACTTATTTATTTACATTTGCTGGATTGCAAATACTGATTTTACGATTGCTGGATTGCAATGGCTGACTTTACGCCTACGGGCACTACTAATGAAATCTCGTGTTCAAAGCCGATATTACTTACAAACCTGTGAGATTCACCAACCTTTTGGTTGACACTTTTTAGCATGTTTTCTCAGGTACCCGGATGGAGTAGGATTACTCCAGGATTTTTGCTAGAGTCGCATGATTTCAACATAACTGCATTAACGGAGATTCTTAGCATTATCTTTTGTGGATTACGATTATGTAATAGAATCTCCCGCTATACGCGTGGACTCTAGGGGAAACTACATTTTGTATACGAAAACACTAAGTTTTCAAACATTATATCTATGGAATGTACTAATTTACAAAACGTCTCATTTAGAGGTCGTTTGCTTTATCTTTGTGCTGTGATATTTAATTAGTAACACCCCAAACTATGCTTCCGCAAAACAGTGAATTTCGGGGGTGTTACAGATTGGTATCAGAGCCTAAGGTTATAGTGAACTAGGTTGCATTTAGTGGGCCTAGACTATGACCATTAGGCAGTATTTCCTTATTAGGCATGATTGGTTCAGGAATTACATCATACGACTTTAATTTAACATAGCCTGATCAACTATGTACAATTAAGGAAAGATGATGTGAGGTCTGAAATGGTTATGTCAAACAGGAATACGTTAGTAGACTCTGACCACGAGAGAACCGAGACTCTTACTTGTTATGTGCTAGACATACGCTAGGCTATTATGTGATATACGAGTATATACATACATAGGCCTCACTCGCTGACTATACTACTAGGCTATTATATATGTGAATAGGCCTCGCACGTAAATACACTCGCTATAGAGATAGTCGACGTTTCCCTGGTGACACTTACAAATTTCTCTCAGCGGTTTGCACCGACTATGACAGACTTGATTACCGTCACACCACCTTGTGGCGCACTCTAATGATTTTACGAAAATCACATCTAACACCCTGAAACAACGTACTTCCAAGGACTAAAATCCTCTCTCTGTCATTTCTATAGAACTCAAAGACACGAATTCCCAAATGGACGACTACATGTCTGATAGTGACCAAGTCCACGGGGAACAAATCCAGTACACGTATCTCGATGAGGACATCGTACCAGAAGAAGAAATCATGCTGGAGGGAAACGAAAATCAGGATTTCGGAATGACTGGCATCGATATTGAAGAATATGAGAGAGTGCGAGATCAGGCTGTGGGACTAGACGGCCGAAATTGGGCACTTAAGCGTAAGTGCATAGACTATGAACAAAGATTGAGAATCTCAAACCGATCTGTCCCTACACGAATCAAAGATAAGATCCGTTACTGGAAGAAAGTAGCCACCAACCTAACCCGTAGGACCAAAACATGGATCAAACGTTTGGGCAGGAAATCAACGGAGGAGACTAGGTACCGCTCCACGACTCAAAGATACAGGGACATGCTTGAAGCACGCTACCACCCACACGACCTGAACCTGGAGTCGGAAGAAGAATCCGAAGGCCAGGAACCCTAACTAAGAATGAACCAACCGACTAGCAGAAACTGTGGACCGCTTTGTCACGCTGATGGAACCAATTAATCTACATTAAGATTAGTGTAGTTTTTGTCTTGTAATCTATCTCGTAATCTAGGGACTATCTAGCACTACTCTATAAACTAGTCGGATGTAACCATTCCCGGCACCCTTGTAATATCTCTGTAGGATGTAACTTTTGAACTCACTTTATCTATCAGATATCCTTTGTTATCTCAACTCACCTTAATTGTCATTTTCCATATAGATGTTAACTGCTTTTATACATGTACATCTGTGACAATTACCAACTCATACAAAATCTCATGTATCTTCATTTCTTTTATTGAAGAATCATGCCGCCAAAGACACGACCATACACCGACGCCCAGATTACCTCCCTTATAACCCAGGCTGTTACTGAAGCCTTGGCTCGGAATACTCCACCAAATTCCTCGAGAAACAGCGATGCCGCTGAAACCACTACTGCTAAACCTTGTTCTTACAAGGACTTCCAGAACTGCAAACCTCTAAACTTTGCAGGTACCGAGGGAGCTATCGGTCTAGTACGCTGGATCGAGAAAGTTGAGTCTGTATTTCTTATCTGCAACTGTGCGGAGGGAGATAAGGTTAAGTTCTCCGTTAGTACTTTTACTGACACCGCACTCACCTGGTGGAACACTTATGCCCAGACTGTGAGTGTTGCTACTGCTTACCAACTCCCGTGGGAGGAGTTGAAGAAGATGTTGAGGGGTGAGTATTGCCCCAGGGATGAATTGAAACAACTAGAAGTGGAATTCTGGAACCATAAGATGCAAGGTAATGATATCACCGGATACACCAACCGTTTCCACCAACTGGCACTTCTGTGCCCAACCATGGTCGATCCTGAGTACAAGAGGATCGAGAAATTTGTTGATGGTCTTCCTGAGAGACTCCAAGACCTGGTAACTTCTTCCAAACCGGGTACTATTCAGAGCGCCATCCGTATGGCCCATGAACTAACGGCAAATTCTGTCCGCCGTGGTACAACTTCAACCCCATCTGCAAACAACAAACGCAAGTGGGAAGGTAACCCCAACTCATCCAACCAAACCTCCAACAAAAAGCCTGAGTACATTAAGGCTTATTCATCTGGAACTTCGGAGAAGAAAGGGTACAGCGGGAGCAGACCCTACTGTCCCAAATGCAACCGCCACCATGACGGTTCTTGCCCTTGCTCCAACTGCAAGCGGTTCGGGCATCTAGCCAAGGATTGTCGAACCAACATTCCCACCCCCAACACTAATGCACCAAAGGCCTGCTTTGGGTGCGGAAATACAGGGCATTTCAAGAAAGATTGCCCAAAGCTGAAAAACAACAACAACCCTGCTCGCGGCAGATCATTCGTTATCAAGGCTGGGGAAGCCAGACAAGACCCGAACGTCGTGACGGGTACGTTCCTTCTCAACGACCTTACTGCTTCTGTGTTATTTGATACCGGTGCCGATAGAAGCTTCATATCTGAGAAATTTAGCCCTTTACTTGATATTACTCCCACTGCCTTAGATGCTAAATACATTGTAGAATTAGCTAATGGCAACCTGATTGAGACTGATAGCATCATACACAACTGTACACTTAACCTCACGAACGAAACGTTTCCCATTGATTTAATCCCTGTCGAGATCGGCAGCTTCGATATTATTGTCGGTATGGATTGGTTATCCAAGCACCGAGCTGAAATCATCTGTCATGACAAACTCGTTCGCATACCTCTTGTCTCCGGTGGAACCTTAGTCCTACAAGGGGAGACCGGTAGACGGAATCTGAATATTGTATCCTGTCTGAAAACGAGAAAATACCTACGAAAAGGGTACCAAGCCATCCTCGCACATGTAACGGAGAAGAAGTCGGAGGAGAAGCGACTTGAGGATGTTCCGATCGTGCGGGATTTCCCGGAAGTCTTTCCTGAAGACTTGCCCGGACTTCCGCCACCTAGACAAGTTGAATTTCAAATCGAACTTGTGCCCGGAGCTGCACCCGTGGCACGAGCCCCTTACCGTTTAGCACCATCCGAAATGCAGGAGTTGTCTAACCAACTACAGGAACTCCTGGACTGAGGATTCATTCGACCAAGTTCCTCGCCTTGGGGAGCTCCGGTCTTATTCGTGAAAAAGAAAGATGGATCTTTCCGCATGTGTATTGACTACCGAGAGCTGAATAAGCTAACCATAAAGAATCGGTACCCACTTCCTAGAATCGATGACCTATTTGATCAACTCCAGGGATCGAGTGTTTACTCAAAGATTGATCTACGGTCGGGTTATCATCAACTCCGAGTCCGTGACAATGATATCCCAAAGACAGCCTTCCGAACTCGTTATGGGCATTACGAGTTCCAAGTGATGCCATTCGGTTTAACCAACGCACCGGCCGTATTCATGGACCTTATGAATCGGGTGTGCAAACCATATCTTGACAAATTCGTCATTGTGTTCATCGACGATATTCTGATTTACTCTCGCAATGAGCAGGAACATGCTCAACATCTGAAAACCATTCTAGGACTTCTGAAACACGAAGAGTTATATGCCAAATTCTCTAAGTGTGAGTTCTGGATTCGAACCGTTCAATTCCTCGGGCACGTGATTGACAGCCAAGGAATTCATGTTGATCCCGCCAAGATTGAAGCAATCAAGGGCTGGGAGTCACCGACCACTCCAACCGAAGTGAGACAATTCTTAGGTCTTGCTGGTTATTACCGCCGATTCATCGAAAACTTTTCAAGAATAGCTGTTCCACTAACCACACTGACTCAGAAAGATAAGAAGTTCGATTGGACTGATAAACAAGAGTCAGCCTTCCAGCTATTGAAAAACAAACTTTGCAGTGCACCAATCTTGTCCTTACCCGAGGGCACCGACGATTTCGTAGTTTACTGCGACGCCTCACACCAAGGACTTGGTTGTGTGTTGATGCAACGGGAAAAAGTCATTGCCTATGCCTCACGACAACTAAAAATTCACGAGAAAAACTATACGACCCACGACCTCGAGTTAGGTGCTGTGGTCTTCGCATTGAAAATCTGGAGACATTATCTCTACGGTACGAAAAGCACTATCTTTACCGATCACAAAAGTCTCCAACACATATTCGATCAGAAAGATCTAAACATGAGACAACGTCGCTGGGTTGAGTTACTTAGTGACTACGACTGCGAGATCAAATACCATCCGGGCAAGGCTAACGTAGTTGCCGATGCCTTAAGCCGAAAAGAACGAGTGAAACCCCTTCGAGTTCGAGCACTTTCTATGACAATTCATAACGAGCTTCCTGCTCAAATCCTTACCGCTCAACTTGAAGCCCTCAACGATGAAAACTTGAAAAATGAAGCCTTGCGAGGCTTGGATAAACAATTCGAAATCAAACCCGATGGAACTCGATACTTCTCTAACCGGGTGTGGTTACCCAAATTCGGAAACTTGCGAGATTTGGTGATGGCTGAAGCTCACAAATCTCGATACTCTATACATCCTGGATCTGACAAGATGTATCATGACGTCAAAGGGTTGTATTGGTGGCCTAACATGAAAGCTGACATCGCCTTGTACGTCAGTAAATGCCTAACCTGTTCCAAAGTTAAGACCGAACACCAAAGACCCTCTGGGTTGCTTCAACAACCTGAAATTCCTCAATGGAAATGGGAACAGATTTCCATGGACTTCATTACCAAACTACCGAAAACTTCGAGTGGTTGCGATACCATTTGGGTGATCGTGGACCGTCTCACGAAATCTGCTCATTTTCTGGCCATCAAGGAAACCGACAAAATGGAGCGTCTGACTCGCATCTATGTCAAAGAAATCATCTCGCGACACGGTGTACCTATCTCGATCATCTCGGATAGGGACAGCCGTTTTACTTCTAACTTTTGGCAATCGCTACAGAAATCTCTTGGTACTCGTCTGGATATGAGTACTGCTTATCACCCGCAAACCGATGGCCAAAGCGAGCGAACTATTCAAACACTGGAGGATATGCTACGAGCCTGCGTAGTCGACTTCGGTACTTCTTGGGAAAATCATTTACCGTTGTGCGAGTTCTCGTACAACAACAGTTATCATACCAGCATAAAGGCTGCACCCTTCGAGGCACTTTACGGACGTAAGTGCCGATCACCTGTCTGTTGGACTGAGTTAGGAGAATCCCAACTCACGGGTCCAGAAATCATTCAAGAAACTACTGAGAAAATCGTTGGTATTCAAAACCGGCTGAAAGCCGCACGTGATCGTCAGAAAAGCTATGCTGACGTGAGACGCAAACATCTTGAGTTCCAGGTAGGAGACAAGGTACTTCTCAAAGTGGCACCGTGGAAAGGTGTTATTCGATTCGGGAAACGAGGCAAACTAAATCCTAGATATATCGGACCATTCGAAATCCTCGAAAGGATTGGTCCAGTGGCATATCGCCTGCAACTTCCTGCTGAACTTAGCAGCGTACACAACACATTCCACATTTCTAACTTGAAGAAATGTCTGTCTGACGAGACGCTGATTATACCGCTCGACGAAATTCAAATCGATGATAAACTTCATTTCGTCGAGAAACCTATGGAAATCATGGACCGTGAGGTCAAGCAATTGAAACAGAGTCGTATTCCCATAGTAAAAGTCAGGTGGAATTCTAGGCGCGGCCCTGAGTTCACCTGGGAACGGGAAGACCAAATGCGACAGAAATACCCACATCTCTTCCCAGACAACGCACCGTCCGTGCACTCAAGCTAATTTCGGGACGAAATTTCTTTAACAAGGGGAGAATGTAACACCTGCTAAATTAGGATAATTAATTTTGCCTAATTACTTGTAACTGGTTGTAATTAGTATGTAATAGGACTAATTGCAGACTCTATTTGTATATATATAAGGTGAATTATATATATATGTGTGTACATACGCGATTTGGATTAATCGTACGAATTAACCGGACGGAGTCCGACACAGTTACTTGGACGTTGGTGACAGAAACTTACCGAAATAATGAGAACATATTTTATTATATAAAATACACAGCGAACAAACATTATTTATAATATCGCGACGACATTTTAAATAATTTAACGAATACGTATTAAACGCGAGTTAAGAATTTTAATACTTCGACAAATGTTTTTATAATTAATTTCAGGGTATTTCATTAAAATATTCCCGTCACCTTTTAAAAATATAACTGCTTGATATAGCGTTTAAACGACGGAGGAAACGAACACCGCGCAGAACTCGAAACGCAGGGAACAAAATTTGGTGAAGTCCACTCGGTGGACCCCACCGATTTTCAGCCAAAAAGGGGGGGAACCCCCCCTCCCCACTTTCATTTCATCATCACCATCTTATCTCTCCTCTCTCTTTCTCTCCATTTTCTTTCAAAATAAACAAAACCCACCACCTCACTAAATCGCAAAATAACACCACGAAACCTCGCCGAATCATACCACTCTTTTGGAGAAAAGTGACCACGACAACACGATCTACATTCCTATCTTTTCGGATTTTCTATCCGACATTTTGTAAGTTTCCGATAAAACCCGAAACTCTCCGTTTTTGCTCATTTTTACGTTTTTATGGTTTATATATGCTTAAAATGTCCAAAAATGGGTTGGGTAAAAGATTTGGACCGAACGGAAGCTTTTCGACCGATTTTCCGGCCACCAAATTCCGATCAGACCGCTACGTCGCAGAGACGCTGGACTATCTGCGACGTAGCTCAAAACGTCGCATTTTGTGGCCAACGTCGCATTTAGCGACGTCACGGCCTACGTCGCACAGATATCCCAACGTCGCACTAGCGACGCAGCCTATTACGTCGCATTAACTTGCGGACGTCGCACATAGCGACGTAGACTTTTACGTCGCAAACCGAACCAACGTCGCATTAGCGACGTCGCCTCCTACGTCGCATTGATTTGCGGAGGTCGCATCATGCGACGTACCTCCCTACGTCGCACCCTACGTCGCATGCTACGTCGCATGCTACGTCGCACAAACCAGAACCTTGAAAAGTCAGATTTTACTAAGTGTCGAACTTACACAACTTCAAATACTTATGTCATACGACTTAACAAACGTCATAGAACATACTTTCAATCACAATTACACTAAATTGCATTATAAATGATAACGCTTTGAATCATTATTACAAACCGTCACCAACGGGCCATATTTGTTTTCAAACTACAAACGGATTACTAAACAAACACTTGGACATAATGAGTTGTGTAAACAACTAGCCTAGATGGTCTTGCGAGACATCTACTTACTTAACCTTATATGTTTAGGCATTTGAAGGTTACGGGTTCGGAGAACCTACGGTTGATATTACTTACTCGTTTATTGATATAAACGTACTTGCAAAGACTCAGGTGAGTCTTACGGCCCCACTTTTACTGTTTTATCTTATTGGGGAAGATACATGCTACTTATTTTTTTTCTTGAACACAAGTACTAAACTGTTTACTATACCAAACGGAATTGCATGAGTTGTTACTATTTACAGAAGTCTCTCCATCATATATCGTTAGTTATGGACTTAAGCGCGAACAGTAGTTAATGGATCCATTAGGGAAATGACCCTCCCCACCCGGGGCAGTAGCGCTGCCACGTACCGATTTACACGTATAAACGGGTGACAACTTATTCGTTACTGATGCTTGCTCACTTACGAGCATGTCACGGGAGCAAACATATTATTACGGGTTAAGCTTCGATTATGAGCCTCATGGCAACGGTATAAACTTATTTATTTACATTTGCTGGATTGCAAATACTGATTTTACGATTGCTGGATTGCAATGGCTGACTTTACGCCTACGGGCACTACTAATGAAATCTCGTGTTCAAAGCCGATATTACTTACAAACCTGTGAGATTCACCAACCTTTTGGTTGACACTTTTTAGCATGTTTTCTCAGGTACCCGGATGGAGTAGGATTACTCCAGGATTTTTGCTAGAGTCGCATGATTTCAACATAACTGCATTAACGGAGATTCTTAGCATTATCTTTTGTGGATTACGATTATGTAATAGAATCTCCCGCTATACGCGTGGACTCTAGGGGAAACTACATTTTGTATACGAAAACACTAAGTTTTCAAACATTATATCTATGGAATGTACTAATTTACAAAACGTCTCATTTAGAGGTCGTTTGCTTTATCTTTGTGCTGTGATATTTAATTAGTAACACCCCAAACTATGCTTCCGCAAAACAGTGAATTTCGGGGGTGTTACAGCCCACTTGTAATTCAACTAAAGGTATATGAATTGATGAATATAGGTTGAATAATACACTTAGTATTGACGAAGTGTTTGGTACGCAATGTACTATAAGTAGTAATAGATGTAAATAGTAATCTAATATTGAATCAAGTGATAAAGAAGTTGATGGATGTATGTGTATTAGACGTTATACCTATGTTAATAATATATTGAAAATGGTGTTGAATGTCTATGTTGACTAAACATACCTGATGATACAAGTAGTTTATATTTAGAGTAATAAGTTGAAAGATGGTAGCAAACTAATATTGGGTGATATACTTACTACTACAGGTTGTGTAAATTATTGATATCAGGGTTATAATGTATAAGAGTAAAGATTAATGACTTTGAAGATGAATGGTATGAAGTTGCCTGAGAATGAAGTGTAAATGACATAATATGACGACGTCTGGCCAACGTATTTATATTATGCCATTTCACATGGAGTTGTTGAGGCTACTAAGTACCATATAAAGTTAAGTGGTTTTAAAATAACAGGTAAGATATGTTGACCTGTAGTTGAGAAATAGTCAAGGATAGACTAAAATGAAAGAGTGGTAACCCACTAAGTTGTTGTTGTTGTTGTTGTTAATGTTGTATTGTACAAGTGATATGTATAGGTGATGTATTGCCAATAGCATGAATTAAAAAGATGATCTAAGCAAAGTAGAGGTTGGTTGATTATGAATGATACGGTGTTAATATTGTTGAAAAGACGATTAATGACTACACCTTGTGTTGTTGAAATACCATTGATGATGATACATGGTATTAACAGGTGTTGTCTTAGCATCCAAATTGGTGTAATAGGATGCTAGTTGATTATATAATAGTAGTTTTAACCATAAGAATTGACCTCTACATACTGCTTATTGTTTATTCTATATGTGATTATGATTATATGAATAGTGATGCTTTTTGAATAAGAGTTTCATATAATCAAGTTGCATTTATAATTACAAGTTGTAAAGTTGTAATTAGCTAGTTGCAAAAGTGGAAATTTCTATCAAGTTGTTAGCTAAATTGCCAGTTGTAAATTGAGCTGAACTTTTATTGTTAATGTGCATGTTGTGGTATTCAATACCACTTGTTGTGAATAGTGTAAAGTTGAAATGTTCACATGAATATGTGTTACATTGATTACTGGTGATTACATGTTTTAAATTGTTACATGACTAAGTATGACTGGTCATGTAAGTGGTCATTTAAAATTATCAGAGACAGGATGTAGGAGCAATGCTTGTGCATTGGAACATATAGAAACATGTACATGTGGATATGTGCATGAAGAAAGAATTGAAATTGTGATAACAAAATTAAGACACAATATATGTGTCTAAGTGAATTTAATTAAAATACACCCTGGTGGTGTGTGAGTTGATAAAATAATACATATTTGTGTAAGTAGATTGGAATGTATACACATTGACGTTATGTAATTAGGGGTATGCATGACGGTTGTATATATATATATATAAGTTATTTTAACTTGTACTCCTTTCGTGTGCATGTAATAATGAGTAAATATGTGATCAGAAGTGTATGGGAGTTATATTATTAGTAAATTGAAATGGGAGTGAGTAAGTGATCTTATTTCAATAAATTGATTAAGTGTGATCAGATTTTGAGGACGAAATCTCCTTAAGGAGGGGAGAGTTGTAACACCCAGTTTTCGGGTCTAGTAGTATTAGATATTTTCTGACTGCAAATAATTATTTAAATGTGTTAGAAAATAATTTTGTTGTGCTAGTTGAAAATAAATGGGTAAAAGAGTCAAATAATTTATTGTGACTAATAAATTATAAATGGTTTTAATTTTATTTAGTTGACGGTAAAATAAAATGATGTGTCCCCGCAATTGGTTTTCCAGTTCCAGACAATAGATTTAGAAGGGGACAAAACTAGTACACATATTATCATTTATATGTGTAAAATCTCATCCTTATCGCCTAAAAACATTCCAGAGAATTCGAGAGAGAGCGAGAGGTTGATCTAAGCCCTAAACCTAATCAAAATCATCATCAATCATCAAAACCTTGTGGAATAAATCCCTGTTCTTCCTTGTTCTTGGTCTGGCCGAACCGTACGCACCATAGGGACGATTCAAAAATTGTGAAACAAGCTTGGAAGTTAAATTGAGCTTATAGAACTATGATTCAAGCTTCCAAAACATGGATTAATCATTCTTCCATCCTTTTAATCATCTTGTAAGTATTGATTCTTCAATTTTTATAACCTTAGAAAATGGGTTTTGGTGTAAATGATGAATTAGGATGATCGATATGAAATTGAAGCTTGTTATGCTTATATAATTGCTAGTTGAGGTTTGTATGAGGATTATAACTTAAATCCTAACATAGAAATGAAGAAAATTATGTATGATCATATAGATAGTTTATGGGTTAGTTGATAAATCATGAATTGAAGCCTATTATTATGTTATAGTTGTTAGTTAGTGCCTAATTTATGATTATAAGTTGAGTTGTAACTTGAAATTAAAGAATTTGATTAAGTGTTCTTGAGGCTAATGATGAACTTGATGATAATAATGGATTATATGATAAAATTAGCATTTTGTGGCTAAGAACACTTAATTGATGATTAAAGATGATTGTGTTAACTTAATTGTTAAGTATTCATTAGATTTAATATTGGAAGTTTGATGAATTGTTGATGGTAGAGGGTAATAACCTTAGTTGTGGTTTAACCATGTTGATTAGTGATGATTGAAGTGGATTAATGTGATAAGATGGTCATGATAATTATAATTTGAAAGGTGACTATGGATTAAGGATGTTAAGGTGATTATTCATAATCTTGAAATGATACATTTTAAGTGATTAACGAAATGAGTAATAACTCAATGAAATAGAGATTATGAATCATGTTGTATGACTTTAACATGAGTTAATTATTATGAATGAGTTACTAACTCATTTTGTTTAATTATATTGTCAGATGTGCAGAAGGCTCAGTGATATTAGACTACTGAGTGGATGCCTGAGGTGGTCGGTGAGTGGATCTCTAATCCTCAGCGTAACTTGGTTGTAACAAGTTTGGTTACAACAAGTAACGTATTATTACTTTATTAGTTGCATTGATGATTATGTTGATAGTAATAATACTGTTGATATGTTGACTAGTTGAATATGTGACTTGTTGATTACGTGATCACTTGAATTAATTGGCCTTCGGGCATCAGTTGTTAATGAGGCCAACGAGTTGTTGAATGGTTGGTTGGGCTAGTTGGTTATCGTGTGAATGATACAGGGATTTACTTCATTTGTTGTGTGTATTGAACTGTATCTGAGTAGGATAACCACTAGATATCGGTCTCGTCCGTATGGCCATACGGATAGGTTGGATAAGTGTTCTTGGGGAGCCTCCCGGGTTTATGGTTATCCCCAGAGCCGCCGATCCTCATTATGGTGTTGTTGATTAGTTGATGAGTTGTATTGTGTATTTGCTTGTTTAGTGTTAAGTGTTGTACACAAAGTTGTTGAGCTAAGTTAGGCTGTTGATTAGTTATCTGCTCACTTAGCGTTATGCTAATCCCCCACATTAACACTTCTTGCAGGTTTTGGCTTTAACATTGGGTGGGCAAGAAGTTGGACTAGAAGGAATGTTTGACTACGATGCTCTACTCTGATAGTTGATTTGTATAAAATAATATTTTAACCTGTTTTATATAACACCTCTGTTGAGAAATTATGTTTTGAAAATGTTGAATTTTATATGTTGATAAAACGATGTAAATTATTATTATCTATTTGGACTTACGCTTCCGATTTACTATATTTAAATGAGTATAAAATGAGGTGTTATACATGATAGTATATGTAATTTAAACATGTAATATCAAAGAAAAGTGTGCGATTCCTTACGTATATAATTGTAACCGAAAATGATGATGATGGACTAAGAAGATGAAGATGATGTTGATGATGATGATTCCAACGATGATGATGAGGTTGATCTTGTTGTTGTTATTTGTTGTTGTTATTTTTGGTGAAAAGAGAGAGAGTCGGGAGAGATAGAAAGATGCAGATGATGAAAATGAAATGAAAATGGGAAGGGTGCGGTTGGTATAGCCGACCAGCTTCAATTATTGGAGTTGGTTGGCCCCAATTCGTAGTACAAAATACCCGTGTTTTTGTACCCGATCGAAAAGTAGTATAATGTTTTCACATGAAAAATATCTAAATATAATTTCGAACATGTTTTCAATCGAAGTATTTTTAGTGAGATATAAAAATATATCTTTATTTTAAGTTTATGAGACGGACAGGGTTCGAGTGGTTTCGTCGCGTTAGGCACGATTTGAATAAAACCAATATGTTTTATTTTTGTCTAATGTAAATAATAATTATTATTATCAATAATAATATATTATTTATAAGTTTTGTCGCGAATGTTTTACATTGCTACGATACGAATACTTTATATATTATCAAAATAATATATAATAAATATGAGGGTATTAAATAATAATTCTATATATTACTTAATACTTGTTTTCACCAACGCCCGTATAAATGAATCGGAATTCGGTCGATTTGATAATGCACGATTAAATTTAATCGCGTACTGATATATACATTAATCAATATACATATTGATACACACAATTAGCCTATTACATAGCACTAATTACATGTATTACAAAATGATTAGGAACTAATAACTAGTCCTAATTTGACGGGTGTCACAGTATAATTTTTAATCCCCGTACTTATCATTATATACATTTTTATCCCCGTACTTATCATTGTCTGGAACTTAAAAACCGACTACAGTTATTATTATTTTATACCACTTAAAATAATAATAACTTAAAACAATTATTTTCACTTTTACCAAAATAATACTTTTGGATTTTGAGGTGTTACACATTCGTTGATATATTCATTATAGCATCGATTTTGATTACTATTTACTGGTAAAAATAATTTTTTGTTGACGTTTTGATTGATAATTGTAAGATGCTTCATGATGAATAATAACGCTTCCCCCTTTCCAAAAAAACACTTCCCTCTTGATCGCTACCTTATATATACGTATATGTACTAGTAAATTCTGACCAGTTTCTTTAAACATAATTTATATCGAAGCGTACTTAACTTTACACATTTTAATAGCGTTTAACTAAAAAGTGTCGTAGTGCATGCAAACTTTCAAATAATTTTATTATATGTATTTTATCGTTATAACATAAAAGTTGATGATGTGACAAATGACAGAGTCACATATAATTTTCATCATGTTGACTGGTATTTTTTGAAGGCCTTGTACAATACCACGAAGTAGGTCTCTAAGCGAATCGAATGTTCGGCGAATAATTCACGAACCGTTTGGTTAGAAGTTCGTTTATGTTCGTTCGTTTCATTATATGAACGAACATGAACAAAATGTTACGTTCGTTTAATTATATGAACGAACATGAACATATGCCTCGTTCGTTTATTAGCGTTCGTGAACATTCGATAACATGTTCGATTGTTAACTAATAGTAAAATTAAATTAATACATAAATGTGCGTCATATTTTAATCCCATCTAAATTCTAAATATAATAGTGTTACACATTTAGCCACATTTCCCTTTTACATTTTCCCTCACTCTCACACATCTCCATTTAGATGTATGTGTGTGTGTGTGTGTGTGTGTGTATCTGTGTGTGTGTGCGCGCGCGCGTGTGTGTGTGTTCGTTGGAGCTCGTTTAAGGTATTAACGAAAATATGCATTTAATTATATATATGTTCGTGAAAGTTCGTTTATGTTCGTGAACAAACAAATTTTATTAATGAACGAACATGAACAACAAAATCTGTTCGCTTATCCGTTCGTGTTCGTTCGTTTGTTCGATAAAACCTAAATGAACGAACACAAACATGTTTCATTCGTGTTTGTTCGGTTCGTTTACAGGCTTACCATAGAGTATACTCTATGCAAAAAAATAGTTTATGATATATATATTTAATAATTCATTAAACTTACGAATAGTGTTATGATTAAAACGGTCATCCATCAAGTATTCGATCCAACATTGTTAATAACACATTAATCAATATCAATATACTTTATATAATAAACTAGTAAACTAAAAGGCCGTGCAATGCAGGGCTCACATTAAAATATGTTAATGTTACATTTTTTTTACAACTTTATATGTATATTATCTTCAAGATTGATGCATGATCGAAACGAAAAATGAACGTTTATGTCTTCTTCTGTACTATTGCCTAAAACATAACAACAAACGACATCAACAATTTCAATAACTGCATTTGATAGACCTTGAATCTTATTTTATAGGAAGAGAAAATCGGTTACAAGATTCAGTAAAAATCTTAGAACGTATATAAATCAAATGATACCAATGAATTATCATGTTGGTAATAATTGATCATTTCAGATAATCAATTTAACTGGTAGGTACATCCCAGTAATAGTTTTCGGTTGTTGCTCTCCATCATCGTCAATGATGTTGTCACAATTAAAGCACTTAATATAAAAAATGAAATTTACGAAGAATGAAACTCAACAAGAACTAATAAGTAGTATTAATAAGGAATTAAAAATAATGTGTAACTTATTTTTTTTAGAAAGACAAATGATGATAAGATAGGTTAGTTTAGTTGGCGCACACAAAAAATGACAAAGCCTTTAGTATTCGTCAAAACTCGAAGATATCTAAACAAAGAAAAACACTATGAATACCCATATGTAACAATAATCCATCACACATGAATTTAAAATAGTGGAATTTTTTATTTCTCTTAAAGGGAAGTTATGATTTTTCTTAAGAACAAGTTTACATGTCATTTTATAAAAAAAGCTAATATGCTTCTATTAATGCCTTTCTAGTCAACGTCTCATTTTTCACTAACTTTTATTTATACAAACATTTATATACTTAAATAGTTTTTTCTTCAATATATAAACATACATTACAATAAAAGTCTTTATATAAAGACTTAATTTTCTCAAACTTATCAAAAAATGTCATTATATCCAGTGAAAAAGTCTTTCAAATAATTGTAGCAACAAGAACCAATTGACATCATATGTATAAGGAAAATGCTTTAATAGACTTGTTATATATTTTGTCAAAAATATATTGAGGAAGTCAAAATTTTGGATAGAAAAATTGCAAAGATGTAGATGTGTCAAAAGTGTAAACATGAAGTTGATGATAATTATATTAGATTGCTTATTATTATTGTTGTTATTATTAGTATTACTATTATTAATAATAAATTAAATTTGATAAGAAAAATGAAAAAGAAAAAGAAAAGAATCGGGGATGATGTGTCAAATAGAGGATGGAGATAGTTTGCTTTATACTATACTAGCCCTTAAACCCGTGTATACACACGGGGTTATGTAAGGTAAAATTAAAATCTTTTAGTATCGGATTTTTTGTTAAACATTAGTTAATTTTGTGATTAAAAGTAAGGATATAATTGAAAGAGGAGAAAAATAAATTAATAATCCATATGCGATTGTTGGTAAGAAGAAAATAGGAATCCTATATATAGTCAAATAGCTACCATTCTATATTTAATTATTATTATTATTATTATAATTATTATTATATTATTGAATTTGATTAGGATTAAATAATTTGGTAAAGTTAGACAATTTGAATTTGATTAGGATTAAGATTATGAAATAATTAATTATGATGTCATCATTTTCCTAAATTTTAGCAATTTGATAGAATTAGACAATTTGATTGGCTAATTGAATATTTGATGATATCATCATGTGATTCTTATATATAATTTAAGATCTGTATATATCTTATATAATAATAATTTTTTTTTTTTTTGTGAAAAATAGAAATTATAAATAAATATAATGAAATATGTGGTCCAGTTATTTATCTTTAATGATCGTTTTTCTCCGACTTTTGAACTATAGTATACTATCAAATATAATTGTGATTTAAAGACCCTTAAAATTTATTTTCCTGTACACTTTATAAATATACACTACAAAAACATTTACATTTAAAAAAAATAATAATAATTAGATGTAATAGAAAAACTGAAGTTGCATAAATTTGGATGTAATCATGTAGTAATATGTAACAATGAATCCAACAAAAGTTTAACAACCAAAAATAAAGTAAAAATAAAATAAAAAATGGAAAAAACAAGAAGATATATGGATTTGGTTGGGATATAAATATAGATCCATCTAACGGCCACACGACACGGTCTACGACCAAGTAAATTAAATTAGTTAATTAATTAATAATTATAATAACCTTTACTTATTAATTTAACCTTTTATTTTTATATATGATTATCCTTATTTTCCGATCTTAATCTTCTCTTTTTTTTTTTGCTATTCTGTCTCCCCATTTTTTGAATCTTTCTCCAATTTTTCATTCATTAACAATCACATCTTCAAATATCCAAAATTAATTGATTTATTTTTTTATATAGAAAATAAAATATTTATCTTTTTTATATATATATAATATTAATATAAAATAAAATATAAATTAAAAATAAATTAATGCAATCCAATGTAATCCACAAATATACTATAAGTCACTCCTCCATACTTTCATTTTCATTTGACCACTCATTAATTAACTACACATACAAGATTATATCATTATTATTATTTATTATTTTATTTTATTATTATGATAGAATAGATAGAAATATATTATACGGTATATATCTATACAGATGATACATATATAGATACAGATACATACAATATATACACACACTCCTGTTCTATTCTGTCTGCATTCTACTGCCAATTAATTTCCAATTTTCATTTAGTTTCTGCCAGCTCGATCTCTCTATATCTCTATCGTTTGATCTACGTTATTAATATTAATAATATTAATTACACACATATACACACACTTGTTGCAATTCGTACTCAATTTCATGTAATTTGCATGTTCCGATCTGTTATTCTCATGCTAGATTGATTCGAAACCCTAATTCTGTATCTATCTGTCTCTATATAGATATAGATATCGTTTGTGTGTATTGTGGTTATGTTATGATGTATGTTTGATATGAAATGGATATGATTACATTTATATTATAGGGTTAGGGAATTGTGGTGGAGGAAATTATGTAATTAGTTTTGATGAATTGCTGATAAAATTTGGGAATTCTGGTGGTGGAATTATATGATTAGGTTTGATGAATTGTTGATGAAATTTGGGAATTGTGGTGATATCTATGAGGGTGGTGAATTGGTGAGATAAATAGAAAACAGACGCAAACACGAATTATTTTCGTGTTTGTGAAAGGCATATTGTGACGGATTCGTTAACTGAAAACCGTAGGGGGTTTGGTTGTGCGGCGGGCCTGGAGTGCTTATTAAGTATTGTCAGGGCCCTAAGGATGGGGTCCTGCTTATCAGGAGAAAGCAGGAGCCCTCACCCAAGCTCCCCAACAACACCTAGTTTTGGGAGTAAGAAAAGGAAAAATTCGAAAAAGAAGACATCTAGAAGCTCATCGTTTAATACGCAGAGGGAAGATCATCTTCATAGGATTCCGGGGAGGATGTTTTTGAACGGTTCGAGTGAAGTTGCTTCACTTTTTACCCAACAAGGCAAAAAGGGTACTAATCAAGATGCCATGATTGTTTGGGAGGTTTGATTCTTGGACTTCCGTTTTTTCCTCTTTTTTTTACGTTTTCATATGATGTTTTGCTTCATGATATTAGTGTACAATTTGTTGAAATTGTATGTAGTTCGGCTTTATAATGTGAAGTTTGTGCCTCTTTTTAGAGTAGACTAGTATATTGACTATGCTCTTTTAGTAGTGTTTGAATATGCATTTTAAGTGAATCAGGTCGAATGTTAGAGTACAAAATGATTATATATGTGTACCTATTCCTTGTTGTAGCTGGATGTTTCTTGTAAAAGTGATTATGTGATATTGAATTATTAGAATTATGCTCACTTTCATTTAAGCACTAGTTTAAGAAGATGCTTGGATTATCTATTTTGAGGTGTAATTATCAAACAATCAAATTGTCTAGTGGTTGTCAAATACTGATTTAGTTAAGAATTAATTTATTACATGACATTTTTGTGTAAATATAGGTAATTAACGTGCAGTTAATTATGTTAAAAACGAGGGTTACATAAGTGTTCTTATTCTGTCCTTTGATATTCAGTTTTGTTATAGCTGGTGTGGAACTGATTAACTAATCATATATAGTCAGAAAAGCGGAATTTCTTTACTTAAGGATTAAATTTTGATTATTGCGACTTCAAGTACCCCCCTTAATGAACTGATCATATATTCTTATGATATTACAAATCACAGTAGTTGGCTAAAACCCCAGACACATGCAGTGTTGCAAGTAACAGGACTATTTTTTGTCTTTTTTTTTTTAAAGACATAATTGACCATGTGATATTTTTAACATGAATCTATGTTTAGAAATGTCAGATTTGATCTTAGTTATATTTTCCTTTTTTCCTTTTCAGAATTTCGGGTCAAGAACAGACACAGTCTTCTGTGGTGTGTTTGATGGTCATGGTCCTTATGGTCACATGGTTGCTAAGAGAGTTAGAGATTCCCTCCCTTTAAAGCTCAGTGCAAACTGGGAAGTAAATTTAAGGGGTAGTAGTGATGTTCTTCGGGAATTCACCCTTAATGAAGAAATACCCTTTGCTTCTGAGGCCTTTTTAGACCTTGAAATCAGTAAGAATCCTGAGAAGTTGCAGGCATTAAAGGACTCGTTTTTAAAGGCTTTCAAAGTCATGGACAGGGAACTAAGGATGTATGCTAATATCGACTGTTTTTGTAGTGGAACCACAGCAGTAACCTTGATTAAACAGGTTTACATGATTAAAGATTTATAAATTTCAATGACCCGTGATTGTAGGGTTTTGATGTGATATTGAATGTGAATGGTTTTGGTGCTTGTTATAGGGTCAGGATCTTATAATCGGAAATGTTGGAGACTCTAGAGCTATATTGTGCACAAGAGATAAACACAATTCTCTTACTGCTGTTCAGTTGACTGTAGATCTAAAACCAAATCTTCCAGGTTACTCTCTCACACCTGTATTTGTTTTTTTTCCTTCTTTTTGTTAAGGAATAATAGGATGGGATACAAGGTATATAGAGAAGGAATGAAATAAAACTAGAGATGACAGTTTCGACTGAATTGTTTATGAATGAGTCAATATAACTAGAAGCAGCAAAATGGGCTGGGCAGGCTGGTTGGGTAAGGTGAATGCGTCATATATTTAATGTGGGTCTAAACTGTTCTGGTTGGGCTAATCCGTCAACACTTGTTCTTCTTTAATCTCTGTAAATGGTTAAATATATTAAATTTGATTGTAAAGCAATTTAGGAGGTACTAAGCATTTCTGAACACTTTGAGTGATGTTTCCTTTCTAGGTTAATTTCAAATAGTTTACCCATTTGACCCGTTGGAGATACAAAGACAAACCAAATTGGCCAATTCAAGTGAACAGGTCGAAATGGCCACCTCTAAATGTAGCCCTACTCACTTCCTCACGTAATTTATTGCATACAATTCATTAACTCAATTGTGGGGTATTCAAATTAGAAAGGTGAAATGCTCGCTTTTAGGAATCACACGTGTTTGTGCATTTGAACCTAACTACCCTAAATATCGTTATCCATCCCTAAACTCAAGTCTTAATGTATAATTTTATTATATCATTAAAAACATATGAAACCGATTAAACATCACATTAGATAATATGCTGATTCTGCTCAGATTCTGCCCAACAATTTTGTACCTTTGTACACATAGACGTTGATAATGAAATCACATAACATTGTCATCTCTGCATTAATAAGTTATATGCAGATGAAAAGTTGACAAGATTTGCAATTTTTGGCACTCAAGTCTATTGATTAAATCTATTCCTATAGGTTGTTTTTCCAGAAATAGATGAATGCTTAGCCCTTTGTCACACTTTTCTGTAGTTTAGTAGCTAATTATATGAACTATTATTGTTTAAACCAAAAATTTTCTTCTTAATGTTTCAGCGGAAGCAGAGCGGATTCGTAAATGCAAAGGGCGTGTTTTCGCCCTACAAGATGAACCCGATGTCAGTAGAGTTTGGCTACCTAATAATGACTCTCCTGGTCTAGCTATGGCTCGTGCTTTTGGGGACTTTTGCCTTAAGGATTTTGGTCTCATCTCTGTCCCAGATATATTTTATCGACATTTAACAGAAAACGACCTGTTTGTCGTCTTGGCAACTGACGGGGTATGAATACCATCACCATTTTCAAACGTTTTTAAGTGGCGTTTGGATTTGCATTTTGAAAATAATGTTTTTTTTTTGTTTTTTTTTTTGAAAATAATTACAACTTCAAGCAAAAAAACACATCAAATTTTATCTTTTTACTGCCGATTTTGTTACAATTGATTAACTCATTTATATTATTTAATGATTATGTAATTACTATTTAATGTTATGAATTGACAGATCTGGGATGTGCTCACTAACAAAGATGTGGTGGACATCGTAGCGTCAGCTGAAACACGTTTTTGCGCGGCTCGAGCTGTAGTCGAGTCAGCAGTACGTGCATGGAAGTACAAGTACCCAACTTCTAAAGTCGATGACTGTGCAGTGGTTTGCCTTTTCCTTACCCCGCATGCAGACAATATATCTACCGCTTCGGCCACTGAGTTGAACATTTCCATTGAAAAAAACGAGCCGATTTCCTTAAAACCTAGCGGCACTATCCGAGCCACTGAAGGGTTGCCGGGAGACGGAACTGATGCAGACGATGACTTGGCGGATGACGACCCCGCCGGAAATGTAGACGAGGATCTGTCAACCGTGAATGCGGAAGGTGGAATAGACTGGTCTGCCCTTGAAGGCGTGTCCCGTGTCAACACATTGTTAACTTTGCCACGGTTCGTGCCCGAGGAGGCGGAGAAACAAACAGGGCAGAAAAAGACCAATTGATCAGGACAGGTTTCGAAATTTCGCTTATCATTCTTTATGGTTGATTTTGTTTAAAGAATACAAAAACAAAAAATTGCAAAAAAAAAAAAAAAACAATGAAAGCGAAAAAACAACAAAAGCCTTGACTGTATTAGAGTGTTGAGGCAAATTGATAATTTTGTAAAACCAGTTTTTCCTGGGTATATTTAATTTCTTGTTTTTTTTGTTTAAGTTCCGTCATTTAATCAAATAATATGTTATATCAGAGTGTCTATTTATTTGATTATTTTGGTTATATACGTATGTTCCAACGATACTATGTGTGTGCCTGTGTGGATAGTAGTTTCTTTTTCAGCATCGATATAGATCTCGCATATTATGTGTCACGTCCACAAATATAACTGTAACTTTTCTCAACCGGTCAAGGCAATTCTTGCTTGTTCATTGGTAACTAATCTAGCTCCAAGCTTTCAGCTTTCGTCGTCCTTTGAATGAGATCCCATAGGAGAACGTTTGATAGCGTATTGAAGGTCTTTTGTCTTTAGTCATTTTAGCTGTCAGGATCTTATGACAAAGGACTACAGTTCCGAGTAGAGAAGCACACATTACATATTTTATGTGTTGTGCTCTATGAGAATTAACCACTTTCACATTTTGAGTTGAGAGAAGTGCAGGGAAAAGTTCAATAACCTTACGACCGATTAGTGAGAATCATCCGTGCAATCAAATGATATTCATTTGAGCGGTCATCACATCATAGGTCATGATGATAACACAACAAACATTTTGGATTGCAAGGTTCCTGCCATGTTCATCTCACATGTACAATATCATCACCCCAACACAATCATAGTAGACGTCTTGCACTTTGAGTTCTCACCTAATTTTTACAACTCTAAAAATACGACTTCGTTATGCATTATCTGCATGTGGCTAGATAATAGAGAAGCGGCAAAATCCTCAAACTCGGGACGAAACTGGTAAATTGAATACGAATTCTATTTTAAGAAGCACTCTTTAATATATTCTCGACATTGAAATACACATAGGTACGAAAAAGATAATAGCACCCGTAGATCACGCAATACATACGTATACAATGAGGGGTAGCTGCACCATTATTTGTCTTGTTTAAAGTCCAAATACTCAAAAAGAACACAAAGTTAAATAAACACAACAAAATACACAACAGGAAAAAAAACACCACAAATTACACATACTAACAGTAAAACCCCAACCCAACCCATCTTTATTACACAGACTATGACGTGACAAAACGATCTCTTTAGTAATCTTCGGGAGCCAGCGGCTGATGATGCGTATGGACTGGCACCTCAGGTTGTATTATACCAAACTCATAGATCAAACCGGCAATTGCAGCCCCGATGAACGGTCCTAGCCAATACACCCAATGCTGGTGCCACCTCCACCCAACAAGTGCAGGCCCGAACGCCCTAGCTGGATTCATTGAGGCACCCGAGAATGGCCCTCCAACTAGAATGTTAGCACCTACAATGAGCGCAATTGCTAGTGGTGCTATCGTCCCTAATGTTCCTCGTTTATGGTCGATAGCTGTTGCGAAAACAGTGTAGACCAACCCGAATGTTAACACAATCTCCATTAGTAAAGCGTTTAAGTTTCCGACGCCAGTTGCCACCGCAAACCCAACTGGTCTCTGTTAATTACAAAACAAATCAAAATAGAGATCTCTATTGTGGTCAAATCATATAATACAAACCTTTTAACGGATATATAGCGTTAAGTGTACTAAAATGCATAAATATAGCGTTAAGCATACTAAAATGCATTAATTTATACGTCGACTTCTATTACATGTAATTGACTAAACTACCTACATTGTGTAAAAGTAACTTTCAATCACTGAAAGTGAAAGTGTATGTATTCGATTATTTGTTCACAACCCATAAAAATCGATGTCACGTAATCGATATAAAAGCTATAAGAAGTCGGACTACAATATGAATAATTGAAAGTTTATTAGAAAAATATAAGTGTTTTTAGTTAATTACGATCCACGGTTATAGTTAAATACATTTGGGTGCACTGATTCTCAAGGAAAAATGCAGAGGGTGACACATGACAGTTGTGCATCAACTTTTAGAGTTGTGCATCAACTTTTAGATGAGTGTGAGTGCACTCGAGTCTAAAAATTGATGCACCATATGTCTAAAAATTGATGCACCATATGTCATTCCCTCCGTAAGCGAGACCCAACGCATACCGTACTTGGCAAAATATGGTATTTTTAATAGGGTTTATTGTTTCGTTATGTATTAAACTTTACACTTTTTACTATTGTATGCGACATACTTTCATCTTTTCTATTGTATGTAGTGAACTTGTAAATATGGGCTATTGTATGTATTATTTCCTTTTTGGGTAAGGCCCAAAAAGGAAGGCCAAAAAAGGAAATTTTCCTATTTGGGCCTTACCCAAAAAGGAAATTCTACATACCAATAATTACAAGTTCAATACATACAATAAAAGTTTTCAAAGTATAACTCATACAATAGTAAAAAGTGTAAAGTTTAATACATCACGAAACAATAAACCCTTTTCAATAAGTAAATTACTAATGTGATCATTTCATAAAATTACCAATGTGATCATTTCATAAGCAATTAAGTTTGAATAAAAAACCTAAGTGTAATAGTATACCATGCCGTCGGTGGCTAGCCGAAGTAACAACGAGGCGACAACAGCGCCAAGAAGTTGTGCTACCCAATAGTACAACGCACGAACAACCGAGACTCTCCCGGCTACAAGAGTACCGAACGTAACGGCAGGATTTATGTGTCCACCAGACACGTTCAAACTCGACGCCACGGCAGCAAACAATGCCAGGGCATGTGCTAGAGCCACCATCAACAGCCCCGATGCTCCCAGGGCATGATCACCATACATCCTATCTGCATGTTCACAAGTTTCGACATCAAAACTTAATAAACAACTAACTACTTGCACAAACGAACCATCTTGATCACCAAAATCTTAATTAGCTCTTTTATATAATCAAACGCTATAAAACATGAATCAACTAAAAAAATTGCATAGAAAAAGCGGTATAAAATGTTTCATATCAACTAAGAGGTTATAGGCTCGAACCTAAAGTTATATGTTAGGTCAACTAAAAAGTTATCGCCTGTGTAACCTGTCAACTTAAAGGCATGCATGATTTAAGTGTCATAAAAACAGATATAAAAAAAAAGTTCATGTGATAGCATGAAAAGTTGTACAAAGTACAAACTCGATCCTGTCAACTAAGAGGTTGTCGGTTCAAACCAAAAACTATATAGATAAGTTTTATAAAGACTAGATCCGTACTGAGAGCAAGTGTGGAGCCTTCGGCTGCGAAGACGAACATTAACGTTGAGAGAAATTCCGATAAGGTGGCCCGTGCGGAATCCGGGTGGGTCGCCTCATCGGCTCGACCGATGGCGTATCGACGTGGCGGCATACTTTTGTTCTATAACTATTATATTAGATCTTCAAACTTTTAGATCACAAGGATGAATCAAGAAAGCTAAGGCTAGTTGATATATGGAAAATTATTGTTAAAATTGAAGTTGCAAAATGATTTTGGGAATGAAGAAGGGAACGTGGTTTTAAAATAAAGATGAAGCTAAACAACATTTGCATGGACACTTGGGTGAAGAATTGCAGAGAGTTTGACACGTAGGTGTGTGTGTTGGCATGATTCAAGTCCAAGCTGACTAGCTACCAGAGTTTTGAATATATATATTTTTAAGGGATAACTTAGAAACTTGGATTTGATCTAATCGGTGATACGGGGTTTTGGTAGTTTCTAGTTTTTTTAAAAATCTCAAAGTAATTATTTGGGTTTCTTGATTGGGACTCTATTGACCTTTTGGACTTTGTGAGTTTTTTACTTCTAAGATTCATCTTTGGGTAGCTTATGGGTCCTGGGACTCTTAGTTTGTAGGCACAAGATTATATATTTGGGGTTTTGGGGCTTATGGGCTTTAGGCCGTGCTTGAAGGATTTTCGTAATCTATTGGGTTTGGAGACTTTTTGCAAAATGACTGATAACTGTTCGTGAACAAAACCGGGTATTGAGCCTACCCGACCCGTACCCGGAACCCGAACCGGGTTTTAGGTGATGAGAACCGGGTTGTTGACCGACCCGACCCGAACCGGGTTTTTGACCCACGAATACCGGTTTTTAAACCGGGTTTTTCTAGGTTTTATACCTTGTTTTCCAACCCGACCCGTAGTGTACCCGGTTCCAACCCGATTTTGAATTTCAAAAACCCAACCCGGGTCTCTACCCGCCGGGTAGTGAAAAAACCCGAACTGGGTCGGGTATACGGGTTTGGGCCGGGTTGGTTTTAAGAACCGGTTTTTTTGAACACACCTACTGATGACGTTAACATTATGCAAGCTTACGTAATTTAGTGAAAAAAGGGGTGATTTTGTATTTTTGCGTATATTCAATCAAGTTAGTACCAAAACTGCAAATTATTTTCTTGTTTCTATTTTTAACATCGCCTAAGTTCGATAACGTTAACATTACCGATCTTATCCCCATCGAAAAATGACTCTTTGTACGATATACATATCAGAAACTTGAAATGCTTGAGTTCAAATTCTAGACCGTAACTATTAACCGTACAAAATCTACAGTATTATACATTAAAAAAAAAAATTGGTCCACTTATCAAAACTTGATCGAAATAGCCACTCATACAATAAAATATCACAGAATTCAATCTTGTTACGTAAACAAAGACTCGTAATTTTCTCTCTTTCTCACCACCATATCCCCACATCCCACTGTCATTGTCCCAGAGCATTTGCATGGTACATTGCTGGTCTATATATGTTGGTATTAACTCATGTCCGCAAGTATCAATAGATAATTGGTTGACATCTAAAAGCAAATATTTCACAATATTAGATTTGCTTTTTATTTTTATATTTTGTTCCGAAATTGACAAGGGCACTATGCAATCGAACAGGAGACGAGACTTCACTAACCAGCAGATAATAAGTGATCGTGGTTACATTGTGTTGAGCCCCTGCTTACTCAACTAGTTGATGGAATAGGTTAGACTCGGTCTTGAGTTATGACTTGCGATCTGAAAGCTTACGTATACTATATCAAGTAAAATGACAATGTAATAGCAAAGGAAGCAACATTACAAAATAGAATGCATTCAAATAATTGTTACAAGAGTCCTAACAAAATGGCTAATAATTAAAGGGTTGTGTTGCATGGTGGTACGAACAAGGCTCAAGATGACGGTAAAAATTTGGGTACTTGAAACAGAGGGGCTTCATGGCTTCCATAGTTTCATGGTGCAGTCTTCACCGTACGTGGCCACAAGATTTCGATGGGGATGATGACAAATACCAATCACGTCCTTCTCATGCACCTGCAAGTACGTTCAAGCTTCAATTGGATATAGTGACATATAAACAGAATCAACCAGTTTTCAAATAAAAGGATTGCATTTCACAGGTAACTAGTCAATCAGATAAAATACACCAAAGAAAACGAATCATAAAGCTCAAAAGTTGCCTAAAATGTATTCAAATGCTTATAACCAGATTTTTATTATAATAAGTTCTGTAATTTTTATATATAATACCCTAAATATTGCTCCGAAATGAGGACAAAAAAGCATTGATGGGTCAACCAAACCCGTTTTACCCATACTTGGATTTTACCAATTTTGGCCTGACCCATCTTAACCAGTTACTCGACAAATTTATTTGTTCCACATCGGACGAAAGATGATCAAGTTACGAAAGGTGAAAAACATACCTTCATCAAGTGCTCAAGTTTGCCAGATTGATGGCTGAAGCAGTACAGGTTCCTGCACATTGTTTCATAAAGTAAGTACTAGCAAAACCTAGATGAAACCAAAAACCATACACTTGCATTACATTTAAAACCCACCTGTCTTCACCAATACAATATATCCATTCACCTTTAGGCGATATACAAGCTGCAACAAAATCTCCACCCTCCCTTTTACCAGATGAGAAACTTCTCACTACCTGCATAAAAGTCAAGGATCAATCACATTCCAATAAAACAAAAACATATCAAGAACATTATCTTAGACCATAGAGAATTCAGAATAGACTAGTCTCATCACTGTAGATGAATATATCCACATAAGACTTTAGGAGTGTATTAATGTGCATTCTGAAGCTGTCAAGCTGATTATCTGATCGCGACTTCAAATTTGAATTTTTCGATAGTCTCTGATTACATGTTATTAACCAGTCAAATAATCAGTCTCATACGATGTGAAACAAAACTTAAAAACGAAAATTTAAATTACTCATTTTTACCAACTCGGTTTAAAAATATAATAAAGACGATTCTATTAAAATATGGATTGACAACTCATAGCATTAAAGATACAAAATTAATCATCAATTTAAAAATTCTTCAATGATTTATAAGAATGTATTTTTTTCGTCAGCTTATTTATCCATCATTCCATCCTATAATAACCAGAAATTGCTAAACACTTGTACAACTGAATATCTGAAAGCACAAGAAGAGGAAAGCCTACCTGTCCTTGAAGAGTCATGAGGTAAATGGATGAAGTCTTGTTACAAACTATAACATGGTCAGGGTTTTTCGGGGAAAGGTGAACGGAATTTACAGATGCATCACCTCCCTGTGAATCAAAACCAGAAAACGCTGCGAATTTACACAAGGGGGAAGATAACAAATATGAAAAGGAATCAAATATTGTCATGGATCGGGTAGCAATACCCTTAACGGAGGTGGTGGCTTAAATGTATGTAGACAATCTGTAGTCTTCAGATCCCAAACCTGTATAAAGGCCAAGCTTCCCGATTAAGCACACAGATCGATTAAAGAAGTAGTAAAAGTGGCAATTGCGATCTTACTTATATATTGGTTGATATCCTCTATATTTAACTTTAAACGGGTAAAATAAAAAGCTGCCTAAAAAACAAATAATTGAATAATATAACATCTGTAATCATCAGTAACACACATTACGTATACCAAATGAAAAAGGACAAAAAAAATTCGTGTCAACCCAACCGGTTTCGACCCGTTATACAATACCCTGACCCGCTCAATTTGCACTTCTAAATAAACATTCACTTGGAATCCAACAAGCAAGAAATGACTGACCTTTACTGTACAATCGCTTGATGCAGTAATGATACGAAGTCCGTCACTTGTAAAAATGGCATCATTAACATATGAAGAGTGACCCCGAAATTCCTTCAACAACTTTCCACCCTTTATTCCATGAACTCTGATATAAAAATTAGCAAACGTAATAATGTAATATCAGTTCATTTTATGTTTCAGTGTTTGGCAAATCTGATTTTTCTAAGAATACTACATAATTTAATTAAAAGAATCTCATTATGAAAAAAGAAGAAACGCTTTGTTAAATGATACGAGGTAGTAAACATCTCTCGGATTGGGTTTAAAAAGGATAAGAACGTAAGCTTTAACTGAAGATTAAGATCATCAGTTTTGACGCAGTTGGTGTGATTCTCAACTGACCTTGCAGTTCCATCAAATGATGTGCTTAATATTTGACTTCCATCACGCGAAAATGTAACACTGGTGACACCCTGAGAATGAGCATTTTCAAGACGACGCAAGCACTGACCGTTCCTTATACGCCAAACCTAGAATCAAGAAAAACAGCAATATTAATTAACGCTTTCTAAATTTCGTGACAATTTTCTTGTGAACATGCTCCGTGTAAAAGAAAAACCACATAGGAATCCTTACTTTAATCTTTCCATCCTGAGAACCAGAAGCAAGCATTTCTGAATCTCTACTAAAATCAATACATAGAACAGCATCATCATGCATCATAAAAGATTCCTGCAAAGGTATAATACAGAAGTCATTCGGTGTGATAATTCATGAAGTAAATTACAATTTTATCGTAACATCAAAACGTGCTAGAGAACGCACTTCTGCTTGGTACAAAAGATCCTTCTTAAGCTTCCCACTTATGTGATCCCAAACCTGATATTAACATACAAAAAGGAAAATCAAGATCATCAATCAATAATCTATATTAGAGTAAACGAGTATTGAACCAAATGAACCTCGATAAACCCATCAACAGAGCAAGAAACAAGAAATTGTCCATCCGGTGAAAATCGAGCACTTTCAGGATGACTTTTCTTTCCAAACTGAAAAAAATAAAATGAAACAACTTTGATCTTAACTTGCATTAACAAAACTATATAATTTATGATAAAAGCAGAAGATCTTACTACACAACAATAGGGGAGTATTGTTGCTAAAGACGTTCTTACAGTAGAGCTAAAAATTCTCAAGTATATGTATGAAAAAATAATTACCTTAATAGTATGACCAAGAGTCGTAGGGTACTTATCATCTACATCTTGCTTCATAGCAGCTGTTCCTCTAAACAGATCAAACTGTGTTCCAGGTGGAAGTAATCCTGAAAGAACCAATTAAAGTTTTCTCAACGCCGTTACAATACCAAGTTGACTTTAGGTTTAGGTTTGCATTTTAAAATTGAATATATGACTGATTGAGTGTCTCTGATTACTGCAGCTTTAAGTTGCAATTTGAAGTTTAGTATACCTATTTTATATATTCTGATTATTATTAGTATCATACAATCACTATCAAAATGTACATCCAAACACCCACTTAAGGTAGCAAAGGAATTGACACACTTGCAATCTAGAATTACCATTGTCTAAAAAGACTAAATTTTTTGGGGCCAGATATTCAGAGTCATCTTTAATGCTGGGATATGATATATTATGGGTTAACTCAATATAATGAAAACACAAAACCTATAGTTCAAACTGCAGTGAAAAATTAGATTAGATTGTAACCTTGGTGTTGCTGCCATTTCAAAGCTTGACCAATTAGAGCCATTAACCGAGATGGTGGAACCACAGAGACTTCTCCCGCAATACCTGAAAAGCGCAAAACAGGAATATATATTACTCCGTATATCATATCCCAATATAATATGGCTTCCCATTTGTTATTAAATATGTTATAGGTCAAGGATAGCAATGTACGAACCTTGAGCAATTTGAGCACGTCTTCTCTCTTTTGTTGATTCTTGATAAGCCTATATATGTACAACATAATATTACAAATAACAAACTCCCTAAATTCATGAAACACCAGAACTCCAGAAGAGAAAACAAACTGGGAATTTCTAACACTAACCTCACTGGGATCAAAATAAGTTCGAACAAGAAGATGTTCAAGTCGCAAGTATCTTTCGGGTTGCTCTTGTTTCATGACACTCATTGCCTGTGTTTGCCTCAATATCGCACGAGCCGTATCCAACTCTCGTAGTTCAATCATTTCAAGAACAATCTAAAATAGTTTCATAAAACACCAAAGAGCGAAATCGGTACATTAGGTACACCAAAACCCACAGACACACATATGGGTTCCTGTAGAAACTCAAATATTGGTAACACGCGTAAGAACTAATCAAATATCATAATATGAATCATTTAAGTTGACATTTCACAAACTTCACAAGCGTTTATCTTCATTACACTCTTTGATAGTGGTTTGAAATATTTTACAATAAAAAAGTGAATCTATCAGCAGATGCAAAAGATGCATCTCTTGTATCAGACGCATAACCATGAAACTAGTGAATTTGTCGACTTCCATACCTCAAAGTGTAACCAAACACTTCAACTGAGATGTACAATAATCAACTTTGAAAATTTGTTAGACCTATATGATTCATATTGCGAGTTTTGAGTACTTCTTACCGTTCTTACCAATATTTAAGTTCTTATTTGATCCTTAACATATATAATATACGGAGTAAATATACAATGAACAAGGTGTTATAAAAACCTACCTGTTCATATAAATCTTCAAGTTTTTTTCTTGGAAGCTTAAGCTGTGCAACTTGAGGCAAAATGACATCCCATCGACCGCTATTAATATCCGCCACGAATGTTTCGAGACTGTCTACGGTATTCAAAGATACTTGACACTCACTTTGCAATGTTTGAAATGTTTGATGCAATGAATTCTCTTTACAGAACTGAAGTACTATTTTTATCACACTGCAACCAAAAATATAACAAAATTAACGATATGAACACACACACACACATATTTATATGTGCATACATACATGTAATACATTACATAAAATTGGAGGACTAATTACAAAATTAGGAATTGATATTTAGGGATTACAGCTAACTAAAGCCATTTAATGTGGTAAAAAGATCAATCTATAAATTATATCGCGATTAATATATAATGACACTAAATTTGAAGAAAGAATAGTTAGAACTTACTCTCGAGCTTCGATTTCTAGGGCAGACATGGTGGTGATTGTATAGGTGGAATTAGGAATGAGAATAATAGTTAAAATTAGGGGTTTAGGGTTTTGGTGAAAGCAAAACACCTCCTCTGCAATCAAAGTTCAGCGAACGAACGTTAACGACGATACATCGGTTAAAGTAGCCCCAATTTTATTGATTTTATTTTATTTCGGTGAAACAAAATTATCACAGCTACAGCTTAAAATTGATCTATTACGTATATATTTATGTTTATGGTTATGTTATCATAGTTAGACCATCCGTAACAGTAACATCAGAACGCCACTTTTTCAGCTGCCACATCAGCGTCACATCAGCATCAAACTATAACACCAGAACGCCCCTAAGACCATCCGTAACCGTAACACCAGAACGCCACTTTTTCAGCTGCCACATCAGCGCCACATCAGCATCAAACTATAACACCAGAACGCCCCTAATCCATAACACCAGAACGCCACTTTTTTTTTTTAAATCCGAATTAAACCTTAAATGAAAAAGGGAAAAGAAATTTAAAAAACGCGTGGGACCCACCAAAACGCCAAAAATCGTCCCGTGATTCGAGTGAGTACGCCGCCAGAACGCCGGGCCAGAACGCCGCGTTAGCGGCGTTCTGGCGTTGTGAGGGTGAGAACGCCACGCCACATCAGTGCGTTACGGATGGTCTAATCATAACACCAGAACGCCACTTTTTTCCTTCATTCTGGGACCTACCACTAACTTACTAAATTTAATTTTATTTTATTTAAAATACAATACAAAACATTTTAATTAAAAATACAATACACCACAATAATTAAAATAAAAACCATACATTAATTCAAATAAAAGTGAACTACATTACTTTTTAAAAATAAAATATATCACAATAATTTTAAAATACAATACGATCCTATAAATTAAAACGTTACATTCCTAAAAATCTAAACGTTACAATCCTAAAAAATAAAACGTTACAATCATAAAAATCCTAAAAAATAAAACGTTACAATCCTAAGAAATTAAACGTTACAATCATAAAAATCTAAACACACTAAAAACTACTCGTCGTCATCCTCGTTGTCCTCGTCGGCATCGTAGAACTCCGCAAACTCATTTCGAAACTGTTTCTTCATCTTTGCGAACGCTGCACGGGTCACTTGGATGATAATTGGTCGGTGCCGCGAACCCAACCATAATTGTTGGCGTTGAACTTTTCTTCAATAGTACCCCACAAAGTACCCCGTTTTTGTGAGTTACCGACTTTAGAGTCTTCGAATGCGTCGCAATAACTAGTTGCTAACCACGCCTCTTCAGTTGGCGACCATGCCCGTTTGTTGCATGTTTTTTTCGACCCGTCTGTTTTTTTGGCATGGCTTCTTTTATTGGGTGATGGCGCGACTTGTTTTCCGGATCTTTGGGTTGGTGCTTCATCCGTCTGTTCGGGTTGCATAGCCGGTTGTTGCGGGAAAGTTGGTTGTCGGAACGGTTGTTGCGGGTAAGGTTGCGGGAACGGTAGTTGTTGAAAATTCGGGTTAGGATAATACCCGTATGGTGCTTGGGTTGGATCATAGTGTTGTTGAAAATTCGAGTTAGGATAATACCCGTATGGTGGTTGGGTTGGACGTACGTTTGGGTTAGACCCGCTCGAACCGGGTGTGTTTCCGGTTCCGAATAACATAAGGTTTGTGTACGACATATTTTCCGGGTTGTTGGTTTGATTGTAGTCGGAATTTGGGTTGGACATGGTGTTGAAAGTATTGAAAATAGATGGAGAAAATAGATGGAGAAATAGTGTTGAAAATATTGAAGTGGGTTAAAAAATAAGTTAGAATGTGTTAGTTTATATAGAGAAATGGGTTAGGTGTTTAGGTGGTTTGAAAATAATAATAAAAAAAAATTAATTTTTTTTTGAATTATATCCGTTACCCACGCTCCCCTATTTTTTTTTTAATTTTTTTTTTGTTTTTTTCGAAACTTTTTGAATTTCAAAAAAAAAAATCGTTTTTTTTGTATTTTTCCGGCATTTATCGCGAAAGAAAAAGAGAAAAGAAAATTAAATAGGCTGTGGGTCCCACCATAACGCGGAAAACGGAAGCGTGATACGAGTGAGAACGCCGAGCACAACGCCGTCCAGAACGCCGCTTGGCGTTCTGAAGCCGAGAACGCGGGCCAGCTGTACGCGTTACGTATGGTCTTAGACGTTTAAACGAGAACGAGATTTTTATTGAAAATGGACGAATCAAACCGAACACGTGTTACAAAACTCACTTTTTTTCACGTTTTATAAATTTAAAATATTTCTCAAACGGTAAGTTGAAAAATCATTAAAATTGCACTATAATAATCAGCATTTTTTATACTTCGATTTGCCATCTCACAGGGTATACTTTCGACGATTTTTTTTTTGTTTTACAAATTGTACAAAATTAGTATCACATGTGTTACTCGCCGGTGATACATGTGTTACCAACTTGTAGTACATGTTTTACTCATTTTCAAAACGCACCAAAAAACGAAAAAAAAGTTCGTCGAAAGTAACCAAAAAACGAAGAAAAAAAAGTTTGTCGAAAGTATACATTGTCACATCTCTAATCGAAGAGAATAAAACACCGAGTTTTATGGTGCAATTTTTGTGATTTTTCGACTTACCGTCTAAGAGATATTTAATTTTTAAAAACGTGGGAGAAAGCGGGTTTTGTGATACGTGACACATTCCTATTGATTCCTTCATTCTCACGTAAAGTTGGTATACTCATTTAAACCTTACTCTATGTTATTAATTGTATCTCTAATAATTTACGGTGAGTAATCACTACACCACCAAAAATTACCCGTACACCACTAAATGTACCGTACAGACAGTGGTGATAATTTAAATTATCCGTACACCTTTATGGTGTCGTACTGCACAGTCAGTGGTGTAAAAATAATTTTAGGTGGTGTACGGATCATCACCCACAATTTTTTTTTCGAGTCAATGACTAGTAAAATTATCAGAAAAGAAAGTAAATTCACATATATTTCATTATCATTATCATTTCATTAGTTATTATATAAATAGCACCATGTAGTCTCATATGGCCTCTAATCATACCACATAGACACTTAGAAATTTTACAAATCATTTGCAATTAAATTAAATTTAACTATTATTCATTATTTATATATTTTATTTTAGGAAAACATGTTGTTAGCTAAAAAACTAACACCTTAATGCCTAAGCTTAACAAACTTGACACAACAACACTTATTACATTTATCTTTTTCCTTATATCTAAGTTTAAAGATTAATTAATATCACATACTTAAAATACTCACCTTAAAACTAATACATTTCATTCAATATATACATCTTACTTAATGAGGCTACTTACCTTTTTTCTTCTTTATATTATAAGCTTTAAAATTAACATATTATCATATTAAAGTAGTTAATCTTATATCTAATAAAATTTCTTTCTAATCTATAAGAACACTTTCTTCGAAAACTTGACACATAAACTTCTTAAAACTAGTTTTATGACCCGTAAAAAAAAAGTTTAAATGAGTAACATTAATATAAAAATAAAATTCATATTTATATATACTATCTATACAATAAGTGTATAAACATGTAATAACTCATTTAAACTTTTTTTATATTTATTACTAGATCATAACCCGCAAAATTTGCGGGCTATTGCATAATTTTACTACAAAAGTTATATTAGATTGAAAAGGAAAAAAACTTGTGTATCTATTAATACATATGTTTTAAGTTTGTCAAATGTAATGAAGTAAGAATAGCTGAAACGCGTATTTTTATTCAATAATGTTACCACAATTAGTGTAGATGTCTAAGCATATAAATTAATCGATAGGTATTATGTATTTTCTCTATTAACTTCAAATAAGTGTTACACTTACATTGAAATAATTTGTTTGTTTTACCTTGTCATAAATGCTTGTTTACTCACGATACATGCTCATCTATGCGATGAAATTAAGAATGACGAAAGTGGTTTGGTAGTTGGTGTTTTAGTAATGAGAATAGTCCATGTATGATTTATTGTAGTTGGATCAAATACTATACATTTTAGTATTATACGTATGAGAGATATTTGAAATCACATAAATACTAATGGACATTAAATGAAAAAAATACATTGATGATGTCAATTATGTGAAAACACGAGGTAGTACATAATAGTTTTATTAATTAATGTGTATACATTTGTTGCTTAGGACCCGTGAATTCGTAGAAATAGTGTAGGTACACCGTAAAGTCATTAAGTATCTAAACATCAAATAAGAAACGCAGATTCTCGTTGGGGTGAGCTCTTGTACCTGCTCTCGTAGGAGATGAAACTTTTGAACACACAGGAACACATGGACCAGCCAGAACCACCAATCAATCAACATTTTCGGAAAACATCAACTATTCATATTTAAAAAAATGTCAATTATGATAGATATCAAGTTCGTTGTTTTAATAATAATAATAATAAAATAAAAATCACCTATCCACATATGAATTGAGTCGAAATTACTTTACATGGTAGTATGTCATAAAACAATATAATCAGTTCTTTACATGGCACTAATAATCAACATGGAACCATTTATATCATTAACAAAATAATTCAAAACTACTTATAACATGATTACTCACAACTTCACAGAATAGCAGTAACTATAGAAAGGCTTTACTTTATGCTATAACAATGATGACACCCTTAATTAACTAATACATGAAATAGCTAACGAATACACACTTTAACTCGTATGAACTCATATACATCCATACAACTAACGGTTAACTTCAGGATACTGCGCGCATGATTGCAAATGAGTTACAAAAGCTGCTGAAAACCACAACCAATATCAAAAGCACCTTTTGTACCTGTTAGTAACATTAGAAATTGGATCAGACTCAAAGTGTAATACTACGTACATATGAAGTCATTTCCTAGAAAAACTCTGAGCTATAAACTGCTAAAATTATAGTAAAATTTAAACAAAATTGTAGGGTTTTTTTACATCCATATCTGGTCATCATTGATTAACAGCCCCATTGAATAGGGTGTTCAAAAATATCCGTATCCGAATCCGAAATCCGAATATCCGAAAATCCGATATGAAATTATCCGAAAATTCGGATACCCGAAATTTCGGATATCCGAATTTCGGATACCCGAATTTTCGGATTCAGATTCGGATACCATTTTTCAAACATTTCGGATATTCGGATATCCGAATTATCCGAAAAAAATAATTAGTTTTATATAAACCTGTTTTTTATGGTCCCAAATTGCTAATGTGTGTGAACCAAACCCCCCATTCTTAAATAACCCTTGATTCACCTCTCGTTTTAACGGTACAAGGCACATATATAAGTCTCCTTCTTGGATTTCAAAATCGCTGAACTGTTGACTTCCTTGGAGTCTGAATCTCAATCGCGTCATAATACCACTAATTAGTCGTTATCTTTATTACTCATCGAAGTGTTTTATTGCTAAATATATTACTCCGTATATGCTCATGTGTGCTGTAACCCATAAGTATATTCTTTCAATTGAATATTATAGGATGTGAGTAGTGTTGCCAAGATTGATTATAAGTTTCAAATAAAATAATCCTATTCTAATCTCATGAATATCCCACTATATTTAGCACATGAATACAGAACCCAATATTTGTTTTTTTTTGGAATAAGGCAGAATCAATATTTGTTATGTAAGTCGATTATATGTATAGAATTATTGGCTAATATTTGGTTTTTTTCTGGTTCTAATTTCTCAATCTTCATATCATTCTAAATCGCAGATTCTTGATCTCTTTTGTTTTCGGATATTTTTGATTATCCGGTATCCGTATCCGAAATTTCCTTGTATCCAATTAGATGGCGATTGACCCACACATGTCAAGAGTTGCTAGATTTTTTAAAAACAAGCATAAGTTCAAAACCATAGCGACTATTATATACATAGAAATAATTAACAGTTACAAACGAATTATTTATAGTTGCCAACAATATCACAAGAAGTTATAAGGGGGAGATGGGTAGAATTGTTCTCATATTATAGTTGTGATAAATATCTGTTGACTGAGTCAGTGCATTTGAAACTTTATGAAAGTGAGGCTGTTTTGATAAGTTGTGTTTCCTGTTACTTAGGAATGAGAACACTATTAGGGTATATGGAGGCTATATTTGATGTGCTGGAGGTTAGCACTTTAGTTCAAACCATGGGAGTTATAAGGTGGAAGGTGTGTTTTTATTCTTTATTTTATTTACCCTGGTTTAAATTTCCTGAACCCATAATTAAAGGATCTGTTAGGAATGCTAATGTGATAAATTATGTCATGTTGAAACTGCTTGTGATTAGGAGTAGTAGAAGTGCCTTTGTGCTGAAATGCTGGCAAGAGTTAAAGATGCATGACATAGATTTGATCAGTTGGCCATCTTGTGAGGAGTGTTTTGGGTGGGTGGTTTTTTTGGGAGTCATAAGGAGGAGCTGGGTAGATGTCAAATCTCTTGGTTCATGTTTTTCTATGTATTATTCTAATGGGTCTGTTAAAACCTTTAAGCTTGTATCTCTTCACAAACTTAATTGTAGTTTTGGTTTTAAAACTAAATGGCCGGAGATATATAGGCTTGGAGATATTGGTAAAATGCAGGGGTATGGCATTCTAATCTTATTTAAAGGTGTAATAAGGATGGAAAATTCTCACTTTTTCATTTGGAAGACCTTTGAGCTTAAACATTCTTTTGGGGGTGAGATGATGATGTATATGGTGAGCTTTTCTGTTAAAAGCAGTGTTTGTAGATGCTTTTACATTTTTGGTGATGTGCATAAAGCTATGATCCATATTCATGCATCAGGCTGCCACTTGTGTCAAGGTCATGCCCAATTTTGGTATGATAACAGAATTGCTTGTCATTTTAGCATTTCTTCTTATTTAGGTATAGAGTTTGTTGTCTGTGTCAGGTTATATATGTATTGGTGGAATCTGAAGAGAGTTAAATATGTTGCTGTTTGGATTGCTGGTATTAGTAGAGTTCAGAAGGTGAGCTGGTTGCTGTTAAAGACATCTGTTTGGAATTGGTCTTGTGTGGAATGGTATGGGTGGAATAAAGCAGAAATATTGGTTGAGTTGACTTTTTTAAGTCAAAGCTGGAATGGTCAATGTTTGTGTTGTTTGAATCTATCGGGTCAATTGGTTTGTTTAGAAAAGTAAAAAAAGGTTAATTATGGGCAACTATTTGCAGATGATACTTGCTGCAAGTGGTATGGTTTGGTTGGCTGCTATATGTTTAATGATGCATGTTGCAAGTTTGTAGTTGATATCATTCTCAGAGTTGCTTATATGATTGCAGCTATCTCTATTTGCATGATTAGGATTACTAGTAAATATATGGCTTGTTTTGCTAGTGCAGAATTGGTTAGCAATAATATTATTTGCTATCATGATATTGTTGCTAATGGGATTAAAGAGGTTGATGTTGATTGGGCTATTAGATGTATGGATATGTGTAACATCCTCTCTTCTGATCCGGTAATTTCTAATTTTGAATTGATGTATTTAACTGTATTAGAAATTATTTGATAAATAGGTTTAAATTGCGAAACTTAGTTAAATAAGCCTCAGGACTTATTGTGCTTAGTAAATTATTGATTGTTTTGATTTACTATAGTTGACGGTGCAATAAAAGAAGTTTCTCGCAAATGGTTTTTAGGTTCCAGGCAATAGATTGAAAGGGGACTAGTTTTAAGCGGATACGGGTCGGTGTTAAATGTTGACCGACTTAAATACTTTCCCAAATAGGAAAGTTTATCACTTTCCATTTTTAGAAACAAAACCTAAAACCTCTAAACTCTTAAACCCTAAAGCTAGAAATCAAGTGAATCAAAGAGTTTGTTGTGATCTTGAGCTGATTGTGGCTTGTGTTATCATAATCATCATCATCATCTTCTAGTGGTAATTCCTTGATTGTAAGTTAGTTTTCATGTTCAAATTCATGGTTATGATCATTTGAAGTTTTGACATGAATTGATGTTGAACTTATGCTTTAAACATGTTATGGTATGTATATATGATGATTTGTGAGCTGAAAACTGTTGCTGTACTTGAATTATGGTTAGTTTGTATAATTTTCGAAAATGGGTTGAGCTGTGTGTTTGCAGGTCTACACCTGAGCTGAAACGCGTAGGAACGCGATCCTGACCCTTTGCCTGGATCGCGTTGCTATATGAAAAACGGTTACAGAACTTTTTCTTCTTGGGAACGCGATCCAGCTCATGTTACCCGGATCGCGTTACCATGTGAAATTTCGTCACAGAACTTTTTCAACTGACGAACGCGATCCCACCACCCTTGCCTGGATCGCGTTTGCATGAATAAATTTGATGAGTTTTGCAAAATTTGAAAATGCATAAGTGTTTGGAAGATGGTGTTTTTTAGTGGTACTTCTTATGTCATATTCCTTTAGTGACACTTTATTGATGTTTTAGTGGCACTTTTGTAGAAAGATATTATTGTTATTTATGTTTGGAATTGATTAACAATGTGATTACTTATGTAATGTGTTTAATTATATAAGTACCATTAGTTGAAAACAAATTACTAACTTATGATTGATTTTATGTTCTCAGATAATCCAAGGGCTCAGCGAGATAAGACTGCTGAGTAAGTAACTGAGACGAATCAGGTGAGTGGATTTGAAACTCATAGTTTGATTTGGTTGTGTCAGTTTGATTTCAATCAGTAATTATAGGATTACTATTGATAGTATGTTAACCTCGAAATGATATGCCATTTGATTGGTTGTTTGATGAACATTGAATTGAAATGTATAATCCAGAGGTCAACTAGATTGTTGGTTGAACTTGATTGCTAATGTTGGTCAACACAGGGTTGCGTACATGTGTTGATGGAGATTAGCATTTAGTTAGCGGTTAATCACTGTTTTGGCCTACAGTTGATTTAAGTGTTCTGATGGGGCCACCCGGAACAGGGTCCTTAGGAACCACCGTTCCTCTTGACGATATTTGTTGCATTATTGATTGTGAACAGATTGCTAGCTAAATTGAATTGTAGTTGATTATTCATTCACTTAGCTTCGTGCTAATCCCTCAATTTACTTCCTGCAGGTTATGTTTAATTATGTGGGTAGCCAGGAAGGGACGTTTTGATGCTGGGAATGTTTGAAACTTGCAACTCTGATCCAGTTTGTAATAAATAATGTTTTATAGTATATAATGCCCCGGGTTTGTAAACATGTTAACTATGTTTGATTAGTAGTTAAACATATTGTATAAAGGGTTGCGAAAATTTCTAGCAGGTTTTAATAGAATATGTATTTCAAGTAGTCGCTTCCGCCAAACTTAATATATGATTGTGGTACTAAATGAGGGGCGTTATAAGTTGGTATCAGAGCAATAGTTTGGGGCAATTGAATATGATTGTATGTTCAATCCTAAACTTTGATTGTGTTGTGTCAAACATTCTTGGGAAAGGGATTATGTACTGAATGTGAATCGGTTAGTAGAATAGGTGCTAACGACTAATGATTTGTAAGCTGTTGTGGTATTTACAGATATGGCGGATAACGAGCAACTACCTGTTAACCCTAATAATGCCTCAAGGCCTGAAGTTGCTGCTGAGACTCATGATGACCGGAATGAGAATGCTGGTACTTCTTTCCATGCTAGAGAGGAGGCAGAAAGGGATCAGTATCTGCTTCAATTGGAAGAGGAAAACCAAGCACTTAGAATGTACAAACAACAAAAAGAGGCTGAAGCATCTCATCCTGTGTTTGGTACGATTTCACCGCCAAAGCAAAAGGTGTGTTCCTTTAAAACCTTTATGAGCAGTAATCCGTCTGTGTATTCGGGTAGTACGAATCCTTCTGTAACTCTAGATTGGTTGAGAGATGTTGAAAAGAAATTTGAAGTCTGTCAATGTGAGGAAGAACTAAAAGTTCCTTATGCAACTCAACTTTTAAAAGGAGCAGCTATGAATTGGTGGGATTCGATTACTTCTGTATTAACTTCTTTTCAGAAAGCATCTATCCGATGGTCTGATTTTCGTAATGAAGTTTGTAAGCAGTATTGTTCAAACTATGATATAGCTCGGATTAGAAAAGAGTTTATGGATTTGCAATTAACTGATAACATGTCAATGGATGATTTGATAAATCAGTTTACAGAGAAACTCAGGTTTGTTCAGCAGTGGGTTCCTGATGAGAGAACTCAGATAGAACAGTTTGTGGGTACTTTACCTAATCAGTATCGAACTTCAGTGAGATTAGCTGGCTCTCTTTCTCAAGCTTTCATGTTAGCTCGATCTGTTGACAGTGATTTGAAACCTCAACAGGCATCAAGTAAAGAAATGGTTTCTCAGAAATCTAAGAGTGAATCTTCTGGTAAAGGAAAGCAGCGGTGGCAAGGAAATCAGCAGGGTAAGAAACAAGAAAGTCGTGGTGGTACTTCTGATCGTCCCAATTGGTGTATTAAGTGTAGAGCTAGACATTTTGGGCCGTGTACTGTGCAAACCACTAGATGTGTAAAATGTGGTGTGATTGGGCATGAAGCCAAAGATTGTGTTTTTCCCACTTATGTGTGTTGGAATTGCCATAAGGAAGGTCATCGTGCAAATCAGTGTTCTGAGGCTAAGAGACAGGGTTCGGGGACAGTTGTTGGTTCATCAGCTTCTTCCGGTCAGAAGCGGAAGAATCCGCCATCTGCAATTAGTAGGGCTTTTCAAATGACAGTTGATGAAGCTGTCCATACAGATGACGTGATCACGGGTACTTTTCTTGTAAATTCTGTACCAGCTCGTGTTTTATTTGATTCTGGTGCAAATTGTTCTTTTGTATCCATGTACTTCTGTGATAAGTTGAAAATGATGCCTACTGCGATAACAAACCCAGTTTAAGTAGAAATAGCTAGTGGCAAATCGGTTCCTGTTACCACCTCGGTAATTGGAGCTAGAATTATAATAGATAGCCAGACTTTCCCAATTTCCTTTCTGTTGATGCCAATTGCTAGTTTTGATGTGATTATTGGTATGGATTGGTTAAGTCAGTATAAAGCAAGCATAGATTGCCACAATAAGCTGATTAGAATTCCAATATCTGAAAAGTCATATGTCGTGGCTCGAGGAGAACGGGATAATGTTTGTATACCTTTGATTAGTATGATGAAAGCTAGGAAATCTTTGTCCAAGGGCTGTGAATCGTATCTAGCTTATGTGATTGATGCTAAGTTAGAAAAGAAGTCCCTTTCTGATGTACCGGTTGTTTCTGAGTATCCGGAAGTATTCCCTGATGAATTACCTGGCTTACCACCGGTTAGGGAAGTTGAATACCAGATTGATCTTGTTCCTGGCTCTTCACCTATAGCCAAAGCCCCTTATAGATTAGCTCCGTCTGAGATACGTGAAATGATGAATCAGATACAGGAATTGTTGGATAAAGGGTTTATTAGACCTAGTTCTTCTCCCTGGGGTGCACCAGTTCTGTTTGTGAAAAAGAAAGACGGGTCTTTTAGAATGTGCATTGATTATAGGGAATTGAATAACAGGACAGTAAAGAATAAATATCCTCTGCCTCGGATAGATGATTTATTTGATCAGTTGCAGGGATCTTCATTTTATTCAAAGATTGATTTGAGATCAGGTTATCATCAAGTTCGTGTTAGGGATTGTGATATTCCTAAAACTGCATTTAGAACCAGGTATGGTCATTTTGAATTCCTGGTTATGCCTTTTGGTTTGACGAATGCTCCCGTAGTTTTTATGGATTTGATGAACCGTGTTTGTCGACCTTTTCTTGATAAATTTGTGATTGTGTTTATCGATGACATTTTGGTATATTCTAAATCTGAATCAGAGCATGGAATGCATTTGAGGTTGGTATTGGAAACCTTAAGGAGAGAACATTTGTATGCAAAGTTTTCTAAATGTGAATTTTGGATTCGGGAAGTACAGTTTTTGGGTCATATTATTTATAATGATGGTGTTAAAGTTGATCCTTCGAAAATTGAAGCTGTAATGAATTGGAAAACTCCAAAGTCTGCTTCAGAAATAAAAAGTTTTCTTGGTTTGGCGGGTTATTACCGGAAGTTTTTTTAAGATTTTTCTAAAATTGCCGGTTCGTTGACTAAATTGACCCGTAAAGATGAAAAGTTTATATGGACTGAACAACATGAAACAACTTTTCAGACTCTGAAACAGTTGTTATGTCAGGCTCCTGTGTTAGCATTGCCAGATGGGTCCGATGATTTTATTGTTTATTGTGATGCATCGATTGCTGGTTTGGGATGTGTTTTGATGCAACGAGATCGTGTGATTGCTTATGCTTCTCGTCAGCTCAAACCTCATGAAAGAAATTATCCTACCCATGATTTAGAGCTTGCAGCAGTTGTGTTTGCTTTAAAAATCTGGAGGCATTACTTGTATGGTACCAAATGTGTTATTTGTACAGATCACAAGAGTCTTCAGTATATATTTTCACAGCAAGAGTTGAATATGCGGCAGAGACGATGGTTAGAATTAATCAAAGATTATGATTGTGAGATTAAATGCCATCCAGGGAAAGCCAATGTGATTGCTGATGCTTTAAGCCGCAAGGTAACTTCTGATCGAGTTTATTTTATGCGTTTAGAAGTTTCTTCTGATTTGGTGGGTCAGATTAAAGCTGCACAGTTAGAGGCTTTGTTAGAACATAATTTGAAATCTGAAATTATGTTAAATCGAAAGGAATTGTTATTGGATGATTCGAGAGGATTAAAAACCTTTCAGTCTCGTGTTTGGATTCCTTTATTTGGTGGTCTTCGGGATGTTATTCTGAATGAAGCCCATAAGTCCAGATTTTCTGTACATCCTGGAAGTACTAAAATGTATAATGACTTGAAACCTTTGTATTGGTGGCCTACAATGAAGATGGATGTAGCAAGGTTTGTTAGTTCTTGTCATATTTGTTCTCAAGTTAAAGCTGAACACCAGAAGCCGTATGGATCGTTGAAACAGCTTGAGATTCCCGAATGGAAGTGGGAACATTTGACTATGGATTTTGTTACCAAACTGCCTAGAACTGTCCGTGGAAATGACATGGTTTGGGTCATTGTTGATCGATTAACCAAGAGTGCTCATTTTCTAGCTACTAGTGATACTGCATCTCTGAGTAAGCTTGCACAGTTATATATGAATGAGATTGTTACTCGGCATGGTATTCCGTTATCGATTGTGTCTGATAGAGATCCAAGGTTTGTATCTCAATTTTGGCAAAGTTTACAGTGTGAGTTAGGCACCAGAGTGAATCTTAGTACAGCTTATCATCCTTAAACCGATGGTCAGTCAGAACGCACGATTCAGACGCTTGAGGATATGTTAAGAGCTTGTATTCTAGAGTATGGTGGTTCTTGGGATTCTCATTTGCCATTGGTTGAGTTTGCTTATAATAACTCTTATAATTCTAGTATTGGCATGCCTCCATATGAAATGCTTTATGGTCGCCGTTGTAGAACTCCAACTTGTTGGCTAGAGGCAGGTGAGAAACAGTCTGCAGGTCCAGATATTGTTCAGATGACAGCTGAGAAAGTAGCAGTGGCTTGTGAAAAGTTGAAAGCTGCACGTGATAGACAGAAACAATATGCTGATCCTAAACGTCGACCAGTTACTTTTGTTGAAAGTGAACTTGTTTACTTGAAAGTTTCACCTTGGAAAGGGGTAATACGGTTTGGGAAACGTGGCAAATTGGCTCCTCGATATATTGGACCGTTTAGAATTCGTCAGATTGTTAATGATCAGTCTGTTACATTGGATCTTCCTCCAGAGCTTGCTGGTATTCATGATACGTTTAACATTTGTTATTTGAGGAAATGTAACGTTGAAGACCAGTCTCAGATTCTTCCTTTGAAAGATTTGAAAGTTGATCAGAGTCAGAAGTTAGTTGAAGAACCAGTAGAACTTCTTGACAGAAAAGTTACTAAACTTAGGAAGAAACAGATTCCCATGGTGTTAGTGAAATGGAAACATAGTTTAGGTGAAAACCTAACTTGGGAAACTGAGGATAGTATGAGATCCAGATATCCTGGATTGTTTGATTGTGATGAGATTTCGGGGACGAAATCTTCTTAAGGGGGGGAGAATTGTAACATCCTCTCTTCTGATCCGGTAATTTCTAATTTTGAATTGATGTATTTAACTGTATTAGAAATTATTTGATAAATAGGTTTAAATTGCGAAAGTTAGTTAAATAAGCCTCAGGACTTATTGTGCTTAGTAAATTATTGATTGTTTTGATTTACTATAGTTGACGGTGCAATAAAAGAAGTTTCTCGCAAATGGTTTTTAGGTTCCAGGCAATAGATTGAAAGGGGACTAGTTTTAAGCGGATACGGGTCGGTGTTAAATGTTGACCGACTTAAATACTTTCCCAAATAGGAAAGTTTATCACTTTCCATTTTTAGAAACAAAACCTAAAACCTCTAAACTCTTAAACCCTAAAGCTAGAAATCAAGTGAATCAAAGAGTTTGTTGTGATCTTGAGCTGATTGTGGCTTGTGTTATCATAATCATCATCATCATCTTCTAGTGGTAATTCCTTGATTGTAAGTTAGTTTTCATGTTCAAATTCATGGTTATGATCATTTGAAGTTTTGACATGAATTGATGTTGAACTTATGCTTTAAACATGTTATGGTATGTATATATGATGATTTGTGAGCTGAAAACTGTTGCTGTACTTGAATTATGGTTAGTTTGTATAATTTTCGAAAATGGGTTGAGCTGTGTGTTTGCAGGTCTGCACCTGAGCTGAAACGCGTAGGAACGCGATCCTGACCCTTTGCCTGGATCGCGTTGCTATATGAAAAACGGTTACAGAACTTTTTCTTCTTGGGAACGCGATCCAGCTCATGTTACCCGGATCGCGTTACCATGTGAAATTTCGTCACAGAACTTTTTCAACTGACGAACGCGATCCCACCACCCTTGCCTGGATCGCGTTTGCATGAATAAATTTGATGAGTTTTGCAAAATTTGAAAATGCATAAGTGTTTGGAAGATGGTGTTTTTTAGTGGTACTTCTTATGTCATATTCCTTTAGTGACACTTTATTGATGTTTTAGTGGCACTTTTGTAGAAAGATATTATTGTTATTTATGTTTGGAATTGATTAACAATGTGATTACTTATGTAATGTGTTTAATTATATAAGTACCATTAGTTGAAAACAAATTACTAACTTATGATTGATTTTATGTTCTCAGATAATCCAAGGGCTCAGCGAGATAAGACTGCTGAGTAAGTAACTGAGACGAATCAGGTGAGTGGATTTGAAACTCATAGTTTGATTTGGTTGTGTCAGTTTGATTTCAATCAGTAATTATAGGATTACTATTGATAGTATGTTAACCTCGAAATGATATGCCATTTGATTGGTTGTTTGATGAACATTGAATTGAAATGTATAATCCAGAGGTCAACTAGATTGTTGGTTGAACTTGATTGCTAATGTTGGTCAACACAGGGTTGCTGTGACAACCGTCAATTTAGGACTATACTTTAGTGCCTAATTAAGTTTTAATACATATAATTAGTTCTGTGTTAGGCTAATTAATGTATCAATTATTATATATATTGTTGAATATATATATCTACAATTATGCGGTTTGTTTAAATCGTACGAGTTTCGAATCGAATGTAATTTCGACACAATAAATACGGACGTTGGTGAACAATTTTATTAAGTAATGCAAATATTATTTAATAACGCAACTTTGTTTAGAATATTATTTGTTATAATATTTAGTATCCAAGTTTTATCGCACAATTAATATAAACGCGAATAAAATGTAATTGCGCAAACAAAACAAAACAAATTACCTTTTATAATGAAATTATTAAATGTTTAGTAAAATGCTTCAACAAAAATACAGAATAATTATTCGTATTTTAAAACGTATATTAAAACATAGAAAATAAATATTTAACGTGCAAACGACGGAGTAAACGAACACCGCACGGAGCGAGAACGCGGGGCGAAAATGGGGACTTAACCTCCCACTCCCACCCCACTTTCTTTCATTTCCTTATTTCTTTCTCTCTCCCTCTTTCATTTTCTCTCAAGTTTCATCACAACCAAAATCAACTAAAACCGCAAAATAAACATACTAAACAACCTCGGATCTTCAAGCCCCTTTGGAAATAAACGACCACCTCGCGACGATCTACAATCCTACCTTTCCGGAATTTCATTTCGGCGATTTGTAAGTTTCCGACACAACTCCGAAAACTCTCGTTTTTAAGTTTTATAACTTGCTAGTTGTTTGTATAACCTTGTAATGTCCTAAAATGGGTTGGGTAAAAATATTATGCCGATCGATGGCCGGAAAACGCGTTTTTGGAGTTGAAACTCCGATCAGACCCCGTACGTCGCATTTGGCCTGGAGCAAATGCGACGCAGCGACCTACGTCGCACTATATCCCCAACGTCGCATATAGCGACGCAGCGACCTACGTCGCACTATAACCCCAACGTCGCACTTAGCGACGCAGACCCTTACGTCGCAGAAATCAACTACGTCGCCTATAGCGACGTCACGTACAACGTCGCATTAAATTGCGAAAGTCGCACATAGCGACGTCATGCCCAACGTCGCAGTCCGGATCTGCGACGTAGCACCCTACGTCGCACAAAACAGAATCTTCAAACCTCAAAATTTTGAAGTCAAAGTTACTGTTCAAAAAAGTCAAATTTACTGTAGCAGTACTGTAGCAGTACTGTAGCAAAGTCAACATTTTAGAATTTTTATTATTTCAACTAAATCACCAACGGGCCGTACACGTTTTCAAAACTTACAAAACAGATTATTCAATCAACCAAGTCGTAGTAACTTGGATAATTTAGTCAATCAAGTCGTAGTAACTTGAAACAAAACAATTAATCAACCAAATCGTAGTAATTTGGACATATATAATTAAATAACAACTACAAAGGTAGTCTTTCGAGATACCGGTACAATTAATAACAATCAAGTGTCGTGGACACATTCAGGTTTCAAGTCTTTGGACATCAACTCACAGCTAATTACTTCAAGTTTATTAACTTAAACACTTCAAGAACCAGGTGAGTTTCATAGCCCCATTTTCACTGCTTTACAACTAGGGGTGTGATATTACTACTCGATTTTGTTTTACAAGTAGAACGCAAGTGCCAAACTTCAAATACTACATGAGTTTCAAGCTAATCAATTTAAAGTCCTCCATAAGCATAGTCTCTAGTATTTTATAGCGTGAATGTTAGTATATGATATCATATGGGATTGACAATCCTCATCCGGGTTAGCACGCACTAACCGGTCAAACGGATGTATTAGCATTTGGGAAGACGAGTGTTGATTAGGCACTCGTAGGAGGCATTTCAAGTTAGGTTTCCTTAATTGGGCCTGACAAATCAAGTTAAGCTCAGACTATGTGCTCATGGACAGTATAACTTTTATTTTGCTTAATTGCATTTTAAATTCAATATAAATCTTGCGGTTCTTACAACTATACATTGACATACAAACCTGTGAGCTCACCAGCGTTTTCGCTGACCCATTTTAGTATTTATCACAGGTACCCAGCAGTAGTTTGGCTGCACAAGCAGGAATTATTAGCTCGAGTCAGCATACATACAACTAGAGATTGGACTGCATTATTATATTTTGTAAAAGTAATTATGCTATGTAATCTCTCAATTTCAGGAAACGAGCTAATGTAACTATATTTTGATGTAAACATTTACTTTATTTATACAAGTTTAAAACGACGCATATAGTGGTCGTTCATTATATCTTATGTGCTTTGTATATTGATTAGTGACACCCAAATCAAGCTTCCGCAAATCGTTAAATTTGGGGGTGTCACAGATTGGTATCAGAGCCTAAGGTTATAGTGAACTAGGTTGCATTTAGTGGGCCTAGACTATGACCGTTAGGCAGTATTCCTTATTAGTTATGACTAGTTCAGGGATTACATCATACGACTTTAATTTAACATAGCCTGATCAACTATGTACAATTAAAGAAAGATGATGTGAAATCTGAAAGAGTTATGTTGAACAGGAATGCATTAGTTGGCTCTGACCTCGAGAGAAACGGGACTCAAAACACGTCTGTGCTAGACACTCAATAGGTTATTATGTGATATACATATATTTACATGAATAGACCTCATTACAACTTTAGGCTATATTATATTATATGAATATAGGCCTCTTTCTTTCAAACGTTTTGTCTCGGAATGACAAACACACCACTAGTTCATCATACTCGGACTAGTATCTTATTTCATTTCCTTGTTCTTTCTTACTCAGCATCATGCCTCCTCGTCGTCAAATTACCCTTAGCGAAGCTGAAATCGCGGGAATAATTGCCCGCAGTGTGACCGAAGCCTTGGCTACCCGAACACCACCCGGTAGCGAGGACACAGCAACCAATACTCCACCACCCAAACCCTGCTCCTATAAGGACTTTCTTAGCTGTAAACCACTATATTTCAAGGGCACGGAAGGTGCCATTGGCTTGATCCGTTGGATTGAGCGTATGGAATCTGTTTTCAGCCTCTGCGACTGCACCGAGAACAACAAGGTTAAATTCGCTGCTTACACCTTTCAGGAAGGTGCACTCACGTGGTGGAAAACCCACGCAAACTCTGTAGGCCTTGAGGTTGCAAATCGGCTTCCTTGGGCCGAACTGAAGAAGAAACTGACAGAAAAATACTGTCCTGAAGAGGAATTGCACAGGCTGGAAGAAGAATTCTGGCATCTGGAGGTGCAGGGAAATGATGTTGCTGAATATACCACCAAGTTTCAGCAGTTTGCCTTATTATGCCCGGGTTTGGTCGAACCAGAAAGTAAGGGCATTAAGAAATACATTCGTGGACTCCCCGAGAACATCCAGGGAAACGTCGCCTCATCCAAACCAACCACCACTGAGAGTGCCATTCGATTGGCCCACGAACTCATGGCTCTAGTTGTCAGCCGTGAGACCTCCAACACCTCATCCTCCAACAACAACAAACGCAAATCAGCTGAACACCCCCACAACTCAAACAAGAAAAACAACGCCATCCAAGTCTACACCTCCAACTCTGAAACCACCCGCAGCTACACCGGGGACAGGCCTTATTGTCCCAAGTGTAACTACCACCATTTTGGTCAGTGCGGTACTCCTTGCAACAACTGCAGGAGGTACGGGCATCTGACTAAGGATTGCCGAGCCCCCAAATCCAACAACAACCCCTCTGACAGAAATGCCCGACAACCTAAGTCCTGCTATGAATGTGGACACCCAGGACACTTCAGGGATTCTTGCCCAAAATTGAAGAATAAGGGCAACAACAACAACAACAACCACCGCAACAACAACAACGCCAAAAGTAGCGCCTTCGTGATCAACTCAGGGGACGCCCGTCAGGACCCGAATGTGGTCACGGGTATGTTCCTCCTCAACAATTTAACTGCTTCTATTCTGTTTGATACTGGTGCCGATAGGAGTTTTATTTCCGATGAATTTTGCCCTCTACTTGACATTACACCTGTTGCTTTAGACGTTAAGTACACCGTAGAGCTAGCAAATGGCAAATTGATAGAAACCAATAGTGTGATACCTAATTGCACTTTAAATCTAGCCGACGAAATCTTCTCCATAGATCTTATGCCTGTTGAGATAGGAAGTTTCGATGTCATCGTAGGCATGGACTGGTTGTCCAAACATCGCGCCGAAATCATCTGCTATGACAAAATTGTTCGCATACCTCTCACTGTCGGTAGAACCCTAATCATACAGGGGGAGACCGGAGGGACGAGGCTTAACATCATATCTTGTCTTAAAACTTGGAAATTTCTGAGAAAGGGTTATCCATCAATCCTCGCGCACATCATGGAGAAAAAGTCGGAGGAGAAGCGACTTGAGGATGTTCCAATTGTTCGAGACTTTCCAGAAGTCTTTCCTGAGGAACTGCCTGGTCTACCACCACCAAGACAGGTTGAGTTCTCAATCGATCTTGTACCAGGTGCTGCGCCGGTGGCCCGAGCACCATACCGTTTAGCTCCATCCGAACTTCAGGAGCTGTCCACCCAGTTACAGGAACTCCTGGAACGAGGGTTTATCAGGCCGAGTTCTTCACCCTGGGGAGCTCCGGTCCTATTTGTTAAGAAGAAAGATGGTTCTTTTCGAATGTGTATCGACTATCGAGAGTTGAACAAGTTAACTGTCAAGAACCGGTATCCACTTCCTCGAATCGATGATTTGTTCGACCAACTTCAAGGGTCGAGTTGTTATTCAAAGATTGATCTCCGATCCGGTTATCACCAATTGCGTGTCCGAGATGCCGATATTCCAAAAACCGCTTTCAGAACCCATTACGGGCATTACGAATTCCAAGTGATGCCATTCGGCCTAACCAATGCACCGGCCGTATTCATGGACCTTATGAATCGGGTGTGTAAACCTTACCTTGATAAGTTTGTCATTGTCTTCATTGATGACATCCTCATATACTCACGAAGCAAAGAAGAGCATGCGCAACACCTCAAAACCATCCTTGAACTACTTAAACACGAGGAGCTCTATGCCAAGTTCTCTAAGTGTGAGTTCTGGATCAAAACCGTTCAATTCCTTGGCCACGTGATTGACAGTCAGGGGATTCACGTTGACCCATCAAAAATCGAGGCTATCAAAGATTGGCAATCGCCAACCACTCCGACCGAAGTACGGCAGTTTTTAGGACTGGCCGGATACTATCGACGATTCATTGAAAATTTTTCCAAGATAGCCATACCACTCACGACGCTGACCCAGAAAGACAAAAAGTTTGACTGGACTGATAAACAAGAGTCGGCATTCCAACTCTTAAAACAAAAGCTTTGCAGTGCTCCTATCCTATCTTTACCTGAAGGCACCGATGACTTCGTGGTATACTGCGATGCTTCTCATCAAGGTCTCGGTTGTGTGCTCATGCAACGGGACAAAGTCATAGCTTATGCTTCTCGACAGCTTAAGATTCATGAAAAGAATTACACCACCCACGACCTCGAGCTAGGAGCTGTCGTTTTTGCCCTCAAAATCTGGAGACATTACCTTTATGGTACCAGATGTACAATCTTTACCGACCATAAAAGCCTTCAACACATATTCGATCAGAAGGATCTCAACATGAGGCAACGTCGATGGGTCGAGTTGCTTACTGATTACGACTGTGAACTCAAATATCATCCAGGCAAAGCAAATGTTGATGCTGACGCCCTCAGTCGAAAGGAGCGAGTGAAACCACTTCGGGTTCGAGCCCTCAGTATGACCATTCACAACAATTTAAACATTCAAATCCTCATTGCTCAACTCGAAGCTTTAAAACCCGAAAATGTCAAAGATGAAGCCTTACGGGGCATGGATAAACAATTCGAAATCAGACCTAACGGGATTAGGTATTTCTCAAACCGAATCTGGTTGCCTAAATTTGGGAACCTACGAGACTTGGTGATGGATGAAGCTCACAAGTCCAAATATTCTATCCATCCGGGATCCGATAAAATGTACCACGGTATCAAGGATTTCTACTGGTGGCCGAATATGAAAGCTGAAATCGCCACCTATGTCAGCAAGTGCCTTACTTGCTCCAAAGTCAAAATCGAATATCAAAAACCTTCTGGGTTACTTCAACAACCCAGTCTTCCTGAATGGAAATGGGAACAAATTGCCATGGATTTCATAACCAAGCTACCCAAATCCTCGAACGGTTGCGATTCCATTTGGGTGATCGTGGATCGTCTCACAAAATCTGCTCACTTCCTGGCAATCAAGGAATCTGACAAAATGGAACGCCTCACCAACATTTATCTGAAGGAAATCGTGACCAAACACGGTGTTCCAATCTCAATTATCTCCGATAGGGATAGTCGTTTCAAATTCAATATAAATCTTGCGGTTCTTACAACTATACATTGACATACAAACCTGTGAGCTCACCAGCGTTTTCGCTGACCCATTTTAGTATTTATCACAGGTACCCAGCAGTAGTTTGGCTGCACAAGCAGGAATTATTAGCTCGAGTCAGCATACATACAACTAGAGATTGGACTGCATTATTATATTTTGTAAAAGTAATTATGCTATGTAATCTCTCAATTTCAGGAAACGAGCTAATGTAACTATATTTTGATGTAAACATTTACTTTATTTATACAAGTTTAAAACGACGCATATAGTGGTCGTTCATTATATCTTATGTGCTTTGTATATTGATTAGTGACACCCAAATCAAGCTTCCGCAAATCGTTAAATTTGGGGGTGTCACAGTTGCGTACATGTGTTGATGGAGATTAGCATTTAGTTAGCGGTTAATCACTGTTTTGGCCTACAGTTGATTTAAGTGTTCTGATGGGGCCACCCGGAACAGGGTCCTTAGGAACCACCGTTCCTCTTGACGATATTTGTTGCATTATTGATTGTGAACAGATTGCTAGCTAAATTGAATTGTAGTTGATTATTCATTCACTTAGCTTCGTGCTAATCCCTCAATTTACTTCCTGCAGGTTATGTTTAATTATGTGGGTAGCCAGGAAGGGACGTTTTGATGCTGGGAATGTTTGAAACTTGCAACTCTGATCCAGTTTGTAATAAATAATGTTTTATAGTATATAATGCCCCGGGTTTGTAAACATGTTAACTATGTTTGATTAGTAGTTAAACATATTGTATAAAGGGTTGCGAAAATTTCTAGCAGGTTTTAATAGAATATGTATTTCAAGTAGTCGCTTCCGCCAAACTTAATATATGATTGTGGTACTAAATGAGGGGCGTTATAATATGGCTGTTAAAGCAGTGGTTAGTACTTGGTTTGAGTATAAGTCAGATGGAAAGGGCAAGGTAATGGGTTTGGCTGGGATTGGATTTGGTTTTAATGTTGGAAGTATGATTATTTTTGATGCAACAAATGGTTGTTTAGTTATTGGTTCTATAGTTGCTACTATGTGTCACATTACGTTTACTGATATTGGGGTGCATGATACAAGTAATGGGCTGTGGACTAGTTATATTGGGCTACAGATTTTATTAGATTGGATTCAGTTTCAAAAGGGTTTGGATTTGGATGCAGTTGGTAGATATCTAGTGCAGAGGGATCAAAGATGTATTGGGCTAAGTTTGTTTAAGGGTGGATCGATAAGTGTGAATTGGGCTGTGAAGTATACTGTTCAGAATGATATTCCAAGACAGAAGAGTTGGATTTGGAAGTTGATTTCTTCATTTTGGTGTGCAAAGTTAGAAGTCAGAAATACTATAGTTGATAATTGTATAGATATAGTTGTTAACATTTTTAACTTTGCAAGTGTTATTATCATGTTGGGTTTTGGTATTAAAGTTTGGGTGGTACACTAAAAATCACCCCTAGAGGTATGCCTCTAATAGTTTTGTAGAATTTTAGTTTTATTTTAATGCATTTTGCCGGGGTTTTTTCCCCTTTAAAAAAAAAAAAAAAAAAAAAAAAACAATATCACAAGAAAAAGAAAAGAAGACTTCAAAATGGGTGATGTGTTTATAAATGGGGTGGGCAAAATAGGTGGGTCAGATTATGGGTAAAAATTGCACTTATAATAGGGGTCAAAATGGGTTAGAGCAACCAGCATGCAATTTTTTCATCTCCCTTCAATAAAGATTTCAGTTACTGCTCTTAAAGATTATGGGTCAGATTAACAGTTACATACAAATTATTTATAGTTGCCAACAATATCACAAGAAAAAGAAAAGAAGACTTCAAAATGGGTGATGTGTTTATAAATGGGGTGGGCAAAATAGGTGGGTCAGATTATGGGTAAAAATTGCACTTATAATAGGGGTCATGAAACGCCCATATTTCAATAGATTTTTTTTTTTTTTTTTTTTTTTTTTTTATTTATAAACTCTTGCATATTTCAAATTTATAAATTCATAATGCTTAGGAATATCATTCCATCACATTTGGTCCCATTTTATATTCTACAATCTATTCCATTTGAAATCCACATTTGATTTTTACATATTCAAATAAATACAACCATGACACATTATATCAAATCATAATCTTTTGGGCGATTTATACAATGGTATTACAAAACGACAATTCAATAGAATATGAAACTTGTATAATGACACAACAAGCTTCAATCCACACTTACTTCTTGTAATCACCTTTCATCCAATTGGTTCAACCGAACCAACACCTACAACATAAATCACTGATACGAGTAAGCATAAAGCTTAGTGAGTATACAAGCAACTAATTAAATAATTCACAAAAAAGATACAATTTATCAATAACTACTTATTTCTTTTAAATAGAAACTATTGAACAACAATAAAGATTCGACAATATTTCATATGGATTCATGATCCAATAGATACAAGTAAGCATGGCACTAATCCCATATGGGTACCAAGCTTAATAGATACCAAGTAGTGCCAAGCACTTATTTCGTGATATTCATCTACTTCATAATAAGCAATATCTACAATACTAAATCCATACTTTTCACATAATTCTCCTAATCATCTTAATTCACATAATTCTCCTAATACACATAATTCTACAATTTCACATAATCCACATAATACAATAATCCACATAATACAATACTATTTCTAAGTAACTCAATTACTAACAACAATCAACAACTATGGTCAACAACCAATATTCCATAAGATACGAAACATGACACAATATAGAAACACACATGAGATGCAATTATAAGAAACAAACAATAAGAACAACTAGAAGAGACAAACAATATTCCAAATGAATGTATGAACCTCTTGCTCGTAAGCAATCCGGAACATACAATCATTATTCAAATAGTCCTCGTATCACTCACCTTAGTCCTTTTAAGCAATCACATGATTTCTCTCTAAAATAGCAAATCCATCATTCTTGATCACCTAACATATAATACATAGATACAATAACACATTTAATAACTAGAATTCATAATAATCAATACATCAACATTATCAATCCATCACCCATCTTGGATTGATCATATTACATATGATATCTCATAATATAACCATCTTTAGTTCATAATTTCGTTACTTGCATAATTATCTCAATGATTACTTCTTATCTTAAATTCAAGATTTCTTATAAACAAATTCCATGGTTATAAAAACCATATTAACCTCATGAATTCATATTACTACTTGATCAAAATCATTCTTATAATCATTATTCACTCCTCTTGCTTAATCTTTTGATCCAATACATCAATATCCTTTAATCATATTTCAATAACCTTTTTAAACACCAATTAAGGTGTATTAACACCAATTCATTATCATCTACACAATACTCATTTTAATCACTAGATACACAATTCAAGTCATCCATTTTTAGGTTGAATTAGTGTTACCAATACCCTTTATAACACTAATTAACAACAATTTAAACTCATACAAGCCCAAATTTCGGATTAAAATCACTAATTCTTCAAAACCCATCAAAACCCCAAGAACACCCTATTTGATTCTTCAATTTAATTCCTTTTTGATGATTCCACAATCACTAGAAAGCTTATATATCATCAATTCAACATAATTCATGCTTAATTTCGTATTAGAATTCATCAATTCTTTAAACATATTGAAAAACCCATTTTCTAGATTAAAAGATTCAAGAAAGAAGATTACCTTATATGAAGAATTGATTTATCATAGATGAATTCTTGTTTTCAGGCTTCAATTTCATGGTTTGATTCGATTTCAAGTTAGGGTTTAAGGTTCCTGCGTGTTTTCTTTTTAATTCGTGAAGTTTCTGTGTTTTTCCATCCATCATACGTACATACATGTATATATTAGATATACATATGTTTTAATTTTATTCCCCGTGGTTATCATTGTCTGGAACTTTAAAACCGACTCACAGTTATTACTATTTTATTTCACCTAGAGTAAAAATAACTTAAAACATTTACTATTACTTTATTCACAATATTACTTTTGGATTTTTGGGATGTTACAAGTCTCCCCCACTTATTTTATTCGTGTCCTCACGAATGTCACTCATATAGATTCGCAGTGATACTTTCTCTACAGGTGCGGAAGCGTTTATTTCGTATATGATATTTTACACAATTAATGAATTCACAACATGAATGTACACTACTCATGTACCCACGAAATCTCTTTGATTCATATTTCATTTTAGTTCCAGACAACTTAATACGTATATTACATAAATAATCTTTCATCATATGCAGATAGATTGTGCATATTTCTTAAATACGTAAGCATATATTCCTATCCAAGGTGTAATTCAATTTGATCCATAAATCCTAAGCACCAAACTGCGCTTTTAATTCTATTTCTTTTGCTAGCATAAAGTACAATATCCAGTACAATGTGGGATTATGCCAATTATATCATTATATTAATACACCTAACATTCGTCACTCCAGTGAGTAACTTATAATACAGATACATATTTTCAATTCTTTTCACATTCACATTTCTATAAATGTGTATACTTCTATTTTTACCCATGCACATAAATTGTGCATAATCCTATTCCATACTGACCACTTAACCGGGTCATTTGTTATTATTAGTCATATATATCCTTGGATACACAAAATTACTTATTTCTTCTCAATAGATACAATAGTGGTTATAAACCACACTATATATTTCGAAAGTGAAAATTTTAATTCAAATCATAACTAGCTAATGAACTAGTATTCACATATTACCTTAATTAACATAAGTACTATCAATAATATATTTCGTAGTATCATACTAGCTACGTCAGCAAAGTATGAATATCAAGATTATCATATTTCGTAAACAATTCCGATACAGGATCAGTGCTAACCGCAGTTAACAATGATCAATCATAATTCCTTAACTATATTTCTATATTATGTTACTTCATAATCAAATTCTATTATGTTAATCTATTATATGTCACTTACTAAGATTCTCCCCCACTTAAGATTCATCATACTACTTTTAATAACAGAATTCATAATAAGATACTATTATAGAGCAAACACATATTTTATTTCGACTAACATCTATTTCTTGTATACTAGGTACCACATTATGACTATAGTCTAGTGGTTTACTATTTCTATATTCCATACTAAATTCACATCATATTGATACTATATTCACTTATAAAGCATAGGCTTACATATTTCTGTCTTTATCCGATACAAATCAATACTAATTCTACACTTATTTTCTACAAATTATATCAAGCCTTTCTGATGTTTGGCAGCCTCAACAATTCCATGTGAATAGCATAATATAATTACGTTGGCCAGACGTCTTTAGATTATGTTATACACACTTCCTTCTTAGGCTACTTTATATCATCCAGTCTTAATATAATTTCCACAAAACACATAATTCAATGATTCATAACAAGCAAGATACTTGATAATATTTTGATCATATATATCCAACTTATTTCGATTAATAAATTTCACATAAGCAAGAAATTTCACATATTCCAGTTAATATCATTTATTTCACCTTCCAACTTGTCTCTGATGAAATTATCTTCTAATTCATTCATCAGTCAATTAAACACATATATTTCTAATCACATAGCAACTAATCACATAATGGTGTCATATATTAATCATATCGTTATTTCACATTGTTTATTTCACACTTATACATATAATCAGACTCAAATAACAATTGGGTTTAGGTAAAGATTAAACTTTCAAACCGACTTGTGGTCCATAAGATACCATTGTGCTTTGCGCATATTTGGTATAGTCAATATTTCGTATGATTGTTATTTCGTAATCTCTACACAATGCGCAAATACACAATTCATAACAAAAACATATTTATCAATTCACATATTCCATATTCTTCCTAAGGAAGCAATCCATATTTCCTAATCATTGATTAAAGTTTTCAACTATTCCTTAAATACTTATACAATTATTTTCGTATTTCGTTTAATTCAATCAATATTCAAAATTCGCATAACATCGTAAAAACAGGCCCTAATGATACATTTATTCAACAGAATGATCCCTGAGGCTTAAAGAAACAAAAGGCTAATTCGAAACATAAGTCAAAAATTCAAAATAAGGTCCGAAAAACACTAAAATGTCATTTTCGGGCCCTAAATGACCCTGAAGTGCCGAAAACTGACAGGGCTCATGGCGAAGCGATGAGCTTTAATCGTTGGGCCGTTTCCGAGTGACCTTGTAAATTTCGTCTTAATCGGACACCGAAATTTTATTACGGAAATTTCTACGTCAAATATTACGTCGAACATCGAAAAAAAACTTTTTTCTACTTACTAACGCGATCCAGGAACGTGTTCAGGATCGCGTTCCATAGTTCTATAACCAAATTAAGCATTCAAACGCGATCCGGAGAACAAAGCGGGATCGCGTTTCCAAGAACAAAAATTCTGATAACGAAATACACATGAAAACGCGATCCGGAAAAATTTACTGGGATCGCGTTCCATAGACCAAAAATATTCTGTAACCAAATTCAACATACTAACGCGATCCGGATCCCACACCTGGATCGCGTTCCTATGTATTTTCAGACCTGCAACTTTATTACAATTTTCTGAAATTCAAACGCACATATCTCCCAAACCATGAAGAGTTAGAATATGAAATTTTGCAGGCACGTTCATCCAATCATAATGCAACCTTCCCTTTTTATACTTTTTCAATTAACACGTTTTACAAGAAAACGGACATATAACTCAATTTAGGCCATTTTCGACCAATTTGGTGGACAACCCATATTCCAAACCACTTGGTTTTAGATTCTGGTCTTTTGCCAACATATTCCTGCATCCATTTGTGACTTAAAGCAATGATCACAACTACCATACTTGAATCATTACTCATTTTGACTCCTTGACCCGTTTGGGGGTCCATTTGGACACTTTCATTGATTTTAACACAAATTTACTATTTGACACTTGATTTCGATTCATTTTAACATCTGTAACACCCCCAAGTTTAACGAGTTGCGGAAGCATACATTGGGTGTTACTAATCAATATACAAAGCACAAGATTAATAGTAAACGACCTCTAAATGAGACGTTTGTAAAATAGTTACATTTCATAATTAATAATCGTTTGAAAACCGTAGGTTTTCGTTACAAAAGTATGTAAGCCTAGAGTCCGCGTATGTGGCGGGAGATTCTATTACATAACCATAGTTACAAAAGATAATGCTAAGGAATCTCCGTTAAATGCAGTTTGGAAATCATGCGACTCTAGCTAAAAATCCTGGAGTGATCCTACTCCGTGAGTGTACCTGAGATACAAAGCTAAAAAGTGTCAACCAAAAAGGTTGGTGAATCTCACAGGTTTAGTAATAAGTAGGTGTCATGAACCACAAGTATGTACCCGTATTGCTATCCAGCAAAGTAAGTAAATCAGTTTATCAGTACAGTGCCATGAGCTCATAAGTTGAAGCTTAACCGTGTAGTGTGAAATAAATCACGTACCCCCGTGAGTGCTATCCACACACTCATATGTAACAAATACTAATATGTCTGTTTCTACGTGTAAATCAGTACGTGGTGGCGCTACCACCCCAGACAGGGATTGTCAGTCCCAAATGGATCCATTTACTAGTACTCGCGCTTAAGACCATAACTAACAACTTACGATAAGGAGGCTTTCAGTGGATAAAAGTAACTCATGCGTTTGTTTGTAATCAGTAATGTTTTCAGTTCAGTACATTGTGTTCATACGTAAAACAGTTGCTAAGTATCTCACCCCAAGTAAAACAGTAAAAGTGGGGCTGTAAGACTCACCTGAGTCGAGCAGTGGTAACTAGCAAGTAGTAGTAAAGCAAGTAGGTTCTCCGAACCCGTAACCTTCTAGTGCCTAAACACGCAAGGTTAAGTAAGTAGATGTCTCGCAAGACCATCTAGGCTAGTTGTTCATACAACCCGTTGTGTGTAATGTTGGTTCGTTCTCGTTTGTATCAAAGTAGACGGCCCGTTGGTGATTTGTTATAATTAAAGTTTATCATTTATAACGCAATTTAGTGTAATTGTAATAGAAAGTATGTTCTATGACGTTTGTTAAGTCGTATGACATAAGTATTTGAAGTTGTGTAAGTTCGACACTTAGTACAATCTGACTTTTCAAGGTTCTGTCATGTGCGACGTAGCGTGCGACGTAGGGTGCTACGTCGGGTGCGACGTCGGGTGCGACGTAGGCATGTACGTCGCATGATGCGACCTTCGCAAATCAATGCGACGTAGAGGCTGGCGTCGCTAATGCGACGTGGAGGTTTGCGACGTTAAAGTTTACGTCGCCATGTGCGACGTCCGCAATTTAATGCGACGTAAGGGGCTGCGTCGCTAGTGCGACGTGGAGGTTTTTGTGCGACGTAGGCCGCGACGTCGCAAAGGCCACTGGCCAGGTGCGACGTAGCGGTCTGATGGCCGGAATTTTTGTCGAAAACGAGTTTCCCGGTTTCCGTTGGGTCCAAATCTTTTACCCAACCCTCATATGAACATATTAAGCCTATTAAAACCGCAAACTAGTAAAAATGATCAAAAACGAGAGATGTCGGGATTTGTCGGAAACTTACAAAGTGTCGGATTGAAAATCCGGAAAGATAGGAATGTAGATCGTGTTGTCGTGGTCACTTTTCTCCAAACGAGGGGTATGTTTCGGCGAGTTCCGATGGTGTTATTTTGATGATTTGTGAGTTTGGTGGTGTTTTGAATTAGAGAAAAGAAAGAGAGAAAAGAAAGAAAGAGAGAGAAAAGAGTTGGGTGGAATGAGAGGAGGAGGGAAAGAGTTGGGGGTTTTACCTCCAACTTTCAGTCTCCGCTTCCCCCGCGCGGTGTTCATTTGCTCCGTCGTTTATGCGTTAAATAATTATTTTACGCGTTTAATTATATTTATAAAATCACAAATCTTGCTAAATAATTTATTTAAATTATTTCCTTAAATCTTTAATAGTTTAATTTAACTTTAATTACTTTTGTACTTAAATCGTGTGAGTTATGATTCTTGAAATACTAGACAGTTACTAATTGTTATAAAATAGCGTTTTGGTCATAGTTGCGTTATTTTAGCTTATAAACACTTGTTCACCAACGTCCGTGTTAACCGAATAGAATTTCATTCTATTTAAGTTGCGTACGATTTAAGTCAAATCGTAAAGTTGCATATATTTACCAACATATAATCCGTTACATAAATTAGCTTAACACAGAACTAATTACATGTATTAACAAAGAATTAGGCGCTAATACTGGCCCTAATTTGACGGTTGTTACATTCTCCCCTTGTTAAAAGAATTTCGTCCCGAAATTAGTTCGATTGCACGGTCGGTGCGTTGTCAGGGAAGAGATGTGGGTATTTCAGTCGCATTTGGTCTTCCCGTTCCCAAGTGAATTCAGGGCCACGTCTAGAATTCCACCTGACTTTTACGATGGGAATACGACTCTGTTTTAGTTGTTTGACCTCGCGGTCCATGATTTCCATAGGTTCCTCGACAAAATGAAGTTTATCATCGAGTTGAATTTCGTCGAGCGGTATAATCAGTGTCTCGTCAGACAGACATTTCTTCAGATTAGAAATGTGGAATGTGTTGTGAACGCTGCTAAGTTCAGCAGGAAGTTGCAGGCGGTATGCCACTGGACCAATCTTTTCAAGAATTTCGAAGGGTCCGATGTATCTAGGATTTAATTTGCCTCGTTTTCCGAATCGAATGATACCTTTCCACGGTGCCACTTTGAGAAGTACCTTGTCCCCTACTTGGAACTCAAGGTGTTTGCGTCTCACGTCAGCATAGCTTTTCTGACGATCACGCGCGGCTTTTAGTCGGTTTTGTATGCCGACGATCTTTTCAGTTGTTTCATGTATGATTTCTGGACCGGTGAGTTGTGTATCCCCCACCTCAGTCCAACAGATAGGAGACCGGCACTTACGACCGTACAGTGCCTCGAAGGGTGCAGCCTTTATGCTGGTGTGATAACTGTTGTTGTACGAGAACTCGCACAACGGCAAGTGATTTTCCCAGTTTTTACCGAAGTCAACTACGCAGGCTCGTAGCATGTCTTCCAGTGTTTGTATGGTTCGTTCGCTCTGGCCATCGGTTTGAGGATGGTAAGCCGTACTCATATCCAGACGAGTACCAAGAGATTTCTGCAGTGATTGCCAGAAGCGGGAAGTAAACCGAGCGTCTCGGTCGGAGATGATTGAGATGGGCACGCCGTGTCTTGACACGATTTCTTTCAGGTAGATCCGTGTCAAACGTTCCATCTTATCAGTTTCCTTGATGGCTAGGAAATGAGCAGATTTAGTGAGTCGGTCAACGATCACCCAAATGGTATCGCAACCGTTAGAAGTCTTCGGGAGTTTTGTAATGAAATCCATGGTGATCTGCTCCCATTTCCATTGTGGTATCTCGGGTTGTTGTAGCAAACCGGAAGGTTTCTGGTGTTCAGCTTTAACCTTGGAACAAGTAAGACACTTGCCAACATAGGTTGCAATGTCAGATTTCATGTTGGGCCACCAGTACATTTCCTTGATGCCGTGGTACATTTTGTCGGCACCGGGGTGTATAGAGTATTTAGACTTGTGAGCTTCATCCATCACCAAGTCTCGCAGGTTCCCAAAACTTGGTAACCAGATTCGATTCGAGAAGTATTTGGCCCCGTTAGATTTGGTTTCAAATTGTTTATCCATGCCCCGCAAGGCCTCGTTTATCACGTTTTCTGGTTTGAGTGCTTCGAGTTGAGCAGTGAGAGTTTGATTGATGAGGTCGTTGTGAATGGTCATACCGAGAGCTCGAACTCGAAGTGGTTTCACTCGTTCTTTTCTGCTCAAAGCATCGGCAACAACGTTTGCCTTGCCCGGATGATAGCGGATTTCGCAGTCGTAATCAGTAAGCAACTCGACCCATCGACGTTGCCTCATGTTGAGATCCTTTTGATCGAAAATATGTTGGAGACTCTTATGGTCAGTAAAGATTGTACACTTGGTACCGTATAAGTAGTGTCTCCAGATTTTTAGAGCGAATACAACAGCCCCCAACTCTAGGTCATGAGTTGTGTAGTTCTTTTCGTGGACCTTGAGTTGTCGAGAGGCGTAAGCGATGACCTTGTCTCGTTGCATCAGCACGCAACCAAGACCTTGGTGTGAAGCATCACAGTATACCACGAAGTCATCGTTGCCTTCGGGTAAAGATAAGATAGGTGCACTGCAGAGTTTCTGTTTTAGTAGCTGAAAAGCTGACTCCTGTTTGTCAGTCCAATCGAACTTCTTTTCCTTTTGAGTCAGTGCAGTGAGAGGTAGGGCTATTTTCGAAAAATTCTCAATGAACCGCCTGTAGTATCCGGCGAGTCCTAAGAATTGGCGTACCTCGGTCGGTGTGGTAGGTGCTTGCCAACATTTGATAGCCTCGATTTTTGAAGGATCGACATGAATTCCCTGATTATCAATGACGTGTCCAAGGAATTGAACGGTTTGCATCCAGAACTCACACTTAGAGAATTTGGCGTATAACTCTTCGTGTTTGAGCAGCTCTAGGATGGTTTTCAGGTGTTGTGCGTGTTCTTGTTCAGTGCGCGAGTAGATCAAGATGTCATCGATAAAGACGATAACAAACTTGTCAAGGTAAGGTTTGCACACCCGATTCATAAGGTCCATGAATACAGCCGGTGCGTTGGTTAAGCCGAATGGCATCACTTGGAATTCGTAATGCCCGTAGCGAGTTCGAAAAGCGGTTTTAGGAATATCTTCATCACGGACTCGGAGTTGGTGATAACCCGACCGTAGATCGATTTTTGAATAAAAACTCGACCCTTGAAGTTGGTCAAACAGGTCATCGATGCGAGGAAGTGGGTAACGGTTCTTGACGGTTAATTTGTTGAGTTCACGGTAGTCGATGCACATGCGGAAAGAACCGTCTTTCTTTTTCACAAACAGGACCGGAGCTCCCCAAGGTGAGGAACTTGGTCGAATAAATCCCTTGTCCAGGAGTTCCTGTAACTGAGTAGACAACTCCTGAAGTTCGGATGGGGCTAGTCGGTAAGGGGCTCGTGCCACGGGTGCTGCACCGGGCACAAGATCAATAGAAAACTCGACTTGTCTGGTTGGCGGAAGGCCAGGCAAGTCTTCAGGAAAGACTTCTGGGAAGTCTCGAACGATAGGCACATCCTCAAGTCGCTTTCCCACCGACTTTTTCTCCATAACGTGTGCGAGGATTGCCTGGTACCCTTTTCTCAAGTATTTTCGGGTTTTCATGCAAGAAATGATATTTATTCTCGTCCCACCGGTCTCCCCTTGTATGCTCAAAGTTCCACCGGTGACGAGAGGAATGCGTACAATTTTCTCGAAACAAACGATTTCGGCTCGGTGCTTGGATAACCAATCCATACCGACGATGATGTCAAAGCTGCCGATTTCGACAGGTATCAAGTCAATGGGAAAGAGCTCGTTAGCTAAGTTCAGAGTGCAATTAGGTATCACACTGTCGGCCTCAATAAGTTTTCCGTTTGCCAATTCTACAGTGTACTTAGAATCTAAGGCAATAGGTGTAGTGTCAAGTAGTGGATAAAATTCGTCGGAAATAAAGCTCTTATCAGCACCAGTATCGAATAATACAGAAGCAGTCAAGTTGTTGAGAAGGAACGTACCCGTGACCACATTCGGGTCTTGACGGGCTTCCCCAGATTTCAGCACAAAAGCTCTTCCTCGAGCATTGTTGTTGTTCCTGTTGTTGTTGTTGTTGTTCAATTTCGGGCAGTCTTTCTTGAAATGCCCCGTTCCGTTGCACCCGTAACAAGTTTTTGGTGCAGGGGAGTTGATGTCAGTGGTGTTGGATCTACAGTCCCTTGCCACGTGTCCGAATCTCTTACACTTGCTACAGGGACACGAACCAAAGTGGTGTCGTTGGCACTTTGAGCAATAGGGCTTGGTTCCCTTGTACGCCCCCTTGTCATCAGTATTGGAGGTGTAGGCTTTAATGGTTTCAGGTTTCTTGTTTTGGTGGTTGTTGGGGTTGTCGGACCATTTTCTTTTGTTGCTGTTGGAGGATGGAGTGGGAGGTTCTGGGTCCTCGTTCATGGCTAGAAGTTCATGGGCCAACCGAATGGCGCTGTGAAGAGTGGTTTGGTTTGATGAGGCGACATTTCCCCGGACAGGTTCCGGGAGGCCGCGGATGTATTTCTTGATCTTTTCGGGTTCAGTGCCTGCCATAGCTGGGCGAAGAACGGTAAGTTGTTGGAATCGAGTGGTGTATCCAACGATATCAGTTCCTTGTACTTTCAAGTTCCAGAACTCTTCGTCCAGTTTGTAAAGTTGTTCGGCCGGGCAATACTCATCAGTGAGCATTTTCTTCAGATCCTCCCAAGGGAGTAGATAAGCCGTATCAATACCCACAGACTGGGTATAGGAATTCCACCATGAGAGGGCACCATCTTCGAGGGTGCAGGTGGAGAATTTGACTTTGTCGTTCTCCGCACATTTGCTGATGCGGAAAACGGATTCCATCTTTTCGAACCATCTGATAAGTCCGATGGCTCCTTCGGTCCCCTTGAAGCTCAAGGGTTTGCAGTTTTGGAAATCCTTGTATGAACAAGGTTTAGCAGCAGAGGTTTCAGCGGCATCGCTGTTTCTTGTGGAACCTGGTGGAGTATTCCGAGCTAAGGCTTCAGTAACAGCCTGGGTTATAAGAGAGGTAATCTGGGCATCGGTGTATGGTCGTGTCTTTGGCGGCATGATTCTTCAATAAAAGAAATGAAGATACATGAGATTTTTGTAAGAGAAATTGCATTTATTTCAGATGTACATGTATAAAGATGGTAATACATAACATCAATATGAAAAAGGATTATGGCAATTAATATGAGTTGAAATAGCAAGAAATACTTGATAGATGATACGAGTTCAAAGGTTACATCCTACAGATGTATTACAAAAAGTGTCGGGAATTATTACATCCGACTGAAACATAGAGTAGTGCTTAGATAGTTACTAGATTACAGGATAAAGACTACACTAGTTTTAACGTAGATTAATTTGTTCCATCATCGTGACAAGACGGTCCACCGTGTTTGCAAGCCTGCTAGCTTGTCGGGCGTTGTCTTCGGCTAGTGCTAGTCGTTGTGTTAGTCCGCGCGCATACTCTTCTGCCTCAAGTGAGCGCTGCACACATTCATCCATCCTTTGTTGCAGAAGGGCATTTTCCACCCTTATTTCTATAATTTGGTTGCGAAGGACATCCATGTTGTTGTTTGTGGTTTCTAGGTCGTCGGAGACTTCTTCTATGCGTTCGAGGGATGTAAGTCTCCAGTTTTCGTTTGTTTCCTGCAACACGACATCCATTGTGCGAAGTCGTTGCTCGTGTTGGTTCACCCTAGCGGCTAAGGCCGGCAAGGTGAAGTGAGTGGGGTATGGGCCAGCTCGAGGCAACCTGTTGTTCCTCCTTGCTACCCTTGGGTTCTGCGACCCGGTTTGAGAACGAGACGAGTTGGATGGGATGTTTGCCATTTCTGAGACAAGGCGTTAGTAAGTTTGAGGCTAATATATATACATATATCATATCCAGCCTAGTGTCTAGCACGTATCAAGTAATGGTCCGGTTCTCTCGTAGTCAGAGTCAACTAACGTATCCCTGTTCAACATAATCATTTCAGATCTTACACCATCTTTCCTTAATTGTACATAGTTGATCAGGCTATGTTAAATTAAAGTTGTATGCTGTAATTCCTGAACTAGTCATGTCTAATAAGAGAATACTGCCTAACGGTCATAGTCTAGGCCCACTAAATGCAACCTAGTTCACTATAACCTTAGGCTCTGATACCAATCTGTAACACCCCCAAGTTTAACGAGTTGCGGAAGCATACATTGGGTGTTACTAATCAATATACAAAGCACAAGATTAATAGTAAACGACCTCTAAATGAGACGTTTGTAAAATAGTTACATTTCATAATTAATAATCGTTTGAAAACCGTAGGTTTTCGTTACAAAAGTATGTAAGCCTAGAGTCCGCGTATGTGGCGGGAGATTCTATTACATAACCATAGTTACAAAAGATAATGCTAAGGAATCTCCGTTAAATGCAGTTTGGAAATCATGCGACTCTAGCTAAAAATCCTGGAGTGATCCTACTCCGTGAGTGTACCTGAGATACAAAGCTAAAAAGTGTCAACCAAAAAGGTTGGTGAATCTCACAGGTTTAGTAATAAGTAGGTGTCATGAACCACAAGTATGTACCCGTATTGCTATCCAGCAAAGTAAGTAAATCAGTTTATCAGTACAGTGCCATGAGCTCATAAGTTGAAGCTTAACCGTGTAGTGTGAAATAAATCACGTACCCCCGTGAGTGCTATCCACACACTCATATGTAACAAATACTAATATGTCTGTTTCTACGTGTAAATCAGTACGTGGTGGCGCTACCACCCCAGACAGGGATTGTCAGTCCCAAATGGATCCATTTACTAGTACTCGCGCTTAAGACCATAACTAACAACTTACGATAAGGAGGCTTTCAGTGGATAAAAGTAACTCATGCGTTTGTTTGTAATCAGTAATGTTTTCAGTTCAGTACATTGTGTTCATACGTAAAACAGTTGCTAAGTATCTCACCCCAAGTAAAACAGTAAAAGTGGGGCTGTAAGACTCACCTGAGTCGAGCAGTGGTAACTAGCAAGTAGTAGTAAAGCAAGTAGGTTCTCCGAACCCGTAACCTTCTAGTGCCTAAACACGCAAGGTTAAGTAAGTAGATGTCTCGCAAGACCATCTAGGCTAGTTGTTCATACAACCCGTTGTGTGTAATGTTGGTTCGTTCTCGTTTGTATCAAAGTAGACGGCCCGTTGGTGATTTGTTATAATTAAAGTTTATCATTTATAACGCAATTTAGTGTAATTGTAATAGAAAGTATGTTCTATGACGTTTGTTAAGTCGTATGACATAAGTATTTGAAGTTGTGTAAGTTCGACACTTAGTACAATCTGACTTTTCAAGGTTCTGTCATGTGCGACGTAGCGTGCGACGTAGGGTGCTACGTCGGGTGCGACGTCGGGTGCGACGTAGGCATGTACGTCGCATGATGCGACCTTCGCAAATCAATGCGACGTAGAGGCTGGCGTCGCTAATGCGACGTGGAGGTTTGCGACGTTAAAGTTTACGTCGCCATGTGCGACGTCCGCAATTTAATGCGACGTAAGGGGCTGCGTCGCTAGTGCGACGTGGAGGTTTTTGTGCGACGTAGGCCGCGACGTCGCAAAGGCCACTGGCCAGGTGCGACGTAGCGGTCTGATGGCCGGAATTTTTGTCGAAAACGAGTTTCCCGGTTTCCGTTGGGTCCAAATCTTTTACCCAACCCTCATATGAACATATTAAGCCTATTAAAACCGCAAACTAGTAAAAATGATCAAAAACGAGAGATGTCGGGATTTGTCGGAAACTTACAAAGTGTCGGATTGAAAATCCGGAAAGATAGGAATGTAGATCGTGTTGTCGTGGTCACTTTTCTCCAAATGAGGGGTATGTTTCGGCGAGTTCCGATGGTGTTATTTTGATGATTTGTGAGTTTGGTGGTGTTTTGAATTAGAGAAAAGAAAGAGAGAAAAGAAAGAAAGAGAGAGAAAAGAGTTGGGTGGAATGAGAGGAGGAGGGAAAGAGTTGGGGGTTTTACCTCCAACTTTCAGTCTCCGCTTCCCCCGCGCGGTGTTCATTTGCTCCGTCGTTTATGCGTTAAATAATTATTTTACGCGTTTAATTATATTTATAAAATCACAAATCTTGCTAAATAATTTATTTAAATTATTTCCTTAAATCTTTAATAGTTTAATTTAACTTTAATTACTTTTGTACTTAAATCGTGTGAGTTATGATTCTTGAAATACTAGACAGTTACTAATTGTTATAAAATAGCGTTTTGGTCATAGTTGCGTTATTTTAGCTTATAAACACTTGTTCACCAACGTCCGTGTTAACCGAATAGAATTTCATTCTATTTAAGTTGCGTACGATTTAAGTCAAATCGTAAAGTTGCATATATTTACCAACATATAATCCGTTACATAAATTAGCTTAACACAGAACTAATTACATGTATTAACAAAGAATTAGGCGCTAATACTGGCCCTAATTTGACGGTTGTTACAACATCATACTATATTTCTTAATTCATGATCATCCAATTAGATCATATTTCAATATTTAACCCATTGATCACACTTTCACCAAAATTATGATCAATACCCATATATTTCAATTTCTAACCATATTATCACTATATAATATTTCTATTACCCAACATGACACTCTCATATTCCAGTTTGACTTTTTCAAGTCAAAGATACATTTTTCAACGACTAAGCTAATTACTCTTTTAATCAATAATAAAATTCCAAATCCTATTGCATAGGATTCTAGATTTCATTAAACCTTCTATTATCAATTCTACACATAATAATCATCAATATTTTGATACAAGGGAATTATATCAATTCAATCAATCAATTCTATTACTACTCATAATTAGGATAACAATTCAAGTAATTCATATAGGTTTAAGCTTAGGCAATCCTATTGTGGATTACTTAACTCTCTTAAACCATCGCTCTGATACCAACTTGAAACGCCCATATTTCAATAGATTTTTTTTTTTTTTTTTTTTTTTTTTTTTTTTTTTTATAAACTCTTGCATATTTCAAATTTATAAATTCATAATGCTTAGGAATATCATTCCATCACATTTGGTCCCATTTTATATTCTACAATCTATTCCATTTGAAATCCACATTTGATTTTTACATATTCAAATAAATACAACCATGACACATTATATCAAATCATAATCTTTTGGGCGATTTATACAATGGTATTACAAAACGACAATTCAATAGAATATGAAACTTGTATAATGACACAACAAGCTTCAATCCACACTTACTTCTTGTAATCACCTTTCATCCAATTGGTTCAACCGAACCAACACCTACAACATAAATCACTGATACGAGTAAGCATAAAGCTTAGTGAGTATACAAGCAACTAATTAAATAATTCACAAAAAAGATACAATTTATCAATAACTACTTATTTCTTTTAAATAGAAACTATTGAACAACAATAAAGATTCGACAATATTTCATATGGATTCATGATCCAATAGATACAAGTAAGCATGGCACTAATCCCATATGGGTACCAAGCTTAATAGATACCAAGTAGTGCCAAGCACTTATTTCGTGATATTCATCTACTTCATAATAAGCAATATCTACAATACTAAATCCATACTTTTCACATAATTCTCCTAATCATCTTAATTCACATAATTCTCCTAATACACATAATTCTACAATTTCACATAATCCACATAATACAATAATCCACATAATACAATACTATTTCTAAGTAACTCAATTACTAACAACAATCAACAACTATGGTCAACAACCAATATTCCATAAGATACGAAACATGACACAATATAGAAACACACATGAGATGCAATTATAAGAAACAAACAATAAGAACAACTAGAAGAGACAAACAATATTCCAAATGAATGTATGAACCTCTTGCTCGTAAGCAATCCGGAACATACAATCATTATTCAAATAGTCCTCGTATCACTCACCTTAGTCCTTTTAAGCAATCACATGATTTCTCTCTAAAATAGCAAATCCATCATTCTTGATCACCTAACATATAATACATAGATACAATAACACATTTAATAACTAGAATTCATAATAATCAATACATCAACATTATCAATCCATCACCCATCTTGGATTGATCATATTACATATGATATCTCATAATATAACCATCTTTAGTTCATAATTTCGTTACTTGCATAATTATCTCAATGATTACTTCTTATCTTAAATTCAAGATTTCTTATAAACAAATTCCATGGTTATAAAAACCATATTAACCTCATGAATTCATATTACTACTTGATCAAAATCATTCTTATAATCATTATTCACTCCTCTTGCTTAATCTTTTGATCCAATACATCAATATCCTTTAATCATATTTCAATAACCTTTTTAAACACCAATTAAGGTGTATTAACACCAATTCATTATCATCTACACAATACTCATTTTAATCACTAGATACACAATTCAAGTCATCCATTTTTAGGTTGAATTAGTGTTACCAATACCCTTTATAACACTAATTAACAACAATTTAAACTCATACAAGCCCAAATTTCGGATTAAAATCACTAATTCTTCAAAACCCATCAAAACCCCAAGAACACCCTATTTGATTCTTCAATTTAATTCCTTTTTGATGATTCCACAATCACTAGAAAGCTTATATATCATCAATTCAACATAATTCATGCTTAATTTCGTATTAGAATTCATCAATTCTTTAAACATATTGAAAAACCCATTTTCTAGATTAAAAGATTCAAGAAAGAAGATTACCTTATATGAAGAATTGATTTATCATAGATGAATTCTTGTTTTCAGGCTTCAATTTCATGGTTTGATTCGATTTCAAGTTAGGGTTTAAGGTTCCTGCGTGTTTTCTTTTTAATTCGTGAAGTTTCTGTGTTTTTCCATCCATCATACGTACATACATGTATATATTAGATATACATATGTTTTAATTTTATTCCCCGTGGTTATCATTGTCTGGAACTTTAAAACCGACTCACAGTTATTACTATTTTATTTCACCTAGAGTAAAAATAACTTAAAACATTTACTATTACTTTATTCACAATATTACTTTTGGATTTTTGGGATGTTACAGGTCAAAATGGGTTAGAGCAACCAGCATGCAATTTTTTCATCTCCCTTCAATAAAGATTTCAATTACTGCTCTTAAAGATTCATGGAGTAACCACATACAATCGTTCCTAAGCTGTATATATAAGCTACATGTAATGCTTTTAAAAGAGAAAAAATTCGCAACACGAGGTGCTCCATACAACTGCTTGTTGCAAACTTTTGGTTCCTCGTCATCCTTAAAATCGAAACAAAAATAAAGAATTGCAATTCTAAATTGCAACCATCTATTAGTCAAAAATAGATTAAGAGTGATATCAAAAATTCACTTTCATGAACCACAATAAACGGACCGATCATGCTTATTTTTTTTTTTGTTTCGACTACTTAACATAGCTAATAGATTTGAGAGGTACTTGTGAATTATGTAGCATGATGAAGAAAGGTTAAGGTAAACCACCTTTGTCAATGAGTCAGAAGACTCAAAACTTTGGATACCTGATATATATAATACAAAAGTGTCTACTTTATTTTGAAATCTATTTATTCGTCATGACAGCCAGGAGCTTTTGGCTTTTCTGGTGAACTGCAATATATCAAAAGGCGAGCATTAGATAAACATTATGAATAAACTCTCATAATATAAATTTAGATTCAAAAGCAATACATAACTAAATCATCCAATCATACTGGTATGAGTTTTGTTCTTCTATATAATTCAACTGAGATGGAAAAGAATATAGAAACAAAAACTGAAAGCAAATACAATGTTTTCTTACTTGAGGGTGTAATCGAATTGTAAGAAAACCATTTCTCCTACTTACTTTTACCATCACGTCCTTTTTGGTTGACCTAATCATTATCAACAACGAATTTAGAAACAAAAAAATTATATTACTTTAAGAATTATCGATATTAGAACCATTACAATATATTGGCATACAGAATTAGAAAAATTCATCTCAAAGGACATGATTGCTAACAGCTACTTTTAGCTCATTAAGCCTTTGCTTATGCCCTTAAAAGTTACTGCCCATATTCAACATCAAGAAACAAAGCTTCTGCATTAATCTCGCATCTCATCACATATTTATTTCATACTGATAATATGTAACTGAAAGAGTGAAAGGTGTTCCAAATATTGACCACTCTCTGACTGTAAGCCTCTTATGCTTTGTTAATATAAGAAATGGAAACATACCAAGATCATGTTTCTGATTAAATAAACTCTATGATTGTAAGCCTACTTGCTTTGGTACTGCATTTAAACTTGGTACTGCATTTAAAATAAAAGCAAAATAATTAGTTAGACTACAACCCATAACAACTTGGTATTTAAAAAAACCCATAAATATCTGCAAAAATAATACATGTCGCAATTTGTCGACCTTACCCTGACTTTGCTAGCTCCACCCTCAAATACCAGCCACAATGATTAATTAAACACATAAAATTCATCATGTACTACTTTGTGAGCGAAATTGTCGAATGTGCTTAATTCATAAAGTCAATATTTACCTGTTCCCAATCATAAACTTGGAACTCTATAGCTTGTGTTTCTGGATGTTTAACGACCATATATACTTCCTCATTCCATTCTAGATTCAAATTCCTATAATTCACTTATGATGACACTTATCAATGCGACGAACCCAAATATCATCCAATATGTTAGAATTACTACGGCCCGTATACTATTTCCGGTGATGACTTCTGCATGTGAAACAGATGGGCTATTTCCATTCAAGATTTGCCTCATTGGTATGAGTGCATCTTCTGGGCTAGCTGACTGTCTATGATCAGGTTTAGTGGGGTACATAGGAGTAGACTTTTGGGGTGTATACTGAGAATCTGCCTTCTGTTTTTGGAAATAAATATCTAGCACACTATGCAGACTGTCATCATCAATTTTTCTTAAGCTTTGTCTTCTAATGCTTCCTGAAGGAGTAGGATCTGCTGATGGGACAGAGCCAAGCTGTAAAAGTATTGCGGTTAACCATGTTGACCGTTCACCGGAAAGTCTTAATTGTTTCTCAGCCTCAGAAAGAAGTTTCAAAGCATGCTTTAATTTCTACAGTTCAGCTTCTGTCACTGGTGAACGGTTTACAGCCATTAATATTAATAATTAGCAGAGCAGAAAAATGTGGATTGGCCAGTAAAAAAATGTAAATTTATGCCAGTGATCAAGACTATATATTAGATGTGGCAATTTCAACCCATTTAGCTTGAATGAAAACAGATCAAATGGGTATAGAGTCTGTTGAAGGGTATACTTAAAGCATTAATGTACAAACATCCTAAATCGACTCGCTAAATTGGCCAACTCTGAATGAGTTGAATACAACCAGATATCAGAGTATTCACACATGAACATGTACCCTCATAGTGATGAAATCAATGTCACCAGCTCTTTAAACAATATCAGTCAGGATCAGTCCGGCTAAGGTATTTGTATAGCAGCAATATATAGTTAAGCCTTTAACAGACAATTAACTCATAGCTACACATAAATCAATTAAATAAAGATAGTATGACAATATTACCTTGCAGCCATTTGAAACCGTAGTCAGGATCAGCCTTTAACAGATTCACAAGCAATAGAGAAAGTTAAGAATTTGGTGTAATATTGATGGTTAACTATCCACATACAATAAACCAAGAACCTGGAATAACATCAACAATCTCTCACCATTTAATATAAACTAAGATTCTACAAATAATTCGACATTATTCATGTTTAGCAAAAGGTAATACAACATGTACCTACGTTTACAACACGAGAGTTAATAAAGATAGTATGACAATAGTACGACCATGTTTTAAACGTATTAAATGATTGAAACTTAGCTAACACAAAAATGGGTCAAATTCATTAGCCTTGTCAAATGGGTACAAGGTAGTCGAAGTGTTGGCAGATGCTTAAAACCTCCTCAATGGCTTAATAAGAAGAAAAATTACAACTATTGTTTTTATAACCATCTTTACACATTTATTGTTATAGAATGTCACAAAAAGTGTTGATAGATCGGACCAACATGACTTGTTGGGACTCGATTTGATACATTACTCAATTTGACCCGTTGCCCAGCATGACCATTTTGACACCTCTAGTAAGGGGTGCGACCGGGTTATGATAAAGTCACGTAAAACTTTATGGGTATCAAAACTATTCGGTTTGGTTTTACCTGCTAACACTATTCTTGTTATCTTGTTGAATCTTACAAGTACTAAGGTAAAATAAAAGTGATCTTAATACTATTATATCTATACATTAATGTTCCATTTTTTTCTAGAATAAAACAACTTTTGGGTTATATGTAATGGGCTACAATAATGAAAAGTGACTTACTTACCTTGAGTTTTGTTGATTCTGATGTGCAATTGCTTTGTCTAGCTCCTGAATGTAGTCTGCATCAAAGAAAAAATTCTACGAATCTAATGAACAGGAATAAAAACACCAAAATCAGAGTGCAATAGTTTTTACAGTTCAGGTTAATTTGAACTATTCGACTTATTTCTCTTTTTAGTGCATATGTTAAAGTTTTACTTGTTTGAGGTAACCCAAAAAAAACCAATTGTAACTACATCGGCCAAAATCACCACCCTCAATTATATCAAAGATCAAACATTCACAACACCAACACCACCAAAAAGCTTTTGATGATCTCTATGGCAGTTTCACCCGATCATAATCAGATGTGCTTAATTCAATTAATGGTCTTAACTGTAACAACATACTCAATAATAGTTAGGCACATATAAACAAACAGTTAAACGTGTGAAACACAACTATAATAGAGTACAAACATGTTCAAATCTTTGTTTTATGCCTTTCTTATCACCACCTCATCTATAATAATTGACTAATTGTATCATCCTTCGATATGGTAACCTAAAGTTACACACCAATTCCAAGTTCTAACGTATATTGCATACTATTCGTGATTTAGTAAGAGCAGTGGTAGTAAATCATGAAATTTTACCCTTTTGCTAGTTGCTAGCATATCCGACACCATTTTTCAAGGTTCATATAAAGGTCATCAGTACTTAGTAGTCACCTACAACGTTTTTGTGAAGAAAACTATTGCAATTAAGAATAAGGAAACAATTTATATATGAAAACTCAGGTCGGAGACAAACTTATTACCTCTCCTATGGTCAGAGCCGCAAGGTCTTCTAATTCGACTTCTGATTCTCACCAAATCCAGGGGCCTTGATGGTACAAATCTGAAGCAAACTGAAAATAGGTACTAAATAATGTAATGAAAAGACAAAAGCAGAGGTAGCAATTTTAATTTATTTAGTTGCAACTGGGTATATTCGGGTCACATTATATATCTCTATCTGGTATGTAGGTCACATTAGTTGGACATTGTATATCATATCATATATATATATATATATATATATATATATATATATATATATATATATATATATGGAACAACATCATTACATTAATGTAAATGTTATCAAAACAGTGAGCCTAAGCAAGTTCCAGCAAAAAGCAATAACATATAGTGGAGGTTTGCACTTTCTGCTACTGTGAAAGTCTTAATTGTTTCTCAGCCTCAGAAAGAAGTTTCAAAGCATGCTTTAATTTCTACAGTTCAGCTTCTGTCACTGGTGAACGGTTTACAGCCATTAATATTAATAATTAGCAGAGCAGAAAAATGTGGATTGGCCAGTAAAAAAATGTAAATTTATGCCAGTGATCAAGACTATATATTAGATGTGGCAATTTCAACTGTTGGGTCAAAACTGTTTCAGGTCTGAGTTGAAGTTGTTGATGAAGACAGAGTATAAGTGATTAAAACTGTTTGTTTTAAAGGTTAAAACTGTCTTTACGAAGTTACAACTGATAGAAGAAAACTGAAGAGAAGACAAGTGTTACAACTGATTGAAGATAGATTACAACTGATAGTTATGTGTCTGTAAGTAGTTAAAACTGCTTATGTATTTGTAACTGTTAGTTATATATGAAACAGTTAACACTGATTATATATTTGTACTTAGTCTTATATTACAAGTGAAGCAGTTACCACTGAATGTGTAACAGTTACAACTGTTTACTTCAGAATGGTAGTTACAACTGTTTATGATTTTGTGATAAGTATGAGTCGGTTATGGAAGTTATTTTATTCCATATTCGTAGGAGATTGTATAGGACTCTATGTGTTATAAATAGAGATCCTTTAGACCTAGATAGATTAATGTTAATTGCGCAGCTTCAAGGTTTTCTGTAACCCTAATACATCAAGTGTATTCGTCTTATATCATTAATAAGATTGAAGCTTTTGGTATATTATTGTGTTCATCATATTAATTAATATTTGTTGATCTTCTTAATATTATTGAGTGTGATTCCGCAACTTCTCAATAATATATTCAAGGCTTATTACGTAAGATTGTTTATTAAGTTAAACAGGGACTAACAAAGTGGTATCAGAGCTTGTGAAGCTTTGAAGACAGGAAGATCTGGGATTATTAGTATTAGTATTTGAGTTTTAGTTCATATATTAAGTTTTGATTTCAATGGCTACTGAAGGTAATGAAGGAATTCAAGCAACAAAGATTCCAATGCTTAAACCTGATGAGTTTGACCTATGGAAGGTCAGAATCAGGCAATATATGCTTCTCACGGATTATCAGATGTGGGAAGTTGTTGTTAATGGTATTCCATTAACGCTTGATGGTGATGGAGTAAAGCAACCAAGAGCACCACCAACATCTGAAGCAGAGAGGAAAATCAGATCTACTGAGTACAAGGCACTTAGTACTTTGTTGCTATCCATTCCGAATGAGCATCAGAGCAGATTTGATAATTGTGAAGATCCCAAGGTACTAATGGAGGCGATTGAGAAGAGGTTTGGTGGTAATGATAACACCAAAAAGAATAAAAGATCTCTGTTAAAGCAACAATTTGAAAATTTTAGCCATGTGAAAACTGAAACTCTAACTCAAACCTTTGATAGGTTTACTAAATTAGTTGGAGAATTGGAAAATCACAAGGTTAAGATTGACAAAGAAGATCTTAACAGAAAGTTCTTGAGATCATTAGGTGATGACTGGACAATCTATACTGTTGGATTGAGGCAGAGTTCAGACATTGAAGTTAAGGAACTAGAAGATATATACAATGATCTGAGGAACTTTGAGTCTGAGGTGGAAAGTAAGAAGCAAGCAACTGGATATAGTCATAATGCTGCTTTTATGTCTATGGCTGGAACAAAGGTAGAATCAAGTCAAATGGGTTCTACTTATGTTTCAGGAGGAGCAGGATCATCATCAAATAGTTCTAATGATCAGATATTAGAATCTTTCTTTGCAAGTAATGTGAATTCTTCACTTACTAATGAAGATCTGGAACAATTTGATGGTGATGATCTGGAGGAGATGGACATTAAGTGGCAAATTGCTTTGATTACTCAGAGAGCAAAAAGGTTCATGCAGAGGACTGGTAGAAACAACTTTGCATACAAGAGGAATGATGCTAATTGGTTTGATAAGAGCAAGATTGAGTGTTTCAACTGTCACAAGATGGGACACTTTGCCAGAGAATGCAGAAACCCTAGGCAAGAGCAGAATGGTAATGGTCAGAGATCTGGAAGCACTGGAACACAGACAAGAAACATTCCAATTCAGGGGGCTTCAGCAAATGCTTTGGTGTCTATGGATGGCTGTGGATGGGACTGGAGTGATCAAGAAGAGCATGTTGTGAAGAATCAATGTCTCATGGCCATTGCAGAATCTGACAAAAAGTCAGAAGTTCCTTCTGAGGTACAAAATAAATTATGTTCTGCTGTTTGTAAACAAACTGTTAAACACTACAGAGATCATAATATAAAAGTGTGTGAGGAACTAAAACAATGGGAAATCAAAAGTAAACACACCATAGCAGTCATTGAAAATCTGGAAAATCAAATAAAGGCATATGAAGTCAATGCAGCACAGTTTAAATATGACATTGAATATGCTAGGTGGGAGAGAGACACTTTTAAAGATAAAGTTGAGTTGTTATCTAAGAAACTTACTGAGGTCACATGTGAAAGAGATAGTATAAGGCTTGATGTAAGTAAATTAGAACATGCTTCAAAGAGTGTAAATAAACTTATTAATTCACAGATTCATGATAAACTTAAGACTGGATTAGGGTACAATAATGTACCTCCACCTTATAATCACACCTACTTTCCTCCTAAAAGTGAAATTGATATCAATTCACTTAAAAGAGGAATGGTAGATGAGGTTAAAAAGGCTGATCCAATTAAAAGTTTATCTGATGATGAACTGTTTGTAGAAGGTGACGTTAGTGACTGGACTGAAGAAGATGATCAGAGTGATAGGACATCTGATAGTGAGAAGAGTGTGAAATCTGAATCATCTAAGTCTGAGTCAACATGTGAGAATGTGAGGAGAGTAATTACTGATCTAGTTTCTAATCTTAAAACTGATAAACTAGAAGAGGGTAAGAAAATGTTTAAGGAAAAGGTTAAACTGGACTTAGAAAATGTGAGCATGAATACTAACAAATCTAAACATGGGTTAGGATATGTTAGTAATACAGTTAACTCAGTTACTAAACCTGTTGTTAAATCTGTTGTGAATAACTGTGTTAATTGTACATGTAAAGCAAGTACTTCTTCTTCACAGAATTTTCAAAATCAAAAACCCAGAGGTAATCAAAGAAATTGGAATCAAATGGTTTCACAAAAACTGGGTAATAATGTTACTGTGATTAAAGAAATGTCTTGCTTTATATGTGGAAAAATGGGTCATCTTCAATATGACTGCTATCATAATCCTGAGAATGTTCAAAGGATTAGAAAACAGTCATGGACAAAAGCAAATATGAGTAACAAACAAAATTTTCAATCAAAAGTTAATCGTACTGCCAGAGTTCAGAAGATAAACCCAAAGGCTAACATGTTAAGCACTGCTACAGGTAAATCTACTGCTGCAGTAATAACAAATTTAGCCAAAAGTTTAAAGACTAAAACAGTGGTAACCAAATACAAAAACAGTGTTAACAAAATTAACACTGAATCTTCAATTGGTAAAATAGTTAAAACTGTTAAGCCAAAGAACACTGTTAAGTCTAAAATAAGTTGGATTTGGACACCTATTAAGTCTGATAAATTAACAGATCCAAATACCAACAGTGCATCACAATCAATAATCTTCAAGAAAGTTGAATATGTGAATGCACATGGGAAACCCAAAGCCAAATTGGTTTGGGTTCCCAAGAGAAATTAATTCTCTTTTTGACTGTTTGTGCAGGGCAAGCCAAAGAGCTTATGGCATATTGATAGTGGATGCTCAAGACACATGACTGGAGACAAAGAAAAGCTGCAGGATTTCAAATCTTTTGATGGAGGATATGTAGCTTTTGGAAGCAATCCAAAAGGAGGAAGGATCACAGGGAAAGGAACAGTTCAGAGTGAAAAGCTAAGTTTTGATAATGTTTATTTTGTGGAACAACTGAGGTATAATTTACTAAGTGTGAGTCAAATCACAGATAAAAAGAACCCAGTTCATTTTACTGACACTGAATGCCTTATCTTGTCCAAGGAATTCAAAATACCAGAAAACATGATTTTGATGAGAATTCCAAGGCAAGATAATGTATATAAGTGTGACTTAGTAAATATGACACCTCAACCTGATTTAAACTGTCTTATTTCGAAAGCAAGTGTGAATGAATCTGAACTGTGGCATAGGAGGATGTGTCACATGAATTTCAAAACCATTAATAAACTTGTCAAAAACAAGCTTGTTAGAGGTTTGCCTGAAAAGGTCTATTCATGTGATGATCATTGTGTTTCTTGTCAAAAGGGAAAGCAACACAAATCCTCATTTAAGTCCAAATCTGTGAACACAAATAGCACACCCTTACACTTATTGCATATGGACTTATTTGGACCAACCAGTATAAGTAGTATGGGGAAAAAGTCTTACTGTCTTGTGATTATTGATGATTATACTAGATTTACATGGGTTTTCTTTCTTAGGACAAAGGATGAGACAGGTGAAATACTTAGATCATTTATAACAAAGATGGAAAATCAATTGGATAAAAGAGTAAAGATCATCAAAAGTGATAATGGAACAGAATTTAAAAATCATGAGATGGATAAATTCTGTGAAGTTAAAGGTATTAAGAGAGAATTTAGTGCACCTAGAACTCCTCAACAAAATGGAGTAGCTGAAAGGAGGAATAGGACACTGATTGAGGCTGCTAGAACCATGCTATCTGATGCAAAGCTACCTATGTCCTTTTGGGCAGAGGCAGTTAGCACAGCTTGCTATGTTCAGAATAGAGTATTAGTTGTTAAGCCTCATAACAAGACACCATATGAACTGTTGTTTAAGAGAAAGCCTTTGGTTAGTTTCTTAAAATCTTTTGGGTGTCCTTGTACAATCTTAAATACCAAAGATCACTTAGGTAAGTTTCAGAGTAAGGCTGATGAGGGGATATTTGTTGGTTATTCTATTCAAAGTAAATCTTATAGGGTATTCAATCAAAGGACCAGAATCATAGAAGAATCAATGCACATCACTTTTAATGAAAACACTGTTAATGCTGAGGGAAAAGGTCCTGAATCACTGTTTGATATTGATGCACTTAATACTGCTTTTAGATATACAAATGTGGATTCTAGTGCAGGTACAAGTGCAGGTACAAATGCAGGAGCAGGTGATGGAGAAAGTAGAGCAAACTCAGGAATATCAGCTGGAATGAAGAAGGATTCATTGGAATACATATTATTTCCAATTTGGTCTCCTGATCCCCCAGAAGTGTTTGATACTGATCAACCAAAGACATCACAGAATCTTGAAACAGGAAAATCAGATGAAACATCATTTACTCATGTTGATGATTCTGATAGACCGGTCATGGAAGACAGTACAGAAGACAGTGATATGAGTCCAGTACAGAAGAATACAAAGGCAGGTGTTGATGTTGATCAAACACCAACAAAGCATCTTGACACAGAGCAGGAACAAATGAATTATCTACATTTGATGAGCTCTACTCCTTTGTCAAAAAGAATTGCAAGAGAAGTGTCAAGTAGTGAGTCTGGTCAAGAAGGAAATTTTACCAACTTGGAGGTGGGAATTCAAGAAACAGCAGCATCTAAATACATTACTCATAAAGATCATCCACTTGAGAATGTAATAGGAGATATTGAATCTGCTGTTAAAACAAGAAATCAAAGTCAGGTGTTTGAAGCTTCAGCAAATGAGAAAGAAGTAAATCTTGATACAGAAGCTGTTAATACTTCTTTGTTTGCTTGTTTTCTGTCTCAAACAGAACCAAAGAAGGTTTCTGAAGCTTTGAGAGATCCTAGTTGGATTGAAGCTATGCAAGAGGAGTTGCTTCAGTTTAAGATTCAAGAAGTCTGGACATTGGTTGATTTGCCTAAAGGGAAGAGGGCAATTGGTACTAAATGGATTTTCAAAAACAAGAAGGATGAAAGAGGTATAGTGATCAAAAACAAGGCTAGATTGGTTGCACAAGGGTATTCACAAGAAGAGGGGATTGTTTATGATGAGGTTTTTGCACATGTTGCAAGAATAGAGGCAATTAGATTGTTTTTGGCTTATGCTTCATTCAAGGGATTCATTGTGTATCAAATGGATGTAAAGAGTGCTTTTCTGTATGGCACTATACAGGAAGAGGTCTATGTATGTCAACCACCAGGGTTTGAAGATTCTAAGTATCCTGATAAAGTTTTCAAACTGGATAAAGCTCTTTATGGCTTACATCAAGCACCTAGAGCCTGGTATGATACTTTTTCAGATTATCTGTTGCAGAATGGATTCAAAAGGGGTGCAATAGATTAAACTTTGTTTACTAAAAGAATTAAGAATGATATACTACTGGTTCAAGTCTATGTAGATGATATCATTTTTGGTTCAACAAAGGATAGTCTTTGCAAGGAGTTTGAATCATTGATGCATGAAAAGTTCAAGATGAGCTTCATGGGGGAATTAACATTTTTCTTGGGGCTGCAAGTGAAGCAACAGAAAGAAGGAATCTTTATTCATCAAAGTAAGTATGTTAATGATATACTGGATCGGTTTGGGTACAAAGATGCTAAAGTTGCAAGCACACCAGTGGAGACAAACAAGAAATTACATGCAGATCTTGAGGGGGAGAGTGTGGATGAACATCTTTACAGATCAATGATTGGATCTCTTATGTATCTCACCTCATCAAGGCCTGACATCATGTTTGCTGTGTGCTTATGTGCTAGATTTCAAGCTAATCCAAAGCTGTCACATCTTCTTGCAGTCAAAAGAATATTTAGATATTTAAAGGGTCAACCAAAATTGGGCCTTTGGTATCCAAAGTTTACTTCTTTTGATCTGATAGCTTACACAGATAGTGATTATGGAGGAGCTAATCTGGACAGGAAATCTACATCAGGAGGTTGTCAATTTTTGGGAGAAAGATTGGTTTCATGGCAATGCAAGAAACAAACCACTGTATCTACATCTACAGCAGAGGCAGAATATGTAGCAGCTGCAAGTTGCTGTGCGCAAGTGCTATGGATTCAGAATCAGATGTTAGATTATGGTTTTACCTTTCTTAATACTCCTATTTTTATTGATAATAGCTCTGCAATCAGTATTATTAATAACCCAGTTAAACATTCTAAAACAAAGCACATTGAAATCAGATATCATTTCATTAGAGATTGTAATGAGAAAAGACTTATTCAAATTTTGAAAGTTCATACTGATAATCAGTTTGCTGATCTGTTTACAAAAGCTTTTGATGTAGGCAGATTCACATTCTTGGTTACTAGTATTGGAATGATCAATTTGTCATAAGTTATTTTTCTTATCACTGCATTCTGTGAATAATATCTACTGTGATTTCAATTTGGGTTAATACTGATTTGTTAATTAAACACTGATTGTGTGTATTGTGTTTCGTTATCACTGTTTCCTACTTTTAGTATAAACAGTGGTAATAATCACTTCACCACTGTTGGTGTATAGTTAACACTGTATACTTGTATTATTGTTTGGAATTACCACTGCAGGTTATATTGCTATGTCTTGGAGTCTAACTTATGCAGGTGTTTATGAAGTTTCACTGCTTGTGGAGTTTACTTTTCGGTAAAAAAAAAAAAAAAAAAAAAAAAAAAAAACACTGCTTTGTTTATATGATTTTGCTAGAACTGAAGTACTACTTGTATTAAGTTAGCACTGCCTTGGTCGGTTGGTACTGCTTGTACAAGTGAGCACTGCTAGCTTTATTATGTAAATGATGCATTTGAGAAACCAAGTGTTGATTATCACTGATGGTTATTTTCACAATTATCACTGAATGTGTTATTTTACTTAATTAACACTGTTTTAGTTATAATTGGGGATCTGATCAAATTAGGGCTTACAACTGATTTAATTTCAGTACTTAACTCTCAACACTTAGGGTTTCTCATTACGCTTTCAAAATTACACATACAAACAACTGCGCTAAGTCTCATCGATTCTCAATTCTGTAAAATCATCTTCGATTCTTCTCGATTACTTGATTTCTTATCATGGCATCGACTTCGTCTACTGTTCAACTACCGATTGGAAAAGATCACAATATGATTGCATTCTTAATGAAACATGCAGAGGCAAACGAGTATGTGGAAATCATTGATTTCCTTCGTGCTTCACATATTCGTCATGCTCTCACTGTAGCACCCAGGTTATCTCACGATCATATCAACAATTTCTGGGTAAATGCATAAATAGAAGAGGAACAGGGGATTAAAAGAATCGTTTCAGAAGTTATGGATACACGTGTTGTAGTTACAGAAGCTACTGTTAGAGCTTCATTACAACTAGATGATGAGGCAGGTATAACTTCTTTAGATGATACTGTTATGTATAATACTTTACGATTGATGGGTTATGAGGGTTCTTTTGAAGTTTTTACTTTTCAGAAAACCTTATTTTCTCATCAGTGGAGGTTTTTAATACATACGATTTTACACTGCTTATCATCTAAGAGATCATCTTTTGAGCAGTTTGGAAGCAACATTGCTTATGCAATTGCTTGTCTTGCAACTGGTCAAAGGTTTAATTTTTCAAATATGATATTTTCTGGTATACTTAGAAACATTGAGCAGCCAAAGATTAAATTTTTGATGTATCCACGTTTTGTGCAGTTGTTCTTAAATGAACAAATTCCTAACTTAACTGCACTTGAGAAAGTTATTGGTATTGTCTCTTTTAAACCAAAAGTTTTTGTAAATATGAAGAGAGATACTAAATTTTCTGGGAAGGTTACAGCATTATTTTCTACAATACTTCCTGCACCTTCCACCACAGCATCAGTACTACCAACTGAAGCTGAACCAACTACTGAGAGAATGGTTCCACCCACCACTTCTCAACCCACAGTAGCTGGGGGTAATAAAAGAAAACAAGGGACCAAAATAGCTACATATTCTAGAGCCAAAAAGGCTAGAAAACAGGCATCTGAGGCTGCTGCTGCTCAGGTGTCTCAGTCAAATGATTCATCACAGCAGATGATCAATGAGGAGGAGGATGATCATTCTGAGAGGGCTGCTTCTACTGCTTCTAGCCCACTGGCAGAGCAGGACAGAAGTAACATTAATAAGACCCCATCAGAAGCAACACATGGACATGATTCTACACCTGTAGATGATCCTAGTGGTCCCAGTACCAAGAACCAAGGGGACTTTGATGATCATGCTAGGCATGAGTCAGAGTTTGATGATGTCAATGATTCACCAAAGGATTCACATCCTGAAGGTGTTGAGGCTGGAACTAACTTGGAATTGACGAAAATGGTTGATTATGTTTGGGATGAATTTGTAAAGGAGAGGAAGAAGAATAAAGCTAAGGATGAAATTATCACTCAGTTGCAGAGGAGAGTGCAACAGTTGGAGAAGATTGTTATTAAATGTTTGAAGAATGGGAGGACATATGTGGTTCATGATACTTCTGAACCTGAGGATGCTTACCAATTTCCACAAAATGCTTTCAAAAAGGGGGAGAAGGTCTGGACAAATTTGGGTGATAAGATGAATAAGGAGGATAAGGTTGTGTCTGATGATGACAAAGTTGATGAAGAGATTCAAATGGAACAACCAGTGGATGATGAATTTGTGCATACACCTCCAACACCACCTACAGAGCCAGAGATTAATGAGTCAGTATATGAGACAGTGGAAACAGAGATGAATGACCCAGTGGCAGATGAAAATAACTCTGAACATACTGAGGTTGTTGGGTCAGTGGAGCAGACTGTAGAGGTTAATTTGGATGAAAAGACTGAGGAGTTAAAAATTGATGGTGATGATGGTGATGAGGTGAGTAAACCAGAGATAGCAGTAGAAAAAGAAGAAGTAAAGACTGATGCTCAAACTGATGCTCAACAAGTTGAAAAGACTAGGAAGAAGAGCATTCCAGTTAAAACTGCTAAGATGACTGGAACAGGAAAGAAGGTTGAAACTCCAAAGAAGACATCTACACAACAACCATTTTTGCCTGGATTTCAGATTAGAGAACCTGCTGCTGCTCCTGTTCAACAGAAAGAATTGCCAAAGATTGATCCAAAAGATAAGGGCAAGGGAAAACTGGTAGAAGAACCAAAGAAGAAAAAGCAAAAACCAGTGCCACTAGAAGTAACTGCTCATGATACTGAATATGCTCAAAGGTTACAGGCTGAGCTAAATGCAGAGGGATTGATTGATGTTGAGATTGAGGAAGGAAAGTTTGTGAAAATGACAAAAGAGCAAGTAGCAGAATGGGATGAATATTTGCTGAAAGAGCAGAGACATGATGATATTGAATATCTTGTTGATCAGGTTAAGAAAAAGAAAGCAGAAGAAGCAAGAAAGAAAAAAGCTGCAAAACCACCAACAAAAGCTCAGATGAAGAAGAACTTAATTGCAAAGCTGAAAGGTGGGTATATTCCTTTGAATGCATTGAAACAGATGAGTTTAGAGAGATTGCAGGAGTTATGGGATAAAGATGATATGAATCCTGATGTGATTGAAAAGAAAGAAAAAGAAAAGAAAGAAGCTGAAAAGGAAAGAAAAAAGGCTGAAAAAGAAAGGAAATTGAAAGAAAAGGAAGAAAAGGAAAAAAGAGAAAAGATAGAAGCTGAGAAGAGGAAGAAAGATGAACTTGAAAGAAAGAAGAGAGAGTTAGATGAAATTCCTGATAGAGAAAGGAATATTGATGAATTGAAGGAGTTTATTCTGTTACAGCCTATGGAATCTGAGGTAATTAATGTTGAATTACCTGGTATCATTGATTGGTCTATTGAGCAATTTGTCAATCCTGTAAAGATTCACAAGATTAAAGTTGAAAGAGCAGATGGAAATATATCTTGGTGGAGATCTTTTAGGGATTTGATAAAGAGGATCAGTAGGACTGATTTGGTGAAAATGTATGAGATTGGGATGGAAAAGGATTTAGATTTGAAAAGGTTTGATAATCTGGTTGAAAAAGTTACATGGCATTGGATTAAGGCTATGTTTGAGCCAGAAGAGTTTCCATTTCAGTTTGCTACTTTTAGCAAGGTCAGAAATTGGATTTATCATGCCAAACCTGGAGTACATCAGATTGTTATGGAGGATGCAGTATTTATGTGGTTATTGACAGATAAATTTTATGATATAAATCTGAGATTTTTGATGGGCTTGAGAAATGCAAGATTACAAGCTGCAGTTTTAGATGATGTAGCTCTGGAATTGGTATATATGGTGTTAAATCAGATTCATAAGAAGGAGGAGATTGATAGGAGGAAGAGAAGAAAAGACTAACAGTTTTGAAAGAATTTTGTGAAGCTCATAATGGAGGATTAGAAGAAACTTAATGCTGTGAAGGACAGATTAAGTTTAGGGGGAGATTGTTGGGTCAAAACTGTTTCAGGTCTGAGTTGAAGTTGTTGATGAAGACAGAGTATAAGTGATTAAAACTGTTTGTTTTAAAGGTTAAAACTGTCTTTACGAAGTTACAACTGATAGAAGAAAACTGAAGAGAAGACAAGTGTTACAACTGATTGAAGATAGATTACAACTGATAGTTATGTGTCTGTAAGTAGTTAAAACTGCTTATGTATTTGTAACTGTTAGTTATATATGAAACAGTTAACACTGATTATATATTTGTACTTAGTCTTATATTACAAGTGAAGCAGTTACCACTGAATGTGTAACATTTACAACTGTTTACTTCAGAATGGTAGTTACAACTGTTTATGATTTTATGATAAGTATGAGTCCGTTATGGAAGTTATTTTATTCCATATTCGTAGGAGATTGTATAGGACTCTATGTGTTATAAATAGAGATCCTTTAGACCTAGATAGGTTAATGTTAATTGCGCAGCTTCAAGGTTTTCTGTAACCCTAATACATCAAGTGTATTCGTCTTATATCATTAATAAGATTGAAGCTTTTGGTATATTATTGTGTTCATCATATTAATTAATATTTGTTGATCTTCTTAATATTATTGAGTGTGATTCCGCAACTTCTCAATAATATATTCAAGGCTTATTACGTAAGATTGTTTATTAAGTTAAACAGGGACTAACATCAACCCATTTAGCTTGAATGAAAACAGATCAAATGGGTATAGAGTCTGTTGAAGGGTATACTTAAAGCATTAATGTACAAACATCCTAAATCGACTCGCTAAATTAGCCAACTCTGAATGAGTTGAATACAACCAGATATCAGAGTATTCACACATGAACATGTACCCTCATAGTGATGAAATCAATGTCACCAGATCTTTAAACAATATCAGTCAGGATCAGTCCGGCTAAGGCATTTGTAAAGCAGCAATATATAGTTAAGCCTTTAACAGACAATTAACTCATAGCTACACATAAATCAATTAAATAAAGATAGTATGACAATATTACCTTGCAGCCATTTGAAACCGTAGTCAGGATCAGCCTTTAACAGATTCACAAGCAATAGAGAAAGTTAAGAATTCGGTGTAATATTGATGGTTAACTATCCACATACAATAAACCAAGAACCTGGAATAACATCAACAATCTCTCACCATTTAATACAAACTAAGATTCTACAAATAATTCGACATTATTCATGTTTAGCAAAAGGTAATACAACATGTACCTACGTTTACAACACGAGAGTTAATAAAGATAGTATGACAATAGTACGACCATGTTTTAAACGTATTAAACGATTGAAACTTAGCTAACACAAAAATGGGTCAAATTCATCAGCCTTGTCAAATGGGTACAAGGTAGTCGAAGTGTTGGCAGATGCTTAAAACCTCCTAAATGGCTTAATAAGAAGAAAAATTACAACTATTGTTTTTATAACCATCTTTACACATTTATTGTTATAGAATGTCACAAAAAGTGTTGATAGATCGGACCAACATGACTTGTTGGGACTCGATTTGATACATTACTCAATTTGACCCGTTGCCCAGCATGACCATTTTGACACCTCTAGTAAGGGGTGCGACCGGGTTATGATAAAGTCACGTAAAAACTTTATGGGTATCAAAACTATTCGGTTTGGGTTTACCTGCTAACACTATTCTTGTTATCTTGTTGAATCTTACAAGTACTAAGGTAAAATAAAAGTGATCTTAATACTATTATATCTATACATTAATGTTCCATTTTTTTCTAGAATAAAACAACTTTTGGGTTATATGTAATGGGCTACAATAATGAAAAGTGACTTACTTACCTTGAGTTTTGTTGATTCTGATGTGCAATTGCTTTGTCTAGCTCCTGAATGTAGTCTGCATCAAAGAAAAAATTCTACGAATCTAATGAACAGGAATAAAAACACCAAAATCAGAGTGCAATAGTTTTTACAGTTCAGGTTAATTTGAACTATTCGACTTATTTCTCTTTTTAGTGCATATGTTAAAGTTTTACTTGTTTGAGGTAACCCAAAAAAAACCAATTGTAACTACATCGGCCAAAATCACCACCCTCAATTATATCAAAGATCAAACATTCACAACACCAACACCAACACCACCAAAAAGCTTTTGATGATCTCTATGGCAGTTTCACCCGATCATAATCAGATGTGCTTAATTCAATTAATGGTCTCAACTGTAACAACATACTCAATAATAGTTAGGCACATATAAACAAACAGTTAAACGTGTGAAACACAACTATAATAGAGTACAAACATGTTCAAATCTTTGTTTTATGCCTTTCTTATCACCACCTCATCTATAATAATTGACTAATTGTATCATCCTTCGATATGGTAACCTAAAGTTACACACCAATTCCAAGTTCTAACGTATATTGCATACTATTCGTGATTTAGTAAGAGCAGTGGTAGTAAATCATGAAATTTTATCCTTTTGCTAGTTGCTAGCATATCCGACACCATTTTTCAAGGTTCATATAATGGTCATCAGTACTTAATAGTCACCTACAACGTTTTTGTGAAGAAAACTATTGCAATTCAGAATAAGGAAACAATTTATATATGAAAACTCAGGTCGGAGACAAACTTATTACCTCTCCTATGGTCAGAGCCGCAAGGTCTTCTAATTCGACTTCCGATTCTCACCAAATCCAGGGGCCTTGATGGTACAAATCTGAAGCAAACTGAAAATAGGTACTAAATAATGTAATGAAAAGACAAAAGCAGAGGTAGCAATTTTAATTTATTTAATTGCAACTGGGTATATTCGGGTCACATTATATATCTCTATCTGGTATGTAGGTCACATTAGTTGGACATTGTATATCATATCATATATATATATATATATATATATGGAACAACATCATTACATTAATGTAAATGTTATCAAAACAGTGAGCCCAAGCAAGTTCCAGCAAAAAGCAATAACATATAGTGGAGGTTTGCACTTTCCGCTACTGTGATGAAACATTATCTTATGAAGATGAAAGTTTACTTTATCTACAACCAAAGTGTTATCGCTTGGCAAACCTGCATTACAAAACCTGGCACAAACAAACCAATTAAGAGAAGATAATAACATCAGCCCCAAGGCTTGTATTACTTGTCTTGAAACCATTTCCATCTATTAAGAAAAAATCACGATAGCAAATAAAAGAATCCCAGTAAGTACATGCCTCTGCTAGTCTGCTTCCACAAGCAGACATTCATCACAACATTCAACCTTTCAAATACAAATAAAGAAGAAAAGCCTAACCAAAACAATTGAAGTTAAAATTAGCACTTAGAACCCATGTTGTTTAGGCCGAATTTTCCTATTAAAGAAAAGATAAATGTACTTTATGAAATATTTCAGAATAATGCTTTAGAGTCCTAAAGAGCAAAATTGGTTTTACCAGATGAATTTGGCTAATTGATCAATTCACCAAATACACTTCTTTTCATGAAGTCTTGATAGCATACCATTTGTTTCAAGTGTAAATGATATCCCAAAACGTGTAAAACTTGTCATTCATGATCACCAATACAACACAATTATAAATATACACAAACAAATATAAATAAATTCTCAATATTCAATTACATATTCCAATTGGCTCTGCATCTTTGTTTACCCAAAATTATTCAACTTTTTAACCTAAAATTCTTAAAATAAAATTACACGTTCCAATTGCAATTATCAACAATCTTAAGTTCTTAACAACAGATTCGAAGGATGCTACTATTATGTAACAAATAACCTATAGAAAATTTCATAAAAAAACAACTAACAAAGATCCGTACCTCTGTTTTCACTTTCGCTTTGGACTATCGCTTGTGAGGAGTGAATGGTTTGATCAATGAATTTTCGATTAGTAAGAAGGATGGCATCCGGAAGCGTGGGTTTTCTTGATTGGGGTTTTGCTGTAGATTGTTGTATCGTACATTAGTTTTGTTTTTATTGTTTTTTTATGATTATTTATTATTATTATTATTATTATTTATTATTATTACTAATCAAAAGAAAATACGGGCCACTTTTTCTTTTCTTTGATTAAATTAAATAATACTTGTAATATTTAAGGAGGGATAATTAGGACTTTTAAAGATTACACATTTACTATTTAGGTTGTCATTTTTATTGGAGATTATCAATGGTTATAATTTAAAAGGGTTAATTAATGGAGGGTTGAGATTAGATTAGGATTGTCTAAATTAATAATGACAACCTAATATACACTCTATTATAATATATTAAAGAGATTTATACAATAAGGTTATAAGTGTAAAAACACGGGCTTTGTCAAAATAATCAATAAGAAAGATATATATTTGGCTTTTTTATATACCAGATAACATCAAAATAATAAATAAATATAGCTCGAACGCTCAGGAGATTAAAATCCTAATTCTTACCAAAATCCAATAAGTGCTTACATTACACAAACTTCAATTTAGACCATGCATACCATGATCAGTCACCTTTGGTTTGTTCAAAATCAATGAAATAAATCTTGAAAATAACATGTAACCATCTGTTACAAATCAATGAAATAATTATATGCAAACTTCTATTAATTCAATTCCATGTAATTGTACATACCTACATACATTATACCAAATTATTATAGTAGCATTTTACATACAACTCCATTAAGACACCAAAGAAAAACTGTTCTAGGTTTCTTTGAGTGAATTTGATGAGGGGATCGAGTAATTTTTTTATGGATCCTTGCGAAGCTTCCCATCTCTCTGCAAGTCCTACTTCCTAACATTCGTACTACTTCTGACATTCTTGGCCTGTGCCCAGGAAGATACTGTGTGCACAACATTGCCACTTTCACAATTTCTTCTAACTCGATTCGATCATAATTGTTCTTCAAATCTTTATCGACTAAAATATCCAATTTCTTTTCTTGATGGATCTTTTTCACCTAAGAGTTCACAATGGTTTCAGTTGAGCATTGTAAATAAGAACATGAAAATTGTAACTAAGGTTTATGTACAAAGTTCCTTAACTTATAAGTACCTTACCCTTCTTTAAGGCTAAAATGTCATAATACGGAGTATTAATTTTTATAAAGATAAATTACTTTGTTATGTGAATGAGAAAATTCGTAACATTACTCTTTCATGTTATTGTTTTCTACAACCACCAGAAACCATTAGCTTAAAAAAAAAGAGGCTTACCCAATCAAGCATTACTCCTTTCTGGTTAGCAGCTTTGCCGAATTCTATACCTCGTTGTCCAGTGATGAGTTCAAGGAGAAGGATTCCAAAGCCGAAGACATCTGTCTTTTCAGATGACTGACCAGTGCAGAGATACTTGGGTGCTATATGGCCTATGGCGCCACGAACCGCAGTGGTTACATGAGAATCTTGATGGTCTAGAAGCTTTGCTAAACCAAAGTCACCAACAACTGCCTCACAACAATCATCAAGCAATATATTTGCAACCTTCACATCTCTATGAATAATTTTTGGGTCACATTGTTCATGAAGATACAGCAATCCTCTTGCTGCCCCTAATGCAATTTTCTTCCTTATGCCCCAATCCAACACTGGTTTTGCTGTCATAATTACGCGAAAATAATAATGAGTTATCTGGGACATAATGAGATAACATGTGAAATACAATTTACTTACGTTAGCCAGGGCTTTAGCGCAACTGTTGGACACACATATCATCAGTTGGGTCCAAGTATCATCAGCTGGCCAATGGACTACTTAACTATACATGAATGTTAATACTGTATTTTATTTACTTTTCTTTATTTTAGTTTTTATGTCGAAAATGTATGTAAATGGTATTGTATCAGTTAGCTTAACTTTCCTAAAGTGGCGCCAAAAATTATTGTTTTCTTTTAGTTTTTATGGACGAATAATAGCTTGATAACGTCATAAAAATGTTACCTTTAAGCCGAGAAGCAACGCTGCCATTAGACATAAAAGGGTAGACCAAAAGCTTTTCGGTTGGAGTCATACAAAAACCATATAATCTGAGTAGGTGGCGATGTACTGCTAGGCTGATCATTTCAACTTCCGTTTGGAACTATCGTTCTCCACCCGCAGTGCCACCATCTTTAAGGGGTTTCACAGCCATGTATGTCCCATCTTGTAATTGCCCTTTGTAGACGTGCCCGAAACCTCCTTTGCCTAATATTTTTTTGTTGCTATAATTGAGCCAAATACCTGCCCAAATAAAACATGTTAAGTTATCACAACTAACCAAAAACTTTCATGCCAGTAAAACCTTGATCAAAAGTTCAATCTTACCCGAATGTCCCTTTCACAGTTTTGCACAGAAAAGGAACCGAAGGAGCAGATGTCCACGTAGCTTACCCGAATATAGAAGTCGCCTTGTCAGCCCTTGTAGTGAACCCAAGGAATCCCATAACATCCATTCAATGTGCTTTTGCATGAAGAAAAATCCACAAATCAGATGATAAATTGACTACCATATAAATATTCACTTGAAACATTTAAGGTGCGACACATACCTGTATACTTGCCACTCGTACGGAGGGCCATAGTTGCAACCTTTACTGTTATGGTGCCCAAACTTCAATGCAACCTATAATATTAGTCAAAAGACAAAACATTAGTTAGAAATGATATGTTATTATGAATCATCGATGAACATATATTTCCTTAGCATACCTCAACTGCATCAGGGCCCGTTCTACCACTGCCACCACTAACCGTCTTACCAACATAAACCTGCCCAAAACCACCTTTGCCCAACTTCCTTTGTGTCTTATACATTGGAGAATTACCCACTTGCACCTGCAATAAATCATAATATAAAATGCAATCAACATATAAATGCATAAGTTATACATAAGGAAATAAATCAGCTGTCAGGACAAATGCTAAATAATCATCCATTGTAACCTGACTATAACAGCCCTAAATTAATAAATATGTACAAACATAAATATACCCTATCAGGTACAGGAGTTGCGTTTCCTTCTTCTTCAACTCTCATTATCTTATCAGCACTTCCACCTTCCATAGCAATATCTTTATCCACAACACCGTTGACAACCGGTTCTACAAGTCCAACAGCAGCCGCTTTTGGAACAATCTCACAAGACGTCAGGGTCTAAATCAAACAACTTAATGCCTCTTCCTCTACCACCACCAGCTGGCCTACCTTTTCCTACAGCTGCAGCATTACCCCTTCCTCTCCCTCCACCAGTTTTCCTTCTTGTTGTTCTGTTTGCAGCTGGTGCAACAATATTTTCAGCTTGCTTGTTCAATTGAGTGGCAGGCTGCTGAAGATCTTCAAGCTGTTTTGATCTACGTGCTCCACTTCGCAGTTGTGGCATCGTCACCCATACAAATCACATCCAACTCATTTCCCCACACACAAACATCCTCTTCAATTCTCTTATCAATTATATCAACACCTGGACAAAAAATTATATGAACATCCGACGGTGTTGATCAATTATATTTTCACTTCAAATATAGTATGTCATTCACATTAAACAACCAAAATCGCAATCATAGGAGAATTAAGATAATTGATCAATAAATCAAACACCTCCATGAACCTTATACTGAAATTTAACATCTTGGCACATTTAATTAACAGGGAGGGGAATGAATATATACAGCTGATGATTAACATATGTACTTGAGATTTCTACTTTGAAATAACTCAAATGTGTCTGTGGTTTAAATTTTCTTTATTTAAATGTAAATATAATAATAATTATTAATATATGATATTTGACGAATGTAATGGATATGAAAAATAAATAAAAAGATGATACCGATCCTTTATGTTCCACATGCTTAGTCTGGTAAAATGCTTTCCGAATAACTTGAAATTTATCATTATTAATTAAAGTAAAAAAAAAAAAAAAGTTTGAATTGAAAGTGAAACCTAACAAACTAAAACAGACCTCTCCAGCTTCCTTGGCTACATCAACAGCGACGGTTAGGAACTCATTCAGCGAAGAATCTGAGATAAATAAAAATAATATTTATTATAACCTTTTCTCTGCACAATAATTCCCCAATTTCCTTCACCGGTACACGGATTCAGATCCAAATTCCACTTCTTCTTCTCTAACCCTAACTTTTCACCTATTACTTTCAGTATCTCCACTGCATCATCAATTCACACAAACGACAGTTATTATTAGTTAATTCGTTGCTCGAGGTAGTGAAATTAGAAGACGAAGAGTAGGTTACCTTCTCCTGCATCGAGTTTTGGAACTGATTGTCCGGATATGTTGAGAAATATTGAAATCTCTAAAACAACCAAAATTAAAGCATTGACTAATTGATTCGCATGACAGAATAATTAAAAAGATATATCAGTGTCTCTACTCAATTATAATCAAGATGTAAAAGCTTAATCATCTAGTGAAATTTCTAACCTCATGCCAAGTTTTGAGGCATTACATCTTTCTGAACTAAAGCTGTAAAAGTATAACCACATGATTGCATTTATAAATCACAAATACTTCCAAGATTGAAACAATTACCTCCATATATTGATGTATTAGTAGCAAAGATGTAATGCGAAGTACATAGCATAACAGAAATAAGATTAGGACACATAAAGAGCAAGAGAACGAAATAGGTAAAAAGAAACCCTAATTGAACGAATTTAATCTACCATTGAATTTCCATTAATCGAATGTTTAATATCACCGTCATCACCATCGTTTCACCATCATCTTCACTGATCAAAACCCGCCATTTTTTTGGTACAAACCAGTGCTACTGCTACTGCAACAATGATACCTATAATAAATTAAAATCGTAATTGAGAAATCGAAATTCAAAGAAAGGAAGATATGAGATGAGAGAATAAGAAAATACAGTAGATTTGATAATCATGGATGAAGAAAGAAAATATATGGCTTGTTCATTTTTGGGCGGTGCACAAGGAAACAGGGCGGTGCACGATGAAAGAGGCGGGCGTGATATTGGGTATTGCAGGAGACCAATTAAATTTAAAGCGTACAAAGAAAGTTTAGTGTAAAGCATTTAAATGTCTTGAAACTCACAAATAAAATCATATTTATTTATTTAAAAAATTCAAAAAAACTACAAAATTTCTTAATTCTCAGCTATGCCACATCATCAAACAAACAGCCTAAGAATTTGACAAATCAGCATAATGACATCATCATCAACTCCCTTTTATCAGATAGGTAAGATTTGCTATGTTTACACAATTAAAATAATAATCATTAATATATATTAATTACTTCTCTAATCACTTAATCATTTCTTACTATATATACATTCAAAATATATAGTAGCTTTACAATTTACATGAGGATCTTTGTTTCATATATCAACTTTTTTTTTTTTTCAAATAAAGATTGTTACATACAGTTAATAGTTGTCTAATATTCATCATAAACATATTTTTTCGATAATTACCTTATAGATATATCATGTCTACTCTCTCGGCACAATCACATTTTACTTCAAATTTTCTATTTTTAAGCAAACACTCCTACTTTCTCAATCTATATTTTTTACTTGTTTTTCTTATAATTCTTTGTATCTGTTATAAAGTTTCATACCTTCTTAAAAATTAAATTTCTATCCATGTAATCTTTCAAGGTGGATCATATGCATTGATTGAAGTGTTTGTTCTTGCCAATAGTAGAGGAAAAGAGATAAAGAGGTGTGAGTCCCTGAATCACTATTAATTAGTGATATGGAATTGCAATGTGTAAAGTTTAATTGTAGAAGGGGGTTGAATACAATTAAAAACTTTTTCTGATTTTATCTAAGTTATTTGATCAACTTTTTAATCGAACCAGCACAAACAGAGTATCATAAACTAATATGGCAATTAAAGTAAAGATGCAATAATAGCTGAAGGATGAACTTTATTTATCATAAAACTCACTAAGTGTTGATTGCGGAATAGACTAGCCAAAGCTAATCTAAATCAAACACTAAAGCTAATTATTACAAGATGAGATGAACAGTAGCTGACAAACAAGCCAATTGTTCACTCGCTGATCGCTGCTACGTGCTTAGACTAACTACTCACTGAACAAACAAGTGATTAACACGTACAGACGACTAGTTTCTAAGTACAACGTACTGCTCTATATATAGTACAAATGTCCCGTAAACATCTCCTACAAAATAGGATCTGGAATGACACGTGTCGCTGCTTGATTGGCTTGATCTCTTGTTAACCGATATTCTGCGGGTCCCAGTTCTGTTACCGCGAATATTTCTTTTTCCTTAACACCAATCACTTGCTGCCACGTAATTCTTCAGTTATTTGATTGTACGAGGAACACTTGCTGACGTATAAGTGAAAAGCGACTTGTACTTGTGTGTAGAAACTTTATTTGACAAAGTCATTGAAGATGTAATAATCCTCCTCATTCACTGCGAGCTAACATGCTCTTGTAGAATGACTTGAAGTATAAATCTCCAGCGACTTGCTTTTATTCGGGCAGTGACTTTTGCCTTTATTCATTTGAATATGTAAAACTCTCGTTGTCAATTATTGGACCATCGACACACAGAGTTGAGTTTTAATCTTCCTCAGCATATCAACTTTCTTGAGTAGAATGAACATCGACCAGCGAGTACCATCTTCAGCAATAGCAGCTTTGACTTAAATCATTTCCTTCATTGAGTTTACTAATTATTGAGTTGGTCAGCGACCAGTGACCCAACAAGAGGTTTTTTTTCCGTTTGGCTCAACCATCATTTTAAAACTAACATACAATTAACATCGCAAATTGACATTAACTTCTTTGGGCCGTGAATTTCACTAGCTTTAGATAAATACAAACGTATCTCAGTTATTTACAAGTCTACTAATAATAACAATTTGAACAACTCATGAATAATAATGAACAATATAATAATATGAGTAAAAGTTATAAGGTAAACTAGACAAGTAGTCATTTAAATTTTACCAGAGCTCGAGCTCGACTTATTTCAAGTCTAGTATATAAAGTTTGAGCTCAGTTTATTTAGTATAATACAAGCTCGAACTCGGCTGTGCTCGACTCGCTTATTCTATAATAATATTTATTTTATTATTATTTTAACAATTTGGGGATAATTATTTACCTCTTGTGTAATTTTATAGTACGATTTACTATTATTACATTAAGTTTTATATATATGTGTGTGTGTATATATATGAATGAGATCCTATGAAAACAAGGGGATAAAAAACCCCGGTGAAAACAGATCTCAACCCTTGATCTAATCTGGCTTATATATATATATATATATATATATATATATATATATATATATATATATATATATATATGTGTGTGTGTGTGAAAGGGGTGGAGATAAAAAAAAACGGTGAAAACATTTTTCCTTCACAATTTTTTTAAGGTGTGAATATTTTTTTTTGTTGTAAACCATAAACAATAAAGGTTCACATAAAAAAAATAAAATAAAGTCAAATCCGAAAACCAAAACAAAAAATTAAGGTTCACGATTGAAAAACTTAAAAGCTTTCTGTGAACCCAAAACAAAAAAATAAGGTTCACAATTAAAAAAGTTAAAAACTTGCTGTGAACCCCCAAAAAAATAAATTAAGGTTCACAGTTGAAAAAAAAAGGTTCATACTTAAAAAAGTTAAGGTTCACAATTGAAAAGGTAAAAAACTTTCCATGAACTCAAAAAAAATTAAGGTTCACAGTTGAAAAAAAAAGGTTCACAGTTGAAAAAAAAAGGTTCACAATTGAAAAAGTTAAAAACTTTCCGTGAACTCAAAAAAATATTAAGGTTCACAGTTGAAAAGGTTAAAAACTTTTCGTGAACCCAAAAAAAATTAAAGTTCATAATAAAAAAAACTTAAAAGAATTTCGTGAAAACATTACAAAAAAAATTTATGTGAAAAAATAAGGTTCACAATTAAAAAAGTTAAAACTTTGTGTGAATAACAAAAAATTAAAGATTCATGACGAAAATGTTATGTGAAAAAAAAATATAAGGGTTCACAAAAAAATTCATATGTGAAGCAAAAAAAATGAAAGTTCACAACTTAAAAAAATTATGAATCAAAAAGTGTTTTCACCATTTTTTTTTATCCCCACCCCTTTTACATATATATATAATTTAGATTAGATCAAGGGCTGAGATCTATTTTCACCGGGTTTTTTCTATCCACTTGTTTTCACCAGAACCCATCTCTCTCTATATATATAGATATATAATAATTACGTAATTATATACGGAGTATTATGAGGTTTGGTAGGCTCACTCAAAATTTACAAAGAAATTTTCACATAATGACATAGCACAATCCATGGCCCAATCAAATTATGTTTCACTTTCTCTTTCTTCCTAATCTCTCCTAATCTAATTGGTCCACATCAGTTTGTGGATATAATTTTGTAAAATTTGTGTGAACAAAGCATTTCTCGAGTATTATCTACCTTGTTTATAAAAAGAAGGAATTAAATATTGTTTGACCCCTTGAAAAAAGCCACATAAGCTTTCAAACATTCTAACACTGTTGACCTCACCCTCACCTCTCTTCTTGTAATAACCCACACAATTTACAACTCACACACAAATTAGTAATGACTCACTCTCCTCCCCCATTCTCTCATCATCCCTTTTCTGGCTTCAACAAATTGTACGAAGAAAAAAAACCAATCTCACCACCAGTCCACCACCACCACCACCTTCGTCAACACCTGATTTCACCTACGTAATGACTTTTTTGGTGCAATATGTCTATCACCTATTACTTTTTGAAGGCATCCATCTACTTTGTAAGTTTTCAGATCTTGTTTAAAGCTCCATCTATCATTGTTTTGAAGATATAGTTTTGATAAAGTCTTCTTTTGTTTCATCCTCTTTTGCTTGACAGTGATGATGACGATGAGGGTAGGAATGTAGGATGGATCAATGAGTGTTGAAGGAGGGAGTGGAGGAAAAAATCGGACAGTAGCAAGGGTAACATTTGGTGGCCGGTTTGTTTTAATTGTTTGTATGAAACTAAGTTAGATTTTCTATTTTGTGTAAATTGTATATGGTTGATTTGTATATTTGTAAAAGATTTCCTTTGAAGTAATTTATGTTAGGTATATGAAAAAGATGCATGGTTATGAATTTGTGATTGAGTATTATTTTCCGTAAAGAATTTTTGGTTGATTATTTATTGAATTTTTTTATTAAATCTGAACATGATTTTACAAAAAAAAGAAAATAATAATAATTCTTTGGATTTTAAAATCTTCCGGAGTTTTGTGTGGGAGTTTGGTTATGTAATTTTTATGTGATTTTTTTTATGTTTAATTTATTTACGGTGTTATAATGTGTTTTACTTATTGGATGATAATAACAAATATACAATATCGTTTTGTTCGTTATATTTAATATTTGTTCTTTGTTTACTAATTTACCAGTTATCATCATAGAGTAGAGTTTAAATGAGTACATCAATTTTGAGTGGGAATAAGGGAATCAATCTCAACCACTCATTTTCATCAAATACCTATTTCCCCCACATTTTTGAAACTCAAATATCTTACAAACGGTAAGTCGAAAAATCATGAAAATTGCACCATAAAATTCAGTGTTTTCTCCTCTTCGATTTGCCGTCTCTCAAGGCATACTTTCGACAACTTTTTTTTTTCTTCAATTTTTGGTGAGTTTACAAATTAGTAACACATGTGTTAGTAATTGGTTGTACATTTGATTTGTGGTTAGGGTTAGGGCTTAGGGCTAGGGTTTAGGATTTAGGGTTAGGAGCAGGGTTTAGGGTTAGGGTTTAGCAGGGTTTAGGGTTTAGGGGTTAGTATGATTTAGGGTTTAGAGTTTTGTAAAGCGTTTAGGGTTTAGGATTTGGGGTTTAGGGGTTAGGGTTTGGGGTTTTGCCTGGGCGAAACCCCAAACCCGCAACCCCCAACCCTAAACCATAAACCCTAACCCCTAAACCAAAAACGCAACACTTTAACACATGCATTAGTAAATGTGAAACCCACCAAAAAAGATGAAAAAAAAACTCGTCCAAAGTATGCTTTGAGGTACGGCAAATCGAAGAGGAGAAAACGCTGAATTTAATGGTGCAATTTTCATAATTTTTCGATTTGTCGTTTGTAAGATAATTGATGTTAGGGGTAAATGGGATTTGTACATTTGGAACGTTCTCTTTGTACACATGGCACAATATCATTGGTTCCCTTATTCTCATACAAATTCTTATTCTCATTTGAACCCCAACCTATCATCATAATTATAATAATTATATTTGATGATTATTCTGGTGATTATAACTTGCAAGGTGTGTTCGAAAAATGTAAATTAAATTATAAACTGAGTTTATTTCAGTAACCTCAAAAAGATACATACATTACTATTTACTATACATAATATATGGAGTACTTTGTAAAATATAATAGTTGGGCTATTAGAGCATACGGTATCGACAACGTTTTAGAGCGTTTTGGACAGAGTTTTGGGTGGGAACATTGTGTTACAGTGTTCATCCACACCCACACAATGTTGTGGACAGCGTTTTGGACAAGGTTTTGGAATGGCGTGGGGAACTAAATGCTGATTCTTGCTCTTTTTTTCCTTTTTTTTCCTACACACATACACCTAATTAAAAAACAAAAATTAATAGTGAGAACACTGTCCAAAACACTGTCACCCACACCCCACTTTTTATGCAACAAAGTTAAATTATGCACATTGTCAAAAACAATGTTACCACACCTTGTGCTCTTAAGAGGACAAGGTGTGGGGCAATTTTATCAGCGTTTCCGTCAAAATCTTTGTGTGAGAACACTGTTAACAGTGTTCTCCCACATCGTAATAATGTATTGGATAATGTTGTTGACAACGTTTTCGCATAACTTCTTCAAATTGACGGTGTTTTTGTGTCTTTTTTTCTTTTCTTTTTTTTATTCCCCTCACACACATCATTTAAACAAATAAAAAAATAATTTTCAGAACACTGTAAACTCAACATCCTCCACACCCCCACTTTTTTAACAACAATGTTCCCGTGAGGACACTGCAAAAACAGTGTCACCACTCCCTGTTGGAAAGGGATAGAGGTCATATATGGAATGGTTGGAGGTATTGCCTCATCAATTGTTTACTTTTCTTTTTATTTTATCTTTTTATTATTTCCAGGTTTCTAGATTGCAATTACAAGTACTCATTTTACAAAGTTACGGAGTATAAAATAGCTTAGAGGGGGGCATGGGGTGAGGTAACACTAAACAAAGTCAGTGGAGTAGCCTTACAACGAGAGACAACACGTTTTCCCATTTCACCCACTCCAATCTCATCTCATTTGATGAATAAAACAATTAGTAGATTAAAAGTACAGTAGTAAGTAATGAGTAAAACAATTACGATTCTAAAGCTAGCTTATTTATACAAATGACATTCAAAGATACAAGTATATAATCTGCCGTACGTACTAGTGTTATAATTCCCTTCGGTGATAAAAAGTATTCATTATGTCTTTCAACCAACATAGAGAAATGGTTGGTCTGAAAATGTATCTAATCTAATACTCCGTATAATACTACTATTATAGATCTATACCCCAAAATGAATTTCATTAATTGTTTTAATTATCATATAGTAATACCATGACCTTTAGGCATTCATTACACATACTTTAGTAATAATGTTTGTTGAGTCACTGGTCGCTGACCATGATAAGTCACTGGTCGCTGACCAACTCAATAATGTACAAATCGATGAAGAAATGATCTGTATCAAAGCTGCTGTTGCTGAAGACTGGTACTCACTGGTCGCCACTCATTCTACTTCTGGATTTAAAATGCTGAGGAAGATTAAAGCTCAACTTTGTGTGTCGCTGATTCAAGCAGCAAGAGCTCTATATCTTCAAATGAATAAAAGGCAAAAGTCACTGCCTGAATAACATCTAGTCACTGAAGAACAATAGTTCAAGTCATTCTACAAGAGCATGTTAGCTCGCAGTGAGTGAGGAGAGTTACTGCATCTTCAGTGACTATTCAATAAAGCCTCTTTTAAACTACAAGTACAATGGTTCTGTACTTATATACATCAGCAAGAGTTTCTCGTACTTGAAGAATGTCTAAAGGATTACGTGGCAGCAAGTGATTGGTTTTAAGGAAGAGAGATATTTGCGGTAACAGAATTGGGACCCGCAGAATGTCGGTTCATCAGAGATCAAGCCAATCAAGCAGCGACACGTGTCATTCCAAGATCCTATTTTATAGGAGATATTTACGGGATCCTTGTAGTATATATAGTTCAGTATATTGTACTTTAGAGGCTAGTTGTCTGTAGGTGTAAATCTTTTGTATGTCAGTGAGTAGTTAGTCTAAGCACGTAACAGTAACTCGGCGAGTGAACAGTCAGCGTGTTTGTCCACTGCTGTTCATCTCATTTTGTAATAGATTAGCTTGAGTGTTTGATTTGGATTAGCTTTGGCTAGTCCATTTCGCAATAAACACTTGTGAGTTTTACGATCAATAAGATTCACAATTAAGCTACTATTGCTCGTCTTACTTTGATATTGTCATATCCATTTGTTGCTTGCTCTGTTTGTGTTCAATCAATTAAAAACTAGCTAAATAACTTAAGTAAAATCAGAATGTTTTTAATTATATTCAACCCCCCTTCTACAATTAAACTTTACATATTGAGATTCCATATCACTAGTTAATAGTGATTACGGGACTATCAATTGGTATCAAAGCAAAGTTGGTTTAAATCAATTAACCAGATCTGCAATGGAATCAGTAAAGTACAGCTGTGTCGACTCCGAGTATCGGAAGGGAAATGGTTCTACTACCAAACCTTCAGCGTTTGATCCCTCTAGGATTGAAACCTGGATGTCCCGGATGATGATGTTTCTTGATCTTATTGATGATCGTCTTTGCAATATCATAACCAATGGTCCCCATATTCCAACCTCTATTATTCGTGCTATTGTAGCTACTGCTACCACTCCTGCAATACCAGAAATGGTTTTGCCTAAGAAAGAGGAACAGTGGACGGATGAGGATAGACGATTGGTTAGATTAGATAAACAAGTTAAAATCTACATTGGCATGTCACTTCCTGACGAAGTGTTTGAATCAATCAGGCTTTGCAAAACTGCAAAAGATATGTGGGATACCCTTAGGAATATATATATTGGAACTCCTGATATTATTCGCTGCAGGGAAGTAAATCTCACTCGCCAGTATGAGCTGTTCGCAATGGAACCCAACGAGTCACTATCTTCTGCTTATACCAGATATCAATCACCGATGAACAAGATAGAGAATGCTGGTATAGGAAAGGAGCAGTGATTTGTTGTTGAAAAGTTCTTGGAATTATTGCCAAGAAAAGTTTGGGGAACCATTGCTACCTGTACGAGACAGAGGAATGATTATACAAATCTTAATCTTACGCAAGTCTATGGTATTTTGCTCAACTGGGAGCAGTCGGAAAAACAAGCTGATCAGAGTGAGCACATTCGTGCAACACTTGGAAGTTAGAAGATATCCAATGCCCTTGTAGCTGAGCTTGAAGAAATTGATCAGAGGCAGAAATCAAAAGTTTCTAAGCAAAGCTCAAAGTCGCTGATAGCTGGTGAAGAAGGTGAAGGTGCTGAAGAACAATCGGAGTATGAATATGATGAGGGTCTATGTAACACCCCCAAATTTACTGTTTAGCGGAAGCACGAATTGGGTGTTACTAATCAATATACAAAGCATATAAGATATAATGAACGACCACTATATGCGTCGTTTTACATTGTATTGATAAAACCAAAAGTTTACATCAAAATATTGTTTAACATTAGCTCGGCTTGAAGTTGAGAGATTTAAGTACATAATTAATCTATACAAAATATAATAATGCAGCTAAATCTCTTATTGTATGAATGCTGACTCAAGCTAATGATTCATGCTTGGGAAGTCCAACCTACTGCTGTGTACCTATGATACATGCTAAAATGGGTCAGCGAAACGCTGGTGAGCTCACAGGTTTGTATGTCAACACATATTTGTATGAACCGCAAGATTTATAATTGAATTTAAAATGCAATTAAGCAAAATAAAAGTTATACAGCCATGAGTACATAGTCTGAGCTTAACTTGAGTGTCAGGTCCAATTAAGGAAACCCAACTTGAATGCCTCCTACGAGTGCCTAATCCACACTCGTCTTCCCAAATGCTAATACGTCCGTTTAACCAGTTAGTGCGTGCTAACCCGGACGAGGATTGTCAATCCTATATGATATCATATACTAACATTCACGCTACTACGTATTACCAGACTATGCTATGGAGGGATTTAAATTGATTAGTTGAAGTAACTCATGTAGTATTTGATTTTGATTTGTACTTGCGTTCAACTTGTAAAACAAAACGAGCAATAATATCACACCCCCGATTGAAAAGCAGTAAAATAGGGGCCATGAGACTCACCTGAGCCTTGAGTGTTTATCGAAATAAACTTGAATTGATTAGCTTGAGAATTGATGTCCGAAGACTTGTAACCTGAGTGTGTCCACGACACGTGATGGTTATTAATTGTACAGGTATCTCGAAAGACTACCTTTGTAATTGTTTGTTTATCTATGATGTCCAAATTACCCCGATTTGGTTGATTGACTTGTCCAAATTACTAAGATTTGGTTGATTGATTTGAGTATTAGAAAACGTGTACGGCCCGTTGGTGATTGTTTGCGTTAATAATTTCAATACTATTGTTTTGATCTCGAAGTACGACGTTTGAAAAGTATATTCTAATGTGTTTGTAAGGTCGTATCGTATAAAGGTTTGAAGTCGGTTAAGTTTGACACTTGGTGTGAAATGTATTTACAAACTCTAAGTCACGGAGGTCCGGGGGCAGCTCCCCTGGTTAGCGGGGTTCCAGGTGTAGATCGTTGCGAGGTGGTCGCTTTTCTCTAAACGAGTATGACGTCTTGGTGGCGTTTGATGGTGCTTTTTAGTGAATTTGAGTGATGGTGGAAGTGTGGTATTTTGAGAGAAAAAGGGATGGAGAGAAAGAGAAAGAGAGTGAGAATGAGAAAGTGAGGGTGAGGAGGTGGTGACCTCACCCTTGGGCCGGTTTAGGGAGGGGGCCCACTGAGGTGTGGGTCTCCAATTTTAATTTCCTGCAATCGCGCTCCATGCGGTGTTCGTTTTCCCGATCGTTTAAACAGTTAAATATTTTTATACGCGTTTAATTATACGCTTTAAGATGCGAGTAATTACTTGATATTTTGATTGAAGTATCTTATCAAATACTTAATAATTTAGTTATAAGGTATAACTTAAACCTGTTTCATTTTGTTTGTGCGTTTAATGGTCTAATCGTGTGGACCTTGTTTGTACGTGTAACACCTGCTAAATTAGGGTAATTAATTACGCCTAATTAATTGTAACTAGATGTAATTAGTATGTAATAGGACTAATTGCAGACTCTATTTGTATATATATATATAAGGTGATTTATATATATATGTGTGTACTTACGCGATTCGGATAAATCGTGCGAATTAACCGGACGTAGTCCGACATAGTTATTTGGACGTTGGTGACAGAAATTTACTTAGATAATAAGAATGTATTTTGTTATATAAAATACGCAACTGAACGAACATTATTTACATATTATTGCGACGACATTTAAATAATGCAACAAAACGTAATAAACGCGAACTAATAATTTAAATACTTCGACAAATGTTTTTATTATTAATTTCAAGGTATTTTTATTTAAATACTCCAGTTACGTTTTAAAAATATAAACGTTTGGTTAAATATTAAAAACTAGTGATTAAACGATTAGGACACGGAGTCAACACGATGTTTTGGGGAGTATTTTCCCCCTCCTTCCTTGATGGATCAGCCAACCCCACCCCCACTCCTACTTTCTTCTTTCATTTTTCATTTCTCTAAAAACACACACACCTCATAAACTCTCTCAACTCCAATATACACCAAATTTTCGGAATACAAACCGACACACGAAAATTACATATTTGGAATCACCATCACGAGTGGAGCAAGAATATCAAGACCGTTTTCATCATTTCATCCTCCGTTTGGCTCGATTTGTAAAAGTAAGAAATTTCAAAAATCTTAGATCTATTCAATTTGGTGTAATGTTTTGATGTTTTGATGTGTACACAACATAGTTATAACCTAATACATGAAGAATACACGATTTTATAGCTCAAAAATGGGTTAGATTTGCGTTTTTGGTCGGAAATTCTTGAAACCCGAAAGTTTCTGGGCTGGTGTTCATACATGCGACACAAGCCTTGTGTCACATGCTGTGTCGCATAAACCCGTTTGTGTCGCACCTTGTGTCGTACCAATCCTTTAGTTTCGTAACCTTTGCGACACAATATTGTGTCGCACTCTATGTCGCATACTATGTCGTATTTAATACGACACAACCGTTCTGTCGCTATTGAATTAGCATCGCAAGCTTTTTGCGACACAACCACTGTGTCGCAGAGCTATTGTGTCGCATCCTTCATGCGACACAACTCTTGTGTCGCATACAAATCCTTGTGTCGCAGCTTATGTCGCAGAAAACAGAAAACTTGGAAATTTTAAAGGATTTTCACTATAGAAAAGTCAAAGTTACTGTAGCAAAAAGTCAAATTTTACTGTAGCAATTCACTGTAGCACATTTACTATAGCAAAGTCAACATTTTAGAATTTTTGCTACAAACCGTCACCAACGGGCCAAACATGTTTTCCAACAAACAAACAATTACAAACATACGGACAAACACTGGATATACTAGTTGTGTACAACTAAACGAAACGTCTCGTGAGACGCATACTTACATAACTTCATATGATTAGGCATTTGAAGGTTACGGGTTCAGAGAACCTACTTGCTTTACTTACTACTTGCTAATTGCAACTGATTACTACAAGACTCAGGTGAGTCTTACGGCCCCACTTTTACTGTTTTATCTTATTGGGGGAGAAACATGCAACTGCTTTTCTTTGAACACAAGTACTAGAACTGTTTACTATACCAAACGAAATTGCATGAGTTTACTTACAAACAGAAGTCTCTCCATCATATATCGTTAGTTATGGACTTAAGCGCGAACACTAGATAATGGATCCATTAGGGAAATGACCCTCCCCGCCCGGGGCAGTAGCGCTGCCACATACCGATTTACACGTAGAAACGGGTGACTAATTATTCGTTACTGATGCTTGCTCATTTACGAGCATGTCACGGGAGCAAACTTATTACTTACGGGTTAAGCTTCGATTATGAGCCTCATGGCAACGGTATAAACTTACTTACTTACATTTGCGGGATTGCAAATACTGGTTTACGATTTCTAGATTGAAATTGCTGATTTTACGCCTGCGGGCATTACTGATGAAATCTCGTGTTCAAAGCTGATATTACTTACAAACCTGTGAGATTCACCAACCTTTTGGTTGACACTTTTTAGCATGTTTTCTCAGGTACTCGGATGGAGTAGGATTACTCCAGGATTTTAGCTAGAGTCGCATGATTTCAACATAACTGCATTAGCGGAGATTCTTAGCATTATCTTTTGTATATTTTGATTATGTAATAGAATCTCCCGCTACACGCACGGACTCTAGGGAAACTACATTTTTGTATACGAAAACACTAAGTTTTCAAACAATATATCTATGGAATGTAACTAATTTACAAACGTTGCATATAGATGTCGTTTACTTTATCTTTGTGCTGTGATATTTGATTAGTAACACCCCAAATTATGCTTCCGCAAAACAGTGATTTTCGGGGGTGTTACAGATTGGTATCAGAGCCTAAGGTTATAGTGAACTAGGTTGCATTTAGTGGGCCTAGACTATGACCGTTAGGCAGTATTCTCTTATTAGACATGACTGGTTCAGGAATTACAGCATACGACTTTAATTTAACATAGCCTGATCAACTATGTACAATTAAGGAAAGATGATGTAAGGTCTGAAATAATTATGTTGAACGGGGATACGTTAGTTGACTCTGACCACGAGAGAACCGGACCATTACTTGATACGTGCTAGACACTAGGCTGGATATGATATATGTATATATATTAGCCTCGTCTTACTTACACTCTGCCACAGGAATGGCAAACACACCACCTAATCCGTCACACTCTCACTCACACGGGTCACGGAACCCACGAGTAGCCAGGAGGAACACAAGGTCGCCTCGAAACAGCCCCTATCCTGTTCATAACTCTCAGGACTCGGCACATCTCACGTTGCCTGTGTTGGCTACCCAATTCCGCCGTCAGGAGCAAAGACTCGAAAATCTTGAACTGGAACAACACCGAATGACCTACCTGCTTCGTCAAGCTCTTGACCACATATCACAACTCTAGCGAGAACAAGAAGATACCGGCCTCTCTGTAAGCATAATCCAGGATTCAATGACCGCCGAATTAGGTGCGGATGAACTTGTAAGAAATCGACTAGAGGAATGTGAACAACGTTCACAGGAGACTGAGGATCACTCTCGTGTACTAGCACAACGACTGACCTTAGTTGAAGACAATGCCAGGCAAACCAACAGGCTGGCAGAAACCGTGGACCGCCTTGTCGCGCTGATGGAACAGATTAATCTACATTAAGACTAGTGTAGTCTTTGTCTCGTAATCTAATGACTATCTAGCGCTATTCTATAAACTAGTCGGATGTAACAATTCCCGACACCTTTTGTAATATCTCTGTAGGATGTAACCTTTGAACTCGCATTATCCATCAAATATTCCTTGATATTTCAACTCATAATAATTTTCATTTTTCCATGTTGATGTTATGTATTACTGCTTTTATACATGTACATCTGTGACAATTACAAGTTCCTACAAAATCTCATGTATCTTCATTTCTTTTATTGAAGAATCATGCCGCCAAAGACAAGACCATACACAGATGCCCAGATTACCTCCCTTATAACCCAGGCTGTTACTGAAGCCTTGGCTCGGAATACTCCACCAAATTCCATGAGGAACAGCGATGCCGCTGAAACCCCTACTGCTAAACCCTATTCATACAAAGACTTTCAGAACTGCAAACCTCTAAACTTTGCAGGTACTGAGGGAGCTATCGGTCTAGTACGCTGGATCGAGAAAGTCGAATCCGTATTTCTGATCTGCAACTGTGCGGAAGGAGACAAAGTTAAGTTCTCCGTTAGTACTTTTACTGACACTGCACTCACCTGGTGGAACACCTATGCCCAGACTGTGGGTGTTGCTAATGCTTACAAACTCCCGTGGGAGGAGTTGAAGGAGATGTTGAGGGGCGAGTACTGCCCCAGGGATGAATTGAAACAGCTGGAAATGGAATTCTGGAACCACAAGATGCAGGGTGATGACATCACCGGTTATACCAACCGTTTCCACCAACTGGCACTTCTGTGCCCAACCATGGTCGATCCTGAGTACAAGAGGATCGAGAAATTCGTTGATGGACTTCCCGAGAGACTACAGGACCTGGTGACTTCATCCAAACCGGGTACTATTCAGAGCGCCATCCGTATGGCCCATGAACTAACGGCAAATTCTGTCCGCCGTGGCACAACTTCAACCCCATCTGCAAACAACAAACGCAAGTGGGAAGGTAACCCCAACTCATCCAACCAAACCTCCAACAAAAAGCCTGAGTACATTAAGGCTTATTCATCGGGAACTTCGGAAAAGAAAGGGTACAGCGGGAACAAGCCTTACTGTTCCAAATGCAGCCGCCATCATGACGGTTCTTGCCCTTGCTCCAACTGCAAACGGTTCGGGCATCTAGCCAAGGATTGCCGAACGAACATTTCTACCCCCAACACTAATGCACCAAAGGCATGCTTTGGGTGCGGAAATACAGGGCATTTCAAGAAAGATTGCCCAAAGCTGAAAAATAACAACAACCCTGCTCGCGGTAGAGCATTCGTTATCAAGGCTGGGAAGCCAGACAAGACCCGAATGTCGTGACGGGTACGTTCCTTCTCAACGACCTTACTGCTTCTGTATTATTTGATACCGGTTGTGACACCCGACGATTTAGGGTTACTGATTAACCTACTAGAAATCCTAATTACGTGTGTTTAGTTTAGTATTAGGCTAAATACTTGTAATTACTTGTAACTATTTGTATATTTGTGTGAATATACACTCCCGTAATTGATATATATTACGCTTACGTAATTAGTTGTAATTACGCTTACGCAATTTGGTGAAATTGTGCAAAACGACCGGACGGAGTCCGACACAGTATAAATACGGACGTTGGTGAAAAACTTTCTATAAATAACTATAATCTATTTTTAGAAGTTATTTATCATTATTTATTATTTTGCTAAAATAATACTCGAAAAACCTAGACGTTTCGGTTAAAACGTCTCAAACGCAACGATAACGCGCGAATTTATTTCGACAACCAAACGAACGTCAATAATTAAATTGACAACCTAAATTAAGTATTTTAAATAATACTTCAATGGAAATCTATCCAAATTATATCGTTAATCTAAACGACTCAAAATAACGTTACGCGATTAAACCGCCGTAGAACAAACACGCAAATCGAGACCGACGAATTAACGGAACATTTCTATAAATGTTTTTTTTAAGTATTTTGATAAATACTTCAACCAAAAATATTGAAAATTTAAGTCGTCACTTAAAAACGCGCATAAAACGTTTAAAGTATAAATAAACGTTTAAACAATCGGGTAAACGAACGAAAAACGCAACGATTTAAGCTAGAAATATAAAATGACCAAAATACCCTTGTGTGGGCCCCCCCTTGGCCGGCCCCCTTGCTGCCCCCATGTGCACCACCCCCACTTCCCCCACTCTTTGGCCATGCAAACTAATGATGTTCTTCACCCCTTTCACCACTAAACCCACATGCACTTCTCATTCATCACTCAAACACTCTTTCATTTTACTCTCTCTATTCAAACTCTCTCTCTCATTTTCTGGAAAAACTCCAGCCCTTAATCACCATAACCATCACTATAAACCACCATCATCCATCCTAAAGAAAAGGAAGCAAGAAGGTGCAAGAATCAAGCTCATCCTCATCACCACCATTTTCTCTTCATCATTTTGTTGTAAGAATCACCAAGGCCCTCATTTAATTACTTTAATATTACTGATTTTGATGTTATTTAGCTCATCTAACATAAATATGTCCAAGATTGTTGTTGAAAATCGTTTTTATAAAGCAAACAAGAACATGCATGAAATCTGCCTAAAAATCGACAGTTCACGAAAATATTCGTATAAAATCATCTGTTAAGAGTTGGAGGTTGAATTTTTTTTTAAAATTTGCGTATCGAAAAGATATACAACTTTTGTGTTTTACACTTTTTCCAGAAACGCTCTCATTTTTCTCTACGAGCCGATTTATAAGACTGACCTGGAAGTTTTTCGATAAAATGTGTTCGGTTGTTACGCGGCTTTATTTAACTAGGTTAATGGACTTATTAGAAGCTGAAAATTTGATATGTTAGTCAAGACACTTAGTAAATCAGTTGGTAAAAATTTTGAAGTTTGATTTGGACTATAGATAAGTGAAATCAGTTGGCGTAATGACCCGAAATAAACCGAAAACATTAAATCTTGAAGTTTAAGGTGTAAACTTGAAACCGACATCTCGAAACGACTACAACATGAAATAATAACTTTTATAACCTTTATTTACTGGAATATGACTTGAGCAAAAGGTTCGGGTCAAACCGTCATAGTTGACCACGTTTTTGACTTAGCAAAATCCAAACAGACTTAAGTGACGCATGACCCCAGGAATTATAGCGACACTCCCATAGTGACGCTCTTACTTTTCTGAATATGATTTATAGCGACACTCGATAAGTGACGCCTTTGTTATTAAAACTTTATTAATACCGACACTACCTAAGTGACGCCTGAAGTAACTGAACTATTATATTAGCGGCACTTACCCTTAGTGCCGCCATGCCTTAGTGACGCCCCATATCCGACACTTCTTAAGTGACGCTATTTAAATCTGTAAACGCATTTTATGCGGCACTTCCTAAGTGCCGCCCATAACTAGCAAGTGACGCATGAAGTGTCGCATGAAACAGAATTCTTAAAAACTAGTTTTCTCACTAAGTGTTAAACTTCAAGTAACGTTAATACTTATACAATGCAACGTTATAACTCATGAAACATACTATACATATGTAAGTATAACATCATCCTAATAATAATGTCTTAACGAATTATTATTACAAACTTTCACCAACGGGTCGTACACGTTTTTGATAAACAAACTTGAACAACTTATTTGGACATACTAGTTGATGAACTAGCTTTAGGTGGACATTAACCCTCCACCTACACGATTGGCTTAAGTGGACATTGACCCCCACTTATACAATCACTCTAGATGGTCTTATAAGACATCTACTTACACAACCTTATACGCTTAGGACGTTAGAAGGTTGCGCTTTGGACTTTGCTTGCTATTTGATTATTGCTTGCTACCTGCTTAACTCTGGTGAGTTTCATAGCCCCTTTTTACTGTTTTTCAACTGGGGTGAGAATACATACAACTGTTTTATACAACTGCTTATATGATCACAAGTAACTTGAAACATTTTTCGTACGGATTGCATGAGACCTGAATAATCCACTAAAGTCCTCTACCCATCATAGTCATTAAAATATGTGCGTGAGTATTATTGGATAGATCTATCAGGGTTTGACAAACCTCGTCCGGGCTAGTCGCTCTAGCCAACCCACGGGCGCAGTATTACTTGTGATTTAGAAGTGTATCGGATTAGTACACTTACCGGAGGCAAACAACGTTAAGCTTGACTATGAGACTCATGTAAATGGTATACTTGTATTGCATTATGCAATACTTTTACTTATCGTTGAATAACGATACTTTTAACTGTCATTTTTGAATGATACAACTTGAAATCTTGTGGATCATAACTAAACGATTGTTTACAAACCTATGAACTCACCAACTTTATGTTGACCTTTTAGTATGTATTTCTCAGGTAACCCGCCGCAGTAGGAAGCTTATGGAAAGCTTAGCTCGAGTCGCATTGTTTTCAAACATCAAGAGATTAGATTGCATTTAGTTGTATTTTGTATAATCTGTAATGTATTAGAAATCTCTTAACGGTTTATGCGAACTTCAGATATTTTGTAAACATTTAAATTATGGTAATGTAATATTTTCAAACGTCTCATATAGAGGTCGTTTGCTTTAATCTTTGTGTTGTGATATTTGATTTGGTCGGCGCCCCCGTGACACCTCATGTTTCCGCTGCCACGTGTTTCGGGGGTGCGACACCGGTGCCGATAGAAGCTTCATTTCTGAGAAATTTAGCCCTTTACTTGATATAACTCCCACTACCTTAGAGACTAAATACATTGTTGAATTAGCTAACGGCAAACTGATTGAGACTGATAGCATCATACACAACTGTACACTTAACCTTACGAACGAAACGTTTCCCATTGATTTAATCCCTGTCGAGATCGGCAGCTTCGACATTATTGTCGGTATGGATTGGGTATCCAAGCACCGAGCTGAAATCATCTGCCATGATAAACTCGTTCGCATACCTCTTGTCTCCGGTGGAACCTTAGTCCTACAAGGGGAGACCGGCAGACGAAATCTGAATATTGTCTTGTGTCTGAAAACTAGAAAATATCTACGAAAAGGGTATCAAGCCATCCTTGCACATGTAACGGAGAAGAAGTCGGAGGAGAAGCGACTTGAGGATGTTCCGATCGTGCGGGATTTCCCGGAAGTCTTTCCTGAAGACTTGCCTGGACTTCCGCCACCTAGACAAGTTGAATTTCATAACGAACTTGTGCCCGGAGCTGCACCCTTGGCACGAGCCCCTTACCGTTTAGCACCATCCGAAATGCAGGAGTTGTCTAACCAACTACAGGAACTCCTGGACAGAGGATTCATTCGACCAAGTTCCTCGCCTTGGGGAGCTCCGGTCTTATTCGTGAAAAAGAAAGATGGATCTTTCCGCATGTGTATCGATTACCGAGAGCTGAATAAGCTAACCATAAAGAATCGGTACCCGCTTCCTAGAATCGATGACCTATTTGACCAACTCCAGGGATCGAGTGTTTACTCAAAGATTGATCTACGGTCGGGTTATCATCAACTCCGAGTCCGTGACAATGATATCCCAAAGACAGCTTTCCGAACTCGTTATGGGCATTACGAATTCCAAGTGATGCCATTCGGGTTGACCAACGCACCGGCCGTATTCATGGACCTTATGAATCGGGTGTGCAAACCGTATCTTGACAAATTCGTCATTGTGTTCATCGATGATATCCTGATTTACTCTCACAACGAGCAGGAACATGCTCAACATCTGAAAACCATTCTAGGACTTCTTAAACACGAAGAGTTATATGCCAAATTCTCTAAGTGTGAGTTCTGGATTCGAACCGTTCAATTCCTCGGGCACGTGATTGACAGCCAAGGAATTCATGTTGATCCCGCCAAGATTGAAGCAATCAAGGGCTGGGAGTCACCGACCACTCCAACCGAAGTGAGACAATTCTTAGGTCTTGCTGGTTATTACCGCCGATTCATCGAAAACTTTTCAAGAATAGCTGTTCCCCTAACCACACTGACTCAGAAAGATAAGAAGTTCGATTGGACTGATAAACAAGAGTCAGCTTTCCAACTATTGAAAAACAAACTTTGCAGTGCACCGATCTTGTCCTTACCCGAGGGCACCGACGATTTCGTAGTTTACTGCGACGCCTCACACCAAGGACTTGGTTGTGTGTTGATGCAACGGGAAAAAGTCATTGCCTATGCCTCACGACAACTAAAAATCCACGAGAAAAACTATACGACCCACGACCTCGAGTTAGGTGCTGTGGTCTTCGCATTGAAAATCTGGAGACATTATCTCTACGGTACGAAAAGCACTATCTTCACTGATCACAAAAGTCTCCAACACATATTCGATCAGAAGGATCTAAACATGAGGCAACGTCGCTGGGTTGAGTTACTTAGTGACTATGACTGCGAGATCAAATACCATCCGGGCAAGGCTAACGTAGTTGCCGATGCCTTAAGCCAAAAAGAACGAGTGAAACCCCTTCGAGTCCGAGCACTTTCTATGACAATTCATAACGAGCTTCCTGCTCAAATCCTTACCGCTCAACTTGAAGCACTCAACGATGAAAACTTGAAAAATGAAGCCTTGCGAGGCTTGGATAAACAATTCGAAATCAAACCCGATGGAACTCGATACTTCTCTAACCGGGTGTGGTTACCCAAATTCGGAAACTTGCGAGATTTGGTGATGGCTGAAGCTCACAAATCTCGATACTCTATACATCCTGGTTCTGACAAGATGTATCACGACGTCAAAGGGTTGTATTGGTGGCCTAACATGAAAGCTGACATTGCCTTGTACGTCAGTAAATGCCTAACCTGTTCCAAAGTCAAGGCCGAACACCAAAGACCCTCGGGGTTGCTCCAACAACCTGAAATTCCTCAATGGAAATGGGAACAGATTTCCATGGACTTCATTACCAAACTACCGAAAACTTCGAGTGGTTGCGATACCATTTGGGTGATCGTGGACCGTCTCACGAAATCTGCTCATTTTCTGGCCATCAAGGAAACCGACAAGATGGAGCGTCTGACTCGCATCTATGTCAAAGAAATCATCTCGCGACACGGTGTACCTATCTCGATCATCTCGGATAGGGACAGCCGTTTTACTTCTAACTTTTGGCAATCGCTACAAAAATCTCTTGGTACTCGTCTGGATATGAGTACTGCTTATCACCCGCAAACCGATGGCCAAAGCGAGCGAACTATTCAAACACTGGAGGATATGCTACGAGCCTGCGTAGTTGACTTCGGTACTTCTTGGGAAAATCACTTACCGTTGTGCGAGTTCTCGTACAACAACAGTTACCATACCAGCATAAAGGCTGCACCCTTCGAGGCACTTTACGGGCGTAAGTGCCGATCACCTATCTGTTGGACTGAGTTAGGAGATTCCCAACTCACGGGTCCAGATATCATTCAAGAAACTACTGAGAAAATCATCGGTATTCAAAACCGGCTGAAAGCCGCACGTGATCGTCAGAAAAGCTATGCTGACGTGAGACGCAAACACCTTGAGTTCCAGGTAGGGGACAAGGTACTTCTCAAAGTTGCACCGTGGAAGGGTGTCATTCGATTCGGAAAGCGAGGCAAACTAAATCCTAGATACATCGGACCATTCAAAATCCTGGAAAGGATTGGTCCAGTGGCATACCGCCTGCAACTTCCTGCTGAACTTAGCAGCGTACACAACACATTCCACATTTCTAACTTGAAGAAATGTCTGTCTGACGAGACACTGATTATACCGCTCGACGAAATTCAAATCGATGATAAACTTCATTTTGTCGAGGAACCTATGGAAATCATGGACCGCGAGGTTAAGCAATTAAAACAGAGTCGTATTCCCATCGTAAAAGTCAGGTGGAATTCTAGACGTGGTCCTGAATTCACCTGGGAACGGGAAGACCAAATGCGACAGAAATACCCACATCTCTTCCCAGACAACGCACCGTCCGTACACTCAAGCTAATTTCGGGACGAAATTTCTTTAACAAGGGGAGAATGTAACACCTGCTAAATTAGGGTAATTAATTACGCCTAATTAATTGTAACTAGATGTAATTAGTATGTAATAGGACTAATTGCAGACTCTATTTGTATATATATATATAAGGTGATTTATATATATATATGTGTGTACTTACGCGATTCGGATGAATCGTGCGAATTAACCGGACGTAGTCCGACATAGTTATTTGGACGTTGGTGACAGAAATTTACTTAGATAATAAGAATGTATTTTGTTATATAAAATACGCAACTGAACGAACATTATTTACATATTATTGCGACGACATTTAAATAATGCAACAAAACGTAATAAACGCGAACTAATAATTTAAATACTTCGACAAATGTTTTTATTATTAATTTCAAGGTATTTTTATTTAAATACTCCAGTTATGTTTTAAAAATATAAACGTTTGGTTAAATATTAAAAACTAGTGATTAAACGATTAGGACACGGAGTCAACACGATGTTTTGGGGAGTATTTTCCCCCTCCTTCCTTGATGGATCAGCCAACCCCACCCCCACTCCTACTTTCTTCTTTCATTTTTCATTTCTCTAAAAACACACACACCTCATAAACTCTCTCAACTCCAATCTACACCAAATTTTCGGAATACAAACCGACACACGAAAATTACATATTTGGAATCACCATCACGAGTGGAGCAAGAATATCAAGACCGTTTTCATCATTTCATCCTCCGTTTGGCTCGATTTGTAAAAGTAAGAAATTTCAAAAATCTTAGATCTATTCAATTTGGTGTAATGTTTTGATGTGTACACAACATAGTTATATCCTAATACATGAAGAATACACGATTTTATAGCTCAAAAATGGGTTAGATTTGCGTTTTTGGTCGGAAATTCTTGAAACCCGAAAGTTTCTGGGCTGGTGTTCATACATGCGACACAAGCCTTGTGTCGCATGCTGTGTCGCATAAACCCGTTTGTGTCGCACCTTGTGTCGTACCAATCCTTTAGTTTCGTAACCTTTGCGACACAATATTGTGTCGCACTCTATGTCGCATACTATGTCGTATTTAATACGACACAACCGTTCTGTCGCTATTGAATTAGCATCGCAAGCTTTTTGCGACACAACCACTGTGTCGCAGAGCTATTGTGTCGCATCCTTCATGCGACACAACTCTTGTGTCGCATACAAATCCTTGTGTCGCAGCTTATGTCGCAGAAAACAGAAAACTTGGAAATTTTAAAGGATTTTCACTATAGAAAAGTCAAAGTTACTGTAGCAAAAAGTCAAATTTTACTGTAGCAATTCACTGTAGCACATTTACTATAGCAAAGTCAACATTTTAGAATTTTTGCTACAAACCGTCACCAACGGGCCAAACATGTTTTCCAACAAACAAACAATTACAAACATACGGACAAACACTGGATATACTAGTTGTGTACAACTAAACGAAACGTCTCGTGAGACGCATACTTACATAACTTCATATGATTAGGCATTTGAAGGTTACGGGTTCAGAGAACCTACTTGCTTTACTTACTACTTGCTAATTGCAACTGATTACTACAAGACTCAGGTGAGTCTTACGGCCCCACTTTTACTGTTTTATCTTATTGGGGGAGAAACATGCAACTGCTTTTCTTTGAACACAAGTACTAGAACTGTTTACTATACCAAACGAAATTGCATGAGTTTACTTACAAACAGAAGTCTCTCCATCATATATCGTTAGTTATGGACTTAAGCGCGAACACTAGATAATGGATCCATTAGGGAAATGACCCTCCCCGCCCGGGGCAGTAGCGCTGCCACATACCGATTTACACGTAGAAACGGGTGACTAATTATTCGTTACTGATGCTTGCTCATTTACGAGCATGTCACGGGAGCAAACTTATTACTTACGGGTTAAGCTTCGATTATGAGCCTCATGGCAACGGTATAAACTTACTTACTTACATTTGCGGGATTGCAAATACTGGTTTACGATTTCTAGATTGAAATTGCTGATTTTACGCCTGCGGGCATTACTGATGAAATCTCGTGTTCAAAGCTGATATTACTTACAAACCTGTGAGATTCACCAACCTTTTGGTTGACACTTTTTAGCATGTTTTCTCAGGTACTCGGATGGAGTAGGATTACTCCAGGATTTTAGCTAGAGTCGCATGATTTCAACATAACTGCATTAGCGGAGATTCTTAGCATTATCTTTTGTATATTTTGATTATGTAATAGAATCTCCCGCTACACGCACGGACTCTAGGGAAACTACATTTTTGTATACGAAAACACTAAGTTTTCAAACAATATATCTATGGAATGTAACTAATTTACAAACGTTGCATATAGATGTCGTTTACTTTATCTTTGTGCTGTGATATTTGATTAGTAACACCCCAAATTATGCTTCCGCAAAACAGTGAATTTCGGGGGTGTTACAGTACGATACGAAATTTGACTGAAATATTATCAATAATATTTTGAATATAATATCGTTATTAAATAATGATATATTATTTAATAAAACTGTTCACCAACGTCCGTATTTAATTGAACCGAATTACATTCGATTTGAAACTTGTACGATTTAATCAAATCGCATAATACTTGTATATATTCAACAATATATATATTGATTGATACATTAATTAGCCTAACACAAAACTAATTACATGTATTAACAGTTGATTAGGTACTAATCACTATTCCTAATTTGACGGGTGTCACAATCTAGAAAAGCTGGAAAGAGACATGGCAATGATGGTTGCAAGTTTCAGAAGGAAAACCAGATCAAAAAGATTCGCTGGTGCTCCATCATCTGATAATTTCAAATCAAAAGGTGAATGCTACAAGTGTGGTAAACCTGGTCACTTTGCAGCTGATTGTAGATCAAAGTCAGTCAACCAAGTCCCTGAACCAGTGCCAAACTTCAGAAATGACAAGTACAACAAGTACAAGGCAAAATACAAGAAACTGAAGGAAATGGCTAAATCTGGAAAGAAGAAGGGAAAAGGTTTTGTTGCTGAAGAGGGTTAATTCAGTGACTCTGACTCCTCATCATCAGATGAAGAAGAAGCAATGATTTGTTTAGATAAGGAGTACTGTCTGATGGCTGATGACGCTGAATTTCTTGAAGATATCAAAGAAGTCACTCTTAAGTGTTCAGCATCTGAATGGGATCCTGAAACTCTTTATAAGGTACATTGTTTCAAATCATCTTCAGTTTCTGAAAAAGAAAATGTTTTTGAGTCTCTGATAGTTGACTTATCAAATGCTCATGACATTCAGAAAAGACAAAGAGATGAGATCAGTGACTTAAAAACCAAACTAACTGATCAGAGTGAAAATGTGTCAAAACTTAAAAGGTTAAAGCTAGATCTTGATGCACAAACTTATGCTAATCAAGTATGTGTTCAGGAGAATGTAAAATTTGAAACACAATTTCTACAACTTAAAAAGGTCATGGAATTTTGGTGTAAGTCTAACAACAATGTAAATCAGTGTGTTAATAATCAAATTCCAAAACAAGCTAAAGCTATTTTGGGAGGAGATTTTGGCTATGCTGCATCACTCGCTGACTTAACGAAAGTTGATCCTGTCTTTGAACCCAAGGGTAATTTTTCAGAAGCTGTTTTTGAACCTATATCAGTCTTCAGTGAGCCAAGACCAAATTATTTCACTAAAAGAAAATTGGTCACTGATGATTCTGATATGACAGAAGGTAGAGATGAGATAAATGTTTTGGAAACTGTCAAATCATCAGTAACTTCACATCTCATCAAAACCATCTCTGATAATCAAGTAATTATCAGAAACTTCACTGACACTGTATCAGTCACTGAGAAAACTTCTATCAGTGATCTTAAGTCAAAGATGCAGGAAGTTAAAATCAGCAAGAGGAGTTGTTTGACTGTGTCAGATCAGTAACCTAAAAAAAGAAAAGTCAAAAAGGCCAGTTATTTAAACAAAAAGTGTTATAAATGTGGTTAAAGACAGCACTTGTCATCTGAATGCTTAGTTCTACCTATTTCAAAACATCAAATCATCAGTGAGCATTCATATACGATTTATGCAAATCAGTGGAAGCCAAACCCAAGGCTTAGTCACTATGAACCCACTTCTGGCTGGGTTCACCAGTTAAACTGAAATAAATAAATAGATTCTTTGAATTTATTTATTTATTTTTTCTTTATCTTTTAAAATTGCTTTGAATAAATTTACTCTATGGTTTATAACATTAGAAGGATATATTCACCGATCAATTGACTTTCACTGATACAATCAGCAAGTTCAGAAATTAGTGTGTTATATTCATCTTCTGTTATAACTCGTAAAGTCACTTGAATATCTTTTTTTTTTTAAAGTCTGAATAATATCATTTTTCTATGATATCATTAGCTGATCTAGTCAGTATTCTAAGTTGTGGCCTGATTAGTGAGTTGTATAATTAGAAACATGATATTCTTCTTACCTTGGACATAAGCTATATTCAATTTTTTTTAATATATATCTATCAAAATTTGACAAATAATGGTCCTTATTAAAACTGAACCTAAGTCTGAATGATTTAATCAGTATTCTAAGTTGTGATTAAATCAGGAGAATAAAGGTTCAGCTAGATAAACCATTACAACTGTCACTTTATGATATTTATATCTCTTTTCGGTGGTAAACCAAGTTATTGGTTATGTTTTCTCAGGATCATTCACTCCCTGAGATATCATTTAATGGTGGTACATAAGTCGATAAACATTCGTTATGTTTAATACTTCTTGTATTTAATTTGACGGATTTCAAAAATAAATATATTTTGGTACACTGAAAAAGTCGCATTTCTGACATTATCTTTCTTACGTCAGTGCACTTTTCCGGCACACCTCTCCCATCACCATTAATACCACCAGGTTCCATAATCATCACCCCTATACCACTTACCACCATCAATCATCACCTCTATACCACCTCTACTCACCACCATCATCGACCATGATGATCAATTTTCCACCACATGATTATTAAGAAGCACGCTATAAAACAGCGATTTAACTCATTTCACTTTACGCCTTCTTGATTTTCATAAGAAGAACACTTTGTTTTTAAAGGCGAAAATCTTGCAAAACATCTTTATCACTGGCAAGATCAATTTTTTTTTAAACACCATCTCTGCAGAATTTAAAGCTATTTGAGCCTTTGCAGAAACCAAAGATCTTGTTGTTACAGTTTACAAATCAGATAATTTGAAAAAGTAACTTGATAAAAAACAGAGCATGCGGAGAAACTAAACCTTTTAAATAAACCACTTTATTCTCCCTGTTCTTACTTTATCACCTGAAGAAATGAACCCAGAATGGCTCAGTGAGTTCTGGTTTATCTATACTCATTCGATAGTTCAAGTGCTTTCATATCTTCAGGGTTTTATTGATAACGGGAATCAAAAGTGTGCCTCTATACAATCGTCCATTACTGCCACCAAATCGACCACGTCACTGACAACACCCCCAGCGACTATCATTAGTCAACCACCAGTCAAGAAACCACCATCTTCTCCCAAGAAAGCATCCAAATTAGGGTTCCTGACATTAACGGATCAGGGACATAGCAAAATGAAGACATCCAAGGATGCCAAGGGTGAAGCAGAGGCTGAACATTAAGTCCCTGCGGGGACCCTTGCTGACCCCAAACCTTCAACTGCTTCATTGGACTCCCGAAAGTCCAGTGATTCTAAAAAGTGACAACTACAGACAGCTACAATGGCTCAACCCATTGTCAGCAGTGATTCGGGTGCATCCCACACCCCCAAATTGAGTCTACCCAGCAGCCACTTGTCACTCTCACAAAAGGATGACTTTTCATCAAAAGGGCTAGTGGTATCAGTGGGTGATAACACACCCATCGCTGATGACACATCACTGGCTACTGACCCAAGCTAACTCTTATCTATCACTGCACCAACTGTCAATATCACTCCACAGACACATGGAGAGATACAGGTTGACCCTTCTGTTTCCAATGATCCATCAGCTAGAACACAAGCTGGTGATGACGAGGAAGCCAAATCCGTAGCAAAATCCATCACTCATACTCAAAACGTTCAAAAGTCAGTCACAACATTTCTAGCTAACATCAAGGGGGAGAAATCTGATGACTCTGATGATCATGATAAAAGTGATGATGCTAACATCAAGGGGGAGCAAGTGATAATGGGAGAAAGTGATGATGTTACCAGAAATGCTGATCAAAAAAACTTGGATGAAGAAACCACTAGAAATGTGTTCATTGTGGTTCTAGGTCACTCTTTAGGTCCTGGTTTGCATTCTCCAAGTCAAATAATGCCTGAGCAATAGACTCATCTAAAACTCAGTAGTTTTCTTCTCTGAATGTGTAGTAAGTTTCAAGATGACTTCTGTTATCAAAGGTAATCTGATCACTGAAGATAATAGGTTTGATATGTCAAAAGTCACTACAATTCAAGATCACTGAAGCTGAAGACAGTAGGTTTGATATGTCAAAAGTCATTACAATTTAAAATCACTGAAGCTGCACCAGCTGTTGATCTGCAACTACTAAGACCAAAAGATATTGTCATACATGGTAGAATTTTGTAATAAATTAGATTTATTGTCACTAAAATCACTTGTAATATTTATATTTTGCAGTTCAATAATATCTAATCTTTTGAGAAAACCAAAGTGCAAAACTCAGATCATGTTAAAAGAATCCAAAAAGAAAATGAATGGATCACAAAGTATAAGTCACTGAATGTTTAAAATCTTAAACACTGACTATAAACTTTATCAGCAACAAGTTTGTATAGGGAGCTTTGATCACAATCATTTAGGGGGAGATTGTTGAGTCACTGGTCGCTGACCAACTCAATAATGTACAACTCGATGAAGAAATGATCTGTATCAAAGCTGTTGTTGCTGAAGACTGGTACTCACTGGTCGCCACTCATTCTACTTCTGGATTTAACATGCTGAGGAAGATTAAAGCTCAACTTTGTGTGTCGCTGATTCAAGCAGCGAGAGCTCTATATCTTCAAATGAATAAAGGCAAAAGTCACTGCCCGAATAACAGCTAGTCACTGAAGAATAATATTTCAAGTCATTCTACAAGAGCATGTTAGCTCGCAGTGAGTGAGCTGCATCTTCAGTGACTATTCAATAAAGCCTCTTTTAAACTACAAGTACAATGGTTATGTACTTATATACATCAGCAAGAGTTTCTCGTACTTGAAGAATGTCTAAAGGATTACGTGGCAGCAAGTGATTGGTTTTAAGGAAGAGAGATATTTGCGGTAACAGAATTGGGACCCGTAGAATGTCGGTTCATCAGAGATCAAGCCAATCAAGCAGCGACACGTGTCATTCCAAGATCCTATTTTATAGGAGATATTTACGGGATCCTTGTAGTATATATAGTTCAGCATATTGTACTTTAGAGGCTAGTTGTCTGTACGTGTTAATCACTTGTATGTCAGTGAGTAGTTAGTCTAAGCACGTAACAGTAACTCAGCGAGTGAACAGTCAGCGTGTTTGTCCACTGCTGTTCATCTCATTTTGTAATAGATTAGCTTGAGTGTTTGATTTGGATTAGCTTTGGCTAGTCCATTCCGCAATCAACACTTGTGAGTTTTACGATCAATAAGATTCACAATTAAGCTACTATTGCTCGTCTTACTTTGATATTGTCATATCCATTTGTTGCTTGCTCTATTTGTGTTCAATCAATTAAAAACTAGCTACATAACTTAAGTAAAATTAGAAATAGTTTTTAATTGTATTCAACCCCCCCTTCTACAATTAAACTTTACATATTGAGATTCCATATTACTAGTTAATAGTGATTACGGGACTATCAATGTTATCATTTCTCATAAACATAAAATATATCGGTAACTTATTTTAGTTTCGTAAATTATGCAAGTTATCCTTAAAATCTGACACGAAATATCGTTGCAACTTTTCAAACATAATATTAGAAAGTTATGTATAGAAGTTGAACTCTTGAACATGTATCATTGCATGTCTTTCAATATATTATTCTACGCATCAATTGAGCATTGCTTAAGTGGTACCGCCACCGTAAACGCCCAGACTCCACATGTGAGACTGTCAGGTCAGGGGTTTGAATCCGTTCCTCGGCACATATGTTTGATTTGTTGATATGTGATTTGTCCGGTGCTGATGCTCCTAACGAGTAGAGCGGACGCATACCATCCTTCCTATCTAATAGAAGGCAGTTAGTGCTGATGTCACTACGCTGACTTGGCAAAATCTTAAGCAATCCTTATGATGATGTGGCGCTATGGAATGCTAGGTTTTTTCTCCTAATTTGATTTAAAAAAAGATTAACTAATTTAAAATATTGATTATTAAATAAATGTCGATATATACCAGCAGCCTTTGAGATACGTTATGTGGTTTCCTAATTCCCAAAAAATGTTACTTATTAGTCTTTCACGCTTCTGATGTTTAAGCGGCCTAATTTATTTCGCTTGCACGATTTGTATATGCACTCCCAACAAAGGAATAACATTGGTCACGTTTGATCTACAAATCTCCATCGGCTTTCCATCTAGCCACAACATTCTCCGTATTCAAATCCAATCTGTAGTTTGTAGTTTCTATTCTGTATTATTTAATCGCTATCAACAATGGCCAAAGAAGGTGTTAATTACATCTCTGACCTTGACACCGGTAAGGACGACTGGAATCTTAAAGTTCGCGTACTCAAGGTCTGGAAAATAACTTACAGTATGGACATGATAGTGATGGATGAGAGGGTAATCACTTATTTATTTCTGTTGTTTTTTTTTTCTTTCAATAATTACATTCTTTCGATGTGTAGTCATACAATGTTTTTTTAAACGTGCAGTCTGATAAGATCCAGGCAACTCTGAAGATGGTTATGTGTCGACACTTTGAAGGTCTTTTTTCTGAAGGCGATGTTGTGCTAATGAGTAAGTTTGGTGTAGGAGACAACAATGGCAAATATCCTGCTCTGAAGCATCGGTATAAGTTAACTTCTACCGTGCTACCATAATCAAGAAGTGCCTGACCTTTGATGGTCCTTTGCATGGGTTTAATTTTTTCCCTTTTGGTGATATCTCAACACATGGCGATGATCCCGATACTCCTGTTGGTATGTTTCTTTTTCATTAATTTTGTAAACATTTTTTTGATTTAATACAAACTGATACCATTAGTTTATCTTCTTTTTTTGTTTTGTGTACTACTTTTGTTGATCTGAAACTATTTGTGATTACAGATATCATCGGCTGTGTGACACCCGCCAATTTAGGGCTATAATTAGCAGCTAAATTACTTGTAATTACTTGTATTTAGTTTTATATTAATCTAAATATACGTGGCATTTTGTGTAATTACATACACGCGTACGCGATTTGTGTAAATCGTACAAATATGAACCGGACGAGGTCCGACGTTACTTATAGTGGACGTTGGTGACAAATTTATAAATAAAGTGGAATTATCTGAACAAACATTATTTACACTACTATATTTAGTAAAGTATATTACACGTAATTCGTATCGTCTAAAACACCCCGTACATACTATGTTACTAGTATGTACAAATATGAACCGGACGAGGCCCGATTTCTTTTATTTGCATACTATGATTCAGGGGACGCTGATCAATGTTCCCTGGAGTTTAGTTCGTTGGATGACTACCGGAGCGACTGGGCATAGGCTTACCAGTAGTTTATGTGGAGGGCAGTATGTTACTAGGATAGCTCAGTATTATCAGATGGGAGCGGCTGATTTTTTGACTTGTACACCGGTTACACCTGGGATGTCCTTGCTAGGCGAGGACAAGTTGATTGAGTTAGGGATTCTTCAGGAGGGTGTACAGGAGGGGGTTTTGTTGTGGACGCCTGAGGTTGCACCTGGACAGCAGCCTGTACAGAGAGCGAGATTGAGATGACCACCTGTTCCACCACCACCAGTACCTGAGATTCCAGTACCTGAGGTTGATCTGCCAGCAGGTAGAGGCATAGGACGTGGTAGAGGCCGTGGCCGGGGTGATATGTTTGATGATATCCAACAGAGACCGGAGAGGATGGAGATTGGACATGGTAGGAGATTTGATACGATTGATCAGAGGTTTACTAGGATGGAGCAGAGGTTTGATAGGTTTGAGAGAGAGAGTTTTCCTAGATCTGATTATCAGCTTGGATTATTACAGCAGCTATTGAGAGATAGGTCTATTGAGTTCCAGCCGTATGTTCCGATAGTTGATGATGGAGCTGGACCTTCGAGACAGCCAGGGTAGGAGGATTCAGATGATGATTAGATTATGTTTGATACATTTATATTTGGGATGACTGTACTTATTATTATTTATCATATTTATTATTATGCTAATATGGTTGTTTATTTTTGATAGCATTAGACTGGCAGTAAGTTCAGCACTTTATTTATAAAGTTCTTACTTATTTATTCATGAACTTTGTGGGTATGTTAACTGGAAACCCTCACGAGACTATAACTCGTCCACTCGGGATACCGAGGGGTTTAAAGGCTTATTGCATATGCTAAATGCAATCGTGATTAACTACGAAAGTGTGGATGTTGTATATTATTTTTCAAGAGATGAAGGAACCAACCAAGCAAATTTTTCTTAGCCGATGATGAAATTTCGTAATTTCAGTCAGGGGAGTTTTCTGTTCTATTTTTCTTTCCCTTACTCACTTTGGTTTATCAATTTTTATACAATGAGGGCATTGTATAATTTAAGTGTGGGGATAGGGTTCGTAAGAAAAAGAATTTCTTTAATTAATCATTTAAGTTTCTATTGTTCTTAAATTTTATTAAAAATTTAAAAAATTTAAGTTAATAACTAAGTATTTATTAGTTAAATTACTTTTGTTAAAAGTTTTGTTTTGTATTTAAAAGTTTAGACTTTAATATGGATTAACTGTTTTGTATATATAACGTAAGCTACTTAATAATAAGTGATATATAGTTACATGATATGATGTACTAATAGGCAATCTATATGAGGATTTCCAAATTTTAAAAAATTAATAATATAACTTATTTATTATTTTATGGTACATAATATGATGTATGGCATAAAAGTCTTAATTTTTAAATTTATTATGCAATAATTTTATATCTTTTTACTTATGTGAATACATTTGGGGGTATATATTGATGGTTTCCTCTGTTATACGAAAGTATAGACCTGGTCTCTATTAATATATACTTAAAAATTAAGCAAACGCAAGTCAAAAGTACTTGAAAAGTCTTAAAAATAAAAGATACCTAATAAGGTCACCAAAATGGTTTGACCAAGTCTGGTTTTGCTTAAACCTGAATCAAGTTATGTTGCTCTGTTGCATGAAAATGCAGACCTGTCACCAATGTCTTGATTCTTAAAAATGTATTTCATATATTTATTGGGAATATAAAAGAAAATTGTATGATTAGATTTAAGAGTATATCATATATGGAAATCATGAGTAATATATATACTAACAATAAAAGTGTATTCAGAAATATAAATATAGATTGTTTAAAGTGGACAAATATATTAGTAATCATTCATGAGCTATATATTACACCAATAATAATAATTTTATTTATACATTATAGTTATCCATGTTAATTAAATTGTTTAAATTTTAATTTACGAAACAGATTTTTAGTATTGGTATTCTGATTCTTAAATATTAGTTTGATGCTTATTTTTAAATTTTATTCAATATTCTACTTGAAGACAAGCAGAACTTAAGTGTGGGGATATTTGATAAGCATCAAATAGATAGTATATTTTATAGTAATTTATCCCTATATTTATATACATTTTAGTGCATTTATATGATTTTAGATACTTATTTTGTTAATATTTGCAGAGATGTATTTTAATTGAAGATTGAAGAAAAAGGAACAAGAACGAATCCAAAACTGAAAGAAACTGAAGAAAATGAAGAAATGAAGAAAAAGGAGTTTAAACCTTAAAGAAATAAAGACCAAAATGTTAATATTGAAGAAATGGGCCAAATGAAGATTAAAATCCGTTAAAGAAAAGAAGAAGCCCAAAAGTGAAGCCCAACCCATTTTTAAGAATATTCTGGAATTCAGTCCAACCGGCGGTTGGAAAGCCCAACCGGCGGTTGTTGTATTAGGGTTGAAAGGCGGTGGAGACACGTAGAGTTGGACCAGGATTCAAAAAGCCCAACCGGCGGTTGGAGGTCCCAACCGGCGGTTGGGAGGTCGGCCAGAAAAAGTATAAATAGAGGCTTAAGTTTAGGTTTTTGATATACGATTCAAGAATACCAAAACCGATTATTAGGGTTTAAGGTCGACTTAAGGTGCGATTTTGGAGGTTAAGGAGCTAGGGTTTGAAGGTTTTTAACCCTAGGAGAAGTGATGTCACTTATGAAAGCGCGTCTTGTTTTATAATTTATAAATGGAAATACCTAATAAATACTTTCAAGCAACCAGGCAAGAATACCCGATCAATTGTAAATATAGATTTGGTAAGTCAGATTCGAACACAGGGAAAATGGAATAAAAAGAATAAATAATCTTTTAAATTACAGAGAAAAGGGGGTTACGCTTTAGTTCCGTATGAACATAAGATTTATAAAATAGTAAATTAAAATAGATAAACTAAATAAACTTAAATTAAAACAACTAATAATGTGCAATATAAAGGAACAAATAGTATGTAATAACTCCACTCAGATTCATATATTCTGATTCATTTGCACATTAATTATCTAATTGTGATTTCTTTTATATCAACTTAATACCAAATTCTTCAATGAATACTAAATCGAATGTGAACTAGCCAACGTTTCGGGTCCAACTAATTCCTATAATCTAGGGTCCAACATAAAACACTGGTTTCAATGTCACAAGATGATCAGTCAATTGTGTGCCTTTCCCTAAATCATGCATTAAGCATTCACAACTCATTATAATAACTCTAATGGTATGACTCAACAATACCCAATAATTAGATTATTGTCTTGTTCATTTTAAAGTAGATAATTATCATATACTCAACCTATCAAACTCAATCTATTTAGCAATAGTCAAAACCCTAAGATTATAACTATCAATAATCAATAAGATTAAAGGAACTCAATCTCAATAATCCTATCAACCACGTTAAGCAACAATAACTACTAGTTACCAATAAACAAGGATCTACGAGTAACATAACGGTTTTCAATTAAATAATGTTAACAAACGTGCAAATGAAATCATTCAACAATCACTATCTAAGGTTCATTATCACAAAACTAAATGTATCAATTCATCAAATTAGAATAAATCAGAATATTAAATATCAAATTCTTCAATGATATAAAGTAAACGATACAAACCCATTGACGAATCACGCGAAGATCGGTAGAAATGAAATCAACCATCACTCCTTGTGCCTCCATGACATACCTACGACTCGAAAATAACAAAACCCTAACCTAAAAACTGATAAAAATCGTAAATACAGAGTGTATTATATATCTAAGTTGTTACATTGTAAAAGGGTATGTAAAACGTCTGCCCTAGCCAGCCTTTTATACTTGAAACTTTGGCCTTCTGACCGTCGGCTAAGCTATTTAGCCGCCGGTCGGTTTCATCTGTACACGGCAACAAACCGCGTTCTCACCGCCTTCCCTTAATAGACTTTAGCCGCCGGCTAAGATGTATGACCGCCGGCTAAATGTGGTTTCCAGTCTTTTAACCTAACGGGCTAGACTTAGTCATTGGGCTTAGCTTTTGGGCCACTTCATTTTCTTTTATCTTTTGGGCTTCTTCTCCATAAATCCGAATTTAAAGATTCCTCATGGCCCAATTCTTTACTTATTCCATTTCTTCGTTATTTTTACTCTTTAATCCTTCGGCTTCACACGATTCTTCAAAAATACATCTTTTAACTCGTTAATTGACTGTTTTCCGTTCATTTCTTCATAAACGCTCCATTTCCACATCTAATTGCAAATATGAACGAAATCAATATATAATCTTAACTAAATGCAATAGAAACATCCAAGATTAGGGGTAAAATACTACTGTAATATAGTACTTTTGAGCGTTTATCAAACATCCCCCACTTGAATCCTACTTGTCCTCAAGTAGACTATCGATTAAAAAAAAATCAACTTCTTAAGGAAAACAGTCATCTCCATTAATCTAAATAACTAACTAAGGAATTACACAACATTACCCATCTTCAACTCAAACGTTTAAATTTAAAAATCTGTTAATTCTAAAAATAATTATTAAGAAACTACGAGATTAAATAGAAACAATCTACACCTTAAGTTATTATTATTAAAACATCAAATAGTTCATAATGATTATTGATATTGTTATCCACTTAAACAATCTATATTCGAATAATTGAGCTCAACTCATTATTATTCATGTAGATATTCCTTTAGATTCCCAAAAACTATATACTTTCATACTCACAACATGTCAATATTACATATTTTGAAACTTTAATCAAAACCATCATTTTTCAAATCAAGACAGAGGTGACAGGTCTGTGCCTCAACACAACAAAGCAACATAACTTGATTTTGGTTTAGCAATAATGTTTTTAGTCAAACCATTGGTGGCAGGTCTGTACCTTAGTACAACAAAGTGACATAATTTGACTACATTTTAAAATCATTAGTTCATTTAAACTCTTCTTGCTCTTTTTCATTAAATATACTGACGGAGACCAGGTCTGTACTTTCGTACAACAGAGGAAACAACACCCAGTATATCCCCAAATGATGTTAATTAAATTCCCAAAAATATGGCATATCACACATTACTAATATGAAAATTAAGACATACGTCATACATAGCTAAAGTTCATCTAAAAGGTAACATCTACTCCTTAATTTCATTTCTTAAAAGCTCAAAAATTCTCATATAAATCGCCTATCAATACATCATATAATGAAGCTAAATAACATTTCCACAAATTAATATTTAATTGAAAATTATAGAAAAATTTAAAAATTAACCTACATTGTTACAAAATAATTATCTCTAGAAAACAAAAATTTAAATGCAAAAATTTGGTTGAAAAACGGGCAAATTATAACCTCTTAGTTACTCATCCTAATAAGATAACTATTAACCAAATGACAATATTATCTACTTATTTATAGGACAATTATGTGGAAACTTCACTCTTTTCTCTCCCATCCCCCACTTTAAGATGTACAATGCCCTCATTGTACAAATAATGAAATAATGAAATACTAAAATGGAAAAAGAGAAAAGAACTTAGAACAGAAAAACTCCCCTGGAATCGTGTGTGTGAAAAGGAATAGTTCAGCGGTTCTTCCAATCTTTGAAATATACAACAGCTCACACTTTCGTAGCTAATCACGATTGCATTTAGCATATGCAATAAGCCTTTAAACCCCTCGGCATCCCGAGTGGACGAGTTTAGTCTCGTGAGGGTTTCCAGGGAACACACCCACAAAGTTCAAAAATAAAACCAAGAAATAAATTACGTCCTGAAAATTAAACTAGCATAGCATAATAAGTTCAGAATAATAAAGGTTAGCATAATAATACAGTCATCCAACAGATAAAATTAAAAAGAAAAAATGTCTAAATAAGATACTACTAACAACTAGATAGGATACTAGCAACCCATAACCACATCAATCACTATCACCATCCTCTCCATCTCTGCGAACACCGGATGGTCCTCCATATACTGATGGTATGTGACACCCCCAAATTTAATGATTTGCGGAAGCTCGATTTGGGTGTCACTAATCAATATAAAAAGCACATAAGATATATAATGAATGACCACTTTATGCGTCATTTTAAACTTGTATTAATAAAGTAAACGTTTACATCAAAATAATGTTACATTAGCTCGGTTCCTGAAATTGAGAGATTACATAGCATAATTACTTTTTCAAAATATAATAATGCAATCAAATCTCTAGTTGTATGTATGCTGACTCGAGCTAATAGTCCCTGCCTGTGCAGCCAACCTACTGCTGGGTACCTGTGATACATACTAAAATGGGTCAGCGAAAACGCTGGTGAGCTCACAGGTTTGTATGTCAATGTATAGTTGTAAGAACCGCAAGATTTTATATTGAATTTAAAATGCAATTAAGCAAGATAAAAGTTATACAATCCATGAGCACATAGTCTGAGCTTAACTTGAGCGCTAGGTCCAATTAAGGAAACCTAACTGGTTTGCCTCCTACGAGTGTCTAATCCACACTCGTCTTCCCGAATGCTAATACATCCGTTTGACCGGTTAGTGCATGCTAACCCGGATGAGGATTGTCAATCCTATATGATATCATATACTAACATTCACGCTAAAATATTAGAGACTATGCTATAGAGGACTTTAAATTGATTAGCTTGAAACTCATGTAGTACTTGAAGGTTGGTACTTGCGTTCTACTTGTAAAACAAAACAGAGCAGTAATATCACACCCCTAGTTGAAAAATAGTGAAAATGGGGCCATGAAACTCACCTGAGTCTTGAAGTGTTTAATTTAATAAACTTGAAGTAATTAGCTGTGAATCGATGTCCAAAGACTTGAAACCTGAATGTGTTCACGACACTTGATTGTTATTAATTGTACCGGTATCTCGAAAGACTACCCTTGTAGTTGTTATACAACTATATATGTCCAAATTACTACTATCTGGTTGATTGTATTGTTACAGGTTACTACGACTTGTTTGATTGAATTGATACAAGTTACAACGACTTGTTTGATTGAATTGATACAAGTTACAATGACTTGTTTGATTTTGAAATATGTTTTGAAAACACGTACGGCCCATTGGTGATGGATTTGAAATAATAATCTTTAAGTATTATTATCATGTTATTGGTGTTTTGCACTTACAAATGTGTTCCAATGTGTTTTATAAGTCGTATCGGATAAGTGTTTGAGGTTATATAGGTTCGACACTTAGTGAAATTTAGTTTGAAAACCTGCTGTTTTATGCGACACAATCATGCGACACAAATGTTTGTCATGCGACACAAGGGTTGTGTCGCATAGAAATGCGACACAATACCTATACGACACAAGGGTAGTGTTGTATAGATTTGAGATGCTGATTCAACAGCGACATAGCGCTTGTGTCGTATAGAAATACGACATAGTATGCGACATAGAGTACGACACAATATTGTGTCGCATGAGTTACGACACTAAAGGTTTGGTACGACACAAGATGCGACATAACGGGTTTTATGCGACATAACAGGCAAAATACGACACTACATGCGATACAAGGCTTGTGTCGCATTGAAGAACACTCAGACAGTGAACAGCGGCTGTCGCGATTTTCAATCCCAAAATCCAAATCAAACTCATTTTTTTGGTTGTAAAATCGTGTTTTCTTCATATATTTGGACATATACATGTTATATAACTCATAAATATGTAAAAATAAGCTAAAACGAGGAGTTTCGAGAATTTGTCGGAAACTTACGCGGTGTCGGATTGAAAATCCGAAAAGATGGAAGTGTAGATCGTTGTATGGTGATTCCGTTTCTTTGATTATTTCGACGATTTGAGGTTGTATGATGGTGTAATTTGATGATTTTTGGTGAAGATGATAAAGGTGGTGGTTTTGTGATTTAGAGAGAAAAAAAGGAAAAGAAAGAGAAAGAAAGAAAAGAGAAATGAAGAAGTAAAAGATGTGGAGGTGATGTTGGTAGAAGTTCCAAAATTTCAGTCCACGCCTCCGCGCTCCGTGCGGTGTTCGTTTTCCCGATTATTTAAAACGTTTAGTTAATATTAATTACTTTTTAGATATACGTTTTAAAATGCGAATAAATTCCCGATGGTTTGGTTGAAGTATTTTTATTAAAGTACTTTAGGTTGTAGTTATAAATCATAACTTAAACTCGTTTTGTTTTGTCGCGCATGTTTATAATTTAACTAAGTAAATTGTTATTTATACGATACTGTTTAAACTGAAATATTACAACATAATATTCTTGAGATATAATAGTTCCATTAAATAACGTTATGTTATTTAGTTAAATTGTTCACCAACGTCCGTATTTATTGTATCGAAATTCATTCGATTTGAAACTCGTACGATTTAAACAAACCGTAAAATTGTGTAGATATATATTCAACAATATATATAATAATTGATACATTAATTAGCCTAACACAGAACTAATTACATGTATTAAAACTTGGTTAGGCACTAAATTCTAGTCTTAAATTGACGGGTGTCACATTCTCCCCCTGTTAGAAGAATTTCGTCCCGAAATTTATGTTGAAGTCGTGTTTGATGCTGAGTCAGTGAAGAGTTGAGGATACTTGAGTCGCATTTGGTCTTCCCATTCCCAGGTGAATTCCGGACCGCGCCGCGAATTCCACCTAACTTTTGACGATGGGAATACGACTTTGTTTAAGTTGTTTGACCTCACGGTCCATGATTTCCGCGGGTTCCTCAACAAAGTGAAGTTTCTCGTCAACTCGAATTTCATCGAGTGGAATGATAAGTGTCTCATCAGACAGACACTTCTTCAGATTTGAAACATGAAAAGTGGGATGCACGCTGCTGAGTTCGGATGGCAGCTGCAATCGATATGCCACTGGACCAATCCTCTCGAGGATCTCGAATGGTCCAATGTATCTGGGATTTAACTTCCCTCGTTTGCCAAATCGGATTACGCCTTTCCAAGGCGATACTTTGAGTAGTACTCGATCCCTAACTTAGAACTCGAGTGGTTTGCGTCTCACGTCAGCATAACTTTTCTGACGATCACGCGCGGCCTTGAGCTTGTTTTGAATTTCAACGATTCTCTCGGTCTTCTCGTGAATGATTTCTGGACCAGTGAGTTGGCTATCCCCAATTCGGTCCAACAGATAGGTGACCGGCACTTACGACCGTACAGTGCCTCGAAAGGTGCAGCCTTAATGCTGGTATGATAACTGTTGTTGTACGAGAACTCGCACAATGGTAGGTGTGTTTCCAAGTTTACACCGAAGTCTACTACGCAGGCCCGTAGCATGTCTTCTTGTGTTTGAATTGTTCGTTCACTTTGGCCGTCGGTTTGAGGATGATATGCGGTACTCATATCAAGTCGAGTACCCAGGGATTTTTGAAGTGATTGCCAAAATTGTGAAGTGAAACGACTATCCCTATTGGAGATAATTGAGATTGGAACACCGTGTTTGGTCACGATTTCCTTCAGATAGATTCTGGTGAGGCGTTCCATTTTGTCGGATTCCTTGATTGCCAGGAAGTGAGCAGACTTTGTGAGACGATCCACGATCACCCAAATGGTATCGCAACCGCTCGAGGACTTGGGTAGTTTGGTTATGAAGTCCATGGCAATTTGTTCCCATTTCCATTCAGGAAGACTGGGTTGTTGAAGTAAACCAGATGGTTTTTGATATTCGATTTTGACCTTGGAGCAAGTAAGGCACTTGCTGACATAGGTGGCGATTTCAGCTTTCATGTTCGGCCACCAGTAGAAGTCCTTGATACCGTGATACATTTTATCGGATCCCGGATGGATAGAATATTTGGACTTGTGAGCTTCATCCATCACCAAGTCTCGTAGGTTCCCAAATTTAGGCAACCAGATTCGGTTTGAGAAATACCTAATCCCGTTAGGTTTGACTTCGAATTGTTTATCCATGCCCCGCAAGGCTTCATCTTTGACGTTTTCGTGTTTCAAGGCTTCGAGTTGAGCAGTGAGAATTTGAATGTTTAAATTGTTGTGAATGGTCATACTGAGGGCTCGGACCCGAAGTGGTTTCACTCGCTCTTTTCGACTGAGGGCATCAGCAACAACATTTGCTTTGCCTGGATGATATTTGAGTTCGCAGTCGTAATCGGTAAGCAACTCGACCCATCGACGTTGTCTCATGTTGAGATCCTTCTGATCGAATATGTGTTGGAGACTTTTGTGGTCTGTAAAGATTGTGCATCTAGTGCCATAGAGGTAATGTCTCCAAATTTTTAGTGCAAATATGACGGCTCCTAACTCGAGGTCGTGGGTGGTGTAATTCTTTTCATGAATCTTGAGCTGTCGTGAAGCATAAGCTATGACTTTGTCTCGTTGCATAAGCACACAACCGAGACCTTGATGAGAAGCATCGCAGTATACCACGAGGTCATCGGTGCCCTCGGGTAATGATAGAATAGGAGCACTGCAAAGCTTTTGCTTTAAGAGTTGGAATGCCGACTCTTGTTTATCAGTCCAGTCAAACTTTTTGTCTTTCTGAGTCAGAGTCGTGAGTGGTAAGGCTATCTTGAAAAAATTTTCAATGAATCGTCGGTAATACCCGGCAAGACCCAAAAATTGGCGTACTTCGGTCGGAGTGGTGGGTGCTTGCCAGCCCTTGATAGCTTCAATTTTTGATGGGTCAACGTGAATCCCCTGACTGTCAATCACGTGACCAAGGAATTAGACTGTTTGAATCCAGAACTCACACTTAGAGAATTTGGCATAGAGCTCCTCGTGTTTAAGTAGCTCTAGGATGGTTTTGAGGTGTTGCGCGTGTTCTTCTTCGCTTCGTGAATATATGAGGATGTCATCGATGAAGACAATGACAAACTTGTCAAGGTAAGGTTTACACACCCGATTCATAAGGTCCATGAATACAGCCGGTGCGTTGGTTAGGCCGAATGGCATCACTTGAAATTCGTAATGCCCATAGCGGGTTCGGAAAGCGGTTTTTGGAATGTCGGCATCGCGAACACGCAATTGATGATAACCGGATCGGAGATCAATCTTTGAATAACAACTCGATCCTTGAAGTTGGTCGAACAAATCATCGATTCGAGGTAATGGGTATCGGTTCTTGACGGTCAACTTGTTCAACTCTCGGTAGTCGATACACATTCGGAAAGTGCCGTCTTTCTTTTTGACAAATAGGACCGGAGCTCCCCAAGGTGAAGAACTCGGCCTAATGAATCCTCTTTCCAGAAGTTCCTGTAATTGGGCAGACAACTCCTGAAGTTCGGATGGAGCTAAACGATATGGTGCTCGTGCCACCGGCGCAGCACCCGGCACGAGATCAATTGAAAACTCAACCTATCTTGGTGGTGGTAGACCAGGCAGTTCTTCAGGAAAGGCTTCAGGAAAGTCTCGGACAATTAGCACATCCTCAAGTCGCTTCTCCTCCGACTTTTTCTCTATGATGTGTGCGAGGATTGCGGGATAGCCCTTTTTCAGAAATTTGCGGGTTTTCAAGCAAAACATGATATTGAGTCTCGTCCCACCGGTCTCCCCCTGTATGATTAAAGTTCCACCGGTGGCGAGAGGTATACGAATAACTTTGTCGCCACAGATAATTTTAGCCCGATGCTTGGACAACCAGTCCATTCCAACAATGACATCGAAACTTCCTATCTTAACAGGCATGAGATCTATTGAGAAAATTTCATCGGCTAGATTTAAAGTGCAATTAGGGATCACACTCTTGGTTTCCATAAGTTTACCGTTTGTAAGCTCCACCGTGTACTTAACATCTAAGGCAACTGGGGTGATGTCAAGTAGTGGGCAAAACTCATCAGAAATAAAACTCCTATCAGCACCGGTATCAAACAAAATTGAAGCAGTTAAGTTGTTGAGGAGGAACATACCCGTGACCACATTCGGGTCTTGGCGGGCGTCCCCGGAGTTGATGACGAAGGCCCTACTTCGTGTGTTGTTGTTGTTGTTGCTCTTGTTCTTCAGTTTGGGACATGCATCCCTGAAATGTCCTCTTTCCCCACATTCGTAACAGGTTTTGGGTTGTTGGTTGTTGTTTTGTGATTTAGGGGCTTGGCAGTCTTTGGATGAATGCCCGTACTTCCTGCAGTTGTTGCAAGGAGATCTGCAGGGGCCATGGTGGTGGTAGTTACACTTGGAACAATATGGTCTGTCCCCAGTGTAGGTGCGTTTGGGTTCGGTGTTGGTGTTGTAAGCTTGGATGGCGTTGGACTTTTTGTTTTGGTAGCTGCTGTGTGGTTCGGTGGATTTACGTTTGTTGTTGTTGGATTTCTCGTGGCTGACCACCAGTGCCATGAGTTCGTGTGCTAGCCTGATAGCACTTTCAGTGGTGGCTGGTTGTGATGAGGCGACACTTCCTTGAATGCTCTCGGGAAGGCCGCGGATGTATTTCTTAACTCCCTTTTTCTCTGGTTCCACCAGACTAGGGCACAGGGACGCGTATTGCTGGAACTTGATGGTGTATCCGTCAATATCGGTCCCCTGCACAGCTAGTTGCCAGAACTCCTCTTCTAATCGGTGTATCTCTTCCTCGGGACAATACTTCTCCCTCAGTTTGTCCTTCAACTCGGCCCAAGGTAGTTGATTAGCTATCTCAAGACCCACAGAGTTGGCATGGGCGTTCCACCATGTGAGGGCTCCTTCCTGAAAAGTGTAGGCGGCAAACTTTACCTTGTTTTCCTCAGTGCAGTTGCATAGGCTGAAAACAGATTCTATGCGTTCTATCCATCGGTTCAAGCCAATAGCACCTTCCGTGCCCTTGAAGTATAGTGGTTTGCAGCTCAGAAAGTCCTTATAGGAGCAGGGTCTGGGTGGTGGAGCATTGTTGGCTGTGTCCTCGCTACTGGGTGGTGGTGTTCGGGCAGCCAAGGCTTGGGTCACACTGCGGGCAATCAGCCCCGCGATCTCAGCTTCACTAAGGGTGATTTGTCGGCGAGGAGGCATGATGCTGAGTAAGAAAGGACAAGGAAAGGAAGTAAGATACTAGTCCGAAATTCATGATGGTGTAGCCTAGCGGCTAAGACAGGTGGTGTATAGTGAGTGGGGTATGGGCTAGCTCGAGGCAACCCGGTGTCCCTCCTAGCTACCCTTGGATTTCGCGAGCCATGCGGGTGAGAGCGTGATGAACTAGGTGGTGTGTTTGCCATTCCGTGACAAAGCGTTAGAAAGAATGAGGCCTATATTCATATAATATAATATAGCCTAAGATTGTAAGTGAGGTCTATTTATGTATATATATGTATATCACATAATAACCTATTGAGTGTCTAGCACAGACATGTTTTGAGTCCCGGTTCTCTCGAGGTCAGAGTCAACTAGTGTATCCTGTTCAGCCATAACTTCCTTCAGATCTTACATCATCTTTATTTAATTGTACATAGTTGATCAAGCTATGTTAAATTAAATTCGTATGATGTAATCCCTGAACTGGTTATACTTAATAGGGAATACTGCCTAACGGTCATAGTCTAGGCCCACTAAATGCAACATAGTTCACTATAACCTTAGGCTTTGATACCAATCTGTGACATCCCCAAATTTAATGATTTGCGGAAGCTCAATTTGGGTGTCACTAATCAATATACAAAGCACATAAGATATATAATGAACGACCACTATATGCGTCGTTTTAAACTTGTATTAATAAAGTAAACGTTTACATCAAAATAATGTTACATTAGCTCGGTTCCTGAAATTGAGAGATTACATAGCATAATTACTTTTACAAAATATAATAATGCAATCAAATCTCTATTTGTATGTATGCTGACTCGAGCTAATAGTCCTTGCCTGTGCAGCCAACCTACTGCTGGGTACCTATGATACATACTAAAATGGGTCAGCGAAAACGCTGGTGAGCTCACAGGTTTGTATGTCAATGTATAGTTGTAAGAACCGCAAGATTTTATATTGAATTTAAAATGCAATTAAACAAGATAAAAGTTATACAATCCATGAGCACATAGTCTGAGCTTAACTTGAGCGCTAGGTCCAATTAAGGAAACCTAACTGGTTTGCCTCCTACGAGTGTCTAATCCACACTCGTCTTCCCAAATGCTAATACATCCGTTTGACCGGTTAGTGCGTGCTAACCCGGATGAGGATTGTCAATCCCATATGATATCATATACTAACATTCACGCTAAAATATTAGAGACTATGCTATAGAGGACTTTAAATTGATTAGCTTGAAACTCATGTAGTACTTGAAGGTTGGTACTTGCGTTCTACTTGTAAAACAAAACAGAGCAGTAATATCACACCCCTAGTTGAAAAATAGTGAAAATGGGGCCATGAAACTCACCTGAGTCTTGAAGTGTTTAATTTAATAAACTTGAAGTAATTAGCTGTGAATCGATGTCCAAAGACTTGAAACCTGAATGTGTTCACGACACTTGATTGTTATTAATTGTACCGGTATCTCGAAAGACTACCCTTGTAGTTGTTATACAACTATATATGTCCAAATTACTACGATCTGGTTGATTGTATTGTTACAGGTTACTATGACTTGTTTGATTGAATTGATACAAGTTACAACGACCTGTTTGATTGAATTGATACAAGTTACAACGACTTGTTTGATTGAATTGTTACAAGTTACAACGACTTGTTTGATTTTGAAATATGTTTTGAAAACACGTACGGCCCGTTGGTGATGAATTTGAAATAATAATCTTTAAGTATTATTATCATGTTATTGGTGTTTTGCACTTACAAATGTGTTCCAATGTGTTTTATAAGTCGTATCGGATAAGTGTTTGAGGTTATATAGGTTCGACACTTAGTGAAATTTAGTTTGAAAACCTGCTGTTTTATGCGACACAATCATGCGACACAAATGTTTGTCATGCGACACAAGGGTTGTGTCGCATAGAAATGCGACACAATACCTATACGACACAAGGGTAGTGTCGTATAGATTTGAGATGCTGATTCAACAGCTACATAGTGCTTGTGTCGTATAGAAATACGACATTGTATGCGACATAGAGTACGACACAATATTGTGTCGCATGAGTTACGACACTAAAGGTTTGGTACGACACAAGATGCGACATAACGGGTTTTATGCGACATAACAGGCAAAATACGACACTACATGCGACACAAGGCTTGGGTCGCATTGAAGAACACTCAGACAGTGAACAGCGGCTGTCGCGATTTTCAATCCCAAAATCCAAATCAAACTCATTTTTTAGGTTGTAAAATCGTGTTTTCTTCATATATTTGGACATATACATGTTATATAACTCATAAATATGTAAAAATAAGCTAAAACGAGGAGTTTCGAGAATTTGTCAGAAACTTACGCGGTGTCGGATTGAAAATCCGAAAAGATGGAAGTGTAGATCGTTGTGTGGTGATTCCGTTTCTTTGATTATTTCGACGATTTGAGGTTGTATGATGGTGTAATTTGATGATTTTTGGTGAAGATGATAAAGGTGGTGGTTTTGTGATTTAGAGAGAAAAAAAGGAAAAGAAAGAGAAAGAAAGAAAAGAGAAATGAAGAAGTAAAAGATGTGGAGGTGATGTTGGTAGAAGTTCCAAAATTTCAGTCCACGCCTCCGCGCTCCGTGCGGTGTTCGTTTTCCCGATTATTTAAAACGTTTAGTTAATATTAATTACTTTTTAGATATACGTTTTAAAATGCGAATAAATTCCCGATGGTTTGGTTGAAGTATTTTTATTAAAGTACTTTAGGTTGTAGTTATAAATCATAACTTAAACTCGTTTTGTTTTGTCGCGCATGTTTATAATTTAACTAAGTAAATTGTTATTTATACGATACTGTTTAAACTGAAATATTACAACATAATATTCTTGAGATATAATAGTTCCATTAAATAACGTTATGTTATTTAGTTAAATTGTTCACCAACGTCCGTATTTATTGTATCGAAATTCATTCGATTTGAAACTCGTACGATTTAAACAAACCGCAAAATTGTGTAGATATATATTCAACAATATATATAATAATTGATACATTAATTAGCCTAACACAGAACTAATTACATATATTAAAACTTGGTTAGGCACTAAATTCTAGTCTTAAATTGACGGGTGTCACATGGTACAAATGGCTCATAAGGTAGCTGACGGTAATCAAACAGCTGGTGCATCAAAGAAGTAGAATAATCAAACTGTCTCTGGTGCTCTCGATAGTAATGCTGCTGCTCCTGATACCTCCCTATCCTGCTCGTGATAACGGTGCATCTGCTGAAACTGCTGCTTCTGATACTCATGCATCCGACCAATCTCCTGCTGCAAATGATACATATCATATACTGGTCCCTGATAAACCTGTGGCTCTGGTGGAACCGCTGCATGCTCTGTCTCTGGTACACCTACAGCCTGTGGTTGAGCCTCACGACGTCTCCTCTGTCGTCTACCTCCTGCAACCAATGGTGGAGTCCAAATGTAGAAATCGCCCTCCAAAGGTCTCATAATAACCGAAATCTCCAGGAGCTTGTGAGCTCCCATCCACTGCATACCAGGAATAACAGGAGTACAAGACTGACACATCTCCTGTGTAACACCAAACCACCTAGCCAATCTAGTCACATACTGACCACCACAAATAACACTCGAAGCCTTCGTACCTGTAGCCCTATGAGTCATCCAATCCGCCAATCTCCAAGGAAGATTCACATTCGTCCCCTGAGTAATAGAATGCAAGTAAAACAGATCTATCTTATGCACCTTCTCATGCTCTGTCTTCCGAGCACAAATCGAATGAGATAACATCCTATGTACCATCTTATGTGCTGGACTTCTCACTAACACATCCGAAGGACCTCGTGTACCAAACTCTCCATTGGCTATATCTACCCAACCTGCAGCAACCTCCAGATCATTGTACCTATTTGTACGCGCAGCTCTCAGAAAATCCCTAAAATGAGGATTAGCCTCCTCATCAACAGTATACAACCCAATAGCCTGCGCAAACTTAATCAATCTCAAAGTACGTGGCTCACCACCAAGCATAAAGGTCAGAGTATGCTCCAACACATCCTCAGATGATATATCAAACCTAACAGAGCTATAGAACTCAACAACTAACTCCCTGAAAATAATCTCATGTATACCAAACAATCTAGCCCAAGCATATGAGACAAAACCAGCACTCCCATCCTCAAGATAATAAGTAACAGTCAACAAACGGTGTAAAGCCTGAGTACCTGTCTCCTGAGTGTCGCGATCTAAAACCATGTTCATAAAATCCCAGTCTAACACATCTGAAGCTATAATATCCTGATCAATGTTGGCTCTAAGGCTCGTCTGCATCCTCGCTCGATCTCCAGGTGAGATAGCACCATGCATAAACTGTAGGATAGGATGAGTCCGGATAATGGGGTTAGCAACAACTGCTGCCCCCCTATCAACACATAAATCATACTCCATCTGTAAAACAAATCTATAAACATTAAAAGAATTCTAATAATATAAATTGAAATAAAATTACATACAAATTTACCAACACGCTACATAATAATATGTACAAAAATTATAACTAACTATTACTAAAGATATATTTATATACATTTTTACTTAGTACAATTTTTACCAAAGTTACATATTACTGTCATAATAATATTTACATAATAATAATAATTCTATAATAATCACGAAACTTAATTTATTATATTTATACAAATATTTACTTAATACAATCAAAGTTTACCTAATTATATACATAGTAATACTATCTACATAATAATTCTAATCACAAAAATCATGAAACTTAAATTATCATATTTATACAAAATTTCCAATAACAATGTAACATAATCATAATGCAATGGAAGAATAACAATCATACAAGAAATAAAGCCTAACAATATTTACAGCAGCACAAAACATAATCGAAATCAACTTGACTGCCTGACCACATTCAGCCGGCGGCCTAGTGGCTTGACCGGCGGTCTCCGGCGTTGACCGGTGGTCCCCGGCGTTGACCGGCGGTCAAACACGCTGTCCCCATGAATCCGACAAACTAAACGCTTAAACCCAATTATAATTTCAACATTCTTATACGTACAACCGATTTATTCACAAATTCTTTCATTAATCACAAAATAATAACCTTTTTACCCACATTCTCATATAATCAAGTCATAATCCGTATATACGAACTAACATTACTCAATCTAACTAAGGATTCACACAAAAATCACAATAATTCGGGCAATCAACTAAGAAACCCTAATTAAATCTTGATGTAAAAACGAATTGAAAAAGAGAATGCAAGTAAAAGATACATACCTTTAATGAACTAACAAAGTGCAATGTTGAAAACCGCTCGATTAGTAGTTAAAACCGAAATTTTAAGATAAATCATACTTTGCTAAAGATCATCTTAAGATAAATCCCTACTTTAAGTATTAAATTTCTTAATAGCTCAATAACCTTCAAATATATTGCCTATCGATACATCACATAATGAACTATCTAATATTTAAAAATTAGATTCATTTCATCCATTGAATTCCCAAAATATGTTACAAGATTCGCTAAACTTTACATAGAATACAATTTTAAAAGAAAAATTTTAGGCTGAAAAATGACTAACACGTAGAATGCCCTTTAACATTAATATTTTCCAATATTTACCATTCATATCTTACGGACAAAAAGACTTCTTTTCCCCCATCCCCCACTTAAAAGTATGCAATGTCCTCAGTGCAAAATAAACAAAACTAAAGAGAATAGAAAAGAAGTGAAACAGAAACTCCCCTGATCTTAGAAGAAAACTTATTGGCCGATACGCTTCAAAACTATATAACAGCACACTTCCGTAGGCATCACGGTTGCATTTAGCGTATGCAACAAGCCTTTAAACCCCTAAGTATCCTGAGTGGACGAGTTGTAGTCTTGTGAGGCTTTCCAGGGAACACACCCACAAAGTTCAAGCCTGCAAATAAAAACAAGAAAAACAAAGTAACAAAACAACAAAATACCGGGTTGTCTCCCAAAAGCGCTTTTGTTTATCACGTCGGTAAGCTCGACCTCTCTCTTCTTAACTTGACTTAAGTTCATCTCCAAATCACACTTGGAGTCCCTTACATTGTGACATCCGTCACTAAATGCTTCATTTGTAGGTTCGTTCTCAAATCCATTTCACATACAAGAAAAGAAAAGATTTTCTAATTAAATAAGTCAAAGTCAAATGCATTAATTACGAAATTAGGGTTTCTGGATTTGGTAAAATCGCGACGCGATTACTCCAATATTGCGACGCGATTTGCCAGTCTAAATGGCGACGCAATTAAACCCCAATCACGACGCGATTTCAAGTCGCCAACCCAAGTATATAAACGTATTTACAAACCCTAAATCGTATTTTTCCAACCCACAGACGATTCCAGACGACCAGGAGCGTATTCATCATCATAATTTCGATTTCTAAAGTCCAAGAACATAATCTTATCATTCCTCGATCATTCCATCGATCGAGAGCTCGTGTTTATGCGTATTTCGGTAAGAATCGTATTCAAATATTTTCGTTTTCTTCATATTCTTGTTGCATGATGAATAAACTTTCATGCTACGATGTTTATCTACAGATTTTAAAGGATTCTATCGTGCGGATTCACGGGTGTTGGTATAAAATTCCTTTCGATTCATTTGTTTTAGTATATTTCGATTATTCGTTCATGTCGGTCATTTTCAGTTCATTCCCATTGTGTTCCGGGTAATAAAAATAGTTAGAACATTAATAAAATCAGTATATATGATGATAGCATTAAGAGTTTTGATTGTTGTTGCGGTTTGGATTGGTTATATATGTGATTAGGGTTGAGTTATTATAAACCCTAATCTGACCAGAAACTTTGTTCGGATTGGGAAGCTCGTAACTTGGTCAATTCACGATGGTTGTTGTTGAAAAAGGAGTCTAAACATAAGTACTTTGAGTCTTCTTTCAAATGGTATCAGTTTCATGGCTAAATGTGGAGTATAAGTTGGTCAAAATGATTTTACAAATGATGTGTCATTTCTGAGTTTCTTGGTTCCAGATTTCAGTTGAGTTGTCGATTTTTGAAACGTGTCTTAAACTAAGAATTTGATCTTGATATTTTGACTGGAGTGTCTTTAAAGTGTTAAGTATTTTCTGTAAAAATATGATAATCATTTGAAGCTTCTAAGTATTTTAAGTAAATTAAAACTTTTGTGAAGTCAGAAAGAGTCAACAGTTTAGAGCAGATTACTTTGGTGAATTTTTAAAAACAGTAAATCAATGTAAATGAATCTGGGATAATTACTGAGTCTTATAAACACATTAAAGTATCATTTTTAAAAAGTATAGAGTCAAATGGTTTCAGTAAGTATTATTTAAAAATTCATGACGTGGGTCCAAATTTCTGATCAGAATCTGAGTTTTCATTTAGGATTTAGTTCTTGAAATAATACACTAGTAGAATTGTGAGGAAACATATTAGAAGTGTTTGGAGTGTGGAATACAATGGAATGACCTAGTTATGCCTAGGTTATGACCCATACGTATTATGACATTGTAGATTGGCGAGCTGATTTGTGATTATACTTAAAGGGCAATACTTGCATCAGTTTTGAGGTGAGTTTTGCGGCCCCATTTTCTTTACTTATTTTCCGTTGGGGGAAAAGAATGCTCAAAATGATTTTGAACTGTTTTCATATGCTGTGTAACTATCTGAGTTTTCTTTTTTGGACATTATGATTGAATAAGTGACATCCTGATTGTTGTGGACTGACATCCTGATTGTTGTGGACTAATTGCTGATTGTTGTGGACTGATTGCTGATTGTTCGGATGAGTCTTGTGTCTTCGGGACCCTGACAACACTCCATATTTCTTACTAATATGGATATGATTATTGATAGTACTATCAGACGACGGTCCCGCTCTTGTGATAGATACGTTATCCTTGAGTGAATATTATCCAGGAACGGAAAGGATTGTTTATGGTGGATGAGTTGGTTATCTTATGTGCTTATTTCATATCATATGTCCTACTTACTAAATTAACACAGCAAAACTATATTCTTTGTGTATGTGTCTTATCAAACCTGCTTAACTCACCAACATACGTGTTGACGTTTTCGAGCATATCTTTTCAGGTGATTCTAGTGGACTGAAGATAGAGGACAAGAAAGCTTAGTGGACCTCTAGGTTGCATTTAAGCTAAACTTTGAAACTATCATTTGAGGTGGAACATTTGCATTCTAATAATTTGGGAAAGGCTTGTTTTGCCTTAAAATTTGATTATGGATTGTGGTTTGGTTATCTTTTTCATTGTTGATATGTACATGTAGCGTGAGCTCCTATTCATGTTACTAGTATCACAACACATTGGATATTTACCTAGATCTCTATAAATAGGAACCCTCATATAGAACATGAAATAGGAAACTATCTGTGCATATTTCAACATGAAATGAATCCTTATTTTTCTAACATTTGTTGCACAACACAGTCATGTCAAATAGCAACGCACCCATCGTTATCTCATCAGCTTCCGACAACAAATCCGTGTCCACTCCAAAAGTCACCAATGTTCCTGTTCCGTATAAACCCCTATGAAGGTCTCGTAGGATCTCGTGGATGAGACAGATGAAGAAAGCAAAACCTCAACGAATAAGAATGGTTATAGAGGAAATTCCCTTGACTAAAGAAGAGCCAAAGGAAGAACCGATGGAAGAGGAGCCGGTGGAGGACGAAGAAGAACCCCTTAAGGAACATGATGAAAGAAAGCTTGAAGATGCATTGTGGGCAAGGGACCCGAAACTCACGACCTCAGGAGATAGTATTTGTAGTCGAGTAGGTCCTGAACTAGAAGTTGCATCTCTTCTTCCTCGTATACATAAGGACGAACCGTTCCAAGCCCACTGTACTTGTAAGTCCCTAGTTCTAGGATCGATAACTTCGTTATCTGTAGTATTAAGGTGCGGAATCCCTCAATACGGTGTTATCTTACTAACAACGAATATGTTCGTAATTGCGTATATAAAGCTTAACTTTAAACGAATAATACGTCAAAGTCTAGCCGTAAGTTTAGTTTTCTCTGGGTTTTAGTGAGTTCGCCGATTGAGAGTATCAAATGCCAAAAGTTATGTTTTTCACCGAATGAAAAACATTATATACGTTCAGTTCGTCTCGGCTCGCATGGGCCTGCGAGTTCAGCCCAACTCGCAACCCAAGCCCAGTATAGGACTCGGCTCGCCAGACTAATGCCATGCGAGTTCAGGTCTCACCTCACAGCTCAACTCGCTGCGACTTGAGATCTCGACTCGCTTTGCATGAAACGTCTATATATTTATTTCGTATTTAACATTCGTCTAACTTAGCACAATAATATGTTTAACGAATATTACTAACAAAACCGATATTTATTTACAAATCTAAACCAATGTACAAACGTAATAATAATTACACCAGTCCCATTTCAAGCTAGATCTGTTGTCACAATCTATGTCTCAACAGACTCCCCCTTGACAATAGCTCTAGCGTCTTTATCTTCACGCTTGTCTTTGGTCTTCATTTGTAAATCTTACTACCTGCGTAAATCTTCATCTTGATACAAGTTTTAACCATCAACTGATAATCTCTTGCTAAATCAGCCCATTCAATAGTCGTCAAAATTCTGTTATCGTTTAACTTTAACAGATCCTTTCTCGACATATTCATCAGGTGTCGATGATCATAAACTCTGAAGATTTCTCTTTCACCACCTTCAACCTCATCATCAGCTTCAACCATAACAGCTTCTCCAGTTCCTGAATCCACGTGCCAACTCTTCATATTTCCCAAAATATCCTGTGGCATTGTCTTCAGTGGAATCTGCTGTATGCATCTAACAGCTGGATATATCTTTTTCCTTCTTCTTCTTCTTCCAGTTCTTTGACTTTTCTCTTGTAGTTTCACAGTCTTTCCTTTTCTTGGCTTAATCTGTACAAACTTATTTGTACCAACTTCAGTTCTGATTATTTGTTCAACACGATTAGCATAATCATCATTACTTGGATTATTTATCTCCAATCTAGCCAAGTCACGTATCTCATAACGTGGTAAGGAACTAAATACTGCAAGCTTTCGCTCAAAATATTGAACTCCATCAAACCTTTTAATAGCAAAAAGCTTCAGTTCAGAGTCAAAGTACCATCCAACAATCCCTTTACGAGAAACACGTTTTCCCGTAATATCAACTTCTGAAACTCCAATCTTCTTCTTCTATTTTGGAAGTTTCCTAAGAAAAACAGCAGGATTCTTGGTAGGAATCAAAGTTTCATCATCTTCTAAATCGGTTGAGTCATCGATTTCTTCATCTACATCGACAACCATTGGACCTTGTTCATTTTCAATAATAACTTCTGTCCTAGATGGGCTCACATGGTGTTCATCAATATTTGCATCAGGATCTACACCAATGTCTTGCACAATCTCAGGTACAGCAGTCCAATCAGTAGGTGGTAGAAATTCTCCATCCTCAAGATCAAAATCAATGTCTTCATCTATCTCATCAAAAATATCATCTTCCGAATCAGATAGATCAAGCATTTCCAATCCTAAGAGAAAAACATAAATACAAATCAATATTAATAATTAAAACTCTCTTATCGATTTCCCTGAATCAACCTAATAATTTCTTTATTAATTCTTTTGTATATTTTAACGCAATTTACAAATAACTTATAAAATCTTTTATTGATTACCCCGAATCAATCCAAAATCTCTTAAGTCTTATTAACCTACTTAACAAATAATAATTAATTTTAAATTCTAATGCATTGTGAATAATCACCAAACATTTAAATTTACTATTAATTACCTTATATAATTTCCAAGTGTTAATTGATCTAATTCATTATCAATTTAACCTTTAAATTATATATCATTTGTCTAGTTAATACTAATACATTTTTAACTTGTCAGTATACAAACTCCCAAGTCTAAAATGCATATGTTATTATAAAATTTTGACCGCCGATATTATTCGGAACACGCCGCTCGACTACTCAATGAGTCGGAAGACTTTCGATCACTATTTTATCTTAACATATAATTATATAAACTTAAATTACATCAAACATATTTTACTTAAAATAATAATAACCTTAAGCCGAATATATTGACACAATTAAGTTTACATTTGTTCACTACAAACTATTACAAATATTACAGTACTATGATAATACTAAGCTATCTTACCAGCTTCAGTATCACCCGGTACAGTCTTATCTGCACTTGTACCAGCTCCCGAACCGCTTGCACCAGCATGACCACCAGACTCCCCCTGAATCGTAGTTTGCTCACCAGTCTTTGAAGGACCGGTCTGCTCACCACCTTTCGGTGCATTGGGATCATCGTCTCTGTCAGAATCTCTTTTCCTTCTCAGGTCATCCTGCTTACACGACTCCAGATATACCAATACCTCCCCCTGAGCAGACTGTCCTGAATTAACTCTTAACACCAAACGCTCTAAGTTATCAAGCTTCAGTCGCTGGGTATTGAAATCATCAAGTAACGTATTGTGAGTCTTCAGCAGTGTATTGTATGCTTGACTCTGTTCAAGTACTTGCTGGCCAAGAGTAAGATTGTTCACAACCAACTCTGGAATCCTAGCAACAACCTTCTCTAACTCCTTCACTTTCGACTCCAAGGATGTAATCCTTTCAGTATCAGTCACAGGAATAATAGGAATGATCGTCGGTCCAGGTGGTGTCAGCGAAGCAACATGTGACTCAAATGTACACGGTGGAAGTGGCTGAGTCAAAGCTGTCTTCAGAAGATCAGCTGTAAATGTGCTTGCTGTAGTAGTCGGAATCGGCTCCGAACGTACTAAGTCAACAATCTCCTAAAATATTAGACAAAAATTAAATAAGTAATTGTTACAGATTGCTCTGTCTCAATCTCTAATTAATTTTGCAATACTTGTAGTACTAAACTTAAATCTCATACCTTAGCAGGTACAGACATCTGTTCAGACTCTACCAATATCACCGTCTCGACCTGCGGTGTATCTTGAGCAACTGTCACAGAATTAACTGTCTCAGTTTAACTCCTGATAAGCAACAAGTTAAGATTATCTAACGTTGTATAATACTAACCTTCTCGAATAGTCAAATTTCTCGACCTCTTCCTCAAAGGAGTTTCAACCTCCTCAGAACCTTCCTCCAGAATACCCTTACCTTTTCTCTTCTTTTCTGAAATAGACGGAGGAGGAGAAGGTGTATTCTCAGAATCCTCATCTGAAGCCGTCTCTCCATCACGACCTCCAGATGATCTAACAGGATCCTAAATGTTAAACATTTATGATTAGCGTAAGCTCTATCATACACGTTCTATATATTTAAGATTAATCAGATATAATACCTCAGCCGGTACAACAACTGATCTATCTAGCTGTCTCTGCTCCCCCTCAGGTATTGCAACCTCTGGGTTTACAGCCTCAGCTTCAGCTTCCTGTTCATATAATGATATTTATATTTTATAATCAGAAATATTATCCAATTAACTAAATATCTAATATCAGTATAGATATATAATAATATTATACTGCATGATTAATAAAAGTAATCTATCAACTAAGTGAAAATAATATTATATAATGAAAATAATACCTGTTCCGGTGCAATCTCCAAGAACAGATCAATTTCCCTCATCTCGGGATCTTGTGCCTCATCATTCTGATCTAGCACTTCCTGCACTACCTGTGCAGCAACCTCAGCATCAACCTGTTGACCTGGTTGATCAGCTTGTATCAACACATCCTCAAGCAATGCCTGTGGCTCAGGTTGTGGAACCACAGCAGCAGCAGGCTCTGGAACAGCATCAGCAGCAACATCTAGCCATCCATTGTTCGGTGGCGTAATGTAAGCGGGATCAATAAGATAGCCAAAAAGATCACGGATCTCCGGCTTGACATATTCTTCCTGTCGAATAGTCTGCTGAAACATCGCATTGTATCCTCTGAGCGCGATAGTATCAACACGTAAGTGCGGCTCAGGGATAACAATATCCGGAAGACGAGCACGAATAATCATCATACAGAACCTCGGGTAGATCATAAAACGTGATCTGACAGAACCCGAAATCTGCCTAGCTAACTCGCCAAAAATGTAATCACAAAAACTGTATGGTTTATTGTAAACCAGTGACAGTACCGCCGATACAAGAGCAGGGCTCAGTTCATCAAAACCGCCCTTCTTTGGTCCAAAAACAGTGACAATAACGTGCCACAAGAATCTCCACTGGCCGATTACTAGAGCCTTTAGGAACTATCGTCCTCTACGCTCACCCGTATAGCCCATACGGCTTAGTGCACCCTCGATAAAATCACTTGAGTACTCAGTCGGACCATCTTCTTGGTCTACTGTACCCAAATGCAAAATCTGACGAAGGTCAGAAGCTGTAAACACAATCGGTTGTTGGTTAACCGTTGCTCGGATGACCGGTGGATTGACCGTCTCGTCATACTGAATATCCCTCCAAAAATCGTTCAGTATTGACAGAGAGATCGGTGGGCACTCTGTAATTGCATATCTAATGCGTGAATGTGCGAAAAATGTAAGGACTTGAGCTACTTGTCTAGCTCCTTTGACTGTAAGATCTAGATCCACAAGAATATTGTGACCTTTATCAAACTGTCTAGCCATATCTGCATAATAACACACATAACAAAAACAATTAATGCACGTTAATTACAATAATTAAATTTTAAACTATTATGTATATATGAATTAAAATTCATCAAACATCGTAGTTCTAAATTTAGAATATATAACTTGTTACATAATTGTCTCAAGTTGTATACATACGTATGTAACATATATAACTTATAACTAATAAGTCGTAAGTCCAATACGTAATTTCCATTAATTACTTGTAAATTTAAAAATTCTCAAGTCGTTAATGTTTTATTAAACCAATATATATATTATACCGCTAATATAAAATTAGGACACGCCACTCGATTACGTTTTGAATCGGTAGACTTTCGATATATATATATATATATATACATTGTTATAGGAATCCAAAATATACTAGTTATTACTTAAAAAGTCTTAACTCTTATAAAAACTTTAAAAAATATTTTATCTAAGTTCTGAAATCGCATAAGACACCTACGCGAATCGAGTTCAACTTGTTTCGCATCTCAACTCGCAATTGGATTCGCAGCCAATTGAACTCGTTAATCAAGTCGATCCGCAGGTCAACTCGTCAGTCGATCCACTAATCAACTCGATCCGCTAGTCAACTCGCTGCGAGTTGAGTCGAAGTGTCAACTCGTTCGACGAACAGCCGTCGCGAGTTTATTTTCAAAATCAATTAATCCGTTGATTTTAACGTGATCTAACGATTGTTTTACGTTCATTGATGTTCGTTTAACATAAACCATAATGATCCATGTCCAATAACATCTTAAATCTATGTGAATCGTTTAAACTTCAAACCGAAACCCTAAGTTTTTAGAATTGTCGATTTCGAGTTAATTACACGGTGAAATCCGTTGTATTATACCTCAAAATGTTCGCAAAGAAGTCTTGAATATAATCTGCGGATTCAAAAACTCGTTTCCTTACTCGCTAAATCAAAATCAAACGAAAAATAAGTTTCGCCTCGTTTCGCCTGTAAGCGGATTCGCCAAGTTTAAGTGAACTCGCGAAGTCTGTGGGTTCGGTGGGTTGGCTTGACTCGTTTGACCCCCTTTATACCTTGTATCCGATTCGCGAGATTTCAAGTGGATCCGCAAGTTGACTAAGTCGACTCGCAGGAATAAATAAAAACGCGAATTAAATACCTAGTATAAATTAAAAACCCATCATTTGTACAAGTCTAAAATAAAATTATTTTTCACTTGTATTTGTTACGTTTGTTCAACTCAAAAATATTCAGCATAATTTAATTCCGAAGGGTAAAACCTAATACACACAAAAACTTAAATTAAACATAAATAAAAACACAATTATATAAACTTTGGTATCAATTACCAGTTTATTAAACACTTGAACAAAACAAAATACATAAACAAAATGAATAAGAATTTATCTGCTTAAGAATCATATTAGAAAGAATAAGCAATTAAGTATATATTAAAAAGTCTAAGTAGATTGTTAGTATACATACCTCATGAAATTCAAATAAATTACAATAGAATCACAACTAAATTCATCATTGATACATTTATATTTAGAAAACTATATCTTAGGTACCTTTATCCACAAAGCATAATTAATAAATGCATTACTCACATAAAGTGAATATTTTAAATATAGACAGTTCAAGACGATTACCAGTATTATGATCCACATAAACAAATTATACTCAATTTTCTAAGCAAGCACTTTATTGTTAGTATGAATATTATCAAGTGCTTCCTATTATATGACATACTGAAGAATTTCAAGTAAAACTCATAACATTGCATCATTAAGTTTCAAGGTAGCGGTTACTAAATGATGTATCTTTTCGAAACATATAACATACACTTGAATTTTAAGGTTAGACAAATATCAGACATACTTTGAATATGCTATGTTATCCAAGTCTGTACGTAGTACAATAGAAGATCCCTTCTAGCATAATTCAAAATATATTTGAGAATATTAATTTAATTAAAGGTTTCAGTTCTGTACTTAGTACAACAAAGTTACCAGTAATTAAGTTAATACCCATATTGCTACTATTTGTCACTTCAAATTAAAAAGTGTAACACCCGCCAAATTAGGACTAGTAATTAGTGCCTAATCATATGTTAATACATGTAATTAGTTCCTTGTTAGGCTAATTAATGTATCGAATTATATATATTGTTGAATATATACGAAAATGCGATTTGGTTAAATCGTACGCAATTTAAATCGAATGTATTTCGATTCTATTTAATATGGACGTTGGTGACAATTTTTATTAAATAACGTTGTTATGTCAAAAATATTATTATAATAATATTTCGTAATTATTAATATCGTACAAACTGAACCTACACAATTTAAAACATTAAAACGCGCATACTAAATAAAATAACGAACATTTATTAACTCAAATATAAATTAAACTGTAAAATATTTAAAAAAAAAAATATCGCGCAATAAATTGTATTTTAAAACGCACATGTAATATTTAAAATAATTATTTAACGTATAGACGACGGAACAAACGAACACCGCACGGAGCGGGAAAGCGGGGCGAAAAATGGGAGGATAACCTCCCATTCCCCACCATCTTTCCCTCATTTCTCTTTTCCCTTTCTCTCTCTCTCTTTCACTTTTTCTTTCAACTACACCAACCACCTCCACCTCCAAAATTCTATCAAAAACGCAAGCCCCTACGTCGCAGAAATCACCTACGTCGCATTAGCGACGCAGCACCCTACGTCGCATTAAATTGCGAAACGTCGCCTTTAGCGACGTCATGCTCAACGTCGCAATCCTACCTGCGACGTCGCACCCAACGTCGCACAAACCAGAACCTCAAAAACACAGATTTTTACTAAGTGTCGAGACTCGAAATTTATCACTCGATTTTACCCAAATTCAGATCCATATGCGTTTTTCGTCAAAGCAATATAGTAGAAATAAAAATTTTCCAAGCTGACCTGGCAGCTCGACCCCAGCCAGGGGCTCTGCCCCTTGGATCCCGCCAAGGGCTGCCGCCCCTTGGACCCCGCTAACAGGGGCGCTGCCCCCGGACCCCCGTACTTAGATTTCGTAACGGCTTCTAAAACACAATCAAAACACCATTTTTCAAGTAAGACGCCACGAAATCAAAATAATAATAGTTGAGATTATTATTACAAATCCGTCACCAACGGGCTGTACACTTTTCAAATACTTAAACTTATCAACCAACTAGTGGAGATTTGGACATTATAGTTGGATGAACAACTACTGGGGTGATCTTTTGAGATACCCACTCATATTTATAACCATCGCGTGTCGTGGACACCCTCAGGTTACAAGTCTTTGGACTTCATTTCGGCTAATCAACTTACGTTTGTTTAAACGCATTCAGACTCAGGTGAGTCTCATAGCCCCTCTTTTTACTGTTTTGCTCAGGGGTGTGATATACTGCTCAAACTTTTAACATGTGAACGCAAGTACAAACATTTCATATACTACATGAGTTTTTCGAAACTAATCATTTAAAAGTCCTCCGTCAGCATAGTTGTTAATACGTTGTAGCGTGAATATTAGTATATGGTACCATATAGGATTGACCCTCCTCGTCCGGGTTAGCAAGCACTAACCGGGTAAACGGACGTACTAATATTTGGGAAGACGAATGTTGATTAGGCATTCGTGGAGGCACCTCGCCCGGAATTCTCTATAGGGGACCCGGCCCTCGAGTTAAGCTCAACTATGTGCTCATGGCTGTATACACGATGATTATCATTTAATTGCTGGATGCAATTCATTATTTAATTGCTGGATGCAATTCATTATTTAATTGCTGGATGCAATTCACTATTAAATTGCTGGATGCAATTCATTATTTAAATCTTGCGGTTCATACAATATTACTTGATTTCAAACCTGTGAGCTCACCAGCTTTATAGCTGACCTTTTAGCATATATCGCAGGTACCCAGCAGTAGGATGTTTCTGCTTCAGGATTTAGCTCGAGTCAGCATACAGACGATTGAGATTTTCTTGCATTAGTATATTTTGTATAAGTACTTATGTACTGAAATCTCATTTTATTTAACTCGAGCTATGTAAAGCTTTAAACGTTGTAAACATTTCAGTTATCAATATATTTTGTTAAAACGACGCATATAGAGTCGTTTGCTATTTATCTTTGTGCTTTGTTATTGATTAGTAACACCCAAATCAAGCTTCCGCAAATCATCAAATTTGGGGGTGTTACAGATTGGTATCAGAGCCTAAGGTTATAGTGAACTAGGTTGCATTTAGTGAGCCTAGACTATGACCATTAGGCAGTATTCCTTATTAGGTATAACTGGTTCAGCGATTACATCATACGAGTTTAATTTAACATAGCCTGATCAACTATGTACAATTAAGCAAAGATGATGTAAGACCTGAAAGTAGTTATGGCTGAACAGGGTACAATAGAAGACTCTGACCTCGAGAGAACCAAGACTTAAACATGTTTATGCTAGACACTCAATAGGCTATATTATATAGGAGCTATATGAATATAGGCCTCAATCTTACTAACGCTTTGTCTCAGAAATGGCAAACACACCATCAAATTCATCCCGTTCTCAATCCGGGTCGCAGAACCCAAGGGTAGCAAGGAGGAACAACAGGTTGCCTCGAGCTGGCCCGTATCCAACTCACATCGCCTTACCAGCCTTAGCCGCTAGGGTGAACCAACACGAGCAGCGACTTCGCACCATGGATGTCGTGTTGCAGGAAACCAACGAAAACTGGAGACTTACATCTCTTGAACGCATCGAACAAGTCTCCGACGACATTGAAACCACAAACAACAACATGGATGTCCTTCGCAACCAAATTATAGAAATAAGAGTGGAAAATGCCCTCCTACAACAAAGGATAGAAGAATGTGAACAGCGCTCACTTGAAACAGAAGAGTATGCGCGTGGACTAACACAACGACTAGCACTCGCAGAAGACAACGCCCGACAAGCTAGCAGACTTGCTAACACTGTGGACCGTCTTGTCACGATGATGGAACAAATTAATCTACGTCAAGACTAGTGTAGTCTTTGTCTTGTAATCTATCCTGTAATCTAGTAACTATCTACGCGCTACTCTAAAATTCAGTCGGATGTAACAATTCCCGACATCTTTTGTAATACATCTGTAGGATGTAACCTTTGAACTCGTATTAGCTATCGAATATTTCTTGTTGTTCAACTCATATTAATTGCCATAATTCTTTTTCATATTGATGTTATGTATTACCACCTTCATACATGTACATCTGAAATAAATACAATTTTCTTACAAAATCTCATGTATCTTCATTTCTTTTATTGAAGAATCATGCCGCCAAAGACACGACCTTACACAGATGCTCAGATCACGTCACTCATAACCCAGGCTGTTACTGAAGCCTTGGCTCGGAATACCCCACCCAACTCCACAAGAAACAGCGATACCGCTGGAAACTCTGCCGTCAAACCTTGTTCTTACAAGGACTTCCAAAGCTGCAAACCCCCGAGCTTCAAGGGTTCTGAAGGAGCCATCGGACTGATCAGATGGTTCGAGAAAATGGAAACTGTTTTCCGTGTTAGTAAATGCGCGGAGAACGACAAAGTAAACTTCGCCACCTGCTCTCTCGAAGATGATGCCCACTCTTGGTGGAATTCATATACCCAATCAGTGGATGCTGACATTGCCTACCAAATCACTTGGGAGGAATTGAAAGCCAAACTCACTGCCAAGTACTGCTCTATCGCCAAACTCCAAAAGCTAGATGAGGAGTTCTGGAACTTAAAGGTTCAGGGTGGTGACATCGATGGTTATACCACCAGGTTTCAACAATTAGCTGCCCTTCGCCCAGCTATGGTGAGCACTGAACCTGATAAAATCAGGAAGTACACCCTTGGTCTCCCTGATCCTGTTCGGGGACACGTCATCTCTTCAAAACCAACCACCATTGACGGTGCGATCTCATTGGCCCAAGACCTGATGTCTATGAGCCAAGATTCTGAACCACCCACTTCATCCTCCCAAAACAACAAACGAAAGTGGTCTGACCACCACAACAACCACTCAAACCAACCAAACAAGAAACCCGACACCATCAAAGCCTACAACACCACCACTGACATCGTACGAGGCTACACTGGGAACAAACCCTACTGTTCCAAGTGCAGTCGCCACCATGAAGGTTCCTGTGGTCCCTTTTGCAACAACTGCAAGAGGTACGGCCACCTCACCAAAGACTGCCGCTCACCCACCAACAACAACTCCAACAACAACACCAGACCACCCAAAGTATGCTTTGAGTGTGGGAAACCTGGGCATTTCAGGGACTCGTGCCCAAAACTGAAGAATAACAACAACAACCGCAACAACAGCAACAACAACAACACTCGCAGCAGAGCTTTCGTCATCAAATCTGGGGACGCCCGCCAGGACCCGAATGTGGTCTCGGGTATGTTCCTCCTCAACAACTTAACTGCTTCTGTTCTATTTGATACTGGTGCTGATAGAAGCTTTATCTCCGATGATTTTTGCCCATTACTTGACATCACTCCTGTTGCCTTAGATGTTAAGTACATTGTAGAGCTAGCGAATGGAAAACTTGTAGAAACCACCAGTGTGATACCTAATTGCACTTTAAACCTAGCTGATGAGACCTTTTCGATCGATCTTATACCCATTGAAATCGGCAGTTTCGACGTCATTATTGGAATGGACTGGTTGTCCAAACATCGAGCTGAAATCGTTTGTCACGATAAAATCGTCCGTATCCCACTCGCCGTTGGTGGAACCTTGATCATACAGGGGGAGACCGGTGGGACGGGACTCAATATAATCTCCTGCTTAAAAACCCGAAAATTTCTGAGAAAGGGTTACCCTGCCATACTCGCACACATCACAGAGAAGAAGTCAGAGGAGAAGCGACTTGAGGATGTGCCAATTGTTAGAGACTTTCCCGAAGTCTTTCCAGAAGAACTACCTGGTTTACCTCCATCTAGACAGGTTGAGTTCTCAATTGATCTCGTGCCGGGTGCCGCACCGGTGGCCCGCGCACCGTACCGTTTAGCCCCATCCGAACTTCAGGAGTTGTCCTCTCAGTTACAGGAACTTCTGGATCGAGGATTCATTAGACCGAGTTCTTCACCTTGGGGAGCTCCGGTCCTATTTGTTAAAAAGAAGGACGGTTCATTCTGAATGTGCATCGACTACCGAGAGCTGAACAAATTGACCGTCAAGAACCGTTATCCACTTCCTCGCATTGATGATCTATTTGACCAACTTCAGGGTTCAAGTTTCTACTCAAAAATCGACCTGCGATCAGGTTATAATCAGTTACGAGTTCGCGACACCGATATCCCGAAAACTGCTTTCAGAACTCGTTACGGGCACTACGAATTCCAAGTGATGCCCTTTGGACTAACCAACGCACCGGCTGTATTCATGGACCTCATGAACCGGGTGTGCAAGCCTTACCTCGATAAGTTTGTCATTGTCTTTATCGATGACATACTCATTTACTCGCGCAACGAGCAAGAACATGCGCAACACCTTAAGACCATCCTTGAACTACTTAGACACGAGGAGCTTTACGCTAAATTCTCTAAGTGTGAGTTCTGGATCCAAACCGTTCAATTTCTTGGTCACGTGATCGACAGTCAGGGAATTCACGTGGACCCATCGAAGATCGAGGCTATCAAAGACTGGCAAGCACCCACCTCTGCAACTGAAGTACGACAATTTTTGGGTCTTGCTGGGTATTATCGACGATTTATCGAAAATTTCTCCAAAATAGCTCAACCACTCACGGTACTGACTCAGAAGGACAAAAGGTTCGATTGGACCGAGAAACAAGAGTCAGCGTTTCAACTTCTTAAACAAAAGCTTTGCAGTGCTCCAATTTTATCCTTACCCGAAGGCACCGATGACTTCGTGGTATACTGCGATGCTTCTCACCAAGGTCTTGGTTGCGTGCTGATGCAACGAGACAAAGTTATTGCCTATGCCTCACGACAGCTGAAAATTCATGAAAAGAACTACACCACTCACGATCTCGAACTTGGAGCTGTCGTTTTTGCTCTCAAAATCTGGAGACATTATCTCTACGGCACTAAGTGTACTATCTTCACCGATCACAAAAGTCTCCAACATATCTTCGATCAGAAGGATCTCAATATGAGGCAACGTCGATGGGTCGAGTTGCTTACCGATTACGATTGCGAGATCAAGTACCATCCAGGGAAGGCTAATGTTGTAGCTGATGCCCTCAGTCGAAAGGAACGACCTAAACCACTTCGAGTCCGAGCCCTCGGTATGACCATTCATAACGATCTTACCATTCAAATTCATACCGCTCAGATCGAAGCCCTGAAATCTGAAAACATCAAAAATGAAGCCTTGCGGGGAATTGACAAACAATTCGAAATCAGACCTAACGGGATTAGGTATTTCTCAAACCGAATCTGGTTACCCAGTTTTGGGAACCTAAGAGACTTGGTGATGGACGAGGCTCACAAGTCTAAATATTCTATTCATCCGGGATCCGATAAGATGTACCATGGCATCAAGGAATTTTATTGGTGGCCAAACATGAAAGCCGAAATCGCCACTTATGTCAGCAAGTGTCTTACTTGCTCGAAAGTCAAAACCGAACATCAAAAACCTCCTGGTTTACTCCAACAACCTGAAATCCCTGAATGGAAATGGGATCAAATTGCCATGGATTTCATAACCAAACTACCCAAGTCATCGAACGGTTGCGATACCATTTGGGTGATCGTTGACCGCCTCACTAAATCAGCTCATTTCCTGGCAATCAAAGAAAACGATAAAATGGAACGCCTTACACAAATCTACATCAAGGAAATCGTTTCTCATCACGGTGTTCCAATCTCGATCATCTCGGACAGAGATGCCCGATTCACTTCTCACTTTTGGCAATCACTTCAGAAAGCTTTGGGTACTCGCCTTGATATGAGTACCGCATACCATCCTCAAACCGACGGCCAAAGTGAGCGAACCATTCAAACCTTGGAAGATATGCTACGCGCCTGCGTAGTTGATTTCGGTACAAACTGGGAAAAACATCTACCGTTGTGCGAATTTTCGTACAATAACAGTTATCACGCCAGCATTAAGGCTGCACCTTTTGAGGCACTGTATGGTGGTAAGTGCCGATCACCGATCTGTTGGACTGAAGTGGGAGATAGTCAACTCACTGGTCCTGAACTCATTCACGCCACCACTGAGAAAATTGTGGAAATCCAAAACAGACTCAAAGCCGCACGTGATCGTCAGAAAAGTTATGCTGACGTGAGACGCAAACCACTCGAGTTCCAGGTTGGGGATCGAGTACTCTTGAAAGTATCGCCTTGGAAGGGCGTCATCCGTTTTGGCAAACGCGGGAAGTTAAATCCCAGATACATCGGGCCTTTTGAGATCCTCGAACGGATTGGCCCCGTAGCTTATCGATTGCAGCTGCCATCCGAACTCAGCAGCGTGCACCCCACTTTTCATATCTCAAACTTGAAGAAGTGTCTGTCTGATGAGACACTTATTATTCCATTAGATGAAATTCGTGTTGACGATAAACTTCATTTCGTTGAGGAACCCGCTGAAATTATGGACCGTGAGGTCAAACAACTGAAACAAAGTCGTATTCCCATCGTCAAGGTCAGATGGAATTCGTGGCGTGGTCCGGAATTCACCTGGGAACGGGAAGACCAAATGCGACTCAAATATCCTCAACTTTTCACTGATTCTACATCAAACACGACTTCGAACTAAATTTCGGGACGAAATTCTTCTAACAGGGGGAGAATGTAACACCCGCCAAATTAGGACTAGTAATTAGTGCCTAATCATATGTTAATACATGTAATTAGTTCCTTGTTAGGCTAATTAATGTATCGAATTATATATATTGTTGAATATATACGAAAATGCGATTTGGTTAAATCGTACGCAATTTAAATCGAATGTATTTCGATTCTATTTAATATGGACGTTGGTGACAATTTTTATTAAATAACGTTGTTATGTCAAAAATATTATTATAATAATATTTCGTAATTATTAGTATCGTACAAACTGAACCTACACAATTTAAAACATTAAAACGCGCATACTAAATAAAATAACGAACATTTATTAACTCAAATATAAATTAAACTGTAAAATATTTAAAAAAAAAAATATCGCGCAATAAATTGTATTTTAAAACGCACATGTAATATTTAAAATAATTATTTAACGTATAGACGACGGAACAAACGAACACCGCACGGAGCGGGAAAGCGGGGCGAAAAATGGGAGGATAACCTCCCATTCCCCACCATCTTTCCCTCATTTCTCTTTTCCCTTTCTCTCTCTCTCTTTCACTTTTTCTTTCAACTACACCAACCACCTCCACCTCCAAAATTCTATCAAAAACGCAAGCCCCTACGTCGCAGAAATCACCTACGTCGCATTAGCGACGCAGCACCCTACGTCGCATTAAATTGCGAAACGTCGCCTTTAGCGACGTCATGCTCAACGTCGCAATCCTACCTGCGACGTCGCACCCAACGTCGCACAAACCAGAACCTCAAAAACACAGATTTTTACTAAGTGTCGAGACTCGAAATTTATCACTCGATTTTACCCAAATTCAGATCCATATGCGTTTTTCGTCAAAGCAATATAGTAGAAATAAAAATTTTCCAAGCTGACCTGGCAGCTCGACCCCAGCCAGGGGCTCTGCCCCTTGGATCCCGCCAAGGGCTGCCGCCCCTTGGACCCCGCTAACAGGGGCGCTGCCCCCGGACCCCCGTACTTAGATTTCGTAACGGCTTCTAAAACACAATCAAAACACCATTTTTCAAGTAAGACGCCACGAAATCAAAATAATAATAGTTGAGATTATTATTACAAATCCGTCACCAACGGGCTGTACACTTTTCAAATACTTAAACTTATCAACCAACTAGTGGAGATTTGGACATTATAGTTGGATGAACAACTACTGGGGTGATCTTTTGAGATACCCACTCATATTTATAACCATCGCGTGTCGTGGACACCCTCAGGTTACAAGTCTTTGGACTTCATTTCGGCTAATCAACTTACGTTTGTTTAAACGCATTCAGACTCAGGTGAGTCTCATAGCCCCTCTTTTTACTGTTTTGCTCAGGGGTGTGATATACTGCTCAAACTTTTAACATGTGAACGCAAGTACAAACATTTCATATACTACATGAGTTTTTCGAAACTAATCATTTAAAAGTCCTCCGTCAGCATAGTTGTTAATACGTTGTAGCATGAATATTAGTATATGGTACCATATAGGATTGACCCTCCTCGTCCGGGTTAGCAAGCACTAACCGGGTAAACGGACGTACTAATATTTGGGAAGACGAATGTTGATTAGGCATTCGTGGAGGCACCTCGCCCGGAATTCTCTATAGGGGACCCGGCCCTCGAGTTAAGCTCAACTATGTGCTCATGGCTGTATACACGATGATTATCATTTAATTGCTGGATGCAATTCATTATTTAATTGCTGGATGCAATTCATTATTTAATTGCTGGATGCAATTCACTATTAAATTGCTGGATGCAATTCATTATTTAAATCTTGCGGTTCATACAATATTACTTGATTTCAAACCTGTGAGCTCACCAGCTTTATAGCTGACCTTTTAGCATATATCGCAGGTACCCAGCAGTAGGATGTTTCTGCTTCAGGATTTAGCTCGAGTCAGCATACAGACGATTGAGATTTTCTTGCATTAGTATATTTTGTATAAGTACTTATTTACTGAAATCTCATTTTATTTAACTCGAGCTATGTAAAGCTTTAAACGTTGTAAACATTTCAGTTATCAATATATTTTGTTAAAACGACGCATATAGAGTCGTTTGCTATTTATCTTTGTGCTTTGTTATTGATTAGTAACACCCAAATCAAGCTTCCGCAAATCATCAAATTTGGGGGTGTTACAAAAAGCATGATAACAGTGTATGGCAATACCATCATTCAACAATTAAGACTTAATGTCATACATCATAGAATAGTAACACAAGATAATAAACAAGTAGTTAATTAACTTCTTAAGGCTTAGAAAATTTCATATAATTTGCCTACCAGTACATCATATGATGAAGCCATCTAAAGTTTTCACTAAAAATAGACAAATTATAACTTGTGGATATAGGTGTATAATCAAATAAATATAAACACATACCTGATAGAACCGATGTAGTTCTAAAGCAACTTTTTTGAACCTACTACCATATCATACTTAGGACTTAAGCTTTATTATTGTGAAGCTTATTCTCCTAATGTACTATCATTTCCCTTAGTTTTTGCAAATAAAAACTTATATGAAGGCGATTCCCCTTAGGTAACAAGCAAATGAATGCCATACGCCTTTTTTTTAATGAACACAGAAATACTAACTATTACAAAAATACCCTTGGAAGACTAATCACTCTGGATTTCTCATTCCGTTTAGTTGAACCAACGTCTCAAATCTTGCTCTGTCGAACGCCTTTGTGTATAAGTCTGCTAAGTTATCCAATGATGGAACCTTAACTAACTTTATCAACTTCTTCTCAGCACAATCTCTAATAAAATGATGTCGAATATCAATATGCTTAGTTTTACCGTGCTTCACCGGATTATTGGTGATCGACATAGTAGATTCATTATCAATCATCATAGGAGTATTGGTTATATTTAACCCGTAATCCCGCAGTTGCTGTTGCATCCAAAGTACTTGCGAGCAACAGCTGCCAGCTGCAACATACTCAGTTTCACATGTAGAAATGGCTACCGAGGTTTGCTTCTTGCACTGCCAGGATACTAATCTACCTCCTAGGAATTGACATCCTTCGGTCGTAGATTTCCTATTCTGATTGCATCCTTCGTAATCCGAATCAGTATAAGCTACGAGATCTAAGTCTCCATCAATCGGATACCAAAGACCCAGCTTAGGTTTCCCTTTGAGGTAACGAAAGATTCGTTTAACAGCTTGCATATGTGACTCTTTCGGATTAGCCTGATATCTTGCGCATAAACAAACAGCAAACATTATGTCAGGCCTAGAGGCTGTTAGATACATTAGAGATCCGATCATGGCTCTATAAAGAGTTGGATCCACATCGCTATCACTCGATGTATCTGGACCTAGTCCATGATTGAATGGAATTGGAGTATTGTAGACCTTACTTTCATCAATCTTGAAGCGTTCTAATAGCTCATATGTATATTTAGATTGATGAATAAAAAATCCATCCTTCTTTTGATCAACTTGTAATCCTAAGAAGAAATTCAACTCTCCCATTGCAGACATTTCAAATCTTTTTCTCATGACTTTCTCAAATTCTTGACACATCTTTTCATCAGACGATCCAAAGATAATGTCATCAACATAAACTTGTACGAGAAGAAAGTCTTTCTTTTTCCACTTCACAAACAGTGTACTATCAATCGATCCTCTTGTAAATCCATTCTCAAGTAGATACATTGATAGTGTTCCATACCATGCCCTAGGTGCTTGATGTAATCCATATAGAGCCTTATTCAAACGATATACTCTATCTGGATACTCAGGATTAGCAAACCCTGGCGGTTGTGAAACATACACCAATTCTTCCACTTTGCCATACAAAAAGGCACTCTTAACATCCAACTGATACACTTTTATACCAAAATATGATGCGAATGCTAAGAATACTCTAATTGCTTCTAGCCTAGCAACTGGTGCAAACACTTCATTGTAGTCAATACCTTCTTGTTGATTAAAACCTTGAACCACCAGACGAGCTTTATTGCGAGTAACGATTCCTTTATCATCTCTCTTGCACTTAAATACCCATCTAGTTCCAATTGGATATTCTCCCTTTGGTAGGTCAACCAACTCCCATACTTGTAATTTTGTGAACTGTGATAGTTCCTCTTGCATTGCTTCTACCCACGAGCTTTCTTTTAAAGCCATCTGAACATTTTTAGGCTCGACTTGTGAGATAAAGCATGAATATAGACATTGATTAGGAATCCCTGTCTCTTTCATTGCAGTATGACATAATTGTGTGGGGCGTCCCTGTGGTTTACCCGAAATAACACTCCACGTCCCTGTGGTTTTTTTTTGACGTGGAGCATCCCTAAAGTTGTAAAAAGTTGCGTGGAACGTCCTTCTGTCTAACGATAGTTAGTTTATCTTGTTAAAGAACCTTGAATGTAATAATTTTAATGACATAGGTTATTCATGTAATTTTTATTTTTTAATCACAATAATTATTTAGTTTCTTTTTTGTTGAATTTAAGCAAGTTGTTTTTAATAAACTTTTCTAGTTAATTTAATTATTTTAATTTTTTCTAATATTTATTTTTTGTGACAATTGAGATGATCAACTTGTTTATTCTAGTTTCGATTTCATATATCTTGTGTCCGTTTTCACTTTTTAGTATCGTTTTTTATTTTAACAAAAACAAACACTCAAACACTCATAGCAGGACTAAATAAATATTAAAAAAAATAAATAAACAAGTTTATCATTTTGAAAATGGACGTTTATTAATTTTAATAATTATATTCGTTTAAATTAGTTAATTATATATTCGAAAAATTGAACATGTAAAAATGATACCTTTTCATTATTTCAACCTAAACAATTTTTTACATTCGAATTGTGGAATATGGGTGCCTCGTGTTGTTGGAACATAGTTTGTGACAACAGATCTAGCTTGAAATAGGACTGGTGTAATTATTATCATGTTTTGTACATTGGTTTAGATTTGTAAATGAATATTTGTTTTGTTAGTAATATTCGTTAAATATATTAGCATGTTAAAGTGTTAGACGAATATCGTAAACGAAATAAATAATTATACATTTGCTGCGAGTCGAGTTCTCAAGTCGCAGCGAGTTGAGCTGCAAGATGAGAACTGAACTCGTGAACATCAGTAGGTCTTGGCGAGCCGAGTCCATAAGCGGACTTGGGCTGCGAGTTGGGTTGGACTCGCAGGCCCATTCGAGTCGAGACGAACTGAACATATAAATGATTTTCGGTTTAGAAAATCATTAACACTTTTGCTATTCTGATTTCAGACCTGCGAATTCATATCCAGAGAAAAATAACCTAACGGCTAGGCTTTGACAGTTTATACGTTTAAAGCTAAGTATTAGTAAACCTAAAACGCGAACTTATTCGTTGTTAGTAAGATAACACTGTATTGAGGGATTCCGCACCTTAATACCTACAGATAACGAAGTTATCGATCCTAAGAACTAGGGACTTACACGTGTTGTTTTGCATTTAATTAATTATATTCATATAAATATAAAAGTTTCATTTTGAAAGTGGACGTTTATCATATATATCACTAGGACGTTTATTAAAATCCAGATAGAAGTTTGGTTTTCATCCTAGCCATATATATGATAAACGTCCACTTTCAAAATGAAACTTTTATATTTATATGAATATAATTAATTAAATGCAAAATAACACGAGGCGCCCATATCCCACACTTCGAACGTAAAATTAATAAACGTCCACTTTCAAAATGATAAACTTGTTTATTTTTTTTAATATTTATTTAGTCTTGCTATAAGTGTTTGAGTATTTGTTTTTGTTAAGACAAAAAACGATACTAAAAAGTGAAAACGGACACAAGATATATGAAATCGAAACTAGAATAAACAAGTTGATCATCTCAATTGTCACAAAAAATAAATATTAAAAAAAAATAAAATAGTTAAATTAACTAGAAAAGTTTATTAAAAACAACTTGCTTAAATTCAACAAAAAAGAAATTAAATAATTATTGTGATTATAAAATAAAAATTACATGAATAACCTATGCCATCAAAATTATTACATTCAAGGTCCTTTAACGGAATAAACTAACTATCGTTAGACAGAAGGACGTTCCACGCAACTTTTTGCAACTTTAGGGATGCTCCACGTCAAAAAAAAACCACAGGGACGTGGAGTGTTATTTCGGGTAAACCACAGGGACGTCCCACGCAATTATGTCTTGCAGTATACAAGCTTTGGTATTCTAAATTCTCAGACGTACTAGCTCTGGATTGATGCCTAGTTTGAACCGGAGTATTAATATCACCGATGATGTTTTCAGCGGGATGATTCTTACTCGTTCTAGTTAAAACAACAGGCTCAACTGGAATCTCATCTTCTAAGTTAGTACCAATCTCTTCCAATGAAGGTACATCTTCCGTACGAGCAGAAGAGATCCTTAAATGTTTCAAAGGAGTAAGTATATCATCAAACTTTGTCGGAAGATCATCAAGATCTTCTGTTTCTTGAGACTTATCCTCTGAAGGTTGTTGTGACTCACTTGTAGAAGCTTTATGTGAGTCAACAGTAGTCTTAATTCCAGACAGTTTAACACTTGATGTTGAAGCATGACCAGTATCAACATCTTCAGACACTAAATGTTCAGCTATCTCTGAATCACTGACATAGTCACTAATAGGAACTTTAAATGATGCAAAAAGATCAGAATAATCAAATTGCCAATCTAAGCCCTTATGAACATCAGGTGAGTAGCTCGTAACCTCAATATTATAAACTACCTCCAAACGTCCTGTGACTTTATTAAAGACTCTCTTGTTTGGTGAATTAGGCATATAACCTAGGAAAAATCCTTCGTCAGCCTTCTCACCAAATTTTGCTTGATGTCCAGTCTTTAATATGGTGCATGAAACTCCAAAGGGTTCAAACCCTTTTAAGTTTGGTTTCTTATTGTTTAAAAGCTCATAACAAGTCTTGTTATGTCTTTTAACCGTAAGAACTCTATTAAGAACATAACATGCTGTATTCACTGCTTCTGCCCAAAAGATGACCGGAAGCTTTGAATCAGCAAGCATTGTTCTTGCAGCTTCAATCAACGTTCTATTTTTCCTTTCAGCAACACCATTCTGTTGAGGTTCATAAGGTGCACTGAATTGATGTAATATCCCTTTGCTTAAGCAATAGATATTCAACGTTGAATTCTTAAATTCTGTTCCATTGTCACTACGAATATGCTTCACTCTCTTTTTATAGACATTCTCTACTAGATCAAAGAACTCAATTAGAATTCCAGGAGTTTCATCCTTTGATCCCAAAAAGAATACCCATGAGAATCTAGAATAATCATCTGTGACAACCAAACAGTACCATTTGCCACCTAGACTTCTCTTGCTTATAGGGCCAAAGAGATCCATATGTAGCAATACAAATGGCGAGGAGATAGAGTTTTCAGTCTTAGGTCTGTGTGGTTTCTTGTGCTGCTTTCCTTTCATGCAAGGAACAAACTTATCCTCAGACTCAAAACGTTTTTGTAGTACACCTAGAACCAAACCATTTTTGGTTATATAATTCATCTTTCTCCAGTTTAGGTGTGCCATTCTCCTATGCCATAATAATGCATCTGTTTCCGAAGCCTTGGATAATAAACATGTAGACACCATTGAAGAATTAGGAACACTTATGTTGATAGCATAGATGTCCTTCTTCCTTGGCGCCCTCATCAATATCCATTTATCAGGAATTTTGAAACCTGGCTTCAGGACTAAGGCCTCTTTTTCATTAAAATAAACTGGATGACCTTTATCACAGACTTGGGAAACACTCACTAGGTTGTGAGTTAGTTCTTCAACTTAGTTCACATCCTCAAGAGTCAAAGTTCCATTTGAAACTTTTCCTTTTCCCGAAATTACTCCTCCTTTATCTCCTGCAAAATTTACTTTTTGCTTGAGACTCTCCTTGAAGTCCTTCAGTAGACTTCTTTCTCCAGTCATGTGCCTCGAGCATCCACTGTCTACATACCACCAGCTGTCCTTGTTCACAGCATGCTCCTGCACATAACACAAAACACAATCAGTTATCAAGAGGGACCCAAGCCATTACGGTCTTGGTTTGTCCCTTATCATCAACAAACTTAAGCTCTTTAAAATAACCATCATTCCCATCAGGAGCTTTGGTTACTTTCGAAGTAGCTTGAGTTTGTGGACGATCAGCCTTAAGAGGTGAATTTGAGGATAACCTCCTAGGCACATAATTATGAGCTCTATTATGATAATTATAATTAAACTCATGTGATCGCGAAGTAGTACCACTTTCATAATGACTATGGCCTCTACTTGGAGTTCTAAACCTCGACGGTGTCACATCCCTAGACTTATAGACAGAATTATCACTTTGAGTATATGGCCGTTTAGGTTTAGGTGGGGAGACACTATGTTTACCGTCTCTTTTAAGAATGTTAACAGGTTTATTACCTAACTTAGGTTTGGTATCTAACCTATCTACAGTCATACTAGAGTCGATCTGTGTCTTTTCATCAATCACAAACTTATGTGGTGTTTTAGGCTTTTTGTTAGGACAACACGAAGCCACGTGTCCCTTTTGGCGACACTTGAAACATGACATCTGCTTGCGTGATTTAGGAACTTTTGTATTACTACTCGGAGTTTTAGGCACTAAAGGTTCAGGTATTTGTTCCTTATTAACCTTATCATCAGTCTTAGCATCGTTAATCACTCCACCAGATACAAACTGTATTTTGGTGAAATGAGACGCCTTGCTATTATCTAATGATATGTTCTTAACTACCTCCTTCTGCACCTCTAACTTTTCCTGGTCATTAGTTACTGAAATATCAGGATTAGCATCTGTCATTTCAGAATCTATCGAGTTACTAGTGTAATTGTCATTAAAAGGATGAGGTACATCATTGTATCCTATCCCAGTCTTGTCCTTTACACTGCGTTGAGCATCTAGCATTTTATCCATTTCTAAAGTTCTGTAGGACTCAATCTTACGATTTTGTTCTACTAACTTATGCTTCAGCTCAGCTAACTCTCTATCCCGATCAGCTATTGTTCGATTTAAGTCATCAATGTTCATATAGAGACCATCTATAATAACAGATTTTTCACTTATGGTATCTCTAAGTTTTGTTCTATCTGAAGCATTAGACTTAATTTTATCTTTTAAGGCCTGTTTATCATCACTTAATCTACGAATATCCATAATGGCTTGATCAAGTTCAGATCTAACAGTCTTATAGGATTCCTTATCCACATTCAATTGTGATGACAGATTGCTATTTGACACAGTTAAAACACTATTCTGAGATTGTAAATCAGTAACCAAGTAACAAACATCAGCAAGATTAAGAACATCTAAACATACCTTCTTCTTGTCAGTTTGTACTTCAGCCATGCGTGCCACGAATTCTTCAGGACTCATATATGGAGTTGAATCCATATATAGCACGTCATCATCACTTGCCTTCATTTCAGACTCAGGCACCTCTAACTTCTGTTCCATATCAGTGGGCATGTAGGACACTGATCCAGCAGCTGTCTCTTCAATCTCGGCCATCAAGGCTTCCTCAGAATGAGCTTGCCAATCATAAGAGCCATCCAACTGCTTTACCACTAAGGCTTTGGAAGCAAGAGTACTTCCCGAACCTTGTTTTCCTTGTGCTTCTACTTTAGGTCTTTGGCATTCTCTAGCAAAATGACCAATACCCTGACAGTTAAAGCATCTGACCTTGGTTTTATCAAACCCTGATCTATTGCCCAACACCTTTCTACCAGTTCTCTTGAGGAAAATTTTAACTTTTCTTGAAACTAATGCTAACATCTCTTGAAGTTCCAATTCCTCAACATAATCCGGATCTATCTGTTCATAATCCTCGTCAAATAGAACAGGATCATTGATCTTTCCCTCTATATAATTCTCATATGATGCCACAAAGGAAGCAAGAACAGACAGTTGCTGTTCAGCAGATTTCACACTCATCGGCATCTTCTGATGCTCTTGAGGTGACTTTTCGGAATTCTTTCCCTTTGTCTCATCACTAGAAGAGGAAATAAAGCACAGATATTCAGAAATCATTTCTCCATTTTCACCAGTATCACCAACTAACAGTGCAGTTGTCAAACTAGAGGACGCAGTCGAAAGATTTGTCTTTCCATGATATAACCCAGGGTTCTGAACCTGATCAGAATCACTATCTCTTAACTTTCTGGAGAAATCATAACCTTTCAGCTTGTCAATGACTTGCTCTAAGGTCATAGTAGAATACCTGGTTTCGTTATCCTTAATCATAACGCCATACATTTCCCATTTAGAAGGCAAACCCTCAAGAAACTTGTCGGTTTTAGCTACTTCTTCTTCAACAATCTCATGGTATTCCAGTTCACTTAGCAGATGGTAGAAACGTGTGACATAGGCATCAAGATCTTCTCCTTTTAAAGCTTTAAACATAGTAAACTACTTTTTGAGAAGACTCCTCTTGCCAGCTCTCACTTGTGGACTTCCCTCACCTCTTTTCTCTAGAGCTTCCCAGAGCGTTCTAGCAGTATGAAAAGACTTCAGTTGATGAGCGATCTCTTTAGGAAGACACATCTTTATGCATGAATGTGCTTTATTTTCATTTCTGTAAGCTTCCTTATGTTGATCACTCATGTTCGGATAGGTAAGAACCACAGTGGCATTTTGAACAGTTTGAGTAGGTGCGGTGTATCCACTCTTGATACACATCCAGATTGACAGGTCATGGAATCTACAGTAAGATTCAAATATGTCCTTCCAATTGTAGTAATCCTCGATCCTCAACAACTTAGGTGGAACGTTTGATTTTCCCACTTCGTGGTCCATTTCGATCATTCTACTTAAGTCAGACATCTTAAAAAACGTAAGGTAAAACTGTTTCAGCGAATTCAGAAAACTCAACTCGCAGGACTCAGTTCAGCTCGCAATCTCAGCTCGACTCGCAGAATATGTCAATTCGCAAGCCTCAGTTCGGATCGCTAAAGATGTCGATTCGCAAGTGATTTGGATTCGCGAGGGATCTCGGTTCGACTCGCAAGTCTCAGTTCGACTCGCTAGTTCAACTCGGTTCGCAGGCGAAGCTGGAACCCTAATCTCGACTCGCGAAACGACTGTTAAACCCGAAAACGAATGTTTAAGGTATTTTTACGATTGAAACAGGAAATTTCGACCGTAAACAAACCCTAAAACGTCCAGAGAGTGATTTTGATCGTTAGTATTACAAGAAAGCACGTAAAAACGACCCGAATCAAAAACGCAATATCACTAAAACTCACGAACACACTCGTATTTAGCCCGAAAGCTCTGATACCAGATGTAAGTCCCTAGTTCTAGGATCGATAACTTCGTTATATGTAGTATTAAGGTGCGGAATCCCTCAATACGGTGTTATCTTACTAACAACGAATATGTTCGTAATTGCGTATATAAAGCTTAACTTTAAACGAATAATACGTCAAAGTCTAGCCGTAGGTTTAGTTTTCTCTGGGTTTTACTGAGTTCGCCGATTGAGAGTATCAAATGCCAAAAGTTATGTTTTTCACCGAATGAAAAACATTATATACGTTCAGTTCGTCTCGGCTCGCATGGGCCTGCGAGTTCAGCCCAACTCGCAGCCCAAGCCCAGTATAGGACTCGGCTCGCCAGACTAATGCCATGCGAGTCCAGGTCTCACCTCACAGCTCAACTCGCTGCGACTTGAGATCTCGACTCGCTTTGCATGAAACGTCTATATATTTATTTTGTATTTAACATTCGTCTAACTTAGCACAATAATATGTTTAACGAATATTACTAACAAAACAAATATTTATTTATAAATCTAAACCAATGTACAAACGTAATAATAATTACACCAGTCCTATTTCAAGCTAGATCTGTAACAAATGTTCCTTGCTTAAAAACCCGAAAATTTCTGAGAAAGGGTTACCCTGCAATACTCGCACACATCACAGAGAAGAAGTCGGAGGAGAAGAGACTTGAGGATGTGCCGATTGTTAGAGACTTTCCCGAAGTCTTTCCGGAAGAACTACCTGGTTTACCTCCACCTAGACAGGTTGAGTTCTCAATTGATCTCGTGCCGGGTGCCGCACCGGTGGCCCGTGCACCGTACCGTTTAGCCCCATCCGAACTTCAGGAGTTGTCTGCCCAGTTACAGGAACTTCTGGATAGAGGATTCATTAGACCGAGTTCTTCACCTTGGGGAGCTCCGGTCTTATTTGTTAAAAAGAAGGATGGTTCATTTCGAATGTGCATCGACTATCGAGAATTGAACAAATTGACCGTCAAAAACCGATACCCACTTCCTCGCATTGATGATCTATTCGACCAACTTCAGGGTTCAAGCTTCTACTCAAAAATCGACCTGCGATCAGGCTATCATCAGTTACGAGTTCGCGACACCGATATTCCAAAAACTACTTTCAGAACTCGTTACGGGCACTACGAATTCCAAGTGATGCCCTTTGGTCTAACTAACGCACCGGCTGTATTCATGGACCTTATGAATCGGGTGTGCAAACCTTACCTCGATAAGTTTGTCATTGTCTTTATCGATGACATACTCATTTACTCGCGCAACGAGCAAGAGCATGCGCAACACCTCAAAACCATCCTTGAACTACTTAGACACGAGGAGCTTTACGCCAAATTCTCTAAGTGTGAGTTCTGGATACAAACCGTTCAGTTCCTTGGTCACGTGATCGACAGTCAGGGAATTCACGTTGACCCATCAAAGATCGAGGCTATCAAAGACTGGCAAGCACCCACCTCTGCAACTGAAGTACGACAATTCTTGGGTCTTGCTGGGTACTATCGGCGATTTATCGAAAACTTCTCCAAATTAGCTCAACCACTCACGATACTGACTCAGAAGGATAAGCGGTTCGATTGGACCGATAAACAAGAGTCAGCGTTCCAACTTCTGAAACAAAAGCTTTGCAGTGCTCCAATTCTATCACTACCCGAAGGCACCGATGACTTCGTGGTATACTGCGATGCTTCTCACCAAGGTCTCGGTTGCGTACTGATGCAACGAGACAAAGTCATTGCCTATGCCTCACGACAGCTGAAAATTCACGAAAAGAACTACACCACTCATGATCTCGAACTTGGAGCTGTCATTTTTGCTCTCAAAATCTGGAGACATTATCTCTACGGCACTAAGTGCACAATCTTTACCGACCACAAAAGTCTCCAACATATATTCGATCAGAAGGATCTCAATATGAGGCAACGTCGATGGGTCGAGTTGCTTACCGATTACGATTGCGAGATCAAGTACCATCCAGGGAAGGCTAATGTTGTAGCCGACGCCCTCAGTCGAAAGGAACGACCAAAACCACTTCGAGTCCGAGCCCTCAGTATGACCATTCACAACGACCTTACCGTTCAAATTCATACCGCTCAGATCGAAGCCCTGAAACCTGAAAACATCAAAAATGAAGCCTTGCGGGGTATTGACAAACAATTTGAAGTCAAATCTAACGGGATTAGGTATTTCTCAAACCGAATCTGGTTGCCTAATTTCGGGAACCTACGAGACTTGGTGATGGATGAAGCTCACAAGTCTAAATATTCTATCCACCCGGGATCCGATAAGATGTACCACGGAATCAAGGAATTTTATTGGTGGCCAAACATGAAGGCCGAAATCGCCACTTATGTCAGCAGGTGTCTTACTTGCTCGAAAGTCAAAACCGAACATCAGAAACCTTCTGGTTTACTCCAACAACCTGAAATCCCTGAATGGAAATGGGAACAAATTGCCATGGATTTCATAACCAAACTACCCAAGTCAGCGAGCGGTTGCGATACCATTTGGGTGATCGTCGATCGTCTCACCAAATCTGCTCATTTCCTGGCAATCAAAGAAAACGATAAAATGGAACGCCTTGCACAAATCTACATCAAAGAAATCGTTTCTCATCACGGCGTTCCAATCTCAATCATCTCTGACAGAGATGCCCGCTTTACCTCTCACTTTTGGCAATCACTTTAAAAAGCATTGGGTACTCGTCTCGATATGAGCACCGCGTACCATCCTCAAACCGATGGCCAAAGTGAACGAACCATTCAGACACTGGAAGATATGCTACGTGCCTGCGTAGTTGATTTCGGTACAAACTGGGAAAGACATCTACCGTTGTGCGAATTCTCGTACAATAACAGCTATCACGCCAGCATTAAGGCTGCACCTTTTGAGGCACTGTACGGTCGTAAGTGCCGATCACCGATCTGTTGGACTGAAGTGGGAGACAGTCAACTCACTGGTCCTGAACTCATACACTCCACCACTGAGAAAATTGTGGAAATCCAAAACCGACTCAAAGCCGCACGTGATCGTCAGAAAAGTTACGCTGACGTGAGACGCAAACCGCTCGAGTTCCAAGTTGGGGATCGAGTACTCTTAAAAGTATCGCCTTGGAAAGGCGTCATCCGTTTTGGCAAACGCGGGAAGTTGAATCCCAGGTACATCGGGCCTTTTGAGATCCTCGAACGGATTGGCCCCGTAGCTTATCGATTGCAGCTACCATCCGAGCTCAGCAGCGTGCACCCCACTTTTCATATTTCAAATTTGAAAAAGTGTCTGTCTGATGAGACACTTATCATTCCACTAGATGAAATTCGTGTTGACGATAAACTTCACTTCGTTGAGGAATCCGCTGAAATTATGGACCGTGAGGTCAAACAACTGAAACAAAGTCGTATTCCCATCGTCAAGGTCAGATGGAATTCGCGGCGTGGTCCGGAATTCACCTGGGAACGGGAAGACCAAATGCGACTCAAATATCCTCAACTATTCACTGATTCTACCTCAAACACGACTTCGAACTAAATTTCAGGACGAAATTCTTCTAACAGGGGGAGAATGTAACACCCGCCAAATTAGGACTAGTAATTAGTGCCTAATCATACGTTAATACATGTAATTAGTTCTGTGTTAGGCTAATTAATGTATCGAATTATATATATTGTTGAATATATACGGAAATGCGATTTGATTAAATCGTACGCAATTTAAATCGAATGTATTTCGGTTCCATAAAATACGGACGTTGGTGACCAATTTTATTAAGTAACACTGTTATGTTAAGAATATCATTTTAATAATGCTCGAATTACAATTCGTATCGTACAAACAGAACTTGCACAATTTAAAATATTTAACGCGCAAACTAACTTACATTTTATAACTCAAATATAAATTGATTAGTAAAATATCTAAATAAAATATCGCGTAATAATAATTTGTATTTTAAAACGTACCAACTAATATGTAAAATAATTATTTAACGTTTGATCGACGGAGAAAACGAACACCGCACGGAGCGGAAACGCGGGGCGAAAAATGGGAGCTTAACCTCCCATTCCCCTCCCTCTTCCTCATTTCTTTCTCAACTCTCTCTCTCTCTTCTTTTCCTCTTTCCTTTTCTCTCAAACAAATCACCACCTCCATCCATCCAAATCGCAAAATAAACATATCAAACGACTTCGGATCTTCAAGATTTTTAGAGATTCACGACCACCACGCAACGATCTATCTTCCTATCTTTCCGAAATTTCATTTCGGCGATTTGTAAGTTTCCGACACAACTCCGAAAACTCTCGTTTCTAAGTATTATCACTTGCTAGTTGTTTGTATAACCTTGTAATGTCCTAAAATGGGTTGGGTAAAAATATTAGGCTGATCGATGGCCGGAAAATGCGTTTTTGAAGTTGAAACTCCGATCAGATCCCGTACGTCGCATTTGGCCTGGAGCAAATGCGACGCAATGACTTACGTCGCACGAATCCTCGACGTCGCATATAGCGACGCAGCCTATTACGTCGCATTGACTTGCGAATGTCGCACATAGCGACGCAGACCTTAACGTCGCCAACTTAACCAACTTCGCATTAGCGACGCAGAACCCTACGTCGCATTGAATTGCGAACGTCGCAAAATGCGACGCAAGCACTCACGTCGCACCCAACGTCGCACCCAACGTCGCACAAACCAGAAAACTCAGATTTTTACTAAGTGTCGAGACCTAAAATTTTAACACCTGATTTTACCCAAATTCGGATCCATATGCGTTTTTCGTCAAAGCAATATAGTAGAAATAAAAATTTTCCAAGCTGACCTGGCAGCTCGACCCTAGCCAGGGGCTCTGCCCCTTGGATCCCGCCAGGGGCTGCCGCCCCTTGGACCCCGCTACCAGGGGCGCTGCCCCCGGACCCCCGTATTTAGATTCCGTAACGGCTTCTAAAACACAATCAAAACACATTTTTCAAGTAAAACGCCACGAAATCAAAATAATAATAATTGAGATTATTATTACAAATCCGTCACCAACGGGCCGTACACTTTTCAAACACTTAAACGTATCAACCAAATAGTGGAGATTTGGACATTATAGTTGAATGAACAACTACAAGGGTGATCTTTTGAGATACCCAATCATGATTATAACCATCGCGTGTCGTGGACACCCTCATGTTACAAGTCTTTGGACTTCATACTCGGCTAATCAACTTACGTTTGTTTAAACGCTTTCAGACTCAGGTGAGTCTCATAGCCCCTCTTTTACTGTTTTACTCAGGGGTGTGATATATTGCTCAACTTTTAACATGTGAACGCAAGTACAAACATTTCATATACTACATGAGTTTTTCGAAACTAATCATTTTAAAGTCCTCCGTCAGCATAGTTGTTAATACGTTGTAGCATGAATATTAGTATATGGTACCATATAGGATTGACCCTCCTCGTTCGGGTTAGCAAGCACTAACCGGGTAAACGGACGTACTAATATTTGGGAAGACGAGTGTTGATTAGGCACTCGTGGAGGCACCTCGCCTGGAATTCTCTATAGGGGACCCGGCCCTCGAGTTAAGCTCAACTATGTGCTCATGGCTGTATACACGATGACTATCATTTAATTGCTGGATGCAATTCATTATTTAATTGCTGGATGCAATTCATTATTTAAATCTTGCGGTTCACACTATATTAACTGATTTCAAACCTGTGAGCTCACCAGCTTTTAGCTGACCTTTTAGCATATATCGCAGGTACCAAGCAGTAGGATGTTTCTGCTTCAGGATTTTAGCTCGAGTCAGCATACAGAAGATTGAGATTTTCTTGCATTAGTATATTTTGTACAAGTACTTATGTACTGAAATCTCATTTGATTTAAACTCGAGCTATGTAAAGCTTTAAATGTTGTAAACATTTCTATTATCAATATATTTTGTTAAAACGACGCATATAGAGTCGTTTACTATATATCTTTGTGCTTTGTTATTGATTAGTAACACCCAAATCAAGCTTCCGCAAATCATTAAATTTGGGGGTGTTACAGATTGGTATCAGAGCCTAAGGTTATAGTGAACTAGGTTGCATTTATTGAGCCTAGACTATGACCATTAGGTGGTATTCCTTATTAGGTATAACTGGTTCGGTGATTACATCATACGAGTTTAATTTAACATAGCCTGATCAACTATGTACAATTAAGCAAAGATGATGTAAGATCTGAAAGTAGTTATGGCCGAACAGGGTACAATAGAAGACTCTGACCTCGAGAGAACCGAGACTTAAACATGTTTATGCTAGACACTCAATAGGCTATATTATATAGGGATTATATGAATATAGGCCTCAATCTTACTAACGCTTTGTCTCAGAAATGGCAAACACACCATCAAATTCAACTCGCTCTCAATCCGGGTCGCAGAACCCAAGGGTAGCTAGGAGGAACGCCAGGTTGCCTCGAGCTGGCCCGTACCCCACTCACTTCACCTTGCCGGCCTTAGCCGCTAGGGTGAACCAACACGAGCAGCGACTTCGCACCATGGATGTCGTGCTGCAGGAAACGAACGAAAACTGGAGACTTACATCCCTTGAACGCATCGAACAAGTCTCCGACGACCTTGAAACCACAAACAACAACATGGATGTCCTTCGCAACCAAGTAATAGAAATAAGCGTGGAAAATGCCATTCTACGTCAAAGGATGGAAGAATGTGAACAGCGTTCACATGAAGCAGAAGAGTATGCCCGTGGACTAACACAACGACTGGCACTAGCAGAAGATAACGCCCGTCAAGCTAGCAGACTTGCAAACACTGTGGACCGTCTTGTCACTATGATGGAACAAATTAATCTACGTTAAGACTAGTGTAGTCTTTGTCTTGAAATCTATCCTGTAATCTAGTAACTATCTAAGCGCTACTCTATAATTAGTCGGATGTAACAATTCCCGACACCTTTTGTAATACATCCGTAGGATGTAACCTTTGAACTCGTATTATCTATCAAATGTTCCTTGTTGTTTCTACTTATACCAATTGCCATAATTCTTTTGCATATTGATGTTATGTATTACCGCCTTTATACATGTACATCTGAGACAAATATAATTTTTTTTCTTACAAAATCTAATGTATCTTCATTTCTTTTATTGAAGAATCATGCCGCCAAAGTCAAGACCATACACCGACGCTCAGCTTACATCGCTTATAACCCAGGCTGTTACTGAAGCCTTGGCTCGGAATACCCCACAAAACTCCACCAGAAACAGCGATGCCGCTGAAACCCCTGCTGCTAAACCTTGTTCTTACAAGGACTTTCAGAGCTGTAAACCCTCAAGCTTCAAGGGTTCTGAAGGAGCCATCGGATTGATCAGATGGTTCGAAAAGATGGAAACTGTTTTCCGTGTCAGCAAAAGCGCGGAGAACGACAAAGTAAACTTCGCCACCTGCTCTCTCGAAGATGATGCCCACTCTTGGTGGAACTCATATACCCAATCAGTGGGTGCTGACATTGCCTACCAACTCTCTTGGGAGGACTTGAAAGCAAAACTCACTGCCAAATACTGCTCAATCGCCAAACTTCAAAAGCTGGACGAGGAGTTCTGGAACCTAAAGGTTCAGGGTGGTGATATCGATGGTTATACCACCAGATTCCAGCAACTCGCTGCCCTCCGCCCAGCCATGGTTAGCACAGAACCTGATAAAATCAGGAAGTACATCCTTGGCCTTCCTGAGCCTGTTCGGGGGCATGTTGCCTCTTCCAACCAAACCACTATTGACGGTGCAATTCTATTGGCCCAAGATCTGATGTCCATGAGCCAAGATTCTGAAATACCCACTTCATCCTCCCAAAACAACAAGCGAAAGTGGTCTGACTACCACAACAACCACTCCAACCAACAAAACAAGAAACCCGACACCATCAAAGCCTACAACACCACCACTGACATCACACGGGGCTACACTGGGAACAAACCCTATTGTTCCAAGTGCAGCCGTCACCATGAAGGCTCCTGTGGTCCCTTTTGCAACAATTGCAAGAGGTACGACCATCTCACCAAAGACTGCAATTCTCCTGCCAACAACAATTCCAACAACAACACCAGACCACCCAAAGTCTGCTTTGAGTGTGGGAAACCCGGGCACTTCAGGGACACGTGCCCCAAGCTAAAGAATAACAACAACAACAACAACAACAACAACCGCAACAACAACAACAACAACACCCGAAGCAGAGCCTTCGTCATCAAATCCGGGGACGCCCGTCAAGACCCAAATGTGGTCTCGGGTATGTTCCTCCTCAATAACTTACATGCTTCTGTTCTATTTGATACTGGTGCTGATAGAAGCTTTATCTCTGATGACTTTTGCCCACTACTTGACATCACTCCTGTTGCCTTAGATGTTAAGTACACTGTAGAGCTAGCAAATGGGGAACTTATAGAAACCGATAGTGTGATACCTAATTGCACTTTAAACCTAGCTGATGAAACCTTTTCAATCGATCTTGTACCCGTTGAAATCGGAAGTTTCGACGTCATCATTGGAATGGACTGGTTGTCCAAACACCGAGCTGAAATCGTTTGTTACGATAAGATCGTCCGCATTCCACTCGCTGTCGGTGGAACCTTGATCATACAGGGGGAGACCGGTGGGACGGGACTCAATATCATCTCTTGCTTAAAAACCCGAAAATTTCTGAGAAAGGGTTACCCTGCAATACTCGCACACATCACAGAGAAGAAGTCGGAGGAGAAGAGACTTGAGGATGTGCCGATTGTTAGAGACTTTCCCGAAGTCTTTCCGGAAGAACTACCTGGTTTACCTCCACCTAGACAGGTTGAGTTCTCAATTGATCTCGTGTCGGGTGCCGCACCGATGGCCCGTGCACCGTACCGTTTAGCCCCATCCGAACTTCAGGAGTTGTCTGCCCAGTTACAGGAACTTCTGGATAGAGGATTCATTAGACCGAGTTCTTCACCTTGGGGAGCTCCGGTCTTATTTGTTAAAAAGAAGGATGGTTCATTTCGAATGTGCAGCGACTATCGAGAATTGAACAAATTGACCGTCAAAAACCGATACCCACTTCCTCGCATTGATGATCTATTCGACCAACTTCAGGGTTCAAGCTTCTACTCAAAAATCGACCTGCGATCAGGCTATCATCAGTTACGAGTTCGCGACACCGATATTCCAAAAACTACTTTCAGAACTCGTTACGGGCACTACGAATTCCAAGTGATGCCCTTTGGTCTAACTAACGCACCGGCTGTATTCATGGACCTTATGAATCGGGTGTGCAAACCTTACCTCGATAAGTTTGTCATTGTCTTTATCAATGACATACTCATTTACTCGCGCAACGAGCAAGAGCATGCGCAACACCTCAAAACCATCCTTGAACTACTTAGACACGAGGAGCTTTACGCCAAATTCTCTAAGTGTGAGTTCTGGATACAAACCGTTCAGTTCCTTGGTCACGTGATCGACAGTCAGGGAATTCACGTTGACCCATCAAAGATCGAGGCTATCAAAGACTGGCAAGCACCCACCTCTGCAACTGAAGTACGACAATTCTTGGGTCTTGCTGGGTACTATCGGCGATTTATCGAAAACTTCTCCAAATTAGCTCAACCACTCACGATACTGACTCAGAAGGATAAGCGGTTCAATTTGACCGATAAACAAGAGTCAGCGTTCCAACTTCTGAAACAAAAGCTTTGCAGTGCTCTAATTCTATCACTACCCGAAGGCACCGATGACTTCGTGGTATACTGCGATGCTTCTCACCAAGGTCTCGGTTGCGTACTGATGCAACGAGACAAAGTCATTGCCTATGCCTCACGACAGCTGAAAATTCATGAAAAGAACTACACCACTCATGATCTCGAACTTGGAGCTGTCGTTTTTGCTCTCAAAATCTGGAGACATTATCTCTACGGCACTAAGTGCACAATCTTTACCGACCACAAAAGTCTCCAACATATATTCGATCAAAAGGATCTCAATATAAGGCAACGTCGATGGGTCGAGTTGCTTACCGATTACGATTGCGAGATCAAGTACCATCCAGGGAAGGCTAATGTTGTAGCCGAAGCCCTCAATCGAAATGAACGACCAAAACCACTTCGAGTCCGAGCCCTCAGTATGACCATTCACAACGACCTTACCGTTCAAATTCATACCGCTCAGATCGAAGCCCTGAAACCTGAAAACATCAAAAATGAAGCCTTGCGGGGTATTGACAAACAATTTGAAGTCAAATCTAACGGGATTAGGTATTTCTCAAACCGAATCTGGTTGCCTAATTTCGGGAACCTACGAGACTTGGTGATGGATGAAGCTCACAAGTCTAAATATTCTATCCACCCGGGATCCGATAAGATGTACCACGGAATCAAGGAATTTTATTGGTGGCCAAACATGAAGGCCGAAATCGCCACTTATGTCAGCAGGTGTCTTACTTGCTCGAAAGTCAAAACCGAACATCAGAAACCTTCTGGTTTACTCCAACAACCTGAAATCCCTGAATGGAAATGGGAACAAATTGCCATGGATTTCATAACCAAACTACCCAAGTCAGCGAGCGGTTGCGATACCATTTGGGTGATCGTCGATCGTCTCACCAAATCTGCTCATTTCCTGGCAATCAAAGAAAACGATAAAATGGAACGCCTTGCACAAATCTACATCAAAGAAATCGTTTCTCATCACGGCGTTCCAATCTCAATCATCTCTGACAGAGATGCCCGCTTTACCTCTCACTTTTGGCAATCACTTTAAAAAGCATTGGGTACTCGTCTCGATATGAGCACCGCGTACCATCCTCAAACCGATGGCCAAAGTGAACGAACCATTCAGACACTGGAAGATATGCTACGTGCCTGCGTAGTTGATTTCGGTACAAACTGGGAAAGACATCTACCGTTGTGCGAATTCTCGTACAATAACAGCTATCACGCCAGCATTAAGGCTGCACCTTTTGAGGCACTGTACGGTCGTAAGTGCCGATCACCGATCTGTTGGACTGAAGTGGGAGACAGTCAACTCACTGGTCCTGAACTCATACACTCCACCACTGAGAAAATTGTGGAAATCCAAAACCGACTCAAAGCCGCACGTGATCGTCAGAAAAGTTACGCTGACGTGAGACGCAAACCGCTCGAGTTCCAAGTTGGGGATCGAGTACTCTTAAAAGTATCGCCTTGGAAAGGCGTCATCCGTTTTGGCAAACGCGGGAAGTTGAATCCCAGGTACATCGGGCCTTTTGAGATCCTCGAACGGATTGGCCCCGTAGCTTATCGATTGCAGCTACCATCCGAGCTCAGCAGCGTGCACCCCACTTTTCATATTTCAAATTTGAAAAAGTGTCTGTCTGATGAGACACTTATCATTCCACTAGATGAAATTCGTGTTGACGATAAACTTCACTTCGTTGAGGAATCCGCTGAAATTATGGACCGTGAGGTCAAACAACTGAAACAAAGTCGTATTCCCATCGTCAAGGTCAGATGGAATTCGCGGCGTGGTCCGGAATTCACCTGGGAACGGGAAGACCAAATGCGACTCAAATATCCTCAACTATTCACTGATTCTACCTCAAACACGACTTCGAACTAAATTTCGGGACGAAATTCTTCTAACAGGGGGAGAATGTAACACCCGCCAAATTAGGACTAGTAATTAGTGCCTAATCATACGTTAATACATGTAATTAGTTCTGTGTTAGGCTAATTAATGTATCGAATTATATATATTGTTGAATATATACGGAAATGCGATTTGATTAAATCGTACGCAATTTAAATCGAATGTATTTCGGTTCCATAAAATACGGACGTTGGTGACCAATTTTATTAAGTAACACTGTTATGTTAAGAATATCATTTTAATAATGCTCGAATTACAATTCGTATCGTACAAACAGAACTTGCACAATTTAAAATATTTAACGCGCAAACTAACTTACATTTTATAACTCAAATATAAATTGATTAGTAAAATATCTAAATAAAATATCGCGTAATAATAATTTGTATTTTAAAACGTACCAACTAATATGTAAAATAATTATTTAACGTTTGATCGACGGAGAAAACGAACACCGCACGGAGCGGAAACGCGGGGCGAAAAATGGGAGCTTAACCTCCCATTCCCCTCCCTCTTCCTCATTTCTTTCTCAACTCTCTCTCTCTCTTCTTTTCCTCTTTCCTTTTCTCTCAAACAAATCACCACCTCCATCCATCCAAATCGCAAAATAAACATATCAAACGACTTCGGATCTTCAAGATTTTTAGAGATTCACGACCACCACGCAACGATCTATCTTCCTATCTTTCCGAAATTTCATTTCGGCGATTTGTAAGTTTCCGACACAACTCCGAAAACTCTCGTTTCTAAGTATTATCACTTGCTAGTTGTTTGTATAACCTTGTAATGTCCTAAAATGGGTTGGGTAAAAATATTAGGCTGATCGATGGCCGGAAAATGCATTTTTGAAGTTGAAACTCCGATCAGATCCCGTACGTCGCATTTGGCCTGGAGCAAATGCGACGCAATGACTTACGTCGCACGAATCCTCGACGTCGCATATAGCGACGCAGCCTATTACGTCGCATTGACTTGCGAATGTCGCACATAGCGACGCAGACCTTAACGTCGCCAACTTAACCAACTTCGCATTAGCGACGCAGAACCCTACGTCGCATTGAATTGCGAACGTCGCAAAATGCGACGCAAGCACTCACGTCGCACCCAACGTCGCACCCAACGTCGCACAAACCAGAAAACTCAGATTTTTACTAAGTGTCGAGACCTAAAATTTTAACACCTGATTTTACCCAAATTCGGATCCATATGCGTTTTTCGTCAAAGCAATATAGTAGAAATAAAAATTTTCCAAGCTGACCTGGCAGCTCGACCCTAGCCAGGGGCTCTGCCCCTTGGATCCCGCCAGGGGCTGCCGCCCCTTGGACCCCGCTACCAGGGGCGCTGCCCCCGGACCCCCGTATTTAGATTCCGTAACGGCTTCTAAAACACAATCAAAACACATTTTTCAAGTAAAACGCCACGAAATCAAAATAATAATAATTGAGATTATTATTACAAATCCGTCACCAACGGGCCGTACACTTTTCAAACACTTAAACGTATCAACCAAATAGTGGAGATTTGGACATTATAGTTGAATGAACAACTACAAGGGTGATCTTTTGAGATACCCAATCATGATTATAACCATCGCGTGTCGTGGACACCCTCATGTTACAAGTCTTTGGACTTCATACTCGGCTAATCAACTTACGTTTGTTTAAACGCTTTCAGACTCAGGTGAGTCTCATAGCCCCTCTTTTACTGTTTTACTCAGGGGTGTGATATATTGCTCAACTTTTAACATGTGAACGCAAGTACAAACATTTCATATACTACATGAGTTTTTCGAAACTAATCATTTTAAAGTCCTCCGTCAGCATAGTTGTTAATACGTTGTAGCATGAATATTAGTATATGGTACCATATAGGATTGACCCTCCTCGTTCGGGTTAGCAAGCACTAACCGGGTAAACGGACGTACTAATATTTGGGAAGACGAGTGTTGATTAGGCACTCGTGGAGGCACCTCGCCTGGAATTCTCTATAGGGGACCCGGCCCTCGAGTTAAGCTCAACTATGTGCTCATGGCTGTATACACGATGACTATCATTTAATTGCTGGATGCAATTCATTATTTAATTGCTGGATGCAATTCATTATTTAAATCTTGCGGTTCACACTATATTAACTGATATCAAACCTGTGAGCTCACCAGCTTTTAGCTGACCTTTTAGCATATATCGCAGGTACCAAGCAGTAGGATGTTTCTGCTTCAGGATTTTAGCTCGAGTCAGCATACAGAAGATTGAGATTTTCTTGCATTAGTATATTTTGTACAAGTACTTATGTACTGAAATCTCATTTGATTTAAACTCGAGCTATGTAAAGCTTTAAATGTTGTAAACATTTCTATTATCAATATATTTTGTTAAAACGACGCATATAGAGTCGTTTATTATATATCTTTGTGCTTTGTTATTGATTAGTAACACCCAAATCAAGCTTCCGCAAATCATTAAATTTGGGGGTGTTACAGATTGGTATCAGAGCCTAAGGTTATAGTGAACTAGGTTGCATTTATTGAGCCTAGACTATGACCATTAGGTGGTATTCCTTATTAGGTATAACTGGTTCGGTGATTACATCATACGAGTTTAATTTAACATAGCCTGATCAACTATGTACAATTAAGCAAAGATGATGTAAGATCTGAAAGTAGTTATGGCCGAACAGGGTACAATAGAAGACTCTGACCTCGAGAGAACCGAGACTTAAACATGTTTATGCTAGACACTCAATAGGCTATATTATATAGGGATTATATGAATATAGGCCTCAATCTTACTAACGCTTTGTCTCAGAAATGGCAAACACACCATCAAATTCAACTCGCTCTCAATCCGGGTCGCAGAACCCAAGGGTAGCTAGGAGGAACGCCAGGTTGCCTCGAGCTGGCCCGTACCCCACTCACTTCACCTTGCCGGCCTTAGCCGCTAGGGTGAACCAACACGAGCAGCGACTTCGCACCATGGATGTCGTGCTGCAGGAAACGAACGAAAACTGGAGACTTACATCCCTTGAACGCATCGAACAAGTCTCCGACGACCTTGAAACCACAAACAACAACATGGATGTCCTTCGCAACCAAGTAATAGAAATAAGCGTGGAAAATGCCCTTCTACGTCAAAGGATGGAAGAATGTGAACAGCGTTCACATGAAGCAGAAGAGTATGCCCGTGGACTAACACAACGACTGGCACTAGCAGAAGATAACGCCCGTCAAGCTAGCAGACTTGCAAACACTGTGGACCGTCTTGTCACTATGATGGAACAAATTAATCTACGTTAAGACTAGTGTAGTCTTTGTCTTGAAATATATCCTGTAATCTAGTAACTATCTAAGCGCTACTCTATAATTAGTCGGATGTAACAATTCCCGACACCTTTTGTAATACATCCGTAGGATGTAATCTTTGAACTCGTATTATCTATCAAATGTTCCTTGTTGTTTCTACTTATACCAATTGCCATAATTCTTTTGCATATTGATGTTATGTATTACCGCCTTTATACATGTACATCTGAGACAAATATAATTTTTTTTCTTACAAAATCTAATGTATCTTCATTTCTTTTATTGAAGAATCATGCCGCCAAAGTCAAGACCATACACCGACGCTCAGCTTACATCGCTTATAACCCAGGCTGTTACTGAAGCCTTGGCTCGGAATACCCCACAAAACTCCACCAGAAACAGCGATGCCGCTGAAACCCCTGCTGCTAAACCTTGTTCTTACAAGGACTTTCAGAGCTGTAAACCCTCAAGCTTCAAGGGTTCTGAAGGAGCCATCGGATTGATCAGATGGTTCGAAAAGATGGAAACTGTTTTCCGTGTCAGCAAAAGCGCGGAGAACGACAAAGTAAACTTCGCCACCTGCTCTCTCGAAGATGATGCCCACTCTTGGTGGAACTCATATACCCAATCAGTGGGTGCTGACATTGCCTACCAACTCTCTTGGGAGGACTTGAAAGCAAAACTCACTGCCAAATACTGCTCAATCGCCAAACTTCAAAAGCTGGACGAGGAGTTCTGGAACCTAAAGGTTCAGGGTGGTGATATCGATGGTTATACCACCAGATTCCAGCAACTCGCTGCCCTCCGCCCAGCCATGGTTAGCACAGAACCTGATAAAATCAGGAAGTACATCCTTGGCCTTCCTGAGCCTGTTCGGGGGCATGTTGCCTCTTCCAACCAAACCACCATTGACGGTGCAATTCTATTGGCCCAAGATCTGATGTCCATGAGCCAAGATTCTGAACCACCCACTTCATCCTCCCAAAACAACAAGCGAAAGTGGTCTGACTACCACAACAACCACTCCAACCAACAAAACAAGAAACCCGACACCATCAAAGCCTACAACACCACCACTGACATCACACGGGGCTACACTGGGAACAAACCCTATTGTTCCAAGTGCAGCCGTCACCATGAAGGCTCCTGTGGTCCCTTTTGCAACAATTGCAAGAGGTACGACCATCTCACCAAAGACTGCAATTCTCCTGCCAACAACAATTCCAACAACAACACCAGACCACCCAAAGTCTGCTTTGAGTGTGGGAAACCCGGGCACTTCAGGGACACGTGCCCCAAGCTAAAGAATAACAACAACAACAACAACAACAACAACCGCAACAGCAACAACAACACCCGAAGCAGAGCCTTCGTCATCAAATCCGGGGACGCCGTTCAAGACCCGAATGTGGTCTCGGGTATGTTCCTCCTCAACAACTTACATGCTTCTGTTCTATTTGATACTGGTGCTGATAGAAGCTTTATCGCTGATGACTTTTGCCCACTACTTGACATCACTCCTGTTGCCTTAGATGTTAAGTACACTGTAGAGCTAGCAAATGGGGAACTTATAGAAACCGATAGTGTGATACCTAATTGCACTTTAAACCTAGCTGATGAAACCTTTTCAATCGATCTTGTACCCGTTGAAATCGGAAGTTTCGACGTCATCATTGGAATGGACTGGTTGTCCAAACACCGAGCTGAAATCGTTTGTTACGATAAGATCGTCCGCATTCCACTCGCTGCCGGTGGAACCTTGATCATACAGGGGGAGACCGGTGGGACAGGACTCAATATCATCTCTTGCTTAAAAACCCGAAAATTTCTGAGAAAGGGTTACCCTGCAATACTCGCACACATCACAGAGAAGAAGTCGGAGGAGAAGAGACTTGAGGATGTGCCGATTGTTAGAGACTTTCCCGAAGTCTTTCCGGAAGAACTACCTGGTTTACCTCCACCTAGACAGGTTGAGTTCTCAATTGATCTCGTGTCGGGTGCCGCACCGATGGCCCGTGCACCGTACCGTTTAGCCCCATCCGAACTTCAGGAGTTGTCTGCCCAGTTACAGGAACTTCTGGATAGAGGATTCATTAGACCGAGTTCTTCACCTTGGGGAGCTCCGGTCTTATTTGTTAAAAAGAAGGATGGTTCATTTCGAATGTGCATCGACTATCGAGAATTGAACAAATTGACCGTCAAAAACCGATACCCACTTCCTCGCATTGATGATCTATTCGACCAACTTCAGGGTTCAAGCTACTACTCAAAAATCGACCTGCGATCAGGCTATCATCAGTTACGAGTTCACGACACCGATATTCCAAAAACTACTTTCAGAACTCGTTACGGGCACTACGAATTTCAAGTGATGCCCTTTGGTCTAACTAACGCACCGGCTGTATTCATGGACCTTATGAATCGGGTGTGCAAACCTTACCTCGATAAGTTTGTCATTGTCTTTATCGATGACATACTCATTTAGTCGCGCAACGAGCAAGAGCATGCGCAACACCTCAAAACCATCCTTGAACTACTTAGACACGAGGAGCTTTACGCCAAATTCTCTAAGTGTGAGTTCTGGATACAAACCGTTCAGTTCCTTGGTCACGTGATCGACAGTCAGGGAATTCACGTTGACCCATCAAAGATCGAGGCTATCAAAAACTGGCAAGCACCCACCTCTGCAACTGAAGTACGACAATTCTTGGGTCTTGCTGGGTACTATCGGCGATTTATCGAAAACTTCTCCAAATTAGCTCAACCACTCACGATACTGACTCAGAAGGATAAGCGGTTCGATTGGACCGATAAACAAGAGTCAGCGTTCCAACTTCTGAAACAAAAGCTTTGCAATGCTCCAATTCTATCACTACCCGAAGGCACCGATGACTTCGTGGTATACTGCGATGCTTCTCACCAAGGTCTCGGTTGCGTACTGATGCAACGAGAAAAAGTCATTGCCTATGCCTCACGACAGCTGAAAATTCACGAAAAGAACTACACCACTCATGATCTCGAACTTGGAGCTGTCGTTTTTGCTCTCAAAATCTGGAGACATTATCTCTACGGCACTAAGTGCACAATCTTTACCGACCACAAAAGTCTCCAACATATATTCGATCAAAAGGATCTCAATATGAGGCAACGTCGATGGGTCGAGTTGCTTACCGATTATGATTGCGAGATCAAATACCATCCAGGGAAGGCTAATGTTGTAGCCGAAGCCCTCAGTCGAAATGATCGACCAAAACCACTTCGAGTCCGAGCCCTCAGTATGACCATTCACAACGACCTTACCGTTCAAATTCATACCGCTCAGATCGAAGCCCTGAAACCTGAAAACATCAAAAATGAAGCCTTGCGGGGTATTGACAAACAATTTGAAGTCAAATCTAACGGGATTAGGTATTTCTCAAACCGAATCTGGTTGCCTAATTTCGGGAACCTACGAGACTTGGTGATGGATGAAGCTCACAAGTCTAAATATTCTATCCACCCGGGAACCGATAAGATGTACCACGGAATCAAGGAATTTTATTGGTGGCCAAACATGAAGGCCGAAATCGCCACTTATGTCAGCAGGTGTCTTACTTGCTCGAAAGTCAAAACCGAACATCAGAAACCTTCTGGTTTACTCCAACAACCTGAAATCCCTGAATGGAAATGGGAACAAATTGCCATGGATTTCATAACCAAACTACCCAAGTCGGCGAGCGGTTGCGATACCATTTGGGTGATCGTCGATCGTCTCACCAAATCTGCTCATTTCCTGGCAATCAAAGAAAACGATAAAATGGAACGCCTTGCACAAATCTACATCAAAGAAATCGTTTCTCATCACGGCGTTCCAATCTCAATCATCTCTGACAGAGATGCCCGCTTTACCTCTCACTTTTGGCAATCACTTCAAAAAGCATTGGGTACTCGTCTCGATATGAGCACCGCGTACCATCCTCAAACCGATGGCCAAAGTGAACGAACCATTCAGACACTGGAAGATATGCTACGCGCCTGCGTAGTTGATTTCGGTACAAACTGGGAAAGACATCTACCGTTGTGCGAATTCTCGTACAATAACAGTTATCACGCCAGCATTAAGGCTGCACCTTTTGAGGCACTGTACGGTCGTAAGTGCCGATCACCGATCTGTTGGACTGAAGTGGGAGACAGTCAACTCACTGGTCCTGAACTCATACACGCCACCACTGAGAAAAGTGTGGAAATCCAAAACCGACTCAAAGCCGCACGTGATCGTCAGAAAAGTTACGCTGACGTGAGACGCAAACCGCTCGAGTTCCAAGTTGGGGATCGAGTACTCATAAAAGTATCGCCTTGGAAAGGCGTCATCCGTTTTGGCAAACGCGGGAAGTTGAATCCCGGGTACATTGGGCCTTTTGAGATCCTCGAACGGATTGGCCCCGTAGCTTATCGATTGCAGCTACCATCCGAGCTCAGCAGCGTGCACCCCACTTTTCATATTTCAAATTTGAAAAAGTGTCTGTCTGATGAGACACTTATCATTCCACTAGATGAAATTCGTGTTGACGATAAACTTCACTTCGTTGAGGAACCCGCTGAAATTATGGACCGTGAGGTCAAACAACTGAAACAAAGTCGTATTCCCATCATCAAGGTCAGATGGAATTCGCGGCGTGGTCCGGAATTCACCTGGGAACGGGAAGACCAAATGCGACTCAAATATCCTCAACTATTCACTGATTCTACCTCAAACACGACTTCGAACTAAATTTCGGGACGAAATTCTTCTAACAGGGGGAGAATGTAACACCCGCCAAATTAGGACTAGTAATTAGTGCCTAATCATACGTTAATACATGTAATTAGTTCTGTGTTAGGCTAATTAATGTATCGAATTATATATATTGTTGAATATATACGGAAATGCGATTTGATTAAATCGTACGCAATTTAAATCGAATGTATTTCGGTTCCATAAAATACGGACGTTGGTGACCAATTTTATTAAGTAACACTGTTATGTTAAGAATATCATTTTAATAATGCTCGAATTACAATTCGTATCGTACAAACAGAACTTGCACAATTTAAAATATTTAACGCGCAAACTAACTTACATTTTATAACTCAAATATAAATTGATTAGTAAAATATCTAAATAAAATATCGCGTAATAATTTGTATTTTAAAACGTACCAACTAATATGTAAAATAATTATTTAACGTTTGATCGACGGAGAAAACGAACACCGCACGGAGCGGAAACGCGGGGCGAAAAATGGGAGCTTAACCTCCCATTCCCCTCCCTCTTCCTCATTTCTTTCTCAACTCTCTCTCTCTCTCTTCTTTTCCTCTTTCCTTTTCTCTCAAACAAATCACCACCTCCATCCATCCAAATCGCAAAATAAACATATCAAACGACTTCGGATCTTCAAGATTTTTAGAGATTCACGACCACCACGCAACGATCTATCTTCCTAATTTTCCGAAATTTCATTTCGGCGATTTGTAAGTTTCCGACACAACTCCGAAAACTCTCGTTTCTAAGTATTATCACTTGCTAGTTGTTTGTATAACCTTGTAATGTCCTAAAATGGGTTAGGTAAAAATATTAGGCTGATCGATGGCCGGAAAATGCGTTTTTGAAGTTGAAACTCCGATCAGATCCCGTACGTCGCATTTGGCCTGGAGCAAATGCGACGCAGCGACTTACGTCGCACGAATCCTCGACGTCGCATATAGCGACGCAGCCTATTACGTCGCATTGACTTGCGAATGTCGCACATAGCGACGCAGACCTTAACGTCGCCAACTTAACCAACGTCGCATTAGCGACGCAGAACCCTACGTCGCATTGAATTGCGAACGTCGCAAAATGCGACGCAAGCACTCACGTCGCACCCAACGTCGCACCCAACGTCGCACCCAACGTCGCACAAACCAGAAAACTCAGATTTTTACTAAGTGTCGAGACCTAAAATTTTAACACCTGATTTTACCCAAATTCGGATCCAGATGCGTTTTTCGTCAAAGCAATATAGTAGAAATAAAAATTTTCCAAGCTGACTTGGCAGCTCGACCCTAGCAAGGGGCTCTGTCCCTTGGACCCCGCTACCAGGGGCGCTGTCCCCGGACCCCCGTATTTAGATTCCGTAACGGCTTATAAAACACAATCAAAACACATTTTTCAAGTAAAACGCCACGAAATCAAAATAATAATAATTGAGATTATTATTACAAATCCGTCACCAACGGGCCGTACACTTTTCAAACACTTAAACGTATCAACCAAATAGTGGAGATTTGGACATTATAGTTGAATGAACAACTACAAGGGTGATCTTTTGAGATACCCAATCATGATTATAACCATCGCGTGTCGTGGACACCCTCAGGTTACAAGTCTTTGGACTTCATACTCGGCTAATCAACTTACGTTTGTTTAAACGCTTTCAGAATCAGGTGAGTCTCATAGCCCCTCTTTTACTGTTTTACTCAGTGGTGTGATATATTGCTCAACTTTTAACATGTGAACGCAAGTACAAACATTTCATATACTACATGAGTTTTTCGAAACTAATCATTTTAAAGTCCTCCGTCAGCATAGTTGTTAATACGTTGTAGCGTGAATATTAGTATATGGTACCATATAGGATTGACCCTCCTCGTTCGGGTTAGCAAGCACTAACCGGGTAAACGGACGTACTAATATTTGGGAAGACGAGTGTTGATTAGGCACTCGTGGAGGCACCTCGCCCGGAATTCTCTATAGGGGACCCGGCCCTCGAGTTAAGCTCAACTATGTGCTCATGGCTGTATACACGATGACTATCATTTAATTGCTGGATGCAATTCATTATTTAATTGCTGGATGCAATTCATTATTTAAATCTTGCGATTCACACTATATTAACTGATTTCAAACCTGTGAGCTCACCAGCTTTTAGCTGACCTTTTAGCATATATCGCAGGTACCAAGCAGTAGGATGTTTCTGCTTCAGGATTTTAGCTCGAGTCAGCATACAGAAGATTGAGATTTTCTTGCATTAGTATATTTTGTACAAGTACTTATGTACTGAAATCTCATTTGATTTAAACTCGAGCTATGTAAAGCTTTAAATGTTGTAAACATTTCTATTATCAATATATTTTGTTAAAACGACGCATATAGAGTCGTTTACTATATATCTTTGTGCTTTGTTATTGATTAGTAACACCCAAATCAAGCTTCCGCAAATCATTAAATTTGGGGGTGTTACATATAAGGAGTTTAAGGCATGAAAACCACGAGACTTTGATGGCAAAGGGGGAGCGATTGCCTGCTCTAGATGGATCGAGAAGATGGAGTCGGTGTTAGATATAAGTAATTGCGCCGAAGAACATATGGTTAGATATGCAACTACTGAGTTGTCGGGTAAGGCGTTGACCTGGTGGAATATGCAGGTTCAGGCCAGGGGAAGGCCTACTGCTGTGGGTATGACATGGGAAAAGTTTAAGGCACTGTTAGTAGAGGAGTACTGTTCTACAAATGAAATGGACAAGTTAGAGAAAGAGTTTTTGGAGCATAAGATGGTGGGGGCTAATCATGCAGCGTACACCGACCGTTTCCATGAATTAGCCAAGTTGATTCCGAGTATGGTAACACCTGAGTCGAGAAGGATTAAAAAGTATTTAGGGGGATTGGTGCCAGAAATTAAGGGAATGGTTGAGGTGACTGAACCAGCCACTATTCAGAGTGCAATTTTGAAAGCTGGGGCTCTTACTGAGGAGATGGTAAGAAATGGTACATTGAAAAGGGGAAACGAGAAGAGTAAAGAGGTCGTTGAATCTAGCCAGACTCGGGTTAGTGAAATGGGTACTAAGAGGGTTAAAGTGGGCAAGAGTTTTGTAGTCGCCAACACTGAAAGGAGGGGTTATACTGGTCCCCTTCCATACTGTGAGAAATGTAATTACCATCATTCCATTACTGCTTCATGTCGATTCTGTACGAAATGTAATCGAGTTGGTCACTATCCTGGTGAGTGCCGAGTTCCGGTGCATTCTGTGGTACCGGTTAATGCTGTGAGGGGTGCTAATGGGTGTTTTGAATGTGGGGCTTTGGATCATTATGTCAATGTTTGCCCTAGGTTGGCTAGGACAGTGAGAGCTGTGGGAAATAATAATAATACTCGGGGTCCGACTATGGGTGGTAATGAGAATCGGGGTCGTGCTACAAACACTGCTCCTGGGAGGTCTTTTGTTATGAATGCTAGTGAGGCACGACAGGCACCCAACATTGTGACCGGTACGTTTCTGTTAAACGATCATTTTGCTACGGTTTTATTTGACAGTGGTGCCGATTTTAGCTTTATATCTGTGGAATTTGTGCCTATACTTGATATTATACCTAGTAAGCTGGATGTTGTGTATGAAATTGAAATTGCGGATGGGAAACGGGTAGACTTGAATGAGGTTATTAAAAATTGTACACTCATATTGGAGGATCATACTTTCAGTATTGACCTAATACCTTTTGGGATCGGTAGCTTTGATGTTATAGTAGGTATGGATTGGATGTCGAAATATAGGGCCGAAATTGTGTGCTTCGAAAAGGTGGTCCGTATACCTATGCCAGATGGCAGTATGTTGGAAGTCTCTGGGGAACAACCGGAGACTAAATGTGTTAAGCTTATGAGTGCAAATTCCGGGGAATCAAAACTTGAAAGTGTCCTTATTGTTCGTGATTTTCCTAACGTTTTTCCGGATGATTTGCCGGGATTACCTCCTCTTCGATCTGTTGAGTTTCGCATTGATCTTATTCCTGGAGCGACCCCAGTTGCTAAAGCTCCATATCGTTTGGCTCCTTCCGAAATACAAGAATTGTCCATTCAACTACAGGAGCTCCAAGACAAGGGTTTCATTCGCCCTAGTCACTCTCCTTGGGGAGCACCTGTTCTATTCGTCAAAAAGAAATATGGGTCATTTCGCATGTGTATTGACTATCGTGAACTTAGCAAACTTACGGTCAAGAACCGTTATCCTCTTCCAAGGATAGATGATTTATTTGATCAACTTCAGGGTGCCCAGTGGTTTTCAAAGATTGATCTTCGTTCTGGTTATCATCAGTTGAGGGTACATGAGTCGGATATACCAAAGACTGCATTCAGGACTCGTTATGGACACTTTGAATTTCTCGTTATGCCTTTTGGTCTTACTAATGCTCCTGCGGTATTCATGGATCTAATGAATCGTGTTTGCAAGCCGTATCTTGATAAATTCGTCATCGTCTTCATTGACGACATCTTGATCTATTCGAAATCTAAGGAGGATCATAAGATACATCTGAATCTTATCCTTGAACTTCTCTTGAAAGAACAGCTCTATGCAAAATTCTCGAAATGTGAATTTTGGTTACGCGAGGTTCATTTTCTTGGTCATGTGGTTAACGAGGCTGGTATTCATGTGGATCCAAGTAAGATTGAGGCGGTGAAAGCTTGGAGGACTCCACAAACTCCTTCTGAAATTCGTCAGTTCTTGGGTTTGGCTGGATACTATCGGCGTTTTATTGAGAATTTTTCTAGAATTGCTCAACAGCTTACACTGTTGACGCAAAAGGAAAGGAAATTTGTTTGGGGTGAGAAACAGGAGGAAGCATTTCAAACTTTGAAGAATGCTTTGTGTGAGGCACCGATTCTGGCGTTACCTGATGGCTCGGATGATTTTGTGGTTTATTGCGACGCGTCTAACCAAGGGTTGGGATGTGTTTTGATGCAGCGAGGGAAGGTGATAGCTTATGCATCTAGGCAACTTAAGGTGCACGAGAAAAACTACACCACTCACGATTTGGAATTGGGTGTGGTGGTCTTTGCACTTAAGTGTTGGAGGCATTATCTGTATGGGATAAAAAATGTGATTTATATTGATCATAAGAGTTTTGCAGCACATCTTTGATCAGAAGGAATTGAATATGAGGCAAAGGAGGTGGTTGGAGTTGTTTAGTGACTATGATTGTGAAATTCGCTACCATCCGGGAAAGGCGAATGTGGTGGATGATGCTTTGAGTAGGAAGGAAAGGGTTAAGCCAAGAAGAGTGAGAGTGATGAGGTTAACCATTCATTCGGGTATTAAGGAGAAGTTGGTTGAGGTTCAGTTGGAAGCACTACTGGGTCCCAATGTTGAAGGAGAGTCGTTGCGAGGGTTAGATGGACAGTTGGAGCGTAAGGATGATGGAATGTATTACTTCATTGATAGACTGTGGACTCCGTTACTAGGCGGCCTGGGGACGCTGGTGATGGATGAGACTCATAAGTCTAAGTACTCGATTCATCCGGGGGCAGATAAGATGTATCATGATATGAAAGATTTGTATTGGTGGCCGGGCATGAAGAAGGATATTGCATTATATGTTAGCCAATGTATGACTTGCTTGAAGGTCAAGGCTGAACATCAAAGACCCTCAGGATTACTGCAACAACCGGAAATTCCCGAGTGGAAATGAGAGAACATTGCTATGGATTTTATCACTAATCTGCCTAGAACCAGCAGCGGGCACGATTCAATTTGGGTTATCGTGGATAGGATGACTAAGTCTGCTCATTTCTTAGCTATCCGTGAAGACTATAAGATGGAGAAATTGGCGAGGTTGTACATAAATGAAATTCGTAGCGAGACATGGAGTGCCGGTATCAATTATATCTGATCGTGATGGTCGATTTACTTCTCGGTTCTGGCAAACGTTACAGAGGGCGTTAGGGACGAGACTGGATATGAGTACGGCTTACCATCCTCAAACTGATGGGCAAAGTGAGCGTACTATCCAAACATTGGAGGATATGTTGAGGGCTTGCGTTATCGACTTTGGTGGAACCTGGGATACTCATTTACCATTGGTGGAGTTTTCGTATAATAACAGCTACCATTCGAGTATTCAGTGTGCACCATTTGAGGCACTCTATGGGCGAAAGTGCCGTTCGCCTATAATGTGGGCCGAGGTAGGAGAAAGTCAGTTGATTGGACCGGAAATAGTCCAAGAGACTACTGATAAGATTGTGCAAATCAAGGAGAGATTGAAAGTGACTCGAGATAGACAAAAGAGCTATGCTGATAAACGTCGTAAGCCTTTGGAATTTGCGGTTGGGGATTATGTGTTATTAAAAGTGTCACCGTGGAAGGGAGTTGTGCATTTTGGCAAAAAGGGAAAGCTTGCACCAAGATTCGTTGGACCATTTGAGATTATCGAGCGTGTTGACCCAGTTGCGTATAGATTGAAATTACCTCAAGAGCTTGGTGGGATTCACAATGTGATCCATGTGGCGAATTTGAGGAAGTGTTTAGCTGATCATACTTTGCAGGTACCATTGGAAGAGATTCGAATTGATCCTAAACTTCATTTTGTGGAAGAACCAGTTGAGATTATGGATCGTGAGGTTAAGAAGCTGAAACGTAGTAAAATCCCGATTGTTAAAGTTCGTTGGAATGCTAAGAGAGGTCCTGAGTTCACTTGGGAGCGCGAGGATCTAATGAAACTAAAGTATCCACACCTTTTTGGTGATCATGTTGGCAGTACTAGTTCCAGTTGAATTTCGGGACGAAATTCCATCAACTGGGGGATACTGTGACATCCGTCACTAAATGCTTCATTTGTAGGTTCGTTCTCAAATCCATTTCGCATACAAGAAAAGAAAAGATTTTCTAATTAAATAAGTCAAAGTCAAATGCATTAATTACGAAATTAGGGTTTCTGGATTTGGTAAAATCGCGACGCGATTACTCCAATATTGCGACGCGATTTGCCAGTCTAAATGGCGACGCAATTAAACCCCAATCACGACGCGATTTCAAGTCGGCCAGCCCAAGTATATAAACGTATTTACAAACCCTAACTCGTATTTTTCCAACCCACAGACGATTCCAGATGACCAGGAGCGTATTCATCATCATAATTTCGATTTCTAAAGTCCAAGAACATAATCTTATCATTCCTCGATCATTCCATCGATCGAGAGCTCGTGTTTATGCGTATTTCGGTAAGAATCGTATTCAAATCTTTTCGTTTTCTTCATATTCTTGTTGCATGATGAATAAACTTTCATGCTACAATGTTTATCTACAGATTTTAAAGGATTCTATCGTGCGGATTCACGGGTGTTGGTATAAAATTCCTTTCGATTAATTTGTTTTAGTATATTTTGATTATTCGTTCATGTCGGTCATTTTCGGTTCATTCCCATTGTGTTCCGGGTAATAAAAATAGTTAGAACATTAATAAAATCAGTATATATGATGATAGGATTAAGAGTTTTGATTGTTGTTGCGGTTTGGATTGGTTATATATGTGATTAGGGTTGAGTTATTATAAACCCTAATCTGACAAGAAACTTTGTTCGGATTGGGAAGCTCGTAACTTGGTCAATTCACAATGATTGTTGTTGAAAAAGGAGTCTAAACATAAGTACTTTGAGTCTTCTTTCAAATGGTGTCATTTTCATGGCTAAATGTGGAGTATAAGTTGGTCAAAATGATTTTACAAGATGATGTGTCATTTCTGAGTTTCTTGGTTCCAGATTTCAATTGAGTTGTCGATTTTTGAAACGTGTCTTAAACTAAGAATTTGATCTTGATGTTTTTACTGGAGTGTCTTTAAAGTGTTAAGTATTTTCTGTAAAAATATGATAATCATTTGAAGCTTCTAAGTATTTTAGGTAAATTAAAACTTTTGTGAAGTCAGAAAGAGTCAACAGTTTAGAGCAGATTACTTTGGTGAATTTTTAAAAATAGTAAATCAATGTAAATGAATCTGAGAAAATTAATGAGTCTTCTAAACATATTAAAGTATCATTTTTAAAAATTATAGAGTCAAATGTTTTAAGTAAGTATTATTTAAAAATTCGTGAAGTGGGTCCAAATTTCTGATCAGAATCTGAGTTTTCATTTAGGATTTAGTTCTTGAAATAATACGCTAGTAGAATTGTGAGGAAACATATTAGAAGTGTTTGGAGTGTGGAATACAATGGAATGGCCTAGTTATGCCTAGGTTATGACCCATACGTATTATGACATTGTAGATTGGCGAGCTGATTTGTGATTATACTTAAGGGGCAATACTTGCATCAGTTTTGAGGTGAGTTTTGCGGCCCCATTTTCTTTACTTATTTTCCGTTGGGGGAAAAGAATGCTCAAAATGATTTTGAACTGTTTTCATATGCTGTGTAACTATCTGAGTTTTCTGTTTTGGACATTATGATTGAATAAGTGACATCTTGATTGTTGTGGACTGACATCCTGATTGTTATGGACTGATTGCTGATTGTTCGGATGAGTCTTGTGTCTTCGGGACCCTGACAACACTCCATATTTCTTACTAATACGGATATGATTATTGATAGTACTATCGGACGACGGTCCCGCTCTTGTGATAGATACGTTATCCTTGAGTGAATATTATCCAGGAACGGAAAGGATTGTTTATGGTGGATGAGTTGGTTATCTTATGTGCTTATTTCATATCATATGTCCTACTTACTAAATTAACACAGCAAAACTATATTCTTTGTGTATGTGTCTTATCAAACCTGCTTAACTCACCAACATACGTGTTGACGTTTTCGAGCATATCTTTTCAGGTAATTCTAGTGGACTGAAGATAAAGGACAAGAAAGCTTAGTGGACCTCTAGGTTGCATTTAAGCTAAACTTTGAAACTATCATTTGAGGTGGAACATTTGCATTCTAATAATTTGGGAAAGGCGTGTTTTGCCTTAACATTTGATTATGGATTGTGGTTTGGTTATCTTTTTCATTGTTGATATGTACATGTAGCGTGAGCTCCTATTCATGTTACTTGTATCATAACACATTGGATATTTATTTTTCATATAGACGTCTTTATAATAATGTGTTGTGATACTATCATTGTTGTATCACGTTGTTTCCGCTTTAGACGGGGTGTGACATACATCACCATAGTAATTCTTCAACCGACTTCCATTTACCTTGAAGGTTTTTCCAGAATGTCCTTGCAGATCAACAGCACCAAAAGGATAAACTTTCTCGACCACAAAGGGTCCTATCCAGCGTGTCTTCAACTTACCTGGAAATAGATGTAACCTAGAACTATACAATAGAACTTTATCACCTTTCTCAAATGTATGATTCGACTTAAGACGAGCATCATGCCATTTCTTTGTTCGCTCCTTGAACAGTCGTGAATTGTCATAGGCATTCACCCTTAACTCATCCAACTCATTTAGCTGTGCCATTCTCTCTTTTCCAGCTAACTGATCATCAAGATTGCACTGCTTTAGAACCCAGTATGCCTTATGCTCTAACTCAAAAGGCAAGTGACAAGCCTTCCCATAAACAAGACGATAAGGTGTTGTTCCAATTGATGACTTAAAAGCAGTTCGTGCCGCCCATAACGCATCATCCAACTTATACGACCAATTCTTAGGGTTTCCTTCAACTGAACGTTCTAAAATACGCTTCAACCCTCTATTTGTCACTTCCACTTGACCACTTGTATGTGGATGATAAGCAGTCGAAAACTTGTGATTTACTCCATACTTCCGCAACACTTTTTCCAACTGAGCATTTGTGAAATGCGTCCCCCGATCACTAATCAAAGCTTTCGGTGCTCCAAAATGCGAAAACAACTGCTTAAGAAAATTCACAACTCTAGCATCATTTGTGGGTAATGCTTTGGCTTCGGCCCACTTAGAAACATAATCCACAGCCACAATAATGTATTTATTTCCATTACTAGGTGGAAACGGGCCCATAAAATCTATTCCCCAGACATCAAAAATCTCACTTACCATTATTGGATTTTGCAACATTTCATCTCTCTTAGAAATTCTCCCAGTGCGTTGACAGGCATCACACTCCTTCACATACTTGAATGCGTCCTTATAAACTGTTGGCCAGTAAAAACCTGCCTCAAATACCTTACTTGCAGTATAATTAGGACCAAGATGTCCTCCAGCCGGACAATCATGACAATGCTCTAAAATTATATCGCATTCCTCACCAGATACACACCTTTGGATAATTCCATCAGCACACTGTCTGAACAAGTACGGGTCTTCCCAGAAGTAATATCGTAAAGATGAGAAAAATCTCTTTCTTTGGTTAAAATCCAATCCAGACGGAAGAGTGTTTGTAACTAGGAAGTTTGCAATATCGGTGAACCATGGAAATTCATTCAAAATTGCCTTCAACAAGCTTTCATCGGGAAATTTATCCCGAATTTCCGATTCATCCAACTTATCCAATTCTAGATTTTCCAATCTTGATAAATGATCGGCAGCTAGATTCTCCGCTCCTTTCTTATCTCGAATCTCTATATCAAACTCTTGTAACAACAAAATCCATCGCAGCAATCTTGGCTTCGCATCTTGCTTGTTAAACAGATATCGCAATGCAGAATGATTGGTAAAAACTACCGTTTTGACAAAACCAAATAAGAGCGAAAATTGTCAAACACAAAAACAACAGCGAGCAATTCCTTCTCAGTCGTAGTGTAATTCTCCTGTGCGTTTGACAAAGTCTTGCTTGCGTAATAGATTGGTTGAAACTTCTTATCAACCCTTTGTCCCAAAACTGCTCCTACCGCATAGTCGCTGGCATCACACATCAATTCAAATGGGAGATTCCAATTTCGACTAATCATAATTGGCGCGGATATCAACTTTTCCTTTAAAAGATTGAATGCATCTTGACATTCCTTTGAAAACTCAAACTTAGCCTCTTTCTCCAGCAACTTATTCATCGGACGCGCTATCTTTCAAAAATCCTTGATGAATCATCTATAAAACCCAGCATGTCCTAGGAAACTTCGTATTACTTTAACATTTGTCGGAGGTGGTAGCTTTGCGATGGCCTCAATCTTGGCTTTATCTACTTCAATCCCAACACTTGAAATCTTGTGTCCTAGCATTATTCCTTCACGTACCATAAAATGACACTTCTCCCAATTCAACACCAGATTCGAACTCTCGCATCTCTGCAACATCTTCTTCAGATTTGCTAAGCATTCATCAAACGAATTTCCGAACATGGAAAAATCGTCCATGAATATCTCCATACTATCCTCCACCATGTCATCGAAAATTGCCATCATGCACCGCTAAAATGTTGCGGGTGCATTGCACAGACCGAAAGGCATCCTCCGATAAGCAAAAGTTCCGAATGGGCATGTGAATGTGGTTTTGTCTTGATCATTTGCATCTATCGGAATTTGGAAATACCCGGAAAAACCGTCTAAAAAACAGTAGTACTCTTTTCCAGCCAGATGTTCGAGCATTTGATCGATGAACGGCAAAGGAAAGTGATCCTTGCGTGTAGCATCATTCAACTTCCTATAATCTATACAGACCCTCCATCCGGTGACCGTTCTCGTAGGTATTAACTCATTCTTCTCATTAGCAACCACTGTCATACCTCCTTTCTTTGGCACAACATGAATGGGACTGACCCATGGACTATCGGGGAGATTGGGTATATCAACCCAGAGTCAAGCAACTTAATGATCTCCTTCCTCACTACATCCGTAACCTTTGGATTCAGCCGTCTCAATGGTTGCACAACTGGTTTGAAATCAAATTCCATGAGAATCTTGTGAGTGCAGTAAGAGGGGCTTATTCCCTTGATATCATTAATCGTCCACGCTATAGCATGCTTATGCTCCTTCAGAACCTTCAATAAACTTTCTTTCTCGTTAGCTGACAGCTGAGATGAAATGATAACTGGCAGGTCCGACTCTCCTTACAAGTATGCATATTCCAAATGGGTCGGTAAATCCTTTAATTCTAACTTTGGTGGTTCTTCAAATGAAGATTTTACTGTCAACACCTCTTCTCTTGAGCAAGGAATCCCATGCATAGTAATGCGAGTCTCTTTCTTAATTAAAATACCATCAGTCAAGACCGACTCTTCACTCTCTATCAGCTTATCTTCTTCGCTCCCTAACTCCGCATCACTCGTGATTTCCAATTCCTCAAGCAACTTATCGAATTCTTCGATATCACGGATTGCTTCTAGACTTCCCGTCCATCCTTCAAGAATCATGGGATCAAGATCTTCATCTTCCATGAGACTTTGTAGAAATTCCTCATCATCGAACATTTCTCTAGTACTAACAAAGTAACAAGTATCATCAACTGCAGCAGGAAATTGCATTGACTTGTTAACATCAAATACTACTTCTTCCTCTCCTACCCTCAGAGTGATTTTTCTATCAAAAACATCAATCAATGCCCTTGCAGTGGCTAAAAAAGGTCTTCCTAAGATGATAGGTACCTTTGAATCTTCTACCATGTCAAGAATCACGAAATCGCAAGGAAAAACAAACTTATCTACCTTGACCAACACATTCTCGATCATTCCTTTAGGTTATTGAACTGAACGATCCGCTAACTCAATGCACATTCTAATTGGCTTTGGTTCTCCTAACTTGAGTCTAGCATACATAGTATAAGGCATTATTGATATGCTTGCTCCTAAGTCAGCTAGTGCATGAGTTATATCCAAACTTCCAATAAGACAAGGAAGAGTGATACTCCCAGGGTCTTTCATCTTCGGCGGAAGTTTGTTTTGCATCACCGCTGAGCATCTCTCGTTCATTGTCACTGTGGTAGCCTCCATTAGCTTGCTCTTGTTGGTCAAAAGTTCCTTCAAATACTTTCCATACTTGGGCATTTGAGCAATGGCCTCCACAAACGGAATGTTAATGTGGAGTTGCTTCAAATTCTCAAGAAACTGATGATAATGAGCTTCATCCTTTCCTCTTCTCAATGCAGCTGGATAAGGAGGTAGCGGTGCATGATCCTTTGCATATTGCTTATCTTTAGCAATTCTATCAGCCTCAGTGTCCACCTTAGGACCTTCAACAACTTCTACTTCCTTCTCTTTCTCAAGTAGGGGTTGAGAAACAGGTTTCTTCTTGATAAACGGATCTTCATGAATCTGTCCACTTCTGGTGATCACAGCTTTCGCCTGATCACGTGGGTTGGTTTAAGTGTATCCAGGGAGAGTTCCAGGAAATCTCTCTTGGAGAACTTTAGCAATGTTGGAAATATTCCCTTCAATCTGCTTAATGGCAGCTCCTTGATTTCTTAATGCTGCATCAGTGGCATCCATCCTTTGTCCAGAATTGGCAATGAATTTCTCATTGGTAGTGAGAAACTTTCCCATCATTTCTTCTAAGTTGGTTTGTTTATCGTAAGATGGTGCAGTCTGTTGCTCCTTGGTGTAAAATCCTGGTTGATTTTGGCGAAACTGACGACCTCCATCTTGGTATGGTCTTCTGAAGAATGTTCCACCGCCCTGACGATATGGTGCTTGAGCTTCCCCAAACTTAACTTCCTCGGTCACTTCTCCCGTTTCTATCTCAGGGCAATCCTTCACTAAATGGGTTCCTCCACAGTTGTCACATCCTACTTGGATAGCATGAACAGTCTCCGTGACCTTCTTTATATCTCTACCTATGCTGTCTAGCTTAGCAGTGATGGCTACAAGCCCATCTTCATTATCCACTGTCCTCTTCCTTTTAGAGGTACCATCATCCCATAGCTGAGAGTGCTTTGCTTGGTCACGAATGGCAGCTAAAGCATCCCGAGGAATCTTTTTAGGAATAGGCCCTTGTGCATCCAGTTGCTGTCTCGTGGCACGATCCACACCCTTGTAGAAAATACTCACGATTTGCTGATCGTTAAGGTCGTGTTGTGGGCACTTATGCATCAGGTTCTTATATCTCTCCCAAGCTTGGTGTAGCGGCTCATCAATTTCTTGTTTGAAGTTCCTAATTTCGTCAATCATCTTTGAAGTTTTGGAAGGAAGGCAATACATCTTAAGAAACTTCGTGCGAAGGTCTTCCCATGTGGTGATGGATCCAGCTGGCTCTTTTTGAATCCATCTTTTAGCGGCTCCCTTGAGTGTGATAGGGAATAATCGGAGCATGACTTGATCGCGTGTAATGTTGGGAACGTTGAACATATCGGCTATCTCCACGATCCTCTCCACATGATCGTTAGCGTCGTCCCTTTCTTCTCCATGAAAAGGCTTCTCCCTAAGCTCCTTGAGGAACTGTCCTTTGATTTCAAACTCCACATCTTGCGCAATTGCCGGCCTTACTACTCCAGTGCCTCGGTCATTACGCATTCGACTCGAATACTCCTCAAGAGTTATATTGGCGATATCGTCTGCCATTATGCTGTCCGGTTCTGACTGATCTCTAAAAAGGAATTTTAGGTACTCTCCGAAATCGTTTTCTAGATACGAATGGTAGTTTCTAGTTCGCGGGATGAAAATGTTATTAGTAAAAACTTTGAAATTGTCGACAAGAAAAGTGTTGATTAATGGTGAGTTCGGTGGTGCGGAGGCGGCGCGTCTTCTTTGATGAAACATACGTTCAGGTTCTTCAAAAGGGTCGGTTGGGTCTGGAACTGTTGTTCGGGTCATAAACTCCTGCAATGAAATTTTCAACTCAGTAGAACAGGCTACCAAAATATCTCAGCTCAACTATTTATTCTGACTTAAATTAAAGAAGAAGAATGAATTTACAAAACCTTAAACAAAAACACAAATAAAACTAACAAACTAAAAGAAAAATAAATCACAAATAGATAATTAAACAATGAAACAACTCCAATTTATATAATCAAAACAAAACCGTTCCCCGGCAGTGGCGCCAAAAACTTGATGCTGTGTAAACAGAGCCTTATTTTAAAATGGAAATTACCTTACTAACTATACACAACCCAGGCAAGAATACCTTGTCATATGATAGTATAGTATGATAAGTCCGAGTCGATCACAGGGAACGGATGTTTATTGAAATAAATTGGAAATTATTATAAATAATGAAAGCAGTAAATAATGGTGGCGTTTTAGTTCCGATCGAACAATTGGCAAACAATTATGAAAAATGGTTTATTAAATAAAACTTAATTAGAAAATAAAGAAATGATAAAAGAATTACTTAAAAAGATTATTTAATTCAAATGATAAAAGAAACACAATTGTTTAGATTATTTTCCTCAGAATCTGATTATCATTTTATTGAATTGCTAATATATAGATTTTATTGTGACATAACAAATGTATCAATTATCCTTACAAGATTAATTGATTAAACACAATCAAGAAAGATATGAAGTTGTTTTCAACCCGCTAACAGTTTAATTTAACGTTATCCACCAGATTGTATTATGAGTTAAAACTACACCGTTTATATGATTTACTTTTGCAACTTGAATCAACAAAGTTTATAACTAATCAATAGCTATCATGTTCATTACCAATTATTAATCATAATTAACCCTAGCCTATCAAACTCAATATCAATAATGATCAATCAATAAAGAACTCAATCATAAATCAATAGATCATCACGCTAGGTTATCATCAATAATCAATAATTAAACATGGATCATCAAGTAAACATATAAACATTCATAAAATCCAATATAAATCTGCAATTCAATAATCAAATCATCATCTGAGTATTATCATCTAAACAATTGTATTAAAAACATAGCCAATCATTTCTAAACATAAAATCAGAACTGAAAACGAAACCATAATCATAATTAAATGAAAAGAAGAAACGTATTCGAACCGAAAAGTCAAAATAATGATTGAATGAACAAAAGCCTTCAATTCTCTAAGCTTCAATCCTTCAAAAGTGCTCTGAAAATAGTTTTTTTATTGAGAGAAAACGGTTAGAGAAAAATGTAGATGATAACCCTCAAATGAAAGCAAAATGAGTTATTTAGGGTTTCTGCCGAGGCAATCCATACGCCGTATGGATTGAAAAGCCCATGGATCCAACCCGCGTAAACTGGCAGCCCGGCTCACACCATCCATACGCCGTATGGATGAAATTTTCCAACTCTTTAGCCAGTCGACTTCAACCCTTCAATCTTCAACCATTTTAGCTTCTTTTCTTCAATACTAGCACGTTTTCCGCTTCTTTTCTGATTCAAACTCCAAATAACTCCTAAATGCAAATATGAATGAATTGAGTATCTTATTCACACAAAATGCATAAGAATTTAATTAAACAAGGGGGTAATTAGCACTATAAAATAGCACATTTTGGCGTTCATCAATAAACGATAAAGATTTAATTCCTATATCCATTTGTAATATAAACCATCCGCCATCTCATAACATACCACATAGTCACATATTTAATACTTTCTAAACGACTATCATAGCAGATAATTGAGTTATTTAGCTAATCATGGTAGTTCTAGCATGCATATTTAAATTTATTAAAGAAAGAACAAGCATATTAAATATGAAAGATAGATTAACACCTGGAAAGAAGTACAATAACTCGTAGCTAAAATATGCGTCCCGGAGCACCTCCGTATAAATCTTCCTTGACTAATTAATTAGCTATTCTAATTAATTAAACTAACCTAAAGGAAGAAATACTAATTTTTACAAGAAAGAAAGAAATTGAAAGTGTGTTTTTTCAAGGTGTGTAGGTGTTTTTTTTTTTTTGGTGTCTTTTTCAAATGAGCCTCTGTTGCGTCCTGATAGGTCCGTGTCGTTAACGATAACTATCCGGTTACAACAGTGGGTTTTTAATTTATAAGGCTGGGGCCTAGGGTTACTACTATTGCTAATCTAAGGGCTAGCAAAGGATAAGTATGACCTAGAATCGTTCTTCAAAGCGCGACGAATTGAAAGTAGGGAAATTTAGAGACTTTTATGAATTTAGCTAGGGAGAAAAAGGGTTGGTTTAGGTTTTGGGTATTCTATTCTAAGATTAAACTAAATTGAATCAGAAATGGAGGTTACTTCGGGCGTTCAGCAGTTAAAGCGATTGTCTATTATGAAGTGGTTCAGGTGATATTAAAGCGTGAAGAGTTCTAATGAGGATGAGTTCATAGGTTAATGTGAGTTATTGCTACAATCCTACTATCAGGCTAACGCGGAGGTGTCCACAATCAGGCAAATAGAATGTCACGTGGGTTGCAGAATATATTAAAGCATACACCGAAAGTTCTCTCAAATGCATGTCCATATTATCTAACAGTTAATCTCGAATCCTATTCCCCAATCTCGGTCATCATAGACGTCCGAATCATGGCACAGTTTGTTGAATAAACAATCTTGTAAATGGGTTTTATTCTCGCCGGAATAAGTTGGAAAAACTGGTCTAAGCGGTCAGATAAGATGTCATCACTTATTCGTATGAATTATCAACATTACTCAAGTATACAACAAGACAGGGATGATTTACATTACAAATAGAAACTTAAGTAATACATTTGTTAATTGATTCACAACACAACTACCTTTGGTCGTTCTCGACTTCCATACATTTGTACTTCGCCATAAGCGTTTCCAGTACTATATCGAAGAACAGTCGAATAGGGGCCGTCATGTTATTTCACAATAATTAAGGCTAGGTGTATTTTACTAGTATGATAGTCCTAAGGCAACAATCAAACAAGAACATGCAATAAGACAATCAAGATAATAGTTAAAACTAAGCATGCAAATGTATTAATTAAATCGAGGATATTCCAAAAGTTGTCTCAAAAATATCGTCTGTCCGAATTAAATCTTAATCTACCTCTATTCCCATATTCCGTGTCTCTTGGATCCTAATTTGGTCTAGAGAACACCGGCCATGCCAAGCTCAATGATTCAATCAAACATAGTATAACTAAGTGACCTATACCCTATGAGTTAGCTACGTTCATTTTTGGATAAGGTTTTAGTCACAACATGAGTTGGGCAGATAAACGATAAAGATTCAATTCCTACATCTATTCATGATACACAACACCCGCAATCTCATAGCATACAATATAATCACATATTTAAATCTCTCCTAAACGACTATTATAACACCCCTCGTTTCATTTCAAACAATTTATATAATAATGACGACTCGGAAGCGTATATTTAAAACATACTATCAATGTACTCAAAATGTCAATAAACTTTTTCAAACTTATTACATGACATTTCAACAAACTCGGTGTTATATAATTCAAAACATCTCTTTAGTTATTGTGAAAACGTATGATCGTTTAAGCTCAGACTTTTTAGGTCTTGATCTAGGATAATAATAACATTGATAATAATATGCAGCGGAATAAGAACATCAATGTTTTCTCAACAAGCCCCAATATTATTTGATCAGAATAACACGGTTATACAAATATAACAGGATCAAGAAACCTTGATCTTGAGGCTAAACCAAAACCCTAAGACGTCTACATTCTTTTGTGCACGCTCAAAACCTACGTCCCTATGTCTCTTTATATAATAGAGATCATTAGGGTTACAAGAAATCATAATTATACTAGGAGACTAATAAAAATAAAACTATTCAACTTTAGTCCCTCAACTTTCGTCTTTTATTTTGTCTCATCAAATTAATAAATCCTAACAATCTTCCCCTATTTGATGATGACAAAATATCGATCTTCTTGCACAAACTTCCCCTTGAATCTTGATTTCTTGTAAACATGTCATGCATAAATAAGCTGCAAATCTTGACCTTCGAATCTTCTTCCCCTTTTTGTCATAATCCAATAGGGGTCTTCAAAAAGATAAGCAACTTCAAACATTTACAACCACTTGCTATATAATACACCACTAATCCAATTTTCTAATAACTCAAATTACCCTCCATGACGCGTAATAAGAATAATGAATTTGAGCAGTAGAAAATTACACTAGCAGTAGTAATATACAACTAGCAGTAGTAATAAATCCTTTTACCTCAAACAATGCATGAACATCTTCTGATGGTTAAACACTTTGTCAATAAGCTTCCCCTCAAATCAATATGTTAACCATCTCTTGACCAAAAGCAATAGAAACAATCATAAGAACTGTACGGATAACTAACCAACAATAGCAACGAATACCATGTAGTACCATCCATGACGAGCATCACTAATTCCGCTAGTGTTTGAAAAATGACTAACAGTAGTAATCGGTACCAAGTAGCAGTCATAACGAACAGTACAAACGATTAATACTCTAACAGGCATAACTTTTGTCAAGCAGTAGTAAATTCCTTAGAATAATACTAGCAGTTGTAACCACTTTCCAATAACAGTGTTAACCGTTTTTAACTAACAGTTTTAACTATTTTTAACTAACAGTGGTAATATTCTCTCAAAATCCACAAACAGTTTTAACTGCTTTTCAAATCCAAGAGCAGTGGTAATTATCAAACCAACAGTGGAAGTTTCCTTCTAATGCCACTAACACCTTCTGTGCATGCTCTTCCAACACCTACTCATCAATACCAACCCACTGTACTTTTAGATCTGATTTAATTGAAGATTCGAAATAACATCAGTTACCCCTCCATACATGTTACGTGAATAACATGAATCTGTACAAGCATAACAAGCCATAAGAACTTCCAGCTACTTATAAATCATTAAGAAAATTAATGAATTGAGAAGCATATCGAACACGTTTATGTTTGGAAAAACGTCATCATCACAATCGAAGTAAAACCCTAGCATTAAAACTTGATGTCGATCTTCAATTCATCTAAGCATTAAAACCCTTCTCCTTCAGAAAAATCTCGATCCATACTTTACATGCTAGCTTCGCTATAAATCGTATATCTCGACTTGTATGAACACAAGCTTTCCCATTCACAGTTTTTCAAATACCAAAAAAAAAAACGAACTACAAGTAGATCAGTAGATACAAGCACAAGAAGATGAACACAATGACGCAACCGTTGAATCCCGTTCTTCTCGATCCAACTCTTTCACAGTTATTAAAACCTGCTATTCATCTCGATCATAAAGCAACCGAACGATAAAACTTGTCGAAGTCAAAAAACGATTGAGCATAGCTTATTTCTTATCGATCTGAACTTGAACTCCTCAAAACATTAAAACCTTTGTATGATCTCTGCTCGTAAGTGCATATCAGAGTTAACAGCTTCTGCGTAGAATTGATTCATCAGGGATTTTACAAGACACGTTAGCTCCAACCTGATGATAAGAAACGTACACACCAATCATCTTCTTTCTTGCAAACCTTAAACCTAAACGACAGTCAGAGCAGCACCTTGAACACTTAGTAACCCTGAAACCCTTTTCTTTCTGCATCTCTTTCTGCTCGAATTAATCATTCTTTTTCTGCCTCTCGTTATGCTGTATTCAAAATAGGTGTTAAGGAAAACCCTAATACCTTGTAACTTTCACACAAACTGCTTGCTTTCGAAACCCTTCATATCTACCAGAAAAATATCAAGAGCAATCTTGCTTTAATATCTTTGAATATTCAATTCTTGATCGAAGAATTCAGAAAGAGTTTTATATCAGCAGACTAATATTGAACAAGAATGTGATATATGCTCATAAAGAGGAATATGTCGGCATAAAAGAAAACTCCACATGCAAGAAACGAAATTGTGAGTAATAAACAAATTGTTGTCATCAATTATGAATCCCACTGAGAATAATTAACGAATTATTTGATGAAGTGGACGATGATGTGGTGTAGGGTATGAAGGTTTGGAGGTGGCGGCTGTATATCTATACAACAAAACTTGTGGTTCCAAAAAATAATTAGAATCAAATAACCAGATCAAACTTGACAAGCATGCTGTACAAACGATAAATAATTAGACTTTATCTTCAATCTCGAAAAACTTTTGTGGATCCTAGATCACGAGCAACCTTGCTCTGATACCAATTGTGAAAACGTATGATCGTTTAAGCTCAGACTTTTTAGGTCTTGATCTAGGATAATAATAACATTGATAATAATATGCAGCGGAATAAGAACATCAATGTTTTCTCAACAAGCCCCAATATTATTTGATCAGAATAACACGGTTATACAAATATAACAGGATCAAGAAACCTTGATCTTGAGGCTAAACCAAAACCCTAAGACGTCTACATTCTTTTGTGCACGCTCAAAACCTACGTCCCTATGTCTCTTTATATAATAGAGATCATTAGGGTTACAAGAAATCATAATTATACTAGGAGACTAATAAAAATAAAACTATTCAACTTTAGTCCCTCAACTTTAATTATTTTGTATCATCAAATTAAAATATCCTAACAATCTTCCCCTATTTGATGATGACAAAATAAAGACGTCTACATTCTTTTGTGCACGCTCAAAACCTACGTCCCTATGTCTCTTTATATAATAGAGATCATTAGGGTTACAAGAAATCATAATTATACTAGGAGACTAATAAAAATAAAACTATTCAACTTTAGTCCCTCAACTTTCGTCTTTTATTTTGTCTCATCAAATTAATAAATCCTAACAGTTATCCAAATAACATCAGAGTAACAGCCTGTCAAACATTCCATCAATTCCAAACACTTCCTGCCCTGCCCAATATGTCCCCTCTATTTTAACCTGCAGGAAGAACTGTGGTGGGGTTAGCATAAAGCTAAGTGAATGGAACTATAAGCAATAGTCCAACTTAGCCTAACAATCTGTTTACATCAAATAACAATAAACAGAAAATCAATCAATCACTCGACATCCAATCAATGTCATACGAGCAACATCATGAGGATCGGTGGTCCCTGAGACACCCTAATACCGGTTTGGCACTCAAGGAACTCTTATCAATCATCTGTATTGGCCTATACAGAATTACCGATAACCAGTTGTTAATCACACACGACCTAGATCTCTAAATCGACATTTCAAGTTTCTGAGATCTCCTGTCGTCTACAATAACAACCAAGTCCAACTTTCAATTCAAGTTGACCTCAGAATCTTACATTCTAGCTCAAACCGCCAAGTAAACAAACAACCAACTAACATGGCAAGATATCTCAAACAAACATATTCTATCAAAGTAATACTATAAATTACTTGTTGTAAATCAAATCATTACAACTAAATCACACTGAGGTTACAGATCCACTCACCGACTACCTCAGGCATCTGCTCAGTAGTCTAATATCACTGAGTCTTCTCCACATCTGATAATCAATAAATCAAATATAAGTTAGTAATCAAATCATCAATACTGAACTTATATCAATCTTTAACATTAGGAACTTAATATAATACTATGTATATTACCAGTTCCTAATCATATATTAGTTATTACAACATAACTATTATCATATACCATCAGACAACTAGTATAAACTTCTTTATAATCAACAAGTAATAAGCAAGGCAGGCTTGCCCCACCAAGCCGCCGGATTCTTTCTCAAGCCGCCGGCTTCACCACAGAAGCCGCCGGCTTCCCACCAACTAGCCTGAATCCGCCGGATTCCCGGAATCCGACCGGATTCCCCAAACTGCTCCAAGCCGCCGGCTTCTAAAGGAAGCCGCCGGCTTCAACCGTCGTTCCAGCCCAGGTACGAGCTGATCAAACCCTAACCCACGGGTTTTACCCAAAATCACCAAAAACACGATTTTAAACGGTTATAAACGACTACTAACATTGCATAATCAATATATAACCTTTATAACATGTTTCTAACATCTAAATCTCTCAAATCATCAATTTACCCAAATTTCAATCAAAATCAAATTCTTAATTACTCAAGAATACTTACTGATTGAAGAATCTAACGATGGTACTCTGATGATTATGAAGTTTTACAAGAATCACAACTTCCTGATTTGATTTCTAGATTGATTTGGAGGTTTTCAGAGAGTTTCTGTGAGTTTCTAAATGAAAATGAATAACTTTCCTAAATAGGAAAGGATATATATAGAAACTTAGGTCGGTCCAACCTAAACCGCCTTCAATATATGGGTATAATTTAATACCCCATCTCAATCTATTGCCTGGAACCCGAAAACCATTTGCGAGTCCAAACATTTTATCGCACCGTCAGCTATATTAATTTACAACAATTAATATTTCACTTATCACATTGGAATATTCGGATCCTATTCCAATTATTTCACTATTTCAAACAATATTATTTCCAAACACATTTAAATCAAGAAATAATATATAAACAACTAGGTCCATTTCGAGGATGTTACAACTCTCCCCCCCTTAAAGAGATTTCGTCCCCAAAATCTAACCTCAATCAATCTAACTAATGTGATATAATCACATATATCTTAATATACATTTGTCCTCAATAGCAACTTACAACTATACTTAGACTGTTTGAATTCTTTCCACATGCACATATCCAAATGTACATGCTTCTATCTTTTCCTATGCACACATACAGTGCATCCATCCAACATCTCATAGGAACCAATCATCTATCTAATTCCTTTATCACCAATCAGATAAAAGTTTAAAGCACCCTATCACTTTAACCAACAACAATAAGTGAAACCTAACACCACTTACTAGGTCTACACAACCAGAAATTAGCAACATGCTAAAATCTTTAACCTACTCTTACTGTTCATCACTGGTAACAATAAAACAGCAGTAACAATAACACAACAACAGTGTTTATTAAACCACAATATACCTAGCGACACTGAAATATAATTCAGTTCACGATCAACAATCAATCTAATATACAGATCACAATCTTAAATCTCTACCATCAAAGATCTGAAATTCAAATCTAAGTCAACTTTTCATCCAAAAGTTTTATACCTATACTCTTTTGAACAACCTATCATATTCACATATCATTATCACTATCATATGAAATCCTTTACTTAGAAGTAATCCAGATTCATATCACCTTAATAAGCACAGCAGAGGTCACACTCAGTAGGTAAAACTACAATCAACAAGTACTTTGCTCAATCAGCAATAGTACCCCAATCAAATATTACCTACATTCAACCAACCTCTACATTGACTTATTTCTGCTTGTAACTCCTTTCATTACAATTTATCAATTGTCAACAACAACAATTTACACAACCAATAATCACAACACTAATGTTTATACACTACAGTATACCCATCAATACTTACTATGTATCTCCAAAGTCTAACTAACCATCAAGTTAAAACTTATTTATTACTTAAACTGGTAAGACATCAGAATCTTATCTCAGCAACTAGTTAATTTAATTCAACCTTACAATCTTAAACTACTAATCACAAGCAATTAGAAGTTATACAACTTTAATCACATAATCACTTAGTACCAAATTCCATCAATCTAGCAACTAAGTCAATCCTAATCAACATTATGATACCACAATTCAAGTATCACAATATCACAATGTGCTACTTTACAACACATTTCAACAAAATCTACATCAAGTTAATCACAATTAACTGACCTCCACATATCTTATGGCACATTTTAATTCATTCTATTAAAACTTATCATGCCATTTATTATCATGTATACCACACATACAAACCTACACAACTTCAGATATTTTCTAAAATGGACACATACACATCAATTCCATTTCATCTTACCCCCTAAGCCATTCAGACTGTTAAAGTCTTTATCAAGCCTTCTCAATACTACTATTCATCACATATCCATACCATAGGACATGGAACAATCAATAACTCTATGTTTCACTTATATACTTATCAACTAGTATATAACTTAAACATTTCATTCTAAACTTTCAAGAAAAGTTTGGTGAATACAATCATCACCTATCAATCTCAAGGTTTCTCTTACTTTCTAACACTTACAATTATACACATCAGGTTTTCAGCCCCAAATGTCAAGCAATCATTATTCTTAAACTATCAAAATAATGATCATTACACTTAATTTCATACCTGATTTCTTAAAATATGACCAACTATTCAATTCATATTTCCTCAATTATTAACCAAGGTTAAGCTAAACCTTTAATATAATTCATTTCCAGATATACCTTCATATTTTTTCTTACTTGGATCTAATCCCAATTTATCACTTTATCACTTATTTCATTTGTATACTATCAACAAATAACAAAAGAATCCATTCAATTCTTTCCATACCTAAGTAATTCACCAGGAGGTACCAGTCAATCTAGGCAACCATTAATAATAACTTTCAATTATTTCTTATCTCACATTCTTATCCAATCAAAGCTATCATCACAAGCTTCATACACTGGTAAGATTTTCTTATCACAATTCTAATCAATGTGACTTAATTTGCACCTTTCAACAATTTACAACTGTCATATCATTCAATGACTTCATATCTGTAAAATTTTCTAACGCATATTCAGTTCAAATATCATATATTTCCTAACTGAATACTCAATTATACTTAACACTATTTCAATTACTTAATATTAGCTTTAAGTAATTACTCAAGTTTTCACAACTTAATACAATTTAGGAATTCAATCATATTCCACACAATCATAACATTACAATCTATGTTATACTATTTCACACACACAGTTGACTACATGTCAACTCTGGTTTCAACCAATCAATCAATAAAATTCTCCAATTGCTTTTCTCAAGTTTGACCCAAACTCAAATCAATCACAAGCAATTAATTTTATACACCATTTTCTATTCATGGTTTGACTTTCAAAGTTAACATACTATCAAGTTAACTAACAACAAACCATTTCATCTTATATGTTCACTTTCAAACATATATTTCAAATTATTACTTTCAATAATCTTATCAATCCTTCACAAGGACAAGGTCAACCTACATCAATCTTAGCTCCATACAAGCCATTTCATATTGTATGTTTACTTTCAAACATTGACTTCTAATTATTACATTCAATAATTACTAGAAATTCCTTAAGCCAAACAATACTAACATGTATCAACCTTGGCTTCATACAAGCCAGATACAAAATAGTGATTCATTTAAACACTATCAAATTCACCTAAGGTCAATGTAACACAATCAGTTACAATTACATATTCAACAAAATCAAATTGGTCAATTAGGTGTATCATCAAAGCCTCTATCAATGACCATTATTATTTACACTCTCACCTTTACAGTCTAAAGGTCACAATTCTATCAACTGATTTTTTTCTTATCAAAACAACTATTAAACAACTTAGCATACTATCATGCTCCATTTCCAAAATCACATTACATTTATTTTATACCAAGTAGCCTTAACAAGTTCAAGTGACACGACATAATATAACAACGGTGATCAGGCGTTGCAAGATTATGTTCTTCACAATCCATTCTCAGGCTACTCTACATTATAGTTATCAATGTGATCTACTCTTATCTCATATATATTAAATACTTCATAATTTCAAATCAATCATAATTCATTTAATAGTTTCTATCAGCTGATACAAAATCAAAATCAGCTTACTACTTACATATTCAATCTTACATATGCAAGCCATTTCACATACACACAATGTTCTAATTTTCAACAACTGAATCACTCAGTATATCACTTATCTGAAACCTCAAACATATGATAACCTATCTCATAATTTTAATACTAAACACAATTCAATGTCTCTATTTACTACAAAATTCATGACACATCATAATTAACTAGCATCACTTTGACATATGCTATACTATCAAGCATCAATGTCACCACAAATCTACTCAATCATGTTACTATAAAACATTTCATTTCTTAATTTACAATTGACCAGAAAGATCTACCACTTCCTTAATCAATTTAGCTTTATCATAAGCCATATTTCTTATAAACCTATCAGTCTTGGTTTAGCTCAAAGGTTTAGCTATAGTCAAAACATATCATATAGCCACATAAACACATATTTCCTCAAATAGCAGTCATTCTCAAATCAGATGACACAAAAATCCTTAATAAGAATTTAGATCACAACCTGTGATCAATCTACTAATATAGTACTATCAATCATCTTGTCTCCCAATAAAGACACTCCTTAGGTTCTAACATCAATCATGTTAAACCTTAATCAACTCTTTATCTACTCATTTAATCACATTTATGCATTTTCAATTCAATCAGAAATAACCACTACAATGAGTATCCCATTCAATACCTCTATCCTCATGTCAACCTATATCAATCATTAGTTGACTCAAAACTAGGGAATCATATCAGTCTGACTCAATTAACTTCACAACAATGCTTACTCATCATAACAAAGTAAACAATTCAAGCAAATTTAAATTAACATAGGCTTATCGAAGATTACCTGGCAATCTTAAGCCCACGAATGTTGAGGAAACATGAAATATGCTAATCAGATACTCATGTTCCTCCGTCTCTGCAATCAAACAACACTTCACAACTTGTTAAGGGTTAGTACATATTCAACTAACTACTTTCTCACACATTCACTAATCAACTAAACCCACACCCACTGGAATGTTTGACTCAACTCATCAAAGTTTAGGATTGAACATTCTATCAAGTCCAATTCACCCAAACTATTGCTCTAATACCAACTTATAACACCCCTCGTTTCATTTCAAACAATTTATATAATAATGGCGACTCGGAAGCGTATATTTAAAACATACTATCAATGTACTCAAAATGTCAATAAACTTTTTCAAACTTATTACATGACATTTCAACAAACTCGGTGTTATATAATTCAAAACATCTCTTTAGTTATCCAAATAACATCAGAGTAACAGCCTGTCAAACATTCCATCAATTCCAAACACTTCCTGCCCTGCCCAATATGTCCCCTCTATTTTAACCTGCAGGAAGAACTGTGGTGGGGTTAGCATAAAGCTAAGTGAATGGAACTATAAGCAATAGTCCAACTTAGCCTAACAATCTGTTTACATCAAATAACAATAAACAGAAAATCAATCAATCACTCGACATCCAATCAATGTCATACGAGCAACATCATGAGAATCGGTGGTCCCTGAGACACCCTAATACCGGTTTGGCACTCAAGGAACTCTTATCAATCATCTGTATTGGCCTATACAGAATTACCGATAACCAGTTGTTAATCACACACGACCTAGATCTCTAAACCGACATTTCAAGTTTCTGAGATCTCCTGTCGTCTACAATAACAACCAAGTCCAACTTTCAATTCAAGTTGACCTCAGAATCTTACATTCTAGCTCAAACCGCCAAGTAAACAAACAACCAACTAACATGGCAAGATATCTCAAACAAACATATTCTATCAAAGTAATACTATAAATTACTTGTTGTAAATCAAATCATTACAACTAAATCACACTGAGGTTACAGATCCACTCACCGACTACCTCAGGCCTCTGCTCAGTAGTCTAATATCACTGAGTCTTCTCCACATCTGATAATCAATAAATCAAATATAAGTTAGTAATCAAATCATCAATACTGAACTTATATCAATCTTTAACATTAGGAACTTAATATAATACTATGTATATTACCAGTTCCTAATCATATATTAGTTATTACAACATAACTATTATCATATACCATCAGACAACTAGTATAAACTTCTTTATAATCAACAAGTAATAAGCAAGGCAGGCTTGCCCCACCAAGCCGCCGGATTCTTTCTCAAGCCGCCGGCTTCACCACAGAAGCCGCCGGCTTCCCACCAACTAGCCTGAATCCGCCGGATTCCCGGAATCCGACCGGATTCCCCAAACTGCTCCAAGCCGCCGGCTTCTAAAGGAAGCCGCCGGCTTCAACCGTCGTTCCAGCCCAGGTACGAGCTGATCAAACCCTAACCCACGGGTTTTACCCAAAATCACCAAAAACACGATTTTAAACGGTTATAAACGACTACTAACATTGCATAATCAATATATAACCTTTATAACATGTTTCTAACATCTAAATCTCTCAAATCATCAATTTACCCAAATTTCAATCAAAATCAAATTCTTAATTACTCAAGAATACTTACTGATTGAAGAATCTAACGATGGTACTCTGATGATTATGAAGTTTTACGAGAATCACAACTTCCTGATTTGATTTCTAGATTGATTTGGAGGTTTTCAGAGAGTTTCTGTGAGTTTCTAAATGAAAATGAATAACTTTCCTAAATAGGAAAGGATATATATAGAAACTTAGGTCGGTCCAACCTAAACCGCCTTCAATATATGGGTATAATTTAATAACCCATCTCAATCTATTGCCTGGAACCCGAAAACCATTTGCGAGTCCAAACATTTTATCGCACCGTCAGCTATATTAATTTACAACAATTAATATTTCACTTATCACATTGGAATATTCGGATCCTATTCCAATTATTTCACTATTTCAAACAATATTATTTCCAAACACATTTAAATCAAGAAATAATATATAAACAACTAGGTCCATTTCGAGGATGTTACAACTATCATAGCAGACAATTGAGTTATTTAGCTAATCATGGCAATTCTAGCATGCATATTTAAATTTATTAAAGAAAGAACGAACATAATTAAATATGGAAGATAGATTAAAACTCGATAAAGAAATACAATAACTCGTAGCTACAAATGCGTCCCGGAGCACCTCCATACAAATCTTCCTTGATTAGTTAATTAGCTAGTCTAATTAACTAAGGAAGTATTACAATAAAGAAAGAAAAGAGTGGATGGTGAGAAAATGTATTACAAAGTGTATTGTAGGTGTGTGTACAAATGGAACCTAAGCCTCCTATTTATAGGTGAGCTTTGGCTCACATTAGCATCAAGATGTGCATGTCAGTAAAAGGTAGCCAAAAGGGTGCACCGGGTACTGTACAACATGAAAAGTAGGCGCACCGGGTACTGTACAACACGAAAAGTAGGCGCACCGGGTACTGTACAACACGAAAAGTAGGCGCACCAGGTACCAAAAGTTGCCAAAAATGGAAACCGAGGCGGGTACAGGGTGGCCGGCGGCGGCCTTGGTGTGGCCGACGGCGGTGGTGTGGTGGCCGGCGGCGGCTGGCCCACCCCCGCCCCGGTTCGCCGTCTTTTGCTTCGTTTCTCGATTCGTGCGTATTTTCTTCGTTAAGTGTCCGTTTGCGTCGATTCTTTTTTTGTTGGATTCGTAATTCAAAAACGAAGATTTTGACATAAGATAGGCTCTAAAATGAGGTCCCTAACTCCAGATATCGCGTACGAATCATTTGGATCTTCCGGCGGGCGTAGAATCTTCGTTCTTTGTCCGTTTTAGTTGATTCTTCTTCTGTTGGATTCGTATTTTGAAAAAGAACATCTTGGATAGAATGGATGTTGGTGAAGGGTACTTTAGTCTTGAAATCTCATTTTGATGCCTTGAATCTTCAAACGTGTGTGGAATCTTTGTTTCTCGGCCGTTTTGCTTGATTTTTATAATGCAACCTTCGTTTTGGTCTTCTTAACATATTATCACTGATTTGTGCGTTGTTTGAGTCCAAATGCCAAGTATTGCTCCAGAATGAGAGAGATATCGGTAGTAAAAACGCGACTTTTTACACGATATCAGCCTCATGCCTCCTATTTATAGGAGAGTTTTGGTGCATTTTAGCAATTGGAGGCACACATTAGCAAAAGGTGGTGCACCGGGTACGAAAAAGGGCTTAAAGGTGGTGCACCGGGTACGGAAATGGGCGTAAAGGTCTAGCACCGGGTACACGAAAGGACCAAAAAGCGAAAACGAGATGGGGGACAGGCAGCCGCCAGCGGCTAGGTGGCAGCCGGCGGCGGTGGGGTGGCTGGCCGGCGGCGGCTGGCACTCCCCCGCCCCGGTTCATCGCCTGTTGCCTCGTTTCTCGAAACGTGCGTATTTTCTTCGTTATGCGTCCGTTTGCGTTGATTCTTTTTTTGTTGGATTCGTTTTTCAAAAAAGAAGATTTTGATGAAAAGATATCCCAAAAAATATGTCTCTGAACTTTAGATGTGTCGTACGAATCGTTTGAATCTTCCGGCGTGCGTAGAATTTTCATTCTTCATCCGTTTTTGCCGATTCTTCTTCTGTTGGATTCGTAATTTGAAAACGAACATATTGGCTAAGATGGATGTTGGTGATGGGTACTTTTGCTTTGAAATCTCGTTGGGTCTTGAATCTTCAAACGTGCGTGGAATCTTCGTCTTTTGGCCATTTTTCTTGATTTTCTTTGTGCAACCTTCATTTTGATATTCTTAGCATATTATCACTAATTCGTGCGTTGTTTGAGTCCAAATGCCAAATATTGCTCCAGAATGAGAGAGAGATATCGATGGTAAAAACGTGACTTTTTACGCGATATAAAGTATCCCACACTTAGAATTTTGTTTGTCCTCAAGCAAACCTTCAGCAAGTTTTATTGTGAAAATATGGAAGGGTATCTTCGTATCCCGGAGAACTTTGATTCCTGAAGGCATGGTAAAAAGATTTCAGACGAGGTTTTAACCTTCGATGTTTCCCAAACTTTTGGTTCTAATTTACAAGCTCTCTTTCCAATCTTCATGACGTAAGATATACATGACTGGGGCCCTCACAGGTGGTCACTCAATTCACTCAAGTGTATCTAGTTTCCTAACTTCTAATTCACTCAGGGGCCAGTCATGTAGCTCTCCCGTTGTCATAAGCTTGATCCAGAATCAAATCTATAATACTTAAATGAGGACGGTGCTAATTATCCCTAGACATTCGCAAGAGGGTGAAGATGGTGTATGGAAGGAGATTTTTGTAGGTGGTTTAATTGGGAGTTTAATATAGCCTAAGAGTTGTCTGTGATGACTTATCTTTGACTTTTTTGTTGATACCTCTTTTTGGATTTCTCTCTTTGAGAGCCTTCTTTTCGTAGCTTTTTCTTCTTTGAAGAACCTTTCCCTTGGCTTTAAATGATCCTTGGGTTTGTAGCTCCTTGATTTCTTTGGCAGCTTTGGTTACGCCTTTCTTTGGGGTCCTTTTGTGGATGATATTCTTTTTTTTTTCTTCTGGGATTCCTTCTAGAAGTGTGTTTCTTGCAGTGATTTCGCTGACAGGACAGAAACTTAGGCTATGGCCAAGAGATGTAAAGAAAGTGTTGGTTTTGAAGTGAGTATTCGAAACGAAAAGGCTAAGGCTCAACAGGTTTTCTAAACGAACTTCAATGCCGAAAGTGGGCATTGGCAGGGTTAGGCTTGAAAACGGGGATTTATGAGGGGGTTTAATCCTAGGGAATGTCAAGATCCTCTAATTGCACCTTCGTCACGTATGACGCTCATTTATGTAATTTCGAAATGTATTCTTCGAACAAGTTCTAACTTAAGAAGGCATACATCGGCACACTCACAATCGAAAAAAAATGAAGCATTAAAGGTGAATGCTTTTATATGGCTCAAGATTCCTCACTCATTTTGGGTGGTTTTGTGCCTAGTCATGCGATCGCTTGTTTTCAAACTTAGTTTGAAAGTTATCAAAGAGTTTTGCTCGTCATAGTCGCTTTCCCAAACCTTTTGGACTTTTGTTGACCAGAAATACCCTTTTTGGACCTTCCTTGATTCAAAATTTTTTTGAAAATTTTGCTGAAAATCTGAGTTTTGCTAAAAAGATTGATCAAAATTTTATATTGCACTACAGTAGATACTACTGCTATCCCACACTTAAAAGAACATTGTCCCTAATGTTCTATTTTGTTAGTCCCTGTTTAACTTAATAAACAATCGTATATAATAAGCCTTGAATATATTATTGAGAAGTTGCGGAATCACACTCAATAATAGTAAGAAGATCAATGAATATAAATTAATATGATGAACATAATAATATACCGAAAGCTTCAATCTTATTAATGATATAAGACGAATACACTTGATGTATTAGGGTTACAGAAAACCTTGAAGCTGCGCAAAAACTTAACCTATCTAGGTCTAAAGGATCTCTATTTATAACACATAGAGTCCTATACAATCTCCTACGAATATGGAATAAAATAACTTCCATAACCGACTCATACTTATCACAAAATCATAAACAGTTGTAACTACCATTCTGAAGTTAACAGTTGTAACTATTACACATTCAGTGGTAACTGCTTCAATTGTAATATAAGACCAAGTACAAACATATAATCAGTGTTAACTGCTACAAATATAACTAACAGTTACAGATACTTAAGCAGTTTTAACTACTTACAGACACATAACTATCAGTTGAAATCTATCTTCAATCAGTTGTAACACTTGTCTTCTCTTCAGATTTCTTCTATCAGTTGTAAATTTGTAAAGACAGTTTTATCCTTCAACATAAACAGTTTTAAACACTTGTACTTTGTCTTCTCATCAACAACTTCAATTCAGATAAGAAACAGTTTTGACCCAACAATCTCCCCCTAAACTTAATCTGTCCTTCACAGCATTAAGTTTCTTCTAATCCTCCATTATGAGCTTCACAAAATTCTTTCAAAACTGTCAGTCTTTTCTTCTCTTCCTTCTATCTATCTCCTCCTTCTTATAAATCTGATTCAGCACCATATAAACCAATTCCAGAGCTACATCATCTAAAACTGCAGCTTGTAACCTTGCATTTCTCATGCTCATCAAAAATCTCAGATTCATATCATAAAATCTATCTGTCAACAACCACATAAACATTGCATCATCCATAACAATCTGATGTATTCCTGGTTTGGCATGATAAATCTAATTTCTGACCTTGCTCAAAGTATTAAACTGAAATGGAAACTCTTCTGGTTCAAACATAGCTTTAATCGAATGCCATGTAACCTTCTCAACCAGATTATCAAACTCCTTTAAATCAAAATTCTTCTCCATCCCAATCTCATATATTCTGACCAAATCAGTTCTACTTATCCTCTTTATCAAATCCCTAAAAGATCTCCACCAAGATACATTCCGATCTGCTCTTTCGATTTTAATCTTGTGAATCTTAACAGGATTGACAAACTGCTCAATTGACCAATCAATGATACCAGGAAAATCAACATTAATTACCTCTGATTCCACTGGTTGTAACAGAATAAATTCATTCAATTCATCAACATTCCTTTCTCTATCAGGAATTTCATCCAATTCTCTTTTCTTTCTTTCAATTTCATCTTTCTTTCTCTTTTCAGCTTCTTTCTTTTCTCTCTTTTCCTTTTCTGCCTTTTCTTGTAATTTCTTTTCTTTATCAGCCCTTTTCTTTTCTTTTTCTGCTTCTTTCTTTTCCTTTTCTTTCCTCTCAATCACTTCAGGATTCATATCATCCTTATCCCACAAATTCTGCAATCTCTCCAAAGTCATCTGCTTCAATGCATTCATAGGAATATACCCACCTTTTAGCTTTGCAATCAAACTTTTCCTCATCTGAGCTTTTGTTGGTGGTTTTGCAGCCTTTTTCTTTCTAGCCTCTTCTGCTTTCTTCTTCTTGATTTGATCAACTAAATACTCAATATCATCCTGCTTCTGCTCTTTCAACAAGTACTCATCCCATTCAGCTACCTGTTCCTTAGTCATTTTGACAAACTTACCAGGCTCAATTTCAACATCAATCAAATCTTCTGCATTGAGCTCAGCATGTAGTCTTTGTGCATATTCAGTATCATGAGCAGTTACAACAGCTGGCACTGGTTTTGACTTTTTCACCTTTGGTTCTTCTACCAGCTTTCCCTTGCCTTTATCTTTTAGATCAATCTTTGGCAATTCTTTCTTCTGATGAACAGGAGCAGCAGCAGGTTCTCTGATCTGAAATCCAGGCAAAGATGGTTGTATAGATGCCTTCTTTGGAGTTTCAACCTTCTTTGCTGTTCCTGTCATCTTAGCAGTTTTAACTGGAATGCTCTTTTTCCTAGATTTTTCAACTTGTTATTGAGCATCATTTTGAGAATCAATCTTTTCTTTTTCCACTGCTACCTCTGGTTTATTCACCTCATCACCATCATCACCATCAATCTTTATCTCCTCAGTCTTTTCACCCATATCAACCTCTGCAGTCTGATCCACTGAACCAATAACCTCAGTATGTTTATATACATTGTCATCTGCCACTGGTTCATTCATCTCTGTTTCCACTGTTTCATATACTGACTCATTCATTTCTGGCTCTGTTGGAGGTGTTGGAGGTGTATGCACAAACTCATCTTCTTCTGGTTGCTCCATTTCAATCTCCTCATCAACTTTCTCATCATCAGACACAACCTTATCACCCAAGTTTGTCCAAACCTTCTCCCCCTTTTTGAAAGCATTTTGTGGAAACTGATAAGCATCCTCAGGTTCAGAAGTATCATGAACCACATACTTCCTCCCTTTCTTCAAACACTTAATAACAATCCTTTCTAACTGCTGCACTCTCCTCTGCAATTGATTAACAATCTCATCCTTAGCTTTATTCTTTCTCCTCTCCTCTACAAACTTTGACCATACATAATCAATCATTTTCGTCAATTTTAAGTTAGATCTAGCCTCAACACCTTCAGTGTGACACCCTCAAATTTCGGTTTGCGGAAGCTGTCGGGTCGGGTGTCACTAATTCAAATATCACCGCATAAGATACATAATGAACGACTCTAAATGAGACGTTTGAAAATAATTATACATTTCCCAAAATAGAACGTTTACAACGTTATGAGTTTAATACTAATTTCCAAATACATAATTTGAAAATACTAAAGTAGATGCAGAGTTGTCCCAATTGTTGAAAATATGCGACTCGAACTAATAAGATCTTGTAGCGATCCTAATCCTGATGGGCAACCTGAGAACACATGCTAAAACAGGTCAGCTATAAAGCTGGTGAGTTCATAGGATGGTTAGTTGAAAACATAAAGTAATAAAACAATTTATGTTTTGTAAAGTTATTTCCAAAATCAGTGATTTTTGATATGTAATACGTTGAAGATTGTAACGCCAATGTGTAAAGGTCTAATCTAGGTATTTCATACCTAACTAGTTTGAATTGTAAGTCTACCATTGAAATTGTTTGTCTAACTTAATGTTCAATTACCCCGATATGGTTGGTTGCATTGTTACAAGTTACTTAGACTTGTTTGTCTTAAATTGATACAAGTTACAACGACTTGTTTGTTTGAAAATGCTACAAGTACAACGACTTGTCTGATTGAAAATGATACAAGTACAACGACTTGTCTGCTTGAAAATGATACAAGTACAACGACTTGTCTGATCGAAAATGATACAAGTACAACGACTTGTCTGCTTGAAAATAATACAAGTACAACGACTTGTCTGATTGAAATTGTGCCCACTGCAATACCGTGGCATCGTTTTGTACCCACTTTACCGTGGTATCGTTTTGTGCCCGCTGCAATACCGCGGCATCGTTTCTGAAGTGCTCGAGAGCATAGTTGAAATGTAGAGCTAGTAGTACTACGACATACTAGCTATTGCAAATAAGTGTCGACCGTACAACGACGCGTCCGACTTGAACGATTGTGTTTGTATGATTGTATGTATACTAATATACATAAATATTATTGAAGTTAGCACCAAGTGCTTATGATAATATATAAACATGTAGATATATATATATATATATATAGATACATATATTTGTCAAATGAGCAAACGTAAGTAACAATCGTGACACGCATGAAAATAATTGATTGTATCTAAATACGTATAAGCAAATATTTAGATATTAAGTAATACGTTGGTCCTAGGTATGAATACTCATCACCTAGTTGAATTGTATTAGTATAAAGGATCTATACTAACATATGATGCTATCGTATACTTCTAGCCTAAAGCCTAGCAAGTATATTTGGGTTCTGAATTGTATTGGCAATATTAGTTCCTAAAAGAGAAACTGATCCTGTAAATGTATGTATGTCGTCTAGTGTAGGTAGAACTAACCAGTTCTAATGTATTTGATAATATTGTCCCGCGACAATATGGCCAATGAATAGTAATAACTATATCCAGCTATACCTAAGTAATTGTTTTCCAACAATCTGATAGTGTACGATTGTGACCTATCTAGGTTAGGTCTTGATATTGTTCCAAAACAATGTGTTGGGTGTAATTCCTAAGTATTACACATTTGTATTACATACAGTAATAAGATTGATTGGGAATTATAAAAGATTATTAATATAATTCGAAAACAGTTGTTGTGCATGTGTTTCACCCCAAAAACAGTAAAACAGTTGAAAGAGTGGGGCTATGAAACTCACCTGTGAATTGTTAGCGATACGATGATACGCGCGTCGTCCAAATGGTAACCTTCTAGTGTCCTAAACACGTGAGGTTATATAAGTATGAGACAAATCAGTTTGTCTAAGCGAGTTGTTCATGTGTGCATTTGTTGCTGAAGTCTGGGAATAGTGTACGGGGGTCCGGGGGCAGCGCCCCTGGTAGCGGGGTCCAAGGGGCGGCAGCCCCTGGCGGGGTCCAAGGGGCAGAGCCCCTGGCTGGGGTCGAGCTGCCAGGTCAGCTTGGAAAATTTTTATTTCTACTACTATACTTTAAAGGAAACGTGTTCGGAATCCAAATTCGGGTAAAATCGAGTGGTAAAATTTGGTTGTCAATACTTAGTGAAAAACATAGGTTTTTAAGGTTCTGCGACGTCAGATGCGACGTCAGATGCGACGTCAGATGCGACGTCAGATGCGACGTAGGGTCGTGCGTCGCTATGTGCGACGTCGCAATTTAATGCGACGTTGTGCGTTACGTCGCAATGTGCGACGTTTAAGATTTACTGCGACGTAGGGTGTTACGTCGCATCATGCGACGTTGAGATGTTTTTGCGACGTTGGCTGCGACGTCGGCTGCGACGTCGCAGCACTGTTTTTGGTCTCTGCGACGTAGCGATCTGATCGCCGGAGTTTGAGCCGAAAACGAGTTTTCCGGCCTCCGTTGAGTCTGATTCTTTTACCCAACCCGTAACTAAGTATTTTAAGCTTATCTAAACCGCAAACAAGCAAAATAACAAGGTTTTCAGAGATTTCGAGAATTGTCGGAAACTTACAAATCCGCGCGAGGAGAATCCGAAAAGATAGGATTGTAGATCGTTGCGTGGTGATCGTTTTTCCCTAAAGGAGCTTTGAGATTGGAGGTCGTTTGACGGTGGTTTTTGGCGGATTATGGTGGTGGTGGTGGTAGGTTGTAGAGAGAGAGATGAGAGAAAAGGTAGGTGAAAAAGAAGAAGAAAATGAAGAAATGAGGTGGGAGTTTGGGTTTTTGTTAAAACTCAGATCCCTAACTCGTGTACTGTGGTCTCCAACCACAGTACAAAATGTCCGTGATTTCGTACCCGTTTAAAATGTAGATTTATTATTTAAATCCATAATTTTGTTTATATCATTTTGTAAATATTTTTAATAAAATATTTCACTTGAACTATAAAATGTCATTATTCAAAGTTTAAAATCGGCGCGAAATTTGACTTTTTGACCGGGTGTTACATTCTCCCCCTGTTAAGAAAATTTCGTCCCGAAATTTAAAGTGATGTCAGGGTTGCGCCTGGTCTGGGGAGCAATGCACGTACGAGGTATTTGTCGAATAGATTGCAGACACATGATGTCTATAACGAGGTTGAATAGCAGTCACTCCATGACCGCATCATGTTTAATCATTGTGGTCACATTCTGACTGTTTTGTAATTGGTTATATCAGGGCTGAGCGATTTATCGTTGAGTCGATTAGTCTACTGAAAGTAAACATTGAGTTTGGTTGGTGAGTGTTCTATCGATTGGTCTGCTGAAAGCAAACTTTGGGTTTTATGTGGGCCTAGGTCAACTAGCCCTAAGATGTGATCGACATTAAGTCGTTAAAATGATGGTGGGGACAATAAGTACACGTTTAGCGAATCTAAAATTGAAGAGTTATGTTTTCGAGGAGAGGTTGTACTTACATTATTGTTGGAGACTTATTTGATTTACTCGGAGTCGATTAGGTGAATTTTGCGTCTTTTTGGGCAGTCCTTCTTGTAATGACCAGGTTCCTTACATTTGAAGCATATCCTTCGAGAGTCGGGATTGGCGGGAACTCTGCAGTCCCGGATTACGTGACCATATCGTTGGCATCTTTCGCAGGGTAATCCGCAAAATCCGTCATGATGACGTTTGCAGCCGTGACAAAATGGTTTGTTACCCGCATAGCCTTGTCTGTCGTTGGGTTCAGCAGCGTAGGACCTCAAGGGTTCAGGTTGATTCGTTGGGTTTTGGCTAGAGCTGGAACTTCCATTTCCTTTTTGTTGATTGTTTTCTGTTGCAGGTGGCCCACGTCGAACCACCTGTGCCATGAGTCTGTGGGCCATGCGAATAGCCTCTTCAATAGTAGTGGGTTTAGAGGCGGTGACCATTCCCTCAATTAGTAGCGGGAGTCCACCGGTGTACCTTGCGATTTGTTGACTCTCAGGGTTTACTATAGTTGGGCACAAGTGTGCTAGTTGTTGGAAACGAGTGGTATATGTTACGATATCGTTGTCTTTTACGGTGAGGTGCCAAAGTTCGTCCTCAAGTTTGTGAAGTACTTCGATGGGACAATACTTGTCCTTCAAGATTCGTTTCAGGTCTTCCCACGGAAGTTCGTGAGCAGTGTCGATTCCTACAGTTCGGGCGTGAAAATTCCACCAGGTAGAAGCATCATCCTGGAGGGTGTATGTGGCGTACAAGACTTTGCAGTCGTCGGGGCAGTTGCAAACGTGAAATATAGACTCCATTCTCTCGAACCATCGAATCAATCCGATAGCTCCTTCAGTCCCGACGAAGTTTGGTGGTTCGCACCTCAGGAAATCCTTAAAAGTGCAAGGCTTTACTTGGTTCTGAGCAGCTAGGGTCGCAGTCACTGCTTGATTAATAATTTGATCGTGCTCAGCTTGAGTGAAAGTTGGTCGTTTAGGTGGCATGATTCTTGAACAAGAATGAAATGACAAAGTGTGAGATCTTTAATCAAAGATGATGATTATTACAATGACATAAGTAGCTAACTTGAGTTGGTATTTATGATACACGGGATCCTACGATCCTTGACGTTGAAGTTTTTTTTTTTTTTTTTTTTTTTTTTTTTTTTTTTTTTTTTTTTTTTTTTTGATATTGTAGGTGGCAGGCGCATCACTGCCCTTTTGTATTGTTGATACAACAGTTTAAGTAACCGTTGTCTAGTTTTCTTTAGTTAAGTTATCATGAATCTCATGTTTTCCGAGTGTTGTGACCAGTTGAGTTGTAGTTTCTAGGTGCGGTCGTACCATGACCGAGTTGCGTTTTCTATGTAGTCAATCCAAGACTATGTTGTTGTGGGTAGTCCAATGGACTATATCGTAGTACTAGAATATCGTACGGCCATTCATACCTGTGTATGTGACAACTACCGTGTTCTCGGTGGTGTTGAAGCAGGGTCCACCAACACAACCCATGTGTGTGGTGACATCATTGTGTATTTATTGATTAAAGCATTACATGCTAAATTGGTAGTATATACATATATGGTGTACACGTAACTATGCAAGCACACGTACATAATAAGAGTCAGGTGTGGCACCTCGTGCCCAGTGAAGTAAGTGTATATGTATATGTGTCAGTCGTACATGCAACTATAACAAGTCTACATGCATAATTGAAGTAGCACCTAATGCTATAATGTAGTGCTATCAGCACAGTAATTGAAATACTAATGTTTTGTAATTGTAGTACCAAAGTACCATGAAACGCAGCACCACGTGCTGTAATGAAGTGCCCGCGGCATTGAAATTGTAGTACCCATGTACTATGAGTGTGGCATCAACATGCCATGATTGTAGTATCGACATACTGTGAAGGTTGCACTAACGTGCTCAAGTTGTGGTATCAACATACCTTGAAATCGTAGCACTACGTGCCATGTATTGTTTGATTTGTAGCCCCAAGGCGAAAATGTGTTTGAAGTTCGAATTTCTCAGTTGTAGCACAAAGGCAAAATGTAGGGGTCAAAGTACCGCATGATTGAATTTGTTGATCTACGTGATCAAGTTGTGATTCGAGATAATTTTGTTGTGTACTTAGTCAACACTAATCCAATTGTGATCCATATGGTCAAGATTTAAAAGTTGTCAGTTTGTTTTAAGTTTCGTGAAGGTTTAGCATGTGCGGGTTTCCATTCCCATTGATGACGTTTGTACCTCCTTCCCGAGGTTCAGTGATATAGGTGATATCCTCCTATGCGTACATAAGGAGAAAAATGTCGAGTCGTGATAGTCAAGAAGACGGCGATGTGCCTCTTCACGGGTAAATAATAGTACAGCAGAATTTTGTTGTACATACATACTTATTATATATATAGGTATGTAATAGTAGTACACGTGTAAGGCCTATTAATATATACCTACAGTACATATAATAGCCTAAAATGTCTAGCACATAACAATCAGAGTCAACTACGCATTCCTGTTTCAGTATAACCCCTTTCAAATCTTACATCATCTTTATTTAATTGTACATAGTCAGCTACGCTATGTTAAATTAAACTCGTATGATGTAATCCCTGAACCAGTCATACCTAACGAGGAATACTGCCTAACGGTCATAGTCTAGGCCCTCTAAATGCAACCTAGTTCACTATAACCTTAGGCTCTGATACCAATCTGTGACACCCTCAAATTTCGGTTTGCGGAAGCTGTCGGGTCGGGTGTCACTAATTCAAATATCACCGCATAAGATACATAATGAACGACTCTAAATGAGACGTTTGAAAATAATTATACATTTCCCAAAATAGAACGTTTACAACGTTATGAGTTTAATACTAATTTCCAAATACATAATTTGAAAATACTAAAGTAGATGCAGAGTTGTCCCAATTGTTGAAAATATGCGACTCGAACTAATAAGATCTTGTAGCGATCCTAATCCTGCTGGGCAACCTGAGAACACATGCTAAAACAGGTCAGCTATAAAGCTGGTGAGTTCATAGGATGGTTAGTTGAAAACATAAAGTAATAAAACAATTTATGTTTTGTAAAGTTATTTCCAAAATCAGTGATTTTTGATATGTAATACGTTGAAGTTTGTAACGCCAATGTGTAAAGGTCTAATCTAGGTATTTCATACCTAACTAGTTTGAATTGTAAGTCTACCATTGAAATTGTTTGTCTAACTTAATGTTCAATTACCCCGATATGGTTGGTTGCATTGTTACAAGTTACTTAGACTTGTTTGTCTTAAATTGATACAAGTTACAACGACTTGTTTGTTTGAAAATGCTACAAGTACAACGATTTGTCTGATTGAAAATGATACAAGTACAACGACTTGTCTGCTTGAAAATGATACAAGTACAACGACTTGTCTGATCGAAAATGATACAAGTACAACGACTTGTCTGCTTGAAAATAATACAAGTACAACGACTTGTCTGATTGAAATTGTGCCCACTGCAATACCGTGGCATCGTTTTGTACCCACTTTACCGTGGTATCGTTTTGTGCCCGCTGCAATACCGCGGCATCGTTTCTGAAGTGCTCGAGAGCATAGTTGAAATGTAGAGCTAGTAGTACTACGACATACTAGCTATTGCAAATAAGTGTCGACCGTACAACGACGCGTCCGACTTGAACGATTGTGTTTGTATGATTGTATGTATACTAATATACATAAATATTATTGAAGTTAGCACCAAGTGCTTATGATAATATATAAACATGTAGATATATATATATATATATATATAGATACATATATTTGTCAAATGAGCAAACGTAAGTAACAATCGTGACACGCATGAAAATAATTGATTGTATCTAAATACGTATAAGCAAATATTTAGATATTAAGTAATACGTTGGTCCTAGGTATGAATACTCATCACCTAGTTGAATTGTATTAGTATAAAGGATCTATACTAACATATGATGCTATCGTATACTTCTAGCCTAAAGCCTAGCAAGTATATTTGGGTTCTGAATTGTATTGGCAATATTAGTTCCTAAAAGAGAAACTGATCCTGTAAATGTATGTATGTCGTCTAGTGTAGGTAGAACTAACCAGTTCTAATGTATTTGATAATATTGTCCCGCGACAATATGGCCAATGAATAGTAATAACTATATCCAGCTATACCTAAGTAATTGTTTTCCAACAATCTGATAGTGTACGATTGTGACCTATCTAGGTTAGGTCTTGATATTGTTCCAAAACAATGTGTTGGGTGTAATTCCTAAGTATTACACATTTGTATTACATACAGTAATAAGATTGATTGGGAATTATAAAAGATTATTAATATAATTCGAAAACAGTTGTTGTGCATGTGTTTCACCCCAAAAACAGTAAAACAGTTGAAAGAGTGGGGCTATGAAACTCACCTGTGAATTGTTAGCGATACGATGATACGCGCGTCGTCCAAATGGTAACCTTCTAGTGTCCTAAACACGTGAGGTTATATAAGTATGAGACAAATCAGTTTGTCTAAGCGAGTTGTTCATGTGTGCATTTGTTGCTGAAGTCTGGGAATAGTGTACGGGGGTCCGGGGGCAGCGCCCCTGGTAGCGGGGTCCAAGGGGCGGCAGCCCCTGGCGGGGTCCAAGGGGCAGAGCCCCTGGCTGGGGTCGAGCTGCCAGGTCAGCTTGGAAAATTTTTATTTCTACTACTATACTTTAAAGGAAACGTGTTCGGAATCCAAATTCGGGTAAAATCGAGTGGTAAAATTTGGTTGTCAATACTTAGTGAAAAACATAGGTTTTTAAGGTTCTGCGACGTCAGATGCGACGTCAGATGCGACGTCAGATGCGACGTAGGGTCGTGCGTCGCTATGTGCGACGTCGCAATTTAATGCGACGTTGTGCGTTACGTCGCAATGTGCGACGTTTAAGATTTACTGCGACGTAGGGTGTTACGTCGCATCATGCGACGTTGAGATGTTTTTGCGACGTTGGCTGCGACGTCGGCTGCGACGTCGCAGCACTGTTTTTGGTCTCTGCGACGTAGCGATCTGATCGCCGGAGTTTGAGCCGAAAACGAGTTTTCCGGCCTCCGTTGAGTCTGATTCTTTTACCCAACCCGTAACTAAGTATTTTAAGCTTATCTAAACCGCAAACAAGCAAAATAACAAGGTTTTCAGAGATTTCGAGAATTGTCGGAAACTTACAAATCCGCGCGAGGAGAATCCGAAAAGATAGGATTGTAGATCGTTGCGTGGTGATCGTTTTTCCCTAAAGGAGCTTTGAGATTGGAGGTCGTTTGACGGTGGTTTTTGGCGGATTATGGTGGTGGTGGTGGTAGGTTGTAGAGAGAGAGATGAGAGAAAAGGTAGGTGAAAAAGAAGAAGAAAATGAAGAAATGAGGTGGGAGTTTGGGTTTTTGTTAAAACTCAGATCCCTAACTCGTGTACTGTGGTCTCCAACCACAGTACAAAATGTCCGTGATTTCGTACCCGTTTAAAATGTAGATTTATTATTTAAATCCATAATTTTGTTTATATCATTTTGTAAATATTTTTAATAAAATATTTCACTTGAACTATAAAATGTCATTATTCAAAGTTTAAAATCGGCGCGAAATTTGACTTTTTGACCGGGTGTTACATTCAGGATGTGAATCCTTTGGTGAATCATTGACATTATCAAACTCTGACTCATGCCTAGCATGATCATCAAAGTCCCTTTGATTCTTGGTACTGGGACCACTAGGATCATCTACAGGTGTAGAATCATGTCCAGGTGTTGCCTCTGATTGGGTCTTATTGATGTTACTTCTGTCCTGCTCTGCCAGTGGGCTAGAAGCAGTAGAAGCAGCCCTCTCAGAATGACCAACCTCCTCCTCATTGATCATCTGCTGTGATGAATCATTTGACTGAGACACCTGAGCAGCAGCAGCCTCAGATGCCTGTTTTTTAGCCTTTTTGGCTCTAAAAGATTTAGCTGTTGTGGTCCCTTGTTTTCTTTTAATACCCCCAGCTACTGTGGGTTGAGAAGTGGTGGGTGGAACCATTCTCTCAGTAGCTGGTTCAGCTTCAGTTGGTGGTACTGATGCTGTGGTGGAAGGTGCAGGAAGCATAGTAGAAAATTAAATAATGTTGTAACCTTCCTAGAAAATTTAGTATCTCTCTTCATATTTACAAAAACTTTTGGTTTAAAAGAGACAATACCAATAACTTTATCAAGTGCAGTTAACTTAGGAATTTGTTCATTTAAAAACAACTGCACAAATCGTGGATACATCAAAATTTTAATCTTTGGTTGCTCAATGTTTCTAAGCATACCAGCAAATATCAGATTTGAAAAATTAAACCTTTGACCAGTTGCAAGACAAGCAATTGCATAAGCAATGTTGCTTCCAAACTGTTCAAAAGATAATCTTTTTAATGATAAGCAGTGTAAAATTGTATGTATCAAAAACCTCCACTGATGAGAAAATAAGGTTTTCTGAAAAGTAAAAACTTCAAAAGAACCCTCATAACCCATCAGGCGTAAAGTATCATACATAACAGTATCATCTAAAGAAGTTATACCTGCCTCATCATCTAGTTGTAATGAAGCTCTAACAGTAGCTTCTGTAACTACAACTCGTGTATCCATGACTTTTGAAACGATTCTTTTAATCCCCTGTTCCTCTTCTATTGTCTCATTCACCCAGAAATTGTTGATATGATCATGAGATATCCTGGGTGCCACAGTAAGAGCATGACGAATATGTGAAGCACGAAGGAAATCAATGATTTCCACATACTCGTTTGCCTCAGCATGTTTCATCAAGAATGCGATCATATTATGATCTTTTCCAATCGGTAGTTGAACAGTAGACGAAGTCGATGCCATGATAAGAAATCAAGAAATCGAAGAGAATCGAAGATGTTTTACAGAATTGAGAATCTATGAGACTTAGCGCAGTGGTTTGTGTGTGTAATTTTGAAAGCGTAATGAAAAACCCTAAGTGTTGAGAGTTAAGTACTGAAATTAAATCAGTTGTAAACCCAAATTTGACCAGATCCCCAATTATAACTAAAACAGTGTTAATCAAGAAAAATAACACGTTCAGTGGTAATTGTGAGAATAACCATCAGTGGTAAACAACACTTGGTTTTTCAAATGCATCATTTACATAATAAAGCTAGCAGTGCTCACTTGTACAAGCAGTACCAACCGACCAAGGCAGTGCTAACTTAATACAAGTAGTACTTCAGATCTAGCAAAATCATATAAACAAAGCAGTGGTTGATTTTTTTTTTTTTTTTTTTTTTTACTGAAAGCTAAACTCCACAAGCAGTAAAACGCCAACGTATACACCTGCAGTAGTTAAACTCCAAGACATAGCAATATAACCTGCAGTGGTAATTCCAAACAATAATACAAGTATACAGTGTTAACTATACACCAACAGTGGTGAAGTGATTATTACCACTGTTTATACTAAAAGTAGGAAACAGTGATAACGAAACACAATACACACAATCAGTGTTTAATTAACAAATCAGTATTAACCCAAATTGAAATCACAGTAGATATTATTCACAGAATGCAGTGATAAGAAAAATAACTTATGACAAATTGATCATTCCAATACTAGTAACCAAGAATGTGAATCTGCCTACATCAAAAGCTTTTGTAAACAGATCAGCAAACTGATTATCAGTATGAACTTTCAAAATTTGAATAAGTCTTTTCTCATTACAATCTCTAATGAAATGATATCTGATTTCAATGTGCTTTGTTTTAGAATGTTTAACTGGGTTATTAATAATACTGATTGCAGAGCTATTATCAATAAAAATAGGAGTATTAAGAAAGGTAAAACCATAATCTAACATCTGATTCTGAATCCATAGCACTTGCGCACAGCAACTTGCAGCTGCTACATATTCTGCCTCTGCTGTAGATGTAGATACAGTGGTTTGTTTCTTGCATTGCCATGAAACCAATCTTTCTCCCAAAAATTGACAACCTCCTGATGTAGATTTCCTGTCCAGATTAGCTCCTCCATAATCACTATCTGTGTAAGCTATCAGATCAAAAGAAGTAAACTTTGGATACCAAAGGCCCAATTTTGGTTGACCCTTTAAATATCTAAATATTCTTTTGACTGCAAGAAGATGTGACAGCTTTGGATTAGCTTGAAATCTAGCACATAAGCACACAGCAAACATGATGTCAGGCCTTGATGAGGTGAGATACATAAGAGATCCAATCATTGATCTATAAAGATGTTCATCCACACTCTCCCCCTCAAGATCTGCATGTAATTTCTTGTTTGTCTCCACTGGTGTGCTTGCAACTTTAGCATCTTTGTACCCAAACCGATCCAGTATATCATTAACATACTTACTTTGATGAATAAAGATTCCTTCTTTCTGTTGCTTCACTTGCAGCCCCAAGAAAAATGTTAATTCCCCCATGGAGCTCATCTTGAACTTTTCATGCATCAGTGATTCAAACTCCTTGCAAAGACTATCCTTTGTTGAACCAAAAATGATATCATCTACATAGACTTGAACCAGTAGTATATCTTTTTTAATTCTTTTAGTGAACAAAAGTTTTATCTATTGCACCCCTTTTGAATCCATTCTGCAACAGATAATCTGAAAAAGTATAATACCAAGCTCTAGGTGCCTGATGTAATCCATAAAGAGCTTTTTCAAGTTTGAAAACTTTATCAGGAAACTTGGAATCTTCAAACCCTGGTGGTTGACATACATAAACTTCTTCTTGTATAGTGCCATACAGGAAAGCACTCTTAACATCCATCTGATACACAATGAATCCCTTGAATGAAGCATAAGCCAAAAACAATCTGATTGCCTCTATTCTTGCAACAGGTGCAAAAACTTCATCATAATCAATCCCCTCTTCTTGTGAATATCCCTGTGCAACCAATCTAGCCTTGTTTTTTTATCACTATACCTCTTTCATCCTTCTTGTTTTTGAAAATCCATTTAGTACCAATTGCTCTCTTCCCTTTAGGCAAATCAACCAATGTCCAGACTTCTTGAATCTTAAACTGAAGCAACTCCTCTTGCATAGCTTCAATCCAACTAGGATCTCTCAAAGCTTCAGTAACCTTCTTTGGTTCTGTTTGAGACAGAAAACAGGCAAACAAAGAGGTATTAACTGCTTCTGTATCAAGATTTACTTCATCCTCATTTGCTGAAGCTTCAAACACCTGACTTTGATTTCTTGTTTTAACAGCAGATTCAATATCTCCTATTACATTCTCAAGTGGATGATCTTTATGAGTAATGTATTTTGATGCTGCTGTTTCTTGAATTTCCACCTCCAAGTTGGTATAATTTCCTTCTTGTCCAGACTCACTACTTGACACTTCTCTTGAAATTCTCTTTGACAAAGGAGTAGAGCTCATCAAATGTAAATAACTCAATTGTTCCTGCTCCTTGTCAAGTTGCTTTGTTGGTGTCTGATCAACATCCACATCTGCCTTTGAATACTTCTGTGCTGGACTCATATCACTGTCTGATGCACTGTCTTCCATAACAGGTCTATCAGAATCATCAACATGAGTAAATGATGTTTCATCTGATTTTCCTGATTCCACATTCTGTGATGTCTTTGGTTGATCAGTTTCAAACACTTCTGGGGGATCAGGAGACCAAATTGGAAACAATATGTATTCCAATGAATCATTCTTCTTTCCAGCTGGTATTCCTGAGTCTGATCTACCTTCTCCAGCACCTGTTCCTGTATTTATACCTGCACTTGTACCTGCACTTGTACCTGCACTAGTATCCACATTTGAATATCTAAAAGCAGTATTAAGTGCATCAATATCAAACAGTGAATCAGGATCTTTTCCATCAGGATTAACAGTGTTTTCATTAAAAGTGATGTTCATTGATTCTTCTATGATCCTGGTCCTTTGATTGAATACCCTATAAGCTTTACTTTGAATAGAGTAACCAACAAATATCCCCTCATCTGCCTTACTCTGAAACTTACCCAAGTGATCTTTGGTATTTAAGATTGTACAAGGACACCCAAAAGATTTTAAGAAACTAACCAAAGGCTTTTTCTTAAATAACAGTTCATATGGTGTCTTGTTATGAGGCTTAACAACTAATACCCTATTCTGAACATAACAAGATGTGCTAACTGCCTCTGCCCAAAAGGACATAGGTAGCTTTGCATCAGATAGCATGGTTCTAGCAGCCTCAATCAGTGTCCTATTCCTCCTTTCAGCTACTCCATTTTGTTGAGGAGTTCTAGGTGCACTAAATTCTCTCTTAATACCTTTAACTTCACAGAATTTATCCATCTCATGATTTTTAAATTCTGTTCCATTGTCACTTCTGATGATCTTTACTCTTTTATCCAATTGATTTTCCATCTTAGTTATAAATGATCTAAGTATTTCACCTGTCTCATCCTTTGTCCTAAGAAAGAAAACCCATGTAAATCTAGTGTAATCATCAATAATCACAAGGCAATAAGATTTTTTTCCCATACTACTTATACTGGTTGGTCCAAATAAGTCCATATGTAATAAGTGTAAGGGTGTGCTGTTTGTGTTCACAGTTTTGGACTTAAATGAGGATTTGTGTTGCTTTCCCTTTTGACAAGAAACACAATGATCATCACATGAATAGACCTTTTCAGGCAAACCCCTAACAAGCTTGTTTTTGACAAGTTTATTAATGGTTTTGAAATTCATGTGACACATCCTCCTATGCCACAGTTCAGATTCATTCACACTTGCTTTATAAATAAGACAGTTTAAATCGGGTTGAGGTGTCATATTTGCTAAGTCACACTTATATACATTATCTTTCCTTGGAATTCTCATTAAAATCATGTTTTCAGGTATTTTGAATTCCTTGGACAAGATAAGGCATTCAGTGTCAGTAAAATGAACTGGATTCTTTTTATCTGTGATTTGACTCACACTTAGCAAATTATACCTCAGTTGTTCCAAAAAATAAACATTATCAAAACTTAGCTTTTCACTCTGAACTGTCCCTTTGCCTGTGATCTTTCCTCCTTTTGGATTGCTTCCAAATGCTACATATCCACCATCAAAAGATGTGAAATCCTGTAGCTTTTCTTTGTCTCCAGTCATGTGCCTTGAGCATCCACTATCAATATGCCATAGGCTCTTTGGCTTGCCCTGCACAAACAGTCAAAAAGAGAATTAATTTCTCTTGGGAACCCAAACCAATTTGGCTTTGGGTTTCCCATGTGCATTCACATATTCAACTTTCTTGAAGATTATTGATTGTGATGCACTATTGGTATTTGGATCTGTTAAATTATCAGACTTAATAGGTGTCCAAATCCAACTTATTTTAGACTTAACAGTGTTCTTTGGCTTAACAGTTTTAACTGTTTTACCAATTGAAGAGTCAGTGTTAATTTTGTTAACAATGTTTTTGTATTTAGTTACCACTGTTTTAGTCTTTAAGCTTTTGGCTAAATTTGTTATTACTGCTGCAGTAGATTTACCTGTAACAGTGCTTAACATGTTAGCCTTTGAGTTTATCTTCTGAACTCTGGCAGTATGATTAACTTTTGATTGAAAATTTTGTTTGTTAATCATATTTGCTTTTGTCCATGACTGTTTTCTAATCCTTTGAACATTCTCAGGATTATGATAACAGTCATATTGAAGATGACCCATTTTTCCACATATAAAGCAAGTCATTTCTTTTACCACAGTAACATTATTACCCAGTTTCTGTGAAATCATTTGATTCCAGTTTCTTTGATTACCTTTGGGTTTTTGATTTTGAAAATTCTGTGAAGAAGAAGTACTTGCTTTACATTTACAATTAACACAGTTATTCACAACAGATTTAACAACAGGTTTAGTAACTGAATTAACTGTATTACTAACATATCCTAACCCATGTTTAGATTTGTTAGTATTCAAGCTCACATTCTCTAAGGCCAGTTTAGCCTTTTCCTTAAACATTTTCTTACCCTCTTCTAGTTTATCAGTTTTAAGCTTAGAAACTAGGCCAGTAATTGCTCTCTTCACATTCTCACATGTTGAATCAGACTTAGATGATTCAGATTTTACACTCTTCTCACTAACAGATGTCCTATCACTCTGATCATCTTCTTCAGTCCAATCACTAACTTCACCTTCTACAAACAACTCATCATCAGATAAAGTTTTAATTGGATCAGTCTTTTTAACCTCATCTATCATTCCTCTTTTAAGTGAATTGATATCAATTTCACTTTTAGGAGGAAAGTAGGTGTGATTATAAGGTGGAGGTACATTATTGTACCCTAATCCAGTCTTAATTTTATCATGAATCTGTGAATCAATAAGTTTATTGACACTCTTAGAAGCATATTCTAATTTATTTACATCAAGTCTTATGCTATCTCTTTCACATGTGACCTCAGTAAGTTTCTTAGATAACAACTCGACTTTATCTTTAAAAGTGTCTCTCTCCCACCTAGCATATTCAATGTCATATTTAAACTGTGTTGCATTAACTTCATATGCCTTTATTTGATTTTCCAGATTTTCAATGACTGCTATGGTGTGTTTACTTTTGATTTCCCATTGTTTTAGTTCCTCACACACTTTTATATTATGATCCCTGTAATGTTTAACAGTTTGTTTACAAACAGCAGAACATAATTTATTTTGTACCTCAGTAGGAACTTCTGACTTTTTGTCAGATTCTGCAATGGCCATGTGACATTGATTCTTCACAACATGTTCTTCTTGATCACTCCAGTCCCATCCACAGCCATCCATAGACACCAATGCATTTGCTGAAGCACCCTGAATTGGAATGTTTCTGGTTTGAGTTCCATTGCTTCCAGCTCTCTGACCATTACCATTCTGCTCTTGCCTAGGGTTTCTGCATTCTCTAGCAAAGTGTCCCATCTTGTGACAGTTGAAACACTCAATCTTGCTCTTATCAAACCAATTTGCATCATTCCTCTTATAAGCAAAGTTGTTCCTACCAGTCCTCTGCATGAACCTTTTTGCTCTCTGAGTAATCAATGCAATCTGCCACTTAATATCCATCTCCTCTAGATCATCACCATCAAATTGTTCCAGGTCTTCATTAGTAAGTGAAGAATTCACATTACTTGCAAAGAAAGATTCTAATATCTGATCATTAGAACTGTTAGATGATGATCCTGCTCCTCCTGAAACATAAGTAGAACCCATTTGACTTGACTCAGCTTTTGTTCCACCCATAGACATAAAAGCAGCATTGTGACTATACCCAGTTGCTTGCTTCTTACTTTCCACCTCAGACACAAAATTCCTCAGATCATTGTATATATCTTCTAATTCCTTAACTTCAATATCTGAGCTCTGCCTCAATCCAACAGTGTAGATTGTCCATTCATCACCTAATGATCTTAAGAACTTTCTGTTAAGATCTTCTTTGTCAATCTTAACCTTGTGATTTTCCAATTCTCCAACTAATTTAGTAAACCTATCAAAGGTTTGAGTTAGAGTTTCAGTTTTCACATGGCTAAAATTCTCAAATTGTTGCTTTAACAGAGATCTTTTGTTCTTTTTGGTGTTATCATTACCACCAAACCTCTTCTCAATTGCCTCCATTAGTACCTTGGGATCCTCACAAGAATCAAACCTGCACTGATGCTCATTAGGAATGGATAGCAACAGAGTACTAAGAGCCTTATACTCAGTAGATCTGATCTTTCTCTCTGCATCAGATGTTGGTGGTGGTCTTGGCTGCTTTACACCATCACCATCAAGAGTTACTGGTATACCATTAACAACAACTTCCCACATCTGATAATCTGTGAAAAGCATATATTGCCTGATTTTGACCTTCCATAGGTCAAACTCATCAGGTTTGAGCATTGGAATCTTTGTTGCTTGAATTCCTTCATTCCCTTCAGTCGCCATTGATATCAAAAACTTAATTTAATAACTAAACCTCAAATACTAATACGAATAATCCCAGATCTTCCTGTCTTCAAAGCTTCACAAGCTCTGATACCACTTTGTTAGTCCCTGTTTAACTTAATAAACAATCGTATATAATAAGCCTTGAATATATTATTGAGAAGTTGCGGAATCACACTCAATAATATTAAGAAGATCAATGAATATAAATTAATATGATGAACACAATAATATACCGAAAGCTTCAATCTTATTAATGATATAAGACAAATACACTTGATGTATTAGGGTTACAGAAAACCTTGAAGCTGCGCAAAAACTTAACCTATCTAGGTCTAAAGGATCTCTATTTATAACACATAGAGTCCTATACAATCTCCTACGAATATGGAATAAAATAACTTCCATAACCGACTCATACTTATCACAAAATCATAAACAGTTGTAACTACCATTCTGAAGTAAACAGTTGTAACTATTACACATTCAGTGGTAACTGCTTCAATTGTAATATAAGACCAAGTACAAACATATAATCAGTGTTAACTGCTACAAATATAACTAACAGTTACAGATACTTAAGCAGTTTTAACTACTTACAGACACATAACTATCAGTTGAAATCTATCTTCAATCAGTTGTAACACTTGTCTTCTCTTCAGATTTCTTCTATCAGTTGTAAATTTGTAAAGACAGTTTTATCCTTCAACATAAACAGTTTTAAATACTTGTACTCTGTCTTCTCATCAACAACTTCAATTCAGACAAGAAACAGTTTTGACCCAACATATTTCTAAGTTAGGTGAATCCCACACTTAGATTTTTGAATAAGGGTCAATACTTTCGAAGTCATTCTCTATTTGTGAGTAATAATCCAACACTTAGAGTTTTACTTAGAATTTTAGTGTGTTTAATCAAGCAAAATAAGGTTAGAAGAAATACTTCCTTGTGCTGCGTGCGTTGCCACTGGCTTTTATGGACCAGATTCAAGTGTGTGAATTCGCTGGAAATGGACCAGGCTCATTAAAATGAACTTGTTCCATAATTCCTATTTCGAGTTCTGCATAACAACAACCTTCAGAAAACACAAATGTCAATGCATAGGTTAATACTAGAAATAAAATAACTAATAATATCTAATCCATGTCAGCATAGAGCGCCTCCCAGTCGGTGAAGTCATCATCCATAAAGATCGTGTTATCCACGATCGATGTAGGCGATGCTGAATCCTCGATGGTATAGACTGGAGATGCAGTGCCATCCTATGGATCCTGAATCCAAGCATCTAGTGCAGCAGTCTCCTCCTCTAGTGGGTCCATAAAAGTGGGGTGGTCCTGCGCAGTCAAGCTCCAAGGTGGGAATAAATCCCACGGTGATATGGGGGGAGCAGGATCAGGTCCCATCTGAAAGGGGCACACAGGTGTGGAGGGAAAGCCCAGAGCAGTATGGATCTCAGAGATGGCGGTGTGCTGGACCTCAAGGGCTCTCAGTATAGACCAAGTGACAGCAGGGTCCGCAGTAGTAACCCAATGCTCAAAGGTGGGTACTCTGGAGGTCCCTGCGGTCTGTCCCGCTGGTCGGTGAGATGAAGGTGACCTGGCATGGATGGGACGTAATAGGAATGACTCCTGAACGTACACCTCCACCAAGTCTGCCAAAATCTCGTCCAAACTAGGAGGTGGTGACTGGGATCCCCTGACAGTCCTCATGCTACTCCCCGGTGATGAACTCCGGGAGTGATGCATGGCATGCGAGCGTCTTTGACTGGGGGCTCGTGCTCTGTTTGACTACGAACTCATCCTACAAAATACAAAAGGTCAATGGTCGAGATATAATCATTAGTCTTTCATAAGGCGAGGTACTGCATAGAAAAATGGATTAGTTCAAACACAACAGTAAAAGAAAATTAATGCTGAAAATATAAGATAGGCTTGGGATGCCTCCCAAGAGCACTTTGTTTATCGAGTCTCGTAGCTTGACTCTTTTATAACTATTATTCTATTAAGATGATTCGTAGTTGTAGACTTCCTCGGTTGAGGGAAAGTCTTCTACGTAGTGTTTTAGACGGTGGCCGTTTACTTTGAAATTTCCGTCTGGAGCCTCGAGTTCGATGGTACCATAGGGAAATACTTTAGAGATTGTGAATGGACCGCTCCATCGTGTTTTGAACTTACCAGAAAACTTCTTAAAACGGGAGTTAAAGAGTAGAACTTTATCACCTGGATTGAAGCGTGTGGGGCGGAGCTTTGAATCGTGGAGCAACTTGGTTCTTTCCTTAAATTTGTAGGAACTTTCATAAGCTTGATCCCTTAATTCCGCTAGCTCATTCAGTTGCATTTTCCGGTGCGTTCTCGTTATCGTAGGATCCATACTACAGTTCTTTAGTACCCATTAAGCTTTGTATTCGAGTTCAATCGGGAGATGACACATCTTTCCATAAACGAGCCTATAGGGGGTTGTTCCTAATGGCATTTTATAAGCTGTCCGGAAGGCCCATAAAGCATCGTCTAGCTTATCTACCCATCTTTCCTTGTGTTGACCAACTGTTCGTTCCAAGATCCTTTTTAGTGCCCGATTTGTAATCTCTGCTTGCCCATTCGTCTGCGGGTGATAGGCCGTAGAGGTCTTGTGGGTAACACCATATTTTTGCAATAGTTTCATAAACTGAGTATTGCAAAAGTGCGTGCCCCGATCACTGATGATCGCTCGAGGTGTTCCAAACCGACATAACAGCTGTTTTAAGAACTTGGTTACGACTCTTGAGTCATTCATTGGAAAGGCTTGAGCTTCGGCCCATCTTGATACGTAATCGACAGCTACTAGAATGTATTCTTTTCCGTAGGATTTAGGAAATGGTCCCATGAAATCTAATCCCCATATGTCAAATATTTTACATGCTTTGATATTCGTTAACGGCATTTCGTTACGAGTTGTGATATTTCCAAACCTTTGGCAAATATCGCATCGTTTCACCAAGTCTTGTGCATCTCTGAAAATGGTAGGCTAGTAGCATCCTGAGTCGTAAACTTTCTTTGCTGTCAGATTAGCTGCATGATGTCCTCCGGTGGGTCCGTGATGGCTTTGGTGGAGTATGTGTTCGGCTTCTTTACCATCGACACATCTTCTTACTATTTGGTCGGGACAGACCTTGAGCAGATATGGATCATCCCAAAAGTAATGCTTGATGTCGCGGAAGAATTTTTGTCTTCGCGATGAGATCATCCCTTTTCTTGTGATCCCTCCAACTACGAAATTGGCAATATCTGCAAACCAACGATCATGAGTGAATTGCGAACCTTGCATTTGTTCTCCTAAACTCATTAACTACTCTTCTGGAAATCGATCTTTAATATCTCTTTCTGCAAGTTGTTCCATTGACGGATTTTCAAGTCGACTTAAATGATCTGCGGCGACATTTTCTGCTCCTTTCTTATCTTTTATCTCGATGTCGAATTCCTGTAGGAGTAGAATCCATCGTAACAATCTAGGCTTTGCGTCTTGCTTCTTGAAGAGGTATTTTAGAGCTGAGTGATCCGTGTATACTATTGTTTTGGACAATATTAGGTAGGATCTAAATTTGTCAAAGGCAAATACTACGGCTAGCAGCTCTTTTTCTGTAGTTGTATAGTTCTCTTGAGCATCTGTAATCGTTTTGCTAGCGTAATAGATTGGTCGAAAGTGATTATCCTTCCTTTGACCTAGAACTGCCCCAACTGCGAAGTCACTAGCGTCGCACATGATCTCAAATGGTAAGCTCCAATCTGGAGCGACCATGATTGGTGCATTTGTTAGCTCCTTCTTCAGGTAGTTGAAAGCTTTCATACAGTTCTCGTCAAACATGAACTTGATGTCTTTTCCTAGAAGGTGAGTGATAGGTCGAGAAATCTTGGAGAAGTCCTTGATAAAACGGCGGTAGATCCCAGCATGTCCTAGAAAGCTTCTAATGGCTTTGACGTTGGTTGGTGGTGGAAGTTTGGCAATGGTTTCGACTTTTGCTTTGTCTACTTCGATTCCTGATTTTGATATTCGATGTCCTAAAACTATTCCTTCCTTTACCATAAAATGACACTTTTTCCAATTTAACACGAGATTTGATTCTTCACACTTGGCGAGCATTCTATCGAGGTTGGATAGACATGATGCGAAAGAGTCTCCAAAGACAGAGAAATCGTCCATAAAGACTTCCATGCATTGTTCAATCATGTCATGGAAAATTGCAACCATGCATCTCTGAAATGTTGCAGGTGTGTTGCATAATCCAAACGGCATTCGTCGGTATGCGAATGTTCCGTAGGAACACGTGAACGTTGTCTTCTCTTGGTCCTTCGGATCGAGCGGGATTTGGAAATACCCGGAAAAACCATTAAGGAAACAGTAGAATTCATTTCCCGATAGCCTTTCGAGCATTTGGTCAATAAACGGAAGCGGGAAGTGATCTTTGCGAGTTGCTTCGTTTAACTTCTGGTAGTCGATGCAAACCCTCCAACCGGTAACTGTCCGAGTTGGTATAAGCTCATTCTCTTCGTTTGTAATGACCGTCATTCCTCCTTTCTTCGGTACGACTTGAACAGGGCTAACCCAAGGCGAGTCGGATATTGGGTAAATCAATCTAGCATCTAAGAGTTTGATAACCTCTTGCTTAACCACGTCATGAATCTTAGGATTTACCCTTCTCTGCCTTTGTACGGATGGTTTGAAATCGTTCTCCATGAGGATCTTGTGTGTGCAATAGTTTTGACTAATTCCTTGTATGTCGGAAATTTTCCATGCAATTGCCTTCTTGTGCGATTTCAGAACAACAATGAGTTGGGCTTTCTCCTCGGGTTTTAACTCTTTTGATATTCTCACCGGGAGTTGTGATGTTCCTTGGAGGTAAGCGTGTTCAAGGTGAGGTGGTAGTTCTTTTAATTCCAGGTTTGGTGGTTCTTCGACGGATGGCTTCATTCTAGCTATCTCATCTCTATTTAGCTTTTCATACTCAGCTTGGAATGGTGCTTCATCTGTCTCGGGTTCAGATGTGGAGATTGATGCTATTTCAACCCACTCGGTTTTATTTGAGAATTCGTCCATCTTCAGCTCGTACTTGTTGACTGATGATGAGGATGCTTCGTCATTTCTGGTGATGATGATTTCTCCATCGTCAGTGAATCGGAATTCTTGAAACTGAGCGGATGAAGATTGGTTTATGGTGATTTCAGGGTTTGAAAATGGTAGTGATACGGGTTGGTTGGCTAATTGTAGTTCAAACGATGGTGGCTCAATACTCATTCCTTTGAATGAATCCAAGATCTCTCTAATCGAGGGAAATGGGTTTGGTTCATTGAATATGGGTTTATCTCTCTTTAGCCAAGGTATCGGTGTACCGCATCCTAATGGAACAGCGATTGTTTTGCCATCGATGTGAGGAGACTTCTTTTCAAACAGCGGAAATAGTAGTTCGTCGGATGTTGTTGGCAAAGCGATTGCGGAGTGCAGCCCAGGGTCCTCATTACACAGCTTTCGAATGGTGATTATGGTTTTGGGTATCGGATCCTGGCTGGATAGTGCTAGTACTTCGTGGAGATGTTCATCAAAAATATCCTGCATGTTATCACACAAACCAAGGTCCTCTTCTAGAGGTTGCTTCATTAATCGATCGACACTAAAGGTGACCTCCTCTTTCCCAACTCTCAATTTTAAAGATTTTTCGTTAACATCAATTACAGCCTTGGCAGTATTTAGGAATGGTCTGCCTAGGATGAGCGGGATATGGGTGTCTTCCTCTATGTCCATGACAATAAAGTCTACTAGAAAAACGAACTTATCGACTTTGACCATGACATCTTCAGCAATTCCTCGAGGGAGTTTAACTGATCTGTCAGCTAATTGGATAGTCATACGAGTAGGTAATAGGTCATCTAATCCTAATTTCTTGTAGGGGGAATAAGGCATAAGATTAACACTAGCACCTAGGTCTGCTAGGGCGTTACTAATTTGAATTCCTTGGAGAAAACAGGGTATTGTAAAATGTCCAGTATCACTTAATTTAGGTGGGAGACCATGTTGTACAATTAATGAACATTCAGCATTCAAGGGTAAACTAACTATTTGCCTAAGTTTTTCTTTGTTTGAAAGGAGTTCTTTAAAGAATTTAGCACACGAGGGCATTTCTACTAAAGCATCTAATAATCTAACATTTAAGTGTAGGCTTTTAAATATTTCCAGATATTTACCAAATTGGGCTTCTTGCTTTTCCTTTTTAAGTCTACCAGGATAAGGTATTCTCGTTCGAGGTACGTTATCTGGAGTTTTGTCTGGTGATGGGTCAGGTATTGTGATAGGGATGTCAATTGACACATTTTCACTAGGTGTAGGGGTAGGCAAAGAAGTGTTTTCGGGAATGTTATCTGGTGGTGGATCAACTTTGGTCACTTTTCCTCCTCTAGTCACGATTAACACGTCATTACTTAGTGGATGAATGGTGTCATTAGTGATCACCGACTTACTTTCCTCAATAAAACTTAAGTTTTTCAAAATAGATTCCATGTTAGAAATTAATTTTTCTGAAATTTTTATCATGGCCTCAATGTTGTCTTGAAATACGGTTACTCTTTTGTTTATAACATTTTGCTCAGACATAAAATCGGATAAAGATTTTTTTGAGGAAGGTAAGTGGTTGGTAGGTGAGGAAACGGCCAAAAGTTGGGTTAAAGACTCATTTGGTGTGGGGTTGGTATAATCAAAGTAAGGTGTTGACATGGTTGGTTAAAAGTGATTAACTAAACTAATCCTAAATGCAAAAAGGTAACTTTTGATTGATGTTAATCTTTCAAAAGGATCGCTAAACAATAAAGTTACTAAATCCTAAAATCGGTTGCCGACGCTCCCCGGCAGCGGTGCCAAAAACTTGTTGCGTCACGCACCGGTCGTTGGAATTTCTAATGGTGACGTGGCACAGCAGTGGGTTTTTAATTTATAAGGCTGGGGCCTAGGGTTACTTATTATGCTAATCAAAGGGCTAGCAAAGGACAAGTATGACCTAGGATCGTTCTTCAAAGCGCGACAAATTGAAACTAGGGGGTTTAGAAACTTTTATGTATTTAGCTAGGGTTAAAAGAGTTGGTTTTTGGTTTTGGGTTTTCTATCCTAAATTAAACTAAATTAAATTAGAAGATGGAGGTTACTTCGGGTGTTCAGCAATTAAAGTGATTGTCTACTATGATGTGGTTTAGAAGTTGTTAAATATGAAAAGTTCTAATGAAGATAAGTTCGTAAGTTAATGTGAGCTATTACTACAATCCTCCTATCGGGCTAATGCGGAGGTTTTCACAATCAGGCAAATAGAATGTCACGTGGATTGCATAATATATTAAAGTACACACCGAAAGTTCTCTCAAATGTATACCCACATTATCCGACAGTCAACCTCGAATCATATTCCCCAATCTCGGTCGTCAGAGATGTCTGAATCATGGCATAGTTTTTTGAATAAACAATCTTATGAACGAGGGTTACCCTCACCGGAATAGATTGGGCCAACCGGTCTAGGCGGCCGGATAATATGTCATCGCTTATTCGTACGAGTCATCAACATTACTTAGGGATGCAACAAAACACGGGTGATTTATGCTACAAATGGAAACCTAGGTAATACGTTTGTTATTCGGTTCATAATATAACTACCTTCGGTCGTTCTTGACTTCCATACATTTGTACTCCGCCGTAAGCGTTTCCAGTACTATATCAAAGAACAGTCGAATAGGGGCCATCATATTATTTCACGATAGTCAATGCCGTTTATATTTCACTATTATGATGATCCTAAGGCAACAATCAAACAAGAACATGCAATAAGACGATCAAAGCAACAGTTCAATTTAAGCATACAAAAGTATTATCTAAGTTGAGGATATTCCGAAAGTTGTCTCAAAAATACCGTCTATATGAATTTAATCTTAATCTACCTCTATTCCCATATTCCGTGTCTCTTGGATCCTATTTTGGTCTAGAGAACACCGGCCATGCCGAGCTCAATGATTCAATCTGACATAGTATAACTAAGTGACCCGTACCCTATGAGTTAGCTACATTCATTTTTGGATAAGGTTTTAGTCATAACATGAGTTGGGCAGATAAACGATAAAGATTTAATTCCTATATCCATTTGTAATATAAACCATCCGCAATCTCATAACATACCACATAGTCATATATTTAATACTTTCTAAACGACTATCATAGCAGACAATTGAGTTATGGATTTTTCTAAACACAGCCCTTAGGGCTATCGTTAACAAGCATAAAAGTGTTGTACATGACGGTTATTTATTTATTTTAAGGTGGCAGTTATTCTATTGTACAACACTTTTATGCGTGTTAACGATAGCCCTAAGGGCTATGTTTAAAAAATCCTTGAGTTATTTAGCTAATCATGGTAGTTCAAGCATGCAGATTTAAATTTATTAAAGAAAGAACAAGCATATTAAATATGAAAGATAGATTAACACCTGGAAAGAAGTACAATAACACGTAGCTAAAATATGCGTCCCGGAGCACCTCCGTACAAATCTTCCTTGACTAATTAATTAGCTATTCTAATTAATTAAACTAACCTAAAGGAAGAACTACTAATTTTTACAAGAAAGAAAGAAATTGAAAGTGTGTTTTTTTAAGGTGTGTAGGTGTTTTTTTTTTTGTGTCTTTTTCAAATGAGCCTCATGCCTCCTATTTATAGGAGAGTTTTGGTGCATTTTAGCAATTGGAGGCACACATTAGCAAAAGGTGGAAAAGGTGGTGCACCGGGTACGAAAAAGGGCGTAAAGGCGGTGCACCGGGTACGGAAAAGCGCGTAAAGGTCTAGCACCGGGTACACGAAAGGACCAAAAAGCGGAAACGAGACGGGGGACAGGCAGCCACCGGTGGCTAGGTGGCAGCCGGCGGCGGTGGGGTGGCTGGCCGGTGGCGGCTGGCACTCCCCCGCCCCGGTTCGTCGCCTGTTGCCTCGTTTCTTGATTCGTGCGTGTTTTCTTCGTTATGCGTCCGTTTGCGTTGATTATTTTTTTGTTAGATTCGTTTTTCAAAAACAAAGATTTTGATGAAAAGATATCCCAAAAAATATGTCTCTGAACTTTAGATGTGTCGTACGAATCATTTGAATCTTCCGGAGTGCGTAGAATCTTCATTCTTCATCCGTTTTTGCCGATTCTTCTTCTGTTGGATTCGTAATTTGAAAACGAACATATTGGGTAAGATGGATGTTGGTGATGGGTACTTTTGCCTTGAAATCTCGTTTTGATGTCTTGAATATTCAAACGTGCGTGGAATCTTCGTCTTTTGGCCGTTTTGCTTGATTTTCATTGTGCAACCTTCATTTTGATCTTCTTAGCATATTATCACTAATTCGTGCGTTGTTTGAGTCCAAATGTCAAATATTGCTAATGAGAGAGATATCGATGGTAAAAACGTGACTTTTTATGCGATATCAGTCTGAAACGGTTATGTTGAACAGGAATACACTAGTTAACTCTGACTACTAGAGAAACGGGACCATTACTTGTCTGTGCTAGACACACTAGGCTATATTATATGTGATATGATATCTATATATATAGGCCTCACGTACTGACATTCTTGTCACAGAAAATGACAACGCCTCCCACTGTCCCGTCCCCTACTCGAGAGGAAGATTCCACTTCGCTCACACCTCGTCACCCTCATCCTTCGGGATCATGTGCAATGCGTACTACTAGGAGAAACATAAGGTCATCCCGAACTAGACCTTACTCTGCTCATCCTACCGTTGATAACACAAGAGCGCGTCTGAGGGCGGTGGCCAGCCAATGGAGCCACTTGCCGGTTGCTCTTTCTACTTGGAGATTCGAACACAACATCGAGATCTCCAAAGAGGTTGAAAGACCCTATGATATGGAAGTATCTCCGTACACCCAAGAACCAACACATCTCACTGTTCCTGTGTTAGCTGCTCGAGTGCACCGTCACGAACGTAGGCTACACGACATGGAAATAGAACAACAAGAAACCCGAGAGAACTGGATGGGATTGGCTCAAGGCTGCATTGCTCAGATGTACTTGAACCAGGAAGACGTTACTAAAACTATGGGAGTTGTTCACAACAATGTGATCGGCAACAGAAATGAAATCACAGTTTTACAAACCAGATTGGGACAGTGTGAAACACGCTTGCGGGAAGCCGAGGACTATTCACGCTCGTTGGAGCAACGCTTGGCAACGGCTGAAGAGACTAACATAATGGTTAGTAGACTTACGGAAACTATGGAACGAGTTGTCACACTGCTTCCACCATCAAATCCAGAATTAGTTTAAAACTCTATTTGTAACCTATTGATACGGGATGTGCTCAACTAGTTAACTTTTGTAGAACTCTTGTAATTCGACCAGATGTAACAATTCCCGGCATCTTTTGTAAACTTGATTATTCTGTAATCTTTTGAACTCCTACCTTGTATGGTATCTAATCTTATTACCTAATGAATTATGGTTATCACTTTATGCTGTTGTATATTACCTCCTTATATATACATTTGTGATACATCATAACTTTGTACAAACATCTCACTTATCTTTTTCTTGTTTATTCAAGCACTATGCCTCCAAGGAGACACACATACAGCGATGCCGAGATCGCTCAACTCATTGCACAAAGTGTGGCTCAAGCCATGGCTATTCGACAACCGAGTTCAGGCAGTGATGATACAGCTGCAAACGGGCCCCAACCCAAGCCCTGTTCATACAAGGATTTTCTCAACTGTAAACCCTTGAACTTCAAGGGTACTGAAGGGGCGATAGGATTGATTCGATGGGCAGAGAAAATGGAATCAGTCTTCCGGATTTGCAACTGTCCCGAAGACTGCAAGGTTAAGTACGCCACCTGCACTTTCCTTGAAGGTGCCCTGACTTGGTGGAGCACATATGCTCAGGCTGTGGGCATTGACATTGCATACAGATTCCTTGGGATGATCTGAAAAAGAAACTCACAGATGAGTACTGTCCCAACGAAGAACTCCAGCGGTTGGAAGAGGAGTTCTGGCATTTGTCGGTTCAGGGAACCGATATCACCAGCTATACCACCAGATTTCAACAACTTTCGCTCCTCTGTCCTTCTATGGTTGATCCTGAGTGCAAGCGTATTCAGAGGTACATTCGCGGACTCCCGGAGAATATCCAGGAGAACGTGGCCTCATCCAAACCAACTGACATTCAAAGTGTCATCCGTATGGCACATGAACTCATGGCTATGATTGTTCGCCGTGAGACACCAGCCCCATCTTCTAGTGACAACAACAAACGAAAATGGACCGGGAACAACAACCAGAACCGACAACACAACAAAAAGCCTATGACTGTTAAGGCCTATACTACCGGTTCTGATGATAGGAAGGGGTATATCGGAACTAAACCATACTGCTCTAAATGAAATCTTCACCATGACGGTTCTTGCCCCTATAGCAAGTGTAAGAAATTCGGACACTTGGCTAGGGATTGCCGATCAAACACCACTAGCAACAACACTTCTGCACCAAAGACCTGCTACGAGTGCAACGGTATAGGTCACTTCAGAAAAGACTGCCCGAAGCTGAAAAACAACAAGAACAACAACAACGCTCGAGGTAGAGCCTTCGTTCTCAACTCTGGGGAAGCCCGTCAAGACCCGAATGTGGTCACGGGTATGTTCCTTCTCAACAACTTGAATGCTTTTGTGTTATTTGATACTGGAGCTGATAAGAGCTTCATTTCTGACAAGTTTTATCTACTACTTGACACTACACCTATTGCCTTAGATTCTAAGTACACAGTAGAATTGGCAAACGGAAAACTTATTGAGGCCGACAATGTGATACCTAATTGCACTTTAAACTTAGCTAATTAGCTCTTTTCCATTGACTTGATACCCGTCGAAATCGGAAGCTTTAACATCATCGTCGGTATGGATTGGTTATCCAAGCACTGAGCCGAGATTGTTTGTTTTGAGAAAATTGTTCGCATTCCCCTCGTCACCGGTGGAACTTTAGTCATACAAGGGGAGACCGGTGGGACGAGACTAAACATCATTTCTTGCATGAAAACCCAGAAATACTTGAGAAAGGGTTACCAGGCAATCCTCGCACACGTTATGAAGAAAAAGTCAGAGGAGAAGCAACTTGAGGATGTGCCTATTGTTCGAGACTTCCCAGAAGTCTTTCCTGAAGACTTGCCCGGCCTACCGCCAATCAGACAAGTCGAATTTTTGATAGCATCAAATAAGTACTATATTTATATATTAATATTCCCCAAAGTTTATATACTTTTTATTCTATTTATGTAGTTTTAGGTACTCATTTCTTTAATATTTGCAAAATAGGTGTAAGTGAAGCTTGGATAAAAAAGAAGCAGAAATCGAGTTATTATTGAAGAAAATTATGAAAATGAGAAGCTAAAGGAATTGTTGGGATCGGCTGAGGAAAAAGTTGTAATTTTCATTCCATACGGCGGATGGATTAATCCATACGGCGTATGGATTGTTTGGGCTAAGCTGGATCAGACGCGGAATCAGGATCTGGGCTTTAACATCCATCCGGCGGATGGATCGATTCGGCCAGAAACATTATAAATTCGACTTTAAACCTTCATTTTAACCCTAATCTTGGAGCAGCCGAATTCAGAAGCCAGAGGACGATTCTTAGGGATACCTAGAGTCCGAATCCTCCGTTTTTATTCGTTCGAAGCTAGGAGATTGATTCCGTTCATCGACAACATTGGTATCTTCATTATTTACTCGATTATGAACATGTCTTTGTGTTTGATTTATCGTTTTGCTGAACCCATGATTATGGGCTAAGTTTCTAGTACTTGTTTAGACTGAATTGCATCTAGTTTGGATATATTTTCGTGATTAGATTTATATACTTTGATTTCTCGGTAACGAAAGAACGATTGAAATTATTTATTGGTTGATTAATTCAAGTAGTGACTTTATTGCTTTGCAATTAGTGATAGCTTTTGCGTGATATTGTTACTTTATCAGTTGAGTAATTGATTGTGAATTCTGATCAGACGTGATTAGAAGACTTGAATTAATTGGTTGATTTATAATATTGGTGGACCATAATTTAGAGATATCTTGTATGGTTAATAGTTTTTATAAAAGTAAGACTATAAGTTAATTTGTGATTTCATTAATTACATAATTCATAGTTAAGAGGTTTTAAATTTCAAGGACACTTGGATTATATAATCTTGACTAGGTGGTTATTAAGTGACAACTTGTAATCCGAATTATATTTTCTAGGTGGACTAAATCTGATCCAGTTCTTAATCTAAAATATCCAATAAACTAGATGTCAAAAGATCTAAACAAGTATATTTTCTCTATTTGAGTACAACTATCTTTTATTTGCTTTTATTATTCAATTATTAGTAAAATAATTCCCCTTGACTGTCTGTCGTTAAAAGACATAAAAACTTCCAATCTTTACTTGCTTTGTTAGTTTAATTATTAGATAAGTAAATTGCTTAAAATAATCATTACACTGTTACCTGAGGAGACGAACTTAACCGGAGTTTACCTTTACTATACTATTGTGCGATTAGGTACACTTGCCTAGTTGTGTTTTAGTCTAGATCTTTGGTATTTTCTATTTAAATTTTATAACCTGGTTTTAGCACATCAAGTTTTTGGCGCCGCTGCCGGGGAGCGGTTGCATTATTTTAAGTTTTTAATTTTATTCTAGTAATTTAGTTGTTCTTATTTTTATTGTTATTTTTTTATTTTATTTTATAGTGTCGGTGCTTTTAATCTGTTTGTTGGTTTGTGTTGACAGATTTTAGGTAGTTTATGACCCGTACCTCCAAATCACCCCTTCTTGAGCCGTTCTTCGACCCAGAAAGAGAGTTTAGGAGGCTAGCGCGGATAAATATTACACCCACTAATTTTTAGTTAGAACCAAACACCGAACAGGAAGAAACACCAAAATCTAAAATGGCTGACCCAGAAACTCAGACCATGGAAACTCGGATGAAGGCCACTCGGGATGGTCAGGGTTCAGCTATTACTCAGCCCGCGATTACGGATGACTTTGAGATCAAGGGGCAATTTCTGCATATGATCAGTAATCAATGCTAGTTTAGTGAAGCTGAAAAAGAAGACCCAAATGAACATATGAGAAAAATTTTGGGGATTTGTACTCTATTCAAATTGCGAGCTGTTGAGAATGAGGTGATTTACCTCAGAGTTTTCCTTGGACTCTCATGGGAGAGTCTAAAGACTGGCTGGATTCTTTGCCAGAAGGAGAGATCACAACTTGGGAAGGCATGGTTGACAGGTTTCTTCAGAGATTTTTACCTGCTTCAAAAGCAGCTGAGCTACAGGGAGATATTTCCCAATTTGAACAGAAACCTTCAGAAACTCTGTATGAAGCATGGACTAGGTTTGGGAAGATGCTTCGAAGTTGTTCGCAACATGGTTTGAACACCTTCCAAAAGGTGCAGATATTCTACAAGGGAGCCGATGTGGATACCAGAAAGGCTATAGATACTGCAGCAGGGGATTCTATAATGAAGAAGACAGCTACCCAAGCTTATACTGTCATTACTGAATTGGCCGCTCACACTCATGAATGGCATCAAAAGAAGGAAAAGTCTAGATCCAAAGTAGCTAGTGCTGAAGCCAGTGATATTATTGATGCCTTAACTGTTCAAATGGCAACATTTGGTAGGCAAATGGAGAAGATGACTAAGGATATTCATGCGATTAAAGTTGGTTGTGAGACTTGTGGGGGTATGCATTTGACCAAGGATTATGATGCGGATAAACCAATGGAACAGTTGGAGAATGTTTCATTCTTGAATCAGAGACCGAATAACTTTCAGAGAAACAACTTCAACAGGAATTATAACACGCCTTATCAACAGTCAGGTTCCGGTTATTACCAACAATAGCAACCACAACCACAACAAGAAGTGAAGAAGCCAAGCTTGGAAGATCTTGTTAACAAGTTTGTCGCAACTCAAAGTCAAACAAATGAAGCAACTTCTCAGTCATTAAGAAACCAACAGGCTTCTATTCAGACTTTGGAGCAGGAGGTTAGTAACATCTCAAGGATGTTAGCTGAGAGGCAACCTGGTACCTTACCGAGTGATACTACAGTAAACCCCCGGAATGAGCACGTGAATGCCATATATTCAGTTGTTGAGGAAGAGAGAGTGGAGGATGAAAGTGATAAAAAACACACCCCAACACCTCAACCTATCATTCGAACCAAACCTGTTGTGAAGGAGTATAAACCCAAGGTACCATATCCTAACGTATTACTTCGAGACCGAGTTCGGGAGAAACATGGTAAGTTTCTTGATCTTCTAAGATCTATTCATATCAACATACCATTTGTTGAAGCTATTTCTCATATGCCAAAGTATGTGGGTTTCCTGAAAGAGCTCTTAAAGAATAAGAAGAAGTTAGATGGATTGACGGTTGTGACTATGGATAGTGATTGTTCAACGGTTATGTCAGGTAAACTACCTCCAAAGATGAAGGATCTGGGAAGTTTTCTTATTCCTTGCCAATTAGGTAGTTTACCCATGAGCAACGCTTTAGCCGATCTAGGAGCTAGCATAAATATCATGCCTTACTTGATGTATGCTAAACTCAAACTAGGTGAGCCTAAAAGTACAAACATGAGTATACGATTAGCCGATAGGTCATTAACTTATCCTAAAGGCATCGTGGAAAATGTTCTGGTTAAGGTTGAGCATTTCCTCTTTCCAGTTGATTTTGTTATAGTTGACATGGAGGAAGACCCGAATACCTCGCTCATTTTGGGTCGACCATTTCTTGCTACCGCTAGTGCACTTGTTGATGTGAACGGTGGTAAATTGACCCTTAGAGTTGATGATTCAGAGGTGATTTTTTATAACAAGCCGGTTGTATCACCTACACCTGAAATTGTCAATTCAGTTTGTATTGATAGTCAAGGAGAATTGCCGGCTGATCACGAGGTTCATGATAAATATGCAAAGGATATGGAAGATAAAAGTGTAACTTGTAAGTTAAAGAATGAGGTGAAGAAGATTGCTGATAAGGTTATTGAGAAATCAGTGAGAAAGATATACAATAGGGTGTATCAAGCTGCGTTAAAAGGTGATACTTTTTGTTGTACTCGTATTATTCCAAAATTGTCAAAGAAAGAAAAAGGTAAGCTTCTCGAGATTGTCAACACCACACGAGGTACGAATGATTGGTTAACTTCTCTTATTCAAGGTACGCGTTCCACTAATAGCCCTCACAATAAAACAAGTGTGGGGAAGTTAAAGCCCCACTAAATAATAATATTTGGTGTTGAGTCAAGCTTACGACTCGTTAATAAATAAGCTTTGTAATTTGTAAATTGTATATTATTTGGTTTTCGTTGTTTTGTTTTGTTTATTAACAATGCAGAAACTTTTGAACTTTGTGGGTGTGTTCCCTGTAAACCCTCACGAGACTATAACTCGTCCACTTGGGATACCGAGGGGTTTAAAGGCTTGTTGCATACGCTAAATGCAATCGTTATTGCCTACGAAAGTGTGCTTTGTTGTATATTTATTACGAAGGATAACGAGACAACTGACGGATACCGAACTAGCCGACGATGATTGCTTCACAGTCAGGGGAGTTTTTCGTTCTAATTTCTTTTCTTCCTTACTCACTTTTATTTTTATATGTTTATGTACAATGAGGACATTGTACAACTTAAGTGTGGGGAAGGGGTCGGTAGAAAAGAAATATTCAAATATTTACTTGTCTTTAAGTTATAATTTTTCTTTGGATTTTCATCAAAATTTAAAAATTTTGAGTTAAAAACTAAGTATTTATTAGTTAGAATACTTTTGTTAAAAGTTTTGTTTTATATTTAAAAGTTTAGACTTTAATGTGGATTAACTGTTTTGTACATATAAGGTGAATAAATGTAATAATAAGTGATATATGGTTACTTGATATGATGTATTAATAGGCAATCTATACGAAGATTTCTGAATTTTAAGAAATTGATAAATAACTTGTATATTATTTTAAGATAAAAGCAATATGATGTATGACATAAAAAGTCTTAATTCTTAGATTTATCATGCAAATAATTTTATATTTTTTATATTTATATGAAATCATTTGGGGGTCTACTAATTGTTTCCTCTGTTGTACGAAAGTACAGACCTGATCTCTAATTAGTATTCTTAAAAATAAAGCAAAAGAAAAAGAAATCTTTCAAACTAAATTCAAACTAATCAAATTATGTCACTTTGTAATACTAAGTTATAGACCTGTCACCGCTGGTTTGATTTAAAAGGTTTTGCTTTACTTGAATCAAGTTATGTCGCTTTGTTGCATGAAAATGCAGACCTGTCACCAATGTCTTGATTCTTAAAAATGAGTTTTATATATTTATTTTGAATATAGAAGGAAAATGCATGATTAAGTTTAAGAGTATGTCATATGTGGAAATCATACGTAATATACATACTAATAATAAAGATGTATTCAGATTTATGAGTATAGATTGTTTAGAGTGGATAAAAATATTAGTAATCATTTATGAGCTATATGTTGAATGAACAATAATGAAAAATTCTTATTTATACGATATAGTTATCCATGTTAATTAAATTGTTTAAAGTTTTGAAGTGTGAAACAAATTTTTAATTTAGGTATTCTGATTTGTAAATATTAATTTGATGCTTATCAAGGATTTATGATGAAATTATCTACTTGAGGACAAGCAGATCTTAAGTGTGGGGATATTTGATAGCATCAAATAAGTACTATATTTATATATTAATATTCCCCAAAGTTTATATACTTTTTATTCTATTTATGTAATTTTACGTACTCATTTCTTTAATATTTGCAAAATAGGTGTAAGTGAAGCTTGGAACAAAAAGAAGCAGAAATCGAGTTATTATTGAAGAAAATTATGAAAATGAGAAGCTAAAGGAATTGTTGGGATCGACTGAGGAAAAAGTGGTAATTTTCATTCCATACGGCGGATGGATTAATCCATCCGGCGTATGGATTGTTTGGGCCAAGCTGGATCAGACGCGGAATCGGGATCTGGGCTTTAACATCCATCCGGCGGATGGATCGATTCGGCCAGAAACACTATAAATTCGACTTTAAACCTTCATTTTAACCCTAATCTTGGAGCAGCCGAATTCAGAAGCCAAAGGACGATTCTTAGGGATACCTAGAGTCCGAATCCTCCGTTTTTATTCGTTCGAAGCTAGGAGATTGATTCCGTTCATCGACAACATTGGTATCTTCATTATTTACTCGATTATGAACATGTCTTTGTGTTTGATTTATCGTTTTGCTGAACCCATGATTATGGGCTAAGTTTCTAGTACTTGTTTAGACTGAATTGCATCTAGTTTGGATATATTTTCGTGATTGGATTTATATACTTTGATTTCTCGGTAACGAAAGAACGATTGAAATTATTTATTGGTTGATTAATTCAAGTAGTGACTTTATTGCTTTGCAATTAGTGATAGCTTTTGTGTGATATTGTTACTTTATCAGTTGAGTAATTGATTGTGAATTCTGATTAGACATGATTAGAAGACTTGAATTAATTGGTTGATTTATAATATTGGTGGACCATAATTTAGAGATATCTTGTATGGTTAATAGTTTTTATAAAAGTAAGACTATAAGTTAATTTGTGATTTCATTAATTACATAATTCATAGTTAAGAGGTTTTAAATTTCAAGGACACTTGGATTATATAATCTTGACTAGGTGGTTATTAAGTGACAACTTGTAATCCGAATTATATTTTCTAGGTGGACTAAATCTGATCCAGTTCTTAATCTAAAATATCCAATAAACTAGATGTTAAAAGATCTAAACAAGTATATTTTCTCTATTTGAGTACAACTATCTTTTATTTGCTTTTATTATTCAATTATTAGTAAAATAATTCCCCTTGACTGTCTGTCGTTAAAAGACATAAAAACTTCCAATCTTTACTTGCTTTGTTAGTTTAATTATTAGATAAGTAAATTGCTTAAAATAATCATTACACTGTTCCCTGAGGAGACGAACTTAACCGGAGTTTACCTTTACTATACTATTGTGCAATTAGGTACACTTGCCTAGTTGTGTTTTAATCTAGATCTTTGGTATTTTCTATTTAAATTTTATAACCTGATTTTAGCACATCAATTTTCTATTGACCTTGTGCCCGGTGCTGCCCCCGTGGCACGAGCCCCTTACCGACTAGCCCCATCCGAACTTCAGGAGTTGTCTACTCAGTTACAGGAACTCCTGGACAAGGGATTCATTTGACCGAGTTCCTCACCCTGGGAGCTCCGGTCCTATTTGTGAAAAAGAAGGACGGATCCTTTCGTATGTGCATTGACTACCGTGAACTCAACAAGTTAACCGTAAAGAACCGTTACCCACTTCCTTGAATCGATGACATGTTTGACCAACTCCAGGGATCGAGTTTTTATTCAAAGATCGATCTACGGTCAGGTTATCACCAACTACGAGTTCGTGACGACGATATTCCTAAAATAGCATTTCGAACTCGCTATTGGCATTACGAATTCCAAGTGATGTCATTCGGCTTAACCAATGCACCGGCTGTATTCATGGACCTTATGAATCGGGTGTGCAAACCTTACCTTGACAAATTTGTAATCGTTTTCATCGATGACATTCTGATTTACTCGCTGTAAGGAATTATTAATTTGATGAGACAAAATAAAAGATGAAAGTTGAGGGACTAAAGATGAATTGTTTGATTTTAATTAGTTTCCTAGTAGAATTATGATTTCTTGTAACCCTAATGTCTCTAGTATATAAAGAGACATAGGGACGTAGGAAAAGGTGTGCACAAAAATATGTAGACGTCTAGGGTTTTGGTTTAGCCTCAAGATCAAGGTTTCTTGATCCTGTTATATTTGTATAACCGTGTTATTCTGATCAAATAATATTGGGGCTTTTTGTGATAACATTGTTCTTGTTGTTATTCCGCTGCAAATTATTATCATTGTTATTATTATATTCTAGATTAGACCTAAAAAGTCTAGAGCTTCAACGATCATACATTTACACACTCGCGCAACGAACAAGAACACTCGCAACACCTGAAAACCATTCTAGAGCTACTCAAGCACGAAGAGTTATATGCTAGATTCTCTAAGTGCGAGTTCTGAATGCAGACCGTTCAATTCCTTGGACACGTGATTGGCAGTCAGGGAATTCATGTTGATCCTTCAAAGATCGAGGCTATAAAGTGCTGGCAAGCACCTACTACATGTACCGAAGTACGCCAATTCTTAGGACTCGCCGGATACTATAGGCGATTCATTGAGAATTTTTCAAAGATAGCCCAACCTCTCACTGCACTGACTCAAAAAGAAAAGAAGTTTGACTGGACCGAAAAACAAGAGTCAGTATTCCAACTGCTTAAATAAAAACTTTGCAGTGCACCGATCCTATCATTACCAGAAGGCAACAATGACTTCGTGGTATACTGTGATGCTTCACACCAAGGTCTCGGTTGCGTGCTGATGCAACGAGACAAAGTCATTGCTTACGCCTCACGACAACTCAAGGTCCACGAAAAGAATTACACAACTCATGACGTGGAGTTGGCGGCTGTTGTATTCGCCCTGAAAATCTGGAGACATTACTTATACGGTACCAAGTGTACAATCTTCACGGATCACAAAAGTCTCCAACACATCTTCGATCAAAAGGATCTCAACATGAGACAACGCCGTTGGATCGAACTACTTACTGATTACGACTGTGAAATTCGTTACCATCCGGGAAAGGCTAACGTTGTTGCTGATGCCTTAAGTCGAAAAGAACGAGTGAAACCCCTTCGAGTCTGAGCCCTCAGTATGACAATTCACAACGACCTTATCAATCAAATTCTAACCGCTCAACTCGAGGCACTCAAACCAGAAAACTTGATAAACGAGGCCTTGCGGGGCATGGACAAACAACTTGAAACCAAACCTAATGGGGCCAAATACTTCTCGAACCGAACCTGGTTACCTAATTTTGGGAACCTACGGGACTTGGTGATTGTTGGGTCAAAACTGTTTCAGGTCTGAGTTGAAGTTCTGATGAGAATATAAGTGATTAAAACTGTTTGTTTTGAAGGTTAAAACTGTCTTTACGAAGTTACAACTGATAGAAGAAAACTGAAGAGAAGACAAGTGTTACAACTGATTGAAGATAGATTACAACTGATAGTTATGTGTCTGTAAGTAGTTAAAACTGCTTATGTATTAGTAACTGTTAGTTATATATGAAACAGTTAACACTGATTATATATTTGTACTTAGTCGTATATTACAATTGAAGCAGTTACCACTGAATGTGTAACAGTTACAACTGTTTACATCAGAATGGTAGTTAAAACTGTTTATGATTTTGTGATAAGTATGAGTCGGTTATGGAAGTTAGTTTATTCCATATTTGTAGGAGATTGTATAGGACTCTATATGATATAAATAGAGATCCTTTAGACCTAGATAGGTTAATGATTTTTGCGCAGCTTCAAGGTTTTCTGTAACCCTAATACATCAAGTGTATTCGTCTTATATCATTAATAAGATTGAAGCTTTCGGTATAATTATTGTGTTCATCATATTAATTAATATTTGTTGATCTTCTTAATATTATTGAGTGTGATTCCGCAACTTCTCAATAATATATTCAAGGCTTATTGCGTAAGATTGTTTATTAAGTTAAACAGGGACTAACAAAGTGGTATCAGAGCTTGTGAAGCTTTGAAGACAGGAAGATCTGGGATTATTAGTATTAGTATTTGAGTTTAGTTCAGATATTAAGTTTTGATTTTAATGGCGTCTGAAGGCAATGAAGGAATTCAAGCAACGAAGATACCAATGCTTAAACCTGATGAGTTTGACCTATGGAAGGTCAGAATCAGGCAATATATGCTTCTCACGGATTATCAGATGTGGGAAGTTGTTGTTAATGGTATACCAGTAACGCTTGATGGAGATGGAGTAAAGCAACCAAGAGCACCACCAACATCTGAAGCAGAGAGGAAAATCAGATCTACTGAGTACAAAGCACTTAGTACTCTGTTGCTTTCCATTCCGAATGAGCATCAGAGCAGATTTGATAATTGTGAAGATCCCAAGGTACTGATGGAGGCAATTGAGAAGAGGTTTGGTGGTAATGATAACACCAAAAAGAATAAAAGATCTCTGTTAAAACAACAATTTGAAAATTTTAGCCATGTGAAATCTGAAACTCTAACTCAAACCTTTGATAGGTTTACTAAATTAGTTGGAGAATTGGAAAATCACAAGGTTAATATTGACAAAGAAGATCTTAACAGAAAGTTCTTGAGATCATTAGGTGATGAATGGACAATCTATACTGTTGGATTGAGGCAGAGTTCAGACATTGAAGTTAAGGAACTAGAAGATATATACAATGATCTGAGGAACTTTGAGTCTGAGGTGGAAAGTAAGAAACAAGCAACTGGATACAGTCATAATGCTGCTTTTATGTCTATGGCTGGAACAAAAGCAGAATCAAGTCAAATGGGTTCTACTCATGTTTCAGGGGGAGCAGGATCTTCATCAAATAGTTCTAATGATCAAATATTAGAATCTTTCTTTGCAAGTAATGTGAATTCTTCACTTACTAATGAAGATCTGGAACAATTTGATGGTGATGATCTAGAGGAGATGGACATCAAGTGGCAAATTGCATTGATTACTCAGAGAGCAAAAAGGTTCATGCAGAGGACTGGTAGAAATAACTTTGCATACAAGAGGAATGATGCAAATTGGTTTGATAAGAGCAAGATTGAGTGTTTCAACTGTCACAAGATGGGACACTTTGCCAGAGAATGCAGAAACCCTAGGCAAGAGCAGAATGGTAATGGTCAGAGATCTGGAAGCACTGGAACACAGACAAGAAACATTCCAATTCAGGGGGCTTCAGCAAATGCTTTGGTGTCTATGGATGGCTGTGGATGGGATTGGAGTGATCAAGAAGAGCATGTTGTGAAGAATCAATGTCTCATGGCCATTGCAGAATCTGACAAAAAGTCAGAAGTTCCTACTGAGGTACAAAATAAATTATGTTCTGCTGTTTGTAAACAAACTGTTAAACACTACAGAGATCATAATATAAAAGTGTGTGAGGAACTAAAACAATGGGAAATCAAAAGTAAACACACCATAGCAGTCATTGAAAATTTAGAAAATCAAATAAAGGCATATGAAGTCAATGCAACACAGTTTAAGTATGACATTGAATATGCTAGGTGGGAGAGAGACTCTTTTAAAGATAAAGTTGATTTGTTATCTAAGAAACTTACTGAGGTCACATGTGAAAGAGATAGTATAAGGCTTGATGTAAGTAAATTAGAACATGCTTCAAAGAGTGTAAATAAACTTATTAATTCACAGATTCATGATAAACTTAAGACTGGATTAGGATATAATAATGTACCTCCACCTTATAATCACACCTACTTTCCTCCCAAAAGTGAAATTGATATCAATTCACTTAAAAGAGAAATGGTAGATGAGGTTAAAAAGGCTGATCCAATTAAAAGTTTATCTGATGATGATCTGTTTGTAGAAGGTGAAGTAAGTGACTGGACTGAAGAAGATGATCAGAGTGATAGGACATCTGATAGTGAGAAGAGTGTGAAATCTGAATCATCTAAGTCTGAGTCAACATGTGAGGATGTGAAGAGAGTAATTACTGATCTAGTTGTTAATCTTAAAACTGATAAACTAGAAGAGGGTAAGAAAATGTTTAAGGAAAAGGTTAAACTGGACTTAGAGAAGGTGAGCTTGAATACTAACAAATCTAAACATGGGTTAGGATATGTTAGTAATACAGTTAACTCAGTTACTAAACCTGTTGTTGAATCTGTTGTGAATAACTGTGTGAATTGTAAATGTAAAGCAAGTGCTTCTTCTTCACAGAGTTTTCAAAATAAAAAACCCAGAGGTAATCAAAGAAATTGGAATCAAATGATTTCACAAAAACTGGGTAATAATGTTACTGTGATTAAAGAAATGTCTTGCTTTATATGTGGAAAAATGGGTCATCTTCAATATGACTGCTATCATAATCCTGAGAATGTTCAAAGGATTAGAAAACAGTCATGGACAAAAGCAAATATGATTAACAAACAAAATTTTCAATCAAAAGTTGATCATACTGCCAGAGTTCAGAAGATAAACTCAAAGGCTACCATGTTAAACACTGTTACAGGTAAATCTACTGCAGCAGTAATAACAAAATTAGCCAAAAGCTCAAAGACTAAAACAGTGGTAACTGATTTCAAAAACAGTGTTAACAAAATTAACACTGAATCTTCAATTGGTAAAACAGTTAAAACTGTTAAGCCAAAGAACACTGTTAAGTCTAAAATTAGTTGGATTTGGACACCTATTAAGTCTGATAAATTAACAGATCCAAATACCAACAGTGCTTCACAATCAATAATCTTTAAGAAAGTTGATTATGTGAATGCACATGGGAAACCCAAAGCCAAATTGGTTTGGGTTCCCAAGAGAAATTAATTCTCTTTTTGACTATTTGTGCAGGGCAAGCCTAAGAGCTTATGGCATATTGATAATGGATGCTCACGGCACATGACTGGAGACAAAGAAAAGCTGCAGGACTTTAAATCTTTTGATGGAGGATATGTAGCTTTTGGAAGCAATCCAAAAGGAGGAAGGATCACAGGGAAAGGAACAGTTCAGAGTGAAAAGCTAAGTTTTGATAATGTTTATTTTGTGGAACAACTGAGGTATAATTTACTAAGTGTGAGTCAAATCACAGATAAAAAGAACCCAGTTCTTTTTACTGACACTGAATGCCTTATCTTGTCCAAAGAATTCAAAATACCAGAAAACATGATTTTGATGAGAATTCCAAGACAAGATAATGTATACAAGTGTGACTTAGTAAATATGACACCTCAACCTGATTTAAACTGTCTTATTTCTAAAGCAAGTGTGAATGAATCTGAACTGTGGCATAGGAGGATGTGTCACATGAATTTCAAAACCATTAATAAACTTGTCAAAAACAAGCTTGTTAGAGGTTTGCCTGAAAAGGTCTATTCATGTGATGATCATTGTGTTTCTTGTCAAAAGGGAAAGCAACACAAATCCTCATTTAAGTCCAAATCTATGAACACAAATATCACACCCTTACACTTATTGCATATGGACTTATTTGGACCAACCAGTATAAGTAGTATGGGGAAAAAGTCTTACTGTCTTGTGATTATTGATGATTATTCTAGATTTACATGGGTTTTCTTTCTTAGGACAAAGGATGAGACAGGTGAAATACTTAGATCATTTATAACTAAGATGGAGATCAATTGGATAAAAGAGTAAAGATCATCAGAAGTGATAATGGAACAGAATTTAAAAATCATGAGATGGATAAATTCTGTGAAGTTAAAGGTATTAAGAGAGAATTTAGTGCACCTAGAACTCCTCAACAAAATGGAGTAGCTGAAAGGAGGAATAGGACACTGATTGAGGCTGCTAGAACCATGCTATCTGATGCAAAGCTACCTATGTCTTTTTGGGCAGAGGCAGTTAGCACAGCTTGTTATGTTCAGAATAGAGTATTAGTTGTTAAGCCTCATAACAAGACACCATATGAACTGTTGTTTAAGAGAAAGCCTTTGGTTAGTTTCTTAAAATCTTTTGGGTGTCCTTGTACAATCTTAAATACCAAAGATCACTTAGGTAAGTTTCAGAGTAAGGCTGATGAGGGGATATTTGTTGGTTATTCTATTCAAAGTAAATCTTATAGGGTATTCAATCAAAGGACCAGAATCATAGAAGAAACAGTGCACATTACTTTTAATGAAAACACTGTTAATCCTGAGGGAAAAGGTCCTGAATCACTGTTTGATATTGATGCACTTAATACTGCTTTTAGATATACAAATGTGGATACTAGTGCAGGTACTAGTGCAGGTACAAGTGCAGGTACAAATGCAGGAACAGGTGATGAAGAAGGTAGAGCAAAATCAGGAATATCAGTTGGAAAGAAGAATGATTCATTGGAATATATATTATTTCCAATTTGGTCTCCTGATCCTCCAGAAGTGTTTGATACTGATCAACCAACGACATCACAGGATGTGGAAACAGGAAAATCAGATGAAACATCATTTTCTCATGTTGATGATTCTGATAGACCTGTTATTGAAGACAGTACAGAAGACAGTGATGTGAGTCCAGTACAGAAGAATATAAAGGCAGGTGTGAATGTTGATCAGACACCTACAAAGCATCTTGACACAGAGCAGGAACATTTGAATTATCTACATTTGATGAGTTCTACTCCTTTGTCAAAGAGAATTGCAAGAGAAGTGTCAAGTAGTGAGTCTGGTCAAGAAGGAAATTTTACCAACTTAGAGGAGAGTATTCAAGAAACAGCAGCATCTAAATACATTACTCATAAAGATCATCCACTTGAGAATGTAATAGGAGATATTGAATCAGCTGTTAAAACAAGAAATCAAAGTCAGGTGTTTGAAGCTTCAGCAAATGAGGAAGAAGTAAATCTTGATACAGAAGCTGTAAATACTTCTTTGTTTGCCTGTTTTCTGTCTCAAACAGAACCAAAGAAGGTTACTGAAGCTTTGAGAGATCCTAGTTGGATTGAAGCTATGCAAGAGGAGTTGCTTCAGTTTAAGATTCAAGAAGTTTGGACATTGGTTGATTTGCCTAAAGAGAAGAGGGCAATTGGTACTAAATGGATTTTCAAGAACAAGAAGGATGAAAGAGGTATAGTGATCAAAAACAAGGCTAGATTGGTTGCATAGGGGTATTCACAAGAAGAGGGGATTGATTATGATGAGGTTTTTGCACCTGTTGCAAGGATAGAGGCAATTAGATTGTTTTTGGCTTATGCTTCATTCAAGGGATTCATTGTGTATCAGATGGATGTTAAGAGTGCTTTTCTGTATGGCACTATACAGGAAGAGGTCTATGTATGTCAACCACCAGGGTTTGAAGATTCTAAATTTCCTGATAAAGTTTTCAAACTGGATAAAGCTCTTTATGGTTTACATCAAGCACCTAGAGCCTGGTATGATACTTTTTCAGATTATCTGTTGCAGAATGGATTCAAAAGGGGTGCAATAGATAAAACTTTGTTTACTAAAAGAATTAAGAATGATATACTACTGGTTCAAGTTTATGTAGATGATATCATTTTTGGTTCAACAAAGGATAGTCTTTGCAAGGAGTTTGAATCATTGATGCATGAAAAGTTCAAGATGAGCTCCATGGGGGAATTAACATTTTTCTTGGGGCTACAAGTAAAGCAACAGAAATAAGGAATCTTTATTCATCAAAGTAAGTATGTGAATGATATACTGGATCGGTTTGGGTACAAAGATGCTAAAGTTGCAAGCACACCAGTTGAGACAAACAAGAAATTACATGCAGATCTTGAGGGGGAGAGTGTGGATGAACATCTTTACAGATCAATGATTGGGTCTCTTATGTATCTCACTTCATCAAGGCCTGACATCATGTTTGCAGTGTGTTTATGTGCAAGATTTCAAGCTAATCCAAAGCTATCACATCTTCTAGCAGTCAAAAGAATTTTTAGATATTTGAAGGGTCAATCAAAATTGGGCCTTTGGTATCCAAAGTTTAATTCTTTTGATCTGATAGCTTACACAGATAGTGATTATGGAGGAGCTAATTTGGACAGGAAATCTACATCAGGAGGTTGTCAATTTTTGGGAGAAAGATTGGTTTCATGGCAATGCAAGAAACAAACCACTGTATCTACATCTACAGCAGAGGCAGAATATGTAGCAGCTGCAAGTTGCTGTGCTCAAGTGCTATGGATTCAGAATCAGATGCTAGATTATGGTTTTACCTTTCTTAATACTCCTATTTTTATTGATAATAGCTCTGCAATCAGTATTATTAATAACCCAGTTAAACATTCTAAAACAAAGCATATTGAAATCAGATATCATTTCATTAGAGATTGTAATGAGAAAAGACTTATTCAAATTTTGAAAGTTCATACTGATAATCAGTTTGCTGATCTGTTTACAAAAGCTTTTGATGTAGGCAGATTCACATTCTTGGTTACTAGTATTGGAATGATCAATTTGTCATAAGTTATTTCTCTTGTTATTGCTTTCTGTGAATAATATCTACCGTGATTTCAATTTGGGTTAATACTGATTTGTTAATTAAACACTGATTGTGTGTAATGTGTATTGTTATCACTGTTTCTTACTTTTATTATAAACAGTGGTAATAATCACTTCACCACTGTTGGTGTATCGTTAACACTGTATACTTGTATTATTGTTTGAAATTACCACTGCAGGTTATATTGCTATGTCTTGGAGTCTAACTTATGCAGGTGTTTTTGAAGTTTTTACTGCTTGTGGAGTTTGCTTTCGGTAAAAAAAAAAAAAAAAAAAAAAAAAAAAAAAAAATTACCACTGCTTTGTTTATATGATTTTGCTAGAACTGAAGTACTACTTGTATTAAGTTAGCACTGCCTTGGTCGGTTGGTACTGCTTAATTATGTAAATGATGCATTTGAGAAACCAAGTGTTGATTACCACTGATGGTTACTTTCACAGTTATCACTGAACGTGTTATTTTATTTAATTAACACTGTTTTAGTTATAATTGGGGATCTGATCAAATTAGGGCTTACAACTGATTTAATTTCAGTATTTAACTCTCAACACTTAGGGTTTCTCATTACGCTTTCAAAATTTCACATACAAACAACTGCGCTAAGTCTCATTGATTTTCGATTCTGTAAAATCATCTTCGATTCTTCTCGATTACTTGATTTCTTATCATGGCATCGACTTCGTCTACTGTTCAACTACCGATTGGAAAAGATCACAATATGATTGCATTCTTAATGAAACCTGCAGAGGCAAACGAGTATGTGGAAATCATTGATTTCCTTCGTGCTTCACATATTCGTCATGCTCTCACTGTAGCACCCAGAATATCTCACGATCATATCAACAATTTCTGGGTGAATGCATCAATAGAAGAGGAACAGGGGATTAAAAGAATCGTTTCAGAAGTTATGGATACACGTGTTGTAATCACAGAAGCTACTGTTAGAGCTTCATTACAACTAGATGATGAGGCAGGTATATCTTCTTTAGAGGATACTGTTATGTATGATACTTTACGATTGATGGGTTATGAGGGTTCTTTTGAAATTTTTACTTTTCAGAAAACCTTATTTTCTCATCAGTGGAGATTTTTAATACATACAATTTTACACTGCTTATCATCTAAGAGGTCATCTTTTGAGCAGTTTGGAAGCAACATTGCTTATGCAATTGCTTGTCTTGCAACTGGTCAAAGGTTTAATTTTTCAAATCTGATATTTTCTGGTATGCTTAGAAACATTGAGCAGCCAAAGATTAAGTTTTTGATGTATCCACGTTTTGTGCAGTTGTTCTTAAATGAACAAATTCCTAATATAACTGCACTTTAAAAGATTATTGGTATTGTCTCTTTTAAACCAAAAGTTTTTGTAAATATGAAGAGAGATACTAAATTTTCTGGGAAGGTTACAGCATTATTTTCTACAATGCTTCCTGCACCTTCCACCACAGCATCAGTACTACCAACTGAAGCTGAACCAACTACTGAGAGAATGGTTCCACCCACCACTTCTCAACCCACAGTAGTTGGGGGTACTAAGAGAAAACAAGGGACCAAAACAGCAAAATCTTCTAGAGCCAAAAAGGCTAGAACACAGATGTCTGAGGATCATGTTGCTCAGTCATCTCAGTCAATGGACAGTGGTCCAGAACAACATGTGGTCCATAAGGAGAGGGGTGACCATTCTGAGAGGGCTGCTTCTACTGCTTCTAGCCCACTGGCAGAGCAGGACAGAAGTAACATTAATAAGACCCAATCAGAGGCAACACATGGACATGATTCTACACCTGTAGATGATCCTAGTGGTCCCAGTACCAAGAACCAAGGGGACTTTGATGATCATGCTAGGCATGAGTCAGAGTCTAATGATGTCAATGATTCACCAAAGGATTCACATTCTGAAGGTGTTGAGGCTAGAACTAACTTGGAATTGACGAAAATGGTTGATTATGTATGGGCTGAGTTTGTACAGGAGAGGAAGAAGAATAAGGCTAAGGATGAAGTTATTACTCAGTTGCAGAGGAAAGTGAAGCAGTTAGAGAGGATTGTTATTCAATGTTTGAAGAAAGGGAGGAAATATGTGGTTCATGATACTTCAGAACCTGAGGAGACTTATAATTTTAAACAAAATGCTTTCAAAAAGGGGGAGAAGGTCTGGACAAATTTGGGTGATAAGAGGAATGAGAATGAGAAGGTTGTGTCTGATGATGAAAAAGTTGATGAAGACATTGAAATGGAACAACCAGTGGATGATGAATTTGTGCATACACCTCCAACACCACCTACTGAGCCAGAGGTTAATGAGTCAGTGTTTGAAACAGTGGAAACAGAGATGAATGACCCAGTGGCAGATGAAAATAATTCTGAACATACTGAGGTTGTTGGGTCAGTGGAGCAGACTGTAGAGGTGAATTTGGATGATAAGACTGAGGAGTTAAAGATTGATGAGGATGATGGTGAAGAGGTGAGTAAACCAGAGATAGCAGTGGAAAAAGAAGTTAAAACTGATGCTCAACAAGTTGAAAAGACTAGGAAGAAGAGCATTCAAGTTAAAACTGCTAAAATGACTGGTACAGGAAAGAAGGTTGAAACTCCAAAGAAGAAATCTACACAACAACCATCTTTGCCTGGATTTCAAATTAGAGAACCTGCTGCTGTTCCTGTTCAACAGAAAGAATTGCCAAAGATTGATCCAAAAGATAAAGGCAAGGGAAAACTGGTAGAAGAACCAAAGAAGAAGAAGCAAAAACCAGTGCCACCAGAAGTAACTGCTCATGATACTGAATATGCAGAAAGATTACAGGCTGAGCTAAATGCAGAGGGCTTGATTGATGTTGAGGTTGAGGAAGGAAAATTTGTAAAAATGACAAAAGAGCAAGTGGCAGAATGGGATGAGTATTTGTTGAAAGAGCAGAGACAGGATGATATTGAATATCTAGTTGATCAGCTTAAGAAGAAGAAAGCAGAAGAAGCAAGAAAGAAGAAGGCTGCAAAACCACCAACAAAAGCTCAAATGAAGAAGAATTTAATTGCAAAGCTAAAAGGTGGGTATATTCCTTTGAATGCTTTGAAACAGATGAGTTTAGAGAGATTGCAGGAGTTATGGGATAAAGATGAGTTGAATCCTGATGTGATTGAAAAGAAAGAAACAGAAATGAAAGAAGCTGAGAAGAAAAAGCAGGAAGTTGAAAAGGAAAGGAAAAAGGCTGAAAAAGAAAGAAAATTGAAGGAAAAGGAAGAAAAAGAAAAAAGAGAAAAGATAGAAGCTGAGAAGAGGAGGAAAGATGAACTTGAGCAAAAGAAGAGAGAGTTAGATGAAATTCCTGATAGAGAAAGGAATATTGATGAATTGAAAGAGTTTATTTTGTTACAGCCTATGGAATCTGAGGTAATTAATGTTGAATTACCTGGTATCATTGATTGGTCTATAGAGCAATTTGTCAATCCTGTTAAGATTCACAAGATTAAAGTTGAAAGAGCAGATGGAAATATATCTTGGTGGAGATCTTTTAGGGATTTGATAAAGAGAATTAGTAGGACTGATTTGGTGAGAATGTATGAGATTGGGATGGAAAAGAATTTAGATTTGAAAAGGTTTGATAATCTGATTGAAAAAGTTACATGGCATTGGATTAAAGCTATGTTTGAGCCAGAAGAGTTTCCATTTCAGTTTGCTACTTTTAGCAAGGTCAGAAATTGGATTTATCATGCCAAACCTGGAGTACATCAGATTGTTATGGAGGATGCAGTGTTTATGTGGTTATTGACAGATAGATTTTATGATATCAATCTGAGATTTTTGATGGGCTTGAGAAATGCAAGGCTACAAGCTGCAGGTTTAGATGATGTAGCTCTGGAATTGGTATATATGGTGCTCAATCAGATTCATAAGAAGGAGGAGATTGATAGGAAGAAGAGGAGAAATGACTAACAGTTTTGAAAGAATTTTGTGAAGCTTATAATGGAGGATTAGAAGAAACTTAATGCTGTGAAGGACAGATTAAGTTTAGGGGGAGATTGTTGGGTCAAAACTGTTTCAGGTCTGAGTTGAAGTTCTGATGAGAATATAAGTGATTAAAACTGTTTGTTTTGAAGGTTAAAACTGTCTTTACGAAGTTACAACTGATAGAAGAAAACTGAAGAGAAGACAAGTGTTACAACTGATTGAAGATAGATTACAACTGATAGTTATGTGTCTGTAAGTAGTTAAAACTGCTTATGTATTAGTAACTGTTAGTTATATATGAAACAGTTAACACTGATTATATATTTGTACTTAGTCGTATATTACAATTGAAGCAGTTACCACTGAATGTGTAACAGTTACAACTGTTTACATCAGAATGGTAGTTAAAACTGTTTATGATTTTGTGATAAGTATGAGTCGGTTATGGAAGTTAGTTTATTCCATATTTGTAGGAGATTGTATAGGACTCTATATGATATAAATAGAGATCCTTTAGACCTAGATAGGTTAATGATTTTTGCGCAGCTTCAAGGTTTTCTGTAACCCTAATACATCAAGTGTATTCGTCTTATATCATTAATAAGATTGAAGCTTTCGGTATAATTATTGTGTTCATCATATTAATTAATATTTGTTGATCTTCTTAATATTATTGAGTGTGATTCCGCAACTTCTCAATAATATATTCAAGGCTTATTGCGTAAGATTGTTTATTAAGTTAAACAGGGACTAACAGTGATGGATGAAGCCCACAAGCCCAAATACTCTATACATCACGGTGCCGACAAAATGTATAATGGCATCAAAGGGTTGTATTGGTGGCCCAACATGAAAGCCAATATTGCTACTTATGCCAGCAAGTGCCTCACCTGCTCGAAAGTCAAAGCTGAATACCAGAAACCTTCCGGTTTGCTGCAACAACCGGAAATTCCACAATGGAAATGGGAGCAAATCACCATGGATTTCATTACTAAACTCCCGAAAACACCTAGCGGTTGCGATACCATTTGGGTGATCGTTGACCGACTCACTAAATCTGCTCACTTCCTGGCAATCAAAGAAACTGACAAGATGGAACGTTTGACACGAATCTACCTGAAAGAAATCGTGTCAAGACACGGCGTGCCCATCTCAATTATCTCCGACAGAGACAGCCGATTTACTTCCCGCTTTTGGCAATCGTTAAAAAAATCTCTTGGTACTCGGTTGGATATGAGTACAGCCTATCACCCGCAAACAGATGGCCAAAGCGAAAGAACCATTCAAACACTGAAGGATATGCTACGAGCCTGCGTAGTAGACTTCGGTAAAAACTGGGAAAATCACTTACCATTGTGCGAATTCTTGTACAACAACAGCTACCACACCAGCATAAAGGCTGCACCATTCGAGACACTTTACGGTCGTAAGTGCCGGTCACCTATTTGTTGGACTGAGGTGGGGGATACACAACTCACCGGTCCACAAATCATGCACGAAACAACTGAAAAGATCGTCGGCATACAAAACCGACTGAAAGCTACGCGTGATCATCAGAAAAGCTATACTGACGTGAGACGCAAACACCTTGAGTTTCAAGTCGGAGATCGAGTACTTATGAAAGTATCGCCTTGGAAAGGCGTTAGCAAACGTGGAAAACTGAATCCCAGGTGTCCGGTGGCGTACAGACTGTAGCTACCACCTGAACTCGCACTACAACAAAATTGAGCTATTAGGACCTTTTTTATTGGGCATTTTTAAAAAGGCGTCCTAAAAAACATCTAATAGGACGCTTTAGTTTTTTTCTTCCCATTGTAAGAGTAACTAATAGGACACCTTATATTTTAGTCCTATTACATTGAGTTTATAGGACGCTTATTAATTGATGTCTCATTGTATTCGAGATTAATAGGACATTTAATATGTGAGTCGTATTATGTTGAGTTTTATAGGATACCTATTGGGCGAGTCTTATTACATTAGCTCTTATAGGACACTTATTCGTTGTGGTCTTATTATAGTAGTGGCTAATACGACACATGATATGTAAGTCTTATATATTGATTTTTAACGGAGGTTTATTGGTTGGGGTCTCCTTATATTAAAGACTATTAGGACACTTCATATTTAAGTCTTATTACATTATGTCTTACGTGATGCTTATTTGCCGAGGTCTTATTAGGATGGTTATTTTATAGTGTGTTATTATTGTCAAGTATAATATAACAGATGATATATATTTGATTCTTTTATTAAGTATTGTAGGACATTTAGTAGTCCGATTCTTACAATGAATCAGGGGAGTACTTGGTAGTATGGGATACTAGGTGTTGCATGACATTTATTCACTTAGGTCTTATTATATATATTTTTAACAAGGTAAACATACATCTTATGTTTTGCAACTTGTGAACAATGACCAATTCCATTGTTGCCCAACTTGTATGGTAGGATCTATGGGTTACAAATGAAGGTTCAAAGGTTCAAGACTTGCTATGAGAAATATTATATATATATATATATATATATATATATATATATATATATATATATATATATATATATATATATATATATATATATATATATATATATATATATTTGTTGCAGATTTAACATTTAACATCCATCAAACTATGCTTATTCTTTAACTTTCACTTCTCTTTATAATCAATCTGTTTGGATACTGCTAGCATAGTTTACTATCAAAAAAACCATTGACTCTTACTAATACAGCTTTTAACATTAACTTTTGACATCAACATGATGAAGATGTTATGCGTTGGGTGACTTAAACCTCCTTACATGGTGCTTTTGGCAATCAAATCCAAAAACGCAAGTATAACGTGCTGACTTTTATGCATGTCAAAGCTGTCCAAAAATATTTATAGAATAACGAGACATGATTAATACTACTTAGATAACTTACTATGAACATATTAAGTTATACCAAAGTAATTGAAAATGATCTGGACAATATACCAATGTTTTAGCACTTAACACAATATTGAAAAGAAAATCTTCATTTACAACAATCCCGACAACTATAAAAACTTGAAGCAATCTGATGTTTTCAAATGCTACAGAACTTGGTTCGCCTCAGCGCTGATCTGAGAGTTCTTCTTGCAATTGTTCTCACTACAAGGTTGCCCAATCATCTCCTACGTACAAGTAAATAAATTAAAAATAAGACATTTGAAAGCTCATAGAACAACTCTTTTTACAATAAAAACTATCATTACTAGTATTTGAGCAGTTCTACCTATTCTAGTACAACATAGTAGGGGCGTCGAAACATCCGGGTTTTGGTTAAATGGAGTTATTTTCAGTTTGCTCGGTTTTCAGAAAAAATAAAAGTTCAGCTCAATTCATTCTTTAAATTCATTGAAACTGATTACACAGGTTAGGTTAATGTTTGGTATATGTAGGGTATCATGTTAAGTGAAAATTCCAGGGAAGACTCGAAGTGAGAATACAGATTGGTAATCTACTAATATATGTTTCGTTGTAGTTGTTTATGGAGTTGTTAACACGAACCAGCTTAACCAGAGTCCATTTTGACCCGTACCCATTTTGACCCGTACCCATTTTGACCCAAACCCATTGTCACTCAATTCCATTATGACCAGTAGCCAGACCCGAGCCCCCCAGCCCGTTTAGCCAGCTATTGCCCTACAGCTTTGGTGCACGTTGACTATCTTATGTCAATTGTATACAAGAAGGGTTTTGGTGATTATTGATTCGACAAGAAATGTAGAAATTATAGTGCAGCAGAAGGAATAACATGGAATGCAAACATTCAAGTCAAGTGGAACATAGATGAACTTTAGAGTCTTAAAGGATGACATATAGACTTGTATTAGTCAAAATGTACAGAAAACAGAAAATGAGAAATCAATATCTCAATCTAAACTAAGTCATGGCATAAACGTCGCATTTAAACTAAACAGTCACTTCCCCATACCACTAGTAGAATGTCAGCTAAGCATAAACTAAAAATAAGATATTGAATCAAAAATGCTTATGAGTAGTATGCGACAAACCTGAGATTTACACGAGATCCAATCAAGGGAAATTGATATTTAAATTATTAATTGGTTTCTAACTGGTCTTCATCTCCATCTAAAACTGGGGTATTGGCATCAACAATCGTTCCTTTTAAACCGTCTCTAACTAAGTCGATGTCCATGTTGTCATCATCTTGGGGACCGCTAGATGCATTGCTCTGCAAATATGTTTCAACATCATCTAGACATGTTTGTTCACTCATGTCATAAGAATCTCTAGGTGCTGTCTTGATCATAACATGCCACCCTTTGTTAATAGGGTCCGCAACATAGAATACCTGTTGTGCTTGACTAGCTAGTATAAAAGGCTCACTATGAGGCTTTAATCCTTCAAAATTGAGTAGAGTGAAACCATTTTCATCTTCTTTTTTCCTCCTACCATTTGAGATCCAATCACAATCGAATAACACTACTTTTCTGCTAATAGAATATTCCAACTCAATGATGTTATTCAAAACCCCGTAGTAGGTTACATCTCCCACAACAGGATTGTTATCCTTTGCACTAGAGAAGCTGTTTGTCATGGCATTAAGCATAACTCCGCTGTTTTGTGTTTTTCTATTTCGCTCAACATGTTTTGTATGAAATCTAAAACCATTTATGATAAATCCCTTATATTGTTTCACAATCTCAGTGGGTCCACTTGCCAAAGCCCTTACTTCTTCTGTGATCCTATGATCCCCTCTAGTATTTAGCTCCTCAACCTGAATAAAGGTATAATTGGTTAAAATTTTTGTAACTTTGTCCTGTTGGGATTTTAAAATGCTATATTATTTTTGATTAATACTTACATTATCTCGAAACCATGATTCGAAAGTTTCACTATGAATACGTTGAACCTCATGCTCGCGTAATCGTCGATTTTGATTATGAACAATCTTAATATGTTCACTAACATGATAATATAATAGAAAAATCATATCAATAATAGAAGCATAAAAAGTAATGAAACTGATGATTTCTAAAATTTACTTACCTAATGAACTCGTCAACTCTGTCACAATTAAACAAGACATAAGTATGTGCTTTTGTCAACGTCTCAAGGTCAAGCGCTTTAATCTCTGCTGCACCCACCGGACGACCCGGCATTGAAAAGATAGGACAAATGTCGACACAACCACCATTATCATAATTCCGACTTGGTCTGTTATGCCTAGTCTCAATCTCAGGCGACAGGTACAACGAACAAAATGACATACACTCTTCAACTAAATACCCTTCTGCAATTGAACCCTCAGGTTTACTCCTATTCCGCACGTAAGATTTTAATGTAGACAAATACCTATATGATCAAAAAAGAACTTAAAGTCAGATTTAATGATATCTCAAATAAGTATAGATTAAAATATAAATATATACCTCTCGATTGGATACATCCAACGATAATGAACCGGTCCAGCTATTTTGGCCTCCGAAGCAAGATGAACCGAAAGATGAATCATGACATCAAAGAACGAAGGTGGAAAGATCCTTTCTAAATCACATAAAGTTTTCCCAATCTCATTTTCCATTCGCATCAAATCATGAGGGTTAAGAACTTTTGAGCATAGTTGTCTAAAGTAAAGGCACAGTTTCATCAAAGGAGAGCGCACATGCTTAGGTAACACATTTCGTAAGGCTATTGAAAGTAATTGTTGCATCAAAATATGGCTATCGTGACTTTTAAGCCCAAATATTTTTGGAGGTTTTAGTTGGACACATCTTGATATATTGGCTGCATATCCATCCGGAACTTTCACTTTCTTTAAAACAGCACAAAAATTTTCTTTTTCGGTTTTCTTCATAGAGAAACAAGCCGGAGGCAGATACACTTTGTTGTTATCTCTAGCTTGCGGATGCAGTTCAGGTCTTATATTCATCTCTTTTAAATCAAGGCTGGCTTTTACATGATCCTTATTCTTTCCATCTAAATCCATTAACGTACCGACTACACTATCACAAATATTTTTTTCAATATGCATCACATCTAGATTGTGGCGTAACAAATTATCCTTCCAGTATGGCAACCTAAAAAATACACTTCTTTTCTTCCAATTAAATGGTAGATCTGGGTTATCCTTTACTAGTTTTCCAAATTTAATTTCATATCCATCTAGCTCGTTCAGCACATCCGACCCTATTAACCGAGGAGGTGCTCTCCTGTGTTCTTCGGTGCCATCAAAAGACTTTTTATCCTTACGAAAAGCATGTTTATAAGGTAAAAATCGACGATGTCCCATGTAACAAAATTTCCTCCCATGCTTTAAGCGTTGTGATTTTGTATGCTTATGGCAACATGGACATGCAAGTTGACCTTTAGTGCTCCATCCTGATAAATTTGCATAAGCTGGAAAATCACTTATGGTCCATAACAAAGAAGCACGCATTTGAAAATTTTTCTTTGTTGATGCATCGTAGGTCTCCACTCCAACATCCACAACTCTTTTAGCTCATCTACTAAAGGTTGTAAATAAACATCTATATTGTTCCCAGGAGCAGATGGACCGGGTATAAGTAAAGACAGCATGAAATAAGGTTGCTTCATGCACATCCATGGTGGAAGATTATATGGCATCAACACAACGGGCCATGTACTATGAGAAACACTCATTGTCCTAAAAGGATTAAACCCATCACTAGCTAAACCAAGTCTAACATTTCGAGGTTCCTTTGCAAATTCAGGATGCTGAAAATCAAACGTTTTCCAAGCTGGGGAATCTGCAGGATGTCTTAAGTAACCATCTTTAGTGCGACTTTCTTCATGCCATCTCATGGATGTAGCAGTTTTTGATGACATATATAGCCTTTGCAACCTTGGTTTAAGTGGAAAATAACGCAACACTTTTGCTGCAACCTTCGTACGTTTAGACGTACCGATTGATTGACCTTCTTGATTATCTTCATTTTGTGTATATCTTGAGGTATTGCAAACATCACACTTAGTTTTCATATTGTTCTCTTTCCAATACAACATGCAATCATTTGGACACGCATCAATTTTCTCATAACTAAGACCCAAGTCTCTTATGATCTTTTTCATTTCATACAATGACTTGGGTATACATGCATCCGGGAAAGCCTCCCTCAATGTATCGAGCATCATGGTTAAACCGTGGTCATTGCATTTGCCTATACACTTACTATGATATAGTCTAACGATAAAAGAAAGAACTGAGAATTGTTTACACCGAGTATATAATTCTTTCTTTGCATCTTCTAAAACCTTATAAAACTTACTTGCATTTACATTTGGTATATCGATATTTTCATCTTCTGCACCTATATCCCTGGCATGTATGTTCTCATCTAAGAAACCAAATGCATCACACACCATTCCTTGCATGTCATCATCTGTATCAAACGCAGAAAAAGTAGAATGTTTAGAAATCGAAGGTGAAAATTGATAACCTTTAATAAAACCATCACATATCAGATGCATTCTAGCTGTATCCCGATTGACCCACACTTGATTAACACATTCTATGCAGGGACATAAAATATGTCCACTTTTACACTCCTTAGCAAACATAAGATCAAGAAATTGTTCCAAGCCTTTTTCGTATTCAGTATTCACTCTTGGTAAAGACATCCAATTGTTCTCCATCCTAGACCTTAACCAATAGAAAAAAAACAGTTAGTATGAACATCTATATCATATTAATGGGCTGTAAACTTCTATATTGTATACATATATGGATAAATGAATAAATAGACCTATTGTTGCATGTACAATGACTTGTGTGATGATTTACTTATGATGGTCTGGTGTTTTATGATCATGTATGTTTGAAGAAGATGTTCTAAAATCATGTATGACTTAGACATACAATGATACAAAACTAGTCTGGATACAAAACTAGTATGGATAACATGTATAAATAATTAATGTTAATAAATGACTTAGACAATCGAAGCTACTTGACAGAGATCAAACGAAAAAAGCATTTACACAGAGAAGATATAATGGAGATAAGAAATCGGATACCCTATTTGGCAGATTTTCATATTGTTTAACCAAAACCCAGAAACCAAGCACACCCTTACAAAAGTTTGGCCTAGGCTAAATTGATTTAAGAAGGCTTAAACATATTAAGTACTAACCCAATTAAACTATCAAACGCCAAAAACCACACACTAATCGGGTTCAAGTAAGTCAAGTGCGGGTCAGATCCCTATTTTTTACAGCCCTGTTTCGTGGTACTAACCCAATTAAACTAGTAAACCCTAATAAACCACACACATGGATGGCATCTACTTAAAGTCCTCATCGTAATACAATTAAACAATCAAAAACATGGAGGACCTAAAACAGTCTTCGTCATTAAACATTGCATCTACAAATACAATCGATTTCATATCGTAGAAGATTTCATAATAAATATAAAAAAATCAAAAACATACCAGATAATTAAAGAAGATGTTCTCGATTGATGTCGAAAGAAAAAATATTTTAAGGAGGAAGAATTCGTTGGAGTATGTTGCAGACTTGCAGCAAGTTTTCTTGTGGTCGATAAGGTTATCAAGGATGATAAATGCTCATTTTCTTTCTATAAAATAAAAACTAAATGGATTGTATAAGTTCTTATTATCTTTATCTTATCTAATATAATAATATATTTAAAATATAATATGTATACGTATATGCATATCCTAATCCTAAATACCATATATTATTTTTAGTTCTTATTCCAAAGACAGCTAAAAATGAAGTAGGATACAAGAAACTTTATAATACAGACACAACAATTGGACATTATTTAGAATCTTTATTGTGATTATATATGCATAAAATTTTTTAATGTTTTACATACCATTGATTGTTATAATAATAATTATAATAAAGAGATACGGCATCCGTCCTAAAAAAGAATGTCTCGAAATGAGTTTTCTTTGTATTATGATATATTTATTAAATATCAGTTTGAACCCTATATTTTTTGCAAGTTTGACTGAAAATTAGCAAGAATTAAATTATTGAGATTAATGCATATGGGTAAAATATGAAGTTTAATGATATTTAGTACTACCTCTGTCCCACTACGATTGTCCTATTTCAACTTTGACTTTAAATATTTTTCTTTGTGTTATATAATACTTCATGAAAATTATACTAGAAAAATACATTTAAAACTCAATCCATTCATATATTTTGCATCATTTATAATTTATCATAAAACACAAACAAAATATTTAAGGTAAAAGATGAAAAAGAAATACTAGAAAAAAATCCAAACAGGACACTTGTAATGGACATAGGAAGTAATTATTTTTTGTAATGGACAATCTTTTTGAAACATAATAAATGGTTATATGGACCATTGTTTTAGAACGGTGGGAGTACATTGTTGAGTTGTAGGAGAAACAATAATGTTCATTTGGTTAATAAAAGTTGAATGACATATATTGATTATCAAGGTTGTTGAAATTACTATTTGGGAATTACTGGATCATTACATTATATAAAGTACTCGGTCGAGGCGGGGAATCCTCGGTTAGTACTCTGGATTATACATTTTAATAAAGTAATAAATTATAAGATTATATGATTAAATATAGAAGATAAATAAATAACCCCAAACGTTAATCAGAAAAAAAAAGGAAAAAAACATAATTTTAAAACACTCAAAATGTTGACCGACTTTGACCTTGACCGAGTTAGTCCGAGTTTGGTCAAGTTATTCTGATTTTAATCCCGGTCTGACTCGCTTTGGACCAAGCTCGAGTCACAAGTACTCCCTGAGTATTTGGCCGAGTTGACCAAGTTTTACAACCCCGGTGATTTGATTGGTCAATCGAAGTCATTATTTTTTTTTTTTCATTTAACAATTGTTCTTTCATTAAATTTAAAGACTTATTATTGTTAATATTGTTTAAGAATAAAGTTGATAAAACGGAAACTCACAATCGACTACCTATTCATAATGTGGTGGACATATTCGATTCACTAAACGGCTATAACTATAGAGATGTTAGGGCTCAAACCTATGCTATATGTGGCAAAAATGCCGCTATCCATTACCAACTAAGCTACATATTATTTAAGGTTTCGTCATTCTTATATCACAATAATATAAGATAAGATACGATTATTGTCACTAGACATATATTCCAATCTATGTCAACTGCGACCGGTGGCTAGCATTAGTGTCTTTTAAAGGGAATTTTTTTATGCTTAAGGGATCTGAACTTGGGGGCTACTTATAAAAACATGTATCACCTCCGTCCAATTTAAAATGTCCGCATTATTATTTTGAGTGTCCCATTATAAGTGTCAACTTTGATATTTAACCAATCAAAATAGACTTTAGTGAGTAGATTTAATATTTGATTGGTAAAAAGTGTAGTTAGTGAAGAATTCTAAAACTACTTTCAAAGTCAAAGTGGATATTTTTTAAATGGGACGGAGGTAGTAATAACTAATAAGTATGTACGTTATACACTTATAATCTTATATTATATAAATTTTCTTCTTTAATAACTAGATTAAAATTTATAATTAAGATGCAATTGGCTATAAATGTTTTGGTAGAAATCTACCATCATAAATAAATGTCCATTACTTTACTCCAAATATATATTAAATCTATACGTAGATAAAAAAAAATATTGAGGGATTTCATATTATAAATTAAAATATAAATAAGTTGTGATAAGTATATGATTCTAGATATATTGCGTTTAACCCTAGATTACATTTCTGTGCTTGACCGTCTTGACATTTCCCTCCCCAATTTCAACTATTCCCACCCTCAATTTCAATATTCCCTCCAATCCAACAATTTCACCACTAATTTCTCCTTTCTGTTACCAAAAATGCATCAAAGATATCTTCAATTGAAAACCCTATTAACCTCTCATTCACTGAACCATCACGCAAGCAGAGCAGACCCTGTAGAACAATTGATTCAGGTATCACACTTGAAATACTCCCTCTCTGATTTCGTGATGTATATATAAAAATGTGTTCATACGTATAAAAATTTTTATGTGTTTATGTGGTCAATCTAAAGTTTCTGTTTAAAGTCTCTATGATACGTATTGTAATGATTCATTTAGTATTTTGTGTATTTTTATTCCTGTTAATTTTTATGGTCACTAGAACCAAGATCATATATCTTTGTTAATTTCTTAAAAAGATTTATGCTATTTAGGGTTTAGTGCTCTTTGGTGATTTATGTTATGTGTATTTCTCAAGTTATGCATATAGTTTATTTACATGTAAATCCATTTCATAACAATTGGTATTTTGAGCTAACAAAGGTGCATACGGTTTTGTGATACACATGGAATCATACTAAAAGTCATTCACTATTTGTTGTTGCTTGAAAGATCACATATATGTTTTGATCGAGTTTTTTACATTTGTTTTAATTATCTTACTTTGGGTACATTACTTATGGGAAATCAAAGCAAGCAAGATCAAGGTACAGACAGAAAAATGAATGATTATGAGCAGGCTAAGTTGATGAGGGTTAAACAGAACAAAGAAAAGTTAAGGGAGCTAGGAATTAAAAAAATTGCCAACTCTCTTACAAGTTTAGTAGATAGTAAGAAAACACAGAAAAGGAAAGGAAAACCAACATTTAGTAATGAGAATGATGTCGATTACATGTCTGATAATGGTGGCGACGGTGAGGGATATTACTATGAAGAAACTGAAACAAGTCACGGACCCGCAAAGGTACCACCAATTAGCAGTTTTATTTCATATTATGTTTTATTTATAAATACTTCTCTGATGGGATTTTATATTCTCACAGCAACACCGTCCTCAGTATATTGCGCCCATGTCAATGAACAGATTTGCTAATCTAGCAAAGAAAAAACGGGTGGTTGCTCCAAATGTTTCTTCTATTTTACCTGTTAAGGAGTCCTATATCCAAAGTGAACAACTTGTTGGAACAACTGCATCAATAAAAAGTAAGTCACAACGATGCGAGGAAGGTCATAAGCGCAATGGACTAATGGTTGGAAATTCTGCAGCAATGTAAAAGCAATCAATGAAAACAATGACAGTGACTGATTTAATTTTGAAGAAGAAAGATTCAGCAAGGCAAACACGACAACTGAAACATAATTTAACAAAGCCTAACTCGATCCCAAAAAGCATCTCAAGTGGAGCAAGGCGGAAATTGTTTCTTGTCGATGAAGATAATGATCAGGACGATAACCTGACATTTCAAGGTACAAATGTGTCGGTCTCAAACTTCTATATCTACCATTAATAACAAAGTCTACTTTAGAAACACCAATATTTATCTTTACTCTCTTGTGATTATAGATATGAACGATGAACAATATTTTGTCGACAATGAAGACACGGAGATGATATTTGAGGATATTCAAAATGGGATTGAAGGGGATGATGTGAGAAGTGAAGGTATGTAGTTGTTAATGCTCTTCATGAATGTTTTTACTACATTCTTAAAAACTGCAATCAGTTGCTTATTCATTTTTCTCATACTTACTTTTCCAAGGTTACATTACAGATGTGGACGAAATTATTAGAGAGCGAGATGGTACTGAGTATGATGATACAAATTATAGAACAGTTGATGATGATTTGAATATTGAGGATGAGGAACTTGTGGAGAAACTACATGAAGGGCATGGATTAGCAAAAGAAACAGGTTAAGCATACCTATCAACTTTTTTGTGTCATTTATTGTCTCATAATGCTTAACTTGAAATTTTGGCAGTAATGTTATAGTTGGTAATTATGTTAAAATGAACTTAATACAATAAAACCGAGTAACTATAAAGTTGACACAGAAACCAAGCTGTCACATAAGAATCTGAAGTTTGACACAAGATACATAAGGTCATTATCATACGTGTTTTGACCATCTTTTTTCATCCTTTTGTCTTCCACATATTATATATTCCATACTGTTACTTTGACTAAGAAAATTTAAGCACCATAGGATAAGCACACTTCTAAAAATGAAAATTTAAGCACCATAGGATAAGCACACTTCTAAAAATGCAACAACGGGTCAAGCGCCAATCACTTCCCCATAACCATAAACACCCAAAGGGGTTGCCAAATTTGTTACGCGGGAACTAACACATGTATTTTTAAGCTTGCAGCCATAAAATAGTGTATCTAATCTAATAAGATTTTATTTTTAAATATCATCTATCATTTCCTGTAAGAGATTGTTTGATGGTCATTTTGACAAGTAATGATGTACTTAAGGCAACAGAAACTGCCAAAAAGAAAACCTGAGAGAGGAAAGATTTATTAAACCATCTAAATGTTCACTAGGTAATGATATATTGGAACTTTGCAGCTATTAGTGTAGTGGAAGTATCCAGTCCAATTACATCCTCGAAATAACTCAATACATGCACAGGTTATTTTTTATATCTAAAGGATCACCAATAGGTAGTGTAAACTGTGTTTTAATCTTTTATGTTTATTTATGTTATTTTTAAGTTTATTGTAGATTTATATATAGTTGATGCTTATGAAATATTGTTTGAATAAGATTAGAGAAGAACACAACATTGTCTGATATAATTTGTAACTCTTGTTTAACTTTTATAGATGCAAGGAATGTACAGAAAAAAGTAAGGGGACCAACTCGCATGAAAAATGTATGGGGTGACTCAGAGATTATTAAGGTTCGATTTAATGAATATGGGCAGCCAATTGACAAGGAAAAAACGAGTAAACTGACCCACTTCATGGGAGCTGTTGCAAGGGGTGGAAATTATTGCCCAATTTACAAACCTTGGCATAAAGTTAGTGATACTAACAAACAAGCATTGTTAGAACTGTTACAGGTACTTAAACATAAAACATATTACAAATGGGTAAGCAATTAGTTTACTAATGTAACTAAATTTGTTCTTTTTTAGACAAAATTTGACCTTCCTGAAAGTTCTCATGACTGGATCTTAGCATCATTTGGAAAAAAAGTGAGAAATTGGAGAGCAAGACTGAAAGAGTACCATGATCCATCTTTGCCACTAAAGAAGCAAATAAAGTCTAGGCCGGAAAGAGTTCATAAAAGTGACTGGAAGATACTGGTTAACTATTGGAATGAAGAAGCTTCTAAGGTATTTAGTAATTTTTTTAATATCAGTAAGGTATGAAACTATCATTTTACTTGCACTAAATTTTTTTATCTTTGATTTATCTGTTTTACTTTTCCACAATAGAAACTCAGTGAAAAAGCCAAGAACAGTAGGGCCAAAAAGAAGATGGTTCAAGTTACCGGTAAAAAAAGTTACGCGAGAGTCCGTGAAGAGTTGAAGGTATTTTTATATTTTAGTGTAACTACTATATGTACGTTGTTAAATTTCTTTAACGTAATATTCTATGTATGCATTTTTGAATACATAACTTTAAAAACAGGCTTCTTCGGGTGTTGAACCAACTAGAATGGAAATGTTTCGGGCGTGTTTCTCAAAAGATGGCACTACAAAGAACAAAAAAGCTGCAAAAGCAATAGTATGTACTATATCTGGTTTTTTTTTCATGTATCCTATTTTCTGATCATATACATGTTGTTTTTCAAAAGCATGTATTGTGTTACCATTAACACATCATAGACCTTATTTGTGTGTGTGTGTGTGTATATATATATATATATATATATATATATATATATATATATCCATTTCATAATTGAATAGATATAGTTAGCATTCTTAAGTCATGTACCTATTGAAATTAATTCTGCTTCTTATATAATGCTTTTAATCTAGAAAAAGATGGAAAGATACAAGTCAAAGCTTCCCAAGGGTTCAATTGATAAGCCTGGTGTGACACCCGTCAAATTAGGACTAGATTTTTAGTTCCTAATCACTTTGTAATACATGTAGTTAGTGCTATGTATTAGGCTAATTGTGTGTATCAAATTATATATTGGCAAATATATATCAATATGCGATTAAGTTTAATCGTTCATTTTAAATCGGCCGAATTCCGATTCAATTATACGGCGTTGGTGAAAAACAATATTAAGTAATATAGGAAATATTATTTAATACAACTCGTTATTTCTTATATATTATTTTGTTAATATATATAAAGTATTCGTATCGTACAAATCAACCGTACGCGACAAAATTTATAAATAATGTATTATTATGGAAGATAATAATTATTATTTACATTCAGTTAAAATAAAACATATTTCGTTTTATAACATTTTACCCAAACGCGACGAAACCAATTAAATCGTGTCCGTCTCAGAAAGATAAAACAAAGATATATTTTTATATCTCATTAAAAGTATTTTTATTAGAATACTTCGATTAAAATACGTACGATGTCAATTATAGAAATTTATCGAATTAAAATATTATACTACTTTTCGATCGGGTACAAAAACACGGGCGTTTTGTACTGCAAATATTAACCAACCAACTCCAATAATTGGAGTTGGCCAGTTAGATCAAACGCACCCTTTGTTTTCATTTTCATTCTCCATTTCATTCTCAATCTCTCTCGGCTCTCTCTCGGTTCCAAATCAAACAACAACAACAAATAACAAAAACGAGATCAAGCATCATCATCATCATCGTGATCATCTTCATCATTCATCATCATCATCACCAAGCTCCATCTCCATTTTAAATTGTAAGGAAATCAACAACTTTTGTTTAAATTATATGTTTATATGTATTTATAACATCATATCTTAACATCTAGCAACTGATTATGTCCAAAGAAATTGATTAGGATGGGTTTGGGTGAATTTTTGGAACGACACCTTAAAACTACTTTAATACATTTATTTACTTGTCTTGTAGCTCATCAAACTATAAAATGTCCAAATCAAAACTTGAAACTCGTTTTACAAACTCAAAAATGGTAACAGTTTATGTCTTCGGCATAAACTATAACCTTCGGCAGAAACCATCACCTTCGGCAGAAACTATAACCTTCGGCAGAAACCATAACCTTCGGCAGAAACCATCACCTTCGGCAGAAACCATAACCTTCGGCAGAAACCATCATCTTCGGCAGACACCTTAACCTTCGGTAGAAACTATTCGGCAGAAACCATAACTTTCGGCAGAAACCTATAACTAGCAGTTTTAACTATAACAATTTAAATACGATACAACAAATCATGCAAAATAATAATAGTTTGAAATTATTATTACAAGCTGTCACCAACGACCCGTATACATTTTCACAAACTCAACCCTAATCAATTACCAAAGTATTTGGTCAAAACTAGTTAAGGGAATAACTAGCATAGATGGTCCGTAGTGTCATCAAATCAATTAAACCTTGCGCGTTTGATACGCCCGGCAAGTTTTAAGAATCTAATCATTTATCAAAACCTTGCACGTCTCAGACGTCCTGCAGGTTCAGTCGTTGTAACGACATCAAATCATTGTGAATCATCATAAATTGTTGGCTAACAATTCAATAGGCTCAGGTGAGTCTCATAGCCCCTATTTTAAATGCTTTTACCTAGGGGTGAGATACATGCTCTGTTTTGTTTTACATGTGAACGCAAGTATCAAATTATCACGTATGCTGCATGAGTTGTTTTCATCCAATCAATCAAAGTCCTCTGAAGCATAGTTCTGTTAATATGATTTAGCGTGAATGTTAGTGTATGGTACCATATGGGATTGACAATCCCCGTCCGAGTTAGCAAGCACTAACCTGTCAAACGGACGCATTATCATTTGTTCAAACGTATGTTGATTAGGCATACGCATAGAGGCACCCTCGCTCAGGCACTTAATTGTGATCCTGACATCTCAGTTAAGCTCAGACTATGTGCTCATGCCAGTTTCATATATCTTTACTTATTTGTTTAATTACAAATATTCATGTGATACCCATCAATCAATTATTTACATGCTTTGTAAATCAAATCATCAAATCTTGCGGTTCACACATCATATATTGTTATATCAAACCTGTGAGCTCACCAGCTTTATAGCTGACCTTTTAGCATGTTATCTCAGGTACTCAGCAGTAGGTTGGACTGCCCATCAGGATACTGTAGCTCGAGTCGCATGCAATTATATAATATCAAGAGATTTCCCTGCATTTCTATATTTTGATTAAATTAGATATGTACTAGAATCTCTCAAGTAGCTATGCGAACTCATCTTTTGTAAACCATATGTAGACTCTTACGTTAATCAATGTATTTGTAAAACGACGCATGTAGTGGTCGTTCATTATGTATCTTATGTGCTTTGTGTATTGATTAGTAGCACCCCAAGGTATGCTTCCGCGATCAGTAAATTTGGGGGTGTTACAGATTGGTATCAGAGCCTAAGGTTATAGTGAACTAGGTTGCATTAGTGGGCCTAGACTATGACCGTTAGGCAGTATTTTCTGTTAAGTATGATTGGTTCAAGAGTTACATCATATGAGTTTAATTTAACATAGCTTGATCAACTATGTACAATTAAATAAAGATGATGTAAGGCTTGAAATGGTTATGCTGGAATAGGAATACATTAGTTGACTCTGACCTCGAGAGAAACCGGGACTCATAATTGTTGTGCTAGACACTCATAAGACTATTATGTGATATAAGTATATATACATAGATAGTCATCGCTCAAGCACTGTACGCTAGTCTATTATAGACACTCACATATTAAAACACTTCGTCATAGAGATGGCAACACACACCCACCGAAACATTTTCTATTTTCATCCCACTCTCGACAACATCTCTTGTAATCACGAAACTCATAGGTAGCTAGGAGGACCACCGAGTCACTTCGAGCGAGACCTTACCCAACTCAACAATTCAAATAACCAGGCTAGTTAGCACGTAGTTGCTAGTCAGTAGAGATGGTTATTCAATTCCTCTTGATTGTTCTATAATGTTGATTGTCATATTGTGATGTTGTATATTACCGCATTTGTATATGTACATCTATGATAATCATCATTTATGGACAATCTCTCACGAACTTTATCCTTCTAATCTCAGGAAAATCATGCCGCCAAAGTCAAGGACTTACACTGATGCCCAGATGGCATCTATCATCTCTCAGGCTGTGACTGAAGCCTTGGCGCGACATTCGTCAGAGACCCCCGAAAGGAATAGTGGTACTGCTAATACCCCTCCCACTGCCAAGCCTTGTTCCTACAAGGATTTTCAAAACTGCAAACCCCTAAGCTTTAAAGGAACTGAAAGAGCCATCGGCCTAATCAGATGGGTTGAGAAGATGGAATCCGTCTTTCGCATTAGCAAATGTGCGGAAGGGGATAGAGTTCAGTTTTCCACATGCACCCTTGCTGACGGTGCCCTCACCTGGTGGAACTCGTATACCCAGTCTGTGGGTATAGATACCGCCTATCTACTTCCCTGGGAAGATCTGAAGAAAATGCTCACAGAGGAGTATTGCCCATCTGAAGAACTCGAGAAGCTAGATGAGGAGTTCTGGCATCTCAAGGTTCAAGGAACCGACATTGTTGGTTATACCACTAGGTTCCAACAACTGGCAACTCTCCGCCCAGCCTTAGTAAGCACTGAGACCGACAAGGTCAAGAGGTACATTCGCGGTCTTCCGGAACCTGTCCGGGGGAACGTCGCTTCTTCTGGTAAGACCACCATTCAGGGAGCAATTCGTTTAGCTCATGAGCTCATGGCTATGCAAGAGAGCCAAGGAAACCCTGTCCCATCTTCTGGGAACAACAACAAGAGAAAATGGTCTGGGAATCAGAACCAACAGACCTTCAAAAAGACTGAGACTGTCAAGAATGACACATCAGGTTCTGGAGAGAGGAAAGGGTACACTGGAAATAAACCCTACTGTTCAAAGTGCAATCGTCATCATGATGGTCCTTGTAGTGCACCCTGCAACAACTGCAAGAGGTATGGACATCTTACCAAAGACTGTCGAACACCTGCAACCAACCCCACCGCCAACAACAACAACAACCAACCCCGAGCATGCTATGAGTGTGGAAACACTGGACACTTCAGGAATGCGTGTCCAAAGTTGAAGAACAAAGGGAACAACAACAACAATGCTAGGGGCAGAGCTTTTGTACTGAATGCTGGAGAGGCCCGTGAAGACCCTAATGTGGTCACGGGTATGTTTCTTCTCAACAATTTAACTGCTTCAATTTTGTTTGATACTGGTGCTGATAAGAGTTTTATATCTGAGGAATTTAGCCCACTATTAGACATTTCACCAGTTGCCTTAGAAGCTAAGTACACTGTAGAGTTAGCTAATGGCAAATTAATCGAGGCCGATAGTGTAATACCAAATTGCACCCTAAACCTCGCAAATGAACTATTTACCATAAACCTCATACCCATCGAGATTGGAAGTTTTGACATAGTAGTAGGCATGGATTGGCTATCTAAGCATCGAGCTGAAATTGTATGTCATGACAAGATCGTTCGTATTCCTCTCGTCACTGGTAGTACTTTGATCATACAAGGGGAGACCAGTGGGACGAGATTGAATATCATATCCTGCATGAAGACTCGCAAGTACCTTAGAAAAGGGTATCAGGCAATCCTCGCTCATGTTATTGAGAAGAAGTCAGAAGAGAAGCGACTTGAGGATGTGCCCATCGTCAGAGACTTTCCAGAAGTCTTCCCTGAAGAATTACCTGGTCTTCCACCACCAAGGCAAGTTGAGTTCTCAATAGATCTTGTGCCTGGGGCAGCACCCGTGGCACGAGCACCATATCGTTTAGCCCCTTCAGAACTTCAGGAGTTGTCTGTTCAGTTACAGGAACTTCTGGATAAGGGTTTCATAAGACCGAGTTCTTCACCCTGGGGAGCTCCGGTCCTGTTTGTGAAAAAGAAGGACGGTTCATTCAGGATGTGTATCGACTACAGAGAGTTGAACAAATTAACCATCAAGAACCGTTATCCACTTCCTCGTATCGATGACCTGTTCGACCAACTCCAAGGGTCAAGTGTTTATTCAAAAATAGATCTACGATCGGGTTATCATCAGTTACGAGTTCGCGATGAAGATATTCCGAAAACCGCTTTCCGAACTCGCTATGGTCATTACGAGTTTCAGGTTATGGCCTTTGGTTTGACTAACGCACCGGCAGTATTCATGGATCTAATGAACCGAGTGTGCAAACCATATCTTGACAAGTTTGTCATTGTCTTCATAGACGACATTCTTATCTACTCACGCAACGAGCAAGAGCACGTGCAGCATCTCAAAACCATTCTAGAACTTCTCAGACACGAAGAGTTATATGCTAAGTTCTCCAAGTGTGAGTTCTGGATTCGGACCGTTCAATTCCTTGGTCATGTGATTGACAGTCAGGGAATTCATGTTGATCCCTCAAAGATCGCGGCTATCAAGTGCTGGCAAGCACCGACAACACCGACCGAAGTACGCCAATTCTTAGGACTGGCTGGTTACTATCGGCGCTTCATTGAGAATTTCTCCAAGATAGCTCAACCACTCACAACACTGACTCAGAAAGAGAAGAAGTTCAATTGGACTGATAAGCAGGAGTCAGCGTTCCAGTTATTAAAGCAAAAGCTTTGCAGTGCGCCCATCCTATCACTACCCGAAGGTAACGAGGACTTCGTAGTATACTGCGATGCTTCGCATCAGGGACTTGGTTGCGTGTTGATGCAACGAGAGAAAGTCATAGCTTACGCCTCCCGACAACTCAAAGTTCACGAGAAGAACTACACAACCCATGATCTCGAATTAGGAGCCGTAGTGTTCGCTCTCAAAATCTGGAGACATTATCTGTATGGCACGAAATGTACCATCTTCACTGATCATAAGAGCCTCCAGCATATATTCGATCAGAAGGATCTCAATATGAGGCAACGTCGTTGGGTCGAGTTACTCACCGACTATGACTGCGAAATCAAGTATCATCCGGGCAAGGCAAATGTAGTTGCCGACGCCTTAAGTCGAAAAGAGCGCACCAAACCTCTTCGAGTCCGAGCCCTCAGTATTATCATTCATAATGATCTAATCATTCAAATCCTCACTGCTCAACTCGAAGCATTGAAACCTGAAAACATCAAGGAAGAGGCCTTGCGAAATATGGAGAATCAATTTGAAACCAAACCCAATGGGGTCAAGTACTTCGCAAACCGAATCTGGTTACCCAAGTTTGGGAATCTTCGAGACTTTGTGATGGATGAAGCTCACAAGTCCAAATACTCTATACATCCTGGATCGGACAAGATGTATCATGGCATCAAGGGACTGTACTGGTGGCCGAGCATGAAAGCAGAGATTGCCACGTACGTCAGCAAATGCCTCACATGTTCAAAGGTTAAAGCCGAATATCAGAAACCCTCCGGCTTGCTTCAGCAACCGGAAATCCCTCAATGGAAATGGGAGCAAATCTCCATGGATTTCATCACTAAACTCCCGAAAACATCAAGTGGTTGCGATACTATATGGGTAATAGTTGATCGTCTAACCAAATCTGCTCACTTCATTGCTATGAAGGAAACCGACAAAATGGAACGTCTCACGCGAATCTATATGAAGGAGATCGTAACAAGGCACGGCGTTCCAATCTCAATTATCTCTGATAGAGACAGCCGATTCACATCTAACTTTTGGAAATCATTACAAAAGTCATTGGGCACTCGTTTAGATATGAGTACAGCCTATCATCCACAAACCGATGGTCAAAGTGAACGAACCATCCAAACACTGGAAGATATGTTACGCGCCTGCGTCATTGATTTCGGTGCAAATTGGGAACAACATTTGCCATTGTGCGAATTCTCATACAACAACAGCTACCACACCAGTATTGGAGCTGCACCTTTTGAGGCACTGTACGGTCGTAAGTGCCGATCGCCTATCTGTTGGACCGAAGTTGGAGATAGTCAACTCACTGGTCCTGAAATCATTCATGAAACCACCGAAAAGATCGTTGGTATCCAGCAACGGCTAAAGGCCGCACGTGATCGTCAGAAGAGTTATGCTGACGTGAGACGAAAGCATCTCGAGTTCCAGGTTGGGGATCGAGTATTGCTCAAGGTATCACCTTGGAAAGGTGTCATCCGTTTCGGTAAACGTGGGAAGTTAAACCCTAGATACATCGGACCTTTTGAGATCCTTGAAAGGATTGGTCCAGTCGCATATCGATTGCAGCTACCTCCAGAGCTCAGTAGCGTGCATCCCACATTTCACATTTCTAACCTTAAGAAATGCCTGTCCGACAAGACACTCATCATTCCGCTTGAGGAAATTCAAATAGACGACAAACTTCATTTCGTCGAAACACCAGTGGAGGTCATGGACCGTGAGGTCAAACAGCTCAAGCAAAGTCGTATCCCTATTGTCAAGGTTCGGTGGGATTCGCGGCGTGGTCCGGAATTCACCTGGGAACGGGAAGACCAGATGCGACTCAAATATCCACATCTATTCTCAGACTCCACTCGCACGCCAACTCAGAGTTAAATTTCGGGACGAAATTCTCTTAACAAGGGGAGAATGTGACACCCGTCAAATTAGGACTAGATTTTTAGTTCCTAATCACTTTGTAATACATGTAGTTAGTGCTATGTATTAGGCTAATTGTGTGTATCAAATTATATATTGGCAAATATATATCAATATGCGATTAAGTTTAATCGTTCATTTTAAATCGGCCGAATTCCGATTCAATTATACGGCGTTGGTGAAAAACAATATTAAGTAATATAGGAAATATTATTTAATACAACTCGTTATTTCTTATATATTATTTTGTTAATATATATAAAGTATTCGTATCGTACAAATCAACCGTACGCGACAAAATTTATAAATAATGTATTATTATGGAAGATAATAATTATTATTTACATTCAGTTAAAATAAAACATATTTCGTTTTATAACATTTTACCCAAACGCGACGAAACCAATTAAATCGTGTCCGTCTCAGAAAGATAAAACAAAGATATATTTTTATATCTCATTAAAAGTATTTTTATTAGAATACTTCGATTAAAATACGTACGATGTCAATTATAGAAATTTATCGAATTAAAATATTATACTACTTTTCGATCGGGTACAAAAACACGGGCGTTTTGTACTGCAAATATTAACCAACCAACTCCAATAATTGGAGTTGGCCAGTTAGATCAAACGCACCCTTTGTTTTCATTTTCATTCTCCATTTCATTCTCAATCTCTCTCGGCTCTCTCTCGGTTCCAAATCAAACAACAACAACAACAAATAACAAAAACGAGATCAAGCATCATCATCATCATCGTGATCATCTTCATCATTCATCATCATCATCACCAAGCTCCATCTCCATTTTAGCTCCATTTTAAATTGTAAGGAAATCAACAACTTTTGTTTAAATTATATGTTTATATGTATTTATAACATCATATCTTAACATCTAGCAACTGATTATGTCCAAAGAAATTGATTAGGATGGGTTTGGGTGAATTTTTGGAACGACACCTTAAAACTACTTTAATACATTTATTTACTTGTCTTGTAGCTCATCAAACTATAAAATGTCCAAATCAAAACTTGAAACTCGTTTTACAAACTCAAAAATGGTAACAGTTTATGTCTTCGGCATAAACTATAACCTTCGGCAGAAACCATCACCTTCGGCAGAAACTATAACCTTCGGCAGAAACCATAACCTTCGGCAGAAACCATCACCTTCGGCAGAAACCATAACCTTCGGCAGAAACCATCATCTTCGGCAGACACCTTAACCTTCGGTAGAAACTATTCGGCAGAAACCATAACTTTCGGCAGAAACCTATAACTAGCAGTTTTAACTATAACAATTTAAATACGATACAACAAATCATGCAAAATAATAATAGTTTGAAATTATTATTACAAGCTGTCACCAACGACCCGTATACATTTTCACAAACTCAACCCTAATCAATTACCAAAGTATTTGGTCAAAACTAGTTAAGGGAATAACTAGCATAGATGGTCCGTAGTGTCATCAAATCAATTAAACCTTGCGCGTTTGATACGCCCGGCAAGTTTTAAGAATCTAATCATTTATCAAAACCTTGCACGTCTCAGACGTCCTGCAGGTTCAGTCGTTGTAACGACATCAAATCATTGTGAATCATCATAAATTGTTGGCTAACAATTCAATAGGCTCAGGTGAGTCTCATAGCCCCTATTTTAAATGCTTTTACCTAGGGGTGAGATACATGCTCTATTTTGTTTTACATGTGAACGCAAGTATCAAATTATCACGTATGCTGCATGAGTTGTTTTCATCCAATCAATCAAAGTCCTCTGAAGCATAGTTCTGTTAATATGATTTAGCGTGAATGTTAGTGTATGGTACCATATGGGATTGACAATCCCCGTCCGAGTTAGCAAGCACTAACCTGTCAAACGGACGCATTATCATTTGTTCAAACGTATGTTGATTAGGCATACGCATAGAGGCACCCTCGCTCAGGCACTTAATTGTGATCCTGACATCTCAGTTAAGCTCAGACTATGTGCTCATGCCAGTTTCATATATCTTTACTTATTTGTTTAATTACAAATATTCATGTGATACCCATCAATCAATTATTTACATGCTTTGTAAATCAAATCATCAAATCTTGCGGTTCACACATCATATATTGTTATATCAAACCTGTGAGCTCACCAGCTTTATAGCTGACCTTTTAGCATGTTATCTCAGGTACTCAGCAGTAGGTTGGACTGCCCATCAGGATACTGTAGCTCGAGTCGCATGCAATTATATAATATCAAGAGATTTCCCTGCATTTCTATATTTTGATTAAATTAGATATGTACTAGAATCTCTCAAGTAGCTATGCGAACTCATCTTTTGTAAACCATATGTAGACTCTTACGTTAATCAATGTATTTGTAAAACGACGCATGTAGTGGTCGTTCATTATGTATCTTATGTGCTTTGTGTATTGATTAGTAGCACCCCAAGGTATGCTTCCGCGATCAGTAAATTTGGGGGTGTTACACCTGGCCCAGAAGACATATTTTCTAAAGTTATAACCAATGATCCAAATGGTCTTGCACGCATGTATGGGCAAGGTGTTCGTGGTAGAGATGTTTGGGGTGTGATTCCTAGTCGTTCAGCTTCTCGTAGAGAGAACATTAAACTAAAGTTTGAAAATGAACAACTTGAAGCTGAAGTGGCACGATTGAAAGCCAAAGAGTCAGAGAAGGAAGGGTCAAGCGAACATGATATCAATGACTCAAGTGTCCCTTTACGAGTATGTGTTTTATTTATCTAATACCTTTTATGCATGTGTTCGTTTATATTGATGTATACATGTTTATTTGAATATGATTGATATGCTGGTTGATACTACAACTTATAGGTTGGAGCTGAAGTTTACATTCACAATATTTTCAAGTCTAGCGAGATTGTGGCAAAAGGTAGGATTAAGAGCTTGGATCCAAATGAGTATGTTGCTGGGGCAGAGATTGGACCGGGTTGGTGTGAGGTATATATACAAACCCCTATCATTAGATCTGAACGTTTGGTGAGGCCGTATGATTTACTTGTCACAATTGAAGATGTCGTTGGTGCAACTACCGCGTGGCCTTGTCCATTCGTTTCGGTATGTTAAACTTATAAACCTTTCTTTAATCTTTTTTAATAATTATCAATTATAGAAGAGGTACATTTCTAGTATTATTCTATTAATAAATACATACAACACAATCTGCATGGTATACATATCACCTATTCCCTTTAAAAATATGTACGAATTTGATTACAACAACCTTGTACAGCAATACTAACACTCTAAATATGGACAGTGTACACCATTATTTCGATACAATTAGATTAAAATACTAAGACTAGGAGAAACGGTGTTGTTGAGCTACTCACATTAGTCTTATTCAAGCACCAAGTTTGGCCTCTTATCTGATTAGATGTACCCAAATTACTGCCACATCCCTCTGATCATTACCCCATCTTTGACCATTTTAATTTATTTGTCAATCTTGCTCTCGTACACTCAACTATGGGTATGGGTCTGAATTTCTTAAACCAACATGCACCATAAACTTTAGACTTACGTACATACTGCTTTTTTGTAGGTGATGCGTGAGGATGATGCGTGAGGATGATGCGTGATGAAGATGGATGATGACTCGATACTATGTTTTCAGTTTTATTTCCGTTTGCTTGATACTCTTAATTTATTATGTAATCGTTAGAGGTCTTTATTTCGGATGAAGTTATTATTGTATTAGGTTGAACATTTTTGTTATGAAATGACTTGTTTGAATCATAATTTAGTTTTACTCTATTCTTATTTATTGAATGATCTATGGACTCATAACATGTAAATCATAAATCAATATAGTTTTGCATAATTATTGTATATATATTTGTAATATCTAGTCGTATACAATGAAAACAATTATTGGAATTGACTTTGTAGGACATTTGTGTGTGTCTCAATAGATGATAGTAAGCACACGTGTATTAAAATTTAAAACATCAAAAAGTGTCCTATCAGACTTTTTAGAACGTTTGTAAGTGTCTCAAAAGATGATAGTAGGCACACATGTATTAGAATTTAGAACATCATAAAGTGTCATATTAGACTTTATAGGACATTTGTGCGTGTTTCAAAAGATTAAAGTAGGCACGTGTATTAAAATTTAGGACATCAACAAATGTCGTATTTTATAGTTTGTTAGGACGCCATACGTGTTTCAATAGACATTTTGGAACTCATAAAAAAGAGTCCCATAATCTCTATTAGGACGCCTTACTTATTACGACGCCTTTTTATGTGACGCTTAAACTAGTGGTCCTATCAGGTAAAAGGTCCTATAAAGTAGTCTTTAAGGACACTAATGAGCGTCCTATAAGACTAGATTTGTTGTAGTGTCGGTAGCGTGCACCCTACTTTCCACATTTCTAACTTGAAGAAATGTCTGTCTGACGAGACACTGATCATACCCCTCGATGAAATACAAATTGACGACAAGTTACACTTTATCGAGGAACCCGCAGAAATCATGGACCGTGAGGTCAAACGTTTGAAACAGAGTCGTATTCCTATTGTTAAAGTCCGGTGGAATTCGAGGCGTGGCCCTGAATTCACTTGGAAACGGGAAGACCAAATGCGACTGAAATATCCACACTTATTCTCAGATTCTACACACACCACGACATCGAGCTAATTTCGGGACGAAATTCTCTTAACAAGGGGAGAATGTGACATCCGCCAATTTAGGGCTATAATTAGCAGTTAAATTACTTGTAATTACGTGTATTTAGTTTTGTATTAATCTAAATATACGTGGCATTTTGTGTAATTACATACACGCGTACGCGATTTGTGTAAATCGTACAAATATGAACCGGACGAGGTCCGACGTTACTTATAGTGGACGTTGGTGACAATTTATAAATAAAGTGGAATTATCCGAACAAACATTATTTACACTACTATATTTAGTAAAGTATATACACGTAATTCGTATCGTCTAAAACACCCCGTACATGACGAAAACGCCTGAAACGCGCCTGACAGACAAAATAAAACCAAGTTATAATTTTGTAACTTAAAATATGTCATTTTGAGTAAAACTTCCATTTAAAATATCGTGTTTTAAAACGTTAATGAAACATATCATATTAAACATATAACGCGAAATAACATTTAATTGACTCCGGGGCATAACGCAAATTCGAGGAACAAGTTCACGAGAACGAGACCCAAGTGGGTCGGCCCAGACCCGCGAACCCAACCCCAAACCGACCCATGACCCAACTCCTTTTAAACCCATTTCTTCCCCAAATTCATCTCATTTCACACACACATCCACCTCAAATTCTCTCATCTTTCTCAACCTCACCTCCATCTCTCTCTCTCTAAAACTGAAACTTAGCAACATCAACATCACCACCATCAAAATCGTCCATCATCATCATCAAGAACAAGCTTAAGGATCATCACCATCTTCATCTTCTTCATTTTCCATTTTGGGGTATGAAAATATTAAAGTCTATTAAATTACTTGTAAAGCTTAGATTTACATGCTAGAACACTTACCCAACAAGATTATGTCCAAAAACCCCATTAAAAACGCTTTAAAAATCGAAATCTGCGCAAAAATCGCGAACAGCGAATTTCGCGAGTTGAGATTCAATCTCAACTCGCGAGGCAATCTCAACTCGCGAGGCAATCTCAACTCGCGGGGCAATCTCAACTCGAGGAGCAATCTCAACTCGCGCTCGAGGCAATCTCAACTCGCGAGGAAATCTCAACTCGCGGGGCAATCTCAACTCGCGGTTAACCTTGGTCAACATTTTCAGCACTTTATAATATAATGTAAATGTGTACCCAAAAGATAATACTTTGACATTAAAGTTTAAAAATGATATAAAAACTTAATTTCAATAATAAAAGTACTATTACAAGCTAATTATGTTGTCACACAACGTGTCTCAACAAACGTCACCAACGGGCCATACTTGTTTTCAAACTACAAACGAAATACTAAACAAACACTTGGATATTTTCTAGTTTAGTGGACAACTAGCATGGGTGACCTTTCAAGACACCAACTTATTTACTTACGACCTTGTGCGTTTCGTACGCCAGAAGGTTGCAGGGTTCTGAAAACCGATATACGGACTTACATCCGCTTTACTTGGTTGATTTCACATACGTACTTACTAGACTCAGGTGAGTCTTACAGCCCCACTTTTACTGTTTTTCTATTGGGGTGAGATACATGCTACTGTTTTTCGTATGAACACAATGTACTGAACTGATTTCACTACTTTTTACACACATTGCATGAGCATTTTTTATCCACTGAAAGCCTCACTTAAGCGCGATTACTAGTAAATGGATCCATTTGGGACTGACAATCCCTGCCTGGGGTAGTAGCGCTACCACGGATTACACGGTAGAAACAAGTATATTAGTATTTGTTACATATGAGTGTTCAGATAGCACTCACGGGGGTACGTGATACAGTACTTGATTGTACCATTCACACTACACTGTTAAGCTTCAACTTGTGAGCTCATGGCATTTTTGATGATTTACTGATTTACTTACTTGGCTTGTTAGCTACACGGGTACATGTTTGTAGTTTATACTGATACTTTTATTACTAAACCTGTAAGATTCACCAACCTTTTTGGTTGACACTTTTTAGCATTGTATCTCAGGTCAGGAACAGCAGTAGAACTGCACACTCTCAGGATCTGTAGCTCGAGTCGCATGCATACTACTTTTGGAGATTCTTTTGCATTACTTTTTGTTATATCAGTTATGTATTTGAATCTCTAGGAAACTCATTTACGAACTCGAAGCTTGTTTACATTTGATGATAACAATGTAATACTTTTGTCATATTTTACAAACGTCGCATATAGATGTCGTTTGCTTTACTTTTGTGCTGTGATATTTGATTAATAGCACCCCAAAGCTTGCTTCCGCTAAACAGTGAATTTGGGGGTGTTACAGGCTGTGTTGTTGAATCTGGTAGTTTGGAGTTGTACCTTAAAGATAATGGAAAACAAGGGAAGAGACTCAGTCTAATATTCGAAGATCTCAAGTAATATTTGTATTGTTTTTTGTTGTGCATGGAAAATTGTTCATTTAGATGACATTACTTTGTTTCTCCCTTTATTCACATTATTTTCCGTGCAGAGGAATGAAGGTCAACTGTACCTTGTGGGATGGTTATGCATTGCAATTTCATGAGTATGCAATTTCTAACAAGGTTCAAACTCATGTGGTGGTTATCGTCCAATTTGGAAGAATCCGTGACTGGAAAGGTATTGGTTCTAGAAACTTTTCCTTTTTTTATTTTATTTATCTTATGACATAAAACTCTCTTTCTGATTCAGAATGCTTTGTTTAGGACAAATTTGTTTATTGATTACGATGTTGTGGAGATTAATGACTTTCGGAAAAACTACATTGGTAAACTTGGAGCATCTTTCTCCTCACAATGTGGTTCTCAACTTTCTGGCCAAAAGGTGTTTTCTCTTCGTGATGAGTTTCTGAAAAGGTTTTGCAGAAGTACTATTGACGAAGTTGTTGATTCCACAAAGGTGTGAAAATATCCATGTTTATTTACGAAAAGTTGTTACATATCTGTGTAAACGTTTCTAATTATATTTTGATTTCAATTTCAGCCTAAGGTTTGTGTTGTTCTTGCTACTGTCCGTTCTGTTGAGGAACGACATGGTTGGTTTTATGTTGCTTGTCGTAAACATCACAATAAGGTTTTTAAGAGGTCTGAGCTTAGTGAGTTACATGATGTTGATGTTGATGAGGATAAACCTGATGATGGCAGTTTGTATTGTGGTAAATGCAAAGGGAAGGCTCCATCTGTTTTCCCGAGGTATTTTTTAATTATTGCTTATCTAGATCATATTTATAAAATAATGTATGCTACATGTAAAATTTTTATTGTTTCTTTTTGCAGTTATAAAATGCTGATCAGAGTCCAGGATTCCAGTGGAACAACATCTTTTGTGTTGTTTGACAGGGAGTTGGCTAGGTTGCTGCGTAAGCAAGCTTTTGAGTTACGTGAGAAACAAATAAAGGTTAGTATTTGTTACCTGTAATCTTTGTGTCAACCGTATTTATTTACTTTTATTGTTTTCATAGCTATTTTAAATGTATAACATTATATTTATTCAGGAAGGTGATTTGGACCGGTTTCCGGATGAATTCAATGACTTGGTGAATAAACTATATCTTTTTAAGATTGATGTCTCTAAGTATAATATTGAGTTTGGTTATCAAGTGTACACTGTCATGAAAGTCTGTGAAGATTCTGGAGTGATCACAGATTTCATGGATATGTATCTGGATGATCATGTAAGTATTATCATTTACATAATGTTATTTGATATATTTTCGAGTTTATTAAATAATGCATACTGTATAACACATTTTCAGGATGATGATGACGGAATGGCTGCTATGACTGAAAAAAGGAATGATGATGCTGATGGTTGTTTTGACAATAAGGTGACATGTTTTCTGAATTTACTGCATATATTTTTTAGCCATTATTAAGTATGTTTTCTTATTATAGTTATTCTTTTATTTGTTTGAAGGATGTTGTATCTTCTTTCGATGATTCATCAACTGCATGTGTGGATGATGTTGACACTGCTACAAGTCCTTTTGTTAAAAGGAGCCACCGAGAGGTTGATGATGATGGGAATGCAGATCTTCAGTCAGCTAAGAAAAGTTTGGTGAAAGTTAAAATTGAGAAGGCTTGAAGACTTTAGTTTCTTTCTGTTTCTTAAGATCTTTTATGCATGTTTAATGTTTCAGTTGAATGTTTCCTTCTGTTGAACCTTTCTGCTTTGTTTGGGTTATGTTGAACTTCGTTTGTTACTTCCATCATTCCATCTATTCGTGTTATCCACTTTCATGTTTTCTTACATTTTTACTTATCGTGTTTGTTTTAGTATCTGTTACGCTGTTTTATTACATGGTAGTTTTGTTGATGGCAATATTTTTATAAGTTTATTAATTAAAGAATCATATAAAAGTTGAACATTTGACAACTTAGATTATTCATAATACAAATATGAGATCTAGTCATTGTACTTTAATAGTCTTTTGTTAGTAATATAAAACAACAATAGGCCTACACAATATTTTCCCCACCGTCATACACTAAGTGTTAAATTTTTAATATTATGATCTATACAAATATACTTTTTAACTTAACACTTTCTTGATATATTGGTTGCATGCATTTTCACATTCTGCCATTCTTAACGCTTTGTAGTATCATTCTCTAACCAATCTTAATTGAAATGCTTAACAGTTGATTACTGGATAACTTTTGGTAAACGTTTTCTATAATTACTATCTTATGCTGTAGTTAACAAATTATAATACATGCATTAAATAACTTTAAAATTCTTCGTATCATAAAATATGCAAGCTGAATTTAAATGAAGTATATATGCAAGCTGAAGCTAATCATAGATATTAGGCATATGCTTTTGGGGAGTGATTCGTACACCACTAGTTTTTAGCCATACACCACTAAATATGCTTTACAGTGTTGTACAGTACAACACCTTATAACATGTTTGGTGGTGTATGGCTAAAAACAGTGGTGTACGGATCACTACCCTATGCTTTTACTTCGGCCCATAATGTTAAGTATATTGTACAGTCAGTCCATTAATAATATCATCAATATTTAGCCCATTATATTTTTTAAACTTCAATGTGTGTTAAGCCAACATTCTCATATAAAATGTAAATAGATAGATTATCATGGGTTTACTTTGTATTATTTTATAACCCATTTTTATACATATCTTATTCATTTGCTAGCCCATTAAAATCATCAGCCCATTTCATGCGGAAGTTAGTTTTAAAACGTCTATAACTATCACCTTTATTATATAAAACTTAATTTTTTAAAATTTTAAAAGATTTTTTTGTTAGTAGTCAATTATAAAATACATATGTCTATTTACTAATATCAGATAACATAAATATAATGTCAATACATATATTACTTTGATAAAATACACTACGATATAATAACATTTTTAATAAATTTAGTGTTTTACAAACAAATATTGTTTCGAACATTTTTTATCAATAAAATAAAATGAAATGCATTACCATAAATTAATTACAATACATAGTAATACAAAGTTATAGGTAGAAATTAGTAACACAATATAACCATATAGCTATAATTTACATAACAAAGTAAATATTCATTTTTTATTTTCAAACCCGTGTTGTCACCGGTCATTGAACTAGTTGAAATATAGTATGCGGTTCAGGAGTACCCTCCAAATTACCTTATATTATTCTACGCATGGCCATTTTGATCTTTAAAATGATAATACAAAAGTTATAGTTGAGATCAACATTAACATTCGTTCTTATCATGTTTACTTGTTTAGTAATTACGTTAACTTTCGTGAGCTGTACGCACAGCCGTAAGATTACCTAGTATTATTATATAAAAAATAAATAATGTATATATATATAAAAAGCTCGTTTAGACTTGCGAGCTTGTTCGAGCTCGATACAAGAAAGTCAAGCTCGATTGTTAAACTAGTTTCACACTATTTTCAAGCTTTAACTCGACTCAAATTGAGTTTTTAACGAGTCGAGCTCGAGTAGCTCGTGAGTAACTTTGACTCATTTACACCCCTAAATCAAACCAGTTAAAAATGTTTGACGTCTTGACGAGACACGTCACATGACCTAACTTATTCATAGTCATGTTTCGATTCGTAATAGGATTTGTATTTTTTTGAATATTAGTTGAGAAACAATGTGTTACAGAAAACATACAATAAGTGAGAGTGAACAACAAAAGGTGAACTTGACTAATATATCTCATGATTCACGTCATTTTGATTACTGATGCTTGTAAGTATTTTGTAGGCGTAACATTTTTCTTGAAGATTCATTCATATTAATATGTTAACGATAATTTAGGTATAAGTACTTAGAAGTTACATGTGTTTGTTAATATTTACACTAAAGGTAAATCTTTTGTGCTATTGAACTACATAAATAAATGGTGCTATAAGTTATGATGGAAGTACTATTTGTATGTATTTTATAAAGTTGAAGGATTAAAAATATAAAACATGTAAATATAAAACCTTTGTTTTGTGTTGTCAACATCACATATGATATCCCTTTTTGTTGATGATCAAACTTTTAAAAATGACGTTTTTGGTTAAACCATTTTTTGTCAACTGCAATTTACTAGTGATCGAACTCGAAGTATTTGTCCTTTCTCAGGGCCTTAGCCCTAACCGAAATGACCCATTCAACCTATGTGGCACCGCATTCGCCATCCGAGCAACATTTGTGGCTCCTATGTACGAGATGTCGTAATAAATTAACTCACAAAAATACTAGCATTTTTCTCTTTGTCCCGGTTGCTGCTTGACATCAACACGAGCTTCCATGCTATCAATCATGTAAGTATGTAACACCAAGTTATCTTACCGATTCTAGTTATCTAATAAAAAGACTTAGTCTACTCAAGAAATTGAGAACGACACGACCACACTTTGCCCGAAAAGAATCATACACGTTTGTAGATTAAAACATTCGAAACTCTTATACACGTTGTAATAACGTTCACATTACGACTCAAACACGAAAAATATACACATCAAATACCTCCTGGTCCACGCATCTTCTCAACTATATGTCGCCCTTTCTCTTCGATATTACGTCTCTTTTCTTCAAGTTTCTCCCCCATCTTTTTCCGTAACCCTAGCATCTTTGCCCTTGTTCCCATTCTCCTTAACCTAGCCTCGTCCCCTTCCACCGTTTCGTTACTTTCTTCCGACGATACCACCATTGCTTGTGGCGGTGATGGTTGTTGCCAATTCGGAAATGTAACTTCTCGATTTTCTTCCGCTGACTGGCGGGCCACCACCGACACATCTTGCAGCGGTGGTGGTTCCTCTTTTGCTAACAATGGTGTTTTCTCGTCTGAAGAATTTTCATTTACCACCATTTTTCTATCATCGACTGAATTGACAGCTTTTTTGTCGTGTAATTCATCATGTGTGCTTTCTGTACTATGTTTGCTACTCATGTGGACTTCTTGAGGTTCTTGCATGTGAATTTCTTCCGAAGGTTGTGGGCGGTGGACTACTTGTACGCTATTTGGTTCAGAGATGGGCTCGGTGGCGAGTTCGTGATTATTCCACAAGAATGGAGCGACTTTTTGGGGAACCCAATCGTTCTTTTCAGCTGACATAAACGGAATGGTTACACTTTCAGAGTTAGGGAGCACCATGGATTCACGAATGGCCGCCTGTGGAAGTTAAACAAGCATATTAGTTTGACTTTTGAAGGTCAAATACACGAACTTTCATCTTCGAAATTAATCAAAGCAGCTTTAGATGTTATGCAATATGTAAACTCAATTCAAACCCACTGGCCTGTAGTACAGTCGTAGGAAAAAAGGGTGTTTCCATACATGTTTGAATTTTAGAAGTCAGTGTTTTGACCTGAAAAGTCAAAATGTCGATAAGAAACTTGATCTGACCTTGAATTTACTGATTATGAACAACGCGATATGTCCGCTTGTTATCTTGTGATCACCGACAGAAGACTCCAAACTAAAATCTATATCAGGCATGGACGTGAAACCAAACCACACTTGATCTGATGGAGGTGGTTTTATATGTACTCGTAATGTTCCTCTAAGAGTAGTTACCCGTATTGCCAGTGAAAGAGGCACCTTCACAAACGAGAAAATAAATTTATTACAAACAAGAAAGGATCTTTTTTCTCATATCCAAGGCACCTAGATTTCATTTTTCATATGAGCCGGGTTGGCCTCAAAACACTTTCATTCATTACTTTTACAAATGATCAATGTGCTAACTGCTAAGCATGCAACCAAAAAAATAATATTATTAAAATAATAATCTAAAAGAAGTCTTATGCATTCAAAATATACATTTGATGAGTTTCAACCTGTTTGACCGATGCTTTATTAGCAGTAAAAAACTATTTGACCTGTTTGAGGTCAGACAACCAAAATTCTGATCATCTAGAATAAATAAGTCAAAATTTCCACCTCTATCCATACTCAATAAGCATCAAAGTCCGACGGTATTGTTGTACAAACCTGAGAGACTTGTTTGGCAACAGAATTCAGTACAGATTTCCACTTGGGGACAGTAGAAGAAGATCCTTGTTCACTGCCTTTAAAACTTTTGGTCTCCTCTGCAAGAAAATAAATTAGAATTGTAATGATTTACGAGGTATGGCATAGACGTATAGGTATCATTAGTGTCATTACAACAAGAAATGAGATACAAGTTTTACAGCAGATAAATTTTCATAATTAAACCAAATTGTCAGGATACAACAGAAGGCAACCTTTTTCCAAAATATTTGCCTAGAAGTTTTCACGTTTTAGAATATCATTATCCTCAGAACAATGAAGTGGCATTACTCGCATCCCAGGAACAAGGCCAGCAGCTTTTACTCTTATAGAGTTATAGGGGGGGCAACTCAATTTTAGAGATGGCAATTGCAACCCATTTACATATGATTGGGTCAATTTGGAATATCATTGACCCTCTAAATGGTCAAATGGGTAACATAGAAAAACGGTTGAATATAAAACTGGTCAAATGGGTCAAACAGGTTAAAAGTCGACCGCAGTGTACTTTTAATGCATAACACCTTCTAAATCTTATGATTAATGAAGAAAAAGAAAAAAGCTTTTTGGCCTTATTGTCAACCGAAAACCTACTTGATTAGACCAAAAACCATTTAGACCTATTACAGTATTACCCAACCCGCCCTATCTAACAAAGTGATTATAATTCCGATTGTCTAATTACTTAATATTATTCAACTTACCTAATTTGCGTGTTTCATCACCCTTTTGCTCCATGGTCTGATTTTTTCGTTCATTAAGCTTCAACTGTTCTCCATAGTACTCAAACCCTTCTAGAAGATCCGTCTTGACTTCGTCGACAGATTTAGAATCTGAATTCGTGCCAATGTTTTCGGGATTTTCTAGCTCCTGCACTTCAAGCCTGGTTTCAATATCTAACACCGCACCACCATAATACTCGATATCGATTTCCATGGCAACCACTTCTTTCAAATCCGACGGCACAACCCTCATGCCATGAATATACGGAGGAATATTTCCAGAATCTACACCAGTGCAAATGATTTCACCTACATAACTTGGTGTCCGTATGGTAGATAGTGTTCTCTATACACAAATAATCAGTTAGATAGTTAAACTAAGTGTTCAAATTATTATAAACAGAGTGGCGAATTTGACCCGCTTAGTGAATGGGTCGACTTATGTAGTGCATGTAGTGTTTATACTCAGTTGGGTTGAAAATCACCCAAAGTGTATATTATATGCATACAACCTAATAAATCACTTTATCTGAAGACTTAAATTGTTACTGTAATAATATGCTTTTTGTAATAATATTCTAACACATTGAATGATTATTTACGATTCTAATAGGTACGATGACCAAAAAAAACAATTTCGTTGGAACAACTGTATCCAAAACTGACTATTTTATCAGAAATAGAATCTATTAATCCAAACAAATAAAAACTGTATACTGGACTTCATTGGCAAGAATCAGATAACTAGTTTTAAACCGTATATCCAAAACCCCCCTTTGTTTCCAGTAGACTTCATCATATGTCACATAACAACAAAGTCTATAAAGATACATTACATGAAATCAAAGCTCCTATTACGATAAAGATGCTACAAACCTGAATTCGCGCTTGTATAGACTTCCTCAAATCCACATTGTTTTTGGCATCAAAGAATAACCGTGATATTAACAAACTGCAACATAACGTTCCATCATCACTTGTTATTTTATCGTTAGAATCTGTATCATTAGATCTTGGTGTTAACGCTTGAATGATCTCTTCAGCACCATAATTAGGCTTCTTTAGTACTAGCGCAGGCTTCACCGATCCACCAACTGAACTCTCGATAATCTTTCTATCTTCTCTGCCAGTTTTAGAACTTTTCTTTGCGAGTTTTTTCAAAAAGTGACGAACTTTCGATGACGAACCGTCTATTTTAATCGATCTATCACCAATTTCTGGGTTGAAACCAATAGACGGTTTCAGAAATGAAGGATATTCTACGTTTAAAGATGCCAAATAACTGTGGAACTCTGAACGCAATGTGTGAAACCACCTAAGCTTCGCTTTGTCTTCACAAGAAGCAAGACGTAATGCTTTACACCATGATTCCTTCTCGCAAGATGTCTCGAAATACATATAGAACAACTTGCTTCCGTGATAAAGTGCTGATGACTTGTTCTCCACTTTGATAGGGTACTTTTTGGCCCTGTGAGAATAATTACAGTGAAGAAATAGAGTCACAACGCCAAAAAGTATAAACAGAACTGAAATGTGAGGGCGAGTTTGGTTGCAGATAAGTTAAGGATTTTTACTACAATAAATCATTGAAACCCTTGAAAAGGAAAACGTATTCATATATGATTTTTTCGTGAAAAAAAAATCATTAAAAAATGGAAAAGCCATTTTTCTAATTGATTAATACACTTTTGAGAACTCAATTATATAATTTCAAAACTATTGTCTTTTATAGACATGGGTAAGAGTCATCATATAATCTAAACTGGAAAGTGAAAACATCCGAATACGTTTTCACAATTTTCATTGATTTTCTATAAAAAAAATCTCAAAGTTTAGAGAAATCTTCTTGCAACTAAAGAGACCCTTTAAAGAAAGAATGAACACCTTCTATTAAGAATCCGCGAGGTTACGGCGCATAAGTGCAACTTTATGTTTGATAGAGTTGCTTAAGATGTGAAGGCAGCATTGGATAAATTGTACATTAATTTAGTTCAAAAAATTATTCTAGAAGTGCATATTCAAGAAATAAATCATGTATATACCATTAGTCCATTACAACAAATACAAGTTGATGAAATCAGCTTGCATTCACTAGAAATCATTTTAATAAACAAACGATAGTGACAATCATAAATTCATAATATACAGAGTATACGGTACAGAAAACTTCACCATTTTCTAGAGGGTAAATTTGTAGCAGAAACAGCTTCTACGATACAGCCTAATAGAGAAATTTTTGAGAGAGACCCATCTGGTTCTGTAATGGAGAGAGATTGATCTTTAAGGCTTGCATGCTTCCTGACAGGTGAAACCTCCACAATATCTGTTTTACGTTTTTGTTGACGTAAATTTTTATCAGAAGATGCTGAAGTTTTTGGGATCTTTTCCTTTTCTAAAATCCAAACCCATCCCTGAAAACACAAGCAGTTTACAGTAAAATTACATAAATGAAGTAAGCTGCTTGATAAGTATTCTACTGCAAAATTTGCCCATTAAGACATAATATGCATGGAATCAAGATTAATAGACATTGGCACCTAATATTTCATTTCTTAAAAGTTAAATATGACTTGTTATAAGCTATCATGCATTTGTGTGTGAGGCATACACAAAATTTACACTTCATATTAAGAAAGCTTCGTATGCACTGTACTAATTATTGCAAACAACCTACTAAGGTTATCCTAAATGAAATGGAAGCTAAATAGATACACTCATACACATTTTGGTGACCTTTACATTAACTTCGATTCATAATAAAGTTTTCAAATACAATAAAAGTAACATAAGAGTAACAAAACAAACAAAAACAATACATATAACATAAGACTTAACACATTTTAGTGATCTTTACACTCTTTTTATTCAAAACCAAAGTTTTCATATAAACTAAATGTAGCATAAGACTAACAGAATAGAGGAACTTACATCAAATCTTTACAAAATTCCCAAATAAAAATTAAAGGGGAAAAACCTGACCTGTTTATTAGGGAATCTAAAATGGAGCTCATCTTTTTTGGACAACTCCTCAGCTTTTGCAACCTTGATCTCTTCTTCATTAACTTTTTTACTCAATTTTTGAATAAAATACAAAACCCCCAAAACTTCAACACCAATAACCACCAATGCCCCAATAACAAAACCCACAAACAATGCAACAGCCACCATCAAAACCCTTTTGTTAACCCCTGATCACACTCAAATACCAATTTCTAACATAACCCACTTTCAAGAATGCAAAAAAACATGCATTGAACACCGAATTGACCTAAAAATCATACTTTGCCACACAACCCACTTTTAAAAATGCATAAACACATGCATCAAAGACCAGAATAACCTAACAATCGAATCTTAAATCAAAATTTCAAGTTTCAATGGACTAAAGATTCAAGATTTCAAGTGGGATTTTGTATTTTGTTAAATTGAGTAGACTGGACATGGAATTTGGGGTTCCGTCGACGCGGTTGCTTTTTGATTAGGAAAATCAAAGATTTATAATTTGATGATGTAAATATAACAAAACATAAAAAAATACGTAGTAGTAAGTTAGATTAGAAGTAGTTTATGGTAAACATATGGCGTGGTGGTAGAGCATTTGACGCAATTGAAATTGACCCTAACACCCAAATATTATAATTTCCAAATAAACCGTATTTAGAACTTAGGTGAACAAAACCAATAATATTAGCGGTGTTGATATTTGGGACGTGATTAAAAATTATATTTATTTTTTACTTTATGTTTACATGTTCAAATGACAATGGAATTTTTGGTGAGAATGAAAGAACCAACAAGAACGTGTCACGTGTCACAAAGTCCACTTTCCCCATGTTTTTTAAACTTAAATATCTCCGAAACAGTAAGTCGAAAATCATAAAAATTGCACCATAAAAATCAGCATTTTTTTCTCTTCGATTTGCCATCTCACAAGGTATACATTCGACGAACTTTTTTTTTTGGTTTTACAAAATTAGTAACACATGTGTTAATAGCTATTAACACATGTGTTAGTTGCTGTTAATACATGTGTTACTCGCTGCTAACACATGTGTTACACGTTGGTAACACATGTGTTACTAACCTGTAACACATGTGTTACCAGCGTATAACACATATGTTAGCAGCGAGTAACACATATGTTACCAGCTTCTAACACATGTGTTACTCGATTTCAAAACCCACCAAAAAACTGAAAATAAAAGTTCGTCAAAAGTATACATTGTCACATCTCTAATCGAAGAGAATAAAACGTTGATTTTTATGGTGCAATTTTTATAATTTTTCAACTTACCGTTTGAGAGATATTTAATTTTTAAAAATTTGAAGGAGAGAGAGTAAAGTGACAAGTGACTCATTCCTATTAGTTCCCTTATTCTCACCAAAAGTATGTTTATAACGACAAATTCACACATCCACACTTATCACATTAATACTTCAACCATCATATATGTAGAGTCGAATATATTATGAGTGTCTTTGATAAAACTGGCTCGTAGGTATAGTTGAAAGTTTCTGAAGCTAGAATTTATTTTGTTATATGTTTTGACAAACTAGTTGTAGCTTAAATATATGAATTGATATAAAATTACAAAAAAAAACACACATATTTTATAAGGGGTATGTGTGTAATTTCTCATTTTATAAGTTAAGAGTTACTTTTAAAGTAGTTTATTTTCCTAGAAAATAAACTCTTAAATTTTTATATACCAAACAATGTTAAAAGCTTAAACTTATTAAAAATATAAACTTAAACTCTCATAAGCTCTAATAAGCTAGTTTGTCAAACACACCCTAAAAGGGAATTGGCCATCTAGCAGTCCCTCACCAATCGGTTCCACGACTAAATGGGAAATTTAAATTGCGTAACCCGTTGTTAAAGAAACATGAGGAATGGAATTGAACTCATAACCTCCACATTTATGCTCCATGTCTTCCATCACTAAGATACCATCACGGGGCCAATCGCATATATTAAATACATGCACAATCAAATCAATTTTTTATCACGAGACTTGAATTTACAACCTGAATAGGGAAATCCAATTTTATTGAACATATAATTGTTATATAATCGGATGTAATAAAACGTGATGTCATATATGTAGGGGTGTTCAAAATATCCGAACCCGAAACCGATACCCGATTACCCGAAATACCCGTCCCGAAAATACCCAAAATTTCGGATACCCGAAATTTCGGGTACCCGAAATTTCGGGTACCCGAAATCCGGATACCCGAAAATTCGGGTACCCGAAATCCGGATACCCGAAAATTCGGGTTCGGGAATTGGATAGTGAAAATCAAAAAAGTCGGGTATTCGGGTACCCGAAATACCCGAAAATTCCAAAAAAATTTTAATATAATATTTTTGTATTGGGTATAATTGGTTTCTTGTCATTGTTATCTTACGTATTCATGTGTATCCCAGGAACGCAAACACATAAAACACATTAGCTTGGCTTTTATTTCCAACATTTTATACATATATATATGTATAATACATCTTATTACTAGTTGCAAATATAATGTATTAATTTTGCTTAGAGTATTAATGAATCTGATTATTGTTTTACTAGGAGTGTAGGTATTACAAGTCCCTTGCTAATGTGTTTTCTGGAAATGGAATGGAACAGCAGCCGTAGCAACAGGAGAATACAGTAGCTTTTGCTACTGCACACACACACAACTCACGTATAAACTACATCTTGCATTCCACTTCATTATTGATAATACACATAAGGCTTTATATAGCCAAAGACATATACATTGGAAACATGAAAGACAAAGCATGCAACTGTTCTTCTACCAAGAAAACAAGAAAGAAAAACGTGGGGAACAAAGAGGCACCAAAACATCCACCCAAGGCTTGACCCATTTTGACCCATGCCAACCTTGACCCTTGAGCAGTCTTGCTAAACACACAGAACATACACATGCATGCATACGTGAAGAACATACACACCATGCAAAACTCTACCAAATCAAGATTAAACCCAACAAGGAGGTAGTAAATTAATCAAAGACAATCTTGCATATATAAAAAACAAAAAAAAAACTTCGGGTATCGGATTACCCGATATCCGTACCCGAAATTTTGGATATCCGAAGTTCGGGTACCCGAAATTTCGGGACGGGAATTGGGTAGTGAAAATCACTACCCGAAACGTTCGGGTACCCGAAGTTGAACACCCCTACATATATGTGTCTTAAACCTTTCTATAGACCTTTATTAGGGTTTGATCGGTACGTCAACTTAGAACAAGTTGGATTTAATAGCCTCATTCCAAAACAAATAAATAAAGTTCACAAATCATTTTGTATGTATAACACATTAATTGTACACGTACAATGTATGTATAACTTTTTATTTCTTCAAAATAAAAAATGTCAATGGGATTTCCAGAGAGAAATACACACATTATATATAGTACGTGCCTTGTATTGTAGATAGCTCTCTTCACTCGAGCATATATAGAGGTTGGAGCCATGTGACGGAGCCATGTAGAATGTAGAGGTAGTAGTTGTTACGGGTCTATTCGTAATACAAAGTGTAAATTTCTTATAAAAATAGCATTTTTTTAATTATATTATTTGTTTGTGCTATGGGTACACACATATTGAAATACCATTACTACAGGTCACCATAAATTCTGAATTCACTGAACACACATAACAATCAACTATATGAAAAGGTAACTATGTGAATTAGTTAGTTATAGTTAGTCACATTTAATAATTTTGTCTAAATAATGTCACTATCTTAATTAAATTACTCTAATAACTTATCATGTTAATATTAATATTATTATGTGGTACAAGCAATCTGTTATCCAACTATATATGGTGTCTTCTAACCTACTTTCCATTTTCTCTAACATGGGTAACCATCATGTCTAACATTGAGCAGATCATATGATCCATGCATTTTATGCCTTTTCAAGTAGCAAATAACAATTAGGTCAAAATCGGGATATAACTTATAACATTACTAGCACAATACCGCGCAATGCAGCGGTGAAAGTTGTGACGGTGAATGGAGGTGCGAATAAATGTTTTAAAATAAATACATATTGTACTTCGTCCATCCTATGTAAAAAGACCTTAGTGGGTAGATTTAATATTAGATGGATGAAAAGTTTAGTTAGTGGAGAATAAGTACTAATTAAAAATGAAAAATAATAGATAATGGGATATGGGTATTAATAGAAGTGTAGTAGTGGAGAATAAATGAAAATAGATAATATATATTGGGATAGGGGTAGTTTAGGCATTATAATTTTTAAGAAGTTTTAAGATTCAAATATGGTTATGCATTATAAGTAGTTAAGAATAAGATAAGATAAGATGAAATAGTTTTTATGTTACATTAGTTGGAAAAAAAAAACGTAATTAAACAAGTAACAATATGACATTGTAGCAAATAACGTTGCGCTATAACCAAATATTGGCATTAGATCGTTGGTCAAAACCCGGTTTGACCAAAACCCGGTTCGGGTTTAGGGTCGGGTCGGGTTGGACGATACCCGGTTTTGTTCATGCCTATTGGTAAGCATCTTTTACAAAGGAATTGTTAAATGATTTTAGAATATAAATATAACAAATGAAATGCAACAACTATGAAAGTAAAATTTAATGATAGTTTAATAACAAAGTAAGCATAAGATTGAAGTTTATTAGAAAAAGAAGGGAAAAAACAAACACTCAATTTAACTTTATCATATATACAAAAAAAATAATTTAATTTCATTTATTTGCTCAGTACTGTAATATATTTGACCCAATACACAAGCCCATCCTTCAAAACAAAGCATCTGTGTGGGTTTATTAACCATAAATCAGGCCCACTGAATATAAATACCAACTGTTTTCTGTAAAGCAAGGTATATGCTAAGATTGGGGATCATAGGGGAAGGGGTCATATGAGGAGAAGGAGGAGAAGTTTTATTTGTAGCCATTGGATCATCTTTTGGGTTGGATCAATGGTTAAAAGAGGTGGCAATTTTGTAATTACTTTAAAAAATAAGGGTATTAGTTAACAAAAAAAAACATAACATTAATTTTCACTCCACACCCCTTCCACTATTTAGACTTTTACATGTTAACCCTTTCACTTTATTTTCTTCCCCCTCCTACCTTCTTCTTCCTCCAACCCCACCGTGACCAGCTTATTTTGTGTTTATTTTACATTTTATGTATTTTATCGTTTCCCTATCGATGCCCTACCATACTTTAGACCTACAATACAATACAACGTTATATTTTCGTTCTTAAACTTAAGTTGTCCGTGTTTAACTGTGCATATCGGCTATAACTTGCATACGCCAATGTATTCGTTTACATTCTTAACTAATCATCACGTACGATTCTTACGAATATCCATTATGCATCCCGCGAAGCCGCGGGTCTTAAGCTAGTTATATATATAAAAAAAGGTTTATAACACATACTCCACAATTTATATTGTTTGTGTATACTATATATATCTTACCAAGTATTTTTGGATTCAATATAAATCTATCCTAAAATGCTAACAAATCAATAAATAGATAAAAGCTACGTATCACTTTACATCATAACATTAGCAACTTAGCATTTTAGCATATGGGTAAGGTTCAGAGGATAAGGTATTATTTGAGAAGAAGGAGGAGAAGAATTTTCAAATTTTCATTTTTACCCCCTCCACCTTTTTAATAGTGTACACTACTCCCTCCTACTTTCTTCCTACCCACCCTCCCCTCCACCACCCACCACCACTAGCTGCTGCCACCCGCCGCCACCCGCCGCCGGTCGTCGGAAAAAAAAAATTTCAATTTTTTTTAAATTTTTTTTTTAAAAAAAAAAATTAAATTTTTTGTTTCATAATTTTTTTTTCCAATTTTTTTTACATATTATCACTTTGTACTGCATTTTATTATTTTATTGCATTTTGTATATATGTTTAGTAGATATTGTTCGTTTTTACTGCATTTTATTTATACACCTCAATCTTATATATATTGTTTGTTTTTTACTGCATTTTAAGTTATACATAATATATTTTTTACTGCATTTTGTTAAAATTACACTGCATTTTATTATTATTCACTGCATTTTGCATATATTTCATATATTACATATTGTTTATTTTTTACTGCATTTTATATTATACATATGATCCATTTTTACTGCATTTTGTATGAAAGTATAATACATACTACTGTTTTTACTGCATTTTGCATATATTTATTTAGTACACATTGTTCGTTTTACTGCATTTTATATTATATATAATCTATTTGTACCGCATTTTATTTTTTTTACTGCATTTTGTTATTTTCACTGCATTTTATATTATACATAATCTATTTGTACTGCATTTTGTTATTTTCACTGCATTTTGTTATTTTTGCTGCATTTTTCATATATTTCATTCATTATATATTGTTTGTTATTCACTGCATTTTGTATTTTACATATTATCAATTTGTACTGCATTTTGTATTTTACATATTATCTATTTGCATTGCATTTTGTATTAAAGTATAATACATATTGTTGTTTTTATTGTATTTTGCATATACATCATTTAGGACATATTGTTCTCTTTTTACTGCATTTTAGATTATATACATTATCCATTTGTACGGTATTTTGTTGACGTTGGGTATAGAAGATGCGGTAAAATATATACAAGTTTTAGTTAATTAACAATAATATACAAAATGCAGTGGAAAAAACGTATAGTTTTATTAAAAATGCAGTAGGAAAAGGAATACTATATCTAATAAAAAATTTATGGGAAAAAAATTTGAAAAAAAAAAATTTTGAAAAAAAAAAATTTTTTGAAAAAAAAAAATTTTTGAAAAAAAAAATTTTTTGAAAAAAAAAATTTTGAAAAAAAAATTTTGAAATTTTTTTTTTCCGGCGGCCGGCGGCAGTCAGATGGTGGCAGCAAGTGGTGGGGGTGGTGGGGTTTCGGACGAGCAATCCAAAGAGCGCTTAGTTCACGAATGCGGTAGAAGTAGTCGTTTATGACAAGAATGGCACGTGCTGATTGTCTTGTGGTAAGTAGTTTATGCAACTGGTTTAACGTTGATTCCCGCAATAACTCGGCCTAATATCCAATTCATATACAATGAAAGTTGAGTTAATAAATAAAACTACATAACTATGTTAGGTACATTGATACATAAGTAGTAGTACTGTCTCAGCAATATGATGGAGGTAAATGGTAATACCTGGTTTAGATATATTTTAAGTGAACCCAATTCAGGGAATAAGTTGGGTTTGTTGAATAAGTATTGGTATCTGCTATAATTCAGGGAATCATAAAGGAAGATCCATCGGTGGAATATAAAAGCCCATTGATTTATTATGCAGATTGGTGTTGGGTTTTTGATTTTCCAGGCCCATTCTACCAAAATTTATGTAGCAGACTTTTGTAAGTTACTATGAATAAAAAAATATTAAATATACATATAGTGGCCATTGCAAGATTAACATCTGACTTACCGTCGTTTGGTTCATTGATCTTACTCTCACATATCTTTAAAAACCATCAGGCAAAATCCTTAATCTGCTGCTTTTCTTCGAATAGTGGTGGGTCACCACGCAAACGCACATTCTTAGTAAGTATTAAAACCTCGGAATAATGCCACAAATCAGAAGATTGTAGTAAAGCTTGCAAAATTTCAGACCTTGTTCAAATCTGTACAATAAAGATAGGAAATAGTAAACATACTGTTATTATTAATAACTTATCACTAACAACTAAATAAGTATAAAAACACCATACCATAAGCATGGCTTTATAACTCAAGTCCCATGCATCGTATTTCACCTTACTCATGTAATATACACCCATAAAAGCACATACGAAAGTGTCGTGACAATGTAAGAAGTCCATTTACTTTTAGGAGCAATTGTTGCACATGTCAATCTAAAACAGTATGTCGAGCATGACTTTCATCCATTTAGGAACAACTAACAAAACCTGAACATATTAACCAACAGTTCCGTACCCATTAGTACTCACATATTTCACCATGACTTTCCAGACTAAGTGGGAAACCCATTTGGACCCCTGTTTTTCTCGACTTTTATTTTTTTGCTTTATACACTACTAAGGCTGTTGGTTCAGTAACTTTTTCGAGCCTACAATCCCAACAACTAAACAGTAGCAAGAAATACCGGTAAGACGAAAAAAACAAAACTAAAGCCACCAAAAAAACCATGTGGTAAAAATATGATATATTCATTAAGCAAATGAATAATGAAAATGTTATGCCTAAAGTGTCTTCAAAATAGCACAGATCAAAAAGTAACATGTGAAAAACTTCAAAATGATGAGCCCTAAATCTAATGATTCCCTAAAACGATAAATGAAATCATCATGCCATCAATCAGATGAGGGCACGGGATTATTGCTTTTAGGCATAACTATTAGAGTATAGCATACAGATATAGACAAATTATCACACAATTGCGGAAGCATAAACACGTATATATAATTAGTTAAGAAAAGAATCATGTAACTTTTAGCAGAGCTCCAGATAAACTATTAAGGTTTAAAGTAAAACCTCTCTACGATCGCACACACGACAGCAACTCAATAGGTATGCTAGTACGCCGTTCACAACACTCACAACAGTTGTGCTTTTCTTCTTTGGTCAAACCACATAAGAACTGACCTTCGTTAGGGTTGAAAACCTTCAAACCCTACCTTTCTAGCTCCAAAGTCGAACTTTAATTCGTACCTTTAACCCTTAAGTTGAAGTAAGCTTTCTGAAAACATATGGTTTAAGGCTGGGATTTGAGCTCTATTTATACTTGCTGAAACCTACCTCCAACCAACGGTTGAGCTTCCCAACCGCCGGTTGGGTTAGCTTTTGACCCAAGTATCCGTTTCCAGATCTGCGTGATCCACCGCCTTCCATATCAGGTTCCAACCGCCGGCTGAGACATCCAACCGTCGGTTGGATCTGGTTTCCAGAATCTTCTTTTACTTAAATGTACAATTAACCTTTAATAACATTTATTTGTGAATGTATTAATTAATATATCTCACATATATATTAACCAATTATATTGAGCATAAGTGTCAATACGTGTGACCCCGTAGGCTTAAACTATATTCCAGACATGCGTTTATTTATTACGTGGTCATATCCCAACAGCTCCCACTTGAGCATGTTATTAATAAAGGCAATGACATTGGTAAGCGTCTAGCAACACGCCAATGCCCCCGAAAATGTTTAAGTATAGTTTCTTAAAATATATTATAGTTTCTCAAAGTATAATATAGTTTCTTAAAGTATAATCAAGCTTCTCAAGAAAATGATTTTAGTCTTTACTATCCCTTTGTTTCAGATACCTTGTTAATTTATGGATATGGATTAATGTCATTCCATAAGTTTACGATTCTGTTTCTTATTTCTTTAATCAATCAAGATTACCAAATCAATCGAGACACATCTGGAATTCATTTGGGTACGGCTGTACACACATCTTAATTAATTCTAATGAGGGGCCCAGTGGTATCATACTTCAACAGATAGTTGAAGGAACAAATCCTATCTTGACTATACGTGTCAGTCATGTACTTCACCACACTTCTGAAAATAGCCCTTTATTACTACCTTATTCAGGATAGCTAGAACTATATCAAGAAAATGCAATCCATACATGCAAAACCTACTTACATCTCAAGTCTAAGGATAAGTAAAGCAACCATTTACAAGTTTCACTTAATGACGCCGATCCATAAAATGATAACTTGTCAGTTGGGGTAGTCCGATATGCATCTCATGGATATCATGTGAGTTTGGTGGGACCATCCTTCCATATTCAATAATATAACCAATCACTCAGATTTATCTTAGTTCAACTATATTCCCACATAGTTGATCAATAATGGACATTTTAGAATAATTAAAGAACTATTCAAGGATTTAAACATGCAAAATTAGGACACAATTAATTATTAAATGAAAACAAACATACCAAGTATTTTAATTCATTTATTGTATAATAATTGTTTCACATCCTTTATCCAAATACTAAAACACAGAGTTACATGCAATTACTAGCAAAACGAAGTCCTATGCCCTCGGCATGTTGATTTAGCTTTCCCTTAGGTAAAGCCTTCGTAAACGGATCAGCTAGATTATCATCTGTGTGAACTTTGAGTAGATTGATTTCACCTAATTCGATCTGCTCTCGAACATAGTGATATCTTCTAGGATAATGTCTGGCCCCTTTCTGAACTCCAGGTTTATTGGCAATAATAATTTCTCCTGAGTTATCGCAATACAACTCCATAGGGTTTTTATTTGTGGGTACCACGTCAAGGCCAAAAATAAATTTTCTAATCCAGACAGCTTCCATCGCAGCTTCCGAAGATGCTATGTACTCTGATTCAGTTGCAGACATGGCAGTTGTGGATTGCTTCTTGCTCTTCCAATCCACTGCGCCTCCGTTCAACACAAAGACGTATCCTGTTTGAGACTTCATATCGTCTCTATCGGTCTGAAATCCAGCATCACAATATCCAGTCACTTTGAGCTCAGCCTCAGGATTTCCACCATAAACAAGGAACATATCTCTAGTAGCTCTTAGGTACTTGAGAATATTTTTTACAGCAGTCCAGTGACATTCACCTGGATTCTGTTGAAATCGGCTGGTTATGTTCTGTGCGAACGTCACATCAGGTCTAGTGCATCTGACCGCATACATAATAGATCCAACAGCCGAAGCATAAGGAACCCTTTGCATACGCTCCACCTCCTCAGGTGTAGAATGTAACACCCCCGAAATTCACTGTTTTGCGGAAGCATACATGGGTGTTACTAATCAATATACAAAGCACAAGATATACAGCAAACAACCTCTAAATGAGACGTTTTGTAAATTAGTTACATTCCATAGATATAATGTTTGAAAACTTAGTGTTTTCGTATACAAAATGTAGTTTCCCCTAGAGTCACCCCTAGAGTCCACGCGTATAGCGGGAGATTCTATTACATAATCGTAATATACAAAAGATAATGCTAAGAATCTCCGTTAATGTAGTTGTGTTGAAATCATGCGACTCTAGCTAAAATCCTGGAGTAATCCTACTCCATCCGGGTACCTGAGAAAACATGCTAAAAAGTGTCAACCAAAAAGGTTGGTGAATCTCACAGGTTTGTAAATAATATCGGCTTTGAACACGAGATTTCATTAGTAGTGCCCGTAGGCGTAAAATCAGCCGTTGCAATCCAGCAATCGAAAAATCAGTATTTGCAATCCAGCAAATGTAAATGAATAAGTTTATACCGTTGCCATGAGGCTCATAATCGAAGCTTAACCCGTAATAATATGTTTGCTCCCGTGACATGCTCGTAAGTGAGCAAGAATCAGTAACGAATAAGTTGTCACCCGTTTATACGTGTAAATCGGTACGTGGCAGCGCTACTGCCCCGGGTGGGGAGGGTCATTTCCCTAATGGATCCATTAACTACTGTTCGCGCTTAAGTCCATAACTAACGATATATGATGGAGAGACTTCTGTTTGTAAGTAAACTCATGCAATTTCGTTTGGTATAGTAAACAGTTTAGTACTTGTGTTCAAGGAAAAGTAGTAGCATGTATCTCCCCCAATAAGATAAAACAGTAAAAGTGGGGCCGTAAGACTCACCTGAGTCTTTGCAAGTACGTTTATATCAATAAACGAGTAAATAATATCAACCGTAGGTTCTCCGAACCCGTAACCTTCAAATGCCTAAACATATAAAGTTAAGTAAGTAGATGTCTCGCAAGACCATCTAGGCTAGTTGTTTACACAACTCATTATGTCCAAGTGTTTGTTTAGTAATTCGTTTGTAGTTTGAAAACAAATATGGCCCGTTGGTGACGGTTTGTAGTAATGATTCAAAGCGTTATCATTTATAACGCAATTTAGTGTAATTGTAATTGAAAGTATGTTCTCTGACGTTTGTTAAGTCGTATGACATAAGTATTTGAAGTTGTATAAGTTCAACACTTAGTAAAATCTGACTTTTCAAGGTTCTGGTTTGTGCGACGTAGCATGCGACGTAGCATGCGACGTAGGGTGCGACGTAGGGTGCGACGTAGGGAGGTACGTCGCATGATGCGACCTTCGCAAATCAATGCGACGTAAAAGTCTACGTCGCTAAATGCGACGTCCGCAAGTTAATGCGACGTAATAGGCTGCGTCGCTAGTGCGACGTTGGGATTTTTGTGCGACGTAGGCCGCGACGTCGCTAAATGCGACGTTGGCCACAAAATGCGACGTTTTGAGCTACGTCGCAGATAGTCCAGCGTCTCTGCGACGTAGCGGTCTGATCGGAATTTGGTGGCCGGAAAATCGGTCGAAAAGCTTCCGTTCGGTCCAAATCTTTTACCCAACCCATTTTTGGACATTTTAAGCATAAATAAACCATAAAAACGTAAAAATGAGCAAAAACGGAGAGTTTCGGGTTTTGTCGGAAACTTACAAAATGCCGAAATAAAAATCCGGAAAGATAGGAATGTAGATCGTGTGATGGTGAACGTTTTCTTCCAAAGGGATGAGATGGTCCGGCGAGGTTTAATGGTGTTATTTTGCGATTTTTGGTGATGAATGAGGTTTAGTGATTGAGAGTAAAAGAAAGAGAGAGAGAGAGAAATAGAAATGGAAATGAAAGAGAGGGTGGGGAAATGGGAGGTTATCCTCCCATTTTCTGGTCCCCGCACCCCGTGCGGTGTTCGTTTCCTCCGTCGTTTAAACGTTAAATCAAGCAGTTATATTTTTAAAAGATGACGGGAATATTTAAATGAAATACCTTGAAATTAATTATAAAAACATTTGTCGAAGTATTAAAATTTTTAATTTGCGTTTAATACACATTCGTTAAATTATTTAAATTGTCGTCGCGGTATTATAAATAATGTTTGTTCGCTGTGTATTTTATATAATAAATACGTTCTCATTATTTAGGTAAGTTTCTGTCACCAACGTCCAAGTAACTGCGTCGGACTCCGTCCGGTTAATTCGTACGATTAATCCAAATCGCGTAAATACACACATATATATATAAATCACCTTATATATATATACAAATAGAGTCTGCAATTAGTCCTATTACATACTAATTACAACTAGTTACAAGTAATTAGGCATAATTAATTATCCTAATTTAGCAGGTGTTACATTCTCCCCTTGTTAAAGAAATTTCGTCCCGAAATTAGCTTGAGTGCACGGACGGTGCGTTATCTGGGAAGAGATGTGGATATTTCTGTCGCATTTGGTCTTCCCGTTCCCAGGTGAACTCAGGGCCACGCCTAGAATTCCACCTGACTTTTACTATGGGAATACGACTCTGTTTCAATTGATTGACCTCACGGTCCATGATTTCCATAGGTTTCTCGACAAAATGAAGTTTATCATCGATTTGAATTTCGTCGAGCGGTATAATCAGCGTCTCGTCAGACAGACATTTCTTCAAGTTAGAAATGTGGAATGTGTTGTGTACGCTGCTAAGTTCAGCAGGAAGTTGCAGGCGATAGGCCACTGGACCAATCCTTTCAAGGATTTCGAATGGTCCAATGTATCTAGGATTTAGTTTGCCTCGTTTCCCGAATCGAATGACACCTTTCCACGGTGCCACTTTGAGAAGTACCTTGTCTCCTGCCTGGAACTCAAGGTGTTTGCGTCTCACGTCAGCATAGCTTTTCTGACGATCACGTGCGGCTTTCAGCCGGTTTTGAATACCAACGATTTTCTCAGTAGTTTCTTGAATGATTTCTGGACCCGTGAGTTGGGAATCTCCTAACTCAGTCCAACAGATGGGTGATCGGCACTTACGCCCGTAAAGTGCCTCAAAGGGTGCAGCCTTTATGCTGGTATGATAACTGTTGTTGTACGAGAACTCGCACAACGGTAAATGATTTTCCCAAGAAGTACCGAAGTCGACTACACAGGCTCGTAGCATATCCTCCAGTGTTTGAATAGTTCGCTCGCTTTGGCCATCGGTTTGCGGGTGATAAGCAGTACTCATATCCAGACGAGTACCAAGAGATTTCTGTAGCGATTGCCAAAAGTTGGAAGTAAAACGGCTGTCCCTATCCGAGATGATCGAGATAGGTACACCGTGTCGCGAGATGATTTCTTTGACATAGATGCGAGTTAGACGCTCCATCTTGTCGGTTTCCTTGATGGCCAGAAAATGAGCAGATTTCGTGAGACGGTCCACGATCACCCAAATGGTATCGCAACCACTCGAAGTTTTTGGTAGTTTGGTAATGAAGTCCATGGAAATCTGTTCCCATTTCCATTGAGGAATTTCAGGTTGTTGAAGCAACCCAGAGGGTCTTTGGTGTTCGGTCTTTACTTTGGAACAGGTTAGGCACTTACTGACGTACAAGGCGATGTCAGCTTTCATGTTAGGCCACCAATACAACCCTTTGACGTCATGATACATCTTGTCAGATCCAGGATGTATAGAGTATCGAGATTTGTGAGCTTCAGCCATCACCAAATCTCGCAAGTCTCCGAATTTGGGTAACCACACCCGGTTAGAGAAGTATCGAGTTCCATCGGGTTTGATTTCGAATTGTTTATCCAAGCCTCGCAAGGCTTCATTTTTCAAGTTTTCATTGTTGAGTGCTTCAAGTTGAGCGGTAAGGATTTGAGCAGGAAGCTCGTTATGAATTGACATAGAAAGTGCTCGGACTCGAAGGGGTTTCACTCGTTCTTTTCGGCTTAAGGCATCGGCAACTACGTTCGCCTTGCCCGGATGGTATTTGATCTCGCAGTCGTAGTCACTAAGTAACTCAACCCAGCGACGTTGCCTCATGTTTAGATCTTTCTGATCGAATATGTGTTGGAGACTTTTGTGATCGGTAAAGATAGTGCTTTTCGTACCGTAGAGATAATGTCCCCAGATTTTCAATGCGAAGACCACAGCACCTAACTCGAGGTCGTGGGTCGTATAGTTTTTCTCGTGAATTTTTAGTTGTCGTGAGGCATAGGCAATGACTTTTTCCCGTTGCATCAACACACAACCAAGTCCTTGGTGTGAGGCGTCGCAGTAAACTACGAAATCGTCGGTGCCCTCGGGTAAGGACAAGATTGGTGCACTGCAAAGTTTGTTTTTCAATAGCTGGAAGGCTGACTCTTGTTTATCCGTCCAATCGAACTTCTTATCTTTCTGAGTCAGTGTGGTTAGGGGAATAGCTATTCTTGAAAAGTTTTCGATGAATCGGCGATAATAGCCAGCAAGACCTAAGAATTGCCTCACTTCGGTTGGAGTGGTCGGTGACTCCCAGCCCTTGATTGCTTCGATCTTGGCGGGATCAACATGAATTCCTTGGCTGTCAATCACGTGCCCGAGGAATTGAACGGTTCGAATCCAGAACTCACACTTAGAGAATTTGGCATATAACTCTTCGTGTTTCAGAAGTCCTGGAATGGTTTTCAGATGTTAAGCATGTTCCCGTTCGTTGCGAGAGTAAATCAGGATATCATCGATGAACACAATGACGAATTTGTCAAGATATGGTTTGCACACCCGATTCATAAGGTCCATGAATACGGCCGGTGCGTTGGTTAAACCGAATGGCATCACTTGGAACTCGTAATGCCCATAACGAGTTCGGAAGGCTGTCTTTGGGATATCATTGTCACGGACTCGGAGTTGATGATAACCCAACCGTAGATCAATCTTTGAGTAAACACTCGATCCCTGGAGTTGGTCAAATAGGTCATCGATTCTAGGAAGTGGGTACCGATTCTTTATGGTTAGCTTATTCAGCTCTCGGTAGTCTATACACATGCGGAAAGACCCATCTTTCTTTTTCACGAATAAGACTGGAGCTCCCCAAGGTGAGGAACTTGGTCGAATGAATCCTCTGTCCAGGAGTTCCTGTAGTTGGTTAGATAACTCCTGCATTTCGGATGGTGCTAAACGGTAAGGGGCTCGTGCCACGGGTGCAGCTCCGGGCACAAGTTCGATTTGGAATTCAACTTGTCTAGGTGGCGGGAGTCCGGGCAAGTCTTCAGGAAAGACTTCCGGGAAATCCCGCACGATCGGAACATCCTCAAGTCGCCTCTCCTCCGACTTCTTCTCCGTTACATGTGCGAGGATGGCTTGATACCCTTTTCGTAGATATTTTCTCGTTTTCAGACAGGATACAATATTCAGATTCCGTCTACCGGTCTCCCCTTGTAGGACTAAGGTTCCACCAGAGACAAGAGGTATGCGAACGAGTTTGTCATGACAGATGATTTCAGCTCGGTGATTGGATAACCAATCCATACCGACAATAATATCGAAGCTGCCGATCTCGACAGGGATTAAATCAATGGGAAACGTTTCGTTCGTGAGGTTAAGTGTACAGTTGTGTATGATACTATCAGTCTCAATCAGTTTGCCATTAGCTAATTCAACAATGTATTTAGTATCTAAGGCAGTGGGAGTAATATCAAGTAAAGGGCTAAATTTCTCAGAAATGAAGCTTCTATCGGCACCGGTATCAAATAACACAGAAGCAGTAAGGTCGTTGAGAAGGAACGTACCCGTCACGACGTTCGGGTCTTGTCTGGCTTCCCCAGCCTTGATAACGAATGATCTGCCGCGAGCAGGGTTGTTGTTGTTTTTCAGCTTTGGGCAATCTTTCTTGAAATGCCCTGTATTTCCGCACCCAAAGCAGGCCTTTGGTGCATTAGTGTTGGGGGTGGGAATGTTGGTTCGACAATCCTTGGCTAGATGCCCGAACCGCTTGCAGTTGGAGCAAGGGCAAGAACCGTCATGGTGGCGGTTGCATTTGGGACAGTAGGGTCTGCTCCCGCTGTACCCTTTCTTCTCCGAAGTTCCGGATGAATAAGCCTTAATGTACTCAGGCTTTTTGTTGGTGGTTTGGTTGGATGAGTTGGGGTTTCCTTCCCACTTGCGTTTGTTGTTTGCAGATGGGGTTGAAGTTGTACCACGGAGGACAGAATTTGCCGTTAGTTCATGGGCCATACGGATGGCGCTCTGAATAGTACCCGGTTTGGAAGAAGTTACCAGGTCTTGGAGTCTTTCAGGAAGACCATCAACAAATTTCTCGATCCTCTTGTACTCAGGATCGACCATGGTTGGGCACAGAAGTGCCAGTTGGTGGAAACGGTTGGTGTATCCGGTGATGTCATCACCCTGCATCTTGTGGTTCCAGAATTCCACTTCTAGTTGTTTCAATTCATCCCTGGGGCAATACTCGCCCCTCAACATCTTCTTCAACTCCTCCCACGGGAGTTGGTAAGCAGTAGCAACACTCACAGTCTGGGCATAAGTGTTCCACCAGGTGAGTGCGGTGTCAGTAAAAGTACTAACGGAGAACTTAACCTTATCTCCCTCCGCACAGTTGCAGATAAGAAATACAGACTCAACTTTCTCGATCCAGCGTACTAGACCGATAGCTCCCTCGGTACCTGCAAAGTTTAGAGGTTTGCAGTTCTGGAAGTCTTTGTATGAACAGGGTTTAGTAGTAGTGGTTTCAGCGGCATCGCTGTTTCTCGAGGAGTTTGGTGGAGTATTCCGAGCCAAGGCTTCAGTAACAGCCTGGGTTATAAGGGAGGTAATCTGGGCATCGGTGTATGGTCGTGTCTTTGGCGGCATGATTCTTCAATAAAAGAAATGAAGATACATGAGATTTGGTATGAAATTGTAATTGTCACAGATGTACATGTATAAAAGCAGTAATACATAACATCAACATGGAAAATGACAATTAATGTGAGTTGAGATAACAAAGGATATCTGATAGATAAAGTGAGTTCAAAAGTTACATCCTACAGAGATATTACAAAAGGTGTCGGGAATGGTTACATCCGACTAGTTTATAGAGTAGTGCTAGATAGTCCCTAGATTACGAGGTAGATTACAAGATAAAAACTACACTATTCATAATGTAGATTAATTTGTTCCATAGCGTGCCAAGGCGGTCCACAATTTCTGCTAGTCGGTTGGTTCATTCTTAGTTAAGGTTCCTGGCTTTCGGATTCGTCTTCCGACTCCAGGTTCAGGTCGTGTGGGTGGTAGCGTGCCTCAAGCATGTCCCTGTATCTTTGAGTCGTGGAGCGGTACCTAGTCTCCTCCGTTGATTTCCTGCCCAAACGTTTGATCCATGTTTTGGTCCTACGGGTTAGGTTGGTGGCCACTTTCTTCCAGTAACGGATCTTATCTTTGATTCGTGTAGGGACAGATCGGTTTGAGATTCTCAATCTTTGTTCATAGTCTATGCACTTACGCTTAAGTGCCCAATTTCGGCCGTCTAGTCCCACAGCCTGATCTCGTACTCTTTCATATTCTTCTATGTCGATGCCAGTCATTTCGAGATTCTGATTTTCGTTTTCCTCCAGCATGATTTCTTCTTCTGGTACGATGTCCTCATCGAGATACGTGTACTGGATTTGTTCCTCGTGGACTTGGTCACTATCAGACATGTGGTCGTCCATTTGGGAATTCGCGTCTTTGAGTTCTATAGAAATGACAGAGAGAGGATTTTAGTCCTTGGAAGTACGTTGCTTCCGGGTGTTAGATGTGATTTTCATAAAATCATTAGAGTATGCCACAAGGTGGTGTGACGGAAATCAAGTCTGTCATGGTCGGTGCAAACTGCTGAGAGAAATTCGTAAGTGTCACCAGATAAACGTCGGCTATCTCTATAGCGAGTGTGTTTACGTGCGAGGCCTATTCATATATATAATAGCCTAGTAGTATAGTCAGCGAGTGAGGCCTATGTATGTATATACTCGTATATCACATAATAGCCTAGAGTATGTCTAGCACATAACAAGTAAGAGTCTCGGTTCTCTCGTGGTCAGAGTCTACTAACGCATTCCTGTTCGACATAACCATTTCAGACCTCACATCATTTTTCCTTAATTGTACATAGTTGATCAGGCTATGTTAAATTAAAGTCGTATGATGTAATTCCTGAACCAATCATGCTTAATAAGGAAATACTGCCTAATGGTCATAGTCTAGGCCCACTAAATGCAACCTAGTTCACTATAACCTTAGGCTCTGATACCAATCTGTAACACCCCCGAAATTCACTGTTTTGCGGAAGCATACATGGGTGTTACTAATCAATATACAAAGCACAAGATATACAGCAAACAACCTCTAAATGAGACGTTTTGTAAATTAGTTACATTCCATAGATATAATGTTTGAAAACTTAGTGTTTTCATATACAAAATGTAGTTTCCCCTAGAGTCACCCCTAGAGTCCACGCGTATAGCGGGAGATTCTATTACATAATCGTAATATACAAAAGATAATGCTAAGAATCTCCGTTAATGCAGTTGTGTTGAAATCATGCGACTCTAGCTAAAATCCTGGAGTAATCCTACTCCATCCGGGTACCTGAGAAAACATGCTAAAAAGTGTCAACCAAAAAGGTTGGTGAATCTCACAGGTTTGTAAATAATATCGGCTTTGAACACGAGATTTCATTAGTAGTGCCCGTAGGCGTAAAATCAGCCGTTGCAATCCAGCAATCGAAAAATCAGTATTTGCAATCCAGCAAATGTAAATGAATAAGTTTATACCGTTGCCATGAGGCTCATAATCGAAGCTTAACCCGTAATAATATGTTTGCTCCCGTGACATGCTCGTAAGTGAGCAAGCATCAGTAACGAATAAGTTGTCACCCGTTTATACGTGTAAATCGGTACGTGGCAGCGCTACTGCCCCGGGTGGGGAGGGTCATTTCCCTAATGGATCCATTAACTACTGTTCGCGCTTAAGTCCATAACTAACGATATATGATGGAGAGACTTCTGTTTGTAAGTAAACTCATGCAATTTCGTTTGGTATAGTAAACAGTTTAGTACTTGTGTTCAAGGAAAAGTAGTAGCATGTATCTCCCCCAATAAGATAAAACAGTAAAAGTGGGGCCGTAAGACTCACCTGAGTCTTTGCAAGTACGTTTATATCAATAAACGAGTAAATAATATCAACCGTAGGTTCTCCGAACCCGTAACCTTCAAATGCCTAAACATATAAAGTTAAGTAAGTAGATGTCTCGCAAGACCATCTAGGCTAGTTGTTTACACAACTCATTATGTCCAAGTGTTTGTTTAGTAATTCGTTTGTAGTTTGAAAACAAATATGGCCCGTTGGTGACGGTTTGTAGTAATGATTCAAAGCGTTATCATTTATAACGCAATTTAGTGTAATTGTAATTGAAAGTATGTTCTCTGACGTTTGTTAAGTCGTATGACATAAGTATTTGAAGTTGTATAAGTTCAACACTTAGTAAAATCTGACTTTTCAAGGTTCTGGTTTGTGCGACGTAGCATGCGACGTAGCATGCGACGTAGGGTGCGACGTAGGGTACGACGTAGGGAGGTACGTCGCATGATGCGACCTTCGCAAATCAATGCGACGTAAAAGTCTACGTCGCTAAATGCGACGTCCGCAAGTTAATGCGACGTAATAGGCTGCGTCGCTAGTGCGACGTTGGGATTTTTGTGCGACGTAGGCCGCGACGTCGCTAAATGCGACGTTGGCCACAAAATGCGACGTTTTGAGCTACGTCGCAGATAGTCCAGCGTCTCTGCGACGTAGCGGTCTGATCGGAATTTGGTGGCCGGAAAATCGGTCGAAAAGCTTCCGTTCGGTCCAAATCTTTTACCCAACCCATTTTTGGACATTTTAAGCATAAATAAACCATAAAAACGTAAAAATGAGCAAAAACGGAGAGTTTCGGGTTTTGTCGGAAACTTACAAAATGCCGAAATGAAAATCCGGAAAGATAGGAATGTAGATCGTGTGATGGTGAACGTTTTCTTCCAAAGGGATGAGATGGTCCGGCGAGGTTTAATGGTGTTATTTTGCGATTTTTGGTGATGAATGAGGTTTAGTGATTGAGAGTAAAAGAAAGAGAGAGAGAGAGAAATAGAAATGGAAATGAAAGAGAGGGTGGGGAAATGGGAGGTTATCCTCCCATTTTCTGGTCCCCGCACCCCGTGCGGTGTTCGTTTCCTCCGTCGTTTAAACGTTAAATCAAGCAGTTATATTTTTAAAAGATGACGGGAATATTTAAATGAAATACCTTGAAATTAATTATAAAAACATTTGTCGAAGTATTAAAATTTTTAATTTGCGTTTAATACACATTCGTTAAATTATTTAAATTGTCGTCGCGGTATTATAAATAATGTTTGTTCGCTGTGTATTTTATATAATAAATACGTTCTCATTATTTAGGTAAGTTTCTGTCACCAACGTCCAAGTAACTGCGTCGGACTCCGTCCGGTTAATTCGTACGATTAATCCAAATCGCGTAAATACACACATATATATATAAATCACCTTATATATATATACAAATAGAGTCTGCAATTAGTCCTATTACATACTAATTACAACTAGTTACAAGTAATTAGGCATAATTAATTATCCTAATTTAGCAGGTGTTACATAGAAGCACGCTGTTTGCTATTTAAGTCAAGTCTTTCTTGCATCGGAATATTTCCACGCTTAGAATTCTCCATCTTAAATCTCTTTAAGATCTTATCAATATAAGCACTTTGACTTAGTCCAATTAACCGCTTAGTTCTATCTCTATAGATTTTGATTCCAAGAATAAATGCTGCTTCTCCCAAGTCTTTCATAGCGAAACACTTTCCAAGGTAGGATTTTACATCTTGTAACATTGGAATGTGATTTCCTATGATCAATATGTCATCAACATATAAGACAAGGAAAGTAACATTACTCCCACTAGCTTTGTGATATACACATGGCTCATCGGGGTTTTGAGTAAATCCAAACTTTTTGATTTCCTCATCAAACCTCTTGTTCCAGCTTCTTGATGCTTGCTTTAGTCCATAAATGGACCTTTGAAGCTTGCACACTTTGCTGAGATGTTTTGGATCAATAAAACGTTCAGGTTGAACCATATAGACATCTTCGTCTAAGTAACCATTCAAGAAGGCAGTCTTGACATCCATTTGCCAAATCTCATAGTCATAGTATGGTGCTATGGCCAAGAGAATCCTAATAGCCCTAATGTCCGCTACAGGAGAGAAGGTTTCATCATAGTCAACTCCGTAGACTTGAGTATAACCCTTCACTACGAGACGAGCTTTGTAGGTGTGTACATTTCTATCCATGTCGGTCTTCTTCTTGAAGAGCCACTTGCAGCCAACGGTTTTAGAATTGGGTGGAAGATCAACCAAGCGCCAGACTTGATTATCTTTCATGGATTTCATTTCCACATTCGCAGCCTCAAGCCATTTTTTAGATTCTGGATCTGATAATGCAGCTTTGAAATTAGGAGGTTCATTTAGATCCCCTAACATGTGTTACTCAGATTCTACATTTAGACACAACTTCTCTGGAGCACATATTGTCCTTGCGGACCTACGAATTGGAACAACATCGACTTGAGGTTCAACACTTTGACCACTTTCCCCCTAAAATTGATGTTCGCTAGTGTTTGTAGAAGGTGATGCATCTTCCTCTTGAGTCTCATCAAGTTCTACTACCCTCCCACTGTTTTCTTGAGCTATGAGATTCTTTTCAAAGAACTCAGCATATCGAGCAACTTTAACAGTATTTTCAAAAGGAATGTAAAAGTTGTAACCCATTGTTTCCTTTGGGTATCCTACAAAGATGCACTTAATAGATCTTTGCTCGAGTTTGTCAGGCGTATCCCGCTTCACAAGCGCCTCACATCCCCAGACCTTTAAGTAAGACAAATTAGGGATTCTTCCATGCCACAGTTCATGTGGTGTCTTATCAACCTTCTTGGTTGGAACCATATTCAAAATACGTACAGCAGATTCAAGAGCATAATCCCAAAATGATAATGGGAGAGTTGAAAGGTTCATCATGGATCTTACCATGTCTAACATGGTTCGATTCCTCCTCTCCGACACCCCATTATGTTGTGGTGTGTATGGAGGAGTAAGCTGTTGGACAATTCCACACGCTTTCAGATAATCCTTAAACTCTTGGCTTAAGTATTCACCACCTCGATCCGAACGAAGGATCTTGATGGTCTTACCGAGTTGATTTTCTACTTCATTCTTGAACACTTTAAATGTTTCAAAGACTTCATGTTTATGTTTAAGCAAGTAAACATAACCATAACGACTGAAATCATCAGTAAAAGTGATGAAGTAGCTAGCACCTTGTCTTGACACATGTCTAAACGGACCACAAACATCCGTATGTATGATTCCAAGTAGATCTTTAGCCCTTTGCGTTTAATGCGGAAAGGGTTTCTTTGTCATCTTGCCAGAAACACAAGATACGCATTTGTCAAAGGATCCATCATCATTTGATTTTAAAAGCCCTTCACGCTGAAGCCTTTCAATGCGTTTCTTTCCAATGTGTGTAAGACGACAATGCCAAAGATAGGTAGAGTCTAAGTTATGCTTGGCTCTTTTGTTGCTAACAGAATATATAGAATTACCTTTTGAAGCACGATCATGCATATCAATTTCATAAATACCATCATAAGGAATAGCATTAAAATAATGAACATTATTCTTAGAAACTGAAATACCATAATCATTAAAAATATTGATAAATCAATTATCTTTCAAAGTGAAATTGAAACAATACCTCTAGTAATAGTAGGTGCATAATAACAATTGTCTAATACAATAATTAAGCCCGAAGGCAAAACCAAGTCAAAACTTCCAATGGCTTCTACAGTTGCACGTAAACCATTTCCCACGTATAAGTAGAGAGCCCCATGTTTCAGCTTCTTCTTTACTCTAAGTCCCTGTGAGGTATTACAGATGTGAGTACCACAACCAGTGTCATATACTCAGGACTTTGAATTAGAGAAATAATATAATTCTATGGCGAAGATACCTGAAGTTCCGGTCTGGCCGGCTTGCTTCTTCTTCTTCGTCAACTCAGCAAGATAGGCAGGACAATTCCTCCTCCGGTGTCCCACTTCCTTGCAGTGGTGACACGCCTCATCCTTAGCCGGATGCTCTTTCTTTGCTGGAGGGGTTTTCTTAGGTTTAGGGACGTAAGTACCTTGCTTTCCCTTACCCTTAGTCTTTCCCTTAGTTTGCGGTTTATTGTCTTTCTGGATCTTGCCACTTCTAATCGCAAGGACTTGTGGGGCAGCCGGTTTCTTTGGAAGACCCTTCTCATATTCAATGAGCTTGGCATGGAGTTCAGCAACTGTTTTTCCCATGCTGTGCATATTGTAGTTGTGCACAAATCCTTCAAAGTCCTTAGAAAGGGAATTGAGAATCATGCCAACAGCAATAGGCAGAGGATAAGCATACTGAAGTCTTTCTAATTGATCCAGATAGCTCTTTATTTTCAGAACGTGAGAGCTAACTGGTGTCCCTGCTTCATGTTTGCAAGCATGGAGCGATTGGATCAAATTGAATAGCTCAACTCCAGCTTGTTTCCCAAACATTGATCTAAGCTCTGTTATCATATCAAGTGGGCTGTAACTTTCAAATTGCTTTTGAAGTTCGGGAGTCATGCTGCCGAGCATTAAACAAGCAACTTCATTATGACGATCATAAAGAGCATTCCAAGCTGCTAATTCCTGGGCAGGAGCGGTAGCAGCAGGAGCAGGTCCCAATGGCTGTTCAATGACATCAGTTTTCTTTTCAACACGAAGGACAATCCTTAGCTGATGAAACCAATCACTGAAATTTCCTCCAGAAAGTTTTTCTCTTTCTAGCATTTGCCTGAAAGCCGAATAATTCGAGTTCGGTGTAGGATTTGTCATCTACAATAGATAAAAGTTCAAATTTAGTATTTTCGATAATAAATACTTTAAGAAAATTAAATACCCAAATGCTTATATATATAAAGCAATTAATTTCCTTAAGTCTAGGATCCTACTTGACATACCACCATCACATCAGTTGATCTGCTAGCAATGGTGTATTCAAAAGGTAAGTGACGATCAATAATTGCATTACAAGTGCAATTCCTAGAAATTATGGGACTTAATGTGCACTTAGTGATCAAGCAGTAAGTTTCATTAAGCATGTTTCATCCCATCTTATGCCACGGGCTTAAGGATCTCACCGCTTAACTCACTTTAAATCGTCCAATTAAGAACTGTAAATGGTCCACCACCGTCTCACGATGAGTGGTAATATACCTTGGATACAATTCACCTACGTCTCACGTAGAGCAAAAAGCAAGTACAAGTGTTCTTACAAATTTGATGGCATATGACTTAATTTAAATGGGTAATTGATTTGATAATATGTATCAAATATGTACGAAGAAGCATGCACACATCTTCGTAACATAGATTTTAATAAAACTTTTTTCAGTTAATTCACTTATTAACGTGCGTCAAGATGTCTAATTTAATATTCATACTAAATTAGAGATTGCACTTTTTATTAAAATTGATGATTCAACATGTTGTAAACCTTTTCGGCCATGCATAAAAGAGACCATGAAGAGGCCAGAGGAGAGGCTAGGATCTTTACATCGTTTATCCAACCCGTCATCTTAGACACCAAGCCGAAGATACCTCTCTTATACAAGCTCCTAGTCGTGGTTTAAAACAAATTATTAACTTGCAAATCTCGTCGTGGGAGAAAATTACGGTATGTGAGCCCAACCCGAGTTGACAATAAGATTTGCAAGAAAATAATAAATCTTATTTCATAGTTATTAGTCCAGTTTATTTTTTTTCATAAAAACCATTTTGCTTTACAAGTTACAATAATTATAAGCAAAATTAATAAACTACTAATCAATTAACAATTAATCCGCATGCAACATTTGGTGATACAGCCCTAATCATGGCCAACTAGGGACAACTTGTCAATTAAACAATTTTAAACAAGTAGCACATAATCGTTACTTATTAACAATTAATTTTAACTAGCATATCATGTAAAAAGTGATATCCATGACAAATTATGCATAAATTTCATGGATACCCTTTATTTGCTAATATAATAGGTACATTAATAATAACAATTAATTTACATTTAAACATGTTATTATTCTAGTTAAACATCAAATTTTGCGATGGGATTCTATTAAAATTTAATAATTTAATACTAATAAAAATTAGGGTTTACAGTTCAACCGGCGGTTGGAAGGTCCAACCGTCGGTTGAAACCAAAATTTTCTTTTTCTGTTCTTCGTATGTGTTATTCCCAGAATCCAAGGTCCAACCGCCGGTTGAAACATTCAACTGCCGGTTGAAACGTAAATTAAATTTTCCAGTTTTTCGACTTTAACCTCTACACAACCAAAACGATTTTCTTTGTGATAATCGAATCACATAACCCCACCAAATTTAATGTTTAACTTATCTAACTAATTATACATATACGTGTGGCTCTGATATCACTGTTAGAGTATAGCATACAGATATAGACAAATTGTCACACAATTGCGGAAGCATAAACACGTATATATAATTAGTTAAGAAAAGAATCATGTACCTTTTAGCAGAGCTCCAGATAAACTATTAAGGTTTAAAGTAAAACCTCTCTACGATCGCACACACGACAGCAACTCAATAGGTATGCTAGTACGCCGTTCACAACACTCACAACAGTTGTGCTTTTCTTCTTTGGTCAAACCACACAAGAACTGACCTTCGTTAGGGTTGAAAACCTTCAAACCCTACCTTTCTAGCTCCAAAGTCGAACTTTAATTCGTACCTTTAACCCTTAAGTCGAATTAAGCTTTCTAAAAACATATGGTTTAAGGCTGGGATTTGAGCTCTATTTATACTTGCTGAAACCTACCTCCAACCGCCGGTTGGGTTAGCTTTTGACCCAAGTATCCATTTCCAGATTCGCGTGATCCACCGCCTTCCATATCAAGTTCCTACCGCCGGCTGAGACATCCAACCGCCGGTTGGATCTAGTTTCCAGAATCTTCTTTTACTTAAACGTACAATTAATCTTTAATAACGTTTATTTGTGAACGTATTAATTAATATATCTCACATATATATTAACCAATTATATTGAGCATAAGTGTCAATACGTGTGACCCCGTAGGCTTAAACTATATTCCAGACATGCATTTATTTATTACGTGGTCATATCCCAACAATAACAACCAAAACAGAAGATCACGCAGACAGGAAGTGACTCATGGAGACAAATCATCGAGCTTTCCTATCTTGAGCGCTTCAATCCCTTTTCCAGCCTTTGAGGTATTTTTTTGCGACGAAGGGGCATCGGGTGGAGTGTCATTCTTCCTCTTGAGATCGGAATTACGTGGAGTTTGGTCAGATGAAGAACTTGTAATCGAGTTATCCCCAGTATCCGTCAAATCCATCTGGGTATTTGTTATTGTGAAAAGGACATAATGTAAATTAGAAACTCGCAAGGAAAATCGAGTTCGATGACATATTTATGAGAACTGATTGGTAACCTTTAGTAATCGGATCCATGTCCAGCTCAGCATCAGCAGGGTACTTTTCATCAAACGCACGTTGAATCTCATTCATAACCTCTTCATCATCGGTGAGTAATTTCAGAGTGAAGGCAGAAAACTGATACTTCAAATTGTACGAACTGACGACGACCCTGAAAACCATTTCCCGGTTGATGAGGCAACTAAACTCATCAGGTATTACTGTTGGATCTCCAGACTGTAATAAAGAGTTAGTTTAGAGACAGGTAAAATCAGAGTCGCTAAAAATTAACGTATTGAGTAGACTAATAATGTGGAGGTTTTTTTAATAACACATACACTTGCACACTTTGAAAGTAGCCACTTGACACTCCTATTCAAAATCTTGGATAGCAACCTCTCAAACAATACAAAGGAGGCAGAGCCAGTCATATCTTTAACTCTTATAACGGTCCGAATACTGCAAAATACAATTCCAAGTATACAGTTACTACATACTATATAAAGATGTGATAAATTAAGGTTGGTAGACTTACAGACACTCTTACTTGGTCTTAACGTCAGTCATTCCAAGTATACATTTACTACATAATATATATAGATGTGATAGATTAAGGTTGGTAGATTTGAAGATACTCTTACTTGGTATTAACGTTAGTCACAGGACCACACATATCACATTCATATAACTTCACATTGACATCACCAGTATCTTTTGGACCAGCTGTTTTACCACAGGTTTGACAACTGTAGTAGAACCAACCTTCAGTGGACAACACTTTGAGCACAGTAGCCTTAGTAACACATTCCTGGGCCTGGACACCAATCAATAACGATTGTCAGACTATGTATCTGAAATGTATAACATGTAAATTTTGGTCCAGATTTCCCCATTCAAAATTGTTGGTCAAAGATTTTAGATATTTTATTCTTTCTTATTATAAATAGAGTAGATAAAATTATATATATATATATATAAATACATTTCAGGGCATACTTTGTCAGCAAATTTATGCTCATGATTGTCAGACTATGTATCTGAAATGTATAGCAGGTAATCTAAACATAGAAATCATCCACATAAAGTTGGTGTGTGTAAACGAACCTCACGAGCCTCACAAACTTCATTAACAGACTTGAGTAGAGAGACTGGAAAATCATCAATAACATCCTTGATGACTGTTTTTGCTTCGATACTTGTAAGCGGAGTTGACAGCAATCCGTCTTTGGCTATTGAAAGCATCCTGATAATTTTCGTCGAAATTATATATAAAGTCAAAATACAATAATAAGTTTGGCAGTGTGTAATAAACATACATGATTACAAATATGTTAACAGACATACAATTTTTTGAATTGCGTGATTGGATCAACTTCATTGTTAATGTAGACACGACATCCAAAGAATTGATTGGATACTTGTGCAATCTCTGTTACATGAAGAACATTATAATTAGTAAGATTTCAGCCCAATTATACGGATTACGGGTATTGAATTTTCTTACCTATATAGTTTTTCACTTTAGCATTCTGGATGAAGACAATGATATGATCATTTGAGGACTGATTGTCACTGATATACGTATGCAACTGAACAGCAAAGTTGCCCCATAGACAGCAGTTGAGTCTCTTATCACTAAAATATAATAAACGGAATTAATACAGATTAATAGTGAGTCCAAAGCATTGATTGTGATACATAACTATATATATAATATTAAACATATATATATATATATATATATATATATATATATATAACGAAATGTAAAAAAAAACACATAACTTTTTTAAATCTTACTTATTGACCGGAAGAAGTTGATCTTGCAGTTGTGATCTACCAGCTTGTAGTCTGTGTCATATGGACCCAACCCAAAGTTGTACACCTCACAGTAGTTCCCTTCCTTGATTGCATCTTCAAAGTCGGGCATCAGTTGATTCTTAATGGACGCGCAGATCTTGTTACCCTGAAGTTTGAAACAAAGGAAGATACAAAAATTAACTTACTTTCCAACCTGCAAACCAAATAACTAAACAAATGACTAATGAAATGTTGTTTACTGTAAACATCAGCAAAGTACAGCAGGAAAAAATATTGTTTTCTGTTCTGAACAATTTAGTATCTATTCAAAATAAGATGACTGGGCTAGTTCGACGAAAATTGACAAAACATTTCTGTTATGCACATGTAATGAACCATAAGGGTATTACATGATATTGTTATCTGTGCAGAAAACAAAGGAACAAAGATCAACCAATTTTACACTGAAGTTTGAAACGAAGTGTTACATTTAAAAAATTAAGCCAACTAATTCGGATAAATTGAGCCTAAGCCGTACTGTTTTATCAACCAGCAACCATGTTCATTATTAGATAAGATTTAATGGATTTAATTTATTACATTTTTATTTGTATATAGTAAGCTATGTATTAGTTGGCATAAAGACCCTTTTGGTACAATGACCTGAAAACATCACTTATGTCTAAACACATTAACCAGGTAAGTGATTTAACCAAAAACCATATCATATCAAAGTTTTGAAACACTTTCATTTATGTCTTCTTAATCCACACAGAGCCTGTAGTCTATATTTAAACTTGTTGATCTCACAACAATCCTGCGTATAAATTAAGCCATACTCACAAGTATATATACCCGTCAATAAAGACCGAAACATATACTCGATATGTCATACACACATATTATCACTTACAACTCAGATGCATTACATCTAATGTGCATCTCATAATGATTGGTCCAAATAAGTGCTTCAGACATTCAGTTCTTACCCATATTAAAATTCAAATATGCTATTTCCTCTAGATATAAATATTTCAATTATATTAAATTCAATAAAAAGTGAAAATAATTGTTCCCATCATTTTCAGATGCATATATGGAATTCAGATACAATACTAAAATAGATTACATCCGAATTTTAGCCCAGAAAAGAATTCATATTATTTAAAGTTAACAAAATACTTCATGCTACTCTATCACCAAGACCACTCTATTTAATAAAGATCATCTTACTCAAAGAGCACATGTCTCTTTAATCAAATATTTTTCCAAATACAGTTCACCACCACAAGCAAATACAGTACTTATTTTTAAATTCCAGGTTTACACTTTATTTCATTATCATTTGTATATACCAAACATCAATAAATAACATAACATACAAGGCATGCAAGATTAACAAAAATAAAATCAGTAGCGATACCTCAACATCCATGAGGATCAACTCATGGCTGGCAATTTGTTTGGGATTGTTCATGTAGTTTTGGGTCCACATAAGAAACACCTCACACAAACCTTTTAAGAGTCTTTGCCTCGGTGAAGAAGGTTCAAGGGAGTGTAAAAATCATCAACAGGGGTTGCCATTGATTGGTATGATCTGGTATGATTCTGAGTTGAAAGTGGAGGATGTTTGGAATGCTGAATGAAATGCAGATGAAAAGCGGTGATTAGATATATATAATTAAAATACATAACAACTTATGCAAAAAAGTAGGAACCAAATTCAAATTTTGAATTATCAGATAACATTTAGAGTCTGGATAAGGATCTCTTTTGATTAAAATTCATAGAATGTAGGATTATAGTTAGCATTAAAAAAAATTTCTACTAATACTACCCTGTGACATGTACATGCACATCGTACCATAGTCTTGAATAATTAAAAAAAATATATTAATAAGCTTAATAAAATACCAATTATTCAATTTAACAAATACTAAATAATAAGGTTAACAATATACAAAGTATTCAATATACCAAATACTCGATATATACACACCGTAACATAGGCATTTCATCAAACATGTAATATGCAATTATTCAATATACCAAATACTCAATATATACACATTAATTGCAAATTTCATAATAAGGTTAACAAAATAAGAGGATTAAAAGTTTAGATTCGTATATACGAACGGGGACTAACCACCGATTATGTAAATCGAATCCGGAGACTTCATTGCTTTTATGGATATGAATCGTCTCTGTTAATCGCATGAAAAGATTATGTGGATGGTGATACCAATCCAATCAATGATTTCACGAGCTCCTGTTCTCGTATTTGAATCGTATATGCAAATCTTCATGGATTAGAATCGTCTCTGATAATAGCATCAAAAGATTATGTGGCTTGTGATACCAATCCAATCAATGAAGTAACGACCTCCTGTTATCATGTTTGAATCTTATATGCACATTGATGCTCATCGATTTGCAGTGACGAGGGGTGAAAGATCTAGTTATGTGTTTTTATTTTAGTCGAATTACATGATGGATGGATGATTGATAAGGATAGAAATTAGGTGGATATACATGCCGGTTCAAAATTGGGTGGATAATCATAATTAAAATTAAGCTTTTTAATTTTTATTTAAATTCAAAATTTAAACAATAAATTAGGAAGGGTAGTATTGTTTTTTTAATAGAAACATTATGATGTCAGCAAATGAACCAATGGATAGATTTACAAGTTGACTTTTGAAATGGAAGGTCTAGATTTACCCATTTTAAATTGGGTAAGGATCAGGGAGGATGGGGGTTTTTGAGGAGCAGCAAAAGCAGTGCCAATCTCCACCATTCATTTACTTTCAACGATCCAGATCTCGTCAACAAAAAAGGATCTGCGTGCAATTAGTTTTGGTCAAGGGACCAGTTTTGTAAAAATCTTGACACCATCAGTCTAAATAGGTCAGTACGGTCATCACTCTAATTAACTCATACATATTTCTCTCTCTACTGAAACACGAAAACCATCGATCATCGTCACCGATCATCAAACTCCATTTCTTTATCAAACATCATCACCGATCATCATCGTTGTTCGGAAAAATAATGTCGAAATTGCTTACATCAACTCCGTTGTCTGAAACACCAGATTCTCAGTTAAAAATAGCAAGAAAAGACGCAACTCGTAAGCTTTTCCGATAATACTATGTTTATAAGAAGTTCTCCTTTCTTTTTACTTATAATACTGTATTTTATTTAACTACACGTACGAGCGAAAGAAGAACTCGTTACAGATTCGAAGGGAACAAAAAAGACCAAATGATGCACGTTAACTTGTTGTCAGAAGGTAGCGATGAAGCGGAATCGGTAGCTAGAGGTACATAATTGTTTTATATAAAAATCTGTTTTTATTTCTACATGCTTTTAGATCTGTAAAAAAATGTTAAGAATCACAGCTTAAACTGCATCATTTTACATCTGATCAGTGTTTATTTTAATGATTTTTATATGTTTACAACAATTAATTTTGTAGATTATACTTGAAAATGGAATACTTAGTAATATATAATATTCTAATGCATCTTGAGTATGGATAACTGCATTTTATGACTCTTGAAAACTTTATCATTGTCTTTAAAAGCTCTTTGTTACACTAAAACTGTATATTAACTGTAAAACAATCAACTGCATGTTGAATATTAGTAACTGCATTTTACAAATCTTGAGTACTTTGAAGTGTGTTTTATGATTCTCTTTCACAATACAGAACATATAAAGCATTCATTGATAACAACTTAGCAAGTTTGATGTCATGTCATCCATTTGATCAAGAACTTCTTCAGTTAGCTGTGGAAAGAAATTCGATTTTTGATGTTACTAGAGTGTTAAAGAAGATATCTACATACATAGGGTTGGGATACGTACCTGACTCTGATGATGAAATTTTGTCCCCGACATCTCTCTATGTGACAGAAATTGGACAGTCATCGAAGATACAAGAATCTTCGATCCTGATTGTTGATCCATTAACTGCAATACAAAACACCATTTCTGAAATACCAGCTGAGGGTACATCTAAAGAGGACAAAATGGTTGAAACTGAACAACAGGAATCTGAATTGCCTGTAGATCAAAAGATTGAGCATGTTGTTGAAGGTGAAAAGAAAGAAGAAGAGCTGAAAGAAAGTAAGAAGGATGAATTGGAGAACACCAGTGGACTTGATGGTTTGAAGCAGGATACATCTCTGCTACAAAGTCAGAAAAAATCATATATTGGGGAAGTGAAAAGGAGGAAATTGAATACAGATGATTTCCCAACATTTGAATTGTTGGTATCTCCTGATAATTTACAAAAAGCAGAAGGTGATGTGTTAAAACAAACTTTTACAGAAACTGGATTCCTTGGAGGACAGATAATTACGAGTGATGATAAAGGTTGTGTTGTCAATGATCCTGGATTGAGTTCAGTTGCACAACCGTATTCAGAGTATGAAACTCTTTTACAAATTGAAGCTGTAGATTTGGCTTCTGAAGAGTCGCAGAGGAGAAAGGAAGAAGCTGCCAAGAAAAATCATGAAGAGACGCGTAACAGACTTGTGGAGTTAGAAAAGATAGATCAACAACAAAAACAAAACGAATCAGAAACTAGCCCAAAAAAAGAAGCAACTACATCTCATCCTTCATTGTTTCCCCTATTTGGAGAATCAAGCCCAATTGGTTCATCTAAATCTGCACCTGCTAGCTCAGTTGCTATTCCAAAACTGATACTTAATTTTCCAAAAGATCTTCCCAAGCCTATCAATCCATTTCCAATTAGCAGGAGTTTCACACCTTCGAAAGAATTAGCAGTTCCTTCAAAACCGGTTGAAGTAAAAGTTGATCCTGATGAAAAAAGTGGGATTAAGGTTGATTACAGATTAACCAAACAGTCGAGGTGGAAGTTGATGGTAAGAATGTGATTGTGAATATTTCTGATGATCTTTTCTCTCCATATGTTGGGAAAATGGTTTGCGTGGAGTCAAAAATAAATGTACAAGAGGAAAAGGTGTGCAGATTTATCTTCAGTGCCTGCCAACATCTCAAGTAAGTTAATTGATATGCTTATGAAAACACTAAATTGGTAACTGCATTTTATATATATTTACTGCATTTTACATATTTTTAATGCATTTTGTATAATTTTTCAGTGCATTTTATATATCCTTATTGCTTTTTATATCTGTTTAATGCATTTTATACATCTTTACTGCATTTTAGATTAAAAAAAATTCAAGTAAGTTGTTTGGTACGCTTATATAAACAATAAATAAATAAATTACTGCATTTATTTATTTTTACTGCATTTTATGTATTTTTACTGCATCTTGAACAAACAGGCAAATTTACTTCAAGAATTTTTTGAGTTGTTTGGATCTTCAATGTTTGGAAAGTTTGCATTCTGGAATTGAAGTACAACAAGAAGTGATTGATGTTTGGAGTTAGATCCTAAATTATGAAGAGTCTCAGGAGTCACCTACTGATTGTGGTCGTGTTTTTGCTGATACTGATGCAATGGTAAAATATTATTAGTTTTTAGCTGACTTGTTTAGATAATGTGATACTCGAATCCTTAATTATGACTAAAAACTTTTATGTTTATATAGACATACAATGCCATAGATCATACAGTCTACCAAACAATTTTTTTTGTAAATTTTGAAAAGAGTATGAAATCAAGTTTGATGCAAGCAGCGAAAACAAATTTGAGTGATACTGATGTGGTAATTTCTACATATATCTTATTTATTAAAAATTTTTAGCATAATTTCATGTGTAATTCAATGTGAAAAATGTGTGTATTGGTTGTTCAGATTTTCTTCCCGATAGTGATGCCGATGTAGGGATATAATTCAAGTATCATCAACCATTACCATCTCATTTGATTCAATTTGAAATGAATAAAATGCAGTTAAATGAATAAAATGCAGTAATTAGTTAATAAATATGCTGAGTGATGTAAAATGTTGTAAGAAGTATTAAAATGCAGTAGAATAAAATAAAATGCAGAATAATGAACAGAATAATGAAATAAAATGCAGAATAATGAAATAAAATGCAGTAGGATTTAAAATGCAGTAAAATGAATAAAATACAGTAATTATTTAATAAATATGATGAGTGATGTAAAATGTTGTAAGAAGTATTAAAATGCAGTAGAATGTAATAAAATGCAGTATAATGAAATAAAATGCAGTAGGATTTAAAATACAGTAAAATGTAGTAAAATCAATAAAATGCAATAAAATGCATTAATTAGTGAAAAAATATGCTGAGTGATGTAAAATGTTGAAATAAAATGCAATATAATGAAATAAAATGCAGTATCATTTAAACTACTGTAATCATGATGAATTTGGGTTTTGGGTGGGTTTCATGATATAGTTTCTTAGCAAGGACTCTTGTTTATTTCTGTAATGCAGGTTGAAGGAGCTGCTAGTGAGGGTGGTAGAGGTCCTTCTATTTGGGATTCTTTTTCAAGCATCTAACTTTGAAGTTTTTATTTGTAATTATCTATATCTATGATTTAACCCTAGAATGTAACTGAGATTGTTTGGATTCTAATTTTTTGGTTCTTTTTTTTCTGTGCAGAATTTTTTTGTAACGGCTATGGAGTTCCATAATGAGCATGTTATTTAATCTTATAGAAAGTATATTTACTTATTGAATACAAAATTTATTCAGTTTTTGATAAGTATTATTTGTTATCTCCAATTCTGTCTGTTAAAAGTTGTAAACTGAATCTGCAATCTGACCTTAAATCATAACCTTTAGTTTTAATGGTGAATGTTAAGGTCTATTTTTTTGTTGTCTATGTAGAGGTCATGGCATACTATTGTGATGGTAGTTTGATAAAGATAATGTACGTATAGCTATAAAATGCAGTTTTTCATTGTAAAATACACTAAAATCCAAAAAAACAATAAAATGCAGTAAAATGTGGTAAAATGTACGTATAGCTACAAAATGCAGTACTATTAAATTGCAGTCAATTTATGTACTTATAAAATGCAGTTTTCCTTTGTAAATTGCACTAATATCCAAAAAAGCAATAAAATGCAGTAAAATATTGTAAAATGCAGTAGATTCAGTAAATGCAGTAAAATGTGGTAAAATGCAGTGGATTCAATAGTACTACATGTTATTCTACTGCATTCAAGTAAAATGTTGTTCTACTGCATTCAAGTAAATGCATGAAAATATGGTAAAATGCAGTAGATTCAGAAAATGCATTAACTTAACCTTAAAAGGTAGTATATGTTTTCCCAAATCTACTCATTTAAATCAGTTTTCCACAACCATAAACGTAAAATGCAATATGTTTTCGAGATCTACTATTTCAGATTAATCTTTTACCACCTTAAAACATAAAATGCTGTAACATAAACGTAAAATGCAGTAATTTTTATATATATATATTTTTTCATATTAGTTTTCCACGAGCTTAAGATATGTAAAATTAAGTGATTAAAACTTAAAATACATTTTATGTAAAATGCAGTGATTTTTTTTATGTAAAACTTATTTTATGTAAAATAAAATAATTAAAACTTAAAATGTAGTAGTTAAATCGTAAAATGCAGTGATTTTTTTAATATTTTTCATATTCGTTCTTAACCACATTAAACTTAAAATGCAGTAACTTAAACATATGATGCGGTAACTTAAACGTAAAAAAGAAATAAGTTTTCGAGATCTAGTTTTCATCTCAGTTTTCAACCTCCTTAAACATAAAATGCAGGAACCTAAACGTAAAATGCAGTAAATGTGTTCCCATATCTACTCATTCAAATCAGTTTTCTATTACATTAAAACGAAAAGTACAGTAACATAACCGTAAAATGCAATGATATTTTCAGATCCACTTTTTTAGGTCTAGATAATCTTAAACATTTTGTGAATAAATGGGGCTGGTATCCATCTTCTTCTGATGTACATCTCCTTCAACCATTCATTATCCTCAAGTCCAACCGTATATGCTCATTGCATAATCCATCTCTCCTGCACTACACCATCCACTAATGACAGTAGCGAAAATGACTACATTTGGGCTTACTTTCGATTCTTCCATAACTTGCAATAGTGCTTCGGCTTTCTCAGGTTCACCTGCTCGAACGTAGCCTTTTGCCAAGATATACTGAATGCATGAATATCGGGTTCTATCCTGGACTTTATCATGTCATCAAAGATATCTTGACATTTTTCCATTAATCCTATTGAACTCCAGGCATTCATAATGGTACTGAATGTAATAGCATCTGGTTTGACCCCGAATTCCTCCATCAACTCTAGTGTCTGCCGAATACGTACAAACATAATCAGTTTACTGCTCATTAACCCATTTAAGATTCCTAAAATTTAAGTACTCTTGAAAGCTCAAAGTGAAAAGGCTTAGTGCTGGCATAAGATATATATACATACAGACATACATACTAAAGGTGGCAATTCCAATCCATTAACTTATAAATGGGTCAAGTTGGATGTTGCTTTATCTCAAACGGGTCAAATAAGCTAACAGAAAACGTGTCAAATGGGTTGGATGGGTCGAAAATAATGTACTGCATTTTAAACATTAGCTACTGCATTTTAAACATAATCTACTGCATTTTAAATATTCTACTGTATTTCAAAATAGTACATCACAAAAAAGTGATATTATTATGTTGTTCTACTGCATCAAAGTTCATTTACTGCATTTTAAAAGATAATCTACTGCGTTTTAAAAATAGTCTAATGCATTTTAAACATTATCTACTGCATTTTAAACATAATCTACTGCATTTAAAATATTGTACTGTATTTCAAAATATTACATCACAAATGATAAATAAGGAATGGGACATCAAAAATTAACTGCATTTTAGGAACACAATATATTGCATTATATGTTGCTCTACTATATTCAAGTTAATTTATTGCATTTTTTAAAAACATACTCTTCCACATTTTTTTCTACTGTATTTCTTAAAAAGACGCGATATAAAAGGTTATTGATGACTTTTCTTACCGGATTCATAAATCAGGAATTAGTTGCTATACTCCAAAACAAGTGATAAATGCAATAACGAAACTGAGCTATACTTAAAATCTACACAAACTACATTATGATGTCCATTCAAGTGACTGCAAACAGAGTTGAAAAGAAGAACATAAATAAGTACTTCATTGAACATACAACAATTACAACAATACGAATAGTAAAAAGGCAGACAAAAACTTCTATGAGGGCTCAACACACTCATCCACTTAAAAAACGGATTATTAGAAGAAAAAAAAAAGGAAACCAAACCACTACCTAAATACATATACATTTTAGTATTTTACAAGCTAAAATGTCTTCCTTTTCACTTGTTCTTGAATGCTCCCATATACGACTGTATGGTAAAATGCTGCCAATGCTGCCCCAACAAATGGGCCTACCTAGAACACCCACTGTCCAAATAAACTATATTATAATATTAACAACAAATTCATATGCAAATATATTATTTAATACATAGTAATTATTAAGTAGAAGCCTTACGTGATCATCCCATGTGTGATCCTTGTTGTAAATAATAGCAGCTCCCAAACTTCTTGCCGAGTTAATTCCGGTTCCAGTGATCGGGATCATTTCCAAGTGGACTAGAAACACTGCGAACCCAATTGGCAGAAGGGCCAAAATCTGAAACATTCAACAAATTAAAAAGCGTATACCCAAAGTTACTTCAACTTTCAATGTATGGTAATAGATTAATGGTTACAAAATGGGCCATATGCCATACCGGAATGTGAGAGTCACAGGCGTTTCGTTTGGCATCAGTGGCTGAGAAAATAGTGTAAACAAGAACAAATGTGCCTACGATTTCACCACCAAGGCCACTCCCTTTGGTGTAATAGTGGGCGATTGTGTTAGCACCACCACCGTTTAGTTTGTATTGGGTTCCACCTTCGAACCCACTAACGACACCAGCACCACAAATCGCACCAAGGCATTGCATCACTATGTAGTATATCGTCCTGGTCAACGACAACTTTCGAGCTACAAATAGCCCGAATGTCACAGCAGGATTAATTTATTTCATAAAATCACTATGTAGTTAACTTATGAAACTGTTGTATGATCAATCAAGTGACTGCTCCTTTTCTAGCATCCTACTATTATCCACCTCCTACTACTACAACTACTATTGAATCATTAATTCCGTATCACATTCATCTCAGCCATCTTGTTCATCATTAATTCCGTATCTAATCATTTTCCAAAAAAGCATCCATTCCTACTACTACAACTACTATTATCCACCTCCTGCACATTCTCATCAATCCGAAACATCATCATCCCCTGATCCTCACCTAAACTACTACACACACTACTACTCCTTTGCCTCAACTCAGGTGTTTACCTAACCGAACTACTCACAGGATAAACTCGCTTCTCCTCAGGCGGCACATACACTTCCTCATACACCACCGCCATCTCGGTCATCATCACCGCAATACCACAACAATTTATATTGATAATCAATCTATCATAAATTGAAATTACAATCAAACTAGTAGTAGAGCTATGGTTAGGGTTACCAGACGTATTCAGATTATCATCATTAACGAAATCAAAGTTCATCATCGGCATCTGTAGGTTTAATTTTTTTCTTCTTCTTTTTGTTTATTCGCTTCCATCTAGGCATTGTGTTAACAAGAGGTTTGGTTTAAACGGAATCAAATCTGAGTAAGAAAGGTCAAAGGTGGATGGTCATCACCTTCGTCGAAAAAGGAATCAGTGGTGGTTAGAACATCGAACGAGAGGTTACGACCGACGGATCTCAGGTCCGACATTGGTGGTGGTGTGATAGGAAAGAGTGATAAGAAGAATTCAGAGTAGATAGCAAGTGATGAAGATGATGATGAATTTGGAACTGGAATTGGAATTAAACACAAGTGTTTGAAGAATTGTATCTCTGAGAAATGTAGTCTGATTGATTTGGGGATTTCAGGATGAAAACCTAATTCATACTATTTTTTGTGTTTTGCGGTCAGCTCCACAAGTTTGAAACATGTGCAAAAATAGTCACTGGTGATCTACTGTGCGGGGAACAAAACTACACGTGTGCATATCTGATTGGATCAAATGCTGCCTTCCCTGCTCCTTAAAATGGTGCTGCTCCTATGATCCTTTTCTTTTTAAATTTGGTCAAATATTTTTAAACATTTATACTTTGTTATTATAATATAAGTAGATAGATAAGTAGATTTTTTATTGGAAAGATGAATTTTTATAATTGATAATGGTAACATTCCATCATTTAAATTTTGCGTAAAAATTATTTTAAGAAAAACTTAGTTAAGAAATTCGATTACCTTTCCATAGCGTGTGAATTTTGTTTATCATACGTTTTAAATAATGGCGAAGTTTTTCACATTATGAAAAAATTACATACTCATTGAGTGAAAGTATTAGAATATCGTGTTGGTCATATACTCTATTAGTTTCAAATTTATAGTAAATGTTTTATTTTTCAGATTTCATTGTTTTTTTTTTAAACATAGATAAGTATAAATAATTAAAATTAATTGATTGGTAAGTGATTCATACATCATCAATTTTTTCCGTACAACATTAAATATGCTTTAAGTTATGCTTTAAATTGTTGTACTATGCAACAATCTAAAGTATATTTAGTAATGTACGGAGAAACATATGTGATATACGAATCATCCTACTTGATTACCCCTATATATATATATTACCTTCCTCTTTATTTTATCTGGTTGTTTTATTCTATTTTATAAAATTTGATTACTATATAACAATACTAAAACCACTGCCATCAATCTCTTCGGTTGCTTTCTTCTTCCTTTCATCGGTTGTGACACCGTTGGCACGGTTTCATCACTTCCTTTCTTCCTCCGGCCGAAGAAAGGGAGAGAGAATAAATGCGGGGCCAGTTATATTTAATGTATTGTTATTTTTTGTTTAGTGTATGTAAATGTAGGTATATTGGTAAATGTAGGGTTCAAAAATTGAAGTGATAAAACCACCATTGGCACTCTTGTGTTTTCCTTTCGTCGGTTTTTGATGTACTGATGTAGCACAAGGGAAGAAAGAAGTGACGAAAACACTATTGAAAGTGGTATAAAGTTACTATAGCATAATTACTTTGTGCCATAATGAATTAATGATCTCAACCACACACCCTATTTCTTTGATACTTTGTTTTCAAGCTGCATGGTAACCACAAAACATTTTATCCCAAAACTACCCTCATATATTCGAATCAGATCCATCATCATCAAGGGCAAAGCTGTCTTTTCACATACATATCATACTACCAAGCTTTCTCCGTCACATATTCTTCAGTTCAAAAAGATCATTTCAAACCCTCACTGATTACTGTCTTCCAATCACTACAATGGCGTTACAATTTCATCACATTTCCCGGCCAATTACTCCGGCGCCGTCGTCACTCCGATCACTCTCGTCATGGCCGGCTAAATACTCGACCGTCGCCGGAGACGGTCGCCGGACAGTCAATTTCACGAGTAGTAAAGGTAGTAGAAAAATTAGGTCTACGGTGACGGTGAGATCGAGCTTGGAGACTTCCGGTCCGGCGGTGGTTGTCGGTGTGGTTACGGAAGTTGATAAGGATACGTTTTGGCCGATCGTTAATGCCGCCGGTGATAAGACTGTTGTTCTCGATATGTATACTCAATGGTAAATTAATTATTCTGCATTTGATGCTGTTTATATCGTTGATATATATGCATTATATGTATATATATCTCATAATATATGTATCAGATTGATGTGCAGAATTATAGTTTGACTAGGCCAAACCTGTTGAGTTCAGCTGTAGATTGTTTGACTAGGTCCAACCTGTAGAGTATTCAAATATTTAACAAATTCAGTAGAATAGAAAAATCCTGTAGAGGAATGAATTAGAATTAACGAAATGTGTAGATTATTCGATTATGGAATTAACCAAATGTGTAGAGTGTTTGATTATGTAATATATCACTTTGACTTGGTCAAACGTGTAGATTGTTCAATCGATGGTCAGGCACTGCTGGATTATGTGTTAATGTTTTGGTTGCTTGCTAATTTAATTTGGATTATGAAAGTAGGAAATTTTGTTTAGTATGATTCATATGGTAGGACAAGATGATGACGTTATACACTTTTACATGTCACTACAAGGGTTCCATAAATTATGTGGTTAGAGATGGTAACATAATTTGCCAATTGAATAAGCAAGTACTCCAGAAACTTTTATGAACTCTTTTCTAGAACTTCATTTGGTACGGTCGGGTGTAGTTTGTTTTGTGCGGACCTTGTGTCTCCCTTACTAAGTTGCTTGAGTTCAGATGGAATTCTGTCTGCAATGAAAACCACCGAAAGAGTTTTTTTAGGCACTTTTGTTAATGACTGTTATATAGGAGATACAAAAGACTCCACATGGAAGAAAGACTTGTGTAATTCTAGAGGGGAAAGAATGACGGTATATGCTAGCTTAATTTTTTAAACAACAAAGCGACAAGAGATTATTGTATGCTAGCTTACCTAAAGTATGAACCATAAAGTTATGTCTACTCTCTGTGATAGAACTTAAATTGAAGTCTTGCAAATTAATCATAGAAAGAGCTCTGTTTCTCTTTGTTAAATATGAGAGCACCCTACTGATTCACTGAACAATGTGTCTCTCCATCCATTCCGGAAGGAGCTGTCTACTTGCATACAGTATCTGAACACATTGAATCATCTAATGCCTATTGTTAACATCTTCAACTCTTTTATCCCCTGTTCTTTGTAGTTTGCTGTAGTAAGATTTGTTTTACATATGGTATTTCTGTAAATATATTTCTTTGTGTTCACTTAAAAATTTACATGCTAGATGTTGTGAGTTCTGATTGGCTGTATACTCAAAATAAAAAGATTGGATTATTTTAAGACCCAACAAATAAGCAACATCGGTCAATACTCATTCCTTGAACTATATTATGGCATCAACCATGTTCCATATAGACAATCTATAATCAGCAAGATTTGTGTAGGAACACTGAGTGCCTATTAATTTATGTACATCGCAAGGTATTCCCTCGATCAAAAAGAAAAGACTCCACCTTTAACCTTCCAGTATCTATTGAGTTGGATTTAACATTGAAAATTTGACAAATTTGGAAAATCTTTGTACAGAATCTTTCATTTAATATTGAATCCGTGCTCACCTTTTCTTAAGAGAAGGTCAACCATGGTACACCTGAGTTATTGTTAGGATCCAGCTTGATTATTTTAAACCTTATTTTTGTTAAACAATTGCACGTGAGAAGTGCAGGTGTGTTTTATCTTGTTCCTAATCTTGTTCCAATAATTAATATTGTTTCAAATGATGACAATTTGTCCATGATATCTGATTATCTGAACTTGATAGGTGTGGTCCTTGCAAGATAATCGCTCCAAAGTTCCAAGGATTGGCTGAGAAGTATCTTGATGTAGTCTTTTTAAAGCTTGATTGCAATCAAGAAAATAAGGTATATTTATTATTTGATTTTGTATATGCTTTGTCAGCCAATGTCATCAGTACGAGCCACGTAACAACATTTTACGTAAAAGGCTATAGATAAAAACAACTCACCTTTTTTCCTATTAGATAATTTAACTGTAAGGTCCTACACTTGAATTTTTATAACCTTACTAGTTGTATCCTTTTTATCCAGTTATAATCTTATTATCTAACATAGATCACTGACAGTTGATTATAATTGGATAAAAATGATGTAATTGATATGGTTGTAAGATTACATGTCATTTTCACCCTTCTCGATGACCATTCTTTATTAGTTTAAATTGATTGATTAATTGTTTCATGTCTGTAATTAAATTTTTTATTTTGGCAGCCATTAGCGAAGGAGCTAGGCATAAAGGTGGTTCCTACCTTCAAGATTCTTAAACACGGTAAGATTGTGAAAGAAGTTACTGGGGCTAAGTTTGATAATTTAGTTGCTTCCATGGAGGAAGTTAGATCCAGTTGAACAACAATATGTTTATAATGTACAATTCATATGTTTCAACTTAAATTATCGATATCTATTCGAATTCCGTCCTTTGTATACCCGATGCTTCTATTTATAGACAGTAAAAAATTGCAGATCATGTTACACACAGGCGTATAAAACAATACTGAAAATGTGATTCACTTATTTAATGATTTCTTTAAAAAGAAAGGAAACCTCACATATATGGATTACCTATAACCAATTATATAGGTTATGCATCCTTTATTTTTTATGATGAATGCCTAGACAGGAATTTCACATACATAAATTATTACCCCCACTTAATAACTGATATATACCAGAGTGCGTATATAGACATACCCATATCAACCTATAGCGTTCGCCCTAGGTTGTCTCCGAACATAGAAATAAGAGACTCCGTCTGGATTCTTGAGGTTGTGCTTAATTGCGAAGTCTTCACGTACACTTGAAGCATTCTTGAGATAAAAGTGCCTCAAACTCAGTCAGCAGGGATTGTTGCTTGTAGAGAAACGTTATGTAACGATGGATACCTTTTTTCTGGGTCAAGTTCCTTATATGAGGCAATTCAGTAACTGTCGCATTCAAATTTACATGTAAGCAATGAGTAATGTTTGCAATCATATAAACGGTTGACGTGTATTTTAGAACAACTTGTTTACCCGGAGCACACATGACTCAACCATTTTCTAGGGTTCTCATTAGGTTCTCCACGTACCAATGAAAACCCTCGGAATTGGTTGAGTCATGAGTGCTCAATCTTAAATGCTATTTTCATCCCATGGTTTCCGTAGTGCACCATCATACTGACTGTAGATATAAACTGCTGCACAACCTCTCCTAGGATCTTTCCAAGAACATCAACATATGAGACTGAATTTGTTCATTTTTAGCCTCTATTTGTATGTCTCTTATGCTTATATCCATGTTTTATGTTTTCTATGCTTGTATTCGAGTCTGGTGATATAGAGGATGCAAGTGTTTTGTAGGTGACAAGTGATCATGTGAATACTTGTCACATGAAATAACAGTAGACATTGTGTAAGCCACACCTCGGAAACCTTGTAAAAAGCAAGTTTTAATGCAATAAGCAGAAAAGAATGGACCGAAATCGTCCCTTTGTAGGCATGAGCTGAGCCGATTAAAGGCGGATTTTGGTTAGTTAATACCTTTATGCTATCATATGATGTATGAACTATTGTGTGAAAAATTGTGTTCTTTGTCATGTATCTTAAGATGTTCAAGCCCCTGTAAAGGATGTCCTTTATCAAGTTTTTCTGCTGAAAGAGGCGATATTCTGGCCCTTCTTAAAATCGTATACAATTGAAACCTTGCACAGATAATACCTAGGAAGATGTTTAATTGTAAGTGTATTAAATTAAGTTTTTCGATGAAATAACATTGCTCGTTTAAGATATCATCGAATCATTTTATAATTAATAGAATGAATCAACGGTCTTGCTTATTCATTGTTTGACTAACTAAGTATATATATTATCAGCAACATAAGTTCCTACAATAATGATGGATAATATACATATTCATTCGTACTGTTCTGGGATGATTATGATCCCCTTTTATATCACTGGATATAAGTTATGTTAGTAATCTTCGTATAGAGTAATATTGCATGTAACCTTAATTGATTTTTTAGGTAGGCAGAGTGGATTGTGTGCAATATAATGTCCGAAAAGAAAATCTTCTATAAAGATATCGTTTTGCATAGACGTCAAATCTATGAAATTTTCTCAAATGAGTTATGACCATTATAGAATCAAAACGGATGAAGAGACTAATGGTTCGAGCGTAGATATAGACAAAAGGACATCTACAGGATATCGAACTGGCTTGTTTTGTTTACTATTGAAATTCTTATACTTGTAATACGTAGTACGTTATAGTAGTAGTAATTGATCAGTTTCATAATTTGCAATATAGGTAATGCTCTTTAAATTAGTGTTCGTTTTAGATAAAACTATAGGGTGCGCGCAGTGGTACGTTCATTTCTGACTAGAAATGTCATGTGTTGCACTCGAGTTTTACTGTCATTTTTTGAACTATCGCACATAATAATCCTCATTAGTCTTAATTAAGCCAAGTCCTTATAAGTTAATCATCTCAATCGCTGATAATTATTGTCCACATTTAATTTATCATCACCTTTTTCAATTACTTATAAGAACAATAAGATATATCTTGAACTTTTTCGAGTTATCAGCCATACCAATCACCATTTCTGCATTTCATACTTTAATAATATCATCTAAAACAATCCAACAGCAAAAACTCAAAACCAAATAACTGCAATATAGAATATAGCAGAAGAACATTTATTATTGGGTACATATATAGAAATAGAAATACACATATATATCACGCTCTGGCGTTCGCCCTAGTTTGTCTCCGAACATAGAAATAAGCCACTCCAACCGGAGTCCCAAGGTTGTGCTTGATTGCGAAGTCGTCACGCTTGAAGCAATCCCTTGATGGAAGTGCCTCAATCTCAGTCAGCAGGGATTGTTGCTTGTAGAGAAGCAGTATGTAACGATGGATACCCTTTTCTGGGTTAGGTCCCTCGTATCCTGCAAACTCAGTACCTATCATATAACAATGATCAATTTTTAAATCATATCGACGGAAGACATATATGTATTTGAGAACAACTTTTTTACCTTGAGCTGCTGATGTCCCTCCAGGTATATTTGTTACAATCCTGCAATACATCAGTAAAGCATGAAGAAACTTTCGATTAAAATCTAAAAATGAAGAATTTTAGATATTAAAATAATTAATCTTGTAGTGTAACTTAAAGATTGAGTGAATGTGTGTTTCTCAGAGACGGAGAAACAAACCATGACACGACTTCTCGCAACGATGGGCTACTTGGGCTTGGAGCATCCGGATCAAACATGATCAAGGTGTACAGTTGGTTAGGTTCTCCACCAATGAGAACCCTTGGAGTAGCTTCAGCCGTGAGCGCTAAAACTTTGGTGCTATTTATCACCTCATGGTTTCCGTAATGCACTGTCATAGTGACTGTAGGTATAAATGGCTTCACAACGTCTCCTAGGATCTCTGCAATAACATCAACATATGAGACTGAGTTAATCATCTTTAGCTTCTCTTTGTATGCCTATTATGCTTATACTTGTGATTGTATGTCGTCTATGCTTATATTCGAGTCTTGTTATATAAAGGATGCAAGCATTTTGAAGGTGACAAGTCATGTGAATACTTGTCACATGAAATAACAGTAGAAAATTGTAAGTCACACCTTGTAAAAGCAAGTTTTAACGCAACACGAAAAGCATTCATCGATCAAAAATCGTCCCTTTGTAGGCATGAGTTGAGCCGATTAAAGGCGGATTTTTGGTATGTTACTACCTTTACGCTTTTGACACATGGAATACATGTGTCTTAGTGCATGTATGATGCAATCAGAAATTTGGCATATGAATATACAAAATGTGTGAAACTTAAGGGGGATATGCGAAATGTTGTGTTCTGTGTTTTGATATGTGACCTAGACGTTCAAGTCCCTGTAAAATGATCTTTATCAAGTTTTTCTGTTGAACTAATGATGGATAATAAACATATACATTTATATTGTTTTGGGATGATTATAAAATTATATTATACATCATCTTAAGTAATCTTCACATACAGTAAACTAGTAACTTAATCAATTTTTTAGGTAGGCATATATAGTGGATGGTGTGCTAAACATTCCGAAATCTTTGATATGGATAATCCTATTTTGCATATGCATCAAATCTTTGAAACTTTTTCAAAGCGGCTATGAATGTCATACCAAAAAGGATGCAGTCACTTATGGTTCGAGGGTAATTATAGAAAAAATGACTTCTATATGCTATAGAACCGGCCGCCTGTTTTGTTTACTGTTGTAATTCGTATACTTTTGATCTGTTGTAGTACTATTTCTGTTTCGCTTTTAATAAATATCCAACAGTTCAATTAGAGATCTTAGAGATAGTCTAAATGTTATCAAGGGTTGGGTCAATTCATGGTTAGTTGTGGTTCGTGGGTGTTTGAGATTGCTTATTTAGGCGCTTATTCATTTATATGATTATTTGTTTATTTCGACAACGTATATTATTTGATACAAACGTACAACCTTGTAAAAACGGCTTATTTTAGAAAAGAAAAAAAACACTTAATGATAAGCATCACAACACCTAAGTATTTTACAAGCAGATAAACACTTATAAATAGGATAGTTCGAACACCCCCTTGGATTTAACCATACGGTGCAGTGGTTCAATTCTGACTGTAAATGGTATATCATGTTTTGCGCTCGAGTTTACTGTCACTTTATGAACTATCGCACATATTAATCCTCATTGTGTCTTGATTAAGCAAAGTCATTATACGTTAATCATTTTAATTGTTTACAACCATATGAATAACAATTTTTGAGACGGTTATCTTTTTTCTTATCTATATTTGTTCATTTTTCTTACACACCTTTGTCCCTTGTGATCAGACTAGCGGTATTTCTGTATTTGAAACGATCAAAAACTCAAAACTATACAAATCTTCGTAAAACATCATTATCAGATTTGGCTTGTACTTTGTAGCTGGTTTCGATCATGTTATGGTTGGTTCATGGTTTAGTGATTGCTAGTTGAGCCGTCCGTATAAAATTTTAAGGAAGGGTGGTTCTGTTTATGTGATTACTCATAACTGAATATGAAGATTCTTGATCTTAAGAAGCAAGTTTATTATTATTAGATCTTAATAACGACCATCCGAAAACAAGCAAAGAACACACAATCGATAGATAGAAAAAAGACATAACGAAATTCGACACATTGATTCTAGACCAGTCATGTGAAGATAGTTGACGCCTTAACGAGCATTAAAGATGCACGTTTTATTATTCCTAGCACATTTAAATAACCGAAGACTATAAGGTAATAAGCGAAGAACAGAGAACCCTTGATCTTATATAGAAGAACACGCTGAAATTCAACTCATTCTTCATCTCTAGACATCCTTTTCTTATCGTCTCTTCGATGATTGAAGTACTCCAGCATCACTAGCTGGCCTAGGTTGTGTTTGTTGGCAAAAGCACAGATGTTGAAGCGAAATCGAGAGGTAAGTGTCTCGATACCATCAAGGCGCGATTGTTGCTTGTACAGCACAAATACAGTGCGATGCACTCCAACGTTAGGTTTTGGTAACTCGTATGAGAGGAATTCGGTACCTATATGTAGTATGCACGTACAGCAGAGCGAATTAATTGGGTTGGATTATAAAGTAGATAATTAACTGTTAATTAAGCGAGTCAAAATTCTACATATAATTGGGTTACCTTGATCACACGTCGTCCCACCAGGAATATTGGTTACGATCCTGAAACACATTATCAAAGTGTCAAATATATACAACGAACATTATAAATATAAAGATGTAAAAATGAGAGAAAAGCAAAACTTGGACAAATCAATTTTATCCTGTTTATAGTACTAAATAGATTATTTTTTGTGTGATGAAAGATTTATTAGAAGCGACGAACCATGAGGCGAAGTCTTGTAACGATGTGTCACTTGGGTTCGGGGCATCAAGATCGACCATTACTAACGTGTACAACTCGTTAGGTTGTCCGCCAATCAACACCTTTGGAGCAATCCTAACCTTAGAGAAGCTAAAGTTACGGCTATTGACTACAGCACGGTTACGTGCATAGAACACCCTCATACGAAGCCGAGGTATAAACTGTTGTTCGTTCGGGTTTCCAACAACACGTCTCACCACTTCAAGAAGTTTGTCTGAGCTCATTTTTAATTGATTTTACGCATAGTATGTGAATTAATATGCTAATATATTCACATATCGATCGTACGTTATTTATAGAGAAGGATCGAAAGTGTTGTCTAGGCGTCGATCTTGTGAGTACTCGTCACATGAAAAGATTACATAGTCACATTTTGTATACACAATAAAGCAAGTTTTAGTGCCCAAAAAAAAAAAAAAAAAAAAAACTTAGCTGATCGAGTAGTAATGCGTGAAGCTTATGATCCATATGTAAATGTACAAGCTTTTGTTTTTGTTTTGTCACAAGCTATAATTAACACGGGGGATTTTGTTATCAGATTTTTTATTTTATTGAATATCGATCATATGATGATCATATAAAAGACCCAACATGACACTTATGAAGGTAGTTATTTTATGGCATGAATCAACAATATCAACATTGGATCTATGAATCTCCACCATTAATTAATCATTTAATAAGTTATATAAAGACTTGTGAAAAAGCGAAGAATGAGATAATCAATAGGATTATTCTATTTCTTTTAAAACTTAACTTTCATATGAATTTTTAAAATTAAATATATTACAAATGACATGACTAAAAATTATAAAAATTACATATTCAGAATCAGCGTATTTTTCTCTTCGATTAGAGATCCCACAAGCTATACTTTTGATAATTTTGTTTTTTTTTTTCATTTTTGCCGGGTTTTAGAAAATGAGACTTATATAATCACACATGATTTTATGTATAATCACATGTGATTTATGATAAAAATTTAACATTGCTACACAATTATTCTTCAATGGTGGATGTTAAGTCACTTATGATTACAACGAATAGACATTCACATATATAACCATGATCATACTTTATATATTGCATTCATTTTGTGCTAAAATCACATGTGATTTGCTTATTTGAGGTTTAATCATATGTATTTTTGAAATGAAGTGTGTGATAATAACTTATACGTAGTAATTCACATGTGATTTCACATTTATATTTATTTACATTTACATGTATAATTATAGTTAATTATTTGAAATTCGTATTAATTTACACTTTGATCACATGCGATTACTAATTCAATGTTATTCACAAGTGACTACAACATCTTTTTCTTTTTGTTGGTTTATTAAATTATTAAATTTTTTTTTTTTTTTGCGTGGGAATTTATAGTTATAATTTGTAAATTTGATTCTTTATAAGTTATTATTGTTGGCGATTTAAATCTTAGAATTTGATTGCAAATATAATCTCATTAAGTATTAATTCACATGCGATTAATTAACATTACAAAGTTTTAAATACCCATTAGAAAATGATAAAAAAGTTATTCGAAAGTATGTCATGTGAGATCTCTAATTAAATATAAAAAGACGTTCCAATGGTGTAATTTTTATAATTTATAGATTTATGGTTTGTGAGATAGATAGTTTTAAATAAAAAAGATGAAAGTGGATTTTTGAAATTGAGTAATTATATCCAAACTAATTTATGTAAATACTTAGTTTATCGCTAATAATAATAATAATAATAATAATAATAATAATAATAATAATAATAATAATAATAATAATAATAATAATAATAATAATAATAATACTCATTTTCTTGATCATTTTCGAATATTCTCGACTACATTTAGTTTAGGATAGGATATGTAGTAAGAGCAATGATGTAAAAGTCGTAGTCGAAGACTAGTAGGTCGGGACTTCGTAGGTCTAATCGGGGACCAGTTGGATTTGAACTTTTGTTATTTTTTTTTTTATATTTAAACAATAAATTTCAAATATTATGTATAAATATATACGAGAACCCTAAATATAAACACAAATAACATAGACTTTAACATAATTGTCTTGAAACATAAAAATAATCGTTTAATTGTTCAAATATACTCCGAAGATCTCGACCAACTTTGACCGACTTTGATAAAAAAAAAATTCGACTTTGACCCGTTAACCGACTTTTTAGACCGACTTAAGGCCAGTCGAGTCGGAGTATTCTCAAAACCCGACTAGTCCCCGACTAGGAGGCCGACCAGGTCGAATTTTACAACCCTGAGTACTAGCAGTAATGTTGGGCATTACATTGCATGGGGTTTAAACCCCAATTTAATTTATATGTTTAAAATTGCATGCAATACTTATGTTGAATTAGGAAGGAGGGAGTAGCACTTTAATGAAAAATCTCTATAGTTTTACATGCGGAATTAGGTTTTTAATCTAAAAACCGTGCGTGTGAAGCATCACGTTATAAAGTATAAACGTATTATTCAAAATAAGTACGTCATCAAATTATGATCATCGTTATGATCATTTTCCGTGTTGAATAAGCAAAACTCACATGTGACGTCGTTTTACTTCAAGCCAATCACTACCCAATCATAATCGTGTATTTGTGTATACATATACGAAAATAAATAGTGATCTTTAACCTCCACAATACTGGTAATTTTCCGTCAACTATTGTACGTCCACTACAAAAAATACTTTAATTAGACACGGTTATTTCTCCAATTCTTTACGTTTTAAAGTGTGGAGTAATTTAATGTCCACGCCTATTCTTCCGTGTACAATATGTTGAGATGTGTGAATATCGAACAAAAGTAAAAGGAAGTTGGATACTTAGATGGGCCGGGTTATACCCGATGGTACAACTAAATTGGCTAAAACAATTGAGTCGGTGGAAACAAATTAAGTCGGCCGAAAAGTGTCGATAGTTTCTTTTTTCTTTTATATTATTCCACTATATAATATAACCTATTATTGTATAAACCTTAAGCCACCAAAATAATAAAGAAAACTCTCTCGGTTTGGCCTCGTGGACTAAACCAATCTCCAAGTTGGAGATTGGACATAACCACGTTAAATACTTATGTCGTTTACATTCTCGTATCACATTTATTTATCTTGTTTGCTTGTTAATTGCTTTGATAGCGATTTGGTTATTCGTTTATTGTTATGGGTACAATTGTGTTCAATTGTGTGCGTTGTTTGGGTCCTAAATTCCTAACAATTGGTATCAGAGCTCAAGGTTGAGCGATTGGGAACAATAGCGGATGAAAGCACGATCAAGATGGATTGTTGATGGTTAGGGTTTTACTGAAGGATGGAGAGCTAGGGTTATTGTGGCCAGATAATCATAGTGGATCTAGATTCGGTTGAGGATAATCATCGGGGGGACGATTGAAAACGATGCGGTTTTAGGATTTGTTTGCAACATGTAATCGAGATCGATAGGCTCGTTTTTGTGTTAGATCGCGACGAACTCGAAGAGTTATTTTCCGGATTGAACAAGATTAGGGTTTTGTCTGGTGGGTTGTGACGCGACGACACGGCAGGAGGCCGGTTGCGTTGTAACGGTGACTGTTTGCGGTGGTAATGGAGTCGGTGATCGGGTTTCGATCGGTGATTTGTTACGGAGAGATTTTGGGATCCGGGTTTTGGATTCGAGTTTATCATTCTTTGCGATCCCGTGCGAAAGAATAGATAAACGTTATCAAACTTAGGGTTTGATGGTGCAAGTGTATGGACGTGATGTCTTGGGAACTTCATTGACACGGACTAGGTTATTCAAAGATGTGAGGTTTGTTACGGTGCTCAAGTGGATGGTTTCTCGGTTGAGTAGACGGGTAATAAACGGTACCACATCTGTTTTAGTAATCGACAGTGATGGATGTTAGAGGGAGTTTTGTTTTCGCTCGTGGGTTGAAACGGGAGACCATGATTTTGGTTGAGTATTCCATGTTCTTGGAATGATTAGGCAGGTTAGAGCTACTACTCTTGAAGATATTGATTGTAGAAGATGTTGAATAGAACGTGTTCGACTGGGCTCGGGAATTGGTTGATGTTTGGTTCAACAATAGAGCGATTTTTCTGGAAGAATCAATTGGAAATCTTCAATTGGGTTAGAGGCGGATAAATGTGTAAGTCCTAATGTTTGAGCTTTCGGATATTGTTGAGAGTGTCAGAACTCTTGGGAGTTTGTTAACCGGTAGAAGTGATATCGCGTAAAAAGTCACGTTTTTACTACCGATATCTCTCTCATTCTGGAACGATTCTTGGCATTTTGAACTCAAATATGGTTCAAATCAATGGTATTATGCCAAGATGGTCAAAACAAGGTTGCACAATAAAAATCAAGCAAAACGGATGAAAAATGAAGATTCCACACACGTTTGAAGATTCAAGACATCAAAACGAGATTCCAAGACTAAAGTGCCCATCACCAATATCCATCTTATCCAAAATGTTCGTTCTCAAAATACAAATCCAACAGAAGAAGAATCAACAAAAACGGACGAAGAATGAAGATTCTACGTACACCGGAAGATTCAAACGATTCGCACAACACATCTGAAGATTAGAGACATATTTTTGGGATTTCTTTATATCAAAATCTTCGTTTTTGAATTACGAATCCAACGCAAAAAGAATCGACGCAAACGGACGTATAACGAAGAAGATACGCGCGAATTAAGAAACGAAGCAGAAGACGACGAACGGGACGGGGGTGTGCCCCCAGCCGCCGGCCAGCAGGCCCCCGCCGCCGGCCACAGGCCCTCAGGCACCGGCCAGCAGTCCCCTATCCCACTTTCCTGTTTTGGCAAGTTTTCGTACCTGGTGCACCACCTTTCCGCGTTGTATAGTACCCGGTGCGCCTACTTTCCGCGTTGTACAGTACCTGGTGCACCTTTTTTCCCACATTGCGCTAATGTGCACCCCTTGATGCTAATGTGAGCCTAAACTCACCTATAAATAGAGGGCTTGGGTTCCATTTGCAAGACACACCATATGCACACACATTAAGCATATTTCTCTCTTTCTTTCTCTAGAATTCTCTCTCTAGCACTACTCTTAGGAGTTAGAGGAGAATTATTCTTGTAGTTAGTTCCTCTCTCTAGTTTCTCTCTCTAGCACTACTCTTAGGAGTTAGAGGAGAACTAAAGAGATATAAGTGTAGGAGCTTGTTTAGAATAGAACGAAAGCAAGAAACGCATTGTAATCTTTAGTGTATGCTCGGAATTGTGTCAATTAATTCAAGTCTACTTTCTCCCGCATTTAATCCTGGTTCTTTCTATCCTTATCTATCTTAATTATTTACGTTTATATTGATTATGCTAGATTTAGTTATTGCCATGATTAGAGAGTAGTATACTTGTCGTGTTTGCTTGTGATGTAGTTAGCTAATTATGGGATGATTTATAATTAAATATTAAAGATCGGTAATATTACTTTGATCGTCTTATTGCATGTTCTTGTTTGATTGTTGCCTTAGGATTATCATAGTAGTAAAATATAACCGGTCTTAATTATCGCAAAGTAATATGACAGCCCATATTCGACTGTTATACAGTATAGCGTTGGAAACACTTTAGGTGTAGTACAAACACGTGGAAGCTGTGTAACGACCGAATGTAGTTATATTACGAACTAATTTATAAAATGAGAAACCTAGTTTAATTAACCTTTCTAAATAGACTTTTAAACTTCAAATTAATCTATCGCCTTTCCACCAATAAACGTGATTACAACACCTTTTTACGACGTCCAATTAAAAGGTAGTCAATTATCTGTGTCAATATAATTTGTCAAATGTATGAAACTATGGAACCGCAAGGCTACATAGGGGATTATCATAGGACAAGACATGGCCAAGGTTTGAAGCGGTGGAACTACGTTAAGTGAGGAACGCTGTGGATAATTAGGGGATTTATTGGGTAGTCTTAAGCAAGGGCTGGTTTAAAGTCATAAATGAACTGTTTTAAATACATGAATCTGTTAGGATGACGAGGAATCGTTATATGATTCAGTAATGTCTAGTACCTTAAGATTTTGTTCCCGTTCATATGAAAGTATCATTAAACCTTAGTTAAGATTTTGCTTATTATTCAAAATACTTTGTAATGTTACCATAACCTAGCTCCCGGTGTGACATGCTAATGGGATTTTAATTAGTAGGGAATCTAGTGTTTACATGCAAGTATTCAAGAATGATAATTAACTAATATCTTTCAAAATAGTTTCTCCAAATATCATCTCATAACTTAATTAACGAAGTCTCAGCAAACACTATCTTTATTTATCTGCTTTAGGTTTTACTTTTATTTCGCTTTTATTTATTTACTTGCCTAAGTTAGTTAATATAAAAACCAAAACCCCCACTATTTTATAAACCATTCACTAGTTTGAAAGCCCTCATCTGCCTCGCCTTAGTTTCAATTCAGTCGGTTTGAAGAACGACTCTAGGTCATACCTACCACTTGCTCACCCTTAGGATTAGCATTGTTAGGAAAAACTTAGGCCCCGCAACTACAAATTTAAAACAACCCACTGCTGGTGCCCGGTTAGTAATCGTTAACGACACCGACCTGATCGGGCGCCAACAAGTTTTTGGCGCCGCTGCCGGGGAACCAACTGTACGATCCTTAGGCGTCAAGATGAACTTACTCGCTAGTGAACCTTTAGGATTAACTCTTCTCCTTAGACCCTACGTCTTTCTTTGTTTTTCCTTACTTTTAGTACTTTTATAAATTACGTTACCCCTATCCACTCAACCAGTCAACCACCTGCCAACGAGACTATGACAGCTACACGTATAACTCTCGCTGAAAACTCTAAACCTCTGATTGAAGGTCGAGAAGGACCAATTGTCTATCCGGAAACCGATAGAACTTCATTTGAATTAAAGCCCCATATTGTTCAGTTAGTCCAAAACCTCTGTCAATTCCGTGGCCTACCAAATGATGATCCCAACTCCCACCTTGACAAATTCATTTCCTTATCCAACTCTTTTAAGCCGATTGGGGTTAATTAGGACATAGTCTATCTATACCTATTTCCCTATTCACTCACTCTCAATGCACAAACCTAGTTTGAGGAACTAGAGATTAACTCTATAACCTCTTGGGTAGAACTAGCAACCAAATTTTTGGCCAAATATTTCCCCCCATCAAAACAAGCCACGTTTAGGTCCAACATCATAAACTTTCGTCAAGTGCATGATGAATCAATCTTCGATGCATGGGAGCGCTTTAAGAAATTGCTTAAGAAATGTCCAAATCATCGTTTTGAGCGTTCAGACCAGTTGCGCATTTTCTGCAATGGTCTCTTCCCATATCACCGTCCTTTACTTGATACCGCCTCTCAAGGTAGTTTCATAGACTGTACGGCAAATGAAGCTTGGAGCCTTATTGAGAAAATGACAATACACAACCATGACTGGAACAGTGAAAATCACCCCTCGCTAGTGAATTCACCTACTTCAATAGGGAATGAAGCTATCAAAACCCTCACTCAGCAAGTGGCAAACCTAACCAAGAAGATTAAGGAATTGAAAAGTCAACAACAACAAGTCTGTCAAGTTCAAACCTGCCTTAATTATGCTAATCTGAACCACTCAGCCCAAATTTCTCAGTTTCATCTAACTTCACCCAATACTAACCCTTCTTTTAACCCACCTAGGAATAGCCCACTAACTTACCAACCTCAACCTTCCAAACCCTCTTCCTTACAAATCTCTAGTTTTGACGACACCCTGATACAAGTCATTCAAGGAATCTCGGCTAGACAAGACCAAGCTGATCTCATCTTAAGTGATCAACTGACTTTGTTAAAAGCTTTCGAATCCCAATTAGGACAATTAGCACAACATATTAATGCTAAACCTCAGGATAGTCCAACTAGTTGCCATAAGGAGGCTTCCCATATTCAAGACTCTCAGGTAGCACATAGCCCACCTACGGTTTCTTCTCCGGTGAAGGAACCACCTATTGTCCCATCGACAATGGATTTAGAGTCTGCACCAAATAGGAAAGTAAATATTCCATTTCCGGCTCGTCTTAAACAACGACCCGACAAGCTTAAGTCTTTTCAGCTTGATAGGAAATTCCTAGATACCGCCTCTGAAGTTCACTCCAAAAAGTACTTCAGAAAACTTCTTACAACCAAGGATAAGGTACCCGAAGTACCCAATGTCCCGCTGAACGAGGAATGTTCAACTATCTTGAAAAATATCGTTCCTGAAAAACTCGGAGATACCGGACGTTTTACTCTCCCTTGTTCCATCTACAATTCAGGCATCATCTGTTCTCTCGCCGACTTAGGAGCTAGTATAAATCTTATGCCGTACTCGCTTTTCAAGAGGCTTGAGTTAGAAAACCTTCGACCTACCAAAATGACCATACAGCTTGCTGACCACTCGGTCAAGTACCCTAGGGGAATAGCTGAAAATGTTTTAGTTAGGATTGACAAATTTCTTTACCCAGCAGATTTTGTAGTAATGGATATGCAGGAAGACGTACACATCCCAATCATACTAGGAAGACCTTTCATGAATACGGCCAAGGCAATCATCAACGTCTTCGCACAAACCATCAGCTTGCAGTCTCAGGGAGAAACCATCACTTTCCATATCGACAATCCTAACGCTGAAAACCAGGCCGATATGTACATGATCTCCACGGACAAGATCATAGAGGACAAAGAAACTGCAGAGTCAACAAGTGAAAGTAAATCTAGTAAGGAAATGGCAATCACGCCATATTTTCCGATTGACCTCCGACGAATAGGACAAGAGATGAAAAATGCATCTCCACCAGCAAACAAACCAACGATGAAAGAAATTGGGAAGATAAAGATTGAAGAAGAAAACAAAAGAAGCACACCGCCAACTAATCCATTTACCACGGAAGAAATGGCGGGAAGTAACCACAATCATCCCACGAGAAGAGAAACACTGGAGGAATATTCCAAACGCACAAGATACCAACCGCAAACCATCATAGAACACAAAGTGCTCGAAGAATTCATCCAAAGATTTGACAAAGTAGTAGGAGGAATAAGCGGCGTAGTCAACATGCTTGCTCTTTCCCCTGCTGAACTGCAATTCTGTTTACAACAGAAACGGACTTACGCTAGAATCTACAATGCCCTTAAAAGATCTAACATCCCATTCACCTCAACACAATGGGAGATGTTAGGATCCGTTAGAGCGCATATGAAAGAGAGTACTGGACATCCGAGCAGTCGTGCCGACATCTTGATAAAAAATGACCTCACATCATTGCTTGACTTGCTAAATAGAGAAGATTACCTTAGTTGCAAAGAAAGCGGATATATGGTTATCAACTCCACTATTGAAAAACAAGTTGAGTTATTGATTGAAGAACTTAGTGATCTTGTTTGGGAGGAATCAAGGCGCGAACGACCTTTTAGGGCTACATATGAATCACCACTTGATATCGCTACTTTTGTTACGATCCATCTACGGGAGATTCAACAATGGAAAAGTAACTCCAGAACGAAGTTCATATTCTACTCAGGATGCAAGGAGATACTTCGTCAGCTTGTTCTAGTTTTCTCAGAATCCGATTTCCCATTCAACAACCATCAGCACCGGAAAATAGAGAACCTGTGCACATGCATAAGAAGATTCAACGGAGACCCCAAGATCGAGAATTATGAAGGCATAAAACTGCAATTCTTGGCGTTTGTTTGCTCTCTCTGGCAAAACCCACCGCCAAGAGAGGTTGTTAAGACAGACACAACCACCATGACCGACCCTAGTGGGACTGTCACTAAAGCAGTCGACTACATCACCTTCGGACTTCACGGACTTGCGAGGACAACTTCAGAGTATCTTCAGAACTACAAGTCAGAATCGAGAGATAGTCCATTTGAATTGATTACGATAATAGTCAATCATTTCATGAGAATCTATCCACCTCGATACACTTTTCCGCAGTCTAGGGCCCACAACATCAACAAAGGGGATCCCATGGATGCATCCATCTCCATCTAGCTAGGAGAAAAGAAGTCGAGCTCTCGACCTTAAAAGAGCGCTTCTCGGGAGGCAACCCGTGTTTTTACATTTCCGCAATTTTACATTCCAAGAAGTGATGAAATCTCCGACTATCTTTCACACTCGGATAATACAAAGAATGCTCCAGCCTGCAATGAAGCAATAACAACCGAAGAATCGTATATCCGACATGTTCACACTTACGAGACCAATCACAAGAAGACTTGATTAAGAGTGAACCCAACAAGATGAAGTTCGGCAAACGCATACCAAGGAACACTGCAAATACCGGGGAGTACTTCTTTACCAGTCTCTTTCCTTCGTTTTAAATATACCATATCCACTATGCTTATCACTAAGTGTGGGATTTAAACCCAAAACACACCGCTAAAAGAATACGTCTTAGATGTTTAAATTTCTAAGTGTGGGATTTTATACCAATCAGAGCTTAGAATAACATCGAAGACGATGTTCCTTTAAGTGTGGGATAGCAGTAGTTGCACTACTGTAAAATGGATAATGGTATATGCTTGATTCTAAGTCGTTGCTCTTTAGACCCTGCTTCTCCAAAAGTAACTCGAAAATTTAAAAAAAATTTCAAAAATTTAGTTGAAAATGAAAATTTTAGACGAAAATTGACTTACTTTGAGGAAGAAGGACGAATAAAATATAAATTCTTTTGAAAAATTAGTTTAGTAATCCCCTAAAGAGCATCGCATGACTAGGCACACAACAAACCAACTTTCGATTCGTGAGGTATCTTGAGCCATATAAAGCATTCACTTTTAATGCTTCACTTTTTCGATTCTTGAGTGTGCCGATGTATGCGTTTAGAATCAGAACTTGCTCCTGTAATGCATTTCGAGTCCAAATTGGTGAGTAAAAAGGAGATCGAATCACATCATTCTTGAACCCCTCTACACACCCCAAAATAAACACGTTATCCCGTACCTACTCAAAAGCATCCCTCAAACTTCATAAAAGTTCCAAAGATGAAAGAAGAAAGGCTACAAGGATACGAAGTCAAAAATGCCCAAGAAAATTCGAAGAAAAGAAAGTCAAATGGAGGAAAAGGCTCCTTCCAAATACCGAAAGAAAAGGGCGTCAATCATCCCAGAAAGTCAAAAATTTCAGCTTTCCAACTTCACCAAAAAGAAAATCCAACAAAACACCCTCTCATATCACCAACGCCTCACTCCAAAACCATACATCACTTACCCTAGAATGATTATGGCTAGATCGACTTCACGCGCACCAAAAAGGTAACGATTTGATTCTCGATCAAGCCAATGACGATAAACGATACATGACTGGCGTTCTGAGTGATTGATAATTTTAGAATAGGAAACCCTAAACACTTTGAGTGATTAGAGTGACCACCTTGAGAGGATCGCCTAGTCATGTATCCAAGATCAAAGATCAAAAGCATGCTCCCAAAGATTACAACCCTACTTTTTCAAGGAACGAATATTCTATTTTTCCAAAACCCCCTTAGTAAAGAGTTCCGCCTTAAAATATTTCATTATCTGCTTATCTTTAACCATGTTAAATACTAGTTTGCTTGAGGACAAGTGTCACACCCCGCCAAACGCTAATCTCGATCAATACTAGTTAAACATGCGGAAGCCTTAATGACGTGACGGGGCGTGAGCAGTCAATTCAATCAAACAATACATACATACTCAGAGCATATGGCTATTGCGTAACATAATAGATAAGGATGCCAGTTTTAAATAGTTATTACAAAAGTAGTACGACCATGTAAGTCGTACAATAGTAATAGAGTTTTAAAACATTAAATATTACAATACATATGTTTATAATAAGATTTCATAAGTATAACTGCAATGTCTGCAGTAATACAGAGGAAATCCTCAAAAGCTGTCCCAAAATATGTGGCATCCTAAGTAGTTCAGGGTTGTCCATCCTGAATGCATGCGTTGCTTACTTACATAGCTAATTTCCTGTAAAACATAGAAAGAAAGTCGTCAACAAATATGTTGAGTGAATTCACAGGTTTTGTATAAATGTAAGGTATGTTATACCATTTATGTTTGTGTTACTGAAATGTCATTCAATAAATAATTGTTTGCAGGTTTTGCAAAATATAAGTTTGTAGGGTTGTTACCCTAAAATACAGATTTATGTGGGTTGTCACCTAAAGTATGTGTCTGGTTGTTTACCAGTATTTAAAGATGACCAGATTGTTTATCTGGTATAAAATAGTTGTAGGATACGTTCATCCAATAAATTAAGTGGGAAATGCTTAGACTTATAATCCCCTGAAAGGTGAGCTAAACCTCACAGGTTAAAGTAACGCGACCTAACCCTATAACCAAACCACAACCAGAACTTATGTTGTTTGCCTGAAGGACATTTAAGTATACGCTCCATCCACAGGAGGGTCGTCACGGCAATAGTACTATTCGTATACTCAGTGGCTAGAGTCACCTAGCTAATAGTTATAGTTTGCATGACATAAGGACTTTTCATGCATACATTGGGAGTCTGGGTCCGTACTAGGATATGTTGTCTAATTCCCAAAACAGTTGTGAAATATATAATTTCATATCATACAGTTGTATAAAGCAATAAAGCATTTATATAATTTGCTGCATGTGTTCGCATGCAGTTTCTATGTTTACACCCCTATGTTTAAAAGCATAAAATATTTGCAAAGTAGGGGCTGTGAACTCACGGTGATTTGCTCGGTAAGGAAAGCTAGCAGCCAACAGATAAATGCCCAAGGTGTGTTAACCTATATACAATAAATGTATTAACATAAGTACGTTTGATTTGGTTGATCAACTTATGTTAATAGTTTGTTTGTTTGAAGAAGTTGTTTATTTCTTAATCGCATTAGTTGTTTAAGTTGTTAATATCAAAATGTTGAAATATATGTAATATTTCTCGAGTTTTGTGGCACTTGTCGCCTGTATATACATATACATATTATAGTTGTGCGTATATATATATATATATATATATATATCTTTTTGTTTCGATCGCACATACATAATAGTTATATATATATATATATATATATATATATATATATATATATATATATATATATATATATATACACATATATATGTAAATACACTTGTCGTATTTTACAAGATTGTACGGTTGTTAAACGTATATTTCATTTACGTATATATAAAAATATATATAGTCATCAATGTCTTATATATATATATATATATATATATATATATATATATATATATATATATATATATATATATATATATATATATTCATATACACGTATATAAGTTTTTTTTAATACGTGATTAACGTATAAAATATATATAAGTTTTATTTGTTATAAAACTCCTCATTTTATTTATTTCTGTCTATAAAATAAATATGTCATCGTTTCAAAAATTATCGTTTGTATATATATATAAAGATGTGTCGTGATACATATATGTATATCAAAATTCTTGACATCCGTTTATATCGAAACATTTTAATATTTCATCGTTTGTTTTATAGTTTCTCGTTCCGTTAAATGAATCGGGTCACGTTTTATGTTTGGAATGTTTTGTAAGTTTATTGGGCTCGGCCCGATTTGTTGGCCCACTAACAATTATTTTGACCCAACGATGATTTCAGCCCAACAATGATTCGGCCCAATAGATTTCGGCCCACTTTGGTTCGGCCCAACAGATTTCAGCCCAAAAGCTCCACAAAAATATATATATATTACACTTAAAACAGGTCATGGTGTTTGAACCCATGACCTTCCACTTCAATCCCCACCCTTATACCACTGGGCTAAGTTAATCTTTGGTTTAAGAATGTATCATACTATATTTATGTGTTTGATAGCAGCTTAGTTTAAAAATTTAAATAAAAATTGAAGCAGGCCACGGGGATCGAACCCCTGACCTTTCACTCCATACCCAACGCCCCTAACCACTAGGTTACACTTGCCTTTGTTCATATGTTGGGTGGTATAATATATATAGGTGTTATCAAACCTGTGTGAATTCGTCTTCATCAATCGAAGCTCTGTATACATATATGTTTGGTTTTTTTTTTAATTTGCTCTTCATGTTAAATCAACCACTAATACATTATATATCCATATTTTAACATGTTTTATCATAACACTTTAAGTTATTACACAATCATCACAATTAAATCATAATTTTAAGAATTTATAGAAATAAAGTTAGAATGGAAAAGTTGTTCCTCACAATGATTTTAGGATGAGATGATGACCGATGATGATTCGGATGATGATGATAACGATCGATGATGATTATGATGATTCGGATGATGATGATGATGATAACGATCGATGATGATTATGATGATTCAAGAACCCATTTGGTGATTATAGTTTAAGTGATTAAAGATTTGAATGCTTGAGAATGGAGATGATAAAAGGTTTTGTTTTTCCCTCTGCTTGTTCTTCTTCCAGACGCACCAAACCAAAGAGAGAACACTGTGTGTGTGAATTATTGTACTGAAAAGTTTGGTGATCAAGAAATGAGAGAAAAAGGATTATAAAATATGGTTTTTGGTTCCAAGTTTCAAAATAAGTATGGAGGTGAATAGAAGATGTCGAGAGATATTTTTACAGTGTGTATTTGTGTGGGTTTTTAACTCGTTAATTTCGAGTACGGGTATAATTAGTACAAAATAAAATATAATATTTTATATTCTTATTTTGTAGATGCTCTCCTGGTTCGTTATTTATGTTCAGAATAATGAGATTATCATTATTTTTGATTGTTGTGCAAATTTGTACATTTTACTGCGCGTAGTTAAATGGGCGCCAAATTTCAGTCAAATTATAATTTCATATTTTGAAGTATTGTTCCAAATTCTAAAACAGTAACGGGAAAATAAATACTTTTATTATTTTCGACCTTTAGGTACGTTCTATAATTGTTTCTGTTCGTTGCATATTACGTTTTATATAAAACGTACATTTAACTCATTTTATCTATGTGTTATAGATATATTAATTCTCTTAATTAATAATTGAGTTATTAATTATTTTTGTGACATCAAGTTTTGTTATTAAATTTTGCCGGGTTCGTTCCGATACGTTTGTACGCAATTATAAATAATCACTTAATTTGTAATACTTTTCTTTTTTGTTTAAAAGTATTGGGCTTGCTAGACTTACATCATGACAAAAAGTTTTATTAAAACTTAACCAGAAAATTAGCGTAAGAATGCACATGCTTAATGTTAAACTAATACCTAATTTGGAGAGTTGTTACATTCTCCCCCTGTTAGGGAAATCTCGTCCCGAGATTTAAGATGTGTCGTGAGTCGCAGTCACGCTCTCGAAAAGTTGAGGATACTTCTTGCGCATTTCATCCTCACGTTCCCATGTAGACTCTGTACCGCGTTTTGAGTTCCATCGAATCTTGACTAGTTCGATCCGACTGCGTCAGAGTTTATGTGTTTTCCGATCAATTATTTCGATGGGTTCCTCCACAAAATTGAGGTTTGCATCAATGGAAACTTCGTCAGGAGGGATAATTAGTGTCTCGTCCGATAGACACTTTTTAAGGTTACTCACGTGAAACGTGTCGTGAATATTACTAAGTTCTTGTGGCAGTTTAAGCTTATAAGCTACAGGACCAATCCTTGCTAGGATTTCAAATGGTCCAACATATCGTGGGTTCAGTTTACCGCGTTTTCCAAATCGTACAACTCCTTTCCAAGGAGATACCTTGAGTAGGACTTTGTCACCTACTTGAAACTCCAAAGGTTTCCGTCTATTGTCTGCATAACTCTTTTGTCGGTCACGCGCTGTTTTCAATCGATTAAGCACTTGAGATATTTTGTCCGTTGTCTCTTGGACTATCTCAGGACTTGATAGCTGTCTGTCGTCCAACTCTGCCCAACATAGTGGAGATCAGCACTTGCGTCCGTACAATGCCTCAAAAGGTGCCATTTGTATGCTCGTATGATAACTATTGTTGTACGAGAATTCGGCTAAAGGGAGATGAACATCCCAATTTCCTCCAAAGTCAATCACACAGGCTCTCAACAAGTCCTCGAGCGTTTGTATTGTTCGCTCTCTTTGGCCGTCAGTTTGTGGGTGGTAGGCAGTACTCATGTCGAGCCTAGTACCCAATGCTTGTTGAAGTGTTTGCCAGAATCGAGAGGTAAAACGTGCATCTCTATCAGAGATTATGGATAAGGGCACTCCATGTCTAGAAACAACCTCTTTTATGTAAATTCTAGTCAGCTTCTCCATCTTATCCGTTTCCTTGATGGCCAGAAAGTGAGCTGACTTTGTCAATCGATCCACAATCACCCATATGGTATACATTCCAGATAATGTTTTTGGTAGCTTTGTGATGAAGTCCATCGTGATGTGTTCCCATTTCCATTTGGGCATCTCAGGTTGCTGCAAAAGCCCAGACGGCTTTTGATATTCAGTTTTGACTTTTGCACAAGTCAGGCATCTACTAACGTATGTGGCAATGTCTCGTTTCATGCCAGGCCACCAATAAAATCCTTTTAGATCGTGGTACATCTTGTCTGCACCAGGATGTATCGAGTAATTGGACTTATGTGCTTCGTCCAATATCAGGCTACGTAGTTTATCAACACAAGGAATCCAAATTCGGTTCATGAAATACAATACTCCATTGTCTTTCGACTCCAGTTGTTTCTCCATCCCCTTGAGAGATTCATCCTTCATGCGTTCTGGAGTAAAGGCCGCTTGTTGAGCGTCACGAATTTGGGTAATAAGATCCAAGTGGATTGTTAATCCCAATGCTCGAACTCTTCGAGGTTTTACTCTTTCCTTATGACTCAAGGCATCCACTACTACATTAGCTTTGCCTGGATGGTACTTGATTTCACAGTCGTAATCATTCAATAGTTCAACCCAACGTCTTTGTCTCATGTTGAGTTCTTTCTGATCAAATATATGTTGGAGACTTTTGTGATCGGTGAAGATCGTACACTTTGTACCGTACAGGTAATGTCTCCAAATCTTAAGCGCAAAAACGACTGCTCCCAGCTCTAGGTCATGCGTCGTATAGTTCTTTTCATGAACTTTCAACTGACGAGACGCATAAGCAATAACTTTGTCGTTTTGCATTAACACGCAACCTAATCCTTGATGTGAAGCATCGTAGTAGACAACAAAGTTTTCTACTCCTTCTGGTAGTGATAGGATAGGTGCGGTGCTCAATTTCTCTTTCAACAATTGGAAAGCATTCTCTTGCTTCTCGCCCCAATCAAATTTCTTGTCTTTTTGCGTTAGGGTGGTAAGTGGTTGAGCTATTTTCGAGAAGTTCTCGATGAATCGTCGGTAGTAACCGGCTAGCCCAAGGAATTGTCGTATCTCAGATGGAGTCTTTGGGCTTCCCAGTTCTTAATCGCCTCAATTTTGGATGGGTCCATGTGAATTCCTTTGTTATTGATTACGTGACCAAGGAAATGAACTTCACGCATCCAAAATTCGCATTTAGAGAACTTTGCATAAAGCTTCTCTTTCTTCAGTAACTCAAGAATCAGTCTTAGATGTTGTTCATGGTCTTCCTTCGTCCGCGAGTATATCAATATGTCGTCTATAAACACAATGACGAACTTATCCAGGTATGGTTTGCATACTCGATTCATGAGGTCCATGAACACTGCTGGTGCGTTTGTCAATCCAAACGGCATGACTAGGAACTCATAATGACCGTATCGAGTCCTAAACGCAGTCTTTGGGATATCCTCATCCCGTACTTTCAGTTGGTGGTAACCAGATCGCAAGTCTATCCTTGAGTAGTAACTTGACCCTTGTAGCTGGTCAAACAAGTCATCGATGCGTGGCAATGGATACCGGTTTTTAATAGTTACTTTGTTCAGTTCCCGATAATCGATGCACATCCGCATTGATCCATCCTTCTTTTTGACAAACAAAACCGGAGCTCCCCAAGGTGAAAAGCTCGGTCGGATAAATCCTAAGTCCAACAGTTCTTGCAGCTGTGCAAACAGTTCCTGCATTTCTGATGGAGCTAGGTAGTAAGGTGCGCGAGCAATTGGCGCAGCTCCAGGCACTAAATCAATATGAAACTCGACCTGTCGCGGGGTTGGTAATCCTGGTAACTTGTCAGGAAATACTCCCAGATAATCACGTACGATAGGCACATCGTCTATGCGTCGCTCCTTGGGTTTCTTATCCACAACATGTACCAAAAACGCTTGGTACCCCTTTCGTAGATACTTACTCGCTTTCATACATGTAATCGTTTTCACCATACGATTACTCTTTTCTCCTTGAATCACTAACATTTCTCCTGACGGTAATGCTAGACGTACAATCTTTTCAAAACAGATGATCTCCGCACGGTTTTTTGACATCCAATCCATACCAACCACTATATCGAAGCTCCCTAGTTCTACCGGTAGTAAGTCTATTTCGAAAGAATTTCCTTCCAATGTTAAGGTGCATCCTGGTTCTATTTCTCCTGATTCAATCAACTTACCATCGGCTAACTCTACAGTGTATTTGTTATCTAGCTTAAGGGATTCGATTTCTAATAGTGGTCTAAACTCAGTGGACACAAAGCTTAAATCAGCACCGGAATCAAATAACACAGATGCAAAGTGGTTGTTTACTAGAAACGTACCAGTGACTGTGTTAGGATCCTGACATGCTTCTGGTGCACCTAGCATGAACACACGTCCACGAGCTGGCTGGCTGTTGTTGTTGGTGTTAGCCCGATTGTTGTTGTTGGCTCGGTTGTTGTTGTTTCCACGTTTGTTTCCATTGTTGTTGCGGTTGTGGGCGTTTTTGGCATTGCGGTTTTGATTGTTGAGTCGAGGGCAACGGTTCCGATAATGCCTCGTGTCACCACACTCAAAACACCCCTGGTTTTGGCGTACAGTGTTTTCCTTAGGGGTAGGGTTAACCTTACAGTTTTGGGTTTTGTGACCCCATCCCTTACATCTGTCGCAAAACCAGCATATCACCCTCATGGTGTTTGCTACACTTATCACACTTAGGTTTGTTGCCTAAGTATGGCTTTGGTTCCACAATGGTGGCAGCATAAGACTTTGGATTCCCAGATCCTTTCTTGTTTGTTTGACCCTGGCGGTCGTTCCACTTACGTTTCTTATCTCCAGAACTACCAGCTTCAGCACTACTCGGCTCAACCTTACCCGATACAGTTTTCTTGGTAAGTGTCCCCATTCTGACTGCCTCGTCGGTCAGACTCTGCGATAAGGTAACAGCGCTCCTGAATGTATCAGGCTTGGAGGACGTAACCAAACTCCAGATTTGTGGTGCCAGACCATATACATAACGCTCAATGCGCTTGTACTCGGGTGTTACCATATGTGGCACAAGTCGAGCTAGTTCCTGGAACCTGGTTGTATAACCAGTGATATCAGCCCCAATCATGGTAATGTTCCACAGCTCAGTCTCAATTTTCTGCATCTCACTTCGGGGGCAGAATTCTTCTAACATCATACGTTTCAGTGTTTCCCATGTCATGGAGTAGGCAGCTGGTCGTCCAAGTGATTGGACTTGACTGTTCCACCAAGTCAAAGCCTTATCAGCTAAGGTGCAGGTGACATATTTCTCCGCAGTGTCTGGTAAACAATCACTGATGTTCAACACAGAATCCATCTTCTTTATCCAGTGTATGATACTGATAGCACCCTCAGTACCACAGAAAGGGGGTGGCTTACAAGCCTGAAAGGTTTTATAGGAACACCCACGTCTAGTGTTCACAGGTGTCTCACTATTAGGAGGGGTTGTTCCACTGTTGTTTATACCCTGATCGCGGTTGCGGCTTGCCTCATACTGGGCAATGCCTTCAGCAATCTACCTCGCAATCATCTGTTCAGTGGTTTCTTCGATGTTAGGTGGTGGAGTGGTTTCGTGAACTGGTGGTGTAGACGTTCGTCGACTGTTCTTAGTGATTCGTCGTTTCAGCGGCATAATTTCGTTCTGCGATGAATAAAATGCAGAAGTCAATGCCAAGATAATGAATGTGATGAACAAGATTTCACATTGCTTTAACAAGAAACAGTATGGAAGATTGAAGAATAAGGTTTCACATTACGTATCACACGACTTTGAAACGCCCATATGTACTTTGTACAATATAATCACGTTGGCCAGGCGTCATTATATAATGCCAAATACATATTTCTTTTCATCATCATTTAACACAATAAATGCTCAATGGAATTTAATATAAAAATCAATAATTCAAAGTGTGGTATATTTTAAAGTTTGCAAGAAATGGTTACAATAGCTGTTGAATGGTCATCTTTCAATCACAAGCATATAAATATGGATAAAACACTATGGTTGTGGACAAATGCAATAAATACGAAATACAAACCATACATGACTCATAATATATCAAAAGAGTACAAAACTGATACATCAGTTTTCATACAGAACAAGATGGGATCACTAATATACCCATCGGTGGTTAGCGCTATACAAAAGATAATGGGTTTCCCTATACATACACCCATACTAACATCAGTTTTCCTAGTACAAAGTTAATAAATACATAAACGTGCCTAACTAATACAAGTCTACATAATGCGTGATGGGTCTCCTAGTATACCCATCAACCAAAATAGTCTATCCAATCCAAGCAGGCACAACCCGCCATGCGTAGGTCTAACGTAAATATGGTAGGAACAATCCTACGGCTGTCCTCAGCACGGCCATAAACACACATTCTCCAACCATAAGCCCGGCAACTCTCACATGCCTCTCTAGTATGTCCACACGTGCGCGAGTAGCCTCAGCCGACTCTCTGTCCACGTCTACGTGTGTCTCCACAGTGCTAAGACGTCCATAGGTGGACATCACATCCCCATCCAATCGGGAAGCGTCACTGCGCAACTCCCTGATGTAGCTGCGCGTGCCGTAGTGTAACCCGAATAGGGAGCGCACCATAGCAACTAGGGTGACAACTGTAAGCTCTAGAGGCTCACCAGTAATAGACAGTGGTCGGGAAGACTCTCCGGTCTCCAAGGCAGATGGAACATCCTCTAAGGCTCTCCAACGCCTAAGCATAGGAGGCATCCAGTCTAGGTGTGGGAACCGCCTCTGTGGTGGCTCCTCAGTATCGGTCATGGGCGCCTTGTCCCGTGGCACGAGCAATCCAGTGGGAAGGTCTCCTACGCACTTCCTAGGTGCGCGTACTAAGCCAGGTCTGCAGGAGGTCTCTCCTATGTGGTAGTGCGGCTCGATAACAGGACGTGCCAGAATAGGTGTAGTAACACGCTGTGTAGGTGGCGGTACATAGGTGTCATTAGAAGTAGTCCTAGGGTGAGCAGTCACTCCTGAACTTGCTAAGCTCTGATAGGAGTCCTCCATCGGCTCCTCCTCAGAATCAGAATCAATGATGTGGATAGGCGCTTGTCTCGACATGCTGAGATAAAAGAATCGTGTGTGACGTGTCAGTCATATGTCAGTTGTATGCAAAATATGTATGCGTGAATGCATAAATGTTTCTAGCCAAGGCTATAGTCTAGGTCTCTAAGGTTTTCAGTCACCTAAAGACTTCTAGTTCGCTATAAACAATGGCTCTGATACCAAGTCTGTCACACCCCGCCAAACGCTAATCTCGATCAATACTAGTTAAACATGCGGAAGCCTTAATGACGTGACAGGGCGTGAGCAGTCAATTCAATCAAACAATACATACATACTCAGAGCATATGGCTATTGCGTAACATAATAGATAAGGATGCCAGTTTTAAATAGTTATTACAAAAGTAGTACGACCATGTAAGTCGTACAATAGTAATAGAGTTTTAAAACATTAAATATTACAATACATATGTTTATAATAAGATTTTATAAGTATAACTGCAATGTCTGCAGTAATACAGAGGAAATCCTCAAAAGCTGTCCCAAAATATGTGGCATCCTAAGTAGTCCAGGGTTGTCCATCCTGAATGCATGCGTTGCTTACTTACATAGCTAATTTCCTGTAAAACATAGAAAGAAAGTCGTCAACAAATATGTTGAGTGAATTCACAGGTTTTGTATAAATGTAAGGTATGTTATACCATTTATGTTTGTGTTACTGAAATGTCATTCAATAAATAATTATTTACAGGTTTTGCAAAATATAAGTTTGTAGGGTTGTTACCCTAAAATACAGATTTATGTGGGTTGTCACCCAAAGTATGTGTCTGGTTGTTTACCAGTATTTAAAGATGACCAGATTGTTTATCTGGTATAAAATAGTTGTAGGATACGTTCATCCAATAAATTAAGTTGGAAATGCTTAGACTTATAATCCCCTGAAAGGTGAGCTAAACCTCACAGGTTAAAGTAACGCGACCTAACCCTATAACCAAACCACAACCAGAACTTATGTTGTTTGCCTGAAGGACATTTAAGTATACGCTCCATCCACAGGAGGGTCGTCACGGCAATAGTACTATTTGTATACTCAGTGGCTAGAGTCACCTAGCTAATGGTTATAGTTTGCATGACATAAGGATTTTTCATGCATACATTGGGAGTCTGGGTCCGTACTAAGATATGTTGTCTAATTCCCAAAACAGTTGTGAAATATATAATTTCATATCAAACAGTTGTATAAAGCAATAAAGAATTTATATAATTTGCTGCATGTATTCGCATGCAGTTTCTATGTTTACACCCCTATGTTTAAAAGCATAAAATATTTGCAAAGTAGGGGCTGTGAACTCATGGTGATTTGCTCGGTAAGGAAAGCTAGCAGCCAACAGATAAATGCCCAAGGTGTGTTAACCTATATACAATAAATGTATTAACATAAGTACGTTTGATTTGGTTGATCAACTTATGTTAATAGTTTGTTTGTTTGAAGAAGTTGTTTATTTCTTAATCGCATTAGTTGTTTAAGTTGTTAATATCAACATGTTGAAATATATGTAATATTTCTCGAGTTTTGTGGCACTTGTCGCCTGTATATACATATACATATTATAGTTGTGCGTATATATATATATATATATATATATATATATATATATATATATATATATATATATATATAAATATCTTTTTGTTTCGATCGTACATACATAATAGTTATATATATATATATATACATACATATATATGTAAATACACTTGTCGTATTTTACAAGATTGTACGGTTGTTAAACGTATATTTCATTTACGTATATATAAAAATATATATAGTCATCAATGTCTTATATATATATATATATATATATATATATATATATATATATATATATATATTCATATACACGTATATAAGTTTTTTTTAATACGTGATTAACGTATAAAATATATATAAGTTTTATTTGTTATAAAACTTCTCATTTTATTTATTTCTGTCTATAAAATAAATATGTCATCGTTTCAAAAATTATCGTTTGTATATATATATAAAGATGTGTCGTGATACATATATGTATATCAAAATTCTTGACATCCGTTTATATCGAAACATTTTAATATTTCATCGTTCGTTTTATAGTTTCTCGTTCCGTTAAATGAATCGGGTCACGTTTTATGTTTGGAATGTTTTGTAAGTTTATTGGGCTCGGCCCGATTTGTTGGCCCACTAACAATTATTTTGACCCAACGATGATTTCAGCCCAACAATGATTCGGCCCAACAGATTTCGGCCCACTTTCGTTCGGCCCAACATATTTCGGCCCACTTTGGTTCGGCCCAACAGATTTCGGCCCACTTTGGTTCGGCCCAACAGATTTCAGCCCAAAAGCTCCACAAAAATATATATATTACACTTAAAACAGGTCATGGGGTTTGAACCCATGACCTTCCACTTCAATCCCCACCCTTATACCACTGGGCTAAGTTAATCTTTGGTTTAAGAATGTATCATACTATATTTATGTGTTTGATAGCAGCTTAGTTTAAAAATTTAAATAAAAATTGAAGCAGGCCACGGGGATCGAACCCCTGACCTTTCACTCCATACCCAACGCCCCTAACCACTAGGTTACACTTGCCTTTGTTCATATGTTGGGTGGTATAATATATATAGGTGTTATCAAACCTGTGTGAATTCGTCTTCATCAATCGAAGCTCTGTATACATATATGTTTGGTTTTTTTTTTAATTTGCTCTTCATGTTAAATCAACCACTAATACATTATATATCCATATTTTAACATGTTTTATCATAACACTTTAAGTTATTACACAATCATCACAATTAAATCATAATTTTAAGAATTTATAGAAATAAAGTTAGAATGGAAAAGTTGTTCCTCACAATGATTTTAGGATGAGATGATGACCGATGATGATTCGGATGATGATGATAACGATCGATGATGATTATGATGATTCGGATGATGATGATGATGATAACGATCGATGATGATTATGATGATTCAAGAACCCATTTGGTGATTATAGTTTAAGTGATTAAAGATTTGAATGCTTGAGAATGGAGATGATAAAAGGTTTTGTTTTTCCCTCTGCTTGTTCTTCTTCCAGACGCACCAAACCAAAGAGAGAACACTGTGTGTGTGAATTATTGTACTGAAAAGTTTGGTGATCAAGAAATGAGAGAAAAAGGATTATAAAATATGGTTTTTGGTTCCAAGTTTCAAAATAAGTATGGAGGTGAATAGAGGATGTCGAGAGATATTTTTACAGTGTGTATTTGTGTGGGTTTTTAACTCGTTAATTTCGAGTACATGTATAATTAGTACAAAATAAAATATAATATTTTATATTCTTATTTTGTAGATGCTCTCCTGGTTCGTTATTTATGTTCAGAATAATGAGATTATCATTATTTTTGGTAGTTGTACAAATTTGTACCTTTTACTGCGCGTAGTTAAATGGGCGCCAAATTTCAGTCAAATTATAATTTCATATTTTGAAGTATTGTTCCAAATTCTAAAACAGTAACGGGAAAATAAATACTTTTATTATTTTCGACCTTTAGGTACGTTCTATAATTGTTTCTGTTCGTTGCATATTACGTTTTATATAAAACGTACATTTAACTCATTTTATCTATGTGTTATAAATATATTAATTCTCGTAATTAATAATTAAGCTATTAATTATTTTTGTGTCATCAAGTTTTGTTATTAAATTTTGCCAGGTTTGTTCCGATACGTTTGTACGCAATTATAAATAATCACTTAATTTGTAATACTTTTCTTTTTTGTTTAAAAGTATTGGGCATGCTAGACTTACATCACGACAAAAAGTTTTGTTAAAACTTAACCAGGAAATTAGCGTAAGAATGCACATGCTTAATGTTAAACTAATACCTAATTTGGAGAGTTGTCACAACAAGCAAAGTTCTAAGTGTGGGATACTTGATATCGCGTAAAAAGTCACGTTTTTACTACCGATATCTCTCTCATTCTGGAACGATTCTTGGCATTTTGAACTCAAATATGGTTCAAATCAATGGTATTATGCCAAGATGGTCAAAACAAGGTTGCATGATAAAAATCAAGCAAAACGGATGAAAAACAAAGATTCCACACACGTTTGAAGATTCAAGACATCAAAACGAGATTCCAAGACTAAAATGCCCATCACCAACATCCATCTTATCCAAGATGTTCGTTCTCAAAATACAAATCCAACAGAAGAAGAATCAACAAAAACGGACGAAGAATGAAGATTCTACGTACACCGGAAGATTCAAACGATTCGCACAACACATCTGAAGATTAGAGACATATTTTTGGGATTTCTTTATATCAAAATCTTCCTTTTTGAATTACGAATCCAACGCAAAAAGAATCGACGCAAACGGACGTATAACGAAGAAGATACGCGCGAATTAAGAAATGAAGCAGAAGACAACGAACGGGACGGGGGTGTGCCCCCAGCCGCCGGCCAGCAGGCCCCGGCCGCCGGCCATAGGCCCCCAGGCGCCGGCAAGCAGTCCCCCATCCCACTTTCCTGTTTTGGCAAGTTTTCGTACCTGGTGCACCACCTTTCCGCGTTGTACAGTACCCGGTGCGCCTACTTTCCGCGTTGTACAGTACCTGGTGCACCTTTTTTCCCACATTGCGCTAATGTGCACCCCTTGATGCTAATGTGAGCCTAAACTCACCTATAAATAGAGGGCTTGGGTTCCATTTGCAAGACACACCATATGCACACACATTAAGCATATTTCTCTCTTTCTTTCTCTAGAATTCTCTCTCTAGCACTACTCTTAGGAGTTAGAGGAGAACTAAAGAGATATAAGTGTATAAGCTTGTTTAGAATAGAACGAAAGCAAGAAACGCATTGTAATCTTCAGTGTATGCTCGGAATTGTGTCAATTAATTCAAGTCTACTTTCTCCCGCATTTAATTCTGGTTCTTTCTATCCTTATCTATCTTAATTAATTACGTTTATATTGATTATGCTAGATTTAGTTATTGCCATGATTAGAGAGTAGTATACTTGTCGTGTTTGCTTGTGATGTAGTTAGTTAATTATGGGATGATTTATAATTAAATATTAAAGATCGGTAATATTACTTTGATCGTCTTATTGCATGTTCTTGTTTGATTGTTGCCTTAGGATTATCATAGTAGTAAAATATAACCGGTCTTAATTATCGCAAAGTAATATGACGGCCCATATTCGACTATTATACAGTATAGCATTGGAAACACTTTAGGTGTAGTACAAACACGTGGAAGCTGTGTAACGACCGAAGGTAGTTATATTACGAACTAATTTATAAAATGAGAAACCTAGTTTAATTAACCTTTCTAAATAGACTTTTAAACTTCAAATTAATCTATCGCCTTTCCACCAATAAACGTGATTACAACACCTTTTTATGACGTCCAATTAAAAGGTAGTCAATTATCTGTGTCAATATAATTTGTCAAAGGAATGAAACTATGAAACCGCAAGGCTACATAGGGGATTATCATAGGACAAGACATGGCCAAGGTTTGAAGCGGTGGAACTACGTTAAGTGAGGAATGCTGTGGATAATTAGGGGATTTATTGGGTAGTCTTAAGCAAGGGCTGGTTTAAAGTCATAAATGAACTGTTTTAAATACATGAATCTGTTAGGATGACGAGGAATCGTTATATGATTAAGTAATGTCTAGTACCTTAAGATTTTGTTCCCGTTCATATGAAAGTATCATTAAACCTTAGTTAAGATTTTGCTTATTATTCAAAATACTTTGTAATGTTACCATAACCTAGCTCCCGGTGTGACATGCTAATGGGATTTTAATTATTAGGGAATCTAGTGTTTACATGCAAGTATTCAAGAATGATAATTAACTAATATCTTTCAAAATAGTTTCTCCAAATATCATCCCATAACTTAATTAACGAAGTCTCAGCAAACACTATCTTTATTTATCTGCTTTAGGTTTTACTTTTATTTCGCTTTTATTTATTTACTTGCCTAAGTTAGTTAATATAAAAACCAAAACCCCCACTATTTTATAAACCATTCACTAGTTTGAAAGCCCTCATCTGCCTCGCCTTAGTTTCAATTCAGTCGGTTTGAAGAACGACTCTAGGTCATACCTACCACTTGCTCACCCTTAGGATTAGCATTGTTAGGAAAAACTTAGGCCCCGCAACTACAAATTTAAAACAACCCACTGCTGGTGCCCGGTTAGTAATCGTTAACGACACCGACCTGATCGGGTGCCAACAAGAAGTATCGAAGCTAGTGGGAGTTTGGCAATTAGTGGGAGCTTTGGAGATTGGTGTGCAACTGTTGGATCTCAGTTTCTACGGGTTTAGTGTGCGGATTCCGGATAACACTAGAGCATTCGGATCTTCGTTTTTTATTCTCCAATGGCAAAGAAATTTGTGATTGACCGTGGGTTATGAACCGGAGTCTTCTCAGATAGCCACGATTGTTATTTTAATTCGTACAGTGGGAGCGGGCTGAGGGGGAGGAGATGTGTTCATAGATCATAGCTATGTATTTGGGTCGGTGTACCAGTGAGAAAGCGAAAATATGTAATGTAGGTTTTCAAGGTTGTGACTGCGTTCTCACGGGTAAACTTTGATGATGATCTACGGGGTTGTTCTATCGACGATTTTCTGATTGCTGGGAAGGAAAATCGGATGGACGAAATTCTGTACGGGTTGGTCGTTGACATGTCGGTGACAAGATTCGATGTGGCTGTATCGACGAATTGAAGAAGCGGTTGTCTTCTTGAAAGAATCTTGTGGTTGAAGTTGTTGCACACTTCAACGTATCTTCTTGGGCTAGAAGATGGTGGTGCGGATAACCGGAGAGTGGTCCCAGTTTAGTAGTGGTGTTCAGTTAGCTTTGTATATCGAAAGTCTTTCGATTCTGTAAGGTCGAGCAAGCGTGTCCCGGATGGTTTTTCGGCGGTATTGGTTGAGCTAAGAACAAGGTGTTGCTAAAGGAGCGTTGAAGGTGTTGTTTATTTCCCGGTTTGAATACGTGTAGTTGAAGAGCTTTTTATCGAAAGTCTATCTAACTCGTGTTTAGTTAGTGTGCGTGTCCCAATTGGTATTGGCGGTATGGAGAGGCGGATTCGACTTGGTTGAAAGGGAATATTTGAGGGTTTAATAATTTTGGGTTTGTCCGATCTTCAAGTGGGAGATTGTTGAGATGTGTGAATATTGAACAAAAGTAAAAGGAAGTTGGATACTTAGATGGGCCGGGTTATACCCGATGGTACAACTAAATTGGCTAAAATAATTGAGTCGGTGGAAACAAATTAAGTCGGCCGAAAAGTGTCGATAGTTTCTTTTTTCTTTTATATTATTCCACTATATAATATAACCTATTATTGTATAAACCCTAAGCCACCAAAATAATAAAGAAAACTCTTTCGGTTTGGCCTCGTGGACTAAACCAATCTCCAAGTTGGAGATTGGACATAACCACGTTAAATCCTTATGTCGTTTACATTCTCGTATCACATTTATTTATCTTGTTTGCTTGTTAATTGCTTTGATAGCGATTTGGTTATTCGTTTATTGTTGTGGGTACAATTGTGTTCAATTGTGTACGTTGTTTGGGTCCTAAATTCCTAACACAATATTGGCGTCACCAAATGACATCAGTTCTACACGTTTTTAAGTGTGGAGATATCATATACTTCTCTACGCATATACCTGTGAAAAACATAATATTGTCCACACTTTTAAGTGTGCACAAAAAGTGTAAACAAATAAACTATTAAGTGTCTGCAAATGTTCACGACTCGAATTGCAATTCCACTTCCAGAGTTCCAGATGCATTATTTATAAATGCCCCACTTTTGTCGAGTATTACACCAATATAAATGTCGATGGGAAAAATAAACATGGCAACCAACATATGTACTGATAAAGCTTGTAAAATCAACATTCATTCTACAAATTCCCAAAACCAACATTTATTCTACAAATTCCCAAATAGCAAACAAAATATGATAATCAACAACTACCAATTAGAACAATTGTCTTCTAACTACTTAAAATGTTTTATCAACTACCAAACAAAATGTGATAACCAACATTAGTTTTCATTTATTTATTTCGGGCCAGGTCCAACATGTAATTTCCATCAACTTGTCTTTCATCAACAATATGTTCCAGTTTCCCAACCATCCTGCATCCATAAAACCAAAATATGCAATCATTAGGGCATGCATGAATTTTTTCGTAACCAAGCCCTAAATCCTTGGTTAATAAAAACTGACATTGAACAAAAAGTGCGTGTTAATTGAAAAAAGTTCATGTAATTGTTTTATTGTTCCTTTTTTTAATTTTAATTAAAGGAAAAAGTAATAATAATTAAAATGGGGAGGGTTAATTTTGTTATTTTACTTTCAAAGTTATTAATTTGATGTTTCATTCCGTGTACAAGTCTTCAATTTGTCCACGTTTAAAACCGTGAACTTGAACATAAATATAATTAATTTCTTTTTTCTTTATTTCTTCACATCAAGAAATGTGAACTTATTTTTACACGGGTATAAGTGTGAACAAATATATATAAAAGTACACATGTATTCAAACCGTGGCTAAATAAGTGTGGAGAACTCATATATTTTTTGTAGTGGTCACTTGTCAAGGTTGTAAGCACGGCACAAGTAGTTTGTGTCGGAAGTAGGTTTTTATAGTTAATTAGTTTGACGACACACACTTTATGCATTAAGGATGATGAAGATAGTTTGTGACGAACATAGGTTTTTATAGTAGAGGAAATTCTAGAAATAGGTAGCGAAATCTCAAAATTTTCTTAATGTAAAGTAATCAAGATTGTGTCCCCATTAAAAGACGGTTTTATCAGTAAAAAGTGACTTGAAAAATGATATTCATAATTTCGTGTGTAAACCGCGGACCGTTCATGTAATTTACTCTAATTTTGGTAACCAAACTTCCAATTTTACATGAATTACATTTTTGGTGATAATATTAATTTTTGCCTTACTACTTAATGTATGAAACAATTTAGCGTAATTTGAGAAATTTTGGAACTCCCCCTAATCTATTCTGAAATTTGCCCCTTAAAGTAAAGCTATAGATTTATCTTGAAACTAGCTACTTTGTTTTACTTCTAGTCATTTGCTAGTTTGTAGTGATCGCGTCACACATGTGATGTATATATTTATGGTAGAAAAAAATCGATATTTAACCAAGTATCCTTATACGTTTAAAAAAACTATGGTAATCTATTGCAACTTATTCTCTCTTGTAAGAGTTTTGATACAGCTTAATGGACTGAGGAATTATTAGGGTTTTGCTAAAGTATGCTCATGTGACACACGTTTAAGTGCATTTGATGAACCCATAATTTCCTTAAATATTAGAATTTGTAATTAATATATGCATAAAAAATGTAATTATCAGATTGAATTAATGTATATTGAATGTAAATGTTAATTTTTAAGGAAATTTCGACTTTATTAAATACACGTTAGAAACCCTTATTATTTTTCTCTTTCAAAAAATTTATTTGATATAATTTATTGTAGTCTTTCATATTAATCTTTATAGATCAAGATATAATGGGCAAAAACGAAATAAATTATGTAAATAATATTTTTTGTAAACATAACGGGATTGCGTCTAGTGCTGTTAACGAGAAGTCGAATATCCCAATATTCGACTTGACTCGTTTAACTATTTCTCATTTCGAGCCCGACTCGAACTCGATTAGTTTTCTAAAACTATGTTCGAGCTCGAAAGCTCGATACTCGTTTAAATTTTTGACAAAAACAATAAACTACTTTTTTAAGCTCTAAATGATCATAGAATTGAAGCTCAAAGATAGACTCGTTTATCATCTCAAATAAGCTCATCAAGAAGTTTACAAATTATTTTATGAACATAAATAAAGTTTATAAAATACATTCTACACTTAAGTAAACTTAAAGTGTGTGAATTTAATTGGTTATCAAACCCAATAAGCATATGTGATTGGATACTTGGTCTTTGTATTGATAATGGTATCATCTCATACTATTTGTTTCACATGTTCAATGGGGATGCAAAAAGAAAAATGAGTTTGTTCCACATAGAAAAATATAAATAAAGAATAAAACGAAAGTACTATAGAAACAAGTCTCATAGATGAGAGATTAGTACCAACTTACGATGCTAGTAAAATATATTTATTTCAAGATATAGTATTAAGTGAAATTCTTATTATTAACATATCTCTTAAATTTTTAATTATAAAATATTTATGATAGATATGCTCATTTAAATCGTGCGACTAGACAAGCTCTACTAGCTCGTTCAGCTCGATAATCTTAATGATCTTTCCAACGAGTGAAACCGAATTTTTTGTTTTAAAGCTCGACTTGAAAAACTAATCAAGTAGTCGTTTATGTTCGAACTCGACTCGAGCTCGAATAGTACTGTTCAAGATAAACGAGCTCAAACTCAAGTAGCTCGTTAATTGCTCGACTCATTAACATACCAAATGCATCAACTCTTTTGATAAAGCCCAAATAATTTGAGATTTTTAGCTTATTTTTCTAAAAAAAAACCCGCAATAAAACACTTTAACAAACACATTCTACATGCTTAAATAAATCTTAATTAATCATCTTGAAAAAAACTAATTGAAACCCTTCTATCTTATATATTATTAGAGAATAAGGACCATTAGATGGAGATCAATAATTAAGATCTAACCATTAATTTATTTAATGACAACATTAATCCTATTTTTATGTGGCTAAAAGACTAATATACCGTTCTATATTTACAATATACACCCTTCAATATTTACAATATAAATCCTCTGTTTTTCCTTTAATTGTAGATAATCCTCCATATATTTTATGAAAATTTTAATTTAATAACTACTTTATTATTTTTTCCATAATTCAAACTATTTCTACAATCTTATTTATTAAAAGAAAAATCCTTAGATAATAAGGACCATTAGATGGAGATTAACAATTAAGATCTAACCCTTTAATTAATTTATTTAATGACATCATTAATCCTATTTTTATGTGGCTAAAAGACTAATATACCATTCTATATTTACAATACACCCTTCAATATTTACAATATAAATCATCTGTTTTTCCTTTAATTGTAGATAATCTTTCAAATATTTTATGAAAATTTTAATTTAATAACTACTTTATTATTTCTTCCGTAATTCAAACTCTTCCTACAATCTTATTTATTTTATTTTTTCTGAAAAAAACCCAATAAGTTATTTTCAATTTCAAAAAATTTATAACTTCATTCCATCGCTCAGTGATTTAAATTCTTATACGACCTCCTATTTTGAATCATTTTATCAATTTCTAATTTACGATACAGCTATGGATACGAGTACTTAAATATTTTTCATGAACGATTCCGCGAATTTCGCGGGTCATAAACTAGTTTTTTATTAAAAATAAAAGATAAAAATAAAATATTAATTTTTTTATATAAAAAAAAAGTAAATAGAGTAAATGTATAAAACTGATAGTCCCGTACTCGTGGGATCTGATCGGATCGCTTAATCAGAGAATAACCTGATTCACGAACACACAAATCTCTATAACGTTTTCGTATATATTAACACTTGATTATAAACGTTACAATCACAAACACACTCTCGTTCTCTCCTCTCTTCCTCTGAAAACGGCTCACACACTCTCACTAATGTCCAACCCTAAATCTGAGTTTAACTCTTCTATTTATATCACCATACCGGGCCCTGCGACGTTAGGCCCGACGTTAGGCCCTGCGACGTTAGGCCCAACGTCGCACCATTTTACAATCACAAACACACTAATGTCCAACCCTAAATCTGAGTTTAACTCTTCTATTTTATTTTTATTTTTTTTACGAATCTAGCAGGAGGTGATGTCTCACTCAACGTCGCAGAAGCTAGCGACGTCGCACGCAATGTCGCAAGGACCACTTAAGGTCAAAATAACGACGTCGCTAACTACGTCGCAAGACCACTTAAGGTCAAAATCAATAACGTCGCAAGCGACGTCGCAGGTGATGTCGCAAAATCAAGCGACGTCGCACCTGACTTCGCGGCTAAGGTCGCAGTGGCCAATTAAGGTCAAAAGTGAGACGTCGCACACAACGTCGCAATTAACGTCGCTAGTAACGTCGCAGAACTTAGCGACGTCGTAGCTAACGTCGCAAAAACGCGACTGCAGAAGCCAAAAACCCAAAAACCGAAAATTTTCGAAACCCTAACGAATTTCGAACGAAAATCGACGAACAAACCCAGAAAACACCTTCAGAAATCGAAATCTTCAAGCAACCTAACCCAGAAACGAAGATTAATCAATAAAACCTTCACGAATCAAACCGAAAACGTTCTAAAGCACGATCCGAAACCGACGAATCCTTGATTCTACGGCTCTGATACCAGTTGATAGTCCCACACTCGTGGGATCTGATCGGATCGCTTAATCAATGAATAACCTGATTCACGAACACACAAATCTCTATAACGTTTTCGTATATATTAACACTTGATTATAAACGTTACAATCACAAACACACTCTCGTTCTCTCCTCTCTTCCTCTGAAAACGGCTCACACACTCTCACTAATGTCCAACCCTAAATCTGAGTTTAACTCTTCTATTTATATCACCATACCGGGCCCTGCGACGTTAGGCCCAACGTCGCAGGTCAGGCCCAATGTGACATAACCAAATGTCGTAGGCCTAAATCTATGTATATTACATTTCTTTTACATACTAGAATACTATACATATGCAGACTAATTGACTTTAACAATTACAATAGTTTGACCAACTGACTGACACACAAAATGCACCAACAAAAACCACTATCCATTTCCTTCCAAGTTCCGAAAACACCCCCAACAATTCACAAGGTTAGGGTGTGGGTGTTCAACATCAAAAGATTATTCCTTGTTAAAGTATCCAACCTAAATTTAGCAAAAAATGGCGGAATCAAAGAGGTGAGTTCACAACTAACGTGAATAAAGTTTATTTGTCATATGTAATACACATGAAAAAACACAATTAAAGTTATCATCTTTTGATCATCATTAGCTCTATATTTGAACATCACAATTTTAAGGTGGGTTCATCTTTTTTATCTTGAATTTGCTTCCATTTATTTATTTTCAAGAACCCCAATTGAAATCTTGGGAAAAAAAGCTGAAAAATGGATCATGTTTGTGTTTTTATAATTGGGTTTTTTGTTTTGATGGAAATGGGGGTGTTGGTATCAGGGAATGTGGTGTTTCAAGTACAGCAACATAAGTTTACTGCTGGGAATAAAACATCTTTGATTGCTTATAAAGCTCATGATTCTCACCGTCACCGGAGAATTCTCTCCGCCGTTGACCTCCCTATCGGCGGTGACAGCAGCCCCACCTCCGCCGCGTAAGTTATATATATCACTTCACTCTATATGAAAAAGGACTAATTTTAAAAGGCATAATTTAAAATGTTGTTTTTTAATTGATAAAATTAGTTGGTCTGTCATTGTTTATGTTGTGTGTGTATTTTTATTTTATTTTTTTGAAGCCCTAAATTATCATTTTTCTTAGTTTATTTACTGTTCTCTTTACCCCCCAAAACCCCTAATTTTATTTGTTTATTATTGTTACTATTTTTTTTTATTTTTTTTCGGTTTGGAAGAGACTTATTTTGGGGGTTTAAGAAGTAACAACACTTGTGTTGTTTTCATTTTTATTTATCTATTTTGTAATGAGGTTAAATAATTTAACAAGAACAACAAATTACTATCTGTTACTTGTGTCATTACAATTTTTTCAAGATAACCTAGAGTTGTTTTTGTAATAAGTAACAAAATTAGTAAAATATTTTTGAAGTACTAACACTGAGAAAAAGCAACCATGAAAATTTCATATATGGAGGTGCCATATTTGTCTTTGTATCCAACCCATGTTATGCTATGCAATTTTGTAATGTTTGTGATTTTGTATGCTTGTTTATATAGGCTATATTTTACCGAGATTCGAATCGGAACTCCTCCAAAGAGTTATCATGTACAAGTCGATACAGGAAGCGATCTCCTATGGATTAATTGTGTTGGATGTCAAATATGTCCAAGAAAAAGTGATCTTGGAGTATGATTCTTCGAGATCTTCTCTAAATACATTTATGACATAAATTTACATTGAGTAATGCAATTATGATTCATCTACATTTGTTCTTTGTTTTGCGTGTGTAGATCCCGCTTGCAGTATACGATCCAATGCTCTCCACGAGTTCCAAAATGGTTACTTGTGACGAAGATTTTTGCTCGGCCACACTCAACCCCGCTAATAATGCCTGTATTATGGGGATGCAATGTTCATATTATGTTAGATACGGTGACGATAGCTCAACCAAAGGATATTTTGTCAGAGATTATGTGCAACTTGATAGAGTATCCGGGAACCTTAAAACCGCAAATATGAAAGGGAGCATTACATTCGGGTGAGTTAATTGATACATTAACTTGAATTAAGTTTATATGTCTATTATATATGCATAAAATAGCTGCATAGAGTTACAGTTTTGGTCTTTTTGCTAAGATGTTATTTAGGTGGCAAGATGAACATGTATGGCCATAACGCAGGGGCGATTTTAGGGTGGGGGCACGGTGGGCATCTGCCCCTACCAAGTTTTTACGAGTCGAGAAATATTCTTATTTCCCCCATAACTAATATATATAAAACAGTTAAAATAATTTCATTATTTGTGTATTTAGCCTAGTGGTGGAGAAGTGAGTCTTGTGTTTAAGAGGTCTAAAGTTCAATCCCTCCTTATTGCATCTTTTTATCATTTTTTTATACCTCTAGCTTGTTGCATAAACTTTATTTTTTTTGTTGCATCAATTTTTTTTTTTTATCCTTTCTAATTTTGTCCATGTAATTAAGAATTTGAATTTGATGTTGAACTAAATTCACTTTGGTTCAACTAACATAGTTTCGGTTAAAACAAAAAAAAATAAAATTGCGATGACCCATACTCGATGTACACTATAAAATTTTGCCCCCATTCGATTTTTTTTCTAGAACCGCCCCTGCCATAACGTAATGGGTAAACTTTGGTCTGAGTTGAAACGGGTAATTTTTTGTACCAGTCTGGTCTGGGTAACCATTTTTTTTTTTCTTTGTTCTTTTTTCTTTTTTTGCCTTTTCAATTAGTTTTTACCGAGTCTTTAAATAAAGTGATTTATAAGGCTGTATTGTATGCATTAAATTTACACTTCATGAGATTCTAATGAGTTCGACCCCTTTGAGCTGTTTTCTTTTTAGCTTAGTTTTTTACCTGACCTGTTTGAGAGAAAACACAACTCAGATCGACCAATTTATAAGTAAGCGGACAAATTCTAAAATTCATAATTTGTGATCCAAGATAGGTGTGGAGCCCGACAAGGCGGGGGACTAGGCTCATCACAACAGGCCCTTGATGGAATATTAGGGTTGGGGCAATCAAATTCTTCCATAATTTCACAGCTTGCTTTGGCTAAAAAGGTAAAAAAGACTTTTTCACATTGCTTAGCTGGTTCTAAAGGCGGGATCTTTGCTATCGGTGAAGTGGTTCACCCGAAAGTTAATACAACACCAATTATGCCTAATGATAAGTAAGTTATCTTTTACTAAAAGTTTCTATCTTTTAAGATATCTTTGTTAGTATGATAATTCTCGATTACGGTTTTATGTACATTTTAGGTCACATTATAATATTGAGCTTATGGCAATTGAGGTGGGTGATGAATTTTTACGACTTCCGACAAATGTATTTAACACTGCATCCAAGCGAGGAACAATAATTGATAGTGGTACGACTTTGGCTTACTTTCCTGATGAGCTTTATAACCAACTATTGAATAAGGTAAGTGAAATATTGATATTTCAAACTCCAATTATAATTAAGTATCATTAACATAATTCTTACTATTGTTCTTTGATCCTAGGTTATGGCGGCACATCCGAATGCAAAAGAGTACATAGTTGATCATCAGTTCAAGTGTTACAAGTACCACGGAAAGTAAGGGTTCTTTAACTTGCCTATTATTCTACATTAATTTATTATGAATAGTTTAAAAAAGTGTTTACAATATAAATCTTACTTATAACAACATATTATTGATTAACAGTGTTGATCAAGGTTTCCCTGTTGTCACTTTTCACTTTGCAAATTCGCTTAAGTTGAAAGTGTATCCGCATCAATATCTCTTTAAATATCAGGTATAGGCATAGGTTCAAAGTTTAGTCATTATTATGTTATTATTTAACTATTTAAGTAGCCATTGTGACATTTATGAACATTTGTATTTGCTCTCAGAATCAAAAGTGGTGCATTGGTTTTCAGAGCACTTTCGATCAACCACCGGAAGTAAGAGACGTGACCTTGTTGGGAGGTTAGGCATAAAATTCCATGAAATCATTTAAAAATCTTTCTGATGCTTTAACTAAATGTTTAGTATTTGTTGGTCATTTATGCCAATTATTATTTGCAGATATTGTACTAAAAGATAGGCTGGTCACGTATAACATGGAAGATCAAACTATCGGGTGGATAGAGTATGATTGTACGTATGCTTCTCTCTTTTTTTGGTTAGAGGTAACAAAATGGGCGGGTCAGGCTGGTTGGATAACGTGTTCAGGTTTTCACGGGTCAGGTTAGTTGAGGTTGTAACTGGCAGGGTCAGTTTGGGTTGGCCCCAGGCACTTTGATGCTCACATTATAAATTCCCCTATGAACAGTCAATGCTTTTAACTATGATTCAGAAACAAATATTATTAGAATTCCAAAGCTTTGAATAAAAACGACTTAAGAGATTATATGCGTAAAATATTGATTTTGGGTGTTTTTCAACCCATCTGAGCTTTTCACCTTTTGGCTATCTTCTTACTTACCTCATTTCTAATCTTAATTTTTTAATAAAAATGATTTAAGAGGTTGCATCTATTGAAAATAGAATTTGACGCCTTTCAAATTGTTTGGCCCGTCCCTCTTTTAGCCATTTATTATTTGACCCATTTTTGAGATAAATCACAACCCAAATGGACCAATTCGTATCTTGTTGATAAATGTCAGTTTTGTTGTTTTTTCAGGCTCATCGAGCATCAAAGTGAAAGATGAAGAGTCGGGGATGGTGTACACAGTTGGTGGTCATGATATTTCATGGGCAGGTCGTATACATGGCTCGGTTTTCATGTGGCTTGTGTTTATAATAGTTACCAAAATGGTAATGTATTAGAAAACAATGGCAAGAGTTGATCTTGATGTTACCATGGTATATGGAAAAGTTAAATAAATAAAATCTGCTAGATATAATATCCAAAAAATTTCATCCTATTTGTGAGTCTATTCAAATTATACTACAGTCTCATTTCCAGAAATATTTAAGAACTCATCATGATTCAAGCAACCAAAGGAAAAAAAAAAAAAATTGTTCCAAAAATATAGATACTAAAGAGAAAAATACAACTACACTTTATAGCAAAATATATCTTTTTTCATTTACCATTTTAATCGATGTTTTATGAAGTACTTTTGATAATATACCGTTATTTATACAAATCACGTCCCTTAGAATTAAAGTTAAGACCATGAGATCGCTGGTTATAGAGGAGTTTCTTAACCAAGTATTTTCATACAAAGGTTGAAAGATGAGATTCGCCGATAAAACAAATCAATATAATTGCTCAAATTTGAATATAGATTAAAAAACTAATCATTCATGTACGTAAAATAGAATGACTTGCATGGCTAACGAACTTACTTCCATGTAAGGATGTGTCATCAGAACGTCGTTTTCATACAGCTTCCATGTTAACACGTCATCAAAACGTTGCTTTAATGAGGACATAGGTTAAGCCATTGTATAAACTTTCTTTTTCGGTTGAAAACTTAAATTAGAGGGGGACAAAGTTCGAAAAATACTCAACATAATGAAAACGTCATGTATGTGTACAGAGTATACACACGCATACACAGTATCCACGTATGCTATTTAAGGCTTTAAAGCTCACGCTCCGATGGATATCATACATGCACGCGTGTACATGCACAAATTAGTAAGGATTTGTGTGTGTGTGTGTGTAAAGATTAGAACTTGGAATAATAATCACTCTAAAAGGATACAATATAAAGGCATGGTTTACAGAAAATTTCTTTTATACAGAAAGATATAAAGGTATCAGTGATAAATTTACAAGTTGATAGTAGTATACTTACAGTTGTTTTACAAGGTTGTCCTCAAAAACTGTACTAAAAAGTACAGAAGTGCAAGAAACAATGCTAGTTGATAAGCATCCCTTTGAAAGTCATCACCATTTTGGAAAAACTACAATAAACATCAATTAGATGGTAAAGATGCATTCAAAATTGAACAATCATTAAACATCTATAAATCGCTTTAAACAATTATCAAACCCAATATTCCACAATTCCCATGAATAATCAATTAATCGCAGCTTAAAATTCCAGATATAGCCTTCAGTGTTATAAAGCTTTGGGAAAATGCATGCATCTTTACATAAGAAATACCATATGTTCATATATGTGATTTAATTGACTGTTGACTGCGCGATCAGAAGCTCAAACTCTAAGATATACTTTAAATCTTACCAACATGTGCAACATTGTATTGATAATGCGGCACAGTTATCATTTCTTACTAAAATAGTAGCATTGAATAGTTCCAAATTTTGGTAAGAAATGATTCACAAAAGGGGCGTTGCATACAAGTGAATTGGTACTCTGCATTTTCCACCTATTGCACTTATCAGAATCAGATTGCAGGTCTTCAGATTTTTAAAATTTTTTATTTTTGTATATTATATTTTCATTCATTAAGAACGGAAAGATTAGTATAAATCTAACTAGTATGTTAAAAAGAAAAAGGAAGGAAAAAAAAGATGTACCTTTGTGGGATCACCAGATGGATCTGGATAAATTTCCATTTCTTCTTTCTTTGGTGAAAACCGGCTAGAGAAATTCTTAAGTGAGTCTGAGAAATCTTTTGACGATTCGATTGTTGAAAATAAGCGTCGTGAAGCCCAAAAATAGGCCTTAGCAATAGATGATGATGAAGATAAATCCCAAAGCTCTTCGTGCTCAATCACTTGGCCACTAATTTGGTTAAGTGTAAACCGAGAGTTGACTTTGATAATCACAGGTCCCCCTATACTAGCTAGAGGATTTTTGGGATTCCCTTTCAGCGTCCACTTTATATTCAACACACTAGTAGACAACATCGACATGTCCTGCACACTCTGTGAAAATGGGTGGGTCAGATGGGGGTAAGAGGTCAAAACAGGTAAGTTTTATGTGCAGGTCAAAATGGGTCGGGTTGAGCTGTGCGTCCAGTGTCAACTGTCCATTTGGACTTTGTAAATAACTAATGTTTCAACTTTCAAGTATGATTAAAAAAAAGAAAAAACAAAAAAACTATTTTCTTAGAATGATTATATTTTTTTTGTATTAAACAAGTTAGGAACACTGTAAGCATTTCAATACCTGTCAGACTATTTGAGATGTTTCATTTAACAGGTAAAAATACCCACTACCTCTATAATTAAGACATACAGATAACTATAGGGGTGTATTTCATCTGGTACCTTATCATAAAGTAACTTATACATATGAAACTTAACTTTTAAATTGATCTTGCATCAATGCCAGCTCAAAAGATTTACAGATAGCGTAAAAGGCAGAAAAAACCCGAACCTTACCAAATTTCTCATTTATGGTACTTAAATTTATTTTACTAATTCAAGCCTTCAAGGTATCTAAGTTTTTTTTTTTTCAACCAATAGGGTTTTTTTTTACAAATAATTTAGAGTTTTATATGTTAACAAAGATTCTTTTTTGGATGCCGCGATGCTTCATAAGGTAAAAAAATAAGTTATTTAGAAAAACGGAAGAATTTAGTCATATAAGTCATCAAAAAAGCATTTTTTAGTGTCGGGATACTGGGAAAAAATATCTTGGTTGGTTGGTTAGAATAAGTAAAAATCTTAGATACTTCAAATTAGTAAAAAAATAAGTTGAGTACCCAAAAAGAGAAATTTGACAAAGTTTTTGTATTGTTTATCCAGAATGATAAAATTTTCAAAAGAAGCAACATAGCATTCTCACCGCGGTAGGTTTATCTAGTGCATCAGTTGACCATAGTGGTCTCTTGTATTTATCACGTCCAGTAAAACTTCTGACCGGGTCCTGCATTTAGGAACACAATTAATACTAATCATCCATATGAGCTTTAATAAACTGTAGTATCAGAAATTTTTATATATACAAGATAGACATATTGTAAGAAATGGTAATTTTCTGTTACTCAGATTGTCCATTCATAACACTTGTATTAGGTACCTTATATTTAACTGAAACAGCATATGTTCCAATAGCACGATTACCCTCCCGCAGCTCTAATATGTCACGAACAAGTTGTCTTGCAGTAGCTTCAACAGATGGACTGCTAATGCATTCAAACTCATTGCATAATTCACCAAATTCCATACCATCAACGATCTTATCAGCCTCTGACTTTTCAATGATACGCTCAGGAGACACCTCTGTTGCCTTAGAGTCATTTGCTACTGCAGTTAATTATACGAAACAACTTAATAGTTGAAGTCAAGATAATAATATTTTCACCTAATATTGAAATGAACTCTGTAAACAATCTATTATCAACAATTTTTCATAATTAGTACCCCATTCTCAAAAAAACACAGCTTAAGAAAACATAAAATTACATTCTACTTTTTCACCATTATTTTTGCACACCTTTTTGTGGTCTATATATATACATTAGGAGTAATAACGAAACTTTGGTTATTTATACCCATCTACTTTTGAAAGTAGCCAAAAAATTTAGGACACCCGAAAAAGTAGATATGGACTATAAAATTGGGACGGATGGAGTATCATTTTGAAGTCCGATGAGGTTATCAAAATTAGCGTGCATTAGAAACTACATAATGCATATCAATACGGACCATGAATATTCAACAAGAGATACGTAATAGGATGCGAGTATGTGGCATTGCGTTCAGAAAGTGATTATGTGACATATAACAATCAGAATCAGATATTTAACAGTAACAAAACGGGCTGCATGAGATAGTGTTTGCACTTAGCATTAGTTTTTTTTATTTGAAGTTGCAGTAACAAGTACTTTAAGTGTTTGATAAATTCTTAATTATGTTGAGATTAACATGTAAAACGTCCTTTTATATTATTCAATGATTAACTTTATTAACTCGGACACCGAAAACTTATTACCTATCAAATAATCACTTCTAAAACACCATAGATTACAAATCTAAATTCAATGAATATGGGAAAAGTAATAAGCAAAAATATAAACCTCGTACTGGGAAAAGACGGCGGCGGTGGGAAGAGAGGGTGACGTGGCTGGTGGTGGAACGGAGGTTGACGGCGGCGATGGGTGGATTAAGGGAAATGGTGGGCAGAGAAGAAGCAGTAGCGACGGTCATGTCAGCTGTAAGTTCCCATTGTGCTATGCTTATTTGGTTTTCTCATTTTCTTTCCATTTTTAAGTGGATAATGTGTTTTTTTTTAGTGTCAGAGGATATGAAAATGCCACGTCATACTTTTTCAAGTTTCAACTAACTTTTTTTTTTTACTTGCATTCTGACCCCTATGAAATATTGCTTGACTTATTAAAGGGAAAAAAGAAAGGAGGAGATACATACACTACCGAAATTAATTAATATAATAAAAATGTGCATTAAAGAGTTATACCGAACACATTAACAGTATAAATTTTTTGATGTAGAATTCAAAACCCATGTTATATTTATCACTACCCAAAATCAAAAGGCCTTTGGCCTAGCGGTATGTGAGTTGTCCCTCAACCTAGTGATTGTGAGTTCAAGCCTTGTGGGAGGCATCGTGTAAATATTCGTGGTTGTATATAATGTGTGAGGTAGTTGTAGAGATGTCTTTCTAAATAAAATAAAAACTAAAAATCACTACCCAAAAAAGAAAGCAGTATACGAAATAATCCAATGTTTTACTAAGTAGCCAAATCACATGTATTTGAATGAAAAGGGTTGTTCAATGTAATTCTCTGAATGTACTTTTGTATTTTTGTTGTATAAAATCACAATAAATGTAATTTTTCTATTCTAAATAAAAATGATCAACAATTATATTTGGTGAACATTTTATACGACAATGTCATGTAAAATGAAGAAATAAGCAAAATTGAATCACATTATAGAGTAGTTCAAATGAATACATCAATTTTGAGTGAGAATAGGGAAATCAATCTCAACTACTCATTTTCATCAAATACCCATTTCCCCCCACATTTTTTAAAATAAAATTTCTCACAAACGGTAAGTCGAAAAATCATGAAAATTGCACCATAAAATTCAGCGTTTTCTCCTCTTCGATTTGCCTTCCCTCAAGGCATACTTTTGACTATTTTTTTTTTATTTTTTTGGTAGGTTTTACAAATTAGTAACACGTGTGTTAGTGATTGATTGTACATTTGATTTGTGGTTAGGGTTGGGGCTTAGGGCTAGGATTTAGGGTTAAGGATTTATGGTTAGGGTTTAGCAGGGTTTAGGGTTAGGGTTTATCATGGTTTAGGGTTAGAATTTAGCAGGGTTTAGTATGATTTAGGGTTTAGAGTTTTGTAAAGCGTTTAGGGTTTAGGGTTTGGGGTTTAGGGATTATGGTTTAGGGTTTGGGGTTTCGCCCCGAAACCCCAAACCCCAAACCCTAAACCCTAACCCATAAACTCCAAACCCTAAACGCAACACTTTAACACATGTGTTAGTAAATGTGAAACCACCAAAAAAATATGGGGAAAAAAACTCGTCGAAAGTATGCCTTGACGGACGGCAAATCGAAGAGGAGAAAACGCTAAATTTAATTGTGCAATTTTCATAATTTTCGATTTGTCGTTTGTGAGATAATTGATGTTTGGGGTAAATGAGTTTTGTACATTTGGAACATTCGCTTTGTACACATGGTACAATATCATTGGTTCCCTCGTTCTCACACAAATTCATATTCTCATTTGAACCTCACCCTCACATCATATTGCAACTTATGTCTTCTAAAGGCAATGTATTTTCGTCATCTTAAACAGCAGTTCACCTTAATCATTTATAACTAGATAACTATAGTAGTATTGTAGTACTTTTTGATTTGATGTTAGACGAAGATTTATATAACTTTATGCCGTTCTGCATTAATACAGTGCATCGCATAAAACCAATATTGATATGAAACACATTATTAAATATTATGCTGTATATTTTGTGTATATTTAACTCAAAGTATCAAGTACGATTGTATATTTTGTGTATATTTAACTCAAAGTATCAAGTACGATGGCTAATAAGTACTTGAAACTAGATGTATGTAGTGTTCTATCACACATAAAGAACCAAAAGTCAGCAAAGAACTTGGCACGCAAATTATACCCGGCAAACGAGGTGAGTTGGGTCATGGGTCGAAACGGGTCATCTTTTGAATTGGGTCGAACGGGTCAGGTCAAAAGCGGGTTGGGTCGCTAATATAACACTTTTTTTCTCTTACAAATTTTCAATATTAGTACGTGGGTACGGCGAACATTTTTACTCAATACGTGGTCTAACCAGGTTATTCCGTGATCGTTTTCGACTCTTTTCCTGACCACTCCTAGATATGATGATAGTGATGTTTTAACCCAAGACCTCTTGTGAGGATATCACGCCGCCTTAATTATCAAATGTTTAAATTGATACAATGAATCTATCTATCCAGTTTATTTAATTATTTTAATCAAAAGTTTGTAAAATCCTAATCCTAAAATAAGTCTCCTATATTTAAAATTATTCGTTACTCACATTATTTTGTTACTCGTAAATGGTCTTTAGTTTTTACCATGTGACATGTAATTTACCAATTATATAATTTAAAAATATAAATCTTTCTCACAAAGAAACCAAGTCAAACATATACGTGTACAAGTTTAGAGGAATAAATCCCTGTATCTATATCCCATGTTTGTCTTCCTCTATGTTTGAGAAAACAACCGGCTATTCTCACATTAACAGCACTCAGTAATAAATAACAAAACGAAAGGAGGATTTTTTGATTCTTCTGGTTTTACACAACCCGTTCTTGAGACCCGTAAGACCTGTTCACTCTCTACCTAAATATCCTTGGTTGACCTGTTGGACCCACTCATGAAGTTCCAGGCTCACCATTCCCAACCCGTGAAGGATTTAATTTAACCCAATCAGACCTGTTTTTGATCGAACAAGTTCTGATTGCCAGGTGTAGCACGCATTTGGGAATACTGACATCACAAAATAACCATTGGATTCCATATTCTGAAGAATGTACTATATTACATGACACCAACGTTTAAGCGAAACACATGATTACATGTACATGTATACCATACTAATCATTCAAGAACAAACAATATTGTACATGATCATGTCTCGCAACATAACGAGAAACAATCTGTTATATTGATGATCAGAAACAAAACCGAAGAAATATTTCAAGAAAGAACCCCAACTCAAGCAAAACTACCTTGTCAAAGTAAATCCTAGACTTCTTAAGATCTTGGCTGTTCCACAACTTATGCATCAGCTCTCTGTTCATCCCCCTCTCCGTGTTGCTTCAAAAGCTTTCCACTTTTGTCCTGCGATTTGTGAAAAGTCCCAAGAAAATTATATTAGCAAAAGTACAATGCTTGATCAAGTAGATTCAAATTGCACCATTAGTGATCATATAGAAGCCAACCAGCTATCCTTTTTCATGAAGATATAAAACCAGCATCTATTTCCAATGCACCATTAACACTAATTCCCTCCAGCCGATGAAACCCATATTTATGCAATCTTCCTTTTCTTTTAACTCTACAGCTAAACCTAGGTCCTAGCTACCTTCAGTATCGCTGTAAACAAGGTATTGATTTTATGCCACTATTAGCATAGCATATCATCTGATTTCTCTAGGTATCACTGTAAGCAATAAGGTTTGGCAGCTTTCAAAGTAAAATGTTGTTTTTTGTTCTTTTATTTTATTTTTTTATTTTTATTTTTGCAATAAAGTAACATATTTAATGGTTAAAATATATAGCTTATTCATAAAGAAATATACAAGGAAATATAACCATAACCAAAATATGTGAAGCATAAAAGGAAACCAGATCACAAGTTGCCGTAATGAACTACCAGCATACTAGGTATATGAAGAATCGACATCAAAAAAAGAAGTCTCCCTATAGACATGTAAATATAGGACTAGACTACTAGAGTGGTAAAAAAAATACAACGTTTACATAAATGTCAATAAGATGATGAAATACAACATTTTAGATGACACCTTGAACTTGTTAATGCATATAATTTGTACGGGAAACATAAGTGTTTACATACAAAGGTTATCAGTTTCAAGAACCGCTAGTTAAAAGAGAAACACCCCTAGCAGTACTCTGAAAACGAGACGCTTAGGTTACATGTCATTGGTTTTGTTATGTCATGTGATACATTGTCTAATGATGCTTCACAGAACTATATTAGATAACCGTCAAACATAAGACAAAAACTGGCAGCAAGCCTTCCAAATAAAAACTGCATATATACATATTCCATTTGCACGCTGATAACACATACAAGTTTACAATCCAGGAAGAAACTACCCTAAAAAGGCATTTCGATATATTTGTTCTATAAATTTATCATGAAGCATATTCTACGTACATGTACATTCAAAATAATGTTTTAATCTGACAATGTTTCCCAAAACAGTTTCATAAATCATAATGTAACATTGTGTTACCTACTTTGTTTCTTAACTAAACACAAAAGTTTCTTAATGAAACATCCAATAGATCGCAAAGCTCTCGTATTTACATACCCCCTTCTTTTCCTAACAAAACATTAGTTCACATTTGACTTGTAAGATTGCAAGCAAGTACTTCATACTTCTAAAATCTAATGATACATGTGCATTCAGTTTTGGAGTGAAATTAGAACTACATTGTCTAATCCACATAAAATACCTACAAAAGCGAATATAAATTCATTAAGTTACTATACACATACAGTTTGACTGTCAGTTCAAGTAATATACACTTCAAGTATACATATATTTATATCCATATATCAGTAGCATAACATACACCACTTAATATCAATATTTAGACAAATTCAATGATTGTAGTAGAGAATTTAACTAACCTTAATCCCACGAGAATGATCCTTAAGCACAAATAACTCCGTCCCCAAACCCTCACTATCATCAAATTCCGTACAATCTCTAGGGTTTTCAAATGAAGACAAAGCAAATTGCTTATACACAACACCAACATCAAAGTAAATGAGACCAGAAGTAGGTACATCAACATGAATTCCTTTAACAGGAAACCAGAGAAACAGATCCTGAGCTGCAATTCCAGTCAGATTAGAAATTTGGCCGTAACTCAAAAACCCTGCAAAATTCCAATCGAATCTAACACTTGTTTCGAATTTCGTATTACATGATTTGTTTAAGTGCACTTCGAATCGTTCAGTTGATGGATCGATTGTGAAATTTGTGATTCCTTTCGGAAGAAGACCGATTGGAAGTCCGTTTGCATTTAGGGCATCGTAAATTGATGGTGATTTTAATGCTAATGATGACGATGATTGTGTTACGATGATGAGGAATGAGAGGAGTGCTGGGAGTATATGAGAATTCATGACTTGATTTGGCGAATTTGAGAGATTTTGTGAAGTTAGGGTTTATGGTGAAATTGAGGCTTTTTTGAAAGTAGAAATGGGAAATTGGGTGCGAAATTGCCTTTTATACTTGATCCTAATGGAGCCAAAAGTTAAGCAGAATGCAAAAAATAAATTTTCTTAAGAGAAGAGTTCAATTGAGACCATTTATTTTGTGTGAGACTAGGGGAATCAATCACAATATGCTATGTGTCACTTTTTTCTCTCTCATCTACGTTTTTAAAAATTAAATATCTCACAAACGACAAGTCGAAAAATCATGAAAATTGCACCATATTTTTCAGCGTTTTATCCTCTTCGATTTGCCGTCCATCAAGGCATATTTCCAACGAACTTTTTTTTTTCATTTTTTTGGTGGGTTTTACATATTAGTAACACATATGTTAGTGATTGATTATACATTTGATTTAGGGTTTAGGGTTATGGTTTAGAGTTAGGGTTTAGCAGGGTTTAGTGTTAGGGTTTAGCAGGGTTTAGTGCTAGGGTTTAGCAGGGTTTAGGGTTTAGGGTTTAGAATGATTTAGGGTTTAGAGTTTTATAAAGCGTTTAGGGTTTAGGGTTTGGGGTTTAGGGGTTAGGGTTTAGGGTTGGGAGTTTGGGGTTTCGGGAGGGGTTTAGGGGTTAGGGTTTAGGGTTTAGGGTTGGGAGTTTGGGGCCCCAAACTCCCAACCCTAAACCCTAAACCCTAACCCCTAAACCCCTCCCGAAACCCCAAACTCCCAACCCTAAACCCTAACCCCTAAACCCCAAACCCTAAACCCTAAACGCAACACTCTAACACATGTGTTAGTAACATATGAAACCCACCAAAAAAACGAAAAAAAAAATTTCGTCGGAAGTATGCCTTGAGGGACTGCAAATCGAAGAGGATCAAACGCTGAATCTAATGGTGCAATTTTCATAATTTTTTGATTTGTCGTTTGTGAGATATTTAACTTAAGGGGTAAATGGGTTTTGTAGTATGGAACATTCTCTTTGTACATATGGCATGATATCATTGGTTCCCTTAGTCTCACAAAAACTTTTAGTCTCATTTGAACCCTACCCATTTTCTTAATATAACTTTTTTTGGTTATTAAACACTATATTTCCTTATTTAAACTAAAATTTGGATTAATATAAGTAGGAATATCACTAATTATGGAAGGTATTCATTGTAAAAAATGAAAGTAACTATTCATTAAATAATTTGAATCTATGTTAAGAAACTTTAACCACTACTCTAAGGGCAGTATTTATCAAAATCCATAATGGTTTATTAGCAAAAAAGTGGTTCACAATTGCCACTCGCCCACTCCCAACGGTTCATTTGGTTGGGTGTCGATTAAAACCTAACGGAACGGTCATCAATGATACAGCCCCGTCGGTTATTGCTATTGGTTTTTTCGGTTGATTATTTGATGGTCCGCCAAATTTTTTTATGGTTTATAGAAATAAAGGTACATTGTTAAATGTGGGGCTCAAAAATTGAAGTGACAGTTCAGTCAGTTTGAAAAAAAAACTGATGTGGTGCTGAGTTGGTACCACAAACCTGTCGGTTTCGATCCCTTGTTGGGAGTGGTCTAAGTACCTTCTTTATCTATCGAAACCTTAATATTTAATATAGATAAAAAAATATTTAATTCTAGAAGTGTAAAAGATAGTAATTATTTTGTGAGAAACATCTGTTCATACTTCATACATAAGACCTGACAGTCGGTCAATAGTCAATACATGTGAGAATAAAAATGTTAAACAAATCTTTTTTGACGAAACTATGATTGTATTAATTGTGGATCCAAACAAGATCTGAAATACAATTGAGAGACTAGATGACTCGAATTGGAAAAAGTAATTGGAAGACATAACAAAAACTTGAACCCTTAACTTGAGTTTTGTCGCTTGATATTGAAAGATGAATGTGACATGCAATTTGAAAGAGAACTTGAATATTTGAAACTTACGTTGAACTTAAAAAAATGGTCATAGCCGTTGAAAAAAATGTCGTTGAAATGAGTATGAATTTCAATTTGAAATGTGATTAGGAAGAGCTAGAAAAAACCGTTGCCCTCAAAACTGGACATGACCTTTTTTTATTTATATTTACATTACAATTTTTTTTTTTAATAAAAAAGGTTTTTGGTTACCCGTCTTCTTATTTTTTCCAGTTGCAGAGCTTTTTTTTTCCCAGGAACAATGAAGATGAGGATGATGATGCATTTCCGGGTTATTAAATAAATGGGCTTTAAATTAATGGGTTTTATTTATGATAAATATGCCACAATCATAATGGGGTTTTTTAACGATAAACAGGCTTTAAATTAATATGTTTGTGTTTTAATTTTTCAGTTATTTTGATGTTTTCTTGTAATGTTTTTATTTTTATCTAGTGTAATGTTTTTAATTTTAATGAAAATGTTTTAATTAATGCTCTAATGTAGTGTCAGAAAAAAATGTAGTGATTTTACGGTTGGGAGTGGTCTAATGTATAACATGCTCTAAAATATATTTTGATAACCAAATGATCATTGGTCTAACGGTGTCGTGTTACTCTTCCATCCATAAGATTGCGGTTTCAAGCGGTTCCCTTATATTTCAACAAATTATTATTATAACTATAACTCTTAGAAAAATAAAAAATAAAATTATAGACCTTAAGAGCATTAGACCCCTCCCAATGGTTTGGTCCAACTAACGCATCAGTTGGTGCCACATCAGCGTCACATCAGCTTTTTCCCAAACTGACACAAACTGACACTACCATGCCAACAGTGAACATCAGTTAACATCACTTCTCTTTTTTTGGGACCCACACACTAATTTCTTTATTTATTTAAAACACAAACTTAAATAAAACATCTTTATTAAAATATTAAATTAATTAAAACTAATAAATTTAATATGTAATCTTTCTTTACTATTTTTTTTATTACTATTATACAAAATTCAATCATATGGGCCAGTGAATTTTGGGCCCAATCCAAAACCCTCTCTTTGCCTCTTTTAAACCTACGAATACCACCAAGGCACCAAGTCACCAACTGAGTGGTTGTCTTCTTCGTTGAGCCTCTCGCAACAGATCGAAACCAGCTCCAAAAAATAACCAAACCATTAAAGAAAAAGAAAAAGCCATTTATACAACTTGTGACCCACTCGATTCCCACCGATGCTCTCCTTCTTTCCCTTCGGTTTGGCGAAGTTTTCCACCGACGCACCGGAACTGACGCCCCGTGCATATGGCGTCGGTTCCGTCACTCAAACCGACGGCACCAACCGATGCTCCGTTGGGAGAGGTCTTAGTAATGCACGTAGTATACATACAACTTTTGATAGTATACATACAACTTTTGATGATTTGACGTGTTATTTATACCACCTACCCATTACAACAACTTATGTGCAGTTGCAGGGCGGAATTGGGATTTGTTGGTTGAAGGGGTAAAAATATTTTCTTGTTCTTTATCTACTTTTGAGGGAACAAAATATATAATATACTATTGATACCTATATAAAAAAAATTACGGAATTTGTAAACTTTTGTGAGGGAAGCTGCTCCCGCTACCCCCATTCCGCCCTTGCATCCATGCACACTGAAACAAATACTAAGAAACAAAGAAATTGGTCATCATAGTTGAATACTTAAAATGAAACACTTTGAACATAGTCTTAAAGATTGTTGATGGTCGATAAATGTTAAAAAACAATTCAAGTTATTATTGCGTTCTGTATTATTGAATTAATTGTGACTAGTAGAATGTCGTTGATCATCCTGTAGGAGATAGTCACCAGTGATTTTTTTATTTTTTTTATTAGTTTTACTATGGTCTTTGTGGCCAAATCTTGTGTGATTAATTCTATGCGTGAATGTATAAATAACGATTTGCATAATATGGTTTTTCACTTCTTTGCAATATATATTTTTGGCTATTAATATAAATAACTAGATCATAACCCGCAAATTTACGGGCTACCACAAAATTTTAATACAAAGTTTATAATAATTTTTTATATTAGTATGTAAAACTTATAACTCACGACTTCACGGGATGATAAATGTTTTTTATTCTAGGTAGTGTATGTAATACCGGGCGATGCCCCGATTAACATGATTATGTTTGGGCATTTTGTAAATAGGACAAAAAATATGAGTTTGTAAAATAATCATAGAAGCAACAATGCAAGGAAGCGAAAAACAAAATAGCGTCTATGTAATGGTTATGGGTTCATTGAACAATAAGTGAAGTGTAGGAGGATGCAAGAAGAACCTGTACTTTTCAAACATAGTAAACAATATACAAAGGGGTGATGATTCGTACACCACCAGTTTTTCTCCGTACACTACTAAATATGCTTTAAGCTGTTGTACTGTACAACAGTATAAAGCATGTTTAGTGGTGTACGGAGAAAAATTGGTGGTGTACGAATCACTGCCCTATACAAATACATTAACATCTAATAGTAAATACCACAAACTTTAGTAGTTATACCGTTCAATGAAAACATGTAATAAATGTGACCAAGTGTCAAGTGACACACAAACTATTCAAAATCAACTGATACACCCTAATTTGTAGGATACCAGTTCACTACTGTTTGTAGGAATAACACTGGTAGAGCCAACAACATCCACACAATTATCATTGCCATCAACATCTATAACATAATTAAATTCAGCATTCATATTCAGAGAAGCAATGGAAAATCAGAAAGAGACTTTCTAGGGACATCATTGGATGTTTGGATGACTGAGACAGAGGACAAATCTTGAGACTTGGGGTTCCACTGTTTGTAACTGAAGGTGATTTTTCAAATGAAGTAGAAATGTAGCAGCTCTAGAGAACAATCGGAGACAACTTGGCCTTCATAGACCCAAAAAAAGCTATAGAAAAATATATCTTTAACACTTTTCACTGACCCGAACCAAACCCAAGAAACATATCACTTGCAAATGCAACCTGAGAAGTATTCTACAGGCTTTTAAATTATCTTACTGATAAATAAGATTAGTATTTCAGTAGTAAATAATTCTTAATCATGAGTTAGTGAGCTAATTATATACAATTCAAGAAAAAAAAATGTTTCTCACCCAGTAAGGGACGCCACAAAGTTGAAGTGGTTAGTAAGGGACACCATAGAGTTTAGGTGCTTAGAGAGGACCCATCATGAAGTTACACCCACCTGCAAGAAATGCTGACATGGATGTCCAACACATCGCTGATATGATGATGTCAATCTGTTAATTGGTGAGAAATGAATCATTCTGGGTTGAAATGTCAGCCAATTTTGCGGCCTTCACTCCAATGATGATTCGTCCCTATTCTAATATTAGTAGCAGCAAAACGAGATAGTCTATAAAGGAGCCAAAATTAACAAAGTAACATCTCATTTAGTTGCGAGCATATTAGGTAACACTAGCCCATTACGGACACATATAATCAAACTTGTGACCCAGTTTCAGATAAATAGGTTAAAAATTGCTACTCATTGCTCATAGTACCTTGTATGATGACTATTTCATGGAATAGCTATGTGTATCATAAAGCTAATGCATATACCAACCTAATACCTGATAGTGAAATACGGAGTATTAGACAGCCCATGAAGTATACATCTTTCAGTGTCACCAAATTATATTACTCCGTAATTACTTATACTATAATTAGTTTCTAATACAATTTAAGAAGAAAAAAAAGACAGAAAGTGGTGGCCAACCCTTTGAGATATATAGTTAAAATGACAATCAGCTCAAACTGCCCATTTTGCCACATGTAGTAACATAAGTGATTTAGTACAATAAATTTGTGTTTCCAACTTTGATTACCTTTGGGATTGTTGTAAGCATCATATAGTGGATTAAGTTTCGTATGCTCCTAGTTTGCACCAATTAGTGCATGCTCCTATAGAATGAGTCTAAGAGTGTGATGATAGACCTTGTATAAAATTTGAATGCTAGTCTATGTACAGAATAACAATAAAGTAGTTATATATAAAAAAATAACATACACAAACTAACCTTCACACACTCCCGCAAAATTTGTATTAATACTTATGATTGACCCAAACCAACCCCAACAACTGCTGTATCTCGCAAGAACATTTTAGCACTCACGAACCCAACCAAGCTAAGTTTAGATTACTGCTTCCCGTTGATCTGAAGCACTTGAATCAAGCACCTTAGCAGCAGATGGAAGTAAAATCACTTTAGCAGTCATGCAACCAAACATCACATATAAACACTGGCATAACATCGAACAGGGAATTGGTTGTAAAATGATTCTTAATTGGTCAATACCCATAATAGGTATCAAAAGAAATTTTAAATAAACAAAATCATGGTAGTTGTAACAACGTATATTGCTACTACGTACGATGATATAATCTTTGCTGAAGAGCTAGCTTTGTATTAGCTGAGAATTAGAAAAGGTTGAGCTGACACTAAATCACATGTGAGTTATGTATATATAAAGGTATAATAAGCACATTGCTTAGCAATCAAAGCCAAATTAGCATCTGATTTCGTTTGTTTAATATCAAGCATAAAGTGTCGATCTCATGCCCATGACAATACATCAATGCCTCTTAAAAGTGAATTTACAAACATTATAAATCAGATCGAGATGAGCAATACTTACCAGTTGGACGGTTAATGCCCATGCCCTCAAAACCATTCAGGTGTTATGTCGATTCTAGTAGTCAATATTGGTTACTTGGGCGTGACAATATGGGTATCCTTTCCCTTTCAGCCATTGTAAATCAGTGTACATAATCAAGTATCTACCATGTACACCATATGTATAAATAAGATGAGTGCATCTCAAAAATCTTGTTAAAATTCGATCCAAAGCATGGTACTCATTGTACAGTTACTGCACATAAAAATATTTTTCTAAGCAATATCTTCACATAAAATATTTTTCTCTGAATATTTCCCTTGATCAACTGTACGATAATCTCCAGTGTATGCTTCGACACCAAAAGCAGACAAATCAATGAAGTTCCCTTCTTTCAATGTATCCTCGAAATCAGGAATGAGGAATTTCTTCAATGACCCAATTATCTTGTTCCCCTGAGCAACACTGAAATATATTACGGTTGACTAATAAACTAAGAAGATAAATATGTAAGTTGTGATAACAAAAATAACCATCATTAACAATAAGACTACAAAACAGTAGCAAGTTCTAAGAACAGATCTACAATGGTATTTACATCCAATTATATAGCAAAAACCTGTTAATACGTGATGTAGCAATAATAATTATTAATATTGCATTCTATTCATTAATATCTCGTTGCAAAAGATCAGATAACAATAGTACTTCCACTTGGGAGAAAACAACTGATATCTGCATTATAATAATTGAGAAGTTTTTAAGAATAGCAAAGCTACAACCTATCCCAAATAATATATTAATATGTACAATCACAGATGTATAATTATATACATTGTCCTAAGTGAGACTTGAACCCACAACCTCGTGTTCCTCCCATACCATTAGGTCAAAATCCTTTTGGATAAATAATTGAAAATTAGAACTTTGAATTGAAAGGTTGTAGATTATAAAGGAAAAAGTAAAATATAAGAATAATTAGTAGCTTCTGATATAAAAATACATGACACTGAAAAGCATATCATCTCCTCATCCAACAAACTAAGGATGTGGTCAATTAAAAAATTAAAGGCAAACTTTCGCAGAACGTTGAAATGATTTGTTATTCCTGATTAATAAAAGATCCAGAACAAGATTAGACTTGATAGACAACATACCCATCAAATGCAATCACAGGCTTCAGCTTAATTTCTTCTTCCTGAGAATAAAACGATTAATACATATAAGAAAATTTTAACAGAATCACAGATGCATAAAATAAAATTGCAAAGTTTATCGGAGGCCTTGCAGACTGCAGTTGTAATAGTCACGACCCTAGAAGGCTAGTACAGAACTAAATGTCCTCCATACATAAAGATTGGAAGATAACTAAATACATTACTGGTAGAAGAATGAAAATGCCGTGATCATCCACAGATACTGTATTCTACAAGGGCTACACAACAAATTAAAAGGTACAAGCCAATGCATATCACCCATCATACCTTCAATTTTTGAGTTACTTTACTCTTTTTGTTACATGACGCTGAGAAAGCTCTCTGCCTTTTTGATCCTGATTACAAGCTGTTGATTGCCTTTTGCCCTAGTTAAAAGGTCAAATGACTAAGTTAACATTATACTATATGTTTGCATATGATCCATCACTAAAACAAAACTTCCTTAAATTTCCAATTCGTATGTATGTTAGTTCATCATGCACACAGACAATAAACAAAATATATATCACACGCACATACATATATATAGCATATGGTGAGCATAACATGGTATCAAACCTGAATAACATAGAGAAGGCGGAATACACGATCTTGACCAGCAGATAAAATGTGTCTCCCATTAGCATAGAACCTAAAAAAAGTTCCTCCAACAATGTCAAAAGATAACATAGATGGTCTCCTGATTCATACCCTTATATGCAGAAAAGAAACATAACTAATACTTATCACATTATTGATTTAAAACAACTTATACATAACTAATACTCTTCATAAAAAAAATATCAGATTCAACATTGTTATCAAGTACCCAAAAGGTAAAACTTATGTTTATAAAAAGGACCAAAACAAATACAACAACAAAACCTTAATATAGTTAGTGATCCATAGTTATAAATGCTATTTAAAATTGAAAAACCCACTACTGATCAGTCACATAATAGCCAGAGTGAAATCGAATCTTAAATTAACCTGCATAATTAAAACCCTAAAATTGAAATCAATTGTAATAAGAAATTAACTTACAACAGTTGATGTAGAACTTCATTCACGTAATGGCTTCGTTTCACAATCAATTGTATCATTAATCTGCAGATATAAAACCCTAATTTTAAAACCAATTGCAATAAGAAATCAGATTAATACAATTAAAGTAAAACTTCAATTACATGATGACTGATTGAAATCAAATCGTATAACACCGAATCATTTACTGAATTCAAAACGCTTGTATATAGAATTTAAGTCATGGTTCGATTGAAGAATCAAGACTGAACAAAATTTCAAGTTTGAAATGCAGAGAAGTATGAATTAAGTAAGTAATTATGCGATTTCATATCAATTTCGTATGCAGGTTCAAAAACATTATAAGAATGAATCCTAAGAACCCCAATTTCACATCAAATCAAAACAAAGCAAAATCGCACTACCTACCTGGTGTTGATAATGAACAAATCGAAATTCATGATAGCATTAAATCAAAGTTGGCAAAATTGCAAGCAACCAATTCAAAAGGTGTTTAGATATGATAGATATCGAATTTGATTTTATGAAATTAACAGGCGGTTTTAATTTTAGTTGAATTTGAATTGGATATGCATTTCAAAGTTTAGGCGTAATATTGAAAAAAAAAATGGGTAATTAGATTTAATTTGTTGGGAAAATTTCATATATATCCCTAAAAACTATGAAAATTACATATATATCCAACCAAACTTCATAATATCATATATATCCCTACAAACTATTTAAACTCTCATATATATCCATTTCCCCCAATTAAATAAATAAATAAATACAAATAAATCCATAAAACCACACAACTGAATCATCGTTGTAACTGATCAAAATTTTAACCTTCTTTCTTATCTCAACCACGGCGCCAATCACAAAAATTGCCCGCCAAATACAAACTTCCCTGCTTTGTGTTTCATCATTTGCATACAATAAACTGATTCCGGTGAGCTTTAGTAGTTGTGGGTCTGCAATGGAGAAACACTTCTTCAAAACGTCCCTTGAAGAGTTGAAGGAACAAAATGTCAAAGTAATAGTCAAAGTTGCTATACAAAGCTTTGCTTTTCATTTTTACCAGTGGCTTTGAATTAATTTTCATTCTCCATACATAATACTCCATTACTATACTACTATAATATGTTGTTGGGGTTGAAAAATTAGGAAGGCCTATTGTCTAGAATTTCATGTCTCTCGTGTCCTGTTTGTATCCACCGATTGGCATTTGATTGTTAACAGATGTTCACAATAGTTTGTCCTTTTTGTTGTTGATCAAAGACGTTTGATTTTGGTGAGCTTTTTCATGCAGTTATATAATTCCAAACGAAAATGATACTTAAACTGCCGGTTATATTTTTATTTATTTATTTAATTGGAGGAATGGATATATATGAGAGTTTAAATAGTTTGTAGGGATATATATGATATTATGAAGTTTGGTTGGATATATATGTAATTTTCATAGTTTTTAGGGATATATATGAAATTTTCCCTAATTTGTTAGACCAATATATTCTCGTTAAATAAAGACAAAATTACACCGATTGTTCATTTGGTTTGCTCTAAATAACACTCCCCGTCCATGTACTTTTTTTTTTAACGTAGATCATCCTTGTGGTTGCAATTTATTGCGTAGATAGTCCTTCTGTCTAACGAGCGCTAGTTTAGACCGTTAAAGGACCTTGAGTGTAATAATATTAATGACAGAAACTATTTATATATTTTTTAATTTTAAAATTTTAAATTCATTTAATATTCCTTTTTAATTAAATTAAATAATTTAACTTTTTACTAAACTTTTCAATTCAATTTAACTATTTTTATTAATTTTTTTATTAAAATTATTTTTTGTTTGACAATAAAACTGATTAACTTATTCATTCTAGTTTTTTTTAATAAACTTTTCAATTCCATTTAACTATTTAATTGATTTATTTAATAGTAATTTTTGTTGTGACAATTGAAATGATCAACTTATTTCTTCTAGTTTCAATTTCACATATCTTGTGTTCGTTTCCGGTATCTTTTTTGTTTTTTAAATACAAGTACTCACAAATCCATATCACGAATAAATACATTTTCCACGAATATTTACATAATAGTCCACCCTACAACTTGAAGCCACAACCTCAAGGTTGATAGGTTGTCACGATATCGCTAGGTCAATGGCGCCCTTTGATGTTCGTTTTCAGTATCTACATCTATATATATGGTTAAATTCATATACTTGTTAACGTTTTCAAGTTCAATTATTTGTGTCGATTTTGTGTATTTTTGTTCGATCTAGGTTTTGTTGTTTCAAAGTTTAAGATACCTTTATCATATTTGCTCAATTTTATTTTTTGTTTTTCGTTTTATTTTCTAATTTTCGGATCTGATAAATATAGGTAACGGTTAATACATGTGTATTTGTCTGCGAAAATAATTGTAATCAAATGTGACAGTTATTGGTAGTGATTGTTTGAAGATTTCAATGATATTCTTGATGAATTAGTGTAGATGAAATTATTTGCACAAAGTAGAATGATTAAGTTGATCATTTTTATTGTCAAACAAAAAATAATTTTAATAAAAAAAATTATAAAAATAGTTAAATTGAATTAAAAATTTTAAAAAGTTAAAATATTTAATTTAATTAAAAAGGAATATTAAATGAATTTAAAATTTAAAAATTTAAAAAATATACAAATAGTCTCTGTCATTAATATTATTACACTCAAGGTCCTTTAACGGACTAAACTAAAGCTCGTTAGACAAAAGGACTATCTACGTAACAAATTGCAACCACAAGGATGATCTACGTAAAAAACAAAACACAGGGACGGGGAGTGTTATTTAGAGGAAATCACAGGGACGATCCGTGTAATTTTGTCTTAAAATAAATGAAGGAAAGTTTGGCTGGTTCAAAAAAATGATTTTTCAAAAACCCATTTAATGGTAATAATAATGATCACGCGGACGATTGTTAAGTGTTTTGGTTATTTATTTTTTAAAGTATATTTATTTTTATAGGATGGTTTGCTTTTGTTGTTTTTTAAAAAAAAAAATTAAGGAAAAAAGAAATTTAAATAAATTTAGATATGTATCAACCTTTTGGGCCTGTTTATCGTTTTGTTATGGTGGTGTTCAATGCGATAAGTAGAAAAGCGATATGCGTTTTGTTGATGGTCAATACATGGTTTTCAATGCTTCTATACCGAGTCATTGTGGTATGAAGTTGTTTAATGATAATGAGACCCATTTTATGTAATTGTATGAAGTCAACGTATTTTTTTGCTGTGTTATATATATATATATATATATATATATATATATATATATATATATATATATATTCCCCCTTCCTTAAATTTTCTATATCCTCCTTTTTCTCTATTAAATAAGAGTAATAAAATAGATGGCGCTATAAATTTATTAAAACATAGTATTTATTGGAATCCATAAATATAACAAATTAGTAAACAAAACATCAATTTGAGCACACAAATATAAAGAACTAACTACTCAAAATATGTTGGAAAATGCTATGGTTTGTTTTGTTGAAGAAGTTAAGATCAACAACATAATCATCATCTATGTCATGACCTAGTGCACGTAGAACTTTTATTTGATCATCGGCCATGACAATTTTTTAATTATACTCTTCAATTCAGCTTCACTTATTTCTTCATTCGGAAAGTTCATCTTTAGCAATTCAATGAAGTTGGATGTAGTAACGTCATCTACGCAAACAATTAAAAAATTAATAAAAATATAGCATAAAAAATTGTTAAAGTTATATGTAAACGTATCTATATAATACAATGAAGTTAACGTAAGTAGTTAAAATATTAGGAGTAATAATCAGCATAATAAATATAATAATACTAATTATAATTATTATAATAAAAAAGATTTCAAAAAACCTCCTAAAAAACTTGAATCATGATGATGTTGAGAAGGAGGAGTTCTAAAACCTGCATTATTTATATAAATTAAATATAAGATGATGATAACGTATTCATGTAACAATATTAAAAGGATAAACAATTAGAAAACATAAAACAAACCTTCAAAAGGATTAGTATGTTCATGTTTTTACAATGAAGGATGCTTACCTACATAGATTAAACGACTTTCAAAGAATCATACATTTATAAAAAAATAAATAAAAATAATGTTAAGAAGGTTAGGGAAGCAAACCTTTTGATGTATTGTTATGATCGTTGGCGTCAATAATTGGAGTTTTTATTGCTTTGATTATGGTTTTCAACATGGGGATTCATTGAAAATCGACAATAGGTAGAAAATAAGAATGCAGAGATGGATAGAAACTGGAGGAAATAAGAGTATATATATTGGTGTTAGTTGATAAAAAAAGAGGAAAACATAATTTAATATATTCTTAGAATATATTACTTTAATTTGAGATATGCATGAACCACAACTTCAATTTCGAAGATATAGGACGTAAAAAATTAATACGTTTGAGCGTAAAAGTATTTTACAATATATTTAAACGATTTTTTGGGGTTTTCAATCTTATCTAATTTAGTATATTCCCTTAAAATTTAATATTTTAGTTAATATATATTTCAATACGTATATATGTTTCACTTAAAAAATTATTTTTGACAAAATCTTTAATCGAATTTTGTGGTTTTTGAAGCTTACCTTGTTTTGTTCATTCCGTTTTTTTTTTTTTTTTTTTTTTTTTTTTTTTTTGATATCTTAACTAACATATTTAAAACGTATGTATAGATTAAATTAAATATATATTTGATTTAAATTAGTAATATATGAATATAAATATCGGGGTTAAGTGTAATTATCACTAAATAATCTAGATCATTAGATTGATTTTGAAAAAACCAATTAAGGGTTGAGATTTCTCCATGGTATTTTGCTTTAAGTATAGTTTATAGATTTTAGTAAAATAGCTAGCACCGGTAGTTAAAAATTGCAACTATACTTCATGTTTAGGTTGACTAATCGCCTAATCTATAGGCATAATGTTTTTAAATCGAAATCTTTACTTAATTTATCTATTTTCTAAGTAAATGATATTTGATTGAATAAAAATAAGAATATATTGTTTAAGTATAATTTTTGTTACTATAGAGTTAAAAACTTAAACTAAAATCTATTCTATTCTATCTAATAAAGAGGGGGATGCGCTAACGTCATTAAGCTGAGTTGGCACCAATTGAAGCAATAGAATACGCTGACGTGTCATGTCCACATTAATCCGCTGATGTCACTAAGTTGTATTTTATTACTCTGAAAATATTATTAATTATTAAAAACAAATTATTGAAAGCGATAATTAATAGTTTGGACGTATTGAAATTTTCAAAAAATCACATGCAGAAGCAATTAAAAAGGTTGGTAAATCTGCCACCATCTATCTTGGAATAATCAAATCTATTTTGCACGCCTTTTTTTGATTGGGTAATTTACGCAGCACCGCCCAAACATTTAGCAGCAATTTACCTACCTCATTTTGTTATAGATAAAGTTCTTTCACATTCTCCTCTGTCTTCTTCCATTTCTCATTTTCTTATCTATTCTTCTCTATCTTCGAAATAACAATCTCTGAGAAGCACACGCAAGTATGAAAACACATTTCCATTGATCCATTCAATCATTGCGAATAACTACCAACAGTTTAGAGGCCAAGCGCGGCATCCTAAATTTGCAGTTCCTAAAACCTACAATCTCTTCCTTAAACCTGACCTCAACGACTCCAAGTTTTCCGGCACCATCGACGTCACGCTCGACATCGTCGTCGATACTAATTTCATCATCCTCAATGCCGCCGACCTATCCGTTTATCCTAATTCCGTTCGTTTCACATCACAAAAGGTATTGATTTTAATTTAGATAGTGAGGATTGTTATTTAATTAATATTAAAAAGGGATCTTTGGAGGCTAAGGAAGTTGAGTTATGGGAAGAAGATGAGATTTTGGTGTTGGAATTTGCTCAAAGTTTACCGGTTGGTGCTGCTGGTGTTTTGTCTATGAGATTCAATGGTACCTTGAATGATCAGATGAAAGGCTTTTACAGAAGGTTAGTGATTTTTCATATTCATTATTTTTTATTTGATTATATGATTATTGTTAGGAACTAATTTGTGTTCTGTTATGATTAATTTATTTGGTATTTTAAATTCAGACTAGATTTTAAACCCGTGTAATCACACGGGGTGTTGAATTCATATTTAAGTTTTTAAGTAAATACGTGATACATTCGTGATGGAATCATATATTAGTTAGGAGACTCTAATATTAAATGATATAGATATATATAGATATGTAATTTAAATTAAATACTTATTATATATTTGTTATAATTATAATGATGATATAATTGCATTATTTAAGTAGATGTTAAAATAATGATTTATGATGTCATCTTTTCCATAATTTTAGCCGATTTGAAAAAATCAAACAATCCTATTGCTTGATTGTAAATTTGATGACATCATGAGGTTATTCATATATTATATTTAAGATAAGTATATATTCTTAAAATAAACATTTAATAGGTGCAAGATTAATTTTGTAGGAAAGTTGACCAAAATCTTCTCCTAAAATGATGGAGACATTTTCTGGATTTAAATTTACTTTAGAAGGACAATATCGTCATTATGTAGCCTATTCTTTTTATGATTAAATAATCTCCATAGGACATGTAAATCAATGGCTTTGATTAGCAGTTCATAAATATTAATGATCATGATTCATTTAAAATTAGAGTGATTACTTAATTATGACTCTCTTTTAATATGTAAGAGAGATGGAAACTACCAATTGAATGCTTGGTGAATTAATTTAATTATTTATTATATTTAATTTTTATTAAATTTATGGTATTAAACTATGGGTTTTTTAGTCTTTAAGTAATTACAATGGGTATTTGTTGGCTAATCTTTTACTTAATTTTGATCAATGGATAATATCAATTGGGCTTTAAAAATGAATGGCCCAGATTAGACCATTTAGAGCTATTTTAAACTTGATTAGGCTAATACTACTCTCTATAATAGTTAAAAAAAGAGAGAAGAGAGAAGAGAGATGTTTAATAATCATGTGGAGAGTGGGCCCAACTACAATTAATAAAATTGAAATATATATATTCTATAAATTTTATATGAATTTACTTTACTTATTTGTGTAAGGTAATTTAATATTTAATATATATATATATATATATATATATATATATATATATATATATATATATATATATATATATATATATATAGTTGGGGGATCTAAAAAGAAGGAAAATTTTATAGAGAAGTGGGAGAAGGAATCATGGCCATTCATCTCAATTTTAGGTCAAAGGATATATTTGTAACATCCTCTCTTTTAGTCCGGTAATTTCTAATTTTAAATTGATATATTTAATCGTATTAGAAATTATTTGATATTATTTGTTTATTTGCGAAACTTAATTAAATAAGCCTCAGGACTTATTGTGCTTAGTAAATTATTGTTTGTTTTAATTTACTATAGTTGACGGTGAAATAAAATAAGTTTCTCGCAGATGATTTTTTAGGTTCCGGGCAATAGATTGAAAGGGGACTAGTTTTAAGCGGATACGGGTCGGGGTTAAAAGTGACCGACTTAAATACTTTCCCAAATAGGAAAGATCTTCACTTTCCATTTTTTAGAACTATAAACCCTAACACTAAAAATCCTTCAAAACCCTTTTTTCAAACCAAGATTGAAACTAAGTGATTTTGAAGCTGTGATCAATTGCTAGAATAATTATCATCATCATCTAGTTAAACTTCCTTAATTTGGTAAGTTTTGAGTTAATTAGTTTATGGTTTGAGTGAATACATGTGTTTGATGATTTTGATGTTATGATATGTTATAACATGTTTAAATGATGCTATATGAGTGAATATATGTTGCTGAAATCGTGGTTGTGGTTGGTTGGTTTGGTTTTAAGTTTTTGCAGAATCTGCCATGGCTGCCCAGGGTTTCCCCTGTACGTCGGTTGAAGCCGGCGGCTGGTACCCTGAAGCCGGCGGCTTCGTTGTGTAGAAAGGAAACCGGCGGGTGAACTACCCAAGCCGGCGGCTTGACAGCCATAGCCGGCTGGTTGAATGGTTAACCGGCGGCCTCTAAAAGCTTTAAAACGCAATTAAGTTCTGTTACCACCAAAATTAAATTACCCGACGGTTGTAAGGTGGGACCCGGCGGGTGGGGACCGGAAGCCGGCGGCTTCCTTACCCAAGCCGGCGGCTTGGAGTGTGTTTCAGCAAATGTTTTGTTTAACTTTTAAGACTTGTTCTAACTTGTTGTTTGCAATGTAAATTGTACTTATTAGCATAATAATACATGATAGTTGTTGTATTTAGGAACTTATGATATTTGTAATGTTAATTGAGTTAAGTTCCTAATGATTTAAATTGACGTGATTCAAGTGTTACGATCTTGATTTCTAACTTCTACCTGATTGTTGATTCTCAGATAAACAAAGAGCTCAGCGAGATAAGACAGCTGAGTAAGTGAAACGAGATAATCAGGTGAGTGGATTTGAGACTCACAGTTTGATTTGGTTGTGTCACTTTGATTTCAATCAGTAATTATAGGATTACTATTGATAGTATGTTAACCTTGAAATGATATGCCATTTGATTGGTTGTTTGTTGAACATTGAATTGAAATGTATAATCCAGAGGTCAACTAGATTGTTGGTTGGACTTGATTGCTAATGTTGGTCAACACAGGGTTGCGTACATGTGTTGATGGAGATTAGCATTTAGTTAGCGGTTAATCACTGTTTTGGCCTACAGTTGATGTAAGTGTTCTGATGGGGCCACCCGGCACAGGGTCCTTAGGAACCACCGTTCCTCTTGACGATATTTGTTGCATTATTGATTGTGAACAGATTGCTAGCTAAATTGAATTGTAGTTGATTATTCATTCACTTAGCTTCGTGCTAATCCCTCAATTTACTTCCTGCAGGTGATGTATATTATGTGGGTAGTCAGGAAGGATGTTTTGATGCTGGGAATGTTTGAAACTTGCAACTCTGATCCAGTGTGTAATAAATTATGTTTTATAGTATATAATGCCCCGGGTTTGTAAACATGTTAATTATGATTGTTTAGTAGTTAAACATATTGTATAAAGGGTTGCGAAAATTTCTAGCAGGTTTAAATAAAATATGTATTTCGAGTAGTCGCTTCCGCCAGTTTTAATATTATATTGTTGTATTAAATGAGGGGCGTTATAATATTGGTCATTTGTAATGTGGTTCTTTTGTTTAATATATTCAAATTCAATTATGTTAATTATGGTACAGACGTATACATTAATTATGCCCATTTTTTGTTACACGATTGAATCTCCATCACTTTAGGAAACTATCAACAAAAATCCTTTTAATTATTTCTTACTTTTGGTTTGAGAATCAAATATTTTGTAATCTTCGTCTGTATATAGGATACGTTGCAACTTTTTACTTTGATCCACTTTTGATTTCTCATTTTTTGTTATCCAATTTCGTTGCATATTTTCCATACGATCAACACTCTCTTGAGTTTTATTAAATAAGGACTTGTGACGATTTGTGGGAGCAATCCATAAGTGATTGTTTTAGTATTTGATTTACGGTTAATCGAAATGACGGACGGCGATCAAGTGATGGAACTTGTAGATACGTAATCAACGGATGAATCCGATGATATTGCAAGCACGTCTGAAGCTAGTAAGTTATTTTCAATATGTCTTGTAAACGTACGTACTATCGATTTCGGTATGGTGTTGGTGAATTTTCGTTTCTGTGAATTTTGGGGTTGCAAATATCAAGTGCTTGTTTACTAGTTTTGCTATCGATATTAATGTGTTTGGATAGTTACTAACCCATGTTCATTTTTTTAAAAAAATGACTTTGATTCAGTTACAAATTTAAATGATTCGTCCAAATAAAAATGTCTATAGTATGGTAACATATGTGTTGTCGCTTTCGTTGGATTCGTTTATGTATTTATGAGCGTTTTAAACTTTGTGAACAGGCAGTGGAACGTTGAAGAACACAATACCAGTTGGGGTTATGCATGTCACCACAGAAGGTGTCCCCCAAATGAAAAATAAGCAGGTAATTCAATCGTTAATGGGTGTCTCGCAGCCCGAAGACGTAAACGTTAAGAATCCTCATGTTAGTCGTAACAAAGGATGCGGGTCGACCAAAAAAGGTCGGATTGAGAGTGCAAAAGAGAAAGCAATTGCAAATGCGAATAAGCAGGTCCTTTCATGTAAATATTGTGGAGTTTTAGGTTATTATAGAAGCACTTGCAAACAAAAGGCTGAAGATGATGCCGCCAAGAAAAATAGTCTAGCGATTGATGAACCTTCTTCGTTTTCCGAGTAGGCGTTTTATTTTTCCGAAATAGTGTTTACTATTTTTTTATACTTTCTGGCGGATACTTTGTAAACTTTTGAATGTCCTTTATAAACTTTATATAAGATACCCATGTTTGACATATACAGTTTCGCCTTGGTATCTCGTGTTTTAGGTTACGTTACCCTTTTGAGTTAATTACAGAATCACACTCGCTAGCTTTTTCACAATTATGTTTCCGGTGCACCATACAGCAGTTCATATAGTATGGTCCATACATGGTTACAATTGTATTCAGCCTAAAAAATATCATGCTTCAACATTAGATATAGTCAAATTAATCATGTGCATAGCATGGCAAAATAGGCACAGCAAATTGATTATGTTATGCAAAATAATTATAACACCACAAGTTTCAAGAGACATTTTTTTTTTTTTTAACATATATCGGAAGCGATTAAATACAAATCATGCATTATAGATTGCGTATGACATAATTCCCAAAACACAATCTATGCCTGCATGATAAGTTGATACAATAGCTACATCAGTTACAACATTAAGTTAGGTGTTATTTAAATTCCAAAACATAAGTTTATAAACGACTACATGTCGTATAGTCAGAGTAGGCAGTCAAACATTCTTCAAACTAACTTCTTGCCCACCCACATCAAAAGTAATCTGCAAGAAGTGATGAGAGGGATTAGCACGAAGCTAAGTGAATAGATCACAACTATCAATCTAAACTATCATAGCAATTGATCACTACAAAGCATCATAACAAATACATCAAAGAGGATCGGTGGTCCTTGAGGTACCCTCATGCCGCGGTGGTTCCCCAAGTAACACTTATAACCACTGAAGGCCAAACAGTGGTCTTACCGATAGTTTAGTACCATTACTACATACGACATGATTTCAATAAACAACACATGTACAAAGTCATCATGTCGTCCAAAGTAACAGTATCCAAACCCAATATCATATTGACCCCTGACAAGATAGCACATTCCATAATCATCATGGCAAAATGTACTTATTCAACATATAACTGTAAAACCATGTTTACCCGTTGTAACCGGATTGTTACAACTAATTCAGAATGAGAGTCAATGATCCACTCACCCTTGACGTCACTGTCTCCACTCAGAATTCTTATATTACTGAGTCTTCGGTTTATCTGAAACACAGCAAAGGTATACGAGTCAATTACTCATCTCAAATATCCATAGTGGAATCAAAAGTGCACCATTGCCATTAATCATGACAACTCGATTTACAACGCCTCAACATGCACATAAACTCATAGAATAACATATTGTGAATCCCTATTACATGTTTCCAATCATATAAACGCATAACCGATTTACTTCAAGGTAATGCAAGAAGTGAAATTTGTTATGCTAGAAACGGCCAGGAAGCCGCCGGCTGGGTCACCGGACCCGCCGGTTCTACCACGAGAGCCGCCGGCTGGGATACCCAAGCCGCCGGTTAATACGGGTTTTCACAAACAGAAATAAAGTGCGTTTTAAAGCCAAAACAAGCCGCCGTTTTGGTCCGGGAGCCGCCGGCTGGGGTGGTTAACCCACCGGTTTGTAGATCCTACCCGCCGGTTCCCCAAACAATACAAACAAGCCGCCGGGTGGGTCACTTGACCCGCCGGCTAGTTCATCGAAACAGCAGCAGCAGGTAACAACTAACCCACGAACCAAACTCCCTAAAATCTCAAATCCGCACACAAAATACGATTCTTTCAATTAAACACTTTCACATATCATCATACATCATGTTATATCAACAAATAGCATCATCCAACATCAAATCCATACAAATTTACCTATATAATCTAATTACTCAAACCCTAACATACATACACATATTAAAAGAGATTTACACTTACAATCAAGATGCTAGCAAGGTAGATGATGAAGAAGATAAGTAGTTGACCACGAATCCAAACTTAATCGATTTCCCAAAGTTTTTCTCTTTTGAATTCTCTCAATTCCAATGTATGTGTGTGTTATATTTGGGGAGTTAGAATAATTTGGGAAAGGGAAAACAAATAGGCCGATCCATCCCCAAAGGTAGGTATAAGCCAGTACAAATTATACCCGCTCTAAACCTATTGTCTGGAACCTAAAACTGTTTACATGAAAATATATTTTATTATACCGTCAACTAAATTTATTTAAAACAAGTAATAATTTATGTATCACAATAAATCGTTTGACCATTTACCCTATTAATTTCAATTAGGCAAATAATACGAATTATTTCTAAACTTAATTAAATAATCAAATGAATTGAGTAATTTACCAAATTTCTCCTAGGCCGGTAATGAGGATGTTACAAATCTTCCCTCCTTAAGAAGATTTCGTCCCCGAAATCTCACCACGCTCAAAGAGATTAGGGTAACGCAATCGCATGCTTTCCTCCGTTTCCCAAGTAAGATTAGCACCCAAACTATGTCGCCACTTAACCAAAACCATGGGTATTTCCTTCTTTCGAAGTTTAGTCACTTTTCTATCTTCAAGCTCTATAGGTTCCTCTACAAGTTTCTGACTTAAGTCGACACGCAAGTCTTGTAACGGAAGGACTTGGGATTGGTCCTCCACCTTACATTTCCTTAAGTAACAAACGTTGAAGGTGTCATGAATACCCGCTAATTCAGGAGGAAGATCTAACGATACCGTTTGATCATTAACTACTTGGCGAATTCTAAATGGCCCAATAAACCTAGGAGCAAGTTTACCACGCTTACCAAACCGAATCACACCTTTCCAAGGGGAAACCTTTAAATATACCAATTCACCCACCACAAACGAAACCGGACGGCGCCGAGGATTGGCATACTGTTTCTGTCTATCCCGAGCAGCTTTCAACTTCGCACGAGCTATAGCTACTTTTTCAGCAGTAATCTGAACAATATCCGGACCCGCAAATTGTTTCTCACCCGCTTCCAACCAACATGTGGGTGTTCGACAACGACGCCCATATAGCATTTCATACGGAGGCATACCTATACTCGAGTGATAAGAATTATTATACGCAAACTCAATCAATGGCAGGTGCGAATCCCAAGACCCACCATATTCTAACACACAAGCACGTAACATATCCTCCAAAGTTTGAATGGTGCGCTCTGATTGACCGTCCGTCTGAGGGTGATAAGCCGTACTCAAATTGATTCTAGTACCCAGCTCCTTTTGCAAACTCCGCCAAAATCCAGATGCAAAACGAGGATCTCTGTCTGATACAATAGATAACGGAATCCCATGCCTCGAAATAACCCCACTAATGTACAACTGAGCTAACTTACTCAAAGATGCCGTCTCACTAGAAGCCAGGAAGTGAGCACTCTTAGTTAGTCGATCCACAATCACCCAAATCATGTCATTTCCTCTAATGGTTCGCGGAAATTTTGTTACAAAATCCATCGTAATGTGTTCCCATTTCCACTCGGGGATCTCAAGTTGTTTCAAAGACCCATACGGTTTCTGATGTTCAGCTTTCACTTGAGAGCATATATGGCACGATTCCACAAATCGAGCAACATCCATTTTCAAAGTAGGCCACCAATACAAAGGTTTCAAATCATTATACATTTTAGTGCTCCCGGGATGAACCGACAATCTGGACTTATGAGCTTCCGTCAATATTACATCACGAAGTCCCCCAAGTAAAGGAACCCAAACACGCGATTGGAATGTCTTTAATCCACGAGAATCGTCACATAACAGTTCTTTTCTTTTCAATAGAATCTCGGCTTTCAAATTTTGATCCAACAATGCTTCCATTTGTGCCGTTCTCAATTTGTCAATCAAATCTGAGGAAACTTCTAATCGCATAAAGCAAACTTTCTCGAATTTCCCTTTTCTACTCAACGCATCCGCGACCACATTCGCCTTACCCGGATGGTAACGAATCTCACAATCATAATCTTTTATCAACTCTAACCATCTCCTCTGACGCATATTCAGTTCCTTCTGAGAAAACATGTACTGAAGACTCTTATGATCCGTACAAATAACGCATTTAGTACCATACAAATAGTGTCTCCAGATTTTTAAGGCAAAGACTACAGCTGCAAGTTCCAAGTCATGGGTAGGGTAATTCTTTTCATGAGGTTTAAGCTGACGAGAAACATACGCAATGACTCGACCACGTTGCATCAAGACACCACCCAAACCCGCATGCGAAGCATCACAATACACAATGAAATCCTCGGACCCTTCAGGCAAGGCTAAAATTGGAGCCTGACACAATAACTGTTTCAAAGTCTGGAAAGCCGACTCCTGCTGATCATTCCATTGAAACTTAACATCCTTTCGAGTCAATTTCGTCAAAGGACCCGCTAGCTTAGAGAAATCCTTGATGAACTTTCGATAGTAACCCGCCAAACCAAGAAAACTCTTAATCTCTGAAGCAGACTTAGGTGCTTGCCAATTCATAACTGCCTCAACCTTAGATGGATCAACCTTAACTCCATCCTCACAAATAATATGCCCCAAAAACTGAACCTCACGCAACCAAAACTCGCATTTGGAGAACTTAGCATACAACTTCTCCTGTCTCAAAGTATCAAGTACTAAACGCAAGTGTACTTCGTGATCGGATTCAGACTTAGAATAAATCAATATATCGTCAATAAATACAATAACAAACTTATCAAGGTAGGGTCGACAAACTCTATTCATCAAATCCATAAAGACCGCCGGAGCATTAGTCAACCCAAAAGGCATAACAAGAAATTCATAATGACCATATCTAGTGCGAAAAGCCGTCTTAGGAATATCCTCCCCACAAACTCGCACTTGATGATAACCCGACCTCAAGTCAATCTTAGAGAAATAGGAAGACCCTTGTAATTGATCAAACAATTCATCTATTCGGGGCAAAGGGTACTTATTCTTTATGGTTCGCTTATTCAATTCTCTATAATCAATACACATCCGAAGGGTGCCATCCTTCTTTTTAACAAACAACACGGGTGCACCCCAAGGAGATGAACTAGGCCTGACGAAACCCTTATCTAATAGCTCCTGGATTTGGGTCATCTGTTAGTACATATTTAGTGTCTGTCAGTTGGTCTAGCTCGTAGTTTGTAATTAGAATTAGTGTTCCTGACTCCTGCGACGTAGCGTGCAACGTCGCAGGTGCGACGTCAGGTTTTGGGCCTGCGACGTAGTCTACGTCGCATGGGCTTGGGCCTGCGACGTAGCGTGCGACGTCGCAGGTGCCAGATTTTGTATAAATACGTTTTATGTTTTCTGTTTTAGGTTTGACGAAACCCTAAACGCAATAAGTAGAAATCTCTGTAATCTGACCGATTATAATACAATATAATACGTTTCGTTTGATATTCATTGCGTATTGATTGTTCGTGTGTTTAGTGTATAACTTAATCGTTGATTCCGCAAACGATTGAGTGACTCGGTTCGTACTAGATCCAAGGTTAGGGACAAATAACTGGTATCAGAGCAGAAAGTGCTCGTTTTGGCGATTCGGATCGAGTTTGGGATTTAAAAGGACGTGATATTCGTGTGTTTTTGGGTTTATCACGTTTGTTTTGTGTTTTTACAGGTTTTCGATCAGTATTACTGGGATTATTGAAGGTTTCCGTCGTTCAACATTCGTGGTTTTCGTTTAGGGTTAAAAAATTCGTTTTTAGGGTTTGTGGCCGCTGCTCAGCGCGTTTTGCGACGTACCATTGCGACGTCAGCTGCGACGTCGTGTGCGACGTAGTAATTTGGACTTTAATTAGTCTGTGCGACGTCCTCTGCGACGTCATCTGCGACGTACCTCTCAACGTCGCATAGTGTGATTCTGCGACGTCCACTACGACGTCATCTGCGACGTACCTCTCAACGTCGCATATTTCTGATTCTTAATTGAATCCTTTGCTTTTGCGACGTACCTATCAACGTCGCATAATCTTGGTGCGACGTACTCACCTACGTCGCTAAGATCAGAAGTTTGTTTTTCGATTAAGTAATTACAATGGCAGCTGATAAAGAGGATATTAGAGGTCTAAGAGAAATGATTAAACAAAGTAATGACATAGGTTCAAGTAATAAACCTCCATTATTTACTGCGGACATGGATTATGTATACTGGAGAGACCGAGTTGAACAATACATTGATTTTCATTGTCCAGAATTATGGGGACCATTACGCGAACGTTATGTACCTCCATTAGCTGAAGGAGAATACCGTAATATTCGTCCTGCTAAGACCTATAAAGCGATGTCTCCCGAGGAGAAGAAAGATTTTGATACTGAAAGAAAATCTTTTTCAATGATTAAAATGTGTCTAACTAAGGATGTTCTTTGGCTTTTCAGAACTCATGAAACAGCCTTTGATTTATGGAAGGCAATTGAAACTCGTTGTGGAGGAAACGATAAGTACAAGGAAGCCAAGCTTGAACTGATTAAGAAACAGTACGATATCTTTGACATCCTTCCAAATGAAGACACGACTTCGTTATTCACTAGGTACTCACGGTTAGTTGGTGAGTTGTTTGAAGGGGGTTATACTTTTCCTTCAATTGAAGTAAATAAGAAGCTACTGGATGTGTTGCCAAGTTCTTGGGATGTTAAAGTTCAATTTTTAAAGGAAAATGAAGAACTTGCAAACATGTCGTTGGATACGCTGATCGGGGATCTTCAAGCTCACGCGATGGAGATTAAGAAGAAAGAAACTAGGTCTGGTGCTGCTGTTCAGAATCCTAGTGTGTATGGTGTTCAGATCAACTCTGGGAAGACTTATGGATCTGGAGTCGCTTTTGTAACAAATACAAATGCTTCATCGACTTCTTCTTCTTCCGATGGGATTCATTCTGTTTTCATGACTGGACCTTCTTCAAATCAACAACAGGTTCAGGTCTCACCTGCTATTCAGGAACAAGCTGCAATTTATACAGCTTTCTTAAGCTCATACAAGGATTTGGTTACTCAACCAAATCTTACTTTGGAGCTGACCAAGGAAGACTATGCTCAGCTTGATGAAGATGATCTGGAACAAATGGATTTAACTTGGAATGTGGCGATGATCACCCGAAGAATTCAAAAGTTCTTGCAGAGGACAGGGCGTAAAAGCTTGGAAGGTGATGGAAAGACTGGCTTCGGATTTGACAAGAGTAAGGTCCGATGTTACAATTGTCAAAATTTGGGTCACTTCGCTAGGGAGTGCGAGAAACCCAAAATGCCAGCATCGGGATTCACAACACCATCTACTCCTCCAAAGGCCAAAGAAATGGAAGTTTCTAAGAAAGGGCTTGCTGATAATGCCCTGATTGCCTTTGAGCCTACAAGTCAAGATTGGACGCCAGTCTCCCAGCATTACCAACAGTGTTTGATGGCTCACATCGTGAATGAGGTACCTGATGAACCATTAAATTGTATCTCATGTATTAAGTTAACTGAATCTCTAAAGGCATTTCAGAACGAAACTGTAGAGTTGAGGAAAAAGAATGAAAAACTAACCGAGTCAAATAATTTCTTAAAAGCTAATGAGAAACTTTATGAAAAACATCTTGAGGCTCATCGGTTAGATACTCAGAAATATAAATCTAAGGTTTTTAGTCAAGAAGATGCCATTAAAAGCTATCTTGTTGAAATTGAATTACTAAATAAAGAACTTACAGATTTAAAAGCTGAGTATGAGAATTATAAGAGTAAAATCTTAGGTTCAAATTCCTCAACGGTTGTTTTTAATGAAATTCTTAGCAAGCATGGTACTAAAGGGAAGAAGAATGAGGGATTGGGATACAACTCAGTCCCTCCTCCTCCTACTCACTGTCCCCTGCCTGTTAAGGAAGGCTTTGAAGAGATTCCAGTTGATTGGTCCATGCTTTATGGTTTAAAAGCTAAAGATGCTAAAGAGACCAAACATAACAAACCGGCAAAGGAGAAAACCAAGCGGCCAGAGTACCCCTTGCCAACGTTTGTTAAGTCTGTGCATGAATCTCCTGTTAGTGTTGAGGAGAGTGTTGAGTTAAAGAATGAATCTCCTGTTATTATTGAGGAGATTGTTGAGATTGAGGACATTACGGATCAGGAGTATCCTGAGGGTAAGAAGGTTATGGTTAAACCTGAAAAAGTGATTTCAAAGATTGAGCCTGAAATTAAGGTTCAACCAAATAAGGGAAAAGCCAAGGTTTTTAATTCGAAACAACAAACTTTACAGTCACCTGTAAAGATTTTGCAAAATAAAATAGTAAATGAAAGAGTTTCGTATGATAAACCTTCAACTTCAACCTCTCAACCAAAACAAACACTTTCTAAAACATGTACGCATTGTTCATGTTCTAGAAATGTTTCTCCACCTCCTGTGGTAATTCCTCAGCCTCAACCGTTTGTTGAGACTCGTTCTTGTTTCTACTGCAAGAAACAAGGACATTTAATTCGTGAATGTCCAAAGCTGTCAAATCAGCGCTATGGGAGAGAGATGCCTAGGACATCTGTTTATAGAAATTCTTTTTCAAAATCTCCACCTAGGCGTTACTCTACCTCTCCCAAGCCTGTTTTGAAGCCTGTTTCGAAACCAAGTAATGTTGAGCAAAAACCTTTGCCAATTCAAAAGCCCAACATTATTTCGATTACCAATTCCGAATCTTCAAAAGTTTGGAAACGTAAAGAGTCTGATGTTGACTCTTCAGTCGTCAACAATAACACATCAGATAAAAATTCTAATTTGTTTAAAGATAAAATCCTATCTGACGTGATTATTGTTGATGACCACGGTCGACCTAAGTCTGTAAAGGCTTGGGTCACCGTTTCTCACTAATCTCCTTCGTTTGTGTGTTGCAGCAGTCAGAACGCGTTAAAGATAGTGAATGGTATTTGGATAGTGGCTGCTCGCGACATATGACAGGCGATGTATCTCTTCTTGTGGATATTAAACCATACGCAGGAGGATATGTTGCTTTTGCTGGAGATACTGGGGGAACCATTTCTGGAAGAGGAACGTTAACTAACGGCAATGTTAGTTTTGAAAATGTGAACTACGTGGAACAGCTTACGCACAACTTGCTAAGTGTTTCACAGGTCTGTGATAAAGATTATACCACTGCGTTCACAAAGACAGAGTGTGTGATACTGAAACCTGGGTATGTCATTCCAGAAGAATGGGTGTTACTGAGAGCACCAAGAAAGAATGACACATACATTTTGAACATGAGAACTGTTGAGACCTCGAACGAATATACGTGTCTCTTGTCTAAGGCTTCTGAAAAGGAATCACTGCTTTGGCACAGACGAATGGGACATATTCATTTCCGAAAAATGAATTTCTTGACTAAAAATGACCTAGTGCTAGGAGTTCCGAAACAGTCATTTGCTCTAAAGGATGACTGTATCTCCTGCCAAAAAGGAAAGCTACGTAAGAAGTCCCATAAGTCTAAGCAGGTGAATTCCATAAATGCTCCATTGGAACTACTGCATATGGATCTTTTTGGTCCAGTCTCTACAAAGAGCATTGGTGGTCGGTCTTACTGCTTGGTAGTTACTGATGACTACTCAAGGTTTTCGTGGGTTTACTTTTTGACCTCAAAGGGGGAAACTCCTGAGATTCTGGTGTATTTGTTGGACAAGTTGGCAAATCTGTGCAACTTGAAGGTGAAAAGGATACGAAGCGACAATGGAACTGAATTCAAGAACTCACAATTCCTAAAAGGATACGAAGCGACAATGGACAAATATACTGATGATCGAAATAACACTTACAATTCCTAATAAATGCATGTTATTCCGATATGATCCCTAATCAGACAACTCAACTCCGTCACCAAAAATAGAGTGTTAGTATTTTTATTTTGTTCATTTTTACTTTTTGTAAAATTAAAGAAAATACCAAAAAAAAAATTTTGTTTTATGCTTTATTTTTATTCTGAGTTATTTTTCCAAAGTCACGAGTTATTTTGAAATTATTTGCTAAAATAACGAGTAAACGGTTTGAAAAATTCAAAATTGGATCAAAAATGTTATATGCGACGTCACACTCTACGTCGCCTGCGACGTCCCAGTCTACGTCGCATGTAGGGTTAGACTATATATAGTCTCAACTGCGACGTAACATGTCACACTATTCACTATTCACGTGCGACGTACCCTGCGACGTAGCATTGGTGATTTGCGACGTAGCAATTTTCGAGCATTTTTCGTGATTTGTAGCCGTTTTCATTCCAATTCACTTACGTACTTTTGATCTACTCGTTATTCCGCACACTTAGGTACCGATTTTACCATTTTTCACCGTGTATATTACGTTTAATTGCTATATATGTGATACGGGTTAAAAGGGTTTCGGTTTTGGGTTAAATTCGATGGTTAATTGAATGTTGTAACTATTATAACTTATGTTTTCGTGATCACCATCGTTAGCCGCACCTTGTAGTGCGTTTGATTTTGAAAACCCCTAAAATCGAAGGTTAGGGTTTCTGGGTTGGGGACGCCTGTTCGTCAGTGCGACGTACGCTGCGACGTCGTAGCCTACGTCGCTTTAATTAATTATTATTAATTTCCTACGTCGCCCTTCCCTACGTCGCTTTCACTGCGACGTCCGATGCGACGTACTCCTCTACGTCGCTATTTTAAATAAAGTGATTAAATTCACAATAAATTGCAAAATGCGACGTCCCTCTTGACGTCGCTCGAATTTTCTGCGACGTCAAGCCTTACGTCGCTTTTCAATTTATTCTGATTTTAGGCGACGTACAGTTCTACGTCGCTCTGTGTTTATGCGGCGTAAGTGGCTACGTCGCTAGTTCCAGGAAGTTTACAAAGGTTTTTCTTAAAAATGTAACATTTTTGCTAACCTTTTTCGAGTTGCAATCTGTTTCTGTTCTTGCAGATATGGCTTTGATTTTCGAAGCTCGTCACAATACGGCTGCGTACCTTACTGACACTTCTGATAAAGCTGCACCGTATCGTCAGATGATCGCGTTTTTGAGACGTTCAAGGGTATTCCACGCCATTTCCGATAACACTATGGCGTTTGGAAATCTGATCAACCCTTTTTGGAGAAATGCGACTGTTGTTACTGATAACGACGTTAGACGATTGGTCTCTACCGTTCTGGGTACGGAGATCACTATTACAGAACAGAGTATTCGGGAAGTTTTACAGCTGAATGATCAACCGGATATGCCTATCGGTTTTGATCATATTTTTGTTACTGGAGCTATGCAACGGATAGGATATCCCGGGATTCCCTCTGATCAGTATCGAAAAGCGAATCTCACACGCGTCTGGAGATATTTGATGCATGTGATTATTGTTTGCTTGGGGAATAGGAAAGGTGGAACGGATGGGATGAGCCGAAGTCTGGCTTCTGCTATGTTAGCGTTGGTATACAACAAGCCGTTCAACTTCTCGGGATTTATCTTCAAGGCTATGGTTGATAATGCGAATGCCGGGGATCAGAAATGGATTTTATATCCGAGATTTGTACAGTTGCACATCAATCGTCATCATCCGGATCTTCAGGCACAGGGTGATATCGATCAGCCGCTTAAGATTTCCCCGATGATGAGTCGGATTTTCACTATTTGTGCAGGGTATGAGAAAGGGGTCGAGGCACCAAGGGATGTTCCCTTATTCGGTGCTATTGTGGATGAAAATTATGTACCGCCTCCAGATCCTCAGTATATGGATATTCCAGTACCTCAGCAGCAGCAGCAACCGCTTGTGAACATTCCAGTTCAACCTGCGGGGGAGAATGTAGATGCTCTATTGGAGAACATCGAGCAGTTCGGGCATGTGGATTCGGACAATCCAGCATCTCACGACACGGTCGAGAGTTCTGATTCCGAAGAACCGGCCAATGTAGGTCCTCAGGATGGGGGTCCGACGCCTGAGCATTCGGATGGTACTGTTCCGCATCCCTCTGAGATGGAACGTATCAGGCTTTCCGATTCATTCAGATATCTAAGAATTCAGCGTCGGATCCGGGCAGGACGCAAGTATGTACCTCCAAGGGATACTGGGAAACGTACACGAGACGGTGATGATTCTGCTGATGAAACTTATCGTCCTCGTCGTCGTGTTCGTCGCTCTTCGTCAACACGAGCTCCAGTCAATCCACAGCTGCAACCTGATTTTCAGATTCAACCGACTCCAGCTTTCATGCAAAAGATTATGGAAGATATGCAGCAGATGAAACAAAAGCTGGAGGCTCAGGACGAGAAGATTGCTGAACAAGCTACGTTGATCGAGGTTCAATCTAAGGAGCTTGAGGATACGAAGCTTAGGGTTAATGTTTTGGAAGGCAGGTTACTTGCCTCGGGGGAGTATGGGTCTGGGATACCCACTTTAGAGTCAAGTGAACCTGCGTCTGTAAATCCCAACCCTGTAATTGAAAATGTTAATGAAAATATTTCTCGTTTGGATTATTTTTGTGTTGATGATATTCCAGGGCAACTGAGACCGCTGGCAGTTGACTACTCATTCGCTGACTTATCATTTATTCAGAGGATGGCCAGTGGAGTTGGCTCTGAGGAAGAAACAGAGAATGTTTTTTGAGATGAATGAGGATGTTTCGATTGAAGAAGAGCAGTTGAATGCAGATGAAACGTATGATGATGCACAATCTGGGGAAGCTTATGATGGTGCACCAATTATTGAATCTGATTCAAGTGAAGACGAGAGTCCTGATAAAGCTCAACATGGAGAATCAAGTTCTGCTGCAACTCCAGCTTCAGAGACACAGGCACCGGACTCAGCAGCGAAGAAATTAACTGCTGAAGAAAAGAGAGAGAGAAACAAGAAATGGTGGCCTAAGGGACGAAATCCAGTTCCTATTCTAGTTAAATGTCAAATGTACCGGGTTAGTCGAAATTATACCGGTGTTATTAAAAGCTGGAAGTGTCAGAGGAATCTGTTTATGATTAAGAGAGAAGATGGAGTTCAGTACTTCAGAATGCGTTTTGATAGATTGAGCACGTTGCCAAAAGGAGAGATTAATCGATTAGCTCAGCTTAAATTGATTAATCCTTTCGAGAATGATTATGCTGAGTTCATTCAGAGAAATTTACGTCGGGAAGTGTTATCGAAGACATATTCGAAATTGAAACCGACGTTGGGAACTCGGTATACGTGGAAAAAGAAGATTGATCCAGTCACCAGGAAGCCTTTGGTTAAAGTTCACTATTCGCCTGCTAACAGTTTGACTGAGATACCTCTGGAATCAGTTCCTTATTATTTTCTGAGAAGACTTGTAAAATGGGAACTTGATCCACAGACTGGCGAAGCGGTTATTACTTTCGTTCCAGATTCTGAACCGTGGCCAGAAGTTGGAGGTATATGGAATTTGAGGCAAGCAACGTTTAGACTGTATGATCCGATGAGTTTGATTAATTTTCATGAAAAAGATTTAAGAAAACTCTATGATAATCGGATTCGTGTTGGTCAGAAGAATGAATTCAACAGACGTTTAGCACAGCAGTTTTACAATGTTGTTACTGTTTGCGTAGCTAATGGAATTCATGCCGATGGTCAATTTCCTGTGGGCTGGGTTTAAAGAAGATTTTTGAAGACCAAGCTGAAGACACGGGGGAGTTTGTTAGTACATGTTTAGTGTCTGTCAGTTGGTCTAGCTCGTAGTTTGTAATTAGAATTAGTGTTCCTGACTCCTGTGACGTAGCGTGCAACGTCGCAGGTGCGACGTCAGGTTTTGGGCCTGCGACGTAGTCTACGTCGCATGGGCTTGGGCCTGCGACGTAGCGTGCGACGTCGCAGGTGCCAGATTTTGTATAAATTCGTTTTATGTTTTCTGTTTTAGGGTTGACGAAACCCTAAACGCAATTAGTCGAAATCTCTGTAATCTGACCGATTATAATACAATATAATACGTTTCGTTTGATATTCATTGCGTATTGATTGTTCGTGTGTTTAGTGTATAACTTAATCGTTGATTCCGCAAACGATTGAGTGACTCGGTTCGTACTAGATCCAAGGTTAGGGACAAATATCATCATTTCACGAATTTCGGAGGGAGCTAGTCTATAAGGAGCCTTAGCTACGGGAGTGGAACCCGGAATTAGGTCAATTTTATATTCCACCTCTCTAATGGAAGGTAACCCAGGCAATTCATCAGGAAAGACGTCAGGGTAATCAGAAACCACCCGAACATTGGAAACGGTTTTCTTTTCTAATTTTGCATCAACTATATAAGCCAGGTAGGATACACACCCCTTAGCTAGAGATTTACTAGCTTTCATCATAGAAATCATAGGGATACTACCTCTTTCCCGTTCCCCTCGAGCCACAACAAATGACTCATTAGAGATTGGAATCCTAATTAGTTTCTTATGGCACTCTATACTTGCCTTATTCTTACTTAACCAATCCATGCCTAAAACCGCATCAAAACTGGGGATAGGCATCAATAGAAAAGAAATTGGGAAACTATGATCCTCAATCAAGATGCTAGCTCCAGTCACCGATGTGGTAACTGGAACTATCTTGCCATTTGCTACCTCAACCTCAATAGGATTTGTAATACAAGTGGGAGTCAATTTCAGTTTATCGCAGAAAAGCATAGATATAAATGAGCAATTGGCTCCCGAATCAAACAGAACAGTAGCTGGTACAGAGTTGATTAGAAATGTACCAGTTATAACATCTTCAGTCCTGACAGCATCATCAGCTGTCATTTGGAATGCCCTACCAGTTGCCGTTGGTGGATTCTTTCTTTTCTGGCCAGAAGATGAAGACCCTCCGACCACACCCATCTTTTGTTTCCTAGCCTCCGGACACAAACCCGAACGATGACCTTCCTTTTGGCAATTCCAACACACATGCCTAGGAAACGCACAATCCTTGATGTCATGACCAAGTTGTCCACATTTGATACATCTAGCAGTTTGTGGAGTGCAAGGACCCGTGTGTCGCGATTTACAATTGTGGCACCAATTGGTTCTATCCAATGATTTACTATCCGAACTAGACTTCTTAGGTTGATGAGATCCCTGCCATCTCTTCTTTCCAGGACTACCCGAAGATTCACCCTTGGGTTTAAATGAAGATTTTTCCTTAACCTCCAAACCTTGTGCCCTAACATCCCCCTCCACAGAACGGGCAAGATCAAAAGCTTGGGAAAGAGTACCCGCCAATCTCACGGTCGTCCGATAAGTATACGGTAACATTCCCACAAAATGGTCAATCTTTATACGTTCCTCCGGTACCCATTGTTGCACGAATCTCAACTTGTCAGTGAATTGGGAAATGAGATCATCCATCGTCATCTTATCCGTTAATTGCAAATCCAAAAACTCGCGTCGAATCCGAGTCATGTCAAATCCAGAACAATACTTCTTACAAACCTCATTGTGGAAATCAAACCAACAAATTGATGCTCTCTGCTGTGGTGTAAAATGCGATGTAATGGAATCCCACCAAACCATTGCGGGACCCTTGAGAAGTTGCACCGCAAAAGGAACCTTGACTTCCTCTTCACATCGACAAACCTCGAACTTTCTTTCCACATCCCTCAGCCAATCCAAGGTCACGGAGGGATTTGTACTACCCGAATAATCCGATGGTCCACAAGACTTGAAAGTCTTAAAAGAGCATAGCTTAGGTTGATTTTGAGCTTGAAATATCGGAGTCTGATAACCCGAAGGTCCGGAAGAGAACGGAGCCGAAATCGGATAGGTACCATTGTGTGGATGATGATAATAAGTCTGAGATACTGGGATCTACGAAGTCACCAAAAGTGGTGGTACAGTGCTAACAGTAGGTGGCAAAGATTGCAAGATTTGTTGAGAAGACCGATTTTGTTGTTGTTGTTGCAAAAACTGTTGTTCTATTGCCTTAAGTCTCAGATTTTCTATCTCTAGATGAATCATATAATCATCATGATCAAAATCCCCTGCAGAAAAGGTAGTACCAGTTTGACCCTGGCTAACATTTTGGGTTTCAGGAGGGGATACATTAGTTCGGGGGGCATCATTGGGTGTGTCAGCTGAAGGTTCATTCTCTGCCATATCTGTACCAAAACAACATCTCATAACATGTTAGTTGTTAGTACCTATATACTAACCATCTTCACATGCTAACAAAATCCCACTCATAGGAATGTTTGACTGACACACATAGATTTGGGATTGAACAATTAACCCATGCTCAATTCACCCAAACCTAGGCTCTGATACCAATTTATAACACCACAAGTTTCAAGAGACATTTTTTTTTTTAACATATATCGGAAGCGATTAAATACAAATCATGCATTATAGATTGCGTATGACATAATTCCCAAAACACAAACTATGCCTGCATGATAAGTTGATACAATAACTACATCAGTTACAACATTAAGTTAGGTGTTATTTAAATTCCAAAACATAAGTTTATAAACGACTACATGTCGTATAGTCAGAGTAGGCAGTCAAACATTCTTCAAACTAACTTCTTGCCCACCCACATCAAAAGTAATCTGCAAGAAGTGAGGAGAGGGATTAGCACGAAGCTAAGTGAATAGATCACAACTATCAATCTAAACTATCATAGCAATTGATCACTACAAAGCATCATAACAAATACATCAAAGAGGATCGGTGGTCCTTGAGGTACCCTCATGCCGCGGTGGTTCCCCAAGTAACACTTATAACCACTGAAGGCCAAACAGTGGTCTTACCGATAGTTTAGTACCATTACTACATACGACATGATTTCAATAAACAACACATGTACAAAGTCATCATGTCGTCCAAAGTAACAGTATCCAAACCCAATATCATATTGACCCCTGACAAGATAGCACATTCCATAATCATCATGGCAAAATGTACTTATTCAACATATAACTGTAAAACCATGTTTACCCGTTGTAACCGGATTGTTACAACTAATTCAGAATGAGAGTCAATGATCCACTCACCCTTGACGTCACTGTCTCCACTCAGAATTCTTATATTACTGAGTCTTCGGTTTATCTGAAACACAGCAAAGGTATACGAGTCAATTACTCATCTCAAATATCCATAGTGGAATCAAAAGTGCACCATTGCCATTAATCATGACAACTCGATTTACAACGCCTCAACATGCACATAAACTCATAGAATAACATATTGTGAATCCCTATTACATGTTTCCAATCATATAAACGCATAACCGATTTACTTCAAGGTAATGCAAGAAGTGAAATTTGTTATGCTAGAAACGGCCAGGAAGCCGCCGGCTGGGTCACCGGACCCGCCGGTTCTACCACGAGAGCCGCCGGCTGGGATACCCAAGCCGCCGGTTAATACGGGTTTTCACAAACAGAAATAAAGTGCGTTTTAAAGCCAAAACAAGCCGCCGTTTTGGTCCGGGAGCCGCCGGCTGGGGTGGTTAACCCGCCGGTTTGTAGATCCTACCCGCCGGTTCCCCAAACAATACAAACAAGCCGCCGGGTGGGTCACTTGACCCGCCGGCTAGTTCATCGAAACAGCAGCAGCAGGTAACAACTAACCCACGAACCAAACTCCCTAAAATCTCAAATCCGCACACAAAATACGATTCTTTCAATTAAACACTTTCACATATCATCATACATCATGTTATATCAACAAATAGTATTATGTATGTACATCCGTAATTGGATTGGTATCTATAATGCGTGGCTGGTTTCTGAAAGGTCCGCAGAGAGCTTGATTTTTATGATCATGCTTTTGGTATTCTGTGTCTTACTTATGTATGATATAAGGGGAATGGGTGAAGTGTTATCAATATTCGAACGGGTCAAATGGCTTGAGAGTGTCCCAAAGTCTATAATTATGAATAGTGTTATTTAAAGAGTTCGATTGTTCTTGTAGGGTGGGGTTCAAATGAGAGAAAAAAGATCAGGAAAGTACAAGGATTTTGGAAAGAATGGAAGTACTAATGAAAGGGTTCCATGTGTACAAAGAGAATACCCACATGTTAAAAACCCATTTACCCCCTAACTTAAATATCTCACAAACGACAAATCGAAAAAATTATGAAAATTGCACCATTAGATTCAGCGTTTGATCCTCTCCTATTTGCCGTCCATCAAGGCATACTTTCGATGAATTTTTTTTTCCACCTTTTTTGATGGGTTTTACTAATTGCTAACATGTGTGTTAATATTTGGTTAAATATTTAATTTAAGTATAGAGTTTAGGGATTAGGGTTTAGGATTTATTAGAGTTTAGGGTTTAATAGGTTTAGGGTTTAGTAGGGTTTAGGGTTTGAGGGTTTAGTAGGGTTTAGGGTTTAGTAAGATTTAGGGTTTAGAGTTATATAAAGCGTTTAGGGTTTAGGGTTTGGGGTTTAGGGGTTAGGGTTTAGGATTTAGAGTTTGGGTTTTGGAGTTAGCCGATAGGCTGGATCATAGCCGATAGGCTGAAGCATACCCGATCGGCTGAAGTATAGCCGATCGGCTATGAGGTCGTTTCAGGTCTATTCGTGCAGGTTTGAGTGAAATCAGCTTCTAGCTCGAATTTTTGGACATAATTAGTTCATAGCACACTAAAGCATGATGATATAAGTAATTTAAACACTAAAATTTGAAGAAAAAGTGGGTGATTCTTTACGATTAATTTGAAGACCGAATGATGATGATGATGGTGATGAAGATGAAGAAGATGATGGAGATGAAGATGGTGAAGATGATGATGCTTGTTGCTGCTACACTTTGTTGTTGTTGATGATGAATTGTTGTTGTTGTTGTTGTTGAGATAGGTAGAGACTGAGAGAGAGAGTTGAGATTGATGATGATAATGAAATGAAAGAAGAAGGGTGCGTTTGTTATGGTCGACCATCTCCAATTATTGGAGTTGGTTGGCTCCATGCGCAGTACAAAATACCCGTATTTTTGTATCCGATCGTAAAGTAGTATAATGTTTTCAAATGATAAATTCCTAAAAGTGAAATCGTATATACTTTTAATTGAAGTATTTTATAAAGATACTTTTAGTGAGATATAAAAATATATCTTTGTTTTAAGGGATATGGTTCGAATGATTTCGTCGTGTTGAGTACAATTTGAATAAAACGTAATATGTTATAATTTTTATCCAGGTAAATAATAATTATTATTTTCGATAATAATACATTATTTATATGTTTTGTCACGAATGTTTTGATTTGTACGATACGAATTACTTTATGTATTATCAAAATAATATATAATAAATAATGAGTGTATTAAATAATAGTTCCATATTACTTTATACTTGAGTTCACCAACGCCCGTATAAATGAATCGGAAATTTGGCCGATTTTGATGATGCACGATTAAATTTAATCGCGTACTGATATATATATATATATATATATATATATATATATATATATATATATATATATATATATATATATATATATTTAACAATATACATATTGATACACATAATTAGCCTAATACATAGCACTAATTACATATATTACTAGATAATTAGGAACTAATAACTAGTCCTAATTTGACAGGTGTCACATTCTCCCCTTGTTAAGAGAATTTCGTCCCGAAATTAGCTCTGAGTTGTGTGAGTGGAGTCTGAGAAAAGATGTGGATATTTGAGTCGCATCTGGTCTTCCCGTTCCCAAGTGAATTTCGGACCACGCCGCGAATTCCACCGAACTTTGACGATTGGGATACGACTTTGCTTAAGCTGTTTGACCTCACGGTCCATGATCTCCACTGCTGTCTCGACAAAATGAAGTTTCTCGTCAATAGGAATCTCGTCAAGAGGGATAATGAGTGTCTCATCAGACAGGCATTTCTTTAGGTTAGAAATGTGAAATGTGGGATGCACGCTACTAAGCTCGGGTGGTAGCTGCAATCGATATACGACTGGACCAATCCTCTCGAGGATCTCAAAAGGTCCAACGTATCTAGGGTTCAACTTCCCGCGTTTTCCAAATCGGATGACACCTTTCCAAGGTGATACTTTGAGCAATACTCGATCCTCAACCTGGAACTCGAGATGCTTATGTCTCACGTCAGCATAACTCTTCTAACGATCACGTGCGGCTTTCAACCGTTGCTGGATACCAAAGATCTTCTCGGTGGTTTCGTGAATGATTTCAGGACCAATAAGTTGGCTATCTCCCACTTCGGTCCAACAGATAGGCGACCGACACTTACGACCGTACAGTGCCTCGAACGGTGCAGCTCCAATGCTGGTATGATAGCTATTGTTGTACTAGAATTCGCACAATGGCAAGTGATGTTCCCAATTTGCACCGAAGTCAATTACGCAAGCACGTAGCATATCTTCCAGTGTTTGAATTGTCCTTCACTTTGGCCGTCGGTTTATGGATGATAAGCTGTACTCATATCCAGATGAGTACCTAAGGATTTCTGCAATGATCTCCAGAACTGAGAAGTGAAACGACTATCTCTGTCGGAGATAATCGAGATAGGAACGCCGTGTCAGGATACGATCTCCTTCAAATAGATTCGTGTGAGGCGTTCCATTTTATCAGTTTTTTTTATAGCGAGGAAATGTGCAGATTTGGTGAGACGATCAACGATCACCCAAATGGTATCGCAACCGCTTGATGTTTTCAGGAGTTTAGTGATGAAATCCATAGCGATTTGCTCCCATTTTCACTCAGGAATGTCCGATTGTTGCAGCAGACCGGAGGGTTTCTGATATTCAGCTTTGACTTTAGAACATGTGAGGCACTTGCTGACGTATGTAGCGATCTCAGCTTTCATGTTTGGCCACCAGTACAATCCCTTGATGCCATGATACATCTTGTCCGATCCCGGATGTATAGAGTATTTAGACTTGTGAGCTTCATCCATCACCAAGTCTCGAAGGTTTCCGAAGTAGGGCAACCAGATCCGGTTTGCGAAGTATTTGACCCCGTTGGTTTTGGTTTCGAACTGTTTCTTCATGTTGCGCAAGGCCTCATTTTTCAGATTTTTGGGTTTCAATGCTTCCAGTTGAGTGGTGAGGATTTGAATAATGAAATCATTATGAATGATCATGTTGAGGGATCGGACTCGAAGTGGTTTGGCGCGTTCCTATTCGACTTAGGGCATCGGCAACCACATTTGCTTTGCCCGGATGGTATTTAATTTCGCAGTCGTAATCGGTAAGCAACTCGACCCAACGATGTTACCTCATGTTGAGATCCTTCTGATCGAATATATGCTGCAGGATTTTATGATCAGTGAAGATGGTACATCTTGTGCCATACAGATAGTGTCTCCAGATTTTGAGTGCAAACACTACGGCTCCTAGTTCGAGATCATGAGTGGTGTAGTTCTTCTCGTGAACTTTGAGTTGTCGGGAGGCGTAGACAATAGCCTTGTCTCGTTGCATCAACACGCAACCAAGACCTTGGTGTGAGGCATCGCAGTATACCACGAAGTCATCGTTGCCTTCGGGTAATGATAGAATAGGCGCACTGCAAAGCTTTTGCTTCAATAGCTGAAATGCTGACTCTTGCTTATCAGTCCAATCGAACTTCTTTTCCTTCTGAGTCAGTTTCGTGAGAGGTTGAACTATTTTGGAGAAATTCTCAATGAAACGTCGATAGTAACCAGCCAGTCCTAAGAATTGGCGTACTTCGGTTGGCGTTATCGGTGCTTGCCAGCACTTGATAGCCTTAATCTTTGATGGATCTACGTGAATTCCCTGAATGTCAATCACATGACCGAGGAATTAAACGGTTTGCATCCAGAACTCACACTTGGAGAATTTAGCATATAACTCTTCGTGTCTAAGAAGTTCTAAAATGACTTTGAGATGTTGCGCGTGTTCCTGTTCATTGAGCGAGTAGATGAGAATGTCATCGATGAAAACAATGACAAACTTGTCGAGATACGGTTTACACACTCGGTTCATGAGGTCCATGAATACAGCCGGTGCGTTTGTCAAACCAAATGGCATTACTTGAAATTCGTAATGACCATAGCGAGTTCGGAAGGCAGTTTTTGGAATGTCAATGTCACGAACTCGTAACTGATGATAACCTGACCGTAGATCTATCTTAGAATAGAAACTTGACCCCTGAAGTTGGTCGAATAGGTCATCAATGCGAGGAAGTGGGTAACGGTTCTTGACAGTTAATTTGTTCAACTCTCTGTAGTCGATACACATTTGAATGAACCATCCTTCTTTTTCACAAACAGTACCGGAGCTCCCCAAGGTGAAGAACTCGGTCTAATAAATCTTTTGTCTAGGAGTTCCTGTAACTGGGTGGACAACTCCTATAATTCGGATGGAGCTAAACGATAAGGTGCTCGTGCCACAGGTGCTGCTCTGGGCACAAGGTCTATTGAGAACTCAACTTGTCTCGGTGGTGGAAGACCAGGTAAGTCTTCAGGAAAAACCTCTGGAAAGTTTCAAACGATGGGCACATCCTCAAGTCGTTTCTCTTCCGACTTTTTCTCCATAACGTGTGCGAGGATTGCCTGATAACCCTTTCTCAGACATTTGCGGGTTTTCATACATGAGATGATATTCAATCTTGTCCCACCGGTCTCCCCTTGTATGATCAGAGTACCCCCGGTGACGAGAGGAATACGGAAGATTTTTTAGTAGCAGATGATTTCAGCGCGGTGCTTTGACAGCCAGTCCATGCCAACAATGACGTCGAAACTTCCGATCTTGACAGGTATAAGGTCGAAAGAAAAGAGCTCGTCGGATAGATTTAAAGTGCAATTAGGTATTACATTGTCGGTCTCTATGAGTTTACCATTAGCTAACTCTACCATGTACCTAGCATTTAAAGCAATAGGAGTTATGTCAAGCAATGGACTAAACTCATCAGATATAAAGCTCCTATCAGCACCAGTATCAAATAAAACAGATGCAGTAAGATTGTTGAGAAGGAACGTACCCGAGACCACGTCCGGGTCCTGACGGGCTTCCTTGGAGTTCAGCACAAAAGCTCTTCCCTTAGCAGTGTTGCTGTTGCCCTTGTTCTTCAGCTTTGGGCACTCATTCCTAAAATGCCATGTGTCTCCACACTCATAGCAGGACTTGGGTTTGCCAGTGGTAGTGTTGGCATTGGTAGATCTGCAATCTTTGGCCAAATGCCCATACCTTTGACACTTCCCACAAGGAGTACCGCAAGGTCCTTCATGATGTCGGCGGCACTTTGAACAGAAGGGTTTATTCCTAGTATAACTCTTGTTGAACTCAGAACCAGAGTTGGAGACCTTATCAGTGTCAGCCCTCTTTGATGATGGTTGGTTTTGATTGGGGTTTCCAGACCACTTTCTTTTGTTATCCCCGGAGTGGTTTCCAGTGTTCTTATCAACAGAGGCTCCTTGGCGAACCATTTGTGCCATCAATTTGTGTGCCATACGCATGGTACCATGAAATGTGGGGGAGTTGGATGAAGTAACCATCCCCTGAATTTGTGAATGAAGTCCCCAGAGGTAGCGTTCAATACGCTTGGATTCCTGATCAACCATAGATGGACACAGGTGTGCCAACTGATTAAATCGAGAGGTGTAACCAACAATGTCATTGCCATGAGTAGTGAGTTGCCAAAATTCAGCCTCGAGTTGCTGGATCTCATCCCTAGGACAATACTCGTCCTTGAGCATCTGTTTCAGTTCATTCCAAGGAGTTTGGAGTGCAATGTCAATGCCAACAGATTGAGCATAATTGTTCCACCAGGTCAGAGTATCATCCATAAAGGTGTAGGTGGAGAACTTAACTTTGCAGTCCTCGGAGCAGTTACAGATGTGAAAGACTGACTCCATATTTTCCAGCCAGCGTAATAAACCAATAGCACCTTCAGTGCCCTTGAAGTTCGGAGGCTTGCAGCTTAGGAAGTCCTTGTATGTGCAAGGTTTTACCAGAGTGGTATTTAGTGGTGTTTCAGCACTTTCAGATCGCCGTTGCCCAGCAACTAGTGCATCAGCAACCAGCCGATCAACTTCAGCTTGAGTGTACGTTCGTCGCGGCGACATGATTCTTGAAAAATACAAAGAAAGAATAAATGAGTTGTTTGTACAGAATCATGATATATCACATATGTATTTATATATATGAGGTAATATACAATAGCACAAGTGATATTCATAATTCCATAGATGATAAAGTTGAATACAAGCTGCGAGTTTTCAAATGATTACAGAACATGGATTTACAAAAGATGTCGGAAATTTGTGCATCGAGATTCGGAATTCGTCCGGTGGAAAATGATGTTATCAACAGCATGCGCGGGATAAAGCTTAGTTTGTGGAGACCTAGCAGTTCTTCTAGTGGTAGGTTTCAATCGTGATCCCGAAGGAATAAAATGGTGGAAAGAATACGAAATGATAATCTTCCTCGTGAGCACATGACGGTACATCGGAATGTGTTGTAAAATGTTATACGCGTATAAATAGATAGATGGTATTAGGTGAGAATAAAGTCCCGTTCTATATATCGAGTAACGTTGTAGTAGCTATACTCGCCGTTTTCGGTGGTGTGAGCGTTAGCGAGTGTATTATCGTTGAGACCTATTCATATATCTTCAATATATAATAGCCTAGAGAGTAGTACGTAGATGAGGCCTATGTATGTACATACATCTATATCACATAATAGCCTAGTGTGTGTCTAATACAAAACAAGTAAGAGTCCCTGGTTCTCTCGTGGTCAGAGTCAACTAGTGCATTCCTGTTTGATATAACCCCTTTCAGATCTCACATCATCTTCATTTAATTGTACATAGTTAGCTAGGCTATGTTAAATTAAATTCGAATGATGAAATTTATGAACCAGTTATACCTAATAGGGAATACTGCCTAACGGTCATAGTTTAGGCCCACTAAACGCAACATAGTTCACTATAACCTTAGGCTCTGATACCAATCTGTCGCACCCCCAAATTCGGTTTGCGGAAGCGAATCGGGTCGGGGCGCGAATAATCAAATATCAAGCATACAAGGTATATAATGAACGACTCTATATGCGTCGTTTACAAATACATTGATATTATAAAAGTCTTACACTGTTATAATATAGTTTACAAAAGCTCGTAAGCCAAATGATAGAGATTCTAGGGCAAATCTAATTATACAAAATATAGAAATGTAAGGGAATCTCCTGATGTCTGTATGCGACTCGAGCTAATGGGCATCCTAAGTGAGCAGACCTACTGTTGCTGCGAACCTGAGAATACACGCTAAAATGGTCAGCTAAAAGCTGGTGAGCTCACAGGTTTAATGATAAAGTTTACTGTATGAATCGCAAGATTTAAGTATGATAATTTGTAATTAAACAAATTAGTAAATGATAAATGATGTATATAACTGCCATGAGCACATAGTCTGAGCTTAACTGAGGTGTCAGGATCATAATTAAGTGCCTGAGCGAGGGTGCCTCTATGCGTGTGCCTAATCAACACACGTATGAACAAATGATAATGCGTCCGTTTGACCAGTCAGTGCTTGCTGACCCGGACGGGGATTGTTAGTCCCATATGGTACCATACACTAACATTCACGCTACAAAGTATTACCAAACTATGCTTGGAGGACATAAATGATTAGATGAATAAACTCATGCAGAATATAGCGATATTTGATACTTGCGTTCACATGTAAAACAAAACAGGCATGTATTCTCACCCCTAGAGTAAAAACAGTAAAATAGGGGCTATGAGACTCACCTGAGTCTGATGAGATGCTATCAAGCAACAATGATGGTATACAAGGGATGATGTCGTCTCCAACGACTGAAATCTGCTGGGCATCCTAAACGCGCAAGGTTTTAATGATTAGATGTGGAAACCTGTTGGGCGTGTTAAACGCGCAAGGTTTTAATGATTAAATGTCTCAACAGACCATCCATGCTAGTTGTTCCCTTAAGTAGTTATGTCCAAATCATTTGGTTAATGTTTATGTTTGAAGTTGAGAAAATGTATACGGCTCGTTGGTAATAGTTTGAAATCAAGAGTTCGATACTATAAGTATGTTTGTTTCATATAGATGAAGTTTTTTTTTTGTATATATAAATCATGTATCGTATCGTATATATAAGTATATTTGTGTTCATAAAAGTTAAATACTTAGTGTAACAATTAGTTTCAAACACTTAATAAAAATCTCTATTTTTACACGATAGCCGATTGGCTGGAGCATAAACGATTGGCTGGAGCATAGTCGATAGGCTGGATCATAGCCGATAGGCTGGATCATAGCCGATAGGCTGGATCATACCCGATCGGCTGAAGTATAGCCGATCGGCTATGAGGTCGTTTCAGGTCTGTTCGTGCAGGTTTGAGTGAAATCAGCTTCTAGCTCGAATTTTTGGACATAATTAGTTGATAGCACACTAAAGCATGATGATATATGTAATTTAAACACTAAAATTTGAATAAAAAGTGGGTGATTCCTTACGATTAATTTGAAGACCAAATGATGATGATGATGGTGATGAAGATGAAGAAGATGATGGAGATGAAGATGGTGAAGATGATGATGCTTGTTGCTGCTACACTTTGTTGTTGTTGATGATGAATTGTTGTTGTTGTTGAGATAGGTAGAGACCGAGAGAGAGTTGAGATTGATGATGATAATGAAATGAAAGAAGAAGGGTGCGTTTGTTATGGTCGACCAGCTCCAATTATTGGAGTTGGTTGGCTCCATGCGCAGTACAAAATACCCGTATTTTTGTATCCGATCGTAAAGTAGTATAATGTTTTCAAATGATAAATTCCTAAAAGTGAAATCGTATATACTTTTAATTGAAGTATTTTATAAAGATACTTTTAGTGAGATATAAAAATATATCTTTGTTTTAAGGGATATGGTTCGAATGATTTCGTCGTGTTGAGTACAATTTGAATAAAACGTAATATGTTATAATTTTTATCCAGGTAAATAATAATTATTATTTTCGATAATAATACATTATTTATATGTTTTGTCACGAATGTTTTGATTTGTACGATACGAATTACTTTATATATTATCAAAATAATATATAATAAATAATGAGTGTATTAAATAATAGTTCCATATTACTTCATACTTGAGTTCACCAACACCCGTATAAGTGAATTGGAAATTTGGCCGATTTTGATAATGCGCGATTAAATTTAATCGCGTACTGATATATATATATATATATATATATTTAACAATATACATATTGATACACATAATTAGCCTAATACATAGCACTAATTACATGTATTACTAGTTGATTAGAAACTAATAACTAGTCCTAATTTGACGGGTGTCACACACCTACACTTCCTACGTTGAGACGTTCCACTAGAACGCCCAAACCTGTAAAAAGGTTCTCTCCATCAGCAAACTATCTACTTTTAACAGAAAATGGTGAACCGGAAAATTATTCTGAAGCAATGCGATTGAAAGAATCCATACAGTGGGAGTTTGCTATGAAAGAAGAGATGAGTTCACTTGAGAAGAACAAGACCTGGTCGTTAGTAAATCTACCTCGTGATAAAAAGGTTTTGCATAATAAATGGGTGTACAGGATCAAAGAAGAACTTGATCGTAAAAGGAGATACAAAGCAAGGTTAGAGGTCAAGGGTTTCCAACAAAAAGAGGGAGTTGACTATAATGAGATCTTCTCGCCGGTTGTGAAGATGACTACTATTAGATTGGTGCTTAGTATTGTTACTGCTGAAGACTTACATCGAGAGCAGCTAGATGTGAAGACTGCGTTCTTACATGGGGATCTTGATGAAAACATTTATATGGCTCAACTTGAGTGCTTTGAGGTAGTGGGTGTAGAGAAGATGGTTTGTAAATTAAAGAAAAGTCTGTATAGATTGAAACAAGCGCCTCAACAATGGTACTTGAAGTTTGATGACTTTATGAAGAGGAGTGGATACATGAGATGTGACATGGATCATTGCTGCTACTTGAAGAAATTCAAGTCCTCCTATATCATATTGTTACTTTATGTTGATGACATGTTACTTGCAGGTTTTGACATGGCGGAGTTCAACAGGTTAAAGAGACAACTGTTTAAGGAATTCGAGATGAAAGAAATAGGAGCTACAAGGCAAATTCTTGGTATGAGTATCGTGAGAGATAGAGTTGAAGGTTCTCTAAAATTGTATCAAGAAAAATACGTTGAAAAAGTGTTAGAGAAATTCAGTATGAAAGATGCCAAAACACGTAATACGCCTTTGGGTAGCGTCCTAAAGTTATCCAAAGATCAATCACCAAAGACGGATGAAGACAAAGCAGAGATGGCTAAAGTTCCGTATGCATCGGCAGTTGGTAGTTTAATGTATGCGATGGTCTGTATGAGACCGGATATTGCACATGCAGTGAGAGTTGTTAGCAGGTTTATGTCTAATCCGGGTAGAGAGCATTGGGAAGCGGTGATGTGACGCAAAAAGTCATGTTTTGTAGGCCATTATTCCACACTTTTTGGGCACATCTTTAGTGAAAACATTCCAAAACAATCATTATTTACCAAAATTCACTAAAGTGCTCAAAATATAGACGTTGCTACAAAAGTCAGTAAAAACATCCGAATAACGAGCAAAACGGAGCAAATAAGCAGCAATCAATTCTTGCACTCTCATTTATCCTATGATAAGCATATTCTAACTTTATGATATGATGTAATAGGTAAAATCGAGACGAGAAAATCAAGAATCATGCAAATCAGACAAAGGACGGAAAAGACTGGACGGTTACAAACTCCAATAAAGTGATTTCAGCTATGCTAAAGTTGTACACATAAAATTTCAGTGAGATTGGAACCATTAGAAGCGTAACGGAATTACGAAGACACAGGCGAAAGAATCAGGTCAAACGGACGCATAACGAAGGAGTTACCGACGTTTTAAGCAACGAACAAAATCAGACGGAAGCCGTATACGGCCTTGCACACCGTATACGGCCCTTCATAGACCGTATACGGCCCTTCACATACCGTATACGGCCCTTCACATACCGTATACGGCCCTATGAAGGCCGTATACGGCCCCTGCACCCCCATATGCTGCCCGTTTGTGTTTAGTTTGCTTGTACGTGCGTGCTTCGTGAGTTGTACGGCTGATTTCAAGCTTTGCCTATAAATAGGAGGTCACCCCTCCAACCTTCAACACACTTCAACATTCCATTCATTTCTCCATTTTCACTTTCTCTCTCACACGCTCTCTCTCTCTCTAAACTCTCTTTCTTTCTTTCTCTCTCTAGAAATTAGGGTTTGATCCAGTTAGTTCTCAGTTAGTATTTAACTGAAACTAACGGAGGGGCTACTTTTGTAATAGCGTAGGGAATAGTCCAAGGGCTTTTATTGTAATATTGTCAAGGATATTGCGGAAGTTCTGCTTGTACTCTCTCTCTAAAACACTTATTCAATCTACGTTTTATTAACGGTTACTTCTTTCCTTATCTGTTATAATGATAATTGCTATTGTTATTATGCTAGATCTAGGACCTGTTATTATGCGTAGTGATTAGTTTCCTTGTGTGTTTGTTATGATGTAGTTAGTTTATATATGTGTGGGGTGATGCTGCTTTAAACATATAATTGGATAACATTATGAAATAACGGAGGTAACGTTATACGGCTTTCATTTGTATAGCGCCGGAATCATCACTTATGTGTGTAGTACGGAACGTGGAAGCTATGAAAGTCATGGGCACAATCCGTTGTGGGAATAATGTTTCCAGTTATATTATATAAATGAAAACCGGTGATCTATTAATCTTGTATTTATGAATTTCTAAACCAAATCGCCTTTCCTCCAATTAAACGTGGTTAGAACCTTTATGACAAGGAGTCGCGAACCTTGATCAAACGGTCACTACCTATCTATGTTTTCTGAAACTGTAAACATGGTCTGAATTGCGTAGCTGTGGGAATACTGTTTAAAACATTTCGTATAGTACACCGTGAATCAATCAGGGATTTATTGGGAAATAATGAGGGCTGGTTTATATCATAGATGGTTGGGCTTTAATACAAACTTAGTTTAAACTAGTATAGAGTGATCATAAAGTATGTGACCCCGGAAAGACCACGGTAAATGGCACTGTACTTCGTATAACGTTGGAAACACCTTCGGTGAAGTACAAATACGTAGAAGCTAAGGAAATGTCGGTAGTTGAAGACTGTGTCACATCCTGGTTTAACTTCAAAGCTGTGGAAATGTTTGATCGCACTGTACACCGTTAGTACACCTAAAGATCTGGAACACTGTGGAAATGCTTAATTGCACTATACACCGTTAGTACATCTCGGGTCTGGAAAAATGTGGAAATGCATAATCGCATGGTACACCGTAATGAAAGCTCTAGACTAAAATATAACCATTAATATAAAGTTAATAATTACCAAACCAAGTCTTAATCTTAAATGCCTTGTTTGACTTCGTTGCCCCCGTAGTGTTAAGAAAGGTCGGAACCTTAGTGGGTATGTTACTCTATCTCATGCACCCAGGAACTAACATTCCAAGAAGGGTCGTTACTCCGTCACTGGATAACGTTGAAGAGTTGAGCATCCTCCTCCGATCAGACTCAATTTGGTCTAGTACTCAGTGACATATTGATTGGTTTCCCCAATCAGTAGGGTACTAGTGTTTACACTACGAACAATTAAGCTCAGATAAGACACAAACCTTTAAAGGACGTTTTCATATCAAAAACCCTAGCATCACCCCCGTATAAGCTAACGAAGTCATAACAAACACATCTCCTCCATACTGATTTCATCCCTATTTCTATCTTTCATTTATTTACTTTTTATTTAATTGCTTTAAATTACGGACCTAAGTAACAAAAACCCACTCAAACTCTGTTTTAAAAATCCCATCACTAAAATAAACAACTTGTCTTGATACTCCCGTTTCACAATACGATTAGCTTGAAGAACGACCCTAGGTCATACTGCTGCTATACAGCCGTAGTAAAACTTAGGTCCCCATCTCTACAAATTTAAAACACTCCACTGCCGTATCCTCCTTCCGTTGCATTGACGACCGTGTCGGATTGGGTCCACGTCAAGTTTTTGGCGCCGCTGCCGGGGAGTTAATCGTAAGACTCTGAAGCATCCACACGAGTTTTCTATTTGGTGATACTTCTTTCCCATTCTTATTTTCTTTTCCTTGTTCCAACCGACAATATCTTCTCATATCCCACAATGATATTCGACCAGATCATCCGGATCTTAATCTCTCATTTTCGTACCCGATCCTGAGTCGATTATCCGTACCATCCGCAAAGAAAGACGTTCCAATTTTCCACAAATGGCCGCTCGTGTTACTCTCGCCGACAACACCAAACCATCCATCGAAGGACGAGGAGGACCGATTAGCTATCCAGTGATTGACGGAGCTTCTTTTGAGCTTAAACACCACATCGTACAACTCATAAAAGATAACTGCCAATTCCACGGTCTACCCCGTGATGATCCCAACGCTCATATCGACAAATTCATTCAGGTTTCAAACTCCTATAAGCAGAATGGGGTTGAGCAGGATATCATCCGCTTATACTTGTTCCCCTATTCTCTCGCTTTACATGTTTCTACCTGGTTTGAGGGACTTGAGAACGGCTCAATCACCTCATGGACCGACATAGGTAATAAGTTTCTCGCTAGATACTTTCCACCGTCCAAACAAACTCAGGCAAAGAATGACATCGCAAACTTCCAACAAGCTCACGATGAATCTATCTACTCAGCATGGGAGCGATTCAAGAGTTTACTGAGGAAATGTCCAAACCACCAAATGACGAAGACTGACAAGGTGTGCACCTTCTACCAAGGTCTTGATCCTAACCATCGCATCAATTTTGACGCAGCAGCTCAAGGAAACTTCATGAAACTTACCGATGATGAAGCATGGAGCTTGATTGAGGATATGATGATGCATCACCACGATTGGAAGTCGGATGAGCAATCCTCATCTTTACCCCTCTCCGCAAATAACACCCGCCAAACTGAAGCCATTAAGTCTCTGAGCGAACAAATTGAGACTCTGACAAAACAAATAGCAGATCTGAAGAAACAACCACAGCAGATCCACCAAGTTCAGGCTTGCCATAACTGTACCAACCATCCCGCTGAAGAATACGAGGTTGAGTACGAAGATCCTACTGACGGTTCAGTCTACTATGCCCAGTTTCCTGTCAGACCTCAAAATCCGCCTGGTTTCGCTAGAACTTCACCTCCCAGAACTCGAGGAAACCAATATCCTCCACGGAACAACCAACCCCCTTTCCAGCCCAGGTTTCAGCCACGATATCCGACGTACCCGCAACAACCACAACTCCCATACAATCAACCACTTCCATTAACCGCCACTGAGGATACCCAGCCTGCTGAGCCTGCGAAGACCATCATTCCAGTCACGAGTACTGATGACAACCTCAACAAATTCATCCAAGGTCAAACCGCTTTCAACCAAAAGACTACGGCTCGACAAGACCAAACTGATCTATTCCTTCAAAATCAACTCTCGGTCCTGAAAAGCCTTGAGAACCAGATCGGTCAGTTAGCCCAATGTCTCGATACCCGACCGCAAGGGACCTTACCAAGCAATTCTATTTAGAACCCCCACGTCGAGGAAGCCAAGACCTTAAACTCTGATTGTGACACCCCCAAATTTGATGATTTGCGGAAGCTTGATTTGGGTGTCACTAATCAATATACAAAGCACATAAGATATAATGAACGACCACTATATGCGTCGTTTTAAACTTGTATAGATAAAGTAAATGTTTACATCAAAATATAGTTACATTAGCTCGATTCCTGAAATTGAGAGATTACATAGCATAATTACTTTTACAAAATATAATAATGCAATCAAATCTCTAGTTGTATGAATGCTGACTCGAGCTAATAGTTCCTGCTTGTGCAGCCAACCTACTGCTGGGTACCTGTGATAAATACTAAAATGGGTCAGCGAAAACGCTGGTGAGCTCACAGGTTTGTATGTCAATGTATAGTTGTAAGAACCGCAAGATTTATATTGAATTTAAAATGCAATTAAGCAAAATAAAAGTTATACTGTCCATGAGCACATAGTCTGAGCTTAACTTGATTTGTCAGGCCCACTTAAGGAAACCTAACTTGAAATGCCTCCTACGAGTGCCTAATCAACACTCGTCTTCCCAAATGCTAATACATCCGTTTGACCGGTTAGTGCGTGCTAACCCGGATGAGGATTGTCAATCCCATATGATATCATATACTAACATTCACGCTAAAATATTAGAGACTATGCTTATGGAGGACTTTAAATTGATTAGCTTGAAACTCATGTAGTATTTGAAGTTTGGCACTTGCGTTCTACTTGTAAAACAAAATCGAGTAGTAATATCACACCCCTAGTTGTAAAGCAGTGAAAATGGGGCTATGAAACTCACCTGGTTCTTGAAGTGTTTAACTTAATGAACTTGGAGTAATTAGCTGTGAGTTGGTGTCCAAAGGCTTGAAACCTGAATGTGTCCACGACACTTAAATTGTCATTAATTGTATTGGTATCCCGAAAGACTACCATTTGAATTGTTTATCTAACTTAATGTCCAAATTACCCCGATTTGGTTGATTGTTTTGTTACAAGTTACTACGACTTGTTTGAATAAATTGGTACAAGTTACAACGACTTGTTTGAATAAGTTGGTACAAGTTACGACGACTTGTTTGATTGAATTATCTAAGTTTCAACGACTTAGTTGATTTAATTGTGTATTTGAAAGGGTGTACGGCCCGTTGGTGACGGTTGTATCGATAGTTCTAAAATGTTATTATACTGTTGCTACAGTGAATTGCTACAGTGAATTGCTACAGTGAGTTGCTACAGTAAAATTTGACTTTTCTACAGTAACTTTGACTTCGAAAATTTTAAGTTTTGAAGATTCTGTTTTGTGCGACGTAGCCTGCGACGTAGCCTGCGACGTGGGCTGCGACGTAAGAGTTTTGCGACGAAAAGGGTTGCGTCGCTAAAGTCAACAGTGCTAAGTCAATAGCGACGTAGGGTGCTACGTCGCTTATGCGACGTAGGTTCGGTTTGCGACGTTAAGGTCTGCGTCGCTATGTGCGACGTTCGCAAGTCAATGCGACGTAATAGGCTGCGTCACTATATGCAACGTTGGGGATATAGTGCGACGTAGGTCGCTGCGTCGCATTTGCTCCAGGCCAAATGCGACGTACGGGGTCTGATCGGAATTTCAACTTCAAAAACGCATTTTCCGGCCATCGATCGGCCTAATATTTTTACCCAACCCGTTTTAGGACATTACAAGGTTATACAAACAACTAGCAAGTTAGAAAACTTAAAAACGAGAGTTTTTGGAGTTGTGTCGGAAACTTACAAATCGCCGAAATGAAATTCCGGAAAGGTAGAAGTGTAGATCGTCGCGAGGGGGTCGTTTATTTCCAAAGGGGCTTGAAGATCCGAGGTCGTTTAGTATGTTTATTTTGCGATTTTTGTTGATTTTGGTTTGTGGTTTTGTTTGAGAGAAATAAGAGAGGAGAGAGAGATAGAAATGAGAAATGAAAGAAAAGAAAGAAAAAGGGAGGTGATTAAGGTGGAATCCCCACCTTTTTCAGTCTCCGCGAAGTGCCCCGTGCAGTGTTCGTTTTCCCGATTATTTAAATGTTAAATATTTATTTTATAAATTTAACTTTTCGTTTTAATTTACAAAAGTTTATTCCAATATTTTGTTGAAGTGTTTTTACTAAATATCTAGAATTTATGTTATAAAAGGTGTTTTGTATCGTTTTGTTTGCGAAGTTACATTTGATTCGCGTTTATATAAATCGTGTAATAAAGCTTGGATACAAAATATTATTGACATAATATTTTTAAGTACAAAAACACTATTAAAATCCTTGTATTACTTAAATCAATTGTTCACCAACGTCCTTATTTATTGTATCGAAATTCATTCGATTTGAAGCTCGTACGATTTAAACAAACCGCATAATTTTAGATATATATTCAACAATATATATAATAATTGATACATTAATTAGCCTAACACATAAACTAATTACATGTATTAACTTGATTAGGCACTAAATTATAGTCCTAAATTGACGGTTGTCACATTCTCCCCCTGTTAGAAGAATTTCGTCCCGAAATTTAAGTTGAAGTCGTGTTTGACGTTGAATCAGTGAAGAGTTGAGGATACTTGAGTCGCATTTGATCCTCCCGCTCCCAGGTGAATTCCGGGCCGCGCCGCGAATTCCACCTAACCTTGACGATAGGAATACGACTTTGTTTAAGTTGTTTGACCTCACGGTCCATGATTTCAGCGGGTTCCTCAACAAAGTGAAGTTTCTCGTCAACTCGAATTTCATCGAGTGGAATGATAAGTGTCTCATCAGACAGACACTTTTTCAGATTTGAAACATGAAATGTGGGATGCACACTGCTGAGTTCGGATGGCAGCTGCAATCGATATGCTACTGGACCAATCCTTTCAAGGATCTCGAATGGTCCAATGTATCTGGGATTCAACTTTCCTCGTTTGCCAAATCGGATTACGCCTTTCCAAGGCGATACTTTGAGTAGAACTCGATCCCCAACTTGGAACTCGAGTGGTTTGCGTCTCACATCCGCATAACTTTTCTGACGATCACGCGCGGCTTTGAGTTTGTTTTGAATTTCTACGATTCTCTCGGTTGTTTCGTGTATGATTTCTGGACCTGTGAGTTGGCTATCCCCAACTTCAGTCCAACAGATAGGTGACCGGCACTTACGACCGTACAGTGCCTCGAAGGGTGCAGCTTTGATGCTGGTATGATAACTGTTGTTGTACGAGAACTCGCACAATGGTAGATGTTTTTCCCAGTTTACACCGAAGTCTACTACGCAGGCCCGTAGCATGTCTTCAAGTGTTTGAATGGTTCGTTCACTTTGACCGTCTGTTTGAGGATGGTATGCGGTACTCATATCAAGTCGAGTACCCAGGGATTTTTGAAGTGATTGCCAAAATTGTGAAGTGAAACGACTATCCCTATCGGAGATAATTGAGATTGGAACACCGTGTTTGGTCACGATTTCCTTCAAATAGATTCTGGTGAAGCGTTCCATTTTGTCGGATTCCTTGATTTCCAGGAAGTGAGCAGACTTTGTGAGACGATCCACGATCACCCAAATGGTATCGCAACCGCTCGAGGATTTGGGTAGTTTGGTTATGAAGTCCATGGCAATTTGTTCCCATTTCCATTCAGGAAGACTGGGTTGTTGAAGTAAACCTGATGGTTTTTGATATTCGATTTTAACTTTGGAGCAAGTAAGGCACTTGCTGACATAGGTGGCGATTTCAGCTTTCATGTTCGGCCACCAGTAGAAGTCCTTGATACCGTGGTACATTTTATCGGATCCCGGATGGATAGAATATTTAGACTTGTGAGCTTCATCCATCACCAAGTCTCGTAGGTTCCCAAATTTAGGCAACCAGATTCGGTTTGAGAAATACCTAATCCCGTTAGGTCTGATTTCGAATTGTTGATCCATGCCCCGCAAGGCTTCATCTTTGACATTTTCGGGTTTTAAGGCTTCGAGTTGAGCAGTGAGGATTTGAATGTTTAAATTGTTGTGAATTGTCATACTGAGGGCTCGAACCCGAAGTGGTTTCACTCGCTCTTTTCGACTGAGGGCGTCAGCAACAACATTTGCTTTGCCTGGATGATATTTGAGTTCGCAGTCGTAATCGGTAAGTAACTCGACCCATCGACGTTGCCTCATGTTGAGATCCTTCTGATCGAATATGTGTTGAAGGCTTTTATGGTCGGTAAAGATTGTGCATCTGGTACCGTAAAGGTAATGTCTCCAGATTTTGAGGGCAAAAACGACAGCTCCTAGCTCGAGGTCGTGGGTGGTGTAATTCTTTTCATGAATCTTAAGCTGTCGGGAAGCATAAGCTATGACTTTGTCTCGTTGCATAAGCACACAACCGAGACCTTGATGTGAAGCATCCCAGTATACCACGAAGTCATCGGTGCCTTCGGGTAATGAGAGGATAGGAGCACTGCAAAGCTTTTGCTTTAAGAGTTGGAATGCCGATTCTTGTTTATCAGTCCAGTCAAACTTTTTGTCTTTCTGGGTCAGAGTCGTGAGTGGTATGGCTATCTTGGAGAAATTTTCAATGAATCGTCGATAGTATCCGGCCAGTCCTAGAAACTGTCGTACTTCGGTCGGAGTGGTTGGCGATTGCCAATCTTTGATAGCCTCGATTTTTGACGGGTCGACGTGAATCCCCTGACTGTCAATCACGTGACCAAGGAATTGAACGGTTTTGATCCAGAACTCACACTTAGAGAACTTGGCATAGAGCTCCTCGTGTTTAAGTAGTTCAAGGATGGTTTTGAGGTGTTGCGCGTGTTCTTCTTGGCTTCGTGAATATATGAGGATGTCATCGATGAAGACAATGACAAACTTATCAAGGTAAGGTTTACACACCCGATTCATAAGGTCCATGAATACAGCCGGTGCATTGGTTAGGCCGAATGGCATCACTTGGAATTCGTAATGCCCGTAACGGGTTCTGAAAGCGGTTTTTGGAATATCGGCATCGCGAACACGCAATTGGTGATAACCGGATCGGAGATCAATCTTTGAATAACAACTCGACCCTTGAAGTTGGTCGAACAAATCATCGATTCGTGGAAGTGGATACCGGTTCTTGACAGTTAACTTGTTCAACTCTCGATAGTCGATACACATTCGAAAAGAACCATCTTTCTTCTTAACAAATAGGACCGGAGCTCCCCAAGGTGAAGAACTCGGCCTGATAAACCCCCGTTCCAGGAGTTCCTGTAACTGGGTGGACAGCTCCTGAAGTTCGGATGGAGCTAAACGGTATGGTGCTCGGGCCACAGGCGCAGCACCTGGTACAAGATCGATTGAGAACTCAACCTGTCTTGGTGGTGGTAGACCAGGTAGTTCCTCAGGAAAGACTTCTGGAAAGTCTCGAACAATTGGAACATCCTCAAGTCGCTTCTCCTCCGACTTTTTCTCCATGATGTGCGCGAGGATTGCTGGATAACCCTTTCTCAGAAATTTTCGGGTTTTTAGACAAGATATGAGGTTAAGCCTCGTCCCACCGGTCTCCCCCTGTATGACCAAGGTTCTACCGACGGAGAGGGGTATGCGAACAATTTTGTCATGGCAAATGATTTCGGCGCGATGTTTGGATAACCAGTCCATGCCTACGATGACATCGAAGCTCCCTATCTCAATAGGCATAAGATCTATGGAGAAGGTTTCGTCGGCTAGATTTAAGGTGCAATTAGGTATCACACTATTGGTTTCTATCAATTTGCCATTTGCTAGCTCTACGGTGTACTTAACTTCTAAAGCAACAGGTGTAATGTCAAGTAGGGGGCAAAATTCATCGGAAATAAAACTCCTATCGGCACCAGTATCAAACGGAATAGAAGCAGTTAAATTGTTGAGGAGGAACATACCCGTGACCACATTCGGGTCCTGACGGGCGTCCCCTGAGTTGATCACGAAGGCGCTACTTTTGGTGTTGTTGTTGTTACGGTGGTTGTTGTTGTTGTTGCCCTTATTCTTCAATTTTGGGCAAGAATCCCTGAAATGTCCTGGGTTTCCACATTCATAGCAGGACTTAGGTTGTCGGGTGTTTCTGTCAGAGGGGTTGTTGTTGGATTTGGGGGCTCGGCAATCCTTAGTCAAATGCCCGTACCTCCTGCAGTTGTTGCAAGGAGTACCGCACTGACCAAAGTGGTGATAGTTACACTTGGGACAATAGGGTCTGTCCCCGGTGTAGCTGCGGTTGGATTCAGAGTTGGTGTTGTAGACTTGGATGGCATTGTTCTTCTTGTTTGGGTTGTGGTGGTGTTCAGTGGATTTGCGTTTGTTGTTATTGGAGGATGAGGTGTTGGAGGTCTCACGACTGACAACTAGAGCCATGAGTTCGTGGGCCAATCGAATGGCACTCTCAGTAGTAGTTGGTTTGGATGAGGCGACATTGCCCTGGATGTTCTCGGGAAGTCCACGAATGTATTTCTTAATGCCCTTACTTTCTGGTTCGACCAAACCCGGGCATAATAAAGCAAACTGCTGAAATTTGGTGGTATATTCAGCAACATCATTCCCCTGCACTTCCAGATGCCAGAATTCTTCTTCCAGCCTGTGCAATTCCTCTTCAGGACAGTATTTTTCTGTCAGTTTCTTTTTCAGTTCGGCCCAAGGAAGTCGATTTGCAACCTCAAGGCCTACAGAGTTTGCGTGGGTTTTCCACCACGTGAGTGCACCTTCCTGAAAGGTGTAAGCAGCGAATTTGACTTTGTTGTTCTCAGTACAGTCGCAGAGACTGAAAACAGATTCCATACGCTCAATCCAACGGATCAAGCCAATGGCACCTTCCGTGCCCTTGAAATATAGCGGTTTACAGCTAAGGAAGTCCTTATAGGAGCAGGGTTTGGGTGGTGGAGTGTTGGTTGCTGTGTCCTCGCTACCGGGTGGTGTTCGGGTAGCCAAGGCTTCGGTCACACTGCGGGCAATGATTCCCGCGATCTCAGCTTCGCTAAGGGTAATTTGACGACGAGGAGGCATGATGCTGATTAAGAAAGAACAAGGAAATGGAATAAGATACTAGTCCGAGTATGATGAACTAGTGGTGTGTTTGTCATTTCGAGACAAAGCGTTAGAGAGAAAGAGGCCTATATTCATATAATATAATATAGCCTAAAGTTGTAATGAGGTCTACTTATGTAAATATATATGTATATCACCTAATAACCTATTGAGTGTCTAGCATAGACTTGTTTTGAGTCCCGTTTCTCTCGAGGTCAGAGTCAACTAATGCATTCCTGTTCAACATAACTCTTTCAGATTTCACATCATCTTTCTCTAATTGTACATAGTTGATCAGGCTATGTTAAATAAAAGTCGTATGATGTAATCCCTGAACTAGTCATAACTAATAAGGAATACTGCCTAACGGTCATAGTCTAGGCCCACTAAATGCAACCTAGTTCACTATAACCTTAGGCTCTGATACCAATCTGTGACACCCCCAAATTTGATGATTTGCGGAAGCTTGATTTGGGTGTCACTAATCAATATACAAAGCACATAAGATATAATGAACGACCACTATATGCGTCGTTTTAAACTTGTATAGATAAAGTAAATGTTTACATCAAAATATAGTTACATTAGCTCGATTCCTGAAATTGAGAGATTACATAGCATAATTACTTTTACAAAATATAATAATGCAATCAAATCTCTAGTTGTATGAATGATGACTCGAGCTAATAGTTCCTGCTTGTGCAGCCAACCTACTGCTGGGTACCTGTGATAAATACTAAAATGGGTCAGCGAAAACGCTGGTGAGCTCACAGGTTTGTATGTCAATGTATAGTTGTAAGAACCGCAAGATTTATATTGAATTTAAAATGCAATTAAGCAAAATAAAAGTTATACTGCCCATGAGCACATAGTCTGAGCTTAACTTGATTTGTCAGGCCCACTTAAGGAAACCTAACTTGAAATGCCTCCTACGAGTGCCTAATCAACACTCGTCTTCCCAAATGCTAATACATCCGTTTGACCGGTTAGTGCGTGCTAACCCGGATGAGGATTGTCAATCCCATATGATATCATATACTAACATTCACGCTAAAATATTAGAGACTATGCTTATGGAGGACTTTAAATTGATTAGCTTGAAACTCATGTAGTATTTGAAGTTTGGCACTTGCGTTCTACTTGTAAAACAAAATCGAGTAGTAATATCACACCCCTAGTTGTAAAGCAGTGAAAATGGGGCTATGAAACTCACCTGGTTCTTGAAGTGTTTAACTTAATGAACTTGGAGTAATTAGCTGTGAGTTGGTGTCCAAAGGCTTGAAACCTGAATGTGTCCACGACACTTAAATTGTCATTAATTGTATTGGTATCCCGAAAGACTACCATTTGAATTGTTTGTCTAACTTAATGTCCAAATTACCCCGATTTGGTTGATTGTTTTGTTACAAGTTACTACGACTTGTTTGAATAAATTGGTACAAGTTACAACGACTTGTTTGAATAAGTTGGTACAAGTTACGACGACTTGTTTGATCGAATTATCTAAGTTTCAACGACTTAGTTGATTTAATTGTGTATTTGAAAGGGTGTACGGCCCGTTGGTGACGGTTGTATCGATAGTTCTAAAATGTTATTATACAGTTGCTACAGTGAATTGCTACAGTGAGTTGCTACAGTAAAATTTGACTTTTCTACAGTAACTTTGACTTCGAAAATTTTAAGTTTTGAAGATTCTGTTTTGTGCGACGTAGCCTGCGACGTAGCCTGCGACGTGGGCTGCGACGTAAGAGTTTTGCGACGAAAAGGGTTGCGTCGCTAAAGTCAACAGTGCTAAGTCAATAGCGACGTAGGGTGCTACGTCGCTTATGCGACGTAGGTTCGGTTTGCGACGTTAAGGTCTGCGTCGCTATGTGCGACGTTCGCAAGTCAATGCGACGTAATAGGCTGCGTCGCTATATGCAACGTTGGGGATATAGTGCGACGTAGGTCGCTGCGTCGCATTTGCTCCAGGCCAAATGCGACGTACGGGGTCTGATCGGAATTTCAACTTCAAAAACGCATTTTCCGGCCATCGATCGGCCTAATATTTTTACCCAACCCGTTTTAGGACATTACAAGGTTATACAAACAACTAGCAAGTTAGAAAACTTAAAAACGAAAGTTTTCGGAGTTGTGTCGGAAACTTACAAATCGCCGAAATGAAATTCCGGAAAGGTAGAAGTGTAGATCGTCGCGAGGGGGTCGTTTATTTCCAAAGGGGCTTGAAGATCCGAGGTCGTTTAGTATGTTTATTTTGCGATTTTTGTTGATTTTGGTTTGTGGTTTTGTTTGAGAGAAATAAGAGAGGAGAGAGAGATAGAAATGAGAAATGAAAGAAAAGAAAGAAAAAGGGAGGTGATTAAGGTGGAATCCCCACCTTTTTCAGTCTCCGCGAAGTGCCCCGTGCAGTGTTCGTTTTCCCGATTATTTAAATGTTAAATATTTATTTTATAAATTTAACTTTTCGTTTTAATTTACAAAAGTTTATTCCAATATTTTGTTGAAGTGTTTTTACTAAATATCTAGAATTTATGTTATAAAAGGTGTTTTGTATCGTTTTGTTTGCGAAGTTACATTTGATTCGCGTTTATATAAATCGTGTAATAAAGCTTGGATACAAAATATTATTAACATAATATTTTTAAGTACAAAAACACTATTAAAATCCTTGTATTACTTAAATCAATTGTTCACCAACGTCCTTATTTATTGTATCGAAATTCATTCGATTTGAAGCTCGTACGATTTAAACAAACCGCATAATTGTAGATATATATTCAACAATATATATAATAATTGATACATTAATTAGCCTAACACAGAAACTAATTACATGTATTAACTTGATTAGGCACTAAATTATAGTCCTAAATTGACGGTTGTCACACTGATAAACCAACTCCTTCTATGACTGCTTCTCCAAGGGAACATTCTCTAATCCCACCGATAGTTGAGACCAAATCAATGCCCACGCCGAATCGTGAGGTTGAGATTCCTTTCCCTAACCGCCTGCACAAGAAGTACAATGCCAAGTCATTCAAACTTAATGGAAAATTCTTAGACACCGTGTCTAGAATCCCCTCTAGTACGAAATACATCCGACGAATGCTGGCGACTAAGGACAAGATTCCTGCCATTCCTAAAGTCTCCCTGAACGCCGAGTGTTCAGCCGTCATCCAGAATGCCTTACAGGAAAAACTAGGAGACACGGGTCGATTCACCTTACCCTGTACCATCTATCACTCAGGCACAATACGCTCCTTGGCCGATCTTGGAGCTAGTATCAATCTGATGCCTTACTCGCTCTACTCCATATTAGAATTAGGACCTCTCCAACCCACTAAAATGAGCGTCCAGCTTGCCGATCAATCAGTCTGATACCCGAAAGGCATTGCTGAGAACGTCATGGTAAAAGTTGACAGGTTCTATTTCCCCACTGACTTTGTAGTGATGGATATACAGTAAGACATTAACATACCCATTATCCTAGGTAGGCCATTCATGAATACTGCACGTGCTATTATTGATGTATATTCTCAGGTTATCAGTCTACGAGCACATGGACAGACAATATCATACAAGATTGATCAGACCGACTGTTCAATAATGGAGCATGCAGAGATATACGCAATATCCATGGGCAGAGTTACTTCAGATGATGACACTTCTGATTCAGAGCCAGAACCATACAGGCCATACGAGCATACTTGTCTTATCTCAGCTACTGAAGAGTCACAATCAGAAGACGAGGAAATGGAAGAATCTGAACCAGAAGAAGAAATAGAAGAGGAGGTTGATTCAGAGCAGGATGAAGAAGAAGAGGAACAACCTGAAACAGAACCAGAGGAAGAAGAGATGGAAGAAACGGAACCAGAAGAAATGGAAGAATCCGAGGAAGAACAGGAAGAATCAGAACCCGAGGAAGTATATCAGTCCACACCACCTCATCAATACCTTCCTGACTCATATTTACCGACAGCAGAGATTATGCAGATCGAGAACCTCGAGAACTTCATCCCTCTGTCACAAGATGAATCAGATGAAGATCCACCGACTGATTACTCTCACGATGCAGAATTTGGTCTCACCATGGAGAAACTCATTGCATCAGCTATTGATCCCACCAAACCTCTCGTGTCTCCCCGACTTGATGCTCTGCTGAATATTGAGAAGACTATAGCTTTATCCGCACAGCACCCGGAGCTTCGAGACAAACTCTTGAGAAAGATTGCAGCATATAAAGCATCCCGACTTCCCCAAAGGATTCAAACCTTTGACACATCTGCACCTCGAAGTCAGTTCGAGAAGGGAAGTACTTCCGGATCTAGCCGTAATTCTGATTCTCATGAGGAAAAAGACATCGAGATGGATTCCTCTCAGCCGATATCTCAGATTACTGATGACTCCCTTCCACCATCCGATAGTGTTGAGTTCCCTGATTTCCAGGCTAGGGATACTCCAGCTGAGGAGAGTGATGACGATGACATCATCTATACTGATGTTCCAATAGATATTCGGTATGTCCGACTTCTTGCATCTTCGACTGTTCCCACTTCTCCCCAAATTCCGACTATCTCCAACCATGAGGAAATGATAAGTGCTATTGAAGAATTCGAAAACGACATACCTATAATGACAAGCATTATCATTAACTCCACCAATGATTACACTCCACACCAAAGGAACCTGATTGAGGAAATCATAGCCGAATCTGAGGTCAACCAAGCCGAGAATTCCCAAGATTACAGATTCCTCCACAACCGCCTAAATGCCTTTGCCGAAGACCTTGCTGCTCAGCTGCTACGAGAGCACCACACTGTTGGACCAACACCTGAGGAGCTTGAGTTCTTTGAAGACCAAAGACGCATGTACAGGAAGATCTATGACACACTGTTCAGATCCGCATTTCCATATTCTGCTGAGCAACACGAGTTCTTAAATTCTTATCGCAGCAATATGTACAATGCTACTGGGAATCCCGACGCAGACATAGACATCCGGTTGATGAATGATCTTAGGGGACTTCTAGATTCTATGGCTAGGAATGATCATATCGACGAGACTTCTCCTCATAGGTTCTACATTGACTGCACCATCGAATACCACGCTCACAAGATTGCCGAAGATCTCGAGTACGAGAGTTCTGACGAGAGGACGCGTGTCATCCCTTCTTCTATACCTGAAGGTTCGATGGTTAACATCGCGAACTTCCTCACTGATCGAATCAAGGAAATCTTCGCTGAAGTACCTGATGAAGAGCATAGTCAAATATTCAACTACGGATTACGTGAGGTTTACGACATGATGAACAATACCTTTAAGAACTCCGACCTCACGTTTTCCCACTACCAGACCAGTCTCATCCAGGGTATTCATGAATCTATCCGAGAACTTGGAGTAAACTCCAGTATTGCAGATCACGAGACTTTACACCTGCAGTTCTTTGGATTTATGGACTCGCTCAGACAATACCATCCTGAACGAGAGATGATTGAAGCTGATGGATTCTCTTTTGTAAATTCCCGCGGAATTATCTCCAGCACAGTAAAGGAGATTACTTGGGACCTGCTGCACATAAAAAAGATTACAGAGCAGCATCTGCAGAGCTTCCCCATATTTTCATCTGAGATTCCAAACATCGTCGACATCATCGCTCACCATTTTCTGAGAATATACCCACGCAACCCCAGGATTCCACTACTGAGCACTTCCGGTCCTGGTGGTTCCAGCACCAACTAAATCTGAAGGAAGGCAAAGTCGAGCTCTCTACTCTAAAAGCAGCGCTTCTCAGGAGGTAACCCGTGCAATAAGACGTGTAGAGAGAACAGTGTCAATAAGTGAAGATATATCTCTGACTATCCTTCACACTTGGTCGTCACCAAAACACTTTTCTGATATTACAACTCATTTGCAAATAAAACACTCATCTCAGAAATAAAGAAATCAATTTGAAAAAATGATAATTCATGTGTTTCGAGCATTTGAGGTACTTGCATACTACTTTTATGCATTATGCTCGAACTCGTTTAAAAACAAATGTTTTATAAAAATGATTTGTAGTAGAAAATATCTTTTCAAAGTTCTGAGACGATGATTTATCTTTTCATTTGCAACTACTTTGAGTTTGTAAAACTGGTACGACCAACGTGTTCACACTTACGAGATTGATTCACAAAGGGAATAATGGATGGAGAAGAAAACCAAATAGCAAGACGCTTGAAGCTGTGCCGCTCTTCATGAATGCAGAAAAAGATCTTGGCAACATCTCTTTTCAGCAAATTCAGATTCTCAGCTTCTTTGCTGCTCGCTATCTGGGGAGTGTCTTAACCTTTTCTCTCTTTTGTTTATGATTTTGTATACTATTTGCTTTGTTAGTTTGTTAAATTAGTCTATACTCTATCATAAGCTTATCACTAAGTGTGGGATTCCAGCCCAAAACAAACACTTGAGAAACATTTTCTTACATGTTCAAACTCTAAGTGTGGGATTTTACTTCCAGTAAATCTCAACTAAAGAGAACATTAGGGACAATGTTCCTCTAAGTGTGGGATAGCAGGTATAGAATACCTTGGTTAGTTTTCTTTGATTTTTAATGTCCGAAATAGTAAACTCAGAGAATGTTCCTCAAATTTTTCAAATCCTCAAATTTTTCAAAAATTTTTCAAGAAAATTGAAAGTATGAGCTAAATCTATTGATTAACTCTGCTAATTTTGAGCTAAAATATCTTTTGAGAGGTGCTATTTTCATATGTGAGTAATATATTTCGGAGTCTAGGGAAAATAAGGTAGAAATTGCTTAAACAAGAAATAATAATCTGATGGAAGCATGACGAAGCACATACAACCCTATTTGCAGTGAGGTATCTTGAGCCTAATAGCATTCATCTTTAATGCTTCACTATTCATTTCTTGTGTGTGCCGATGCATGCATCTCTGAATTAGAACTTGCTCTTGACATACTCTTCGAGACCACATTGGTGTGTATCGTACGCGGTATAGGTGCAATTAGATGACCTTGACATTCCCTAGGATTTAAACCCCCTTTTTTTTTTACATATCTCTTCAAGCCCAAAACCCTTCCGATACTCATTTTTAGTATTGATGATCCGCCAAGTAAACCCTGTTGAGCTAAACCTTTCGTTTCATAAAACCCTCATAAAACCCTACTTCCTAAAAATATTCACAAACTTATCTTATAATTTCTGAGGTTATGAAGAACATCTTTTAGAATATCCGCTTCACTTATCCTACCCCTTCGTGTTCTCAAAAAGATTGAAGAATCCTTGGTGTGAAAAATTGACACCGCGAAAAGACTCGAAATGTTCAAGATAAGGGATTTCTGAAAGAATCAAAAGAAGAAAAATATCCTTGGAAATTCTCTGGCAAAGAAATTCTGAAGAAGAAAAGAAAAATAGAAAAGTATAAAAGCAGAAAAAGAAAAAAAAAAAAGAAGAAAAAGCAGAAAAGAAAAGAAAAAATAGTTCCGCAAGAATAAAGGTAAGTCCTTCAAAGTATCATCCTCTCAAGAAGAATCTGATAAGAAGACGAATAGCTATCTCCTTTCCGTTCTAAAATAAATTTTTTCATGATCTCAGTTGTTTTTAAGATAAGCAACCCTTACACCCGAAAATACCACTATCCATACCCTTTTACCCTCACCATACACTACAACCCTCATGAATGTCTTGGGATAATTAGCACCGTCCTCACCTAAGTGGTGGAGATCCGATTCTCGATCAAGCCTATGACGATGAGTGCTGCATGACTGGCTATTTGAGCGATTTCGTTTGTTCTAGATTGATAGGAAACCCGATACACTTTGAGTGAATTGAGTGACCATGTAACACCCCCAACTTTAGTGATTTGCGGAAGCACGATTTGGGTGTTACTAATCAATAATAAAGCACAAAGATATATAGTAAACGACTCTATATGCGTCGTTTTAACAAAAATATATTAACACTGAAATGTTTACAACGTTGAAGCTTTACATAGCTCGAGTTTAAATAAAAGAGAGATTTCAGTACATAAGTACTTGTACAAAATATACTAATGCAAGAAAATCTCAAACGTCTGTATGCTGACTCGAGCTAAAAGTCCTGAAGCAGAAACAACCTACTGCTTGGTACCTGCGATACATGCTAAAATGGGTCAGCTAAAGCTGGTGAGCTCACAGGGTTAAAATCAAGTAATATAGTATGAACCGCAAGATTTAATAATGATTTGCATTCAGCAAATAAAATGATAGTAATCGTGTATACAGCCATGAGCACATAGTTGAGCTTAACTCGAGGGCCGGGTCCCCTAAAGAGAAATTTCGGGCGAGGTGCCTCCACGAATGCCTAATCAACATTCGTCTTCCCAAATATTAGTACGTCCGTTTACCCGGTTAGTGCTTGCTAACCCGAATGAGGAGGGTCAATCCTATATGGTACCATATACTAATATTCACGCTACAACGTATTAACAACAATGCTGACGGAGGACTTTAAATGATTAGTTGTGAAAAACTCATGTAGTATATGAAAATGTTTGTACTTGCTTCACATGTTAAAAATGAGCAATATATCACACCCCTGAGTAAAATAGTAAAAAGAGGGGCTATGAGACTCACCTGAGTCTGAAAGCGTTTAAATAAACGTAAGTTGATTAGCCGAGTGATGAAGTCCAAAGACTTGTAACCTGAGGGTGTCCACGACACGCGTTGGTTATAAATACGATTGAGTATCTCAAAAGATAATTCTTGTAGTTGTTCGTTCAACTAGAATGTCCAAATTTCCACTATTTGGTTGATAAGTTTAAGTATTTGAAAAGTGTACGGCCCGTTGGTGATGGATTTGAAATAATAAACTTTAAGTATTATTATCATGTTATTGGTGTTTTGCACTTACAAGTGTGTCCCAATGTGTTTTATAAGTCGTATCGTATAAGTGTTTGATGTTATATAGGTTCGACACTTAGTGAAATATTAGTTAGACTTTCTGTTTTTGGCGACACTAGGCTAGTGTCGCTATAGGCGACACTAGGGGAGTGTCGCTATAGGCGGCACTGGTTAGGCGACACTTAGTGAGTGTCGCTATATTTCTGATTTTTTTGATAAAGGGGCGACACTTGATTAGTGTCGCTATAGGCGACACTTATATTTTTGGCGTCACTAAAGGAGTGTCGCTAATCTAAATCCGGTTAAGTATTTCAGCGACATTTAAGTAGTGTCGCTATAGGGGCGACACTTAGGCATAGCGTCACTTAGCTAGTGTCGCTAGCACTGTTTTTGGCACACTAGCGACACTTCAAACTGTTCGCCGGAATTTGAGCCAAAATCGAGTTTTCCGGCCACCGTTCGACCCAAGCTTTTTACCCAACCCATATTTGGACATTATAAGTTGTTACAAACCACTAACAAGCAAAAACACTTAAAAACGAGAGATTTCGGGATTTTTCGGAAACTTACAAAGTGTCGGATTGAAAATCCGAAAAGATAGGATGATAGATCGTGATGTCGTGGTCGTTTTTCTCCAAAGCGGTGCTATGATCCGGTTGCGTTTTATGTGGTTATTTTGAAGATTTGTGAGTGGTGGTGGTTTTGGTGATTTGAGAGAAAAGAAGAGAGGAAAGAGAGAGAGTTGAGTGAATATGAGGAAAAAGGGAGGGAGGTGGAGGTTTAACCTCTTCCTTTTTCAGTCTCAGTCCTTGCTCCGTGCGGTGTTCGTTTTCCCGTTCTTTTAAACGTTAAATATTTATTTTAAATATTTAATTATAAGTTTTAAAATACGAATTATTACACGATATTTTTATTGGAGTATTTTACCAAATGTTTTATATTTGAATTATAAACCTAACTTAGTTTGTTTTGTTAGTTTGCGCGTTTAATATTTTAGTCGTGTAAAAGTTTATTTGTACATTATAATACGAGTTTGAAATATTACAAGGAATTGTTTTTAAGTAAAAATTGTGTTTTTAAATAGTAATTAAATTATTTAATAATTTGTTCACCAACGTCCGTATTTAATTGAACTGAATTACATTTTATTTAAATTGCGTACGATTTAATCAAATCGCATTTTCGTATATATTCAACAATATATATTTTGATACATCAATTAGCCTAACACAGAACTAATTACATGTATTAATAGAGAATTAGGCACTAATTACTAGTCCTAATTTGGCGGGTGTTACAGACCAACCTTTTGTGAGATCGCCAAGTCATGTGTACTCCAAGATCATGAGATTTGGATGTATGCCTAAGAGAATCTTTTGTTGTTTATGAAAGGATCATCTTATCTTTCCTTATATTCTGACATTATCTTACTTATACCTGGAAGTGGTAACTCTTAAAACTGTTCTGACTCGCTCTAAAATGTTTTCAAAAACTGAGTGTTGCTTGAGGACAAGCAACGTCTAAGTGTGGGAAGCGGTGATGTGACGCAAAAAGTCATGTTTTGTAGGCCATTATTCCACACTTTTTGGGCACATCTTTAGTGAAAACATTCCAAAACAATCATTATTTACCAAAATTCACTAAAGTGCTCAAAATATAGACGTTGCTACAAAAGTCAGTAAAAACATCCGAATAACGAGCAAAACGGAGCAAATAAGCAGCAACCAATTCTCGCACCCTCATTTATCGTATGATAAGCATATTCTAACCTTATGATATGATGTAATAGGTAAAATCGAGACGAGAAAATCAAGAATCATGCAAATCAGACAAAGGACGGAAAAGACTGGACGGTTACAAACTCCTATAAAGTGATTTCGGCTATGCTAAAGTTGTACACATCCAATTTCAGTGAGATTGGCACCATTATAAGCGTAACGGAATTACGAAGACACAGGCGAAAGAATCAGGTCAAACGGACGCATAACGAAGGAGTTACGGACGTTTTAAGCAACGAACGAAATCAGACGGAAGCCGTATACGGCCTTGCACACCGTATACGGCCCTTCATAGACCATATACGGCCCTTCACATACCGTATACAGCCCTATGAAGGCCGTATACAGCCCCTGCACCCCCATATGCTGCCTGTTTGTGCTTCGTTTGCTTGTACGTGCGTGCTTCGCGAGTTGTACGGCTGATTTCAAGCTTTGCCTATAAATAGGAGGCCACCCCTCCAACCTTCAACACACTTCAACATTCCATTCATTTCTTCATTTTCACTTTCTCTCTCACACACTCTCTCTCTCTCTAAACTCTCTTTCTTTCTTTCTCTCTCTAGAAATTAGGGTTTGATCCAGTTAGTTCTCAGTTAGTATTTAACTGAAACTAACGGAGGGGCTACTTTTGTAATAGCGTAGGGAATAGTCCAGGGGCTTTTATTGTAATATTGTCAAGGATATTGCGGAAGTTCTGCTTGTACTCTCTCTAAAACGCTTATTCAATCTACGCTTTATTAACGGTTACTTCTTTCCTTATCTGTTATAATGATAATTGCTATTGTTATTATGCTAGATCTAGGACCTATTATTATGCGTAGTGAGTAGTTTCCTTGTGTGTTTGTTATGATGTAGTTAGTTTATATATGTGTGGGGTGATGCTGCTTTAAACATATAATTGGATAAAATTATGAAATAACGGAGGTAACGTTATACGGCTTTCATTTGTATAGCACCGGAATCATCACTTATGTGTGTAGTACGGAACGTGGAAGCTATGAAAGTCGTGGGCACAATCCGTTATGGGAATAATGTTTCCAGTTATATTATATAAATGAAAACCGGTGATCTATTAATCTTGTATTTATGAATTTCTAAACCAAATCGCCTTTCCTCCAATTAAACGTGGTTAGAACCTTTATGACAAGGAGTCGTGAACCTTGATCAAACGGTCACTACCTATCTATGTTTTCTGAAACTGTAAACATGGTCTGAATTGCGTAGCTGTGGGAATACTGTTTAAAACCTTTCGTATAGTACACCGTGAATCAATCAGGGATTTATTGGGAAATAGTGAGGGCTGGTTTATATCATAGATGGTTGGGCTTTAATAAAAACTTAGTTTAAACTAGTATAGAGTGATCATAAAGTATGTGACCCCGGAAAGACCACGGTAAACGGCACTGTACTTCGTATAACGTTGGAAACACCTTCGGTGAAGTACAAATACGTAGAAGCTAAGGAAATGTCTGTGGTTGAAGACTGTGTCACATCCTGGTTTAACTTCAAAGCTGTGGAAATGTTTGATCGCACTGTACACCGTTAGTACACCTAAAGATCTGGAACACTGTGGAAATGCTTAATTGCACTATACACAGTTAGTACATCTCGGGTCTGGAAAACTGTGGAAATGCATAATCGCATGGTACACCGTAATGAAAGCTCTAGACTAAAATATAACCATTAATATAAAGTTAATAGTTACCAAACCAAGTCTTAATCTTAAATGCCTTGTTTGACTTCGTTGCCCCCGTAGTGTTAAGAAAGGTCGGAACCTTAGTGGGTATGTTACTCTATCTCATGCACCCAGGAACTAACATTCCAAGAAGGGTCGTTACTCCGTCACTGGATAACGTTGAAGAGTTGAGGATCCTCCTCCGATCAGACTCAATTTGGTCTAGTACTCAGTGACATATTGATTGGTTTCCCCAATCAGTAGGGTACTAGTGTTTACACTACGAACAATTAAGCTCAGATAAGACACAAACCTTTAAAGGACGTTTTCATATCAAAAACCCTAGCATCACCCCCGCATAAGCTAACGAAGTTATAACAAACACATCTCCTCCATACTGATTTCATCCATATTTCTATCTTTCATTTATTTACTTTTTATTTAATTGCTTTAAATTACGGACCTAAGTAACAAAAACCCACTCAAACTCTGTTTTAAAAATCCCATCACTAAAATAAACAACTTGTCTTGATACTCCCGTTTCACAATACGATTAGCTTGAAGAACGACCCTAGGTCATACTGCTGCTATACAGCCGTAGTAAAACTTAGGTCCCCAGCTCTACAAATTTAAAACACTCCACTGCCGTGTCCTCCTTCCGTTGCGTTGACGACCGTGTCGGATTTGGTCCACGTCAAGCGGTCAAGTGGCTCTTGCGTTACTTGAAAGGTACTTCTAATTAGGGCTGTTAACGAACCGAATCGAGTCGAATACCAGGATACTCGAGTTCGACTCGTTTACTAATTATCCGGTTCGAGCTCGACTCGAATTCGAGTAAGTATTAAAAATTGTGCTTGAGCTCGAGTTCAAATTATTTGTTGTTGTTCGAGCTCGAGTTCGATGCTCGCTTATTTAATTGGAAAGTGTTTTTATGAACCAAAATTTCAAGCACAATTTGCTTGTTTATGAGCTCGGGATCAATAAACTCATTCTATAACTCGAAATCAAGCTCGAATAAGCTCATTTATACTTGATGTCTTAGGTTTAATTTTTAAGTTACATACATTTAAAGTTCCAAATATACAAATTTCTTATATAAACTCGACTCGTTCGACTCGAATAGCTCGTTTGACTCGAAACTAAACGAGCTTTCAAATGAGCCGAGTCGAACATCAATTATTTATACTCGGCTCGTGAAATTAATCGAGTAGTATTTTTCGTTCGAGTTCGACTCGTGTTCGAATATTAACAAACTCGAATTCGAGTTAAACGAGCTCGAACTCGAGTAGCTCGTTAACACCCCTACTTCTAATATGGCATTATGTTTCACTAAGAAGAATGTCATTTTGAGAGGTTATGCGGATGCTAATTTGGGTGGTTGTGATGATTCGGGTAAGAGCACTACGGGGTATGTGTTCACAGTTGGTAAAACGGTGGTTAGTTAGATGTCTAGACTTCAGAAAGTGTAGCTGTGACACTCCTCCAAATTAGGTATATAATTATACTTAGTTACATGCATTTCTTACGCTAATTCCCTGCGTTTGTTTTAAACTAAACCTATGATGTGATATGAGTCTAGCGAGCCCAAAACTTTGGTACAAAAGGTACTACGTATTTCGTAATTATTTATAATTACGTACAGAACTATCGGAATAAACCCGACAAAAACAAATACAATCGTTGATAATACAAAAGTTTTGAAATGAACTTGATTATGTTTATAAATATTTTTATTTGAAAACAATACATGAACAGTTAGAAACTGGAACGAAACAAAAACGATTATACGTTTGTTTAAAACGTATCGTACAAGACTGCGCGAACAGAAACAATTCTAAAACGCACCTAAAAGGTCAAAATATGAAAAGCGTTATTTTTCTAGTACGTTTTATAGTATTTAGAACATTACCTCAAAATATGAAATCAAAACTCAACTGAAATTTGGCGTTTATTTGGACGCGCGCAGTAAAATGTACAAAAATGTACAACTATCAAAAATAATGATAATCTCATTATTCTGAAAATATATTATGAACCAGGAGAGCACCTACAAAATAAAAATATAAAATGTCATGTTTTATATTGCTATAATTATACCCGTACTCGAAATTGTGGTACCAAAAATGGGCACCCAACACCAATAATGCAGAGACATGCCACTGTATCACTCCCATACTCATTTGATTTATTTACTCCCTCCTTTTTCTTCCTGATCACTCACGCACATACCTTCATCATCATATTTTCTTTCTCCACCTTACTAAGTAAAAACACAAACCAGAACCAGTAGGAGATCAAGCAGGAGGCAGAAACAATTTAATAACAATAATAATAACTCATCATCTTCACCATCATCGCCTACTTCTTCTTCATCATCACCAACATTTCATTTGTAAGGAAACATCTTCCTCTTTGATTTCTTTACTTGTATTTGGTTATATAAATCGTATATACATCATAATCTAAACGAATAACACATAAAGATTGATGATTTGGTTGATGAACACGAAATGGGTTTTATAAAAACCAAACTTTGAAATCCAAAATTTGGCAAGAAAAATGAGTAATGGTACTATAAAAAGGTTGTATTCACTTGTTATAAACGTATGGGAACAAGATTTCAAGGATTAAAAACCCAAAACTCGCGTTTGGTTGAATATGGTCGGACTAAAACACGAGGACGCGGCGTGTCCTAAGACTACGCGGCGCGTCCTTTGCAAACTTATGATCCACGCGGTGTGTCCATGTACCACGCGGCGTGTACATTGCAAACTCATAGTACACGGCGCGTATAGGTAGTACGCGGTGCGTACTTTGCATATATATATAGTACACGGTGCGTCCTTATGGACGCGGTGCGTTCTTTGCAAAATGAATAGTACGCGGTACGTACTAAAGAACACGGCGCGTACTTCTTGTTGTATCCCTCTGAGTCGCGATCGTTTCGCAAGCTTGATCGCCCAAATCCGAGTCCGTATGAGAGAGTTATGGCCAAAACGGTGCAACATAGCTAAATCTGAAAACATTAACATTATATATATGTCTCTATATATATATATATATATATATATATATATATATATATATATATATACAAAACGACACTTTCGGATTAACCACAAAACACAACTTCAACGATGAACGAGTAACGGACAAACCTAAACAAATACGATGACCGAGTAATAGATAACCCAAATGGTTACGATGAACTAGTGTTGGACACATGGTGCCGGCGGCACCTTTTTGATTTGAGCTCCAAAACTATTTTGATATTTAACAAAATACAACACATACGTTTTGAAAATGAGGATTACAAGTAAACGTATTTTGTATATATAACGAGTAACAAACTTATAAATATATACACACGTAAATACGTACACTTATCGATTTGAATTTAGCAATGATTTGAACGTAACAATATTTTGATAAACCATAAACAAGCTAAACTAGACTTATGGTTTTGAGTTTTGCAAACTCACATATATATATATATATATATATATATATATATATATATATATATATATATATATATATATATATATATATAAACGAATAACATATCGTTTTAGAACTATATATATATTGTATATACACGAGTGACAAACTTATATATATGTATACGGACTTATGAAAAGTGTGTGACATATATTTTGGAAACCTAAACTACAAACTATTTATATATATGATATAAATATATATGTAAACGAGACTACGGACAATAATATATATATCCACGAATATATATATTCAACTACATAAGTATATATATGTATATATGCTTACACATTTCGAATAATTCGACAAACAAACATAATTTGGGAAAATATGAATTATTTTCAACAACTAAAAATCAACGACGTACACAAACTTAAGAAATTGATAGTTTCTTCAAACAAACGAATTATTAACGTAAGAAAACTATGTACTTATGGTTAATACAATATTGTGTATAGGTTGACTACGTTTGGGCTACATTATCATATCTCGCTAGCATTCATATCCGAGCACTCACAGTGAGTTCACAAACCCCTTTTCAATGTTTTAAAACCTCGAGGTGGAAAACATAGAAATCGTATGTATAATTGCATGCGACAACTGTTTAAATACTTGAAGTATTTACTTAAACTATTGATGAAATGCGATTTCATGCTATGATTGATTAAACACGGTATGTATTTGCTTGAACTGTTTATGAAGGGGTACTTCATACTTGAACTGTTTGTGAAAGGGTATTTCACACAACTATTTGAACTATGTTTTATGAAATGTTTTCATAACTATTTTGGGAATTTAGGCAACGAATCTTGGTACAGATCTAGGCTGAACGATGTAGTGCATAAAAGACCTTATGGCTACAGACTATAACTATTAGCTAGGTGACTCTAGCCACTGAGTATACGGATACTACTATCGCCGTGATGACCCTCCTACGGATTTGGGAGCGTATACTTAATTGTCCAGCATGGCAAATAACAACAGATTAGGGTTGTGGTTTGGTTATAGGGTTAGATCGGGTTACCTTACTTGACAGGTTTAGCTCACCTTTCAAGGGATCACCGTCTAAATATTCCCACACACAACTACTGTTTAGGAAGTGATTTCCTACGTATACTATTTTGGAAATGTTAATCTTTATATAGGTTAACCTGTGTTTCCTACTGATAACTGATTTGGGAAATGCTATTTGTTAATAACTTGTGTTTCCTACTTGACAAACAACACTTATTTGGAAATGTTATTCTTAAATGATTAACTTGTGTTTCCTACATAACAAACAAACCTGTGAATTCACTCAACAATTTTGTTGACGATTTCTCTATGTTTTTCAGGGAATTAGCAGCGTAAGTAAGATCTGCATGCATAATCAGGACGGCCTACCCTGGATTTGTTAGGATGCCACTACTTTTGGGACACTTGGATTTCCTCTGTATAACTGCAACTACTGCAGTCATACCTATGAAATCTACTTTTGATATTATGTATTTTATGAAATACTGATTTCAACCACTACTATTACTATTACTACTTTTCAAGTGGTAACCTTTTGTAAAACTTTAACTAACGGCATCTTAATCTATTTCGTTCTGCGATAACCATATGCTCTGAGTATGTATGTATCTGTTGGTTGTTTTACTGCTCGCACCCCCACCACGTCACTAAGCTTCCGCAATTTACTCTCGTTAACTGTAATTACCGTTTGGCGGGGTGTGATAGACTTGGTATCAGAGCCATTGGTTATAGCGAACTAGCAGTCTTTAAGTGACTTGGAACCTTAGAGACCTAGACTATAGCCTTGGCTAGAACATTTGTGCATTCATGCATACATACTTTGCATACAACTAACATACTACTGACACGTCACCTACGACTCCTTGTTGCAGCATGGCTGGACGATTTCCGATTGTGGTCACGAGCTCAGAGGAGGATCCCAGCGAGGACACTCGCCAGAGTGTTGCTGAGTCAGGGATCGAGAGCCCACCCACTCACTTGAGAGCCATGTCTGTTGACACTAGTGATGCTTACTTAGTGCCACCTCCGACCGCACCTGTGGTCACTCCTACCCCTGCGCCAGCCATCGCGGGTACCTCTCGTGTGCCTGTACCTAGGATGACAGCTAGGATCTGTGTTCGGGATTTTCCCAGGGGACCACTCGCGCCGCGCGATAAGGCGCCAGTGACTGAGCCTGAGGTTCCAGTTGTCGAGCCGCCACAGAAGAGGCTCCGACCTTCTCATCTGGACTGGATGCCTCGAGTACTGAGAGAGTGGAGATCCCTAGAGGGTATTCCCTCGACCTTTGAGATTGGAGAGCCCTCCCGTTCACCATCATCTGCACCTCTCACTGGTGAGCCTCTGGAGCTCACTGTGCCTACCCTTGTGGCTGTGATCTACACTGTGATTAGGAGATCCGCTAGCCAGAGCAGAGATGTGATGGAGCTACTGAGCGATGCCTCCCGCATTGACATGGATATGGCTATGCTCCATCAGAGGATGGATTTTGTGGAGACTCACCGTCAGATAGACTGGCAGAGTCTAGCATCCACCCGTGCACGCGTTGCAGCTTTGGAGAGGCGTGCTAGGGTGTCAGAGATTGTAGCTAGTGTCTGTGTGATGACTGCAGCAGTGATGGTTGCGGTTAGGATGTATTTACCATGGTTTCGTTAGGCTTGTGTTTGGCGACTTGTGCCTACACTATATTAGTCTACTACTTTTGATGTACATGTATGTATGTACTAGATGTGTACTGTTGTATGTTGGATGAAACTTGGATATTAGAATGGGTATATGTATAGGAAACCCATCATCTTTTGTATAGCGCTAACCATCGATGGGTATATTAGAAACCCCATCATATTTTGTACGAAACTCATGTAACAGCGTTATGACTTTTTAATATATATTGTATGTTTGATTTACATCTCGTGTTCGTTATACCTATTATCAACTATATTATTTCCTCTTACAACTATCGACTTGTGATTAAAACTATACTTTATCGATAACTTTGTGATCAATTCTTGTAAACCCTTAAACATATTGCATTTTGATGATTGATTATTCTTGAGAACCTCTGAAATTAACTGTGCTAAACTACAAAGAAAAGAAATATGTATTGGACATTATATAATGACGCCTGGCCAACGTGATTATATTATGCTAGATACATGTGGGTGTTTCAAAGTTGTAAGGCACATGTTGTAAAACCCTGTTCATTCATCTCTTCATATCATTCAATTTCTATTAAATGTGAATCTTTGATCTATTCACATTCACTATCTCAACATTAACACTCTGCATTTTATTCATCGCAGAGCTGAATCATGCCTCCCCGACGACGAGTCACTAGGAATAGTCAAAGAACGACTACGCCTCCACCACCACCCCCTGAAACCACCGAACAGATGATCGCACGAAGAATAGCTGAAGGTATTGCTGAATATGAGGCAAGCCGTAGTCGCGAACATGGAGTTAACAACAGTGGATCTACCCCTGCTAATACTGAGACACCCGTAAATGCTAGCCGAGGGTGTTCATACAAAACATTTCAGGCTTGTAAGCCGATTTCTTTCCGTGGCACCGAGGGTGCAATTGGTATGATTCATTGGATAGAGAAAACTGAATCGGTATTGGACATTAGTGACTGTTCACCTGACTGTATGGTGAAGTATGCTACTTGCACTTTGGCTGACAAAGCGCTCACTTGGTGGAACAGTCAGATCCAATCACTTGGTCGACCAGCTGCTTATTCAATGTCATGGGGGACATTTAAAAATTTGATGTTGGAGGAATTCTGCCCTCGCAGTGAGATGCAAAAGATAGAAACAGAGTTGTGGAACATCACCATGACTGGTGCTGATATTACTGGGTACACCACCAAGTTTCAGGAGCTTGCACGTCTAGTGCCACACATGGTGGCCAGAGTATAAGCGTATCGAACGCTACATATACGGTTTGGCACCACAAATTCGTAGCCTAGTGACATTGATGTCGTGTAAACGGGGGTTTATTTTAAAATGGAAAATACCTAACTTACTATACACAACACAGGCAAGAATACCTGATCATATATAGTATAGCTCAGTAAGTCCGAGTCGAACACAGGGAACGGATGTCAATATTAACAAATTGGAAATTGCTACAATTAATTTAAGCAGTAAAAGTGGAGACGTTTTAGTTCCGGACGAACAAATAAGTAACAATTATAAAAGAAATGACTAATTAAAGAAAACTAATTTATTAAAATAAAGAAATACTGAAATAGCTTAATTAAAATAAAAGGTTTAATTCAGATAGTAAAAGAAATGCATTTGCTTAGATTACTTTCCTTAAAATCCGGAAATCATATTATTTAAAATGCTCACGTATGGATTCTATCGTGCCCTTTCAAATATATCAACCCTCCTTACAAGATAAGTTGAATTAAATACAATTAAGAAAGACACAAGGTTGTTTTCAACACATTAACCGTTCAATTTAACGTTGTCCACAAAATTGTATTCTAGATTAATTCAACACCGTTTATGTGACTTATTCTTTTGACTTGAATCAACAAAGTCTATAACTGATTAAGGTTATCTTGTCCATCAATGACCATTACTAACTATTAACCCTAGCCTATCAAACTCGATATATTCGGCAATAATTATCGATCAAAATCAACAACTATCAATAATTCCACAACCAATAGGAAATCAATCTCAACTAATTATGAAACCACGCTAGGTAATCAGCAACAATCATCAAATATCCAAGGATTAACGAATAAACACATAAACATTGAATAAAATCCGATACGTTCGCATTTTCAATAATCAATCCATCAAATAAGTATTATCATCTAAGCAAATACATAAGAGACTTAGCCAATCATAGTTTTACAGAAAATCAGATTCAAAATCATATCCATAATCATAATCGAATGAAAGATATAAAAGAAATCAAACCGAAAATGTCGAATAACAATCAAAAGAACAAAAGCCCTTGATTCCTTGAGCTTAAATCCCTCCAATTGCCTCTGGAAATGGTTTTGTATCTGAAGAAATCGACTGGAGAAAAAGGGTTGTGAAGTGTGTGTCAAAATGAGGCAAAATGAGCTTTTTAGGTTTTCTGTCGAAACGATCCATACGCCGTATGGATTTCCATACGCCGTATGGATCACAAAGCCCATGGATCTGACCCGCGTCTTCTGGCCGCCCGGCTCACTTCATCCATACGCCGTATGGATTCCATACGCCGTATGGATTACTTTTCCCAGCTTTTTCACCATCGACCTTCAATCTTTAAACTTTCTCATTTTTAGCTTCTTTTCTTCAATTCTCGCACGTTTTCATCTTCTATTCCGATTCAAGCTCCAAATAATTCCTAAATGCAAATATGAACGAAATGAGTATCGAATTCAAATAAAATGCATAAGAAATTAATCAAACTAAGGGGTAATTAGTACTATAAAATAGCACATTTTGGCGTTCATCAAACATCCCCCACTTGAATCCTACTTGTCCTCAAGTAGACTAGTAATTCAAAAATTCAAAACTTTAAATATGAACGGCAAACAATGGATAAAAGGACTTACAAACTACACAGCATTCGACAAACCAAATTTTTATCTCAAAATCGATTCTACCTTAAAACTCAGCAATCAAGAAACTCTACATGGGAAGCCATTCTATTATTATTACTCATAAAAGATAATTCACTCAGATTACCGATATTGTGGTCCACTTAAACAATCTAAATTTCAGAGATTGAGCTTAACTTATTATTATTCTAGCAGGCCTTACCCTTGATTTTCAATAGCAAAATACTCTCATATAGATAACGCATCACAATTCTCCAAATAATGAACATCCAATTAAATCAATCATTTTTCAAACCAAGACATTGGTGACAGGTCTGTACCTCAGTACAACAGAGCGACATAACTTGGCTTTGGTTTTTCAATTTATGAGTCTTTTGCACTCATTTATTTTTATCTATTTTGATATCAAATATACTGACGGAAACCAGGTCTGTACTTTCGTACAACAGAGGAGACAACACCCAGTATATTCCCAAATGATGATTATCAGGATCCCAAAATTAAGGATTATAACACGCTATCATACAAGAATTAAGACTAAGGTCATACCTTGCTAAAAGATCCTCATAGGATAAATCCCTACTTAATTCATTACATTTCTTACTAGCTCAATAACTTCATATAGATTGCCTATCGGAACATCAAAAGATGAACTATCTAATATTTAAAAATTAAATTTATTTCATTCTTTGCATTCCCAAACTGTGTTACAAGATTGCTAAATTTTACAAAGAAACAATTTTGAAACAAAAATTCGGGCTGAAAAATGACTAACACATAGAATGCCTCTTAACCTTAATATTTCAATAGCTACCGTTCATAAATTAAGGACAATTAGACTTCTTTTCCCCCATCCCCCACTTAGAAACATGCAATGTCCTCATTGCAAAAGTAAATTAAAACAAAGGGAATAGAAAAGAAGTGAAACAGAAAACTCCCCTGATTTGAAGGCAATTTGCTTGAAGGAATTCTTTCAGAAATAAAATACACAGCACACTTCCGTAGGCAACACGATTGCATTTAGCACAAGCAATAAGCCTTTAAACCCCTCGGTATCCCGAGTGGACGAGTTGTAGTCTCGTGAGGGTTTCCAGAGAACACACCCACAAAGTTCAAACCTGCAAACAAAAACAATAAAACAAAATAATGAAATAACGGGTTGTCTCCCGAAAGCGCTTTTGTTTATCGCGTCGGCAAGCTCGACATCTTACTTCATCACTTAATTCAAATCCATCTCCAAATCACGCTTGAAGTCCCTTATATCACCATAGTACTTTTTCACTCTACTTCCATTGACCTTGAAAGTTTTTCCAGAATATCCTTGCAAATCAACAGCTCCAAACGGATAAACCTTGTCAACAACAAAAGGGCCAGTCCAGCGTGTCTTTAACTTTCCTGGAAACAGATGCAATCTAGAACTATACAACAGAACTTTATCACCTTTCTCGAATGTATGGTTCGACTTAAGACGAGCATCATGCCATTTCTTAGTTCGCTCCTTGAACAATCTCGAATTGTCATAAGCATTTATTCTCAATTCATCCAACTCGTTCAACTGTTCCATTCTTTCCTTTCCAGCTAACTTCTCATCAAGATTGCACTTCTGTAAAGCCCAATATGCTTTATGCTCTAACTCAAAAGATAAATGACAAGCTTTTCCATAAACAAGGTGATAAGGTGTTGTTCCAACTGACGACTTAAATGCTGTTCGTGCTGCCCATAAAGCATCATCCAGCTTGTATGAGCAATTCTTAGGGTTTCCTTCAACTGAACGTTCTAAAATACGCTTCAACCCTCTATTAGTCACTTCCACTTGACCACTCGTCTGTGGGTGATAAGCAGTTGAAAACTTATGTCTCACTCCATACTTTCACAGCACTTTTTCCAATTGCAAATTTGTGAAATGTGTCCCTCGATCACTAATTAAAGCTTTTGGTGCTCCAAAGCGTGAAAATAACTGCTTAAGAAAATTTATCACAACGCGAGCATCATTTGTGGGTAATGCCTTTGCTTCGGCCCACTTAGAAACATAGTCCACAGCCACAATGATGTATTTGTTTCCATTGCTAGGTGGAAACGGGCCCATAAAGTCTATACCCCATACATCAAAAATCTCGCTTACCATAATTGGATTTTGCAACATTTCATCCTTCTTTGAAATTCTCCCAGTACGTTGGCAAGCATCGCATTCCTTCACATACTTGAATGCATCCTTGTAAACTGTTGGCCAATAAAAACCTGCCTCGGACACTTTCCTTGCAGTGTAGTTTGGACCATGATGTCCTCCAGCCGGACCATCATGACAGTGTTCTAAGATAATATCACATTCCTCTCCAGCTACACATCGTCGGACAATTCCATCAGCACACAGTCTGAACAGATATGGATCTTCCCAAAAGTAATACCGTAAAGATGAGAAAAACCTCTTTCTTTGGTTGAAGTCCAATCCGGGTGGCAGAGTCTTTGTAACTAGAAAGTTTGCAATATCCGCGAAACATGGAAATTCATTCAAAATTGCTTTTAACAAGCTTTCATCAGGAAACTTATCTCGAATTTCCATTTCATCTAACTTATCCAATTCCGGATTTTTCAGTCTTGACAGATGATCTGCAGCTAGATTTTCTGCTCCCTTCTTATCACGAATCTCAATGTCAAACTCTTGCAATAACAAAATCCATCGCAACAACCATGGTTTTGCATCTTGTTTCCCAAACAGGTATCTTAGTGCAGAGTGATCGGTGAAAACAACCGTTTTCGATAGGACCAGGTAGGATCGAAACTTATCAAACGCAAAAACAACAGCAAGCAATTCCTTTTCAGTCGTGGTGTAATTCTCCTGTGCACTTGTCAAAGTCTTGCTTGCGTAGTAAATAGGTTGAAACTTCTTATCAACCCTCTGACCTAAAACTGCTCCCACAGCGTAATCACTGGCATCACACATCAATTCAAATGGAAGATCCCAATTCGGACTTATCATAATTGGTGCAGATACCAATTTCTCCTTTAAAATCTTGAACGCATCTTGGCACTCCTTTGAAAACTCGAACTTAGCTTCCTTTTCCAACAATTTGTTCATAGGACGTGCTATCTTTGAAAAATCCTTGATGAATCTCCTATAGAATCCAGCATGTCCTAAGAAACTTCGTATTCCTTTAACATTTGTCGGATGAGGTAGCTTTGCTATCACCTCAATCTTCGCTTGATCAACTTCAATACCAGCTCTTGAAATTTTATGTCCCAACACAACTCCTTCTCGTACCATAAAATGACACTTTTCCCAATTTAAAACGAGATTTGAACTCTCACACCTTTGCAACATCCTTTTTAGATTCATCAGACACTTATCAAAAGAATCTCCAAACACAGAGAAGTCATCCATGAATATTTCCATGCCGTCTTCTACCATATCATGGAATATTGCCATCATGCACCGTTGAAAATTGGCGGGTGCGTTACATAGACCGAAAGGCATTCTCCGATAAGCGAAAGTTCCGAATGGGCAGGTGAAAGTAGTCTTATCTTGATCATTTGCATCAATTGGGATTTGGAAATACCCGAAGAATCCGTCTAGAAAGCAATAATACTCTTTTCCAGCTAGACGTTCCAGCATCTGATCAATGAATGGAAAAGGAAAGTGATCCTTGCGTGTCGCATCATTCAGCTTTCTATAATCTATACAGACCCTCCATCCAGTAACAGTTCTTGTGGGAATTAACTCATTCTTCTCATTCGCAACCACTGTCATACCTCCTTTTTTTGGTACAACATGAATGGGGCTGACCCATGGACTATCAGAAATCGGGTATATCAATCCAGAGTCAAGCAATTTAATGATTTCCTTCCTCACAACATCCGTAACCTTAGGATTTAATCGTCTTAAGGGTAGCACAACTGGTTTGAAATCAGACTCCATAAGGATCTTGTGCGTACAATATGATGGGCTAATTCCCTTGATGTCACTGATCGTCCATGCTATAGCATGCTTATGTTCCTTCAGAACTTTTAGCAGACTTTCTTTTTCGTTTGCTGATAGCTTGGATGAAATGATAACTGGCAAATCCGACTCTCCTTGTAGGTATGCATACTCCAAATGGGTCGGTAAATCTTTCAATTCTAACCTTGGTGGTTCTTCAAAAGAAGATTTACATGCCAACACCTCTTCTCGTGAACAGGGAATCCCATGCATAGTGATGCGAGTCTCTTTCTTGACTAAAATACCATTAGTCTCAATTGACTCTTCATTCTCAGTCGGCTGATCACCCTCTACTTCCTCATCACTCTCGAACTCTAACTCCTCAAGCATTTTATCGAATTCTTCAATATCCCTGATTGCTTCTATGCTTCCCGTCCATCCTTCCAGAATCAGGGGATCAAGATCTTCATCTTCCATGAGACTTTGAAGGAACTCTTCATCATCAGTCATTTCTCTTGCACTCACAAAGTAGCACGTGTCATCAACTGCAGCAGGATATCGCATTGATTTGTTGACATCAAACACTACTTCATCTTCTCCTAACCTCAGAGTGATTTTTCTATCATGAACATCAATCAATGCTCTTGTAGTGGCTAGGAAAGGTCTTCCCAAAATGATAGGTACCTTTTTATCTTCAACCATGTCCAGAATGATGAAATCACTCGGAAAAACGAACCTATCCACCTTAACTAGCACATTCTCTACCATGCCCCTAGGATATTGAACCGAACGATCTGCTAACACAATGCACATTCTAATTGGCTTTGGTTCCCCCAACTTAAGTCTGGCATACATAGTATAAGGCATTATTGATATGCTTGCCCCCAAGTCAGCCAATGCATGAGTAAGGTCTAAACTTCCAATTAGACAAGGAAGGGTAATACTCCCAGGGTCTTTCATTTTCGGTGGAAGTTTATTTTGCATAACTGCTGAACATCTCTCGTTCATTGTCACCGTGGTCACCTCTGCCAACTTGCTCTTATTAGTTAAAAGTTCCTTCAGATACATTGCATACTTTGGCATTTGAGCAATGGCTTCCACGAATGGGATGTTAATGTGCAGTTGCTTCAGATTCTCTAGGAACTGGTGGTATTGAGCATCATCTTTCCCTCTTCTCAAAGCTGCAGGATAAGGTGGTGGTGGTGCATGCTCCTTAGCATATTGCTTATCTCTTGCAATTTGTTCAACCTCAGTGTCCACCTTGGGACTTTCCACAACTTCTACTTCCTTCTCTTTTTGCGGTAGGGGTTGAGAAACAGGTTTCTTCTTTGGAATGGGGTCTTCAAAACCCCTTCCACTCCGGGTGATCACTGCTTTCGCCTGATCCCGTGGATTGGTTTCAGTGTATCCAGGTAGGGTCCCAGGGAATCTTTATTGAAGAACCTTGGCTATGTTGGAAACATTCCCTTCAATTTGCTTAATCGCAGCTCCTTGGTTTCTCAATGCAGCGTCGGTGGCATCCATTCTTTGTCCAGAGCTCGTAATGAATTTCTCATTGGACGTGAGAAACTTACCCATCATTTCTTCTAAGTTGGCTTGCTTGTCTGAAGATGAGGTACCTGGCTGCTCCTTGGTGAAAAATCCAGGTTGAGTTTGTCGAAACGGTCGCCCTCCATCTTGGTATGGTCTTCTGAAGAAGTTTCCACCGCCCTGACGATATGGTGCTTGAGCTTCTCCATACTTGACTTCTTCAGTCTGTTCTCCCGTTCGCATCTCGGGGCAATCCTTTACTAAATGGCTTCCTCCACAGTTGTCACATCCCACTTGGATAGCATGGACAGTCTCAGTAACCTTCTTGATATCTCTGCCCATGTTATCTAACTTAGCGGTGATGGCTGCAAATCCATCTTCATCATTCACAGACCTCTTCCGTCTAGAAGTGCCATCATCCCATAACTGAGAGTGTTTCGCTTGGTCGCGAATGGCAGTCAAAGCATCACGAGGGACTTTCTTGGGAATAGGCCCTTGAGAATCCAGTTGCTATCTCGTAGCACGATCCACTCCTTTATAGAATATACTCACGACTTGCTGATCGTTCAGGTCGTGCTGCGGGCACTTATGCATCAGGTCCTTATATCTCTCCCAAGCTTGGTGTAGTGACTCATCCATTTCTTGTTTGAAATTTCTGATCTCGTCAATCATCTTTGAAGTTTTGGAAGGAGGACAATACATCTTCAGAAACTTCGTGCGAAGGTCTTCCCATGTGGTTATGGATCCAGCTGGCTCGTTTTGAATCCATCTCTTAGCAGCTCCCTTGAGTGTGATTGGGAATACCCTGAGCATAACTTGATCGCGTGTGATGTTAGGAATGTTGAACATATCGGCTATCTCAACGATTTTCTCCACATGATCATTAGCATCTTCCCTTTCTTCTCCTCGGAAAGGGTTCTCCCTAAGCTCCTTGAGGAATTGTCCCTTGATTTCAAACTCTACATCTTGCGCAATTGCTGGCCTTACTACTCCAGTGCCACGGTCATTACACATCCGACTCGAATACTCTTTGAGCGTTATGTTGGCGATATCTTCTGCCATTGGGTCTCTTGGGTCTGCCTGATTGATCAGAGGTTTGAATAAGGACCGAAGATACTCTCCAAAATCCCCCTCTAAATACGATGGAAGGTTGTGGTGTAAACTTGAGTTGGGTGGTACAGAAGCAAACCATCTTCTCTGACGAAAAACTCTTTCAGGATCTTCAAAAGGATCAGCGAGATGAGGATTCCTTGATCGGGTCATAAACTTCCTGTGATATAATTCCCGAATCAGTAGAACAAGACTCTAAATGAATTACTTACTAAACCATCCTAAACACAAAAAAAATAAAATTCGAAAAATAAATAAAACAGAACTGAACTTAAATAACAATATACAAAGATCAAATTCCAATTTGTCAAATTAAAACACACCGTTCCCCGGCAGCGGCGCCAAAAATTTGATGTCGTGTAAACGGGGGTTTATTTTAAAATGGAAAATACCTAACTTACTATACACAACACATGCAAGAATACCTGATCATATATAGTATAGCTCAGTAAGTCCGAGTCGAACACAGGGAACGGATGTCAATATTAACAAATTGGAAATTGCTACAATTAATTTAAGCAGTAAAAGTGGAGACGTTTTAGTTCCGGACGAACAAATAAGTAACAATTATAAAAGAAATGATTAATTAAAGAAAACTAATTTATTAAAATAAAGAAATACTGAAATAGCTTAATTAAAATAAAAGGTTTAATTCAGATAGTAAAAGAAATGCATTTGCTTAGATTACTTTCCTTAAAATCCGGAAATCATATTATTTAAAATGCTCACGTATGGATTCTATCGTGCCCTTTCAAATATATCAACCCTCCTTACAAGATAAGTTGAATTAAATACAATTAAGAAAGACACAAGGTTGTTTTCAACACATTAACCGTTCAATTTAACGTTGTCCACAAAATTGTATTCTAGATTAATTCAACACCGTTTATGTGACTTATTCTTTTGACTTGAATCAACAAAGTCTATAACTGATTAAGGTTATCTTGTCCATCAATGACCATTACTAACTATTAACCCTAGCCTGTCAAACTCGATATATTCGGCAATAATTATCGATCAAAATCAACAACTATCAATAATTCCACAACCAATAGGAAATCAATCTCAACTAATTATGAAACCACGCTAGGTAATCAGCAACAATCATCAAATATCCAAGGATTAACGAATAAACACATAAACATTGAATAAAATCCGATACGTTCGCATTTTCAATAATCAATCCATCAAATAAGTATTATCATCTAAGCAAATACATAAGAGACTTAGCCAATCATAGTTTTACAGAAAATCAGATTCAAAATCATATCCATAATCATAATCGAATGAAAGATATAAAAGAAATCAAACCGAAAATGTCGAATAACAATCAAAAGAACAAAAGCCCTTGATTCCTTGAGCTTAAATCCCTCCAGTTGCCTCTGGAAATGGTTTTGTATCTGAAGAAATCGACTGGAGAAAAAGGGTTGTGAAGTGTGTGTCAAAATGAGGCAAAATGAGCTTTTTAGGTTTTCTGTCGAAACGATCCATACGCCGTATGGATTTCCATACGCCGTATGGATCACAAAGCCCATGGATCTGACCCGCGTCTTCTGGCGGCCCGGCTCACTTCATCCATACGCCGTATGGATTCCATACGCCGTATGGATTACTTTTCCCAGCTTTTTCACCATCGACCTTCAATCTTTAAACTTTCTCATTTTTAGCTTCTTTTCTTCAATTCTCGCACGTTTTCATCTTCTATTCCGATTCAAGCTCCAAATAATTCCTAAATGCAAATATGAACGAAATGAGTATCGAATTCAAATAAAATGCATAAGAAATTAATCAAACTAAGGGGTAATTAGTACTATAAAATAGCACATTTTGGCGTTCATCAGACATCGTCCAAACCAGACACTTTCAGGAGTGCTGTTTCTTTAGCCCAGAGTCTAACCGATGAGGCGGTCAGGATGGGGACAATGACTAAGAAAGCTGTGTCGGGAAAAAGTGAACCGAACAGTACTGATGTTAGTAGTTCTGGTGGTGCAAAGCGAAAGTGGAACGGTAGTGGTACTGACCGTCACGGTCAGCAAAACAAGAAACATTCTGGAAATGCGAAAGCATATGTTGCCACCACTACCGAATCGAAACCATACCTGGGTAACAAACCCAAATGTGATAAGTGCAACCGACACCACGAAGGTGGGTGTGGGTATTGTGGAAATTGTAAGGCATGGGGACACAAAACACGAGACTGCAAAACTAACCCTCCCCCACGGGCAAATACTGAGCGTCAAAACCAAGGGTGTTTTGAATGTGGTGAGTTAGGGCACTACCGCAACCGATGCCCTAAGCTCAACAACAACAACCAAAACCGCAACAACAACAACAATCGCGGTAACAACAATAACCGAGCCAACAACATCAACAATCAACCGGCTCAAGGAAGGGCATTCGTGATCGGAGCACAAGAGGCACGCCAGGACCCAAACACCGTTACTGGTACGTTTCTCGTAAACAACCATTATGCCTCTGTGTTAATTGATTCGGGTGCTGATTTAAGTTTTATGTCTACTGAGTTTAGACCACTATTAGAACTTGCATCCCGTAAATTAGACAACAAGTATACCATAGAGTTAGCCGATGGTGAGTTGATCGAATCAGGAGAAATAGTACCAGGATGTACCTTGGAGTTAGAAGGTCATCTCTTCGAAATAGACTTGCTACCGGTTAAGTTGGGAAGTTTTGACGTTGTAGTAGGTATGGATTGGTTATCTAAGAACCGCGCTGAGATCATATGTTACGATAAACTGGTACGGTTACCACTGTCAATAGGAGAAACACTTGTGGTTCAAGGTGAGAAACGAAAAAGTGCTACAAAGATGATTTCATGTTTGAAAGCCAGTAAATATCTCCGAAAGGGGTACCAAGCATTTCTGGCACACATTGTAGAAAAGAAACCCGAGGAGCGACGTATAGACGATGTACCCATTGTACGCGACTATCCAGGAGTGTTCCCTGATGAGTTGCTGGGATTGCCACCCCCACGACAAGTTGAGTTTCACATTGACCTGGTGCCAGGAGCCGCACCTATCGTACGTGCACCTTATCGTCTAGCTCCCTCGGAAATGCAAGAGCTATCTACACAATTGCAAGAACTCCTCGACTTGGGGTTCATCCGACCGAGTTTTTCCCCTTGGGGAGCTCCGGTTTTGTTTGTTAAGAAAAAGGATGGATCTATGCGAATGTGCATCGATTACCGAGAACTGAACAAGGTAACTATCAAGAACAGATACCCGTTACCACGCATTGACGATCTGTTTGATCAACTGCAAGGCTCGAGTTATTATTCAAAAATTGACCTACGATCGGGTGGTTACCACCAACTTAAGGTACGAGAAGAGGATGTACCGAAAACTGCGTTTAGGACTCGATACGGTCATTACGAGTTCCTAGTCATGCCTTTTGGACTGACCAACGCACCAGCAGTATTCATGGACTTGATGAATAGAGTATGCAAACCCTATCTGGATAAATTCGTCATCGTGTTTATTGACGACATCTTGGTATACTCACGAACGAAAGAGGATCACGAACAACATTTGAAGCTGTAACACCTGCTAAATTAGGATAATTAATTATGCCTAATTAATTGTAACTAGATGTAATTAGTATGTAATAGGACTAATTGCAGACTCTATTTGTATATAGATAAGGTGATTTATATATATATGTGCGTGTACTTACGCGATTTGGATAAATCGTGCGAATTAACCGGACGGAGTCCGACACAGTTTACTGGGACGTTGGTGACAGAAATTTACTTAAATAATGAGAACATATTTTGTTATATAAAATACGCAACAGAACTAGCATTATTTATATATTATAGTGACGACATTTTAACTAACGCAACAAAACGTAATAAACGCGACTTAATAATTGAAATATTGCGACAAATGTTTTTATTATTAATTTCAAAGTATTTTTATTTAAATATTCCAGTTACATTTTTAAAAATATAACGGTTTGATTAAATACTAAAAACAAAGGATTAAACGATTAGGACACGGAGTAAATACTGAGTTTTAGGGAGCGTTTACCCCTCCCTTGTCTCTTGGATCAGCCAACACCCCTTCCCCCTCCTCATTCTTCTTTCATTTTCATTATCTTCAAAAACACACACACCTCCAAAAACACTCCCACTAAAAATACTACCAAATTTTCGGACTACAAACCGACCCACGAAATTTACATATTCAGAATCACCATCACGAGTGGAGCAAGAATATCAAGATCGTTTTCACCATTTCATCCTCTATTTAGCTCGATTTGCAAAAGTAAGAAATTCCTAAAATCTTAGATCTATTCAATTTGGTGTAATGTTTTGATGTTTTGATGTGTACACAACTTAGATATAACCTAATACATGAAGAATACACGATTTTATAGCTCAAAAATGGGTTAGATTTGCGTTTTTGGTCGGAAAATCACGAAACCCGAAAGTTTCTGGACTGATGTTCATCTTTGCGACACAACGTTTGTGTCGCATGCTACGTCGCATAAACCATTTAGTGTCGTATTTTGTGTCGTACGTTATGTCGCACTATTGTGTCGCACTTTATGCGACACAACCCTTATGTCGCTATTAAATTAGCATCGCAAGCTTTTGCGACACAACCACTGTGCCGCAGAGCTCTTGTGTCGCACTTTATGCGACACAACCACTGTGTCGCATACCAAACTTTAGTGTCGCAGATTGTGTCGCAAAAACACAGAAAACCAGAATTTTAAAGTCAAAGTTACTGTACAAAAAAGTCAAATTTTACTGTAGCAGTACTGTAGCAAATCTACTGTAGCAAAGTCAACAATTTAGAATTATTTTGATGAACCGTCACCAATGGGCCAAAACTGTTTTCTCAAAACAAACGACTACGAACATACAAACGAACATTGGACTTAACTAGTTGTGTACAACTAAACGGAACGTCTTGCGAGACACATACTTACATAACTTCATATGATTAGGCATTTGAAGGTTACGGGTTCAGAGAACCTACTTGCTTTACTTACTACTTGCTAATTGCAACTGATTACTACGAGACTCAGGTGAGTCTTACAGCCCCGCTTTTACTGTTTTACATACGGGGTGAGATACTTAGCAACTGTTTTACGCATGAACACAATGTACTGAACTGAAAACATTACTGATTACAAACAAACGCATGAGTTACTTTTATCCACTGAAAGCCTCCTTATCGTAAGTTGTTAGTTATGGACTTAAGCGCGATTACTAATAGATGGATCCATTTGGGACTGACAATCCCTGTCTGGGGTGGTAGCGCCACCACGTACTGATTTACACGTAGAAACAGACATATTAGTATTTGTTACATATGAGTGTGCGGATAGCACTCACGGGGGTACGTGATATATTCACACTACACGGTTAAGCTTCAACTTATGAGCTCATGGCACGGTACTGATTAACTGATTTACTTACTTTGCTTGATAGCAATACGGGTACATACTTGTGGTTCATAACACCTACTTATTACTAAACCTGTGAGATTCACCAACCTTTTTGGTTGACACTTTTTAGCTTTGTATCTCAGGTACACTTACGGAGTAGGACTACTCCAGGATTACTAGCTAGAGTCGCATGATTTACAAACTGCATTTAACGGAGATTCTTTGGCATTATCTTTTGTAACTATGGTGATGTAATAGAATCTCCCGCTATACGCGTGGGCTCTAGGGAATTACATTTTTGTATACGAAAACCTACGGTTTTCAAACGATTATTAACTATGAAATGTAACCATTTTACAAACGTCTCATTTAGAGGTCGTTTACTATTAATCTTGTGCTTTGTATATTGATTAGTAACACCCAATGTATGCTTCCGCAAATCATTAAATTTGGGGGTGTTACAGATTGGTATCAGAGCCTAAGGTTATAGTGAACTAGGTTGCATTTAGTGAGCCTAGACTATGACCATTAGGCAGTATCCTTTATTAGGTATAACCGGTTCAGTGATTACATCATATGAGTTTAATTTAACATAGCCTGATCAACTATGTACAATTAAGCAAAGACGATGTAAGATCTGAAAGGGGTTATGGCTGAACAGGGTACAATAGAAGACTCTGACTTCGAGAGAACCGAGACTTAAACATGTTTATGCTAGACACTCAATAGGCTATATTATATAGGGACTATATGAATATAGGCCTCAATCTTACTAACGCTTTGTCTCAGAAATGGCAAGCATCCCATCCAATTCATCTCGTTCTCAATCCGGGTCGCAGAACCCAAGGGTAGCAAGGAGGAACAACAGGTTGCCTCGAGCTGGCCCATACCCCACTCACTTCACCTTGCCGGCCTTAGCTGCTAGGGTGAACCAACACGAGCAACGACTTCGCACCATGGATATCGTGTTGCAGGAAACAAACGAAAACTGGAGACTTACAGCACTCGAGCGCATCGAACAAGTCTCTGAGAATCACGAAACCACCGTTACAAATGTGGACATTCTTCTCAACAGAGTGGTGGAGATAAGCGTGGAAACCACTCTTTTGAAACACAGACTTGAGGAGTGTGAACAACGCTCACGGGAAACGGAAGAATATACCCACGGATTGGTACAGCGACTAGCATTAGCTGAAGACAATGCTCGAGGAAGAGCTTTTGTACTGAAATCTGGGGAAGCCCGTCAAGACCCGAATGTGGTCACGGGTACGTTTCTTCTCAACAACTTGACTGCATCTGTATTATTTGATACTGGAGCTGATAAGAGCTTTATTTCTGATGAGTTTTATCCACTACTAGATACCACACCTATTGCCTTAGATTCTAAGTACACTGTAGAATTGGCAAACGGAAAACTTATTGAGGCCGACAGTGTGATACCTGATTGCACATTGAACCTAGCTAACGAGCTCTTTAACATTGATTTGATACCTGTCGAAATCGGCAGCTTTGACATCATCGTCGGTATGGATTGGTTATCCAAGCACCGAGCCGAAATCGTTTGTTTCGAGAAAATTGTACGCATTCCTCTCGTCACCGGTGGAACTTTGAGCATACAAGGGGAGACCGGTGGGACGAGAATCAATATCATTTCTTGCATGAAAACCCGAAAATACTTGAGAAAAGGGTACCAGGCAATCCTCGCGCACGTTATGGAGAAAAAGTCGGTGGAAAAGCGACTTGAGGATGTGTCTATCGTCCGAGACTTCCCAGAGGTCTTTCCTGAAGACTTGCCTGGCCTTCCGCCACCTAGACAAGTCGAATTTTCTATTGACCTTGTGCCCGGCGCTGCACCCGTGGCACGAGCCCCTTACCGACTAGCCCCATCCGAACTTCAGGAGTTGTCTACTCAGTTACAAGAACTCCTGGACAAGGGATTTATTCGACCAAGTTCCTCACCTTGGGGAGCTCCGGTCCTGTTTGTGAAAAAGAAAGACGGTTCTTTCCGTATGTGCATCGACTACCGTGAACTCAACAAATTAACTGTCAAGAACCGTTACCCACTTCCTCGCATCGATGACCTGTTTGACCAACTTCAGGGGTCGAGTTTTTATTCAAAAATCGATCTACGGTCGGGTTATCACCAACTCCGAGTTCGTGATGAAGATATTCCTAAAACAGCTTTCCGAACTCGCTACGGGCATTATGAATTCCAAGTGATGCCATTCGGCTTAACCAACGCACCGGCAGTATTCATGGATCTTATGAATCGAGTGTGCAAACCTTACCTCGACAAGTTTGTTATCGTTTTCATTGATGACATTCTGATTTACTCGCGCAACGAACAAGAACACGCGCAACACCTGAAAACTATCCTAGAGCTGCTCAAACACGAAGAGTTATACGCCAAATTCTCTAAGTGTGAGTTCTGGATGCAAACCGTTCAATTCCTTGGACACGTCATTGACAATCAAGGGATTCATGTCGATCCTTCAAAAATCGAGGCTATCAAGTGTTGGCAAGCACCTACAACACCAACCGAGGTACGCCAATTCCTAGGACTCGCCGGATACTACAGGCGGTTCATTGAGAATTTTTCGAAAATAGCCCTACCTCTCACTGCACTGACTCAAAAAGAAAAGAAGTTCGATTGGACTGACAAACAGGAGTCAGCTTTTCAGCTTCTAAAACAGAAACTCTGCAGTGCACCTATCTTATCTTTACCCGAAGGCAACGATGACTTCGTGGTATACTGTGATGCTTCACACCAAGGTCTTGGTTGCGTGCTGATGCAACGAGATAAAGTCATCGCTTACGCCTCTCGACAACTCAAGGTCCACGAAAAGAATTACACAACTCACGACCTAGAGTTGGGGGCTGTTGTATTCGCTCTGAAAATCTGGAGACACTACTTATACGGTACCAAGTGTACAATCTTTACTGACCATAAAAGTCTCCAACATATATTCGATCAAAAGGATCTCAACATGAGGCAACGTCGATGGGTCGAGTTGCTTACTGATTACGATTGCGAAATTCGCTATCATCCAGGCAAGGCGAATGTTGTCGCCGATGCTTTAAGCAGAAAGGAACGAGTGAAACCACTTCGAGTTCGAGCTCTCAGTATGACCATTCACAACGACCTTATCAATCAAACTCTCACCGCTCAACTCGAAGCACTCAAACCAGAAAACTTGATAAACGAGGCCTTGCGAGGCATGGACAAACAATTTGAAACCAAACCTAACGGGGCCAAATACTTCTCGAATCGAATCTGGTTACCAAGTTTTGGGAACCTTCGAGACTTGGTGATGAATGAAGCTCACAAGTCAAAATACTCTATACACCCCGGTGCCGACAAAATGTACCACGGCATCAAGGAAATGTACTGGTGGCCCAACATGAAATCGGACATTGCAACCTATGTTGGCAAGTGTCTTACTTGTTCCAAAGTTAAAGCTGAACACCAGAAACCCTCCGGTTTGCTACAACAACCCGAAATACCACAATGGAAATGGGAGCAGATCACCATGGATTTCATTACTAAACTCCCGAAAACTTCTAACGGTTGCGATACCATTTGGGTGATCGTTGACCGACTCACTAAATCTGCTCATTTCCTAGCCATCAAGGAAACTGATAAGATGGAACGTTTGACACGGATCTACCTGAAAGAAATCGTGTCAAGACACGGCGTGCCTATCTCAATCATCTCCGACCGAGATGCTCGATTTACTTCTCGCTTCTGGCAGTCACTGCAAAAATCTCTTGGTACTCGTCTGGATATGAGTACGGCTTACCATCCTCAAACCGATGGCCAGAGCGAACGAACCATACAAACACTGGAAGACATGCTACGAGCTTGCGTAGTTGACTTCGGTAAAAACTGGGAAATTCACTTACCGTTGTGCGAGTTCTCGTACAACAACAGTTATCACACCAGCATAAAGGCTGCACCCTTCGAGGCACTGTACGGTCGTAAGTGCCGGTCACCTATCTGTTGGACTGAGGTGGGGGATACACAACTCACCGGTCCAGAAATCATACATGAAACAACTGAAAAGATCGTCGGCATACAAAACAGACTAAAAGCCGCGCGTGATCGTCAGAAAAGCTATGCTGATGTGAGACGCAAACACCTTGAGTTCCAAGTAGGGGACAAGGTACTTCTCAAAGTGGCACCGTGGAAAGGTGTCATTCGATTCGGAAAACGAGGCAAACTAAATCCTAGATACATCGGACCATTCGAAATCCTTGAAAAGATTGGTCCAGTGGCATACCGCCTGCAACTTCCTGCTGAACTCAGCAGCGTACACAACACATTCCACATTTCTAACTTGAAGAAATGTCTGTCTGACGAGACGCTGATTATACCACTCGACGAAATTCAAATCGATGATAAACTTCATTTTGTCGAGGAACCTATGGAAATCATGGACCGCGAGGTCAAGCGATTGAAACAGAGTCGTATTCCCATCGTAAAGGTCAGGTGGAATTCTAGGCGCGGCCCTGAGTTCACCTGGGAACGGGAAGACCAAATACGACAGAAATATCCACATCTCTTCCCAGATAACGCACCGTCCGTGCACTCAAGCTAATTTCGGGACGAAATTTCTTTAACAAGGGGAGAATGTAACACCTGCTAAATTAGGATAATTAATTATGCCTAATTAATTGTAACTAGATGTAATTAGTATGTAATAGGACTAATTGCAGACTCTATTTGTATATAGATAAGGTGATTTATATATATATGTGCGTGTACTTACGCGATTTGGATAAATCGTGCGAATTAACCGGACGGAGTCCGACACAGTTTACTGGGACGTTGGTGACAGAAATTTACTTAAATAATGAGAACATATTTTGTTATATAAAATACGCAACAGAACTAGCATTATTTATATATTATAGTGACGACATTTTAACTAACGCAACAAAACGTAATAAACGCGACTTAATAATTGAAATATTGCGACAAATGTTTTTATTATTAATTTCAAAGTATTTTTATTTAAATATTCCAGTTACATTTTTAAAAATATAACGGTTTGATTAAATACTAAAAACAAAGGATTAAACGATTAGGACACGGAGTAAATACTGAGTTTTAGGGAGCGTTTACCCCTCCCTTGTCTCTTGGATCAGCCAACACCCCTTCCCCCTCCTCATTCTTCTTTCATTTTCATTATCTTCAAAAACACACACACCTCCAAAAACACTCCCACTAAAAATACTACCAAATTTTCGGACTACAAACCGACCCACGAAATTTACATATTCAGAATCACCATCACGAGTGGAGCAAGAATATCAAGATCGTTTTCACCATTTCATCCTCTATTTAGCTCGATTTGCAAAAGTAAGAAATTCCTAAAATCTTAGATCTATTCAATTTGGTGTAATGTTTTGATGTTTTGATGTGTACACAACTTAGATATAACCTAATACATGAAGAATACACGATTTTATAGCTCAAAAATGGGTTAGATTTGCGTTTTTGGTCGGAAAATCACGAAACCCGAAAGTTTCTGGACTGATGTTCATCTTTGCGACACAACGTTTGTGTCGCATGCTACGTCGCATAAACCATTTAGTGTCGTATTTTGTGTCGTACGTTATGTCGCACTATTGTGTCGCACTTTATGCGACACAACCCTTATGTCGCTATTAAATTAGCATCGCAAGCTTTTGCGACACAACCACTGTGCCGCAGAGCTCTTGTGTCGCACTTTATGCGACACAACCACTGTGTCGCATACCAAACTTTAGTGTCGCAGATTGTGTCGCAAAAACACAGAAAACCAGAATTTTAAAGTCAAAGTTACTGTACAAAAAAGTCAAATTTTACTGTAGCAGTACTGTAGCAAATCTACTGTAGCAAAGTCAACAATTTAGAATTATTTTGATGAACCGTCACCAATGGGCCAAAACTGTTTTCTCAAAACAAACGACTACGAACATACAAACGAACATTGGACTTAACTAGTTGTGTACAACTAAACGGAACGTCTTGCGAGACACATACTTACATAACTTCATATGATTAGGCATTTGAAGGTTACGGGTTCAGAGAACCTACTTGCTTTACTTACTACTTGCTAATTGCAACTGATTACTACGAGACTCAGGTGAGTCTTACAGCCCCGCTTTTACTGTTTTACATACGGGGTGAGATACTTAGCAACTGTTTTACGCATGAACACAATGTACTGAACTGAAAACATTACTGATTACAAACAAACGCATGAGTTACTTTTATCCACTGAAAGCCTCCTTATCGTAAGTTGTTAGTTATGGACTTAAGCGCGATTACTAATAGATGGATCCATTTGGGACTGACAATCCCTGTCTGGGGTGGTAGCGCCACCACGTACTGATTTACACGTAGAAACAGACATATTAGTATTTGTTACATATGAGTGTGCGGATAGCACTCACGGGGGTACGTGATATATTCACACTACACGGTTAAGCTTCAACTTATGAGCTCATGGCACGGTACTGATTAACTGATTTACTTACTTTGCTTGATAGCAATACGGGTACATACTTGTGGTTCATAACACCTACTTATTACTAAACCTGTGAGATTCACCAACCTTTTTGGTTGACACTTTTTAGCTTTGTATCTCAGGTACACTTACGGAGTAGGACTACTCCAGGATTACTAGCTAGAGTCGCATGATTTACAAACTGCATTTAACGGAGATTCTTTGGCATTATCTTTTGTAACTATGGTGATGTAATAGAATCTCCCGCTATACGCGTGGGCTCTAGGGAATTACATTTTTGTATACGAAAACCTACGGTTTTCAAACGATTATTAACTATGAAATGTAACCATTTTACAAACGTCTCATTTAGAGGTCGTTTACTATTAATCTTGTGCTTTGTATATTGATTAGTAACACCCAATGTATGCTTCCGCAAATCATTAAATTTGGGGGTGTTACAGAAGCTTATCCTCGAACTACTACAAAAAGAGAAGCTTTATGCAAAGTTCTCTAAGTGCGAATTTTGGATACGAGAGGTTCAATTCCTTGGTCATGTGATAAATGACAAGGGAATTCACGTAGACCCATCCAAAATTGAGGCAATCAACAACTGGGAAGCACCGAAAACCCCAATTGAAGTACGACAATTTCTTGGTCTAGCTGGCTATTACAGGCGATTCATCGCAAACTTTTCAAAGATAGCCCAGCCACTTACCACATTAACTCAAAAAGACAAGAAATTTGAGTGGAATGAGAAGCAAGAGAATGCATTCCAACTATTAAAACAGAAACTGAGCAGCGCACCCATACTATCACTACCCGAAGGAGTGGATAACTTTGTTGTTTACTGTGATGCGTCGCATCAGGGATTGGGTTGCGTACTGATGCAAAACGAAAAGGTCATTGCTTATGCATCACGACAACTAAAAGTGCATGAGAAAAACTATACGACTCACGATTTGGAATTGGGAGCCGTTGTTTTTGCACTGAAGATCTGGAGACACTACCTATACGGCACAAAGTGTACGATCTTCACTGATCGTAAGAGCCTACAACATATATTCGACCAGAAAGAACTTAACATGAGACAACGACGTTGGGTCGAATTACTTAACGATTACGACTGTGAAATAAAGTATCACCCGGATAAAACTAACGTTGTAGCAGATGCCCTGAGTCGTAAGGAACGAATCAAACCCCGAAGAGTTCGAGCCTTGGGATTGACAATCCACTCGAATCTCATTACTCAAATCCGTGAAGCTCAAGAACTTGCTTTCACTCCTGAACGCCTTAAGGACGAATCCTTGAAGAGAATGGACAAACAACTCGAAACAAAAGACAACGGAGCATTGTACTTTATGAATCGAATTTGGGTACCATGCGTAGACGAGTTGCGCAAACTGATTTTGGACGAGGCTCATAAGTCCAACTACTCAATACATCCTGGTGCAGACAAGATGTACCATGACTTGAAAAGTTTCTACTGGTGGCCTGGGATGAAACGTGACATTGCCACCTATGTTAGCAAATGCTTAACTTGCTCAAAGGTAAAGGTTGAATACCAAAAGCCGTCTGGACTTTTGCAACAGCCTGAGTTGCCCAAATGGAAATAGGAGCAAATAACAATGGACTTCATTACGAAGTTACCTAGAACGGTATCTGGAGCAAATGCCATATGGGTGATTGTCGATCGATTGACGAAATCAGCCCACTTTCTTGTTATTAAGGAAACAGGTGGAATGGAGAAACTAGCTAAAATCTATATTAAAGAGATTGTTTCTCGGCATGGTGTGCCACAATCCATCATCTCTGACAGAGATGCACGATTCACTTCTCGCTTTTGGCAAACATTATAACAGGCACTGGGTACTCGACTTGATATGAGTACTGCCTACCACCCGCAGACTGACGGCCAAAGTGAGCGAACTATACAGACGCTCGAAAACTTGTTGCGAGCATGTGTGATAGACTTTGGAGGTAACTGGGATACCCACCTACCTCTAGCTGAATTTTCGTATAACAATAGTTATCACACGAGTATACAGATGGCACCTTTTGAGGCGTTATATGGACGCAAGTGCCGATCACCACTCTGTTGGGCAGAGTTGGACAACAGACAACTATCTGGACCCGAACTTGTCCAGTAAACCACTGACAAAATAACTCAAGTATTGAGCCGGCTGAAAGCGGCACGAGATCGACAAAAGAGCTACGCTGATAACCGCCGTAAACCTCTTGAGTTTCAAGTAGGAGACAAGGTCCTACTCAAAGTATCGCCCTGGAAGGGGGTAACACGATTTGGAAAACGAGGAAAGCTGAACCCACGATACATCGGACCATTTGAAATCCTTGCTAGGGTTGGTCCTGTCGCTTACAAGCTCAAACTACCGCAAGAGCTTAGTAGCATACACGATACTTTCCACGTTAGCAACCTCAAAAAGTGTCTTTCTGATGAAACGCTTATCATTCCTCCTGACGAAGTCTTCATTGACTCAAAACTTAACTTTGTGGAGGAACCTGTTGAAGTTATGGATTCTAAAACGCAGAAACTTCGACACAAACGAATCAAACTGGTTAAAGTTCGTTGGAACTCGAAATATGGCCCAGAGTTTACCTGGGAACGAGAGGATGAAATACGAAAGAAATACTCTAACCTATTTGAGAGCGTGACCGAGACTCACGGCTCAACTTAAATCTCGGGACGAGATTTCACTAACGGGGGGGAGAATGTGACACTCCTCCAAATTAGGTATATAATTATACTTAGTTACATGCATTTCTTACGCTAATTCCCTGCATTTGTTTTAAACTAAACCTATGATGTGATATGAGTCTAGCGAGCCCAAAATTTTGGTACAAAAGGTACTACGTATTTCGTAATTATTTATAATTACGTACAGAACTATCGGAATAAACCCGACAAAAACAAATACAATCGTTGATAATACAAAAGTTTTGAAATGAACTTGATTATGTTTTTAAATATTTTTATTTGAAAACACTACATGAACAGTTAGTAACTGGAACGAAACAAAAACGATTATACGTTTGTTTAAAACGTATCGTACAAGACTGCGCGAACAGAAACAATTCTAAAACGCACCTAAAAGGTCAAAATCTGAAAAGCGTTATTTTTCTAGTACGTTTTATAGTATTTAGAACATTACCTCAAAATATGAAATCAAAACTCAACTGAAATTTGGCGCTTATTTGGACGCGCGCAGTAAAATGTACAAAAATGTACAACTATCAAAAATAATGATAATCTCATTATTCTGAAAATATATTACGAACCAGGAGAGCACCTACAAAATAAAAATATAAAATGTCATGTTTTATATTGCTATAATTATACCCGTACTCGAAATTGTGGTACCAAAAATGGGCACCCAACACCAATAATGCAGAGACATGCCACTGTATCACTCCCATACTCATTTGATTTATTTACTCCCTCCTTTTTCTTCCTGATCACTCACGCACATACCTTCATCATCATATTTTCTTTCTCCACCTTACTAAGTAAAAACACAAACCAGAACCAGCAGGAGATCAAGCAGGAGGCAGAAACAATTTAATAACAATAATAATAACTCATCATCTTCACCATCATCGCCTACTTCTTCTTCATCATCACCAACATTTCATTTGTAAGGAAACATCTTCCTCTTTGATTTCTTTACTTGTATTTCGTTATATAAATCGTATATACATCATAATCTAAACGAATAACACATAAAGATTGATGATTTAGTTGATGAACACGAAATGGGTTTTATAAAAACCAAACTTTGAAATCCAAAATTTGGCAAGAAAAATGAGTAATGGTACTATAAAAAGGTTGTATTCACTTGTTATAAACGTATGGGAACAAGATTTCAAGGATTAAAAACCCAAAACTCGCGTTTGGTTGAATATGGTCGGACTGAAACACGAGGACGCGGCGTGTCCTAAGACTACACGGCGCGTCCTTTGCAAACTTATGATCCACGTGGTGTGTCCATGTACCACGCGGCGTGTACATCGCAAACTCATAGTACACGGCGCGTATAGGTAGTACGCGGTGCGTACTTTGCATATATATATAGTACACGGTGCGTCCTTATGGACGCGGTGCGTTCTTTGCAAAATGAATAGTACGCGGTGCGTACTAAAGAACACGGCGCGTACTTCTTGTTGTATCCCTCTGAGTCGCGATCGTTTCGCAAGCTTGATCGCCCAAATCCGAGTTCGTATGAGAGAGTTATGGCCAAAACGGTGCAACATAGCTAAATCTGAAAACATTAACATTATATATATGTCTATATATATATATGTATATATATATATATATATATATGTATATATATATATATATGTATATATATATATATATATGAATATATATATATATATATATATATATATATATATGTATATATATATATATATATATATACATATATATATATATATACATAGATACATAGATATATATATGTATATACATAGATATATATATGTATATACATAGATATATATATGTATATACATAGATATATATATGTATATATATATATACAAAACGACACTTTCGGATTAACCACAAAACACAACTTCAACGATGAACGAGTAACGGACAAACCTAAACAAATACGATGACCGAGTAATAGATAACCCAAATGGTTACGATGAACTAGTGTTGGACACATGGTGCCGGCGGCACCTTTTTGATTTGAGCTCCAAAACTATTTTGATATTTAACAAAATACAACACATACGTTTTGAAAATGAGGATTACAAGTAAACGTATTTTGTATATATAACGAGTAACAAACTTATAAATATATACACACGTAAATACGTACACTTATCGATTTGAATTTAGCAATGATTTGAACGTAACAATATTTTGATAAACCATAAACAAGCTAAACTAGACTTATGGTTTTGAGTTTTGCAAACTCACATATATATATATATATAAACGAATAACATATCGTTTTAGAACTATATATATATTGTATATACACGAGTGACAAACTTATATATATGTATACGGACTTATGAAAAGTGTGTGACATATATTTTGGAAACCTAAACTACAAACTATTTATATATATGATATAAATATATATGTAAACGAGACTACGGACAATAATATGTATATCCACGAATATATATATTCAACTACATAAGTATATATATGTATATATGCTTACACATTTCGAATAATTCGACAAACAAACATAATTTGGGAAAATATGAATTATTTTCAACAACTAAAAATCAACGACGTACACAAACTTAAGAAATTGATAGTTTCTTCAAACAAACGAATTATTAACGTAAGAAAACTATGTACTTATGGTTAATACAATATTGTGTATAGGTTGACTACGTTTGGGCTACATTATCATATCTCGCTAGCATTCATATCCGAGCACTCACAGTGAGTTCACAAACCCCTTTTCAATTTTTTAAAACCTCGGGGTGGAAAACATAGAAATCGTATGTATAATTGCATGCGACAACTGTTTAAATACTTGAAGTATTTACTTAAACTATTGATGAAATGCGATTTCATGCTATGATTGATTAAACACGGTATGTATTTGCTTGAACTGTTTATGAAGGGGTACTTCATACTTGAACTGTTTGTGAAAGGGTATTTCACACAACTATTTGAACTATGTTTTATGAAATGTTTTCATAACTATTTTGGGAATTTAGGCAACGAATCTTGGTACAGATCTAGGCTGAACGATGTAGTGCATAAAAGACCTTATGGCTACAGACTATAACCATTAGCTAGGTGTAACACCCCCGAAATTCACTGTTTTGCGGAAGCATAGTTTGGGGTGCTACTAATCAAATATCACAGCACAAAGATAAAGCAAACGACATCTATATGCAACGTTTGTAAATTAGTTACATTCCATAGATATAATGTTTGAAAACTTAGTGTTTTCGTATACAAAATGTAGTTTCCCCTAGAGTCCACGCGTATAGCGGGAGATTCTATTACATAATCGTAATGTACAAAAGATAATGCTAAGAATCTCCGTTAATGCAGTTGTGTTGAAATCATGCGACTCTAGCTAAAATCCTGGAGTAATCCTACTCCATCCGGGTACCTGAGAAAACATGCTAAAAAGTGTCAACCAAAAGGTTGGTGAATCTCACAGGTTTGTAAGTAATATCGGCTTTGAACACGAGATTTCATTAGTAATGCCCGTAGGCGTAAAAATCAGCAATTTCAATCCAGAAATCGTAAACCAGTATTTGCAATCCCGCAAATGTAAGTAAGTAAGTTTATACCGTTGCCATGAGGCTCATAATCGAAGCTTAACCCGTAAGTAATAAGTTTGCTCCCGTGACATGCTCGTAGTTGAGCAAGCATCAGTAACGAATAAGTAGTCACCCGTTTCTACGTGTAAATCAGTACGTGGCAGCGCTACTGCCCCGGGTGGGGAGGGTCATTTCCCTAATGGATCCATTAACTAGTGTTCGCGCTTAAGTCCATAACTAACGATATATGATGGAGAGACTTCTGTTTGTAAGTAAACTCATGCAATTTCGTTTGGTATAGTAAACAGTTTAGTACTTGTGTTCAAGAAAATCAGTAGCATGTATCTCCCCCAATAAGATAAAACAGTAAAAGTGGGGCCGTAAGACTCACCTGAGTCTGGTAATATGCCGTAGCAAATAGCAAGTAGTAAATATAGCAAGTAGGTTCTCCGAACCCGTAACCTTCAAATGCCTATTCATATGAAGTTATGTAAGTATGCGTCTCACGTGACGTTTCGTTTAGTTGTACACAACTAGTATAGCCAATGTTTGTCCGTATGTTTGTAATTGTTCGTTTGTTGGAAAACACGTTTGGGCCCGTTGGTGACTTAGTTGAAACGTTAATCTCGACATTTATATACTAGTTTGAATTGTTATGCTTGAAAAACATGTTTCAATGTACCTTAGATGTTATATCGTATAGTCGTTTGAAGTCCGAAATGTATAACACTTAACTTGAAATTTAATTTGTAAATCTGCTGTGTTTTGCGACACAAAATGCGACACTAAAGCTGTCATGCGACACAAGGATTGTGTCGCATCAGATACGAAATGCTAATTTAATAGCGACATAGTGGTTGTGTCGTATGAAATACGACATAGTATGCGACATAGAGTGCGACACAATATTGTGTCGCATAGATTACGACACAAAGGTTCGGTACGACACAAGGTACGACATAAAATACGACACAACATGGTTTATGCGACATAGTATGCGACACAAACGTTGTGTCGCAAAGATGAACATCAGTCCAGAAACTTTCGGGTTTCGTGATTTTCTGACCAAAAACGCAAATCTAACCCATTTTTGAGCTATAAAATCGTGTATTCTTCATGTATTAGGTTATATCTAAGTTGTGTACACCATATTACATCAAAATAATACCTCAAAATGAGTAAATCTAAGTTTTTAGAGAAATCCTTACAATTGCAAATCGAGGCCGAAAAAGGAAGAAAACGAGTATGTTGCCTTTGTAAATCTTGTTCCTCTCTTGGTGGTGATTCCGAAAATGTGAATCTTGTGGGTTGCTTTGATGATTCCGAAAATTTGTAAGAAATGGGTGGAGAGAGTTTAGAATGTGTGTGTGTGTTTTGTATAAGTGAAAATGAAAGAAGAAGGTTGAGAGGTGGTGGGGTGTTGGCTGATCCCAAAAGGGAAGGAGGGAAAAACACTCCTCAAAACCCAGTGTTTACTCCGTGTCCTAATCGTTTAATCGTTCGTTTTTAGTATTTAACCAAATAGTTATGTTTTAAAATGTAACTAAAGTATTTAAATAAAAATACTTTGGAATTAATAGAAAACATTTGTCGCACTATTTTAATTATTAAGTCGCGTTTATTACGTTTTGTTGTGTTGGTTAAAATGTCGTCGCGATAGTATATAAATAATGCTCGTTCGGTTGCGTATTTTATATAACAAAATACGTTCTCATTATTTAAGTAAATTTCTGTCACCAACGTCCAAGTAAACTGTGTCGGACTCCGTCCGGTTAATTCGCACGATTTATCCGAATCGCGTAAGTACACACACATATATATAATTCACCTTATATATACATACAAATAGAGCCTGTAATTAGTCCTATTACATACTAATTACAACTAGTTACAAACAATTTGGCATAATTAATTATCCTAATTATGCAGGTGTTACATTCTCCCCTTGTTAAAGAAATTTCGTCCCGAAATTAGCTTGAGTGCACGGACGGTGCGTTAACTGGGAAGAGATGTGGATATTTCTGTCGTATTTGGTCTTCCCGTTCCCAGGTGAACTCAGGGCCGCGCCTAGAATTCCACCTGACCTTTACGATGGGAATACGACTCTGTTTCAAACGCTTGACCTCGCGGTCCATGATTTCCATAGGTTCCTCGACAAAATGAAGTTTATCATCGATTTGAATTTCGTCGAGCGGTATAATCAGTGTCTCGTCAGACAGACATTTCTTCAAGTTAGAAATGTGGAATGTGTTGTGTACGCTGCTAAGTTCAGCAGGAAGTTGCAGGCGGTATGCCACTGGACCAATCCTTTCCAGGATTTCGAATGGTCCGATGTACCTAGGATTTAGTTTGCCTCGCTTTCCGAATCGAATGACACCCTTCCACGGTGCCACTTTGAGAAGTACCTTGTCCCCTACCTGGAACTCAAGGTGTTTGCGTCTCACGTCAGCATAGCTTTTCTGACGATCACGTGCGGCTTTCAGCCGGTTTTGAATACCAACGATTTTCTCAGTAGTTTCTTGAATGATTTCTGGACCCGTGAGTTGGGAATCTCCTAACTCAGTCCAACAGATAGGTGATCGGCACTTACGTCCGTAAAGTGCCTCGAAGGGTGCAGCCTTTATGCTGGTATGGTAACTGTTGTTGTACGAAAACTCGCACAACGGTAAGTGATTTTCCCAAGAAGTACCGAAGTCAACTACGCAGGCTCGTAGCATATCCTCCAGTGTTTGAATAGTTCGCTCGCTTTGGCCATCGGTCTGCGGGTGATAAGCAGTACTCATATCCAGACGAGTACCAAGAGATTTCTGTAACGATTGCCAAAAGTTAGAAGTAAAACGGCTGTCCCTATCCGAGATGATCGAGATAGGTACACCGTGTCGCGAGATGATTTCTTTGACATAGATGCGAGTCAGACGCTCCATCTTGTCGGTTTCCTTGATAGCCAGAAAATGAGCAGATTTCGTGAGACGGTCCACGATCACCCAAATGGTATCGCAACCACTCGAAGTTTTCGGTAGTTTGGTAATGAAGTCCATGGAAATCTGTTCCCATTTCCATTGAGGAATTTCAGGTTGTTGAAGCAACCCAGAGGGTCTTTGGTGTTCGGTCTTTACTTTTGAACAGGTTAGGCATTTACTGACGTATAAAGCGATGTCAGCTTTCATGTTAGGCCACCAATACAACCCTTTGACGTCATGATACATCTTGTCAGAACCAGGATGTATAGAGTATCGAGATTTGTGAGCTTCAGCCATCACCAAATCTCGCAAGTTTCCGAATTTGGGTAACCACACCCGGTTAGAGAAGTATCGAGTTCCATCGGGTTTGATTTCGAATTGTTTATCCAAGCCTCGCAAGGCTTCATTTTTCAAGTTTTCATCGTTGAGTGCTTCAAGTTGAGCGGTAAGGATTTGAGCAGGAAGCTCGTTACGAATTGTCATAGAAAGTGCTCGGACTCGAAGGGGTTTCACTCGTTCTTTTCGGCTTAAGGCATCGGCAACTACGTTAGCCTTGCCCGGATGGTATTTGATCTCGCAGTCGTAGTCACTAAGTAACTCAACCCAGCGACGTTGTCTCATGTTTAGATCTTTCTGATCGAATATGTGTTGGAGACTTTTGTGATCGGTAAAGATAGTGCTTTTCGTACCGTAGAGATAATGTCTCCAGATTTTCAATGCGAAGACCACAGCACCTAACTCGAGGTCGTGGGTCGTATAGTTTTTCTCGTGGATTTTCAGTTGTCGTGAGGCATAGGCAATGACTTTTTCCCGTTGCATCAACACACAACCAAGTCCTTGGTGTGAGGCGTCGCAGTAAACTACGAAATCGTCGGTGCCCTCGGGTAAGGACAAGATTGGTGCACTGCAAAGTTTGTTTTTCAATAGCTGGAAGGTTGACTCTTGTTTATCCGTCCAATCGAACTTCTTATCTTTCTGAGTCAGTGTGGTTAGGGGAACAGCTATTCTTGAGAAGTTTTCGATGAATCGGCGATAATAACCAGCAAGACCTAAGAATTGTCTCACTTCGGTTGGAGTGGTCGGTGACTCCCAGCCCTTGATTGCTTCAATCTTGGCGGGATCAACATGAATTCCTTGGCTGTCAATCACGTGCCCGAGGAATTGAACGGTTCGAATCCAGAATTCACACTTAGAGAATTTGGCATATAACTCTTCGTGTTTCAGAAGTCCTAGAATGGTTTTCAGATGTTGAGCATGTTCCTGCTCGTTGCGAGAGTAAATCAGAATATCATCGATGAACACAATGACGAATTTGTCAAGATATGGTTTGCACACCCGATTCATAAGGTCCATGAATACGGCCGGTGCGTTGGTCAACCCGAATGGCATCACTTGGAATTCATAATGCCCATAACGAGTTCGGAAAGCTGTCTTTGGGATATCATTGTCACGGACTCGGAGTTGATGATAACCCGACCGTAGATCAATCTTTGAGTAAACACTCGATCCCTGGAGTTGGTCAAACAGATCGTCAATTCTAGGAAGTGGGTACCGATTCTTTATGGTTAGCTTATTCAGCTCTCGGTAATCGATACACATGCGGAAAGATCCATCTTTCTTTTTCACGAATAAGACCGGAGCTCCCCAAGGCGAGGAACTTGGTCGAATGAATCCTCTGTCCAGGAGTTCCTGTAGTTGGTTAGACAATTCCTGCATTTCGGACGGTGCTAAACGGTAAGGGGCTCGTGCCACGGGTGCAGCTCCGGGCACAAGTTCGATTTGAAATTCAACTTGTCTAGGTGGCGGAAGTCCGGGCAAGTCTTCAGGAAAGACTTCCGGGAAATCCCGCACGATCGGAACATCCTCAAGTCGCTTCTCCTCCGACTTCTTCTCCGTTACATGTGCGAGGATGACTTGATACCCTTTTCGTAGGTATTTTCTCGTTTTCAGACAGGATACAATATTCAGATTCCGTCTACCGGTCTCCCCTTGTAGGACTAAGGTTCCACCGGAGACAAGAGGTATGCGAACGAGTTTGTCATGACAGATGATTTCAGCTCGGTGCTTGGATAACCAATCCATACCGACAATAACATCAAAGCTGCCGATCTCGACAGGAATTAAATCAATGGGAAACGTTTCGTTCGTGAGGTTAAGTGTACAGTTGTGTATGATGCTATCAGTCTCAATCAGTTTGCCGTTAGCTAATTCAACAATGTATTTAGCATCTAAGGCAGTGGGAGTAATATCAAGTAAAGGGCTAAATTTCTCAGAAATGAAGCTTCTATCGGCACCGGTATCAAATAACACAGAAGCAGTAAGGTCGTTGAGAAGGAACGTACCCGTCACGACGTTCGGGTCTTGTCTGGCTTCCCCAGCCTTGATAACGAAAGCTCTACCGCGAGCAGGGTTGTTGTTGTTGTTGTTTTTCAGCTTTGGGCAATCTCTCTTGAAGTGCCCTGAATTTCCGCACCCAAAGCAGGCCTTTGGTGCATTGGTGTTGGGAGTAGAGATGTTGGTTCGGCAATCCTTGGCTAAATGCCCGAACCGTTTGCAGTTGGAGCAAGGGCAAGAACCGTCATGATGGCGGCTGCATTTGGAACAGTAGGGCTTGTTCCCGCTGTACCCTTTCTTTTCCGAAGTCCCCGATGAATAAGCCTTAATGTACTCAGGCTTCTTGTTGGAGGTTTGGTTGGATGGGTTGGGGTTTCCTTCCCACTTTCGTTTATTGTTTGCAGATGGGGTTGAGGTTGTACCGCGGCGGACAGAATTTGCCGTTAGTTCATGGGCCATACGGATGGCGCTCTGAATAGTACCCGGTTTAGATGAAGTCACCAGGTCCTGAAGTCTCTCGGGAAGTCCGTCAACGAATTTCTCGATCCTCTTATACTCAGGATCGACCATGGTTGGGCACAGAAGTGCCAGTTGGTGAAAACGGTTGGTGTATCCGGTGATGTCATCACCCTGCATCTTGTGGTTCCAGAATTCCACTTCTAGTTGTTTCAATTCATCCCTGGGGCAATACTCGCCCCTCAACATCTTCTTCAACTCCTCCCACGGGAGTTGGTAAGCAGTAGCAACACTCACAGTCTGGGCATAAGTGTTCCACCAGGTGAGTGCGGTGTCAGTGAAAGTACTAACGGAGAACTTAACTTTATCTCCCTCCGCACAGTTGCAGATCAGGAATACAGACTCAACTTTCTCGATCCAGCGTACTAGACCGATAGCTCCCTCAGTACCTGCAAAGTTTAGAGGTTTGCAGTTCTGGAAGTCCTTGTAAGAACAAGGTTTAGCAGCAGAGGTTTCAGCGGCATCGCTGTTTCTTGAGGAGTTGGGTGGGGTATTGCGAGCCAAGGCTTCAGTAACAGCCTGGGTGATAAGGGAGGTAATCTGGGCATCAGTGTAAGGTCTTGACTTTGGCGGCATGATTCTTCAATAAAAGAAATGAAGATACATGAGATTTTGTAGGAAATTGTAATGGTCACAGATGTACATGTATAAAAGCAGCAATACATAACATCAACATGGAAAATGACAATTAATGTGAGTTGAAATAGCAAGGAAAGTTTGATAGATAATGTGGGTTCAAAGGTTACATCCTACAGAGATATTACGAAAGGTGTCGGGAATTGTTACATCCGACTAGTTTATAGAGTAGATCATTCGGTGTTGTTCCAGTTCAAGATTTTCGAGTCTTTGTTCCTGACGGCGGAATTGGGTAGCCAATACGGGCAACGTGAGATGTGCCGAGTTATGAGAGTTATGTACAGGATAAGGATTGGTCCGAGGTGACCTTGTGTTCCTCCTGGCTACTCGTGGGTTCCGTGACCCATGTGAGTGAGAGTGTGACGGATTAGGTGGTATGTTTGCCATTCCTGTGGCAGAGTGTAAGTAAGACGAGGCTAATATATATATACATATATCATATCCAGCCTAGTGTCTAGCACGTATCAAGTAATGGTCCGGTTCTCTCATGGTCAGAGTCAACTAACGTATCCCCGTTCAACATAATTATTTCAGACCTTACATCATCTTTCCTTAATTGTACATAGTTGATCAGGCTATGTTAAATTAAAGTTGTATGCTGTAATTCCCGAACCAGTCATGTCTAATAAGAGAATACTGCCTAACGGTCATAGTCTAGGCCCACTAAATGCAACCTAGTTCACTATAACCTTAGGCTCTGATACCAATCTGTAACACCCCCGAAATTCACTGTTTTGCGGAAGCATAGTTTGGGGTGCTACAAATCAAATATCACAGCACAAAGATAAAGCAAACGACATCTATATGCAACGTTTGTAAATTAGTTACATTCCATAGATATAATGTTTGAAAACTTAGTGTTTTCGTATACAAAATGTAGTTTCCCCTAGAGTCCACGCGTATAGCGGGAGATTCTATTACATAATCGTAATGTACAAAAGATAATGCTAAGAATCTCCGTTAATGCAGTTGTGTTGAAATCATGCGACTCTAGCTAAAATCCTGGAGTAATCCTACTCCATCCGGGTACCTGAGAAAACATGCTAAAAAGTGTCAACCAAAAGGTTGGTGAATCTCACAGGTTTGTAAGTAATATCGGCTTTGAACACGAGATTTCATTAGTAATGCCCGTAGGCGTAAAAATCAGCAATTTCAATCCAGAAATCGTAAACCAGTATTTGCAATCCCGCAAATGTAAGTAAGTAAGTTTATACCGTTGCCATGAGGCTCATAATCGAAGCTTAACCCGTAAGTAATAAGTTTGCTCCCGTGACATGCTCGTAGTTGAGCAAGCATCAGTAACGAATAAGTAGTCACCCGTTTCTACGTGTAAATCAGTACGTGGCAGCGCTACTGCCCCGGGTGGGGAGGGTCATTTCCCTAATGGATCCATTAACTAGTGTTCGCGCTTAAGTCCATAACTAACGATATATGATGGAGAGACTTCTGTTTGTAAGTAAACTCATGCAATTTCGTTTGGTATAGTAAACAGTTTAGTACTTGTGTTCAAGAAAATCAGTAGCATGTATCTCCCCCAATAAGATAAAACAGTAAAAGTGGGGCCGTAAGACTCACCTGAGTCTGGTAATATGCCGTAGCAAATAGCAAGTAGTAAATATAGCAAGTAGGTTCTCCGAACCCGTAACCTTCAAATGCCTATTCATATGAAGTTATGTAAGTATGCGTCTCACGTGACGTTTCGTTTAGTTGTACACAACTAGTATAGCCAATGTTTGTCCGTATGTTTGTAATTGTTCGTTTGTTGGAAAACACGTTTGGGCCCGTTGGTGACTTAGTTGAAACGTTAATCTCGACATTTATATACTAGTTTGAATTGTTATGCTTGAAAAACATGTTTCAATGTACCTTAGATGTTATATCGTATAGTCGTTTGAAGTCCGAAATGTATAACACTTAACTTGAAATTTAATTTGTAAATCTGCTGTGTTTTGCGACACAAAATGCGACACTAAAGCTGTCATGCGACACAAGGATTGTGTCGCATCAGATACGAAATGCTAATTTAATAGCGACATAGTGGTTGTGTCGTATGAAATACGACATAGTATGCGACATAGAGTGCGACACAATATTGTGTCGCATAGATTACGACACAAAGGTTCGGTACGACACAAGGTACGACATAAAATACGACACAACATGGTTTATGCGACATAGTATGCGACACAAACGTTGTGTCGCAAAGATGAACATCAGTCCAGAAACTTTCGGGTTTCGTGATTTTCCGACCAAAAACGCAAATCTAACCCATTTTTGAGCTATAAAATCGTGTATTCTTCATGTATTAGGTTATATCTAAGTTGTGTACACCATATTACATCAAAATAATACCTCAAAATGAGTAAATCTAAGTTTTTAGAGAAATCCTTACAATTGCAAATCGAGGCCGAAAAAGGAAGAAAACGAGTATGTTGCCTTTGTAAATCTTGTTCCTCTCTTGGTGGTGATTCCGAAAATGTGAATCTTGTGGGTTGCTTTGATGATTCCGAAAATTTGTAAGAAATGGGTGGAGAGAGTTTAGAATGTGTGTGTGTGTTTTGTATAAGTGAAAATGAAAGAAGAAGGTTGAGAGGTGGTGGGGTGTTGGCTGATCCCAAAAGGGAAGGAGGGAAAAACACTCCTCAAAACCCAGTGTTTACTCCGTGTCCTAATCGTTTAATCGTTCGTTTTTAGTATTTAACCAAATAGTTATGTTTTAAAATGTAACTAAAGTATTTAAAAAAAAATACTTTGGAATTAATAGAAAACATTTGTCGCACTATTTTAATTATTAAGTCGCGTTTATTACGTTTTGTTGTGTTGGTTAAAATGTCGTCGCGATAGTATATAAATAATGCTCGTTCGGTTGCGTATTTTATATAACAAAATACGTTCTCATTATTTAAGTAAATTTCTGTCACCAACGTCCAAGTAAACTGTGTCGGACTCCGTCCGGTTAATTCGCACGATTTATCCGAATCGCGTAAGTACACACACATATATATAATTCACCTTATATATACATACAAATAGAGCCTGTAATTAGTCCTATTACATACTAATTACAACTAGTTACAAACAATTTGGCATAATTAATTATCCTAATTATGCAGGTGTTACACTAGGTGACTCTAGCCACTGAGTATACGGATAGTACTATCGCCGTGACGACCCTCCTACGGATTTGGGAGCGTATACTTAATTGTCCAGCATGGCAAATAACAACAGATTAGGGTTGTGGTTTGGTTATAGGGTTAGATCGGGTTACCTTACTTGACAGGTTTAGCTCACCTTTCAAGGGATCACCGTCTAAATATTCCCACACACAACTACTGTTTAGGAAGTGATTTCCTACGTATACTATTTTGGAAATGTTAATCTTTATATAGGTTAACCTGTGTTTCCTACTGATAACTGATTTGGGAAATGTTATTTGTTAATAACTTGTGTTTCCTACTTGACAAACAACACTTATCTGGAAATGTTATTCTTAAATGATTAACTTGTATTTCCTACATAACAAACAAACCTGTGAATTCACTCAACAATTTTGTTGACGATTTCTCTATGTTTTTCAGGGAATTAGCAGCGTAAGTAAGATCTGCATGCATAATCAGGACGGACTACCCTGGATTTGTTAGGATGCCACTACTTTTGGGACACTTGGATTTCCTCTATATAACTGCAACTACTGTAGTCATATCTATGAAATCTACTTTTAATATTATGTATTTTATGAAATACTGATTTCAACCACTACTATTACTGTTACTACTTTTCAAGTGGTAACCTTTTGTAAAACTTTAACTAACGGCATCTTAATCTATTTCGTTATGCGATAACCATATGCTCTGAGTATGTATGTATCTGTTGGTTGTTTTACTGCTCGCACCCCCGCCACGTCACTAAGCTTCCGCAATTTACTCTCGTTAACTGTAATTACCGTTTGGCGGGGTGTGACAGTAGCTTTATCAACCACAGAAGCTAAGTGTATGGCTGTAGCGGAAGCGAGTAAAGAATTTATTTGGTTGAAGAATTTTCTGGAAGAGTTGGGCAAGAAACAGGATGATTGCATTTTATACTGTGATAATCAGAGTGCTGTACATCTCGGAAAGAATCCGGTGTTTCATAGTCGTACGAAACACATTAATTTGAGGTATCATTTTATTCGTGATCTTGTGAATGATGGTACACTGTTGTTGAGTAAAATCCTTGGTTCGAAGAATCCTGCAGATATGTTTACTAAGGTGGTCACAACAGAAAAGTTGAAGCTTTGCATAGCTTCAACTGGCCTTCTGATGAACTGATGATAGAATGTGTCGGCTAGAGAGTTAGAGGGTTTTATTTTGGTTCCTGGATTTCAATAGGTGTAGTTGAAGGGTCTTTTATTGAAAGTCTATCTGATTCGTGTTTAATCAGTGTGCGTGTCCCAATTGGTATTGGCGGTATGGAGAGGCGGATTCGACTTGGTTGAAAGGGAATACTTGAGGGTTTAATAATTTTGCATTTGTCCGATCTTCAAGTGAAAGATTGTTAAGAATATGAAAATCGAACAAATAATAATAAATTGGAAGTAAAAAAAAAATGGAGGTGGCTTGGTCATGTGCACCAAATTAATTGGTTTTGGGCTTAATGGATGCTCACGTGCTAATTTGGTAACAGAAGCTTATTTGCGTTGCGAGTAACAAAAGTCAGCGCCGCGAATTATTTGATGCGGCCCAACAATTCTTTTTTCGCTCGTTTCTTTTTTGTGAGGTTATATATTGTAACCTATCATTGTATAAACCCTAAGCTACAAAATAATACAAGAAAACTCTCTAGTTGACCGTGGAGTAAAATGATCACCCCGATTGCATATAACCACGTTAATTCCTCGTGTCGATTTACTTTTACACATTTATTTTTATCCTTTTGTTGATTTGTGTGGTTACAATTATTCAATTGTTTGTGTTGTTTGGGCTCATAATTCTTAACAGGTTGATGGATGATGATTTTCCACGCGGTCACTTGGACGTTATGGCAGGAGAGAAATGAGCGTGTTTTTGAAGGTAAATAATAAGTGGATTTATTTATATCACAATTGATTTGGTGTGGCTAAGGGTAGGCCAATGGATAGAATCAAAATGGCCCGGGATCTTAAAAACGTCTTTGGGTATTTTCTGCAACCCGGTGGGAATTCTAAAAAAGGTGCGTGAGGATGGCGGGTGCATTGGTTTTAACGGTCCACATGATGCTGAAAGAGTCCGTCAAAATATTTAAGGTAGATGGAGCTGTATGCAAGAGCAATATAATAACAACGGAGGCATAGGTGGAGTTTTAAGGAATGATCATGGGAGGGTGATTTGTGTTTTGTCTAAGTATGTTGGGACCAAGACGGTTCTTGAGACTGAAATGGAAGCTATACGTTTTGCACTATCTTTATACACTTGTCATAAACAAATCGTTGGAGTGTGTGTGAAAATTGTATCGGACTCCTTGATGGCAATCCATATTATAAATGAAGACCAACATATCCCATGGGTTGTCGAGGAGGTTTACAGAAGAATCAAACATATAAAAGAAAAGGTTAATGACTTACGATTCGCTATGTACGTAGGAGCGAAAACGATGATCAGGGCCGGCAAATGAATTCAAGCGGCCCCGTGCGATATAAAAAAAGAGGCCCCAAATAGACAAAAAAAATTCAAAATAATATAAAGAAATATGCATTAATATTACGAAAGATATAAAGATACAAAAATAAAAAGTCATCATCTAGCGATTTGGAGAAACTAACCATTTTCATTCTTCATTAAAAATAGCTATTCTTCAAAACAAAATTTTAAATTAAACATTTATAATCAATACTCTTTAGTAGATTATTATCAATTGTTATCGTTGTCAATTCGTTAAGCCTCTTTTGTGACATTTTAGAGTGCAAATATAATTTCAACAACTTAAGTTTTGAAAAACTTATTTTTACAGTTGCTACAATTATGGTAGAATACTCTATATGCAATAATCGAATTAGGAAAGCAATCGTTTCATTCAAGATAATGTAGAATATCAATAGGTCTCGTATAGGCACAAGACAAGAAATTTTTAAGCAACTTTAACTTCACATAGAGTTCATTTGCATCAATACCAGGTTGTCCACTAGTCGTGAGTGCTTTATTTTAAGATGACTACAACACGAACTAAGACTCTTGTCCTCAAAGGAGTGTAACTTGTTAGAAATAAACAATAAACCAAAAGTCTTGTCATACTGTATGTATTGTTTAAATCTTTTTTTAAGAGAAACAATTATTTGATCAATAATGCAAAATTAATAATTCAATTTAAATGACTCCTCGACAGAAAACGAAACATCCGCTTCATCAGTTGGATTCTCTTCAAAATGTTTTATTCTATAAATTGCACGCTTTTATTCTTATTCTTCAAGTATCACAATAGTTTTTTTTCCACATTGAACCTATATACTAATATATAACAACTCTCGTAAAATTTGGAGCCCCAAAATTTTGGTGGCCCTGTGCGGTGGCACATACTGCACTTGCCAATATCCTCCACTGACGATGATGCTGATCTGCTTGCAAAGAATGGAATTTCGAGAAATACACCCATGCATGGTTAAGTTTTGTGGACAATCTGATAGGATTTTGAGGTGCTAGCTGAATGTTGAAGGTTTTGAGATGTTCTTATTAAGGGGCATGGAGGGTCAATCTTTGTAGCTGAGATGATTTATTGCAATTGTCTTGGGTGGTCCTCATTGAAAATTTTGGTGGTGGATACCTGCGATCAAAGATTGGCAGGAGGTGGGCACGTGAAAGGAGTAAAGAATGGGTGACGATATTTCCACCACTCTTTTTGATAAATCTACCAATATTCTGTATTGATCATGTGTACAGTACAAGATGTTAATGCACAAATATGGTGGATTTATCAAAAACAGTTGTGGAAATATCACCACCCCATAAAGAATTGCAATTTTAGCTTCTACTTTTTCTTTGTTTTATTTTTATTCTCGTAATAGTCAAAGTATTATGTTTTTCCATGTATGCCTGGAGCTGCAAATTTCTAATGAATGTTCTTTGATGTTCAAAAAAAATTAAACCAAACATTGAAAACTTTTTACTCCGTAAGTTAGAATATAAGGTCAACTAAATTTTGATATACTTTTCTTCTTTCAAAAAGAAGAATTAAAAAACGTCCAAAAATATATAATCTATCAGAAAGAAGTCGGTGAAGAGGAAAGAAACAAGCAACATCACATACAATTAGCAACAACTTCATATTTTAGCTCATTTTTTATGTATTTGAGAACGGAAAATCGTCCGAAAAGATAATAAATTTGTCAAAATTTGATAATAAATTTGTCAAAATTTGATAATAAATGGAATATCACTTAGGCTTATGCCTAAGAGTAGGGGTGTCAAAAAAACCCGACCCGAATAGGTAACCCGAAACCCGACCCGACTCAACCCGAATTTCAAGCTTATTTGGCCACCCAAATAACCCGAATAACCCGCTTCTTATTTGAGTCGGGTTTCGGATAAATTTTTTTCAATTCGGGTAACCCGAATAACCCAAATAAGCTAATAAATTATTTATTTTTAAAAATATAATTATATATATAAGTTATTTATGGTTTATACATATATAATATACATATATAAGTAATTCATTATGATTTATACAAGCTATTACTGTCATTTTGTAAAGTTTAAGTTTATTTAAAATACGAAAATTTGAAATATCATCTTATTTGAGTTAAATGAATAACCCGAATAACCCGAATAGGTAACCCGAATAACCCGACCTTATTTGAATTGAGTTTCGGGTTAGATTATAAACTTCGAAACCCGAATAACCCAACCCGAATAACCCGAAACCCGATTAACTCACCCGATTGACACCCCTACCTAAGAGGACCTATATTTGAAAATTGTATCATAAAAGGGTTTAAGTTGTAAAAAAAAAGTCCTATTAAGTGTGTAATTAGTATTTCATTTTTTCTCTTTCGATTTTTGATCGGTTTTAGCTGATGTGGAGCTTAAATTTCAAATATTCAATTAATACGTGACATTTGTGACCTATAAAACATACGACATAAGCACTAATTTTACATTTTGAGTGTTTAAAACCGAATTTTATTTTAAGTGTTTAATCCGTTTCTGCCATGATTTCAAAATGTTTATTCCTTTTATGACACGATTCAAAATACGAAATCCTTTTATAGCACATTTATAAAAATGAAATGGTAATTCTACCATTTTCGGACAACTTAAATCCTTTTATGGCACGACTTTAAAATATGAGTCATTTTAGGATATCGACAAAACTCATATTCCCTTTATTGTCAAATTTTAATAATTTGACCTTTTTGGCCATTTTAGCGTTTGAAAAGGTAAATCAAGAATTACGTTTGATTAAGCTGTGGGATCATGTATTAGGTTAAGGTCATTTGTATATAAAATGATTTCTTTCCAAGTCTTCTACATTTTGGGAGGAAAGAATATAGAGAAGATCTGATTGAATCCTCCATCCATTTCCTTTCTCTTCTCCTCTCCTAAAAAACACTGGAACACAAGTATTACATTTATGTAAATGTAAATTTGGATTCAACTATCATGATTGTAATTTTTTTTGGTTTTATTGTTCCTACATTGAGATTATAGATGAAGCTTTTGTTAATGATACTACCAAAATCCACTGTTGGGAGGGAGCATGGTGTCTGATGCAGTAATGGAGAAGAACTACGTACGTATGCAGAAAATTATAACGAACAGATGTACAGTTTTTTTTATTAAATATGTTTTTTGGTAAAAGCAGACTATTAAAGTACCCAAAAACAATACAAAGGCTTACAAAACAAAGGAATACAAAGAAGACCAACTATAACTGAAAAAAAATATATATGTGTATGGATCTTGTTCATACATTGCATGCATGGGATTCACACGAGCTTTTCCCTTCATCAAACACTGATATTATTATTATTGTGTTGTAGGTTTTGAATGATCTGTGTTAACACCTTATGAGAACTCCCTCCAACTTTAATGGCGTTTTCTGCCTCATTCCCAATCTTCTTGGCATTGTCCCTTAAGTTTTCATCACTCATTAACATTTTTACTTTCTTCGCAATCTCTTCACTCTTCACCAATTTCTCGCCCAACCAACCCCAGCTTTGATCCCAAATCCCCAATCCTGCATTCTCCACAACTCTAGCATTCACTCTTTGATCACCGCTTTGTGGCCATGCTAACATTGGTATCCCTGTAACAGCAGCCTCCATCACAGAGTTCCATCCACAATGGCTAACAAATCCTCCAATCGCAAAATGTGATAAAATCTCCTCTTGATTCACCCACCCCTTCACTAGCATTCCATTATCTTTCATTCTCTCAATAAATGAATCACCCACCAATTCTTCGACTTCTTCGTTGTCTTCTTTGTCCACAAGCCTAGATTTCAACACCCACAAGAATTTTCGTCCGCTTTCTTCCAACCCATTTCGTAACTCTATTATTTGATCTCTTGATATGGCAGTTCTACTTCCAAAGCATACATATACTACAGATTTCGGTGGCTGCTTATCAAGCCATGGTATTGGCTGGTGATCACCTAGTTCTAACTTATGTGGTTCTAAAGGCCCGATCGGGAGAAAAGGTCGGAAATTTGGTATTAGCTTGCCGCCATTAACCGCCTCCATCGTTTCTTGCTCCAACGCATAAAATGTGTTTAAAAGAATCCCTTTGGATTTGGTAAAAGCCCGAGAGTTTGATACTAAGTTGTTGCTAAAAATGTGATTTGGTATGAAGAAAGGTGGTGGAATAGTTGAGATGTCAAATGGGGCCAAACCCGGGATCTGAACATAGGTTTTTTCCGTTTTATTTATGGAGGTTCCTGATGCTATTAAGTACGGGATGTACGAGACAAAAGAAGAGAATCTGGCCGATGTGGTGGAAACGATATAGTTTGGTATGTTAAGGTCATCAGCAACTTCGCAAACTCCCGCAGCCAATGCAATGTCAGTGAATATGGCTGAAATGGGTGGTGATGTGGAAGATAAATATGGAGTGATGAGATGAACTGAGCGGATTATGGCTTCGAATTGGATGTGGAAAGGGTCTGCGGTGGTGGGGTCTGCAGGAGGTGTGTATGGAATGATTTGGAACTCGAGGTGGTTAATGGTGGGATAAGCTAGTAGGAAAGAGGTAAGGTGGGTTGATTCGGCTGTAGAGACGGATGGTTGGGCGGTTATGAGAGTAACACGACAGTTGCGAGAAGATAACATTGCGGCGAGACGAAGGATCGGGGTTAAATGTCCCATTCCAGCACTTGGGAAGATAGCAATATGTGGTGGTGAGTGTCGGTGGATGTTTGTAGCAGATGACATTGTTGAATGTTGGTTGAGTATGTTGGTTGCAAAGAGTATTATTCTATAGGTGAGTTAAATAGAAAAACGTGGGCTTATTACTATACATGTAATGTAATGTGTTGAAGTGCAATAAGTAAAAGCTATGAAGTGAGTTGGTTGAATGCATTGACCAGAGTGTTTGGTTATTCATGTGTGACTATAAAGTCAGTTGTAACCAATTGAGTATAGTTCAAGTAATATCATCACTGTAACGTTTTACATATGTGACCTTATAGGTTAAGGGTTTGAATCCGTGTCTTAGCACATGTGTGTAATTTGTGGACATGTACTTTGTGGTTGAATCGAATACGTACCATTGAAATATGGTAGGGGTCAGGGTACCCTCCAAATTACCCTCTAATGTCGGCTCTAGTTGTCAACTGTTACACCAATATGTCCAATAATGTAAAAGTCATACCTTGATTTATGAATATGTAAATTAAATACTTTGATTTATAAATATATTAAAGATCATATTAGTCTAAGTTTGTGATAGTTGTAAATGCTTTTATGGACTAAAATTATTGAGGATAATTTAGTCTTTATTTGTTCAGTTATTCCAAAAAGGAGGTGATAAATACAACATTCAAATTGATTTATACAATACACTGTATAACACTTAAAGTTGACAGTACAAATATACAATAGCACAACTTTGATGTATAAATCAATTTAAGTGTTATATTTATCACCCCTTCCAAAAATGATTGAGTGACTTGATACAGCATGTGTATGGATATGATTCAAAAAAAGTTAAAAAGTTATCTATACTTACAAACGCTTTACACTTTATTTCTTAAAACTTAAAATTTAAAAATGGAAAAATAATTGAGTGACTTAGATACATATTTGTACGGATATAATTCTAAAAAGAGAAATGATACATCCACATAATTTTTACAAAAAAAGTTTTACAAAATGAGTTGTACCGATCACAATAAGAGAGGGAATAATAAGAGAGAAACAAGAAAAGCATGTTATTGGTCCACATATGATTACACATCATTAAACTTTTAACTAATAAATACATGTAATAATTTTCAAATCGGTAGAAGTTACGAGACGTGCTAATAATTGACGAAAAGTGGGGATGCATATATTCATTAACAATAACTAAAACTAATGTTATCTATATTTTCAAATGCAGTTTGTCCAACTTTTGTAGTCAAATTCCGCCTTTAAAACATTCAATTTTAACTTTCTCTAAATTTCACACATGTTTAAGTTTTTTAGAAATAGAAAACGAACCCTTTAATGTGTTTTTTTTATGGAATTGTAAATATTACATCTTAATATACATGTTTCATTTAAGTTTTTATGTTGTCAATTTCAATTATCGAGAATTTCATTTTTGGGATCAAATTTTATAATTACAATTTTTCGTACCATAAAATACAATTACAGTTTCAATAGTGGTTAGTATCATAATACGAAAGAATAAAATAAAAAATAAATCAATGAAAGTAAATCTTCGTGGCCCGTTCTCTTCGTGGCCCGTTCTCAATGAGTGTGCACCTTTCAACTCGCAACCCGACTCTAGCAACTCACAACTCAGCCATCTATATATGCAATTTTTTGAAAGTTTATTTTGTGCATCAGAATAATACACTCAATAATAAATACTTTGTCACATATATTTATGAAACAATTGTAATTTAATTTAACGCACTACATACATGAAAATCAAGTGGTACACAAGTCAAACTAGTCGATGTAAATCAATTACGGATTCATACTTCCTCACCTATTGAACTTAATTAACTAATCCCGCTACATTGCGCGGGTTTACTCTAGGAAATTTGTATAAAATATGCTATAAAGATGAAATATTTATGAAAAAAATTTGAAAATGTAATTTTTTTCATTCTCCCTTTATCACCATAATCTAGCTACCAATTGGGCATTACTTAAATGGTACCACCATCGTAAACGTTCAGATTTCACATGTGTGATCGACATGTCATGGGTTCGAATCCGTGCTTCGACATATGTGGATGATTTGTGGAAAAATAATTTGTCCAGCATTGATGCTCCTTACAGGTGGAACATACACGTACCGTAAAAATATTGTAGGGGTCAGACGTACCCTCTAAATTCCTCTTTCTAGCTAGCTAGTGCCATTGGCCCGGTTGTTATAATTGCATTAAAGTCACAATATATGCATGTGCATTATATAAGAAAAATGATAGGTAGAAACTTTAATTGAATTTATAATCAGACAACAATAGGTTAACGACTAACGTTGATTTTTTCACATAAGGAAGTAGATGATTCAAAGAAAAACGGCATATAACTCTTTTATAATATCACATTATTGGTGTATGTTATCTTAAAGTTGATAAAAAGTTTGGTAGTATATAAAAGCATAATCTACAAATTAGTTTGGACCCGAACAGTCTGAATCCTAGCTAGCTAATTAATCACATACTAGTTTTGAAAACTTATGATCTGATAACATATTTTGATCTAAGTGTAAACGTTCAACAAATGCTTAATGACATCATTTCCATAAGTTTTATTTTTTTGTCTAGCTAATCATCGTTTAATTTCTATTTTCAACTTTCAAATTTGAGACCTTGAATGATTATTTATTTCGGTTATAGACAACAGTTAATATTAGAAGGATTCAAAAGTAACTAAGCGTTCACATTAAAAAAAAAATACGCATGATGAAAATAACATTTACATACGGGAGATATGATAAAAAGATTATTATTTTCATTCATTATAATCTTTCTTCTTTATCTTGCATCCATGCAGGGCGGAGCTAAGATTTGTTGGTTGAGGAAGCAAAAAAATTAATTTTTATTCTTTTATCTAATTTTGAGAGGGCAAAATATATAATATACCATTAATACCTATAAAATTTCTTTTTACGGAATTTGTAAACTTTTGTGGGGGCGACTGCTCCCACTGCCCTATTCTAGTTTCGCCCTATGCCATTGTATCTTGTGAAACGTTTCATACCATGGCACAGTTGTATAAAAATTTGATGGGCCCCCAACTCATTAGTTCTACATTAAACAATGAACAAGCCTACAGAATATTAACATCTTATATACTCCGTATATATTAAATGGGGGATTAAGTTAACGTCATTCATTAGCCTTCCCCCAATCATGCACTGTCTTTTTTGATGACGTGGACGTGCTCAAAATCAAGGAATTTTTCGGTTATTTTGAATCTTTTAATTCACACAAAATAATTTTTGTTTCAAGGTTGCGTGCTGCTCTCCATCCTTGCATGAGGCCTCATTCGTTACTGTGTATGTGTTTTGTGTATGCAAAAAGTAATCAGTTGTGCCTATACTCCATAGTATAGAATATAGATGTCATCATTATGTATATTTTTTTTATTGGGCCAATATTATCATAGCTTTAGGGTTTTTTTGATTTCCCATACACGCGGGCCCGGCCCTTTGGGGGTTCAACATAGGTCATTGAACAAGGCCCAATTTCAGAAGGGGCCCTTTTTACATGTCCAACACCATAGAATATTTATATATATGTATTACTCAAACAGTTCAACCCAAATGAAAGAGCCCAAATCATTTTAATAGTTTCGTTGGTGCATAACAAATAACATTTGTGATTCGATAAGAAAGAAAAAGAAACAAGCGTTTTTTTCTTCGATTTGTTCAGAAAAGAAACGAGAGGACAAACTTTCATGCTATTCCTAAATATACTAACAGCCGCGTGCCTTGATGTCGTTTTATGTTATCCCATACGTCGTTTTCTACTGTTCATAAGGGGTAGGGGAGTAATTTTGTATTCAATTCTATTGCTATATATTTAATCTATAGCAAAACTTGTGAAAAGGGCTTTGTAGCCTAGCTGGTTTTTGTGGATCTTTCAAAGCAGTAGGTCACGTGATCGATTCTTATTCCTTGCATACTTTTTTTTTTTTTTTGACCACACAAAAAAAGTTAAGTTTATCATTTTATATTTTATTCAAAAACATTAAAGAAAATGTCATTTTTATAATTTTATAAACTATTAAAAAAAATTGTAACTTATGAGCAACTTTATATACACACTCTTAACCGCATATTATTTACGACTCTTTTTCATATGAATCCAAATCGATGACTATTGAAGCTTTTGCTTCGTTCGCAAACTATTCTGAGCAGTTATAAGTAGTTATTGTTCAATTTTTTTTATTCTAAGATGTGTTGAGCTGTTTTTCTACATGATTATATAAATTTTATTTCATAGTCTTTATATTCTACATATTTTATGTCGGTAACTTGATAACAATATACCATATCTAAAAGATGATATTATATTAGATATACGATTTGACTAGAGTTGCATGATAATATAAAATTTTCTTACGCTAATTTAAAATTTTCTTTTATTATGACGATGATTACATAAATAAAACGAAAAGCAATCCGGGAAATTGTTTTTTTGCTTTTTAAACGGCACTAACTATTCCTTTTATTCGGTAAAAAATATTTATGTCATCCATTTCATATAATATATCTACATCATATATCTTATCAGAATAGAAACATATAAAAAATAGAAGTAGCTATGAATTCATTCCTGATACGAAATATATTTTTCTTATAAAAATTACCATTTTTGCAAAAATCGAGTTACCATAGCTACGGGTCATTATAAATACTAAATCCTCAATCTTATCTTATATAGTTTCATATTTATGAGTAAATGGTACGATGATAATAACATACTTTAGGTTTTACACTTTGAAGTAATATGACACTTTTTAAATACCCGCGGCGAAGCGCGGGCTTTAACTACCCTTGTTGCAACCAAAACATGTAAGTATTCATACTTTATTATTTATTTTTTTTAATATTGAGTTTTTCTATTACTCCCTCCGTTCCAATTTATTAGTTCACGTTTCCTTTTCGAGTTGTTCCAAATTGATTGTCCACTACCAAATATGGAAATGAAATTTGATCATGTTTACCTTACCCTAATTAAAAGAAAACGTGAAAGGAATCTCAAATTAATTGATTAAGAGTAAGAATATCATTGTGCAAAAGGTAAGTAGTACTTATCGTGTTTTCCTTAAATTGCATGTTCTGGGGTCAATTAAATTGGGATGGAGGGAGTATAATTTTTATTTTTCTCCACTGTTTAATTAGTTTAACTACTGGGTTTACATATTAGTTATTATTAATTTAACGTTATATAATTTTAAGTTGTATATTGTTTGGTCGTGGACTTTAACATAATATATAGGATTTAAATAGATATATGATTCAGTTTGTAACATCCTGTTTCTGGGCCTGAAAATAAATTGTATTTTAATAAGTTCGGTTGGTTTATTTAAGAATAAACAAGTAAAAGAGCTTCAGTTTTTATTGTGATTAATGAAATATTGTTTGTTTTAAATAAACAAAGTTGACGGTAAAATAAAAGTATTTTGACTTACGGGTATTTTCGGGTTCCAGACAATAGGTTAGGAACGGGTATAATTTATACTAAATAAGAGTTGGGGGTCAGTGTGTGGACCGACTCATTCCACCAACTTCTTTTCCCTTTTTCTTACTTGAAACCCTTGCTAGTTCTTCATCAACAATTCAAAGAAAACTAAGAAAAACAAAATTGAGATTGAATCTAGTTAAAGAGAAGTGATTATCATTATCATCTATATCATCTTCTCCATTTAATTGTAAGTAATCTAGTGTTCTTGGTGTTCTTGAGTATATTTCATAAAATTGGGTGAATGATGAAGATTTAAGCTTATGTGAAATTGATGCTAGAAATTGGTTATAACATGATTAAATGATTATTGAATGATAGAAGTAGTTGTGTTCTTCCATTTGAGTTCATGAGTTAGGGTTTAGTTATTTTTGAGAATTAGATGATGATGCATGTTTGATTTTGAGGATAGATGATAATTGTTTGTTGATATATTATGTTAGTAGTTGAAGTTGTGGTTATATTTCAGCTGATATTCGTGTTATGAACTGAGTTTTATGAAATTTGGGGTTTTGGTTCGTGTTGTGTTCTTGCTGAAAGTGCAGGTCATTTTTGAACTAGCAAACGCGATCCCGGCCATGTCTCCGGATCGCGTTCCTTAGTTATAAAATGGCGCAGTCGAGTTTTGGTCATACGAACGCGATCCAGCACCTTGTTCCGGATCGCGTTGCCATGTGTATTTCGGTGACAGAACTTTTTCTAAAGGTGAACGCGATCCAGCCACCTTGATCGGGATCGCGTTCGCATGAATAATTTTGACGGGTTTTGTAAATTTTGAAAATGCGTAAGTCTTTTCAGGGTCACGGTTATGTAACAATTTCATTAACTCGGTTTGGGATGAGATTCACATGTTCACTCGGAAACGGCCCAATGGTCAAAACTATATTCTAATAGCCTAGGCGGTTTTTGGCCATTCGGGGTCATTTAGGGGTCGAAAATGACATTTTACTGTTTCAAACGTCATTTCGGGATTTTCTGATTTTATTTCAGATTGAACTTTTGTGTGTCTAGATTTCAGGGATTATATGATTTGATAAATATGCAAGAGTGATGATTATGGGATAAATTACTGACTTGTGTTGTTTTGTGGTAATTTCAGATAAGCGGGCAGCAACTCAGTAATATAAGACCACTGAGTTGAAGATCTGGACTATCGGTGAGTGAAATTGTAGTCCTCGGTTCCACCCAGTTGTAACGGGTTCGGTTACAACGGGTAAACCAGGATAGTTTATATTAGTAGGTTGTTGTTATTAGTCGTACTGATACCAGTCTTGTCTGTTTGTTTATGTTGCTGAATATATGAGTTGTTGTGTGATTATTGTTGAATTATTGTTTAGTTGATAACAGTTGTGAACTGTTGCTAGTTGTTGATTGCTTTTGCATTGTGAATGCAATGTGGTTGTTTTCAGAGGTCAACTGTTGTTGGTTGGGTTTGAGTACTACTGTGTAGTTGTCGAGGTTTCTTTGAGACACATAGTTGAGAACAATCCTAGTCAGTGAAAGTAGTACTCAAGCTATCGATTGATTACTGGGAATGGCGTGGCGCCCAGTAGTCATGGTTTCTGGGTTGGGTGGATACCAGGAACCGCCGGTCCTCTTGACGTTATGTGCTTATGTGTTTTAATTGTGGTTGTTGCTTAGTTGTAAGACTTGTTATGAGTGGGTTGAACCGTCGGTTACGGTTCCATTCACTTAGCGTGAGCTAATCCCTCGTTGTTGATCCTTTTTGCAGATTAGGTTAGCTTGTTGTTGATGTAGATGTTCGGGTTGTAGATGTTGACTGAAAGTTTGACTAAGCTTGGCGCAATTCTGATCTTTTGTAGATGTTTTTTGGAAAACGTTTTATATAAGGCCGTTTTGTGTTAATATGGGTTGTAATTAATATAGTTGTAAATCTTAACTAATGTTGTCATATTTTGGTCGTCGTTAAACTTGGACACATTATAACTTTAGAAAAGGCCTTTGGCGTGTTCAAATGGCGGTTTTGATGTAATTAACGGATAGTAATGTTGTGGGGACGCGTTTCCAAGTGTTTTATAATATTAAAATGATATGTTTTGGTTTGTGAAAGGAAAGGGTCTTACAAGTTGGTATCAGAGCATAGGTTTGGGTGAATTGGGCATTTGCGAATGTTCAATCCCAAATCTATTTGGTGTTAGTCAAACTTTTCGGTTTGTGGGATTAGCTTTTGGTTGGGGATTGGTTAGTATAGGTGATACTAACGATTAACAAGTTGCAAGTTGTGTTTGATTGTGAGTACAGGAATGGCAGATGATGAAAATGTGACTCCCAATAATGCTACTAGAACTGAGCTTCCACCTCCAGAAATTAATAATGTTAATCAGGGAGGTACTTCAAATGTGAATCATGATGAAGTTAGTCAAGAGGATTATGTGTTGCAATTGGAAGATGATGTGATCAGGCTCAAAAAGATAGAACAGTTGTCTTTGGAGTTACAATCTAGGATAGCTCAGCAAGCGTATCAGTCTCCTCCTCCACCTCAGCAGAATAGGTTGTGTTCATTTAAGACTTTTAAGGCGTGTGGGCCTAAAGATTTTGAAGGAGGTAATGATCCAATGGTGACAATGAACTAGTTAAGGGACACTGAGAGAAAATTTGAGGTGTGTCAGTGTGAAGATGAGTTAAGGGTTAAATATGCGGTTCAGTTATTGAAAGGTCAAGCGATGAACTGGTGGGATTCTGCGACTGCACAAATGACACCGGAGCAGAGATCTAGAATTACTTGGGCCGAGTTTCATAGTGAGATTAGTAAGCAATTCTGCTCTGAGTTTGATATGCTTAGACTTAGGCAGGAGTTTCTGGATTGGGAGTTTTCTGAGAAAATGACAATGGATGAACTTATCAATCAATTCACTGATAAGTTAAGGTTTGTTCAACAATGGGTTCCGGACGAGAGGACTAGGATTACCCATTTTGTTAAGACTTTACCACCACAGTACCGAACATCAGTGAGGTTGGCTCGTAATTTGACCGAGGCTTTTGAGTTAGCAAGGTCGGTGCACAGTGACAATCAAGCATGGGAGAAATCGGGTAAGAATAAGTTGGTGCAACAATCTAAGAGTGGTACTACTGGAAGTAAGAGTCAGAATCGGAGGATTGAGTTTAGCGAGGGCTCGGTGGGTAGGGATCCAAATCCTTGGTGTGCTGCTTGTAGGTCGAGGCATTCGGGTCCATGTACTCCTCAAACATTAAGGTGCATAAAGTGTGGAGCATTTGGGTATGGTAGTAGAGAGTGTACTTTTCCTCAGTCTGTGTGTTGGAACTGCAAGAAAGAGGGTCATCGGGTAGGACAATGTCCGGAATATGTTAGGCAAGGTTCGGGTTTAGCTGGAAGTTCGGGTTCTGGTTCGGGTTCTGCATCATCGGTTGGGCAAAAGAGAAAGATAGCGCCTGCTAGAGCTTTTCAAATGACAGTGGTAGATCAAGTGACAGTGGGAGAATTGCTCGAAGTGAATAACCAAGGTAGATTCTATATTGACTATGATGTAATATAGTCTATAGTATTGTATGCTTATGTGTAATTGTAGTGTTTGGTCTATTTATGTGTGGGATTGGATTTCGAGGACGAAATCCTTTAAGGGGGGAAGCTTTGTAACATCCTGTTTCTGGGCCTGAAAATAAATTGTATTTTAATAAGTTCGGTTGGTTTATTTAAGAATAAACAAGTAAAAGAGCTTCAGTTTTTATTGTGATTAATGAAATATTGTTTGTTTTAAATAAACAAAGTTGACGGTAAAATAAAAGTATTTTGACTTACGGGTATTTTCGGGTTCCAGACAATAGGTTAGGAACGGGTATAATTTATACTAAATAAGAGTTGGGGGTCGGTGTGTGAACCGACTCATTCCACCAACTTCTTTTCCCTTTTTCTTACTTGAAACCCTTGCTAGTTCTTCATCAACAATTCAAAGAAAACTAAGAAAAACAAAATTGAGATTGAATCTAGTTAAAGAGAAGTGATTATCATCATCATCTATATCATCTTCTCCATTTAATTGTAAGTAATCTAGTGTTCTTGGTGTTCTTGAGTATATTTCATAAAATTGGGTGAATGATGAAGATTTAAGCTTATGTGAAATTGATGCTAGAAATTGGTTATAACATGATTAAATGATGATTGAATGATAGAAGTAGTTGTGTTCTTCCATTTGAGTTCATGAGTTAGGGTTTAGTGATTTTTGAGAATTAGATGATGATGCATGTTTGATTTTGAGGATAGATGATAATTGTTTGTTGATATATTATGTTAGTAGTTGAAGTTGTGGTTATATTTCAGCTGATATTCGTGTTATGAACTGAGTTTTATGAAATTTGGGGTTTTGGTTCGTGTTGTGTTCTTGCTGAAAGTGCAAGTCATTTTTGAACTAGCAAACGCGATCCCGGCCATGTCTCCGGATCGCGTTCCTTAGTTATAAAATGGCGCAGTCGAGTTTTGGTCATACGAACGCGATCCAGCACCTTGTTCCGGATCGCGTTGCCATGTGTATTTCGGTGACAGAACTTTTTCTAAAGGTGAACACGATCCAGCCACCTTGATCCGGATCGCGTTCGCATGAATAATTTTGACGGGTTTTGTAAATTTTGAAAATGCGTAAGTCTTTTCAGGGTCACGGTTATGTAACAATTTCATTAACTCGGTTTGGGATGAGATTCACATGTTCACTCGGAAACGGCCCAATGGTCAAAACTATATTCTAATAGCCTAGGCGGTTTTTGGCCATTCGGGGTCATTTAGGGGTCGAAAATGACATTTTACTGTTTTAAACGTCATTTCGGGATTTTCTGATTTTATTTCGGATTGAACTTTTGTGTGTCTAGATTTCAGGGATTATATGATTTGATAAATATGCAAGAGTGATGATTATGGGATAAATTACTGACTTGTGTTGTTTTGTGGTAATTTCAGATAAGCGGGCAGCAACTCAGTAATATAAGACCACTGAGTTGAAGATCTGGACTATCGGTGAGTGGAATTGTAGTCCTTGGTTCCACCCAGTTGTAACGGGTTCGGTTACAACGGGTAAACCAGGATAGTTTATATTAGTAGGTTGTTGTTATTAGTCGTACTGGTACCAGTCTTGTCTGTTTGTTTATGTTGCTGAATATATGAGTTGTGTGATTATTGTTGAATTATTGTTTAGTTGATAACAGTTGTGAACTGTTGCTAGTTGTTGATTGCTTTTGCATTGTGAATGCAATGTGGTTGTTTTCAGAGGTCAACTGTTGTTGGTTGGGTTTGAGTACTACTGTGTAGTTGTCGAGGTTTCTTTGAGACACATAGTTGAGAACAATCCTAGTCAGTGAAGGTAGTACTCAAGCTATCGGTTGATTACTGGGAATGGCGTGGCGCCCAGTAGTCGTGGTTTCTGGGTTGGGTGGATACCAGGAACCGCCGGTCCTCTTGACGTTATGTGCTTATGTGTTTTAATTGTGATTGTTGCTTAGTTGTAAGACTTGTTATGAGTGGGTTGAACCGTCGGTTACGGTTCCATTCACTTAGCGTGAGCTAATCCCTCGTTGTTGATCCTTTTTGCAGATTAGGTTAGCTTGTTGTTGATGTAGATGTTCGGGTTGTAGATGTTGACTGGAAGTTTGACTAAGCTTGGCGCAATTCTGATCTTTTGTAGATGTCTTTTGGAAAACGTTTTATATAAGGCCGTTTTGTGTTAATATGGGTTGTAATTAATATAGTTGTAAATCTTAACTAATGTTGTCATATTTTGGTCGTCGTTAAACTTGGACACATTATAACTTTAGAAAAGGCCTTTGGCGTGTTCAAATGGCGGTTTTGATGTAATTAACGGATAGTAATGTTGTGGGGACGCGCTTCCAAGTGTTTTATAATATTAAAATGATATGTTTTGGTTTGTGAAAGGAAAGGGTCTTACACAGTTTGACATGAAAAATGATACCCAAATTATATGATTATTAGAATATGATCAATTATATAATTCAATTGCATAGCATGTATTGAAATTTCATGGTTATCGCACCGGACCACCAAATTTTACGGACCGACCCTGCATACACGCATGAGTTTTTTTTTTTAATTATGCCTGTGCATGTACATAGCTTTCCAATATCACACTCAAACATGCTATCTGCCTCCCTCTTTTGCAGGTCCTCTCATCCATTCATTGGGCCAATAATAATTTTAAATTCTCTGATTTTCTTTTACAGTACATGTTTGTAGTGGGCCATTGTTTGAGTCCCTAGACATGCACTATGATTACATTTATTTTCATTGGGCATCTTTTATTACTGGTGCTGATACGAATCGAACGTACACGAACGGAGTCTGTTCGTGTTCGTCCATTAAGGTTTTGACGAACAAACGAACGAACACGAACTGATAAGCGAACAGATTTTGTTATTCATGTTCGTTCACTAAGAAAATTTGATTGTTCACGAACACAACGTACACGAAAAATACATAATTTAATGCATTTCTTCGTTAATACCTTAAACGAACCTCAACAAACACAAACGAACATATATATATATATATATATATATATATATATATATATATATAGGGGAAGGATCAAGAGGGAAGCTTCAAAATTAGGGGAATGAGAGAAGCAAACCTCAACCACTCATTTTGTCTTCTCTTCTATATTCATCCACAATACCCATTTAATCAATTTTCATCTAAAATTCCAAATTAAAGCATGTAATTCAAAGATTCATCGATCAAAAACGTTATAAATCTTCGAATAAATCAATCGCAATCATACATATCTTCAATTCGTCATAATTCGAATTCATCAAAAATTATGAATATTGGAGTAACTTTTGGGTTTTTGGGAAAATTTTGATTTGGCAATGAAAACAATAAAATTAAACGAATTTGATCGTACAAAACTTATAAACAAGTAATAAATCGAATTATGATTGCCATTCCAATTGAATTTTACAGATTGAAAAAAATTTCAGACCGTTAACATTCATCTGGAAACCATGTTAATCAAAATTACAACTTAATACTCTTAAACATTCATTTATGATGAATATTAATTTATATATGTTAGTATACACAATTGAATGTGATAACATAACATTCATCGGTGTATAATAATGTATATGCGTTAACATTCATCGTAAATGAATGTTAACGTGCTGAAAATTTGATTTTGATTAACATGCTTTTGAAATGCATGTTAACGATCAGGGAGGGGATTTCAAGTTATTTACAAGTTTGTCACCGCATTGACTTTTGTGTTGACCAGAATGTGTGGCTAAAAATAGCTTCCCCATTCCCCCATTTTTTTACTTCCCTATTGATCTTCCCCCTATATATATATATATATATATATATATATATATATATATATATATATACACACACACACACACACATCTACACATATATTATATAATTTGAAAATTTGCAATGGATATTCAACATCTTTACAAAACGATCACAATATGATTTTTAAATATAATATGTTAACAAGTTTTATAAGACATCCAAGTGGATAATAATTTTATATGAAAAACTCCTTTGCTCGGTCCGATCATAGAAAAGAGCAAGAGATCTAGAACTAATGGAGGGAGAGAGTGGAGATGTCTTTGGAGTATAGGGAAATATAAGAGTGAATGTAAGATAAAAATATTGAGATGTTTAATATTATTATATGAAAATATATATATAATTAATAATATTATATTTAAAATTTAGCTTAGATTATAAAAAAGATATACAAATATGTATTAATTTAATTAGAACGTTCAAGAACACATGTTATTGAACATTCACGAACATAAATGAACGAACAAGACATGTGTTCATGTTCGTTCATATAATTAAACGAACTAAAAACTTGTTCATGTTCGTTCATATAACGAAACAAACAAACATAAACGAACTTCCCGCCGAACGATTCGCTAATAATTTACCGAACATTCGGTTCACTTACATACCTACCCACAATGGTTTCACGGTTTCACCTATTGAAAATGTTTTTTTATGACAATCCATCATTTCATTTTTACATTCCAATAGGAAAAGTTTTTTAAAAGCTTTTTTTATGAAAGATCATACACACAAAATATTATATTATTGAAAACTAACACACAAAATATTAATCCGAGTCTTTAACCAGACTCAATTTTGACAAACCTTTTTTTTGTACATCTTTTGGCATAAGAGCACACTCCAAAAAACAATAATTGACAATGGAGCATGTGTCCGACCCACGGCACATGTTAGTTTTAGAAAACAACTCCGAACAATGCAGAGTAGGGCTCGATCCCGAGTACAAATTAGATCCAATCATATTCTGCCACTGGTCTTTTTCTGAAATAAAATAGTATCCACTAGCAAATTAGATGTTAAGAACATCATCAACCCACTAATATTTGCGCGAAGACCAGAAAAGAAACCTATTACACTCACAATTGTTGGTACATGTAATTGGATGGATCCACTAGCAAATTTAAAGTTAAAAACATCATCATCAACTCATAAAGAAAACAAATGTTTGCGCAAGGACTAGGGACAGAAACCTTTCTTTCACCCACCGCTTCATGCCTAGTATCGGTCATAACGCCTGCACAAGAATTCAATTATAAGAGTCATACTAATACTAAAATGCAATTAAATGAAGACCACATATGTACAATAAAAAACATGGATATGTCACATGATCCCTGGGGCTGACAACAATTGGTGACAGGATGAGCAGGAGGAGGTTGGAAAACTGGTCAAAATGGGTCAATTTGAGCTAACCAAATGCCGTTTCATGTGAATGAACCCCTTTGCGTGAACCCACAGACAAGTTAGAACAATGCTCCCAGATAATATTAGGGAAAATGATTGGTAAGCCTAAATATATATGACTAACTATATACCTAAAGATGTGATTGGTAGGTTTGAAAAATTGATTAAATGAGATTAAGAGAGAAAAAAAATTCAACTAATCAGAAAATTAGGCCTACTTGTAGGTCTACGTGTAAGATGAATGGTCACATATCGATGCATTCATCTATACAACATACTCTAAACATCTCAACACTAAAGCTAATAAAACCACGAAGATAGGTTGTAGAAATGGACCTGGAACGATCATAATCTCTGGGGCGATCCCTTGAGCGGGAACGTGATCTTTGTCGACTCCTTGAATCACGATCTCTTTCTCTATCACGATCATATCGGTCATAGCCACGACTGCGGTCATGATGCCTATCACGATCTCTGCTCCTACGATCAGTATCCCTTGCACGGTCTCGGTCGCGGCTACTTGCTCGATCCCGGTCTCTGCTACCTTCACGCTCAAGATCTTTGCTTCGTTCTTTTGATCTAAGAAAAGTTTAAACCACATCATCAGTTTCATAAATAAAGAAAAACAGAGGTCGCCATCTAAACCTATTTACATACGAATGGGTCTATACAGGTTCTGTTTTATCTCTAATGTGTCAATTAAGTCAAAAACTGAAGGTCTCTATCTAACACAAAACCTCTAAAACCATTTATCTCAAAAAAATACATTAGTATTAGTATTATAACTAAAAGACTACATATATTCAGTTTGATACACTTGATGTTTATATATCAATTTAGTACGTCTAAGTCGATCCAAATAGAACCGTTTCAAATGTACAGAAAATAGTGTTGACCAGTTACCCGACACACCCATTTTGCCAACTCTACTGCAGCCCCAAATTTACAGATGCGTCCATCAAAGAAATGCGAAAAAAAAATGAAAAAAAATTACCTTCTGTCATCTTCGGGAACCTTCCTTTTATTGTTTCTCTCTTCCTGATATAGTAATGATAAAAGTCCAAACATAAAAAAGAAGTCTTACAAAGCAAACGATACTACCAACTTCCAGGGCTAAAAGTAAAAAGATAAATCAACCTTTAGACATGAAAGCCAATAAAAATAAAAACAATGACTTACCAGAAGATCAGCTAACTTCTCACGAATTTGCATATAGCCAAGGTGGAGCTTTCCTCCAAAATGATCCGCTAAGCGGCGGTCACTGAGAGACACGTCAGAGAAAAAACATAATAACTCAAGGAATGATAAAAAAAACAAACCGCGAGACCCATTATAACTAATAGAGATATCATATAATTGTCACAATTGTTTAGCTAATGGTAGGATTTACAACAAGCAAACATAGTACAGAAAAATATAAAACGCACATTCTTTTAGCTGCAAAAGTTTATCCTCGTAAAACTGGGCCCAAAAGCCTGCTGGTGACAAGGAGTGATAATCGCCAGGTCAAACACTGAAGTACTTTAAACCCAAATACCAGTTCTTGGTCACCCCTCCATATAACCATGTAAATCAGCTATTTCAATATGAATAAAAATAAATATTACCTGTCATAAACACTTAAAAACGCTCCACAGATATCGCAAACACGTAATTTCTGATCAGTCTGAAAAGGCCATATCAGGTAGCGTCAGGCCAAATAGAAATCTTTAAGCTTTAAGTTCTACCTATTGCCTTTGCCACAATATCCTTAGACAAGCGCTACTTTACCGGACAAGTTTTTTAACAAGAGAAAGGATGCAATTTTTAATACAGTTAAACAAAAACTGACATATAGCACTTACAACTCGAACATCTGCAGCAGTATACTTAGAGGAGTCTGTAACAGGTTCCTGACGAGGAGGCAAGTGCATCGAAAGCTACAAAAAAATATGAAGTTTAAAAATCAAAACAGCCAGGGAAGTACATTTGGAAAAAGAAACAAAGCAAAACAAAAATGAACTTTGACAAATACTTTTGGTAGTATAACCAATCAAGTGACCTAATTTACAAAAATTGAATTTGGTGACCAAGATATATTAAATTGCAACAATGTGATTGCCATGTAGATGGCATAGTAAAATGATGCTGGTGTGGCCTAGGTGGAAATTCGGACATTGTTGTTAATGAGACACTAATGATAGTATCTTAAAATTCAACCTATAACAACAATAACTCTTGTTTTGCTTAGAAAATTCGAATAATTTGAACCAAAAGAATATAATAATATTACTTTCATTATAATTATACTATTCTACCTTCACTATATAGTGTTGATCGACTCGATTTAATTTAACAGCAAGTTAGTTTTCATGTCAAATAAGCACACTCATATTTGAAAAATAATACAATAATCCAAATTGAAACTTAGCTACAGTAAAAAACAAATTCTAATGTTAAGAATTGTCGCCAGTCCCAGTATTCAATCAACAGCAAGAACAAATCTGGTGGTCATACTATTACAACACCTTTCATCCCAGACCTGAATGCGAGTTGCACATATAATCAGAAACGAAAAATGCACCTATGCAAAGTTTCAAATGATCTTGGTAGTGGGTCAAAATGCTAAAACAACTTATCAGTCATCTATACCTGTTACTAGAGGTAGCAATTTTAACCCACTCACTTATAACTTAGGTTATGTTTTATCTATCACAGGTCAAATGACTGGGGTTACGACACACTAATTACTTACCAAAAAAATAGACAATTTGTTTTAGGTCAGCCTGACCCGACTAGAACCAAAATTCCACAAATTTTAACCCCACATCACTTAGGTCCTTACAAAACCAGCCCATTTTGTCACGTCCACCTATGACGACCCTTGCCAATCTCTCAAGTCTCTCCTTCAACAGGATCAAACTCAGACAGAAATATATCCTCCTTAGCTACAGGTGTGTTTGGCACGGGGCTTCTGGGGGCTTTTAAGGGCTTGATATTCTACTTTTAATAAGCCCAGCCCATAAGCCTTGTTTGGCAGCACAAGAAAAATGGGGCTTCTTGAATAAAATAAGCCCCTAGAAGCCCTTAAACAAGAAGCTTTTTGAAGTGGCTTTTGAATAGAAGCCCAAGCCCTAGCTCCAGCCATCAAGCCCTAGCTCCAGCCATCATTGCCAAACACACCCTACATCATGCCCGAGCATGCCTATTGTAACTTTAGCCTAACTGTTTCAGTACATGCACTATTCTACAGCCTGGTAATCATCATCTATACACCCTTATATTTCATAGTGCTTCATGGAAACTCTAAATATGATGAAAAGACGACCTAGTCTCACTAATTAACATAATAAATTGGCAAAAGAAAAACATACATCATGTCATCTCATGCTCCAAGTGAGATCGCCTTGACCTAGGGTGCAATCATATTCCAGTGTGGACAATACTAGCTGAATTCTATGATAGGGAACAAATGACCCACAGTTTTAAATCTGAAAGACAAACATATTTCAGAATAGAACCAGTTGAAAATACTACTACGAAACAAAAAGTGAACCTTTTTAAGTGCTTCAGCTTCTTCCAGTGCCTTTTGTGCTTCATCCAACATTCCTTGCTCACCTAGAAAACAAAAGCATTAATTACAAATTTATTTCCCATAAACAGTACATCAATATGATGAAACATGCATGCCAACTACATGCATAGAGGTTGACTTTATATATATAAATAGTAATAGCGATTGACCATACAGGTGTATTCACAGCACTGTCTGTGACAACTGTCTAAATAGAACAAAAAGAAATATAGTGTAACCTCTCATAGATTAATTCTACTATAAAATAGTGATGATGCAAAGATCGTATAAATCCAATGGTTATGAGAGGGCCTTATAATTGTACATTTGTATCATACTCATTCAGTCATTTGCGTGCCAGTACAAAACACATTTATTAAGATGTATCTGAATCCCTAGAAAAAAAAAAAAAAAAAAAAAAAATGGAACCTGAACTAATTTAAAACATCCAACTTACCAAGCTCTTCTGCTTTTTTCAACTTCTCGTTGATCAACTCCTGAGTGCGAGCATCAGGGTTAGCCACAGGCAAAGGTGCCAAAGGTGGAGGATTTGGAAGAGGTTGAGGTAAAGAAGCTCGATCTTTGTTGAATGCGTCTAATAAAAGCATAGACTGGTAATAAAAAGAAAACATTCAGAATAAAAATACATATAACCTGTCAACTATTATCAATAGGATGTCAGTCAAATGAACTGAATATTTATTCGATTCAACAACAACAACAAAAAACTTCATCTATCCAAACAAATGACCCTTATCTCATAAAAGAAAATAAAAGGCCATCACAAGCTTACATTTATACAAAACAAAGTTTTCTAATTGGCACAATCTAGATCAAAACCTTCTCGAGATTTAGAAATAGTATTCACTAAATGTTCATACTCTGAACATAAAGAAGAGCTAAATAATAAAAAGAATTACCTAAAAGAATAAGCTCTTAGATGCAGAAATATTACAAAAAAACATGTTGTAAAAGCTCATTTGGTTAACTAGACAGGAAACCATTGCATAGATTCCATAAATGAGAATAACATGAACTAACAACTAATATTTAAAATGCAAATATTCCTTCAAAAGTGATAAATAATAGAATATAGTTGCTTATTTTGAGAGAAAAAAAAAACAACAAATATTATTTTTGTTCGGTATGACATTAAAATATAACTATTCCAAACAGTCAAGTGTTTGTCAAACAATATTTTGTATTATGAATAATACATTTGTTTTAGCCCAAAAATATACATATCTTTGTTGGAAAATGATTGGTAGACCTAAAGTTGTAGGACTAAATATAGGCCTAAAGATTTGATTGGTGGATGTAAAAAATTGATTGGATGAGATTCAGAGAGAGAAAAAAATCAACCAATCACATATTTAGGTCCATATTTAGGTCCATATAATTAGGTCTATATAGCATTACTCATCTTTGTTTTCCAATTGGTCTAGCAATAAGTTCTTTGAAAAGTCAAAGCACACTATCATCATGTTTATATCATAAAACTCTCATTATTAAATGTCTGAGAGAAGTGACCAATCCAACCAACTAGAACCCAGTTGTTATTGCTCCCCCTTTACATAATCAGAGAAAGTAATTGAACACTACACTTACACATACAAAAACACCAAAAGCAAAAACACACTAAAATGACTGAAAAGGCACATTTACCTGTTTGTCTGCTCTTTGAGCTCTGTATACTTCAACCATTTCCAGTGCTCGAATCTTCATATCTCCTTTCCCTTCCAGTTCTGAATTAAAAGTATAAGAAATTCAGAACCACCACAAATTAGTAAAGCAACTTAAATCATATAGCACGCACAATGATGGACGTCTCCTATTTATGAGGTAAAAATTGCTATAGAGGAACTTATAAAAATTCTAGGCTATAACTAAGAGATTAAACGATGAAAAAAACTGTCAACTGCTACCAAAAGAAAATTACCATATTCATCAGCTTCTTTCAGCTTTTCCTTTATCTGCTTCGACAACTCAAGTATCTCAGGTGTCTGCACATTTTGCATAATAGCAAATTAGACATACAAGATAATTAGATGAAACCAGATAGATCCAAACAAGCACTTAAAGTCCACCTGTGTAACCTCCGACACCGAGATTGCAATAGCTGCTTTAGCATCCTCCTCACTTAAACGTTTAAGCGCTCTAGTAATTTTTCTGTCACATTCAACAATAAGCCTGTCTATAATATCCTCCAATTCCCTATCATAGTTATCTTGACCTTTTGCCTTAGCTTCTTGATATCTAATTACAGTTAAGTAACACCCACATTGAAAACTGTGATATTCAAGTCTCAGATATATCAAACATGAAACATAGCAAATAAAGTAATTGTCATAGTAACAAAAAGGATACTCTTTCCTCAGCTGAAATGAGTGCACCTTCGGACACGGTCCCATGTCCATTTTCTACAAATCCGAAGCAACAACAAAATTAAGTAAGCATCACAAAACATGTCACCAAAAAACAATTCATTCCATAAACTATATGCACAACTTCGATAAACCGGTCTGAACACTGTCTTCCGCATACGTTTTGCAAATAAACACGAGCAACGCAATTCCATAACAGTTCATAAAGAATCCTATAGAATATTTTCACCAATCCTCATGAATTAAAAACCTAATTTGTGATACGTATACAATACAAACCCTAACACACGGATATACTGTATCGAAACTTATAATAACATATGTACAGGTACAAAATTAGGGTTTTGAATGGCTTACAGTGAGTTGAAAGAGTTCGTGCGGACAAAGGCCAACTAAAAATAGACGGCAGACGTCACGGTCGTAGTATTTACGATTAACTTCTGTAACGTCGCCGTTACGATTTGCTCCCATCAATACATCGAGCTGCTTTCTGAATGCATCCATCGGAGATTTTGTTCTCCCTACAAGCGCGGAGTGATTAGTATTAGGGTTTTGGCTTTCAGGGGGAAATCTGAATCGATAAAGAGCCGTGGAAATATATATAATTCCGAAAGTGCGAGACAGTGTTTGGTGTACGGGTATGCCGTATGCGTTTTTGGTCAAAGTGTCCAAGTATACAAATCGGAAGTTATACGTACATCCCCCCAAAAAAAAACGTACACCACTAAATATTTTAATATGTTATACATTACAATACTGTAAAATACAATTAGTGGTGTATGGATATTTTTTGAAAGTGTATGAATCATCTCTCTGTACAAATCATCATAGTCTTATACAGTTCTACGTACTAACAAATTTTAATTTAACTAGCTTAAAGTCTCACGATAATGCGGACAACTAAATTGAAAGGGAGCTGATAAATTCAAGGAAACATGTGCATAAATAGTTGTACTGTAAGCATAAAGAGTTGTATTGTTTTCGTGAATTTAGTAAAATCTTCCTTGAATTTATCAGCTCCCAAATTGAAATTATTATAAATTTAAATTTTTATTTTTAATTTTTTAATTAAATAAATTAATATAAGTGTTATAATTTGCATATGTATAGCTTTAAGACTCGCGACAACGCGGGTGACTAAATTGAAATTGTTATAGATATCCAATTAAATATGAGTGTATACATTATTGTCGATTGAAATTGTCATATATATATATATATATATATATATATATATATATATATATATATATATATATATAAAAACGCATACATCATACCTTCCAATTTCTTTTGACTTTTGGGATCTTAAACAACCGGTTGTTTTTTATCGGGGGATATTCAACTACACTTGATTTTTGGGATAAATAATTTTTTGAAAGAGGTTGAGATATTTGTGGATTACATTGATATCAATATAAAAGAAAACGTAGAGAATGGTGGATCATTTATATATATATATATATATATATATATATATATATATATATATATATATATAAATATAAATGATTTTTGAATGAATACATTTTTAATTTACATAGTAATGATTTTGCTTAAAATTATGAAAAAAAATTGTGAATATTGAGAATATGTCGTGAAAGTAGTTTAGGTTTTTAGTTTTTGTGTTATTTTATTTTTCTAATAGTATTATATTATTAGTTGAATTTTTTTAATATATTTAATCATATTTGATATTTAAGGTGGGGAGTGTTATTATTTTAATCAAATCTAGATCGTCGGATTAAATTGAGAAACCTCGTTGAATGGTCCTAATTGATCAATGAGATTTTGGTTTAATTACAAGTAAGATTTTAATATTTTAAGGCAAATTATAGTATAAGATCATTATTTTTATAACTTAAGATACTAGCTTAAAGCCCCGCAACAATGCGAGTAACTAAATTGAAATTGTTATAGATTTAGAATTTTATTTTTATATTTTTAATTAAATAAATTAGTACGTATGTTAGTGTGTTAAAAGTAAAGTGCTATAATTCGTATATGTACATCTTTATGACCCGTAACAACGCGAACGATTAAATTGAAATTGTTATAGCTATTTAATTGAATATTAGTGTATACATTGTTGTATATTGAAATTCTCGTGTATAAAAAATTTAAATTTAAAATGCATCCATCATACCTTTCAATTTTTACTTTTTGTTTTGGGATCTTGAATAACTGGTTGTTTTTTTATCGGAGGGATGTTCAATTACACTTGATTTTTGGGATGAACAATTTTTTAAAAAAAGTTGAGATCGTTGTGGATCCATTGATATCAATATGAGGGATAACGTACAGAATGGTGGATCATATGCATTGGATTAAAAATAAGGAATTATAATTAAGAAAAAATTTGAATGGAATACAAATTTATTTTAGATAGTATTGATTTTGCTTAAATTTATAAAAAAGCGTTAATATAGATATTATAACATGAAAGTTGTGTGTTTTTTATTTTTTTTTGTTTTTTTATTTTATGTAACAGTATTATTAGCCGATTTCTTTATTGATATATATATATATAATAATAATATCTAATATCTAAAAGGGAGTGTAATTATTTTAATCAAATGTAGATTGTTGGGTCAAATTAAAAAACCCCCATTAAATGACCCAGATTGTTCTACAGAATTTTGGTTTCATTGTATACTAGGTAAAAGACCCGCGATAACGCGGGTTAAGACATTTGATTTGATAAAAATTAATTTTTAAGATAAAAAAGTTATTTATTTATTTATTGTGTTAAATGTATGATCCAATACTTAAACCAATTTTAACATAACTTTTCATAATCAAGATGTGAATTTAACATTTTATCGTAATATGTTTTTCTTTTAAGTTTTAAATATGTTATAGATTTCAATTTTGTAGATATCAAATATAATTAGTGAAAGTAAGATGTATTATAATCTTTTAAGTATAAAAAATCCTGTCAAAAGTAAACTTCATGTAAATTATTGAAGTACGTAAGATTTAAGATGCATAACTCAATAATTTATATGACATAGGTAAGAAACACAAAAAGGAAAAACAATGTTAGTAATTGACTTTTTAATACTCATTTTAACTTCAGTTTTAATCACCTAAAAACCAAAAATGCATTTAGTCAACTATTAACCATAATTTACCAATACAATTATATCACTATAGCTAATACATAAAAAGTTAATAACACAACCCACGTAATTGTTTTGGAGTTCGGATAGAGCTTAAAAAGCTTGCAGGTTTAAGTGTTTGCTTCTTGCTCTATAATGTGGGGAACTCTCTTTCCATTTCTTTTGTATTTGGTCAGTTGCTTGAAGTTCCACTTGAATTCCACCAAGTTTCACCTTAAATAGATATACGGAAGTAGATATAAAGATAAAACAGATAAAAAAATCCATTGACTTAGATTCTTACTATTGTAGTGATGGACAAAAAAGTGTTTGCTTGGCAATCTACCCCGAATCGGACCATTTTGTATTATACTAAAAATGATATTTTTAAGTTGAACCCCTTTTGACCCATTTCCAACCCATTTGACTCATCAATAGTTTGCTACCGTGCTAAAATATGATGCATCTCGCTACAATCAATTTCAGTCTATACTTGGAATACAACCAAAAACACTTGATCCACCCCCACAATGCCAAAAAGAGACCTATTGATGTTTAATTTTGTAAAATGCATGGTATCAACCTTTTTTAAACCCGACTTCATTCTAAGTATGAATTAATCCTCACAATTAAAATCATTATTAAGAATCTTGATTCTGAGAATACCACTTTTGTGCAGTGTGGAGTGGTACATTTTAGTCCAGTTTTCTAGAAAAAAAATACGTTGTGCATGCTTTGTCTTTAAGAACGACTAATATGTGGTTATGAAAAATACACCGTGCATGCTTTGCCTTTAAAAACGACTAATATGTGGTAATGTGGTAATGAAATTAAATTAGACAGATACTCTATGACTATGAATATTATTGAAAGGGAAAAGAAAGGAGAGTACCACACTCGATCCAAGGTTGGTGATCCCTTTTATAGCGTCATAATGCAGGTAAAGTGCTTTTGTATGATCCGTAAAATCGTGAAGAAGAGTTCTACTAACACATAATGGAAGTTATGATACCAATACCCAAACCTGCCAAAGAGAGATACACATATGCTTTCAAATAGAATCATATAACGCATTACCACATAAAAGATTATGAAAGTCTTTTTGATTAATATATATGTACAAATCTTCATCATATTAAGCCCACCAGGTTCGCCTATGAATTTTTAAGTTCCAAGTTGTTATCAGTAAACATTTTTCCTAAGATTTTTGCAACATGACAAGTCATTACAATCATCGGTTGGTGCAGCAGAAGAGAAGATGCAATTATTTAAACACAAATATGTAATAGAAAATTAATAGCTTCTGCAAGAGTACATGTCAGCACCAGGTTTAACCTAGTGAGTACATATTCAGCAACAAAGTATATAAAGTAAGGAACCAATGGATGGAGCCCTGCATCAGTGGCTAAGCTAAACAATGCTTTGTCAAAGATGATGGAGTTTGACCGACTTATAGTGATGTCTCTGATCCTTTCAATGTAAAGCCTCACCATGACAAAAAAGTAGCAAGGTAGAACATGTTATGAGTGGGATCATGTACCGATGGCCTGTGATAACATGTAAAGTACCTGAAGCTCTATCGAGACCACATGTTTCACAGGAGTTTTATTATCCCCCCACCAGAAGCACTGTATTCTTATCTATCAAGTTTCTTATTATCGATAGGGCTAATAGTACTGCAGACAATGACAAACCGATTTATTAATAGATAATTTTTAACCCATCTTTTATCACAAGGTAATGCATTCTCAAAAAGTGCTTAATGCTTGTCAAAGTTAGTAAGATGGTAGAGGAATATACATTTGATATGAATTAGCGATTCGTTCAAGCTCACTAATGTAATGCGTGTCAAAGTTAATGTTAAGCATTGTAATGAGAAAAGAAACATTTGAATATGATTAGTGTGATAACTGATTTGTTTTACTAATGCTAACCAATTCATTCTTTAGCCTTAAATCAGTAATACAAAATGTTTTGATAACAAAAAAATATACATCAGTATTAATTACCGACACCACTAAGAATGAAACAAAAAACAGTCTCTTGCATGAACAATTATACATTACACAAGTATTACAATGGTAAAATAGTAAAAGCAACAATTAGACTAAGTATATACATCTTGCAGCTTCTTTAGTCAGCCTTTTGATTCCAAATGGAAGCAGTGCAACATTAAAACAGGCTACCCCCATACATTAAAAATTCCAAGGCTGAAAAACATGGACAAACATGACAAACAAAAAGTGTGAGGTGACTCTAATGATTTTTTTCTTTTCAAAAATACAGTTATTTAGACGTAATGTAAAGGCATGGTTAACAAAAAAGCATAATAGTTACACAAAACATGCAAAACAAAAAAAGAAAATTGGAAGCACAAAATTAATCCATACCTGTTGGAAAATTTCTTGTGACGCCCTATATACTGAACTGAATTCCATCTTTAAAACTTAATTAAACCTGAAAAAAAAACAATTATAAACCACTAAATGCCCGATTTATCACAAACACATATTGATGAACAAAATCAATATACTAAGCTTATTTGACAACAATAAAATCCAACTCTAACACTTACTAAAACAAAATTAAAACTTCTACGTTTTTTATACAAACAAAAACTTTGAGAAAAAGAAGAAGAAACCCTAGAATCATTGTTGAAGGTGTGTTGAAGCTGTCAAGGTCCAGGAAGTAGACAACGAATGGAATGGGAGCGGAGGGTCGTAGGATCAGAGTTTTAGGTAGGGTTTATTTTTAAGTTTAAATTAATTAAAAATAAAATAAGATAAATAAGATACGCAGCCGATTTCTTCTCATTATTAATATTAATATTAATTAATTAATTTAATATTAATATTAATATGAATTTATTAATTAGCAATATCTTGTAACGATCTTTTTGCTATTCCTAGCTTCTTTATTCCGTTATTTTAATAACTATTATTATTAATTATTAATTATTATTATTTTAGCTAACGCCAAAGGCGGAATGAGGCGAACATCTTAGCTAACGCCAAAGGCGGTTTGTCCACCATTTGTGGCCAAATTTCATCTCTAAAGCCTCCAAAATTCAATTTCCCCTAATTTTACACATTTTTAAAAGTGTTGTAGGATATCAAAAACGAACTCTCAATAGTGTTTTTTATGAAATTGTAAATTCAAGCGTTTTATTGTATTCTTAATTTCATTTCTATACAGTCAATTCCAATATTTGAGAGTTTCAATTTTTTGATCAAATTTTACGATTTCAATATCTCATACATAAGTTTGGTATATAATTATACCCACGTAAATATTATATTTTTAGTTAGTCACAACCCAACCCTCGATTTCACAAATCACAACTTGAACCTAGCCATTTTGAACATGCAATCTAACAGCCGCAACCACAATTATATATATTGGGTATTTAGTTTTAACTCATTTTTAAAGAGTAAAGATATGATTTTTTTTTTCTTTTAAAGATAAACTATATCGTAGTGTATTGTCGTATAGAGTTTAATTATGATTTACATACTACATATCGAATGAACGTGAAACGTAATTTTGTCCCGCTGCATCGCGCGGACATTCTGCTAGTTTATATTTATATACTTCATATTTACTTTTTATTATAATTTTGATTTGATGAAAAAAAGGAAACTAACATAAGTTGTTTTAATGCTTGATTGGAACTTAAAAAGTCAAAACTTCAACTAAGTTATGTTGGAATGAGTTTTAAATTATACAATAAAGACAAGTGAATGAATGGTTATATATAAATGATATAATTCAATATGAAGATGATGCCTTATTTTTTAGAAAATAGAAATTGGTCAGAGTCTAATGTTAGAACTATAATTCATGTGCTTGATTGTTTTAGAAAAGCTTGTGCTCTTGGTATCAACATTTCAAAATGTGAGTTATATTGTCTTAGTGTTGACGTAAGGGAGGTCAAAGCGATAGCTAATTCCATTCATTGTAGTTATGGTGAGCTTCCATTTACGTATCTCGGCCTGTTAGTTGGGAGAGAGATGCTTAAAAAAATATTGCATTTTTTAGGTTACTGATCGTTTTATTATTAGGTTCTCCTCTTGGAAAGCCAACATGTTTACCAATATATTTCTTATCTTTTTTTTAGAGCCCCTAAAATTGTTATAAACAAGCTTGAAATCTTATAAGCATGTGTTTTGGGGCTTTAGCGATGGAGAAAAGAGATTGATATGGATTAACTAGAAAAACACGTTGTCTCGTTTTGACTAGTGGTCTTGCTATTGGGAGTATTATAGCAAAGAATCCTTGGGCGCGTGTAGTTACGGAAAACCATCTCCATTTTTCATTTTTCATTTTTTTAGAGTTTTGTGTCCCTTGAAAAACTAAGGGCGCGTTTCGTTACAGAAAACTATCAATATTTTATCTTTTCTATTTTTCTAGAGTCTTGTGTCCCTTAAAACTAATGAAATTTAGAAAACGCGTTCAAATGTAATTGATGGAGTTTTCATTTTCCAAAATATCAAATGGAGGAAACCATAAATCATTAGATTCATTTTCTTAGAAAACTTTTTTAGAAAATCACAATTTGAACATGTTTTCTAGTTTTTTAGTTTTCTTAGAAAATTTTCTAGAAAAATGGAGAAGTTTTCCGTAACTAAACGCACCCTAAAGTAGTTTAGAAAACGTGTTCAAATGTAAGGGATGGAGTTTTCATTTTCCAAAATAGGAAATGAAGAAAACCATAAATCATTAAATTCATTTTCTTATAAAACTTCTATAGAAAATCACAACTTGAACACATTTTATAATTTTTTAGTTTTCTTAGAAAAATTTTCATGAAAATAGAGGAATTTTCTGTAACTAAACGCACCCTTAGTCTCCTTGAAAACTGGCGTTGGAGGTTGTAACATGAGGAAGAGGCTCTTTGGTGTCGTGTTATCAAACCTATGTATGGTCATGATGGTGAGTATGATACTCATTTATCATCGGATCGTGGTAACGGTGTTTGGTGCAATATCTGACAATGAGGTATAAATCTAGACGTATTGGGTATTCCTTTCTCTAAATTCTTTGTCAAACAAGTAAGATATGAGTCAACTACTTTATTTTGGAAAGATTGATGGATACCAAATAGTGATTGCTTAATGAAGCGTTTTCCTGATATTTATGCACTTGATACTAATAAAGATTGCAATCTGTTGCTACACCAGATATACACAAGTTGAGTATAAGGTTGCCCCTGATACAGATAAATGCCCACTACGTCTATAGGTTAAAATATGGACCAAACAGGGGGTCACACCAAATCAATGATAACCTGAAACAAGCAACAACAACGTCCGTTAGCCTCGTCAAGAAGGGGGGAAAGGGGGTTTCCCTCTTGACCAAGCTCGGGCGTGAGAATAAGTATACGAGTATTTATTGGTAATAAATGATAATATTGTAGAGTGAGAGAATGAGTTATTCAATGAATACCTTATGGGTTGGTGAGGAGTATTTATACCCTCACCACTCAGCTCCCTTGTCACATTATTGGTATCCTGTTCCCTTTACTTTTTCGCTTTGAAGTTATGTATTACCATTTTGGTGAATACCTCGGTCCTGGTTATTATTCAACCTAGGCAACATCCACGTGTTCCCAATACAAACATTTATGTCTTCGATGCGCCCCTTAGGGATTTGACAACACGTTGGTTACTACTGTTTATTATTATGTCTCTTTTCATTTTTATTCCTTTGACCAATCTAGCTTTATCATTTTGCTCTTATTTCCTTCTGGCCTATTATTTGGTCCGAATAGCGATGGTACCATGTATGGAAGATGGCACCATGGTATATTATTGGACCCATGGTACCATGTATCATTGAAGTGCTTATGGCACCATGGTATATTTATTGAACCGATGGCACCATGGTATAAATGGTAGCATGTATCATTGAAGTGTTTTCTCCTTTGGTTTTGATTGACCCGAAGGAGGTTGTATATCATCATACATCATCAGCCCCCCAATCTAGTGTGTCATATCTTAGCATATGACATGCTAGATTTATTTTTATTGTCTTTTGTTAGCGATTCCCTTTTGGTGGCCATTATTTAGTTTGGCTTGTACGCTATTTTTTGACAATGTTATTACGTTTTTCAAGAACCAACTGTTGTTAAAAAAAAAATTTTGTGTCCTTTGATTTGACATATCTTCAACTCCTATATTTAGCTATGATAGCTTTTCATTTCCCAATAGATAGGCCTGCTACCTTTCAATTCATTGTCCTTACCATTGTTTCTTTGGACCCTATAAATATAACTTTCCTTTCATTTCATTTGCCCCACTCTATTATCTTTCTTTTCTCTCTTGTCAATTTGGAAATAAAGCTCCTACGGTGGATCCTTCAATTCCTTTCTTGACTTATGCATCCTTTTTTTTTTGTTTCAATGTACCCGAAGGCCCATCTGCCACACTAATTGACTTTTGCATTCTCTTTTTTTTTTGTTTCATTGTACCCGAAGGCCCATCTGCCTCAATAAATAAACCCGCAGCTCCATTTTCTTATTATTATTTTTTTTGATTTCCTCTGAAAATCCTTTCAATCTAGTAAAAAGATCCGCATCCCCCCAATCTCCAAAATGCCTCATCGATGATGGTTTCTGCTCTGCCCGAAGAAACAGGTCCGAAGACCCCTTTGCTCGAATCACCTCATCGGAGGTCCTTCTTTGCTCGATTAGCATAGACGGACCCGAAGGTCCCTTCGGCCGTGATTTGCTTCGCGATTTGGCCTATAACACCCCTTAATTTACAAACCATTATTATAATGATTTCAGTTCGGAAGCGTATATTTTAAACAAATATCATTTAAAAGTACATAAATTGTTTTCAAACTAAATGCATAACTATTACTTTCTTTCAATCTCATTTTATCTAGCTAGGTGTTATATAATTCAAAACATGTCTTTAGTTATTACACCAGCATCAGAGTGCAGCCTATCAAACATTCAATCCTTTTCCAAGAACTTCCTGCCCAGCCCAATATGTCCCATCCATTATAACCTGCAGGAAGGACTGTGGTGGGGTTAGCACAACGCTAAGTGAGAAAGAAATGAAACCAACAGTCCGACTCAGCGATAACAAATCTTACAACAAATAATTATAAACACATAATCACCACAGATGATCGGTGGTCCTTGAGGTACCCTCATGCCGCGGTGGTCCTCAAGAACGCTTATCACAATCTGTATTAGCTACTACAGAATATACCGATAACTTAGTGCTACTCCCACACGACTAAGGTTCCTATCAACTATATGTACAAGGAACCCTCCGTCGGCCAACAATAGCAACTAAGCCCAACCAATGGCGATATTGACCTCTGGAACCACATTGTCACATAGTGCATGATCATCATGCCATCAAGTAACAATAACAACTATCATTCAATCAGAACAATATAGTACTAGACTAAACAGTCGTTAACCAACACTCATATAATTACCCGTTGTAACCAAACCTGTTACAACTAAGTAAACCGAAGTTTTCAGTTCCACTCACCGAATACCTCAGTCGTCCACTCAGTAGTCTAATTTCACTGAGTCTTCTCCAAATCTGAGAATACAATTAAACAAAACGAGTTAGTAACTCATTCATAGTAATCAACTCATGTTAATATCATATCACATGGTTCATAATCCAAATCTCAATACTAGATTTCATGAATACCTAACCACACAAGTTTTAACTTTAATCTTTGATTATCAATCAAATGTTCTATATCATAATCCATAAATAATCACTCAAACCCCTAACTTTCTTCATGAATAAATATCAAATTCTTCATGTTTAACTTTGGGTTTCACTTATAATCATGAATTAACTATCAACTAACAATAATATAATCATTACAAGACTCTATTCTTACTTTATCAATTATATTCATATGCATCCTACATGATCATACCCAATTTCTTAAATTCTTGGTTATGGCTTAACCTATAAACATGGATTAGGCAATATCTAGCAACTATATCACTAATACAAGCTTTAATTCCATGAAATTCATCCTACTTCATAGAATTATTCAAAACCCATTTTCTAGGGTTACATGAAATTCAAGAATTAGCAATTACAACATGTTTATAATGATGATGGAATGAGTAATACATGTTATTGAAGCTTAACTAACCTCAATTTACACTTTTGAAACCCTAATTTCGGATTTTGATCAAGAACACCAAAACCCCTAAATTCTAGGTTTTAGAAAATGAAGAACACAAGATTATACCTTGATTGAGATGATTAGAGAGGCTTGAATTCATGTTTAGAAGCTCCAATTTGATGATTCTTCATGATTTTTTGAATTGATTTAAGGTTGGTGTGTGTGTATGAATGTATCGTATGTATGTAGGTGAGAAATGAAAGACCGAATCAAGATAAATTGAGTTATCATCTAATTGCTTTAATCTCATTCCCCGTACTTATCATTGTCTGGAACTTAAAAACATTTACGGGGAAACACTATTTTATTTTACCGTCAACTCTATTAATTTAAAACAAGTACCATTTCATCAGTCATAATAAGTCCTGTGACTATTTTCCCAATTATTTTCAAGTAAACTTAAACAAAATATTTCCTAACATATCAAATTATTATAAAACTACTAGACCCTAAAACTGGGTGTTACATGGCCACTGTCATCATCGTGTTTTTGTCTATTCCGGCCACCCCTCTCGGTATGGTATCTCTTCTGTGACACGATATATATGCATATTTATTGATATATATTATTTTTCTTAGTATATGATTTTTAACACTACCAAACACTAATCGAGAACTTTTATTACTAGAACCTACATATTAGTGAATATATTGGATATTTATTTATAATATCCCAATTGACCTACCGATAGTATTATGTTATTAACTTATATTTATTAAGTGATATTATTATGAGATATCAGTTAATATCTCATAGAACCTACATATTGAATTTATTTATATTTGTGAGGGTTCTGTGACATTTAGTATTTTTATTTTTTATAAAGAATGGCTAGAGGTAAGAAGAAATTGGTTAAAGATACAGAGGAAATTGATAAAGATAAGGAGAATGCGAAAGATAATTGAGATACAACCTATTCAGTTATGAATCAAGCTATGGTAGATAAGTTTTGTAAAAAGTGGAATATACTGGGTACTCTTCAACCTTTGAGCCCGGAACCCGATCGTCGTATTGACCAACCTCCAAAAGGGATGATTGGTGTCTATACCCGGTTTTTTAATTATGCCAATATGCGGTTTCCCTTTTCCCGTTTTGTGCTTACCATTATTCAATATCATAACTTTCACATATCTCAACTTGCCCCACTTGGTGCGTTGAAAATTGCTTGCTTTGAGATTCAATGTAGGGCTTTAGGGTTCGAACCTACCATAACCTTGTTTCATAGATTCTTCAATTTGGGCCGGACCGGGTCATGGATTACCATAGAAAAACGACCGAAACCTATTAAATCTTGTATAACCCAACATCCCTCTGGTCTTAAACGTTGGAAGGAATTTTATTTTTGGATCAAGGCTTCAGCTGTGCCTATTCATATGGTATGGAAATCCAAGAATGTTGTTATAAAAGACGATATGCCCACAGATGCTGAAGCAGGGGTTGATCTGGTTAGCCTCATGATTGTGAATCCTATTCGTGTTCGTACCTTTTGTGAACGTGCCTTATTAGTTGCTGGTATTAACCGACAATGGGCTTTTCGTAATCGGATCCCTTTCCTTGCCCAGGGGGGTCAAGGTTTGTGTGATTGATATGTGTGTTATCATACTTGTGTAGTTTTATTTGATAAGTACTAGTATCTATCTTTTGTTTTGCAGCTATGAGGTTGAGTGATTTTCTGAAACGGGAAGAACTCAAAGGTGTTGGTTGTATCGATAGAGTAAGGGATGAAGGGGAAGAAGAACACTTGAAAGCTCATGAACATGTTGTCTTGGAGCCTTCGGATCAGCTTGTATCACTTTGTACTCCAGATGTGTTACCTGCTATTACCCCGAAAAATGCGCGTCGGAAGCGTGAAAATAACACCGAATATGAGGCTGAGGTTGTTGTTAGAAAACCAAAACTAAAACGTGCTGCTAATCGCCAAAAATCTCCACTCAAAGCCCGAACACCTTCATCCGCAGCGGATTCCGAAGGTACTTTATATAGTTCGTCATTCGAATCTGTTGAATTTGATTTTGATACTCATACTGGCGCTGGTTTATTGACTTCTGATGTATATTGTTTTGGTGATCCTCATTTAGCTAAGTTTAGTGGTAGCCCTGGTGATCAAGTGTTTCCTTCGGAAGTTGTCGTTCAATTGCGTGACTCGGCATCTAATGTTTCATTGACTGATAGGCAATTTGGTAGTGTTGGGCATCAATCTGTGTTGGATAATTTATCAAGTGTTAATGCCGATGGGTTAATTTCTAATGGGCTTTTAAATACCAGTGAACCTTCTGGCCATGTTGTTTTGGATACCGATGGGCCCCCTGCCCCTATTGATTCCGATGGGCCTCCTGCCCATATTGATTCCGATGAGCCTACCATGTTAGACCCTGATGGTTTTAATAATTTTGATCATATTAATTCCGACAGCATCGCAGAGGGTTTGGATGTAGCGGCTAGTCCTTCAGGTGGCGGTATGGTCAATATTAACGATAATGTTGATTATGGTGCTTCTAGTAAAATACCCCATGCTGATCTTGAGGGAGTTCATAATGTCAAAAGTACTTCCGATGTTCCTCTTTTCGAACGTGATGCCGATTACTCTACCACCACCTTTCGTCCTACGTGGGATATTAACAATGGTGATCTGTTGGATAATGCATATGTTTGTCGTGAGTTTGTTCAAAATCTTGCTACCGATGCCGAGGTTCATGCCATGAAAAATAAATCTTCCAACGAAATTATGTCGGATTATTATATGAGCCAAGCTGCTCTTTTGTCTAATGCTAGGGAAGCAATGAGTAGATGGGAAGAATGTTATGAGTCACTTCGACTCGAGAGGGAAATAGTTCGCAAACAACAAAAAATTATTTCAGCTCGTGACAGGGAAATATCGGATTTAAAGAAAAGCACCATGGAGGCTCCTGTTTCTCCACTTATTTCTGATGAAAATTTGTGGGTTTTGTATGAGGAAAGAGATGATGCGTGTTATCGGGTTTCCAAGTTAGAGAAAAAATATGGTCTTGTGAAAAGGAAATTCAAGTCTAGTGAACATAAGTTAGAGAAATCTAAGTGTTTGGTTATCGAAAAAGATGATGCTATATCCGGTATGGTGTCTCGCATTAGTGAGCTTGAGAGGGTTCTAGAGGAAGAGAAAAAGAAGTGTGCTGATAGGGTTGCTATAGCCAAAGCAGACAAGCAACGTTATGTTGATGAAGCGAAGGATGCTTCTTCCCGTCTTGTTGCGGTTCTTGAGGAGAATGATCAGCTTCGAGAAGATCATCGTTGGTTTGCCAAAAATGCCTCGGTTTATTCTTTTGAACTATTGCGCCATAACCATGAATATCTTATGTCTTTAGCTGATGTGCAAAATGCTAGTATCAATCATGGTCGGCATGAGGGCTTATTGATGGGCTATCATAATGTTAGTTTAGATGTTCCATTGGATCGTTCTCAATATTTTGATCCCGAGGCTGAGAAAAGGATGGATGCAAAAGCCAACGCTCTTACAAATGTCCAATATCCCTACCTGCTCCGGTTGTCTCAAGATTGTGATATTACTGTCGACGAGTTCAAGTCAATTAAACTTCAACGTATGCCTACCGGTTCCAAAGACCTTGTTTCTACTATGTGATGTTTCTTAATTTTCCTTTACTTATGTAGGACTTTTTACTATTGGCTGTAAGGGCTTTTATTGTAATTTCCTTTGATATTTTGTAATGATATGTCTTGATGACACAATGGATTGTACTCATTTTGTAATGATATGTCTTGATGACACAATGGATTGTACTCATTATGTAATGATATGTCTTGATGACACAATAGATTGTACTCGTTTTGTATTTCCATTTGTTTTGTTTGTGTGTTTGAACAAAGCGTCCTTTGCAGACACTTGGCTATTGTAGGTGGCCAATACCGTGTAAGGCTAATTGTTCGGGGGTGCTTACCCCGTCAACCCCCAGCTAGTGCCGAGGTAGTTGGAGCTTATTTGGGGGGTGAACTCAACCATGTTTCCAATTGCTCTTTTGATAATAGAAGATAGGAATATATTCCATTCATTTAATTAACAAGTTACAAACAGAACTTACACTAGCAAAATTAGTTCCAGGGTTTGTAACTCGCATAGCGATAACATAAATTACAAATGGAACGTGTACCAGCAAAATCAGTTCCCACCCTTGTAATTCTTACGATAATAATATAAGATAGAAATGGAACTTATACTAGCAAAATTAGTTCCTATACTTATAATCCGCACGACGTTACTTAGATTTAGTTGTAATATCTTCGTAAGTTACATCCATTCCACGTTCGTGGCAATGTTTTTCCCCTTCCATCCATTAGCTCGTATGACCCATTCCCAAAAGCTTTCATGACGCGGTATGGTCCTTCCCATTTTGGACCCATTTTTCCTTGATCCTCTACCCTGCTTGCTTCATTCTTTCGCAATACATAGTCCCTTGGTCGAAAGCATGACTCACGAACCCTTTGATTATAGTATTGCTCAAACTTGTTTTTGTATTTGGCCTCTCTAATCGCTGCAATCTCCCTTCTTTCTTCTAGTAAGTCTAGATTCTGTCGAATTTCAGATTCATTTGACTCGTTCCCATTCAGTCTTCGGTGCGTTGGTATTCCAATTTCTCCGGAATGATTGCCTCCGAGCCATATATCAGACTAAATGGAGTTTCCCCATTGCTAGTTTTTAACATCGTCCTATGCGCCCACAGCACATGTGAGAGATGCTCCACCCAATCTGACCCATCACTTGCTACTCTGGTTTTCAAACCATCATTGATGCTTCGATTGATCCGCTCTACTTGTCCATTTCCTTGCGGGTGTGCCACCGATGTGAATATTTGTTTCACATTCATCTCTTCACACCATCCTTTGAATGGTTGATCCGAGAATTGCTTACCGTTATCCGAGACAATTTCCTGTGGTATACCGAATCGACATACGATACTATCCCACACGAAATGCTTTACATTTTTTCCTGTTATCTTGGCGAGTGGCATTGCCTCCACCCATTTGGTGAAGTAGTCTACCGCAACAAATAAAAATTTTACTCCGCCCTTTCCTGCCGGGAAAGGACCTATGATGTCCATTCCCCACTTTTGAAAGGGCCATGCTGCTGTCACCGAAATCATGTTCTGTTTCTGCATTTTAGGTATTGGAGCATACTTTTGACATGCATTACATTTTCGGATCTCCTCTACAGCATCTTGGTGCATCGTTGGCCAATAGTATCCCACATTCATGGCTTTAGCCACCACTGACCTGGGACCAGAGTGCATCCCACACGATCCCTTGTGTATTTCGCGAATCACATAATTGGCTTGTAATGGTCCAACGCATCGTAGCAGTGGTCCTAGGTATGATTGTTTGTAGAGTAACCCATTCTCTATTGTATATCGTAAGGCTTTGATTTGCAATTTTCGTGCTTGGTTCGCATCTTCCGGTAAGGTCCCTTCCCTCAACAATTTGATGATCGGTGTCATCCAAGTATCACCTTCCTCCTCCACTATTGAGTTGATTTGCTTTTCATTCACTGAGGGTTTCTCCAAGATCTCCACCAGTACTTTCCTTGTTAAGTGATCAAAAGCTACCGATGCCAACTTGCTCAATGCATCGGCTTGGTGATTTTTACTTCGGGGTACCTGGCAAATCCTTGCGTTTTTGAATTGCTGCATCAGCTCTCTTGCCTTTTCTCTGTAGGATTTCATGACTGCATCCCTTGCCTCATAATCCCCATTTACCTGTGATGCGACCAACTTTGAGTCCACATAAACATTCAAACTTTCAACTCCCAAGTTTAAGGCCAAACGAAGTCCTGCAAGTAGCGCTTCGTATTCGGCCTCATTGTTAGAAGCCTGAAAGTTGAATCGCAATGCATATGTGTACTCAGTCCCATCTGGGTCTGTTAAGATTAGACCCGCCCCGGAACCTAACACGTTTGATGCCCCATCTGTATGTAAACTCCACGCGTTCTTTTCATCGATAGCATCTGTACCTTTGCTACCCTCTTCCTTTTTTGGATTTTCCGATGGCATCTCAACCAAAAAATCCGCCAAGATCTGCCCCTTCATTGCGTTTCTTGGTTGATATTCAATACCGTGTTCTCCCAGCTCTATGGCCCATTTGGCTAACCTTCCTGATATTTCTGGCTTTCGTAGTATTTGGCGGATGGGTTGATCAGTTATTACCACTATTTGATGAGCTTGAAAATATCGCCTTAACCTTCTGGCGGCATGTACCAACGATAGTGCTAATTTTTCCAACGGAGTATAATTTACTTCCGGGCCATGCAGTGCTCTACTTATGAAGTAGATGGGGCATTGTTTGGTTTCTCTTTCTGCCACTAAAACTGCACTCACTGCTTCTTCAGCTGCCACTAAGTAGACATACAATGGTTCCCCAACCTTCGGCACTATCAACATTGGGAGGTCCCTCAATGTTTCTTTTATCTTTCGAAAGGCATCTTCCGCTTCATCTGTCCAAGAAAATCCTTTACGCCCCGTGTGCCTTTTTAATGTTTTAAAAAATGGTAAGGCCTTTTCTGCTGACCGTGAGAGGTACCTATTAAGTGCTGCGATTTTTCCATTTAGGCTTTGTAACTCCTTGATTGATTTTGGGCTTCTCATGTTCATGATTGCCCTGATCTTATGCGGGTTAGCCTTCAACCCCCTTTCGGTAACCACGTGCCCCAGAAATTTTCCCTCCTCCATGCCAAAAGTGCATTTCTTTGGATTAAGTTTCATATTAATCCTCCTTAGGTTATCGAACGTTTCTTGGATGTCTACCAACATTGCATTGACCGAATGACTCTTAATTACAATATCATCGACATAGGCTTCTAGATTTCCCCCTATCTGCCCTCTGAACGCGTAATCAACTAGCTGTTGGTATGTTGCCCCTGCATTCTTTAATCCAAATGGCATTTTCTTGTAGCAGTAAACTCCTTGATCGGTGTGGAATGCTGTTTTGTCCTCATCCTCCCTTGCCATTTGGATCTGATGGTATCCCTTATATGCATCTAAAAAGCATTTGAATTTGAATCCTGATAACGACTCTACCTTCCAATCTATTTCAGGGAGGGGGTATGGATCTTTAGGGCACGCGTTATTTATGTCTTTAAAGTCAATACACATTCTCCATGAGCCATCGGTCTTCTTGACCATTACTGGGTTTGCTATCCACGTCCGGTACTTAACTTCTCTGAGTATTCCGGCTTCCACTAGCTTATCCACAGCCTCACATGCCGCTTGACTTCTTTCCAGTGACAAGCTTCTCTTCTTTTGTACTACTGGGGTCACATTCTTGCTAACGTTCAAGCGATGTTCTATAATGTGGCGGGGTACCCCCGTCATGTCTGCTTCTGTCCAAGCGAAGACATCAACATTACGCTGCAGCAGCTGGATCAACTCCAGTTTGATCCTATCAGGTAACTCCTTCCATATTCCTACAGGTTGATCTGGATGCTCAGGATTTATGACTACTTTTTCTCCCACCTCTGGTTCAGGTGTATATTCCTCGTGTGGCTCTGGACTTCTTTCCTCTTGCGGTCTTCTGGAGGTTTCCCCTTCCTCGTACATCTTTCTTTCAATTTTAAGACACTCCTGCACTTCCCTTTTTTCAGCCCTAAGCGTTGCTATTCCAAGGGGTGTTGGGAATTTCATCATGGCATGCATGGTTGATGGAACCGCTTGTAGTGCGGATATCCCTGGTCGACCAAGGAGTACATTGTAAGACGATGGAGCGTTTACGACTATGAAATTGATCATTATTGTGACACTCCGCAAATTTGAACGAGATTACGTACACTAAACATTTGTATTTTACGCTAATTCCCTACTTTGAGTGAATTCACAACACATTTTAGAGGTAAGTCTAGCAAAGCCCAACAAGTAAATACGCGTAGTATTACATATTGTAATTAGTTGTAATTACATACGAAACAATTGGAACAAACGCGACAAAAATATACGACTGTTGGTGAACAAAAATTATTTAATAAAACGAAATTATTAAATAACATTAACGATTATTAAATATTATGTCGATAATATTTACAAAGTATTATATAACTGTAACACCCCCAAATTTACTGATCGCGGAAGCATACCTTGGGGTGCTACTAATCAATACACAAAGCACATAAGATACATAATGAACGACCACTACATGCGTCGTTTTACAAATACATTGATTAACGTAAGAGTCTACATATGGTTTACAAAAGATGAGTTCGCATAGCTACTTGAGAGATTCTAGTACATATCTAATTTAATCAAAATATAGAAATGCAGGGAAATCTCTTGATATTATATAATTGCATGCGACTCGAGCTACAGTATCCTGATGGGCAGTCCAACCTACTGCTGAGTACCTGAGATAACATGCTAAAAGGTCAGCTATAAAGCTGGTGAGCTCACAGGTTTGATATAACAATATATGATGTGTGAACCGCAAGATTTGATGATTTGATTTACAAAGCATGTAAATAATTGATTGATGGGTATCACATGAATATTTGTAATTAAACAAATAAGTAAAGATATATGAAACTGGCATGAGCACATAGTCTGAGCTTAACTGAGATGTCAGGATCACAATTAAGTGCCTGAGCGAGGGTGCCTCTATGCGTATGCCTAATCAACATACGTTTGAACAAATGATAATGCGTCCGTTTGACAGGTTAGTGCTTGCTAACTCGGACGGGGATTGTCAATCCCATATGGTACCATATAGCTATATAGTACCATACACCAACATTCACGCTATAGCCATATTAACAGAACTATGCTTCAGAGGACTTTAAAAGGATTTTGAAAACAACTCATGCCAATATGTAGAAATGTTTTCAAAAACGGTTTCCATAAAATAGTTTGAGCATGTATCCCACCCCAAAACAGTTTAAAACAAGTAAAAACAGTAAAAGAGGGGCTATGAGATCTCACCTGAGCCTATTGAATTGTTAGCCAACAATTTATGATGATTCACAATGATTTGATGTCGTTACAACGACTGAACCTGCAGGACGTCTGAGACGTGCAAGGTTTTGATAAATGATTAGATTCTTAAAACTTGCCGGGCGTATCAAACGCGCAAGGTTTAATTGATTTGATGACACTACGGACCATCTATGCTAGTTATTCCCTTAACTAGTTTTGACCAAATACTTTGGTAATTGATTAGGGTTGAGTTTGTGAAAATGTATACGGGTCGTTGGTGACAGCTTGTAATAATAATTTCAAACTATTATTATTTTGCATGATTTGTTGTATCGTATTTAAATTGTTATAGTTAAAACTGCTAGTTATAGGTTTCTGCCGAAAGTGATGGTTTCTGCCGAAGGTTATGGTTTCTGCCGAAGGTGATGGTTTCTGCCGAAGGTGATGGTTTCTGCCGAAGGTGATGGTTTCTGCCGAAGGTTATGGTTTCTGCCGAAGGTTATAGTTTATGCCGAAGACATAAACTGTTACCATTTTTGAGTTTGTAAAACGAGTTTCAAGTTTTGATTTGGACATTTTATAGTTTGATGAGCTACAAGACAAGTAAATAAATGTATTAAAGTAGTTTTAAGGTGTCGTTCCAAAAATTCACCCAAACCCATCCTAATCAATTTCTTTGGACATAATCAGTTGCTAGATGTTAATATATGATGTTATAAATACATATAAACATATAATTTAAACAAAAGTTGTTGATTTCCTTACAATTTAAAATGGAGCTAAAATGGAGATGGAGCTTGGTGATGATGATGATGAATGATGAAGATGATCACGATGATGATGATGATGCTTGATCTCGTTTTTGTTATTTGTTGTTGTTGTTTGATTTGGAACCGAGAGAGAGCCGAGAGAGATTGAGAATGAAATGGAGAATGAAAATGAAAACAAAGGGTGCGTTTGATCTAACTGGCCAACTCCAATTATTGGAGTTGGTTGGTTAATATTTGCAGTACAAAACGCCCGTATTTTTGTACCCGATCGAAAAGTAGTATAATATTTTAATTCGATAAATTTCTATAATTGACATCGTACGTATTTTAATCGAAGTATTCTAATAAAAATACTTTTAATGAGATATAAAAATATATCTTTGTTTTATCTTTCTGAGACGGACACGATTTAATTGGTTTCGTCGCGTTTGGGTAAAATGTTATAAAACGAAATATGTTTTATTTTAACTGAATGTAAATAATAATTATTATCTTCCATAATAATACATTATTTATAAATTTTGTCGCGTACGGTTGATTTGTACGATACGAATACTTTATATATATTAACAAAATAATATATAAGAAATAACGAGTTGTATTAAATAATATTTCCTATATTACTTAATATTGTTTTTCACCAACGCCGTATAATTGAATCGGAATTCGGCCGATTTAAAATGAACGATTAAACTTAATCGCATATTGATATATATATTTGCCAATATATAATTTGATACACACAATTAGCCTAATACATAGCACTAACTACATGTATTACAAAGTGATTAGGAACTAAAAATCTAGTCCTAATTTGACGGGTGTCACAATAACGTATAAACGTTTATTTCGTAAACTGAAACGAAACAAAGTTAAAATTTTATAAACTTAACTAAATTAATTCCATAAAATATTCCATCCAATATATAAGCAAAAACGTATTTAAATATTTATCATTTAAAATATTATAACAATTAGTAAACGGGGAAACGAACACCACACGGAACGCAAACACGGGAGACGAAAAATGAGACAAAACCCCTCCCCATCCCCTCCTTTCTTTCATTTCACTCTTTCATCTCTCTCTTTTCACCTCATTTTCTCTCATCTCTTTCTCACTCTAAAACTCCACAAAATCAACAAAAACTACAACAAAAACTCACCGAATCACCTAGCCCATTTAGAGAAAAACGATCACGGGATCACGATCTACACTTCTACCTTTTCGGATTTCAAAACCGACACGCGTAAGTTTTCGACATTTCTCGTAAATCCTTAGATTTCGAAGTTTTCTTTGATATTTCATGTTTAATATACTTAATATAACATGTTTTAGTGTTCTAACAACTGAAAATGTCCAAAAATCGACCAAAAACTCATTTTTACCAAGCTGTTCGTCGAACAGTTGGAAGTGTCGCTATGTGCCAAAAACAGTGCTAGCGACACTAGCTAAGTGTCGCTATGCCTAAGTGTCGCCCCTAAAGCGACACTACTTAAGTGTCGCTGAAATACTTAACCAGATCCATCCTAGCGACACTACCTTAGTGACGCCATAATTGAACAAGTGTCGCCTATAGCGACACAAACCAAGTGTCGCTACTCAATTGAAAATCAGGAATCAAGCGACACTCACCTAGTGTCTCCTAACTAGTGTCGCCTATAGCGACACTAGCCCAGTGTCACCAAAAACAGAAAGTTTACAACTTTTTTCACTAAGTGTTGAGACTGAGATTGTGACACCCGTTAAATTAGGACTATTAATTAGGGCCTAATCAATTGTAAATACATGTAATTAGTTTTGTGTTAGGCTAATTAATGTATCAAAATATATATTGATGAATATATATAAATATGCGATTTGATTAAATCGTACGCATGTCAAATCGAATGTAATTCGGTTCAATAAATACGGACGTTGGTAAACGATTTTATTAAATAATATAAAATTATTTAATAACGCTATTATATCCAAAATATTATTTCTTATAATATTTCAATGCAAACTCGTATCGTACAAATAAAAATTTCACGATTTAAAATGTAAACGCGCAAACAAAACAAAATAAAATTTAAGTTATACTTTACAACACCAATATTAAGTATTTCGATAAAATACTTCAACTAAATTTTCAAGTAATTATTCACATTTTAAAACGTATAATTAAACGTTTTAAATAATAATTTAAAACTTAAACGACCGATAAAACGAACATCGCACGGAGCGCGAATACACGGAGCAAGAGGTGGAGACCCACACTTCGGTGGGCCCCCAACGAAAAATCAGCCACAAAGGGAGGGGATCCCACCCCACTCCCTCATTTCATCATCATCATCATCTATCCTCACTCTCTTTCTTTTCTTTCATTTACACCATCCACCACCACCACTTAAATCACTTAATCACACCACAAAACGACATCAAACCACCAAGCTCTTTTGGAGAAAAAGGATCACCGCATCGCGATCTACCTTGCTATCTTTTCGGAATTTCATTTCGACACCGCGTAAGTTTCCGACAAAAACCCGAAACTCTTCGATTTCGTTTATTTTTACATGAAAGTGGTTTGTTTAGGTTCAAAATGTCCATATATGGGTTGGGTAAAAGGATCGGACCAAGCTATGGCCGGAAAACTCGTTTTTGGCTCAAAAATCTGTCAACAGCTTTAAGTGTCGCAACGACGACTACAGTATAGCGTCACTTCGTGCGTCACTTAAGTGATGCATTGAGTGTCACTAAAAGCCCTAATTTTGCGTCACTTGCCTAAGTGCCGCATAAAAACCCTTTTTCCCGACACTTGCCTAAGTGTCGCAAATTCAATACCCGTCACTATGAACCGACACTTATAGCGTCACTTGTCTAAGTGACGCCTATAATCGAGAACTGATTTCACCCGTCACTAACCTTAGTGACTCATGACACTTGTACCGACCCTTACAACCGACACTTCCTTAAATGTTGCACTCTATGTGTAACACCCCCAAATTTAATGATTTGCGGAAGCTTGATTTGGGTGTTACTAATCAATAACAAAGCACAAAGATATATAGTAAACGACTCTATATGCGTCGTTTTAACAAAATATATTGATAATCGAAATGTTTACAACATTTAAAGCTTTACATAGCTCGAGTTTAAATAAAAGGAGATTTCAGTACATAAGTACTTGTACAAAATATACTAATGCAAGAAAATCTCAATCGTCTGTATGCTGACTCGAGCTAAAGTCCTGAAGCAGAAACATCCTACTGCTGGGTACCTGCGATATATGCTAAAAGGTCAGCTAAAAGCTGGTGAGCTCACAGGTTTGAAATCAGTTAATATAGTATGAACCGCAAGATTTAAATAATGAATTGCATCCAGCAATTAAATAATGAATTGCATCCAGCAATTAAATGATAGTCATCGTGTATACAGCCATGAGCACATAGGTGAGCTTAACTCGAGGGCCGGGTCCCCTATAGAGAATTCCGGGCGAGGTTGCCTCCAAGAATGCCTAATCCACATTCGTCTTCCCAAATATTAGTACGTCCGTTTACCCGGTTAGTGCTTGCTAACCCGAACGAGGTGGGTCAATCCTATATGGTACCATATACTAATATTCACGCTACAACGTATTAACAACTATGCTGACGGAGGACTTTAAAATGATTAGTTTTGAAAAACTCATGTAGTATATGAAAAGTTGGTACTTGCGTTCACATGTTAAAAGTTGAGCAGTATATCACACCCCTGAGTAAAACAGTAAAAGAGGGGCTATGAGACTCACCTGAGTCGTTGAGTTTATGAAAATAAACTGAGAATGATTAGCCGAGAATCGAAGTCCAAAGACTTGTAACCTGAGGGTTTCCACGACACGCGATGGTTATAATATGCGAAGGTATCTAATAAGACTACCTTGTAGTTGTTCGTCCAACTAAAATGTCCAAATGTTCCCAATTCGGTGGATAGTTTAAGTGTTTGAAAACGCGTACGGCCCGTTGGTGATTATTGGTAATAATGATATTGATGTTATTTTGTTAGTTTCAAAGTGTTATACAAGTTTGATGTTTGGTGGAAAATGTGTCTACGAAATCTAAGTACGGGGGTCCGGGGGCAGCGCCCCTGGTAGCGGGGTCCAAGGGGCGGCAGCCCCTGGCGGGGTCCAAGGGGCAGAGCCTCTGGCTGGGGTCGAGCTGCCAGGTTAGCTTGGAAAATTTTTATTTCTACTATATTGCTTTAAGGAAAAACGCATATGGACTTGAAATTGGGTGAAATCGAGTGATAAAATTTAGGGTCTCGACACTTAGTGAAAATCTGTGTTTTCTGGTTTGTGCGACGTTAGGTGCGACGTTGGTTGCGACGTGAGTGTTTGCGTCGCATTTTGCGACGTTCGCAATTCAATGCGACGTAGGGTGCTGCGTCGCTAATGCGACGTTGGTTAAGTTGGCGACGTTAAGGTCTGCGTCGCTATGTGCGACATTCACAACTCAATGCGACGTAATAGGCTGCGTCGCTATATGCGACGTCGAGGATTCGTGCGACGTAAGTCGCTGCGTCGCATTTGCTCCAGGCCAAATGCGACGTACGGGATCTGATCGGAGTTTCAACTTCAAAAACGCATTTTCCGGCCATCGATCAGCCTAATATTTTTACCCAACCCATTTTAGGACATTACAAGGTTATACAAACAACTAGCAAGTGATAATACTTAGAAACGAGAGTTTTCGGAGTTGTGTCAGAAACTTACAAATCGCCGAAATGAAATTTCGGAAAGATAGAAAGATAGATCGTCGTGTGGTGGTCGTGAATCTCTAAAAATCTTGAAGATCCGAAGTCGTTTGATGCTAGTTTTTGGCGATTTAGTGTGATGTTGGTGGTGATTTGTTTGAGAGAAAAAGAAAGAGAGGAGAGAGGGGAAAAAGAGAAAGTGAGAAGAAAGTGGGAGGGGAGTGGGGTTTTGGAGCCCCATTTTCGTCCCGCGTTCGTGTTCCGTGCGGTGTTCGTTTACTCCGTCGTTTAAACGTTAATTAATTATTTTACATATTAAGTGGTAAGTTTTAAAATACAATTTATTACGCGATATTTTATTTAAATACTTTACAAATCAATTTATATTTGAGTTATAAAATGTAAGTTTGTTTATTTAGTTTGCGCGTTTTAATATTTTAAATTGTGTAAGTTCTGTTTGTACGATACGAATGAATACGAAATATTATCATAATAATATTTTTGATATAAAAGCGTTATTTAACAAAATTGGTCACCAACGTCCGTATTAAATTGAATCGAAATACATTCGATTTAAATTGCGTACGATTTAACCAAATCGCATTTTCGTATATATTCAACAATATATATAATTCGATACATTAATTAGCCTAACACAGAACTAATTACATGTATTTACGTATGATTAGGCACTAATTACTAGTCCTAATTTGGCGGGTGTTACACTATGCGTCACTTGCACAAGTGACGCCATTAATCAGAATCCGTCATTTCATGCGACACTTCCTGAGTGTTGCCTAAGCCCTAAGTGTCGCTATAAGTGACGCTAAAAACAGAAGGTTTCAAACCAATTTTACTAAGTGTCGAGACCTAAAATTTCATCACTTGATTTCACCCAAATTAAATTCCAGATACGTTTTTCACCAAAGCAAGCCCCTTGGACCCCGCCATGGGTTGCCACCCCTGGAACCCCTCTAACCAGGGGCGCTGCCCCCGGACCCCCGTCACCTAAAGTTTATAAATACTTTTTTAAGTACAACTATTTGAAATCAAAATAATAATGTTAAGATTATTACTACAACTAATCACCAACGGGCCGTACACGTTTTCAAAAACACAACTTAATCAAACCACCAAATCGTAGTAATTTGGACATTATAGTTGAACGAACAACCACAAAGGTAGTCTTTGTAACTACCTACTCATGTTAATAACCATCGCTTGTCGTGGACACCCTCAGATTATCAGTCTGCAGACATCTCACTGCTTGATTAAGCATCGTACAATTATTGACTAAACGCTCAAGACTCAGGTGAGTCTCATAGCCCTTCTTTTTACCATTTTTCACTCAGGGGTGTGATTCAATGCTTATTTTTAACATGTGAACGCAAGTACAAACTTTACAATATACTACATGAGTTGTTTTCCACTAATCATTTCCAAGTCCTCCGTCAGCATAGTTTGGTAATACGTTGTAGCGTGATTATTAGTATATGGTACCATATAGGATTGACCCTCCTCGTCCGGGTTAGCATGCACTAACTAGGTAAACGGACGTACTAATAATTGTTCAGACGAGTGTGGATTAGGCACTCATGGAGGCACCTCGCTCGGAATTCTCTATATGGGACCCGACCCTCGAGTTAAGCTCAGACTATGTGCTCATGGCTGTATATACTACTATTTATTTGCTGGATGCAAATCATTACTAAAATCTTGCTGTTCATACGATATTATCTGATTTCAAACCTGTGAGCTCACCAGCTTTAGCTGACCCATTTTAGCATGTATCACAGGTACCCAGCAGTAGATTGGACTGCCACAGGATTACTATAGCTCGAGTCAGCATGCAGACATTACAGATTTTCTTGCATTAGTATATTTTGTACAAGTACTTATGTACTGAAATCTCCCATTTAATCGAACACGAGCTATGTACAGTTTTAGATGTTGTAAGCACTTTTATATTAATATATTTTGTTAAAACGACGCATATAGAGTCGTTTGCTATATCTTGTGTGCTTTGATATTTGATTAGTAACACCCAATTTATGCTTCCGCTAAACAGTATATTTGGGGGTGTTACAGATTGGTGTCAGAGCCTAAGGTTATAGTGAACTAGGTTGCATTTAGTGGGCCTAGACTATGACCGTTAGGCAGTATTTCCTTATTAGGCACGACTGGTTCAGGAATTGTAGCATACGACCTTAATTTAACATAACCTGATCAACTATGTACAATTAAGGAAAGATGATGTAAGGTCTGTAGTAGTTATGTTGAACGGGGATATACTAGTTGACTCTGACCTTGAGAGAACTGGGACTTTAACTTGTCTGTGCTAGACACTTAATAGGCTATATTATATACGTATCCTATGAATATAGGCCTCACTTCTACTAACGCTTTGTCTCAGAAATGGCAAACACGCCGCCCAATTCATCGCGCTCTCAATCTGGGTCGCAGAACCCAAGAGTAGCTAGGAGGAACCCCAGGTTGCCTCGAGCTGGCCCATATCCTGCGCACCTCACTCTACCGGGTTTAGCCGCTAGGCTACACTGACATGAGCAACGGCTTAACACCATGGACATCGAACTCCAAGAAACCAACGAAAACTGGAGACTTACATCCCTCGAGCGCATCAACCAAGTCTCCGAGGATCACGAAACCACCATTAACAATGTGGACGTTCTTTTCAACAAAGTGGTAGAGATAAGCGTAGAAACCGCCCTTTTGAAACACAGACTAGAAGAGTGTGAGCAACGCTCACGGGAAACGGAAGAATATGCCCGTGGATTGGTATAGCGACTAGCATTGGCTGAAGACAACGCCCGACAGGCCAGCAGACTTGCAATTACTGTGGATCGTCTCATTGAGATGATGGAGCAGATTAATCTGCGTCGCGACTAGTGTAGTCCTTGTCCTGTAATCTATTTTGTAATCTAGTAACTATCTAAGTGCTACTCTATAATTCAGTCGGATGTAACAATTCCCGATGCCTTTTGTAATACATCCATGGGATGTAACCTTTGAACTCATATTATCAATCAAATATTCCTACTGTTCCAAGTTGTATTAGTTGCCATATTCATATTAATGTTATGTATTACCGCTTTTATACATGAACATCCGTGACAAATACAACTTTCATACAAGATCTCATATGTCTTCATTTCCTTTATTGAAGAATCATGCCGCCGAAGATAAGACCCTACTCCGATGCTCAGCTTGCATCACTCATATCTCAGGCTGTGACTGAAGCCCTAGCACGGAATACACCACAGAATTCCGGGAGAAACAGCGATACCGCTGAAACCACTACCACCGCCAAGCCTTGTTCCTATAAGGATTTCCAGAACTGCAAACCCTCAAGCTTCAAGGGTATTGAAGGAGCCATCAGACTGATTAGATGGTTCGAGAAAATGGAAACCGTCTTCCGCATCAGCAAATGCGCGGAGGACGACAAGGTCAAATTTTCCACCTGTACCCTTGAGGATGATGCCCTCTCTTGGTGGAACTCGTATGCCCAGTCTGTGGGTATCGATACCGCCTTCTTACTACCTTGGGAGGATCTGAAGAAAATGCTCACAGCCAAGTATTGCCCGATCGAACAACTCCAAAAGCTGGAGGAAGAATTTTGGAACCTAAAGGTGCAGGGAACTGATATTGATAGATACACCTCGAGGTTTAACCAGCCTACCATCCTTCGCCCAGCCATGGTCAGCACTGAGTCTGACAAGATCAGAAGATACATCCGCGGTCTTCCGGAACCTGTCCGGGGGAACGTCGCCTCCTCGAACCAAACCATCACTGACGGTGCTATCCGATTGGCCCATGAACTCATGGCCATGAACGAGGATACAGAACCACCCACTCCATCGTCCAACAACAACAAAAGAAAGTGGTCCGACAACCACAACAACTACCACAACCACCAGAACAAGAAACCTGACACCATCAAAGCCTACAACTCAACCACCGAATCCAAACGGGGTTACACTGGGAGAAAATCTTATTGTTCCAAGTGCAACCGCCATCACGAGGGTTCCTGCGAAACCCCCTGCAATAACTATAAGAGGTACGAACACCTCACCAAAGACTGCAGGTCCCCCAACAACTCCAGCAACAACCCTAACCGCAACGCCAGGCCGTCCAAAGCCTGCTACGAATGCGGAAACCCTGGGCACTACAGGAACGAGTGCCCAAAACTAAAGAACAAGGGCAACAACAACAACGCCAAAGGTAGAGCCTTTGTACTCAACTCTGGGGATGCCCGTCAAGACCCGAATGTGGTCACGGGTATGTTCCTCCTCAACAACTTAACTACATCCATTCTGTTTGATACTGGTGCCGATAGGAGTTTTATATCTGATGAGTTTTGCCCACTACTTGACATTACATCCATGGCCTTAGATGTTAAGTACACCGTAGAACTAGCAGACGATAAACTCATAGAAACCGATAGTGTAATACCTAATTGCACTTTAAACCTAGCGGACGAAATCTTTTCCATTGATCTCATGCCTGTTAGAATCGGAAGTTTTGACGTCATCGTGGGTATGGACTGGTTGTCCAAGCATCGGGCCGAAATCGTTTGTCATGATAAGATTGTTCGCATTCCTCTCGCCGTCGGTAGAACCTTGATCATACAGGGGGAGACCGGTGGGACGAGACTGAATATCATCTCTTGCTTGAAAACCCGAAAATTTCTGAGAAAGGGTTATCCGACAATCCTCGCGCACGTTATGGAGAAAAAGTAGGAAGAGAAGCGACTTGAGGATGTGCCAATCATACGAGACTTTCCAGAAGTCTTTCCCGAAGAACTACCTGGTCTACCACCACCAAGACATTTTGAGTTCTCTATCGATCTCGTGCCAGGTGCTGCACCTGTGGCCCGAGCACCATACCGTTTAGCCCCATCCGAACTTCAGGAGTTGTCCACCCAATTACAGGAACTCCTGGATAGAGGATTCATTAGACTGAGTTCTTCACCTTGGGGAGCTCCGGTCTTATTCGTGAAAAAGAAAGACGGCTCATTCAGAATGTGTATCGACTACCGAGAGTTGAACAAATTGACCGTCAAAAACCGTTATCCACTTCCTCGAATTGATGACCTGTTTGACCAACTTCAAGGGTCGAGTTTTTATTCAAAGATTGATCTTCGGTCAGGTTATCATCAACTACGGAAAACGGCTTTCAGAACTCGATACGCACACTATGAGTTCCAAGTGATGCCCTTTGGTCTAACCAACGCACCGGCTGTATTCATGGACCTTATGAATCGGGTGTGCAAACCTTATCTCGACAAGTTTGTCATCGTCTTTATTGATGACATACTCATATACTCGCGCAACGAACAAGAACACGCGCAACATCTCAAAACCATTTTAGAACTACTTAGACACGAGGAGCTTTACTCCAAATTCTCCAAGTGTGAGTTCTGGATATAAACCGTTCAATTCCTTGGACACGTTATCGATAGTCAGGGAATCCATGTTGATCCATAAAAAATCGAAGCTATCAAGTACTGGCAAGCACCTACCACACCGACCGAGGTACGACAGTTTCTAGGACTTGCCGGGTACTATCGGCGATTCATTGAAAATTTCTCCAAAATAGCCCAACCACTCACGATACTGACTCAGATGGTAAAGAAGTTCGATTGGACTAATAAACAAGATTCAGCATTCCAACTATTAAAACAAAAGCTTTGCAGTGCTCCAATCTTATCTCTACCCGAAGGCACCGATGACTTCGTGGTATACTGAGATGCTTCCCATCAAGGTCTCGGTTGCGTGCTGATGCAACGAGACAAGGTCATTGCTTACGCCTCAAGACAACTCCAAATCCACGAAAAGAACTACACCACTCATGACCTCGAACTCGGAGCAGTCGTTTTTGCTCTCAAAATCTGGAGACATTACCTCTATGGCACTAAGTGCACAATTTTTACCGACCACAAAAGTCTCCAACATATATTCGATCAAAAGGATCTCAACATGAGGCAACGTCGATGGGTCGAGTTGCTTACCGATTACGATTGCGAAATCAAATATCATCCGGGTAAGGCAAATGTCGTTGCCGATGCCCTCAGTCGAAAAGAACGATCGAAACCACTCCGAGTCCGAGCCCTCAGTATGACTATTCATAACGATCTGAACACCCAGATTCTCGCTGCTCAACTCGAAGCTCTCAAACCTGATAATGTCAAAAACGAAGCCTTGTGTGGCATGGATAAACAGTTCGAAATCAAACCTAACGGAGTTAGGTGCTTCTTAAATCGAATCTGGTTGCCTAGTTTTGGGAACCTACGAGACTTGGTGATAGATGAAGCTCACAAGTCCAAATATTCTATCCATCCGGGATCCGATAAAATGTATCACGGTATTAAGGAATTCTATTGGTGGCCGAACATGAAAGCTGAAATTGCCACATACGTCAGCAAGTGCCTTACTTGCTCGAAAGTTAAAGCTGAATATCAAAAACCTTCTGGCTTACTTCAACAACCCGACATTCCTGAATGGAAATGAGAACAAATCGCCATGGATTTCATAACCAAATTACCTAAGTCATCAAGCGGTTGCGATACCATTTGGGTGATTGATGTAACCTAAAAAGTCATGTTTTTAGGCACATTATTCAACACTTATTGGACTTATATTTGGTGAAAACATCTTAAAACATCTACTATTTACTTGAAATCACCAAAGTAGTCTAATTATAGGCGTTGCTGTTAAAATCACCAAAACATCCGTTTATCACGCAAAACGAGGCAAATATTGTCACCTTAAATATCCCCTTCTTAATTTACTTATGGAATTAGATCTTAATTCATATTTTATGATTCTATAGGTAATTACAAGATCGGTGGTGAAAGAATCAGAAGAAACGGACGAAAGACGGAGAAGATATGCAGTTTGGAAACTCGCCGATCGTCATCCGGAACGCGTAAAAGTCAACTACCTCCAAATTTGGCAAACTTAGTGTCATTAGAAGCGTAACGGAAAAACGAATCCAACGGCGCAAGAATCAAGCAAAACGGAGCTCGAACGAAGAAGATACGGACGAACCAAGCAACCGAAGAATCAGCGGAGGGCAAACGGGACACCACCCCCCGTATACGGCCCCTAGGTGCCGTATACCCCCTGCTAAGGGCCGTATACCCCCTGCTAAGGGCCGTATACCCCCTCCAGGGTGCCGTATACGGGACCATTTGCCTTGCAAGGTGCCGTTTGACCCCCTTGGTCCGATACCCCCCGTATGCGCTTTAATGCTTGTGCTTCATGCTTTGTGACTTGTACCAAGCTTCCTACTCTTTCCCTATAAATAGACACCTCTCATCTCATTCTCATTCTCTCTCTAGAATTAGGTTAGCATTCTCTCTCTAGCACTACTCTTAAGAGTTAGAGGAGAATTAGTAGGAAATTAGCATCCTCTCTCTAGCACTACTCTTAGGAGTTAGAGGAGGATTAGTAGGGTAGCTTTTGTAATAGAGTTGGAACTCTTGGAGGATCTCCTTTGTAATATTGCTCAAGATATTTCGGAGCTCTGTCCGTGTAATCTTTCAGCTACTATTCAATCTACGCATTACTTTCGGTTAATTCTATCCTTATCTCTGATAATGTTGCATGCTATTATTATGTTTGATTTACGATACATTGCCATGATTAGTGAGTAGATTAGCTATTGTGTTTGTTGTGATGTAGTTAGTCGTAAATTGGGATGATGTCATTATGAAACAACGGAGGTAACGTTATATGGCTTTCATTTGTATAGCGCCGGAAACATCACGAATGTGTGGAGTACGGAACGTGGAAGCTATGAAAGTCGTGGGCACAATCCGTTGTGGAATAATGTTCCTAACTATATATTATAAATGAAAACTCGGTGCTTTGATTACATGTTCCATCTATGATCTTAAATCAATTAAAACCCTTCCACCGATAAACGTGGTTAAAACCTTTTTGATAAGACGTCATATCATGGGTAATTAACTATCTGTGTTTTGTTATAAAGCTGTGGAAATACTAAACTAGTAGTGTACACTGTGAATAACTCTTGATTAAATATCTGAGTTTAAATAACATGGTCTAGTTTTGAAGCCGTGGAAATACTGTTTTAAACAAGTACTGTACACTGTGATTAAACTAGGGATTTATTGGTTAATATCAAGTGAGGGTTGGTTTAAATCATAAATGGAGAAACTCTGATCTAAAATACAAACTTAGTTTATGAATCCAGAAAGAAAGACGTTGAATCATTAAGGATTCTAACCCTTGTCTATCACCTCTGGATTCTACATAACCATTGATGGAAAGTAATCAAACACCAACATGTCTTAATCTTAAATGTTTTATTCAATTGAGTATTACTGTGGTGTTAAGAACGACCGGACCGTTAGTGGGTCTGTTACTCTATTCATGCACCCAGGAATCTTTGTATTCCAGAAAAGGGTCATTGTTCCGTCACAAGGGCAATGTGGAGAGTTGAACAGCCTCCTCCGATCAGAATCATAACAACTTAGTACTCAGTGACATGCTGATTGAGTAATCAATCAGTAGGGTGCTAATGTTTACACCATAAATACTTAAGACAAATAAAATACAAATCTTTATAAAGACGTTTTCATAACTTAACTAAAACATCATCCCAATGCAAGGCTAACGAAGTCACAACAAACACCCCCTTTATCCTGACTGCTTTCCATTTTATTTTACTTTATTGTCTAGTTTAAATTAGTATTATAAATTAGAAAACCAACAAAAACAAATTCCCAACTATTTTCTAAAAACCTTTCACTAGCTTGAATCGGACATCGTGATTACTTTGTTTCACAATACAGTTGATTTTAAAGAACGACCCTAGGTCATACTTGCTGCCGTACACCTTTAGGTCACATAGCAGTAGTAAACTTAGGCCCCAGCATTTACAAATTTAAAACTCTCCACCGACACGCCATCGGTGGCCGGTCCAACGACAGGGTAAAACCTGACCGACCGCTGGTGGCGCGTCAGTGATCGTCGACCGTCTCACGAAATCTGCTCATTTCCTGGCGATTAAGGAAACCGATAAAATTGAACGCCTTACACGAATCTACATCAAGGAAGTCGTCTCTCGACATGGTGTTCCAATCTCGATTATCTCCGATAGGGATAGTCGCTTCACATCTCACTTTTGGCAATCACTTCAGAAATCGTTAGGTACTCGTCTTGACATGAGTACCACATATCACCCTCAAACCGATGGTCAAAGTGAACGAACTATTCAAACACTGGAAGACATGCTACGAGCTTGCGTAGTTGACTTCGGTGTAAACTGGGAACAACATCTACCTTTGTACGAGTTTTCGTACAACAATAGCTATCACTCCAGCATTAAGGCTGCACCATTCGAGGCACTGTACGGTCGTAAGTGCCGATCACCTATCTGTTGGACCGAAGTGGGAGACAGTCAGCTCACTGGTCCTGAACTCATCCACGAAACAACCGAGAAAATCTTCGAGATCCAAAACAAACTCAAAGCCTCACGTGATCGTCAGAAAAGTTACGCTGAAGTGAGACGCAAACCACTCGAGTTCCAGGTTGGGGATCGAGTGCTATGTAATCCGATTCGGCAAACGCGGGAAGTTAAACCCCAGGTACATTGGACCGTTCGAGATCCCCGAGAGGATTGGCCCAGTGGCATATCGATTGCAGCTGACATCCGAGCTCGGCAGTGTGCACCCCACTTTTCACATTTCTAACTTGAAGAAATGTCTGTCTGATGAGACACTTATTATTCCCCTCGATGAAATTCGTGTTGACGACAAACTTCACTTCGTTGAGGAACCCGCTGAAATCATGGACCGTGAGGTCAAACAACTCAAACAAAGTCGTATTCCCATCGTTAAGGTTAGGTGGAATTCGCGGCGTGGCCGGGAATTCACTTGGGAACGGGAAGACCAAATGCGACTTAAGTATCTTCAACTCTTCACCGACTCTACATCAAACGCGACATCGAACTAAATTTCGGGACGAAATTCTTCTAACAGGGGGAGAATGTGACACCCGTCAAATTAGGACTATTAATTAGGGCCTAATCAATTGTAAATACATGTAATTAGTTTTGTGTTAGGCTAATTAATGTATCAAAATATATATTGATGAATATATATGAATATGCGATTTGATTAAATCGTACGCATCTCAAATCGAATGTAATTCGGTTCAATAAATACGGACGTTGGTGAACGATTTTATTAAATAATATAAAATTATTTTATAACGCTATTATATCCAAAATATTATTTCTTATAATATTTCAATGCAAACTCGTATCGTACAAATAAAAATTTCGCGATTTAAAATGTAAACGCGCAAACAAAACAAAATAAAATTTAAGTTATACTTTACAACACCAATATTAAGTATTTCGATAAAATACTTCAACTAAATTTTCAAGTAATTATTCACATTTTAAAACGTATAATTAAACGTTTTAAATAATAATTTAAAACTTAAACGACCGATAAAACGAACATCGCACGGAGCGCGAATACACGGAGCAAGAGGTGGAGACCCACACTTCGGTGGGCCCCCAACGAAAAATCAGCCACAAAGGGAGGGGATCCCACCCCACTCCCTCATTTCATCATCATCATCATCTATCCTCTCTCTCTCTCTTTCTTTTCTTTCATTTACACCATCCACCACCACCACTTAAATCACTTAATCACACCACAAAACGACGTCAAACCACCAAGCTCTTTTGGAGAAAAAGGATCACCGCGTCACGATCTACCTTGCTATCTTTTCGGAATTTCATTTCGACATCGCGTAAGTTTCCGACAAAAACCCGAAACTCTTCGATTTCGTTTATTTTTACATGAAAGTGGTTTGTTTAGGTTCAAAATGTCCATATATGGGTTGGGTAAAAGGATCGGACCAAGCTATGGCCGGAAAACTCATTTTTGGCTCAAAAATCCGTCAACAGCTTTAAATGTCGCAACGACGACTGCAGTATAGCGTCACTTCGTGCGTCACTTAAGTGACGCATTGAGTGTCGCTAAAAGCCCTAATTTTGCGTCACTTGCCTAAGTGCCGCATAAAACCCCTTTTTCCCGACACTTGCCTAAGTGTCGCAAATTCAATACCCATCACTATGAACCGACACTTATAGCGTCACTTGTCTAAGTGACGCCTATAATCAAGAACTGATTTCACCCGTCACTAACCTTAGTGACTCATGACACTTGTACCGACACTTACAACCGACACTTCCTTAAGTGTTTCTATGCGTCACTTGCACAAGTGACGCCATTAATCAGAATCCGTCATTTCATGCGACACTTCCTGAGTGTCGCCTAAGCCCTAAGTGTCGCTATAAGTGACGCTAAAAACAGAAGGTTTCAAACCAATTTTTACTAAGTGTCGAGACCTAAAATTTCATCACTTGATTTCACCCAAATTAAATTCCAGATACATTTTTCACCAAAGCAAGCCCCTTGGACCCCGCCATGGGTTGCCACCCCTGGAACCCCGCTAACCAGGGGCGCTGTCGCCGGACCCCCGTCACCTAAAGTTTATAAATACTTTTTTAAGTATAACTATTTGAAATCAAAATAACAATGTTAAGATTATTACTACAACTAATCACCAACGGGCCGTACACGTTTTCAAAAACACAACTTAATCAAACCACCAAATCGTAGTAATTTGGACATTATAGTTGAACGAACAACCACAAAGGTAGTCTTTGTAACTACCTACTCATATTAATAACCATCGCGTGTCGTGGACACCCTCAGGTTATTTGTCTGAGGACATCTCACTGCTTGATTAAGCATCGTACAATTATTGACTAAACGCTCAAGACTCATGTGAGTCTCATAGCCCCTCTTTTTACCGTTTTTCACTCAGGGGTGTGATTCAATGCTTATTTTTAACATGTGAACGCAAATACAAACTTTACAATATACTACATGAGTTGTTTTCCACTAATCATTTCAAAGTCCTCCGTCAGCATAGTTTGGTAATACGTTGTAGCGTGATTATTAGTATATGGTACCATATAGGATTGACCCTCCTCGTCCGGGTTAGCATGCACTAACTAGGTAAACGGACGTACTAATAATTGTTCAGACGAGTGTGGATTAGGCACTCATGGAGGCACCTCGCTCGGAATTCTCTATATGGGACCCGACCCTCGAGTTAAGCTCAGACTATGTGCTCATGGCTGTATACACTACTATTTATTTGCTGGATGCAAATCATTACTAAAATCTTGCGGTTCATACGATATTATCTGATTTCAAACCTGTGAGCTCACCAGCTTTAGCTGACCCATTTTAGCATGTATCACAGGTACCCAGCAGTAGATTGGACTGCCACAGGATTACTATAGCTCGAGTCAGCATGCAGACATTAGAGATTTTCTTGCATTAGTATATTTTGTACAAGTACTTATGTACTTAAATCTCCCATTTAATCGAACACGAGCTATGTACAGTTTTAGATGTTGTAAGCACTTTTATATTAATATATTTTGTTAAAACGACGCATATATAGTCGTTTGCTATATCTTGTGTGCTTTCATATCTGATTAGTAACACCCAATTTATGCTTCCGCTAAACAGTATATTTGGGGGTGTTACAGAGATTTTACCACTTGATTTTACTCCGAAATGAAGTTTCGAATGCGTTTTTACTACAGCAACATTGCTCGACCCCAACCAGGGGCTCTGCCCCCTTGGACCCCGCCAGGGGTTGCCACCCCTTGGACCCCGCTACCAGGGGCGCTGCCCTCGGAAACCCGTACACAATTTCATACTTTATAAAAATACAACAAAACGAACAGAAATATACTTCCGAAGTTATGATTTTCAAACCATTACCAACGAGTCGTATACCTTTTCACAACTACGAAATACAAACGTAAACATTAAATGAACACTTTGGACATAACCTGGTTGTACGAACACTAGCATGGATGGTCAACTACGATATCCACATACTTATTTAAATCTCATACGTTTAGGGCGTTAGGAGATTCAGGACTATACTTGGGCTTTAGGCTTTGCTAGCACTCGAACGTACTTAACTCAACAGGTGAGTTCACAGCCCCACTTTTAACTGTTTTACCGCTTTCAACTTGGGGTGAGAAACATAGTCAACTGCTTTATTGATTACCATAACTGCTTTTGCATACACGATTGTATACTTGTTTTACTCGAACGATTAGAGTACTTTGAACTGTTGAAAACTTATACGAAACTAGTATTTATGAAACAACATTTTCATAAACATGTTAAACTATGTTTGGTAAACTGGAGAACGACCGGTACTTTTTGTGTAAACGCTGGAGAACGACCAGCAACGTATTTTAGTGCCAGAGAACGACTGGCCAAGTGGACGGGAGTGCGTTCTGGATGGGAGAACGACCCATGCGTCTTTAGACCGGAGAACGACCGGTATTGTGTTTCGCTGGAGAACGACCAGCAGTGTTTATTGCCAGAGAACGACTGGCCGAGTTGGACGGGAGAACGACCCGTGCGTATTTGACCGGAGAATGACCTGTACTGTTTGTAAAATGCTGGATAACGACCAGAAACGTGTTTTAAACTGTGTTATGGGTAATATTCCATGAAACTGTGTTTTGGGTAACATTCTACGAAACTGTGTTTTGGGTAACATCCCATGTAAACCGAAAATTTGGGCGAACAACCCACTAAACTCATACTTTGGATGACATTCCACAAAACAATACTTGACTGTTATGGCAATAACTATTTGTGAACATATTTGGTTTAACAACTGTGCTTACAAACTTGATCCAACTAATGCAAACATAAAACCTGTGAATTCACTCAACCTCGTTGTTGACTTTTTACTATGTTTTTCAAGGAATTAGCTGCACACGTAAGGACCGCCTGCACAAATGGAAATCTAGGCGATCCTTGAAGCTTTAGGATGCCAACTGGATTTCTTTTGTATAACTAAAACTGTTTAGTCATATTTACGAAATCTAATTTTGTAACTTACATACTTTTACATTTGTACGATTCGATGAATCGTAAACTTTGTAACTAATATTTTTGGCATCTTAATATATGTTTGGTTGTAATCATAAGCTCTGATACGTATGCATGTACAATGTAAATGTGGCATCCCCAGCTTACTAATGCTTCCGCTAAACGAATTTGGGGGTGTTACAATTATCGTCCTGCATAATGGGTATTCGCCAAAAGTGACCGGAAGTTAAATTTCACCAATTGGCCATACCCGCTCCCCTGCGAACCTGATCAATGGTCCTTTAACCTTCCGCACGTTCTGTTTGATTCCGGTGCTGAGTGCGTTGAAACAATGTTTGTACATTATTTCTGATGCGCTACCACCATCAACATAGATCTGATGTACCATCTTGTTTCCTATTTCTGCCTTTATGACCAAGGGTTTGTTTGTTGGCCAAATCTCTGTTGCCGGAGGAAATGTGATTGCGGCGTCCATCCACCTTTGAGAAGATCTATCCTTTCTTTTTTCACCACTGCCACTAGCATGGGTTACCACCATCACGGGTCTTCCTCTATTTTTATTATTGTTTTCTCCCAAATGAATCTTCCCGCTCGCCTGTCCTCCAGACTTTTTGACTTCTTTGATGAGGTGTGAGAGTTTGCCAGATCGGAGGGCCTCTTCTATTTGCTTCTTTAACTGGAAACAATCGTTTGTATTGTGCCCCCTCTCGTTGTGGAGCTCATAATACTTATCGAGATTTATCTTTTCTGGGTTTCTAGTGAGGGGTGGGGGTGGTACGAAGAGTGTCTTCGCTTCATTGGTTGCCAGGATCTCCTCCGGCATCTTGGTTAATGCCGTGAACTGCGTGTTTCTTTGGTACTGTGTCACTGGTGGCTGAATTGGCAGAGGTCCTTTACGACTCTCATTTTTGGCGTCTCCCCCGTATGTTGTAAATGGTCGTGTAGGCGTGTTATTTTTCCAATTATGCCCGCTTTTTTGATGACTCGACCGTTTGACACCCGAGTCATGTGTTTGGGATGCCGCAGCCTCCTTTCCACGGATGAAGGCTTTCGTCACTTCAAACATTTCCTCGGTGGACCCGGGCACTTTGTTATTCAGCTTTTCGATTAACTGTCGGTTTCGAATTCCATGCATGAAGCCAGATATCTGCATCAACTCAGTAGTGCCTTTGATTTCAATACTTTTCGACTTGAACCGATCCATGAAATCTTGGAGAGATTCATTCTCCTTTTGTCTGATATCATGGATTTCTACAGCGTGTCGCGTGTATCTTTTTTGTGAGGCGAAATGCGCAATGAAGCTTTGCCTTAGTTGTTCGAAACTGTCAATGCTACCTTCTGGTAAATTGTCATACCACACACGTGCTGCGGCCGAAAGTGTCTGAGCGAACATATGGCACCATAAGGGCATGGACCACTGTTCCATCTCGGCCACCCCCGAGAATAAACTCAAATGGTCTTCCGGGTCAGTAGTCCCATCATATATTCATACGTGTGATGGCATTCTTACCCGAGAAGGTCTCTTACAATTAGCTATTCGCGGTGTGAATCTTCGTGCGATAGACGGCTTGTACGGAGAATTTAATTTGTCCATAGGTACTTCTTCAGATTCTTCACTATCATATTCATCAGACGTGAACAACGCTGATCGGTCCGACTGGTGTCGTTTCTTACCGCTCGACCGATGACCACCCCCTTTGTATGCCTTCTTTTTGCCCTTCCTTGAACTGGATGGTTTTGGCCGTTTCTTGATTCGGAACAATTTTCGAGACACTGAGTTGTTTTTCGCTTTCTTTCTAGAAGTTGGGACACCCGAGGGGTGTTCTGTTGAAACGCCCAATTTTTTTTTTTTTTTTATACATGTATAATACAATCTCAGATTCATCATAATGATGCATTTATTTGTAATTCAACTACAATGGTCCCAGATTTAACAAGTAGAATTCCTGAAAAACAGATAGTACCCGCCGGGTACCATCCTTACCCGCCGAGTAAACGGGTGAAACCGCCGGGTGATTTAAAATCTTGGTAACAGAAGCTATCGTTCGTTTAAAGGCTATAGCAGCCGCTGGGTCAGGGTTTTAACCCGTCGGGTTGTTCATGTTTAGGTTTACCCGCCGGGTACATGACTTACCCGCCAGGTAGTCATGTATTCCAGCAGGTTCTGCAGCCTGCACACTTATTTGCAAAAATCCGAATTTCCACACTTCATAACTTCCAAACGACAATGAATTAAGCTACAAAATTTTGCAGGCGCGTTTAAAAAATCAAAATGAAGATTTCTATTTTTACACTTTTGCAAATTCTTCAAAATTTTTCCATTTTGACTAGATGATCACTTTTCGACTCTTTTAGTGAACACCTTAAATTTCAATCTATTCTAATTCAGGTTCTAAGCTTTTGGGCACTATTCTACCATATAAAAACAAACTTAAAGCAATTGACCAAAGCTCCATAGCCCTAGTCATTCACCTTCCACTCTTTTGGATCATTACCGACCCATCTTGACATTTAAGACCCGTTTAAAACATTGAAACTGTTTTGACTTATTCATTGGTCAATTCAAAACTAATTCAACCCACAATAACATTTAAATCATATTCTAATCCAAGATCTACTTAAATTATAAAGTAACTATAATCAAACATCTTAACATCCCACATTACATAATATATGCATTATTGACTTTCAAAGTCAACAACTTCAAAACATGACTTAAATATTTATTTTGGTTATTTCAAAGGAAGTTTAGGGCGTATTACACAAGTCGCTTCAAAACGATACAAAAGAGAAGGCTTGCACTTACAAACTTGCAAACCAATCCACGCTACTCCTTTTTGATTTCCTTATCCTTCCTTTGAGTGCTATTACCTATAATACATTTAAATAATACGGAGTAAGCATAAATTGCTTAGTGAATACATAGATAACCAACTAAGCAATTCAAGTAACATGTAACCTAATCATTCAACAAATGAGCATAAGTAGAGAATTGATACCAATTTGGATCCGCGGTCCATTAGATACAATTGTGCTAAGCACATATTTCGCATTATATTATATTTCGTAGTAATAAATCTCTACTCAACTGCTCAATCACATATACCAAGTAAAATCATACAATAGTCACAATAATAACATGGTCATGTGAAATCTCTTGCTCGTAAGCAATCCGAATTCACATAACCTTCACCTAATTGATTCTCCATATACTCACCTTAATATTCGATTGAAGATTTCAAGCCAAGATGATACAAGTTAATCCAAGCTTTTATACCTAAACTGTCACACCCCCAATTTCATGATTTGCGGAAGCGACTGTTTTGGGGCGTGACTAATCAATAATCAAATCCAAAGTACAAGCAAACGACTCTAAATGAGACGTTATAAAAGATGTTACATTAATACATAAGTTTTCAAAAGTAATACATCATTAGCGAGTTCGTAAAATGATTTGTTAGATTTTAAGTACATAATCATTATACAAAAGATAATGCAAGTAAAATCTTCATATGAGTAATTGCATGCGACTCGAGCTACTAAAGCATATCCTGCTGGGCCATCCGTACTGATCAACCCTAATATTGCTGTGTACCTGAGAATGCATTACTAAAACAGGTCAACCAAAAGGTTGGTGAATCTCACAGGTTTATAGTAAGTAACAGTTTGAACACATAAGCTTGTAAAATCATTGAGTAAATATTTCACAGTCGCAATAGTTTCCGTATATATTGCCATGAGCACCATAGTCGAAGCTTAACAATCAGTGTTTTTGCCCTCGTGAATGCTAATCCAGACATTCATATGTAACGAGTAAGAAACACCCATTTATACCTGTATGTTCGGGGTAGTGCGTGCTACCCTGGGTGAGGATTGTCAGTCCTAATGGATCCATTTACTAGTACTCGCGCTTAAGACCATAACTGACGACTATGATTAAAGGGACTTCATTGGATTAAGTAATCTCATGCAATCGATATACCAGTAAATCAGTTTGTAATCAAGTGAGTAAGTACATGTGTTCGAGTAAAACAAGTAATGCATCTCCCCCAAATGTGAAAACAGTAAAAAGTGGGGCTGTAAGACTCACCTGATGAGCAAGCAATCCTAAGGTGAGCGCGTGAACCAACGTAATCTCCTAGTGTCCTAAACACACAAGATTGTATGTTTGTAAGTGTACGCGTAATAATTCGTTCGTAGGATTGTTTGTTCGGTTTAATTATGTCCAATGTATTCGTTGTGTGTTCTTGTTTGAGTTTTGTAAATAAGTAAGGCCCGTTGGTGACAATTTGATATCACATTCCAAAAATGTATTTTGGTTTGGTTTCGTAAACATATTCGTTGTGTATATATGTATATATACGTAAAAGTTCGTTTTGAAACTATTTTGACATAGCCGCACTGTTTTGGCCATATCTCCCTCATACGAACTCGGATTTAGGCGATCAAGCTGCCCAAACGACCGCGACTCAGAGAGCTACAAAACTACAAAATATGGTTTGCTGGAAAACAACACATAGCCGATCGGCTATGGATTTTTAGCCGAACGGCTGGGGCATATTAGCCGATCGGCTGGGACTTGTTAGCCGATCAGCTGGAGTATAGCCGATGTGCTGGACTGAGTTAGCCGATCTGCTGAGGGCCCGAACAGGGTCTGTTCGCACCAGTTCATCCCGAAACCCATTTTTAACCCATATTTTGATTATACACAGCTTATACAACATTATTACATACTAAAACAAGTTATATTACGTATTAAAAACATGAAATTAACGAGAATTAATAAGTGTTCTTACGTAGTAAATTTTAGGACCGTGAGGATGGTGGTGATGATGAAACCGGATGATGATGATGATGAATCCAAAAGCTAGATGATGATGATTATGAAGTTGTTGTTGTTATTGGTTGTTGTTGTTGTGATGTTTGATGATCCGAAGAGAGGAGAGAGCGAGAGGCCGAGAGTGAGATAGATGAAATGAATGAATGGGTCGGCCATCTCCAATTATTGGAGATGGTTGGCCCGAGCTTGATCCGTTTCGTGGTATTTTGACCCGTGATTTGGTATCCGATCGTTATTTAGTAAAAATGTTTTCAAACGATAAATTTCTAAAATTGAAATCGTATAAGTTTTTATTCGAAGTATTTCACAAAAATACTTTTAGTGTGATACTAAATTATATCGTTGTTTCACTTTGAACTTACGGATAGTTTTAATTATCCAAAAAGAGTTTTGCAAATTTTCCGAGTACCGTAATATTATTTCTGTTAATAATATTCTATTTGGAGATGTTTTGGGACAACTTTTATTTTTATGTTTTCTGAGTGGTTTCAGATTTGTTCACGTTGTGATTATTAGATAATCGTTTCGTGTTTAATTAATACTTTGTATTAAAAGTTTAAATTTGGACGTAAATTTGGGTCCTTTTTGACCGGGTGTCACATTCTCCCCTTGTTAGGAGAATTTCGTCCCGAAATTTGTTCTGAGTATTTATCGTTGTATTCAAGTTGTAGTTCGCGTGTTATCTACGTATGTCTGACAACACCTATCTTGAGTTGTCTATCTCCCCTTGTTGAACTAGTGCCCTTCCAGCAACTAAGGAATTCGAAATGAGGCTTCGAGATGTGTTGACTATTATGCCTACATGATCAGTCCAGTCGATCACTAGGGGGTAGCTACAATGTGTACTAGTAGCCTAAAGTAATTCAGTAAATCCTTGATTGTTTTGTCGGTAGGACGAAGTTTGTCGTTTAGCCAATTGCTTGAGTACAACTACTTTTGCACTAGTAGTCCACCTTAGACTCTATCAGTCTCATACAGAAACGAAGTGGTTTAGCACATTTCAGGTCTATGTGGGATGTTACCCAAAATACGGTTTCATGTGAGTCGTCACCCAAAATTTTATTTTACTCGGGACGTTACCCAGTATATAAAAGTCAACCGATATGTTTTCCGGTACACTACTGCGTAGGATCTGTGATTCCTATACCTTTGTGCTAAAACTAGTTTCATATATAGAGACTATAGATCTAAATTGTTATTTTCCCCTAACTCTTTAGTGTACTTAGAATCTAGGGAAAACCTAACAAGTTTCAAGTAGCAAATAAGGTTTATCAAGTAAGTAGTATGAAAGCAGATAGGTTGCTAGCGAGTTACCCTGATCGCATCCCTATACAGATTCTGGTAAAATTTGTTCCTATATCAGCAAGGAAATCATTGTGTACTGTGTATCTTTGTTGACCCTTCAGGGTTTGAAATTTTGTATCAAGTTGTGTACAGTAAGCAAGTTTGAACGGTTTTGAAGTTTTAAAAATTTCTTTAAAACTTTTCATAAAAAAAATTTTGCATCATGTTTGTTAAAAGTACATTTGTCAGAAAATGTTGACAGTGAAAGTCGATTGAAAACTTTGAAGTTTGTCGAAAACTTTAGTCAATAAACAGTTTGGTTGAAATTCTTGTCAGTAGCAAAGTTTTGAAATCTTGTTTAACAAAATTTATTTGAAAACAGATTTTATGAAAAAGTTCGGGGTAAAAGCATGTTGAAATTGCTGAAAATGATTTTTCTAGGGTTCACCTAACAGTAATACAGTAGCATTTTAAAATAGAGTCCCGATCTTCGTATCAAAGGACGTTGAAATAAGTATGTTTGTTTGTGGTAGTGGTGTAGACAATCTCAAATGTATCATCAAGTAAAGGCCTATTCCTATACATCCAGTATATAATAGCCTAGTGAGTAGTACGTAGTCTAGGCCTATGTATGTATATATACCAATATCCCATAATAGCCTAATCATCCTTGTATGTATCACCAATTCCATTGGTGTCATATTGTCTATCTGAAATAGTTCGCAAATTTCCTTATTCTATTTGTACTTAGAATCGAATGAAACACATAAAGTTCTAAGCAGTGATAGAACCTATTCAAGTAAGTAGTACAGATGCAGTTTTGGTTATCCGGGAGTGAGTGTACCCGTGTTGAATAAGTCAATAAGTCTAGGGTAAGAAGGTAAGGAAACGCCATATGTTCCTCACTGAGTTGGTCGTCCTCTGACGTGTGATTGTTGTTGGAGTGTTCAGTCATTTCTTATGACATAACTGTTTCATGTTAAGCTAGTGTTTTTGTAACTAATTGTAATCATCTATATAACATGTACATTCTTATAACGCAATACTCAAGTTCGTAGTTATCACAAGTTTGTACCACTACGTTTGCAAGGAGTGTATAGTTCCTAGGAATGTATGATTTCAGTACGGTACTTGGACGGGTAATTTGTACAAATGATGTTGCTGTGGTTCCCAAATCTCATTATGTATGAGATGTATGGGAGGAACTTGTTTGTTAATCTTAAAATGAAATCTTTTGGTATCACACTGGATACATATATATTTGCTCACTAATTCCTAATTCTATTTGTACTTAGAATCCTTGGAATCCAGATGAAACGCTAAACAGTAATTATAATCTATAATTTTGAAAATTTTGTAAAACAACTTATGTTGGTGAATATCTGTTGAAAACATGAAATCTGATGATAACTTGAGTTGATAATTAGTTTGGTTGAAAAAAAATCCTTGTTAGCGACAAGTTGTGAAAGTTTTGTTTATCAAAATCTGATCAAAACATAAGTTAAGAAAATTTCATGGTACAAGTATGTTGAAATTTGTATTATCACTAAAATGTTGAATAATACTCATTTACTAAAAATTCGTTGAAACCTTATCTTCGAAGAGTGTTGGAAAGTTTGCTTTGTCAAAACATATGAAAATATCGCTTAACATGCAAGTTCAAATGATTACGAGTATTGAGGTTTTCAAAAGTGAAAGGGATATTACATCCGATCATGTATCAGTAGTTTTGCGGAATGTGATAGGGAAGCAGAAAAGATTTGTACTTAGAGAAATACTGGATTCGAACGTTTAAACTGATGGGTGAGTTAAGGATGGTCCTCTGCTGACCAGTTTGTGCAGAATAAGGTGTTGAAGTTTTAATCTCTACCTAGGGTAAGTCTATTTCGAAGAGATGACCCTCTCTGTCAGGGCACATCCCGGTACTATTTGTCCTGACTCGATCAACTTACCACAGACCTATTCGAAAGTGTGTTTATACAGTGATTGTGTTACTAACTATCGGAGGATCTTAATAAGCCTAATCATATAGGTGTAACCTATATATACTTATTATCCACCTAGTTGTGTCTATCACAGAACAAGTACAAGTCACGGTTCTCTCGTGGTCAGAGTCAACTAGTGCATTCCTGTTCAACATAACCCCTTTCAGATCTTACATCATCCTCATTTAATTGTACATAGTTGATCAGGCTATGTTAAATTAAACTCGTATGCTGAAATCCCTGAACCAGTTATATCTAATGAGGAATACTGCCTAACGATCATAGTCTAGGCCCACTACATGCAACCTAGTTCGCTATAACCTTAGGCTCTGATACCAATCTGTCACACCCCCAATTTCATGATTTGCGGAAGCGAATGTTTTGGGGCGTGACTAATCAATAATCAAATCCAAAGTACAAGCAAACGACTCTAAATGAGACGTTATAAAAGATGTTACATTAATACATAAGTTTTCAAAAGTAATACATCATTAGCGAGTTCGCAAAATGATTTGTTAGATTTTAAGTACATAATCATTATACAAAAGATAATGCAAGTAAAATCTTCATATGAGTAATTGCATGCGACTCGAGCTACTAAAGCATATCCTGCTGGGCCATCCGTACTGATCAACCCTAATATTGCTGTGTACCTGAGAATGCATTACTAAAACAGGTCAACCAAAAGGTTGGTGAATCTCACAGGTTTATAGTAAGTAACAGTTTGAACACATAAGCTTGTAAAATCATTGAGTAAATATTTCACAGTCGCAATAGTTTCCGTATATATTGCCATGAGCACCATAGTCGAAGCTTAACAATCAGTGTTTTTGCCCTCGTGAATGCTAATCCAGACATTCATATGTAACGAGTAAGAAACACCCATTTATACCTGTATGTTCGGGGTAGTGCGTGCTACCCTGGGTGAGGATTGTCAGTCCTAATGGATCCATTTGCTAGTACTCGCGCTTAAGACCATAACTGACGACTATGATTAAAGGGACTTCATTGGATTAAGTAATCTCATGCAATCGATATACCAGTAAATCAGTTTGTAATCAAGTGAGTAAGTACATGTGTTCGAGTAAAACAAGTAATGCATCTCCCCCAAATGTGAAAACAGTAAAAAGTGGGGCTGTAAGACTCACCTGATGAGCAAGCAATCCTAAGGTGAGCGCGTGAACCAACGTAATCTCCTAGTGTCCTAAACACACAAGATTGTATGTTTGTAAGTGTACGCGTAATAATTCGTTCGTAGGATTGTTTGTTCGGTTTAATTATGTCCAATGTATTCGTTGTGTGTTCTTGTTTGAGTTTTGTAAATAAGTAAGGCCCGTTGGTGACAATTTGATATCACATTCCAAAAATGTATTTTGGTTTGGTTTCGTAAACATATTCGTTGTGTATATATGTATATATACGTAAAAGTTCGTTTTGAAACTATTTTGACATAGCCGCACTGTTTTGGCCATATCTCCCTCATACGAACTCGGATTTAGGCGATCAAGCTGCCCAAACGACCGCGACTCAGAGAGCTACAAAACTACAAAATATGGTTTGCTGGAAAACAACACATAGCCGATCGGCTATGGATTTTTAGCCGAACGGCTGGGGCATATTAGCCGATCGGCTGGGACTTGTTAGCCGATCAGCTGGAGTATAGCCGATGTGCTGGACTGAGTTAGCCGATCTGCTGAGGGCCCGAACAGGGTCTGTTCGCACCAGTTCATCCCGAAACCCATTTTTAACCCATATTTTGATTATACACAGCTTATACAACATTATTACATACTAAAACAAGTTATATTACGTATTAAAAACATGAAATTAACGAGAATTAATAAGTGTTCTTACGTAGTAAATTTTAGGACCGTGAGGATGGTGGTGATGATGAAACCGGATGATGATGATGATGAATCCAAAAGCTAGATGATGATGATTATGAAGTTGTTGTTGTTATTGGTTGTTGTTGTTGTGATGTTTGATGATCCGAAGAGAGGAGAGAGCGAGAGGCCGAGAGTGAGATAGATGAAATGAATGAATGGGTCGGCCATCTCCAATTATTGGAGATGGTTGGCCCGAGCTTGATCCGTTTCGTGGTATTTTGACCCGTGATTTGGTATCCGATCGTTATTTAGTAAAAATGTTTTCAAACGATAAATTTCTAAAATTGAAATCGTATAAGTTTTTATTCGAAGTATTTCACAAAAATACTTTTAGTGTGATACTAAATTATATCGTTGTTTCACTTTGAACTTACGGATAGTTTTAATTATCCAAAAAGAGTTTTGCAAATTTTCCGAGTACCGTAATATTATTTCTGTTAATAATATTCTATTTGGAGATGTTTTGGGACAACTTTTATTTTTATGTTTTCTGAGTGGTTTCAGATTTGTTCACGTTGTGATTATTAGATAATCGTTTCGTGTTTAATTAATACTTTGTATTAAAAGTTTAAATTTGGACGTAAATTTGGGTCCTTTTTGACCGGGTGTCACATAAACACATAATACATACAATACAACAATTATTTAGAATTCACTAGTGATCATTACAACTATAACTCATGATCACTCTCCCCCACTTTGATTAGTCTTAATAATCACTAATCAAAGTTCTTAATTACTTGATTTCTTATTAACATAACCTATTAATACCTTCATCATCACAATTAACTATTCATTATACTAATAAACTCAACTCAAGAGAGTTTTAGCAAAACTCCAAATTTCATCATGAACCCTAATAATGATTTCATTATTTTCATAAATAAAAATGATTTCTATTGGTGATAATCATGCTAGTAATCATTAATTCCATCAATCCCATGCCCTAATTTCGGATTAAAATGCTAATTATTGATAGCTCACAATACCCCATTTCTCTAATTAGGAACTAATGAAAAATACTTACAAGGAGATTGAAGATGATGATAGAAGATGATGATTGAAGGATTCTTGAGCTTAATCACAGATTGAAAGAAGAAGATTTATGATGATGATGATACTGGCGTTTTTTGGTTCCTCACAGAATGAAGGTCTGGAAGATTTTGGAAGAAATAAGAAATACATACGTATATTACATATTAATCCCATTCTTTTATTTAAATTACAGTCTAGAACTGAGAACCCGATTGCGTTTTATATTATATCTTTTTATTTCGTTAATAGTATTTCATAAAATGTATATTTCTGGATACACTAAAATAATACCTCGAATATTGGGGTGTTACATCTGTTATTTCATCAGAGGATTCAGAGGTGTCAGAGGGTTCATAAGATTCTTCCTCGTTGTAATATAGCTTTCTGGGGTCCCCCGGTGGATCTTTTTTCCTCATTGTGCTCAACAATTCCTTAAGCTTATCATAGTTTTTTTCAACGAACACCGGAGTAATTTCCCCTTCTTCCTTACTTGATTGCTCAGTTTCTTCATTTTCTTGAGGTACTTCGTCCGGAATGATTTTTTCCACTGGCTCGCCCATTCTCTTCGTGAGTCAGTTTCTAAATTGGGTCCCACGGATAGCGCCAAATGTTGCTACACCAGATATACACAAGTTGAGTATAAGGTTGCCCCTGATATAGATAAATGCCCACTACTTCTATAGGTTAAAATATGGACCAAACAGGGGGTCACACCAAATCAACGATAACCTGAAACAAGCAACAACAACGTCCGTTAGCCTCGTCAAGAAGGGGGGAAAGGGGGTTTCCCTCTTGACCAAGCTCGGGCGTGAGAATAAGTATACGAGTATTTATTGGTAATAAATGATAATATTGTAGAGTGAGAGAATGAGTTATTCAATGAATACCTTATGGGTTGGTGAGGAGTATTTATACCCTCACCACTCAGCTCCCTTGTCACATTATTGGTATCATGTTTCCTTTACTTTATCGCTTTGAAGTTATGTATTACCATTTTGGTGAATACCTTGGTCCTGGTTATTATTCAACCTAGGCAACGTCCGCGTGTTCCCAATACAAACATTTATGTCTTCGATGCGCCCCTTAGGGATTTGACAACACGTTGGTTACTACTGTTTATTATTATGTCTCTTTTCATTTTTATTCCTTTGACCAATCTAGCTTTATCATTTTGCTCTTATTTCCTTCTGGCCTATTATTTGGTCCGAATAGCGATGGTACCATGTATGGAAGATGGCACCATGGTATATTATTGGACCCATGGTACCACGTATCATTGAAGTGCTTATGGCACCATGGTATATTTATTGAACCGATGGCACCATGGTATATTTATTGAACCGATGGCACCATGGTATATTATTGGACCAATGGTAGCATGTATCATTGAAGTGTTTTCTCCTTTGGTTTTGATTGACCCGAAGGAGGTTGTACATCATCATACATCATCACAATCTTAGTGACAAAATGATATATAATAATGATGCTTGTCAGTTATATTGGTCTTGGAGAAGTTCATGTGGGGCTGTGGGCCAGCCATTGATGATTTTGATGCTTTGTTAGTAGAGATCAACAACACATGCCTATACGAGATAAACTTGACGGTTGGTCTTGGACTGTTAGTAGTGATGGTAAGGATGCGTTTAGTTACAGAAAACTCCGTATTTTTCTAGAAAAATTTTCTAAGAAAACAAGAAAATTAGAAAACGTGTTCAAATTCAAGTTTTCTAAAAAACTTTTCTAAGAAAAGGAAAATCCTTGTTTTCCTTTTTATAAATACAAAGTGGAAAACTACTTTTAATGGTTTTCCATTTCTACTCTCCTTTGGAAAAGGAAAACTCCACCCCTTGCAACAAAACATGTTTTCTAGATTTTCCATGCTTTTCTAGAGAGGTAAAACACTTCTCCTTCTCTAGAGAAATGGAAAAAGAAAAATGAAGAAATTTTTCTGTAACTAAACGCGCCCTAAGTTTTCCATCATAAAATTTTCTTCAATTGTCGATGAAAGCCTCTTTTATGATCACTATATATTATGGGATAAAAAAATTCACATGGAATATTTAGGTTTCAAAAAAGATTAATATTTTTATTAGGAGGGCTTTCTTGGATAGACTCTCCATTTATTCTAGGGTTTAGTGTAGGGGAATGCACTTAACTTTGGTTCGATGTTTATAGTATGGACCTAACTTTTTTTTTGGTCTATTGTGTGTATTAATCTTTCAAATTTAGTCTATTGTGTGTATCCAATGACTAATTTGATAACGTGTCAACTGTATAATTTGCCACGTCATCTGACACATCATAAAAAATGGGTGTCACGTCAGCCGGATACACACAATAGACCAACATTGAAAGATTGATACATACAATAAACTAAAACGAAGTTGGGTACCCACTATATACATCAGACTAAAGTTAAGTGCATTCCCCTACATTAATCCCTTTATTCTAAGGTATTCTCATGGATTATGTTATTTGCCTGTTGTGAAATGCTTTTGTTGAATCACTATATCACATACCGCTCAAGTGTGCCTAGGTAGTGTCAACTTGGGTCCCCCCAAAATGTACACGATTTGGTGGATGAAAGTTGTTGGGATCAAGTGGTATAAGGTATCAAAAACTTTCCAAGCGGTTATATATGTCGCCCTTGGTACATTTTGAAAGTCATAAATGAGGTAGTTCATGGCACGGGTAGTGTCAATTCCGATTCGATGGCCCAAGATATGTTTTGTCGGATCCAATCCATTACTTCACCTCAATATTCAAACAAATTTAGTTCCACGTGACATGGGAAGATAGGATTAAGCATCAAAATTATTTATCTAACATTGATGAAATAGGGATTATATAGTGCAGATTAGGGGTGTCAACGGGTCGGGTTATTCGGGTTTCGGGTTATTCGGGTCGGGTTATTCGGTTTTTCAAGTTTATAATCTAACCCGAAACTCAATTCAAATAAGGTCGGGTTATTCGGGTTCGGGTTATTCGGGTTCGGGTTGAGTTCGGGTTATTCATTTAAACTCGAATAAGATGATATTCCAAATTTTCGTAATTAAAATAAAACTTGAACTTTACAAAATAACACTAATAGCTTATATAAATCATCATGAGTAACTTATATATGTATATTATATATGGATAAACTATAAATAACTTATATATATAGTTATATTTTTTAAATTAAATAATTTATTAGCTTATTCGGGTTACCCGAATTGAAAAATTTTTATCCGAAACCCGACTCAAATAAGAAGCGGGTTATTCGGGTTCGGGTTATTCGGGTTCGGGTGGCCAAATAAGCTTTGAATTCGGGTTGGGTCGGGTCAGGTTCGGGTTATCTATTCGGGTTCGGGTTTTTTTGACACCCCTAGTGCAGATGTTAGGTTTTGCCTTTCGCTGTAATGCTTCTCGAAAGCCCAATTTATTTACTTTTCTTTGCTACTGTCTATGATTTTTGGCGTCAAAACATGTGGATGTTCCCTTTTTGCTCCATTATTTTGATGGGTGCTTTAGCATTGGTTGTTCCAACAACAACAAAAAATAGAACTCTAAAATGTTGCTCTTATTGATACACAATAGGGCAATTATTTGTATCTAACTTTGTCTTTTTTACTATTGTATGTAACAAACTTTCAAAACATCTATTGTATGTAATAAACTTGTAAAAAGTACTATTGTATGTAACAAACTTTCAAAACATCTATTGTATGCAATGAACTTGTAAAAAATCTCTATTGTATGTAGCGGGTTACCATGTGTACATGCCAAACTCAAAATGGCTCTTTAACATTGGTTTGTGGCGGCACAAGCAAACTTGAGCAAATCATTGACTACCGCACCATACGATAGCGATTTTTTACAAGTTTATTGCATACAATAGACGTTTTGAAAGTTTGTTACATACAATAGCATTTTTTATAAGTTTATTACATACAATAGATGTTTTGAAAGTTTGTTACATAAAATAGTAAAAAGTGCAAAGTTAAATACATAACCAAACAATTAACCCATACACAATTATATAAGCACTTTATACTAGTATATATTTGTATATGACTTTATAAAAATACATGGTGACATTAGTAGTTAAAATTACGGGTGAACGCAAAACTCATAACTTATATAAGGTGTTTATATTGCTTCTATTATATTAGGGATGGTGAATGGTGAATAGTCTAGTTCCGATTACATTATGATGTGCTCATTCTCAAATATGTATATAATTTTCATACCTAGTATTTGCCGAGTAGCCAATGAGTATTACCCATGATTTTTTTCGAGCTTTTCAACAAGTATCAGCCATCTCAATATAAAAATTTTCCAGATAGAATGATTGGTTTTGGATTAACAAAGCCCGACCCAAAAGTTGAAAGTCAGTAAAAAAAAAACGAAATACTCTAATGTATAATAAGGATTTCAAGTTTTATCTAAAAATGGTTCAATATTTGATCAGATGATTGAGCATTTCGAACAATTCATCATAACGCACAAGTACATGTTTTTAAAAACATCTTCAAGTTTATATTAACATCGTTTTATGCAAGGGTCTCAATAAATAAACATGTATATTCAAATGAGAATTATGTCTACATACAAATAAACATCATATGAAGTTTCAATATTTACTAGGATTGAATTTGAGCTATTTCATTAATGGGATTAGTACCTGGAAATGCAACTAACTTGTATCCGATATCTATTGTGTGTATCCAACTTACATATGCTATTTTTAATGCATCAAACTTTCAAAAAAGAGTGTTTTAATGTAACTTGCTTATGTGTCGCTCGTTTATGGTGACACGTGGCATCCGGAGAGTTTGACACGTCAACAAATTACATTAAAACACCCTTTTTTGAAAGTTTGATGCATTAAAAATAGCATACGTAAGTTGGGTACATACAATAGATATCGGGTACAAGTTAGTTGCATTTCCAGGTACTAATCCCTTCATTAATTACTTGGATTAGATGTGAATAGAGAACATTATCAAACTTGAATTTAAAGATTCATTTTGTTCGTAATATAAAAAAAAAAAAAAAACATTTTGTTATCATACAAAAGTTAAGGTGTGTACATATGATGTTACAGAGTTGGTAATGAAGGAGGAATGACATTTGGTGGTGATCATTAATAACTTAGATTAGTGTATCTGTTCTCAAGTTTGAAAATGAGAGGATAATAAGTGAAAGGAATAAAAAAGAAGAAAAAAGAAGGTAAGAGGAAGAAAAAAAATTAACGAGGGTATGTTCTCAAGTTGGAAGGAATGAAAAAGAAAGAAAATGTTCCTTTCTACTCACCCCGCATTTGAAAGGAAAGATTAAGATAAAAATTTAACTAAAGTTTTCCCTCCACTTCTCTTCTGTTCCTTTCCTTTCCGTCTCTAAAAAAAACTTAAGAATAAAAATTTTACTTACTTCCTTTCACTTCTTTTCTTTTCCTCCCTAAACTAAACTCGAGAACACAATGTAAAGGTTGTGGTTATAGTCGTTATTTGTGTAGTCGACGTTTTCATCGGTGTGAGAGTTTTTACTTTTTGAACAATTAAAAAAATTATAGTTGAAATAACTAAAGAAACTTTATTTCGCCCTTACAATTTGCAAACCTTCGAATTCGTTGCATACAATCTCTATTCAGTAGATCTTAAGTTGTCTATCACTTCCACTTTTAATAGCGTTATTTTTAACTTGTACATCTCTTGCTTTTGATTACTCTAATTTTCACGAATCTTGCTAGCAGGTATGAATGTAAAGATAAAGTTATTGAAGTTGACTATGAAGTCACAAAACAATCTACTTCTTCCATCCCGTACCCACAAGTTTCTATACTATTATTTTGAGTTGTCCTAAATAAGTTCACTTCTACTCCCTCTGTTTCAAATTGTTTGTCCACCTTACTATTTACGTTTGTCCCAAAATTATTGTCCACTTTCAAAATCAACCAATCAAAATGCTTGAAAATTGTAAAGTTGAAATTCTATTGGTAGTCAACAGTAATAAATGCACTTTTCTTAAACCGTGTGTTTCTTGTCTGTAGACAATCATTTTGGGACGGAGGGAGTATCATTCAACCAATCGAAAAAGACTTTAGTGGATAGATATGTTAGTTGATTGATGAAAAATATAGTTAGTGGAGAATCCTAAAACTGTGTGCAAAGTCAAAGATGACATTTTGACCGGGACTGAGGGACCAATAACTAAAAAAATACTCTGTAAATTTAAATTGTAAAATACGAAACAGAACAGGGAGTACAGCCAGTGTTGATCTGAAACCCTCACTTTTCCAGTTTCCACGATGAAACTCATCAAATCTTCGATCCTGTTACTCCTTTTCACTCTCATAATCTCATCATCTTCATCTTTTCAATCCGACGAGCTCCTCGCCGACGATGAAGAATTCGGTTTAGAAGGCGGCCGTACACCTGATATTGACCTAACAATTTCATCATCACCTCAGATCCCATCTCGCCCTAATTCTACTCCAAAACCTACTCGGAAGAGATCGTCTGATTCAGATTCAGATTCTAGAATTCAGTTTGCTCTCGAACACGCGTTCGGTGATTCCTCCGATTTCTCCGCCGCCGGCACTTTTACTGCTCGCATTAAAACCTCCGCTCACGGCGGTCAGGTATAATTTATAACCGATAATTGATAATGAATTGATGATATGGTCGTAATAGTATATGAAATTGTGTGAATATTGATTAATTATGTATCCTAAGTATAGTACTTGATTTAAATCTATTATGGAGTATGATTTTGATGTGAAGCTTATTACTCTGTAATTCAGTGATTTAACATTATTATAAAAAGTAAAATTTAGGAGAAGTTAAATTTAAAATTGCATGAGTAATAAGTATACTACTATAGTAATGTGTCTGGTGCTGACATGGTGTATAAAAGAAAATCGTGCAACATGATGTAAATTTTTGTGTAGCAATGTAGCATGACACATGTTAACACACAAAAGATTCTGGTACTAACTGTGTCAGGATGCGTAACTACCGGAGTTGTTGACACACTTTATAGGATCTGAAGCCTTTTTATTTGTTGACTTTGTATGTGTTTTATTCTTGTAACACAATTAACGAATACTTATATGTCTTGCCGGGTCGGCGTCTATTTTATGAATCAGACTCTTACGAAGCTTCGGTTTTCAAGGAATGATCTTAGTGCAACAGAGAAGGAGAATTTCAAAGTAATTATTCTTTAACATAGTTTTTATTATTGTAGCCATCTGTTTAAGCTTTGTTAGTTTTATGACTTTATTTTCTTCCTTGATTATATGCTTTTTATTGCAGAAACTAGTGGAAAATGATGACTACTACAAAATAAGGTTGCCATCTGATGTGTTGAATGCTCCTGGGAGGGACTACGTTATATCCTCGGTGAAGGCAGTAAGTTTGATATTAGATTTTTGGCACTATCAACTACTGTTTTATATGCCTTTCCAACAATAAAAAGTTAAAAACTACTGGTTTATATAAGTTACTTTTGACTGTTTATATATTAATAGCAGAAATAAAGTACTAGTAAGTTATTGAACTATCGAAAACGCCACACACATAGAAGAACAGGACAATTTGTTTTCTCTGTTTGATCTAGAAACAAAATGTTAAATAAGTATAACATGATGTTCATGAACCAACTAGCAATTTTCCATCATCAAAGCACGAGAAATTCATCTATATTTTTATGAAGCAGAATCAATAATGCTAATTGTCTGAAAGTTCTATTTCTTGCTCTTTTGTATAAACATGATCACTCATAGCACTTCCACAAATTAATCTTGACCCCAATATGTTTGGAAATGATGATATTTACATCCTACTATATTTCAACTTTATAAGTTCACCATAATGATGTCTCGGTCTCATTATGTGTTTGTGTGGTGTCCTTTCATATTGTTAATATCACGTTACATTGTTTTTCATAAAATTTAATGTGCACCCCTCAATCTAAAGGGTAGTGTGTCATTCTGTACTTTGTTTTGGTTTCAACTACACTGATGCAATTTTGCTAACTGCGCTCTGTCTGTATTTCTATTTACTTCAGAGATGTCTCCCAAGGGATGGTCTGGATGAGCATATCGTTATACACATGGTAAAATTTCCTTGTCAATTACTATATGCGTTTCTTGAAGTACAAGTTAAAGATATGCCTATCATTACAATGATGATTAAAATTTATGTAACTCCTTTTTAGGCATTTATTTAGTCTTTTATGGCTGGTAAGCAGGCCAATTGGGTTTATTTGTTTATATATATTATGGCTATCTATTGTAGAACGCTAAATAACACAATGTCAATATCATCACAGGAAGGTGTTAATATATTGGCTGTTAACTACGGTTCTCCTGGGGCTTGCCAGTATCCTCGCCAATTGAGACTTGTAAGTCTCCTCTACCAAATTTACTCGTGTGCTGGGGACTGGGGTGAATGAATATGTTAAGTAATCTTAGAAAATTTTATTAGCTTGACATTTGATTTGGCATTTCTTTTTTTGATCTAGCCTGCGAAGTGGTCCTTTAACTCCCACACAGTTCTAAAGTACAGCGAGCTGGCGCCAAGGTGAAATTCTACTTGCTCTTCATTTTGCTCATCTCGTGAATATAACTGTTTGCCAAAAGTTACATCCTATGCCAAATACTTTACTGCTTGAGAAGGACATGTAATAATCGGATATTATATAAGCTTTACTCTAAGTTCCTTTAGAAGTAATGTGAAGCAACTATGAACCTGGGATATAAAAAATGCTGTCGGGCTTACTACTTTGAAGGTGTTTGGATTAGCTTATTTTTAAGTACTTATATGCTTAAAAAATAAGTAGGTGACCCCTTACTTATTTTTAAGTGCTTATTCCTTGGTAAATAAGCAGATAAGCAGTTTTCAGGAAGGTGTTTGGATCTGCTTATCTGTTGTCAAAATAAGCAAATAAGCAGATAAGCATTTATTTAAGCAATGCCAAACACCCCCTTAGTGTATAGTTACTTTTGTATCTTATTAGTTTCCTTACTCTTATTAAAAAAATTGGTGCAAATTTAAACAGGACTCCAACATTTTCTGAAGATATTGGTGGCGTTGAGATAGGAGATGATGAAGGCGTAAAGCCATTGGTGGAGAGATCCTTTTGGGCTAAATATGTGAGTAGTTTTATGTCTAACTTTATCGATTTATTATTTCTGATTCTTTTGCGACCATCTTCAGTTTTTGTTGAATTTATTTATCCTCATGATTCCTGTATTTTCAGTGGATGTATTTGGTCCCTCTTGGACTTATCGTTATGAATGCCGTCACCCAAGCCATGAACATGCCTGAGGAGCAGGCAGGTGGTCAAGCTGGTGCCCCGTCACAGCAGGCAGTTGGTGCAGTCCCCAGAGGACAGGGCGCAGCTGTACGAAGACGGTGATGGTTAGAAAGGTGGGAATTTCGATACATTTTCTTATTAATGTGGTTTATCTCACATGGCTGAAATGTGATAAAAATTTCCCCACTTTTCTTAAAAAATAAGAAGCTAAAAGGGAAGTGTTTAAATGGGTCAAAGTCAAAGTGTCAAACAATTTGAAAGTTGACCAATGTCAATCATTAAAGCATCCGACCTCCAAAGTCAGTGTATACAAAAATTTGTTCTGGTTAATATTTCTTTTAATCCTTGTATCATAAAAAACGGACAAAAGAGTGGTTGCAGATTGCCAGATCTATCCAACCAGCCAAGACGCTTACTAAAAATGTGCTGTTTCAATCCAAACTTGTTTTGGCGCATCACTCAACCTGCAGATTTGGCCACCTTTACATTGATTCTAGAAGCATTACTTTTGGCCAACAAAACTAGCATTCTGTATTGGGCATTTAGAAGTTACCTAGTGTTAGTTGATTTGGCTAACAGTTACTTCATATCTTCTGTTTAAAATAATATTGCAGTTTTTATTGGATGGAATATTTTATCATGATCCACAAATATTGCTATTATGGACCATAAACTTTATCTGATTAATTTTTTTTGCTTTCATTTCAGGATCCAACAAGTAATGTAGGACGTGTACTCAGTAGCTTGCATCTGCGGTTTTGCAGTAGGAAAATTACTATGCTAAGCTTTGTTGATAGTCTTTTAACATGACAATGATACAGGTTTCTATTTGAAAGTCACCCATTTTTTGTGTTAAAGAGATGATCAAAGGGTACGTTAGGATTGATTTGATGTGAAATCGAGAATGTTATTATAAAGGGATTACTCATGTTTTTGTTTCTCTCCCTATTTATCAATCTCCATTTGTGTTTTGTTTGATTTAGATTTTAGAGTTGGCAAAATATGTGCTCCGATGGATTGGGTAACGGGTTGAAATGGGCAAACTTATGTGATCTTTTGAATTGATATGGAACACTTTTGGGCATAAAGTTCAAGTGAATTATAAATAGTTAGTGTTAAATCTGATTACAAATTTTGATCAATGTATTAATATTTGGTCAAGTATACTTACCTTTGTATAACCAAAATCTCATTTATCTCTTACTATATACAGTTGCGAATCTGGATCTAGAATTTTCGTTTAGAGGTAGCACACTTTGCTTCATTGTATTAGGGGTTGCGAGGGTGTTTGGAGGCTTATTTTTGAAGCTTATTTGCTTATTTTTATATAATAAGCTTCAATTATAGTGTTTGTGGATGAACTTATGTGTGGAGCTTGTATGATAGTGTCATGTGGAAATCAAAATAAATTTAGATTTATTGCTTATTTACTTTTAAGCAATAAGTTAGAAAATAATTCCCCCAAACACCCCCTTAGTCTCACTTCTTCATCTCATTAATGATTATTTTAGCCAAAATTAATATTCGCTTCGTCCTACCTCAAGTGTCCATTACTATTTTGGGTTGTCCCAAATAAGTATCATTTTTCATGTTTCAACCAATCGAAAGACACTTTAATGGGTATATATGATATTTGATTGGTGAAAACTGTGTGCAAAATCAAAGTGAACATGTTGAATGAGATGTAGGGGGTATAAACTTGGACAAAAAAGTTGTAAAAGATTTTGCATCTCATCTTACATTTAGTTCAATAATTTATGACCTTTTTTATGTAATGATATTTTTTTCATTAGCTAAAAGTAACCCATATTTACCTCATAGAGCATATGGGAATTATGGACATTTTGTCATGATCATATAATAGTAATTGACAATCTTATCGTGAAGAACGAAAAAAATATTGTTAGTACTATTGATAAGGTAGTCCTCATTTGGAAGAGAAAGTACGTGTAGGATTAGAAAATATAATGCTTAAGGGTTTTTGTGTTGTTTTCTTAAAATATGAAAGCATTTGAACAACTATTAACTTAAATTATAAAAATAGTAAACCTTAAGAGACTAGATTGAAAAAAATTCATTTTATAAGATTACCTTTCCCTTTTTGTTTGGACTTCTTTCCTATCCAGTCCATCACACTACCTATACTTATCATTTCTTCCATAGCTTGCAATTTCATGCTTTTAAACTTTAAATTTATGCATACATACATTTAAGGGATTAGTGCAAGGGAATGCATTTAACTTTAGTCCGATGTCTATAGTGTGTACTCAACTTCATTTTGATCTATTGTGTGTATCAACCTTTCAATGTTGGTCTATTGTGTGTATCCGACTGATGTGTCACCCCTTTTTGATGATGTGTCAACGACGTGTCAGGTGACGTGGAACATCATACGGTTGCCACATAATCAACTTAGTCATTGGATACACACAATAGACTAAAGTTGAAAAATTGATACACACAATAGACCAAAACAAAGTTGGATACATACTATAGACATCGGACTAAAGTTAAGTGCATTCCCCTGCACTAAACCCCATACATTAACTATAACTTTGAAGGGTGATTTGCAGTTTTGCACAACTAAACAACATGAATCGTGGTTTGCACACATTATATATCAATAAAATTACTAAAAAATCATACTTCGCTGGTAAAATTCGTATGTAGCATGTGCTACCTCTTGTAACCACATAGGTCCGCCCCTGACTATATAAATAAACCATTAGCACTAAACAGATTAACATTCATTTAAAAAGTTGATCTTGATTAATTAACCCAAAATGAAAAGGTTATATGGGGGTATGGCCTCTATTCAGGGGTGGCTCAAGGGTAAAGCCAATGAAACTACCGCCTTTAGGCTCCCAATTCTACAAAGCCCCAAAATTTTGATATTGTGGATTAAATATAGGATAACGACAATAATCTTCACCAATTTTTAGCCATATAAGGCCTCAAAGAATGTAAGTCTTTGAGATATTAGGTCACTTTATGTGACAAAACAATATTATAAGGCTTCAAATAGTTTAAGTCATAAGATAATATGCTGATTTTATGTGGGAAAAAAATGATCAGATCATTGTTTATCACTTAGTTCCAAGTGATTTTAATAGTAAAGTTTCGAAGTTCTATTTTTCTTGTTTTTAGTTTTTAACCAGCTCAATTATTTCAAACATAATTGATGAATTATTTTGAATCGCATAGTGAGACATGACTAATACATTGATCTAATAAGTATCTATATGGTCTTCAAATTTTACATAAAATTGGACATTAATTTATATCACGTAATGCTTTTTAGAAGTAAACATGACATACATGATATCAATATAATTAATAATTTGTAAGGTATTGGTATGTTATATGATAAAATATGTGAGATATTGTTGTATTTTCTATTTCTAGCTAAAAAACTTTGATAATACTTTCATATAAAGTTATAAACTAAGACCAATATAATGTAGATCTTCAAGTCTATAATTGATCAATAGCTTGATCCCATTTCAGAGTTTTATACGTAGTATTATGTAAGTAAAAGATTGAAGATGATCTTCTTGAAATACATTTGTTTTGGTTGATTTTAAGAATTTTTCTATCAAAATGCAATAAGTAGCAAACTATTAAAGTTGACATACTATATTACAACATAATGGTTAACATTTGCTTTATTAAAAATTTAGTAGACAGATTATGCGTACTATCTCGAACAATTTTTGTTGAATTTGTATAGAAAATAGTAATTATACAGAATCGATAAGGCCTCATATTTGAAGTTCGCTTTAAACCTCATTGACCCTTGAGCCACTCCCGCCTCTATTTAAAAATACTACATACATATAATGTTAACTTTTCTTGTTATGAAAAAAATGTTATCACTTGTAAGCTGTAAGAATATGCCATACTTTCTAAAAGTGTTGCCCATGTGTTCAATGCAACACTTTTAACGTGAACATTTTATAATGCAACATTTTTTCATGCAATAAGTATTTGAGAATGCATCCAACTTGTATGTGTACCTTACTTACGTTTGTTATTTTTAATACATTTAATTTTCAAAAATCAATTTATTAATATATTTTGTAGTACTTTTGATGATGTGTCGAGTTCTACGGATGCCACGTGGCACCTTAAACGGACGACACATTAGCAAAATACATTGAAAAAAAATTGATTTTTGAAAGTTGAATGCATTAAAAATAGCAAACGTAAGTAAACATACAATAGACATTAGAGATGAGTTGGATGCATTCTCAAATACTTATCCATTTTTTCATTTGTTTGGTTACTATAATATAACAATTTATTTGTGATTTTGGTTACATGAATGTAACATTTTCAAACGGGAAATAGTTAAAAAAGTACACCATACTTTGACTATATGTTCAAATAAGTACCTTCACTAGTTTTTCATTGAAAAAGTAACTCAACTATTAGATAATATTCGATTAAGTACCTCTATACTAATTTTTTGATTGAAAAAGTCACTCAACTATTTAAAAGTATACGATCTTTGACGAAAGAAAATATTTGCTATTTTTGTTGCGCTTTTTAAAACTCTTATATCACATATTTGGCATGTAAGACTATCTAATGCGCCCTTTTAAATATTCTAATGATGCATGTTTGTCAGCTTATGATTATCCGATATATGTACATTTGGATTAAACAAAAATAGTTAGGGGACTTTATCAATTACAAAAAAGTGTAAAAGGATTTAATCGTATACTATTAACTAGCTGAGTGACTTTTTCAATCGAAAAAATAGTTGAGTTAGTTAATAGAATATTATAAAAGAGTTGAGTGACTTTTTCAATAAAAAAATATTAGAGATACTTAATACTCCGTAGAATATACAGTGAAAGTAGGTTGTAGTGTTTCAACAATTTTCCTTATCAAACTTAGACAACACTTACTTTAGCTGAATTCCGTACTACATATATAGTGCACTTACGACATTCTGTACTATATTGCACAATTTTGTAAGAAATTAGTATTTAGTATAAACTTAACCATTACCAAAGGTTGCTGAGTGGTAAGACGTATCGATGTCATCACAAGAATCTAAGGTTCGAACCTCACTTAGTAAACATTTTAGGACTGAGAAGAGAAAATGATCAGAAACGATCAAAGAAATATATACCTTGTTAGGTCATATACATCTGAGTAAATAAAACATACTAACCCTCACCAAACCTCCTCGGGTATCACATGATACTTAAACATAATTTCTCAACATCAAATAACGATCACAGGGTCCATTCTCAGTTCGATATATCTTACCCGAACAAAGATCGAACCAAACCCAGATATCATTAATATCAGCGGGGGAATGAAAAAAGGGTTGGGTTTCGAGTTGATACGATACACGAACCATTCTTAATGAGTCATTATTAGCATGTTAACTACTGTAATAATTGCTAATATCTTCTGATGATTATAAAGTAAGTTTGTTAATCAATAAGTGGTTTTACGTACGTTGTTCAAAGGCAGAATTTTCTAAACAGTCCGAGGTACATCCAGATTTCTGACTTGTATTATTTTCTAAAAGAATGAAAGTAATCTTCCATCGTCCCGGATAGTTTAGTTGGATTTGAACACAACGTCATTTCTATATCTCCAAAGCACCTATAAATTGTACGCTCTAAAATGGAGGAGGTTTTGCTTGTGAGGTTTGAATTTGAGACCTCTTGTGAGGACATTAAGACGCCAACCAATAGAATATATTGAGACCTCTTGTGAGGATATTGTGATGGTTTATAAATTGTACGTATCACTACAACAAAAAAGGGCTTTTAGGACCTTTTTTGTGGGACACTTGTTTATAGGCGTCCTATAAAACATCTAATGGGACGCTTTAAATTTTTATTCACTTTATTATAGTATTTGTTACGACACTTTATATGTAGGTCCTATTACATGAAGTTTATAGGATGTTTATTTGTAAATGTCCTATTATTGTATAAATTAATAGGACACTTCATATGTGAGTCTTATTACATTGAGTTTTAAAGGACGCTTTTTGGTTGAGGTCTCATTAGATTAGAGACTTATTAGGACACTTGTTCTTCGAGTCTTATTACATTGGGTCTTACATGACGCTTATTTATCGAGGTCTTAGTATAGGCTAATAGGACCACATGGCAGTTATCTGATGGTGTGTCTTATTATTGTAGAGTATGATAGGACATATTTGAAACATTATTAACTTTTATAGGACACTTAGTAGTCGGGGTCTAATGATTTAGGGACGCTCATGGTAGCCAAGTGACATATATTACAATTGACATTTACGGACAATGTATACAAAATTCAAGTTTTTAGCAATTTTATAACAAGGTAAACATATATATTTAAGTTTTACACATTCATCTTGATGCCTTTTCCTTTCAATCAGTTTGACTCAAAGAAGTCAGACTAACATTTTGAGATTTTCATCTTCTTCATAATTTGATTCTCTAATATAATTATTTCATCTCTGAATCCTAACCATTAATCCTATTTAACTTCACAAGCATGTACAAGTCTTCTAATTTTATCTTCAAATCTTTTTTTTTTTATAAATAAAGCTTTAATGGCTAGTTTGACAAGAAAAGGTCATATTGTACCGATTTTATAACATTTCAATTTTCAAATCAGACTAAATCAAGCATCCGAGATTTAATTAATTGCAAGTATAAACAATTGCAATAAACCTGTCTTGACCATCTCTTATACAACTTTCCATCATTTTTGCAAGAAAATTAAAATTGCAAATAACCACTTTGAACAATGAAAGTCAACAACCATAAAATATCGTTTTATCTCTAATCAGCGTCAGTAGTGATCGTACCAGCATCAACAACTCCCTACACTCTTAGACTCGTTACCATGATAATAACATCAAACATAGATCAAACTATAATCTTTCCAACGATTTAACCAGAACCATGAACATCAAAAACTTTTGCATATAAACAGAACAACATTGGGTTTTAGTTCTAAAACAATCCCAACAAATAGAATTACTCAAAGCAATATACGATGACTTTTAGGTCCAGAAGCAATCGAAAATAAAATTAAAAATATCTCAACGATTTTAGAATTCAAAACAAGAGTAACAAATATTATCTTGTAAAACAATCCCAACAAAAATGATTACTCGAAGGAATCTGTGATGATTCTAAAAGCTACATAACTTGATTCACCTCGATGCTCATCCTAGTGTTCTTCTTGCAATCATTCTCATCGATCACAAGTTTGCCCAATCATCTCCTACAAGTAAATGAATAAACATAACATATATAAAAGCTCATAGAAAAACTCTAAATATTATTATAATAATCATTACTATTATACAACTATTTTGATTCGTTCTACCCTGCGAAAGTAATGCTATTCATGTTCAAGAGCAATTTACTTCGAATTCACCAGTAACATCAATGGAAAACTTCAGTTATATAACACGATATTCTTTAATTTGTTGTAGAAGTAAATGTAATTTTCCTTTATTTGGTTGATCTTAATGAATTTAAAGAAGGGTTTATGGTATGGATCACCAACGTACACTTCTTTTTGTTCCGAGATCACCAACATACTCTTAAAAAATTTGTTAGTGACTAATATTTTGTTGGCGACCACAACACATAATTAACAAGTATGTTGGCGACAAATCCGACCATTTGAACACCCCTACTTTCTGGTAGTGCCATTACTCCCACTAAATTCTATGGAGTATATTATTTTTAGCAAACAGATTTTTTTTTTCTTTTCAGCTCAAGGTGTAATAAAAGAAAATTTATAGCCAAAAGTTTTGAATCCCATCCCCAACTATGAGTGTATATGCAATATGTCAAAATTTGGATCTTGGTTTGGTCCAATGTAGAAATAGTAGGCTACAAGTTTGGTGTAGGTTGACTATCTTATGTCAATTGTATAAAAGAAGTGTTTTTGGTGATTATGAATACTACAAGGAATTTAGTAATGATAGTGAAGCTAAAGGAATGAAATAACATAAGCAGTCATGGCAAAATGTAAGCACGGAAAACATTGACTAAAACTAACTTAGTAAAATGTACAGAAAACAGAAAGTGAAAAGGCGATATCTCAACTTAAACTAAATCGTGGCATAAACGACAAATATAACATAACCAGTCACTTCACCATCAGTACTAGCAGAGTTTCAACAAAGCATAAACTGAAAATAACTTATTGAATCATAAATTTTTACAAGAAGTATGAGAGACAAACCTGAGATTTACACAAGATCCAATCAAACGAAATTGATGATTAAATACCTAACTTGTTTCTAACTGATGTTCATCCTCATCCAAAACTAGGGTATTGGTGTAATACGTACATACATAAATAAATAGATCTATTGTCATACATAAAACAATAAGGATCATTCCAATCAATTTTGTCCCATAGCTTGCAATAGCCTAAACAGAGTATATGCAATAGCAGACTAGAAGGGGTTTTTTTTTGTTTTTTTTTAATCAGCCAATAATTTATAACAACTCAAACAATTGCACATGGACTGCAAAAGAATCAAGCGAAATAACAATTAAAATCACTCAAAACCAATCGGCAAATTCAGACAAAACTCCCTAAATTAATCGACTTTCTTGATGCCATGATTGTGTTGGATGGTGCTTAATTGGAGGCGCACAAAGAAAAAATATGAATGGCATTAGAGATTCATCATCATTAAACGACTAAATAAAATCGATTTCCTATCACAAAAAAATCATAAAACAGATAAACTATCAAAAACCTACAAGAAAAACAAATTAAATAACTGTTTATGGATGTCGAATAAGAGAATCGTTGAAGGAAGCTCACATAATCGTTTGAGTCGTTTGAGTATGTTTATGGTGTTTTTCTTGTGTGTAAACATAATGAATGTACTTCCTAGGGTTATCAAGGATAATAATACGTAAGAAATAAAAAGTAAAAGGAACTTTGAATATTAGTAGTATAATTCTGTTATGGTATGAAAGATTGAAAGCAACAAAGCGTAATGTTTAATTTAATCAAATATAATAAAAAAATATAAAGGTTCTATCATCATCTAACTTTTTTTTAACCGATTCAGCATCGCTCAAATTGTACCACTACCACAAACGCCGCTCAGACTCCATATATATGACTGACGGGGTTTGGAATCTAAGACTCATCATATGTGGGTGATTTGTGGACATGTGATTTGTCCGGCGTAAATGCTCCTTACGAAGGGGCATATGAATAGCATTGAAATATGGTACGGGGTAAGGTTCCCTCTGAATCACCCTTTAACTATTAAATTTTTGTAAGGTATATGTTAGGTTCCAACATAAAGTATAACCATATTGAATTAAATTTTTGTATATGTTTCATGTTTCTATCGTAACATTAAGTTAAATATCTCAAAGATTCTTCATCCTAATACTTCATCCATCGGCCCTTATAAAAACTAGCACAATACCCGCGCAATGCGGCGGTGAAAGTAGTGTCGGTGGATAAACTGGTGATTGACGATTTTAAAATGAAAATAAATGTAAATATTTTGAAGATTTATTGTATGATGCTTGTGTTGTGTATTATTTTATCTATATGATACATATAATAGAAAGAAATCTGATTTGCTTATAGTAATCAACATATTAATGGAAATGATTTGGTCATATATTATATGCATTAATTAATAGGTATAAATGTTATAGGGGTATTTTAGGAACTTCAATTATTTTAAGTATTTTAAGATTCAACATTGGACACGCTTTATAAGTAGTAATAGATAATAGATAATAGATAATAGATAATAGATATCATCCTAATATTTTATATTGTAATGTCCTAATAAAATTTTATGTTAATTAAATAATATATGTATATACATATACTAGATATAGCCCCGTGCGATGCACGGCAATTTAAATTCTTCAATTTTTATTTATTTAATCAACATCTTATAAAAACACATAACAATTAGAAGTTCAATGTCAAGATAAATTAAAACCATTGAGTTGGAAAAACTAAAGATAGAACTTAAATAAAAAATACATGCAAAGTATGAACAAAAAGATCCAAAAATATACATATAATGAATAATACGCAATTTGCACGTTATTGTGTTCCTAATAAGAAAACTTACCAATTAAGAATTATTTAACCGTTCTTGCACTTTAATTGACGTCTCCAAACTTCAAACGATTTAGAAAATTACAACACTGAAAAAAATCAACAAAAAGATTAGATCTATATATGAAAATAATAACAAAGAAAACATAATTATAATAGAAATAAACAAACTAAACAGATCATGAATTCTTTCAGTCAACATTAGGGGTAGTATCATAAAAATTGTATTGGACGACAGTTTAAATGAGAACATATCATCGATCAATTTAATTAAATATGTAGTATATATGATATATGACTTCTACAACAAATCCGTTCACAAATTGCAATGGCTCTCATTTAATCACGATGAGAAACTTATAGTTGCACAAATAAGAATTACGTAGCTATAGACGAAAAAGATGATTAAACATATACTATATATTTACAAAGAAAATCAATTGAGTTGTTTATAAAACCCAAATAAATTAATATCAACTATCTATCAATATAAATAAAAAAGTTTCATAATAAATTTGCTAGAATGATCGTGAACCTTAATATTTGCATGCTTATGCGTGAAATTAAAAGTGGGTACGATCGTAACTGTTGACCACGTGCAACACTTCACCCCAACCATCTTTATAATTTTCATATTTCGAAAGGTTTGGCGTGATATTTGTCTCCATAATTATCATTAGGTATTTAATAATTTTTTATCATATAGAACAAATGCAATCACATTCCAACTCTTATTGTTATTATTATATAAATATAAATAAATAATATAATAAACTCCCATATTCCTATTCCGACTTACGATATACAACAATTAAATAATAACAAAAATAATATTATACTTACTATTTTATTCAAATGAAATAAATTATTTATTTTTTAATTATGAAAGATCGCCAATTCTAAAATTTATATAATTGTCATTAATTAGTCATTCGAATTAAATAATATTATTCATCAATTGTAAATTTTATGAGATTGCCACATGTCATTTAATCTTAGGTGGCAAAATTTGGAGCTTTTTTCAATACTCGCTTAGTATATACATAGATATAAAAGATATGACATTAATAAACGATCACCAGCTTTAGAATGTATATAAACACCTAAAACTAGTCATATTTTACTACAATTATGTATATAAGTTTTACAAAAACAATATAAGGATATGTCAAGCATAAATATGATTGCCAACGAGTCGAGGCAAGCTTGAGCTCAATATGATAGCTCGTCATGGCTTGATGATAACGGATTGAGTCTCAATTTGTAAAAAACGTGTGTTTAGTCAAATATCTTATAATATAGTATAACAAAGTTATATTGTACTCCCTCCGTCTTAAAGTTATTATCTACAGACAAGAAACATGCAGTTTAAGAAAATTTAATTATTACACTGTACTTTTTCAGTACTATGACAGTTCTACCCTTACTTTTTACCTACTTTTCTATGACATAAATATAAAGTAGGGGTATAATAAGAAGTTTAGTTTATTATATCATTATATTTTTGGAAGTGGACAATTAATTTGGGACGCCCAAAAAAGGAAACATGAACTATAAATATGGGACGGAGGGACTATATATATATATATATATATATATATATATATATATATATATATATATATATATATATATACATACATATATACATACATACATACATACATACATACTGTAATCTAGTTTCTAGTGTAATCACAACAGAAGGATCTAGCTAAAAGGTATACCTCTACGGTCATGTAGTGATTATGCGCTATCAATACACTCTTCTCAATTCCTTTATATATGCTCTATTGCTTGTCATGTCTTGATGACAATGGACTGGGCTCGACTTGTAAAAAACGAGTGCATTAGTCAAATACCTCGTAAAAATAGTATAAAGTACTATACTTTCACAAGTATAGATTTTTTTACTGTATTGACACATTAAGAAAAAACAAAATCCAAAGAACTAATTTGAAAAGATTAACATAAGATAAGATATTAACTTATAAACTAAAAAATATATATAAATATAAGTCGTAAGTTATTATTATAATAAGGAAAATGATAAGTACATCTATATAATACAAGAACTCTACATTAAATTATACGTTTCAAACAAGTTTGACTCATTTTTTTAATTTTGACTTCTTCCCACTTAAATTTCACTTATTCGGTATCCGTATTCCCTCTAATAATTTCAATAAATATAAATTTATTTCCTCCTTATCTTGTGAAAAAGTCAGAGACTCATTCCCCATCTTAAACTAATTCCCCAAATAAAATTGTCGCTCTCAATCTTCCCCTACGGCAGTACGGCCGCATCAAAAAAATCAAGCAAATAAGGTCTGAACATTTATACTTTAAAATCGTTTTTTTGACTTGATTTTATGATGTATATGTGTATGTGTATATTTCTGTTTTCTATTATGTCACTGATTATGATTTTGTTTATAATACCCAATTTATCATAATTTGATCTTTGGTTCTTTAGTTTTAATTGATCACTTTTCGGATTTTATTTAATCATTAAACAAAATCAACATCTACTATGATTATACGTTTTTCTTTATGTTTGGTTTCCCAGTTATTGAAACTAGGTTGTTTTTTTTTCATGCTATATCATTGTTTTGGGTTGTCTCAATTTTTGGACTGGAACTTGACTTTTCTGTATGTATCTACTGTTACTAATGTATACCGGTTCAACTTAATTAGCTTTAACATGTGTAATATGGATATTGTGTTCATTAGTTATAGTTTATGATAGAAGTAGGTATATGCTCTAGTTTAGTAATTTATTACTTTGTGTATATCTTGAGCATGTTCCAAATCAGTTACAAGAAATTGATAAATTTATTGTACTTGATGTTTATGTTACTTTAAAACCGATCATTAGATCCAACATCATATTTTTGTTCGTTTCATATAAACAATTTCGATACACAGGCAATCATAGTAATAGTCATACCTTATTTTGCATAAAACTATTTGTTCTTGCTTGAAAGATGTAGCAATGGAAAAGTATACTAAAATTCATTGACCATCTACTTTCTAGTGTATATATCCCTCATACCTTATTTTGCATAAAACTATTTGTTCTTTCTAGTGTACCTACATATCATTTTACAATAGTTTTTAAAAACCACATACCTGCCTACTTTTGGTTGGCTCTACATGCGATTGGTGTCAAGATAAAGAAGCCCTTTTCATCCTTCTATTTATCCAGTCAAAGCTACATATCTGGATATCTTGGAATAATACCAGAATCGACGGAAATTTTGATATAAAAACTCTGTTATCTTTTAAGATTATTTCATGTATATATATATTTGATGTTTATATCTTGTTTGAATAACATTTAGAGATGAACACACATTGACTTTATAATTAATAATTCGTGTTTAATTTTTGTAGGCGTGGGGAACGTACAAAGAAGAGTAAGGGGTCCAAGTCACATGAATAAAATATGGGGTGTATCAGAGATTATAAAGGTTCAATTTAATGATTATGAGAAGCTAATTGACAAGAAAAGAAACTAGTCAGCTGAGCCATTCATATTTTCTTTTGTTAGGGTGGAAAATACTGCCCAATTTACAAACCTTGATCTAAAGTTATGCGAGAGTCTGTGAAGAATTAAAGGTATTTTTATATTGTAGTGTAACTACTATTTGTATGATTATAAATTTTTAATGTAACACGTCTCTATATATTCTTGAATATCAACTTTGTTGAAATATGAATCTTCATCTGTATGTGAACCAAGTAGAATGGAAATGTTTCGTGCGTGCTTCTCTAAAGACGCGAGTACAAAGAACAAAGAAGTTGCAGATGCAATAGTAGGTACTTTATAAGAGTTTGGCTCCGAATGAGCATGTTAGTGCTCAAGAGATCATACCGGGTTAGTGTGAGGTAAATATCCAAGTACCTGTGAAAGATCTGCACGTTTGGTGAGGCTATATGACTTACATGTCACCATTGAAGATGTTTTTGGTGCAAGTACCGCGTGGCCTTCTACAGTCGTTTCGGGTATGTCATTCTTGTTAACCTCTTTTTATCTTTTTATACTTTCATATAAGGTCAAATTTTATTGTTATTCCATCAATATAACGAAACAGCATGCATGTTCATACATATCACCGATTCACTATTTTGATAGAATCAATTTACACCAAGACCACAAAAACATAAGCTATGTTGAACCACTTGAACTATTGATATCAGTCCGGCCCATTCAGCACAACTTTGGCGCCTTTTATGATTTGTTGCTCCCCAATTCTTTCAACAGTCTCGGATCATTGACCATTCTAATATATATGCCTTCAGTCATGTTCTCATCTACTCAAAATTACGGAACTTAATTATTTGAAACAAACCCGTATTGTAGACTTTATACTAAAGTACATATTATTTCATTGTAGGTGATGCGTGATGAAGATGCCCGAGGAAGATGTGTGATGAAGATACGTGATGACTCAAAACTATGCTTTTAGTTTTCTTTTTCGTGTGCTTAATACTTTTAATTTATCATGTAATCGTCAGACGACTTTATTTGAACAATGTTATTATTTTATTAGGTTAAGTGCCTTTATTATTAATGAATGACTTCTTTAAATCGTAAATTAGGTTTATTCTTTCTTTTTTCTTGAATGATCTTTGGGCTCATACAATTTAAATAAATAATAATCATTAACTAATAAAATTTTATGTAATATATTGTTTTGTATTTGTAATATTGAATTGTATTCAATGAAAAGAATTTTAGGACGCTATTAACTTTTTAGGACATTTGTGCGTGTCTCAAAAGATAAAGGTAGACATACGTGCATTGTAATTCAGAACATCAAATAGCGTCGTATTAGACTTTTTAGGACTTTTGTGCGTGTCTCAAATGATGATAGTAAGGACACGTGTATTAGAATGTAGAACATCAAAAAGTGTCCTATTAGACTTTTAGGACGTTTGTACATGTCTTAAAAGATTATACTAGGCACACGTGTATTAGAATTTGGAACATCAAAAAGCGTCCTATTTTAAGTTTGTTAGGACACCATAAGTGTTGCATTAGACATTTTAGAAGACTAATAAAGAAGTGTCCCATAATATATATTAGGACGCCTATAACTTATTACAACGCCTTTTTATGCGACGCTTAAATGATTGGTCCTATCAGATAAAAGGTCTTATAAAGTAGTCTTTGAGGACACTAATGTGTGTCCTATAAACCCATATTTGTTGTAGTGTATGTTTAATTAAGAGAATTATTGATTGTAAAAAACCTTCATAGATATGCATAACTTACAACAATCGATATAAGATTAATTATAAGTCTTATTCATTGATTATTAGCTAGATCCAACCACACGAATATATATGGAGCTAACAAAATTATTTTCTTTACAGAATACAATTACTTACGTTTAGTTATAGTCTTATAGATGTTGTGACAGTTTCCTCGTGGCGACGGAATACAAACGAGATTCTCAGCCCTTGGAACAGTAAATCCAGGTTGTTCATTCATATTCATCAATGCTACTTGTTCATCTTTCACATTATTCCATTCGAAGCATTGTATGAGGCTAGCAACAATCACTTGTACATCTCTCATGGACTTATTCATACCAGGACACCCTCTTCTTCCTGTACCAAAAGGTAAAAGTTGGAAATTTTGGCCAACATAATCCATGGATGACGTTGCACCTTCCAAAAATCGACTAGGGTTGAACTCCAACGGGTTGTCCCAATATTGAGGGTTTCTTCCTATTGACCAAACGTTGACGAATAGCATAGTACCAGCAGGGATGTCGTAACCTTGAATGGTCACATTTTCAGTAGACTCGCGATTCAATAGGGGAACTGGTGGGTGAAGTCGTAAACTTTCCTTTATGACTGCTTGCATGTAAGGGAGGTTTGGTGCGTCTGATTCCTCAACGAGCCTATCGTCTCCAACGACTTGATCAATCTCTTTTCTAGCTAGTTTGAGGACATTCGGGTTTTTTATAAGTTCTGCTAATCTCCATTCTATTACTATTGCTGTTGTATCTGTTCCAGCTACAAAAAAGTCCTGTAACAAAACGTAATTGTACTTAAATTTAGTTCCATATATATTATATGTTGTATATAAAAATTACACTTATTGATGTGCTTAACACGTACATATGAAAATATATGCTTTATCTGTTAATTGAATTAATAATCTGAGCGACTTAACTAGTGTATAATTAACTTTTCAGATGTGATAATTTTGCTAGCAAGATATATTAAGTTAATTACCAATATCAAGGCTTTGATGTGGTCTCTAGTAATCTTAATCTCAGCTTTGTCATCTTCCAAAGCATCAAGCAATATATCAAGCAAATCTTTCCCCTTGCCATCTTCTTTGGTCTCTAATTTTCTTCTTTTATGATCTTTTCAAGCAAAGCGTCATAGCGTCTGCGTGTCCCTTGATACCTCTTCTTAAATCCTTGCAAATCTATGTTCTTGAAAAACCATATGAAATCAGAAATATTGAACCCACCGAAGATCTTTGTCACCTCCCGAATAATATCCATATATGGCTTCTTCAGCCTCACTATTTGTCCCAGAACATCTAATGCTCATTATCATTTGACAAATAACATTATTCGCTAGCTTAAATATCTCTTGAGTCAGATTCACACACTCTTTTTGTGTTGATTTCAACAGTAACCTTTGAAAAAGCTCGTGAATTTCTTGTAGGGGTGTGCAAATTTACCCGAGAACCGAAAATACCCGAGAATCGAACCGGACCGGAACCGAACCGGACTGAACCGAGTATATTTGGTCCGGTCCTCGGTCCTTGTTTTCCTTATTTTTCGGTTCTCGGTTCGGTTCGGTCCGAGCCCGGTTCGGTTCCCATGAACTGTTCAGTCACTTCAGTGTGCAAATTTCGGGTATAACCGAAAATACCCGAGAACCGAATCGGACCGGAACCGAACCGGAAAGAATCGAGTATATTTGGTCCGGTCCTCGGTCCTTGTATATTTTATCACTGATAAGCATCAAATAGATAGTATATTTTATAGTAATTTATCCCTATATTTATATACATTTTAGTGCATTTATATGATTTTAGATACTTATTTCGTTAATATTTGCAGAGAATGTATTTTAATTGAATAATGAAGAAAAAGGAACGAGAACAAGTCCAAAACTGAAGAAAATGAAGTACTTGAAGAAGTTGGAGCTTACACCTCAAAGAATTGAAGACTTAAATGATAATATTGAAGAATTGGGCCAGAAGAAAGATTAAAATCCGTTAAAGAAAAGAAGGAAGCCCAAAATGAAGCCCAACCCGAAGTTGGAAGATTCTGGAATTGAAGCTCAACCGGCGGTTGAGAAACCCAACCGGCGGTTGAATATATATAATCAAAGGCGGTTCCAGACGCGGAGTTGGATGAGGATACAAATTGATCCAACCGGCGGTTGGGAATTCCAACCGGCGGTTGGACTGGCGGTTTTGAAAACTATAAATAGAGGCCTAGTTTAGGTTTAACGATGTACGATTCTTAGAATACAAAGTCGATTATTAGGGTTTAAGGTTGATTTAAGGTGCGAATTTGGAGGTTAAGGAGCTAGGGTTTGAAGGTTTTTAACCTTAGGAAAAGCTGGTTCGACAATTGGTTCGGTTTCTTTATCCTTGTAACTTTAATAACCTTATTGAGTTAATTTATGGATATTGTTTATTTGAATTACTTGTGAATTAAGTTTTCATTATAGCTATTTGAATGAATGTTTATTGAGTTTATTATATGAATTTATGTTTATGTTGGAACTATATTATTGAATGTTTATTATACAAGAATTGTCTATATTATAATATATTAATGATTGTTCTTGACATAGTTAAACTGATTTATATTAAACGATGATGACCATATTAAGTTTGTATAAATTAAGTGATTGTGTTTATGTCTTGATCTTAACCTTATGCGATAGACGAAGGATAATTCATTAATATAGAGTAATATTGTGATTCACGCCATACCGATGAAATTGTATTAATAAACTGCTGATAGATCTTATTAATTAGTAATACTTTGCGTAACCTTATGATTGTGTTGCTATGATGAAGATTAGCTTAACCTTAAGTAATTTTCTATATTAGTAATTTACCAATAATAATAGCCAACAAGCAAATAGACATAAATAAGTATAATAAGTTTAGTAAATAATAATTTGAATAATTATAATCTTCTATCCAATTGAGTATTCTTAAGTTGTTCCTGAAACTTATCTATTAGAATCTGTATCAAAAATATAAATATAAATATGTTCGTTCGGAACTAAAACGTCTCCCTTATCTTGTAATATTAAATGTACATTGGATCCTTTATTTGTATATTATTGTAAATAGTTGTAAGTATGAGTAAATAGATAATCTAAAATACTTATAAACCATTTCCACTTTTTGACCTAAAACTTAATCCATGAAGATGGGAAAACCCCTAATTGCCCCTACATTAAGCTTCAAATTTGTATAATCATCAATAACCAATTAATCCTTACGTAGAATAAAAAGATGGAAACTGCTACATTGTGTATCTTTTGATTATCAATATACATTCATTTTAAATTTTAATTATTAAAAGATGGAAATTGTCACCAATTGAATTAGATTTGGCTATTCATATGGAAACTGTCACCACTTTAAATACTATTTATAGTAAGTCAACAATTTACTACAAATGTTAGCACTTTTTTACAAAGGTATACATAATTTCTGTTTGATTACATTGCATAATATCACTCATAATTCACAATTTGAAATAGTATTTCTATTCGATACAAAATCCCTAGATATAAACAACTATAGAGCTAAAATGGATTCCGAAATTGCTTGGTTTATGGTCACTTGATGCTAAAAGTTATCTTGCACTTACGCTTGAAAATTGCTCCCGTTGTTGCTCCACTTTCTACCCTTGTTCTTAATCCACACTTCGCTTCTGCTGTTGTTGCTTCCGCGGCAGTTTCTACCCCAAAAAAACATTTCACCTATTTCAAATACGTTGCCGTCGCATTGCGCGGGTTATCAGCTAGTTAATTATAATATTAGAATCACTTTTCCTGTGTTCCTTGTGTTCGAATTTGGACTTACTTATAAAGCTATATTATACGAACGGGTTAATACTTGCCTGAATTGTGTGATAGTATTATTTAGTATTTCCCTAATTTAAAACTTGTGATTATAATTGCTGATGTGTGCTAAGTATATACAATTATAATAACAAGTTTAATTTAAGGAAATACTAAATAATACTATCACACAATTCATGCAAGATTGACCCGTTCATGTAATATAGCTTAATAAGTAAGTCCAAGGCTGCGTTTGATAAAACTGAATGATTTAGCACTGAACGGTTCAAATTGCTGAATTGTTCAAAGACTCTGATTGACTTTAATTCTGAATAAGAAAAACTGTTTGATATGTAGTCTGAATGGATAATCTGAATAAGATAAAATTACCATTCTAACCTTAATTATTTCGGTGTCTAATATATTTTATAACTACTATTATATGACAAAAAAAAATTTACACATAATATTATTTATAATCTAACCGATTATTAATGGGTGATGATATTTCCATCAACAATTTTGATAGATCCACCAACTATGTGCAATACAGAGTTGTACTGTACAAATAAATAATGCAGAATGATGGTGGATCTATCAAAAATGATATTGGATTTATCATCACCCCTTATTAATTATACAAAACTATGATATAAATTAGTGTTTTTTTACATGATCATTAGGAGAAGTATAACGGCATTATTATCTGGAGGAATCTAATCAATAATTTATGTAATGTAAAGTAAATAAGCAAAAAATAAAACTTGTGATATAACGTTGCAAGTTGCAATGGTTCATCAATTCCAAAGAAAAATTTACAAGAGTATTGTCACACCCCGCCAAACGGTAATTACAGTTAACAAGAGTAAATTCGCGGAAGCTTAGTGACGTGGCGGGGCTGCGAGCAGTAAAACAACTAACAGATACATACATACTCAGAGCATATGGTTATTGCAGAACGAAATAGATTAAGATGCCATTAGTTAAAGTTTTACAAAAGATTACCACTTGAAAAGTGGTAACAGTAATAGTAGTAGTTGAAATCAGTATTTCATATAATACATAATATCAAAAGTAGATTTCATAGGTATGACTGCAGTAGTTGCAGTTATACAGAGGAAATCCAAGTGTCCCAAAAGTAGTGGCATCCTAACAAGTCCAAGGTAGTCCGTCCTGATATGCATGCAGATCTTACTTACGCTGCTAATTCCCTGAAAAACATAGAGTAAATCGTCAACAAAATTGTTGAGTGAATTCACAAGTTTATTTGTTATGTAGGAAACACAGGTTAATCATTTAAGAATAACATTTCCAAATAAGTGTTGTTTGTCAAGTAGGAAACACAAGTTATTAACAAATAACATTTCCCAAATCAGTTATCAGTAGGAAACACATGTTAACCTAAATAAAGATTAACATTTCCAAAGTAGTCTACGTAGAAAATCACTTCCTAAACAGTAGTTTTGTGTGTGGGAATATTTAGACGGTGATCCCTCGAAAGGTGAGCTAAACCTGTCGAGTAAGGTAACCCGATCTAACCCTATAACCAAACCACAACCATAATCTGTTGTTATTTGCCATGCTGGACAATTAAGTATACGCTCCCAAATCCGTAGGAGGGTCGTCACGGCGATAGTACTATCCGTATACTCAGTGGCTAGAGTCACCTAGCTAATGGTTATAGTCTGTAGCCATAAGGTCTTTTATGCACTACATCGTTCAGCCTAGATCTGTACCAAGACTCGTTGTCTAAATTCCCAAAATAGTATGAAAACATTTCATAAATCATAGTTCAAATAGTTGTGTGAAATACCCTTCCACAAATAGTCACGTATGAAATACCCTTTCATAAATAAATCAAGTAAATACATGCAGTATTTAAATCAGTTATCGCATGCAGTTATACATACGATTTCTATGTTTTCCACCCCGAGTTTTAAAAGCATTAAAACAGTGAAAAGGGGTTTGTGAACTCACAGTAAGTGCTCGGATGTGAATGCTAGCGAGATATGGTAATGTAGCCCAAACGTAGTCAACCTATACACCATAATGTATTAACTATAAGTACTTTATTTACTTACGTAAATAATTTGTTTGTTTAAAGAAATTATCAATTTCTTAAGTTTGTGTATGTCGTTGATGATTGTTGTTGAAAATATATAATATTATCCAAGTATTGTTTCTTAACTTGAGTTCTCGGATACATTATTCGGGTCTCGAATTTATGTTTATATCATCAATATATCATTACATAACCCGTTTGGCCCATTGACAAGTTTTGACCCAATGGCCCGTTTATTTAATTTAACTCTTTCGATTTTAAAACTCTCGGTCCAAACTTAAAGTTTCAAACCCAAGAAGCATTTGGCCCAGCCCGCGACCACGGCCCAACATGCAGCCCAACCCAGCCGATCGGCTTGGGCCAGCCGTTCGGCTTGGCCAATCGTTCGGCTTGTCCATAAGCCGTTCGGCTTTGTACCTCGGCCCAGTCCAAGCCCATTATCCGTTTCCGAGTCCACATGTTTAGCCCGTTATCTTGCACGACCCAAGTCCACACAGCCCAGAAGTCCCGCATCCCAGCCGATCGGTTTTAGGCACTCAGCCGTTCGGCTTTTTCTTAGCCGTTCGGCTTATGCTTAGCCGATCGGCTACATGTTCCAGTCCAGTCCCCTGCTCCGTTTTCAAGTTTTGAAGTCCGATTTCGTGGTGTTTTTATGCAAGGGTTTGAATGGGTTTCGTGTTTATATGTTCCATAACAACAATATACATCATTATAACCATTAACATCAAACTTTTACATATCTAAATTGTGATTTCAAGTTTTTGGGTTAAAAAACCATTTTCACCATTTAAGCTTCAATCTTTCAATTTTGTTGTTTATATACATAGATTATGATGTTTATACAAGTAATATATCGAAATTTAAGCAAAGAGTTCAAGGATTTGAAGTTTTCTTACAAAATGAAAATGATGAAGATGATGAACGTTTGATGATGATGATGGTGAAGCCACTGGCTTTGTTCCACTTCCACTTCCTGATGCTGCTTACCTCTGATCTTGTTAATTTGTTTGTGAAGGAGAGAAAGAAATTTGGTGAATTATGTGTGTGTGTGTGTTCTGCCGAAGATCACAGAGAGAAATGGAGAGGGAGTGAAATAATTCAAACGGTATGGCTCGGTTCACCTCAATTATTTGAGTTTGGTAGCCGGTTTGCGTACTGAAATTTTGAGTACGGGTATAATTATAGCAATATAAAATTTAACATTTTATATTTTTATTTTGTAGATGCTCTCCTGGTTCGTAATATATTTTCAGAATAATGAGATTATCATTATTTTTGGTAGTTGTACATTTTTGTACGTTTTACTGCGCACATCCAATTGAGCGCCAAATTTCGGTTGAGTTTCGAATTCATAATTCGAAGAAATGTTCTAAATACTTGAAAACGTACTAGAAAAATAACATTTTCAGGTTTTGACCTTTTTGGTACGTTTTAGAATTGTTTCTGTTCGTTATATAATACGTTTTATGTTAAACGTATAATTGAACCATTTTATCTATATGTTATAGATACATAATTACTCGTAATTAATAATTGAATTATTAATTATTTCGTGTTACCAAATCTGGTTAATTATTTTTGTCGGCTTCGTTCCGATACGTTCGTACGTAATTTATAAATAATACGTATAATGTAATACTTTTTGTATTATTGTTTTGGGCTCGCTAGACTCATATCACATCATAGGTTTAGTTTAAAACAAATGCAGGGAATTAGCGTAAGAAATGCATGTAATTAAGTATAATTATATACCTAATTTGGAGGAGTGTCACATTCTCCCCCCGTTAGTGAAATCTCGTCCCGAGATTTAAGTCGAGCCGTGAGTCTCGGTCACGCTCTCAAATAGGTTGGGGTATTTCTTTCGCATTTCGTCCTCTCGTTCCCAGGTAAACTCCGGGCCATATTTCGAGTTCCAACGAACTTTAACCAGTTTGATTCGTTTGTGTCGAAGTTTCTGCGTTTTAGAATCCATAACTTCAACAGGTTCCTCCACAAAGTTAAGTTTTGAGTCAATGAAGACTTCGTCAGGAGGAATGACAAGCGTTTCATCAGAAAGACACTTTTTGAGGTTACTAACGTGGAAAGTATCGTGTATGCTACTATGCTCTTGCGGTAGTTTGAGCTTGTAAGCGACAGGACCAATCCTAGCAAGGATTTCAAATGGTCCGATGTATCGTGGGTTTAGCTTTCCTCGTTTGCCAAATCGTGCTACTCCTTTCCAGGGAGATACTTTGAGTAGGACCTTGTCTCCTACTTGAAACTCAAGAGGTTTACGGCGGTTATCAGCGTAACTCTTTTGTCGATCTCGTGCCGCTTTCAGTCGGCTCAATACTTGAGTTATTTTGTCAGTGGTTTCCTGGACAAGTTCGGGTCCAGATAGTTGTCTGTCGTCCAACTCTGCCCAACAGAGTGGTGATCGGCACTTGCGTCCATATAACGCCTCAAATGGTGCCATCTGTATACTCGTGTGATAACTGTTGTTGTAAGAGAATTCAGCTAGAGGTAGGTGGGTATCCCAGTTACCTCCAAAGTCTATCACACATGCTCGCAACAAGTCTTCGAGCGTCTGTATCGTTCGCTCACTTTGGCCGTCAGTCTGCGGGTGGTAGGCAGTACTCATATCAAGTCGAGTACCCAATGCCTGTTGTAATGTTTGCCAAAAGCGAGAAGTGAATCGTGCATCTCTATCAGAGATGATGGATAGTGGCACACCATGCCGAGAAACAATCTCCTTAATATAGATTTTAGCTAGTTTCTCCATTCCATCCGTTTCCTTAATAGCTAGAAAGTGGGCTGATTTCGTCAATCGATCGACAATCACCCATATGGCATTTGCTCCAGACGCCGTTCTAGGTAACTTCGTAATGAAGTCCATTGTTATTTGCTCCCATTTCCATTTGGGCAGTTCAGGTTGTTGCAAAAGTCCAGACGGCTTTTGGTATCCAACTTTTACCTTTGAGCAAGTTAAGCATTTGCTCACGTAGGTGGCAATGTCACGTTTCATTCCAGGCCACCAGTAAAAGCCTTTCAAGTCCTGGTACATCTTGTCCGCACCAGGATGTATCGAGTAGTTGGACTTGTGTGCCTCGTCCAAAATCAGCTTGCGTAACTCATCTACGCATGGTACCCAAATTCGGTTCATGAAATACAACACTCCGTTGTCCTTTTTCTCGAGTTGTTTTTCCATCCCTTTCAAGGATTCATCCTTAAGGCGTTCGGAGGTGAAAGCAAGTTCTTGTGCTTCACGAATTTGAGTAATGAGATTCGAGTGGATTGTCAATCCCAAGGCTCGAACTCTTCGAGGTTTGATTCGTTCCTTATGACTCAGGGCATCTGCTACCACGTTAGCTTTACCCGGGTGATACTTTATTTCACAGTCGTAATCGTTAAGTAATTCGACCCAACGTCGTTGTCTCATGTTAAGTTCTTTCTGGTCGAATATATGTTGTAGGCTCTTATGATCAGTGAAGATCGTACACTTTGTACCGTATAGGTAGTGTCTCCAGATCTTCAGTGCAAAAACAACGGCTCCCAATTCCAAATCATGAGTCGTATAGTTTTTCTCATGCACTTTTAGTTGTCGAGATGCATAAGCAATGACCTTTTCGTTTTGCATCAGTACGCAACCCAATCCCTGATGCGACGCATCACAGTAAACAACAAAGTTATCTACTCCTTCGGGTAGTGATAGTATGGGTGCGCTACTCAGTTTCTGTTTCAATAGTTGAAATGCATTCTCTTGTTTCTCATTCCACTCAAATTTCTTGTCTTTTTGAGTTAATGTGGTAAGTGGCTGGGCTATCTTTGAAAAGTTTGCGATGAATCGCCTGTAATAGCCAGCTAGACCAAGAAATTGTCGTACTTCAGTTAGGGTTTTCGGTGCTTCCCAGTTGTTGATTGCCTCAATTTTGGATGGGTCTACGTGAATTCCCTTGTCATTTATCACATGACCAAGGAATTGAACCTCTCGTATCCAAAATTCGCACTTAGAGAACTTTGCATAAAGCTTCTCTTTTTGTAGTAGTTCGAGGACAAGCTTCAGATGTTGCTCGTGATCCTCTTTCGATCGTGAGTATACCAAGATGTCGTCAATAAACACAATGACGAATTTATCCAGGTAGGGTTTGCATACTCTATTCATCAAGTCCATGAATACTGCTGGTGCGTTGGTCTGTCCAAAAGGCATGACTAGGAACTCGTAATGACCGTATCGAGTCCTAAACGCGGTTTTCGGTACATCTTCTTCTCGTACCTTAAGTTGATGGTAACCAGATCGTAGGTCAATTTTTGAATAATAACTTGACCCTTGCAGTTGTTCAAACAGATCGTCAATGCGTGGTAACGGGTATCGGTTCTTGATAGTTACTTTGTTCAGTTCTCGGTAATCGATGCACATCCGCATAGATCCATCCTTTTTCTTGACAAATAGAACCGGAGCTCCCCAAGGTGAAAAGCTCGGACAGATGAATCCCAAATCTAGAAGTTCCTGCAGTTGTGTGGATAGCTCTTGCATTTCCGAGGGAGCTAGACGATAAGGTGCACGTGTAATAGGTGCGGCTCCTGGCACCAGGTCAATATGAAACTCAACTTGTCGTGGGGGTGGCAATCCCGGCAACTCATCAGGGAACACTCCTGGGTAGTCGCGTACAATGGGTACATCGTCTATACGTCGCTCCTCGGGTTTCTTTTCTACAATGTGTGCCAAAAATGCTTGGTATCCCTTTCGGAGATATTTACTGGCCTTCAAGCACGAAATCATTTTTGTAGCACTTTTTCGTTTCTCACCTTGAACCACAAGTGTTTCTCCTGTTGACAGTGGTAATCGTACCAGTTTATCATAACATATGATCTCAGTGCGGTTCTTAGATAACCAATCCATACCGACTACAACGTCAAAACTTCCCAACTTAACCGGTAGTAAGTCTATTTCGAAGAAATGACCTTCTAACTCCAAGGTACATCCCGGTACTATTTCTCCTGATTCGATCAACTCACCATCGGCTAATTCTATGGTATACTTGTTATCTAATTTACGGGATTCAAGTTCTAATAGTGGTCTAAACTCAGTAGACACAAAACTTAAATCAGCACCCGAATCAATTAACACAGAGGCATAATGATTGTTTACAAGAAACGTACCAGTGACGGTGTTAGGGTCCTGGCGTGCCTCTTGTGCTCCAATCACAAATGCCCTTCCTTGAGCCGGTTGATTGTTGATGTTGTCAGCTCGGTTATTGTTGTTACCGCGATTGTTGTTGTTGTTGTTGTTGCGGTTTTGGTTGTTGTTGTTGAGCTTAGGGCATCGGTTGCGGTAGTGCCCTTGCTCACCACATTCAAAACATCCCTGGTTTTGACGCTCAGTGTTTGCCCGTGGGGGAGGGTTAGTTTTGCATTCTCGGGTTCTATGTCCCCATGCCCTACAGTTTCCACAATACCCACACCCACCTTCGTGGTGTCGGTTGCACTTATCACATTTGGGTTTGTTACCCAGGTATGGTTTCGATTCAGTAGTTGTGGCAACATATGCTTTCGCATTTCCAGAATGTTTCTTGTTTTGCTGACCCTGGCGATCAGCACCATTACCGTTCCACTTTCGTTTTGCACCACCAGAACTACTAACATCAGTACTGTTCGGTTCACTTTTTCCCGACACAGCTTTCTTAGTCATTGTCCCAATCCTGACCGCCTCATCGGTCAAACTTTGTGCTAGAGTAACAGCACTCCTGAAAGTGTCCGGTTTAGATGACGTCACCAGACTGCGGATTTGTGGGGCCAAACCGTATATGTAGCGCTCGATACGCTTATACTCGGGTGTCACCATGTGTGGCACTAGACGTGCAAGTTCCTGAAACTTAGTGGTGTACCCAGTAATATCAGCACCAATCATGGTGATGTTCCACAACTCTGTTTCTATTTTCTGCATCTCACTACGAGGGCAGAATTCCTCCAACATCAAATTCTTAAATGTTTCCCATGACATTGAATAAGCAGTTGGTCGACCAAGTGATTGGATCTGACTGTTCCACCAAGTGAGCGCTTTGTCAGCCAAAGTGCAAGTTGCATACTTCACCATACAGTCAGGTGAACAGTCACTAATGTCCAATACCGATTCAGTTTTCTCTATCCAATGAATCATACCAATTGCACCCTCGGTGCCACGGAAGGAAATCGGCTTACAAGCCTGAAATGTTTTGTATGAACACCCTTCGCGAGCATTCACAGGTGTCTCAGTATTAACAGGGGTAGATCCACTGTTGTTAACTCCAGGTTCGCGACTACGGCTTGCCTCATATTCAGCAATACCTTCAGCTATTCTTCGTGCGATCATTTGTTCGGTGGTTTCAGTGGGTAGTGGTGGAGGCGTAGTCGTCTTTTGACTGTTTCTAGTGACTCGTCGTTTGGGAGGCATGATTCAGCTCTGCGATGAATAAAATGCAGAGTGTTAATGTTGAGATATTGAATGTGTATAGATCAAAGATTCACACTTGATAGAAATGAATGACATGAAAAGATGAATGAAAAGAGTTTTACAACACGTGCCTTACAACTTTGAAACACCCACATGTATCTAGCATAATATAATCACGTTGGCCAGGCGTCATTATATAATGTCCAATACATATTTCTTTTCATTGTCGTTTAGCACCGTTAATTTCAGAGGTTCTCAAGAATACTCAATCACCAAGGTGCAATATGTTTCAGGGTTTACAAGAATTGATTACAAGGTTATCGATAAAGTATAGTTTTAAATCACAAGTCGACAGTTGTAAGAGGAAATAATATGGTTGATAATAGGTATAACGAACACGCGATGTACACCAAACATACAATATATATTAACAGTCATAACGCTGTTACATTAGTTTAGTACAAAATGAGATGGGATTTCTAATATATCCATCGATGGTTAGCGTTATACAAAAGGTGATGGGTTTCCTATACATATACCCATTCTACTAACAAAGTTCCATCCAACATGCAGCTAGTCCATAACTAATACATACATATATGTTTCCCCAAAAGTAATAGTCTAATATGGTGCAACACGAACTGCCATACACAGGCCTAACGGAACCATGGTAAATACATCCTAACCGCAACCATCACTGCTGCAGTCATCACACAAATGCCAGCTACAATCTCTGACACCCTAGCACGCCTCTCTAAAGCTGCAACACGTGCACGAGTGGATGCTAGACTCTGCCAGTCTGTCTGACGGTGAGTCTCCACAAAATCCATCCTCTGATGGAGCATAGTCATATCCATGTCAGTGCGGGAGGCATCACTCAGTAACTCCATCACGTCTCTACTCTGACTAGCATATCTCCTAATCACAGTGTAGATCACAGCCACAAGAGTAGGTACAGTGAGCTCCAGAGGCTCACCAGTGAAAGGTGCAGATGGTGGTGGATGAGAGGACTCTCCAAACTCAAAGGTCGAGGGAATACCCTCTAGTGATCTCCACTCTCTCAATACACTAGGCATCCAGTCCATATGAGAAGGTCGGAGCCTCTTCTGTGGCGGCTCGACAACTGGAACCTCAGGCTCAGTCACTGGCGCCTTATCGCGCGGCGCGAGTGGTCCCCTGGGAAAATCTCGAACACTGATCCTAGCTGTCATCCTAGGTACAGGCACACGAGATGTACTCGCGATGGCTGGCTCAGGGGTAGGAGTAATGTAGGCAGATGGTCCACGGTGTGTGGTCACTCCAGTACTCGCTACGCTAAAGTAGGAGGCCTCCATGGGCTCCTCCTCAGAATCGGAATCAGTGATATAGATCGGTGCGCGTCTCCACATGCTGAGACAAAAGAATCGTGTGTGACATGTCAGTAATATGTTAGTTGTATGCAAAGTATGTATGCATGAATGCACAAATGTTCTAGCCAAGGCTATAGTCTAGGTCTCTAAGGTTTTCAGTCACCTAAAGACTTCTAGTTCGCTATAACCAATGGCTCTGATACCAAGTCTGTCACACCCCGCCAAACGGTAATTACAGTTAACAAGAGTAAATTCGCGGAAGCTTAGTGACGTGGCAGGGCTGCGAGCAGTAAAACAACTAACAGATACATACATACTCAGAGCATATGGTTATTGCAGAACGAAATAGATTAAGATGCCATTAGTTAAAGTTTTACAAAAGATTACCACTTGAAAAGTGGTAATAGTAATAGTAGTAGTTGAAATCAGTATTTCATAAAATACATAATATCAAAAGTAGATTTCATAGGTATGACTGCAGTAGTTGCAGTTATACAGAGGAAATCCAAGTGTCCCAAAAGTAGTGGCATCCTAACAAGTCCAAGGTAGTCCGTCCTGATATGCATGCAGATCTTACTTACGCTGCTAATTCCTTGAAAACATAGAGTAAATCGTCAACAAAATTGTTGAGTGAATTCACAAGTTTATTTGTTATGTAGGAAACACAGGTTAATCATTTAAGAATAACATTTCCAAATAAGTGTTGTTTGTCAAGTAGGAAACACAAGTTATTAACAAATAACATTTCCCAAATCAGTTATCAGTAGGAAACACAGGTTAACCTAAATAAAGATTAACATTTCCAAAGTAGTCTACGTAGGAAATCACTTCCTAAACAGTAGTTTTGTGTGTGGGAATATTTAGACGGTGATCCCTCGAAAGGTGAGCTAAACCTGTCGAGTAAGGTAACCCGATCTAACCCTATAACCAAACCACAACCCTAATCTGTTGTTATTTGCCATGCTGGACAATTAAGTATACGCTCCCAAATCCGTAGGAGGGTCGTCACGGCGATAGTACTATCCGTATACTCAGTGGCTAGAGTCACCTAGCTAATGGTTATAGTCTGTAGCCATAAGGTCTTTTATGCACTACATCGTTCAGCCTAGATCTGTACCAAGACTCGTTGTCTAAATTCCCAAAATAGTATGAAAACATTTCATAAATCATAGTTCAAATAGTTGTGTGAAATACCCTTCCACAAATAGTCACGTATGAAATACCCTTTCATAAATAAATCAAGTAAATACATGCAGTATTTAAATCAGTTATCGCATGCAGTTATACATACGATTTCTATGTTTTCCACCCCGAGTTTTAAAAGCATTAAAACAGTGAAAAGGGGTTTGTGAACTCACAGTAAGTGCTCGGATGTGAATGCTAGCGAGATATGGTAATGTAGCCCAAACGTAGTCAACCTATACACCATAATGTATTAACTATAAGTACTTTATTTACTTACGTTAATAATTTGTTTGTTTAAAGAAATTATCAATTTCTTAAGTTTGTGTATGTCGTTGATGATTGTTGTTGAAAATATATAATATTATCCAAGTATTGTTTCTTAACTTGAGTTCTCGGATACATTATTCGGGTCTCGAATTTATGTTTATATCATCAATATATTATTACATAACCCGTTTGGCCCATTGACAAGTTTTGACCCAATGGCCCGTTTATTTAATTTAACTCTTTCGATTTTAAAACTCTCGGTCCAAACTTAAAGTTTCAAACCCAAGAAGCATTTGGCCCAGCCCGCGACCACGGCCCAACATGCAGCCCAACCCAGCCGATCGGCTTGGGCCAGCCGTTCGGCTTGGCCAATCGTTCGGCTTGTCCATAAGCCGTTCGGCTTTGTACCTCGGCCCAGTCCAAGCCCATTATCCGTTTCCGAGTCCACATGTTTAGCCCGTTATCTTGCACGACCCAAGTCCACACAGCCCAGAAGTCCCGCATCCCAGCCGATCGGTTTTAGGCACTCAGCCGTTCGGCTTTTTCTTAGCCGTTCGGCTTATGCTTAGCCGATCGGCTACATGTTCCAGTCCAGTCCCCTGCTCCGTTTTCAAGTTTTGAAGTCCGATTTCGTGGTGTTTTTATGCAAGGGTTTGAATGGGTTTCGTGTTTATATGTTCCATAACAACAATATACATCATTATAACCATTAACATCAAACTTTTACATATCTAAATTGTGATTTCAAGTTTTTGGGTTAAAAAACCATTTTCACCATTTAAGCTTCAATCTTTCAATTTTGTTGTTTATATACATAGATTATGATGTTTATACAAGTAATATATCGAAATTTAAGCAAAGAGTTCAAGGATTTGAAGTTTTCTTACAAAATGAAAATGATGAAGATGATGAACGTTTGATGATGATGATGGTGAAGCCACTGGCTTTGTTCCACTTCCACTTCCTGATGCTGCTTACCTCTGATCTTGTTAATTTGTTTGTGAAGGAGAGAAAGAAATTTGGTGAATTATGTGTGTGTGTGTGTTCTGCCGAAGATCACAGAGAGAAATGGAGAGGGAGTGAAATAATTCAAACGGTATGGCTCGGTTCACCTCAATTATTTGAGTTTGGTAGCCGGTTTGCGTACTGAAATTTTGAGTACGGGTATAATTATAGCAATATAAAATTTAACATTTTATATTTTTATTTTGTAGATGCTCTCCTGGTTCGTAATATATTTTCAGAATAATGAGATTATCATTATTTTTGGTAGTTGTACATTTTTGTACGTTTTACTGCGCACATCCAATTGAGCGCCAAATTTCGGTTGAGTTTCGAATTCATAATTCGAAGAAATGTTCTAAATACTTGAAAACGTACTAGAAAAATAACATTTTCAGGTTTTGACCTTTTTGGTACGTTTTAGAATTGTTTCTGTTCGTTATATAATACGTTTTATGTTAAACGTATAATTGAACCATTTTATCTATATGTTATAGATACATAATTACTCGTAATTAATAATTGAATTATTAATTATTTCGTGTTACCAAATCTGGTTAATTATTTTTGTCGGCTTCGTTCCGATACGTTCGTACGTAATTTATAAATAATACGTATAATGTAATACTTTTTGTATTATTGTTTTGGGCTCGCTAGACTCATATCACATCATAGGTTTAGTTTAAAACAAATGCAGGGAATTAACGTAAGAAATGCATGTAATTAAGTATAATTATATACCTAATTTGGAGGAGTGTCACATTCTCCCCCCGTTAGTGAAATCTCGTCCCGAGATTTAAGTCGAGCCGTGAGTCTCGGTCACGCTCTCAAATAGGTTGGGGTATTTCTTTCGCATTTCGTCCTCTCGTTCCCAGGTAAACTCCGGGCCATATTTCGAGTTCCAACGAACTTTAACCAGTTTGATTCGTTTGTGTCGAAGTTTCTGCGTTTTAGAATCCATAACTTCAACAGGTTCCTCCACAAAGTTAAGTTTTGAGTCAATGAAGACTTCGTCAGGAGGAATGACAAGCGTTTCATCAGAAAGACACTTTTTGAGGTTACTAACGTGGAAAGTATCGTGTATGCTACTATGCTCTTGCGGTAGTTTGAGCTTGTAAGCGACAGGACCAATCCTAGCAAGGATTTCAAATGGTCCGATGTATCGTGGGTTTAGCTTTCCTCGTTTGCCAAATCGTGCTACTCCTTTCCAGGGAGATACTTTGAGTAGGACCTTGTCTCCTACTTGAAACTCAAGAGGTTTACGGCGGTTATCAGCGTAACTCTTTTGTCGATCTCGTGCCGCTTTCAGTCGGCTCAATACTTGAGTTATTTTGTCAGTGGTTTCCTGGACAAGTTCGGGTCCAGATAGTTGTCTGTCGTCCAACTCTGCCCAACAGAGTGGTGATCGGCACTTGCGTCCATATAACGCCTCAAATGGTGCCATCTGTATACTCGTGTGATAACTGTTGTTGTAAGAGAATTCAGCTAGAGGTAGGTGGGTATCCCAGTTACCTCCAAAGTCTATCACACATGCTCGCAACAAGTCTTCGAGCGTCTGTATCGTTCGCTCACTTTGGCCGTCAGTCTGCGGGTGGTAGGCAGTACTCATATCAAGTCGAGTACCCAATGCCTGTTGTAATGTTTGCCAAAAGCGAGAAGTGAATCGTGCATCTCTATCAGAGATGATGGATAGTGGCACACCATGCCGAGAAACAATCTCCTTAATATAGATTTTAGCTAGTTTCTCCATTCCATCCGTTTCCTTAATAGCTAGAAAGTGGGCTGATTTCGTCAATCGATCGACAATCACCCATATGGCATTTGCTCCAGACGCCGTTCTAGGTAACTTCGTAATGAAGTCCATTGTTATTTGCTCCCATTTCCATTTGGGCAGTTCAGGTTGTTGCAAAAGTCCAGACGGCTTTTGGTATTCAACTTTTACCTTTGAGCAAGTTAAGCATTTGCTCACGTAGGTGGCAATGTCACGTTTCATTCCAGGCCACCAGTAAAAGCCTTTCAAGTCCTGGTACATCTTGTCCGCACCAGGATGTATCGAGTAGTTGGACTTGTGTGCCTCGTCCAAAATCAGCTTGCGTAACTCATCTACGCATGGTACCCAAATTCGGTTCATGAAATACAACACTCCGTTGTCCTTTTTCTCGAGTTGTTTTTCCATCCCTTTCAAGGATTCATCCTTAAGGCGTTCGGAGGTGAAAGCAAGTTCTTGTGCTTCACGAATTTGAGTAATGAGATTCGAGTGGATTGTCAATCCCAAGGCTCGAACTCTTCGAGGTTTGATTCGTTCCTTATGACTCAGGGCATCTGCTACCACGTTAGCTTTACCCGGGTGATACTTTATTTCACAGTCGTAATCGTTAAGTAATTCGACCCAACGTCGTTGTCTCATGTTAAGTTCTTTCTGGTCGAATATATGTTGTAGGCTCTTATGATCAGTGAAGATCGTACACTTTGTACCGTATAGGTAGTGTCTCCAGATCTTCAGTGCAAAAACAACGGCTCCCAATTCCAAATCATGAGTCGTATAGTTTTTCTCATGCACTTTTAGTTGTCGAGATGCATAAGCAATGACCTTTTCGTTTTGCATCAGTACGCAACCCAATCCCTGATGCGACGCATCACAGTAAACAACAAAGTTATCTACTCCTTCGGGTAGTGATAGTATGGGTGCGCTGCTCAGTTTCTGTTTCAATAGTTGAAATGCATTCTCTTGTTTCTCATTCCACTCAAATTTCTTGTCTTTTTGAGTTAATGTGGTAAGTGGCTGGGCTATCTTTGAAAAGTTTGCGATGAATCGCCTGTAATAGCCAGCTAGACCAAGAAATTGTCGTACTTCAGTTAGGGTTTTCGGTGCTTCCCAGTTGTTGATTGCCTCAATTTTGGATGGGTCTACGTGAATTCCCTTGTCATTTATCACATGACCAAGGAATTGAACCTCTCGTATCCAAAATTCGCACTTAGAGAACTTTGCATAAAGCTTCTCTTTTTGTAGTAGTTCGAGGACAAGCTTCAGATGTTGCTCGTGATCCTCTTTCGATCGTGAGTATACCAAGATGTCGTCAATAAACACAATGACGAATTTATCCAGGTAGGGTTTGCATACTCTATTCATCAAGTCCATGAATACTGCTGGTGCGTTGGTCAGTCCAAAAGGCATGACTAGGAACTCGTAATGACCGTATCGAGTCCTAAACGCGGTTTTCGGTACATCTTCTTCTCGTACCTTAAGTTGATGGTAACCAGATCGTAGGTCAATTTTTGAATAATAACTTGACCCTTGCAGTTGTTCAAACAGATCGTCAATGCATGGTAACGGGTATCGGTTCTTGATAGTTACTTTGTTCAGTTCTCGGTAACCGATGCACATCCGCATAGATCCATCCTTTTTCTTGACAAATAGAACCGGAGCTCCCCAAGGTGAAAAGCTCGGACGGATGAATCCCAAATCTAGAAGTTCCTGCAGTTGTGTGGATAGCTCTTGCATTTCCGAGGGAGCTAGACGATAAGGTGCACGTGTAATAGGTGCGGCTCCTGGCACCAGGTCAATATGAAACTCAACTTGTCGTGGGGGTGGCAATCCCGGCAACTCATCAGGGAACACTCCTGGGTAGTTGCGTACAATAGGTACATCGTCTATACGTCGCTCCTCGGGTTTCTTTTCTACAATGTGTGCCAAAAATGCTTGGTATCCCTTTCGGAGATATTTACTGGCCTTCAAGCACGAAATCATTTTTGTAGCACTTTTTCGTTTCTCACCTTGAACCACAAGTGTTTCTCCTGTTGACAGTGGTAATCGTACCAGTTTATCATAACATATGATCTCAGCGCAGTTCTTAGATAACCAATCCATACCGACTACAACGTCAAAACTTCCCAACTTAACCGGTAGTAAGTCTATTTCGAAGAAATGACCTTCTAACTCCAAGGTACATCCCGGTACTATTTCTCCTGATTCGATCAACTCACCATCGGCTAATTCTATGGTATACTTGTTATCTAATTTACGGGATTCAAGTTCTAATAGTGGTCTAAACTCAGTAGACACAAAACTTAAATCAGCACCCGAATCAATTAACACAGAGGCATAATGATTGTTTACAAGAAACGTACCAGTGACGGTGTTAGGGTCCTGGCGTGCCTCTTGTGCTCCAATCACAAATGCCCTTCCTTGAGCCGGTTGATTGTTGATGTTGTCAGCTCGGTTATTGTTGTTACCGCGATTGTTGTTGTTGTTGTTGTTGCGGTTTTGGTTGTTGTTGTTGAGCTTAGGGCATCGGTTGCGGTAGTGCCCTTGCTCACCACATTCAAAACATCCCTGGTTTTGACGCTCAGTGTTTGCCCGTGGGGGAGGGTTAGTTTTGCATTCTCGGGTTCTATGTCCCCATGCCCTACAGTTTCCACAATACCCACACCCACCTTCGTGGTGTCGGTTGCACTTATCACATTTGGGTTTGTTACCCAGGTATGGTTTCGATTCAGTAGTGGTGGCAACATATGCTTTCGCATTTCCAGAATGTTTCTTGTTTTGCTGACCCTGGCGATCAGCACCATTACCGTTCCACTTTCGTTTTGCACCACCAGAACTACTAACATCAGTACTGTTCGGTTCACTTTTTCCCGACACAGCTTTCTTAGTCATTGTCCCAATCCTGACCGCCTCATCGGTCAAACTTTGTGCTAGAGTAACAGCACTCCTGAAAGTGTCCGGTTTAGATGACGTCACCAGACTGCGGATTTGTGGGGCCAAACCGTATATGTAGCGCTCGATACGCGTATACTCGGGTGTCACCATGTGTGGCACTAGACGTGCAAGTTCCTGAAACTTAGTGGTGTACCCAGTAATATCAGCACCAATCATGGTGATGTTCCACAACTCTATTTCTATTTTCTGCATCTCACTACGAGGGCAGAATTCCTCCAACATCAAATTCTTAAATGTTTCCCATGACATCGAATAAGCAGTTGGTCGACCAAGTGATTGGATCTGACTGTTCCACCAAGTGAGCGCTTTGTCAGCCAAAGTGCAAGTTGCATACTTCACCATACAGTCAGGTGAACAGTCACTAATGTCCAATACCGATTCAGTTTTCTCTATCCAATGAATCATACCAATTGCACCCTCGGTGCCACGGAAGGAAATCGGCTTATAAGCCTGAAATGTTTTGTATGAACACCCTTTGCGAGCATTCACAGGTGTCTCAGTATTAACAGGGGTAGATCCACTGTTGTTAACTCCAGGTTCGCGACTACGGCTTGCCTCATATTCAGCAATACCTTCAGCTATTCTTTGTGCGATCATTTGTTCGGTGGTTTCAGTGGGTAGTGGTGGAGGCGTAGTCGTCTTTTGACTGTTTCTAGTGACTCGTCGTTTGGGAGGCATGATTCAGCTCTGCGATGAATAAAATGCAGAGTGTTAATGTTGAGATATTGAATGTGAATAGATCAAAGATTCACACTTGATAGAAATGAATGACATGAAAAAATGAATGAAAAGAGTTTTACAACACGTGCCTTACAACTTTGAAACACCCACATGTATCTAGCATAATATAATCACGTTGGCCAGGCGTCATTATATAATGTCCAATACATATTTCTTTTCATTGTCGTTTAGCACCGTTAATTTCAGAGGTTCTCAAGAATAATCAATCACCAAGGTGCAATATGTTTCAGGGTTTACAAGAATTGATTACAAGGTTATCGATAAAGTATAGTTTTAAATCACAAGTCGACAGTTGTAAGAGGAAATAATATGGTTGATAATAGGTATAACGAACACGCGATGTACACCAAACATACAATATATATTAACAGTCATAACGCTGTTACATTAGTTTAGTACAAAATGAGATGGAATTTCTAATATATCCATCGATGGTTAGCGTTATACAAAAGGTGATGGGTTTCCTATACATATACCCATTCTACTAACAAAGTTCCATCCAACATGCAGCTAGTCCATAACTAATACATACATATATGTTTCCCCAAAAGTAATAGTCTAATATGGTGCAACACGAACTGCCATACACAGGCCTAACGGAACCATGGTAAATACATCCTAACCGCAACCATCACTGCTGCAGTCATCACACAAATGCCAGCTACAATCTCTGACACCCTAGCACGCCTCTCTAAAGCTGCAACACGTGCACGAGTGGATGCTAGACTCTGCCAGTCTGTCTGACGGTGAGTCTCCACAAAATCCATCCTCTGATGGAGCATAGTCATATCCATGTCAGTGCGAGAGGCATCACTCAGTAACTCCATCACGTCTCTACTCTGACTAGCATATCTCCTAATCACAGTGTAGATCACAGCCACAAGAGTAGGTACAGTGAGCTCCAGAGGCTCACCAGTGAAAGGTGCAGATGGTGGTGGATGAGAGGACTCTCCAAACTCAAAGGTCGAGGGAATACCCTCTAGTGATCTCCACTCTCTCAATACACTAGGCATCCAGTCCAGATGAGAAGGTCGGAGCCTCTTCTGTGGCGGCTCGACAACTGGAACCTCAGGCTCAGTCACTGGCGCCTTATCGCGCGGCGCGAGTGGTCCCCTGGGAAAATCTCGAACACTGATCCTAGCTGTCATCCTAGGTACAGGCACACGAGATGTACTCGCGATGGCTGGCTCAGGGGTAGGAGTAATGTAGGCAGATGGTCCACGGTGTGTGGTCACTCCAGTACTCGCTACGCTAAAGTAGGAGGCCTCCATGGGCTCCTCCTCAGAATCGGAATCAGTGATATAGATCGGTGCGCGTCTCCACATGCTGAGACAAAAGAATCGTGTGTGACATGTCAGTAATATGTTAGTTGTATGCAAAGTATGTATGCATGAATGCACAAATGTTCTAGCCAAGGCTATAGTCTAGGTCTCTAAGGTTTTCAGTCACCTAAAGACTTCTAGTTCGCTATAACCAATGGCTCTGATACCAAGTCTGTCACACCCCGCCAAACGGTAATTACAGTTAACAAGAGTAAATTCGCGGAAGCTTAGTGACGTGGCGGGGCTGCGAGCAGTAAAACAACTAACAGATACATACATACTCAGAGCATATGGTTATTGCAGAACGAAATAGATTAAGATGCCATTAGTTAAAGTTTTACAAAAGATTACCACTTGAAAAGTGGTAACAGTAATAGTAGTAGTTGAAATCAGTATTTCATAAAATACATAATATCAAAAGTAGATTTCATAGGTATGACTGCAGTAGTTGCAGTTATACAGAGGAAATCCAAGTGTCCCAAAAGTAGTGGCATCCTAACAAGTCCAAGGTAGTCCGTCCTGATATGCATGCAGATCTTACTTACGCTGCTAATTCCCTGAAAAACATAGAGTAAATCGTCAACAAAATTGTTGAGTGAATTCACAAGTTTATTTGTTATGTAGGAAACACAGGTTAATCATTTAAGAATAACATTTCCAAATAAGTGTTGTTTGTCAAGTAGGAAACACAAGTTATTAACAAATAACATTTCCCAAATCAGTTATCAGTAGGAAACACAGGTTAACCTAAATAAAGATTAACATTTCCAAAGTAGTCTACGTAGGAAATCACTTCCTAAACAGTAGTTTTGTGTGTGGGAATATTTAGACGGTGATCCCTCGAAAGGTGAGCTAAACCTGTCGAGTAAGGTAACCCGATCTAACCCTATAACCAAACCACAACCCTAATCTGTTGTTATTTGCCATGCTGGACAATTAAGTATACGCTCCCAAATCCGTAGGAGGGTCGTCACGGCGATAGTACTATCCGTATACTCAGTGGCTAGAGTCACCTAGCTAATGGTTATAGTCTGTAGCCATAAGGTCTTTTATGCACTACATCGTTCAGCCTAGATCTGTACCAAGACTCGTTGTCTAAATTCCCAAAATAGTATGAAAACATTTCATAAATCATAGTTCAAATAGTTGTGTGAAATACCCTTCCACAAATAGTCAAGTATGAAATACCCTTTCATAAATAAATCAAGTAAATACATGCAGTATTTAAATCAGTTATCGCATGCAGTTATACATACGATTTCTATGTTTTCCACCCCGAGTTTTAAAAGCATTAAAACAGTGAAAAGGGGTTTGTGAACTCACAGTAAGTGCTCGGATGTGAATGCTAGCGAGATATGGTAATGTAGCCCAAACGTAGTCAACCTATACACCATAATGTATTAACTATAAGTACTTTATTTACTTACGTTAATAATTTGTTTGTTTAAAGAAATTATCAATTTCTTAAGTTTGTGTATGTCGTTGATGATTGTTGTTGAAAATATATAATATTATCCAAGTATTGTTTCTTAACTTGAGTTCTCGGATACATTATTCGGGTCTCGAATTTATGTTTATATCATCAATATATCATTACATAACCCGTTTGGCCCATTGACAAGTTTTGACCCAATGGCCCGTTTATTTAATTTAACTCTTTCGATTTTAAAACTCTCGGTCCAAACTTAAAGTTTCAAACCCAAGAAGCATTTGGCCCAGCCCGCGACCACGGCCCAACATGCAGCCCAACCCAGCCGATCGGCTTGGGCCAGCCGTTCGGCTTGGCCAACCGTTCGGCTTGTCCATAAGCCGTTCGGCTTTGTACCTCGGCCCAGTCCAAGCCCATTATCCGTTTCCGAGTCCACATGTTTAGCCCGTTATCTTGCACGACCCAAGTCCACACAGCCCAGAAGTCCCGCATCCCAGCCGATCGGTTTTAGGCACTCAGCCGTTCGGCTTTTTCTTAGCCGTTCGGCTTATGCTTAGCCGATCGGCTACATGTTCCAGTCCAGTCCCCTGCTCCGTTTTCAAGTTTTGAAGTCCGATTTCGTGGTGTTTTTATGCAAGGGTTTGAATGGGTTTCGTGTTTATATGTTCCATAACAACAATATACATCATTATAACCATTAACATCAAACTTTTACATATCTAAATTGTGATTTCAAGTTTTTGGGTTAAAAAACCATTTTCACCATTTAAGCTTCAATCTTTCAATTTTGTTGTTTATATACATAGATTATGATGTTTATACAAGTAATATATCGAAATTTAAGCAAAGAGTTCAAGGATTTGAAGTTTTCTTACAAAATGAAAATGATGAAGATGATGAACGTTTGATGATGATGATGGTGAAGCCACTGGCTTTGTTCCACTTCCACTTCCTGATGCTGCTTACCTCTGATCTTGTTAATTTGTTTGTGAAGGAGAGAAAGAAATTTGGTGAATTATGTGTGTGTGTGTGTTCTGCCGAAGATCACAGAGAGAAATGGAGAGGGAGTGAAATAATTCAAACGGTATGGCTCGGTTCACCTCAATTATTTGAGTTTGGTAGCCGGTTTGCGTACTGAAATTTCGAGTACGGGTATAATTATAGCAATATAAAATTTAACATTTTATATTTTTATTTTGTAGATGCTCTCCTGGTTCGTAATATATTTTCAGAATAATGAGATTATCATTATTTTTGGTAGTTGTACATTTTTGTACGTTTTACTGCGCACATCCAATTGAGCGCCAAATTTCGGTTGAGTTTCGAATTCATAATTCGAAGAAATGTTCTAAATACTTGAAAACGTACTAGAAAAATAACATTTTCAGGTTTTGACCTTTTTGGTACGTTTTAGAATTGTTTCTGTTCGTTATATAATACGTTTTATGTTAAACGTATAATTGAACCATTTTATCTATATGTTATAGATACATAATTACTCGTAATTAATAATTGAATTATTAATTATTTCGTGTTACCAAATCTGGTTAATTATTTTTGTCGGCTTCGTTCCGATACGTTCGTACGTAATTTATAAATACTACGTATAATGTAATACTTTTTGTATTATTGTTTTGGGCTCGCTAGACTCATATCACATCATAGGTTTAGTTTAAAACAAATGCAGGGAATTAGCGTAAGAAATGCATGTAATTAAGTATAATTATATACCTAATTTGGAGGAGTGTCACAAGTATAGTATACGGAAGATTACAAGTATGTGGAATTTATATTTCCAGCTTATTCCATTCCAATTAAACCAAGTCCAGTTATTTCCAATTTCTAATTTTTTTTCAAGTGTTCATCCAATATTCCAGAATAACCTTTGTATACCAGATCCCCCCAAAGATATGCTTATATCATCCATTCCAGAAATACAATCCGTAAGTAATTAACACAACTTAAATCACGATTATCAAATTAATCTCACCAATAAGAGGTTTAATTGAAAGAAAATTTAAAAAGAAAACCTTACTTTGAGGAGAGGAAGATGAAGATGATGGTGTTGTTGAAGAAAGGGGAATGGAAAGGAAAAGAAGAAAACCCCTTTCATGAAACAAACAAAACTGAAGATAGAGAGAGAAAAAAATTTCAAGAAAGTAGGTTTTGTTGGGGGCAAATATGGAAATGTGATTGCTGACCGAGATGACAAGTCTTTCAGAGTCTCCTCATGTGCTGACCGATTCTGAGCTCTTTGTTCAGTTCAGAGGCTTACCAAATTACATAGCAAACACTCTGAATGCTGACCGCTTCAGCAATCAGCACTGAATAGCTCCATTCAGCAGCAAACAAACACACCTCAAATTCGAACACAAGGAACACAAGAAACGTAATTCTTATTTATAACTAATTATCTATTTATTCTAATTACAAATATTTACAATTATAATACAAATAAATACAAGGATCCAATTTACAATAATCTACAAGATAAGGGGGACGTTTTAATTCCGAACGAACATATTTATATTTATATTTTTGATACAGATTTTAATAGATAAGTTTTAAGGAACAACTTAGGTATACTCAATTGGATAAAAGATTATAATTATTCAAACTATTATTTATTAAACTTATTATATGTACTTATGTCTATTTGCTTTGTTGGCTATTATTATTGGTGATTTACTAATGTAGAAGATCACTTAGGGTTAAGTCAAATCCTCATCATAGCAACACACTCATAAGGTTACGCAAAGTGTTACTAATTAATACGATCTATCATCAATTTATTATACAATTTCTATGGTTAGGCTTGAATCGCAGTATTACTTTATATTAATGATTTATTCTTAGTTTATCGCATAAGGTTATGATCAAAACATAAACACAATCACTTAATTTATATAAACAGTTTATGGTCATCCAAGTTTAATATAAATCAGTCTAATATGATATTAATGTCGTTATTTAGGAAAATCGCTGCTAGCAACTAACCGGCGGTTGACATATTTAACCGGCGGTTGGGCAGGTTTTCTCAAATTCGGCTAAACTAAATTACTATGCTTTTAATTGGGCCAATTGATATGGGCTTTAAAATAAAAACAAATTTTTGGCTACAATTACTTGGGCCTATTTTATGGAATAATGGATGGACTTTTATAATAAATTGGGATTTAAAAGATGAAAATTTGTGTTAATTAAGTTTTGGACTACAATGAAGTGGGCTAAAAGATTGAATTTTAAAATTAATTATTCGAAATAAAAAAAATAATAATAATAATTTTTGGGTCAAATAATATTTTGATTAAACAATGAGCTAAAATGATTTATATATTTTTAAACTTATGGGTTTGAATTTTTTAAATAAGCTTAATAATTTGAATTTTTGGACTCTTAACAAATTAGGAGCTTTAATATAATCATGAGATGTTAGGCTTTAAGATTAACATGTTAAAAACATCTTTGGGTCTTTAAACACACTAAGAGGTAAATTATGAATTTTTAATTGGGGTTCCAGATCATGATTAGATTTTATATTAAGTTGTATGAGACTATTTAATTTTAATCACTGGATGATTAAATTAGAAATATATATCTTCAAGGATATTAGGCTATTAAATTAGAGATGCTAATAAACTAGTAGTAACTACGGGCCATTAAGATTAAAATATATAGACTATTTATAGGTTATTGATTTAGGGCATTAATGGACAGATTCAATCCACGGTTGATTATGTCAGCCGGCGGTTGGCTGTATTTGAGGATAACCTACGAATAGCAATGGTTTAGATATTTGCTACGGAATTAGCCTAAGGGGAATGACAATAGTGACAGTACTTAATAGTATATGGTTATGTGTTTCTTTCTTATTAGTAATATTTTTTATTTTTACTTTAGAATATTTTAGTTTTTATTTTTATATTATCTTGTATGTTAAATTTGTTTGTTTGTTTTGCTAGAATTTATAAGTACTTATGAAGCTGGAGTATAGTATAGCTGAACAATACATTGAAATAATAAACTCAATAAACATTCATTCAAACTAATATAATGAAAACTGATGCCGCCCGAACGGTCGGTCGCGATTTTACTCGCGTCGTTGTGGACCTTTCGTTTAGAGCGGCGATCAGAGGGTTTTAAAATTTGTATTTGCGGGGCCTAAGTATACCTAGTTACTATTGGTGTATAGCAGCAAGGATGACCTAGGGTCGTTCTCTGAGTCAGTGTATTGTGGATCGTGGACGAAACAGGCGTACTTATCGATCTAGCAGGTTTTAAAAGATTTGATTGGTGGTTTGTTTTTGGTTTTTATACTTAGGCAGAAAATTTAAATTAAAGCAGATAAAATAAATGTAGATAGCAGATAATCTAGAGAGGGTGTTTGCTATGATTTATGTAGCCTTATTGATTGGAATGATGTATGATGTATGAAAACGTTTTCTTTGGTTTGTATTTTATTTAATTCAGGTATCTGTGGAGTAAACACTAGCCCCCTACTGATAGAGTTCTCGATCAGTATGTCACTGGGCGACTAGGCTATCCTGATTCTGATCGGAGTAGTTTATCCAGCCCACAACACTAACCGGTGAAGGTATAGTGACCCTTATCTGGGATGAAACCCTGGGTGCATGAATAAGGCGACAAACCAACTCGATGTCCGACCTTTCTTAACTCCACAATAATATCTAATCTAAATAAAACATTTAAGACCAAGTTTATAGAATGTGCTTGATTACTTTCTATCGATGGTTTAGTGAGTCTGGGTGTTGAGTCATGACTCGGTGATTCACATAGACCGATAACAACGACTCTTTCCGTGATTACTACACTGTACTCCACCGAAAGTGTTTCCATTGATGAACCAAGGACCAAGTCGGTACCAGCTCTGCTGAGCACAGAGTTGCCGTTATTCCACAAGGCTTAGTAACTGCGGTTTTTCCTCGGCTTCCACGTATTAACTACACCGGAGGTGTTGTCGACGCTATACAGAGTAATCAACCGACTTACGGTACCTTACATTGCTTCACAAAGGCTAACCCAGACTACTTAACTAAGTTTGTATTTAAGCATAATATTATCCATCTATGATAGAAACCAGCCCTTACTTTTAAGTCCCAATAAATCCCTGACTTGTCAACAGTGTAATATTCACGTTCAGTTAGAAAACCATATATCCACGGGTACAGTGTACTTTGCGTTCAGAGAAGAAAGCAGTATTTCCACGGCTCCAGTGTACTTAGTGTTCAGTTTGAAAACTATATTTCCATAATCACAGTGTACTTTGCGTTCAGATTAGAAAGCAGTATTTCCACGATGACGATGTACTTAGCGTTCATTTAGAAAGCGATGTTTACACGATTAACAAATCAGACCATGATCATGTTTGACACAGATAACTAAGTACCTTTGATGGGGTTCGCGACGTCCCATCATTAAGGCCGTAATCACGTTTACTGGTTGAAAGGCGATTAGTTTGATAAGTTTAAAATCATAAATAGAAAATAAATCAAAGCACTAATTTTCACAGCATCATTCCAACCAATTTTCGACTAACTACATCATAGCAAACACGCAATATCACTACTCGCTAATCATGGCAACCAATCATAAATCTAGCATGACAACAGTAATAACAATCATCATAATGAAATAGATAAAGGATAGATATAACCGTAATAAGAGCGTAGCTGAATACAACTTGAACATTACACGAGCAGAACTCCTAGTACGCGCCAAGCGATATTACAATATTGCCCCTCTAACTAGCCGCTAATCTACTACTAATTATGTAACACCCCCAAATTTGATGATTTGCGGAAGCTTGATTTGGGTGTTACTAATCAATAACAAAGCACAAAGATAAATAGCAAACGACTCTATATGCGTCGTTTTAACAAAATATATTGATAACTGAAATGTTTACAACGTTTAAAGCTTTACATAGCTCGAGTTAAATAAAATGAGATTTCAGTACATAAGTACTTATACAAAATATACTAATGCAAGAAAATCTCAATCGTCTGTATGCTGACTCGAGCTAAATCCTGAAGCAGAAACATCCTACTGCTGGGTACCTGCGATATATGCTAAAAGGTCAGCTATAAAGCTGGTGAGCTCACAGGTTTGAAATCAGTTAATATAGTGTGAACCGCAAGATTTAGATAGTGAATTGCATCCAGCAATTTAATAATGAATTGCATCCAGCAATTAAATGATTGTCATCGTGTATACAGCCATGAGCACATAGTTGAGCTTAACTCGAGGGCCGGGTCCCCTATAGAGAATTCCGGGCGAGGTGCCTCCACGAATGCCTAATCCACATTCGTCTTCCCAAATATTAGTACGTCCGTTTACCCGGTTAGTGCTTGCTAACCCGGACGAGGAGGGTCAATCCTATATGGTACCATATACTAATATTCACGCTACAACGTATTAACAACTATGCTGACGGAGGACTTTAAATGATTAGTTTCGAAAAACTCATGTAGTATATGAAAAGTTGGTACTTGCGTTCACATGTTAAAAGTTTGAGCAGTATATCACACCCCTGAGCAAAACAGTAAAAGAGGGGCTATGAGACTCACCTGAGTCGTTGAGTTTATGAAAATAAACTGAGGATGATTAGCCGAGAATCGAAGTCCAAAGACTTGTAACCTGAGGGTGTCCATGACACGCGATGGTTATAATATGCGAAGGTATCTAATAAGACTACCTTGTAGTTGTTCGTCCAACTATAATGTCCAAATCTCCACTGTTTGTTGATACGTTTAAGTGTTTGAAAAGTGTACGGCCCGTTGGTGACGGATTTGTAATAATAATCCCAATTATTACCATTTCGATTTCGTGGCGTTTTACTTGAAAAATGTGTTTTGATTGTGTTTTATAAGCCGTTACGAAATCTAAGTACGGGGGTCCGGGGGCAGCGCCCCTGGTAGCGGGGTCCAAGGGGCGGCAGCCCCTGGCGGGGTCCAAGGGGCAGAGCCCCTGGCTGGGGTCGAGCTGCCAGGTCAGCTTGGAAAATTTTTATTTCTACTATATTGCTTTGACGAAAAACGCATCTGGATCTGAATTTGGGTAAAATCGAGTGATAAATTTCGAGTCTCGACACTTAGTAAAAATCTGTGTTTTTGAGGTTCTGGTTTGTGCGACGTAGGGTGCGACGTCGCAGGTAGGATTGCGACGTAGAGCATGACGTCGCTAAAGGCGACGTTTCGCAATTTAATGCGACGTAGGGTGCTACGTCGCTAATGCGACGTAGGTGATTTCTGCGACGTAGGGGCTTGCGTCGCTAAGTGCGACGTGGCGAGGTATTGGCGACGTTAAGGCTGACGTCGCTATATGCGACGTCGTAATTTAATGCGACGTTGTGACTGACGTCGCACTATGCGACGTCACGAGGTGTTTTGCGACGTAGAGGCTGACGTCGCATAAATTCCGGGCCAAATGCGACGTAGCGGTCTGTTGGCCGGAAAATGGGTCGAAAACGAGTTTTTCGGTTTCCGTTCGGTCCAAAACTTTTACCCAACCCTTATTTGAACATTATAAGTCGATACAAACCGCAAACAAGTAAAAACACTTAAAAACGAGAGGTGTCGGAAACTTACAAATCGCCGAAATGAAATTTCGGAAAGATAGAAAGATAGATCGTGTCGCGGTGGTCGTGAATCTCTAAAAATCTTGAAGATCCGAAGTCGTTTGATATGTTTATTTTGCGTTTTTGTGAGATTTTTGAAGGTGGGGGTGGTTGGTGGAGTTGAGAGAAAATAAAGGAGAAGGAGAAAGAGAGATGAGAAAGTGAGAAAAAGAGAGTGGGAAATGGGAGGTTATCCTCCCATTTTTCGCCCCGCGTTCCCGCTCCGTGCGGTGTTCGTTTGCTCCGTCGTTTCAACGTTAATTAATTATTTTAAATATTAAATGGTACGTTTTAAATACAAATTATTACGTGATATTTTATTTAATTATTTTACAAATAAGTTTACGTTTGAGTTAATAATGTAAGTTGGTTTATTTAGTTTGCGCGTTTTACATTTTAAATTGTATAATTTCTGATTGTATGATACGAACGAATACGAAATATTATAATAATAATATTTTTGACGTAACAACGTTATTTAATAAAATTTGTCACCAACGTCCATATTAAATTTGAATCGAAATACATCCGATTTAAATTGCGTACGATTTAATCAAATCGCATATTCGTATATATTCAACAATATATATAATTCGATACATTAATTAGCCTAACCAGGAACTAATTACATGTATTAACATTCGATTAGGCACTAATCTCTAGTCCTAATTTGGCGGTTGTTACATTCTCCCCCTGTTAGAAGAATTTCGTCCCGAAATTTAGCTCAAAGTCGTGTTTGATGTGGAATCAGTGAAAAGTTGAGGATATTTGAGTCGCATTTGGTCTTCCCGTTCCCAAGTGAATTCCGGACCACGCCGCGAATTCCATCTGACCTTGACGATGGGAATACGACTTTGTTTCAGTTGTTTGACCTCACGGTCCATAATTTCAGCGGGTTCCTCAACGAAATGAAGTTTATCGTCAACACGAATTTCATCTAATGGAATAATAAGTGTCTCATCAGACAGACACTTCTTCAGATTTGAAATATGAAAAGTAGGGTGCACGCTGCTAAGTTCGGATGGCAGCTGCAATCGATAAGCTACGGGGCCAATCCTTTCGAGGATCTCAAACGGCCCGATGTATCTGGGATTCAACTTCCCGCGTTTGCCAAAACGGATGACGCCTTTCCAGGGCGATACTTTTAAGAGTACTCGATCCCCAACTTGGAACTCGAGTGGTTTGCGTCTCACGTCAGCATAACTTTTCTGACGATCACGTGCGGTTTTGAGTCTGTTCTGGATTTCCACAATTCTCTCAGTGGTGGCGTGAATGAGTTCAGGACCAGTGAGTTGACTATCTCCCACTTCAGTCCAACAGATCGGTGATCGGCACTTACGACCGTACAGTGCCTCAAATGGTGCAGCCTTAATGCTGGCATGATAACTGTTATTGTACGAAAATTCGCACAACGGTAGATGTTTTTCCCAGTTTGTACCGAAATCAACTACGCAAGCGCGTAGCATATCTTCCAAGGTTTGAATGGTTCGTTCACTTTGGCCGTCTGTTTGAGGATGGTACGCGGTACTCATATCGAGACGGGTACCCAATGCTTTTTGAAGTGATTGCCAAAAGTGAGAAGTGAAACGGGCATCTCTGTCAGAGATGATCGAGATTGGAACACCATGATGAGAAATGATTTCCTTGATGTAAATTTGTGTAAGGCGTTCCATTTTATCGTTTTCTTTGATTGCCAGGAAATGAGCAGATTTGGTGAGACGATCAACGATCACCCAAATGGTATCGCAACCGTTCGATGACTTGGGTAGTTTGGTTATGAAATCCATGGCAATTTGATCCCATTTCCATTCAGGGATTTCAGGCTGTTGGAGTAAACCAGGAGGTTTCTGATGTTCGGTTTTGACTTTCGAGCAAGTAAGACACTTGCTGACGTAAGTGGCGATTTCGGCTTTCATGTTTGGCCACCAGTAAAATTCCTTGATGCCGTGGTACATCTTATCGGATCCCGGATGAATAGAATATTTAGACTTGTGAGCCTCGTCCATCACCAAGTCTCGGAGGTTCCCAAAACTAGGCAACCAGATTCGGTTTGAGAAGCACCTAATCCCGTTAGGTCTGATTTCGAATTGTTTGTCAATACCCCGTAAGGCTTCATTTTTTGATGTGTTCAGATGTCAGGGCTTCGATCTGAGCTGTATGAATTTGAATGGTAAGATCGTTATGAATGGTCATACTGAGGGCTCGGACTCGAAGTGGTTTAGGTCGTTCCTTTCGACTGAGGGCATCGGCTACAACATTAGCCTTCCCTGGATGGTACTTGATCTCACAATCGTAATCGGTAAGCAACTCGACCCATCGACGTTGCCTCATATTGAGATCCTTCTGATCGAAGATATGTTGGAGACTTTTATGATCGGTAAAGATAGTGCACTTAGTGCCGTAGAGGTAATGTCTCCAGATTTTGAGAGCAAAAACGACAGCTCCAAGTTCGAGATCGTGAGTGGTGTAGTTCTTTTCATGAATTTTTAGCTGTCGTGAGGCATAAGCAATGACCTTGTCTCGTTGCATCAGCACGCAACCAAGACCTTGGTGAGAAGCATCGCAGTATACCACGAAGTCATCGGTGCCTTCGGGTAGTGAAAGAATTGGAGCACTGCAAAGCTTTTGTTTCAGAAGTTGGAACGCTGACTCTTGTTTATCGGTCCAATCGAACCTTTTGTCCTTCTGTGTCAGTACCGTGAGTGGCTGAGCTATTTTGGAGAAATTTTCGATAAATCGCCGATAGTACCCAGCAAGACCCAAGAATTGTCGTACTTCAGTTGCAGAGGTGGGTGCTTGCCAGTCTTTGATAGCCTCGATCTTTGATGGGTCCACGTGAATTCCCTGACTGTCGATCACGTGACCAAGAAATTGAACGGTTTGGATCCAGAACTCACACTTAGAGAATTTAGCATAAAGCTCCTCGTGTCTAAGTAGTTCAAGGATGGTTCTGAGGTGTTGCGCATGTTCTTGCTCGTTGCGCGAGTAAATGAGTATGTCATCGATAAAGACAATGACAAACTTATCGAGGTACGGTTTGCACACCCGGTTCATGAGGTCCATGAATACAGCCGGTGCGTTGGTTAGACCAAAGGGCATCACTTGGAATTCGTAGTGCCCGTAACGAGTTCTGAAAGCAGTTTTTGGAATATCGGTGTCGCGAACTCGTAACTGATGATAACCTGATCGCAGGTCGATTTTTGAGTAGAAACTTGAACCCTGAAGTTGGTCGAATAAATCATCAATGCGAGGAAGTGGATAACGGTTCTTGACGGTCAATTTGTTCAACTCTCGATAGTCGATGCACATTCGGAATGAACCGTCCTTCTTTTTGACAAATAAGACCGGAGCTCCCCAAGGTGACGAACTTGGTCTAATGAATCCTCGATCCAGAAGTTCCTGTAACTGAGAGGACAACTCCTGAAGTTCAGATGGGGCTAAACGGTATGGTGCGCGGGCCACCGGTGCGGCACCCGGCACGAGATCGATTGAGAACTCAACCTGTCTAGGCGGAGGTAGACCAGGTAGTTCTTCCGGAAAGACTTCGGGAAAGTCTCTAACAATCGGCACATCCTCAAGTCGCTTCTCCTCCGACTTCTTCTCGGTGATGTGTGCAAGTATCGCAGGGTAACCCTTTCTCAGAAATTTTCGGGTTTTTAAGCAGGAGATTATATTAAGTCCCGTCCCACCGGTCTCCCCCTGTATGATCAAGGTTCCACCGACAGCGAGTGGGATACGGACGATCTTATCGTGACAAACGATTTCAGCTCGATGTTTGGACAACCAGTCCATTCCAATAATGACGTCGAAACTGCCGATTTCAATGGGTATAAGATCGATCGAAAAGGTCTCGTCAGCTAGGTTTAAAGTGCAATTAGGTATCACACTGGTGGTTTCTACAAGTTTTCCATTGGCTAGCTCTACAGTGTACTTAACATCTAAGGCAACAGGAGTGATGTCAAGTAATGGGCAAAAATCATCGGAGATAAAGCTTCTATCAGCACCAGTATCAAATAGAACAGAAGCAGTTAAGTTGTTGAGGAGGAACATACCCGAGACCACATTCGGGTCCTGGCGGGCGTCCCCAGATTTGATGACGAAAGCTCTGCTGCGAGTGTTGTTGTTGTTGTTGTTGCGGTTGTTGTTGTTGTTGTTCTTCAGTTTTGGGCACGAGTCCCTGAAATGCCCAGGTTTCCCACACTCAAAGCATACTTTGGGTGGTCTGGTGTTGTTGTTGGAATTGTTGTTGGCAGGTGAGCGGCAATCTTTGGTGAGGTGGCCGTACCTCTTGCAGTTGTTGCAAAAGGGACCACAGGAACCCTCATGGTGACGGCTGCACTTGGGACAATATGGTTTGCTCCCCGTGTAACCCCGGATGATGTCAGTGGTGGTGTTGTAAGCTTTGATGGTGTCGGGTTTCTTGTTTTGTTGGTTGGAGTGGTTGTTGTGGTAGTCAGACCACTTGCGTTTGTTGTTTTGGGAGGATGAAGTGGGTGGTTCAGAATCTTGGCTCATAGACATCAGGTCTTGGGCCAATGAGATTGCACCGTCAATGGTGGTTGGTTTGGAAGAGATGACGTGTCCCCGAACAAAATCAGGGAGACCAAGGGCGTACTTCCTGATTTTATCAGGTTCAGTGCTTACCATAGCTGGGCGGAGAGCAGCTAGTTGTTGAAACCTGGTGGTATAACCATCGATGTCACCACCCTGAACCTTTAAGTTCCAGAACTCCTCATCCAGCTTTTGGAGTTTGGCGATAGAGCAGTACTTGGCAGTGAGTTTGGTTTTCAATTCCTCCCAAGTGATTTGGTAGGCAATGTCAGCACCCACTGATTGGGTATATGAATTCCACCAAGAGTGGGCATCATCTTCAAGAGAGCAGGTGGCGAAGTTTACTTTGTCGTTCTCCGCGCATTTGCTGACACGGAAAACAGTTTCCATTTTCTCGAACCATCTGATCAGTCCGATGGCTCCTTCAGAACCCTTGAAACTCGAGGGTTTGCAGCTTTGGAAGTCCTTGTAAGAACAAGGTTTGGTGGTAGAGGTTCCAGCGGTATCGCTGTTTCTTGTGGAGTTTGGTGGGGTATTCCGAGCCAAGGCTTCAGTAACAGCCTGGGTTATGAGCGAGGTAATCTGTGCATTGGTGTAAGGTCTGGTCTTTGGCGGCATGATTCTTCAATAAAAGAAATGAAGATACATGAGATTTTGCAAGAAAGTTGTATTTATCTCAGATGTACATGTATAAAAGCAGCAATACATAACATCAACAGGAAAAATGGCAATTAATATGAGTCGAGAACAGCAAGGAATACTTAATAGATGATACGAGTTCAAAGGTTACATCCTACAGATGTATTACAAAAGATGTCGGGAATTGTTACATCCGACCGAATTATAGAGTAGCGCGTAGATAGTTACTAGATTACAGGGTAGATTACAAGACTAAGACTACACTAGTCTTAACGTAGATTAATTTGTTCCATCATCGTGACAAGACGGTCCACAGTGTTTGCAAGCCTGCTAGCTTGTCGGGCGTTGTCTTCTGCTAGTGCTAGTCGTTGTGTTAGTCCACGCGCATATTCTTCTGCCTCAAGTGAGCGTTGCACACATTCATCCATCCTTTGTTGCAGAAGGGCATTTTCCACCCTTATTTCTATTATTTGGTTGCGAAGGACATCCATGTTGTTGTTTGTGGTTTCAAGGTCATCGGAGACTTGTTCTATGCGTTCGAGGGATGTAAGTCTCCAGTTTTCGTTGGTTTCCTGCAACACTACATCCATGGTGCGAAGTCGTTGCTCGTGTTGGTTCACCCTAGCGGCTAAGGCCGGCAAGGCGGAGTGAGTGGGGTACGGGCCAGCTCGAGGCAACCTGGAGTTCCTCCTTGCTACCCTTGGGTTCTGCGACCCGGATTGAGAACGAGATGAATTTGATGGTGTGTTTGCCATTTCTGAGACAAAGCATTAGTAAAATTGAGGCCTATATTCATATAGTTCCTATATAATATAGCCTATTGAGTGTCTAGCATAAACATGTTTAAGTCTCGGTTCTCTCGAGGTCAGAGTCTTCTATTGTACCCTGTTCAGCCATAACTACTTTCAGATCTTACATCATCTTTGTTTAATTGTACATAGTTGATCAGGCTATGTTAAATTAAACTCGTATGCTGTAATCCCTGAACCAGTCATACCTAATAAGGAATACTGCCTAATGGTCATAGTCTAGGTTCACTAAATGCAACCTAGTTCACTATAACCTTAGGCTCTGATACCAATCTGTAACACCCCCAAATTTGATGATTTGCGGAAGCTTGATTTGGGTGTTACTAATCAATAACAAAGCACAAAGATAAATAGCAAACGACTCTATATGCGTCGTTTTAACAAAATATATTGATAACTGAAATGTTTACAACGTTTAAAGCTTTACATAGCTCGAGTTAAATAAAATGAGATTTCAGTACATAAGTACTTATACAAAATATACTAATGCAAGAAAATCTCAATCGTCTGTATGCTGACTCGAGCTAAATCCTGAAGCAGAAACATCCTACTGCTGGGTACCTGCGATATATGCTAAAAGGTCAGCTATAAAGCTGGTGAGCTCACAGGTTTGAAATCAGTTAATATAGTGTGAACCGCAAGATTTAGATAGTGAATTGCATCCAGCAATTTAATAATGAATTGCATCCAGCAATTAAATGATTGTCATCGTGTATACAGCCATGAGCACATAGTTGAGCTTAACTCGAGGGCCGGGTCCCCTATAGAGAATTCCGGGCGAGGTGCCTCCACGAATGCCTAATCCACATTCGTCTTCCCAAATATTAGTACGTCCGTTTACCCGGTTAGTGCTTGCTAACCCGGACGAGGAGGGTCAATCCTATATGGTACCATATACTAATATTCACGCTACAACGTATTAACAACTATGCTGACGGAGGACTTTAAATGATTAGTTTCGAAAAACTCATGTAGTATATGAAAAGTTGGTACTTGCGTTCACATGTTAAAAGTTTGAGCAGTATATCACACCCCTGAGCAAAACAGTAAAAGAGGGGCTATGAGACTCACCTGAGTCGTTGAGTTTATGAAAATAAACTGAGGATGATTAGCCGAGAATCGAAGTCCAAAGACTTGTAACCTGAGGGTGTCCATGACACGCGATGGTTATAATATGCGAAGGTATCTAATAAGACTACCTTGTAGTTGTTCGTCCAACTATAATGTCCAAATCTCCACTGTTTGTTGATACGTTTAAGTGTTTGAAAAGTGTACGGCCCGTTGGTGACGGATTTGTAATAATAATCCCAATTATTACCATTTCGATTTCGTGGCGTTTTACTTGAAAAATGTGTTTTGATTGTGTTTTATAAGCCGTTACGAAATCTAAGTACGGGGGTCCGGGGGCAGCGCCCCTGGTAGCGGGGTCCAAGGGGCGGCAGCCCCTGGCGGGGTCCAAGGGGCAGAGCCCCTGGCTGGGGTCGAGCTGCCAGGTCAGCTTGGAAAATTTTTATTTCTACTATATTGCTTTGACGAAAAACGCATCTGGATCTGAATTTGGGTAAAATCGAGTGATAAATTTCGAGTCTCGACACTTAGTAAAAATCTGTGTTTTTGAGGTTCTGGTTTGTGCGACGTAGGGTGCGACGTCGCAGGTAGGATTGCGACGTAGAGCATGACGTCGCTAAAGGCGACGTTTCGCAATTTAATGCGACGTAGGGTGCTACGTCGCTAATGCGACGTAGGTGATTTCTGCGACGTAGGGGCTTGCGTCGCTAAGTGCGACGTGGCGAGGTATTGGCGACGTTAAGGCTGACGTCGCTATATGCGACGTCGCAATTTAATGCGACGTTGTGACTGACGTCGCACTATGCGACGTCACGAGGTGTTTTGCGACGTAGAGGCTGACGTCGCATAAATTCCGGGCCAAATGCGACGTAGCGGTCTGTTGGCCGGAAAATGGGTCGAAAACGAGTTTTTCGGTTTCCGTTCGGTCCAAAACTTTTACCCAACCCTTATTTGAACATTATAAGTCGATACAAACCGCAAACAAGTAAAAACACTTAAAAACGAGAGGTGTCGGAAACTTACAAATCGCCGAAATGAAATTTCGGAAAGATAGAAAGATAGATCGTGTCGCGGTGGTCGTGAATCTCTAAAAATCTTGAAGATCCGAAGTCGTTTGATATGTTTATTTTGCGTTTTTGTGAGATTTTTGAAGGTGGGGGTGGTTGGTGGAGTTGAGAGAAAATAAAGGAGAAGGAGAAAGAGAGATGAGAAAGTGAGAAAAAGAGAGTGGGAAATGGGAGGTTATCCTCCCATTTTTCGCCCCGCGTTCCCGCTCCGTGCGGTGTTCGTTTGCTCCGTCGTTTCAACGTTAATTAATTATTTTAAATATTAAATGGTACGTTTTAAATACAAATTATTACGTGATATTTTATTTAATTATTTTACAAATAAGTTTACGTTTGAGTTAATAATGTAAGTTGGTTTATTTAGTTTGCGCGTTTTACATTTTAAATTGTATAATTTCTGATTGTATGATACGAACGAATACGAAATATTATAATAATAATATTTTTGACGTAACAACGTTATTTAATAAAATTTGTCACCAACGTCCATATTAAATTTGAATCGAAATACATCCGATTTAAATTGCGTACGATTTAATCAAATCGCATATTCGTATATATTCAACAATATATATAATTCGATACATTAATTAGCCTAACCAGGAACTAATTACATGTATTAACATTCGATTAGGCACTAATCTCTAGTCCTAATTTGGCGGTTGTTACAAATTATAACCTAATCTAGAGAGAGAGTAGTGAGAGAAAGTGTGTGTATGTGGAGAGTTGTTGAATGGATGAATTTTTTTATGAAAATGACGAAATGAAGCCTCTATATATAGAACTCGCACAACCGTATCCGTAGGCCGTATCCAAAACTTCAAACGCACAACCGTATCGCAAACCCGAATAAAAATCAGATTTTTATCGCCTAAACGCACGATACGGTTGAGCTAGGGCAAATACGGGAGAACTGGAGCGTATACGGTTGAGCTTAGGCCGTATACGGTCTAGACCAGGCCGTATACGGTCTAGCTCTCCCGTATGTTGATTCCTCGGTTCTTCGTTTCTTCGTTCGGGCGTAACTTCTTCGTCGTTTATTTGTTTTGAGTGATTCTCGCGCTCACGGTTTCGTAATTTCCTAACGAAGAAAATGACATAAGTTAGAGGTCAAAATTCCAAGTATAGCTCAATTTGTGCTTAAATGCGTGAACGGAAGATTCAATGATCGTTTGTGCTCTATTTTACTCGTTTTTAGGTCTTTTTGGTTGATTCTTGAAACATCGTCTATATTTTAGCCCTTATGATGAAATGTGATGTTTAAGTTCATTTTAAGTGTTTTCATTAATAATTGGGTTAAAATGGTGAGATAATGGCACACAAAAATATGACTTTTTGCGTGTCATCAAATATCCCACACTTAGACTTTGCTTGTCCTCAAGCAAAACTCAAAATTCTCACTTGCTTTTAGGAAAAACATTTTGAAAATACGAGTTTATTTTTGGGGTGAGTCAAAATATATCAAAAACAACCATCTCCATATACAAGTAACATATCCTGGAAATAAGAGAAAGTAAGGTATTCCTTTCAGAGGCATAACATGATTCTCTTAGGCATGCTTTCAATTCTCGCGATCTTGGAATATACATGACTAGGCGATCTCACAAGGTGGTCACTCAATTCACTCAAGAGTGTTTCGGGTTACCTATCAATCTAATCAAACGAAATCGCTCATAAGCCAGTCATGCAACATCCATCGTCATAGGCTTGCTCGAGAATCATATCTCCACCACTTAGGTGAGGACGGTGCTAGCTATCCCAGGACATTCAGAGTGGGTTGTAATGGCAGGTGAGGATTACGGGGTATGGATAAGTGGGAATTTTTAGTTGTTGTAAAGGGTTTTGCTTATCTTAGGACTTCTGAACTGTTGAAAAACATTATTTAAACAACCTTTTTAATGAAAACGGAAACGGATAACAATACGGGAAGATAGCTATTTTGACTTCTATCTTTTGAAAATACGCGAGGAAATTTATGTTTTTTATAAGAGCGGGAACTTTCGAGAGATTCGAAGCACTTAGCTTTATTCTATTTTCTTTTCTTTTTCTTTTGTTTCTATTTTTGGGCTTTTCTAGGGATTTTATTTTGTTTCTTTCTTTTGCCCTTTTGAAATCCTTTTCTTTCTTTCATCTTTTTCATCCTTTTGATGACTTTGCATTTACTTGGTGTCAATTTTTCACACCATAAACTCTCAACTTTCGATTTTTATTAAGGGAACGCACGCGAGAGATTTTGAGTAAACACCAGTATTTGTGATTTGGAGTGAAAGCAAAAATGACATTTAAACGACATTTTCCACAAGTTTAAAATTTCTAAGATAAGATTTTTTTGTGGGTGTGGAATAAGTGGGTTAAGATTTAAAGGGTTTTGAAAGAAACGAACAGGTTAAGGCTCAACAGGGTTATCTAAGCGGATCATCAACACTAAAGATGAGTGTTGGAAGGGTTTTGGGCTTGAAGAGATATGATAAAAATGGGTTAAATCCTAAGGAATGTCAAGGTCATCTAACTGCACCTATACCGCGTACGGTACTCTACCAATGTGGTCTCGAAGTGCATACCAGGAGCAAGTTCTAATTCCGGATGCATGCATCGGCACACTCAAACAAACGAATAGTGAAGCATTAAAGATGAATGCTTATATTGGCTCAAGATACCTCACTGCAAGTTTTTGGGTTTGTTTGTGCCTAGCCATGCGATGCCCCTTTTAGATTATCATTTTAGACCTAAGAAATTCATATCTTATTTACTCTTAATTTCCAAGATACCCTACTTATATATGAAAATGCTCATTCTTATGACATTTTAACTAAAAAAATTTTGAAAATTTTTAGCAAAAGTGAGTTTTTTAAACAAATTGAGGAACATTTTCCGAGTTTGCTTTTAGAAACAAGAATCAAACAAGCAAACCTAAGGTATTCTATACAGCTATCCCACACTTAGAGGAACATTGTCCCTAATGTTCTTTTGAGTTGGGATTTGAGAAAAATCCCACACTTAGAGTTTGAACATATCGGAAAATGTTACTCAAGTGTTTGTTTTGGGCTGGAATCCCACACTTAGTGATAAGCTAGGGATATGGCATAGACTACTTTAATGAGAATTTAAAGCTAACAATCATATCAAAAACGAGAGTGAGAACGAGAGAACTCCCCTATCGAAGCGAAGGTGGAAGGATGGAATTCTGGAAGATGCGCTGAAGAGGAGATCCTGACAGGAATTCTTCTTTAGCGACGGCTCCATGTAGATCTTTCGGCTTTAGCGTGCGCAGCTTAAATAACAGCCCTGTCCTCCATCTTTACACTTCTTTCACTCTCTTGTGAAGATATCTCGTAGGTGTGAACACGTTGGGTATATTTTTACCGACTTCTTATTATAGCTTTTTACCGAAAGTGCCTAAATCCATAATGAAAAGATGTTTTCTAATTCAAAATGAGTTTTAAGTCATGTGTTTTTAAACGAGTTCGAGCATAATGCGTGAAAGTAGCACGCAAGTACCTCAAATGCTCGAAACACATGGATTGATAAAATTTAATTCCTATTTTCCTGGATTAGGTGGTAAAAGCTGAAGTGGTGTTTTGAAAGCATTTTGATACCCAAGTGTGAAAGATAGTCAGAGATATATCACTTCTTGGAATTTAAAAACTGATACTACTAATACTAATACTAAGGATACTTATTGCACGGGTTGCCTCCCAAGAAGCGCTTCTATTTAGAGTCGAGGGCTCGAATTTTCCTCTTGGATCAGCCAGAAGAGGGTCTCCCTGGACTTGGGGTGCGGAATGGAAGTGTCCTAGGGTTAGGTGGGTAGAATCTCATAAAATGTCGTGTGACGACTTCTGTGATGTTCGGGATTCTTGCCACATGAAGAGGATAGGTATGGAAATGCTCCTCAGCAGTCCTTTGCAAGTATAAAAGATCCATTATAGCATCTTGAACTGCCTTGGAGATTGGTCCATTAGTGTCCACAAGGGTGGCTCCATCGTGCTCAAGCGTCTCACGCACCGGTCGATCTGTCCGCAGGGTGTCCATAAATCCGAAGAAGCGTAGGTGGATGTCTTCATGAGTGGTATTGCTAATGTCCTGCCCTAGTTCTTCAATGGATCTGAATATGCCTTGGATCAGCTGTTTCTGATGGTCAGTATACGTGAGCTCTGGTTTCAGGAAGATGTTAATCATCCTGTTGTAAACCTCACGTAACCCATTGTGGAATAGCTGTCTGGGCTGCTCCCATAGGATAGAACCGAAAATGTCTTTAAGTCGTTCAGAGACGAAATATGCAACGTTAACCGTCAAACCTTCTGGAACAGAAGAAGGGATGGCACGTGCTCTCTCGTCTGAACTGACGTGTTCTAATTTTTCGACGATTATCTGGGCGTGATGTTCGATAGTGCAGCTGATGAAAAACCTGTGTGGTGAGGACTCGTCAATGTGATCATTATCGGCCATAGAATCTAGAAGTCCCTTGAGATCCGCCATTAGCTGAACATCTACTTCGTTTTCAGGGTTCCCAGTAGCATAATCCATGTTGTGTCTGTAATTTTGGAGAAACTCCATCTGTTTGTGCGAATATGGAAATGCGGACCTGATAAATGCTTGATACACCCGGCCATATGTGGTCTTCTGTGTTTCATAGAATTCCTCTTCATCGGGGAAAGGCTCATCATAGTCTGATGATTCTCCTGCGAGGTCGTTGGCGAAGGCGTTGATGCGACTAACTAGATGTTGCGGACTCAGGTGGGAGTTGGCTCGATAAACCTCATATTCAGTCTCAATGTCCTCAATAATATCCCTCTGACGTTGCGTGTATTCAATAGTAGAATCTCGTATAATCGCAATCAGAGTTCGTAAATCCTCCCCGTGTTCTTCATAGCACTAAGCATTTCTTCTGGTTTAGACACGATCGGGATTTCGGTATTTCCTGTAGTAGGAGGAGGGATAATGACTGGAGGGGGAATGGTTGGAGTGAGGTGAAGGCGAATGGAGCGGGTATCGATCGGAACATCAATGAGAACGATATCGTCCTTATCACTCTCGGTTGCTGAAGTGTCTGGAAACTCAACAGCGTCGGTGAGTGGCTGAGACTCGTCTGTGATCTGTGATACTGGCTGGGAAGAGTCCATCTCGATATCCCTCTCGTCCTGGGAATCAGAATCATCGCTTGATCCAAATGTACCTCCAAGCTCAAAATGTGATCGAGGCTCGGATAAGTCAAGGGGTGGAATCCCTCGAGGAGGTATATGTGGCTTAAGTAGAGACTCATCATCCAGGGAGTGGTCAATCGAAGGTTCCTCTGAGTCGCTCTCCGGCAGAGGGATGAAGTTCAAAGCATAGTCTATCTGCATGATCTCTGCGGTCGAAGGGTGTGTCTCAGGAATGTGTGGCGGTGTAGCTTCCTCTGGCTCTTCCTCCTCTTCTTCTTCTATCTCCTCTTCTTCTTCCTCAGTTTCGGAAGTAATCGTGATGGGCTTGTCAGACATAGGGGTGTCTGGTTCAGAATCATCATCCGTGGTAACTCTTCCTGTCGAAATCGCACATATCTCCGCATGCTCTGTGATAGACTGATCAGCTTGATCGATCTTGAAGGTGATAGTCTCTCCATGAGATCTAAGACTGATAGTCTGAGAGTAAACATCTATGATAGTGCGTGCGGTGTTCAAGAATGGTCTACCTAAGATGATAGGGATATGGACATCTTCCTGAATGTCCATCACTACAAAGTCTGTGGGAAATAGGAACTTATCAATTTGAACCATGATGTTCTCAGCTATTCCCTTAGGGTGTCTAATGGTTTGGTCAGCTAGCTGGACACTCATTTTGGTCGGTTTAAGGGGTCCTAATTCCAATCTAGTGTAAAGCGAATAGGGCATCAGGTTGATACTGGCTCCTAGGTCGGCTAGAGAGTGTATCATGCTCGAGTGATAGATCGAACAGAAGCGTCCAGTATCTCCTAATTTCTCAGGGATAGAGTTCTTTATAAGAGCTGAACATTCCGCGTTCAGTGGGACATTGGGTACTTCGGGTACCTTATCCTTGGTCGACAAGAGTTTCAGAATGTATTTTGAACTGGAAGGGGTTCGGGACACGGTGTCCACGAACTTTCCATCGAGACAGAAATCGTTAACCTTATAGGCTTTCTTAAGACGGCCGGGAAACGGGATACGTACTTCCCTTTGTGGTGTAGGGACAGACGGGGACTCAACTGTCATCGGGACAGGAGTATCTTCCTTCACCGGAGAAAGAGTGGGAGGTTGGCTCGGTGCCACCTTTTTGTCTGTAGTACTCATCTGTTTGGCCTCTTCTACGTGTGGGTTCTGTACCGTGTTACTAGGGAGATTACCCTGAGGCCTAGAGTCAAGACGTTGGGCTAGCTGTCCTATCTGGGTCTCAAGATTTTTGAGAACGGCCAGTTGGTTCCTAATGAATAGGTCGGTTTGGTCCTGCCTAGCGCTAGTCTTTTGGTTAATTTGGTGCTGGCCTTGGATGAACTTAGTGAGGGTATCATCCGTACTAGTAATGGGCACTATGGTCTTAGAGGGTTCGGTTGATTGAGCTGCGTCGGGTGCAGTTAATGATAGTGGTTGGTTATAGGTGAGTTGGGGTTGTTGTTGGTAAGACGGGTACCTAGGTTGGTAGTTGGGCTGAAAGGGTGGTTGGTTTCTAGGTGGGTATTGGGTACCTCTAGTCCTAGGCGGAGAGGTTCGAGCGAAGCCAGGTGAATTTTGGCGAGCTGGAAATTGAGCATCGTAAACCGTTCCGTCAGCAGGATCCCGTACTCAACCTGATAACTTTCTGTTGGGTGGTTGGCACAGTTCTGGCATGCCTGAACTTGATGGGCGTGCTGGGATGGTTTCTTCATTTCGCCGATCTGATTCGTCAGGTGCTCGATCTTCTCTGTCAGAGACTTGATAGCTTCGGTCTGGAATGGATTGGGCGTAGCAATCGGTGCTGATGATGAGGAATGCTCACCAGAGTTCCAGTCGTGATGGTGCATCGTCATATTCTCGATCAAGTTCCAAGCTTCCTCATCGGTGAGTTGCATGAAGTTGCCCTGAGCAGCGGCGTCAAGGGTAGTGCGATGGTTTGGAGCGAGACCGTTGTAAAACGTGCACAGCTGGCTGGTTTTTTCTATAAGGTGGTTAGGGCATTTGTTCAACAGACTCTTGTATCTCTCCCATGCTGTGTAGATAGACTCATCATGAGCTTGGTGGAAGTTCATAATGTCATTCTTGTACTTGGTTTGCTTAGCCGGAGGAAAGTACTTAGTAAGGAATTTTGTAGCCATATCCGTCCAGGAGGTGATAGAGCCGGTCTCTAATCCCTCAAACCAAGTCAAAGCGTGGTGAGTAACCAAATAGGGGAATAGGTATAGACGGACTATATCCTGATCAACCCCGTTCTGCTTGTATGAGTTGGTAGTCTGAATGAATCGGTTGATGTGGGCGTTAGGATCATCATGGGGTAAACCAATGAATTGGCAGAATTCCTTGATAAGCTGAACGATATGATGTTTAAGCTCGAAGGACGCGCCGTCGATGACCGGATAGCTGATGGGTCCACCTCGACCTTCAATTGATGGTTTGGTGCTGTCGGCAAGCGTGACACGTGCAGCCATCGGTTGTCGGTTGCGGAAGCATTTCTCCTTGCGGATCGTTCGGATGATCGTCTTAGGATCGGGTACGAAAGTGAGAGATTCGAATCCGGATGATCGGGTTAAATATCGTTGTGTGTTGTGGGAAGGAATTTTCTATTGGAACAAGGAAAATGGAAAAATCTAAATTTAAACTACGGGGTACTAGAAAGATTAATTCGTCTGGAACGTCTTCAGATCTTACGGCTGACTCCCCGGCAGCGGCGCCAAAAACTTGATGCCGCCCGAACGGTCGGTCGCGATTTTACTCGCGTCGTTGTGGACCTTTCGTTTAGAGCGGCGATCAGAGGGTTTTAAAATTTGTATTTGCGGGGCCTAAGTATACCTAGTTACTATTGGTGTATGGCAGCAAGGATGACCTAGGGTCGTTCTCTGAGTCAGTGTATTGTGGATCGTGGACGAAACAGGCGTACTTATCGATCTAGCAGGTTTTAAAAGATTTGATTGGTGGTTTGTTTTTGGTTTTTATACTTAGGCAGAAAATTTAAATTAAAGCAGATAAAATAAATGTAGATAGCAGATAATCTAGAGAGGGTGTTTGCTATGATTTCGGTAGCCTTATTGATTGGAATGATGTATGATGTATGAAAACGTTTTCTAAAGGTTTGTATTTTATTTAATTCAGGTATCTGTGGAGTAAACACTAGCCCCCTACTGATAGAGTTCTCGATCAGTATGTCACTGGGCGACTAGGCTATCCTGATTCTGATCGGAGTAGTTTATCCAGCCCACAACACTAACCGGTGAAGGTATAGTGACCCTTATCTGGGATGAAACCCTGGGTGCATGAATAAGGCGACAAACCAACTCGATGTCCGACCTTTCTTAACCCCACAATAATATCTAATCTAAATAAAACATTTAAGACCAAGTTTATAGAATGTGCTTGATTACTTTCTATCGATGGTTTAGTGAGTCTGGGTGTTGAGTCATGACTCGGTGATTCACATAGACCGATAACAACGACTCTTTCCGTGATTACTACACTGTACTCCACCGAAAGTGTTTCCATTGATGAACCAAGGACCAAGTCGGTACCAGCTCTGCTGAGCACAGAGTTGCCGTTATTCCACAAGGCTTAGTAACTGCGGTTTTTCCTCGGCTTCCACGTATTAACTACACCGGAGGTGTTGTCGACGCTATACAGAGTAATCAACCGACTTACGGTACCTTACATTGCTTCACAAAGGCTAACCCAGACTACTTAACTAAGTTTGTATTTAATCATAATATTATCCATCTATGATATAAACCAGCCCTTACTTTTAAGTCCCAATAAATCCCTGACTTGTCAACAGTGTAATATTCACGTTCAGTTAGAAAACCATATTTCCACGGGTACAGTGTACTTTGCATTCAGAGAAGAAAGCAGTATTTCCACGGCTCCAGTGTACTTAGTGTTCAGTTTGAAAACTATATTTCCATAATCACAGTGTACTTTGCGTTCAGATTAGAAAGCAGTATTTCCACGATGATGATGTACTTAGCGTTCATTTAGAAAGCGATGTTTACACGATTAACAAATCAGACCATGATCATGTTTGACACAGATAACTAAGTACCTTTGATGGGGTTCGCGACGTCCCATCATTAAGGCCGTAATCACGTTTACTGGTTGAAAGGCGATTAGTTTGATAGGTTTAAAATCATAAATAGAAAATAAATCAAAGCACTAATTTTCATAGCATCATTCCAACCAATTTACGACTAACTACATCATAGCAAACACGCAATATCACTACTCGCTAATCATGGCAACCAATCCTAAATCTAGCATGACAACAGTAATAACAATCATCATAATGAAATAGATAAAGGATAGATATAACCGTAATAAGAGCGTAGCTGAATACAACTTGAACGTTACACGAGCAGAACTCCTAGTACGCGCCAAGCGATATTACAATATTGCCCCTCTAACTAGCCGCTAATCTACTACTAATTATAACCTAATCTAGAGAGAGAGAGTAGTGAGAGAAAGTGTGTGTATGTGGAGAGTTGTTGAATGGATGAATTTTTTTATGAAAATGATGAAATGAAGCCTCTATATATAGAACTCGCACAACCGTATCCGTAGACCGTATCCAAAACTTCAAACGCACAACCGTATCGCAAACCCGAATAAAAATCAGATTTTTATCGCCTAAACGCACGATACGGTTGAGCTAGGGCAAATACGGGAGAACTGGAGCGTATACGGTTGAGCATAGGCCGTATACGGCTGAACCAGACCGTATACGGTTGAGCTTAGGCCGTATACGGTCTAGACCAGGCCGTATACGGTCTAGCTCTCCCGTATGCTGATTCCTCGGTTCTTCGTTTCTTCATTCGGGCGTAACTTCTTCGTCGTTTATCCGTTTTGAGTGATTCTCGCGCTCACGGTTTCTTAATTTCCTAATGAAGAAAATGACATAAGTTAGAGGTCAAAATTCCAAGTATAGCTCAATTTGTGCTTAAATGCGTGAACGGAAGATTCAATGATCGTTCGTGCTCTATTTTACTCGTTTTTAGGTCTTTTTGGTTGATTCTTGAAACATCGTCTATATTTTAGCCCTTATGATGAAATGTGATGTTTAAGTTCATATTTAAATGTTTTCATTAATAATTGGGCTAAAATGGTGAGATAATGGCACACAAAAACATGACTTTTTGCGTGTCATCAAAAACCTAATTCACAATTAAATCAAATAAACAATATCATAAATAAATCAATAAGGTTATTAAAGTTACAAGGATAAAGAAATCGAACCAATTGACGAACTAGCTTTTCCTAGGGTTAAAAACCTTCAAACCCTAGCTCTTTAGCCTCCAAAATCGCACCTAAAGTCGACCTAAAACCCTAACTTTCGGTTTTAGTATTATTGAATCGTATATGGTTTAAGCTGATTTGAGCCTCTATTTATAGTTTTCAAAACCGACCTCCCAACCGCCGGTTGGGTTCTCCAACAGCCGGTTGGAGTTATTTGCATCCGGGTCCAACTCCACGTGTCTGCACCGCCTTTAAACCCTAAAGCCCAACCGCCGGTTGGTTAATCCAACCGCCGGTTGGATGTAAATTCCAGAATATTCTATTTTCGGGCTTGGGCTTAATTTTTGGACTATTAATCTTCATATCCGGACTTCTTTGTCTTCTTGGCCCAATTCTTCATTTTAACACTTTTAGTCTTCATTTCTTCAAGGTTTAAGCTCCTTTTTCTTCATTTTTTCATTTTCTTCAGTTTCTTTCAGTTTCGTATTAGTTTTTGCTCCTTTTTCTTCATTCTTTAATTCCAATACATCTCTGCAAATATTAACAAAATAAGTATCTAAAATCATATAAATGCACTAAAATGTATATAAATATAGGGATAAATTACTATAAAATATACTATCTATTCGATGCTTATCAATTGCCTATACTTAGCACACATCAAGTTTTTGGCACCGCTGCCGGGGAACACTTAACCGGTTGGACTTTTGTTCTATCGGGGAGCGGTGTATTTTTCATAATAACTAATTATTTTTCCCTGTATAATTTCTAATACTTTACAAAATCAATAAGAAATATCGGCTCACCCATTGAGAACAATGACAAAAACAAAGGTATAAGGAGAGTAAAGCCCTACCTCATTGATTTATCATATAAGAGGTAAGGTGTTTCTTGAAAGAGATAGGTTTTTAATAAGCTTCTCGCTGACCTGTTAGGTAAGGTGTTTCTTGAAAGAGATAGGTTTTTAATAAGCTTCTCGCTGACCTGTTTCTCCGCTTTTGTGTACTATCAATGGAGCTACCGAGATCTGTTGACTAGCTTTGTAGAAGAAAATTCAACAAACTAACTTAAAAAAAAATATTCATTTGTATAACAACTAACTTGCATTCCTAATTAAACTATTATTAAGGTTGGGTTGGGTAATTTTTTTTTCCAATCATTTAATTTTGAATGTGTTTTATTATTAGATTATTGAGATTAGTCTACACCAACTTGATTCTAACATATCCGGATCTATCAATTTTTATTTTTATTTAGTTTTTTTTTATCTTTTCTTTTCTACTTTTTTTCTTTTTCTCTTGGTTTTAACAGGTATTTACCATGGATTACATTCATGAGGATTTTCAAGATTCAATCAATAATCATATATACCAAGTGACGATTGAGAATCAAGAGATTGATGAATATATCTCGACCATCAATTGTATTAGCTACACAATTTCTGGAACAAGTACAAGAATGGAAGCAACCAAAACGAATGGCCATAGTGAAGGGAATTTCATTCAAGAACTTGAAGAGATGGATAATCAAATCAATAAGTATACTCAATTTTCTGAATCTTTATTTTCTAACAAAATTTTTAGTGAATTTAAACAGGAAGAAGATTTGACGGTAGATTGGTCGTTATTAACTAAATTTGATCACTATGATCCTGACGAGGAGATTCTTGAATTGAGAAACCATAATGGGGCAATGACAGAAGAAGAAATAATGACGATTATTGATGACTTTTTATCATTACACCCAAAGAAGGAACAATTAAAGGAAGATGATCAAGGGATTGGAAAACATACCAAAAACAAAATTTGTAGTAATCAGATATCAAACAACATTTGGATTGAAACACAGTCAACAGTTGAAATCCGAACGGTGGTTGAGTTGACACAACCATCGGTTGAAATATCTATAAGCACAAATTCATTGTTTTACAACTATGAAGATCCTTTTTGGCAATTCGAGCAGAAGGAAAATTTCTCGCAATTTTTGGACAATCATGGAGCATCTCAAAATGGATATTTACTAGCCTTGCACGATAAGTATTTCTACTTCTTTATTATAACAAATTTACAATTAATAAATATTTATCGATATTACCATCCATGCTTTACGTTAAGTGTGGGGAAAGTCACCGGATTTTCAGGTAAGTAACATTGGAGTCAAGCTAGAGACTCGAACAAAAACAAGCGCTTCTCGGGAGGCAACCCGTGCTTGTATATTAGGATGCATTTTTAATACGTAGGTAGTTTTATTAGATTTTAATTTTTAGGTATTTTATTTTTAGTTTTTACTTTTTGGTTTTAGTTTGTTCTTAAGGATAGGTATCAGAAACCATAATTACTAGAAAAATACTGTTGGAGCTAAGGTGCGTAAATAAGGCTAAATAAACAAAATATGATATTAATGTCGTTATTTAGGAAAATCGCTGCTAGCAACCAACCGGCGGTTGACATATTTAACCGGCGGTTGGGCAGGTTTTCTCAAATTCGGCTAAACTAAATTACTTTGCTTTTAATTGGGCCAATTGATATGGGCTTTAAACTAAAAACAAATTTTTGGCTACAATTACTTGGGCCTATTTTATGGAATAATGGATGGACTTTTATAATAAATTGGGATTTAAAAGATGAAAATTTGTGTTAATTAAGTTTTGGACTACAATGAAGTGGGCTAAAAGATTGAATTTTAAAATTAATTATTCGAAATAAAAAAAATAATAATAATAATTTTTGGGTCAAATAATATTTTGATTAAACAATGAGCTAAAATGATTTATATATTTTTAAACTTATGGGTTTGAATTTTTTAAATAAGCTTAATAATTTGAATTTTTGGACTCTTAACAAATTAGGAGCTTTAATATAATCATGAGATGTTAGGTTTTAAGATTAACATGTTAAAATCATCTTTGGGTCTTTAAACACACTAAGAGGTAAATTATGAATTTTTAATTGGGGTTCCAGATCATGATTAGATTTTATATTAAGTTGTATGAGACTATTTAATTTTAATCACTGGATGATTAAATTAGAAATATATATCTTCAAGGATATTAGGCTATTAAATTAGAGATGCTAATAAACTAGTAGTAACTACGGGCCATTAAGATTAAAATATATAGACTATTTATAGGTTATTGATTTAGGGCATTAATGGACAAATTCAATCCACGGTTGATTATGTCAGCCGGCGGTTGGCTGTATTTGAGGATAACCTACGAATATCAATGGTTTAGATATTTGCTACGGAATTAGCCTAAGGGGAATGACAATAGTGACAGTACTTAATAGTATATGGTTATGTGTTTCTTTCTTATTAGTAATATTTTTTATTTTTACTTTAGAATATTTTAGTTTTTATTTTTATATTATCTTGTATGTTAAATTTGTTTGTTTGTTTTGCTAGAATTTATAAGTACTTATGAAGCTGGAGTATAGTACAGCTGAACAATACATTGAAATTTTTGGAAATTTAATAAGTTTATTTTATTAATTATGAACTTTGTGGGTGTGTTCCCTGGAAACCCTCACGAGACTATAACTCGTCCACTTGGGATACCGAGGGGTTTAAAAGCTTATTGCATACGCTAAATGCAATCGTGATTAACTACGAAAGTGTGGATGTTGTATATTATTTTTCAAGAGATCAAGGAATCAACCAAGCAGATTTTTCTTAGCCGATGATGAAATTAATAATTTCAGTCAGGGGAGTTTTCTGTTCTATTTTTCTTTCCCTTACTCATTTTTGTTTATCAATTTTTATACAATGAGGGCATTGTATAATTTAAGTGTGGGGATAGGGTTCGTAAGAAAAAGAATTTCTTTAATTAATCATTTAAGTTTCTATTGTTCTTAAATTTTATTAAAAATTTAAAATTTTTAAGTTAATAACTAATTATTTATTAGTTAGAATACTTTTGTTAAAAGTTTTGTTTTGTATTTAAAAGTTTAGACTTTAATGTGGATTAACTATTTTGTATATAGAATGTAAGCTACTTAATAAGGAATGATATATAGTTATATGAAATGATGTACTAATAGGCAATCTATATGAGGATTTCTGAATTTTAAAAAAATTAATAAAATAACTTGTATATTATTTTATGATACATAATATGATGTATGACATAAAAAGTCTTAAATCTTAAATTTATCATGCGATAATTTTATATATCTTTATACTTATACGAAGACATTTGGGGGTTTACTAATTGTTTCCTCTGTTGTACGAAAGTACAGACCTGGTCTCTAATTAGTATTCTTAAAAAAAGCAAAAAGAAAGAAAAATCTTTCAGAAATAAAAAAATATATATAATAATAAAATCAAACTATGTCGCTTTGTTGTACGGCTGTACAGACCTGTCACCGCTGGTTTGATTTAAATAAAAATGCTTTACATGAATCAAGTTATGTCGCTCTGTTGCATGAAAATGCAGACCTGTCACCAATGTCTTGATTCTTAAAAATGGATTTTATATATTTATTTGAAATATAAAAGTAAATTGCATGATTAAGTTTAAGAGTATATCATATATGGAAATCATAAGTAATATTCATACTAATAATAAAGATGTATTCAGAAATATAAATATAGATTGTTTAAAGTGGACAAATATATTAGTAATCATTCATGAGCTATATATTACATGAATAATAATAATTTTATTTATACATTATAGTTATCCATGTTAATTAAATTGTTAAAATTTTTAATTTATGAAACAGGTTTTTAGTATTGATATTCTGATTTTTAAATATTAGTTTGATGCTTATTTTATATTTTATTCAGTATTCTACTTGAGGACAAACAGAACTTAAGTGTGGGGATATTTGATAAGCATCAAATAGATAGTATATTATATAGTAATTTATCCCTATATTTATATACATTTTAGTGCATTTATATAATTTTAGATACTTATTTCGTTAATATTTGCAGAGAATGTATTTTAATTGAAGAATGAAGAAAAAGGAACGAGAACAAGTCCAAAACTGAAGAAAATGAAGTACTTGAAGAAGTTGGAGCTTAAACCTTAAAGAATTGAAGACTTAAATGATAATATTGAAGAATTGGGCCAGAAGAAGGATTAAAATCCGTTAAAGAAAAGAAGGAAGCCCAAAATGAAGCCCAACCCGAAGTTGGAAGATTCTGGAATTGAAGCTCAACCTGCGGTTGAGAAACCCAACAGGCGGTTGAATATATATAATCAAAGGCGGTTCCAGACGCGGAGTTGGATGAGGATACAAATTGATCCAACCGGCGGTTGGGAATTCCAACCGGCGGTTGGACTGGCGGTTTTGAAAACTATAAATAGAGGCCTAGTTTAGGTTTAACGATGTACGATTCTTAGAATACAAAGTCGATTATTAGGGTTTAAGGTCGACTTAAGGTGCGAATTTGGAGGTTAAGGAGCTAGGGTTTGAAGGTTTTTAACCCTAGGAAAAGCTGGTTCGACAATTGGTTCGGTTTCTTTATCCTTGTAACTTTAATAACCTTATTGAGTTAATTTATGGATATTGTTTATTTGAATTACTTGTGAATTAAGTTTTCATTATAGCTATTTGAATGAATGTTTATTGAGTTTATTATATGAATTTATGTTTATGTTGGAACTATATTATTGATTTTTTATTATACAATAATTGTCTATATTATAATATATTAATGATTGTTTTTGACATAGTTAAACTGATTTATATTAAACGAGGATGACCATATTAAGTTTGTATAAATTAAGTGATTGTGTTTATGTCTTGATCTTAACCTTATGCGATAGACGAAGGATAATTCATTAATATAGAGTAATATTGTGATTCACGCCATAACGATGAAATTGTATTAATAAACTGCTGATAGATCTTATTAATTAGTAATAGTTTGCGTAACCTTATGATTGTGTTGCTATGATGAAGATTAGCTTAATCTTAAGTAATTTTCTACATTAGTAATTTACCAATAATAATAGCCAACAAGCAAATAGACATAAATAAGTATAATAAGTTTAGTAAATAATAGTTTGAATAATTATAATCTTCTATCCAATTGAGTATTCTTAAGTTGTTCCTGAAACTTATCTATTAGAATCTGTATCAAAAATATAAATATAAATATGTCAATCTTATCATGGATCACCTAACTCTCTTAAACAATTGCTCTGATACCAACTTGAAACGCCCCAAAACTCGAGAAAATTTTTTTTTTTTTCGGTTCCCACAGCTCGGTCCCACATCTCGTATATTTGATACCGTATTCTCATCTTTACATTTTGACCCAAAATAAGACAACGTCGTATGCAATTAACAGCCATGTAGTACAGGTAGGTAAAACAACCTTGTTTTAGCAAGAACAAGCTTGTTTTAGGCTAGAACAAGCATGTTCTAGTGGTAACACAGACTCAAATTTTTAACTAAATTCAAACCCGCATATCTTTTCACTCGTAAACACTTAGACTCTGAAATTTTACATGCACTTCCACATTGACAAAATGTAACTTTCTACTTTAACACTTTTTCAATTTTCTCAAAAACAACCATTTGACCATATCGACCCTTTTTGTAACCACTTCAAAACACAAACCACCTAATTTCAGACCTGGGCATTTTGCCATCACTTTTCTAATACTATTTTATCATTAACAACAAGTTCCACTTGTACCAAATCAAACTCTAACACATTTTCACTCGTAGACATGTTCATAACCCATTTTGACCCGTTTCATAAATCAACCAATTCGACACCCAAACCACACATGTTTGACTCTTTCAACATCGTTGACTATTTGTCAACTTCACATTTGACCCACCAATCACACTTGACTCTTTTACCACATTTTTCACCACTTTTAACAATTAAAACCAATCATATGACTTGATACACTTTTAAACCACATACACTAGACTCTTTTCATTATTTGACTTTCAAAGTCAACTACAACACTTTGACCAACATGTTTATTTAAAAAATGCTTTGTTTGGGCGAATTACACAATTGATAATCAAAACAACAATTCAAAGAGATTGAGCAATTCTAACCGCATAGCTAGCTTCATATCCACATCACTACTACAAGCACATTCTCTATCCACGTGTCTCTACCAACACATCAACCTACAACATGTAACATCAACGGGTAAGCACAACCGCTTAGTGAGTATACAGGCAATTAAACAAGCAATCCACATATCAACAATTATCACTTATTCACTTAAACACATAATCACTGAGCTCTGAACACTGTGCGGATCAGCAATCACTGAAAACACTGAGCACCATACCACATCGATATGCATGCTAAACCACTTCACTGAGTACCATACCACGTCGGTATGCATACTAAGGCAACAACACTGCTTATCATATAATTCAATAATTAACAATGATTATCAACAATCAACAACACTAATTATCTACATAAAAAACAAAACATATAACAACAACTTCCACTTGATTGTATGATCCTCTAGCTCGGAAGCTATCCGGAAACACATACAATCAATTCATATACTGTTCACCACATAATCACTATTTAATCCACATATATCGACAAGTTATCTTCCACCCGATTTTGTAGCCTCTTGCTCGGAAGCAATCCGGATCCAACACAATCGAATCATATACTATTCATCATAATTTTCAACCAAATCTTTTTCCTTTACCTTTAAACTAGTGGCATACTCACTATTCGGCTAACATCAAACTAATGAGATAATCACCACTTTTCTTACCAAGTAACAATTAAAAACACATAACAATTAAGCACAATTAAGAAATTTAACTCAACAACTAATTTAAGCAATTAATATAAATAAACAATTATAAACAAAGAATATGAACAAACAAACATAAACAATTAACTTCTTCCATGGTTGTGCAAACCTCTAGCCCGCAAGCTAGCCGATACTTACACAACCGAATCACCTGTTTAACCCCCGTATCACTCACCACAATCTCTTTAGACGACTTCACCACTTTGATCAACATAAGCCTCCATTTCTTTAATACCTACATAATTCATACATAACACATATAATACACCTAGACACTATCCATCATCAATCTTAATTAATTTCAATCCCTCCCCCACTTTAATTAATCTTACTTCATTAACATACACTTTACCTAAACATATCATACTTATTCCACTAACAAGCTTTACATCATTTATTCATGTATCATCATCATATTCATACTCTATTAACACTATTTATAACATCTTTAAACTTATTAACAAAATCTTAAAATAGTTCATATGGATCACCATGAACACCCATTCTAAAATTCATCACTTATCAACTTTACCACTTTCAATATGTTATATGATTACCCATGATCATAAAAACACCTACTAGCATCAAATCATTCAATTTAGAACCCTAATTTCGGATTAGAACCATTAATTTATCAAAACCCATGAAAACCCAAAAACTAGGTTAAGAACACATATGAAATTACTTACATAGGTTGAAGATGATGAAAGAGATCATGAATTAAACCCTAGAAGAACTTGAATCAGAATTTAAAAGTTGAATCTTAGCTCTTGAATTGGTTCCTGCGATTTATTGAAGTCTCTGGAAAGGCTCAGGAGGTTTTTAGAATGGATAAAGGATAAACTTGTATCCGTACGTACATATCTATATATTACTGTATTAATTTATTCCCTTTATTTTCTACAGTCTGGAACTGATAAAACCCTTTAAATTTTCCTTCGTATCTTATTATCTACCTAATAATATTTCGTAATAAAAATATATCTGCGTACTATATTAAATTCCTGAAATTTGGGGTGTTGCAAAAATACAGTTTAATCGAGTTCAATAATCATAAAATAGATCACAACTCAAGTTCGAAAAAAGATAATACATATTACAATCCAAATACAATTTAGTCGATTCACTATACCTTTAAAAGTGATTTTTGAAGCCAATCCGAATACAATGGATCTTTCAATCAATAACAAGAACGTAATCTATAAATCAAAATTTAAAACTTATACGGAGTATCACAAAAAGGAAAAAAAATATATTTTTAAACTCCAAATTCAGACTTGAAAAGTATTCTCCTAAAGTTGGTTTTTGTGTGCATCTTTCGTACGTAACTAGTAACTACCCACCTATAACTTCTTCGATGAAGATAGTCATATGGTATGAATTAAATTAAATGGATCATTTGAATACCTTAGTTCAACGATTAGGGTTAAACTTACAGGAAGGACGAAGGGTAAAAGGGTCTTAATATTAGTTGATTGGAAGTTGTTGATATAAAAATAATTTAATTGTATTTAAATTAGATATTTGGATATGTGTGTGTATTTTTAGATTTTTGAAGGATATTGAAGTAATATTAGTTTTTACAAGGATATTAACGTAATTATGTACTTTTCAAAGGATATAGATGAAATTCTCCCAAAATAGAAGTTAATAAAATAAATAAATTAGAATGAACTAATAAGTAGTTGCCACTTGCCACGCCCATTATGATAAACACTCCAGATTAATGGATTATTAGGATATTTGTTATGGTTTATAGTTTTAATTGTATAAAATTTTAGATGTAGTATTATTAGAGCACGGGTAATGGTACGATTTTGACGATATATTGTCGTTAACACCATTAACAACAACACTCAAGTCTAAATTCAAGCGTAGTACGTGTCAATGTTAAAGTGGACCCAATAAAAATTATCGTAGACCAATAAAAAGCAAGACAGAGAAAAAAAAGAAGAAAATTTGCTCAACTAAACAATGAACTCTAAACTTCGACACCAACCTAATAACGGCAGTGGGGATCGAGTTTCATGATGTCTAGGGCAATAGATTAATACCACATATATGCAAGAGCCTTTTATCCCGAATTTGAGTTAATTTTAAACAAGAGAAAATTCCATAAACCATACCTGTGGTTTACACACATTATTTTTCAGGTCATACCCGAATTTTTTTTTTCAGGTTATCAATACAATAAGTTTCAAAATTGCTCGTAAATGATACCTCCGTCCAATTCCATCTATTTTTGTCGTTAAGTTTTACCACGTGATTTGCACATGAGGGTATATTAAAAGCACAAACGATGATTTAACAAGTTTGGGTATGACCTCACGTGCAAATCACGTGGTAAAACTTAACTACAAAATAGACGGAATTGGACAGAGGTATCATTTATGAGCAATTTTGAAACTTATTGTATTAATAACCTGAAAAAAAAAGTTCGGGTATGACCTGTGAAAATGTGTGTAAACTTCAAGTATGATTTATGGAATTTTCTCTTTAAACAATTTGCAGTAACTTTGTGTGAGAATGAAAGAACCAGTAGGAATACATCATGTGTCATTAAACCCGCTTTCCACCACGTTTTTAAAAATTAAATATCTCCCAAACAGTAAGTCAAAAAATCACAAAGATTGCACCATAAAAATCAGCATTTTATTCTTTTCGATTAGAGATGTGACAAGGTATACTTTCAACAAACTTTTTTTCTTCATTTTTTGGTGGATTTTGAAAACGAGTAACACATATGTTAGAAGCTGGTAAGACATGTGTTACCGGCGTAACACACGTGTTACAAGCTAGTAACACATGTGATACCAGCTAACATGTGTTACTAATTTTTTACAATTTGTAAAACAAAACAAAAAAAAAGTCGTCGAAAGTATACATTGTGAGATGGCAAATCGAAGAGAAAAAAATGCTGATTTTTATAGTGCAATTTTTATGATTTTTCGACTTACCATTTGGAAGATATTTAAGTTTAAAAAACGTGGGGGAAAGTGTGTTTTGTGACACATGGCGCGTTCTAGTTGGTTCCTCCATTTTCACAAAAAATCTCAATCTCATTTGAACCTCACTTATTGATAAGTAATATTGTAGAGTAAGTTTCAAATGATTACATCAATTTTGTGTGAGAATAGAGAAATCAATCTCAACCACTCATTTTCATCAAATACCTATTTCCCCCATGTTTTTGAAACTTAAATATCTCACAAACGAAAAGTCGAAAAATTATAAAAATTGCACCATAAATTTCAGCGTTTACTTCTCTTCGATTTAAGATTTGACAAGCTATACTTTCGACGAGTTTTTTTTTCCGTTTTTTGGTGGGTTTACAAATTAGCAACACATGTAATAGTTATTGGTTGTACATTTGATTTGCGGTTGGGGTTAGGGTTTAGCGTTAGGGTTTAGGGTTAGGGTTTAACAGGGTTTAGGGTTTAGGTTTTAACAGAGTTTAGGATTTAGGATTTAGTATGATTTAGGGTTTAGAGTTTTGTTAAGCGTTTAGGGTTTAGGGTTTTGGGTTCTGCAAACCCGATACCCTAAACCCCAAACCTTAAACGCAACACTAACACATGTAAACCCGATAACCTAAACCCTAAACTCTAACCCCTAAACGCTAAACCTTAAACGCAACACTAACACATGTGATATTAATTTGTAAACCCACCAAAAAATGAAAAAAAAAAATTTTTTTGTCGAAAGTATAGCTTGTGGGATCTTAAATCGAAGAGGAGAAAACGCTGAATTTTATGATGTAATTTTCATAATTTTTCGACTTGTCGTTTATGAGATATCTAATTTTTAAAAAGATAGAGAAAATGGGTATTTGATGAAAATGAGTGGTTGAGATTGATTCCCCTATTCTCACACAAATATTGTAATCTGTATATTGATATTCTGTTTAATATTACCTCAATTTTAGGAGTAGTGATTACGTGATAAATAAACTTTTATGTTTTAGCCTTTTGCAACCAAAAAAATAAAAACTTAGTTGACTGTATTCATCAACATCCCAAGGCACTAGGGGTGTTCGTTTGGATGGATCGGATCAAATTTGATACATATATATAAATCCATTTGAATTTTGGTTCTCAAAATGTGAATCCAACCCATCCAAACGAATATCAAATCTGAACTAAACCGAACAAAATTACTATTTGGATGAATCGGTTTTAACCGTTTGGTTTTTTCGTGGATTGCATGAGTGTATCGTTTTGACTCGTGAAAGGGTAATGTCATGAGCGATATCAATGGTCACCGATTGTCATGTTGCGTTGAGGGTTTATATAAATGTGGAGTTGGTGTTTTATATCCAAACTTAAGATTAAGTTATATTCAATGATATATATTAACAATACCATTCATATAATAAGGTTTCATCTATAAAAAATAACTAAACAAATATTGAACATTCACTTTGATAGATTAACAAGAGTATTACATATGAGCATTACATATACAATTATTACTATTTGGTTTATTTGGATAATCCGTTTCTAATACTACTAACCAAAACCAATCCAAAAACCGAATTACTAATTTGGTTTTTGCCCGATCGGATCCAAAAAACCAAAGTGTCCAATCCGAACGGTCCAATCCAATTAGACCATTTGGATAATCCGGTTGTATCGGAACTGTGAACACCCTATCCCTAGCATAACAACATACTACCTCCGTTTCAATTTAGTGTGGGACTTAGATATATATACCGTTAACATAAACTACATCATCATAATCATAATAAAATATTAAAATGCGATCAAACTATTGTATACATAGTTAATTTTAACTTTAATATCGATTTACATATTAAATGTCCTATTACATAATCAGACATCTCAAATAAGTGTCTAATTATTAATCTTGCTAAATGGGACATACAAATTAAGTGTCCTGTTATTACATTATACACATAACTAGTAAATCTTATGGGTTGTGCGAAGCACAACCCAATTATTATAAACCTACTATATGAACGTCATATGCTACATGTATTAATATAATTGAGTTGAAAGTTTATATGTCACAATTAGGAGTTAATGACTAAAAGGCTTTAGGCAATAAGTACATGTATATATAGACATTTATGTACAAATGCATATAGAGAGACACATGGAGCTATGGTGAATGAGAAGTATATTTTGATAGTAAACTTGTTAATCCTTATTAGATGCTTAGTGTCAAACTTTGAAAGTTGTTAATCCTTATTAGATGTGAAGTGTCAAAGTTTGAGATGTTTGATATGGCGAGCCATCTAAGAAATTAAAGGGTTGTTATTATTTGATAATGTGGATACAAAGCTTAATTTGATGGTGAATGTATCAATATGTGAACCCTCTAATAATTTGAATGATATAATACTAGCTCTGAACCCGTGTACACACACGAGCCACTGAATGTATATTTAATTTTTATTATTATCTAAAACTAATGTATGTTAAGAGTTTAACTTTATAAATCATTTTAAACCTACATAATAAATTTTGAAAACATAAATTTTTTCGGTGATCAGACTCGAGGAGACTAAAAGACTAATTGAGTCAATGTTTCTCTTAGATGTTAAGTCAAAGTAAGGTTATCGAGTTTTGTACTCGTGTATGATTATGTTTATATGTTAGGTTTGATCTTCATTTTATGATTAATAAGTTCACTATTGAAAAGGCATTACAGTTTTTAAAAACACTCTTATAAATTTACTTAATCAATAATGACAGCCCTTAAAGATATCAATAAGTGAAAATTTGTGCATTTATTAAAATTAAAGTTTTCTTTTTATTCAAAATAATAATTGTTACATTGAAAGTTCATATTAATTCATAGAAACTTTTGTTTATTTGTAATTTATTAGTTATGACTTTTGATTATAATAATAAATAAATATCTTCAAGGGTTTTCTTCATTTCTCAATAAATTGTTCGAGGAGGATTTTGTAGAACAAAACCATTAAATCAAATATGTGACCATCACAAAAATCAAAATCTAAATTGACTTTTGAGATTATGATAAGAAAAGATCATAATTTAAACATACGAAAATTGCATATGTATACCAATGTAATTGATTTGTTGCTAATTTTCTGATTGATGTTAGGGGGTGGACTTACGTTATAGATCACGATATCACAAGACACCTGTTAATAAAGCCGGCTTGATGTAAAATTAGTTAAAGTATTTGTGATTCTTTAAGAGTGCTACCACACATAATTTGGCAGTGCACCTCATTGTTTAAGGAAACTTAATAAGCTATTAAGTGGAGTTAGCTTTATACTTTTGTGCCACGGGTAACAAAAATTTTAAGGTCCACCACTCGATTGATCAATTGTTTGGTCAATTACAGTTTATTTAAAATTAGCTATATTAGCTTTACAAATTAATTGCATATATCTCATAAGCAACCAAATTCCACTTTACGTGAACATCGTTTAAGGATAAGAGAAAAGTTCAATAAAGAATGACAAAAAAATGAAGAATGGAGGAACCAATAAGATTGTTCCATTTCAAATATTCAATTTCACTTTTTTTTCTCTAAAACTATCTATCTCACAAACCATAAATCTATATATTTTAAAAATTACAGTGTTCGAATCATCATCTTTTTTATCTTTAATTAAAGATCTCACATGACATTTTTTCGAAGAACTTTTTTTTTTTTTATCATTTTCTAATGACTATTAGAAATTCGTAATGTCAAAACACATGTGATTTAATACTCACATGCGATTATATTTACAATCAAAATTTAAGATTAAAATCACCAGCAATAATAACTTATAAATAATTAAATGTACAAATTATAACTATAAAATATTGCAAAAAAAATTATTTAATAATTTAAAAAACCTACAAAAAAAGATGTTGTAATCACTATTGATTATACATTAAATTATTAATCACATTTGGTTAAAGTGTAAATAAATACAAATTTCAAATAATTAATTATAAATATATAAATATACATGTAAATAAATATAAATGTGAAATCACATGTAAATTATAAGTTATTATCACATACTTTATTTCAAAAACACATGTGATTAAACCTCAAATAAGCAAATCACATGTGATTTTGGTACAAAACGAATGCAAGTTACAAAATATGATTATAGTTATTCATGTGAATGTCTAATAAGTTGTAATCATGCGTGACTTAACATCCACCATTGAAAAATAATAGTTTAACAATGTTAAATACTTATCCTAAAATACATGTGATCATACATAAAATCACATGTGATTTCGTAAGTTGCATTTTCTAAGACACGACAAAATTTTTTTATTAAAAGTATAGCTTGTGGGATCTCTAATCGAAGAGAAGAAGCCGCTGATTCTGAATATGTAATTTTTATAATTTTCGTCATGCCGTTTGTAAGATATTTAATTTTAAACATTCGGGTAAAACTTGGGTTTCAAAGGAAATTAAGCAATTATATTGGTTACCTCAATTGAACACACCTCTTAAGGATAAACTATAATCTAATTAAAAAGCATTAGAGTATTTTATATCAAACTATGTGTATTAAATTACATTAAAAATACGTATCTAGTAATTTAATTTGCTTATGTATTCTAAAACTTTCGTAAGAATAGGTTTAAGATTATTAATTATTAATAAAACTATAAAAAAATAATAATAAATATATAATATTTCTACTATACTTATCTATCTAAAACTTATATATTAATTAATGTAACTTTTATATACGGTAGAGGGGTTAATTTGTATATAAAGATGGGTTAATTTTTCAAAATTAATTAAAATTACGGGACTTAATTGATTATTAAAATTTGATTTAAATGATGACATCACAAAGGTTAATTGTATATAATATTTAAGATAAGATTAAGATAAGATGGTAGTAATGTTGATGATGAAAAATAATTATTAAATGATGAAAAAATAAATAAAAATGAGGTGATGATGTGTCATTTTTCTAGAGCATCATATCTTCTTTGTATATATAAAAGATGGTGAATGTATCAATATGTGAACCCTCTAACAATTTGAATGACTTTCTTTATATAATAATGTAGTAATGTTGATGATGAAAAATAATTAATAAATGATGATAAAATAAACTAAAATGAGGTGATGATGTGTCATTTTTCTAGAGCATCATGTCTTCTTTGTATATATAGAAAAGATATTAGATGCTTACAGCACTCGGAGTGGTGACGGCCTAAATACGAAGCAGATGATTAATCATCTGCTTCTCACGTTCCGTGAATAGCCGGGACATTGAGGAATATCCAGAAAGGCATTTGGGGAATCGGTTTGATTCTATCTTTGTTCCTTCCGTTTGAAGAAAGGAAGGATCCCAAAGAATCGATCTTTGTTTAGGACAGTGTTCTGGGGAATTTTGTAAGTAAGGATTCTGTGGAGTGGTAACAGCGTTCTATATAGTTTTCTGAAAATTTTTTTATTATTTGTTTAATTTATTTTTTAATGTAAATAATTATATAATTTTCACCTACCACATTTTTATATCTATCTATTTCTATCTATATACCGACCACCTTACTAGATATTTCTATCTATATCTATCGGCAAATATCTATATCTATTTCTGTTTCTGTTTCTATTTCTATCTATATACATCTATCTATATTTTTATCTACATCTATCTGCAAATATCTACATCTATTTCTATCTATATATATATATCTGTATCTGCATTTCTATCTTTATCTATATCTACCTCAAAGACTATATCTATATCTATATTTCTATCTATATCATCTTCCTACAACATCATCATCATCTTAGACAATATCCTTCTGATCACCATTTTCCGACGAAGAATTCCGATCATCATCATCTTCGTACTACATCATCATCAGCAGCACCACCACCACCTTCGTCTCCATGAAGAATTCTGCACCTCTGCAACTTTTCCTAATGCTTGTTTCATATACAATTTAATAGATAATGTTGTTTTGCCTTTTATTTTAGTTAAAAGTATAAAAAGAAATTGAAAACGTTGAAGTGTTCGACGTCTGGAAATGGACGTTGGTCGTTGATTGCTATCGGGAACGGCGACGGGAACCCCGTGCCGGGGCGGTTGAACGCCGTCCGACGGCGTTCTCGTTGGAAAACGGTGACTACGAACCCCCCATTCCGTGTGCTCTTAGTGTCAAACTGTGAAAGTTGTTAATCCTTATTAGATGTGAAGTGTCAAAGTTTGAGATGTTTGATATGGTAAGCCATCTAAGAAATTAAAGGGTATTTTATTTGAGAATGTGGATACAAAGCTTAATTTGATGGTGAATGTATCAATATGTGAACCGTCTAACAATTTGAATGAATTTCTTTATATAATATGGTAGTAATGTTGATGATGAAAAAGAATTAATAAATGATGATAAAATAAATTAAAATGAGGTGATGATGTGTCATTTTTCTAGAGCATCATGTCTTCTTTGTATATGTAGATAACAATTTGGATGACTTTCTTTATATAATATGGTAGTAATGTTGATGATGAAAAAGAATTAATAAATGATGATAAAATAAATTAAAATGAGGTGATGATGTGTCATTTTTCTAGAGCATCATGTCTTCTTTGTATATATAGACTAGAAAATTTAAGGGTTGTGCAAATGTACAACCCACACTCCTTTGTGACTAATGTTAGTTATAATGAGTGTTTTTTAATGTATAACTAATTAGCACATTCATAAAAAAAAGGTGCAAAAAATGATCAAATAATAACTTACAAAACGTGATGTCTTGAAATGACCAAAGGAAATCGATTTGGGAAATATTGAGATTTAGAACGAACGAAAAATCATTTTTAAGAGTAAATGCAAATAAAACTTTCTACAAATTATAAAAGGGGTGATAAATAATAGAGTTATCCACGAGTAGTTAAGAAAATACATGTCATACTTTTAGATTATAATATCAAATTAAGTAAAAATGATAGATATGTATTAGATTAATACAAATGAGAAAGGAAAACTATTGAAAAATTAATATATAAATAGAATGTTATTGAAAAGTTGATACATAAATAAAATATCAATGAAAAGTTAATTAAGTAATTCCTTAAAAATTGAAATTAAATTTTTTTTGATAACTTGTCTAATTATGATGATGTGTCAAGATTCTAAGCCGCATTGTTTTCTTTATATATATAAGATATAAGACTCAACAAAATTAAGTCCTGTAAAACTTAACTTAATAGTAGGACATACATGTTAAATGTCCTAATAAATTACACTATAATAAGACTTGATTAAAATAAGTGTCCTATAAGACAAACTTTATAGGACATCTATATTAAGTGTTTGATTATTCAATAGAGGTCTCACATTGGCCAACACCTTCAACCACTTGGGTACATGCCCGGGAGCTATTAAGTGTTTGATTAGGTGGTAACATATTAGGACTCGATAATAAAATGTCCTATTAGATACAATAATAAAAAGAAGAAAAAGGGATTGTGTCCTATTAAATATGTTTTTAGGATGCATTTATAAAACCGTCCTATGAAAAGGGTCCCAAAAACTCCATTTTGTTGCCGTGCATACACATACCATAAAAATATTGTAGGGGTCAAATGTACCCTCTAAATTCCTCTTTCTAGCTAGCTAGTGCCATTGGCCCGGTTGTTATAATTGCATTAAAGTCACAATATATGCATGTGCACTATTGTATATAAGAAAAATGACAGGTAGAAACTTATATTGAATTTATAATCAGACAACAATAGGTTAACGACTAACGTTGATTTTTTCACATAGGGAAGTAGATGATTCAAAAAAAAAAAAAAAAAAAAAAAAAAAAAAAAAAAAAAAAAAAACCGGCACATAACTCTTTTATAATATCACATTATTGGTGTATGTTATCTTAAAGTTGATAAAAAGTTTGGTAGTATATAAAAGCATAATCTAATCACATAGTTTTGAAACCTTATGATCTAATAATATATTTTGATCTAAGTGTAAACGTTCAACAAATGCTTAATGACATCATTTCCATAAGTTTTATTTTTTTGTCTAGCTAATCATCGTTTAAGAGGCAGGTTCAAATAAGAATGCCAAAAAGGTAGAGAATGGAAGAACCAATATGATTGCTCTATTTCTCTACATCCACTTTTACCCCAAAGTATAAATATCTCACAAAACGTATGTCCATAAATTATAAAAATTACATATCCGGAACCAATGACTTTTTCTCTTCGATTAGAGATGTCACAAGCCATACTTTCGACGAATTTTTTTCTTCTTTTGTTTACCGTTCTACAATATAATCACATGAAATTTTTGATAAAAAATTAAAATTTGTTCACAATTATTTATACATGTTATATGTTAATTAACACGTGAATACACCTTAATATTATTCATCCACATTGATAGTTATAAAAATAATTTTAAAAATTGCATTTGTTTTCACTAAAAATCACGTGTGATTGTTAGTTGTACATTTAATTACATGTGATTTGTTATATAATCACATATGATTTTCATTTAAAAATTGATATTTGATGAGCAATTTACCGATATATGATAATTCATGCTTGATTTCAACTTAATTTTTACTTAATTGTACAATTATAGTCAATGATTTGAAAATCCATATTTTATTACTCTTTAATCACATGTGATTGATACTTTGATGTTTAATCGCATGTGATTACAACTTAGTTTTTCATGTTTAAATCTTTTTAAATCATCAATGATTTGAATTTAAAATTTAATCGGAGATATAAGCGGGTGTGATTATTTTTTAGTGTTAAATCACATGTGATATCACATTACAAATTTTTAAAACCCAATAAAAATAAAAATAAAAAAACTTTGACGAAAGTATAGCTTGTTGGATCTATAATCGAAGAGAAAAAGACGCTGATTTCGAATATGTAATTTTTATAATTTATAGACATACGGTTTGTGAGATATTTAATTTTAAAAAAAGGAGGTGAAAATGGGTTTTTGAAATGGAACAATCCTATTGGTTTCTCCATTCTCCATTTTTTTGTCATTCCTTTTTTAACTTTTCACCATCGTTTAATTCCTATTTTCAACTTTCAAATTTGAGACCTTGTATGATTTTTTATTTCGGTTATAGATTCGGTTATAGACGACAGTTAATATTATAAGGATTCAAAAGTAGGGTAAGGTTCAAATGAGACTAAAAATTTATGTGAGAATAGAGGAACCAATGATATGGTGTCATGTGTACAAAGAGAATACAAAACTCATTTACCCCTTAAGTTAAATATCTCACAAACGACAAATCGAAAAATTATGAAAATTGCACCATTAGATTCAGCATTTGATCCTCTTCGATTTGCCGTCTATTAAGGCATACTTTCGACGAGTTTTTTTTTCCATTATTTTTAGTGGGTTTCACATTACTAACACGTGTGTTACAGTGTTGCGTTTAGGGTTTAGGGTTTGGAGTTTAGGAGTTAGGGTTTAGGGTTTAGGGTTGGGAGTTTGAGGTTTCATCCCGAAACCCCAAACTCCCAACCCTAAACACTAACCCCTAAACCCCAAACCCTAAACCCTAAACGCTTTATAAAACTCTAAACCCTAAATCATACTAAACCCTAAACCCTGCTAAACCCTAACACTAAACCCTGCTAAACCCTATCACTAAACCCTATCACTAAACCCTAACCCTAAACCCTAAATCAAATGTATAATCAATCGCTAACACATATGTTACTAATATGTAAAACCCACCACAAAAAAGAAAAAAAAAAGTTCGTCGGAAGTATGCCTTGATGGACGGCAAATCGAAGAGGATAAAACGCTGAAAAATATGGTGCAATTTTCATGATTTTTCGACTTGTCGTTTGTGAGATATTTAATTTTTAAAAACGTGGATGAGAGAGAAAAAAGTGACACATGACATATTATGGTTGATTCCCCCATTCTCACACAAAATAAATGGTCTCAATTGAACTCTTCTCTTCAAAAGTAACTAAGCGTTCACATTAAAAAAATACTTATGAAAATTACATTTACATACGGGAGATATGATAAAAAGATTATTATTTTCATTCATTATAATTTTTTTTTTTTTTGGTAAAGCTTTCTTCTTTATCTTGCATCCATGTAGGGCGGAGCTAAGATTTGTTCATGTAGGGCGGAGCTAAGATTTGTTGGTTGAGGAAGCAAAAATATTTTTTTTGCTTTTATCTATTTTTGAGAGGGCAAAATATATAATATATCATTAATACCTATAAAATTTCTTTACGGAATTTGTAAACTTTTGTGGGGGGACTGCTCCCACTGTCCTATTCTAGTTTTGCCCTGTGCTATTGTATCTTGGAAAATGTTTCATACCATGAATCCGTTGTATAGAAATTTAATGGGCCCCCAACTCATTAGTTCTACATTAAACAATGAAGACGCCTATAGAATATTAACATCTTATATACTCCCTCCGTCCCGGAATAAGTGTCATGTTTCAGATTTTGAAGTCTTTCTTTTTCAACTTTGACCTTAAATATCTTTGTTTGTGTTATATAATACTTGATGTAAAATATATCAATGGAAATACATTTAAAACTCAATCCATTCATATATTTTGCATCAAGTATTATATAACACAAACAAAAATATGTAAGGTCAAAGTTGAAAAAGAAATACTCAAAAAGTCAAAACAGGACATTTATTCTGGGATGGAGGGAGTATATACTAGATTCAAACCCGTGCGTTGCACGATAATTTTACTATTATTTCATTAGTATCATATGACATTCAATATTAATAGACATTGAAATTACATCCTACCCATAGTGATTGGTGACTAATAGTAAAAGTAACTTGAACTAAAAACACATACATTCTAAATAAAACAATTAAGTATATATATCCACATATTGAAAACTTAATATATATTATATTCTATGTTCCCAATTCAACCATATAAAACATGTGAAATATGAAAATCAACTTGAACGAACCCGTATAAGTCTAAGAAAATATGGCACCTTCAAAAAATTTCTACCTAACAATTATAATGTAAGAAATATTAGAAATTTCTAATATTTTACCTCTTCAAACACTTGATCTCCCTCTCAAACTTATACTCCGTATTATTGAACTTGCAATTACCAATTCAAATTACCATCTACATCGATAAGAAAAAAAAACAGTTTAAAATAGTTAAAAATCTCTACTTGACAATTAGAATGTAAGAAATATTAGAAATTTCTAAAACTTTACCTCTTCAAACACTTGATCTCCCTCTCAAACATATATTATTGAACTTGCAATTACCAATTCAAATTACCATCTACATCGATAAGAAAAAAAATAGTCAAAAATAACCATTTGACTATTAATTGACTAAGCTAAGTAAACAAATTTAATATATAATGAATTACTATACTAATCATGATGATAATTAAAAATATTACTCCTTATAAAAATAAAAATTACCGTGTTGGTGTAGACAAACACAAATATTCAAGATGTTTTTTTAGCCCATACCATATTGTGACCCGTAGAATAAAAAATCTTCTTATTATGTAGAGGTGTGTTTATAAATTGTATCTTGCTTAGGATTGATCGGATTTCCATGTTAATCACCGCAATGACATACGTGTTTGATTAGGATTGTAATTATGTTGTATAATTAATTTATTATTATTTTGTTGTCATAATTTTTAATAATTTAATTGATCGAAAATTGTAGGAGATTGCCACTTGTCATTGTTGCCTATGTAGCAAATCCTGGAGTCATCTTTACTACTCGCTTAGTATACATATATATATATATATATATATATATATATATATATATATATATATATATATATATATATATATACACTAATAAAGGGGGGTTTCGTTGATGTCATGAAGCTGATTTGTCAAGTAATGGGGTAGGTTTTCATGCTGATGTGTCAAGCTGTGGTTAAAAGGGTGATGTCATGGATATGTAATATTGAGATTTTTTAAATGGCTTAAAAATATGTATGAAATAATTTTGTTATTTATTTTGTGATCGAGTTTCTAGACAAGTAAATACTTTAGAGTAATTGTTGTGTATTTTTCAAGACAAGGCATGCCCAATATCTTTTTTATAAAAAAGATCGACATCCATTCATCTTGGTTCTAGAAATATACTTTTCAAGCTTTTAATTTAATTGGTTTATCATGCCTCTTTCTCTGATTGGTTTATTTGCAGTGCCACCGCCCAATATATCCAGGACTTCATTTATCACAGTTCTTTCACATAATCACATCCACTTCCATTCAAATTAATAATCCTATGGCCTCTCATCATCTTTATCTCAATCTCCATTTCCTCTCATGTTTGTCTTCTTTAACCTTCAATTTATTTCAGGTGATTCCATCATTTTTCCTATCTATCTTTCACACAAGCATATTTTCTCTTTATGTTGATTTTGATGTTACATCAGTTAGCTTACTTTTAGGATTTGTCTGTTTCAATCTGATCACAAATTTTATTTTGGTAAGTTTACAGGTGTGAATGTAACTTTGGATAAAGCTTTTTTTTTTTTCATTTTCTTTTTAATATGTGGTTTTATATCTGTTTTTGGTTGTATCTTTCTTCAGATTTTGATGAGGAAGATGGGTGTAAAGATGCTAACCTACTGGATAACTACATAAATAATTGAAGGTGTGTGGAAGTGTGGAACTAAATTTTTTGTTTATAGCTCAAGAAAATCATCTCAAAACTTTGAAATAGTGATAAGAGTATGATTATTTATTTTCTTAATTGCAGTAACTAACTTAAGGGTCGGATGAGAAAGGACAACCAAACCCCAAAGTTTGAAAGTAAGTTAGTCATTAGTTTATAACTTTATATGCATATAAAGTATTTGATGAAATGTCTAAATGAATAGTAGGAATTTATTTTTGCTCAATTGAAATTATATATGTGCCCTTCCTTACTTGAAGGTTTTTGCATATCAAGTATGTGAGCCATTGGGGAAAACCAATGAAGTTTGTGTGTGTGGTTGGAGGTGTCCTTGCTCCTGACTTGCTTATATGCATAATACTAAAATCACCAATTTTGACCCATATTTTTACCCACCCATTTTCCATATCTAATATTTTGCTTACAGGTACATATACACCGGATCGGTTGAGGTAAATATGAGATTTGCCAAAGATCTTCTTAGAGCTGCTGATCAATATCTTCTGGATGGGCTGAAGCGTCTTTGCGAGTACACTATTGCACGGGTGAGTTACATCTCTTTTATCATTATTGACATTTCTTTTTTAATGTTTCTTATGCATGTTACTTAAGATTTGATTGTTTCTGCTACCTTTTGTTAGGATATATGGGTTTACAATATATCTGTGATGTATGACTTATCGGAGTCCTTCAATGCTGAGTCACTAAAGAACGCCTGCATTCTGTTTGTTTTGGAATACTACATCAAAATAGAGTTAAAACCATGGTATGATCTCATATTACTCCAGAAGTTTGATGCTTAAGTGGTAATTTTGATCCAATTACTATATATATATATATATATATATATATATATATATATATATATATATATATATATATGTGTGTGTGTGTGTGTGTGTGTGTGGCTAAGTTGAGACACTAATTTGTAAAAAAAACACCCAAATTTGGACAAATGCTGTGTCAAGCTGACCTGCCAGTACAACTCACTGAACCTGCACATTCTGTCACCTCATGTTCTTAATCCCTGTTGATATGTGGCTAAGTTGAAATGTAACTTTCAGGTTTGATAGCCTGGCAAATCGTATATTACCCGAGATACAAAATTACTTTATGACGATACTAACCAAGCCAGCAGTATCGGACTTGCAGCGATAGATGATTTTAGCTTCATTTTTTGATTAGACTTACAAGAGAAGATGTACAGGAAGTCGTTAATTTGCATTGATGAAATGGTACTATCCTCCTGTTAGCGGTAGTGCTAAACTGAACTGGAAATTTGCATCACATTATGAACGCATTAACTGTCAATTTGCAATTTTATAGATCAATTAACATTGCCTTTTGATTTGTTATTCAAAATGTATGGTTTAAATAGCTCAAAAGAGTAGCTTGAACAAATTTTGTAATAGTTCAAGAGTCATTCATTACACTTGTGATCCTAATATCTCATAATACGTCAACCACTATGACTCAATGAATGTGTACTCCGATAGTTGGATGATAACTGGTGTTGATGTTATTCTTTGACCACTTATCTCTGGGTCTGCATGCATCATGAATTACATATAGAGGCTGTTCTATCTGAATTTCCTTTCCTGGAGTTTCCCTCATCAGCTCCAAACAATATCTTTCACATGTGAAAAAGGTTTACTGTTTACATACAACTAAAATAAAATTCTATCCGAAAATGAACTTTCTCTCCAATTTGTTCATTTTTGCTATTGTTGCTCCTCCCACTTTCGCTTAGTGGTTTGGTTTCCTTATTCTTTCTACAATTGGTCTTTTTTTTTTTGTGGTTGTATGAAAGCTACTAGATGTGAGTTTGTTTAACTAGACAGTGAGACAATGTGTTTGATGAAATGTTCAAGTAACAAATGAATTTTTTGATTGACCTGGGATCTTTTTAGTTGGGTACATACTTAACTATTCGTGTTATCACGGGTCAATAAACTAGGCGAAGGTTAAGAAAGGGCTTGAGACCCATACTTATATTAACATTTCTTATACTCTAAAAGCGTTCTCAAATAATCTTATTACTTGAGTCTTTATCAAACCCGTGTTTTCACGGGTCTTAAAACTAGTATATATTAAACGGGGGATTAAGCTGACGTCATTCATCAGCTTTCCCCCAATCATACGCTGCTTTTTTGATGACGTGGACGTGCTCAAAAATCAAGAAATTTTCCGGTTATTTTGAATTTTTTTAATTAACACAAAATAATTTTTGTTTCAAGGTTGCGTGCTACTTTCCATCCTTGCATGAGGCCTCATTCATCACTGTGTATGTGTTTTGTGTATACAAGAAGTAATCAGTTGTGCCTGTACTCGATAGTATAGATGTTATCATTGTGTATATTTTTTATTGAGCCAAAATTATCATAGCTTTAGGGTTTTTTTGATTTCCCATACACGCATGAGTTTGTTTTATTTTATTTTTTTAATTATGACATGTGCATGTACATAGCTTTTCCATTATTACACTCAAACATGCTATTTGCCTCCCTTTTTTGCAGGTCCTCTCATCCGTTCATTGGGCCAATAATAATTATAAAGGGTATGGTTCAAATGAGAATAGGAATTTGTGTGAGAATGAGGGAACCAATGATATCAAGCCATGTGTACAAAGAGAATGTTCCACATGTACAAAACCCATTTACCCCCAACATCAATTATCTTATAAACGACAAATCGAAAAATTATGAAAATTGCACCATTAAATTCGTCTTTTTCTCCTCTTCGATTTGCCGTCCCTCAAGACATACTTTCGAAAAGTTTTTTTTTTCATTTTTTTGGTGGGTTTCACATTTACTAACACATGTGTTAAAGTGTTGCGTTTAGGGTTTAGGGTTTGGGGTTTAGGGGTTAGGGTTTAGGGTATAGGGTTTGAGGTTTGGGGTTTCTCCCCGAAACCCCAAACCTCAAACCCTAAACCCTAACCCCTAAACCCCAAACCCTAAACCCTAAACGCTTTACAAAACGCTAAACCCTAAATCTTTCTAAACCCTAAACCTTGAACCCCTTCTAAACCCTAAACCATTATAAACCCTAAACCATAAACCCTACTAAACCCTAAACTTAACCCTAAACCCTAACCTTAACCACAAATTAAATGTACAACTAATCACTAACACATGTGTTACTAATTTGTGAAACCCACCAAAAAATGAGGAAAAAAAAAGTTATCAAAAGTATGCCTTGAGGGACGGCAAATCGAAGAGGAGAAAACGCTGAATTTTATGGTGCAATTTTCATGATTTTTCGACTTACCGTTTGTGAGATATTTAATTTTTAAAAATGTGGAGGAGAGAGAATAAAGTGTGGAGGAGAGAGAATAAAGTGACACATGGCAGAAATCTGTTGGTTCCCTCATTCTCATTCAAAATTGGTGTACTCATTTGAACCTTACTCTAATTATAAATTCTATGATTTTCTTTTTACGGTACATGTTTGTATTGGGCCATTGTTTGAGTCCCTGAACATGCACTATGATTACATTTATTTTCATTGGGCATCTTTTATTACTGGTGCTTAAAGATGCACATCGAAACCGGTTTTGGGAACCCGACCCGAAATGAACCCGAACCCGAACCGATCAAAACCGGTTTTGACTAAAACCGGTTCGGTTTTTCCCCAAACCGCCGGTTTGAAACCGGTTTCCGTTTTTAGCCGTTGGAACCGGGTTGAAACCGGTTTGTCCGGAACCGGTTTGAGAAACCGGTTTTAAAACCGGTTTGAAACCGGTTTTTTCTTTTTTGAAAAAACTAGCCGTTTTGTATCCGTTTTTAGCCGTTTTTTGTGTTTTTTTTTTACATTTTTGCCATCCCAAATCACTATAAATACAAGCCTTGAGTTTAGGTTCATTCACAACTTCTAAACAATCATACATATCTACAAAAACTCAAAAAACTCAAAAACGCAAACTATATTCTCATGGCAACTCAATCTTCTTCGGCTTCCCATGGTGTTGGTTCTTCAAATGCACCAACGATTGTGAAACAATTGCCCAACAAAAGAAATCCGGAGATTTGGAGTGCTTACGACAAAGTGTTGTTGTCGGATGGTTCGATTAAAGCGCATTGTAAACGTTGTAAGTTGTTCTTCAAACCCGACTCCAACACCACCTTGAAAAATCATACCGAGAAGCATTGTGCGGGACTCAAAGGTAATCCGGAAGCAAGTGGGCAATCATCGATGGCACGAGATGGTTCTATATTTACATACGATGTGGAACGGTGTCGACAAGCTTTTGCGGGTTATGTAATTCAAGAAGCTTTGCCTTTCAATCACTTCGACAACCCTCGGCTTACTAGGGTGATTCAAACCACTCTTCAACCGCGATATAACAATGTAAGTCGTACTACTCTTAAACGCGATGCCCTTAAATTGTGGAAAGATGCTAAAAAACAACTAAAAATCGGTTTTGAAAATTTAAATACATGTGTATCATTAACAACCGATGTTTGGTCGGCTCCTCATGGTTTGCCCGGTTCGTACCTTTGTGTAACCGCACATTGGGTTGATCCCGCAACTTGGCAAATGATGAAACGTACCATTGCTTTTGAAGACTTTGAGTATCCTCACACGGGTCAAAACTTATTTTACATGTTACGAAGTGTGATTAAAATGTTTAAATTGGAAGAAAAGGTTTTTTCAATATCTTTTGACAACGCTAGTAATAATACACTTGCCGTTTCAAAATTAATACTAAAATACGCACCACCATTGAAGGGCATTTTTTATCATAGTCGATGTGTTGCACACATCATTAACTTGGTTGTGCAAGCCGGACTAGCGGTTGAAGATGTAGACGAAGTAAAAACGAGATTTAAATCTATGTTGCAAGACGTTTTTCAAAAGGGTAAAGCTAGATACAAATCTTATATGAAATTGTGCAAGGATACGAATTCTATTTTTTTAACCCCTAATTGGGACATGCCCGTTAGATGGAATTCGACCTACCATATGTTTGTATGTGGTTTACGCCAACGCGATACTTTACAAGTTTTCCATGATCATCTTGTTACAAAAGGCCATGCAACACCATTTCCAATCATATATTGGGAGTATATTAAAAAGATTGTCGAATTGCTCAAACTTTTCAAAACCGCGACTACTTTATTATCGGGTGTTTATTATCCAACTAGCCATTTGGTGCTTAATCAAATTTGGTTAATGACTACAAAATTAAACGACTACGTGTATGAAGGTCCTATATTTGAAGAAATGGTGGCTCCCATGAAAGAAAAACTAAAAAAATATTTTCAAGAAATGCCACCGGTAATTACTTGTTCCGCCGCAATGAACCCTTGTTTAAACGTTACCGGGGTAGAAATGCTTATCGATAACATTTGTCACAATTTGGATTTGAATGAGGCCGACCCATTGTTTTCACATAATGCAAAAACGGATTTTAACAAATGTTTGGGAGATTTATTTGGCGTATATTTTCAAAAATATAGTTCAACCACACATGTGTCCGGTAGTACGGCTAACCCAATGTTTTCTTCATCTTCTTCTAGCAATCCAATGCTAAACTTTTATAATAGTTTAAGACAAGAAAACAATAAACGGGCAAGGGGTGATGGTAACCAAAATACCACTAACGAATATGGGAGATATACGACCACGGATTTTTTGGCCACTATTCTACCCAATGAGTTCGAACAATTTGATATTTTGGCTTGGTGGAAAGAGAGGGAATCTCAATTTCCCATTCTAGCCATCATGGCCCGAGATTTACTAACCGTCCAAGCTTCTACGGTAGCTTCGGAATCCGCTTTTTCTCTTAGTGGCAGGGTATTATCTATACGAAGAACAAGACTCACACCGGCCTCCTTAGAGATGTGCATTTGCTTGAAGGATCACTTGGACGCCGCAGAACGCATACAAAATGTATCAAGTCTTGAAGGTGAAATGGAATACGAAGAAGACATACACAATATCGAGGTGGAAGAAGGTGTAACAATATCACTTTCCGACGAAGAAATTGCTCTTGATCAAGCTTCGCGCGAGGCTACCTCCGAAGAAGATTTCGACTTTTGAAGATTAATACAAGTTGAAGATTACTACACGATTACATTTTCGGGTGATGGCCATGCCGAAGCTCGAAATGTATTCGTTGGTATATTTTATATTGTTAGTTGTAATTGTATTATGAAGACTTAGAAGACTTTTGTTTAAGTTATTGTTCAATTACGTTTGTATTACTAATGTTCTACCAATTCAATAAAAAAAAAATTGCTCCAAACATTGTTTATCCTTAAAAAGCCTAACGCTAAAACGTGTTTGATAAATGCAAGGAAGTTTTTACTAAACACACGGAAATGTACAACTCTTTATGCATACAGTATCACTTTTTATGCACATGTTTCCTTGCATTTAGTAAAACATTCCTTGAAAGTATCAACTCACTTTGAATTATATAGAATTTTCGGATTCAATAATATTTTTAAGGAGATTTAGAAGCCTTTTGGTTATGTTATTGATCAATTATGTTTCCATTACTAATGTTCTACAAAGTTAAGGAAAAAAATTTGGCCCAAACGTTGCTTTTCATTAAAACGCTTAACGCCCTAACGTTTATGAATTATATAGAATTTTCGGATTCAATAATATTTTTAAGGAGATTTAGAAGCCTTTTGGTTATGTTATTGATCAATTATGTTTCCATTACTAATGTTCTACAAAGTTAATGAAAAAAATTTAGCCCAAACGTTGCTTTTCCTTAAAACGCTTAACGCCCTAACGTTTATGAATTATATAGAATTTTCGGATTCAATAATATTTTTAAGGAGATTTAGAAGCCTTTTGGTTATGTTATTGATCAATTATGTTTCCATTACTAATGTTCTACAAAGTTAATGAAAAAAATTTGGCCCAAACGTTGCTTTTCCTTAAAACGCTTAACGCCCTAACGTTTATGAATTATATAGAATTTTCGGATTCAATAATATTTTTAAGGAGATTTAGAAGCCTTTTGGTTATGTTATTGATCAATTATGTTTCCATTACTAATGTTCTACAAAGTTAATGAAAAAAATTTGGCCCAAACGTTGCTTTTCCTTAAAACGCTTAACGCCCTAACGTTTATGAATTATATAGAATTTTCGGATTCAATAATATTTTTTAGGAGATTTAGAAGCCTTTTGGTTATGTTATTGATCAATTATGTTTCCATTACTAATGTTCTACAAAGTTAATGAAAAAAATTTGGCCCAAACGTTGTTTTTCCTTAAAACGAAGACGTGCGAGCGAAAATACGATTTTTATAAAAAAACCGGTTTGAAACCGGTTTTGAACCCGAACCGGTTTGGACCCTACCCAAACCGGTTTGGGTCGGGTTGGGGTTTTGGGGTGCCCAAATCGGGTTGAACCCGAACCGGTTTTGGGCCAAACCGGTTTTGACCAAGTTTGACCAAAACCGGTTTCGGGTCGGGTCGGGTCGGGTTTGACCAAAACCGGTTTTTGCGCATCTCTACTGGTGCTGATACAATCTGAGATTTCAGATTTCAAAACACCCATATTATACTGCATAATGCACCATGAACCACACACACGAGATTATCTCCATGGCCGGTCCTGGGATATTTGATGCCCTGGGCGAGACGATCGAAAAGTGTCCATACTAAATTTTGAAGACAAACGACATATTATTTTCCAAATGATTGAAACCTAGCTATTCGAGTTAGGCGCTGATTGCTGTTATATAAACATGTTACATTTGAATACATATACTCCCGAATTACAAGTTTAACATAAATTTCAAGGAATTGATATGTTGTTAGACACTTAGACTTCATGAATAGACCCAATAACATCATATTTATTTTCATTAAACTTATACATCATCTGTTTCTTTATAAAAGCAAATAATTGGTTTTTCAAAAGTTTATATAAAAATTAAAAACTTCTATACATACTAATTTTTCAAAATCTCTTGTGCCTATAATATTTCTTGAGATTGTAATTATAACAATGTTATAAAGTATTATTAGGATAAAAATAAATAAAATGTGTTTTAAATCAGTATGTCCTTCAACACTAAATACATAAAAGTGGGCTGTATATATCCTTTTACATTTTACATTAAATACATAGAAGTGGGCTCAGAAAAGTGGATGGGTTTGACTGTAATATTACATAACAGTAGGGGTACAAAAGAAAAAACTCACACCGGTTGGTCATCTTCTTGGTAGAAACCCCCCTTTTATATTACCTCCATTAAAACCCAAGTCCAAGCTTCATTTTCTTTGTTAAATAAATTCAATCATTTGCTCGTACTTATATAAAGCTTGTTTACTTCATCATAAAAGTTCAAAATTATATTAAGTTGCCTGAAACTTCGTGGATATATAGCGAGATTTACTTTTAGAATTTAGGGCTAAGTTGAATGTCGATGCCCCCTCTTCGTTGATGCCCTGGGCCGTCGCCCATGCAGCCCGGCACCAGGGCCGGCCCTGATTATCTCTTCTCTTTTCTGTCACCTCTATTGAAACTATCCACAATTACCTCCATTGAAAGTGTCCACGACCATCGCCGCCGCCACCGCGGTTGATACAACCGCTGCAGCCCAAATATTTTCGTCTACACAAGATCAGGCACCTCTGCTATTTTTTTTGGATTTGTAGCAGTATTTGATTCTCCTAATAATTAATATTTTTGTTTATCTGACTTTTGAAGATTTTTTAAACCTGGATTTGAAGGCTTTGGGTTTCGATTTTGTAAGTTCAAGTTTCGTGTATGTAGTTTAGGGTTTGATTTCACCCTTTTTATCCATGCTTATATTTTAATTTTGATTTTTTTTTACTTAATCCGATGTTCATACTTATTGCACCATCTATGTCTTTTTGTATCTTACTATTTCTTTATGTATGTTACTATTAGTTTAATAAGATGTTAGGTTTTGAATTTCATGGATTTCAATATTTTATAGCTAATATTGTAAAGGGTTTATTATTTCGTTATGTATTAAACTTTACACATTAGACTATCATATGAGTTGAACTTTGAAAACTTATATAGTATGTTATATCAATGATCACTATTTTGCAATAAGGTTTATTGTGGAACAAAGGTTGTATTTTTTTAAAGGAAATTGATAACGAGAGCCCTAAGAGCTTCCGTTAAGACGTTAGGACATGCATAAAAATTTATACTTTGAAAATAATATATTCTCTGTCATCTTGAATTTTTGTTTGTCCCCCTGAATTTTAGTCAATGTACAACTGTTTTATGCATGCTCAAATATCTTAATGAAAGCACTTAGAGCTTTCGTTAACGAAACCCTTTTTAAATATTAACTAGCTTATTACCCGTGCGATGCACGGTTTTATCAAAATCTTGTTAATTCGAATAATAATGTTGCAAGTAAGTTGAAATTGCCAAGCATATTAAAAAGCAAAATTCCAATGAGTTTACTTTCGTTCTATACTTTTATAGTTAAATTTTTAAGACTTCGTAAAAATAAGTGTCTTGAAGTTATAACAAAACCTTCTTTTGATTGGATAAAAAAGAGAGGAAAAATTATTTGTAGGCATAAATGTATAGTACTAAATATAGACCTAAATATGTTATTGGTAGGTTTGAAAAACTTATTGGACGAGATCAAAAGAAAGAAAAATTCAACCAATCGAAAAATTAGGCCCAGTTGTAAGTCTACGTAAGTATACCTATTTTGCATTACTCGAGAGAGATACAAACAAAATGACAAAAATAAAAAACAAATATTGAAATCTGAAAAGAAAACTAATATAGCAACTTAAATAAATAAAGAGAGTGTTGTTGTCTATCCAGAGGACAACCAAAGTTCTTAGGAGACTTAGTATAGAAAAGGAAGATTTGTGTAGAAAACTCGACACTGTCATTAGCTAAATAGGAGTATTAACGCGTGTATTACTTGATTCGAAGAATTGAAGATTTGCCGACTGCACATTGGTCATTTGTAGGTTGCATAGTAATCGGAGATGCCACAAACAACAGTCAATTTGACATTAATCTACCACACAGTGATAAATTACGAAGAACACACCATACCAAATAAAAAAGGTCTATAAAGAACCAATGTTATCATTATCTCTAGCTTCGTGTTTTACGGATAACAAAGTTTCATTATTATAAAAATAAAACTATCATACCAAATAGTGTAAATCAATCATCAAGGATCAATAAAAAAATCAAAGAAAGAACATACATATCAATCAACAATGCGACATGGATTATACCAAATAGTGTCAATCAAATATCAAGGATCAATATAAAAAAAAATTCAAACAAAGAACAAACATATCAATTAACCATGCGACATGGATTATTCTTGATTGCATTGTGGAAAATATATGAATTGAAAATGTATCAAGGATGACAAATGGAGTATCTAATCTAAATTTTTTTTATGTGAGCACAAAATTAACGTGAGTAAAAAATAGGCTTCTTTTATTTGGGCGCAAAAGTTAACATGAAAAGTAAAATAAAAATAGTAGAGATGAACCGAAAGCGTAGAGAACGGTCCAAAATAACTTTAGGGCCTTCTAAGTTCTAAACCTTCGAGTAGAGAAAAAATAGGAGCCCATGTAGTCCACTATAGTTCCTAAACTAATAGGTTCTGTTTTATCTGTTTTTTTATATAAGTTATCAACGCAATAAAGACTGTTGGGCTTTTACTGTAATTTCTTATGCAAATATAAAGAGGTCCGGACTCTCAACATTTCTGACGCCATTGGTGGAGAGGTCCTTTTGGGCTAAATATGTAACTACTAAGTTTTTTTTAGAACGTCAATGACTCAATTCTACAACCTAACTCACATATTTTGTACAACCATGAAATCTCCAAATATATATATACACTATATTCCCAAATACACTTATTAGTTAAGTGTTTGAAGCTCAGTTATATAGCTTATGATCTGTAGGAGGGGGGTTGAATACAAATACTTGTTTAATTTTGTTTTTTAATTTATTTTGATTATTGATCAAAGCTTTTAAGTATCAAACAGAGTAATGTACTTGCTGGATATAAAGGAATATATATAATAAACGATAACAGTAGCTCAAAGTGAATTTATTGATAACAAATTACACTTAAACTGATTGCCTAATGATCTGGCCAAATCTCATATCAAATCAGTAGAAATAGAGCTAACTATTACAGATGATGCTCTGTAAAATTGGTTCAATTAATCAACCAAGTTACAGTCGCTGACATGCAATCGTACTTAGACAAACTTAATCAATGACTAACGGTGATAAATACGAAAACGGCAACAAACTAAGTACAATATGCCATTCTATTTATAGACTAGATATCTCTGTAAATATCTCCTATAAAATAGGATCTCATAATGAGACGTGTCACTGCTGGATTGGCTCTTTAGCATTTGATAACCATCATAAGAATATTTTGTGGACACCTTTACTGATCATGGGAATAATGTGACTTGAAATTCTCCAATCACTTTCATTGTTGATGCCACGTAATCCTTCACTTGAAAAAGTCTTGGATGACGCTGGCGCTTCTTCAGATCAGGGATCACGAACCAGCTTTCAGCAAGTTGCAGTAGTACTTTATTGTTGTTCAAGTCACCGAGAGGCTAGAGAAATATTCTTCTTTACTCACTGCAAGCTGACATGCTCTTGTAGAGTAATTCGTCTTATCCTCCTTTAGTGACAACCTTTTATTAGAGGTTAGTAATTCTGACTTTATTTGGATAAATACTGTATTTGAATCTCTCGCTGTCACTGTTAATGATCAGCGATTACACAAAGCAGGTATCAAAACACTTTGTAATGTACTTCAAAAGTTATAAGTGATTCCAGTGATCATCTTCTTAATCAAGAGAGTTTGTCTTCATCATTTTCCTCAGTGATATTAATCACTAGTGATTGGGTTGTTCAGCGACCAGTGACCCAATATACACTTACTGCTTCAAATGAAGCTTGAACTCACAACCTCTTGGTTGATGAGTCTTTCTCATACTACTAGACCAAGGACTCTCTGGTTGTGACTACTAAGTATGTTGTTTTAATTCTATTTAATTTTGTTGTTTTCAGATTCTTTTGTGACCATTTTCATTTTTTTATCAACTTGTTTTAATTTTATTAAATTTTATTGTTTTCTGGTTCTTTTGTGACCATTTTCAGTTTTTGATCAACTTTATCCTCATGATTTCGGTGGATATATATGGTCCCTCTTGGACTTATCATGATGTATGTTGTCAATCAACTGAGGAACATGTCCAAGAAGTGGGTATGTGGTCAAGCCGATATCGTGACATAGCAGACAGTTGGTCAGTTGTATGAAGATGGTGATATTAATCATTAAGTACACTATTTAAAATTAAGAGAAAATTACACCGATGGTCCTTATGATTTATCTCAAATTACAACGCTAGTTCTTTAAGATGTTTAATTACAAAGAAAGTCATTTATTCATAAAGTTGTAACACTGACGGTCCTTAAGCTAACTGGCCGTTAAAAATGTCAGCTAAAGGACTAACGATGAGAAGCATAATTTGCTTGATTGTTTGCGATTAAATATCTACACACCATATACATACACACATATCGTTGTCTCCATTATTTCTCCTTGACGTCCGCCATTACAGCTGTTGTCGTTTCTCCCTAGACCCTTGTCACCGCCGCTACCGGACCACCTTCCTCACCACCGAATCCCAATGTTCCAACCATCCTTTCTAGTGTGTGTTATATTGGGTTTGAATATGTGTTAATATGGGGATAAAAGTGAAATTTTTGTTTTTTGTGAGTTTTTTTTTTCCAATAATATGGGGATAATGGAGGTCTGGTATATGTGTGTATGTAGGAAAAAATATTATTCCCATATTACTAGGAAAAAACTCACAAAAATCAAAACCGCTTTTATCCCCATATAAACACATATTCAAACCCCAAAACTTTCTTTAATAATTTATATTTTCAAGACCATATTTCTATATCTAGAAAGAAATTAAAAGAATGAAGATTTGTTAAACCCAATATAAAACGCAACGGAGAGGATGGTTGGAACATTGAGATTCGCTGGTGAGGACGGTGGTCCGGTAGCGGGGTGACAAGGGTATAGGGAGAAACAACAACAGCTGTAATCGGACTTCACGGAGAAATAACGGCGACGACAGTGTGTGTGTGTGTGTGTGTGTGTATACATATGTGTGTATGTATATGGTGTGTAGACATTTAATCGCAAATGACCAAGCAAATTATGAATTTCACCGTTAGTCCTTTAACTGACATTTTTAACGCCCAGTTAGCTAAACAGGTTTCCGAATAAAGGATTTTCTTTATAATTAAACATCTTAAAGGACTAACGATGTAATTTGAGGTGAACCATAAAGACCATCGGTGTAATTTCTCTTAAATTAATGATTTGAATTTGAATTGCACAATTTTACATATCTTGGTTAGAAAAGGGGTAATTTTAATACATTTACTAATGAACAGGACAGATTCGCATGCGTTTTATGATCTTTTTAAAGTTGAAGGGATTTCGTTTATACACAGCTAAAGATGGATAATATCATATTCCCCCTAGGGTTGGGTTCTGGTGAGAAGACAACGTTTACGTGAGAACGGTAAGAACACATCCTAGCCATCCATTTAAAATCAAAGGTCCGGAATGGAGGTGACATTTTTGTAATTATTGAGAAGCCAGGAAAAGGGCGGTGGGATTTTTCGTAATTAAGTGGAACTTCAGTATTCATTCACAGTGAAGTTTTTTGTGAATCATAATATTTTTTTTGGTTCACATCAATTTTGAAGTAGTGAATGTTTATATTTTTGTATGTTCACATAACTCTCTGAAATGTTTATATTGTGTGAACCAATAGCATAAACCTTAACATCTTAAAAAACTAATGTTAACTAAAAATTAAACTTCAACCACTTAAAATTTAAGTATTTTAGGTTTCGATAGTGAGTGGGATTTAAAAATGTGGCTTATCGTAAGCGAACATGTATTGTGATGAGTGTATGTATTAGCAAGAGATGGACATCATTACGTAAATCTACTCTTATAACTAAAGGAGGAGACTCCAGCTTATTTGACAACCTCTAACCCCTGTTAATTAGGATAAATTAGAAGTTTGCTTTGTAGCTTTTCATGTACTCTTGTTTGTTATTTTTAATGAAGTTTGCTTTGCTTGCCAAAAAAAAATTAGGATAAATTAGAAATAATGTGACGTGCCATCAAGATATTTAGTCTGCTTCCTTCAATATGCCACGTCGGCATAACTTCACATAAATATGCTCACGTACAACTATATTATAGTGATAATGAAGTTTCCTTCCTAATCTTAATGAAAGGTTTCCAAAATCATTTGAATATCAAACAAGGTTTTATGTGCCGTCGCATATGCGATGAGCGTGAATTAATGACTATTTTTGTAAAATATATATAGCGGTCAAAAAAATTGTGATCATTTACATACATATATAAACTATGTACGTTTAATGTAATATATATATATATATATATATATATATATATATATATATATATATATATGGATATAGTACATTTCATGTATATGTACATTCTTTAGGGTCAAAAAGATGCGGGGAAATATAAAGAAATATTAAATCTTATTTTATGAAATGTGAATACAAAACATGGTGTACTTTATAAAAACATAGATTTATCATCTATAATTTTTCCATCATAAAGGTTAGTATGGTCTTGAAAAATATTGTCCATATTACTAAATTCTACTATATTTTTTATACTTATACTCATGAATTAGTGGGCTAATTTTATTGATTAAATTTATCAAATTTTATTATATAGTGTATAATAAGTTAAATTATACATACATACCTCCAATTACATGATGTTTTCATGTAAACTACATATTTTTAAAACTTAAAGGTGTTTAAGTGCGATATAAGTTTAGATCAAGAAAATTACTTTGCACTTTTAGGTGTTGTTTGTTTTTGCTGAAAACATCTGAAAAACCACTTACCTCTTATTTGGTCAGAGGTTTTCAGATTCAGAGATGTTTGTTTTTCTCCTTTCATTCAGAGCTTCAAGATCTGAAAAACTCTTGAATAATTTAGACTCAAAACCTTCACTTATAACATCTGAAACAAGCTCTCACTCTATCACAAACACACAAAGATAGTTTCTTCTTCCCCTAGAACTCTTCATTTATCTCTGTTTGTTCAACCCCACATCAAAATCAGTCTTCTCTTACAAGATACAACACCTTCGACATTTGCAAACTTAGAATTAACGAGGAGCAATTTAAAATAATGAAGTCCAATATAGAGTCGATAGAAGTAACGAGGAGCAGTTATTTCTTCTTGGTAGTGGATTAATTGGGAGATGAAAAGAGACAAGTAAATGGAAGTTAATTGGGAATTGGGTATAAAAGCTCGAAGGGATAAGTGGATAACTATTAGAATTTTTAATATATGGCACCCATTTGATTTTCATTTAGTTTATTAGTTTATTTATTATAGATAATGTTTGTTTAACATTAATTAACTTATATGAATATCATAATTGCGTCAAAATCCTCATATGTTATATCCATATTTATAGGACATAAATTGCACCGGCTTAATGTCTTAAATGATTGGCCAAATATGTGTAAGAAGTTTTAAAAGTATAAACAACTTAATATTGTTGGATGTCAGGATCAACTTTTATTATAATCAGTGATTTTCCGATGGTCTTCAGATTTCAGACAAAAACCTCTTAAAAAAACAAACAACACCTTACTCTCAAATACTGATTAATTGATTATCCATGTATATGACATCACAGTGAAGACAACTAATTTACCATCAATTAATTTAACATGAAAAGACTAAAGTAGCTCTAAAAGTATCATGATAACTTCAAGTATTATCCTTATATAATAAATTTATGATAAATTCTTTTATTATCTCATGATAAATTGGTGATATTATTAGCAAATTGATAATAAGTAGTAATTAATGCAGATGTCTTTCATTTTCTTTCTACAACTCTAAAATTTCTCATTTAAGCTCTTTGCGAGTAAAATTAGGCTTGAATATTTTCGTGTCAATAAATAAAGTCTCATAAATAAATTATAATTTGGAAGTATTGTTGTTTATTTACAGAGATAAACAAATAATGACTAATCAATTCCAAAATATCGTTGTATTTAAGGGGATGATACGGAATTTGTAACTTACTTGAGCATTTTAGTATATGTTTTTACATTTTTTATTTTTTTTTTATTTTTGCATCTATGAACTTTTCAAATTATTATTAAAAAATGTCATTACATAAATTCGTTAGAAAGAAATGACCAACAGACAAGTTTAACACTATTAAACTATAACTTTGTTACTCCGTCATATAAATAAAGGGTTTTTTGCCGAAAAATGAATTAATAGTTCTCTTTTTTGCATTTTCGGGTATCAATTAATTTTATTTTTAAAAAATGAACCACTAATTTAAAATCGAACATTTTCGGGTATTAGTAAAAAATTAATGTTACTTTAATTTTAAAATAACGACAAATTAACTACTTTACGAAGTAAAACTCTTGCTACATGGATGTATTTTGAATGATTAAGTATGAATGGTTCGTATTAATTTGTCACTAATATACGAAAATGTTCAATTTTATATTAGCGGTTCATTTTTAAAAAAAGAAATTAGTTGATACCCGAAAATGCAAAAAAGAGAACTATTGATTCATTTTTCGGCAAAAAACCCTATAAACAAAACAAGAATGTGGTGGGAATATGTGTAATAAGCCAACAAGTGATATACTAGTTAATTAAAGTCAATGTTTTAAAACCCGACTTTTAAGTTGAACCGAAAAAGTACCGATTTTAGTCGGACCGATCAGATCGGTTGGGCCGGAAGGTCGGATCGGAGTTGTTAAAATCTGAAAACATAATATATATAAAGTAAAAGACATACAAAATAACGTCCACCAAACACTTTAATAATTCAACAATCAAACAAGTGTACTTTGTTCAAAAACATTTATATTATTTTGTAAAAATTAATAACGCGTTGTATATTCCAATACATCATCAAATAATACATATTGCCTCATAAGAGATATAATATGTGTGTGTGTGTGTGTGTGTGTGTGTGTGTGTGTGTGAGTGATATTATATCAACAAACTATAATTAAATGATGCACCTATAAGTTTCAAATATAATATATACAACATGAGTGCTGCGATATATGTAATAAATATATTTAAAGTAAACAATTAAAACAAGTTAAATGTTAGATTAGTTTGTTAACAAGCTGCTATTCATGCATGTGGTCATGAGTTCGGATCTTATAACTAGCAATTATTTAATACCAAACAAATCAAACCCACATAAAAATCAACTCCTTTATAATACCAATCAAGTCTCCACTCAACTTACTATCCAATTTAAGGAGGCTAAAAGCTTTCTAAGTTTAGGAACTAATTTAATTAATTACTTGAACAAAAAAAAAAATAAACCCTTGAATGGGTTCAACATGGCAATCCAGTTCCCGGTCTAACCCGGTTTGGCCGGCCGGCTCAAGCAGCCCGTTGACTAGTCAAAATATGCAAAAAAACCGGTTAATTTTGAGCCGGAATTCTTAAAAATACCGGTCCAACCAGTTCTTAAAATATTGATTAGAGTAATTCAATCCTAATACTTATATAATGGATACTATGCCTTATATGATTGTATAGTTAGGTACCCATTTATTAAATCGATCAGGAAGTTCAAACTCGACCTCTTCTCCAATCCGGTTCGCGAAATTTTCAAACACTTGTCCGATATCACCCTTTTCGATCGTCTGCACTCGATCAACAATTAAATACAAGTATCAAAACAATAAACTGTGAACATACTATTGGATACAGGGTTGTAGTATGATTGTCTGAATGTATGAAATCAATGATGTAAATCTCATAATATTGATAAAATAGTTGTTTTTCTATAATAAAAAAAGGATTAACATTTCACAAATTTGTGTGAATCAATAAAAATAAACCATAACAATTTCATTTTAGTTGTTATATACACTGCAAGAATATTTTTTTATACAAATCAAGTAAGTAATTACTTTAGAAAACGACATTCAATTGTAAAACATGACTATCATTGTCCTAATTTAGATAAGCATATGATCATACTAGTAACCTGAAAAAGCCGTGGAAATGCACAGCCCACACTAAAAGATGTTAAAGTTAATTCTTCTTTTGAAGTTCAATTTGAATGTTATCTTCAAGATTGATGCTTAATCGAAATAAAAAGACGCTTATATCCTTTTCTCTACTTGCCTAACACATAACAACAAAAAACGTCAACGATTTCAAAACTGCATTTTATAGACCTTGAGTTCTCTTATATTTCGGGGAGAGAAAATCAGTTATAAGATTAAGTACAAATAATAGAACTTATATAAATCAAATGATAACAATGAATTCTCATGTTATTAGTATTTTATCATTTCAGATGACCAATTTAGCTATTAGGTACGTCTCAGTAATTGTTTTTGGTTGTTCCTCACCATCATTGTCAATGATGTTAATTATTTCGGTTGACCTAAGTAACCGAACGTACACGTAAAACATTTCACGCATTTAATATCGCAAAAGAAACTTATGATGATTGAAACTCTACAAAACTAATAAGTAGTATGAAAAAGGAATAAAAAGAAATTTGTGACTTATTTTTCATAAGGGGGAGTTATGATTTCCTTAAGAACAACTTTTATTTCATAAGAAGAGTTGTACACTAAAAAAAATTCCTTAAAAAGATAAGAACACATTGCAATAAAAGTCTTTATGTAAAGACTTAATTTTCTCAGAATTATCAATAAAGACACTATATCTAATGGAAAAAGTATATCAAATATGTTGTAAAAAAGAAACTTTCTATCAGAATTGTACAATGCTTTTAAAGATAGCAAAAATAAATTATGAAAATCAAAAAATTTGATAAAAATTTGCAAAGATGTAGATGTGCCAAATGTACATTTAAAATGAAGTTTATAATTTTTTAGTTGGTAGATTATTTATTTATTTGCTTTTTATTATTGTTATTTATTATTATTATTATTATTATTATTATTATTATTATTATTATTATTATTATTATTATTATTATTATTATTGGGTAAAGTTCAAATGAGACTAAAAATTTGTGTGAGAATGGAGGAACCAATGATATGATGCCATGTGTACAAAGAGAATACAAAACCCATTTACCCATTAAGTTAAATATCTCACAAACGATAAATCGAAAAATTATGAAAATTGCACCATTAGATTGAGCGTTTGATCCTCTTCGATTTGCCGTCCATTAAGGCATACTTTCGAAGAGTTTTTTTTTTTTTTCATTATTTTTGGTGGGTTTCACACTACTAACACGTGTGTTACAGTGTTCCGTTTAGGGCTTGGGGTTTATGGGTTAGGGTTTAGGGTTTAGAGTTGGGAGTTTGGGGTTTCGGGACGAAACCCCAAACTCCCAACCCTAAACCCTAAACCCTAAACGCTTTATAAAACTCTAAACCCTAAATCATACTAAACCCTAAACCCTAAACCCTGCTAAACCCTAACACTAAACCATGCTAAACCCTAACACTAAACCCTGCTAAACCCTAATTCTAAACCCTAACCCTAAACCCTAAATCAAATGTACAATCAATCACTAACACATGTGTTACTAATATGTAAAACCCACCAAAAAATGAAGAAAAAAAAGTTCGTCGGAAGTATGCCTTGATGAACGGCAAATCGAAGAGGATAAAACGATGAAAAATATGGTGCAATTTTCATGATTTTTCGACTTGTCGTTTGTGAGATATTTAATTTTTAAAAACGTGGATGAGAGAGAAAAAAGTGACACGTGGCATATTGTGGTTGGTTCCCCCATTCTCACACAAAATAAATGGTTTCAATTGAACTCTTCTCTATTATTATTATTATTATTATTATTATTATTATTATTATTATTATTACTATTACTATTACTATTTGTTCAAATAAGTTAGATAAAAAAATTGAAAAAGAAAAATAAAAAATAGGTAATGATGTGTCAAATGAAGGATCAACATGGTTTCCTTGTATATAAGGATAAGATATTGAGAGCGAGTATTAGGTAAAATATATTGGGTGTGCATAAAAACCGAAATAACCGTAGCGTAATGAAATAATTGAAATACATACCCAAACCAAAGACAAAATTAACAATTTTGATTTTGATAATGTAGTAACCGAAGTATTTTGGTTTGGTTAACGGAACCGACACTAGTTAATACTAGTAACTAGTTATATATTTTCGCGGCAAAATAGATCTGTCGCAAGTTTTAACAACAAATGTATTTCTTTGTCATCATTACCATCGTTATATAAACATGCACCCCAAACTTAGCTTTTTGAGCATTTTTTCTTATTTGACAAATGAAAAGTACTGACATAAATATAACACACATTTCAGAAGGGGACTTAATTTGTAACGTTTTCTAACTAGTGATAATTCTACTTGTAAAATTCCATGACCCAAAAGTTGCAAGCAAAACATTCCTTTCGGATTCCCTTAAATCCAGCACCTTTAGCTAACGCAAGAAACTCATCCTCGGTGCGTTCTTTTCCTCCGGGATTTTGTGTCATCATGATCGCATCAGTTTGGGTGCTAACTTTTACGGACAAGCTTGTTTCTGATAAAAACGGAAGAATTGCCTCTACTACTATAACCTTTCCGTCTTGTGGTAACGCCTTATAGCAATTCTTTAGCAACTTTGCACATTGATCATCGCTCCAGTCATGCAGTATCCACTGTCACATAATTTCATTAAATCAGACACACATTTAGACATACATTTTAGACACATATAACAACACTTTACTTAATTGATGATTCGTACTATTTTTAACCATACACCACCAAACATGCTACAGGGTGTTGTACTGTACAACACTATAAAACACGTTTGGTGGTGTATGGCCATAAACAGGCGGTGTACGAATCACTCATAATATGCTCAACTATAAATAAAATAGCAAATAAGTTTGAGCTAGCTAGCCAAATTACCTTCATAAAAATGGCATCACCATGTGGAACCTCTTGAAACATATCGCCTCCAATATGTTCTACACCTAAATTTGCAATAACAAAGATCAAAACCATTTACACAACTTTAGAAAATGCAAACACAAACATATAAATATACCGTGATAGAGTGGTGCATGACGAGTCACATGAGGCAAATCGAAATTTATCCCCTTAATGGTTGGATGTTTCGATACAATCATATTGATTGTGATTCCTAAACCTCCTCCTACATCGACCACACTTTTAAGGTTGTTGAAACCCTGGTAGCACTCGAGAATTTCCTTCATTGCTATCGTAGTATGATTCACCATAGCTTTGTTAAAAACCTCGTTGAACCTTGCATCTAACGCTGGATACTCAAACGCGTGTGTTCCGTGAACCTTATCAAATGGAACACCTCCTTCAATAACTGAATCTTTGAGTTCAAACCTTGTTAATTGTTAAACAAAAAATATTGTTAAAAGCGTAACAAATAAAAGCGTCAAAACTTTTTTTTTTCCCTTATAATCATATGAAGTATACAATACTCATCTTTCTTTAGTGTAACTTCTCTATTTATCACAATATAAACATGGCTATTTTCTGTTCTTCATATTTTTGTATTTGGTTTTGGTAGCTTGCATTGTTTAAAGTTTAAACTACACACATAAAACATGAATGTTTCCCTGTTTTTGGATGAATGTTTCCCCTGTTTTTGTCCAAAAACTACACTTGCAATACACGAACCTTTCTGATAATGTGATCAGTATCCTTACTTGATCTTTATTAAAACCATCTTGTTGGTGATTTTAGTGAAATCATCAATTATTTAGTAATAGAATTTACGGAGACTAAAAGTATTTTAGTATTATAATACGAGTTCGGAGGTATCGGGTGCACACTTGTATAAACTAACTTGACCAGGTACGATGAACGAAAATTTTTGTGAAAGTGGATCAAGAGGTGTGATTCTTGATTGGTGTTATAAGTTACAAAATTTTGTGAACGCTAAATTATCACAATGGTTCAAAATATGTGACTTATGGTTTTAATGACATAAATATTTGTTGCTGTTGGAATTTCCCTAATGAACAGACATGTCTCTTTCAAAGGGTGTAATTAGTGACAGTTTCTGAAAATTGTCACTAATCCATCGGAATCGTTTGAAGGGGTATGGTGGCTTTCTAAAGGGGTTAACCATTCAAAAGATGTGACTACTGGTTTAATGATAGAAATATTTGCTGCTGGAGTGTCGCCAATGAGTGGACATGTCTCTTCAAAGGGTGTAATTAGTGACAGTTTCTTTTAACTGTCACTAATCCGTCATAATCTTTTGAAGGGGTATGGTGACCTTTCACTAAAAAGTATAATCATTCATCGAAGGTTGTGACTATTCACTGATTGTCTATGTATGAATATGATTTGGTCTTTCATAATTACATGAACAAATACAGAAACCACTTCTAAGTTTGCTTGGTTTTTTTGTCTTGATTCCAAATGTGTTTTTTTTTTATCCCATTATTGATTTTGTGAACACATAAAGTAAAGGGTCGAAAGATTTTATTGAGAAAGTCATTAAACGATCCTAAGAATATTGAAGTGCTTCATGATTATCATCAAACACCCTTCCCAACTGTTTAATATGAAATTTGTTTCTTTTAATTTGATAAACACCATATGAATTTTTGAAACAAAGTACTTTATAAGATTGAACATACCAACTATCAATGAACACCTTGTCTTGAAGTAACTCCATCAACGCACCTAACGATGCCCCGTCTTCGTTCGGGATAAAAAATTTAGCAACCGGAGCTAGTCCATAGACTCGAACCGGCATAGATTCATCATCCCGTTGACTGCAAGTAACAATTGAGTGACTAGCAAGTAACCGAAGCATCCGGTCAAGCATGTCAGGTGCACCCTGGTTAGTGATCGATAAACGCGACACAATCTCGTGAGCCGATAGTTGGGCACCCGGTCCCACCTCGGCTATAGCCTCTAGGACCTTCAGCTTGACTACATTCACTAGCACCATGGTTAGTGATGTGGATGTAACCAATTGCATTGCATATGTGAAGTTCTCTTCATTGGAATTCACTTTGTCTTCAATGGAACCCATTATCAAGTTTTCACACTAACACTTGCTACTTCTGTTTTTTCTTTCTTTTTTTAGTGGATGCTGAAAATACACTTAATCCAAACACTTGTTCCAATATGTATATATAGATATAATATTCCAGAATGTGCACAGCTTGGCATAACCCAGTCAAAGTATTCGATTTGGATCTATGTGATTGGTGGAGATTAGGTTGAGTTTTTTAAAGAAGGCAAATGCTATCACGTTATACAACTACAATATGTAGCACATCATATTATAAACATCATATATCTTTATCAGATCCGAAACCAGGATTTAGATTGACCCATAACATTAGTATATTAATTTTTATGAATCCATACCATAGTAATAACATTAGTATATTAATTTTTATGAATCCATACCATAGTAATAGTACAAACAAAGAATGTAATTAAAATTTAATTTTCATAAAAAAAATTACTACATATAGCAAATGACCCCGTAACAAGTGCTACCTTTACTTTCTGTATGGCTCCATCCCTGACTAATAGAGTAATAGTTCACATATTTTTAGTTTGAAAAAATGATTAATAATAGTTTAATCCTCAAAGTTTCACTTTTTTTTTCGTTTTAACCACTCAAGTTTTTTTCTCATTATTTAATCCTTCAAGTTTGCATAGAAACCATTAAATTTTTGAAAGTTAGATAATTAAAGTAGGGTAATAAAATCATTATAAAAGATAAACTTTAGGGATTAAACCATCAAATTTTTGAAGTATAATCAAACTTTAGGTTTAAACCATCAAAATTTTGAAACTTTAAGGATTAAATCATGAGAAAAAAACTTGAGTGGTTAAAACGAAAAAAAAGTGAAACTTTGAGAATTAAACCATTATTAACCCTTGAAAAAATATGAATAATGCTATAGAGGTCTAATTAGATAGACCTAAAAATATACCTACTTCTCTGATTGGTTGAATTTTTTCTCTCTCCTAATCTCACCCAATTAATTTTTCACATCTACCAATCACATTTTTAGGTGTAAATTTAGGCCTACAAATTTAGGTCTCTCAGTCATTTTCCAAAAAGTATTTCTTATATGATGACAATATTTATCGAAAAAAAATAAGTTAAATACCGGGTTGGGGTTACAAACATATAAAAATAAAGTAAAAATATTATCTGTATCTCGAAAGATGACATATTGCATGTGAATCACGACGTCCTGTATAAAGATAATAATAATTGCTCATTATTCTTGTCTTACTCCCTTATTATATTCCTTTATTATATTTCATAGGCTTTGTCTTTCCATACCAAAAAAATTACTTAACATACCCCCTTTAGTACAAAATAGTACAGAATGTAAGAAAAAGTGATGGAATAAAGTACAGAATGTAAGAAAAAGTGATGGAATAAAGTACAGAAAAAGTACAGAAAAGTTAATTTAAAAAAAGTAAGTGGTATGGTGAGTAGCAACCATTTCATATCATGACAATTATTCAAAATACTATCCCTACCCGCTAACTTTTTTTTATTAATTGTTACTACCTCCGTCCCAAAATTATAGTCCATCTTTCCTTTTTGGGACGTCTCAAAATAATTGTCCACTTCACATTTCAACCAATAAGAAGAGAGTTTAGTGGGTGTAGATTCTATTTAAGTGGTTGAAAAATGTTGTGGTCCCACTTTTATTAAACTGTGTGCTTTTTGTTGGTGGACAATAATTTTGGGACGGAGGGAGTATATAAAAGTGTTCACTAATTGAGAGACACTTCAAAATACTACCTCCGTACCAATTTAATTGTTCCCAGACAGAATTACACACAGTTTAAGATAAACACAATAATTATTACTTACTTTTTGCACAATGACATTCTTACCCCTAACCAATTAATTTGAACTTCCTTTCCCTTTTATAATTTAATTTTTAAAGTATGGATAATATAGTAAAAAGAATCATGTTACCTTTCTATATTTGATAATGGATAATTAATTTAGAACATCCCAAAATGAAAATAATGGATTATTAAACCGAGACGGAACGAGTAATAATGAAGATACTACTTCAAAATAATAATGAAGATATTTGAGGTATCACATTGGATTATAATATTATATTATTGGACTACCACGTTATCAACCTGATCCAAGTTATGATTGCATATTTGTTTGCTTTTCCATTTTAGGGAATCTAATAATCCCTGCGTTCGTAGCTGTATTTTAAGATGAGGTGACCGATCATCTAGACCTCCATTTTATAGGGGCTTATTATTTGATAAATAGTTTGATTATTAATGCTCTACAGTAATTTAAGAAAGAAAAAGACAATTGATCTTATTGTATCTAAGATTATTGAACTATAAAAAATAGTGAATTTCATAAATGGTCCATGTGATTTACACTGATTTACGAAATTCATTCCTAAACTTTTTTTTTCACCTTTTCAATCCAAAAACTATACATTTTACTTATAAATAAGTGACTAAAATACCTTTACACCCTTATTTTATTCATTTTTATTGATTATTGAATTTTTATTTTTTTTTATAAACATATAAACAAAAGGGGTTAGTGTCCGACAATGCACTAAACTTGTGTCCGATATCAATTATGTGTATCATACTTACACTCGTCGTTTTTACTGCATCAAACTTTCAAAAATGGTATTTTAATGTATTTTTGTGATTTTTGATGAAGTAATGCTACATAGACCTAACTAGATAGACCTAAAAATAAACCTAATACATTCATTGGATAATATAGTTTCTCTCTCCTAATCTTACTGGTTGAACCTGACACATGTCGCTCTTACATTTTTAGATCCACATTAGATCTATCTAATTAGACCATCCACAACGCAAGTACGTGGCATCATTCAATAGAAAGTGATTTGGCGTCTAATCCACTGTGAGGATGCCACCTCATGCCACGCTTAAACTACCGCTCGTGTCTGCAATAACGCATAGGGATGAGCATGCACATCGAAATATCGAAATCGAACCGGTCCCGTACCGAACCGGTACCAACCGATACAAATAGTACGGTATCTGGTATTTGATTTGGGGCAAAAAAAACCCGGTACCAACCGGTATGGTACCATGCACACCAAAATACCTAAACCGAACCGGTACCGCACCGGTTCCGGACCGAACCGGTACTGACCGATACAAGTGGTACGGTATTCGATATTTAATTTGGGGACAAAAAACAAACCGGTACCAACCGGTTCAGTAACGGTATGGTACCAAGCTCACCCCTAATAACGCATGTTAGGACGAATAAGGTGGGGCCATATATATTAAAAAATAAATATTCTTCTTACTTTACTTCCCACTATACTACTTTGTATTAATATTAATATTAGCTATCCTCAAATAAATCGTACCAAATACAGATATTAATATCGTACGCACGAAGCCATATTAATAATCAAAACAGTAAAAAAATAATTTGAAAACATATCTTAGGTAATTACAATTTACAAACTTAAAATTTTACTGAAACTTATATAAGCAAAAAACATAAACAATGCAAATATATGTTTATACATATACGTTTTACGTATCATTTTTTTATTTATGGAACTTGTAATTAATTTTTTAATTACAATAATGCTACCTTATATGCATTATATTATATTATATATATATATATATATATATATATATATATATATATATATATATATGTGTGTTTTTAAGTAATCGAAAATAGTACAATAATGTGTCAGTCTAATGGATTGGGTAAAGTTTAATCCACTGTGGAACTTTTATTAGAATATGTAAAAAGCTAATGTTGCAGTCCATTGAACGGTCTTGAGATGCTCTTAGTCCTCACAATCATTTTCCTTTTTGATGACATGTCAAACTCTCACAATGGCACGTGACATCTTAAACGAGCGATACATCCCCAAAATATACTAAAACACCATTTTTGAAATTTTGATTCATTAAAATGACGATTGTAAGTATGATACACAGAATTGATAAGGGGTTAATACACACGGAGGGGATTAAAGTATCTTAAAATATTCGCTTGGGGTACTAAAGTTTATGATTTGACAAAACTATGAGTTAACTATACGTATTGTGTTTAGGGGTAACTAAAGTTTATTAATATGTTTATTACAAGGATAAATAAAGTTTATTAAAATGTTTACAAGGATAATCAAAGTTTATAAAATTGTTCAAATTGATGAATCTTTATCAGCTCATTTTCTACTTAGGGGAGGTTATAAAAGTTGAGTTATAATTTTGTCAAATCATAAACTTTAGTACTCCAAGCGAACATTTTAGGATACTTTAATCCCCTCCATGTGTATTAACCCGAATTGATATTAAGCACAAGTTTAATGCATTCATGGACACAAAGCTCTAAACAAAAATACATTTCTAAACTTCACCATCGCTCCTTTCCACTGCTACCATCACCATCAGTCCATCAAGATCACAACCAAACCACCATAACCAGTCCTTTTCTACCACAAAATCTCAATATCAACCCCAATACTCCACATATTAATAATAAAACCCACAAATCTACATCAGTTACAAGCTAAAACATTGAACCACACATACGGAAATACGAAAACGAAATCAATAGGGAAAAACAAAAACGACACCCATATGGCCGGATTTTGTTGCAGCCTCTGGTCGGAATTTGCTACGGCCTTTGCCCAGATTCTATTGCGGCCCACAGAAGTTTGTTCGATCTGTAAGACGATTATAAAAAACTCGAATCTTCATCGAAGTACATCGGCCGGAAATTCCTTTAGCCCCGCATATATTTTCATGATGTCGTTTAACGTGCATAAGATCTGCTCGATTTTGATGTCAATTTACCACAAACCAAAAAAGACTTTGTTGTGTAAATATGTTATTTGATTGGTAATTAGTGTAGTTAATTGAAAATTCTAAAACGCATTATCAAATTGAACTTTTTAACTGAGACTGGAAGTGTAATTTGATGAATATGCTTCACAAATTTGACTATCTGAGAAGCACCAAATGCTTGAACCTATATTGTTTAGTTGAATCGAGACGACACAATAGCATTAACTGCGAGTTAGATTTAATAAGAGTGTTATTAAATAGGTCTAAAACATACACCTAAAGGCTAAATCTATGTATATCAAAACTATATAGTCGAAGTTGATGATTCGTACACCATCACATTTTGATCATACACTACCAAATGTTCTTTACAGAGTTGTATAATATAACACTCTAAATATGATCATATTTAGTGGTGTATTACCAAAATGTGACGGTGCACAAATTACTACACGTCAAAGAGGATGATTGTCAATTTCAGTTCACCAATTATTTTATCATTTCAACTAATCAAATTTTTAAATGTAAATTTAGGTCTCTAGATCAAAACCTAATTAGCATTTTTTTCAAAAATAAAAATAAAAAAATCACGGTTCAAAACTCAATTTGATCTTAATTGCGCTTATCGAGATCGGTTTGTCTATACCAAAATTCGCGAGTCATATTAGTTACAAACATATTTTGGAAAAATGACAATATGAATTCGTATTATTGAAATTTTATACCCCATAAAAGAATTGAAATAAAATTATACAAAATCTTCTCCTAATTATTGAAAAAATATGAAGAAGAGAAGCTTAGAAAAGTTAATAGTGGTACTTCTTTCTATTTCTATCCAACTCAAGAACACAAACAAAGTAGATTTTTCTCTTCTTTTTAACTCCAGGACACAAAACATGCACAAATTAATGTCCTTCGCCTTTGCTTTTTATCAATTTATTTTCACTTCTTTTATTTTCTTTCCGGTAAAATGTTAGTGTTAGTCAAATTAATGTCCTTCGCCTTTGCTTTTTATCAATTTATTTTCACTTCTTTTATTCTCTTTCCGGTAAAATGTTAGTGTTAGTGTAGGTGGTGAGTCACCTAAAATGTTAGTGTAGGTGGTGAGTCACCATCATATTCCTTCTATCAATTCAACCTGATGCACGACATATTCATTTATTAATTATGTTAATGTCAACTTTTTTTTTTCCCCACTAGTAATGTTTGCCCGTGGGATACACGGGGCTTGTTACAATACCTAATACTCCGTATAAGTTAGATTGTGGATCAATTGAAACAATACAATTACTGTAATGAAACTAGTTTTAAGACCCGTGAAAACACGGGATTTTGTTAATAAATTGATTAAATAAATATAAATTAGGATATTTTCTTATACGTTCACTATTAGATTGGTATATAAACAACTATTATAAAAAGTTATCATTTAAAAACTACTTTTATTTTGTTTAAAACTTGTAACTATTGTAAACAACTCATGATTATAAACAACATATGCAATTTTATGATTTCATTCGTCCAAACACTAATAATAACCAAAACTTTAAGTTGGTATCCATCAACAAATAAATAAGATCAAGAATTATAAGACTAAAAAAGAAACAATACAAACTACAAACATAAGTCAGTTACAAATGCATTAATTAACAAAAATTAAGAACCGTCATACCCAAACAAAAAGGTGCATTTCCTTCCTTTATACACTTGTTTCTCCTCTTAAAGTAGCCCCTGTGCACCAACTGCTTGTTAAATTATGTAGTAACAAACAGAGATAACCATTGGCCCATTGCATCTCAATGAAAAAAACAACAGCAATTCACTAATCCAGTGCCTTAGAAGGCTACAAACAAAGTCTTACTCTTTGTTCATCCCTCTCTTCGCCACCTGAATGAGCCTCCCTCTGCGCTAAACACCGCTTATATGGTACAAAACCTTTTATACACTTATTATCTGCCTTCTCATTACTATTCCTATATTGCCTTTTAAATGCGGATCTTTGACTTCCTATCGCCAATACAGGCTTTCTTTTTTCCTCTTTCACACCGCTTTCAGTGTCACTTATGTATGAACCAATTACAATCAACCAATTAGCACCTGAACAGGTCAAGGTTACCATCTTTCATCATTGAACTTGTCAACCTAGAAACATTCTTTCTTGTCAAGAAGCTCATGAGATTAAACGTACACGTTAATTATAAGAGTTCAAGATCGGAAGCATACTCCTTTCCATCATGTCTTCGGTGATACATACTCCACAAGAGTAAGTAACTTCAAAACAAAACCAATTCATTGTTAGCAAATGAACATATACTTTTTCAAGCATTATATATCATATATCATATGGAAAGAAAAATTACGTCAATATCAACATTTAAATACCAATTGCATAGGTGACTACCCCTCTCAGCCGCAGTGACTTTGCTCCAAGCTACATAACGAATAATTTCTAAGAATGTAAATGAGTATTTTGATGTGACAAAACTAATAGGCTTATTGTTATAAGGGACTGTTTATGTAGATTCCACCTATATAAGGGGCTGTTTGGATATTCGATTAATCCGTTTTATTTCATATTCAAGTCACAAGTATAAGGTACGTTGGATAAAAGTGAACATTATTCTAATTTTCTGGTTTGATAGTGTCAAAATAATCAAATTCAAAGTCTAGTTCTTTGAATTGCCATCTTTCATAAAGCACATCCAAAAGTTCCTTAAGGCTACGAAATTAACTAACATCTACGTAGAGTACTTAAGATAAAATGACTTTCACTATAAAACGGCAAGATTGATTTCAAGAACCGTACAGGTGAAAGCATCATAGGCTGCAGAAATTACATCTTTGGTCTCCCTCTCACCCATCCATGGAACAGAAGCTATAACTTCACCATCAGCAAGATTCTTCACCTGCCACCAACTTATTAACATCATATTTTACATCATATTAACTCTATAAGTAGTTTCAATAAGCGGTTTGATTATAAAAAGTAAACACAATGTGAGATTGAGTTGAATACCCCGTCATATACTCATATGCATCGATCCATTTCCCACCGATAAGACCTTGGGTTCGTAATAACCCCGAACTCGTGAGCCTAGCAACAACACTTGGTGTCTCCATGCTCATCTAAATCACATGTCACAAATGAAATGACGAATATATATAAAGTGACAAAAGTTAGTTGATATTTGGAAACGATAAGAGAAATATAGTAATGCACCTCAGCTAGTCACTGATCAGATTTGTGATGCAAGGTATTTATCAGTTGCAGGTGCCAATATTATTATTATTATTATTTGTCAGTTGCAGACTATAATCGATTTCGTCCCCGTCATTTCATCGAACACGTTGTGCGCATCAGAGAAGATACATATTGTTTGCCTCGATTCACAGTCTTATAACCCTGTAGGTACATAGAAGAATATTAGAGAAACATATACCTTTGATGTATAGAACATAGGGAAAAAAATCGAAGATGTATGATACCTTGAGAATGCTTACCGAAAAAATTGTTCGGATATAAATTGAACGATTTGCACTTTGAATTTCCTTAATCCATATGGATAACATCACCATCAAGGTATATCAACTAAATAAATTGTTGAGTAGTTGTGAAAAAATTGAAAAACAATACAAACTAAGATTCAACCTCAAATATATTTAACAAAACCCTAGTGCAAATAATGGTCAAATACTTACCACATGCCATTCCAGTTGTAAGAATCACAAAGTTAAACATGGAGATATAAAATATAAACATCTCTGAAGAAGATAAAGGTTATAATTGGAAAAGGAAATGGAAGTAAAAAAACATGAAGAAAGAGCTACGAAACCATCAAGGAATACACTAACAAAAACCACATCCTTTATCATAAAACTTACAGATCTTGAAGAAAGATGAAGCAAGAAATCGAAAGAATCAATTTATTTTGAATATGAAAGGAAAGCCCAACCTACTGAAATGGAAAATCTGAAAATAACAGTAGTGTAGATGATGACGATGATAGAAGATGGATTTAATTTAAGTGACTCAAGAAGAAACCTAATGAATTGCTTATTTATTTTTAGGTGCAGGCAACCAGCAACCAATCTAATGGGAGGTAGTGAGAGTCTAGTAAAAATAAAAGCGTGCAAAGTAAGTTGTATATTTCCAAGGAAATGAGCGGCTCGAGTTGCATGTCTTGGAAAGTCACAAAAGTAACGAATTTAAAGAAAAATTAAAATGATCATAAAATTCCTTCCACCACCTGAAACCTCAATATTACATATCCATGACATCATCCATTTAATCTCAGCTTGACACATCAGCTCCAAAACCTACCTAATGACTTGACACATCAGCTTCATGACATCAGCCAAACCCCCTTTTATTAGTATAGAAGATTTTAGGTTCATGCTTTGTAAAATTTCAAATTACAACTAATGATTGTCAATCGATCATTTTAATTTATGCATAAAAATCTATACCACTGCTAAGGTGCTTTGCTGTACATCAGATCAGATCATTAATTATTTCTCAACCGTCTAACCAAACATTGAAACAGTTTGTTCAAATTCATCCTTGACATCAACTGAAGTTTGAACCGGTTTATATAATGTTTAATTGGAAAAAAGGAAAAACAAATTTATTCTTGTTATGTATTCAAGATTTGAGTATAAGGATGGTGTATACATTTATGTCATATTTGAATATCGGTTTACAATAATTAATATTGGTTTACGATAATTCTTTATGAATGCAAATCGCTTGAAAAGTCATAATATAATATATTAATAATTAAGTTTAAAATTAATCTTCAAATTTGAGAGATTTAAGTAAGTTAAATTTACATAATACAATTAAAGAGTAAGGTTCAAATGAGTACACCAATTTTGAGTGAGAATGAGGGAACCAACAGATTTCTGCCATGTGTCACTTTATTCTCTCTCCTCCACACTTTATTCTCTCTCCTCCACATTTTTAAAAATTAAATATCTCACAAACGGTAAGTCGAAAAATCATGAAAATTGCACCATAAAATTCAGCGTTTTCTCCTCTTCGATTTGCCGTCCCTCAAGGCATACTTTTGACAACTTTTTTTTTTCCTCATTTTTTGGTGGGTTTCACAAATTAGTAACACATGTGTTAGTGATTAGTTGTACATTTAATTTGTGGTTAAGGTTAGGATTTAGGGTTAGGTTTAGGGTTTAGTAGGGTTTATGGTTTAGGGTTTATAAGAGTTTAGGGTTTAGAAGGGGTTCAAGGTTTAGGGTTTAGAAAGATTTAGGGTTTAGCGTTTTGTAAAGCGTTGCGTTTAGGGTTTAGGGTTTGGGGTTTAGGGGTTAGGGGTTAGGGTTTAGGGTTTGAGGTTTGGGGTTTCTCCCCGAAACCCCAAACCTCAAACCCTAACCCCTAAACCCCAAACCCTAAACCCTAAACGCAACACTTTAACACATGTGTTAGTAAATGTGAAACCCACCAAAAAATGAAAAAAAAAACTTTTCGAAAGTATGTCTTGAGGGACGGCAAATCGAAGAGGAGAAAACGACGAATTTAATGGTGCAATTTTCATAATTTTTCGATTTGTCGTTTGTGAGATAATTGATGTTGGGGGTAAATGAGTTTTGTACATGTGGAAATTCTCTTTGTACACATGGCTTGATATCATTGGTTCCCTCATTCTCACACAAATTCCTATTCTCATTTGAACCCTACCCTACAATTAAAACCTTTTTAGCTTATAATAACAATCTATCTATCTATATACTAAGCGATTAGTAAAAACTGCTCCAGGATTTACCACGTAGGCAACAATGACACGTGGCAGCTTCTTATCATTCCAATTAACAATTTATTTATTACTAAAAAATATTAGTAAATAATATTATTATTATTATTATTATTATTATTATTATTATTATTATTATTATTATTATTATTATTACTTTTTAATAATACGTACCTAAAATCCAACGTATTTGTATCAGATTCCAACTTATTTGTATCAAACTTAATTATTAATTTAAATAAATATATATAGTCCAACGTTTTTTATTTTGTAAAGGATAGAGGTTGATTTATTAAATTATAAATAATAATAATAATAATAATAATAATAATAATAATAATAATAATAATAATAATAATAATGGTATAGTAATAATAAATTAACATACATACGTTGTTGTATTTAGAATGTAACTCAAACTCTTACCTTTTATTTCCAAAGTTCACGTTAACAACATATTATATAATTATTTTTAATATAATAAAGTAGAATCTATCATTATGACCAATAATATAATCATGATATTGTTAAATATATATATATATATATATATATATATATATATATATATATATATATATATATATATATATATATATATATATATTACTAAATTAATTAAAAAAATAATTAGATCATACGGAATTTAGAAGTCATGGTAGTAGTCGTAAACATCACAAGTAAGACTATATAATCATAAATAAATTAATTTGCTATTCAATCACATCGATTGATTATTTTCCTTCTTTTTTGTTTAGTTTGTGTTAACTATTATGTGTGTTATATGAACAATTGAATAGCATACACGCTTATAATATATTCATGTGATGTGTAATGATATTTGTATTAAGATTGTTATTGTTTTTCTTTTTAGGGCTTATTGTTTGTAAATGTATCGAACTTGTCACAAAATCCTTTTGTATGCATTCATGTTTAAAAAGTTCTATTGTATGCATCGAAATCACTAATTACTCTTATTGTATGCAGTCATTAACCGGAATCAAAGGTAACTGGTAAAAACATGATGACGTGGCTTAAAGAGTCTGATTTGGCAACGCCTCATCATTACTATGTCACTATATAGTTGCCATGTCATTAAATAGTTAGATATATGTTTTGCTAGGTCATTTTCACCACATTCTGTCATTCATTCGTCATTTTCCTTTCTTTTATTTCTTCTTAAATTTTTTCCATTCTTTTATTTACAAAAATTAATAACCAGTGGTGGAGCTAGGATTAAATGTCAGGGGTTGCAAAAAAAAAATTCGTGGTACTGTTGCTGAAGCACAAAGTACCACCCTTCAATGCACAAGTCAAATAAAATCTTTTTGAACCTTCTCTTTAAATGACCTTCTTGTTGACCTCCTCTTATTAAACTTTTAAACCCTCTTCTTGGAACTGATCCTTCACTTTGACCTACCTTCACTTTGATCCCTTGATCTTTGTACAATTCTCAAAGCTCAATGTACAACTAGATCACTTTTTCAACCAAAAAAACACTGTTTACCTTCTTCTTCACGATGTAAACCTAACAAAATACCTGCAACTTTTAATCTTTGCTTTCTGTAATCAGATTAAAAATATCGTGTATACTTCCATGCAAGAGTTTAAATCTTACTTAAAAATATGACAATCTAAACCTCACCAGATGATCCATCCATGTGTAGCAACTATCTGCACCAACTATAATATATATACTAGTACACTAAGTATTTTAATTTCATGTGTAGCATGTGCAACCCCTTTGATGTGACCTAAAAAGTCATGTTTTTAGGCACATTGTTCTGCACTTATTGGACTTATATTTGGTGAAATCATCTTAAAATATCTATTATTTACTTAAAATCACCAAAGTAGTCTAATTATGGGCGTTGCTTTTAAAATCACCAAGAACATCCGTTTATTATGCAAAACGAGGCAAATAACGTCACCTTAAATATACCCTTCTTAAATCACTTATGGAATTAGTTCTTAATTCATATTTTATGATTCCATAGGGAAATCCAAGATCGGTGGTGAAAGAATTAGAAGAAACGAACGAAAGACGGACAAGATACACAGTCTAAAAGCTCGCCGATCGTCATCCGGAACACGCAAAAGATAAAGACCTCCAAATATGGCAAACTTAGTGTCATTAGAAGCGTAACGGAAAAACGAAGCCAACGGCGTAAGAATCAAGCCAAACGGATTCCAAACGAAGAAGATACGGACAAACCAAGCAACCGAGAAGTCAGTATACAGCAAATGGAGTACCATACCCCCTCCAAGGTGCCGTATACCCCCTTCAGGGTGCCGTATACCCCCTCCAAGGTGCCGTATACCCCCTCCAAGGTGCCGTATACCCCCTTATGATGCTTTGGTGCTTGTTCTTGATGCTTAAAGACTTGTACCTCTCCTCCACCACTTCTCCTATAAATACCAAGCCACATTTCTCATTTCAACACACCTCTCATCTCATTTCTCTCATTTCTCTCTCTAGAATTAGGTTAGCATTCTCTCTCTAGCACTACTCTTAGGAGTTAGAGGAAAATTAGTAGGTAATTAGCACCCTCTCTCTAGCACTACTCTTAGGAGTTAGAGGAGGATTAGTAGGGTAGCTTTTGTAATAGAGTTGGAATTCTTGGAGGATCTCCTTTGTAATATTGTTCGAGATATTTCGGAGCTCTGTCCGTGTAATCTTTCAGCTACTATTCAATCTACGCATTACTTTCGGTTATTTCTATCCTTATCTTTCATAATGTTGCATGCTATTATTATGTTTGATTTAGGATACATTGCCATGATTAGTGAGTAGATTAGCTATTGTGTTTGTTATGATGTAGTTAGCTTGTTAATATTTGGGGTGATGCTACTTTATATACAATTGGGATAACATCGTTATAAAACAACGGAGGTAACGTTATACGGATTTCATTTGTATAGCGCCGGAAACATCACGAATGTGTGTAGTACGGAACGTGGAAGCTATGAAAGTCGTGAGCACAATCCGTTGTGGAATAATGATCCCAATTGTTAAATATTGAAAACCGGTGTACTGTTAACTATACATTTATGATTTTAAACTAAACTATCGCCTTTCCTCCAATAAACGTGGTTAGAACCTTTATGACAAGGAGTAGCTAACCTTGTTCAGACGGTCACTACCTATCTATGTTTTCCAAAATAAACATGGTCTGATTTTGTAACTAGTGGAAATACTGTTTAAACTATCGTATAGTACACCGTGAATTAATCAGGGATTTATTGGGACTGAATCATTAAAGTGAACGGGATGTTTAGTTATCATAGATGGTTTTACTGTAATTCAAACTTAGATAACTTGAGTTCAGATGGCTGTAAAGTATGTAATCCAGTTAAAGCCCTAAAACGACTGAGTATCCGGTATAACGTAGGAAACACCTTTGGTGGAGTACAAACACGTGAAAACCTTGGAAAGGTCGAAGGCTGTATACTGTATTACATCCTGGCATAGTCTGTGATCCAGGAAAGACCGTAATACGGGTGAATACACAGTATAACATTGGAAACACCTCTCGTGCAGTACAATTACATACAAACCGTGGAAAACCCTGTGGGTCGAAGACTGTATCACAGCCGAATATCTCTGAACCCAATCACAACCATTAATGTATATGTTAATCAGTCACCACCTGTCTTAAATCTTAAATGCCTTGCCTAGCTTAGATATCTATGTCTGTGTTAAGAAAGATCAGTAAATAAATTGTGGACTGTCGCCTTATTCCTGCACCCCATCTGGAGGGTCACCTAGTCTCGTCACTAGAGACGGTGAGGAGGGTTTTAAGATAGTCCGATCTGATTAGAATCTTGATAGCCTAGTACTCAGTGACATACTGATCAGTTAACCTGATCAGTAGGGTGCTAGTGTTTACACCACAAGGTATCTACGTGAACGCAAGACACAAATCTTAAAAGACGTTTTCAAGTATAAAACCCCAATACAGCATCACCCCACGTATAAGCTAACGAAGTCATAACAAACACAAGTCCCCTTTTACTGATTCAACCTACCGCTTTTATTTACTGTTTTAATTAGTTTAAATTTTAATTACGGACCTAAGTATAAAACCCTCACTCAAAACTATTTTCAAACCATCGCTAATTTGAACTTTCGTCACGACAAGTCGTTTCACAATACGGTTAACTCTTTAGAACGACCCTTGGTCATACTTCAGCTATACAGCTATAGTAGAACTTAGGTCCCCAGCAAAATATAAATTTTAAAACTAAACCCGTCGTGCTGCTGTCAGTCGCGTTGACGACGCGTGACTGCTGGTGGCGCGACAAGTTTTTGGCGCCGCTGCCGGGGAAGTTAATCGTAAGATTCTGAGGCATCCCGACGAACTTTCTCTTTAGTGATACCCGTAGATTAGATTTCTCTCTCGTAACCACCAAAAATTCTTTCCCACAATCCACAACGATATTCGACCAGATCATCCGGATCTGAACCTCTCATTTTCGTACCCGATCCTGAGTCGATTATCCGTACCATCCGCAAAGAAAGACGTTCCCGTTTTCCACAAATGGCCTCTCGTGTTACTCTCGCTGACAGCACCAAACCATCAATCGAAGGACGAGGATGACCGATCAGCTACCCTGAGATAGACGGAGCATCTTTCGAACTCAAATACAACACCATTCAACTCATCAAAGACCAATGTCAATTTCATGGTCTACCCCATGAGGATCCTAATGCCCACATTGACAAATTCATTCACGTCTCAAACTCATATAAGCAGAACGGGGTTGAGCAAGATATAGTCCGCTTATACTTGTTCCCCTACTCTCTCGCTTCTCGTGCTCTTTCTTGGTTTGAGGAACTTGAGACCGGCTCAATCACCTCATGGACGGATATGGGTAACAAGTTTCTTGCAAAATACTTTCCTCCGTCCAAACAGACCAAAGCTAAGAATGACATCGCAAACTTCAAACAAGCTCACGGTGAATCAATCTACTCAGCATAGGAGCGATTCAGGAGTTTACTGAGGAAATTTCGAGAACATCAAATGACAAAGACTGAAAAACTGTACACGTTCTATAACGGTCTAGACCCAAATCATCGTATCACTCTTGACGCTGCTGCTCAAGGAAGTATTATGCTACGCACCACATATGAGGCTTGGGAATTGATCAAAAATATGACGATGCACCATCATGACTGGAATACCGATGAACAATCACCGATAGCAGTCTCTAATCCAGCACAAACTGAGATGGTCAAATGTATGGCAGAACAGATCGCAATCCTAACGAGACAAATCGGAGAAATGAAATAGCAACCTCAGCAGGTCCACCAAATCCAATCCTTTCGGAATCATACCAACCCATATCAGGTTGCGTATGAGGACCCTGCCATCTACTACACCCAAAATCATCCACCTGGCTTTGCTCAAACCTCTCCACCAACTAGACCTATCCAATACCCATCTTACCTACAACAACCCCAACTTACCTACAACCAACCATTCTCACCCAACAGACATTCACCTGGCACAATCCAACCTCATGAACCTGCCACACCGGTCACTAGTTCAAACGACACCCTTATACAACTCATTCAAGGGTATATGGCTAGGCAAGACCAGACTAACCTCCTCCTTATGAACCGTCTGAATAGCCTTGAGAATCAAATTGGTAAGTTAGCCCAAGGATCCTTACCTAGCAACACCGTGCACAATCCACACATTGCGGAGGCTAAGACTTTGAACTCCACGGATACTCAGAGGGCACCGAGCGACTATAATGTTTCTTCTCCAGTGAAGAACCCTACTCATGTCCCGATTACAGTCGAGACTCAATCCGTACCTACCCCTACTCAGGAAGTTCGAGTCCCCTTCCCAAATCGTATCGGAAAAAGGTTTAACGCAAAATCTTTCAAACTTGACGGAAAATTCTTAGACACCGTGTCTAGAATCCATTCTGGCTCTAAATACATTCGACGTATGCTGCCTACTAAAGAAAAGGTACCCGAAGTACCTAAAATCTCTCTCAACGCCGAATGCTCAGCCATCATTCAGAATTCCCTTTCGGAAAAACTAGGAGACACGGGCCGCTTTACTTTGCCCTGTTCCATCTATCACTCGGGCACGATACACTCCTTGGCCGATCTTGGAGCTAGTATCAACCTCATGCCCTACTCCCTCTACTCTAGACTTGAACTAGGACCTCTGCAGCCCACTAAGATGAGCGTCCAGCTTGCCGATCAAACAACTCGATATCCTAGGGGCATAGCTGAGAATGTTATGGTTAAGGTTGACAAGTTCTAGTTCCCTACTGACTTTGTAGTGATGGATATACAGGAAGATATCAATATACCCATTATCCTAGGAAGGCCTTTCATGAATACTGCTCGTGCTATTATTGATGTTTACTCGCAGACTATCAGCCTTAGAGCACATGGACAGACTATTGCATTCAGAATCAACCAGGCTGATGAACTACTCGTGGAGTAGGCAGAAATATATGCAATCTCAATGGGCAAGATTACTTCAGCTGACGATACTTCTGATTCAGAGCCACCAGACATATACGTATCAGATAAACACACTTGTCTATTATTAGAAGAATCAAAGTTAGAAGAAGAAATGGGAGATTTCAAGCCAGACGAGTCAGAACAAGAAGAAATGAAAGAAAAACTCAAGGAAGTAGAGGTGGATATATACCAGTCCACACTGCCTTATCACCACTTACCTGATGATAATCTACCAACTGATGAATCACATGATGCAGGATTTGGCATAACTATGGAAAGGCTAATAGCCTCGATCATAGACCCCTCACAACCTCTTGTTTTATCGAAGCAACACCCCAAGCGAGAAATGATGGAATTAGATGGATTCTCTGCAGTTGATCCCAATAGAGCTATCTCTAGAGCTATAAAGGACATTATCTGGGATCTTCTGCACATGCAAAGAGTTACTGTGCAAAGTGTCCCCTTCTTTGCATCTAAGAGTCCAAACGTCATCTATCCTCGTAAACCCAGGGTTCCACTTCTGAGCATTTGTCGTCCCTCGATCAGTCACGGTCGTCAACGCAACGGAAAGAGGACACGGCAGTGGAGTTTTAAATTTATAAGAGCTGGGGACCTAAGTTTTACTACGGCTGTATAGCAGCAGTATGACCTAGGGTCGTTCTTCAAGCTAATCGTATTGTGAAACGGGAGTATCAAGACAAGTCGTTTATTTTAGTGATGGGATTTTAAAACAGAGTTTGAGTGGGTTTTTGTTACTTAGGTCCGTATTTTAAAGCAATTAAATAAAAAGTAAATAAATGGAAAATAGAAATAGGGATGAAATCAGTATGGAGGATATGTGTCTGTTATGACTTCGTTAGCTTATCCGGGGGTGATGCTAGGGTTTTGATATGAAAACGTCTTTTAAAGGTTTGTGTCTTATCTAAGCTTAATTGTTCGTAGTGTAAACACTAGTACCCTACTGATTGGGGAAACCAATTAGTATGTCACTGAATACTAGGCCAAATTGAGTATGATCGGAGGAGGATGCTAAACTCTTCAACGTTATCCAGTGATGGAGTAACGACCCTTCTTGGAATGTTAGTTCCTGGGTGCATGAGATAGAGTAACATACCCACTAAGGTTCCGACCTTTCTTAACACTACGGGGATAACAAAGTTAAACAAGGCATTTAAGATTAAGACTTGGTTTTGGTGACTATTAACTTTGTATTAATGGTTATATTTTAGTCTAGAGCTTTCATCACGGTGTACAGTGCGACTATGCATTTCCACAGTTTTCCAGACCCAAGATGTACTAACGGTATACAGTGCATCTGAGCATTTCCACAGTGTTCCTGATCTTTAGGTGTACTAACGGTGTACAGTGCGATCAAACATTTCCACAGCTTTGAAGTCAAACCAGGATGTGACACAGTCTTCAACCACCGACATTTCCTTAGCTCTACGTATTTGTACTTCACCAAAGGTGTTTCCAACGTTACACGAAGTACAGTGCCGTTTATCGTGGTCTTTCCGGGGTCACATACTTTATGGTCACTTAGACTAGTTTAAACTACGTTTGTATTAAAGTCCAACCATCTATGATATAAACCAGCCCTCACTATTTCCCAATAAATCCCTGATTGATTCACGGTGTACTATACGAAAGGTTTTAAACAGTATTTCCACAGTTACGCAATTCAGACCATGTTTACAGTTTCAGAAAACATAGATAGGTAGTGACCGTTTGATCAAGGTTCGCGACTCCTTGTCATAAAGGTTCTAACCACGTTTAATTGGAGGAAAGGCGATTTGGTTTAGAAATTCATAAATACAAGATTAATAGATCACCGGTTTTCATTTATATAATATAACTGGAAACATTATTTCCACAACGGATTGTGCCCACGACTTTCATAGCTTCCACGTTCCGTACTACACACATAAGTGATGATTCCGGCGCTATACAAATGAAAGCCGTATAACGTTACCTCCGTTATTTCATAATGTTATCCAATTATATGTTTAAAGCAGCATCACCCCACACATATATAAACTAACTACATCATAACAAACACACAAGGAAACTACTCACTACGCATAATAACAGATCCTAAATCTAGCATAATAACAATAGCAATTATCATTATAACAGATAAGGAAAGAAGTAACCGTTAATAAAGCGTAGATTGAATAAGCGTTTAGAGAGATAGTACAAGCAGAACTTCCGCAATATCCTTGATAATATTACAATAAAAGCCCCTGGACTATTCCCTATGCTATTACAAAAGTAGCCCCTCCGTTAGTTTCAGTTAAATATTAACTGAGAACTAACTGGATCTAACCCTAATTTCTAGAGAGAGAGAGAGAAAGAAAGAGAGTTTAGAGAGAGAGAGAGTGTGTGAGAGAGAAAGTGGAAATGGAGAAATGAATGGAATGGTGAAGTGTGTAGAATGATGGAGGAGTGGCCTCCTATTTATAGGCAAAGCTTGAAATCAGCCGAACAACTCGCGAAGCACGCACGTACAAGCAAACGAAGCACAAACGAGCAGCATATGGGGGACATAGGGCCATATACGGCCTTCATAGGGCCGTATACGGTGTATAAAGGGCCGTATACGGTCTATGAAGGGCCGTATACGGTGGCCAAGGCCGTATACGGCTTCCGTCTGATTTCGTTCGTTGCTTAAAACGCCCGTATCTCCTTCGTTATGCGTCCGTTTGACCTGATTCTTTCGCCTGTGTCTTCGTAATTCCGTTACGCTTCTAATGGTGCCAATCTCACTGAAATTGGATGTGTAAAACTTTAGCATAGAAGAAATCACTTTATAGGAGTTTGTAATCGTCCAGTCTTTTCCGTCCTTTGTCCGATTTGCATGATTCTTGATTTTCTCGTCTCGATTTTACCTATTACATCATATCATAAGGTTAGAATATGTTTATCATAGGATAAATGAGGGTGCGAGAGTTGGTTGCTGTTTATTTGCTCCGTTTTGTTCGTTATTCGGATGTTTTTACTGATTTTTGTAGCAACGTCTATTTTCTGATCACTTTAGTGAATTTTGGTAAATAATGATTGTTTTGGAATGTTTTCACTAAAGATGTGCCCAAAAAGTGTGGAATAATGGCTTTGAAAACTTGACTTTTTGCGTCACATCAGCATTTCCGACCCTGGAGGTTCCAGCGTCAACTAGACTGAAGGAAGGCAAAGTCAGGCTCTCGACTCTAAAAGCAGCGCTTCTCGGGAGGCAACCCATGAAATAAAGTCAGACTCTCGACTTTAAAAGTAGCGCTTCTTGGGAGGCAACCCATGGAATAAGACGTAGAAGAGAGTAGAGTATTGGTAAAAGAAGTAGATCTCCGACTATCCTTCACACTTGGATGAGCCCAAAATGTTTTAAAACATATTCTGAAATACAACTCGTTTTGCAAATAAACCACTCATATCAGAAAATAGGAAATCATATTGAAATAACCTAATAATTCATATGTTTCGAGCATTTGAGGTACTTGCATACTAATTTTATGCATTATGCTCAAACTCTTTTAAAAACACATGTTTTATAAAACTGATTTGAAGTAGAAAACATCTTTTCAAATTCTGAGACGGTGATTTCTTTCTCATTTGCAAAAACAACACCGAGTTTGTAAAAAGGGTTTTATTCAACGTGTTCACACTTACGAGATCTCTTCACGAGAATGAGATGAATTGAAGAAATGAGGAAATAAAGCAAGCAGCTTGAAGCCGATCAATGCAGAAGAAGATCCTGGCAACATCTCTCTTCAGCAAATTCAGACTTTCAGCTTCAACGTGACTCGCTATCTGGGGAGTATCTGATCCTTTCCTCTTTTATCTGTTTTATCTTGATTCATGTTTATTTGTTTTGATAGTGTGATAATTAAAGTAAAATATACTCTATCCTAAACTTATCACTAAGTGTGAGATTCCAGCCCAAACAAAACACTTGAAAAAACATTTTCTTACATGTTCAAACTCTAAGTGTGGGATTTTACAATCTCAACTCAAAAGAACATTATGGACAATGTTCCTCTAAATGTGAGATAGCAGGTATAGAATACCTTGGTTTGTTTTTATGATTTTAGTTCAAAATAGTTAACACAGAAAATGTTCCTCTAAATTTTGCAAAATTTTTCAATTTTCAAAACCCTTTTTCAAAAGAAAAACGAGTTTAATCATCCGATTAACTCTGAATTTTTGAGTCTTAATGTTTTTAAGAGAAGTCATTTAAAAATATGAATAAGTTGTTTTAAAATCTAAGGAAAATAAGTTAATAATTGCTTAGACAAGAAATGATAATCTAATAAGAAATGACTAGGCACATACAACCTATTTTGCAGTGAGGACTTGAGCCTTAAAAGCATTCATTTTTAATGCTACATTGTTCATTTCTTGTGTGTGCCGATGCATGTATATCTGAATTAGAACTTGCTCTTGACATACGCTTCGAGACCATATTGGTGAGTACCGTACGCGGTACAGGTGCAATTAAATGACCTTGACATTCCTTAGGATTTAACCCACTTTTTAGCCTTCTCTTTCAAGCTCAAAACCCTTTCCGATGCTCATTTTTAGCATCGATGATCCACTTAGTAAACCCTGTTGAGCCTAAACCTTTTCGTTTCATAAAACCCACATGTTTAAACCCCTACTTTCCCAAATATCCCTAAACTTATCCTAGAATTTCTGAGGTTATGAAGAACGCTTTTTAGAAACATCCCTTCAAATTGTCTTACTCTCTCGTGTTCTCCAAAAAAAAGAAATATCTTTGGTGTGAAAAATTGACACCATGAAAAGACTCGAAGAAGAAAGATGAGAAGAAGGATTTCTGCATTTAATAATCCTTGGAAGTTCTCTGTCAAAGAAGTTCTGAAAGAAAAAGAAAAAAAAAAAGAGAAAATCAGAAAAAGAAAATAGAAAAAAATAAAAGAAAATAAAGCTAGTACTTCGAAGTATCGCCCTAAAAGAAGAATATCCGATAGAAGACAAAAGCTACTTTACTTTCATCCGTTTCTAAATTAAGTTTTTCGTGACCTTAGGAGTCCTAAGATAAGCAACACCCTTACACCCAAAATTTCCACTATCCATACCCCTTAACCCTCACAAACATTACAACCCCTGAATGTCTTGGGATAATTAGCATCGTTCTCACCTAAGTGGTGGAGATCCGATTCTCGATCAAGCTTATGACGATGAGTACTGCATGACTGGCTAATTGAGCGATTTCTTTGTTTAGAATATTAGGAAACCCGAAACACTCTTGAGTGAATTGAGTGACCACTTTAGTGAGATCGCCTGGTCATGTATACTTCAAGATCACGAGATTTGAAAGTATGCTTAAAGAGAGTCATTACTTGTTTCTGAAAGGATTATCTTATCTTTCCTGATGTTTTTAGAGCAAATATATGAATATGAGAAAATGATGACTTTTAGAAGTATTCTGACTCACCCCAAAACCAGTTTTTTTTAAAATATCTTTTTCACGAGGCATGGATGTGTTGCTTGAGGACAAGCAACGTCTAAGTGTGGGATACTTGATGTGACCTAAAAAGTCATATTTTTAGGCACATTGTTCTGCACTTATTGGACTTATATTTGGTGAAATCATCTTAAAATATCTATTATTTACTTAAAATCACCAAAGTAGTCTAATTATGGGCGTTGCTGTTAAAATCACCAAGAACATCCGTTTATCATGCAAAACGAGGCAAATAACGTCACCTTAAATATACCTATCACACCCCTATTTCATGGCTTGCGGAAGCGAATCGGGTCGGGGCGTGACTAACCAATAATAAAAGCACCAAAGTACAAGCAAACGACTCTAAATGAGACGTTTTGAAAATACATAACATTTCAAAAGTAATACAAGTTTTAGTTCATAAGTTTACAATGTCAATGAGTTCGCAAAATGATTTCTGAATATTTTAATACATAACAGTTATCAAAATATAATGCAGGAAAATCTTCATATGTTTGTAAGCATGCGACTCGTACTAGCTTAGGATATCCTGCGGGCCATCCTTACTGAAAAACCCTACTGTTGCTGTGTACCTGAGAATGCAACACTAAAAGGGTCAGCTATAAAGCTGGTGAATCTCACAGGTTTTCAAATAAACATTGATGTGATCAACATGATTATCCGACCATTTTATAACCAAACAATGAGTAAACAATGTAAACCGAACAGTGATATGTAATGTAACCGAACAATGATAAACCAATTAGGTTCCCGAACAATGAGTTAACCATTAAGGTTACCGAACAATGATTGGCCGACACTGATATTGCACTGAGCTATGATTCAAAGCATAACCCGATCTTTGCCTCCCGTTTTGGTGATACACCCGTAACAATTACTAAAGTGCCCGTTTTTAACTTGGTTGTAGCTAGCAACCCGGACGGGGACGTCACTCCCATGATAGTACTATACTTTAGTAATCGCGCCTTATTAAGTTAATGAATCATACACTGTTGAGGACTTTTTCCGAATTAAAACACTCGTGCATATACCGTACAAGGAAAATCATGAATGACAATGATAACCGAACAATGTAACCAATGTGATTTACCGAATTAAATAACAATGCAGATAACTTGAGTTAATACTAAATTAACTAACCGAATAACAATGATCACGAAAACAATTTGTGTTGCATCTCCCCCAATTATTAAAACATGTAAACATTGAAAATGGGGCCGTGAGACTCACCTGAGTCTATCCGAGCAATGAGTATATCCGACGTGGAATAGACAATCCTTGAAACCTCCTAGTGTCCTAAACACGCGAGATTCTAATGAGTATTTTATTGTCTAATACTTATCCGTATTAATATGTATCCGATTATATTATATCCAAATGTTTAAGTTTGTATTTCCCGTTCAAGGTTTGTAAAAATGTACGGCCCGTTGGTGACGACTCAAGATTATATATAAAAAAAATATAATAATGTTTGTCTTCGTATATAAATAACTCGTATGTTTATTTATTGTATTGTTTTCCATTATTCGTAACTGTATAAAATCGATACTTGGAAAAATGTAGTTCTGAAGTCTACATTTTGAGTTGATCCGTCTGATCCCTTGGGAATCCTCCGGATCCCTTGGGAATCCGCCTGATCCGCCAGATCCCTTGGGAATCCGCCGGATCCCTTGGGGATCCGCCATCCGGAACCTGTTCGTGAAGTTTTCACAGCAAAATCATTTTTAATCCAATTTTCGGGCATGATCAGTTAAGGGAGCATATAAGCATGTTAATATACATGTTTTAAACAAGAAAATTCAAAGGAAAAGTGAGTGATTCTTACAAATTTAAAAATGAAATCGTGAGTGATGATGATGATGAAGAACGCGATGATGATGAAGATAGTTGATGAAGATGATGATTATGATGCTGATGATTGTTGATCTTGTTGTTGTTATTGATTTGTTATTGTTGTTGATTTTGATGAAGAACCGAGAGGAGAGGGAGAGGCCGAGAGATAGATGCAGATATGTGTGTGTGTGTAAATTGAATTATTGAAGTTGGTATATACCGACTCCAATAATTGATGGAGTGGTACCCGTGTTCGTGTACCCGATCGTTATGTAGTATAATCTTTCCAAATGATAAATTCCTGAAAATATAATCGTATATGTTTTCCATTGAAGTATTTTATAAAAATACTTTTAGTGAATTATAAAAATATGACTTTGTTTCAACTTACTTTGACGGATAGTTTTCAGTGTACAAAATGTATTTAAAATTTCAATCAAGTAAATAATTATTATTTTCGTTAATAATACATTATTTAAAAATGTTTTTCACCAACGTCCGTATTTAAATTTGCATGTTCTTTTAGATTTGTTTGTACGCGATTATTACTTATTCATTGTATTATATATATATAAATACATATATAATATTCGGATACTTTTGTTTTATCACGTACCGAGTACGAGTATTTAAGGTTTAAATTGGCCCCTAATTTTGGCCCTTTTTTGACCGGGTGTCACATTCTCCCCTTGTTAGGAGAATTTCGTCCCGAAATTCAAGTGAAACCTAGATCCGCTGTTTTCTAAGGCCGACTATGTGATATGTCTAATTCTAAGACATCCAAGTCCTCTCCCCTTGTTAGACTTAAGCCTACCGTTTACTCAAGAAATGGAGAGGTTCGAATTCTACCCGACCATTATGTCTACTTGACCAGGTCGTCCCATATTAGCGAGTGTTACTTTGTTTTGGATGACTAATCCACCGAATTCAGTGAGTCCTTCCGTGTTCTTAGAGTTTAGAGTAACTACCGATCTATTATTCCGGACTAAACTCTACCGATCATTTAGAAGGTTTGATAGTAAGATTTCCGATATTCACACGACCATTGTCTTCACGACAGGGTTGGTCTATGTTGCTGAGGTTAACAATGAATTGAACTTATAGTTCACCGAACTTTGTAAATCTTACTGTCTCCTACCATACCAGGTGCATAACCTAGACCCTATCAGTCTCATATGAAAACTGAGTGATTTAGCATACATTAATTCTATATGGGATGTTACCCATTGTATAACGTTAACCGGTATGTTTTCCGGTATAAAACAGGGTAGGATATGTTATTCCTATTCATATGTAAGCTAAACCTCGTCCCCAATAGAAACTATAGAATCTACTTTGTCGTTTTTCCCTAATCCTATCGTGCAGTTAGAATCTAGGGAACACATAAAAGATATCAATCAGCAAGTAATATCTATCCATGTAAACAGTGTAAAAGCAGTCAGGTCATTAATGAGTGACCATACCCGTGTTGAGCAAGTCAATGAGTCTCGGGTTCTGGTCATCTTCCCTAGTTCTGAGTACGTAGGCTCTTCCTCGAGCAGGGTTGATGTTTTTGTCCTTCAGCTTTGGACAGTCATTCCTGTAGTGCCCTACAGTTCCACACTCGAAACAGGCTTTCGCTCGGCAATCCTTAGCAGAATGACCATAACGCTGACACTTGTCACAAGGAGTGCCACAAGGCCCGTCATGGTGACGTTTACATTTTGAGCAGTAGGGTTTGGTTCCAGTGTATTCTTTCTTGTTATCAGACCCAGAGGTGTTGGCCTTGGTGGTTGCAGGCTTTTTGGTAGCCGGACTCTGGGTGTCGGAGTTTCCCTCAGATTTTCTCTTGTTATCACCAGTGTGATTTCCAGTACTTTTGACAACAGATGTTCCTTGGCGAACAATCTGTGCCATCAGTTTGTGTGCCATACGCACAGTACCATGAAATGTAGGAGTGTTGGATGAAGTCACCATCCCTTGGATTTGCGGAGGGAGTCCCCAGATATAGCGTTTGATACGCTTGGATTCCTCACCAACCATAGATGGACACAGGTGTGCTAGTTGGTTAAACCTAGAGGTGTAGCCGGCAATGTCATTGCCTTGGGTGGTGAGTTGCCAAAATTTGGCCTCTAGTTGTTGAATCTCATCCCTGGGACAATACTCATCCTTGAGCATTTTCTTCAGTTCGTCCCAAGGGGTTTCCAGAGCAATGTCTTGGCCCACAGAGTCAGCATAAGTATTCCACCATGTCAGAGCATCGTCCATAAAGGTGTAAGTGGAGAACTTGACCTTACAGTCCACTGGGCAATTGCAGATGCGTTAGACTGACTCAGTCTTCTCCAGCCATCGCAATAAGCCAATAGCACCTTCCGTGCCTTTGAAGTTCACATGGTGGTAGCTAAGGAAGTCCTTATAGGTGCAAGGTTTAACAGGAGTAAAGTTTGGTGGTGTTTCAGAACTTTCAGATCGTCGTTGCCCCGCAATTAATGCTTCAGCAACCAGTTGATCAACCTGAGCTTGAGTGTAGGTTCGTCTTGGCGGCATGATTCTTGCAAAAGTAAAAAGAAGATGGGTGAGTTGTCTGTACCAAATCATGACACATCACATATGTATTTATATTTATGTTGTAATATATGACAACACAGGCGAAGTCATGATTCGGTAGACAACAAGTTTTGATGTAGGCTGAGAGTTTTTAAATGTTTTCAGGATATGGTTTACAAATAATATGGTGAGTTTGTGAATCGTGATACGAGGTTTGTTTGGATAAAAGTGAAATTATGAACAATATGGGTGAAATAAGGCTTGGTTTGTGAAAACCTAACAAGTTCCCTAGTGATTACCGAACGGTACAGTGGAGTGTGTTGCAAGATGTTATAGGCGTATAATTAGGTAAGCGGCGGTAAGTAAATACTAAGTCCCGATCTTCATATCGAAGGACGTTGGAGTAGCTATGTTTGGTAGTTACAGTGATGTAGGTGGTAACAAAAGTATCGTCAGATAAGGCCTGTTCATATACCTTCAATATATAATAGCCTGGAGCGTAGGATATATTCGAGGCCTATGTATTTATATATCCCAATATCACATATTAGCCTAATCATATATGTATATATCATATATATGTATATATCCGCCTAGTTGTGTCTAGCACAAAACAATTATGAGTCCCGGTTCTCTCGTGGTCAGAGTCTACTAATACATTCCTGTTCAATATAACCCCTTTCAGATCTCACATCATCTTTATTTAATTGTACATAGTTAGCTAGGCTATGTTAAATTAAACTCTTATGATGTAATCCCTGAACAAGTTATACCTAATTAGGAATACTGCCTAACGGTTATAGTCTAGGCCCACTAAATGCAACCTAGTTCGCTATAACCTTAGGCTTTGATACCAATCTATCACACCCCTTATTTCATGGCTTGCGGAAGCGAATCGGGTCGGGGCGTGACTAACCAATAATCAAATCACCAAAGTACAAGCAAACGACTCTAAATGAGACGTTTTGAAAATACATAACATTTCAAAAGTAATACAAGTTTTAGTTCATAAGTTTACAATGTCAATGAGTTCGCAAAATGATTTCTGAAGATTTTAATACATAACAGTTATCAAAATATAATGCATGAAATCTTCATATGTTTGTAAGCATGCGACTCGTACTAGCTTAGGATATCCTGCGGGCCATCCTTACTAAACAACCCTACTGTTGCTGTGTACCTGAGAATGCAACACTAAAAGGGTCAGGTATAAAGTTGGTGAATCTCACAGGTTTTCAAATAAACATTGATGTGATCAACATGATTATCCGACGATTTTATAACCAAACAATGAGTAAACAATGTAAACCGAACAGTGATATGTAATGTAACCGAACAATGATAAACCAATTAGGTTCCCGAACAATGAGTTAACCATTAAGGTTACCGAACAATGATTGGCCGACACTGATATTGCACTGAGCTATGATTCAAAGCATAACCCGATCTTTGCCTCCCGTTTTGGTGATACACCCGTAACAATTACTAAAGTGCCCGTTTTTAACTTGGTTGTAGCTAGCAACCCGGACGGGGATGTCACTCCCATGATAGTACTATCCTTTAGTAATCGCGCCTTATTAAGTTAATGAATCATACACTGTTGAGGACTTTTTCCGAATTAAAACACTCGTGCATATATCGTACAAGGAAAATCATGAATGACAATGATAACCGAACAATGTAACCAATGTGATTTACCGAATTAAATAACAATGCAGATAACTTGAGTTAATACTAAATTAACTAACCGAATAACAATGATCACGAAAACAATTTGTGTTGCATCTCCCCCAATTATTAAAACATGTAAACATTGAAAATGGGGCCGTGAGACTCACCTGAGTCTATCCGAGCAATGAGTATATCCGACGTGGAATAGACAATCCTTGAAACCTCCTAGTGTCCTAAACACGCGAGATTCTAATGAGTATTTTATTGTCTAATACTTATCCGTATTAATATGTATCTGATTATATTATATCCAAATGTTTAAGTTTGTATTTCCCGTTCAAGGTTTGTATAAATGTACGGCCCGTTGGTGACGACTCAAGATTATATATATAAAAAATATAATAATGTTTGTCTTCGTATATAAATAACTCGTATGTTTATTTATTGTATTGTTTTCCATTATTCGTAATTGTATAAAATCGATACTTGGAAAAATGTAGTTCTGAAGTCTACATTTTGAGTTGATCCGTCGGATCCATTGGGAATCCGCCTGATCCGCCGGATCCCTTGGGAATCCGCCGGATCCCTTGGGAATCCGCCGGATCCCTTGGGAATCCGCCGGATCCCTTGGGAATCCGCCGGATCCCTTGGGAATCCGCCTGATCCGCCGGATCCCTTGGGAATCCGCCGGATCCCTTGGGAATCCGCCGGATCCCTTGGGGATCCGCCATCCGGAACCTGTTCGTGAAGTTTTCACAGCAAAACCATTTTTAATCCAATTTTCGGGCATGATCAATTAAGGGAGCATATAAGCATGTTAATATACATGTTTTAAACAAGAAAATTCAAAGGAAAAGTGAGTGATTCTTACAAATTTAAAAATGAAATCGTGAGTGATGATGATGATGAAGAACACGATGATGATGAAGATAGTTGATGAAGATGATGATTATGATGCTGATGATTGTTGATCTTGTTGTTGTTATTGATTTGTTATTGTTGTTGATTTTGATGAAGAACCGAGATGAGAGGGAGAGGCCGGGAGATAGATGCAGATATGTGTGTGTGTGTAAATTGAATTATTGAAGTTGGTATATACCGACTCCAATAATTGATGGAGTGGTACCCGTGTTCGTGTACCCGATCGTTATGTAGTATAATCTTTCCAAATGATAAATTCCTAAAAATATAATCGTATATGTTTTCCGTTGAAGTATTTTATAAAAATACTTTTAGTGAATTATAAAAATATAACTTTGTTTCAACTTACTTTGACGGATAGTTTTCAGTGTACAAAATGTATTTAAAATTTCAATCAAGTAAATAATTATTATTCTCGTTAATAATACATTATTTAAAAATGTTTTTCACCAACGTCCGTATTTAAATTTGCATGTTCTTTTAGATTTGTTTGTACGCGATTATTACTTATTCATTGTATTATATATATAAATGCATATATAATATTCGGATACTTTTATTTTAACACGTACCGAGTACGAGTATTTAAGGTTTAAATTGACCCTAATTTTGGCCCTTTTTTGACCGGGTGTCACAATACCCTTCTTAAATCACATATGGAATTAGTTCTTAATTCATATTTTATGATTCCATAGGGAAATCCAAGATCGGTGGTGAAAGAATCAGAAGAAACGGACGAAAGACAGACAATATACACAGTCTAAAAGCACGCCGATCGTCATCCGGAACACGCAAAAGATAAAGACCTCCAAATATGGCAAACTTAGTGTCATTAGAAGCGTAACGGAAAAACGAAGCCAACGGCGCTAGAATCAAGCCAAACGGATTCCAAACGAAGAAGATACGGACAAACCAAGCAACCGAGAAGTCAGTATACAGCAAATGGAGAACCATACCCCCTCCAAGGTGCCGTATACCCCCTTCATGGTGCCGTATACCCCCTTTAGGGTGCCGTATACCCCCTCCAAGGTGCCGTATACCCCCTCCAAGGTGCCTTATACCCCCTTCAGGGTGCCGTATACCCCCTCCAAGGTGCCGTATACCCCCTTATAATGTTTTGGTGCTTGTTCTTGATGCTTAAAGACTTGTACCTCTCCTCCACCACTTCTCCTATAAATACCAAGCCACATTTCTCATTTCAACACACCTCTCATCTCATTTCTCTCATTTCTCTCTCTAGAATTAGGTTAGCATTCTCTCTCTAGCACTACTCTTAGGAGTTAGAGGAGAATTAGTAGGTAATTAGCATCCTCTCTCTAGCACTACTCTTAGGAGTTAGAGGAGGATTAGTAGGGTAGCTTTTGTAATAGAGTTGGAATTCTTAGAGGATCTCCTTTATAATATTGTTTGAGATATTTCGGAGCTCTGTCCGTGTAATCTTTCAGCTACTATTCAATCTACGCATTACTTTCGGTTATTTCTATCTTTATCTTTCATAATGTTGCATGCTATTATTATGTTTGATTTAGGATACATTGCCATGATTAGTGAGTAGATTAGCTATTGTGTTTGTTATGATGTAGTTAGCTTGTTAATATTTGGGGTGATGCTACTTTATATACAATTGGGATAACATCGTTATGAAACAACGGATGTAACGTTATACGGCTTTCATTTGTATAGCGCCAGAAACATCACGAATGTGTGTAGTACGGAACGTGGAAGCTATGAAAGTCGTGGGGACAATCCGTTGTGGAATAATGATCCCAATTGTTAAATATTGAAAACCGGTGTACTGTTAACTATACATTTATGATTTTAAACTAAACTATCGCCTTTCCTCCAATAAACGTGGTTAGAACCTTTATGACAAGGAGTAGCTAACCTTGTTCAGACGGTCACTACCTATCTATGTTTTCCAAAATAAACATGGTCTGATTTTGTAACTAGTGGAAATACTGTTTAAACTATCGTATAGTACACCGTGAATTAATCAGGGATTTATTGGGACTGAATCATTAAAGTGAACGGGATGTTTAGTTATCATAGATGGTTTTACTGTAATACAAACTTAGATAACTTGAGTTCAGATGGCTGTAAAGTATGTAATCCAGTTAAAGCCCTAAAACGACTGAGTATCCGGTATAACGTAGGAAACACCTTTGGTGGAGTACAAACACGTGAAAACCTTGGAAAGGTCGAAGGCTGTATACTGTATTACATCCTGGCATAGTCTGTGATCCAGGAAAGACCGTAATACGGGTGAATACACAGTATAACATTGGAAACACCTCTCATGTAGTACAATTACATACAAACTGTGGAAAACCCTGTGGGTCGAAGACTGTATCACAGCCGAATATCTCTGAACTCAATCACAACCATTAATGTATATGTTAATCAGTCACCACCTGTCTTAAATCTTAAATGCCTTGCCTAGCTTAGATATCTCTGTCTGTGTTAAGAAATATCAGTAGATAAATTGCGGACTGTCGCCTTATTCCTGCACCCTATCTGGAGGGTCACCTAGTCTCGTCACTAGAGACGGTGAGGAGGGTTTTTAGATAGTCCGATCTGATTAGAATCTTGATAGCCTAGTACTCAGTGACATACTGATCAGTTAACCTGTAAGGTGCTAGTGTTTACACCACAAGGTATCTACGTGAACGCAAGACACAAATCTTAAAAGACGTTTTCAAGTATAAAACCCCAATACAGCATCACCCCATGTATAAGCTAACAAAGTCATAACAGACACAAGTCCCCTTTTACTGATTCAACCTACCGCTTTTATTTACTGTTTTAATTAGTTTAAATTTTAATTACGGACCTAAGTATAAAACCCTCACTCAAAACTATTTTCAAACCATCGCTAATTTGAACTTTCGTCTCGACAAGTCGTTTCACAATACGGTTAACTCTTTAGAACGACCCTAGGTCATACTTCAGCTATACAGCTATAGTAGAACTTAGGTCCCCAGAAAAATATAAAATTTAAAACTAAACCCGCCGTGCTGCTGTCAGTCGCGTTGACGACGCGTGACTGCTGGTGGCGCGACACCCTTGCACTCAAGTACCTCCGCCCCTGTTAATAACTGAAAAATTGGTCAATTGTATCATTAACATTATCAAGAACAAACTTCCCCAAATCGATTCAAACCCACCAAAAATCATAAACACCAAACATTCAAACCATTTTCCTTTTACCAACATTCAAACCATAATCCACTAACCATCATTACCTATTAACTATCAATTATTACATCAATGTTTATATAATATTACACTGAATTTCAAATCGAAGATCTAAATTGATTTAACTCTAGCAAACGAGGAGACCGACGGCCGGAGAAGGAAGCTGACGGCCGGAGAGGTTCTTCATTAGGATGGTGGCGACGACAGTTCTGCACCGTCAATAATGATGGCTACCGCAGATCCGTGTACGAAACCCTAGATATGAAAAGAAACAATATAGATTGATGTAAATCGTTGGACAGGGGATCGACTAGATCCGACAGAGAAGGGATCGACCAGATCCGGCCGACCTCCTCTCTCACCCATGTCACGGTAAATTTATCAGATCCATCGCGCGGTGGTGTTTGGTGAAACAATGACCATTCAAGAGCAAATCCTAAACTTAGCGGAAATATACATAAAAGTTCATTACATTTAAGTAGTACGCGTGGCGCCTAGATGTTGTACGACGTGGATAAAAGAAGATTAACCGGTGCCACATATGCACATTTCCAGTTTCAAGTTAATTACTGCATACAATAGGAGTGATTAGTGATTTCGATGCATACAATAGAACTTTTTAAACATGAATGCATACAAAAGGATTTTGTGACAAGTTTGATACATTTACAAACAATAAGCCCTTCTTTTTATCATGCAGATAAATCAACAACGGATTACATGGTCACAACAGGTAGCAACAATTTTTTTCTAAATTAGTTTGATATTTGTATTAAGATTGTTATTGTTTTTCTTTTTATCATGCAGATAAATCAACAAACGGATTACATAGTAACAACAGGTGGCAACAATTTTGTTTCTTAATTAGTTATGTTTGTATTATGTATTTACATTATTCAATTGATATCTAAACTAATTTATCATTCTGAAAGAGTCCATGTAGATGATCGTCTTTTGACGTACACGAAACCCCAAACTCCCAACCCTAAACCCTAACCCCTAACCCCTAAACCCCAAACCCTAAACCCTAAACGCTTTATAAAACTCTAAACCCTAAATCATACTAAACCCTAAACCCTAAACCCTGCTAAACCCTAACACTAAACCCTGCTAAGCCCTAACACTAAACCCTGCAAAACCCTAACCCTGAACCCTAAATCAAATGTATAATCAATCACTAACACATGTGTTACTAATATGTAAACCCACAAAAAAATGAAAAAAAAAATTCGTCGGAAGTAAGCCTTGATGGACGGCAAATCGAAGAGGATAAAACGCTGAAAAATATGGTGCAATTTTCATGATTTTTCGACTTGTCGTTTGTGAGATATTTAATTTTTAAAAACGTGGATGAGAGAGAAAAAAGTGACACATGGCATATTATGGTTGGTTCCCCCATTCTTACACAAAATAAATGGTCTCAATTGAACTCTTAATATCTTTTCATTTAAAGTGATCATATTATCAAATTCCAAAAACATATATAAATGTCCGTGTTTTCTAAGAAAGAGCCATTTTGTTCTAGAAGTACGATTATTACATCGAACATGTATGTGTTCATCGACTTAAGATTAAATTAAAGCTCACCTAACTATCATCAACATCACATTAACTTAAAGGGCAAATGGCTCAAAAAGGTAACTAATTTGCCAATAAAGGGAATATGAGTTTTGTTGATGCCCAAAAAGGAGTGAAATTTTAAATTCGATGCCCAAAAAGGATTGAAGTTGTCAAAAAAGTTCAATTAAGGATAAACTTACAGTTTCATTTTTAAAAAGTGTCAAAAAAGGATTAGACTCTTTTAAATCGTACCCTAAAAGGATTAAACTTTTTAAAATCGTGCCCTAAAAAGATTTAACACTAAAAATGAAATTCGGGTTTAAACTCTTAAAAGTAACATTAGTGTTTATATCCTTTGTTTTCTAGGTAAAAAAATGTCACATATTAATTTAATATTCGATATTTAAGCCTCGTATTAGCTAAAATCGATGAAAAATTGAACGACAAAAAATGTAAAAATAATTGTACCCTTAATTGGACTGTTTTGACAATTTCAATCCTTTTTGGGCATCGAATTTAAAATGTCACTCCTTTTTGGGCATCAACAAAACTCATATTCCCTTTATTGGCAAATTTTGACAAATTGATTACCTTTTTGGGCCATTTGCCCTAACTTAAACGTTGTTAAATAATAATCCAGTAAGTTTATAAAATTGTTAGTGGGTGCCAATGCCCAATATTAGTTATAATAAGGACGTCATATTCTTAATTTTTGTCAACTTGATGCACATCATGCGATCATATTCTTTTAGGAATCATGTCAAGTTGTCGCCATATAAAAGAATCGGTATAGTATCTAAATAAATGAATTTAGAGTCAAGTATATATTTATACTTTTCATAGCATTCTAGGTGAATTTGATATGGGTTAAAAGAGACTCTGTACCATACATCAAGTTATTGGAGAATTTGAATGTAGACCAACGTAAGCACGACTCATAAAATGATCGAGCATGTTTTATGTTAACCGGGATATGTAGACATGCAAGAAGTGATGCCACATGCATGACGTACAAATGATGACAATGACACGCCACCTATAGTTAGATGCGGGGTCGGTATGAGTTACCGGTTATCAACCTTTTGCCATAAAAACATGTAGTCAGAGGCGGTACTTGAAGAAAACTTTTGGGTAGCCAAAATCATCTTACATGTAAAATATACGTTCTACAAATATACAAATAATGTTAACCTAAAGTATATCCCGCAAGCATAATAATAGTTATAAGTGTTAAGTTTTACAAAAAGAGTAGATAATCGATCAAAATCACATTTTAGAAAGATGATTTTATAGTCTTCTTGTACAAATACTAGTGAACATTTCAGCCGTGCTACGCACGGCCCATGCTCAGAACGGTTAATATTAAATTTTGTAATGTTAAACGTATATCATCTTTAAAGAGACCGCGCGCTGATTGAAACCGAAAAAAACTTTTATATCTTATCGATCTTCAGTTATTGTCAAACATCAACACTTCGATTAGTATGTTGTATAATACACCTTAAATCGTGGATCACGTGGAGAGAAAATTAGTTGTAAGGTCTAATGAAAATGTTCACGCATAAAAATTAAATGATAACAACGAAATCTCATGTTTATAGCAATATATCATTTTTAGATGACCAATTTAACTATTAGTTATGCTTTCATAATAAATATTCTATTTATCAACCATGAAGCTACATAATCGGATATGTATGAAGAACCAGTTTTAACAATGTAATGGAAAACATAATTTTTGGATATAGTAATGATTTTTAGTATGACAGAGTTGAGTGATATTTTTGAATTGTAATATAACAATAACAAATGGCTATGTTGGAGTAAGAAAGAATATAAAAATTTATGAAGTAACCATTGAATTGTGATGTGCGCATATTACGATAGTAAATAGAGATGTTGGAGTAAGAAAAAACAAAAAAAACTTAAAAGGAGATATAGTAAATAATGATAACTATAGTGTTGATGAATTAAAATTATATTTATTTTCTTCTTTAAAAAAATTGGGTTAGCATGCTAATGTGTCATTATATGAAGACATAAAAAATGTTGATGTGGCAATTTATGAAGCATCTACCTAATTAAGGGTTGATCTTATATATATAGTAACTTTTGAATTGTGATGTGCGCATATTACGATAGTAAATGGAGATGTTGGAGTAAGAAAAAACAAAAAAACTTCAAAGGAGATATAGTAAATAATGATAACTATATTGTTGATGAATTAAAATTATATTTATTTTCTTCTTTAAAAAAATTGGGTTAGCATGCTAATGTGTCATTATATGAAGACATCAAAAATGTTGATGTGGCAATTTATGAAGCATCTGTTGGGATATAACCACATAATAAATAAACGCATGTCCGGAAAGTGTTTAAGCCTACGGGGTCACACGTATTGACACTTATGCTCAATATAATTGGTTAATATATATGTGAGATATATTAATTAATACGTTCACAAATAAACGATTAAAGGTTAATTGTACGTTTAAATATTAAAAGAAGATTCTGGAAACTAGATCCAACCGGCGGTTGGATGTCTCAACCGGCGGTTGGAACCTGGTATGGAAGGCGGTGGATCACGCGGATCTGAAAATGGATACTTGGGTCAAAAGCCAACCCAACCGGCGGTTGGGAAGCTCAACCGGCGGTTGGAGGTCGGTTTCAGAAAGTATAAATAGAGCTCAAATCCCAGCCTTAAACCATACATTTTCAGAAAGCTTAATTCGACTTAAGGGTTAAGGGTACGAATTAAAGTTCGACTTTGGAGCTAGGAAGGTAGGGTTTGAAGGTTTTCAACCCTAACGAAGATCGGTTCTTGTGTGGTTCGACCAAAGAAGAAAAGCACAAGAGTTGTGAGTGTTGTGAACGGCGTACTAGCATACCTATTAAGTTGCTGTCATGTGTGCGATCGTAGAGAGGTTTTACTTTAAACCTTAATAGTTTATCTGGAGCTCTGCTAAAAAGTGCATGATTCTTTTCTTAACTAATTATATATACGTGCTTATTCGCTTCCGCAATTGTGTGACAATTTGATTATCTGTATGCTATACTCTAACAGTGGTTGGATGTTCAAACCGGCGGTTGAACCATGAAACTAGGGTTTTACAGCCGCGATAAAGGAATTATGAATTACAATTCCAACAGGCGGTTGGGATGACCAGCCGGCGGTTGGAACTTGAAACCCTAATTTTGGTTAAATTGTTAAAACTTTTAAAATCCCATAAAAAATCTAATGTTTAACAAAAATAATAACATAGTTTATGTAAATTGTTTGTTATTATTAATGTACCTTCCAATTAGCAATAAAAGGGTATCCATGAAATTCCTACATAATTTGTCATGGATATCACTTTGAGATTAATTGTTAATAGTGTTACTTGTTTAAATTGTTTAATTGACAAGGTGTCCCTAGTTGGCCATGTTTCAAATTTTGCATGAAAATTAATTGTTAATTGATTAGTAGTTTATTATTTTGCTTATTATTGTAACTTGTGAAGCAAAATGGTTTTATTAAAAATAAACTGACTAATAACTATGAAATTAGATTTATTATTTCCTTGCAAATCTTATTATCAAATCGGGTTGGGCTCACATACCGTAATTTTCTCCCACGACGAGATTTGCAAGTTAATAATTTGTTTTAAACCACGACTAGGAGCATGTATAAGAGAGGTATCTTAGGCTTGGTGTCTAAGATGACGGGTTGGATAAAAAGTTGTAAAGATCCTAGCCCCTCCTCTGGCCTCTTCATGGCCTCTCTTGTACATGGCCGAAAAGGTTTAAAACATGTTGAATCGTCAATTTTAATAAAAGTGAAATCTCTAATTTAATATGAATATTAAATTGGACATCTTGACGCACGTTAATAAGTACATTAACTGAAGGAAATTTTATAAAAATTTATGATACGAAGATGTGTGCATGCTTCTTCGTACATAATTTGATACATTTTATCAAATAATTACCTATTTAAATTAAGTCATATGCCATCCAATTGGTAAGAACACTTGTACTTTCTTTTTGCTCTGCGTGAGACGTGGGTGAATTGTATCCAAGGTAAATTACCACTCATCGTGAGATGGTGGTGGACTATTTACAGTTCTTAATTGGACGACTTAAAGCGAGTTAAGCGATGAGATCCTTAAGCCCGTGGCATAAGATGGGATGAAACATGCCTAATAACACTTACTGCTTGATCACTAAGTGTAAGTTAAGTCCCATAATTTCTAGGAATTGCACTAGTAATGCAATTATTGATCGTCACTTATCTTTTGAATACACCATTGCTAGCAGATCAACTGATGTGATGGTGGTATGTAAAGTAGGATCCTAGCCTTAAGAAAATTAATTATTTATATATATAAACATCTGGGTATTCAATTTTCTATAAGGATTAATTATCGAAAATACTAAATTTTAACTTTCATCTACTTGTAGATGGCAAATCCTGCACCGAACTTAATTTTTTCGGCTTTCAGGCAAATGCTAGAATGAGAAAAACTTTCTGGAAGTAATTTCAATAATTGGTTTTGTCAACTAAGGATTGTCCTTCATGTTGAAAGGAAAACTGAGGTCATTGAATAGCCGAAGGGACCTGCTCCTAATACTGCTACTGGTCTTGTTGAGGAATTAGCAGCATGGAATGCTCTTTATGATCGTCATAATAAAGTTGCTTGTTTGATGCTCGGCAGCATGACTCCCGAACTTCAAAACCAATTTGAAAATCATATTCCACTTGATATGATTACAGAGCTGAAATCGGCTACTCCACAAATCCTTGCGATTAAGAGTGGAAAGCTCCAGAAAGATAAGAAACCGCAAACTAAGGGAAAGCTAAGAGGAATGTCAAGGGAAAGCAAGGTGCTTTTGTCCTTAAACCTAAGAAAACCCCTCCAGCAAAGAAAGAGCATCCGGCTAAGAATGAGGCATGTCACCACTGTGGGACACTGGAAAAGGAATTGTCCTGCCTATCTTGCTGAGTTGATGAATAAGAAGAAGAAGCTAGCCGGCTCGACCGAACCTTCAAGTATCTTCGCAATAGAATTATATTCTTTCTCTATTTCAAAATCATGGGTATATGACACTGGTTGTGAAAATCACATTTGTAATACCCAACATGGATTTAGGAGAAAGAAGAAACTGAAACATGAGGCACTTTACTTGTACAATAGTGTACGTGAAGCAGTAGAAGCCAATGGAAGTTTGACTTAGTTTTGCCTTCAGGCTTAATAATTGTATTAGACGATTGTCATTATGCACCTGCTATCACTGGAGTTGCTGTTTCAGTTTCACTTTTGAAAGATAATGCTATTCCTTGTGATGGTATTTTTGAAATTGATATGCATGATCGTGTTTCAAAAGTTAATTCTATGTATTATGTTAGCAATAAAAGAGCCAAGCTTAACTTGGACTTTACCTGTCTTTGGCATTGTCGTCTTGCACACATTGAAAGAAACGCATTGAAAGACTTCAACGTGAAGGGCTTTTAATATCAAATGATGATGGATCATTTGATAAATGCGTATCGTATGTTTTTGGCAAGATGACAAGGAAACCCTTTCCGCATCAAATGCAAAGGGCTAAAGATCTACTTGGAATCATACATACATATGTTTGTGGTCCATTTAGACATGTGTCAAGACAAGGAGCTAGCTACTTCATCTCTTTTACTGATGATTTCAGTCGTTATGGTTATGTTTACTTGCTTAAACATAAACATAAAGTCTTTGAAACATTTAAAGTGTTTAAGAATGAAGTAGAATATCAACTCGGTAAGACGATCAAGATCCTTCATTCGGATCGAGGTGGGGAATACTTAAGCCAAGAGTTTAAGGATTATCTGAAAGCATGTGGAATTTTCCAACAGCTTACTCCTCCATACTCACCACAACATAATGGGGTGTCGGAGAGGAGGAATCGAACCCTGTTAGACATGGTGAGATCCATGATGAACCTTACAACTCTCTCATTATCATTTTGGGATTATGCTCTAGAATCTGCTGTACGTACTCTGAATATGGTTCCAACTAAGAAGGTTGATAAAGACACCACATGAACTGTGGCATGGAAAAGTCCCTAATTTGTCTGACTTAAAGATCTGGGGATGTGAGGCGCTTGTGAAGCAGGATACGCCTGACAAACTCGAGCAAAGATCTATTAAGTGCATCTTTGTAGGATACCCAAAGGAAAAAATGGGTTACTACTTCTACATTCCTTCTAAAAATACTGTTAAAGTTGCTGGATATGCTAAGTTCTTATAGCTCAAGAAAACAGTGGGAGGGTAGTAGAACTTGATGAGAATCAAGAGGAATACTAACACTAGCGAACATCAACTTAGGGGGAAAGATAGTCAAAGTGTTGAAACTCAAGTCGATGTTGTTCCAATTCGTAGGTCCGCAAGGACTATAAGTGCTCAAGAGAAATTGTGTCTAAATGTAGAATCTAAAGAGTACTTGTTGGGGGATCTTAATGAACCTCATAATTTCTAAGCTGCATTATCAGATCCTGAATCTGAAAAATGGCTTGAAGCTGCGAATGTGGAAATGAAATCCATGAAAGATATCAAGTCTGGCGCTTGGTTGATCTTCCACCCAATGCTAAAATCGTTGGCTGCAAATGGCTCTTCAAGTAGAAGACCGACATAGATGAAAATATGCATACCTATAAAGCTCGTCTCGTAGCGAATGGTTATACTCAAATCTACGGAGTTGACTATGATGAAACCTTCTCTCCTGTAGCGGACATTAGGGCTATTAGGATTCTCTTAGCCATAGCTGCGTACTATGACTATGAGATTTGACAAATGGACGTCAAGACTGCCTTCTTGAATGGTTACTGTTGCGCCCTGATAGGTCGGTGTCGTTAACGATAACTATCTGGTTACAACAGTGGGTTTTAAATTTATAAGGCTGGGGCCTAGGGTTACTACTATTGCTAATCTAAGGGCTAGCAAAGGATAAGTATGACCTAGGATCGTTCTTCAAAGCACGACGAATTGAAACTAGGGGAATTTAGAGACTTTTAAGAATTTAGCTAGGGCAAAAAGGGCTGGTTTAGGTTTTGGGTTTTCTATTCTAAGATTAAACTAAATCAGAAATGGAGATGGAGGTTACTTCGGGCGTTCATCAGTTAAAGCGATTGTCTACTATGAAGTGGTTCAGGTGATATTCAAGCGTGAAGAGTTCTAATGAGAATAAGTCATAAGTTAATGGGAGTTATTGCTACAATCCTACTATCGGGCTAACGCGGAGGTGTCCACAATCAGGCAAATAGAATGTCACGTGGGTTGCAGAATATATTAAAACATACACCGAAAGTTCTCTCAAATGCATGTCCATATCATCTGACAGTTAATCTCAAATCCTATTCCCCAATCTCGGTCATCATAGACGTCCGAATCATGGCACAGTTTGTTGAATAAACAATCTTGTAAACGGGTTTTACCCTCGCCGAAATAAGTTGGAAAAACTGGTCTAAGCGGTCAGATAATATGTCATCACTTATTCGTATGAATTATCAACATTACTCAAGTATGCAACAAGACAGGGGTGATTTATATTATAAATAGAGACTTAAGTAATACATTTGTTAATTGATTCATAACACAACTACCTTCGGTCGTTCTCGACTTCCATACGTTTGTACTTTGCCATAAGCATTGACAGTACTATATCGATGAACAGTCGAATAGGGGCCGTCAGGTTATTTCACAATGATTAAGGCTAGGTGTATTTCACTAGTACGATAATCCTAAGGCAACAATCAAACAAGAACATGCAATAAGACAATCAAAACAATAGTTAAACCTAAGCATACAAGTGTATTAATTAAATCGAGGATATTCCGAAAGTTGTCTCAAAAATACCGTCTGTCTGAATTAAATCTTAATCTACCTCTATTCTCACATTCCGTGTATCTTGGATCCTAATTTGGTCTAGAGAACACCGGCCATGCCGAGTTCAATGATTCAATCAAACATAGTATGACTAAGTGACCTATACCCTATGAGTTAGCTACGTTCATTTTTGGATAAGGTTTTAGTCACAACATGAGTTGGGCAGATAAACGATAAAGATTCAATTCCTACATCTATTCATGATACACAACACCCGCAATCTCATAGCATACAATATAATCACATATTTAAATCTCTCCTAAACGACTATCATAGCAGACAATTGAGTTATTTAGCTAATCATTGCAATTCTAGCATGCATATTTAAATTTATTAAAAAAAGAACGAACATAATTAAATATGGAAGATAGATTAAAACCTGATAATGAAATACAATAACTCGTAGCTACAAATGCGTTCCGGAGCACCTCCGTACAAATCTTCCTTGATTAGTTAATTAGCTAGTCTAATTAACTAAGGAAGTATTACAATAAAGAAATACGTAAAAAGGTGTATAGAAATGTGTAAAGGTGTAAAGTGTGTAGTATCTAGGTGTGTCTTCCAAATGAACCCAAAGCCCTCTATTTATAGGTGAGCTTTGGCTCACATTAGCATCAAGAGGTGCATGTTAGTAAAAGGTAGCCAAAAGGGTGCACCAGGTACCGTACAACACGAAAAGTAGGCGCACAGGGTACCGTACAACATGAAAAGTAGGCGCACCAGGTACCAAAAGTTGCCAAAAACAGAAACTGAGGCGGGTACAGGGGTGGCCGGCGGCGGCCTAGGTGTGGCCGGCGGCGGCTGGCCCACCCCCGCACCGGTTCGCCGTCTTTTGCCTCGTTTCTCGATTCGTGCGTGTTTTCTTCGTTATGCGTCCGTTTGCGTCGATTCTTTTTTTGTTGGATTCGTAATTCAAAAAAAAAGATTTTGACATAGGATAGGCCCTAAAATGAGGTCCCTAGCTCCAGATATTGCGTAGGAATCATTTGGATCTTCCAACGGGCGTAGAATCTTCGTTCTTTGTCCGTTTTAGTTGATTCTTCTTCTGTTGGATTCGTATTTTAAAAACGAACATCTTGGATAGAATGGATGTTGGTGAAGGGCACTTTAGTCTTGAAATCTCGTTTTGATGCCTTGAATCTTCAAATGTGTGTGGAATCTTTGTTTCTCGGTCGTTTTGCTCGATTTTTATCGTGCAACCTTCGTTTTGGTCTTCTTAGCATATTATCACTGATTTGTGCGTTGTTTGAGTCCAAATGTCAAGTATTGCTCCAGAATGAGAGAGATATCGGTAGTAAAAACGTGACTTTTTACACGATATCAAGTATTCCACACTTAGAGTTTTGCTTGTCCTCAAGCAAACCTTCAGCAAGTTGTGAAAGGCTGAAAGGGTGTCTTCATATTCCGGAGAACTTTGATTCCTGCAGGTTTGGTAGAAAGATTTCGGACGAGGTTCCATCCCTTGATGTTTCCCCAAACTTTTGGTTCTAACAAGCTTTCTTTTCAATCTTCATAATGTAAGATATACATGACTGGGGTCCTCACAGGTGGTCACTCAATTCACTCAAGTGTATCGGGTTTCCTAGCTTCTAATTCACTCAGGGGCCAGTTATGTAGTTCTTCCATTGTCATAAGCTTGATCGAGAATCAAATCTATAATACCTAAATGAGGACGGTGCTTATTATCCCTAAACATTCGCAAGAGGGTGAAGATGGTGTATGGAATAAGGGTTTTGGTAGATGGTTTAATTTGGGGTTTTAATATAGCCTAAGAGTGATGACTTGCCTTTGATGTTTTAGATGATACCTCTTTTTGGATTTCTCTCTTTGAGAGCCTTCTTTTCATGGCTTTTTCTTCTTTGAAGAACTTTTCCCCTGGCTTTAAATGATCCTTGGGTTTTTAGCTCTTTGATTTCTTTGGCAGCTTTGTTCTTGCTTTCTTTGGAGTCCTTTCATGGATGATATTCTTTTTCCCTTGGAGATTCCTTCTAGAAGTATGTTTCTTGCAGTGATGTTGCTGACATAATAGAAACTTAGGCTATGGCCAAGAGATGTAAAGAAAGGATTGGTTCTTGAAGTGAGTATTCGAAACGAAAAGGCTAAGGCTCGATAGGTTTTCTAAACGATCTTCAATGCCGAAAATGGACATTGGCAGGGTTAGGCTTGAAAACGGGAGCTTTACGAGAGGGTTTTGTCCTAAGGAATGTCAAGATCCTCTAATTGCACCTTCGTCACGTATGACGCTCATTTTTTTTGTAATTTCGAAATGTATTCTCCGAACAAGTTCTAACTCGAGAAGGCATACAACGACACACTCACAAAAAAAGTGAAGCATTTAAAGGTGAATGCTTTTTATATGGCTCAAGATTCCTCACTCATTTTTGGTGGTTTTGTGCCTAGTCATGCGATTGCTTGTTTGAAACTTGGTTTGAAAGTTATCAAAGAGTTTTGCTCATCGTGGTCCATTTGCCAAGCCTTTCGAATGTTTGTTGACCAAAAACACCCTTTTTGGGCTTCCCATGATTCAAAAATTTTGAAAATTTTGCTAAAAATATGAGTTTTGCTAAAAAAAACTAGATCAAAAGTTTATGTTGCAATACAGTAGTGAATACTACTGCCATCGCACACTTAAAAGAACATTGTCCCTAATGTTCTCTATTTCTAAGTTAGGTTAATCCCACACTTAGATTTTGAATACGGGTCAATATTTTCAAAGTTATTCTCTATTTGTGAGTAATAATCCCACACTTAGAGTTTTTCTTAAAATTCTTGTGTGGTTCAAACAAAGTAAGGTTAGAAGAGAAACTTCCTTGTACTGCGTGTGACGCCACTGGATTTAATGGACCAGGTTCAAGTGTGTGAATTCGCTGGAAATGGACCAGGCTCATTAAAAATGAACTCGTTCCATAAATTCTACTTCGAATTCTGCATGGTACACACCCTTCATAAAACACAATTGTTAACACAAGTCAATACATAAATAAAACTAAAAACGGCTAATCCATGTCGGCATAAAGTGCCTCCCAGTCAGTGAAGTCATCATCCATAAAGATCGTGTTTTCCACGATCGACGTAGGAGATGCTGACTCCTCGATGGTGTACACAGGTGATGCAACATCACTCTCTGGATCCTGGATCCAAGCGTCCACTGCAGCAGCCTCCTCCTCTAGTGGGGCCATAAAAGTGGGGTGGTCCTGCGCAGTCAAGCTCCAAGATGGGAATAAATCCCATGGTGGAATGTGCGGAGCGGGATCAGGTCCCATCTGAAAGGGACACACAGGTGTAGAGTTAAGGCCCAGGGTAGTACGGACCTCAGAGATGGCGGTGTGCTGGACCTCAAGGGCTCTCAGTATAGACCAAGTGACAGTAGGGTCCGCAGTAGTAACCTCATGCTCAAAGATGGGTACTCTAGAGGTCCCTGCGGTCTGTCCCGCTGGTTGGTGAGATGGCGGTACCCTGGAATGGATGGGATGTAACAGGAATGACTCCTGAACGTACACTTCCATCAAGTCTGTCGAAACCTCGTCCAGACTAGGGGGTGGTGACTGGGATCCTCTGACAGTCCTCATGCTACGGCCCGGTGATGAACTCCGGGAGTGATGCATGGTACACGAGCGTCTCTGACTGGGGGCTCGTGCTCTGTCTGACGGCGAACTCATCCTGGAAAATATATAAATGGTCTAAGATCATTAGTCCTTCATAAGGTGAGGTACTGCATAGAAAATTGGATTAGCTTAAACACAACAGTAAGATAAAGTCAATGCTGAAAACATAAGATAGGCTTGGGGTGCCTCCCAAGAGCACTTTGTTTATCGAGTCTCGTAGCTTGACTCTTCTACCTTTAAGTGTTTGTCAGGGTGCTTTGCAACCGTAGACTTCCTCGTATGGGGGAAAGTCTTGTACGTAATGTTTTAAACGATGACCGTTTACCTTGAAATTTCCTTCTGGAGCCTCGAGTTCAATGGCGCCATAAGGAAAAACCTTAGAGATTGTAAATGGGCCGCTCCACCTCGTTTTGAATTTACCATAAAATTTCTTGAATCGAGAGTTGAAGAGTAGAACTTTATCACCTGGATTAAAGCGTGTGGGGCGTAGTTTTGCATCGTCGAGCAACTTAGTTCTTTCCTTGAACTTGTAGGAGCTCTCGTATGCTTGATCTCTTAGTTCTCCTAACTCATTTAGTTGCATTTTCCGGTGCGTTCCCGTAACTGTGGGATCTAAGCTGCAATTCTTTAGTGCCCAGTAAGCTTTGTATTCGAGTTCGATCGGAAGATGACATGCTTTTCCATATACGAGCCTATAGGGGGTTGTTCCTAATGGTGTTTTGTAGGCTGTCCGGAATGCCCATAACGCATCATCTAACTTGTCTGCCCAGTTTTCCTTGTGTTGACCAACTGTTCGTTCCAAAATTCTTTTTAGCGCTCGGTTTGTTATTTCTGCTTGCCCATTTGTCTGCAGGTGGTAGGCTGTAGATGTCTTATGGGTAACACCATATTGTTGCAATATCTTCATAAACTGAGTATTGCAAAAGTGTGTGACGCGGTCACTGATGATAGCTCGAGGAGTTCCAAACCGACAGAATAGCTGTTTTAAGAACTTTGTTACGACTCTCGAGTCATTCGTTGGGAAGGCTTGAGCTTCGGCCCATCTGGATACGTAGTCGACAGCTACTAGAATGTATTCCTTTCCGTAGGATTTCGGAAAAGGTCCCATGAAGTCTAATCCCCATATATCGAATATTTCACATGCTTGGATATTCGTTAACGGCATTTCGTTACGCGTTGTGATATTTCCAAACCTTTGGCAAATATCGCAGCGTTTCACCAAGTCTTGTGCGTCTCTGAAAATAGTTGGCAAATAGAATCCTGAGTCGTATACTCTCTTTGCTGTCAAGTTGGCTGCGTGATGTCCTCCGGTGGGTCCGTGATGGCTTTGATGGAGGATGTGTTTGGCTTCCTTTCCATCGACACATCTTCTTATAATCTGGTCGGGACAGACCTTAAACAAATATTGATCATCCCAGAAGTAGTGCTTGACATCGCGTAAGAACTTTTGTCTTCGTGATGACGGCATTCCTTTCCTTGTGATCCCTCCAACTACGAAATTGGCTATGTCTGCAAACCAAGGATCGTCCTTGAATTGTGATCCTTGCAATCGCTCTCCTAAACTCATTAACTGCTCTTCTGGAAATCGATCTTTGATGTCCCCTTCTGCAAGTTGTTCCATTGATGGATTTTCAAGTCGACTCAGATGGTCTGCGGCGACATTCTCTGCTCCCTTTTTATCTTTTATCTCAATGTCAAATTCTTGTAGGAGTAGAATCCATCGTAACAGTCTTGGTTTTGCGTCTTGCTTCTTAAAGAGGTATTTCAGAGCTGAGTGATCCGTGTATACTATTGTCTTTGACAATATCAAGTAGGATCGAAATTTATCAAAGGCAAATACTACAGCCAGCAGCTCCTTTTTGGTGGTTGTATAATTCTCTTGAGCATCTGTGAGAGTTTTGCTAGCGTAGTAGATTGGCCAAAAATGATTATCCTTCCGTTGCCCGAGAACTGCCCCTACAGGGAAGTCGCTTGCGTCGCACATGATTTCAAATGGAAGGCTCCAGTCCGGAGCGACCATGATTGGTGAGTTGGTTAGTTCTTTCTTTAGGTAGTCAAAGGCTTTCATGCAGCTTTCGTCAAATGCGAATTTGATGTCTTTTCCTAACAGGTGGGTGATAGTTTGAGAGATCTTGGAAAAGTCCTTGATAAAACGACGGTAGAACCCAGCGTGACCTAGAAAACTTCGAATGGCTTTAACTTTGGTGGGTGGTGGAAGTTTCGCAATGGTTTCGACTTTAGCTTTGTCTACTTCGATTCCTGACTTTGATATTCTATGTCCTAAGACTATCCCTTCCTTTACCATAAAGTGGCATTTTTCCCAATTCAAGACGAGATTCGATTCTTCACACTTGGCGAGCATCCTATCGAGGTTGGATAAACATGATGCGAAAGAGTCTCCGAAGACCGAGAAGTCATCCATGAAGACTTCCATGCATTGTTCAATCATGTCATGGAAGATTGCAACCATGTATCTCTGAAATGTTGCAGGCGCGTTGCATAATCCAAACGGCATTCGTCGATATGCGAATGTTCCATAAGGGCATGTAAACGTCGTTTTCTCCTGGTCTTTTGGATCGAGCGGAATTTGGAAATAACCGGAGAATCCATCAAGGAAACAGTAGAATTCGTTTCCGGACAGTCTCTCGAGCATTTGGTCAATAAATGGAAGTGGAAAGTGATCCTTGCGAGTTGCTTCATTTAACTTCCGGTAATCGATGCAAACCCTATAACCGGTAACTGTCCGAGTTGGTATAAGCTCATTTTCTTCGTTTGTAATGACCGTCATTCCTCCTTTCTTTGGGACGACTTGAACAGGGCTAACCCAAGGTGAGTCAGATATTGGGTATATTAGTCCAGCATCCAAGAGTTTGATAACCTCTTGTTTTACTACGTCTTGAATCTTAGGATTTACTCGTCTCTGCCTTTGAACGGATGGTTTGAAATCGTTCTCCATCAGGATCTTATGCGTGCAATAGTTAGGACTAATTCCTTGTATATCAGAAATTTTCCATGCGATTGCCTTCTTGTGTGATTTCAACACATCTACTAGCTGAGCTTTCTCTTTTGGTTTCAACTCTTTTGAGATTATCACCGGGAGTTGGGAGGTTCCTTGGAGGTAAGCGTATTCAAGGTGAGGTGGTAATTCCTTTAATTCCAAGTTTGGTGGTTCCTCAATAGACGGCTTCATTCTAGCTATTTCGTCTCTATTCAGCTTCTCATATTCAGGTTGGAAAGGTGCCTCGTCTATCTCAGGTTCGGATGTAGAGATTGATGCTATTTCGACCCATTCGGTTTTATTTGAAAATTCGTTCGTCTTTAGCTCGTATTTGTTGACCGATGATGAGGACACTTCGTCATTTCGGGTGAGAATAATTTCTCCGCCGTCGGTGAATTGGAATTCTTGAAATTGAGCGGTCGAGGATTGGTTTATGGTTAATTCAGGGTTTGGAAATGATAGAGGTTCGGGTTGGTTGATTAATTGGGGTTCAAATGGTGGTGGCTCAATACTCATCTCTTTGAATGAATCCAAGATTTCTTTAATTGAAGGAGCTAGATTCGGGTCATCGAGTGTGGATGTATCTCTTTTTAGCCAATGTATTGGTGTACCGCATCCCAATGGGACGGCTATTGTTTTGCCATTGGTGCAAGATGGCTTCTTTTCAAGCAAGGGAAATAGTAGTTCTTCAGACTTTGCTGGCGAAGTGATTGCGGACTGCAGCCCAGGATCCTCGTTATATAATCTTCGAACGGTGACTACCGTGTTAGGTATCGGGTTCTGGCTCGATAATGCCAACACTTCATGGAGATGTTCATCAAAATTGTCCTGCATATTATCGCACAAACCAAGGTCCTCTTCCAGAGGTTGCTTCATTAATCGATCGACATTAAAGGTGACCTCCTCTTTCCCAACTCTTAGTTTTAAAGATTTTTCGTTTACGTCGATTACGGCCTTGGCAGTATTTAAGAAAGTTCTGCCAAGGATGAGTGGGATGTGGGTGTCTTCCTCTATATCCATGATGATGAAGTCCACTGGAAAGACGAGCTTATCGACCTTGACCATGACATCTTCAGCAATTCCTCGAGGGAGTTTAACTGATCTGTCTGCTAATTGGATGGTCATACGAGTAGGCAGTAGGTTACCTAATCCTAATTTCTTATAGAGGGAATAAGGCATAAGATTAACACTAGCACCTAGGTCAGCTAAGGCATTACTAATTTGGATATCTTGGAGAAAACAAGGTATTGTAAAACGTCCAGTGTCTCCTAACTTAGGTGGAAGGCCATGTTGTACAATTAAAGAGCATTCAGCATCTAAGGGTAAACTAACTATTTGCCTCAGTTTTTCTTTGTTTGAAAGAAGTTCTTTAAAGAATTTGGCACATGTGGGCATTTCTACTAAAGCATCTAATAGTCTAACATTCAAGTGCAAGCTTTTAAACATTTCCAGATATTTACCGAATTGAGCTTCTTGCTTTTCCTTTTTAAGTCTACCGGGATAAGGTATTCTCGTGCGAGGTACATTATCTAGAGTTTTGGTTGGTGATGGGTCAGGTGTTGTGACAGGGATGTCAATGGACACATGTTCACTCGGTGTAGGTGTAGGCGAAGAAGTGTTTTCGGAGGTGTTTTCTGGTGGTGGTGGATCAATTTTGGTTATTTTTCCTCCCCTAGTGACGATTAACACATCATTGGGTTGAATGATAGTTGCCGACGTACTTTCCTCAATAAAATTCAAGTTTTCCAAAATAGACTCCATGTTAGAAATTAATTTGTCGGAAATTTTTATCATGGCATCAATGTTGTCTTGAAATCCGGCTATCCTATTGTTTATAACATTTTGTTCTAGTATAAAATCAGATAAAAGTTGTTTTGAGGAATGTAAGTGGGTTGTCGGTGAAGGAATGGCCAAAAGTTGGGTTAATGATCCACTTGGCGTATGGTTGGTTAAATTAAAATAAGGGGTTGACATTGTCACACCCCGTCTAAAGCGGAAACAACGGGGTATAACGGTGATAGGACCATAACACATCATTATAAAGAATTCTATATGAAATACAATATCCAATGTGTCATGATGCCAATAACATGAATAACGGTTCATGTAGTGCATACATTTCAACAATGAATTCAAAAGTTTACAAACAAACATACACTACAATGTTAAGGCAAAACAAGCCTTCACAAACAACCTTAATGATGCACCACAAGTCTTGAATAACTCTTAATGCAACCCTAAAGGTCCACTAAGTTCTCTTGTCCACTGCTTTAAGTCCACTAGTATAACCTGAAAAGATATGCTCAAAAACGTCAACACGAATGTTGGTGAGTTTCGTTAGTTTGAAACCAGACACCAGAAAAATAAACATTTTTGCTGTGATGAAAGTAAGTTAGGACAATGCATATAGAAATGGCACACAAGTGAAATAATCCAACCGAACAATCCACAAACCGTCATCACCCCACGAAGGAGTATGACCCAACCAAATCCTGCGTATGCGGTAGCTACCCATAAATGACCTTCAATGTACACCTAAGCATACATTAGGTATACACTCCCGAAAGAGTGCAGCCTTGTAAATAAATATGTCCTTCAGTGTATACAAAGCATATACACTAGGTATACACTCCCGAAAGAGTGCAGCCTTTTAACAAAACAAACTCAACAACCAATAAATATAAGTCACATAGTGTCACACATTTCAAGCATATGTCCAAAATGAATATGAATACGTTTCACAGCATAAAACAATTTATAAAACATGTGAGCATACTTTTCCCCCAATTTGAAAACATGTATATGAAAAAGGGGCCACGAAAACTCACCTTGAACACCAAAGTAAGTATCGCCCTTAAATGAATCCACCAAACAACTTTGCCAATCTACAAATGAATATATACGTATACGGGTTACAACCTAGACATATCTATATCCTTCCATTGTATCCCAATTCCAAATCACCTCTACTAAGTTTCTTCACAACCAAACCTCATGTGCCTTTACAAAAATCAACCCCATTATGAAATTCAGATTCTGTCCAGAATTTTGTACCACTTCACGAATTTTTAAACATGACTTAATGAAATCATTTAACTCTACAAATTTTACCAGTGACATTTCATGGTGTTAAGAACATCCTGTAATTTTTCCAGAACTTATTTCAATAGTTTACTATTTTTAAAAATTCATCAAAGTGAACTGCTCTAAACCAACAACACTTTCTGACTTCACAAAAGTTATAATTTATTTAAAATACTTAAAATTTAAAAAGACTATGATATTTTTACAGAAACTTTTTGACACTTTAAAGTTACTTCAGTAAAAATTCCAAGACCCAATTCTTATTTTGACATACGTTTCAAAAATCGACAAGTTAACCGAACTTATGAACCGAAAAACTCAGAATTGACCTTCACTTTTATAAAATCATTTTGACCAACTTATACTCAACATTTGGACACAAAACCAACACCATTTGAAAATAGACTCTTAGTACTTATGTTTAAACTCAAGACTCATCAAAATTCATCCTAAATTGACCAAGTTACAACCTTCCCAATCCAAAACTCGAATCTGATCAGATTTAGGGTTTACCGATTTGACCAAAATCTTCACATAAACAATACCAACCGCATATTCAATCAATCATCTTTCTTAATACTACCCAAATACTAATTTAAAATACAATCTCTCATAATCACACAACTTGGAATACAACGGATCGAACCGAATAAGACAACGGTAACGAAACAATCGAAACTAAACGTTAATGAACGAAATCGGATGAGAATGATACCGATTAACGAATGATCGAACGAAAATCTTCTTTAGAATCTGTGATTAATGAGAATATACACTTTTAGAATTAGTTTTTGTAGATTGATCAAACGTATACAAGAGTTATAGGGTCGAAAGCTTACCAAAGTTTCTGAAAATTCGTCACCCACAGCAGCAGCTTATGAAATAATTTTTATAAAATAATCTATGGCGTTTCAGAGGCCGAAGCTCGCGAATTTGTGGTAAAACTTCGAGGTCTACAACTTTGTAGTTTTGGCCAAAGCCTGAAAATGAACGCAAATGGGTCAAATTGACCTCTGTTCGTGACTGAAATTTTTAGGACGGGATTTTGTATGTTTTTGTGATAGAAAAGTTTTAGGGTTAGGTTTAGGGGTATATTTATAGGTCTAGGGTTCAAGAGGTGTTGGGTTTAGTTGGGTTTGGGCTTTTGGGAGTTGGATCATTTTCGAATTACATTTTTGGTCACGGATGTCACAGTATCCCCCCGTTTAAGGAATTTCGTCCCGAAATTCAATCGGAGCCGTATTGTCACCACGATCACTGAATAAGTGCATATATATAAGCTTGGCTTGATATTTTCATTTGCAAGTATACTCAGGTCAACGTTCTATCGGACCTTGATAATTAAAATTACATGTGCTTCAACATGTTGACCTCTCAATCCTACCAGTTTTCTCTACACATCGTTATTTGTGGTTCCCTTTAAACTCCTCCTAGAAACATGTGTAAGACCTTATTGGCCAACACTTTCGTAGAATTGACACATGAAATAGTTCGTGAGCAGCACTTCACTCTTGTGACAACTTTCAATCGATATGTTATACACGTTCAACAATTTAGAGCGATCTAACAAACCTATGTATAAATTTTCCCCTTCTTCCCAAAATATATGGTATTTTTCCAAAGCAATAATTTAAGCAATATATGATCTCTATCATAAAATTCTAACTGCTTTCGATGTTTATTTGCGTAACTCATTTGCCTAGCTCGTAGTGATCCCAACTTCCCTTTGATTTGAACGATCTTGTCCAAAGTTTCATGAACTATCTTAGTCCAATCAACTGGCTTTAATCTAATTTCAGATCATAGCACAAATGAACGATTTTCTGCACTCCTGAAGTACTTGGAATTGTGAAAATTGAGTACTAGAATATGAAAACTTGACTAATGGTAAGTAAATATCCGAACTTCTACCAAAACCGATAACACACTCCCAGCATATTCTCAGATGTTTGAATGGTTTACTCACTCCGTTCATCAGTACGAGAATGATAACCCGTCTTCATATCAAAGCACGTTCCCAAAGCCTTTCGTAACACTTGCCAAAATTGTAAAGTAAAGTAATCATCAAAATCAGTTATAATTGATACAAATACTCCATGTCTTGCTGTAATAGACCTGAGAGTCTCGGGTATTCCTCAGGTTATGCATTGACTATTTGAATAATGTAGTTAACGATGTCCTTCTTCAATCCAACCACCAATACAATTCCATAATATCAAGATACCTCTCGACATATGGGAAAATTTTTGACTTATGTACCCTGTACATCACTAGTGTCCATAGACCACCTAGTAAAGGAATCCAGAATCTTCTCACAAGCTGTAACATCTCATCCACTTTTTGTTCAAAATGTTTGTCTAACCCGTGCAACTTTTGTTTTTGTATATGAGTATCCCTAATGCTTCATCTTGAAATTTGAACATCTTATCCATAATGCCAGAGTGAATCGTCAAACTTTGACTTTCACTCACATTGGCTTACTCTTTCCTTCCTTCTCAAAACATCCGCCACAACATCCATCTTCCCCGGATGATATCGAAATTCACAATCGTAGCCACTAAATATTCAAGTTTCCTCATTTGCCTCGTATTCAACTTCTTTTGAACATAGGGGTGTTAAAAGCTCTTATGATCGGTATACATAACGTTCTTCATTCCATACAAGTAGTGTCTTCAACACATATGTACGAATGCTACCGCTCCAAGTTCCAAATCGTGGGTAATATAGTAATGCTTATGTATCTTGAGTTGTCGAGAGACGAATACGATTACATTTCCCTTTTAATTAAAACATAACTTAAACCTCGGTTTTGATGCATCCCAATACACAACGAAATCCTCCGATCCATCGCGAATAGTCCGGATTAATGCATTACACAAGGCATCCTTCAATGTTTGAAAAGATTCTTCTTAGTTCCTACCCCAAACAAACCTTTTATATATATGTGAGTAGTAGAGCGATCCTTGGAAAAACTCTCGATAAAATGTCGATAATAACCTGTGATTCCTAAATGTTTTACGAACCTTCACGATAGCTGTGGGACCTTCCATCCCTTTACAGCTTCTATTTTGCTAAAATTCACCAGAATAACTTCCTTGTTCACAACGTGACCAAGAAAAACAAACCTCTTGTAGTCAAATTTCGTACTCCAATTAGATTACATATACCTTTTCTTTCAACAGAAACTCCAAGATTAGTCTTGAAGGAATTTCATGCTCTTCCTTGGTTTTAGAATAATTCAGAAAATCGTAAATGAAAAGTATAATAAATTCGTTGAGATACGGTTTACATACGTGTTTGGTAGATATATGAATGCTATAGTAGCATTAGTAAGACCGAAAAGCGTAACGAGAAAATTTGAAATGTTCGTAACGAGTACTAAACGCAGTCTTTGGTATATCTGATTCATGTACCATCAATTGATGATAACCAGAACAAAGATTGATTTTTTTGAAAACCACCGAACACCTTGAAGTTGATCAAACAAATCATCCATCCTTGGAAGAGGACAGCGATTCTTGACCGTAAATTTGTTAAGTTCACGATAATTGATACACAAATGAAAAGAACCATCTTTCTTTTTGACAAATAAGATATGTGCTCCCCAAAGAGAATGACTAGAGTGAATAAAACCCTTATCTTGGAGCATCTTAAAATCGATTATATAATTCTTGCATTCTAATAGTGTTAAGCGATTTGCAGCTTTTGCAATTGGGGTTGCTCCAAGAATAAGATCAATATAAAACGTTACAAGCACAGAGGGATATAGTCCTTCTAAGTCTTTCCGGGAAGACCTCGAGGGAATCGTTAATAATAGAATGTTTTGGAGTTTTTAACTTATTAGCATTTACGCTCATGAGTTGTTTCTTTTCGTCTTTGAAGTGTTCTATGAAAATCTCAGGTTTACACCACCACTTAAGTGGTATACGAAATACTTTCTCAAACATACAATTGCTACCTAAATTTCGTCAACTAATCCATCCCCACAACCACACCAAAACTTCCAAGTCCGAAGGGTAACAAGTCAATGCTAAAAGGAGAAATCTTCTAGCACTAGAGTATACCCTTATATAATGTCTTTTAGTCTCTATGTGCTCCCGTTAATAAAATTGTTTCCGAGTCTCCCACTCAAAATAAGCCATCGAGTTTCCTACTGTGTTGATTGGTGCCACTTGACGAGCTGTCATCTAACATTTAATTGTAAACCGACCTCTTAAGTTGCAGTTTGAACAAACACAACATGATGCAGATGTGTGATGATAGTAGCTACACCTTACACACAAGGTATGTGAACCAGTGTAACCCTCCCTTCATGTGTTAGTATCTACCAGTCTTTTGAATACCCTCTCATTCTTGGTATTGTTTCTACATTCCCTGCCTTATTGATCTCATTGATTAACAATCCACCCATTTGTATTGCGCCTTGGATGGTAGGAGGCTCAGTCACTTCTACCATCCCGCAAGTTTCCAGAACAAATGTTGGTGTGCTTCTCAATTCTCTTAGCTTCGAGTGCCACGCGATGATGTTTAAACCTTGCCAACACATGAAATTGTCCGATATATGTTGCATGATTAACTCCCATTGTATAAAAATTTCCAAAACTTGATCACTAACTTCTCCATTTCGTTATTGAGAGAATATTTCTCCTTAAGCAGTGCCTTTATTTATTTTATTTATTTATCTATCTATTTATTTATATATTTTATTATTATTACTATTTTTATTTTATTTATTTATTTATTTCGCGCCATCACCACTTCCATCCTTTGAATTCTCGACTATTAATTCCATTTTCGCCTTTGGTGTCGTTAGCTCTACCATGATTCAATATGCTGTTACAACTTGCATGACAACTTTGAATATTAAGGCCCACCACTGTCGTGCAATGATCAAAACAACATTGGAATTCTAGCCGTCAATACAACAAATCCCTCCAGTTCAACCATCAGTTCAATCACCACTATCACTTGTATGACCACCTCCGAGTGTTTCTCTTCCATGAGTAAATTTTACGAGTAATGCGTTTTAGTAGTATGCTTGCTATAATTTCGAATTCATACGAGTTTAGAATAGAATGAATACTTTGGAGTTTGTCTAGGCATAAATGCACCAGACTCACAAAGATAAGAATAATAAGGTAAGGAATATAATTGGGATTTTATTACCATACGACACGAAGATAGCACATGAGACACGCAAACCTGGTCGGATAAGCACACATACGTCGGAACACCTTTGTCAATTACGTCTGCAGCCGGTAATTGTGAAAGTATTCTTTCATACACATACTTATCTTCCAAGTCCTTGTATCACAATAAGCTTTGTATTTACGGAAAGATATCAGATAGTTAAGGAATCCTAAGTTACATGTAGACGAACCACATAAAGAGTCGTAAGATGATGAAGAAACGCTTACAACGTCCTCCTTACTTGAAATGGTTAAGATGGTTGATCGACACTAGCTACAACAAGCTTCACGGAATTGTATGCACACATAACTTCCTAACTCATGTTCTATATGTGGGTTCCTTATTTATAGTCTAGGCCAATCCACCTAGATCTCTATAAACAATGGCTCTGATACCAATCTGTCACACCCCGTCTAAAGCGGAAACAACGGGGTATAACGGTGATAGGACCATAACACATCATTATAAAGAATTCTATATGAAATACAATATCCAATGTGTCATGATGCCAATAACATGAATAACGGTTCATGTAGTGCATACATTTCAACAATGAATTCAAAAGTTTACAAACAAACATACACTACAATGTTAAGGCAAAACAAGCCTTCACAAACAACCTTAATGATGCACCACAAGTCTTGAATAACTCTTAATGCAACCCTAAAGGTCCACTAAGTTCTCTTGTCCACTGCTTTAAGTTCACTAATATAACCTGAAAAGATATGCTCAAAAACGTCAACACGAATGTTGGTGAGTTTCGTTAGTTTGAAACCAGACACCAGAAAAATAAACATTTTTGCTGTGATGAAAGTAAGTTAGGACAATGCATATAGAAATGGCACACAAGTGAAATAATCCAACCGAACAATCCACAAACCGTCATCACCCCACGAAGGAGTATGACCCAACCAAATCCTGCATATGCGGTAGCTACCCATAAATGACCTTCAATGTACACCTAAGCATACATTAGGTATACACTCCCGAAAGAGTGCAGCCTTGTAAATAAATATGTCCTTCAGTGTATACAAAGCATATACACTAGGTATACACTCCCGAAAGAGTGCAGCCTTTTAACAAAACAAACTCAACAACCAATAAATATAAGTCACATAGTGTCACACATTTCAAGCATATGTCCAAAATGAATATGAATACGTTTCACAGCATAAAACAATTTATAAAACATGTGAGCATACTTTTCCCCCAATTTGAAAACATGTATATGAAAAAGGGGCCACGAAAACTCACCTTGAACACCAAAGTAAGTATCGCCCTTAAATGAATCCACCAAACAACTTTGCCAATCTACAAATGAATATATACGTATACGGGTTACAACCTAGACATATCTATGTCCTTCCATTGTATCCCAAGTCCAAATCACCTCTACTAAGTTTCTTCACAACCAAACCTCATGTGCCTTTACAAAAATCAACCCCATTATGAAATTCAGATTCTATCCAGAATTTTGTACCATTTCACGAATTTTTAAACATGACTTAATGAAATCATTTAACTCTACAAATTTTACCAGTGACATTTCATGGTGTTAAGAACATCCTGTAATTTTTCCAGAACTTATTTCAATAGTTTACTATTTTTAAAAATTCATCAAAGTGAACTGCTCTAAACCAACAACACTTTCTGACTTCACAAAAGTTATAATTTATTTAAAATACTTAAAGACTTAAAAAGACTATGATATTTTTACAGAAACTTTTTGACACTTTAAAGTTACTCCAGTAAAAATTCCAAGACCCAATTCTTATTTTGACATACGTTTCAAAAATCGACAAGTTAACCGAACTTATGAACCGAAAAACTCAGAATTGACCTTCACTTTAATAAAATCATTTTGACCAACTTATACTCAACATTTGGACACAAAACCAACACCATTTGAAAATAGACTCTTAGTACTTATGTTTAAACTCAAGACTCATCAAAATTCATCCTAAATTGACCAAGTTACAACCTTCCCAATCCAAAACTCGAATCTGATCAGATTTAGGGTTTACCGATTTGACCAAAATCTTCACATAAACAATACCAACCGCATATTCAATCAATCATCTTTCTTAATACTACCTAAATACTAATTTAACATACAATCTCTCATAATCACACAACTTGGAATACAACGGATCGAACCGAATAAGACAACGGTAACGAAACAATCGAAACTAAACGTTAATAAACGAAATCGGATGAGAATGATACCGATTAACGAATGATCGAACGAAAATCTTCTTTAGAATCTGTGAGTAATGAGAATATACACTCTTAGAATTAGTTTTTGTAGACTGATCAAACGTATACAAGAGTTATAGGGTCGAAAGCTTACCAAAGTTTCTGAAAATTCGTCACCCACAGCAGCAGCTTATGAAATAATTTTTATAAATTAAGCTATGGCGTTTCAGAGGCCGAAGCTCGCGAATTTGTGGTAAAACTTCGAGATCTACAACTTTGTAGTTTTGGCCAAAGCCTGAAAATGAACGAAAATGGGTCAAATTGACCTCTGTTCGTGACTGAAATTTTTGGGACGGGATTTTGTATGTTTTTGTGATAGAAAAGTTTTAGGGTTAGGTTTAGGGGTATATTTATAGGTCTAGGGTTCAAGAGGTGTTGGGTTTAGTTGGGTTTGGACTTTTGGGAGTTGGATCATTTTCGAATTACATTTTTGGTGACGGATGTCACAGACATGGTTGGTTAATGAAAAAACTAATCTAATCCTAAGGGCAAAAAGTGTAACTTTTGATTGATGTTAATATTTCAAAAGGATCGCTAAATACTAGAGTCACTAAACTTCCTAAAATCGGTCGCCGACGCTCCCCGGCAGCGGCGCCAAAAACCTGTTGCGCCCTGATAGGTCGGTGTCGTTAACGATAACTATCTGGTTACAACAGTGGGTTTTTAATTTATAAGGCTGGGGCCTAGGGTTACTACTATTGCTAATCTAAGGGCTAGCAAAGGATAAGTATGACCTAGGATCGTTCTTCAAAGCACGACGAATTAAAACTAGGGGAATTTTGAGACTTTTAAGAATTTAGCTAGGGCAAAAAGGGCTGGTTTAGGTTTTGGGTTTTCTATTCTAAGATTAAACTAAACTAAATCAGAAATGGAGATGGAGGTTACTTCGGGCGTTCAGCAGTTAAAGTGATTGTCTACTATTAAGTGGTTCAGTTGATATTCAAGCGTGAAGAGTTCTAATGAGAATAAGTCATAAGTTAATGTGAGTTATTGCTACAATTCTACTATCGGGCTAACGCGGAGGTGTCCACAATCAGGCAAATAGAATGTCACGTGGGTTGCAGAATATATTAAAACATACACCGAAAGTTCTCTCAAATGCATGTCCATATCATCTGACAGTTAATCTCGAATCCTATTCCCCAATATCGGTCATCATAGACGTCCGAATCATGGCACAGTTTGTTGAATAAACAATCTTGTAAACGGGTTTTACCCTCGCCGAAATAAGTTGGAAAAACTGGTCTAAGCGGTCAGATAATATGTCATCACTTATTCGTATGAATTATCAACATTACTCAAGTATGCAACAAGACAGGGGTGATTTATATTATAAATAGAGACTTAAGTAATACATTTGTTAATTGATTCATAACACAACTACCTTCGGTCGTTCTCGACTTCCATACGTTTGTACTTTGCCATAAGCATTTCCAGTACTATATCGATGAACAGTCGAATAGGGGCCGTCATGTTATTTCACAATGATTAAGGCTAGGTGTATTTCACTAGTACGATAATCCTAAGGCAACAATCAAACAAGAACATGCAATAAGACAATCAAAACAATAGTTAAACCTAAGCATACAAGTGTATTAATTAAATCGAGGATATTCCGAAAGTTGTCTCAAAAATACCGTCTGTCTGAATTAAATCTTAATCTACCTCTATTCCCACATTCCGTGTCTCTTGGATCCTAATTTGGTCTAGAGAACACCGGCCATGCCGAGTTCAATGATTCAATCAAACATAGTATGACTAAGTGACCTATACCCTATGAGTTAGCTACGTTCATTTTTGGATAAGGTTTTAGTCACAACATGAGTTGGGCAGATAAACGATAAAGATTCAATTCCTACATCTATTCATGATACACAACACCCGCAATCTCATAGCATACAATATAATCACATATTTAAATCTCTCCTAAATGACTATCATAGCAGACAATTGAGTTATTTAGCTAATCATGGTAATTCTAGGATGCATATTTAAATTTATTAAAGAAAGAACGAACATAATTAAATATGGAAGATAGATTAAAACCTGATAATGAAATACAATAACTCGTAGCTACAAATGCGTCCCGGAGCACCTCCGTACAAATCTTCCTTGATTAGTTAATTAGCTAGTCTAATTAACTAAGGAAGTATTACAATAAAGAAATACGTAAAAAGGTGTATAGAAATGTGTAAAGGTGTAAAGTGTGTAGTATCTAGGTGTGTCTTCCAAATGAACCCGAAGCCCTCTATTTATAGGTGAGCTTTGGCTCACATTAGCATCAAGAGGTGCATGTTAGTAAAAGGTAGCCAAAAGGGTGCACAAGGTACCGTACAACACGAAAAGTAGGCGCACCGGGTACCGTACAACACGAAAAGTAGGCGCACCAGGTACCAAAAGTTGCCAAAAATGGAAACTGAGGCGGGTACAGGGGTGGCCGGCGGCGGCCTAGGTGTGGCCGGCGGCGGTGGTGTGGTGGCCGGCGGCGGCTGGCCCACCCCCGCCCCGGTTCATCGTCTTTTGCTTCGTTTCTCGATTCGTGCGTGTTTTCTTCGTTATGCGTTCATTTGCATCGATTCTTTTTTTGTTGGATTCGTAATTCAAAAACGAAGATTTTGACATAGGATAGGCCCTAAAATGAGGTCCTAGCTCCAGATATTGTGTACGAATCATTTGGATCTTCCGACGGGCGTAGAATCTTCGTTCTTTGTCCGTTTTAGTTGATTCTTCTTCTGTTGGATTCATATTTTAAAAACGAACATCTTGGATAGAATGGATGTTGGTGAAGGGCACTTTAGTCTTGAAATCTCGTTTTGATGCCTTGAATCTTCAAATGTGTGTGGAATCTTTGTTTCTCGGTCGTTTTGCTCGATTTTTATCGTGCAACCTTCGTTTTGGTCTTCTTAGCATATTATCACTGATTTGTGCGTTGTTTGAGTCCAAATGCCAAGTATTACTCCAGAATGAGAGAGATATCAGTAGTAAAAACGTGACTTTTTACACGATATCAGTTACTTAGATGAGAATGTCTATATAGTTCAACCTAAAGGCTTTATTGATCCAAAACATTCTAGCAAAATATGATAGCTTCAAGGTCCATTTATGGACTAAAGCAAGCATCAAGAAGCTGGAACAAGAGGTTTGATGAGGAAATCAAAAGGTTTGGATTTACTCAAAATCCTAATGAGCCATGTGTATATCAAAAGGCTAGTGGGAGTAATGTTACTTTCCTTGTCTTATATGTTGTTGACATATTGATCATAGGAAATCACATTCCAATATTACAAGATTTTAAATCCTACATTGGAAAGTGTTTCGCTATGAAAGACTTGGGAGAAGCGGCATTTATTCATGGAATCAAGATCTATAGAGATAGGGCAAAGTGGTTAAAAAGGACTAAGTCAAAGTGCTTATATTGATAAGATCTTAAAAAAATTTAAGATGGAGAATTCTAAATGTGGAAATATACCAATGTTAGAAAGACTTGACTTAAATAGCAAACAGTGTACTTCTACACCTAAGGAGGTGGAGCGTATGCAAAGGGTTCCTTATGCTTCGGTTGTGGGATCTATAATGTATGCAGAAAGATGCACTAGACCTGATGTGGCATTCGTACAGAACATTGCCAGCCGTTTTCAATAGAATCCAGGTGAAAGTCACTGGGTGGAAGTCACTGGATTGCTGTGAAAAATATTCTCAAGTACCTGAGGGCTGCTAAAGATATGTTCCTTGTTTATGGTAAAAATCCTGAAGCAGAGCTCAAAGTGACTGGATACTGTAATGTTGGATTTCAAACCGATAGAGATGATGTGAAATCTCAGACATGATACGCCTTCATCTTGGATGGAGACGTAGTGGAATGGGTTCCTTATGAAGCAATCCAAAAGCTGCCATGTCTGCAACTGAATCAGAGTACATAGCACCTTCGGAAGTTGAGATGGAAGCTGTCTGGATTGGAAAATTTATTTCTAGGCTTAACGTGGTACCCACAAATAAAAACCCCATGGAGTTATACTGCGATAACTCATGAGCAATTATCATTGCCAATGAACCTTGAGTTCAAAATGGGGCCAGACATTATCCTAGAAGATATCACTATGTTCGAAAGCAGATCAAATTAGGTGAAATCAATCTACTCAAAGTTCACACATATGATAATCTAGATGATCTATTTACGAAGGCTTTACCTAAGGGAAAGCTTAGTCAATATACCGAGGGCATAGGACTTCGTTATGCTAGTTATTTCATGTAACTCTGTGTTTTAGTATTTGGATAAAGGATGTTAGACAATTATTATCCAATAAATGAATTAAAGTACCTGGTATGTTTGTTTTCATTTGATAATTAATTGTATCCTATATTTGCATGTTTAAATCCTTGAATAATTCTTAAATTATTCTAAAATATCCATTATCGATTAACTATATGAGAATATAGTTAAACTAAGATAAATTTGAGTGATTGATTATATTATTGAATATGGAAGGATGGTCCCACCAAACTCACATGGTATTCATGAGATGCATATCGGACTACCCCAACTGACAAGTTATCACTTTATGGATCGGCGTCATCAAGTGAAACTTGTAAATGGTTGCTTTACTTATCCTTAGACTTGAGATGCAAGTAGGTCTTGCATGTATGGATTGCATCTTCTTGATATAGTTCTAACTATCCTGAATAAGGTGGTAATAAAGGGCTATTTTCAGAAGTGTAGTGAAGTACATGACTGACACGTGTAGTCAAGATAGGATTTATTCCTTCAACTAGCTATTGAAGTATGATATCACTTGGCCCCTCATTAGAATTAATTAAGATGTGTGTATGGCCATACCCAAATGAAATCCAGATGTGTCTCGATTGATTTGGTAATCTTAATTGATTATAAGAATGAGAAACAGAATCGTTAATTTATGGAATGACATTGATCCATATCCAAAATTAACAAAGGTATCTGAAACAAAGGGATAGTAAAGACTAAAATCATTTTCTTGAGAAGCTTGATTATACTTTAAGAAACTATGTTATACTTTGAAAAACTATAATATATTTTAAGAAACTATACTTAAACAATTCTGGGGGCATTGACGTGTTGCTAGACGCTTACCAATGTCATTGCCTTTATTAATGACATGCTCAAGTGGGAGCTGTTGGGATATGACCACGTAATAAATAAACGCATGTCCCGAAAGTGTTTAAGCCTACGGGGTCACACGTATTGACACTTATGCTCAATATAATTGGTTAATATATATGTGAGATATATTAATTAATACGTTCACAAATAAACGTTATTAAAGGTTAATTGTACGTTTAAATATTAAAAGAAGATTTTGGAAACCAGATCCAACCGGCGGTTAGATGTCTCAACCGGCGGTTGGAACCTGGTATGCAAGGCGGTGGATCACGCGGATCTGAAAACGGATACTTTGGTCAAAAGCCAACCCAACCGGCGGTTGGAGGTCGGTTTCAGCAAGTATAAATAGAGCTCAAATCCCAGCCTTAAACCATATATTTTCAGAAAGCTTAATTCGACTTAAGGGTCAAGGGTACGAATTAAAGTTCAACTTTGGAGCTAGGAAGGTAGGGTTTGAAGGTTTTCAACCCTAACGAAGATCGGTTCTTGTGTGGTTCGACCAAAGAAGAAAAGCACAAGAGTTGTGAGTGTTGTGAACGGTGTACTAGCATACCTATTGAGTTGCCGTCGTGTGTGCGATCGTAGAGAAGTTTTACTTTAAACCTTAATAGTTTATCTGAAGCTCTGCTAAAAGGTACATGATTCTTTTCTTAACTAATTATATATACGTGCTTATTCGCTTCCGCAATTGTGTGACAATTTGATTATCTGTATGCTATACTCTTACAGCATCTACCTAATTAAGGGTTGATCTTATATATATAAGACTTGTAAACATATTAGGTCGTGCGATGCACGGCCCATATTTAAAAATGATAATATTGATTTGTATCGTATAATGTATATATAATTTTTAGTTGATGCTTGATAGAAGCACGAATAATTTATGTATTCTCATCTACTATTTTCAAGCACTAACGCTTTCGATAAATATGTAAGCATGTTCTATGATTGATGGTTAGTTATAAATGAAAAAGAGCACATATTTTTTTTCCATGCAAATTAAACTAAGATTAGAAATATGTGAAAGTTAATAGAAGCATGGATTAACACCATAATATATCATTGATGGTTATTTAAAAGTCATACAAATCACATACTCACTCCATCCCAAAATAAATGTCTCATATCAAAATGTATACAATTTTAGAAAAGTTACTTTCTACCAATAACATCCCATCTTTACACACTAAATTATTTTCTAGATTGGTTGTAATAAAATATGAACATTTATTGACAACTCAAAATAGTAAGTGCGACATTTTATTTGGGACGGATGGAGTATTTACTTAATTCATTATGAAAATGAAGTCAAGTTTTTATAATTATGAATATAAAAAAATGAGTAAAAATTAAAAAGTTGATTATATTATATTTTAATAAAAATGATGATGATGTGTCATTTTGTCGTGAGTTTAAGAAGATCAAGTCTTCTTTATATATAAGTATTAGTAAGTAAAATGGGTTGTGCGATGCACATCCCAATCAAAGTTAGGTTAACGATATTTTTCTTACGATATCACGTATGTAGATTAACGTATAGCACGCGTATAACGAAACGTTGAAATGTAACATAGTGTTCATCATTGTTTCTTGTTCATCATAATATATATTGATATCCTTTTTCCCCTTATATTTCAATGTACCAATACCAAAAGTATTTACCTTGTTGAGATGATTATACATATATATAGCAACTAAACAAAGTTCTTTGATCAACTTGCTAGAAGTTAAGTTCTTGACTTATAAAATCATAACTTTACAAAAAGATTTATGAATGTTAGCAAAAAAGGAAGTTTCAGAATGAGGTACGATGATATTTATATGTAGATACGTTTAGAGTACATCATAAGTTAAAAAGTTTAAAGTAAAAATTTGATGAAGAAAGTGTAAAAGAGTATATGATAAATTGTTCATCATACAACATGCAAGCAAATTTGATAAAAAAAATTTAGACAACTAACTATATGATTAAAAAAGTGTAAATAAAATAACTAAAGAAATTTTGATTTTCAAATATAAATTTCACATGGAAGAAATATGTAAATTAACTTTGTTTCTTTTTGAAAAGGAAAAGGGAAAAAAATAAGAAGAAGGGGATGATATGTGACAATTTTAGAGCAATATAGATTGACAGGTTTTCTTTATATAATAACTAAAGATATAGATATTTTTATTCTACCTATATAAAGGGGGTTAAAAATTTTAATCTCAAAGTAAAAAAGATAAGGGGTTAAATTTTAAGTCTATATAATAATAGAGGGTAGTAATAGAAGTATTTAATTAAAACTAGGATTAAGTGCATAGAAACGCAATTAACTAAGGTCTGGCATTTATAGTGTGTACCCAACTATTCAGACATATATTGTATGTAACAAACTTGCAATATCTTTCCATCGTATGTATTTTGGTGACGTGTCAAATTGTAAGGATGTCACGTGACACCCTATATAGATGACACGAGGAAAAAAACCGTAAATTATATACAATAGCATCAAATAACAAGTTTCTTACACATAATGTATGACTGAATAGTTGGATACACATTATGAATGTCAGACCTTAATTACATTTTTGCGTACTTAACCCTTAAAACTAATAGTGGACCCCGAGAAGGGAAATTCTATTCCTACCCCTTTTTTTTACTATCCCATACCCCCGGGCTCAGTCTAGGCCCAGTTAAGTCCTTTTCCAGTCCAGTCTTTTCTAATATCGATTCCGTTCAGTTCAGAACCAGTTCAGTTTTAGACTAATAAGGGGGTATGAATTAGAAAAAGAAGATGGTAAGGGATAGAAAGTAAAAAGAAAAAGTATGACGTGATTGATTTGATGGGTAGAAGGGGTATGGGATGGAAAAAATGGGAAATTGGGGTATGTATAGTAGGCCCCATCATCTTCTCCGAACAATTCTTTCTGCAACTTTTCCTCCATTAACCTCAACTAAGTTTTCAATTTTCTTCTACAAATTCAATAAATTGAGATATGCAAATGATATAAGTCATGATCTTTATGATCTTTGGTATTATTAACGATATTAATAATGTGAGCTTGAGGTTGATTATTTTAGTTTTATCAAGATCCTGCGCGTAACAAACATATGCTTAATTAGTGACTAGTATAATTATAATTATTATGTAGTACTATTTATTATTCTTGGAAGTACGATCGGAACTCGGAAGTACGAAACTGAAACTTTGAGCCACTCTTTTGACCATAAATGACAATGACAGGTTCTAACTCCTACTCAATTTCTTATTTCTATTTGCAATTGATTCAATATTAGTTGTTAATTTAGTAATTTAATTTTAATATACTTGTTGATTTACTATTTTAGTTGTTGTTTGTGAACACATTAAGTACTTCTTTCAAGAGTTTCAATTGTTACAACTTGTGATTTGGTTCAAATGAATTTATTATCACTTTGCCAGGATATGATCATTTTGTCATTCGATATGATCACTTTGTCATTCATTAATAGCTTAGTTTGTTCATATTTATTCATAGTTTCTTTATTTTATATTGTTGTGTTTTTGTGATTTTTGTAGTGTTATGAAGGAAAAACAGAAAACGATAAATTCTTATTTCTCAATTGCTACGAATCCTCAACCGTCGCCTTCAACGGTCAAGAATCCTACACCTCCACCTCCACCTCCACCTCCAGCGGCTGAGAACCCTCCACCGCCAACGTCTTCAGTTGAGAATCCTTCATTTTCATCCATTGAACATGATCCCGGGCTACGTTTACCTATGTGGAATTATTCGGTTAATAAACGAGATGAGATTAGACGGGCTTACTTACGATCAGGTCCTCATCAACTTGTACTCCATGAATACCCTAAAAGTGGGCCAGAAAATCATCAACGTAGTTTTGTTGCTAATTGGTATGCCAATTACCCTTGGCTAGAGTATTCTACGACTACTAATGCCGTATATTGCTTCTATTGTTATCTTTTCTCAGAAAAACCTAATAGTCATAGCAGTAAAGATGCATTTGTAGTTAACGGTTTTAGAAATTGTAAAAATGTCAAAGGGAAGTATTGTTCATTTAAGAAACATATGGGAGATGGACCTAACTCTTAACATAATAACGCTATAAGATTTTGTGACACGTTGATGAACCAACAGGACATATAGATAAGGTGATGCAAAGACAAACAGATGAAGAAATTAAGAGGAATAGGCTGAGGGTTAAAACATCGAGAGATCATGTTCGTTTAATTTCATTTCAGGGAATTGCTTTTAGAGGTCACGATGAGAGAATTGGTTCAAAAAATCGAGGAAACTTCATTGAGTTGCTTAAGCACACGGCTTCATATAATTCCAAGGTTGCAAGTGTTATCTTGGATGATGCTCCCAAAAATGCAATATATACATCGCCAGATATTCAAAAAGAAATATTGAACGTGTTTGCTGAGAAAGTACGTAAGAAGATAGTTGAGGATATTGGAAGTTCCAGGTTTTGTATAATGGTGGATGAGGCAAGAGTTGAAAGTAAAAAGGAATAAATGGCCATTGTTCTTCGATTTGTTGACAATAAAGGATGCATACAAGAGCGGTTTTTTAATCTTATCCACGTTACAAACACTTCATCAGCCACTTTATATTCTTCGATTTGTGCTACTCTTTCTTCTTATAAGCTTGCTACTGAAAATATTTGTGGACAAGGATACGACGGAGCCAGCAACATGAGAGGTGAATGGAACAGATTACAAGCATTGTTTCAGAAGGATAATCCATGTGCGTATTATATACATTGTATGGCTCATCGATTGCAACTTGCATTGGTTGCAGCAGCTAGAGAGGTACACTCTGTATATGAGTTTTTTTCTAATGTATCTTTAATTGTCAATGTCGTTGGTGGTTCTTGTAAACGACAAGATGAGTTGCAAGCTGCTCAAGCTGCCGAAATTACAAAAATGTTAGAATCTGGTGAAATTGAAACTGGTAGAGGAGCTAATCAAATAGATACATTGAAGCGTGCTGGAGATACACGTTGGAGTTCACATTTTACCTCACTTAGTAGTCTTATTTGAATGTACAATCCAACTTGTAGAGTTTTGGAAAACATAAAAGGGGAAGGCTCTAACTTGAAAACAAGAGGAGAAGCTAGTGCCGCATTAAAAAGATTGACTTCTTTTGAGTTCGTTTTTATCTTGCTTATGATGAAAAGAATCTTGGGCATCACTGATATGATGTTCTTTGCCAAGCTCTGCAACAAAAGTCTCAGGAGATCGTAAGTGCAATACAATGGTTTCCCAAACAAGAAAACTGATCAAAACGCTTCGAGATAACAAATGGGATTCTTTTCTTGGCGACGTCATTAACTTTTGCAAGAAGCATGATATTGATTTATTTCTGATCTCGGTGCTCCATATTTTGAAGGGAGAAGTGTCAGAAATCGCGATCATGTTACTAAGGGTTTATGTTACGGATCACCAACGTACTTTACTTTTTGTCCCAATGTCACCAATGAACCGGTTTTATTACCAATGTCGGTAACAAACTTTTTACTTTTGTCCCAATGTCACCATCGAACTAATTTTATTACCAATGTCGACAACGTACTAGTTTAAAATGTTTTGAGGTCACCAAAAAAAACTTATTTAACGAGCTACATTTTGAATTTGTTGATGTGGTGTTGCCATGTCATTTCATTTATGTGACCAGGCTTCCACGTAAGCTAAAACATGTACGCATATAGTTAAATCATCTTCTCCGATCGAATAAGATGTAATTTATGGTTACTTTTACGGTACCACCACTTTTCCAGCGAATCTAAACACAATTGTGCTACATTTTTTTCGAACTAACCGAAATTACATGTTAGTCGATCGGAGAAGATGAAGTTAACTATACGTGTACATGTTTAGCTTACGTGGGAGCCTGGTCACATAAATGAAATGACATGGCAACATCACATCAACAAATTCAAAACGTAGCTCGTTAAAAGAGAGTATTTTGGTGACCTCGAAACATTTTTAACAAGTTTGTTGTCGACGTTGGTAATAAAATTAGTTCGTTGGTGACATTGGCACAAAAGTAAAAAGTTTTTTGCTGACATTGGTAATAAAACCGGTTCATTGGTTACTCATCATCGTAGTCTTCATCGCCATCTTGATCGTCGCCTTCCTCGCCGTCGTCATCACCGGCCTCCTCTTCCTCGTCCAATTCATAAAACTCTCGAAACTGGGCCATAATCTTTTTCTTCATCTTGTTATGAGCTCGTAAGGTGGCAGCATCCATGTGGGAGGTGTCGAGTGAAAGGAATGTTACACCTTGCATAGCAGTCCGTAGGTTTTCGTTACGGGTGAAAGTTTCAACTGCTTTTTTCTTTGCCTGTAACATTTCAGTTTTGTAGCTTGTAATACCCTCCGCGATTTCCTCCAACTTTGATTTCGGGGTACTTGTACGCGAAGAAGTAGCCGCATCTGAAGAACCAGAACTTCTAGCTACCTTTTTAGCTTTGTTACGGCCCATGGGCCGTGGATACGGGTCATCCTCAAAAAGCTCATTGGGAAGGCCAGTCGGGTTGTCGTTAGAGAGATCAACCGAGTCCGTGAATATGTCGCCATCCTCGTTTTGAACCCCCGGTGGTGCACGCCATTTTGGATGAGTTCTTACAACGTCCCGACCAATTCTTTTTTGGACATGATTTCAGACCAGGTTCAACTCATTTTTTGTGGCTTCTTTTTTTGGGACTTTGTTGTGGTTGTTTTCCGGATCGTTGGGTGGTTTGTTGTTCGGGTTGTTGGGTTTGTTGTGGGGGGAAAGAATGGTTGTTGTTGTTGTTGAAAGTATGGTTGTTGTTGTTGGGAGTATTCGTATGGTGGTGGATAATACGGTGGATATATCCCATATTGTGGTACATTTGGATTGCGAATAGGTGGTGAGCTAGCCGAACCGGGAGCGTTTGATGTTCCGAACATCATGAGGTTAGTGTACGACATTTGTTCGGGATTAAAGTGAAGGTTCGGGTTTTGATTTGAGTGAAGGTTTGAGTTTTCATTTGGAGAAGACATGTTTGGTGTTTTTTTTTTTTTGAATTGTTTGGAGTTTAGAAAAGATGCAAGAAGATTGTAGTGTATGAAAAATGAGTAGAGAATGTATGTATATATATAGGTGAGAAATAAGGTTTTAAAAAAATATATATATTTTTTGGCCTCCTAGCCGTTGCCAACGGTTAGATTCTTTTTTTAATATTTTTTTTTGTGTTAACGGCTCCTTCTTTTAAAATTTTTTTTATTAAATATGCAACGGTCACCAAAAAAAACAATTAAAAAAGGGGTAGGGCCCACGTGAACGCTTGTCTTTTCCCCGTGCTTTAGTGATGAACGCCCCTCAGAACGCCCCCGAGAACGCCCCATTGACCCCGTGCTGGGGCGTTCTCGGTTCGAAAAATGGCCAAGCACGCCCCATTGCGTGTGGTCTTACTAATTAGCATCACTACCATTTTGATATATTTAATGATATAATAGATTTTCAGTTGCAGGAACTTAACTCTAGATTTAGTGAAAGAATTGTGGAACTTTTGAAGCTTAGCTCTGCTTTGGATCCAAGAGAGTGATACAAATGTTTCAACCGGGATTCTATTCTCATGCTTGCAAAGAATTACTATTTTCTTGATTTCAATGACTAGGAATTGGACACTTTAGCATTTCAACTAAAGCACTTTGAAGCTTATGTGAAGTACCATCCGTTGTTGGGAAAGTTATCTTCTATTTCAGAATTATGTCAAGGCTTAACGGAGACAGGAAAATCAAGACACTATCATCTGGTTGATAGATTGATTCGGCTTGTGTTGACTCTTCCAGTGTCAACTGCAAGCGTCGAACGTGCATTTTCAGCCATGAAGATCGTGAAAAATAGACTACGTAATAAAATGGATGATGAGTTTCTTTTTGATAATCTAGTTCTTTATATTGAGATAAATTGCTAAGACTTTTAGTTTAGATTTTATTTTTAGATGATTTTAACGATGTAAGAGAGCATTGTGTGGCGCTAAAACTTTCTAGTTGATTTATTTATAAGTTTTTTACACTTTATCATATTCTTATTGAGCGTTTTTAGTGTTTGTTTTATTTTGGCCCACTCAAAGTGAAATTCCTAGCTACGCTACTGCTTGGAATTTGACGTTATGATAATTACTTGAGTTAGAAAAAAAAAAGTTAAAGAATTTTGACAATGTACTCACGTCATCGATTACAAGTAAAACTTGTAATCGATGATGTGAGTCATGTGACACCCTTTTTTATATGGTGGTAGTGATGTGTTAGGTGATGTGGTGACTTATATAGTTATCACGTCGTCAAATACATACAATAATAACTGAAAATTTACTATAAATAATATATTGATGATGTAATTTAATACACACAATACACTTTAGATTATAGTTAATAAAGTTCCAAAGCACTGATCCCTATATATTGGTAGTGTAGGTGAAAGTTCAAACGAGACTCACTAAAAAGTGAGAACGGAACCACAACATTATATGTGTCTGTTCACACAATGGCGAAACTTTCGATTTCTTTTTGATGGGGATTTGCAAAAGCGGAGTTAAGTTGGTTTCCTAAAATATAGGTTACATGAAATTCGGTAAAATATATCTACTCATTTCATGGAATCTTACTTGTACTAACTAATTGCATGTTTGCAAGGGTAACAAAGGGAGAAACAATCAATCATATAACATAAGACAAAATGGAGCACTGCTGGAGAAACAAAGGGAGAAACAATCAATCATATAACATAAGACTTCGTCAAAACAAGCAGGATGAAGATGGTTGGAGCTACGTAACTAATAAGAGAGCTAAAGGCAAAGGTGCACAAACTAAACACTTTTCGGATGATCCATCAATTACAACGTTTTTCGTTTCAAACCTAGAAGAGGATATCACTGCAAACAAACTATGGAGAATTTTTGAGGCCTATGGGGAGATTTGTGATTCTTTTGTGGCTAAAAGAAAAGAGCATAGAAAGTACACTTTTGGTTTTGTCAAGTTTAGGAATATAAGGGATCCAATCAACTTTGAAAACAAATTGGCTGATATCAAATGGAATGGTGTAATGTTGAATGTGAATCTATCAAAATATGACCGTCATCGTCAACCAATAAATTACAATCCACAGCGTAGGAATAAGCAACATGATTCAAAGCCTGGGGTAATGGATAGGCCAAGCAAAGCAATGATGGGGAAGTCAACAGTCTCTACAAAGAAATTTGTTGGTACAACAACTTATGATGGTACTCGATCTTACAAAGATGTATGTAAAGAGACAGCAAGGGCACAAGAGAAGGAAACTAAGGTGGTTCTGATAGATAAGGCGCCTTTCAATTATCAAAACCATTGCGTTGGTAAATCTATTTTGGGCAAACTCAAAAGTTTGAATGGTTTGGAATCGTTGAAATTGAACATGGATAAAGTGGGCTTCTTAGACTACGCGATTGCTTATTTAGGAGAACTTCACGTTTTCCTGACTTTCAAAAATAAAAAAGTAGCGAGCAACTTATTTAAAGAATATGAAAAATGGTGGGAACTGCATTTTGAATCAGTAGAGATTTGGAATGGGCAAAACGTTATATGTGAAAGATTAGCAAAGGTGCAGATATTTGGGGTTCCCATTTTTCTGAGAGATGACACAACTTATGTCACGATCTGTGAAGCGATTGGTTTAAAGGTGTTATGTTGTAATTTCTCTTGGTCAAATATGGATAACTCGATGGGTGAATGTTGGATAATCACTAGTGATGGAAAACCGGTAATGGAGAAGGTTGTAGTAAAGCATAAGGATTTGAGGTTCCAGATATGGATTTCAGAAAATGGGGACAATTGGCACCCTAACTGGGATTCATATGTCTCGCCGGAAAACAATCTACATCAGCATGCCGGAAGCAAACTCATGGAAGACGAACAGACAGGAGGTTTTGCAGGGATGGTAGATGAACGGGCTAATGCTTCGAAAATTACGCCCCAATCTGGGGAAGGTGAAAAGGTGGCAAGTTCAAAGGGTAGGCATGGGGATTCCAACTTGGAAGATTCCTATGCAGAAGGTCTCAACGGATATGAGGCAACTGGGCCAAAGTTGGATGAGGTCTTTGTTTTTGGGTCAAACGCTGAACCCATTAAAGAGCAATCTATGGGCCAAGTTTTTTCAAGGGCTCATGCAAATAGGAAAAAGAAGCCCATATCAGGAAAAAAGAAAAGAGGGGTTTTTTGTGAGGATTTTTTACCCGATTTGAATGAAAACCCGAGCGATCCTTTTAACTTAGAAGACCTAATTCAAAGAATTGGAGTTCAGATGAAATCAAATAAACGCAAAAGCAGATTGACTGATTGGGATTTGGATTTAAATGAGGAATTCGTAGTTCGTAACAAGAAAGGGAGATGTTGGCCAGAGGAAACTAATGAAAACAGCACACAATCTGTGAAGTCTCAATCGGTTCTCAATAAAAAGATGGAAGTTGCAAATGAGATTGAACCTGGCTCCTGTTCTAACTCGTGTGAATTTGTTGCCGAGAGTGTTGAAAGGTATCCAGCAAAGGAAGGTGATGATGAAGCAGATATGACCATCAAGGTTGCTAAGCAAATTGGTATTGAAATTCAAGAAATGAGAGATCAAGTTTTGGAAGTTCTAGCTGGTGAAGGGGGTGTTAATGGTTCAAGATGAACTTTTTATCCATAAATATCAAAGGAGTTATAGATGATTGTAAGAGGCAATGGATAAAAGGAATAAAGAAAAAGCACAAGATTAATTTTATATGTATGCAGGAGACGATTTGCGCGAAAGGTAATAAATTTATTTTTGATCAGTTTTGGGGTAATGGTGCAAATGAAATAGTTTGGGTAGATGCATCAGGTAGGTCAGGAGGTTTGGTTTCGATTTGGGATCCCGGGATATTCAAAATGATAGAAGTGATGAAAGAACGTAACTTTATCATGGTAAAAGGCAACATAATGGGAGTACCATTGCCATTGTATGTTATAAATGTGTATGGTCCTCAGCAGATTGCTGAAAAACGAGTATTATGGGATAAGCTTTTAACGCTTAAAAATTCGAATGAGGGACAGTGGATTTTTCTTGGTGACTTTAATGAAGTTCGATTTTTGGAAGATCGTTTAAATTCTCACTTCAACCATGTTGGAGCTCAAGTTTTCAATGATTTCATTTTCAACGCAAATCTTTTGGAATATCCAATGGGAGGCAGAAAATACACTTTCAGGGTGGGCAATACGCAAAAGTTTAGCAAAATTGACAGAGTGTTGGTATGCCATAGTTTCTGGAATAGATGGCCTGCGGCTAGCCTAATGGCTCTAGAGAGAAGCTTTTTTGATCATTACCCACTAATTCTATCTCTAGAAGTTCTAAATTTTGGCCCCAAACCATTCAAGTTTTTTGACTCATGGTTTAATTTGCCTAACTTTGATGATTTTATGGTGAATTTGTTGAAAAATGAGATAAAGTTTCAATTGGGGCCTGCGGATTTACTGCTAGCCAGGAAATTGAAGTTGATAAAGGAAAGAGTAAAGAATTGGATCAATGATTCGAAAAGCTCACAGAAGGATGACTTCATGAAACTAAAAGACAAAGTGCAGGAAATGGAAGTTGTGATGGAATCTAGATTGCTATCAGAGGAGGAATTACAAATGAATTATGAAGATAAGATGTTGCTAATGAACATGGAGAGGCAAGAGATGCAAGATTTAAAGCAAAAGTCTAGAGTGAACTGGGCAATTCATGGAGATGAAAATAGTAAGTATTTTCATGGTTTAATTAACAATCGTATTTGCAGGTCTCGGTTAAATGGTTTGTCAATTAATGGAAGTTGGTGCATTAAGCCGGCACAAATTAAAAGTCAGGTTTTCAGTTTCTTTGCGGAGAGGTTTCAAGAGAAAAACATTGTGAGACCTCAATTCCATTGTGAAGGGATGCCGAAATTATCAGAAGAACAAAGGATAGAGTTGGATGGTTTGTTTTCAAAAGAAGAGATTCGAGAGGCAATCAAAGGTTGTGCTGGGGATAAAGCTCCGGGCCCAGATGGATTTAATTTTAAATTCATTCACAGGTATTGGACCTATCTTGAAGATGATTTTATAGCTGTTCTTTCGAATTTTCATGCTACAGGTCGGATTAGCAAGGGTTGCACATCTAGCTTTATAACTTTAATCCCTAAAATCATGGACCCAAAATAACTAAATGATTTTAGGCCTATCAGTCTATTGGGTTGTATATCGAAAGTAATCTCAAAAGTGCTTGCAAATAGGCTCAGGAAGGTCATAAACTCATTAGTATCCGATTCCCAATCAGGTTTTATTTTGGAACGAAACATTCTTGATGGTCCTCCAATGGTGAATGAAATTATTTCATGGTTGGGTAAAGCTAAACGAAAGGCTCTTTTGTTTAAGATAGATTTTGAAAAAGCATTTGATACTATTAATTGGGATTTCATTAAAAAAGTTTTGATTCAAATGAATTTTTCTGATCGTTGGGTGAAATGGATTGGGGCGATTCTATCATCATCTAGAGCCTCGATATTGGTTAACGGTTCTCCCACAAATGAATTTCAATATTCTCGGGGTGTAAGACAAGGTGATCCGCTATCACCATTACTTTTTGTAATTGCAATGGAGGCTTTCACATGTTTTATAAATAAAGCTGTCAGGTTAGGGATTTTCAAAGGGATATCAACTCCAAACAAAGGCCCCACTCTCTCCCACCTTATGTACGCAGATGATGTTCTTATTATGGGAGAATGGTCATTGTCAAATGTGGATTTCATATCAAGATTGATGCGGGCTTTTTACTTAGTATCTGGGCTTCGTATTAATCTGCATAAATCTACACTATATAGCATTGGAGGTTCTGATATAGAGGGCTGTCTTTTTGCCGAAAGAGTAAAGTGTAAGCAGGGTTCACTTCCGTTTACATATTTGGGATTGAAAGTCGGGGCGAAGATGAATCTGTTCAATAATTGGAAACCGGTAATTGATTTATTCGAATCGAGACTTTCTCTCTGGAAAGCTTCATCTTTATCAATAGGTGGGAGATTAACATTAATCCAATCAGTTTTTGAAAGTCTTCCGGTGTATTATTTTTCACTTTTTAAAGCCCCAATCCGGGTAATTCAAAAGCTTGAAGGTATTCGTCGGAAATTCTTTTGGGGTGGTGCGAAGGATTCAAAAAACAGTATTAATTGGGTAAGTTGGGAAAAGGTGACAAAACCTAAGGATCAAGGGGGTTTGGGTCTTACTACTCTTCGGGCTTTGAATTTAAGTTTACTTGCCAAATGGCAATGGAGATTTAAAACCGAACAAGGAAGATTGTGGAGAGAAACATTGTTGGCTCTACACAATGGAAGACATGCTCAATTTCTTCCAAAAAAATCTAATGCAACCGGAGTCTGGAAGTCAATTTGTGAGCTCGATAATGAGTTTACTAAGAAAGGCTTTGCAATTAAAGAACTCATAAAGTTAAAAGCATCAGGAGGTAATGGCAATGAGTGGGCATGGATACCTAATCCTCATGGCAAGTTCTCGGTTGAATCGGTCAGAAAATTATGGCTTAAACATGACCATACGGAGATGGAACAAATATATGTCTGGAACAAATTGGTCCCAAAGAAAGTGAATTTGTTTGGATGGAGACTTTGGTTGGACAGATTACCTACCAAGAAAGCTTTAGAAAACCGTAACATCATCTTGGATAATAATCGTTGTGTTTGGTGCGAAGATGCGGAAGAAGATGCGTTTCATATTTTTAATGGTTGTGTAGTTATAAATAACTTATGGATGGAGGTTGCAAAATGGTGTAAAATTCAACCAGTGTATGCATTTACGGTTGGAGATCTGTTAAGGTTTCATGAAGTGATTAATGGGTCTGGGAACAAGAAAATAATAATTCAAGCAATAATATTGATCTCTTGTTGGGTGATTTGGAAATCGCGAAATACACTTGTTTTCAACAAGCGGAGAGTCTCGGCTGAGGAAATGATCAGAGATGTGAAAGCATTTAGTCTCCTTTGGATCAAGAATAGAGCTCCTTCAAAACTAGAGATCGAAAGAAATTGGGCCGATTTTGACTGTTGTGTTTAAAATTCTTTGTATTGTCATGATAGCATAGTTTTGGAGTTCTGCGGATATTGTCTAGTACTAAATTCTCACGGGTATCTATCAAAAACGATTTAGGGTGAAAACCGGTGGCGCGGCCCCTAATATCGGGGATTTTTTCCTGATTTTTTCAGGTTTTTTTCATCCATTTTAGATGCTTTTCAGTTCGGATTTAGTGCTAGTCATATTCAAAATCATGGAGTATTGTATTGGTGTTTTTTGGCGTTTGTACTTCCTCGTCTATCTAGCGTCTTGCTAATAGACCTTTATAATATATTTTAGCCTTTCAAAAAAAAAACTCCTTTTAACATCTTCTAAATATTAATAAAATAAAACTTTTGCTATTGAAATTTTTGTAAAAATTGGAACCTATTGACCAATCAAAAGCTTGGATTTCATAAGACTTCCAATTAACCAATCAAATTTATTTATTTACCTAAAAAATCTATTCTAAAAAACCCAAAGTTTTTACGTAAATAAGATAATAATAATAATATTAATCTTGGCTAATCAACATTTTCGAGATATTGCTAAAATTTCTCCACGTACACAATTATATATTGGTTTATCACACAAAAACCATAAAAAAATAATATATTCTGAAATAAATATCCTTATCTTGGAAACATTATCGAAATTGCATGAAAGCACGATGGACCATAAGTGTATTAATATTATTATTATACATTTTTACTTAAGGTAATCTTGCTAAAAAATTAACCTGTTATAACCAATGAAATGCCTAAATTGTATATTACGTCCAAGTAACGAATTAAACGGCAAAAAACACATATTAAACAAATAAATATAGTTAAATATTGGGAAAGGTTATTGTAAGATCACTTATTATCGTAGGAACCGTAGGAACGACTTTTTTCACTTTTAAATTCAATGTATGTACATGTTTTGCAAAAAAAATTATGCTAAAATTATTAAAATTTTATCCTCCTTAATATTAGATTAATTAAAAAAATAAAAGAAAATATATGATACACAAATTAAAATTGTATATCACAGCCTTTTATGTGTGATACTGTGATACAAAAAAAAAAATTATGATCTGTATCACATTTAAAAAAAAAATTCTCATAGTAAAGAACACACAATTCTAAGAATTTTGATATATATTTTTCATCAAAAACATAATTTAATCTTAAAGTTTAAAGTAAAAATGTTCGTTCCTACCGTTCCCACCATAATAAGAAATCTTATTTGAACCTTACCCTATATTTCAAAAACTCAAATCTAACATAAAAATAATAAAGTTACAATTACCATACTATCTTATTACAAGAATTTTTTTGATACTTTTATACTTTCTAAAACTTAAAAACCATATTTACATGTTTATGAACGTTAAAATTTCAAACCCGTGCTTAAATATAAGATCTCATCATCTTCTCTTATAACTAAGTTAGGAGACCTCTAATTACTTGTCAAAATAATAATCATGCCAAGTCATCCTCTACCACATGTCATTAATTCTCTACTAATTAACCAATAATTAACCAAATTACATTGTCCCTGTCATATATGTATCCTCTTTACTTAAATTTTTTTTTTTAATAAATTGATATTAAATAACTCCGTACAAACAAAAAAAAATCCTAACGTTTTTCAAAACTCTAAAATATTTGATACAGTATTATTCTTTTATTTATTATCACCTCACCCCATTAATTTTGGTATTAATCCCATTCCAATAATCCTCTTGATTAATTTCAAATTAACAACCAATTATAGTGCTCATCCCACCGTTTGTATTTATCTCCCATTGTCAATCTTCAGGAGAAAAAATAGGTTGCGATTTCATGATTATTCACTTACTCTATATAATGGAAGAGTTAATACGCCATACGACACACGAATTCAATAGTGACTTCAATATATCGGTATGTGCTTCCATCGACCAGTTTTGATGCCAATTGTATTCATGTTTGTAAATTTGAAACTCTTTATGTATTTCTGAAAAGTGAGTAAATGTTTGGTTAATATTCAAATGATCTTTTGTTTTGTTTTTGTTTTATGATTAATTTTATGTAACTTTATAAAAAACTATGCACCCCAACTGTTCGATGTAATGTCAATTTGAATTTCTTGTGCTTTACTTTGTACTCAGTACTATTTCTCGTGCTTTACTTTGTACTCATTATTTGATTGGATTCCTGACTGGTTACACGTGTGTTAACGTCTGATTGAAATACGCCATGTCCCATAAATGCCCAATGGACAACAATGTAATTATGGCTATATTGTTCAGGTTACAATATTGATGCCCCATTGCTACACTAACATATATGATGTACGTGCATAAATATGGAAAATTCAATCGCTATAATTAGTGCTCTCAACGCTCAATCTCAAACTCAGGCACTTAGGGTGCGAGTCATATACTTGTGGCTACAATCAACAGTTAGGATTCAAAACTTTCTTGTAGCTAAGAATCGATCCAAATGGGAACTTCTCACGACGTATGGATGCTGAGGATATAATCAGGAAATTCGCTTCCATATTCGACCTTGAAATGGTGATTCTTTATTTGTTGGACTTAATAAGTGGTACTTCGTTAGTACCCACGGTTTGATATATGATGGTTTTTTTCCTTTTTGCCAAGGGTTTGTTTTCACGGAACCAACATGTTTACCTGGAAGGTTTTTATTGACTTTTTTATGAATCATGTGTGTCAATACATTTCATACAGTCATTTGCATGATGGTCGTATATGACTAATTGGTATGAACAACTTCGTTTCTAATCCCCAAACTCAAAATTTCGATATAATTCTTTTTATTCATGTCAAATGACACATGTTTATCCTTCTTTTGAGGTCACTGTTAATTTTGCTGTAAGAACCCCGAAAGCTATTGCTATCCTATTAACCTTCAATGTCTACTTGAAAATCAACAAAGTACAAAGTGAAAAAAGTATAAAAAGTTCTAATAATAACAGCTGTAAGATTGTAAGCTCTGCCTACAAAAATACTAACGAAAGATATCATACCATGTTTTCGGTCAATTGTATAATCTAATGTTCGCTAAACTATGTACATTGTCATTCTCACTCGCAAAATACCTCCATCTATCCACGTTTTCATTTTCAATTTTGTCTATTTTCAAAAACTGTATATAGTTGAACTTAAAGAATTGTTGACATATCTTTTATTTATTCAACTAACTTGATTTTTTTCTTACTAAAATTTATATTAATCTAGCCGTGCATCGCACGGGTTTAACACTAGTACTTAAATATATACATTTATTTTACATCCGTCTATGTAAGGGATTTAAAACTATAAATATTGACATTGATAAAGTGATCATTATTTCATATCACTTCCAATTAACTAATTAAATGGCAAAAAAATATTTTCAATTTTTTTTTAAAGAAAACTTATAAAATAAGATCTCATTATGCTTAAATATATATTTTTATTTTACACCCGTCTATGTACGGGTTTTAAAATTAGAAATATTGATATTGATAAAGTGATCATTGTTTCATATCACTTCCAATTAACCAATTAAATGGTAAAAAAATATTTCTACTAAAAGTAAGTAAATTATATAAAGATTTATTTTATGAATCATTATGTTCAATTAAATATAAGGATTACGAAAGATTCACTTTTACATTTGTTAGATCGTTCCCTATGGAGCGTGTTTCTTGCAAAGATGGAGCTTTGTCTTGAGGACACCGTAGGCACCATCAAGTTCTTACCTCTCTTTATTTGTTTAATCATGGGTGAAACGTAGTGAGACAGAAATAATATGATCCAGTTTAGCTTTTCATGTGATAATAGTCGGTGTTTTAGAACTATTATGCTATCTTTCTATTATAACAAATCAATGATAGTAAGAGCATCTATAGTTCATTTCATTCTTTTCTTCCTTTCATTTGATTGATGTATAGTTTTTCGTGTATGTGGACAATGCATTACCTTAGTTATATACTTATTTTACTTTACATAACTCGTGTATATACACGGGTATGAATAAAACAAAAATTTTGATGATAAAATTTGTTGAAATATAAAGAGCTATTAACCAATCAAATACTTCAATTTTGTAAAACATTATTTTATTTATTTTCAAAAACCCGTGTATATGCACGGGTCTAAAATCTAGTAAATATAATATAGGGAGCAAACTTAAAACATTTAATTTTAAAATTAAAGTTCAATTAACCAATCAAAATTCAGTATTTATTATTTTATTATTATGTAATTTTATTTGTTTTTTAATTTAATTAATGTAAAAAAAACACAACCACAAAGAGATCGTAACCACTCGTATTCAGGACTTCATATTATATTTTAATTAAGGTATATACTTTATTTAATATTATTATTATTATTATTATTATTATTATTATTATTATTATTATTATTATTATTATTATTATTATTATTATTATTATTATTAAACTAGGTAGGAATCCTAATCCTAATACTTCTATAATTGTCGTAAACAAGTCGTCATATTAAGATTAACTTAAATTATTAGTCACTTTGATTGTGTTTGAATTAAATTACTATTCTAGACTATTAGTAGTTACTTTTAAGATGACTTTAGTTATCACATAGTCCAGAGAAAAATAAATGTTACTATACAATCTTATATAAGAAATACATTTATGATGTCATTAATTGAAAAGTCACTACAAGAAAAAAAAGCTTTTTGCAACGAAGGCTTTTAGCAACGACACAATGTCGTCCATGAAAGTCACTAAATGACAAAATTTTCTCCCTTTTTGACTTTGACTCGTGACTTTACCTTTAGCAACGACACATGTCGTCCCTAAAGGTATTTTTATTTTCTTTTTGATTTTTTTGTTTGACTCCAAAAAATATATATTTCCCGGGTTACCTTTTGCAACGACAGTGTCGTTGCTAAAGGTTTTTTTTTTAAATTTTTGATTTTTTGTTTTGGCTCCAAAATGAAAATGTTTCCCGGGCTACCTTTTGGGACGACATTTTTCGTTGCTAAAAGTTTTTTCTTTATTGTTAATTTTTTTTGTTTTGGCTCCAATGTGAAAATATTTCCCGGGCTACTTTTTGGGACGACACTTGTCGTTGATAAAAGTTTTTTCCTTATTTTAATTTTTTATTTTGGCTCCTAGATTGAAAAAATCTCCACACCACTTTTAGGAACGACAAATGTCGTCCCTAAAGTCGTTAATTCAAATTATTTTATTTAAAATATACTTATTTACAAATAAATTACAAAATATTTAATTTATTTGAATTATAAAATATTGAATATTAATTAGTTTATTAAATTAATATAAGTTAAAGTGTGAATTAAAGCTAAGTTTATTTACATTTTATTTAAATTGTAAAAGTTAACTCTTATGTATTACATGTTATACGATTTGTGTTAGCAGTGAAACGACTTAGTTAACAATAAGTCATCTTTAAAAACTAATGACTTTATTCTGTAAGATATAGAAGTTGAACATGTATATTCGGTGATTTTTATTGTTGTAAAATAAATCGGTCTCTTTAATGAACATTTATTTTGAGAATGTGAGTTTTGGTCACGAAAATAAAACAAATGTAACATATTAAAATTTGAAAATAGAACGAGTCAGATCGAGTAATTCGTTGATATTGGAAAAAGAAACGGTGATGGTAAGATCTTGATCAAACATGGCTTACGTGGTGCTATATATCATCGTTATGCTTATCACATCCGAACAAATGAATCATCTGAAACACGTATCTTTCTATTCAATTAAGAGGTATCATGAAACTCCAAGACGTTTATCACCTTGGTGTTATACATGTCGACCTCAAAAATCGTTTAAGTTATTGAAACCCTAAGACGTCTACACTATTTATGCCAAACGCTTTATATGTGTTAGAGAATGTGTTTGTGAGTATGTTAATTGGCGGGTATATGCAAAAATTGTAAAACGAACTTGGTTACTACTGATGATGTGTGTTGGCAACTGTGATTGCAAGTATATCATTGAGTTTACAGAGGATACATAAGTTAAACACATATTAAGTACTTATTTTATATTGGAAAAAGAAACGTTAAGTAATGTAATAATCTAGGTTAGATGTTGATCAAACATGATTTACTCGATGTTTTTCATATCGTAATGTATGTCGATTTATCGACCATAGTTTTTTCACATTATCGTCACACTCAAAATAAGTGTCATTGTGGCACCGATGGAGTGACACTTCCATAATGGTATGATTTGTTACGGATTATCCTTATTACGGCGTGATAAGGGATATTAGGAGGAGTATTGGTTAACCATAAATGATGAGTATAGGTTAAGGCGCTAACCCTCTTCGAACATTCGAATGATCGCGACAAACCATAAGGCGTCAACGTTCAATATGTCTTTGAAATCACGAAAAAGTTGTGAATGATATACTATCAATCGAAACTAATAAATATTCAGTATACAGTTGCTCATTGAACAATAGTTACCATAGTTGTTCATCGAACCCTAAAACATTTACACACAATATATATTCGTGATGTAAAGAAAATGTTGTTTATGATATACTATAGGTCTAGAGAAGTCATTAATAACGTCGAGTGCATTATATACATCATCGCATATTTTAATAAGCAAGTTACCAGTTACGAAATAATTTAATAAATAAGTTTCAATTTAACTAGAATTAATTCAAAATTTCAATTAATAATTGGTTATAAAGTAATTAAAGACAAAATTATATTTAATTAATTAAGAATTTTAAACAATTTTTAATAGATTGAGTTTTAAATTAAAATTTAATTTTATATTTTTTTATAAAGTAATTAAGAGCAACTATCACACTTTAAAATTAATTATGCAATTTAATTTATATTTTTTAATCGTCGCTGAAAGGTATTAGGGACGACATTGTCGTCGCAAAAACATTTAGATGAAAAAATCAAATATCCCTCCAAACAAAAAGTGTTCCCGGTTTTTTCATCCAAATATTTTCGTCGTCGCTGAAAGGTATTAGTGACGACTATGTCGTCGCAAAAACATTTTCACCAAAAAAATCAAATATCCCTCCAAACAAAAAGTGTTCCCGGTTTTTTCATTCAAATATTTTTGTCGTCGCTAAAGATCTATAGAGACGACATTGTCGTCGCAAAAAGCCCCTGACAGTATTTAAAGCCCTATCTTCTTCTTCATTTTCACCAAATTCTCCCACTCTCTTTTCTCTCCATAGTCGACGTATTCTCTCTATTTCCCATCAAAACCCACCTTATTACACCAAAAAGAACACACATTCACCACAAATTTACCCCCAATTTTACCATCACACACTCACAAAGTCACCACAACCTCATCGCCGGCAAAACCGCTCTCCACCTCCGGCCGACCTCTGCTCTTCCTCCGGCCGATTTTGTAAACTAGCTAAATTGATACAATGTATGTATTTGTTAAGTATATTGTTATATTAAGTTATGAGTAAGTTGGTTTGTAATGTGTTTTTCGTTTAGTAGGTGTGTAGAATACTTCAAACCATTTACTTTTAAGCATTTTGAACATTTGTATGACTAGTAATTTTGTAGGAACTTTGGATGATTTATAAGATTTGGATGGTTTAATTGTTTGTGTAATTGTGCTTTCAATCATTCGATGCGAAATGTGCGAAAATTATTGGTTATATTTGATCTAAAGTATCAGGAAATAAAAAAAATGAAACATGGTAAAACCAGGGAAAAACGCAAAAGCAGCAAAATAATGTAAAAATTCACAAACGGAATTAGCGACGACATATCGTCCCTAAACTCTACTGCGACGACATTTTACCAAAAATATTGTACGCTATAGAGAGGACTCTACTGTGATGACATGTCGTCCCTAAAACCCTACTGCGATGACAGTTGTCGTTGCAATATGTATTTAATTTTAATTTTTATATTTTGTTAATAATATTTTTTGCAATGACACATGTCGTTGCTAAAGGCATTTTATTTTATTTTTTTTATTTTGTCAAGAATACTTTTTGCAACGACACATGTCATTGCTAAAGTTATTTAATTTTAATTTCTTTATTTTGTTTAAAATACTTTTTGCAACGACACATGTCGTTGCTAAAGGTATTTAATTTTGAATTACTTAAGAAGTACGGAAATTAAAGAGTGGGCCCGGTTTTTGTAACGACACATGTCGTCCCAAAAGGTTTCGAAGGACGAGGACATTGACACGACCCTTTTGCAACGACATGTTTTTGCACAAAGTTATTTGCAACGACATTCGGACTTATTGAGACGACATTTGTCGTTGCAATAGGTAATTTTTCTTGTAGTGAGTTTCAATCTAATCAATTAAGTCCCTTAATTTACTTACTTTATTATAAGAATTACTTTCAAATTTATAACAATGTGTAATTACGGAGTTACAATTTGAATGAATCATCCTTTAATTTCTGGACCAATCTCTATAGTCTTGAGTTATTTGAATTGCAATTGAATACGACCGTATCCATGTAATTATTACATTGTATTATTTTATTTACTTACACTATTTAATCAATTGCTTCTGACAATTAGATAAGTCATAACTTTATAACAATAAATGTACATACTTTTACACTTAATTATCCATGGCTTTGCAACCTCAATGAGTATTAGTCTTTAAATTTTTGGGTATGGCTCAATTTTGATTGTTTCAAACTCTTAACAGATTTTCATTTTAGGGTCAAACCTAATTTTTTGTGTTAAATGAAATTCTTTTAGCTGTGAAAAAAGTAAATTTGTATCTAAAAAGTTAAATTTTATAAACTACGTAATTTGAGTAATTATAATAATCAAGAAGCAATTAGTTATAAGTATAATATATACGACTAATATAATATATCATGTTAGTATCAAATGACCCGTGTGTATACACGGGTCTAAAAGCTAGTAAACTGATAAACTAGTCCAACTTTATATTCCTTCGATTCGATTTTCAGTTCTACAATCATTTCCGGATATGATTGTGACCCGTTTTACTCATACTCAAAATCGATAAGTATAATTAAATAGCCTTACTGATCAGCCCAGCCCACATGGCTAGCATATAAGCTTGGGCTAACTATCCTTTTTACTTTGGACCCAGCTCGTGAACTGAACATATCGAAGTAGAAACGTGATGTTGTTTAAACTTTTGATCATTGTTAATTAATCCCTCTATATAACTAAGGGAATATAGCTTTTATCCTATTTGGACGCCCTCCCTATCCTATGTGACGCATAAGCAAAAAATTTAACGTGTCCCTACCTTATTATCTTTCTAAAAAAATCCTATGTGGATTATAGCTAAAAATTTGTCCATGTCACCATCGCAGGAGATATGGATTGTGTAAACTAATTAAATTAAAGATATGGATGAAATAGAATATATAGATTATAAAATTTGAAAAATGGTCAAACAAGTCCAAGAATCACTCTCAAGATTATATCGTCTTCCATGCGTCCACAATTGTGCCTCTCTCCACCGATTTCATTTATTATAACGTGATGATATATATATTTATTATATATTTATTATACTTTTTATGTTACTATAACGTGATGATATATATATTTATTAGAGGTGGCAATTTTAGATCCATTGGTTAATTATGGGTCAATTTGGTTAATTTTTAGGAGGGGATGGGTTTGTTGGGTCTCCTCCCCATTTTTTGGATGAGTCTAAATGGGTTTTTCATTATAACCTCTAATTTTGTAACAATTAACCAACGGGTGTAGACGGGTCTAGCAGGTAATTTTTTTTTTTCACCTCATTTCATTTTTTTCATTTTTCACTCAAATAACAAAAAAAAAAAGTTTGGTGAACCCGATGACCCGACCCGACCCGAGACCCATTTGACCCGGACCTGTTTAGACCCATCCTTCTAAATGACTCATTTAGACCCGGACCCATTCAAACTCAAACCCATCTAGACCCGACCTGACCCATTCATTTTGCCACCTCTAATATTTATGATTCCCTAATATATATATATATATTGCTAATAATAATATATCTCATGTATACAAATTCTTCTTCATATTAATGATGATGATTATCACGTAAAATTGCTAATCCGTCATGCATAAGAAAACTTCATGATCACCTAAAATTATTCTTTTCAACTACGCGCGTGTGTATGATTAATTCCATCATCCATTAATGGTTTACATTCAATTCAATTATGTATATGTTTATTTGGCTTTAAGGTTATTGTTGCATTCTAGGATTCATTGATTGTGGACTTCCTGGAAGTTTACTTCTTAAATCAAATACAACATCACAGTTTGTACTAATATTCATCAATGGAGATTTCGATCGAACACATCCAAAGAAAGTATCCTTTAAGATTGAAATTGAGCTTGACTATGATGTGGGTTGTTTCTTAAATATGATTTCGATTGTGATTTTTGTGGACATGCATCTAGGATGAGGAAAGGTTTGGTACTGTAGAGTATTCGGACATAACCGAACCTTTGAGTGCTATTCAAGTTTGATTTAACTAACATACTTTATTTTTCAAAAGGTTTTTTTTGGTGATTTGTGATTCAGCAAATTGTTGTAAAGATCGAAGCTTTCAACTATTCACAAGAAAAACGTTTTCTTTGAAAGGAAATAAATGACCTCAATTTATTTTAATTTTACATGTGTGTGAAATTAGTTTAGTTGTGATGTGTCGTCTATCTAAAACATACATTTTAGTTAGGCATTTAGCCGTCTATCGGAGGGTATAAAAACTACTCCATGTTATACAACCCTAAAATATATAATGGCGTGTATCATTTTTAAGTAAACATTATTTAAAAATATATATCACAAAAGATCCGATACATGTGGCGTGCACGGTACAATATAATGGAACTTTTTTATTTTGGGTAAGGTTACGAGGGGAAAGCCTCAAATGAGGAGAATGGGGGGCATGCCGAATTCACTGCATTTTAATACAAAATTATCACCCAGATTCTTATTTATTTTTTTTTTGGAAATTAAGGGCTGTGAATAAGAGAAATATGATACTATTATTAATGTCAAATTTTCGTATTTATTCATAAGAGCATCTCCAATGTAAAAAAGCTTTCCAAAGCTGTTTTACATTCCACCTCACCTATTTTATAAAAAGCTTTATAAAAAAGCTTTTGCTCCAATGTTAAAAAGCTTTTGGAAAGCTTTATTAAATAAAAGGAGGGGACTAATATGAAAATATTATAACATAAAATAGCAAAAAAACTTTTCATCAAAAGCTTGAAAAATCTCAACCTATAAAAAATGTATCATAAAATGCATCACATACATTTGAAAAGGCATTTACCGATGTTGTTCACCCCAACTTGCTATGACACAAAACCATAAAGATTCTTAAATATCATTACAAATCCACATACTTTAACATTGTGATCGTGGGTGGTCTGAGATCAACTTTTCTAGTTTCTTATTAAGGACACTGAGAGTAACAACACTTTAAAAACTCGATAGTAATAATAAGTGGCACATACTTACCTTAATAATCCATCGTGCGTGTTACTCGATCATCACATTGTGCGTCCATTGAGATCACATGCTCATCATATATATGGTTCATGTACTTCATTTAGTTTATATTTAGTCTGTTTAGTTCATTATTGTTACCAATTGTGATCCAAGTTTTTCTTAATGTTTTAATCCTTCAAGTTTGCGTTGACTCATTGGTTTAATTATTAAAAGAGTTAAAGGAAACAAGTTTTGAAAATTAGATGATTACACTTGATAAAGTTAGAAGGGTGAAATTATAATAAAAGATAAACTTAACTTAACGGATTATACCATCATACTTTTGAAGTATAAGTAGTAGATATCCCCGTAAAGGGTTAAACCACCAAATTTTTGAAACTTGAAAGATTAAATCATAAGGAAAAAACTTAAAGCGTTAAACGAAAAAAGTGAAACTTTGTAAATTAAATCATTATTAACATTAGGTTCTTCTTATATACTCCGTATATAAGAAATATAATTGAGATAGTATATAATTTGATAAAATATTGCATGTGTCACGTTGAAGACAATTAAGTTGGGCCCACCAAACACACAATTTGGGGTGACGTGTAACACTGGTATCTCAATTTTGATGAATTCGTAGCAGAAACAAATAATGCAATCAAAAATTTTATTTGTCTTAAAAGAATTTCTCTCATAAAAAATTTATACTTCGTGTGACGAATTGATCAATAGCTACGGTTACACCTGCCTTATACATTGTTGCGCCCCTATGGGGCTATGTCTAGCTCACTACTAGAAAAAAGGGTTAGAGACTTGGGTAGCGACATCTTTAGCGACAAATTTTTCGCTAGCGACGCAAATAACGACTTTATGTGAGAAGTCTCTATAGAAAAGTCATAGATTTAGAGACATTTGTCGCTAAATGTAAAGACGACACTAGTGACATCACGTAATACGTCTCAGATATGGCGTCATTATATTCAAGTCTCTATTTATGTCGATTTTACTCATTTAGTCGCTACTTATGTCGCTATCACTCATTTAAGTCGCTAGTTATGTTGTTTTCTTGAACTGGCTTAAGAATTATGTTAAGTCAAGATATGTCGGGCTTAGGAGTACCTACATATGTTTTACACACTTTGGTCAGTATATAGTACAAGAGTCGGGCCATAATGATTGAATCGTGTACCAACTCTAAAATTGTTTGGCATAAAGTATTTAAAACAAACGGAAATATCAAGGTATCATATGTAAATCTGATATTGTTAAACCATAACCCCTTCCAAATTATTACAAATATATTATTGATGATGGGTTAAAAACCCATCTACATAATGAGAAAACAAACTTGTACTTAGAATATAGAAGATGTGAAGTACACATTTTATCTGAGTCGAGATCGGTGATATTACTTATAGAACTCCATAACCCATAATGTTCGAGCAAAGCATTCCTTTCTGATCCCTGCAAATCCAGCGCCTTTAGCCAATGCACGAAACTCATCCTCGGTGCGCACCTTTCCTCCAGGATTGTGTGTCAGCATGATCGCATCTAATTGTGTGTTGACTTTGTCAATGGGGCTTGCGTTCGGCACAAATGGAAGAATTGCCTCTACGCTAATAACTTTGCCGTCATCTGGCAAAGCCTTGTAGCAATTTTTTAGTAGCGTCAAACAACGATCATCACTCCAATTATGAAGGATCCACTGTTCCGTACGTAATTAATCAACAAAACATTCAATCCAAAAAAGTAAAATTACCAAAAATCCTTTGCAGTAGCAGTATGGGAGTAAGAGCAGCACACCAATAAATAATTTGTACTTCCTAGTCTTATTTACTTATTTATGACAGTTTAGATATAATATTAGTGACCGTACATAATAGCCAGATAGATTGTACGTTTGTCATTCTACAAGAATGCCGCTCATGGCGATGGTAGTATGATGATCCATGGCACTGTTGAATACATCGTTGAACCTTGAATCTAAAGATGGATATTCATACAAATGTGTTCCATGAACCTTGTTAAATGGAACACCTCCTTCAATAACCGAATCCTAAAATGCAAACCTTGTTCAGTTCACGGAAAAGAAAAGAAAAAAAGAATGCAACATCATCAGATTATTGATCTATATATGCACGTACACTTGATGATATATCAAGTGATAAACAAAGAATGTTAATTTTGCTTGTTAGAAAACTGGATAAAATGTGTCACATAGTTTCTAAATAATGTGATCATTTATACAAAACGTCGTATTTTAAAACAATGTAACATGTACGATTTAACTTAGCAACTATCAACGAACACCTTGTCGTGAAGCAACAACGTTGGCGGGCCTAATGACGCCCCATCTTCATTCGGGACAGGGGCGGAGCTAGAGGGGGCATGGGGGCAGTCACCCCCCTAAAAATCTAGAATTATGGAAAAAATAAATTTTTAAGGTTATTAGTGACAGTTTTGGAGTTTTGCCCCCCCCAAAATGATAGAAAAAGGGGGGAAAAATTTTTTTTGCCACCCTATACGAAATATCCTAGCTCCGCCCCTGATTCGGGATAAAGTATTTAGCAACCTGAGTGAGTCCATACCCACGAACTGGCATTGATTGATGGTCCTTTTCAGTACAAGTGACAATAGAGTGGCTAGCGAGCAACCTAGCTAAGCATCCCGTCAATCTTGTCTGGGGCATCTTGGTTGGAGATTGACAAACTAGATGCGATCTCGTGAACCGAGAGTTTGGCGTCAGGTCCCACCTCAGCTAAAGCCTCTAGGACCTTAAGCTTGATTGCATTGTCAAGCATCATGGTACGTATGTATTAGCTTTAGTTCATTAGGTTTAAAGATCCAAATTAGCAAGTAACATATATATTTAAAATAAAGTAAGGTAAATAATTGCTAGAATCGGACAGTAAGACATTCACTCCAAATCCAAGCCCCTTAACTAAAGCCGGCAAAATGGGCGGGTTGGGCGGGTATGGGCTATGGGTCAAAACGGGCACGGGTATAAACGGGCTCGGGTCTAATCGGGCGCGGGTCTAAACGGGCTCGGGTCATAACGGGCTCTTTAAAAATTTCATAAAAAAAATGTTCTAATTCACTAAAATTTAGTATCTTCCAAAATAAGTTATATATTTTTAACTATATAATTTGAAAAATATAACATGATGGTCACACATTTAGATCCATTCATGATTTGAGTTTTACCCAATTAAGCCCATTCCTAAAATTTCTCCAGTCCATAAGAACCAAAACTTTATGTCATTATACCCAGAATTGCCCAAATGTAAAGCAAATGGGCAGAATTTACCAGCACTACCTTTAACCAATTGAAATTACTTTAGTTTATTTACCTTAAAACAATCAAATAATTTTTACCTGACCAACTAGTAGATACATCACTAAGAATTAAATTCTACGTCACCAGATTTTCAAAGGTTTATAGATCTATTCATTTAAATCAAAAATATTTAACAATGATTGCCTAATGCATCCCATTTAAACCTTCATTACGCAATATACGTTTAGTAAAATAAAGTGATTGAGACATAAACTCTCAAATTATATAGTAACACCAAAAAAACATCTCGTGTATCAAATACGATTATACGACCAAGAAACTCGACCACGTGACCAACATCTACTATTTCAAAGAGCTACATAACATCTATATTGAGACTCTGAAAAGAATTATATGTATACCTTATACCATAACCGAGATCGAAACGATCTTGAATCGAAATCCTACTATTTCAAAACAGTCTTGTTACGCATAGATTCTATGGTGGTGATCGTATGAACTAAGTTATGAATACTGCTTTATTAGGTTATAAAGGAAATTCCCCTCAAATCTCGTGAGGGTTACGACTATTTCTTGATCCGTAATCCCTTCCAAATTGTTACTTTTGCAATTAATGTGTCAATTAATATTTACACTTAAGTCTCTCTAATTTCTTAATTCTCTTTTATCAACCTACTACTACATACTATACAACTTATTTAAAGCACGCCTCATAATAGTATTGAGATCGAAGAAGCTATACATAATGCATAACTAACTACATTTATTATCCATAGTAATCATTCATAGATTCTTTACATCTCTTATTAGTATATTCGAAAAATTTCGAGATTTTACAATTCTTCCCTCTTTAAAGGATTCCGTCCTCGGAATCTTACTTTTAAATTCCATATAGACTCTCTCATATATAACAACTAATAATACATAATTATCCTTTAGTAAACATGTACGCCTTCAAATTTTATGATGAAGACTCTACTGAAACGATTTCATATGTGAATCTCAGGCTCACAAACACTCGCTTTTATTTGCTTTACCATCTTCATTGCGCTTATAACGAATCTGATATATTAAATCTCGTATACAGCTTCTTGAATCTTTCTTATGTTGTACATAAAATCAGAAAAATGCCCCAAATAAATTGTTTTAGAAAATTATTTTAGACATACCAACATACATGTATGTATAAAATGACCTTACCCTAGAGTAGAGATGAGCAAAGACTAGATAAAACTGGTTTTCAGTCCAGTTCAAAAAAGTCCAGTTTTTTAACAGAAAATTAAAAACCTGTCTTTTCTAGGACTGGTCCAGTTTCAGTACAGTTTTTTGCCAGTTTTGCCAGTTTTTCTTAAAATTTCAGTCCAGTCCCAGTCCAGTTTCAGTTATTTCCAGTCTTTTTTTTCATGATCGATAATTTTGTCAATAGTTACAATAAAATTTTAAAACCAATAGAAAAAATCAATAAATGTGAAGTATGATTAAATTAAAATGTATATAATTGAAATTGTTGATGTGAAAATAAATAAAAGTTTATAAATAAAGAAATAAAAATGTATCAAATACAATTTGACCTAAATTTAAATTTTATAAGGAAAGAAAAAAGTTAATAAACAATAAATAAACATAAATAGCTTATAATACATTTCAGTCTTTTTCCCAGTTTTAAACCAGTTTCAGTCTTTAACCAGTTTAAACTGATTTCAGTTCAGTTTTCAACCAGTTTTCTGACAGAAAAGTAGGACTGAATTAGGACTGTCAGGCAGTCCTAGGACCAGTCCAGTTTTTTTCCCAGTCCAGTTTTTTTAGGACCGGTCCCAGTCCGATTCAGGACCAGTTTCAGTCTTAGACTGTTTTGCTCATCTCTGCCCTAGAGATTATTCTCCTACTTCTATAATTCTAATAACCAACGTGCCATGTAGCATTTACAGTCTACATTCATACTTCAAATCTTCCTTCATTTCAATTATTTTCATAAAGATACTTCAATAATTTAGCAATCTTTATTTAGCTTTAAGTGGGACCGATGTGAGCTAACTCTATCGATCGACATCCAAAAGTTATAGATACAGCTCATCTAATCCTATAAAGGAATGATCATGTATAAAATGCTTTTTGTTTAGTCGTTTACAACCCCAGGGGCCACTCACTTAATTCCTAGGTGTAATTCTCCTAAATAGGTGTACTAAGATAAAATCATGTAAGAAAAATAATTACCAACACAAAAGTACTTTATCGATTTAATTATTAAATCTATATATTCTCTGATCATTCCGTAACATTGAAGGTCAACGAATAATTATATACATTAAAAAACACTTAACCCTATTAAAAATAGCATTTTTAGTTGTATTCTTTTAATTTGCTACGGGTTTCAAAAAATTGAGATATCATTGCTACGGGTCTTTCTAAATCCTGGATCTGCTACTGCATGCATGACGTACAGACGATGACAGTGACACGCCACCTGTAGTTAGATGTTGGGTCGGTATGAGTTGCCGGTTATCGACCTTTTTGCCACAAAATCATGTAGTCATAGGCGGTACTTGAAGAAAACTTTTGGGGTAGCCAAAATCATCTGACATGTAAAATATACGTTCTACAAATATACAAATAATGTTAACTTAAAGTATATCCCGTAAGTATAATAATAGTTATAAGAGTGAAGTTTTACAAAAGAGTAGATAATAAATCAAAATCACATTTTAGAAAGATGACTTTATGGTCTTCTTGTAAAAATATATAGATGTTTTATTCTACCTATATAAAGGGGGTTAAAATTTTTTAACTCATAGTAAAAGATAAGGGGTTACATTTCATTTCAAGTCTATATATAATAATAGAGGGTAGTAATAGAAATATTAGATTAAGACTAATAGTGGACCTGAGAATCATCTTCTCCGAACAATTCTTTCTGCAACTTTTCCTCCATTAACCTCAAACTAAGTTTTCAATTTTCTTCGATCTACAAATTCAATAAATTGAGATATGCAAATGATATAAGTAATGATCTTTGGTATTAGTAACGATCTTAATTATGTGAGCTTGAGGTTGATTATTTGAGATTATCAAGATCCTGCGCGTAGCAAACATATGCTTAATTAGTGACTATTATAATTATAATTATTAGTATTTATTATTCTTGCAATTTGACGTTATGATAATTACTTGAGTTAGAAAAAAACAGGAAAAGAAATAAAAGAATTTTGATAATGTACTCACATCATTGATTACAAGTAATAAGAGGTCGAATAATAAAAGGTAGAATGATATTGCATTTATTTGACCTCTTATATATTATTTGTTATCGATGATGTGAGTCATGTGACACCCTTTTTTATATTGTGGTAGTGATGTGTTAGGTGATGTGATGGTGACTCATATAATTATCACGTTATCAAATATATACAATAATAACTGAAAATATACTATAAATAATATATTGATAATGAAATTTAATACACAAAATAAACTTTAGATTATCTCTATGCATATAAAACATCTTAGTGATTGTCTTAAATTTTGATTCAACTCAAGTAAATGACTATATTGCCCATTTGAATACATTTTGAAAAAGTCAACTACATAATTACCAACATCATGAAAACAATTTAGAAATTGAGTGTTAATAAATACATTATAAATACACGCATTGAATGAAAATATATTAAAAAAATATGATATAATGTTAATAATATGTTGGGATTTGCTATGTGTACCCTTATGACACACGTTAAGGTGCATTTAATGAAGTCAAAATTTCCTTAAATATTAATATTTACATTTAATACTCATTAATTCAATCTAATAATTTTCTTTTTTATGCATTTATTAATTACAAATTATGTTATTTAAGAAAATTACAGGTTCATTAAATGCACTTTAACGTGTGCCACAGGGACACACGTTAGCAAAACCCTAATATCTTACCAACAATACATCTCAATCAACTTATTATGTTCCTACCATACATGTAATCAACTTACGTTCCACCAATAATACATTACAAAAACATAATCTTAATTTTAAACAACTGTTACTCATCTTTATTTCCAGTCATACAAATTTGATCTTTTTTCATTTCATCTAAACTTTAGAAATAAATATGAATGTTGCCTCTAAATTTTTTATTGAATAATAGAAGCGAAGAAATTACCCGAACATCAAGAAACGAAATAATCATTCACACAATTAACCCCGCTCCTTTGCGCGGGCATGATGCTAATAGTTAATAAAGTTCCAAAGCACTTATATCCCTATATATTGTTAGTGTAGGTGGAAGTTCAAACGAGATATACTAAAACTTGAGAACGGAACCACAACATTATGTGTCTGTTCACAGAATGGCGAAACGTACCTTCGATTTCTTTTTGATGGGGGTTTGCAAAAGCGAAGTTAAGTTGGTTTTGTATAAAAGATATGCGTTACATGATATCGGGTAAAATATAAGTTGTATCTTTCTTTTAGAAATGTGAAGTAAAATATAATGTAACATATTAATTTATTTTATTATTAAAAATATAATTGAGATAGTATAATCAGATAAATATTGCATGAGTGTCACATTGAAGACATATTTCACTTGGACCTACACTGGCGGATTCAGAATTTAGGGTGACATGTAATACGGGTATCCCAATTTTGTTGAACTAGCACATACAAAAAAATGCAACTAATAATTAAATTTCTCATAAAAATTTACAATTCGTATAGCAAATTGACCGATATCAACTATTACACCTATCTTATTCATTGTTCCACCCCGTGGGCGTATGTCTAGCATAAGAAGATATGTTGGGCTTAGGAGTACCTACATATGTTTTACTCGCTTTGGTCAGTGTAGTACAAGAGTCGGGCCATAATGATTAAATCATGTACTCCGTAACAACTTTTATAAATATGTTTGCAACTTTGCATAAGGTATTAATTGAAGCATATGGAAATATCAAGGTATGATAAAAGCATGTAAATCTGATATTGTTGAAACATAACCCCTTTCAAATTATTATAGATAGATTGATGGGTTAAAGCCCATCCACATAACGAGAAAACAAGCTTGTACTTAAAATATAAAAGATGTGAATTACACAATTTATCCCGAGTCAAGATCGAAGATATCACTTATAGAACTCCATAACCCATAGTGTTCGAGCAAAGCATTCCTTCCGGATCCCTGCGAATCCAGCGCCTTTAGCCAATGCACGAAACTCATCCTCGGTGCGCACCTTTCCTCCAGGATTGTGTGTAAGCATGATCGCATCTAATTGTGTGTTGACTTTGTCAATGGGGCTTGCGTTCGGCACAAATGGAAGAATTGCCTCTACGCTAATAACTTTTCCGTCATCTGGTAAAGCCTTGTAGCAATTTTTTAGTAGCGTCAAACAACGATCATCACTCCAATTATGAAGGATCCACTGCTCCGTATGTAATTAATTAACAAAACATTCAATCCAAAAAAGTAGATATACCAAAAATCCTTTAAAGTAGCTGTATGGGAGTAAGAATAGCACGCTATTAAATAATTTGTACTTCCAAGTCTTATTTAGTTATTTATGACAGTTTAGATATAATTTTAGTGACCGTACATAATAGCCGGATAGATTGTAAGTTTGTCGTTCTACAAAAATATGTTTAAGCCAACTTACCTTCATAAAAATGGCATCACCTTGTGGAACTTCTTGAAACATATCTCCTCCAATATGTTCGACACCTAAATTCATATAAAATATAAATCTAACCATTCCAGTTTTATAGAAAATGAAATCATAATTAAGTATACCAGGATATTGTGGTGCGTTGCGAATCACATGAGGCTGATCGAAATTAATTCCCTTAATGGTGGGATACTTGGATACGATCATATTGACATTGATTCCTAGGCCACCTGCTACATCAACAACGCTTTTTAGCTTGCTGAAACCATGGTAGCATTCAAGAATTCCGCTCATGGCGACGGTAGTATGATTATCCATGGCACTGTTGAATACATCGTTGAACCTTGAATCTAAAGATGGATATTCATACAAGTGTGTTCCATGAACCTTGTTAAATGGAACACCTCCTTCAATAACCGAATCCTTAAATGCAAACCTTGTTCAGTTCATGGAAAAAAAAATGCAACATCATCAGATTATTGATCTATATATAATGTTATATATCATCAAATATGTGATGATTATTTATTTACTAGAAAACAAAGAATGTTAACTTATCTTGCTAGAAAACTGGATAAAATGTGTCACATAGTTTCTATATAATGTGATCATTTAATTTATACAAAACGTCGTATTTTAAAACAATGTAACATGTACGATATAACTTACCAACTATCAACGAACACCTTATCGTGAAGCAACAACGTTGGCGGGCCTAATGACGCCCCATCTTCATTCGGGATAAAGTATTTAGCAACCGGAGTGAGTCCATACACCCGAACTGGCAGCGACTGATGGTCCTTTTTGGTACAAGTGACAATAGAGTAGCTAGCGAGCAACCTAAGCATCCGGTCAATCTTGTCTGGGGCATCTTGGTTGGAGATTGACAAACGAGATGCGATCTCATGAGCCGAGAGTTTGGCGTCATGTCCGGCCTCATCTATAGCCTCTAGGACCTTAAGCTTGATTGCATTGTCAAGCATCATGGTCATGGATATGGAGGAAGATATTTCTACTGCATAAGTGAAGTGATCCTCATTAGAACTCATTTTCACAACACGTGGACCTTAAGCTTAATTAAGTCTTTTTCTCTTTTCTTTTGTGAATGGTGACACTTTGTCGACATTGTTCCAGTGATATATATATAGGTGATTTTGTTGTCCACTGTTTGGTAAAAACCGGTCAAGATTTTCAACTTAATCTTTCCTATCGAATAAAAGGGAGTTAACGCTGATATCATAAAACTGACTTGACATCTTCTAAAACAATAATCTTGCTGACTTGGCGATTTTATATGTAATCTTTTTTCTTATAATTTTGAATTATTTTTTAACATAATCTAAAAATTAACCCTGATATGTAATTAAGGATTTGTAAGTTTCTACACATGAAAAAATAAACAAAATCTCTCTCCTAAAAACCCGCCCATTATTTTTATTGGAACCCCAAAACTTACACAGCAAGCTTAAATCTGATTGGTATTCATTATCACGCTTAATTCTTTTACCACCGCCCAAGAACGGCTCCATTAATCCCTTTTCATTTTCTTCTTTGCCCAGATTCATTTCTTTTTCTTCTTCGCCCAGATTCATCACGTCAATTGTTTGAATTTCTCTCTTATCATCTTCTCCACTGGGTTAGTTTTCAAAATTTATAGCGATTTTTTAAAGTTCTGTTTGTTTCGGATTAAAAAAGGAGGTGAGATATACTCTGACGTTTATCAAATGGTTACGTGCTTCAGCTTATTCTCCGATTATTGTGTCTGTTAAATTGATTTAATGTACAATATATTCGAATTGAGCTCGTGTGAGGGTTTTGATTTGCATTTTTTTTTTGTTTTCTATAGGTTTGGAACGCGATTCAACTCGATTACATTCTTAAAAGTTATATGGTAGTAAACTGCATACATTTTTCCCTTTTATTTCTGATTTTTCGATTAAGCTAGGTATGTATATCTGTTTGTATGATTATGAACTAAGGTTATTAAGTTTTATACTTTACTTCGTTTTTAAATATTGTACTTTACTTCATTTTATTTCGCAATGGATTTTAGAAGTGGAAGTTATGATGGTAGCTGTTGAAGAGACAAATGTAAACGATTCCACCATAAAATTGTAAGTAACCCTTTTATTTCCTTTCAATGTAGTTTTGAGATAATCTCGTGATTGGTTCGGGTGAGTTTAATTTCGTCTAGGTTTTGTTTGTGTGTCTTTTAGATGATTTTTTATATGTGTTTGTGTTGATTTTTGTTATATATTTTTGGTACTTAGTATGTTACATATGTATGTATGCCAAGTATTTGATAAAATGCCTTGATGAAAAATTATTTTTTGGATTTCATATATTTCATGTTAAGTGTTACATTTTAAGGTACTCTTGGTTGGGATTATGAGTTAATTTATTGGTTTGTTTCAAAGTCTATTCTTTGCCTATTCCTAATTTGTTATTTATGTGCTGTTTGCACTATTTTCTATCTTTCAGGGGTTGTAAGGTTTGGGCCCATTATCTTGTGTATACTCATGTAATGCCATTTTTAAATTTTTGGTTATTGTTAATCTTGTCATTTATGTCCAGTAATGTAGCTTAGTTTCGCTTGCGTATACTCATGTAATAATGTTGTGATCAGTTTTGGTTGATGATAGGTTTCTACTTTTTTATTGGTGTTTCTATTCTTAGCCATTTTGCAATTGATATATCTGCAGTTCTTCGGATTTCACCACTGATGGTTGTGTGATTGTATGCTTGATAGAGAGCATTTGATGGAAGCACAACAAGAAGCCTAAAACAGAAGTGAAATGGCAGCAGCATCAGGCTTCAAAGATGAAGAAAGGTGTGCCTTATGGAGAAAAAGACTGCACTTAAATGGGTTTTTGACTAGGTAAGATTTCAATGAGTTTGTTGTACATGGGTTGTACTCTGGGTTGACATTATATATTATGAAACAGTATGTTGTTTGAATGTGACTTATCATGCAATAAGGTTAACTAAGCTTTGTTTCCGTTCATGATCATTAATCTATTGAATATGGGTCATCGCAATTCTAATGATTTGAGTGATATCAGAGTATGAAGCATGATCAGGGGTTTATTGCAATTGAGAAAAAGACTGCACTTAAATGGGTTTTTGAGTAGGTAAGATTTCAATGAGTTTGTTGTACATGGGTTGTACTCTGGGTTGACATTGTATATTATGAAACAGTATGTTGTTTGAATGTGACTTATCATGCAATAAGGTTAACTAAGCTTTGTTTCCCTTCATGATCATTAATCTATTGAATACGGGTCATCGCAATTCTAATGATTTGAGTGATATCAGAGTATGAAGCATGATCAGGGGTTTATTGCAATTGATTGGCCGCTAGCTATATGTATGAGCTGCTGATTGATTTCAGATCCAATATATTTAATTCTATCTTATCGTCATTATGTGCAGGTATACGACGATATGAATTGTAGGATACTCATGCCCATTTTGTATTTATCCTACAAGTACATGAAGTTTTAATGTGTATCATATTGCATTTTATGTGCAAGTATACTAATATGCTCATTTCCACCACTAACATATACTCATTTCCACTAATATATACCTCTTATGTTTTGTTCTAAATACACTATTGCATATTAGCTAGGACAATTGCAATTTATATCATAGGCTTCATGTGGCACTATTTTTATCTTGGGGATTTGATGACAGTACATGATAAGTGGTACGATGGGGCAAATATTGGAGTTTAATATTCCCTTATTGTATTTGGATTATTATTTTATTTATATATATGTATCTGTCATACTCCGTATTATATTTGATACATATGTAGGTGAAGCATTAACATTTACTACATATAGATTTTGATAGTAAAGTACACACCATCGGATTTGTCTAATCCATGGTTTGATGCTCCTGGGTTGTGTGGGTGAGTTATAAGTGACCATACCTGGAATCAATTATGTTTTGTATTGGTTTTGCATATGTTGTGTTTGTTTTTCTTTATCTTTTATCTCTCAGTTTTGGCATACTTGATTTTGTCTTGCTCCGCGTTGTATATTTGAAACTTAATTCAAACTTTTGTTAGTTGCAGGAGGTTGTGAATGAAGGTGCTTGAGATTCTTTAATGCCCATGCATCTCACTTCTTAAATGGTTGTATTCACACTTTCGTATTTGTTTTCACACTCAGTACGAACCCAGGTGCTAAACGAAGTTTGAACCAAGACATAATGTAGTTTTATTTCTTATAAAGTCAAATTGGTTATGTATTGGCACCATTGGGTCGTGGTTGTTTATGTATATAAACGATAAATGATATGATGTAGTGCATGTAAATATGTGTTTGTGAAGTTTGTAATTAAAATTTAATTTCTCTAAATTTATTGTGATATAGATATAAAATCTATCATGTAATCTTATAATTTTTTTAGCAAAACCCGTGTAGTCACGGTATATATAATGGTTTGGTGAGTTTGTCAATAAATTCTAAGGGAAATTAATTTTCCTAACCATGCTTAAAATTTATCCAAAAAAAGAGAGAAGTTAAATTTATACCCATTGCGGGAGCAAAGCGAAAATTGCGTTTTGCGTACGCATGCTGATTTTTTTGTCTGCCTTGTGTGATTAGGTACGCGAGTCTATACACGGGAAGATTTTGAACTTAATAATGGGGTATATATAATGGTTTGGTGAGTTTGTGAATAAATTAAAAGTGATTAGATTGAGTAGTTGAATCATTTGCTAACTTTAATTATGTATTATCCAATGTTTTAAGAACCGGTTCAACCAGTCTGGTCCAACTGGTTGAATCGGATATTTCTAGATTTCCAGTTTAAAATTAGCCGGTTTTTTCCAAAGTTTGACTAGTCAACGGACTGCCTGAGCCGGCCGGACCGAGTTAAACCGGGAACCGGACCAGCGTATTGAACTGGTTTTAGTTTTTTTTCCTTTTTTTTAGCTAATTAAATTTATCACTAATCTTAAAAACAAAAGTGTGTGTCTTGTTTCAAAATCAGTTGCAACTCTCCATAAACAAACCGACCCTAAACCCCCGTCATATCCTCTCCAAAAAGTGACTTCTTCCTCCGATCCAGGGCAAATCCGGCCACTTTGCTCGCATCTCTGGCCACCCGCGGCCTGCTCCTATCCCTCGAATACCATCTTAGATATACCGTCTATACCAATGTCCGCCATTACAGATACGTATTTTGTAACTTTGTAGCCTATTACCGGTTTGAATATATCAGAGTAACATAATGTCTAGCATTTTTAGAATGAAATAATAAGAGAAAAATAAAACTGAAAAAGAAAGTGATAGGAAACTCTCAGACTGTTATTTGCTTTGGAGAGAGAAATAGTCATTTTAGAAAAAGTGATCAACATTTATGTGGTGGAAACAGATGGACTACGTAGTCAAATTTTAGACCACTACATGACATTAATACTTCAATGCTAGTGGCATTAAAATATATAAAAATGATATAAATTGTTGCTTAGTTTATGAGTAATATTTAATGACAAGTGATTATTTGTGGGTTGATAATTGCTAATATACGGAGTAAGTGATAGATATAAAAAGGGGAAATCACAAATTTGATCCGTTTACCAACCCCATTTTAACAAAATAATCCGTTGACTTCCTTTTTTAACAAAGTAATCCACCGATTGGCGCCGCAAATGGCGCCCCGGCGCCCCTGACACAACCAACCACCCAAACATTGTCACGTGTACGAGGATCCAGCGCCAAACAAATTGATGGGCGCCAAGAAAATTCATGGGGCGCCAAAAATGAAGGAGATGGGGCCAAAAAAAATCATGGGGCGCCAAAAATATGGAGTGGGGCGCCAAAAAAATCATGGGGCGCCGGATGTTTTTTTTTTGGCGCTGGATCCTCGTACACGTGGCAATGTTTGGGTGGTTGGTTGTGTCAGGGGCGCCGGGGCGCCATTGCGGCGCCAATCGGTGGATTACTTTGTTAAAAAGGGAAGTCAACGGATTATTTTGTTAAAATGGGTTGGTAAACGGATCAAATTTGTGATTTCCCCATATAAAAATGAGTAGGTATGTTAACCTTAAATTTTTATATTGTACGATTGTGATTTTGTATGTCTTTTACTTCTTGTGTACTAGTTTATAGCCCGCAAATTTGCGGGGCTCGGTAATTGTTTTTTTTTTTAATTTGATTGAAAAAAAAGAATGTACGGAATGTAGTCAAAATTACATGTTTTTAGTACAAAACTTATGTATTGTATTGTATTAGTTTATAATTTTGCTATTTATTATTTTCGTTTTTCTATTTGTATTAATAAATTTTATTGATTCCTAAATGGATTGTTGTAATTGTTGTAATATGAAAGTTGTGAACTTATTCTTAACTGAACCGAAAACTATAAAAATGAAACAAAGAACTAAAAAAATACACATTAACAGGGGTTAGTAAAAGAATATAAAAACTTTATCATAATAAAAATTAAAGTTAAAAATACAATGAAAGAGGTAAAGATAATTTTAAGCAATCATGAGCTTCTTTTGGCCAACCTTCTATTGCTATTCCAACAATTAAAGATAAACACACGTGGCAAGGACCATTAAAGTCATATCTTGAAGTGCTTCCCATACAAACACCCAAGGGCTACGTTGTGCAACCTTGGTGAATTTTTTAATACCAAAAGTTTCTGAATTTTTTTATTCCAAAAGTTTCTTGTCTGCGACTCTGCCATTCGGTAGAAAGTCCATCAGTTGTTGATGTTTTAAGTTTTTTCGCAATACCATCTACTCCACCATGATATTTTAGTCTCTTGGGTTCATGCCTTTCAACAATTGAACCCACTTCATCAGCACATGTGTTGTCTAAACCAGCAGCTTTGACTTCTTCAGGTACTGTGGTCCTCTTGTTCTGGTTGTGCCCCTGTAATCGTTATAATTGGAGCCACTATATAAGGAAAAACGAAATTATACATACACATAAATACTATAATACTAAGTAGAGATAACGAATACATATTAAAAATTAGTACTAAATGCTCACCTTGTAAAAATGATAATGCAACCTTTGAGACCGAAACAATGACTCTCAATTTCTCCTGTAAGCAATCAAGGTATGATTTGTTAGTTGGCCAGTGTGTAACTATTGGATTAAAACCATTTAACTTGCAGAACATGATTAGCTAAGAACTTCTAAATCATACAATTTTAGCTGAAAAACATGAACATCAGTTGATTTTGTCTTTAAATGACAATACCATTTTGCAGGCGTACATTAACACAAGATTTTGCATTTACCTCAACACAGCTTCTGCATTTTCATGTAATAGTGTGATGTACACAAGTACACTTAAAAAATTGTAGCGTGTAAGTCATTTACAAATGCTAATTAAGGTGACTTGGAAGGTTCAAGAGCTTAAGACTCGTTTCACTCATTTCCTGTTGAGCTGATATTTAATTACTTGTACCTATAAAGATGAAACTCGACCTTCATGGAGACATTCGTAATTAGTTGGACCGAAATCGCCACATATCAAAATAAGTACACATTTAAGAACATTGATCCATTCAGATATAGATGGGCCAAAATTGCCACCTCTAAAATTAAAAACATATAGAAGGGAATTTGCTAGAAGCAAGTCATTGCAGTACCTCGAAGGCTCGTACGGATGCTTAATTTTAGGCAGAATGTTAAAAAAAAAAACAGCCCCATTCTCTTAACAGCAAATTCTTTATCTCAGTCTTCCAAATTGGTCTAGCTATCTCCTGCAACATAATAGTATAATGATAATGCTACATGTGAGAATAAAAATTTTTAGTTGCTGAAGGCTTAGCTTATGGGTTAAAGTTGCTGAAGGCTGCATAATAGAAATTTTCAACTATAAACCTATGGGTTAAAGTTAACTAATTCCCCAACTAAGGTTGAAATGCATACATACGGAATGGATTACCTGTTTGCCTGTGATTATTACCTTGCATGTTTTGGTATTTATAGTTTCAATACCAATGGAAACCATCTCATTCCTACCCCAAGTGATAACATAGCTATTCACTTTATTTTTCCCTAAAAATATAAACTACATCAGCTGGTATGATAAATTGTGAAATCACACAACTGCTTTTTGTTAGCAAAAGAAAATACACCCAAAATCCTCCATCCCCCCCCCCCCCCCCCCCCCCCCCCCCCCCCCTTTAAACTAAACCAAAGTAGAACACTTAAATAAAAAGCTAATGAATCTCTATCAGGTTAATAATTAAAAACACAATTTTTTAGTTCACACAGATATCAAACTACAATTAATGTAACAAAATAGCAAACTTTTTGAGATTTTTACCTCATATGCCCCCTCTTCTAAACTACATCAGCTGCTACAAACAAAACCAAATGTTATACAAAGTTTAAAATGGTCAGATGACAAAACTCAAACAAAAATCCAGATCCTTTAAACCTAGAACAAAATCAATTCAAAGGAAACAAATTAAGAAATGACTATGGCTTGGGAATACCTTTTGAACTAACTGTAAATTAACTATGGCACAACTTCTGTGGCAACTGATTATGCTTATTGATCACCTACAACATCACAAATCACAATAAAAATAAAAGTAACAGTTTCAAGTTCTAAGCTAAGAAAATCATTAAAGGCATTAACATACCATTCACTTTTTTTTCCCTAAAAATCTAAACTACATCAGCTGCTATGATAAATTGTGAAATCACACAACTGCTTTTTGTTAGCAAAAGAAAATACACCAAAAATCCTCCCCCCCCCCCCCCCCCCCCCCTCCCCATTTAAACTAAACCAAAGTAGGACACTTAAATAAAAAGCTAATGAATCTCTATCAGGTTAATAATTAAAAACACAATTTTTTAGTTCACACAGATATCAAACTACAATTAATGTAACAAAATAGCAAACTTTTTGAGATTTTTACCTCATATGCCCCCTCTTCTAATCCCGCTTACGTATAACCTAATCATTCCTTTTTCATTGCAAGGATGGTTTCTTTGCAGCAACATGTATATTGTCCTACGAACATACAATTAAAAATAGGTCAGCAACTATCTTTAGGAAAATAAGATTCACCTCACTTGTACTCAAAACTACAGGAGGATATGCTTAAAAACACCTATATATATATATATATATATATATATATATATATATATATATAAAGGAACCATTGTTATCAAACGATTGTTTCCTTAATTTAGCTCTACCATTGTTAACAAAAAAGCGAAACAAAGAGACGAACCAAGTAATGACTAAAATCACAATAAGTAAATTGCTAATTCTACACTTCTACTTTGTCAAATATAGTTACAACGCAATAACAACCACTCTTTCACAAACCCAAATTCATTTGCATACTTTTAACCCATTGCATTTCAACATCTTCATCATTTAAACATCCAAAATAAATTATATATCAACTTAAATTTCCTTTGATTTAGACATTTCATCAAACACATAGTGTGCATCATGTTGAGGTTCAATAGAAAAATAGCACCTTTGTCTCAACCTCATTCATCATATACCTTGTAAACTTATTTAAGGAGATTAAGTATCATGGAGATTAACACCTGCAATTACAACGCAATAACACCTGCAATTATGTTCAAATACCAACTTTAATCATAATAGTATCATGGAGATTAAGTATGAAATCAAACCTTAAACTACAATCACAAACCTAAAACTTACAAATTCGAGACCCATAGCCTTCAAATGATATAACCCCTTCAAAAATCAGATGGACAGTAATCTAAAGCATAACATATGAAAAAAAATTTAGAGAAGAAACCTTTGTTGAAGAAAACCTCAAGTTGTGTTTTCACGCGAGTTTTTTAGGCGCGGTTGTAGATCTGAAGCATGATGGCGGTGATTTGGAGGTGGTGATAGTCATATGAATAGTAGCGATCGGTGATAGATGAAATCCTCAACCCGTGGCTCTATTCGATGAGTACCATCTCATTGATTCATGTGAAATAGGGTTTACGAAATTTTAAAGAAACTTACCTGAGAAGCAATTGACGATGATTGAAATTGTATGACTTTTAATAACTATCATTTGTTAATTTTGTTTCTTGAACCCATAGATGATGATGACGATGAAGGATCAACAAAGAAGGGAAGTAGGGTTCCAGGGTTTTGGGGAGACATACGGCAGTGTGTGGTACGTGTGTTTTTAAATTTGGCATATTTGTTTTTAGTAAAAAACCTTAATAAATTAATAAACCTAATTAAGAGTAAATATTAGGGGTAGATTTGTCATTTAGGCTTAGTTTGACTTCATTAGCTTTTGCTAATTAGGTAGTCAACCAATCAAAAGGAAGATCAATGGATTAAAATAAGGGGTTAAACAAATTAAAGGGGGAGATTAATTTTAAAAAAGTTATTTTTAGTAGGGCTACGTAATTACTGTTTTCTTTTAATATAATAAAGAGATATTGGGTTTCAGGTTTTTAACAATCCTGGTCCGACCCTCCCGCCCAACCGATCCAACCGGTCCGACCAAAAATTGACACTAATCCGGTTCGACTAAAAAACGGGTTTTAAAACATTAGTATTATCTAGACATTAAACTGTATCTTCATGTTCATTGTTCAGGGCAGTTTTAGAACCTATACTATACCAATATAATATTTGTATTCATACCCGACCCAATATTCAATGAGTATCTGATTAGTATTATCTATCGTTTTATGAGATTTTATCCTTGCGTACCAATTACCCTCATTTAAGTATTCGCGGGACAGAATGATTGTTTTACGTTAAAAGACCAGGTATATTCAAGATTTCAAAATGTTACAGTAAACTATTTCAATATTTAATTAACTCATACAAAGTTTCGAACCGTTCATGTCACGATTAATGCTATACTGGAATAATACCCGCGCAATGCAATGGGCAATAATCTTCGTTTCGATGACATATTAGTTCATTTATCACTTAAGTTTATTTTATACACATACAAAGTTATCCAAGTTCCTGTTTATAAAATTAAAGTAAATATATAATTGTAATTTGACAGTCCATTGTAATCGGCATTAAAATATATTAAAAGTACAAAGTGAAGACAATTTAAAAATTTATAAGCCATATTATAAGAGTTGTACCATGCTAAATATAAGCGTCATAAGTTAACATTTTTTATGTATAAACGATTAAAATTTTATATCATTATTTATATTGTGTGTAGATTAATTACCTATATATTTTAATTGGTTATAATTTAAGGATAATTTATGAATTATAAATAGATATAATGTAAATACGACAAAAAATTGTAAAATATTTTTGACATTTATTAATTTATATCAAAATAATTATAAGCGACAACTTGATATCGAGTACGATATGTCATTTGTGTTAGATAGGTAGTAAAAGAAATAAAAATATCAATGAGTTAATAGCTATTTTGCTTCAATTTATTCGCTCCAAATCAAAACAAAAATTGAAGATTTAGTTACGATTAGAAATTTTAAATCTACTTGTCTATCTTCATCCATGGATTCTTTATTCATACTCATTCAATTGGAAGTATTGATCCAATTTTAAAATTTTGTTTTACAATTTCATAATCCAAGTTTTTCAGTTTTAAATTGACTTTTGGATAAAAATTCCGAAAATCTCTATGTTTCCTTGAATGTGTGTCGCACCCCCAAATTACCTGTTTGCGGAAGCGGTTCGAGTCGGGGTGCGACTAATCAAGTAATCAAAAGCACAAAGATATACAGCAAACGACCTCTAAATGAGACGTTTGTAAATAGTTACATTCCATAAATGAATTGTTTGAAAACATATTGTTTTCGTTACAAAAGTATCGTAGCCTAGAGTCTGCGTATGTAGCGGGAGATTCTATTACATAACCGTAACATACAAAAGATAATGCTAAAGAATCTCCGTTAAATGCAGTTTGGAAATCATGCGACTCTAGCTAGTAATCCTGGAGTAATCCTACTCCGTACGTGTACCTGAGAATACATGCTAAAAAGGGTCAACCAAAAGGTTGGTGAATCTCACAGGTTTGTAAGTAAATAAGCAGTTTGAACACAAGATTTATCAATGGTGCCCGTAGGCGAAATCAGGTATTTGCAACCAAGCAAATAGTAAGTAAATTTGTATATACCGTTTAGATGAGGCTCATAGTCGAAGCTTAACCCGAAAATCAGTGGTACAGCCAAGTACCGTAAGGTGCCCCCGCGACGTGCCTAATCCAAGCACTCGTACGGAACAAATAAAAGTCGCCCGTTTATACAGAACGGTTCGTGGTAGCGCTACTACCCCGGGCGGGGAGGGTCAGTCCCTAATGGATCCATTAACTAATATTCGCGCTATATCCGATATCTAACAACTATGATGGAGGGACTTTAGTGGATTAGTCGGTAACTCATGCAAGCCCGTATATGAAAGGTAAGTAATTTCAGCACTTGTGTTCAAGAAAAGCAGTTAAGCAATGTATCTCACCCCGTAAGTAAAACAGTAAAAGTGGGGCTGTAAGACTCACCTGAGTCAAGTAAGCAAGCTACGTTTAAATCAATAAACAAGTATTCAAAAGTAATGTCAATCTGTAGGTTCTCCGAACCCGTAACCTTCTAATGCCCTAAGCACATAAGGTTGTATGTATGTCTCAAAAGACCATTCATGCTAGTTGTCCACTTCAACTAGTTATGTCCAAGTATTTAATCGTTGTTTAATTAAAAACGTTTGTGGCCCGTTGGTGAATGTTTAGGTATGTAATAATAATCCCCGATAAAATTATTATTAAGTTGCGTATCGTTTCCTTGTATACTTTCATAAGTATATGTTTTATAAGTACGAGTAGTGTCGTACATTATTTGGTTGTTACGCGAGTCCAATACTTGGTAGTTAAATGTTTTTAAGTATTCTGAGAATTGCGACAGAAGGTTTCTGTCGCAATAAGTTGCGACATAAAAGTTATGTCGCAAAATGGAGTTTGCTATCGCAAAAGGTTGCGACGGAAAAGTTATGTCGCAATATGGATGTTGCTGTCGCAAAAAGTTGCGACGGAAAAGTTATGTCGCAATATGGATGTTGCTGTCGCAAAAAGTTACGACGGAAAAGTTATGTCGCAAATCGGGCTGAGAAGTTTTTAGATTTTTAGGCTTTGGTCAAAAATGCTCGGTTTGACCCGAAACTTTTACACATGCTCTAAATATGTTTCCAAGTCAATGAAAAGTAGTTTTTATGTCACGTGAATATTTCGAAAGTGTCGTTTTAATGCGAATACGAAAACAGTCCTTAACGTTTATTTTTCCGAAATTATACGGTTTTGTCCATGTGATTTGACTAACAAAACATCCGTATTCAGATCCAAGAAAAATATATGTTGTTCCTCTATGTATAAGGTTTTCAAAACATGTTTTTATTAAGTCTAACACCAAACACAAGTCGAGAAATAAATTTGTAAAGCACAATGGGTCCAGCAGCTATAATTTAGTGACATATGTTCAAAGATTTACTCATAACTCGAGTTTTACAAAACTTCAAAAAACGTGCAAGTAGGGATTCTAAAGATAACAAAATTACCCAGCTTTTGCCACTGGTTTCAGCTCAATTGGTTTCGTATTTTCCAAGATATTCCTCTAAACATTTGACCACATTTTCTGGTCAGAAAGTACAGATCTGATATGTACTTTTATTTCTTTAAGTTAAAATAGTAAATGATCTCCAAAATTCGTGAGGTTTACAGATTCGGAAACTAGAAGGAGGCTCATTACTTCAATTGCGATAATGAAAAATTGTTTGGGCTACTGGATTTATGTTCTTAATCTCCTGCCTTTGGATATGGTTTCCGCTGATTGGATTACGAATGTTCGGGAGTTCCTCTATGCAATCCTTTTCCTTCTTCTTGTTGCTGCATATCTCGTTTGTACACATCTTCTCATTCCATTTCTAGGACTTACAGAAATACCTCGGACGGTGCCAAAAAAAATGTTCTGAAATTCAAATGGTTGTCGCTACTGGACGACGAAATGGATTTTGCTTGAATTTAGGCTTAAAAAACGTTAGATTTCATCAAGAAATGGTCTCGTTATGCTCGATCTAAACCGATCTAAATTATTATCCAGTGGGTAAAGTTATTACCCAACGGTTTTTCGTTTTGTTCTTTGGTTTTTCGAAAGGATCTCGGACATAAACGAGTAGATATGAACAACAAACATGTAACACTATGTCATACAACGAGTAATAACGAAAATCTAAGAGAAATCTTACAAGAAGAGTCGTTCTAGAAGCTGAGACGTGAAAATAGGCTCTTTTTGCTCGGTTTGTGTTTCGCCGGTTGTTCTCCTTCTTCGTGTGAGGTACCAGGTGACGGTGGTGGCTGGAAATGCTTAGAAGAGATGGAGAAGGGTGGTGAAGGCTGTGTTTGGTCATTTTTAGAGAGAAGAGCTGAGATAAGAGGGTTAGAGTGAGAGAGTGTGGTGGTTAAAATGAAGAAAATAAAAGGATTAAGCCTATATATATACTTAGGGCTTTTGTGGCTGATTTCTTTGGGGTTTCATGGGCTGAAACTGGGCCGAGGCTTAGGCCTAGCCCATTAGGGGTTGGGCTCGGGTCTTGGTCCTCAAATTCGGGTTACGTTCGTTAGTCGGTTAAACGTTAAACGTACATGTTTTAGTTAACTTTTTGTCGTTCGTTTTTCTCGCGTATATTTTCAATATGTGAATGACATTTGTGGTGAAAAAGTATCTCTAAAACACTTAAGTTAAGTTCCCAAAATATATTTTGGATTTCGTTCGGGTGTCGGGCTCGATTCGCGCGTTTTCTCGTATTCGTTACGTTTTACACCAAACGTGGAAGTTTTTCGCATATATTATTATAGAATAATGATACGAAGTAATTAATGACTATTTTACCATAAAAATAGATTTACAAGTCATATGAAAAGGTTCACCAACGGCCGGGTGTTTCGGATTCCATCCGAGCAAATCGCGTAATATCCATTTATTACGTATGGGTGTATATATAATATACGTCATATTACAAGTAACTTAGTCCTATTTCATACTAATTACAAGTAATTACAAGCTAGCTTAAGGTAATCTAATACCCTAAAGTACGGGTTGTCACATTCTCCCCTTGTTAAAGGAATTTCATCCCGAAATTAAGTTGCAATAGGAGTCTGAGTGGGGTCCGAGAAGAGGTGTGGGTATTTTTCACGTATCTGATCCTCTCGTTCCAAGGTGAATTTAGGGCCACGCCTAGAATTCCAACGGATTTTAACAATGGGAATGCGAATCTGTTTCAAACGTTTGACCTCTCTGTCCATGATTTTGATGATCCCAGCTAGAGATCTTAGTATGTATTACTTTGATTGATTATCAATAAGCTTGCGGAATAGTTTATTAATAACTTGAAGAACAAACTTGTATATAACAGAATATCTAACCAAAAGCTTCAATATTATTAATAATACGAACACACAATTTGTGTTAGGGTTTACAACCTTGAAGCTAATAACTAGAATGAATTCCTCTCTATCTTCTAGGGTTTTACAGGATCTCTATTTATAACATATAGAGTCCTTTACAGAATCAAACTATTATGGAAATCCTATCTATTCCATAATTATCTCTAACCGACTAACCAACAGTGGTTGAGTATATAACTAACAGGGGTAGTACTCATATAACATTAACAGTGGTTGAGTACTTGATACAAAACACTTTACATATACCAACAGTGGCCCTGTTAGACAAATGTACTAACAGCGATTGTCTTCTTCTAACAGTGGTTGACTTCTACTAACAGTGGTTGAAGTCATATACCAACAGCGGCATGATACTTGTATTCTGAGCAGATATGACAGTGTCTCAGTTCTCAACAATCTCCCCCTAAACTTGATCATTCAGAGTAATGATTCAAGTTTCAATCCTTCTTTTCTTCTTCTTTCTCCTTCATCGTTTGCCTCTTATGCAGTTGATTGAACACCATGTATAAAGCTCTATAAGCTCCTTCAGTAATGATGGTTGTAGATAACTTCAAATCAACCAATCTATTCAGCAGCCCTGTTCCCAGCACATAATGTCGATCATCAAACATGTAGATCACCTGCCCATTGTTAAATACTATCATGTGTACTCCAGCTCTGGCAAAATATCTCCAGGTTATAACCCTTTGATAACAATGAAAGAATAAGTGATACAAGCTGGCTGGTTCAAACAGGCTCTGCAATAACTCCATCATTTGTCTTTCAATCACTGCTTCAGAGTTCTTTCTATTCCTGATTCTGCTCACTTGATACAACTCCATAAGATCATCTCTTGTACAAATTCTGAGCAAATCAACCATACTCCCAACATGATCATCAAATCCTCTTTCCCTTTCAATCTTGATCTCAAGGATCATTTTTCTGAAACCATAATCAATTGCTACTCCTTCCCAATTTATAATTCTAGCCTTTCTTGGTCCTTCAGAAATCTCCTTGCTATCAGTCAGAATCTTGATTCTCTTTTTCAGCTCTGGATCAAATCTTGGAATATCAGGAATAACATTATCTTTAGAAATCTGATTTTTCCATGAATTTCTTCTAACTTCATTCTGCTTATCCTCTAAGGCTTTCTCTGCTGCCTCAGTAGCTGCCTTTTCTCTTCTTTCTTCTTCTTCTTTCAAAAACTTTTCCATTTCCCTATCTGCCTTTTCTTTCTTCTCCTTCATCAATGCATTCAAATGCCTATTCTCTTCCATTTTCTTTGTCCACTCCTCATCTCTTCCCATATACCTATCATATGCCTGTTGCAGCTTCTGCATATTCCATCCTCTAACAATTTTAGCTGGAGCATAATTTTCAGACAAAGCATTAATCATTTGTCTTCTCCTTTCAGCATACGGTAAAGGTTTACTCCTTTTCTTGGCTAATTCTTCTTGCTTTTTCTTTCTAGCCCTTTCCTCATTTGATCTTTTTATCAACAAAAATCCAGAAGATAACTCTTCCTCTTCATTATCTTTCTTCTTCTTTAAATAATCATGAACTCTCTGAGCAGGAAGCTTTAATCCTTGTGCAGTCTTTTCTTTAACAATCTCTGCAGCTTTCTGTGTAATAGTCACTACACTCAGATCATCCAAAATCATTTTCACATCATTACCCTCTTCTTCAGCTTTAGCTTCTGCAGCTCTCCTTATCAACCTTTCTCTTTCTTCTACTTGCATCCTCAGCATATCATGAGACTCAATATGAGGTTCTTTAATTTCTTTCACCTTTGATTTTTCTTTCAACTTTCCTTTACCTTTGTCTTTTGGATCAATCACAGGCAATTTAGACTTAGGTTTAAGTGGTGAAGTTGGTTCTCTTATTGTAACAGGTACCTCTCTTGGTCTTGTTGTTGTTGTAGTTGTGACAGGGGTTGATATGACAGCAGTGGTGATTGGTGTATCAACAGTGGTAGGTGTTGGTGTACTAACAGGGGTAGATGTAACAGTGGTTGTGTTTGTGTTGACAGGGGTTGTGTTAGTGTTGACAGGGGTTGAAATTGTGACAACAGAGGTAGAAGTTTTGACAGGGGATAAACTTTTAGTTGACTTTCTTCTTGGAATTGATTTCTTTCTTGTAAAGGTCTGCAACTTTTTCTCTTCAGCAATTGACTTTGATTGCTCCCCCTTAACCTCAACTTCTCCTTCTTTCATCTCTTTTTCAACATCATCAACCACCTCATACACTAGCCTATCACTGAAACTAACTCTTTTCTTATCATCCAGGTTAGCACCCATCACATCCCAAACATATAATCTAAGTGCAGCTTTCTCAGGCAACCCTTTATTCAATGGAAATACCTGATAAACTGTTTCATCAGTCTGCTCTGCTCCTGCACCATCAACCACCTCATCATCTAAATTTTCATGTATCACATAATCAGATACATTTAGCTCCTCCTCAGCCTTATCCCTGCTCTGCACATAATCATCATCTTTATCATCAAACACTAACTCCACAGTGTCTTCTGATTGTGCCTCATTATGCTCACATATATCCATCTCAACTGTGTTATCATCAAACTCAAGCACCTCTGTAGCTGTATTATCATCAAACACCTCTGTAGCTGCAGAATCATCATTCATCTCATCAATATTTATCATTACTCCACTCATATCATCATGAGGTCCATATGAATCATCATCATCATCATCATCTGCTCTTGAACAATCATCTTCAGGCATAATATCATCATCTGCTTTCTTCTCCCCCTTGCCTGAAGACTCCTTTAACCTATTTGTAGGTAGAAGAATATTGTTGACAGCCTCCTCAAGCACTAACAACCTATTCTTCACATCAAGCAACTCTTCCTTCTGATGATCAATGAGCTCCTTCTGCTTAGCAATTAACTCATCCTGAGCTTGAATTTTCTGTTGAGCCTCTTTTCTATAAGCCCTTTCCCTCTCATATTTGCTCCACAGTTTATTGACATCATGTACAAGATAGGAAATCGTCAATTCATCAGTATCACTAGGCTCATCAACATTAGAGTGTGACCTCTTAGTTGAATCCTTGCCCACATCTGCCACTGCAGATGTCCCTTGGTTATTGGTACTAGGACCTACATTTGAATCATCACCCATAGGTTCATCAAACATAGTTGCCTCTGGTTGGGTCTGATTAATGTTACCACTATCCTGCCCTGCCAGTGGGCTAGAAACAGTAGTGGCAGCCCTTCCAGAATGAACATTTTCATCAAGTATGTTCACCTGTTGTTTTGAAACATTTGACTGAGACTGTGGAGAAACAGGAATCTCCATAGCCTGTGTTGCCTTCTTGGATTTCTTGGCTTTAGATTGGGTAGGCTGTTTGTTCCCTTGTTTTCTTTTGATGCCACCTCTTGATGTGTGTTCAGAACCAACTTGTGTTGTTGGTCTGTCATCATTTGGTCCAGATGGTGTTGGTAATACACCACCAGTAGCAGAAGGAGTAACTAGCATTGTAGAAAATAATGCAGTTTCCTTCTTAGAAAAAGCATTCTGATACTTATTCATAGCCTGAATAGTCCTCAAAGATAGAGTAGAACTAACAATCACACTATCCTCTGCTGGCAGATTTGACAATTGATTATTCAACAAAAGCTGAACAAATCTAGGGTACATAACGAATGTATCACCGTTTACATTCCTAACCATATTATCTAAGATAAATCTAGACATATTAAATTTAATACCCTGTGCCAAACAGATAATAGGATATGCAATAGTAGAACTAAATTCATTAAAACTAGTTCTCTTTTGAGACAAACATACCAGAAAAGTATGAATGTAGAACTTCCATTGAGGACAAAACCATGACTTCAAGAAAGTATATTCTGATCTTGTCTTTCCTGAACCTTCATACCCCATATCCATAATTCCTTTAAACAAATCTTCTCTCGATAATTCCAGAATTCCACCTTCATCATCAAACTGTAAAGGCTCTCTTAGGATAATCTCAGTAACCATTACCTTCTTACCCTTGACAGTGGAATGAATATGAGTAATGCCATTAACATTCCCTTCCTTTGCATTCTTCCAAAATTCTTGAATATGCGATCGAATCAATCGTGGAGTGACAGTAAGGGCATAAGTAACTGGACAATTACTCAAGAAATCGATGATAGGGTGAAAATACTCATCGGCAAGTTCTTTATTCAAGAAAGCCCTCATATTGTGTTCAGAATGAACACTTAGCGTAGAAGTACCAGAATCAGACGAAGATGACGATGCCATTGAAGAAATTGATGAATGAACAAAGAGTGAATTACAATAAACAACTCAAAGCGAGAGCGAATATTGAAGGGTTTTGAAAATTTTTGAAAGCGTAATTGAAAAAGTGAAGTATTTGAGTATTTATTTGATGACAGTGCCAAGCCCTAAAAATAGAACTAGCAGTGGCACTTCTGGTTATACCCAACAGGGGCACAATTTACAAACAAACCCAACAGTGGTACCTCACTTGATCAATTTATAGTCAACCCTTTCTAACCATCTAACAAAGCTAGCAGCGGCTGATAGTCTAGCAGGGGCATCCGACCAAGGAAACGCCAACTTAGAACTAACAGGGGCATAAACTTAGCTTAGTTAGACTAACTAATTTTATTTTATTTTTTTTATTTTTTTTTTTTTTATTTTTTTTTTTTTAACCAAAAGAATAAGAAGAAACAAATAAAACATTAACTTCCAGCTCAAGTGATGTCTCTTGACAGTGGCTGAAACCTGCAATATTAAACTAAGAAAAACAACTAGCAGGGGTTAAATTACACACATATACAGCAGGGGTTTAAAATACATTGACAGTGGCACAGGTAAACTAACAGTGTCACCATCTGTTATCATGATGAAGCTAACAGTGGCATCACCTGACCCTGTCACATACAATATATTTTATCCCTGTTAGTATCAAATCCAGACCAAAACACTACGTGAGATTGATCATACCAATATTAGTTATCAAAAATGTAAATCTTCCTACATCAAATGCTTTTGTAAAAAGATCTGCAAGTTGATTATCAGTATGAATTTTAAAAATATGAATCAATCTTTTATCATAACAATCTCTTATAAAATGATATCTGATTTCAATGTGTTTGGTTTTTGAATGCTTAACTGGATTCTGAATGATACTAATAGCAGAAGTATTATCAATATAAATAGGAGTGTTCATGAAAGTCAAACCATAATCCAGCATTTGATTCTGAATCCAAAGAACCTGTGCACAGCAACTTGATGCTGCAACATATTCTGCTTCTGCTGTAGAAGTGGAAACTGTGGTCTGCTTTTTACATTGCCATGACACTAACCTATTTCCAAGAAATTAACAACCTCCACTAGTCGATTTCCTATCCATATTCTCACCACCATAGTCACTATCTGTGAAGGCCTTTAGCTCAAAATCTGATCCTTTAGCATACCAAAGGCCCAAGTCTGGTTGACCTTTCAAGTATCTAAAGATCCTCTTCACAGCATACATGTGTGACTGCTTTGGATTGGTCTGATATCTAGCACAAAGACACACTGCAAACATTATATCAGGTCTAGATGAAGTTAAATACATCAATGAACCAATCATTGACCTGTATAAGTGCACATCTACTTCCTCCCCCTCAGGATCAGAATTAAGATGTTTATGTGCCTCCATGGGAGTGCTAGCTACCTTCACATCTTTATAACCAAATTTATTCAAAATATCTTTCACATACTTCACTTGGTTAATAAAGATTCCATCTAACTTTTGTTTGACCTGCAATCCTAAAAAGAATGTGAGTTCACCCATTGAACTCATCTTGAACTTCTTATGCATTAAATCCTCAAACTCTTTGCACAATGAATCCCTTGTGGACCCGAAAATAATATCATCAACATACACCTGTACCAGCAATATATCTCTTTGAACCCTCTTGGTAAACAATGTCTTGTCGATAGTACCTCTCTTGAATCCATTCTTGAGCAAGTACTCAGATAGAGTATCATACCAAGCTCTTGGAGCTTGATGTAATCCATACAATGCTTTCTTCAATCTGCACACTCTATCTGGATATGTTGGATCTTCAAACCCTGGTGGTTGGCAAACATACACCTCATCATCAATTAGACCATGAAGAAAAGCACTCTTCACATCCATTTGATAGACTTTGAAATCCTGATAAGATGCATAAGCTAAAAATAATCTAATAGCTTCTATTCTAGCAACAGGGGCAAAGACATCATCATAATCTATGCCTTCTTCCTGTGTGTACCCCTGTGCTACCAACCGAGCCTTATTCTTGATCACTATCCCTCTTTCATCTCTCTTGTTCTTAAAGATCCATCTTGTGCCTATAGCTTTCTTTCCTTTTGGAAGATCAACCAAATCCCACACATCTTGCAGTTTGAATTGCAACAATTCTTCCTGCATAGATTCAATCCAGCTTGGATCTTTGAGAGCCTCCACTGCCTTCTTTGGTTCCATCTGAGAAAGAAAACATACATATAATGAAGTATGTACATCTTCTTCTCTTACCTTGGTTTGATGTCTTGTCTGAACAGGAGTCATAATATCACCAATAATCAAATCCAAAGAATGATCTTTATGAACCAAATACTTAGAGGTAGAAGGATCAAGTAACTCTCTTTCCAAATTAGAACCCAATAGATTATCTACCTCAGAGTCTGAAAAAGACTCTCTTTCCTCTCTTTCCTTTGATGGCTTTGGAGTTGCTTCAGAATCTGACAAAGAAGTCCTTTCCAAAACTTGAAATGAAGGACTTTGTTCAACAAATTTTGGAGAATCATGCTCTTCCTCTGACTCATGCTCTGGATCTGTATGAGATCCCTTTGAGGTGAATGGTTGATGATCTGGTGAAGTTAAATCATCTGCACCCTTGCTTGCACCAGTTTTACCAGGTGAACCATTTGAATCATCAGAAGAAGCATCTTTCTTTGGTTGATCCTGTTCCTGTTGAAATACTTCTGGTGGATCTGGAGTCCAAATGGGAAACAAGACATACTTCAAGTCATCCTTTTTAGTTTGACTTGAGGTTGAATGCCCATCTTTACCTGCATCATTACCTGCATCTGTACCTGCATCTGTACCTGCACTAATAGACAAATCTGGATATCTAAAAGCATGGGTTAGTGCATCAATATCAAACAAAACTTCTGGACCTTTTCCTTCTACATTTGATGTATGTTCATTAAAGGTCACATCCATGGTCTCTTCTATGATCCTAGTCCTTTTGTTAAATACTCTATAAGCCTTGCTTTGAATAGAGTATCCAACAAATACACCCTCATCTACCTTACTCTGAAACTTACCAAGATAATCTCTGGTATTTAAGACAGTACAAGGACATCCAAATGGTTTTAAAAAGCTAACCAAAGGTTTTCTCTTAAAGAATAACTCATAGGGTGTCTTGTTATGAGGTTTAATAATCAAAATCCTATTCAAAACATAACAAGCAGTACTAACTGCCTCTGCCCAGAAGGACATTGGTAGTTTAGCATCTGCTAGCATGCTTCTAGCAGCCTCAATTAGTGTCCTATTCCTCCTCTCAGCTACTCCATTTTGTTGTGGAGTCCTAGGTGCACTATACTGTCTTTCTATACCTTTATCCTCACAGAACTTATTCATCTCATGATTCTTAAATTCTGTCCCATTATCACACCTGATGATCTTAACCTTTTGATTAGTTGAATTCTCAATCCTAGTTATGAATGATCTAAGTATTTCACCTGTCTCATCCTTAGTCCTAAGAAAGAACACCCAACTCATTCTAGAGTAATCATCAGTTATTACCAAACAGTAAGATTTCTTCCCTTGACTAGCTACATTGGTAGGGCCAAACAAATCCATATGTAACAGGTGTAAGGGAGTGGTATTGGTATTCACAAGCTTGGTCTTATAAGAGGTCTTGTGTTGCTTGCCTTTGAGACATGCTACACAGTGGTCACTACATTCAAATAACTTTTCAGGTAAGCCTCTCACTAGCTTATTCCTAACAAGTTTATTCATGGTCTTGAAATTCAAGTGACACATCCTCCTATGCCATAGTTCAGATTCAGATACAGTAGCTTTAGAAATGAGACAGTTAACATTTTGAGATTCCATCTTGTTTAAATCACTACAGTATACATTATCCTTTCTTGGAACTCTCATTAAAATCTTATCTTCAGGTATTTTGAGTTTTTCAGAAAGTATAAGGCATTCTGTGTCAGTGAAATATACAGGATTTTGCTTATCTGTGATTTGACTCACACTAAGCAAATTGTATCTCAATTGCTCAACATAGTAAACATCATTGAAAGTGAGTTTACTGCTTTTTACCTTACCTTTACCTGTGATTTTACCTCCTTTAGGATTGCTTCCAAATGCTACATCTCCTCCAGCAAACGCTTTAAAGTCCTGTAGCTTTTTCCTGTCTCCAGTCATGTGTCTTGAACAGCCAGAATCAATATGCCATAAGCTTGGTGGCTTGCCCTGCACATATATGAGAAAAACAATTAGTTTTTCTTGGGAACCCAAACCAATTTGGCTTTGGGTTTCCCATGAGCACCTTTGACATCAACCCTTTTGACAGTGATTGATCTCGGTGCTGCATTGGTTTTGGACACTTCAGATTTACATTCATTTTTATGTCTCCAAAAACAATCTGTTTTAGACCTGACAGGGGTTAATGGTCTGACAGTGGTCACTTTTAAGTTTGTATTGATTACCCTGGCAGTGGTAGCTTTACTTGGTATATACATTCTTTTGAAATGTTTAATACCAGCAGAGGTACCATGCCTGACAGTGGTCAAACCCTCCCCTGTTCGTGTCTTGCCTCTGTTAGCCGTTGACAGGGGCACTGCTGTAGCATTAACAGGGGCTGCAGCCTTGCCTCTGTTAGGCTTATTTATCAACACATGACCTGTACCACTGTTCCTATTATTTTTAGGATTGTAGTAACAGTCCTGTTGAAGATGATTATATCTACCACAAATAAAACATGACTTTCTTTTCACACATTCAAACCCATTACCCAACCTTTGTGAAACCAATTGGTTCCAATTTCTTTGATTACCCCTGGGAATGGATTTATTCACATTATTTGCAGCATGTAACTCAGACTTCTTTGATTTACATGTACACTTATCACACTCAGATTTCAACTTGTCTTTTGTTTCAGTATTGACCTTTTTGTGTACATACCCTAAACCTGAACTAGCCTTGTTGGTTTTCCTGACTTGATCTAACTGAGCCTTTGCTTTCTCAACAAACATCTTTTTACCCTCTTCTAGTTTAGTACTATTAAGTTCAGAAACTAGACCAGTAATAGATTTAACACTACCATCCACAGAATTACCACTAGATGAGCTATCACTATCACACTCATCTTCCTCAGTCCAATCAGATACCTCAACTTTATCAAAATTCACATTATCATCACAATTAACAACTGGATCTACCTTTTTAACCTCCTCAGACACACCTACCTTAAGTGTTTCTAAAACAAAATCACTTTTAGGTGGGAAATAAGTATGATTATAAGGTGGAGGAACATCATTAAGGTTGTAACCTAATCCAAGTTTTAATTTATCATGAATTTGAGACTTGATTAAGTTTTGAACACCTTTTGAAACATTTTCCAATTCATCAACTTTCAATTTTATTGACTCCTTATCAGAAATTGCCTCAGCCAACTTAGCACTTAGCATATCAACTTTTGTTTGTAAAGCTTTCTTTTCCCAATTTAGATACTTAACATCTAAGTGAAATTGAGATTCATTCTTTTCATAAGCTTTTATCTGATTTTCTAAGTTTTCAATAGCTAAAGTGGCATGTTGACTCTTTTCCTTACAAGCTTTTAATTCATTACACACAACCATATTATGATCCCTATAAAATTTAACCATTTTCTTACATGCAGGAGAACATAATTTAGATTGTACCTCATATGGAATGTCTGAAGACTCTGGTTCTTCTGTGACAGCCATCAAAGCTTGATTCTGAACTACAAGCTCTTCTTGGTCACTCCAGTCAAATCCTCCCATTCCATCTTGAGCAACCAATGAATCTGAAGTGGTGTTCTGAACTGGTACCAATCTTCTTTGAGGACCAGAATTATTTCTTACAAAACCATTCTGAGATCCTCCAGCCTGTGTGCTCTTGCACTCCCTAGCAAAGTGTCCCATCTTGTGACAGTTGAAACACTCCACCTTGCTCTTGTCAAAACCAGCTACACCATCTCTTTTGTAAGAAAAATTTCTGTTCCCAGAATTCTGCATAAACCTCTTTGCCCTGATTGTAATCATTGCCATCTGCCATCTTAAATCCATCTCTTCCAGGTCTTCTTCACTAACCTGCTCCAAATCTTCTGTAGTTAATGATGAATTCACATGGCTTGCAAAGAATGCTTCCAATACATTATCATTAGCACCAGTTGTGCTACAACTACCAGATTCACCAACAGAAACAAAAGCAGCATTGTTAGAGCCACCATTTGACTGTTTCAATGCTAGAACTTCAGGCTCAAAATTCCTCAGATCATTGTACAGGTCTTCAATCTCTTTCTCTTCAAGATCTGGACTTTGTCTAAGTCCCACAGTGTACATATTCCAATCTGTACCAAGTGATCTTAGAAACTTCCTGTTCAAGTCATCTTTATCAATCTTGACATTGTGATTTTCTAAATCACCCACAAGTTTTTGAAACCTATCAAAAGTCTGAGTCAGAGTTTCAGACTTTACACCTGCAAAGTTTTCAAACTGTTGTTTGAGAAGAGATCTCTTATTCTTCTTGGTGTTATCATTACCACCAAATCTCTTAACAATTGCTTGCATAAGTACCTGAGCATCTTCACAGTTTTCAAACTTCCTTTGATACTCATTAGGAATAGACAAAAGTAGAGTACTTAATGCCTTCCACTCTGTTGCTCTTTCTTTTCTCTCTGCATCAGACTTTGGTGGTGGTCTTTCTTCCTTTTTACCATCTGCATCCTTAGTATAGTTTGGTCCATTAGTAACCACCTCCCACATCATATAATCCGTAAGCAACATGTATTGCCTAATCCTAGTCTGCCATAGCTCAAACTCATCAGGTTTGAGCATGGGAATCTTTGTAGCTTGTATACCTTCCATTGATTCAGTAGACATCTTGTTATTTGTTGAAAAAGCTGCGAAATTCAATTACCTTCTTCAAGATCAAAGTAATATCAAGCTCTGATACCACTTGATGATCCCAGCTAGAGATCTTAGTATGTATTACTTTGATTGATTATCAATAAGCTTGCGGAATAGTTTATTAATAACTTGAAGAACAAACTTGTATATAACAGAATATCTAACCAAAAGCTTCAATATTATTAATAATACGAACACACAATTTGTGTTAGGGTTTACAACCTTGAAGCTAATAACTAGAATGAATTCCTCTCTATCTTCTAGGGTTTTACAGGATCTCTATTTATAACATATAGAGTCCTTTACAGAATCAAACTATTATGGAAATCCTATCTATTCCATAATTATCTCTAACCGACTAACCAACAGTGGTTGAGTATATAACTAACAGGGGTAGTACTCATATAACATTAACAGTGGTTGAGTACTTGATACAAAACACTTTACATATACCAACAGTGGCCCTGTTAGACAAATGTACTAACAGCGATTGTCTTCTTCTAACAGTGGTTGACTTCTACTAACAGTGGTTGAAGTCATATACCAACAGCGGCATGATACTTGTATTCTGAGCAGATATGACAGTGTCTCAGTTCTCAACAGATTTCAACGGGTTCCTCGACGAAATGGAGTTTGTCATCAATATGGATTTCTTCGAGTGGTATAATCAGCGTCTCATCAGACAGACATTTCTTAAGGTTAGAAATGTAGAATGTGCTATGCACGCCGCTCAGTTCAGCAGGAAGTTGTAGGCGATATGCCACTGGACCAATCCTTTCAAGGATTTCGAATGGTCCGATGTATCTGGGATTTAATTTCCCGCGTTTACCGAAACGAATGACACCTTTCCAAGGTGACACTTTGAGTAATACTTTGTCTCCGACCTCAAACTCGAGGTGTTTGCGTCTAACGTCAGCATAACTTTTTTGACGATCACGTGCGGCTTTCAGCCTGTTTTGAATGCTTACGATCTTTTCGGTTGTCTCGTGAATGATTTCAGGACCGGTGAGTTGGCTATCTCCCACCTCAGTCCAACAGATAGGTGAACGACATTTTCGTCCGTAGAGTGCCTCAAAAGGCGCAGCCTTAATGCTGATATGATAACTGTTGTTGTACGAAAACTCGCACAATGGTAAGTGGTTTTCCCACGAGGTACCGAAGTCAACTACGCATGCTCGTAGCATATCCTCCAATGTTTGAATCGTCCATTCGCTTTGGCCATCGGTTTGCGGGTGATAAGCAGTACTCATATCCAAACGAGTACCAAGAGATTTCTGTAAAGACTGCCAAAAGCGAGAAGTGAAACGGCTATCTCTATTAATGATGATCGAGATGGGAACGCCGTGTCTAGATACAACCTCTTTCAGGTAGATTCGGGTTAGGCGTTCCATCTTATCGTTTCCTTAATCGAAAGGAAATGAGCAGATTTGGTGAGGCGATCTACGATCACCCAAATGGTATCGCAACCGTTCGGTGTTTTCTGTAATTTAGTAATGAAATCCATGGAAATCTGTTCCCATTTCCATTGAGGTATTCCGGGTTGTTGTAACAAACCTGATGGTTTCTGGTACTCGGCTTTGACTTTCGAGCAGGTAAGACACTTGCTAACATAAGTAGCAATGTCGGCTTTCATGTTGGGCCACCAATACAACTCCTTGATGTCGTGATACATCTTGTCGGCTCCAGGATGTATAGAGTAACGAGATTTCTGAGCTTCGTCCACCACCAAATCCCGCAGGTTTCCAAAACTTGGTAACCATATTCGATTTGAGAAGTATTTGGCCCCGTCAGGTTTGGTTTCGAATTGTTTATCCATGCCTCGCAAGACCTCGTTTTTCATGTTTTCATCTTTGAGTGCTTCGAGTTGAGCGATAAGAATTTGAGTGGTGAGGTGGTTATGAATGGTCATACCGAGTGCTCGAACTCGAAGTGGTTTCACTCGTTCTTTACGGCTGAGGGCATCGGCAACAACATTTGCCTTGCCCGCACGATAGCGAATCTCGCAATCATAATCGGTAAGCAACTCGACCCATCGACGTTGCCTCATGTTTAGATCCTTTTGATCGAAGATGTGTTGGAGACTTTTATGGTCAGGGAAGATAGTACATTTGGTACCGTATAAGTAGTGTCTCCAGATTTTGAGAGCGAATACATCGGCTCCTAGTTCTAGATCGTGAGTCGTGTAATTCTTTTCATGAATTTTTAGTTGGTGAGAGGCGTAAGCAATAACTTTGTCTCGTTGCATCAACACGCAACCGAGACCTTGGTGTGAAGCATCACAGTATACCACGAAGTCATCGTTGCCTTCGGGTAGGGATAAAATTGGTGCACTGCAAAGTTTTTGTTTCAGGAGTTGGAAAGCTGACTCTTGCTTGTCAGTCCAATCGAATTGTTTTTCTTTCTGAGTCAAGGTAGTCAAAGGTTGAGCTATCCTTGATAAGTTTTCAATGAATCGGCGATAGTATCCAGCAAGGCCTAAGAATTGACGAACTTCAGTGGGCGTGGTAGGTGCTTTCCAGCACTTGATTGCCTCGATTTTTGCTGGATCTACGTGAATACCTTGGCTGTTAATGACGTGACCTAGGAATTGTACGGTACGAATCCATAATTCGCATTTAGAAAATTTGGCATATAGTTCTTCATTTTTGAGCAATTCGAGAATGTTTTTCAAATGTTGTTTGTGTTCTGCCTCGTTACGGGAGTAAATCAGAATATCGTCAATGAATACGATGACAAATTTGTCAAGGTATGGTTTGCACACCCGATTCATAAGATCCATGAATACAGCCGGTGCGTTGGTCAGGCCGAAAGGCATAACCTGGAATTCGTAATGTCCGTAATGAGTTCGGAATGCGGCTTTCGGAATATCGTCATCTCGAACTCTCAACTGATGATAACCTGAGCATAGGTCGATTTTTGGAATAAATTCTTGACCCTTGAATTTGGTCGAATAAGTCATCGATTCGGGGAAGTAGATATCGATTCTTTACAGTTAGCTTGTTTAGTTCACGGTAATCGATACACATTCTGAAAGATCCGTCTTTCTTTTTCACGAAAAGGACCGGAGCTCCCCAAGGTGAGGAACTTGGTCGAATGAATCCCTTGTCCAGGAGTTCCTGTAATTGGGTTGACAACTCTTGCAACTCGGAAGGGGCTAATCGATAAGGGGCTCGTGCCACGGGTGCAGCGCCGGGCACAAGATCGATTTTGAATTCGACTTGTCTGGGCGGTGGAAGGCCAGGCAAATCTTCAGGAAAGACTTCAGGGAAGTCTCGAACGATAGGCACATCCTTAAGTCGCTTCTCCTCCGACTTCTTCCCTGTTACGTGTGCGAGGATTGCCTGATATCATTTTCTCAGATATTTCTTAGTTTTCATACAGGATATGATGTTTATTCTCATCCCACCGGTCTCCCCTTGTATTATCAAAGTTCCACCGGTGACGAGAGGAATACGAACGAAGTTCTCGTAGCAAACAATTTCGGCAAGTATGAGGTCGATGGGGAAAAGTTCATTGCAAGCACGTCTTACATTATAAATTAGTTGGAAATCAAATCACTGATTTAAAAGTAGACATAACAAGGTCTAAGTTGTGTTTAAAAGCAGTCAATTCATGGCCATTTCGTTGTTCAAATCGTAGTCAAAGCGTTACAAAGTAGGCGTTTACAAAGTAGTCTAATTTTGAGTAAGTAGTTGTTAAAACAGTTGGTAAACTCTTCTGTAAATATGTCGTTTCAGGTATAAATAATGACAAAACCTCGATCAAACGATATGTTTTGTATAAATGAGTTTATACATTTATGATTTTGAAAGTTTTATAGAATATTTCATAGAGGGGGGGTTGTTGTAAAATCTTGTTGAAAATTTTATCGGGAAATCTGTTTGAAATCTTATAGTCCGTTGAAAGGTTTGAGTCAATCAAAATACATTGGAAACGCTTGACAGCACTTTGAAGTTCTGTTTAATAAAAGAATTTGTTGAAAATTAGAAGTTGTGGAAAAATTCTGGGTATATGTCCGAGATAATTCGTTGAAAGCTCGAGTTAGTAATATTACGTTGGAATCAACCGAAGCGCAAGGTTAATAGATTAATAGATTAAAAGATTAATAGAATACATGACTGATGTTTACAAAATATGCCGGACATTGTTACATCCGGACGGAATATAGATGTTTCATACTAAACGGGATGGAATTTCTACATACCTATCGGGATAGGGGTTCTTAGCGCAGGATGCCATAGACAAAACTCCATCTTACAAAATGGTCCTAGTAAAATCATCGAGTTAACGCTTTTCTGATTGTAAGTCCCCTAGTTTTAGGATCGATAACTTCGTTATCTGTAGTATTAAGGTGCGGAATCCCTCAATACGGTATTATCTTACTAACAACGAATGTGTTCGTATTGCGTTTAATAGGACTTAACTTTAAACAATAAATTGTCAAAGCCTAGTCGTTAGGATTAAGTTTTCTCCGAGTTTGTCGAATTCGCAGATCAGAAAATATGGCAAAAGTTCTTCAAGTGTTAGGTTTTTCACGTTGGAAAAACACATTTATAATCTGGTTTGGCTCGGCTCGCATGGGCCTGCGAGTTCGGTCCAACTCGCAGCCCAAGCCCGTTAAAGGACTCGGCTCGCCAGACTCATGCTTTCGCGAGTTCAGGTCTCACCTCACAGCTCAACTCGCTGCGACTTGAGATCTCGACTCGTCTCGCATGAAACGTCTATTATTTATTTCGTATTTAAACATTCGTCTAACTTAGCACAATAATATGTTTAACGAATATTACTAACAAAACAAATATTTATTTACAAATCTAAACCAATGTACAAACGCAATAATAATTACACCAGTCCTATTTCAAGCTAGATATGTTGTCACAATCTATGTCCCAACAGACTCCACCTTGACAATAGCTCTAGCGTCTTTATCTTCACGCTGTCTTTGGTCTTCATTTATAAATCTTACTACCTGCGTAAATCTTCATCTTGATACAAGTTTTAACCATCAACTGATAATCTCTTGCTAAATCAGCCCATTCAATAGTCGTCAAAATTATGTTCTCACTTAACTTAAACAGATCCTTTCTCGACATATTCGTCAGGTGTCGATGATCATAAACTCTAAAAATTTCTCTTTCACCACCTTCAACCTCATCATCAGCTTCAACCATAACAGCTTCTCCAGTTCCTGAATCCACGTGCTAACTCTTCATATTTCCCAAAATATCCTGTGGCATTATCTTCAATGGAATCTGCTGTATGCATCTAACAGCTGGATAAATCTTTTTCCTTCTTCTTCCGGTTCTTAGACTTATCTCTTGTAGTTTCACAGTCTTTCCCTTTCTTGGCTTAATCTGAACAAACTTATTTGTACCAACCTCATGTCTGATTATTCTTTCAACACGATTAGCATAATCATCACGACTTGGATTGTTAATCTCTAATCTAGCCAAATCACGTATTTCATAACGTGGTAGAGAACTAAAAATTGCAAGCTTTCTTTCAAAATATTGAACTCCGTCAAACCTTTTGATTGCAAAAAGCTTTAGTTCTGAGTCAAAGTACCAACCAATAATCCCTTTACGTGGTACACGCTTTTTCGTAACATCAACTTCAGAAATTCCAATCTTCTTCTTCTTCTTTGGAAGTTTCCTAAGTACAACAGCAGGATTTTTGGTTTGAACAAGAACTTCTTCTTCTTCATCAGAGGTTGAATCATCAATATCTTCATTTATAACGACAATTGTTGGACCTTGTTCATTTTCAATAACAACTTCTGTCCTAGATGGGCTCACATGGTGTTCATCAATGTTTGCATCTAGATCTACACCCATTTCTTGCACATTCTCAGGTACAGCAGTCCAATCTGTAGGTGGTTGGAATTCTCCTTCCTCAATATCATAATCAATCTCTTCATCTATCTCATCAAAAATATCATCTTCCGAATCAGATAGATCAAGCATCTCTAACCCTAAGAGAAAACCACAAATACAAATAAATATTAATAATTAAAATTCTCTTATCAATTTCCCTGAATCAACCTAAGAATTTCTTTAATAAATTCTTTTGTATATTTTAACCTAAAATATAAACGCAATTTACATATAACTTATAAAATCTTTTATTGATTACCCTGAATCAATCCAAAATCTCTTAAGTCTACTTAACAAATATTAATTAATTTTAAATTCTAATGCATTGTGAATAATCACCAAACATTTAAATTTACTATTAATTACCTTATATAATTTCCAAGTGTTAATTGATCTAATTCATTATCAATTTAACCTTTAAATTATATATCATTTGTCTAGTTAATACGAATACATTTTTAACTTGTTAATTACTTATATACCTTACGGTCTTAAGTCCATAATCAAATCTAAAATGCATATGTTATCACAAAATTTTGACCGCCGATATTAATCGGAACACGCCGCTCGACTACTCAATGAGTCGGAAGTCTTTCGATCACTATTTTATCTTAACATAATTATATAAACTTAAATTACCAAACATATTTTACTTAAAATAATAATAACCCTAAGCCAAATATATTTACAAAATAAATTAAGTTTACATTTGTTCACTACAAACTATTACAAATATTACAGTACTATGATAATACTAAGCTATCTTACCAGCTTCAGTATCACCCGGTACAGTCTTATCTGCACTTGTATCCACTCCAGAACCACTAGCACCAGCACCAGACTCCCCCTGAATAGTAGCTTGCTCACCAGTCTTTGAAGGACCAGTCTGCTCACCACTCGGTGCATTGGGATCATCGTCCTTGTCTTGATCTCTCTTCCTCTTCAACTCATTTTCTCTGCAAGACTCCAGATATACCAATATCTCCCCCTGAGTAGACTGTCCTGAATGCGATCTCAAGACCAGACTCTCTAAAGAAGATAACTTCAGTCTCTGTACGTTGAAGTCCGCAAGCAAAGTCTCATGAGTCTTCATCAACAGATTGTAAGATTGACTCTGCTTGAGTATCTGCTGAGAAAGAAGAAGATTGCTCGACACCAGCTCTGGAATCTGAGAAGTAAGCTTCTCTAAATCCTTTACCCTAGACTCTAAGGATGTAATCCTTTCTGCATCAGTCGTCGGAGTAACAGGTATCGTTCTTGGTCCAGGCGGTGTGAGAGACTCAATATGCCAGTCTCTGGTAAGCGGTGTATGAGGTTGAGACAAAGCTTGCGTAAGCAAACTTGTCGCAAATCTAGCTGTTTTGTTCGTCGGAAAATTAGCTCCACGAACTAGATCAGCAACCTCATGCTGTAAAGTTAAACACAATTAAAATCAGTTATTGTTACAGATTACTCTGTCTCAAACTCTAATTAATTTCATAACACTCATAGTTATAGAACTTATATCTCATACCTGAAGCGGTAAAGATATCGATTCAGTAACCACCGGTGCATCCATCTCCACCTGTGGTGTATCCTGAGCAACTGTATACAGAATTAACTGTCTCAGTTCAACTCCTGATAAACAACAAGTTAAGATTATTTAACTTTTATAATCAATACTAACCTTCTCGAATAATAAGCGTTCTCGGACGCTTCATCAAAGGAATCTCAACTTCCTCAGTACCTTCCTCCAGAATATCCTTTCCTTTTCTCTTCCTTTCAGAATCAGGTGGAGGAGGAGAAGGTGTATTATCAGAATCATCATCTGAAGCCTTCTCACCATCACGACCTCCAGATGATCTAACAGGATCCTAAAGTTTAAATATATTAAACATTTATGATTAGCGTAAGCTCGATCATACAAGTTCTATATATTTAAGATTAATCAGATATAATACCTCAGTCGGTACTTCAACTGATCTATCAAGCTGTATCTGCTCATCCTCAAGTAATATAACTTCGGGATTTGCAGCCTCAGTTTCAGCTTCCTGTTCGGTTAATGATATTTATATTTTAAAATTAGAAATAATATCCAATTTACTAAATATCTAATATCATAATTAATATATAATAATATTATACATCTATGATTAATAAAAACAATCTATCAACTAAGCATCTATATTATCACATAAATAAAAGATTACCTTAGGTGGTGCTAAATAACTCTCAATATCTTGAAGCAAAGGATTTGTCGCATCGTCATTCTGCTCCAAAACCTCTTGCACAACCTGTGCAGCAACCTCTTGGTTCACTTGCTGATCAACCTGACCAGCCTGAATAAGAACATCCTCAAGGAGCCCTTGTGGATCTTCAGGTTGAGCTTCCTCAGCTGCAGGTTCTGGTAGAACATCAGCATCAGCAGGAGCAGCAACAGCAGCAGGAGCTACGTCTAACCACCCATGATTTGGCGGTGCAACGTAGTTCGGATCAACAACATATCCGAAAAGTGGTCTAACTTTCGGTTTCACCACTCCTTCCTTCCTGACCGTCTGCATGAACATGGCGTTATACCCACGATGGTCAATCGTATTAACCACTAGATGTGGTTCAGGTATAGCCAAATTCGGTAGACGCGCACGGATAATCAGCATGCAAAATCGCGGATAAACCAAAAATCTTGATCTAACAGACCCCGATATCTGTTTCGCAATCTCACCAAAAAGATAATCACAAAAACTGTATGGTTTATTATAAACCAGTGACAGTGCAGCCGATAGAATCGCAGGGCTCAACTCATCAAAGCCACCTTTCTTCGCTGCGAAAACTATATTCATCACGTGCCAAAGAAACCTCCACTGACCAATGACCAGAGGCTTCTGGAACTGACGTCCACGTCTGTCTCCTGTATATCCCATACGTCCTATTGCACCCTCAATAAAATCCATAGGATACTCAATATCCCCATTTTCCTGTTCGACTGTACCAAGCTGCAAAATCTCACGGAGATTACCAGCCGAAAAGGTAACAGGTTGTCCACCAACCGTTGCTCGAATCTCAGGTGGGGTGACAGATTCATCATATACTATATCTGTCCAAAAATCATTCAGAATAGCCTGAGAGATCGGAGGATTGGCCGTAATGGCGTATCTGTAGTATTCTAGGTTTAGGTCTACCGGATTTTCGAGTAGTCCCTTTACTCCGAATCTATTCTAGGTTTAGGTCGTGGGGGTAATAACGTGCTTCGAGCATATCCCTGTATCGTAGGGACGTAGGGTAGGTCAAGATGTCCTGATATCGCTCATTTTGGCTGTATAAATCTGTCGCGATATCATTGTTTTGCATATGTATTTGAGTAGATTTCCGGAACTTTCGATACTTATTTTGTTTGGAAATCCATTTCAGGTTCAAAAGTTGGAAACGCATGCGAATGGGTGGAGACTTGTTGAAGTTGTGATCAAAGCTGGCCTGGGCTGAAATTACCCCATAGCCGATCGGCTATGCATCATCAGCCGATCAGTTTTCTAGCACCAGCCGATCGGCTATACTTAGAAGATCTGTTATTCCAGTGCATTTTCGTTACAGAACTTTCCCTTGTTGGAGTTGGAGGAGTTGAACTGAAGAAGCCGATCGGTTCACCTTGATCAGCCGTTCGGCTAAGGCTTCAAAGTCGATCGGCTAAGCCCTTAAAGCCGATCGGCTAGGGTTCGATCTGAGCGAGGTCCGAAGTTGTTGGTGTGCTGTGCGTTTGTGATTGGTTGGCAATTAATACCCAACCGTTTTTCATCTGTTTTCTCTTTTTTTTTTGGAATTAAAAGAAGAAAAAAAAGAAATAGAGGAAGAATATAGGGAAGAAGGAAAAATGGCTTCAGCTTCATTATCATAATATCATCATCATCGTATCACCATCTCTCTCTCTCCAGAAAATCATCAACCTCATTTACTCTCAACATTTAACACACACAACTCACCTCATTCATTACACTACCTCATTTACTCTCCAACAAATCACCATTTACTCTCAAATTTGTTAAGGATTTTCACTAGAATATTGTGAGAGGAACATCAAGCAACACCATTTGGAAACACTTGTGTAATTACTTTGGTATAATTTCGATTTAATCTAATTTCAAGTTATTTATGAATTTGTCTAGTGTTTATGATTTTTGCTTGATGATTGTGATTATGTGTGGCTAGTTACCATTGTGCTTGTTTGGATGAAATAACTAGTTGATTAGGGGTGTAATCTTTTGGTGTTAATTTATGTTTGAGTTTGTGAATCATCCATGAATTTGTATGAGTTTAGGTTGTTGTTGTTAGTGAACTTCTGGCATTTTAACTAAGCGATTATAGCGAACGTTTGTTGCTTATAAAAAATACCTACATAAGTTGTTTATCATTTGTGGAACAAAGCTTTTGGTGATTGTAACAAAAATTAGTCAAATACATATAAGTTAGCAATTATAGCGAATGTTTGTTGTGTGGATGATTTGCAAACTCTTAAAATCTTAATTTATGTTTAATCGGAGAACCTTGTGTGATTGAGCTTAATCTCTAGAATTTGACCATTTGGTAATTTACTAATTGATATAGCGAACGTTTTTCAACCGAGTGGATTGCTATTGATTGTTTGATAAATAATTGAACAATATTGTGAATGTAATTTGGAATGTGTCAAATGATTTTAGCTAAATTGTGCAAGTTTGTAACCATGGCGAACGTCCGTTACTTGATTAAATCATAGGTTTGTTAATTGAAGTTGAACAATAGGTCTTAGCGAACGTTGAGCTTATTTTAGATGAATGTTACCTAGCATATGTCTTAACCGGTTATAACTCTACACCCCGAAATCACTAGTGAAATAGTCCAAGCAAGCATTGTTTTTAATATTTGAAAGTTCCAAACAATTAATCCGACTCTTCAGAGTCCACTTGCCTTGTCTTAATTTAAAGATTGTAGTTTTAAGCATTGTGACAATTCGGTCATACAACCAACCACATTTTATTTACTTTATTTGATTGCTCACACTTATTGATTGACAAAACCAAGTTCCCTGTGTTCGAACCCGAACTTACCAAACTATACTACCACTCGACAGGGTCTGTTGGCGCCCGATCAGGTCGGTGTCGTTAACGATTACTAACCGGGCACCAGCAGTGGGTGTTTTAAATTTGTAATTGCGGGGCCTAAGTTTTCCTTAACAATGCTAATCCTAAGGGTGAGCAAGTGGTAGGTATGACCTAGAGTCGTTCTTCAAACCGACTGAATTGAAACTAAGGCGAGGCAGATGAGGGCTTTCAAACTAGTGAATGGTTTATAAAATAGTGGGCGTTTTGGTTTTTATATTAACTAACTTAGGCAAGTAAATAAATAAAAGCGAAATAAAAGTAAAACGTAAAGCAGATAAAATAAAGATAGTGTTTGCTGAGATTTTATTAATTAAGTTATGAGATGATATTTGGAGAAACTGTTTTGAAAGATATTAGTTAATTATCATTCTTGAATACTTGTATGTAAACACTAGATTCCCTGCTAATTAAAATCCCATTAGCATGTCACACCGGGAGCTAGGTTATGGTAACATTACAAAGTATTTAGAATAATAAACAAAATCTTATTTCTAGGTTTAGGTATGCTTTCATATGAACGGATAACTGAACCTTAAGGTACTAGACATAATTGAATCATATAATGATTCCTCGTCATCCTAACAGATTCGTATATATAAAAACAGTTCATTTATGACTTTAAACCAGCCCTTGCTTAAGACTACCCAATAAATCCCCTAATTATCCACAGCGTTCCTCACTTTAAGTGGTTCCGCCGCTTCAAACCTTGGCCATGTCTTGTCCTATGATAATCCCCCATGTAGCCTTGCGGTTCCATAGTTTCATACCTTTGACAAATTATATTGACACAAATGACTGACTACCTTTTAATTGGACGTCGTAAAAAGGTGTTGTAATCACGTTTATTGGTGGAAAGGCGATAGATTAATTTGAAGTTTAAAAGTCTATTTAGAAATGTTAATTAAACTAGGTTTCTCATTTTATATATATTAGTCCGTAATATAACTACCTTCGGTCGTTACGCAGCTTCCACGTATTTGTACTACACCTAAAGTGTTTCCAACGCTATACTGAGTAACAGTCGAATAGGGGCCATCATATTACTTCCTAATATTGTACGTTTCGTAATATGACTACCTTCGATCGTTCCTCGACTTCCATACATTTGTACTCCACCTTGAAGTGTTTCCAGTACTATATCGAGTAACAGTCGAATAGGGGCCGTCATATTATTTGACGATAATTAAGACCGTTTATATTTTACTACTATGATGATCCTAAGGCAACAATCAAACAAGAACATGCAATATGACGATCAAAGCAATATTACCGATATTTAATATTTAATTATAAATCATCCCATAATTAACTAACTACATCGCAAACAAACACAACAAGTATACTACTCTCTAATCATGGCAATAACTAAATCTAGCATAATCAATATAAACGTAATTAATTAAGATAGATAAGGATAGAAAGAACCAGGATTAAATGCGGGAGAAAGTAGACTTGAATTAATTGACACAATTCCGAGCATACACCAAAGATTACAATGCGTTTCTTACTTTCGTTCTACCTTGAACAAGCTTCCTAACTAGCCTAGTACTAATCTTGAAGTAATACAAAAGAATGAGAAAGTAAAGAAAGAAAGAAATATGCTTAAAGTGTGTGCATATGGTGTGTCTTGCAAATGGAACCCAAGCCTCCTATTTATAGGTGAGTTTAGGCTCACATTAGCATCAAGAGGTGCACATTAGAAAACTTGCCAAAAATGGTGTGTACAACACGAAAAGTAGGCGCACCGGGTACCGTACAACACGAAAAGTAGGCGCACCAGGTATGGGTTTTAACCAAAAAAGGAAAGCGAGACGGGGGGTGGCCAGCCGGTAGCGGCACTGTAGCAGCCGGCGGCGGCCGGTGGCTACCCGCCCCGTTTCGCTTCGTTTCTTGATTCGTGTGTATTTTCTTCGTTATTCGTCCGTTTGCGTCGATTCTTTTTTTGTTGGATTTGTAATTCAAAAACAAAGATTTTGACATAAGATAGGCCCTGAGATGAGGTCCCTAGCTCCAGATATTGAGTGCGAATCATTTGGATCTTCCGGCGGGCGCGAAATCTTCATTTTTAACCCGTTTCAGTTGATTCTTCTTCTGTTGGATTCGTATTTTGAAAACGAACATCTTGAAAATAATGGATGTTGATGGAGGGCACTTTAGTCTTGAAGTCTCGTTTTGATGCCTTGAATCTTCAAACGTGTGTGGAATCTTCGTTTTTCATCCGTTTTGCTTGATTTTTATCGTACAACCTTGTTTTGACCGTCTTGACATAATATCAATGATTTGAACCATATTTGAGTTCAAAATGCTAAAAATCGTTCTAGAATGAGAGAGATATCGGTAGTAAAAACGTGACTTTTTACGCGATATCAAGTATCCCACACTTAGAACTTTGCTTGTCATCAAGCAAACTAACATTCAACAGAGATAAAAATAAGCAGATAATGAAATATTTTAAGGCGGAACGTTTTACTAAGGGGGTTTTGGAAAAGTAAAATACTTGTTCTTTAAAAAGGAAAGATAGTAATCTTTAGGAGCATGCTTGTGATCTTTGATCTTGGATACATGACTAGGCGATCCTCTCATGGTGGTCACTCAAATCACTCAAAGTGTTTAGGGTTTCCTATTCTATTATATCAATCGCTCAGAACGCTAGTCATGTATCGTTTATCGTCATAGGCTTGATCGAGTATCAAATCGTTACCTTTTAAGTGAGCGCGAAGTCGATCTAGCAACAATCATTCTAAGGGAAGTGATGTAGGGTTTGTGGAGTGGAGTGTTGGTGGTATGAGAGGGGGTTGTGTTGGTTTTTCATAGGTTTTCTTTTTGGTGAAGCGGAAAGCTGAAATTTTTGAATTTTTGGGAGGATTGACGCCTTTTTTTTTTCTATTTTGGGCAGAGTCTTCTTTCTCCATTCGACTTTCTCTACTTCGAATTTTCTTGGTAATTTTTCTTTCTTCGATGTCATATCCTTGATACTTCTCTTTTTCATCTTTGGAACTTTCTATGAAGTTTGAGGGATGCTTTTTGAGTAGGTAAAGGGGTAACGTACTTATTTTGGGGTGTATAGAAGGGTTCAAGAATGATGTGATTCGATCTCCTTTTTACTCACCAGTTCGGATTCGAAATGCATAACAAGAGCAAGTTCTGATTCTAAACGCCTACATCGGCACACTCAAGAATCGAAAAAGTGAAGCATTAAAAGTGAATGCTTTTCATATGGCTCAAGATACCTCACGAATCGAAAGTTGGGTTGTTGTGTGCTTAGTCATGCGATGCTCTTTATGGGATTACTAAACTTGTTTTTCAAAAGAATTTGTATTTTATTTTTCCTTCTTCCCAAAGTAAATCATTCTTTGTTTAAAATTTTTTCATTTTCTACATATTTTTAACTCAATTTTGAAAAATTTTGTTTACTTTTATGGAGAAGCAGGGTCTTATAAAGAGCAACGAGTTTAGAATCAAGCATATACCATTATCCATTTAACAGTATTGCAACTACTGCTATCCCACACTTAAAGGAACATCGTCCTCGATGTTGTTCTAAGCTCTGAATGGGGTAAAATCCCACACTTAGGATTTGAAACATCTTAGACGTATTCTTTTAGCGGTGTGTTTTGGGTTTGAATCCTACACTTAGTGATAAGCATAGTGGATATGGTATATTTAAAACGAATGAAAGAGACGGTTCAGAAGTACTCCCCGGTTGTTACAGTTCCTTTGTGTGCATTTTCCGGATTCCGTCTTTCTTGATGCATTCTTGATCAAGTCTTCTTGTGATTGGTCTCGTAGGTGTGAACACGTTGGATATACTTTCTTTGATGCGCGGCGTCAAAGATTTGATGCGTCAGGCAGAAACTTGTTCGTATATCCAAGTGTGAAAGATAGTCGGAGACTTCATCACTTCTTGGAATGTAAAATTGCGGAAATGTAAAACACGGGTTGCCTCCCGAGAAGCGCTCTTTTAAACTCGATAGCTCGACTTCTTTTCTCCTAGCTAGATGGAGATGGATGCATCCGTGGGATCCCCTTTGTTGATGTTGTGGGCCCTAGTTTGCGGAAAAGTGTATCAAGGTGGATAGATTCTCATGAAATGATTGACTATTATCGTAATCAATTCGAGTGGACTATCTCTCGATGTTGCCTTGTAGTTCAGAAGATGCTCTAAAGTTGTCCTTGCAAGGCCGTGAAGTCCGAAGGTGATGTAATCGACTGCTTTAGTGACAGTCCCACTAGGGTCGGTCATGGTGGTTGTGTCTGTCTTAACAACCTCTCTTGACGGTGGGTTTTGCTAGAGAGAGCATACAAACGCTAAGAATTGCAGTTTTATGCCTTCATAGTTCTCGGTCTTGGGGTCTCCGTTGAATTTCTGATAGACGTGCACAGGTCCTCTATTTGCCGGTGCTGATGGTTGTTGAATGGAAAGTCGGATTATGAGAAAACTAGAGTAAGTTGACGAAGTATCTCCTTGCATCCTGAGTAGAATATGAACTTCGTTCTGGAGTTACTTTTCCGTTGTTGAATCTCCCTTAGATGGATCGTAACAAAAGTAGCGATATCAAGTGGTGATTCATGTGTGGCCCTAAAAGGTCGTTCGCACCTTGATTCCTCCCAAACGAGATCACTAAGTTCTTCAATCAGTAACTCAACCTGTTTTTCAATAGTGGAGTTGATAACCATAGATCCGCTTTCTTTGGAACTAAGGTGATCTTCTCTATTTAGCAAGTCAAGCAATGATGTGAGGTCATTCATCGTCAAGATGTTGGCACGACTTCTTGGATGTCTAGTAGTTTCTTTCATATGCGCTCTAATGGATCCCAACATCTCCCATTGTGTTGAGGTGAATGGGATGTTAGATCTTTTAAGGGCATTGTAGATTCTAGCGTAAGTCCGTTTCTGTTGTCGACAGAATTGCAGCTCAGCAGGGGAAAGAGCAAGCATGTTGACTACGCCGCTTATTCCTCCTACTACTTTGTCAAATCTCTGGATGAATTCTTCGAGCACTTTGTGTTCTATGATGGTTTGCGGTTGGTATCTTGTGCGTTTGGAATATTCCTCCAGTGTTTCTCTTCTCATGGGATGGTTGTGGTTACTTTCCGCCATTTCATCAGTGTTAAATAGGTTGAGTGGCGGTCTGCTTCTTTTGTTTTCTTCTTCCATCTTTCTCGTTCTGATCAATTCTTCCATCGTTGGGTTGTTTGCTGATGGAGGTGTATTTTTCATTTCTTGTGCTATTCGTCGGAGGTCAATCGGGAAATATGGCGTGATTGCCATTTCCTTGCTAGATTTACTTTCACTTGTTGACTCTGCAGTTTCTTCGTCTTTGGCGGTCTTCATGGAGATCATGTACATATCGGCTTGGTCTCCAGCGTTAGGATTGTCGATATGGAAAGTGATGGTTTCTCCCTGAGACTGCAAACTGATGGTTTGTGCGAAGACGTTAATTATTGCCTTGGCTGTATTCATGAAAGGTCTTCCTAGTATGATTGGGATGTGTACGTCTTCCTGCATATCCATTACTACAAAATCTGCTGGGTAAAGAAATTGGTCAATCCTAACTAAAACATTTTCAGCTATTCCCCTAGGGTATTTGACTGAGTGGTCAGCAAGCTGTATGGTCATTTTGGTAGGTCAAAGATTTTCTAACTCAAGCCTCTTGAAAAGCGAGTATGGCATAAGATTAACACTAGCTCCTAAATCGGCAAGAGAACAGATGATGCCTGAATTGTAAATGGAACATGGAAGAGTAAAACGTCCAGTATCTCCGAGTTTTTCTGGAATGGTATTTTTCAAGATAGCTGAACATTCCTCGTTCAGCGGGACATTGGGTACTTCGGGTACCGTATCCTTGGTTGTAAGAAGTTTTCTGAAGTACTTTTTGGAGTGAACTTCATGGACGGTATCTAGGAATTTCCTATCAAGCTGAAAAGACTTAAGCTTGTCGGGTTGTTGTTTAAGACGAGCCAGAAATGGGATTTTCCTTTTTGATGTAGACTCTAAATCCATTGTCGATGGGACAATAGGTGGTTCCTTCACCGGAGAAGAAATCGTAGGTGGGCTATGTGCTACCTGAAAGTCTTGAATATGGGAAGCCTCCTTATGGGAACTAGTTGGACTATCCTGAGATTTAGCGTTAACACGCTGTGCTAATTGTCCTAACTGGGATTCGAAAGCTTTTAACAAAGTCAGTTGATCACTTAAGATGAGATCAGCTTGGTCTTGTCTAGCTGAGATTCCTTGAATGACTTGTATCAGGGTGTCGTCAAAACTAGAGGTTTGTGAGGAAGAGGGTTCCAAAGGTTGAGGTTGGTAAGTTAGTGTGCTATTCCTAGGTGGGTTAAGAGAAGGGTTAGTATTGGGTGAAGTTAGATGAGACTGAGGAATTTGGGTTGAGTGGTTCAGATTAGCACAATTAAGGCAGGTTTGAACTTGACAGACTTATTGTGGTTGACTTTTCAATTCCTTGATCTCCTTGGTTAGGTCTTCCACTTGCTGAGTGAGGGTTTTGATAGCTTCATTCCCGATTGTAGTAGGTGAATCCACTAGTGAGGGGTGATTTTCACTGTTCCAGTAATGGTTGTGTATTGTCATTTTCTCAATAAGGCTCCAAGCTTCATTTGCCGTACAGTCTATGAAACTACCTTGAGAGGCGGTATCAAGTAAAGGACGGTGATGTGGGAAGAGACCATTGTAGAAAATGCGCAACTGGTCCGAACGCTCAAAACGATGATTTGGACATTTCTTAAGCAATTTCTTAAAGCGCTCCCATGCATCGAAGATTGATTCACCATGCACTTGACGAAAGTTTATGATGTTGGATCTAAACGTGGCTTGTTTTGATGAGGGGAAATATTTGGCCAAAAATTTGGTTGCTAATTCTACCCAAGAGGTTATAGAGTTAATCTCTAGTTCCTCAAACCAGGTTTGTGCATTGAGAGTGAGTGAATAGGGAAATAGGTATAGGTAGACTATGTCCTGATTGACCCCAATCGGCTTAAAAGAGTTGGATAAGGAAATGAATTTGTCAAGGTGGGAGTTGGGATCATCATTTGGTAGGCCACGGAATTGACAGAGGTTTTTGTTGAGTCACTGGTCGCTAACCACGATGAAGTCACTGGTCGCTGACCAACTCAACTAGACACTACTTAATGAAGAAATGGATTTTATCGAAGCTGCTATTGCTAATGATAGGTTTCGCTGATCGTCATTCATTCTGTTCTATATTCTGAGTAAGATTTAAAGCTTAACTTGGTGTGTCGCTGATCAACGTCAGCGAGAGCCTTACTTCTTCAAATCAATAAAGGCAAAAGTCACTGCCAGAATAACAGCTAGTCACTGAAGATCTTTTGTTCAATTCATTCTACAAGAGCATGTTAGCTCGCAGTGAGTGAGGAGGATTGCTGCATCTTCAATGACTATTCAATAAAGCCTCTAAATCATTCAGTACTAAAAAGTACTGTACTTATCTATACATCAGCAAGAGTGTTCCAGTTCGAAGTATGCCCGAAAGATTACGTGGCAGCAAATGATTGGTTTTAAGGTAACGAGATATTTGCGGTAACAGAATTGGGACCCGCAGAATGTCGGTTTATCAGAGATCAGGATCAATCAAGCAGCAACACGTGTCCTTCCAAGATCCTATTTTGTAGGCGATATTTTAGGAACTCTTGTAGTATAAATAGTTCAGTGTTTTGTACTATTGAGGCTAGTCGTCATATGCACCGTTCTTCTGTTTGTCAGAGAACTAGTTTGTCTAGGTGTGTATTAAGACTCAGCGAGGTTAACTATCAGCGTGTACGTCCACTGTAGTTAATACTCTTCATTGTAATAATTTAGCTAAGTGTTTGAATTGGATTAACTTTGGTTAATCCATTCCGCATTCAACACTTCGTGAATTTAATCAATACAATTCACTTTCAGCTACTATTACTTGTCGTTCTTTGATTCTGTTATATCTTTAATCTGTTATTTCAATACCGTCATACTCTGTTATAGATAATTAATTTAAAACAATCTGAAACACTTGGTAAAATCTGAAATTGTTTTAAATTGTATTCAACCCCCCCTTCTACAATTAAACTTTACACATTGAGATTCCAAATCACTAACTAATAGTGATTACGGGACTATCAATTGGTATCAGAGCGGAGTTAGTTTAAATTCAATTAACCAGGTCTGCTATGGAATCAGTAAAGTACAGCTGTGTTGACTCTGATTATCAAAAGGGAAATGGTTCTACAACCAAACCTCCAACTTTTGATCCTTCAAGGATTGAAACTTGGATGTCCCGGATGATGATGTTGAGGAAGCCCAATCAATGGATACTTCTTCATCTTCTTCTGAAAAGGATCAGCAACATGGATCTTATGATCTTACACTTCCAAAGGTGAATCAACAACCAGATGATACTGATATTTCATCTCTACCCTTTTTCACCATACCACATGCTGATCTCATAACCTCACCCATTCATGAATTAGATGAAATGTCTATTTGTAGTGATAACATTGCTCAACATGCTGATGATCAACCATCTCAACCAGATGTTGAAATTCAATCTGCATCACAAACAATTCCACCAATCTCCCATACCACTCAAAAATCACCAACCAACAAAGCATCAACTTCCACCACATCATCAACAAACAAATTGCTGCTTGAGTACATTGCTGCTTCACAGCAACAAATTTGGATGCTCACTGAAGACAGAGAGATTTTGACTGGCAAACTCACTGATCTCACTAAAAAGGTTCACTCTCTTGCAGCAGCTTATGAATCCATTCCAGATTGGAGTAATTCTATCAAAGAAAAGGTCTCCCTTATTGCAAATGCTGAAATAGATCACTATCGACTTCTGGAAACTCATGCAAAGTCTCTTACTGATCTCGCATCCTTCACCAGAATCAGCCTCAAAACTCATGAAGACGCAATAATCTCTCTCAATGAAAAACAAAAAACGATGGCATCTTCTGTTGTGGATTATATCACTCATGCTGATAAAATTGTCAGCGAGCTTCCACAAATTATCTCCAACCATCATGAAACCATCGCTGGTCTAGAAACTATGCATGAAGATCATCAGAAAATCTGCATTAGACTTGAGGAGATCATTCAATTCGTTTCTGAGGCTGAGGGGGAGAATGAAGATGATGATGCTAAGGATTACACTCCCTTTGATAATGACTCATCAGATATGGATGTCGCTGAGGAAAGAGAGATGGGTGTTTTCCCTGAGTTTCATCCTGATGAACAAAGGAGGTATGACTATCTAGTCAAAGAGTGGGCTGCTGATGAGAATGCACGAGTTATGGGGGAGTCAGCAAGCTTTGAGCTGATGAGGTGGGAATGTATGAATAGACAACAAGAAGATGATGTTGTCAATATGGATGAAGGAGATGATGATGATAATGATGATGATGATGATGACAATGATGGTAATAATGGAAGTGACGAAAAGAAAAATGATGTTGCTGATATACAAAATAGTGCTGATAAAGAAGTCAAGAATGATGGGACAAGTGAAAAAGGTACTAATGTTGGTGCTAATGATAAGAAAGAAGAAGATATTGACAATCAGATGGAAAATCAGCAACCAGTAGTCTCTGATGATCAAATGGAAGATCTGCTACCAATCTCTTCTATTCTAATAAAAAGAAAAAGGACCAGCGAGTCTCCCACATCAGAGTTCATTTCTTCTAAAAAGATAAACTTCTCTGAAGAAGATATAGCAGCCGCCATGCACAATCTCAAAACTATCATTCAGCAACCTCATACAGACACTGTCATATCTGAGGCATCCCCAGCAACAGAAATCATTCCATCAGCAACAATCCAAACATCAGCAACAATCCAGACAACAGCAACAACACAATCATCAACCCCACCTCCAGCAACAACAACTGCACCAATTACCACAACCACAAAAGCAACTACACAGATCACCATCTCAATTCCCACTATTACCACTCCAACAGAAGCAACAACTACTACAACTCATCATCACTCTCAATCTGAGATCACAGAGTCAGATTCTTCTGTTCCTGCTCATCTTTTGTCATCAGTTGTAACTTCAGAAAGTTCTCATCATGAAGAAACTGAACAGCAGCGAATAGTAAGAAAAATTAAAGAGAGACAGAAGCATGAGAGGGAGATGCTTTTAAAATTTCAAGCTGAGCTAGATGAAGAAGAAGAAGAATAAGAAAGAAAGAGAAAGGTGAAAGAACAAGCTGATTCTGATAGAGCTTATCTATTGAAGCTGAGTGGAGATGAAGCCATTCAAAAAGAAAGAGAAATCTTCTTAAAAAGAAAGCAAGAAGATGAAGACTATAGGCTGTCTAAACTCCTTCAAGATGTTGAAGAATCTGATCTTCAACAAGAGATTTGTGCAAATAAAAAGGGCAGCAAGTTGAAAAAGAAAGGGGGAGCAAAGACCTCTGCTGATAAAATATTGGATGAGATTGACAGAAAGAAATATGCTGTCAGAATGGTTGGAAGATCAAACCCTGCTCCTATCACAAAAGTCTACCTGAAGAAGCCTAAGAACAAGTCTCAAGCTCAGCTACTTATCCACAGAGGATTGGATTCTCAAGCAATCAATCTTGATCATGTCTGTAAACTTCATAGAGAAGAATGGAATGAAATTAGACTTGCTATCAATCACTCCTCAAGTGCTGCAAAGGAAGAAGTCCTGGCTGAGATTGACAGATTGTTCAAGAAAATGGTGGATCTACAGCTACTTAGACCAGAAGACACTGTCATATTTAGTGAAGAGATAAGAGAGATGTCATATTAGTCCAGATCTATGTTGATGATATCATTTTCGGGTCTACTAACAGTGACATGTGCAAGGAATTTTCTGATCTCATGACCAAAAGTTATGAGATGAGCATGATGGGTGAATTAACATTTTTCCTTGGTTTGCAAATAAAACAAACCAAAACTGGAATTTTCATTAGTCAAGGAAAATATGTTAAAGATCTGTTAAAGAAATTTGAATTTGCTAATTGCTCAACCCTTGCTACACCCATGTCACCTGCAGTAAAGCTACATGCTGATCCTGATGGTAAATCTGTAAACATTACTACTTACAGAGGAATGATCGGGTCGCTACTGTATCTAACTGCTAGTAGACCAGACATTATGTTTGCTACATGTCTCTGTGCTAGGTATCAAGCTGATCCTAAGGAATCACATTTGCTCGCTGTCAAAAGGATATTCAGATATCTGAAGGGTACTCCTAATCTTGGTCTCTGGTACCCATCTGGTTCAGACTTCTCCCTGAAAGGATACTCTGATTCTGATCATGCTGGATGCAAACTGGATAGAAAAAGTACATCAGGTAGCTGTCAATTTCTTGGAGAAAAGCTAGTAAGCTGGTCCAGCAAGAAACAAAACTCAGTCTCAACTTCAACTGCTGAAGCTGAATATGTTGCTGCAAGTGCATGTACTGCTCAAATTCTCTAGATGAGAAATCAGCTTGCTGACTATGGCTTTGACTTCAATGAAATACCAATCTACTGTGACAGTCAAAGCGCTATAGCCATTGCCAACAATCCAGTAATGCACTCAAGGACAAAGCACATTGATGTCCGATATCATTTCATCAGGGACCATGTGATGAAAGGTGATATTGAATTGCATTTTATTCCAACTGATTACCAACTCGCTGATTTATTTACAAAACCTTTAGATGAGAAAAGATTTAATTTTCTTATCAGCGAGCTTGGCATGTTAAACTTAAATGACTAGCTCAGCTATCAAGCTCAGTTATGTTATTTTTGTTTAAATAACGTATCTATTATGTCTCTATATGACCTATTTTGTTATTATCCTATATTTTGTTTTACTGATCGTGTTAGTATTCTAAGTTGTAACTAGATCAGTGAAAGATAAATATAGTAAAATAATACATAGTTCATATTAAACATAATCTATACTATGTTTAAAAAAAAAAAAAAAACCTATTCTTTAGCTGATCTTGTTAGTATTCTAAGCTGTAACTCTTTCAGCGAAAGATGAGTCTCTATAAATTTCATTTTTAAAACAACACTCATACTCAATGAATAAAATTTTATGTTTCTTATTTACCAAGTGATAAATCTCTCTGACTTAGTTAGTATTCTAAGTTGTGACTAAATCAGTGAGATAACATCTCAGGCAAATTGAAACTTATGAGTGTTATTTTTTTTACATTCAGGGTCTCCCTGATTCTTTCATCATTATTTGAAGGGATGTGTCACAAAAATTGCATCTCTGACACTATTTCTTCCTTACGTCACATATACTTTTCCGGCGCACCTTTCAAATCACCATTAATACCACCAAGCTCCACAATCATCACCCCTATTTCATTTAAACATCATAAATTATCACCCCTATGCCACCCTACTTACCACCACCATCAACCACGTTTTCCCAATCCCATCCACTTATTTAATCAAGAGTTTCTATAAATCAAACAAAATGATTTCATTTTTCAAATCAAAACAAACTCTTGGTTTTCATGATCTTTTTCAAATACCTAAACCAATAAAAGTCTTTCCGATTTCTGTAACGGCAAATTCAAACGTTTTAAAATCTTCATACATCACTGGAAATCTTCTACTTCTTTCAGTTGATAAGGAATTTTGTCATTACAGCATTCAAAATCACGTTTCTCACCATAAAATCTCTTTTTCATAAAAACAGAGTATGAAATTAATCTCATCACTTGATAGATCAGGGTAAATTTCTCTTTTAAAATCAACCTGATCTATAATCGCTTTGTTTTTACTAGGTCTAGTGATGCCATTTTTATTTACTCTGCTGGGATTACAAGGTTTTCTTGTAATCCAGTATGAAACTACTGTACACCCGTCTGATTCTGCCCCCCCATCGATCACGTCACTGCTCACACCCCTAGTGACCAAAGCTGATCATCCTCCATCCAAGAAAAACTCAAACTCCTCTACCAAAAGTTTGAAAATAAAGGCCCTGTTTCTAACAAATCAAGGGATCAAGAGTGAAATAGTCACTGAACGTTCAGTCTCTATGGGCACTCTTGCTAAAACCAAAACTTACTTTTCGAGTCAACCCATAAGCCACTCATCATCCTCACAAAAGGATGCTGATTCATTCAAAGGGCAAGTGACATCAGTGGGTGATAACACACTCATATCTGGTGTCACATCACTGGCTACAGACCCGGGCCAACTCTCTTCTATCACCACACCAGCTGTCAATGTCGCTCTCCAGTCACAGAGAGTGATACAGGCTGCACTTTCTGTTTTTAAAGATCCATCAGTTAAAACACAAGCTGATGATGAGAAAACCAAAAGTAATTCACAACATGATCACATAGTTACTATCGCATTTTCTGATATCATCAAGGGGCAGAGATATCTACATGAAGAAATTGCTGATGCTTACAGAAAAATGTTAATCTACTTTAGGATATCATCAAGGGGGAGAAAACGTGCAAATGAATGCAAAAACCAATGGTGCTCATATGAAGAATTGTTGCTGATTGGAAATCATCTATTTGGATCCTATCGCAGGAACAACATATCTACAACTCATGTGGAAAAGTTGCTGACGCTATTAGAACCATATAGAAAAGTTGCTAACGCTATATGGAAAAATTGCTGACGCTATGAAAGTTGCTGATACATGGGAATCATCTTTGCGGCTTCTATTTCAAAAAATAGATATTCCCTGTATTGGAGTTGCAATTTTCTTGGCAATTTTTATTCCATATCAGCTTAGCAATGAATCCTTCTCCATCAACTGCAGCTCAGATGTGTCTCATTGATTTTCAGTCGGTTAAAGCTGCATGAGAAGGATATTTGCATATAAAATTTCCTTCACATGTGTCTTTTCTCTGATGACAAGTGCACTGTGATGATGTATATTCTCACTAATGAGATTGTGTTCACTGACGCCATCTCTATATCTTTCCCTGATAAAGCTTTGAATCATACGCCAAGAAGGATGAATTTTTTTCCTAATTTCTCTCTGGTTGAAGGTCTTCCCGTTTACAAAATGACTTCTATCAAAGGAATGTGAGTCAAAGCTGAAGATATCAAAAGTTGCTGAATCTCTTAATCGCTGAAGAAGGTTGACTTATCTAAATCAGATTAGAGTATTGTAACTAAAAATGATCATGTACTTTATATTTTTAGTTTCAATAATATCTGAACCTTGGTGCAAAACTCAGATCATATCAAAAGAATCCAAAAAGAAAAATGAATGGATCTCAAGTATAAAGTCACTGAATGTTTAAATTCTTAAACACTGACTATAAACTTTCACAGCAACAAGTTTGTCTAGGGAGCTTCAATCACAATCATTTAGGGGGAGATTGTTGAGTCACTGGTCGCTGACCACGATGAAGTCACTGGTCGCTGACCAACTCAACTAGACACTACTTAATGAAGAAATGGATTGTATCGAAGCTGCTGTTGCTAATGATAGGTTTCGCTGATCGTCATTCATTCTGTTCGATATTCTGAGGAAGATTTAAAGCTTATCTTGGTGTGTCGCTGATCAACGTCAGCGAGAGCCTTACTTCTTCAAATCAATAAAGGCAAAAGTCACTGCCAGAATAACAGCTAGTCACTGAAGATCTTTTGTTCAATTCATTCTACAAGAGCATGTTAGCTCGCAGTGAGTGAGGAGGATTGCTGCATCTTCAGTGACTATTCAATAAAGCCTCTAAATCATTCAGTACTAAAAAGTACTGTACTTATCTATACATCAGCAAGAGTGTTCCAGTTCGAAGTATGCCCGAAAGATTACGTGGCAGCAAATGATTGGTTTTAAGGTAACAAGATATTTGCGGTAACAGAATTGGGACCCGCAGAATGTCGGTTTATCAGAGATCAGGACCAATCAAGCAGCAACACGTGTCCTTCCAAGATCCTATTTTGTAGGCGATATTTTAGGAACTCTTGTAGTATAAATAGTTCAGTGTTTTGTACTATTGAGGCTAGTCGTCATATGCACCGTTCTTCTGTTTGTCAGAGAACTAGTTTGTCTAGGTGTGTATTAAGACTCAGCGAGGTTAACTATCAGCGTGTATGTCCACTGTAGTTAATACTCTTCATTGTAATAATTTAGCTAAGTGTTTTAATTGGATTAACTTTGGTTAATCCATTCCGCATTCAACACTTCGTGAATTTAATCAATACAATTCACTTTCAGCTACTATTACTTGTCGTTCTTTGATTTTGTTATATCTTTAATCTGTTATTTCAATACCGTCATACTCTGTTATAGATAATTAATTTAAAACAATCTGAAACACTTGGTAAAATCTGAAATTGTTTTAAATTGTATTCAACCCCCCATCCCCTTCTACAATTAAACTTTACACATTGAGATTCCAAATCACTAACTAATAGTGATTACGGGACTATCAGTTTTGGACTAACTGAACAATGTGTGGCTTTAATTCAAATGAAGTTCTATCAGTTTCCGGAAAGACAATTGGTCCTCCTCGTCCTTCAATAAGAGGTTTAGAGTCTTCAGCGAGAGTTTTAAGTGTAGTTGTCATAGTCTCATTGGCAGGTGGTTGACTAGTTGAGTGGATAGGGATAACGTAATTTGTAAAAATAGTGAAAGGAAGGAAAAATAAAGAAAGACGTAGGGGTCTAAGGAGAAGAGTTAATCCTAAAGGTTCACTAGCGAGTAAGTTCATCTTGACGCCTAAGGATCGTACATTTGGTTCCCCGGCAGCGGCGCCAAAAACTTGTTGGCGCCCGATCAGGTCGGTGTCGTTAACGATTACTAACCGGGCACCAGCAGTGGGTGTTTTAAATTTGTAATTGCGGGGCCTAAGTTTTTCCTAACAATGCTAATCCTAAGGGTGAGCAAGTGGTAGGTATAACCTAGAGTCGTTCTTCAAACCGACTGAATTGAAACTAAGGCGAGGCAGATGAGGGCTTTCAAACTAGTGAATGGTTTATAAAATAGTGGGGGTTTTGGTTTTTATATTAACTAACTAGGGAAAGTAAATAAATAAAAGCGAAATAAAAGTAAAACGTAAAGCAGATAAAATAAAATAGTGTTTGCTGAGATTTCGTTAATTAAGTTATGGGATGATATTTGGAGAAACTGTTTTGAAAGATATTAGTTAATTATCATTCTTGAATACTTGTATGTAAACACTAGATTCCCTGCTAATTAAAATCCCATTAGCATGTCACACCGGGAGCTAGGTTATGGTAACATTACAAAGTATTTAGAATAAAAAACAAAATCTTAATTATGGTTTAACAATGCTTTCATATGAACGGATAACTGAACCTTAAGGTACTAGACATAATTGAATCATATAACGATTCCTCGTCATACTAACAGATTCGTATATATAAAAACAGTTCATTTATGACTTTAAACTAGCCCTTGCTTAAGACTACCCAATAAATCCCCTAATTATCCACAGCGTTCCTCACTTTAAGTGGTTCTGCCGCTTCAAACCTTGGCCATGTCTTGTCCTATGATAATCCCCCATGTAGACTTGCGGTTCCATAGTTTCATACCTTTGACAAATTATATTGACACAAATGACTGACTACCTTTTAATTGGACGTCGTAAAAAGGTGTTGTAATCACGTTTATTGGTGGAAAGGCGATAGATTAATTTGAAGTTTAAAAGTCTATTTAGAAAGGTTAATTAAACTAGGTTTCTCATTTTATATATATTAGTCCGTAATATAACTACCTTCGGTCGTTACGCAGCTTCCACGTATTTGTACTACACCTAAAGTGTTTCCAACGCTATACTGAGTAACAATCGAATAGGGGCCATCATATTACTTCCTAATATTGTATCATTTCGTAATATGACTACCTTCGGTCGTTCCTCGACTTCCATACATTTGTACTCCACCTTGAAGTGTTTCCAGTACTATATCGAGTAACAGTCGAATAGGGGCCGTCATATTATTTGACGATAATTAAGACCGTTTATATTTTACTACTATGATGATCCTGAGGCAACAATCAAACAAGAACATGCAATAAGACGATCAAAGCAATATTACCGATCTTTAATATTTAATTATAAATCATCCCATAATTAACTAACTGCATCGCAAACAAACACAACAAGTATACTACTCTCTAATCATGGCAATAACTAAATCTAGCATAATCAATATAAACGTAATTAATTAAGATAGATAAGGATAGAAAGAGCCAGGATTAAATGCGGGAGAAAGTAGACTTGAATTAATTGACACAATTCCGAGCATACACCGAAGATTACAATGCGTTTCTTACTTTCGTTCTACCTTGAACAAGCTTCCTAACTAGCCTAGTACTAATCTTGAAGTAATACAAAAGAATGAGAAAGTAAAGAAATAAAGAAATATGCTTAAAGTGTGTGCATATGGTGTGTCTTGCAAATGGAACCCAAGCCTCCTATTTATAGGTGAGTTTAGGCTCACATTAGCATCAAGAGGTGCACATTAGAAAACTTGCCAAAAATGGTGTGTACAACACGAAAAGTAGGCGCACCGGGTACCGTACAACACGAAAAGTAAGCGCATCAGGTACGGGTTTTAACCAAAAAAGGAAAGCGAGACGGGGGGTGGCCAGCCGGCGGCGGCCGGTGGCTACCCGCCCCGTTTCACTTCGTTTCTTGATTCGTGCGTATTTTCTTCGTTATGTGTCCGTTTGCGTCGATTCTTTTTTTTTTTGATTCGTAATTCAAAAACGAAGATTTTGACGTAAGATAGGCCCTGAGATGAGGTCCCTAGCTCCAGATATTGGGTGCGAATCATTTGGATCTTCCGGCGGGCGCGAAATCTTCATTTTTTACCCGTTTCAGTTGATTCTTCATCTGTTGGATTCGTATTTTGAAAACGAACATCTTGAAGATAATGGATGTTGATGGAGGGTACTTTAGTCTTGAAATCTCGTTTTGATGCCTTGAATCTTCAAACGTGTGTGGAATCTTCGTTTTTCATCCGTTTTGCTTGACTTTTATCGTGCAACCTTGTTTTGACCGTCTTGACATAATATCAATGATTTGAACCATATTTGAGTTCAAAATGCTAAAAATCGTTCTAGAATGAGAGAGATATCGGTAGTAAAAACGTGACTTTTTACGCGATATCAGGGTCCACTGCCCGGTTGTGTTTTGGTCTAGCTCGGTACTTTTTGGTTTACTTATCAACGATAAATTTTATAACTGGATTCATCACATCAAGTTTTTGGCGCCGCTGCCGGGGAACTTGATTTGTGATCTTGATTTAAGTGTTATTAATTGATCTTTTCTAGAATTTATTCTTGGAAAGTTATATTTTGTTTGTATTGCGCCGGTGCGTTGATGGTTTTATCTTTTGTGATCTTTCAGGTTTGATTTGGTAGTGGATGAACACAAGGAGCTCCGGTAAAGAGCTTCTAAGTCCTTTGTCCAATCCGGAGAAGACTAAAAGGAGCAAACGAATGAGGAAGCCGAAGCAAAGATCATCGGATTCATCTAGTAGTCAAACGGATACCGATACATCTTCGGGAAACACCGTTGAAGTGGAAGAGACTTTTGTGGACGAACCTCCATCACCCGAAGAAGATCCTTCAACACCTCCTCTAGGTGAAGAAGAGATGGCGGATGGGGATGATACTCCTATTTTCTCTAGGACAAGAACCGTTGCACCGACACCCGAGTCGGCCATACGGGTTCAAGATAATGAAAATGATAATTTCTCTTTAAAGGGTCATCATATGCAACTTATTCGAGACACCAAATTTGATGGAAGGGTGCGGGCCGATCCGCACAAACATATTGCTAGTTTTTTTGAGATAGGAAGTTATTTCAAGTATGGGCAAAATATGGATGAGGCGATTCGACTAAGGACTTTTCCTATGTCCTTATGTGGTGAAGCCAAGATTTGGTACCAAGAGTTGGAGCCAAACACAATTAGATCATGGAATGAGATGAGGGAAGCTTTTGTGAGACGGTTTTATCCTCCGGCATTGGCCGAACGTTTATTGAATGAGATTAGGGCCTTTAAACAACAAGAAGGAGAGACGATGGTAGAAGCATGGTGTCGGTTGAAGGAAATGTTGAGAAATTGTCATGGGCATGGGCTATCAAAGGCGGAGATTATTACATTGTTTTACAATGGGCTTGGCATTGAATCGGCCAATGTTCTTGATGCCTCGGGAGGAGGTTTGTTTCTTTATATGACACCGAACGAAGCTTGGAAGGTGTTAGAGGATAAAGTAAATCAAGGTTTGAATTGGGCGAAAGACAAGGGAGGTAAACCGGTTAGGAAGCATGTTGCCTTCGCGGAAGGAAGTAGTAATGGTGGAAGCTCTAACGACTCGGCTATGATGAAGGAAATAAAGGCTATGTCTTCTAAGTTTGATGCACAATTTAAGACACTCAAGGGTGAACTCAAAGAACTTAGAGAGGGTTGCGGTAATTGTGGTGGGAATCATGCCACGGTGAATTGTGTACAAGACGATTTGCCCATAGTGGGAGATGAGGAAGGTGTAAATTTCCTTCAACAAGGAAATTATCAAAGTGGAAACTACCAACGGGGTGGTTACCAAAATAGAAACTCGGGTGGTTATCAAGGAGGAGGCTACAACCAAAACCAAAACCAAAACCGATTTTCTAAACCAAACCAAAATTACAACCAAACCTCAAACCAAAGCTACAATCAAAACCAATCCCAAAACCAAAATTACAACCAAAACCGACACCAAAGTCCATCTAGAGACAACCAACCACCACCGGTTCAAAAACAAGAACCAACCTTGACACCCATGGAACAAATGATGAAGGAGTTCATGGCGAAACAAGACACCGCAACCGAAAGAATTAAAACTCAAATGACGATTATTCGGTTGAGCATGGAACAAGGGCAAAAGAATCAACAAGCTTCAATCCAAGACTTAGAGCGAAAATTGGAAAGGTTGTCCGAGGGGCAAAGTAGTAGGCCAACCGGTGGCTTGCCGAGTAGTACACAACAAAACCCGAGATAACAACCATCTTCTTCTAATGGAGGACCCAAGCCATACCAACCACCGCCCGCAAGGAACGAGCATGTAAATGCTATCACTACAAGGAGCGGGAAAGAACTTCCACCGCCTCAAGCAAAGGATAAAAATGTTTCTAACCATGTTTTGCAGGATGAGGAGGAAGAAGAGATTTAAGAAAATGTTGATGCTTCTACACCAACGGATACACCGGTGTCACCTACACCGGTTGTAAAAGCTTACAAACCAAAGATCCCTTATCCTCAAAGGTTAAGGAAAGAGAAGATGGCAGCCCAATACGGAAAGTTTGTAGACATGATCAAAGGCATCCGAATCAACGTACCTTTGGTAGATGTATTAGCCGGTATGCCGAATTATGCCAAATTCATCAAGGATTTGGTGAGCAACAAAGAAAAGCTTTCGGAAGCTTTGGCAATGTTTTTGAACGAGGAATGCTCGGAAATTGTTCAAAACCAAATCCCACCAAAGCTCGGTGACCCGGGGAGCTTCATCATCTCATGTAGATTGGGTAAGATTATCACTTGTGATGCACTTGCGGACCTAGGTGCTAGTATTAATTTGATGCCATATTCATCGTATGCTAAGTTGGCCCTAGGATCCTTGACCCCCACCCGCATGAGTATTAGGCTAGCCGATAGATCTTTCCAATATCCTGTTGGGATTGCGGAAAATATGTTGATAGAAGTTGGTCAATTTACCTTCCCAGTTGACATTGTAATCCTCGAAATGGAGGAGGATAGTAAAGTGCCATTGATTCTAGGGAGACCATTCTTGCACACCGCGGATGCCATAATAGGGGTTAAAGATAAGAAATTGACCCTAGGAGTAGGACAAGAAAGGATTGCTTTCACGGTCGATAAGGCCATGAAGCATCCTTATTCCACTGACGATTCTTGTTTAAGAATTGATGTTATAGATGATGCGGTTGATGAAGAATTGCAAGGCTTGCTTGGCATGGAATCGGAACTTGTTGGCCTTTTGGAGTCAAGTGAAGGAGGAATGACCGAGGAAGAATTGGTCATGAGCATGGAAGAGGCCAATGATGAAGATGAGCAATTGGATGATGATAGCTATGAGGATTTAAAAGGCGAGGACTACTTGAGGATAAAAACTTCATTGGAGGATCCACCAAAGGATTTGGAAATGAAGCCTCTGCCGAGCCATTTGGAATATGCTTACCTTCATGAGGAAAATCTTCTACCCGTAATCATTTCCTCTTCTCTTTTAAATGATGAAAAGTTTAAATTGTTAAATGTGCTTGGGGCTCACAAAAGAGCATTTTCTTGGCGCACATCCGACATCCCGGGAATAAGTCCATCATTTTGCAAACACAAAATCAATTTTCTTGATTATATAAAACCCGTTGTCCAAAGACAACGGAGACTTAACCCGAACATGAAGGATGTGGTCAATAAAGAAGTTATTAAGCTTCTTGATGCGGTTATCATTTACCCCATTTCGGATAGCTCTTGGGTGAGCCCGGTACATTGTGTGCCGAAAAAGGGGGTATGACGGTTGTTGAAAATGACAAAAACGAGATGATACCCACTAGAACTGTGACCGGGTGGCGAGTTTGTATTGATTATAGGAGGTTGAATGATGCCACTAGGAAAGACCACTTCCCTTTGCCATTCATTGACCAAATGCTAGAAAGGCTTGCGGGTAATGAATTCTATTGTTTTTTAGATGGGTTCTCGGGATACTTTCAAATCCCCATAGACCCCGAAGACCAAGAAAAGACCACATTCACCTGCCCTTTTGGTACTTATGCATATAGGAGGATGCCCTTTGGTCTTTGTAATGCCCCGGCCACATTTCAACGTTGTATGATTTTCATTTTTCACGATATGGTTGAAACTTCCATGGAAGTCTTCATGGATGATTTTTCGGTATTTGGCAATTCATTTGAGTCATGTTTGAAAAACTTGGACAAGATGTTAGAGAGGTGCGAGAAATCCCACTTGGTTTTAAATTGGGAAAAATGCCATTTCATGGTGAAAGAGGGCATTGTGTTGGGACACAAGGTGTCGGGTTTGGGTATAGAGGTCGATAAAGCTAAAATTGATGTGATTGCAAAGCTACCTCCACCCACAAATGTGAAAGGCATTAGGAGTTTCTTAGGTCACGCCGGTTTCTACCGTAGATTCATCAAGGACTTTTCCAAGATCACGAGACCATTGACCAAACTCCTTGAGAAAGAAGCCCCTTTTGTATTTGATAAACTGTGTTTAGATGCCTTTGAGACCCTAAAAGACCAATTGACCAAGGCACCTATCATAGTCTCCCCCGATTGGTCCCAACCATTTGAACTAATGTGTGATGCGAGCGACTTTGCCCTAGGAGCCGTCCTAGGACAAAGAGTGGACAACCATTTTTAACCAATCTATTTCGCTAGCAATTCATTAAATGGAGCCCAACAGAACTACACCACGACCGAAAAAGAATTACTTGCGGTTGTGTTTGCCTTTGATAAATTTAGGCAATATCTTGTGCTTTCAAAGACTATTGTTTTTACCGATCACTCGGACCTCAAATATCTTTTTGCCAAACAAGACGCTAAACCACGTCTTATTCGTTGGATTCTTCTCTTGCAAGAATTTGACATTGAAATCAAGGATAAGAGAGGTGCCGAGAACCTTGCCGCCGACTACTTGTCGAGATTGGAAAATCCAAATCTTGACAAGCAAGGCGATACTAACATTGATGATTCCTTTCCCGAGGAATTTCTTTTGCATGTAGGTACAAGCAAGGAGGATGAAGATGAAGCACCATGGTATGCCGATTTGGAAAATTATTTGGTTGGTGGAGTTTTGAGAAAAGGGATGAGCCATCAAGAAAAGAACAAATTCTTCTCCAACCTCAAGTATTATTTTTGGGAAGAACCTTATTTGTTCCGGGTTTGTGTGGATGGGATGATTAGGAGATGTATATCGGGTGGTGAGACTAGGGAGATTTTGGATGCATGTCATCACGGGCCCACCGATGGTCATTATGGCCCATCGGTAACCGCTAAGAAGGTGTTTGATGCGGGGTTCTATTGGCCAACAATATTCAAGGAAGCAAACACTTTGTGTCAAACATGTGATGCATGTCAAAGAGTGGGTAGTATATCGAAGAGGGATGAGATGCCTCAAACTAGCATCCAAGTTTGTGAGGTTTTTGATATTTGGGGCATTGACTTCATGGGACCGTTCCCTCCATCCTTTAAAAATGAATACATCTTGGTTGCTGTTGACTATGTATCCAAATGGGCAGAAGCTAAGGCTTTACCAAAGAATGACGCTCGTGTGGTCATTGACTTTTTGAAAAGCTTATTTTGTAGGTTTGGTATGCCAAAGGCATTGATTAGTGACCGGGGAAGTCACTTTGCAAATGCCCAATTAGAAAAGGTGCTCAAGAGATATGGGGTCAACCATCGGTTTTCAACTTCGTACCACCCGCAAACAAGTGGTCAAGTTGAGAATACCAACCGAGCTTTGAAACGAATTCTTGAGAAGACGGTGAAAGATAACCGGGCGATATGGTCAAAGAAACTTGAGGATGCTTTGTCGGCATTTCGCACCGCCTACAAAACACCCATTGGCACAACACCATACCGGTTACTCTATGGAAAGACATGCCATCTACCACTTGAGGTTGAACACAAAGCGTATTGGGCGCTCAAGAATTGTAACATGGATTTGGTAGAAGCTGGTGAGAAGAGGATGTTACAACTCCATGAGTTGGATGTGCTTAGGTTGCAACCTTATGAGAATTCTCGCTTTTACAAAGAAAGAACCAAAGTGTTGCACGACCGAAAGCTCAAAACGAGGAAATAATTTAAAGTGGGTGACAAAGTGCTTCTTTTCCAATCTCGTTTCAAATTGAAACAACCAAAGTTCAAGCCAAGGTGGACCGGTCCATATACGGTCAAACATGGTTATCCATCCGGATATGTTGAACTTTTCGGTTCTGATGGAGGAACTTTCATTGTGAACGGTCATCGATTAAAGCTTTACCATGAGGAAGAAGTTGATGGCGAGTGGGAGGAGCTCGCAACTTACCCCAAGGACAAATGAATTCGGGGTCTAGTCTAGCTTGGACTCGCTAATAAATGAAGCCCGGGCACGAGGAAACTCGTGCTTATATCTTTTTTGATAACTTATATATTTTTGCCTGCATTTTTGATAATTTTTTGATCTGATTGTTGCTGCTGCGATTATGTGTTTAATTGAATGTATGTGCTTGTGTGTTTGCTGCTAAACTGCTGATTTTAACAGGATGAGCCGATCGGCTTCCTGTTAGCCGTTCGGCTATGGACCAAAAGTAGATCTGCTTTATTTAGCAGATCGGCTTTCCCTTTGAAAAATCGTTACAGAACTTGATCTTCAATCTTAAGGTACATTTTAGTTATAGAAGCCGTTCGGTTTGTTGTTAGCCGTTCGGCTATGTGTTAGGAGCCGTTCGGCTATTCTTAACAGATCGGCTACCTTAGTGAAAAATTGTTACAGCACTTAATCCTTTAATCTTAGGTGAATTTTAACTGTTAAAGCCGTACGGCTTGGGTGTTAAAGCCGATCGGCTTTCGTGTTAGGTCTGGCGAATTATTGAAACAACAAAAGCCTTATCTTTTCACACACCACATAAACAAACTGCCGACTGTCTCTTTTTCTTTTCTCTATAGCAAAAAAGAAAATCACCATAACATTCACTAAATCATCATCTAATCTTCATATCTTTCACTAATTCAACCATCAATCATGTCTAGACACCCAAAGGTATTTCATAACTCCCATTTAATCTTTCCATTAGTGATTTTTTGGGATGAACTCTTGAATCCGGGTTTGGTTTGATTCAAGTGGGGGGATGAATTCCTTTGTGATTATGTTGTTTATTATGCTTGATTTATACTTAATACTTAGTTTATACCATAATTACTTGCTTAAATTGCTTGATTTGATGATTTGCAAATTAGGGTTCGTATGCTAATTTGGGGGTAATCCGAATTTAGTGATTTATGCTTGGTGTTTGGTGTTAATTATAGTGTAATTCATGTTTGCTAGCATAATGTAGTTGATTGATTGATTAACTTCCATTTGTGGGTTGATTTAGAAAATTAGGGTTTATGTGAAAAGTTAGGGAAGAAAGAGTTGACTTTTTCTGGTCAAACTCTTACTTTGACTTTGACTTTTTGGATTTAACTTTTGATTGTAAGACATGCCTTGATTCAAATTGAGTGATCATTTTTACTTAATTCAAGTTATGTTTGATATTAGAGTTATTTGCTTATGTGAAAGTCACTTGGTTTAGCATGCAATTTTGATTGTAAGACTTGCTTGAGTTGAAATTGTATGTCATAGGCATGATTCAAGCTTTGTTTGATATTGGAGTACATGCTATTCTTTGTAGGGTTTTAGTTTTGATTGTGAATTGTCGGTAATTGTCGGTTTGAGCTATGCTTGGCATTTGTTGTTTGCATTGTAATGCGGTTATTGGCTTGTATGCTTGGTTATTAGGAGGTGTGGTTGTGTTTGACATTGATCGCTCATTTTGTCATATTTTTGCTAACTCTAACACAAATTCGGAAATTTTGTATCTTGATTTGTTATGTGTGCAGAGAAGCAAGAATACCCAACCGGACACTTATGAACCTCAATATCCTCAAAGTATTTACGAGGGTTTACTTCCTGGAGACCGCCACCCTCATTTAATCTTTGAGCGCCATAAGTATCACTACCTGGAATTCACTGAAGCCTTACATAAAATTCATAAAAAGGAGTGTGAATGCCCTCGGGAAATCAACTGGAACCCGTTGGAGGTTGTTGGTGTTGCTCACGATATTCGAAAGGTTTTTACTCAAACTGTGAAATTTAATGACGAAGCTTTTGGTGTGAATGACTTTGAGAAGCTTCTCGGGATTCAAGAACCTATCTACGAAGAGTTGGTGATGGAATTATTGACAACTGTAGAAATGTTCATTATTAACACTATCAACGATAGGTTTTTGAGTTTCAGACTCGGTGGGGCTCCGAGGAATTTATCCTTGAAAGAGCTTGCAGGTTGTTTGGGGATTTACACTGACGAGGAGTATTCTTCTCATTGGATTGATTGGTATATAATGATTGGGGCAAGGTTGGATGAGGGGCAGTGTAATGCTTAAGTTTGGGCAAAGCTCAGTACGTCACCATATCTTGGGGAAAGAATTTGAATAAACACCTTACATCCCCCAAGTATAGGGTGATACACAAGATGTTGGCAAACACACTCACTCTTCGGGGGAGCAATAGAGAGAAGGTCACGTTGATCGACTTGTGGTTTTTAGATAAGCTGAAAAGTAGGGATAGGATCAATATTCCTTATGCTGTGGGCAAATACCTTCACGCCTATGCTAGTGGGCATAAGCCCAATTCCAAGCTTTGTGGTGGTCATTTCATCACTCGGATCGCCAAAGGCCTAAAGATCAGTTTGAAGCCCCGAGGCGTTCCCGCCTATACCCTAGTTGAAAACGATACTCTTCCAATTGGGGCTGAATCATATGCCACTGCCCAGATCTTGAGAAAGAAAGGAGGATCGTATGTTGCCTATAATCCCACTCCAAGGGAGGCGGCCACTGTGTCTCGGGTCAGGGCTAGGGGAAAAAGGCCCGTTACCATTCAAGATTCTGATGAGGAAGAAGAGGCGGAGCAACAAGAAGAAGAAGAAGAAGAAGCTGCAGCAAATGTGCAAGCGGGTGAGACACCGAGTCATAGTGATTCATCTCATTCTGGGGAGCCTGCTTATTGGAGAAACTTTATAAGTGCTTTTGGAGATATGCGTTTGGATCAGCAGAGATTTCAGGAGCAGTCCCAGTACGAGTGGGGGGTCAATCGGTATCAAAACGATTGGCTCATTCATGATCATGAGCAGATGGGCAGCCACATTTCTGACCATGTGCCCGTCCCTTATCATGAACCACCTCGTTGGGGTGAACCGGGAGGTATTCTCCCTGCCCCTATCTATGATAGAGATGTTGCCTTAGTGGAGCTCCAGCGACATCAGGAGCATATGCACACATCTGATTACCACCAGCAGCAGCAAGATTGGGGCACTGCTTGGTCATCTCCATCTCCATCCCAGCCTCACACCTGGACTGTTCCTAAGCCCTCCAACTGGCAACAAGCGGCTCACCATCACTGGTTATTTGGATCCCCATCACCTTATGAGCAGCAGCATCAGCATCAGCAGGATGATCCCACCCAGGACCCGCCCCATGGTGGGGGTTGGTAGTTGGGTGTTGTTATTTTTATTGGGATTGTAAAACTCTAAACAATTTTTATTCCGTGTTATTTTTCTTTTTGGTTCTTTGGATGACTAGCATTCATTGACATTTTTATTATTATTTTTATTATCTTTGTGGGCTTGTGTTTGGTGTTTGTTTGTTTGTTTGTTGCCCCAATATTTAGCATGCAGAGCTGGAGTGGATCTCTACACGTCTATCATGAGCCAGCTCCTGTTTCCACTCCTTCATGCAAAACCCGCGGGGAAGTTCTCGTTTCTTTTTACCTCCGCACTTTTGCTAATTTATTGATTATGTTTGCATTGGGGGCAATGCAAATCTCAAGTGTGGGGAGGTTGATTCACTTGAATTTCATTCTTGGTGAATTGTTATTTTTTTTATCTCTTTTTAGGGTTTGTGAAAGTTTATTGGTTTGTCGATCGAGCTTTACGAATCCTACTAACGGCTTTTAGCTACTTATTAGGTCTGTTATTGATCATTGGACCCGATAGGTTTTTGCAAATGCCAATAAGGGGTCGGAAATGATAATTTATTAGGAATGTGTTTGTCCTTAAAAGATTGATTGCTTTGAAAATCTTAAACTTCAAAAATTAATAATTAAAAGTGATTTAATCTTCCCTCTTGCAACTTAATCCTTTGAGATGTGTCATAAAAAGCAACCTAATAGGGTGAATTGCATGACTAGCACACTTGTAGCCACCACTATGAAAATTGTGAGAAATTTGAGCCTATTTGAGAAAAACACTTATCTTTAGTGTTTATATTGATTGATTGCTATGAGTGTGCCGGTGATTGTAGTTTGTTCTAGAACTTGCCCTAGTGATGCATTTTGAGACCGCTGTGGGATCACATAAATGTGATATAGGTGGGGTCTAAGACGAGGAGGTATTCTTAGGATTTTTTATCTTATTTTCCTTTAAAACCATTTTATATCCAGTTTACACAGGTTGTTAGCACTCATTTTTAGTGCTAAGAAACCCTTAGAAAACTTCCATGTTCATTCACTAAAAACATTAGCCTTATTTTTGTGTAGTCAATTCCCGATCCATTACTTTTATAAGATGTTGCCTAGTTGGAACTTATGTTGAATTTTACCAAAATGTGACTTAAATCGTTTTGAATTGGGATTCTAGTGTTAAATTCTATGATTGAGGTTGGAAACAATTAAATGCATAGAAGTTAACTATTATGCTTAAAGTTTATGGTTGGATGATTGTAGTCAACTAAATGGCCTTTGGAATCCTGAACAAGTAGTTCCCGAAGGGTGTTCTACACCTAGCCACCGAAGGCCTTTATCTGGTCTAGGATGGTTGGTCCGAAAGTTCGTTACACAGGATTCATAGAAAGTCATAGAATGCAATTATTCCAATCAAATGTGAAAAATCAATTTGAGTTAATTGTGTGCAATTGTTGAAGTATGAGTTATAAATGAGAACAAATAATAATTTGAATTGACTTAGCACGAGAATCTTAAGTTTCATTACTGTCACGTGTTTAAACCAATAGGTAACATTTCCACATTTTTCACAGGTCTTGACTACCACTTTTCACCAATTATTGTGTCTATCATACCCCATTCCATAATTAGCCTACATTTGTTACAACACATGCTAGAATACCTCCTTTGATATCTCACTTGGTGCTCACGCCAAGTCGGTGGAGATTTGATCCTTTTGCAAGCCTATGGTAACAATGCATCACGACTTGGCTTAATTGAGTGTTACTTTACTTACTTCCTTACCTTGTAGTCTTATAGGTTGAGAGTGAGTGACTAAACCTTATCCTTATGTGAGGTGCTAGGTCGTGCATTCGGGCTTGACAAACTTAACATCTCGAGTTTACATTGCTTATACATATGTTGCTAGCCTAATTGCTTTGTTGTTAGTGTTAGTATTGTTTTGGTAAACTTAATATTCATTTATGACGTTGCAAGAGTGGGCTTTGAAATGGTAAAATGATGATTTGCTTGAGGACAAGCAAAGTTCAAGTGTGGGGATATTTGATATCGCTCATTTTGGCTATATAAATCTGTCGCGATATCATTGTTTTGCATATGTATTTGAGTAGATTTCCGGAACTTTCGATACTTAATTTGTTTGGAAATCCATTTCAGGTTCAAAAGTTGGAAACGCATGTGAATGGGTGGAGATTTGTTGAAGTTGTGATCAAAGTTGGCCTGGGATGAAATTACCCCATAGCCGATCAGCTATGCATCATCAGCCGATCGGTTTTCTAGCACCAGCCGATCGGCTATACTTAGAAGATCGGCTATTCCAGTGCATTTTCGTTACAGAACTTTCCCTTGTTGGAGCTGGAGGAGTTGAACTGAAAAAGCCGATCGGTTCACCTTGATCAGCCGTTCGGCTAAGGCTTCAAAGCCGATCGGCTAAGCCCTTAAAGCCGATCGGCTAGGGTTCGATCTGAGCGAGGTCCGAGGTTGTTGGTGTGCTGTGCGTTTGTGATTGGTTGGAAATTAATGCCCCACCGTTTTTCATCTGTTTTCTCTTTTTTTTTTGAACTAAAAGAAAAAAAAAAAGAAATAGAGGAAGAATATAGGGAAGAAGGCTTCAGCTTCATTATCATAATATCATCATCATCGTATCACCATCTCTCTCTCTAGAAAATCATCAACCTCATTTACTCTCAACATTTAACACACACAACTCACCTCATTCATTACACTACCTCATTTACTCCCAACAAATCACCGTTTACTCTCAAATTTGTTAAGGATTTTCACTAGAAGATTGTGAGAGGAACATCAAGCAACACCATTTGGAAACACTTGTGTAATTACTTTGGTATAATTTCGATTTAATCTAATTTCAAGTTATTTATGAATTTGTCTAGTGTTTATGATTTTTGCTTGATGATTGTGATTATGTGTGGCTAGTTACCATTGTGCTTGTTTGGATGAAATAACTAGTTGATTAGGGGTGTAATCTTTTGGTGTTAATTTATGTTTGAGTTTGTGAATCATCCATGAATTTGTATGAGTTTAGGTTGTTGTTGTTGTTAGTGAACTTTTGGCATTTTAACTAAGCGATTATAGCGAACCTTTGTTGCTTATAAAAAATACCTACATAAGTTGTTTATCATTTGTGGAACAAAGCTTTTGGTGATTGTAACAACAATTAGTCAAATACATATAAGTTAGCAATTGTAGCGAATGTTTGTTATGTGGATGATTTGCAAACTCTTAAAATCTTAATTTATGTTTAATCGGAGAACCTTGTGTGATTGAGCTTAATCTCTAGAATTTGACCATTTGGTAATTTATTAATTGATATAGCGAACGTTTTTCAACCGAGTAAATTGCTATTGATTGTTTGATAAATGATTGAACAATATTGTGAATGTAATTTGGAATGTGTCAAATGATATTAGCTAAATTGTGCAAGTTTGTAACCATGGCGAACGTCCGTTACTTGATTAAATCATAGGTTTGTTAATTGAAGTTGAACAATAGGTCTTAGCGAACATTGAGCTTATGTTTGATGAATGTTACCTAGCATATGTCTTAACCGGTTATAACTCTACACCCCGAAATCACTAGTGAAATAGTCCAAGCAAGCATTGTTTTTAATATTTGAAAGTTCCAAACAATTAATCCGACTCTTCAGAGTCCACTTGCCTTGTCTTAATTTAAAGATTGCAGTTTTAAGCATTGTGACAATTCGGTCATACAACCAACCACATTTTATTTTGTGAAAACGTAAGATCGTTAAAGCTCAGACTTTTTAGGTCTTGATCTAGGATTAACAATAAATGATAACAATGATAATATAAATTTACAGCGGAATAAGAACAAATTGATGTTATCACTTCAAGCCTCAATTTTTATTCGATCACAATAAAACGGTTATACAACTATAACAGGATCAAGAAATCTTGATCTTGAGGCTAAACAAAAACTCTAGACGTCTACATCTTTTGTGTGCACACAAAAACCTACGTCCCTATGTCTCTTTATATAATAGAGATCATTAAGGTTACAATAAAACCTAACTTGCATAGAAAGTAAACTTAATATTTCATATTAAGTCCTTGTAGTTTCATCATTCTTTATTTATGCATATTTTGTTTTGTAATCATCAAATCTTGAATCCTTACAATCTTCCCCTATTTGATATTACAAAACAATCTCGATAAATGAAACCGTCTTCTATGCTTCCTTGAACATGTCACCACTTATTATAAGCTGCAATCAATATCTTTCTTCCCCTTTTTGTAATAATCAAATATGAATCTTTTGCAACTTGTAAACACTTCCCCTCATGTGGTACACGTAGATGATGAAACATTAAACAATAAGCTTCCCCTAAAAATATGTTCACCATCTCTTGAATCTCGAATTCTATTGGCTCTATGTAATGATTACTGGTCGGTGAAGAAAATAGAATATAACAAACTTAATAAAGAAATTAAGTCTTCCAAACTTGTACCTTATATCTTGTACTATCCACGACGTCGAACTTATAATCCTATGTATAAGTAGATTACAATCTCTTTGACAAAAATCCTTATTTTCCATAATAAGTCACCGAGCACATCTTAACTCCTTCAAGTGATAGCAAATGTGAGCATTGAGCATCCTAAGTTTAATCTCACACGTTTGCTAGATTTGTCAAGTCTTCGTCGTCACCATACAAACCAAACAAGTTATCTTCAAAGCTCTTCATCCACCACTTTGAGATATGATAAGATACAAACCTGTCAAACTCAACTACAATATCAAATAAGCTATAATCAACCTTCTTCGTAATCACATCTTCAAGAACAAGCCATCAAATCAATACAATTCCATTTGAGATCCAAACTTTTCTTATACAGTAACCATAAGAACTGTACGGATAACCATCCAATAATAGCAAAGAATACCATGTAGTACCATCCATGACGAGTATCACTAATTCTGCTAGTGTTTGAAAAATGACTAACAGTGGTTCTCGCTACCCAACAGTGGCAAAATTATATTAACAGTGGCAACTACTAACTAGCAGTGGCAACTACTAACAGTGGCTATACCGAACAGTGGTTACTACGTATTAGCAGCAGTAGGGTTTTGTGCTAGCAGTGGCAAGCTTGTAATAACAGCGGCAAGCTTGTATTAGCAGTGGTAGATCTGTGCTAGCAGCGGCAACGTTGTACTAAAAGGCAACGTTGTACTTAACAGTGGTAACTTTGTGCTAGCAGGGGCAAGTTGATGAGCAGTGGCTTACGAACTATATATCTCCTTGGTTACATATCTGATGAAGCTCAAATTTTAACACAAAGTTCAACAATGTTTCATTAATTACATATCCAAAAATCAAGTCGATCCAACGATTAACGAATACACAGCAGTTAAATCAATACAGCTGCACAAACAGAAACCACAAACGTACTGCAGCAGATTCGAATTTTTATATCTCCTTGTAGAAACATCCGATCACAATGAAATTTTTACATGATGTAGAAACGTATGTCTTCTATAACATATCCAAAAATCATAAACTTTCGTTGGATAACGAAGACACAGTGACCGTTTTACTTCTGCCGTTCTGAAAAACCCTAAACTTTCAGCAACCAATTTCGACAATAAATATCTCTCAATCAAAAGCTCAGATCAAAAATTCCTCCAGTAGGAATGTGCATCTATTAGTTAAGAACCTACAGTTCAAATTTCACGACAATCTAACGGTTAACGAAGGAGATCCGAATTTTTTACCATGGCTGTGCAGAAAGTGACGAATTACGAATTTTTCTTGCAATCTTCTAGGATTTCTTCGATACGGCTTCTCTTTCTTGTAAAACTTGTAGATCCTAGATCACGAGCCACCTTGCTCTGATACCAATTGTGAAAACGTAAGATCGTTGAAGCTCAGACTTTTTAGGTCTTGATCTAGGATTAACAATAAATGATAACAATGATAATATAAATTTACAGCGGAATAAGAACAAATTGATGTTATCACTTCAAGCCTCAATTTTTATTCGATCACAATAAAACGGTTATACAACTATAACAGGATCAAGAAATCTTGATCTTGAGGCTAAACAAAAACTCTAGATGTCTACATCTTTTGTGTGCACACAAAAACCTACGTCCCTATGTCTCTTTATATAATAGAGATCATTAAGGTTACAATAAAACCTAACTTGCATAGAAAGTAAACTTAATATTTCATATTAAGTCCTTGTAGTTTCATCATTCTTTATTTATGCATATTTTGTTTTGTAATCATCAAATCTTGAATCCTTACATATTTACTTTATTTGATTGCTCACACTTATTGATTGACAAAACCAAGTTCCCTGTGTTCGAACCCGAACTTACCAAACTATACTACCACTCGACAGGGTCCACTGCCCAGTTGTGTTTTGGTCTAGCTCGGTACTTTTTGGTTTACTTATCAACGATAAATTTTATAACTGGATTCATCACATCATGTCCTAGGTTGGTCGTTTGCATATTTGTTTGATCCATGTTTTTGTCCTTCGTTTTAGGTTAGTAGCCACTTTCTTCCAATAGAGAATCTTATCCTTGATTCGTACGGGAACAGGCCTTTTCAGGATTCTCAGCTCTTGCTCATAGGCCTTGCATCTGGTCTTGAGCTCCCAATTTCGGTTATCTAAGTCTTCTGCCTGATCCCTTGCTCTCTCGTATTCTTCAACACTAATTATTCCGAAATTTTGATTCTCGTTTTCCTCCATTACGATTCCTCCCATTTGTGCTATCTCTTCATCGAGATGTGTGTACTGAATTTGATGCTCACATAGTAGGTCGTCATCTGACGAGTAGTCATCCATAGTGGAGCTTGCCATCTTCTTCGAGAGGAAGTTCTATTAAGACAGTGAATTAATAACAAGAGGGTTTAGTGAGTAGCGTGAATTCGAAAGGTAGTCATAATAATGACTGAATAGTGTTCTCAAAGTAGTCAATCATGAATATGTTATTGTTTCGAAGTGAACAAATGTTTAGTAAAGATGTTTGGTAAAGATAGTGGGTAGCCTCGTAGTTGCATGTACCCCTTGCAGTAGTGATTAAGATGATCACTTCGTTGTTGGAATAATTTTTGTTCAGAGTGGTTAAGGTCGCAAATCAAGTTACGCACAGGTCGTTGGAATCCATCCAATTGTTGGAACAACATTTCCGACATGTAGGCGTTGCGGTTGACCAAGTTCACTGGCGGACCTCTGTATGACGACGGGTCCTAGTGGGTGGAGTGTCAGTAGTAGTGGTATGTGTTTGGGGCTAAATTTAATAGTTAGGATACAGGATCTTGAAGTCTCTAGTTATTATTAAAAATTATATCTTGGATCATGCATATGTTCAAGATAAAGCTAAGACTAAGGATCCTGAGATTCAATGTTTATATGTTACAGGTTATTAAGGTCTTGGATATATCTAGGATCCTTCTTGGATCAAGGATCCCGGTTATGGATGAGTGTTTAGGATCCTGAGTACTATAGAAATCTTAGACATACTCAGGATCTCACATATGTTTAGGATCTCAGAAGGTCAGGATCCCGAATATGTTAAGTATCTCGGGATCAGATATTACTAATATTTATTTGTCGGTTTATGTTCAGGATCTTGGATATTCAGGATCCCGGGTGATCAGGATCCAGGATATATTCAGGATCATGTATTACCACCTTGTTGTTCTCTTTCCTTTTGACCAGGTCATACGCTGTTTGAGGGATGGATAACCACCTCCGAAATGCTTGGAAGGAGACTATTTCAAGGATAATTCAGCATGTGTTCCACATTTGGTCAATATGAACGTTGTAGAAGCTCAAGATATCTCGGAGAGGATCCCGAAGATCTCGGAGGATCCCTGATTTTTAGGAATTATTTGTTATGTAGCCTTAGTATAAATACGAGGCAAAGATGATCATTAGGGTAACTTCAGCTCACTTTTTACTCCCATTAACACTCACACTCTGCTCAAACACCTTCTACACAAACGCTTAACCATTTCTCATCAAATTACTCACCCGAATACTTAGTTGATCCTCTTTGTGCTCATAGTTTGTAATTATCCTGAGTTTAGGTAATAAAATCATCAAAGGCAAGGAACGATTGTTCCTTCCCGAGGTTTTATGCCGGCGATCAACCTTGATCAAGGGCTTTCCTCGTACATCCTTGTGTCGATCGCATTTATTTTATATTTTCGTTGTTTAATTTGCATTCCATTGATCTTTTGATCATATATTCTGCATTATCCTGATTTTATCTTACATTTATCATAAAGATACGTATTTATCTTGTTTCTAATCATCTTTTTATCGCAATAATTGCATTATTATTCTGTTTCATGCATTTTTATTGATTGCGATCATATATTTATTGCATAACTTGCATTATCCTGAAAATACTTTACATTTTACTTAAACTTTTGGAATAATCTTATTTACAAACACTTGTTTTCACCGTTAAACACATTTTTAATAAGGATCCACGAATCCAAGGATTCAAGGCATAATTTTCATTCAAAGTTGTCATTTACTCATATAGATAATCGTGTAAAAGCGTAATTATCTTGAAAGTAATTTATAGCACCCAACCTCACTTTTCTAAGTTTGATCACTTAATTGCTTAGTGTAATTTTTGACCAAAACAGTTTGGCGCCCACCGTGGGGCAAGTGGTGCTTTTCATAACCAAATTCTTGTTAAAATCCTTGTTAATTCACTCTTTTCAAAGTTTTTTTTGTCAAAAATGTCGACACAAGGACAACCTATATCTTCTATTGTGCCCTCATCGACATCTGTGATGACCAATCTACCTCCTGCTTCCCCTCTATCGTCATCACAATGGGGACCAGAAAATATCTATAGGAGAACAGCTTCCACAAGATCTACCTTCTCAGGATCCGGGATCACAGATCAAGATCCCGTTATTATTTCTAACAGGAATATTGTGGCTTTGTTTTCACAGATGAAAGAGCAATTAGGACGTGTGGAACAGAGTAACGAGGCCCTGAAGAAGGATCTTGAAAGCTTGAGCGGAAGAATCAACACTCCCCCTAATCAGGATACTACTCCTTTTCGGAGCAGGATCCTGGATTTCAACACTCCAGTATTTGCAAGTATTGGAGAAGATTTCATTGCTGTGCAAGGAACTACTGGAATCCCAGATCCAGTGTATGCTACAGGGATCTCCACAACAAAGGATCTTGAACAAAATCCAGGATCCTCATCCAGGATCCCAAATAATGATAGCATATTTACTAATTATTATGCTGACAATATGTTTGGAACTAACATTTTGCAGGATCCTGGAGTATGCCTTATTATGGAGAGAGAGTTGCAAAATTTGAAGGATATGATATCCAATATTCCTGGAGTTGTGCAACCTATACCTGAAATTGCTCTATCAGCCCACAGGATCTCAAGATTTGCACCACCTATTTGTGATGTTGAGATCCCGAAAAGATTTCAGACTCCAAGTATGAAGCTATATAATGGGACTGCGGATCCTGAGGATCATGTGGTGCAGTATCGGGAAAGAATGAAGATCATTCCTATTCCAGCAGACCTTGAGGAAGCATGCTTATGTAGAGGATTTGAATCCACTTTAACAGGATCCGCACTAAAGTGGTTAATGAATGTTCCTCCTTACTCTATTACATCCTTTGCTCATTTGGTTAACTTATTTAATAATCATTTTTCATGTAGTAGAACTTTTGAAAGACTAACTAGTGATCTCTACAGAATTGTTCAAAGGCCTAATGAAATTCCTAGAAATTTTGTAGAAAGATTTGAGTGTGAATCTCTGGATATTCCGAATCTAGATACAACAACAACGGTCCAAGCTTTCAAAATGGGGATTAAGAGAGATTCACAGCTTTATCAAGATCCTATGACGAATCCGTGCGAGAATCTGGATGAGGTCAGGAATCAAGCCTTGAGACTCATAAGGCTTGAAGAGGATGTTATGAATCAGAAAAGTGTGGAAATGCCATCAACTTATGATAAGCCGAATAGGAAAAAGAAATCATCATCATGTCTTATGTACGCGATGCAAGATCTTGGAGATAAAGTGAGATGGCCAAAGAAAAAAGTTAGAAATAATGCTTGGAAAGATAAATCTAAATGGTGCGCATTCCATGAGGATTGTGGTCATGTTACTGAAAATTGTATGTCTCTTAGAAAAGAATTCAACCATTTATTTGGCAAGGGATACTTAAAGGAACTGTTCGGAAAGAAAGGATCTCGCAAAGGATTCTTAGGAGGCTCGGGATCCCGGAGTTCAGGATAATTATAGGATCCTGCACACAGCAAGATTCCAACCGCCTAACGCTAAGGTAATAAATTTATATCTGGTGTTTCTAACATATGTGGCACGTCTTTCTCTATAGCTAACAGATATGCTAAGGATTGCTACACAACATCAATGAAATCTACTACCAAGCCTCCATCAGCATAGCAATCAATGGAAAAAGGCATGGGATATCTTGGCTACAATCAGATAAGGTATCAAAGAAGTGCGACTCCATTCTGAGGATCCTAAGGTTGAAAAGGATAGGACGAATGTTATTGCGTGCTGATATGTTCAAGGAAGCAAGATTCCTGATCTTGGCAAACGTGGTGGTGGAATGCAAATCTAATTGGTAAATCATTACTCGTAAACGTGGCAGTATCCCAAAATATGGACGATGCTGCATAAGTTAAAGATCCTGAAAGGTCAGCAACTTCTTATCTATTACTTAAGTAAAAGTCTACTTGATGCTGATGACAGGTATTCTTATCTTGAAAAATTTATGTTTGCATTGGTTATCTTGGAACACATTCTGTTAATGATAAGATTAATCATCTATTAAATATAAAAACCAGGAATGTCACTTAGAATAACTAAATGACTATAACGAGATCGTAGAAACATGATAAAAATTTAGGTTTTGAGTAAACTTTACTGGTGATCTTTAAAATAAAATATGGATACATTATGCTTAGTTAGGCTAAGATTTTGTACTAAAATCACCTTAAAGGTATGACATGCAAAAGGATATTGATTATGAATTTTAAAGTGCCAATAATAAAATGGATTACGAAACAACAAATGAAGGTTTAGGATTAACTAAGGATGTCGGTGTAAAACATATAGGTGTATGTTAGTTACTAATCATCATTGGAAATATACCCTAAGGATAGTTAGACTAGTTTTGTATTTGGATATGCTTTAAGATTCTGCAGGTAACTTCAGGATCTTCAACTGATGCTATGTTGGTGATCTTGAGTTTGAGGATAATTGGACACATCAGGTGTAACACCCCCAAATTTAACGATTTGCGGAAGCATACATTGGGTGTTACTAATCAATATACAAAGCACAAGATTAATAGTAAACGACCTCTAAATGAGACGTTTGTAAAATAGTTACATTTCATAATTAATAATCGTTTGAAAACCGTAGGTTTTCGTATACAAAATGTAAATCCCTAGAGCCCACGCGTATAGCGGGAGATTCTATTACATCACCATAGTTACAAAAGATAATGCCAAAGAATCTCCGTTAAATGCAGTTTGTAAATCATGCGACTCTAGCTAGTAAACCTGGAGTGATCCTACTCCGTAAGTATACCTGAGATACAAAGCTAAAAAGTGTCAACCAAAAAGGTTGGTGAATCTCACAGGTTTAGAAATAAGTAGGTGTTATGAACCACAAGTATGTACCCGTATTGCTATCAAGCAAAGTAAGTAAATCAGTAAACCAGTACAGTGCCATGAGCTCATAAGTTGAAGCTTAACCGTGTAGTGTGAATATATCACGTACCCCCGTGAGTGCTATCCGCACACTCATATGTAACAAATACTAATATGCCTGTTTCTACGTGTAAATCAGTACGTGGTGGCGCTACCACCCCAGGCAGGGATTGTCAGTCCCAAATGGATCCATCTACTAGTAATCGCGCTTAAGTCCATAACTAACAACTTACGAAAAGGAGGCTTTCAGTGGATAAAAAGTAACTCATGCGTTATGTGTAAACAGTAATGTAATCAGTTCAGTACATTGTGTTCATATGTAAAACAGTTGCTAAGTATCTCACCCCAAAGTATAAAGACAGTAAAAATGGGGCTGTAAGACTCACCTGAGTCGAGCAGTGGTAAATAGCAAGTAGTAGTAAAGCAAGTAGGTTCTCCGAACCCGTAACCTTCTAGTGCCTAAACACGTAAGGTTAAGTAAGTAGATGTCTCGCAAGACCATCTAGGCTAGTTGTTCATGCAACCCGTTGTGTTTAAATGTTGGTTTGTTCGCGTTCGTATCAAAGTATACGGCCCGTTGGTGATTTGTTATATTTAAAGTTTATCAATCAATACGCAAATTAGAGTAATTGTAATAGGAAAGTATGTTTTATTATGATTGTCAGGTCGTATCGTATAAGGATTTGAGGTTGTAAAAGTTCGACACTTAGTGAAAATGTGAGTTTTCAAGGTTCTGGTTTGTGCGACGTCGCATGCGACGTTGCAAGCGACGTAAGGTGCGACGTGGGCATGTACGTCGCATGATGCGACCTTCGCAAATCAATGCGACGTAGGGGGCGGCGTCGCTAATGCGACGTTGGTTCGGTTTGCGACATTAAAGTCTACGTCGCTACGTGCGACGTCCGCAAGTTAATGCGACGTAATAGGCTGCGTCGCTAGTGCGACGTAGGTCGCGACGTCGCAGAGGCCCCTGGCCAGGTGCGACGTAGCGGTCTGATGGCCGGAAATTTAGTCGAAAACGAGTTTCCGGGTTTCCGTTGGGTCCAAATCTTTTACCCAACCCTTATATGAACATATTAAGCCTATTTAAACCATAAACTAGTACAAATGATCAAAAACGAGAGATGTCGGGATTTGTCGGAAACTTACAAAGTGTCGGATTGAAAATCCGCAAAGATAGAAATGTAGATCGTGTAGTCGTGGTCACTTTTCTCCAAACGAGTGGTATGTTTCGGCGAGGTTTGATGGTGTTATTTGGTGATTTAAGTGGGTGGTGGTAGTTTGGTTTGTTAGTTGAGAGAGAAAAAGAAAAGAAGAAAGAGAAAGAAAAAGAATAAATGAGAAAAGATAGAGTGGGAGGTGAAGATGTAGGTGAAAGCCTCATTTTCAGCTCCCGTTCCCCGCATCCCGTGCGGTGTTCGTTTTCTCCGTAGTTTATGCGTTAAATATTTATTTTACGCGTTTAATTATATTTATAAAATCACAAGTCTTGTTAAATAATTTACTTAAATTATTTCCTTAAATCTTTAATAGTTTAAATTAAATTTAATTACTTTTGTTATTAAATCGTGTAAGTCTTAATCGTGTAATACGAGGTAGTTACTATTTGTTATAAAATAGCATTTCGGTCATAGTTGCGTTATTTTTGTTTATAAATCTTTGTTCACCAACGTCCGTATTAATCAAATAGAATTTCATTCTATTTAAGTTGCGTACGATTTAAGTCAAATTGCAAAGTTGTATATATTTACCAACATATAATCCGATACATAAATTAGCCTAACACAGAACTAATTACATGTATTAACAAAAAATTAAGCGCTAATACTAGCCCTAATTTAGTGGTTGTTACATTAGGTTCTGGGGGCATTTAAGGATCATAGATGTAGTCGATCATTAGAATTTTTTGCAGAAGGATCATTGTTGTTGCGATATTTTGAGGATCCTAAAGCATAAGCAAAACTGAATGATATGCATGAAGGAATCTATGGAAACTATCCTGGGGGCATACATGGAAATGTTCATAACCGATGCATCCAATTATCTATCTGTGATCAATGCTTGATTGGCCTGGATGCAGGAAAACGGGGACATGTTGATGGAGAACTACTTTCAAGATCCTGGAATGCAATTCACTTGAAGATCTATTATGTGTGAGTTGAGTATTTACATTCAACTTGAGAAGGTACCCCTATGATCCTTGACTTTCTATTAATTTTCACATTCCTTATTATGTATATGTGTGTATTATATTTATGTTGTAATGTATGCATGTATTTAATTGTTTTAATTACATTCATTATTATTGGGATATTGTACTGACTTAAGCATCGGAGGGGTGTTAGGCAAACTAACACCCACCGTTACCCAAGATCTTGTATTTGTTGTAGAATATGCACGTAAGGATCATGGATTGAAGATTAGAGGTTTGGCCACCTCTCCTTCGTTAAGGATCCCAGCGATTCTCTAAGGTTTAGAGGTTTCCATACGGATAAACACCTCTCTAAGAATTTGGGTTTCCACACCTCGCTGGGTGTGCACGATGTTTGATTATAGTGCCATGGTTAGGGAATCGGTGATGCCTCTGGTACCCGACAACTTCATTTCCGTCGGCCTATAAATCAAACTCTTCCGATTGTCGGCACTGAGTGCACTAGGTGCCGACCTAATGTTTGTGTCGTTTTCACGTCACTCTAAGGTTTGTAATGTTTTCACATTACCTAAGGTTTTGGCGTATTCACGTCACTAAGTACACAAGGCTTATAATGTTTTTACATTATCTATTACGCAAGGTTTGTAATGTTTTCACATTACCAATTGGTTAGGCATATTCATGTCTCAAATGGCTTGGCCCGCGAATCAAAAGGTTGTAATGTTTTTGTTTTGGTCAAAAATTATTAAAAGCAATTAAGTGATCAAAATTAGTTTGTGAGGTCAGGTATAAAAATTACTCTCAAGATAATTACGTAAAAACACGATTATCTCTATTAGTAAGTAAATATTTTTGTGTTAAATACGTAGATCCTTGTTGAACAAACGAGTTAATATCAAAAGTTAAGAGCAGATTAAGGATAATTGCTATTTGATGAAAGAAATGTAAGTAAAATGTAATTAAAGCAAAATTAATGACAAATAAGCAAAAACGACACGATGATATACGAGGAAAGCCCTTGATCAAGGTTGATCGCCGGCACAAAACCTCGGGAAGGATCAAACGATCCTTGCCTTTGTTAATCTTATTAAAATAAAAGTAATGAATTACAAAGTAAGAGCACAAGGATGATCGGCTAAGTGAATGTGTGTGTATTTAGCTAAGTGTTAATGAAATAATCGTAAAATGAAGAAATAGCAGAGTGTTATAGTGATTTGCAGGTGTGAGTAGTGAATATTCGTTAACCTAAATGATCATCCGAGCCTCGTTTAAATACTAAGAGCGTTTAATTATAATTCCGAAATATCAGGGATCCTCCGAGGAATGATGAAGACCACCAACGTCTCTTTTGACTTCATTTTACACGTGCGTAAGACTTCGTCTTCATCAAATGGTATCAGATCCTCTTCACGTAATCCGGAACATATCTCATTAACGCGTTTCTTCTAAGACCTGGTCAATACTCAAGAAAAACAAACGTGTTATATAGTTCAAGATCCTTAACTAAGATAAGTCCAGGATCCTGAGCTATGTGTACTCTGAGATTGATCATAGGATCCTTAAATAAATATCTTTTAGGTCCAGAATCCTGCATAATCGTGTTAGATAAATATATCCTGAATAGGATCCTGCAAGATAAATAATAACAATATATCCAGGATCCTTACCTGTATCCGTGATCCTGAAAACAGACTTACAAACCATCATTATCCTGAGATATGAATATAAAATATAAACGACTTTCGTACCTGCAGGGTGTCCACATGATGCTAATTAGGATCTTGTAAAGGTTAGTGAAAATCTACCCACAACAATTGCCCCCGAAGTTATAACGTTTTTCAGGATCCTTAAACGTTATAACTTCTCAATATAATTGCTCAAAGCGTGTTAGGTGAGATATTTTGCGTGTATCGGAGACCGCGTCCAAATAGTAATGATAACATTCAAACCCTTATCACATCAAACCGTCATCACCACATCACACAAGTCCCATTATCTTTCATCCTTCTTTTTCGCTATTTCAACCCTTAAGTATTCCGTAACCTAATTCTTCCCCCTGTCTTTAACAAGAACAATCGGAGCAATCACAAGAGATCAACCATGTCAAGTATCTTTCTTTCTTTCCTCTCTTTTCTGTTTATATCTTCTTTTTCTTTTGCCCTAAATTCTTTCATATTCTTTCAGTGCATTTCAGTTTATCCGACATTGATTCAGAGATCCCATCCAAAAAAGAAGCAACTAAAATCAGAGCTTCCAGTTTCAAACCTCTTCCAACACATTTTCTCTCTAAAAAGAGAAAAGTTGAAGATTTATACGATATCGACAATCCTTCTTCCAATCTCCTGATAGTAAGACCCCCTCCTTTTAACTCCTTTTAAATAAAGAAAAGCCCAATACTAATTCTTTCATCAGGCTGCAGATGTGATGATAGAAGAATACGCCGATAAAGTCAAAACGGTAGATGCTCTGACATTCGCTCTTAACAAGGGAACCCGTGAATTGGAGAAGGCCAAGCGAAAAATCGAGGGCCTCAAAGTCAAGCTTGCCGACAAATCCGGTCGTGAAGAAGGATCCAATACAAACACCATTCTACTGGAAGAGATGAAAAGAGACGCCACTATTGCTGTGTTGGAAACCAAGATTCATATGGCCACAGAGGCTGCCGAAAACGGGCTAGACGCTAGCCTGTGGGATATCAAGGGCTGGAAAGATAAGCTGGAGGAAATGAAAGACAACTATGTCATGAATCCGTTCTTCATCGGTCTAGGTGGATCTAAGATTCCTAAAAGAAGCGCAACTAAGGCACCCTCAATAAAGATCATCGACATCTCAAGCAAAGGAGAGGCATACACTTCTAAGTTCGTTGAAGACGTTGCACCTGCAGATGACCCAATTGACAGCGAAGGATCCTCGGGTGAGGATGGCATTTAACTAGCCGGAGCCCGTCTTTTATCTTGATGTTTACTTGTTCCTTTTGGGTTGTGTCTGTAACAAACAATTACTTGGGGAGAGATTGACCTGGTATGGTCAATCATGGTTGTGTATAACTGTGGTTTATGTAGGCCACAAGACAATTTTATCTTCTGCACTTCTTTTGAACTTTAATCTTAGGATTGTACAATCCCTAGATCTTTTGTTGCTAATAATATTAGGATATTATCTACATCTTGTGTCTTCAGGATACTGAGGAGATTCCCTCAGCATACAAGGCTTAAAGGATCCTTAACTGGATCTGAGATAATGACGGGATAGGGATCCTCAGATTCAAGGATCCTTAACCGTATTTCATATAAACTGGAATTTAGGATCCTGAGACTTCAAGATCCTAAAATAAACTGTTGATAATGAGGAACTCCCAATGAGTAATTCCTGTAACATACAAATATTAATAATTTGTCAAACAATTGTGAAAACAATTTATCTTTTGAAAAATGTCGTGATCTTAAAAAGATTTGCGATCCTTAGATCAAAACAACTTTTGATAATCATGAAAACATTAGAGCTAAAAAAGTTATTTATTAGGCTTAACCAATGAAAATTTTGATAATGTGAATACAATATAACTATTGGATAGTTTATGAAAACTATAATTGTGACATGTAAATGCCAAATCGTTGGGTAATGTGAAAACATTACAAACCGTGCGTATTACGTAATGAGAAATCATTACAAGCCTTATGTACTTGGGCTACGCCATTTGAGACATGAAAATGCCTAACCAATTGAGTAATGTGAAAACATTACAAACCTTAGAGTGACGTGAAAACGACACAAACCTTAGATCGATACGTATAGTGCACATCAGTATCGACATTCGTTAGCGCTTGATCTATAGGCCAATGGAAATGAAGTTGTCGGGTACCAGATGCATCACCGATTCCCTAACCGTGGCACTATAATCAAACATCGTGCGCTCCTGGCGAGGTGTCAAAACCCTTTTCGTAGAGAGGTGTTTATCCGTACGAAAACCTCTAAACCTTATAGAATCGTTGGGATCCTTAACGGAGGAGAGGTGGCCAACCCCTAATCTTCATTCCATGATCCTTAAGTATATGAACTACAACAAATACAAAATCTTGGGTAAAGGTGGGTGTTAGTTTGCCTAACACCCCTCCGATGCTTAAGTCAGTACAGTATTCAATGAGAACAGTAATAATAATGAAAAACTTTCATGCATATATTAATATATGATCATAATACACACATACATATATACATTAAAGAATAAAATCAATGAAAAGTTTAGGATCATTGGAGTACCTTATATGTTGAACATAAATATTCAACTTACACATGATAGAGTTTCAAATGAATGACATTCCAGGATCTTGGAAGTAATTCTCCATCCATATTGGCCAACCAGTATGCCCCCTTTCCAGCATCCGAATCTATCAAGTACGGACCTTCCCACTTTGGTGCTAGCTTTCCTTCCGCAGGATTCTTAGTATTTTGAAATACTTTTCTCAATACCAAATCTCCTACTCGAAACCTTCTTATCCTAACATTTTTGTTGTAGGATCTTGAAATCCTTTGTTGGTATGCTGCAATCCTGAATTTAGCACGATCCCTAAATTCATCCACAGTGTCTAGATCCTGAATCAATGCTTCCTTGTTTGCTTCCAAAGTCTGCATCCGGGATCTTGCCGTTGGGATCACCATTTCTGTCGGGATCACAGCCTCAGATCCAAACACCAAAGCAAAAGGAGTTTGCTTAGTTGCCTCCTTTTCTGTGGTCCTATAAGCCCATAAAACAAAAGGCAATTCTTCAGCACATCTTCCTTTCTTAGCATCCAGCCTTTTCTTCAGATTGTTGATTATAATTTTATTGCTAGATTCTGCTTGTCCATTGGCTTGAGGATGGACTGGAGTTGAAGTTATCATCTTGATTCCCCAACTTTCACAAAACTTAGTTGTTCTTTTTCCAATAAATTGAGATCCATTGTCACACACTATTTCTGCCGGGATCCCAAACCTTGTGAGGATATTTCTCTTGATGAATGAGATAACATCTTTTTCCTTTACTTGAACAAATGCTTCGGCTTCAATCCATTTTGAAAAATAATCCGTCATTGCAAGCATAAACACTTTTCCTCCTGGAGCAACTGGTAGTTTTCCAACAATATCCATTCCCCATTTCATAAACGGCCACGGTGAGATAATCGGATGCATCGGTTCTGCTGGTTGATGATGGATGTTTCCGTGTCTTTGACAAGCATCACATTTGCGAGCAAAATCCATGGAATCCTTCTTCATAGTGGGCCAGAAGTATCCTGTCCTTAAAACTTTTGAAAATAACGCTCTGCCCCCAGAATGATTCCCACAATCACCTTCATGTATATCCTTAAGGACAGCTTTTGCTTCAGGATCCTCAAGGCATTGCAATAATGGTCCTGCAAGTGATTTTTTATACAATATACCATTCTCAATAGTAAAACGAGATACCTTTGACCTGAAAGCTTTGGAATTATTTTCATCCTTAGGGATCACATCATGTTGTAAGTATTCCATGATTGGTCGCGTCCATGATCCTGACTTGCCCCCAGAACCTGATGCATTCAGATTATCTCCAGACTGAGGATCCTCAATGTCACACACTTGCTCTTCATTGTGATCCTTATCAGCAGTGGCTGGCGCTGCAATATGTATAATTGGTATTTTGACATCCGGTGGGATCCTTAAGCTTGACCCCAGATTTGCCAAAGCATCCGCTTCAGTATTATCCTCACGTGGTACCTGTTGGATGTCGAAGATCTCGAAGCTACCTGCAAGATCCTTAACAATTGATGTGTACGTGACAGCGTCTAGTTTTATTATTTATAAAGTACGGAAAATATCAATTACTACTATCACACAACCAGGCAAGAATACCCGATCAGAAATAGTATAGCTCATGATAAGTCCAGGTCGAACACTAGGAAAGGGATTAAAAGCAATAATAATCTTGTAAAATTACAGAATAGGGGGTTACGCTTTAGTTCCGTACGAACATAAAATAGTAAATCAAAATAAACTAAATAAAACTAAACAAAACTTAAAAATAAAATAAACTCTAATGTACAATATGGAAGGAACATATAGCATGTAATAATTCACCTTAGATTCATACATCCTGACATATTCACACGTTAATTATCTAGTTGTGATTTCTTTTATATCAACTTAACCCAAATTCTTCAATGAAATTAAGTTGAATGTGAACTAGCCAACGTTTCGGGTCCAACTAATTCCTATAATCTAGAGTGCTCCCTAGATTATGCATTAAGGATTCACGATCTATTATAATTATCCTGTGGTATGAATTCTTCAACAATACCTACTAATAATTACTTATTAGTCTTGTTCATCTTAGGGATATTGATTACTAATTCTTAACCTATCAGACTCAACGTATTTAGCAATAACTATAAACCTAAGTCCATAATTATCAATGATTACTATTATCAAAGGAACTCAATCTCAATGATCCTAATAACCACGTTAAGCAAGCAATCAATACAGCACCAATAAACAAGGATTCACGAATAACATAATAGTCTTCAACCAAATAACTCAACAAACGTGCAAATGAAATCAATTAATAATCATAATCTAAGATTTATTAAAACAAAACTAAATGTAACAATTCATCAAATAAGAACAGATCATAATATTAAATACTAAATTCTTCAATAATATTTAATAAAAGATTCAAACCAATATGACGAATCACTCGAAGATTAGTTGAAATGGATCCAACCGTCACTTCTCGTGCCTCCAAAACTATAACACCCCTCATTTCACTCATTTAAATATAATAAATCGGAAGCGTAAGTCCAAATAACTAGTAATAGTTTACACCATTTTATCAACATATAAAATTCAACCTTTTAAAACATAACTTCTCGACAGAGGTGTTATATAAAAACATGTTAAAACATTATTTTATACAATTCCACTATCAGAGTAACGCCTCAAGGTCAAACATTCCTTCTAGTCCAACTTCTTGCCCACCCAATACAATAGCCAAAACCTGCAAGAAGGGATAATGTGGGGGATTAGCATAACGCTAAGTGAGCAGATACTAATCAAAAACCTAACTTTGCGCAACAACTTTGTGTACAACAATTAGCACTAAACAAGCAAGTACCCAATACAACACATCAACAACGCATCAGTTCAACAATGCAACAATTCAACTAATCAACAACACCATAATGAGGATCGGCGGCTCTGGGGATAACCATTAACCCGGGAGGCTCCCCAAGAACACTTACCCAACCTATCCGTATGGCCATACGGACGAGACCGATAGCTAGTGATTATCTTCAACTAACACAGGAGATGTGTTAAACTTTGGATAACCAACTAGCCCAACCAACAGTTCAACAACTCGTTGCCTCATTAACAACTGATGCCCGAAGGCCAATTAACTCAAGTGATCACGTAATCAACAAGTCACATATTCAACTAGTCAACATATCAACAGTATTATTACTATCCGCATAAACATCAATGCAAATAATAAAGTAATAACACGTTACTTGTTGTAACCAAACTTGTTACAACCAAGTTACGCTGAGGATTAGAGATCCACTCACCGACCACCTCAGGCATCCACTCAGTAGTCTAATATCACTGAGTCTTCTGCTCAACTGGAATTACAACAAAATAGAACAAGTTAGTTACTTGTTTTAAAATCTATATATAACATCATATTAATTCATCTTCATCAAACAACATATTTAATATCCAATATAATACCATCATTCAATCACGATAATCACTTTCTATCACAATTCACATAAATTGTTACTTATTACAATAATTCAACATACTTCATCTCTAGATTATGAATAACCAATTAACATCATTAATTCATAATCATTTAACAAGTTTATGATTCCCATGATCCTCTTATCATATTAGTACACCTTAATCCTTGTTAATTAACATCATGAGATCATATAACAAGATTATCAACCTCCAATATCCCTAATTCACCAAATCACAAATATTAAGTTTAATGAGTAATTAACCAACTAAGTTATAATTTTACTTTCTACTTATCAATCAAGTGTTTTCACTACTAAACCATACTAATTCCATCATTTAATTCATCAAACTCATAAAATCATTATGATCATCACAACCCTCAAGAACACTTAGTCAATTTCTTCAATTCTCAACTAAGGAATATGTTATAATCATAGAATAAGCATCAATTAACAACTATATCATCATTTCCAACCTCAATTCCACATGAATCATCTTAATTCTATCAAATCCACAAAAACCCATTTTCAAGTTTATAAGGAATCAAGAAATCAACACTTACAAGTTGTTTATGATGATGATAGAAGGATCAAATCACGTTTTTGAAACTTAATTCACAATTCTCTAGCCTCAATTTCACCAAAAACCTTGTTCCAAGAATTTAGAATCATCCCTATGGTTTCTTAGTTCAACCGTACCAAAAATCAAGAAGAAGAAGAGATAATTTCACAAGAATTGGGTGATTATTGAAGAACTAGGTTTAGATTTAGGGTTCTTGAAGCCTCTGGCTCTCTATCGATTTTTCTGGAATTTTGGGGAAGTCTCAGACACCTTTTACACATATATTAGAAATAGGTGTACTAGTTTTGTCCCCCGTACTTATCATTGTCTGGAACTTAAAAACCATTTGCGGGGAAACATCATTTTATTTTACCATCAACTAATTTAAATTAAAACAATTAATAATTTATTAGTCACAATAAATTATTCGACTCTTTTACCCATTTATTTTCAAATAAATCACCGAAACTATTTTCTGACACATTAAATAATACACCAAAGTCAGAAAATATTAAAATATTACTAGACCCGAAATTTGGATGTTACAAAAACGTACCTACGACTCGAAAATATAAAAACCTAAACCTAAAAACGAAATAAAATTCGAAAACTACATTTTTAAACCTAATTTTCGTCCCCCTAAACTGGCTGCCGAAATGCTGAATTTATAGTTTCAAAAGGTGGCATTCAGCCGTCTACCAAACCCTCTGGCCGGCGGCCAGGCTGACATCATGCTTACGTCACACGCGTCTTTAACTTAATGTTGACCGACTTCAGTTTTTGGACTCTGACCGCCTACCAAGAGGCTTGGCCGGCGGCCAGCCTTCCTGTCTGGGCTTCTGACCCACGATCTTGGGCCTTAAACGCTGGGCTTGGACTATTCTTTTGCCTTTGGACCTTTATTTGCTTTGGACTTGTTAAGCTTGGACTTTTACTTTGCATTTGGGCTAGTCTTCACTTTGCAGACACAATTCCACTTGATTCTTCATAATTGCGCCATTTAACTCGATTATTTACTATTTTTCGCTCTTTTCTCCATAAAGCTTGATTTTAATACCTATTTGCAAATATGAACGAAATCAGTATCTAATCTTATTAAAATGCAATAAAAACATATAATAAATGGGGTAAAATACTATAGAAATATAGTACATTTAGACGCTTATCAACAATCTCCAAATACGCAGCTAATCTATCTACTTTTACAGTATAAGATCCATTATAATGATTAGCAATTAACAATGAGTCAACATACACGTTCAAGTATTTTATCCCAATATCCTTAGCTAATTGTAATCCCGCAATTAATGCTTCATATTCTGCCTCATTATTTGTAGCTTGGAATTCACATCTTATGGCTTGAGGCATGATATCACCTTGCGGTGACTTTAATACAATTCCTAATCCAGTTCCTCTTACGTTAGAAGCACCGTCAGTATATAATGTCCATCTTTCACTTATTTGGTTTAGTTCTTGTACTTCTAAATCTACTTTATTTTGAAGATCACTAGTAAAGTCAGCAATAAAATCTGCTAGGGCTTGAGATTTAATTGCGTTCCTAGGCTCATAGATCAGATTATAAGCACTTAATTTTACAGACCATTTAGCTAAACGTCCTGACATTTCTGGTTTTCTCAAAACGTTTTTAATAGGGTAATTAGTTCTTACATGTATGGGGTGTGTCTCAAAATAATGCCTAAGTTTAGTTGATGCCATGACCAATGCAAGTATAAGTTTTTCGAGATGAGAATACCTTGTTTCAGCATCTAATAGGCTTTTACTCACATAGTAAACTGGATGTTGTTGTCCTTCATGGTCCTTCACTAGCACCGCACTTACAGCACTTCGTGACACTGATAAATAGAGAAACAGCGGTTCCCCAGTCTCAGTCTTCATCAACAAAGGAGCTGTTGACAAGTAATCCTTTAGCTCTTGAAACGCAGCTTCGTGCTTTTCTCCCCATTCGAACTTTTTATTCTTCTTTAGGATATCATAGAAGTCCTTGCACCTGTCTGAGGATCTTGAAATAAAACGGTTCAGAGCTGCTATCCTTCCCGTTAATCTTTGTATATCCTTTGGGCTTGATGGAGACTTTAGATTTAGAATAGCTTTGATCTGTTTTGGGCTAGCTTCTATTCCTCTCTTGGTCACCATATATCCCAAGAACTTTCCTGCCCCCACTCCAAAGTGGCATTTTGCAGGATTAAGCTTCATGTTGTAGTGTTCCAGGATGTCAAAGGCCACCTTGAGATCCTGAAGATGATCCTCAGCTTTCTTTGACTTTACTACCATATCTTCAATGTATACTTCCATTGTGCTTCCCAATTGGTCTTTGAACATCATATTGACTAGCCTTTGATACGTTGCACCTGCATTTTTAAGACCAAAGGGCATGGCAATATAACAATATATACCTGTGGGGGTTATGAAGGCTGTGTCTTCCTGGTCTGAAGGATCCATCTGAATTTGTTGAAATCCTGATGAAGCATCCATAAAGGTTAGGATCTCATGCCCAGCCGTAGCATCCACCATTGAATCTATATGGGGCAATGGAAAAGGATCCTTCGGGCAGGCTTTATTGAGATCCGTATAGTCCACACACACTCTCCATTTCCCATTCTTCTTTTGTACCACTACCACGTTTGCCAACCATCTTGGAAACTTTACTTCCCTTATCATGCCAGCAGCAAGTAATCTTTCAACATCGGCCTGGATAATAGCATTCCTTTCCGGCGCAAATTTTCTTCTCTTTTGTTGAACCGGCCTGAAACTATTATCAATTCCAAGTTTATGAATTATAACATCCTTAGATATACCTGTCATATCCTCTGGTTTCCAGGCAAAGGTCGATCTCCTCTGATTCAAAATTTTCATCAGATCCTGCTCTAGGTTTTCTGGGATGCTTGATCCTATAAGCACCTTTTCTTCAGGATCCTTCAAACTCAGCGGCATTTCTTTGACGTCCTGCTCCTTCGTATCCAGGACATCCCATGCCTTGCTCTTTAATTGCTATGCTGACGGAGGCTTGGTAGCAGGTTTCATCGATGTTGTATAGCAATCCTTTGCTTCTTGTTGGTCACTACTGATCTTGACCACTCCCCATGGAGTTGGTAATTTGACGCATTGATGATATGTTGAGGGTACTACCTTCATATCATGCAACCAGGGTCTCCCTAGGATAATGTTATAGCTTGACAGACAATCCATAACGCAAAACTTTTGAATGGAGTTCACCCCCTCAATGTAGATCGGCAACTTGATATCACCAACTGTGTTCTTCACTTCTCCACTGAATCCTACCAACACAGTGGATCTCGAGGTGATCTCCGACTCTGGAATACCCATTCTTTTCAAAGTTTCTAGACGGATGATGTTGACTGAGCTTCCTCCATCTATCAGGATTCTTTGCACAAAATGATTGGCAACATAAAGAGTAATAACCAAACCATCATGATGAGGATCCTGAACATCTTCTAAATCGTCCTCATCAAATGCTATTATCCTTTCGTCTTTCTTCATGGAAGTTCTTGTAGGTTTATATGGTTTATCTGACTTGGACTCCCTTGCGTGCCTCTTAGCTGCGGAATAAGAAGTACCACATATGTCAGAACCACCAGAAATAAAATTGATTACCTTGACATCTGAAGGTGGGGATCCTGCTCTGGTAAGGATCCTGCGATTATCCTGAGGCTCAGGATCCTGAACTCTGTCATGATCCTTCGCGTGATCCTTCTTTTTTCCAAGCAGATCCTTCAAGTATCCTTTGTCAAGCAAATGACTGATCTCTTTCCGGAGAGCTATGCAATTCTCAGTTGTGTGGCCGAAATCCTCATGGTAAGCACACCACTTAGACTTATCCTTCCACGCGTAGGGTTTATCATTCTTCTTTGGCCATCTTGCCTTGTCCCCTAGATCCTGCATGGCACACAATATATCTGATGTATCCACAGAAAAATTATAATCAGTTATGTTAGGATATTCTTCGTCATCTTCATCAATAGCATTCACGCGACGATCCTCATTTCTGGAATAAGGTTTATTCCTGTTTGATCTGAATGAAGATGAGTCTGATTTCATGTTGGGTCTATCATATGCTGATTGAGTATCCACTCTCTTCTGTATCATCGCGTCCTCTTCCAATCTGATGAACCTCAAAGCTCTATTTCTGACTTCATCAAGGTTCCTGCAAGGATTCATAACAAGATCCTCATAAAATGGGGAATCCCTTTTGATCCCCATCTTAAAGGCTTGTACAGCAGTAGGCATATCCATATTGGGTATGTTCAAGGATTCTCTCCCGAACCTTCCTACAAAATCTCGAAGAGACTCATTAGTTTTTTGGACAATTCTATATAAATCAGTAGTTAGTTTTTCAAATGTTCTACTGCGGGAGAATTGATTATTAAATAAATTAACCAAATGAGCAAATGAAGTAATAGAGTAGGGAGGAACGTTCAATAGCCATTTTAGTGCGGATCCTGTGAGAGTGGAGCCAAAGCCCTTGCATAAGCATGCTTCCTTAAGGTCAGAAGGAATTGGGATGATTTCCATCCTCTCCCTATATTGTGCAATGTGCTCTTCAGGATCCGTCGTTCCATCATACAGCTTCATATTGGGTGTTTGAAACCTCTTTGGGATCTCAGCATCACAAATAGGTGGTGCAAATCTTGAGATCCTGTGCGCCGTTGGAGCAGCTTCTAGAATTGGTTGTACAACTCCGGGGATGCTTGATATCATATCCTTCAATTTCTGTATTTCTCTCGCCATTATAGGGCTAACTCCAGGATCCTGAAAATTGTTAGTCCCAACAGTGTTATTAGAAGTAAAATTATTAAACATGTTACCACCATCAGGAGTCCTGTATGAGGATCCTGGATTAGATTGTTTACCCCTTGATGTAGAAACTCCCATAGCATAAATTGGATCTGGGATCCTAGCGCTCCCTTGCATAGATACAAAGTCTCCTTGATGCTCCATGGACGGAGGAGTGCCAAAATCAAGGATCCTGCTTCGGATAGGAGTAGTAACTTGAGAAGCTGAAACATTGTTTCTAGTCTTCATGTCCTCCATATCCTTTCTCAGAATTTCGTTGCTTCTCTCCACTCGTTGAAGCTGCTCCTTGACCTGCGCAAACATAGACACAATATCCCGGTTAGCAATCATAACAGGGTCTGGATCCGAAAAGAATCCAGCCCCCAAGGAAGTGGATCTAGCCGAAGATAGCCTCTGATAGACATTTTGTGGCTGTTGTTGAGATGATGTGAGAGGTGGAGCAGGTGGAAGAGTGGTTCTAGCAGATGATGATGATGGCATGGTGGAAGAAGTAGATCGTCCTTGGCTCGACATTTTCGACAAAAAATCTTTGGAAAAGATGACTCAACAAGGATCTTAACAAAAGTTTGAATAAGCAAAACACCAATTGCCCCACGGTGGGCGCCAAATTGTTTTGGTCAAAAATTATTAAAAGCAATTAAGTGATCAAAATTATTTTGTGAGGTCAGGTATAAAAATTACTCTCAAGATAATTACGTAAATACACGATTATCTCTATTACTAAGTAAATATTTTTGTGTTAAATACGTAGATCCTTGTTGAACAAATGAGTTAATATCAAAAGTTAAGAGCAGATTAAGGATAATTGCTATTTGATGAAAGAAATGTAAGTAAAATGTAATTAAAGCAAAATTAATGACAAATAAGCAAAAACGACACGATGATATACGAGGAAAGCCCTTGATCAAGGTTGATCGCCGGCACAAAACCTCGGGAAGGATCAAACGATCCTTGCCTTTGTTAATCTTATTAAAATAAAAGTAATGAATTACAAAGTAAGAGCACAAGGATGATCGGCTAAGTGAATGTGTGTGTATTTAGATAAGTGTTAATGAAATAATCGTAAAATGAAGAAATAGCAGAGTGTTATAGTGATTTGCAGGTGTGAGTAGTGAATATTCGTTAACCTAAATGATCATCCGAGCCTCGTTTAAATACTAAGAGCGTTTAACTATAATTCCGAAATATCAGGGATCCTCCGAGGAATGATGAAGACCACCAACGTCTCTTTTGACTTCATTTTACACGTGCGTAAGACTTCGTCTTCATCAAATTGTATCAGATCCTCTTCACGTAATCCGGAACATATCTCATTAACGCGTTTCTTCTAAGACCTGGTCAATACTCAAGAAAAACAAACGTGTTATATAGTTCAAGATCCTTAACTAAGATAAGTCCAGGATCCTGAGCTATGTGTACTCCGAGATTGATCATAGGATCCTTAAATAAATATCTTCCAGGTCCAGAATCCTGCATAATCGTGTTAGATAAATATATCCTGAATAGGATCCTGCAAGATAAATAATAACAATATATCCAGGATCCTTACATGTATCCGTGATCCTGAAAACAGACTTACAAACCATCATTATCCTGAGATATGAATATAAAATATAAACGACTTTCGTACCTGCAGGGTGTCTACATGATGCTGATTAGGATCCTGTAAAGGTTAGTGAAAATCTACCCACAACAGTTTTCACATTACCAAATGATTTGACATTTATATGTCACAAAAATTGGTTTATCAAAAGTTTTCTTAAGGTTTGTAATGTTTTACGCATTACCAAAATATTTTTATTGGAATAGGCCATAAAAGATTCATATGGTCGTAATATTATCATATTACCAAAATATTTTTCGGATTTAATCCAAAGATTATGATTGTTATAATGTTCTCACATTATTCAAAAGTTTTGACATTTTCAGGAATTATTACAATATTTTCGACAGATTTTATGTCGTTTTTAAAGTTAAACAAAAATTGTAATATTTTGGTGTTACGAAGATAACATGAATGTTTTATGTTATCAAAATCTTCTAACAATGTTATATTATAGGATCACTGGATTATCCTAAGCAAAATCCTGATATTCTCTTTGAACGTATTAAGATTTGTTTCAGGATCCTTACATACAAGGATCCTGAGTAAAAGGTCATGAAAATGATCATGATGCTTACAGGTTATTTGGAAGACTTTGACACTATTGTGTCATCATAAAGTATTAGTAATGTTTTCACGTTACTTTGGCGACCTTTGATGCTATTACAGGATATAATCGTCGTCATTGATGGTTTTTAATATGCTTCTTAATCTGAAGTATGTTTCAGGATCCTAAGATATGGGAATCCTGAGTACGAAGTTATTTCAAGTTCTCTGAGGAAATCTCCTTAGAATCCTGGAGGTGTAAGTAAAGTAAGCATGAGATGGGGGAATCTTCCCATTATTTCGAAAGACCTACAGATATGATCAGAATAAGCACGTATTGGGGGAATCTCCCCAGTATTTTAAAAATCAGATTATTTCAAGTATATCCTGAGGAAATCTCCTCAGGATCCTAGTCATCAGTATGATATAAATATATATTGAGGGAATCTCCTCAATATCATGAAGATAGGGAATATATAAATCCTAATTGGTTGCCTTGGTTTCTTTGCTTCCTTGTTCTTTGAGTATCTTGAATAACTTTTCAAGATTCCGATGTTACTTAGAAATTTTACTATTGAAGGTCTGTTCCGGGATCCTAGAATATTAGAATCCTTGGAACAGGATTATTTCGAATATATCTTGAGGGAATCTCTTCAGGATTCTGAGTGTATGGATGAAATAAACATATATTGAGGGAATCTCCCCAGTATCGTGAAGAAAGAAGATAAATAAGAGATGATAACACACATCAAATGAGAAGGTGGCCTCCTTGCTCCCTTTCTCTCCATCGTCTTCATCCATGGTGAGTTTTGCTCACTACCAAGAACTTGTCTTTTCAGATTGTTCAAAAGGGAATTAAGAGGAGCCTCTGTATGCTCTCTCTCTCTCTACATTCATCATCCAAGTTTGAGCTTTGCTCATCACTGAAACCCATCTCACCAGATGGTATCCGTTCGATTCACACCACCCTTAGTGTCGTTCACTACACTCTAACGGGTTATCCACGTACATTACGGAGTGTAACGAATCGAATCAAGCCAACCTACACTCGGGATTAGCTTATCCTGAATGAAAGTTCAACGAGCAGAAATTGAAATGTTCAAAATGACTAAGTGGTCAATATAAACACCACCATGGCTAACCGTATTGGGTTAACCTCATTATTAGCACAGCCCAAGTATGTATCGCATTGACAGGAATGGGGGCATCCCTTCAATATCCTAAAGATAGTTGATTTGTAGAGATTTTTGAAGAAACGTCATGATCAAGGTCATGAAAATCCATAATGTTCTGGATAAATGAAAAGGCTACACCAAGCCATGAGTACAGTTTGGGAGTAACATAGCTTAGACACAAAGAAGAATCAAGAAAATGATGAAAGGAAGCTCGAGGAAACAAACCCATAGGGTTGTACCACATGGAAATATTTCGCTGGATCTCAACCGAGTGATATTAACATCAGATTAAACCCATGATTCAGGTATATTTATCGTCATTCTGGTATTTTTCATTAAAATTTGAAGAAGAACAGGTAACCAAAGCCGTTATGAAGTTTGAAGTCATGCAAATGAGGTATGAAAGGGTTTATGCTTATCAAAAATTCAATCAACGTGGACATGGTTATCAATGCACGGTAATATCTTGCCTCATTTATTTAATGTTTATTTTTAGAAGTTGTGTCACTTTCAGGGTCCTGAAGATAACACAACTTGGGGGCAATTGTTTGGGGCTAAATTTAATAGTTAGGATACAGGATCTTGAAGTCTCTAGTTAATATTAAAAATTATATCTTGGATCATGCATATGTTCAAGATAAAGCTAAGACTAAGGATCCTGAGATTCTATGTTTATATGTTACAGGTTATTAAGGTCTTGGATATATCTAGGATCCTTCTTGGATCAAGGATCCCGGTTATGGATGAATGTTTAGGATCCTGAGTACTATAGAAATCTTAGACATACTCAGGATCTCACATATGTTTAGGATCTCAGATGGTCAGGATCCCGAATATGTTAAGTATCTCGGGATCAGATGTTACTAATATTTATTTGTCGGTTTATGTTCAGGATCTTGGATATTCAGGATCCCGGATGATCAGGATCCAGGATATATTCAGGATCATGTATTACCACCTTGTTGTTCTCTTTCCTTTTGACCAGGTCATACGCGGTTTGAGGGATGGATAACCACCTCCGAAATGCTTGGAAGGAGACTATTTCAAGGATAATTCAGCATGTGTTCCACATTTGGTCAATATGAACGTTGTAGAAGCTCAAGATATCTCGGAGAGGATCCCGAAGATCTCGGAGGATCCCTGATTTTTAGGAATTATTTGTTATGTAGCCTTAGTATAAATACGAGGTAAAGATGATCATTAGGCTAACTTCAGCTCACTTTTTACTCCCATTAACACTCACACTCTGCTCAAACACCTTCCACACAAACGCTTAACCATTTCTCATCAAATTACTCACCCGAATACTTAGTTGATCCTCTTTGTGCTCATAGTTTGTAATTATCCTGAGTTTACGTAATAAAGTCATCAAAGGCAAGGAACGATTGTTCCTTCCCGAGGTTTTATGCCGGCGATCAACCTTGATCAAGGGCTTTCCTCGTACATCCTTGTGTCGATCGCATTTATTTTATATTTTCGTTGTTTAATTTGCATTCCATTGATCTTTTGATCATATATTCTGCATTATCCTGATTTTATCTTACATTTATCATAAAGATACGTATTTATCTTGTTTCTAATCATCTTTTTATCGCAATAATTGCATTATTATTCTGTTTCATGCATTTTTATTGATTGCGATCATATATTTATTGCATAACTTGCATTATCCTGAAAGTACTTTACATTTTACTTAAACTTTTGGAATAATCTTATTTACAAACACTTGTTTTCACCGTTAAACACATTTTTAACAAGGATCCACGAATCCAAGGATTCAAGGCATAATTTTCATTCAAAGTTATCATTTACTCATATAGATAATCGTGTAAAAGCGTAATTATCTTGAAATTAATTTATAGCACCCAACCTCACTTTTCTAAGTTTGATCACTTAATTGCTTAGTGTAATTTTTGACCAAAACAGTATGGATAGCGTAAAGTCTAGTTCGAGGTGGTCTAGCGTTTCTCCTAGCCGTGCGTATCGTACGCGATCTCGAAAGATGAGGGTGATAGGAAGTGTACGAAGCAGAATCTTCCTCGTGATTATGGGATGGTACAGCGGAAAGTGTTGTCATGTCTTTGTGGCAAGAGCGTTAATGAGTGAGGCCTATATATGTATATATATACGTATATCACATAATAGCCTAGTGTGTCTAGCACAAACAAGTTTTGGTCCCGTTTCTCTCGTAGTCAGAGTCTACTAACGTATTCCTGTTCAACATGACCCCTTTCAGGCCTTGCATCGATCCCTCTTTAATTATACATAGTTGATCAGGCTATGTTAAATTAAAGCTGATTGATGAAATTCCTGAACCAGTCATGCCTAATAAGGAAATACTGCCTAACGGTCATAGTCTAGGCCCACTAATGCAACCTAGTTCGCTATAACCTTAGTCTCTGATACCAATCTACCGCACCCCCAAATTACATGTTTGCGGAAACGGTTCGAGTCGGGGTGCGACTAATCAAGTAATCAAAAGCACAAAGATATACAGCAAACGACCTCTAAATGAGACGTTTGTAAAATAGTTACATTCCATAAATGAATTGTTTGAAAACGTATTGTTTTCGTTACAAAAGTATCGTAGCCTAGAGTCCGCGCATGTAGCGGGAGATTCTATTACATAACCGTAACATACAAAAGATAATGCTAAAGAATCTCCGTTAAATGCAGTTTGGAAATCATGCGACTCTAGCTAGTAATCCTGGAGTAATCTTACTCCGTACGTGTACCTGAGAATACATGCTAAAAAGGGTCAACCAAAAGGTTGGTGAATCTCACAGGTTTGTAAGTAAATAAGCAGTTTGAACACAAGATTTATCAGTGGTGCCCGCAGGCGAAATCAGGTATTTGCAACCAAGCAAATATTAAGTAAATTTGTATATACCGTTTCCATGAGGCTCATAGTCGAAGCTTAACCCGAAAATCAGTGGTACAGCCAAGTACCGTAAGGTGCCCCCGCCCCCGCGACGTGCCTAATCCAAGCACTCGTACGGAACAAATAAAAGTCGCCCGTTTATACAGAACGGTTCATGGTAGCGCTACTACCCCGGGCATGGAGGGTCAGTCCCTAATGGATCCATTAAGTAATATTCGCGCTATATCCGATATCTAACAACTATGATGGAGGGACTTTAGTGGATTAGTCGGTAACTCATGCAAGCCCGTATATGAAAGGTAAGTAATTTCAGCACTTGTGTTCAAGAAAAGCAGTTAAGCAATGTATCTCACCCCGTAAGTAAAACAGTAAAAGTGGGGCTGTAAGACTCACCTGAGTCAAGTAAGCAAGCTACGTTTAAATCAATAAACGAGTATTCAAAAGTAATGTCAATCTGTAGGTTCTTCGAACCCGTAACCTTCTAATGCCCTAAGCACATAAGGTTGTATGTATGTCTCAAAAGACCATTCATGCTAGTTGTCCACTTCAACTAGTTATGTCCAAGTATTTAATCGTTGTTTAATTAAAAACGTTTGTGGCCCGTTGGTGAATGTTTAGGTATGTAATAATAATCCCCGATAAAATTATTATTAAGTTGCGTATCGTTTCCTTGTATACTTTCATAAGTATATGTTTTATAAGTACAAGTAGTGTCGTACATTGTTTGGTTGTTACGCGAGTCCAATACTTGGTAGTTAAATGTTTTTAAGTATTCTGAGAATTGCGACAGAAGGTTTCTGTCGCAATAAGTTGCGACATAAAAGTTATGTCGCAAAATGGAGTTTGCTATCGCAAAAGGTTGCGACGGAAAAGTTATGTCGCAATATGGATGTTGCTGTCGCAAAAAGTTGCGACGGAAAAGTTATGTCGCAATATGGATGTTGCTGTCGCAAAAAGTTGCGACGGAAAAGTTATGTCGCAATATGGATGTTGCTGTCGCAAAAAGTTGCGACGGAAAAGTTATGTCGCAAATCGGGCTGAGAAGTTTTTAGATTTTTAGGCTTTGGTCAAAAATACTCGGTTTGACCTGAAACTTTTACACATGCTCTAAATATGTTTCCAAGTCAATGAAAAGTAGTTTTTATGTCACGTGAATATTTCGAAAGTGTCGTTTTAATGCGAATACGAAAACAGTCCTTAACGTTTATTTTTCCAAAATTACACGGTTTTATCCATGTGATTTGACTAACAAAACATCCGTATTCACATCCAAGAAAAATTTATGTTATTCCTCTATGTCTAAGGTTTTCAAAACATATTTTTATTAAGTCTAACACCAAACACAAGTCGAGAAATAAATTTGTAAAGCACAATGGGTCCAGCAGCTATATTTCAGTGACATATGTTCAAAGATTTAGTCATAACTCGAGTTTTACAAAACTTCACAAAACGTGCAAGTAGGGGTTCTAAAGACAACAAAATTACCCAGCTTTTGCCACTAGTTTCAGCTCAATTGGTTTCTTATTTTCCAAGATATGCCTCTAAACATTTTACCACATTTTCTGGTCAGAAAGTATAGATCTGATATGTACTTTTATTTCTTTAAGTTAAAATAGTAAATGATCTCCAAAATTCGTGAGGTTTACAGATTCGGAAACTAGACACTTTAAACTTGAATTTAGGCTTAATAAACGTTAGATTTCATCAAGAAATGGTCTCTTTATGCTCAATCTAAACTGATCTAAATTATTATCCAGTGGGTAAAGTTATTACCCACCGGTTTTTCGTTTTGTTCTTTGGTTTTTCGAAAGGATCTCGGACATAAACGAGTATATATGAATAACAAACATGTAACACTATGTCATACAAGGAGTAATAACGAAAATCTAAGAGAAATCTTACTAGAAGAGTCGTTCTAGAAGCTGAGACGTGAAAAGAGGCTGTTTTTGCTCGGTTTGTGTTTCGCCGGTTGTTCTCCTTCTTCGTGTGAGGTACCAGGTGACGGTGGTGGCTGGAAATGCTTAGAAGAGATGGAGAAGGGTGGTGAAGGCTGTGTTTGGTCGTTTTTAGAGAGAAGGGCAGAGATAAGAGGGTTAGAGTGAGAGAGTGTGGTGGTTAAAATGAAGAAAAGAAAAGGATTAAGCCTATATATATACTTAGGGCTTTTGTGGCTGATTTCTTTGGGGTTTCATGGGATGAAACTGGGCCGAGGCTTGGGCCTAGCCCATTAAGGGTTGGGCTCGGGTCTTGGTCCTCAAATTCGGGTTACGTTCGTTAGTCGGTAAAACGTTAAACGTACGTGTTTTAGTTAACTTTTTGTCGTTCGTTTTTCTCGCGTATATTTTCAATATGTGAATGACATTTGTGGTGAAAAAGTATCTCTAAAACACTTAAGTTAAGTTCCCAAAATATATTTTGGATTTCGTTCGGGTGTCGGGCTCGATTCGCGCGTTTTCTCGTATTCGTTACGTTTTACACCAAACGTGGAAGTTTTTCGCATATATTATTATAGAATAATGATACGAAGTAATTAATGACTATTTTACCATAAAAATAGATTTACAAGTCATATGAAAAGGTTCACCAACGGCCGGGTTTTTCGGATTCCATCCGAGCAAATCGCGTAATATCCATTTATTACGTATGGGTGTATATTCAATATACGTCATATTACAAGTAACTTAGTCCTATTTCATACTAATTACAAGTAATTACAAGCTAGCTTAAGGTAATTTAATACCCTAAAGTACGGGTTGTCACAATGTGTCATTGAAAGGTAAAGGATTAATCCTTTTAATGAAAATTATTAATTGTATTAATAAAGTGTTAAAATTGAATTAAACTAGAATTATAATGCATGTGCGTTGCAACGGGTTTGAAAATATAATTATTATACATTATATATAAAGCTATAGTTTGATACAGTCCGATTAACTTAAAAAAAATAAGAACTCGTAATTTTATGATATAGTACGATTAAAAATGAATTTTGAGATAAATTGTAATATAAATGATAACAATATATCTAACATTAACAATTATCATACTGAATTTAACATAAGAACAACAATAACCACTTCATAGTTAGTGTACATCGTCACAAAATAGTAGATTTGGTTTTCTCCGGTTGGTACCACGTATTGTAGCTAATATATTTCTTTATTTATGTTGTCATGTTCAGGAAATGGTAACATCATTTCGCTTAAAACTTGTATATAACACCAAATTCTTGACCATATAAGCAATTTCTAAAAATTGTTTCTTTCAAAATAGTGTATCTTAACGATTTTTTATTTTAGTTTGTCTTTAATTATATTTTATTAAATTACAATTTATATGACAAAAATACATATCTATAATGATGACTTTTTTTAGTCTATATTGATATGAAAGTGAGTTTGTATATAATGTATCATTATTTTATCTCAACTAATTTAGTATATATTTATATGGTCCAAGTTATCAAACTAATATATTGAATTCGTCTTTCATCAATATATTATTCATGATATAATTATATTGGTTAAATTAAATTAAATATGTAATTGTGATGATATGGCCACATATTAAAAATCATTAATATATATTCATAGTCATATTACATATTATGTATGACAATTTTACTGATTACTATAGTTTGAGGAAAAAGTTTATTTGAAACTAACAAAATGAAACGTAAATAAATAATATAATTTACCAGTAAATACTAAGGAGTAAATAGAACATGTGTCAAATGTAGCCACCAAATTTAAACACCAACTTATTTAATCATATTACGTATGACAAATTTAAAAATTACTAAATTTTGAAGAACAAAATTTATTTAAAACTCAAAAATTGTAGGGCAAATAACACAAAAAAAATTTATCAATGGGTAGTGATTCGTACACCACTTTTTTTAGTCATACACCACTAACACGCTTTACAGTTGTGTACAGTACAACATCCTGAAACACATTTGGTGGTGTAAGGCTAAAAAGAGGTAGTGTACGAATCATCACCCTTTATCAATATATGGTAAGGAGTAATGGAGTCACAGAGAATGGAACATGAGCCAAATTTAGCTACAAAAAAATCTCCAACTTAGTAACCACTCATGCATCTTTAGTTTTTGTTTTATATTTCATTTAAAAAATAACTTATCATTGATATAAAATGTCTTTAAATCACAAAATGACAAACTACTTACTATTCATAAATAGTTTGTAATTGATATTAGATGATAATATCAAATGGTTTGTAATCAAAATTGATTATGATACATTAATATATATTATATTATTAATTGCATTAATAAAGTGTTAAAGTTGAATTAAATAAAAAATGGTAGAATAGTCATTTGTGAAAGTATTATGTGCTCGATAATTATATTTAATTTATTTAATCCGATGATTAAGACACCAATGGGTCATACCAATGCATCATCGACTGATACGTATGAGGTTAATTAATTACGGATTAATTATGTAGGGAAATATATAATTTGTGATTATATTTAAACTAATTGTTAGTTGAGGGTTTAATGTGTAACTATCGAATAAACTTGGTGAACAAGTTGGAGTTACCTATAAATATAATGCTAGGGATTAGCATTAGGGTTTGAAAAACACACAACAAGGAAAAACCCACAAACCCTCTCTCCCTCTCCCTCTCCTCTTGTTCGGCCGAACCCAAGCAAACCCCAAAGTCGATTTCGACTTTGGGCTTGTTGAACCACACACACACTTGTGTGTTTGTTTTTCGGTTTGTGCGCGTTGTTACTAATTCGTAGTAAAGGTTAACGCATTAATAAGAACAAGCAACAACTAGCGGTTGTATCTATAATGATGACTAGTATTGGTACGAATACGTTGGCACCTCCGAGCAAGAAACAAAAGACTGATCATTCCGAGCAAGTCACTGTAAGTTGTTTCTTTCGTCTCGTTTAATTGTTGATTGATTTACTACAAGTATTTGGATCCGCGGTAAATGGGTTTAATATTGTTTTATTATTTTCCGCATATTAAAGTTTTAATATTTAATAAAATTAACCGGTAAAACCCATCAGTAGTATCAGAGCCGCTTATACTTGTTTAAATCATCAAAGATATATGATTTAATTGTTTTGATCCATAGGAAAATTGTAAAGATTGAATTTTTGGATATATATATGTAAATCGATTTATATATATACATATGGGGATTTCGATTTTTTGTCAATAAATAATATTATTGTAATTGTTTGTATTGTACAAAACCTAATCTTGATTGATAGGGTTTCTGAAACCCTAGTTAAGTCGATTAGGTTTATGGTTTTGGTGATACTCACCTTGGTCGAATCCAACCCAACCCCTATTGGGATTCCGGTTGTTGATTCGCTAAGAAGGATCTTGAAGTATAGTCTCAAACCGTATAACTACAATAATTATTAGTTTTAATTGATTAATTAAATATAACTGTTGTTTTTAATTAATTAGATGGATCAAAATAAAGTCATGTATATTTGAATGTTAATGTTGTTAAAATTTATATAAAGATCAAACCTTTTGGCGCACTTGTTTTAATTTATAATATGGGAATGAGTTTGCATTTATTTGCATGTTATATGCAAACCGATTCCTATAATAGCCAAAAGTTAGGATCTTGCATTTGTGACATGTTTGTGGTACATAGCCAAGCCAACGACCAAATATTACATGTTGTGTGTTGTATGTAATGTTGTGGTTGTTTTTGTAATTCATTGTTTTATGGTATGAGGAGGCCTGTGTGCCAATTTACAACCTCTTTTGATTATGTAATTTTTGTTTTAAAATAGATAGGTTAGACTAGTTTATTTTAAATTAAATGTAATCAAATGACAAACAAGCGGAGCAATTTTGGAGCATATGGAGCACGGAGCTTATTTGGATGGAAACATCAAGTGGGAGCTTTTGGACTTCATCAACGCCAGAATTGTGTCATGTTTGTCCCATAGGAAAGGACCGTTTAATTCGTGTTGGCTCACGAATTAAACAATTAGATTTGGTTGGCTATGTTACCGGTTTTATGTTTTGTTTATTATTATATAAATGCGTGGTTGTGGTATGTTTAAATATTAAACAAATGACACAAACATAAAACCATTGTTTTGACATTGCTTAAAAGCATAAATTTTAAAATAGTTATTTGATAAAGTTTTAAAAATGTTTTAAATAAAGACGTATTATAAATCATTATGATTTATATATAAAGCGTGTATATATTTTTAAAAGGTAAAAGATATGTTTTAAAAATTGGTTATTTAAAACTAGAAAATATTGGGAACACGATTTAATTGAAAACGTGAAAGAACCCTTTAAAATTAAACCTAAAGCGTCCTCCATAAAGGGACATTCATACCGACCCCAACTCCATATCCTTTGCCGCCTCCGCGGGTGGGTATGGTTACACTTGGGTTAGGGTGAAGTGTGAGAACCGCGATATCCACTTGAGAAGATGGCCGGATCTCCACAGTTTCGATATGGTACGGTTTATTGGTGATTCGAGTTGAGAACTTCGCCCAAGACGCGTGATGAGGTTAAACATGCCCGGATTAACCGGAACCTCATAAAGTCTAGGAGTTGTAGAAATACAATTGATGAACACGTCATCTACCTAAAAGCTATTGTTATGTCATTGCAGCCTTCGTTGAGGGCATACAATAGTGGAATGTCGGGTCCTAGGCTAATAAGTCAAATTTAGGGTTGTTTGATTTATTAGAAATAATCAATACTGAATTATGAATTTGTTTTATTTTCTGTAGATGGAAATTAACAACACAAAACAAAGACTTCTCCCTGGTAATCGTCATGAACGTTACAATGCAAGTTGTGATTTCAAGGCGCTTAGGATGGAGAAAGGGCAGTCGGTGAACGATTATTGAACGAACGTTAAAGTTGTCTTGGATCGTTTGAATGAGCTTCATTATGAAATCCCAACGGATTGTATTTTGATAAGGTTGCTTGATTCATTAAATGAGGACTTTAAATCCTTTTGTTTAATGTATGACATTGATGGCGAATCGACCATATCAAAATTCTACAAGGATTTGCTTGCTTATGAGACGCAAAATGAGTTCAACATGGTATTCAAAGACTTGAACTTTGAAGATGATGATTTTGATGACTTGCCTAGCATTCCCTGCCCCACATGTGGGAATGAAGATTTATGCGATTGTGTGCTTGATTTGGAGGATATTGAAATGGTTGATAATTTTGATTCTGGTATGTTTATGATTGATTGTCTTATGACTTCTTTTGATTCTTGGGTATTAGATACTGCATGTGGTAATCACATCTGCAATAACTTGCAGGGTTTTGAAAGAAGTAGAAAATTGGGACAAGGCGAGTTAAGTTTGCGCGTCGGTGATGGAACAAATGTTGGTGCCGAAGCCGTGGGAACTTATAAACTTGCCCTCCCTACGGGGGTTAATTTTAGAGCTTAATAATTGTTACTACGTTTCTAGAATTATTAAGAATGTAATTTCGTATGACTTGTTAGTGGATGATGGTTTTGATTTTATTTCTAAAGGAAAGACATTTTTGGTTTATCGCAATAATGTTTTTTTACTTTAAAGCTATCTCCCAACGTGGTTTGTATACTTTAGAATTACATTCCCCTTCTAGTACAATTCTTCATATTAATGCTAATGTTGATGTTAACAAAGCATACCTTTGGCATTGTCGTTTAGGCCATATAAATGAGAAGCGCATTGAAGAGCTCCATAAAAATGGACTCTTGGACACTTTTGATTTTAAATCATTTGATAAATGTGAATCTTGCATTTCTGGTAAAATGACAAAGGCACCTTTCAAAGGAACTAATGAAAGGGCTAATGACTTGTTGGAAATCATACATACTGATGTGTGTGGACCTTTTAGTCATGAAGCTAGAGGTGGATACCGTTACTTCATTACATTTACTAATGATTTAAGTAGATATGGATATGTTTACTTAATGAAACGTAAATCTGAAAGTTTTGGTAAATTCAAAGACTTTCAAAATGAAGTTGAGAATCAATTAAGTAAGAAGATAAAGAAGCTTCGGTCTGACCGAGGTGGAGAATATCTAAGCGAAGAGTTTGAGAGTCATTTGAGAGATTGTGGAATTGTCTCACAATTAACTCCTCCATATACACCTCAGTGGAATGGAGTATCCGAACGTCGGAATCGTACTCTGTTGGACATGGTACGATCTATGATGAGTCAAAAGGATTTGCCTTTATCCTTTTGGGGACACGCACTCGAAACAGCGGCATATACACTAAACCGTGTACCATCTAAATCAGTTGTTACAACTCCGTATGAGTTGTGGTATGGTAGATCTCCAAATTTATCATACATGAAGATTTGGGGTTGTAGGGTACATGTCAAACGACCTGTAGTCGACAAACTTGAGTCTAAAACTGATAAATATATATTTGTTGGATACCCCAAGGAAACTAGGGGCTATTATTTCTATAATCCAAGTGAGAACAAAGTGTTTGTAGCTCGTTATGGGTATTTTCTTGAAGAGGATTTCCTTGACAAGAAAAATGATGGAAATAATCACCTCCTTGAAGAAGTAGAGGAAGAACAAATATCACATGAGGTGGTGGTACCTATTCAACATGATGATGTTGATGATCAACATGAAGATGTTGATGATCAACATGACAATGTTGATACTATTGAGACACCTAGTCTTCGAAGATCCGACCGGATGCGTAGTGTACCTAGTAGGTATGTCTATGTCATTGAAGATAATGGTTTGCAAGAACCAACCTCTTACAATGAGGCAATGTCTAGTTCGGAATCTGATAAATGGCAAGAAGCCATGAAGGCTGAGATGCAATTCATGTATGACAACAAAGTTTGGGAACTTAGTGAACTTCCGCCCGATGGTAAAGCTGTTGGGTGTAAGTGGGTTTTCAAGAAGAAAACTGACATGGATGGTAAGGTACAAACTTATAAAGCAAGGTTGGTTGCAAAAGGTTTTACTCAAACTCATGGTATTGACTATGATGAAACTTTTTCACCTGTAGCCATGCTTAAGTCTATTAGGATTCTAATGGCCATAGCTGCGTACTATGATTACGAGATATGGCAAATGGATGTCAAAACCGCCTTCCTTAATGGGAACTTGACTGAGGTTGTGTATATGTCACAACCGGATGGTTTTGTGGATCCTAAAAGACCTAAAGGAGTTTGTAAATTGCTTAAATCTATTTATGGATTAAAGCAAGCATCTAGGAGTTGGAACTTATGTTTTGATGAGAAGATAAAGGAGTTTGGTTTCATCAAAAGTGAGTTCGAACCATGTGTCTATAGGAAGTTTAGTGGGAGCGACATTACCTTCTTGGTTTTATATGTAGATGACATATTGCTCATTGGAAATAGTACTAACATGCTTAAAAGTGTTAAGTTGTGGCTTAGTAAATGTTTTCAAATGAAGGACCTTGGAGAGGCAGCCTATATTCTTGGAATCAAAATTTTGAGAGACATGAGTAAAAGGTTGATTGGACTGAGTCAAAGTACATACATTGACAAGATCTTGAGTAAATTCAAGATGGATGAATCCAAGAAAGGGATGATTCCGTTGTCAGCTGGATTGGTTCTTACGAAGAGTCAATGTCCTGAGACTGAAGAGGACAAGGAAAACATGAAAGGCATCCCATATGCTTCTGCAGTGGGATCTATCATGTATGCTATGTTATGTACTACCGGATGTCGTATATGCTATTAGTGTTACGAGTAGATTCCAACAAAATCCGGGAATCAAGCATTGGGGAGCTGTGAAGAATATCTTTAAGTACTTACGAAGAACTAAAGATATGGTCTTAACTTTTGGTGGTGAGAAAATGGAGCTCAAAGTGATTGATCATACTGATGCTAGTTTTCAAACCAGCAAAGAGGACTCTAGATCGCAATCAGGTTTTGTGTTTATGTTAAATGGAGGAGCAGTAAGCTGGAAGAGTTCAAAGCAAAGTACTGTAGCCGATTCCACTACAGAGGCGGAGTACATTGCTGCAAATGATGCTGCAAAGGAAGCTGTTTGGTTGAAGAATTTCATAATGGATCTTGGAGTTGTTCCCAGTATCTCCAATCCAATTGAAATCTTTTGTGATAATATTGGTGCTGTGGCGCAAGCTAAAGAACCAAGAGCTCATCACAAGTCCAAACACATACTTCGTAAGTTTCACTTGATTCGAGAAATTATCGAACGAGGTGATGTGAAAATACAACAAATTCCAACCGATGATAATGCTGCTGATCCGTTGACGAAAGCGTTGTCTCAAGCCAAGCATTACAAGCATGCTGAATTCATAGGCATGAAGTATCTCTAGGCTTATTATTTAATTCTTTATGTATTGGTTAAACAATTGAACTTTATTGAAATTCAAAGAGATGTTTTTGTTTTGCGTATTTCTTTAAAATGTTCAATTATTTAGTATGTTTTAGCAATCCATGGAATTGCGCATGACGGATTCCAAAACCTTCCATAGCCTACTCGTTGTCGTGGGAACCACAATGGGGTGATGGTGACTGTGAAATATTGGCCGAAATCTTAATTAGGACTTATAGCATTAAGGTTGTCAAAGATTCATGGGTATTTGATTTGATCAAATATTGGTTGACCCGCTTTGAGTGTAACTTCATGGACTTCTATCATAAGTTAACTCAAGTGAGATATCCTCATTACATGAGACGTTAATTGCATTCAAGCTTAGTTAACATTGGGCTTAGGCACAGTCTAACGTTATGCGTAAATGCGTAGCCATAACGGCTGGTTGCTGGGTTCAGTGGGAGCTAAGTGTAGAGTGGTTAATTGTCAAGATGGGATTTGCACCTCTTTTAATTAAAGAGAGATATTGTTAGGCCTTTGATGGTTAAAACTGGAGAATGCGTGGCCGCGTTCGGAGAGTATTAGACTTCCGTCATTTTGAACCAGTTGAGACTAGATCAAGAACAAACAAAGTATCATTTGGTTGAGTAAAGTCCATGCCAGATACTCTTGTAATATCGTGTTGCAAAAAGATATGCTGCTCTTTTAATATACCGTTGTGAATAGGTGATTCAACTAAAATCATGCGAGGTATAAGAGTTCTTATGACTCGGTTATCCTATGTGTCTTGCTAGGGACCGCCATAGGAAACTTAATAAGTTAAGTATAATCATCTATGCACAAGTGGGAGTCTGAAAGTATTATGTGCTCGATAATTATATTTAATTTATTTAATCCGATGATTAAGACACCAATGGGTCATACCAATGCATCATCGACTGATACGTATGAGGTTAATTAATTACGGATTAATTATGTAGGGAAATATATAATTTGTGATTATATTTAAACTAATTGTTAGTTGAGGGTTTAATGTGTAACTATCGAATAAACTTGGTGAACAAGTTGGAGTTACCTATAAATATAATGCTAGGGATTAGCATTAGGGTTTGAAAAACACACAACAAGGAAAAACCCACAAACCCTCTCTCCCTCTCCCTCTCCTCTTGTTCGGCCGAACCCAAGCAAACCCCAAAGTCAATTTCGACTTTGGGCTTGTTGAACCACACACACACTTGTGTGTTTGTTTTTCGGTTTGTGCGCGTTGTTACTAATTCGTAGTAAAGGTTAACGCATTAATAAGAACAAGCAACAACTAGCGGTTGTATCTATAATGATGACTAGTATTGGTACGAATACGTTGGCACCTCCGAGCAAGAAACAAAAGACTGATCATTCCGAACAAGTCACTGTAAGTTGTTTCTTTCGTCTCGTTTAATTGTTGATTGATTTACTACAAGTATTTGGATCCGCGGTAAATGGGTTTAATATTGTTTTATTATTTTCCGCATATTAAAGTTTTAATATTTAATAAAATTAACCGGTAAAACCCATCAATTTGTTAGTTTTCTTTTTAAGACTACGGGCCAAACTCTTTATTATATTGTATAGATATAGATAAGATCTGCTTTCAAATACATGCAACATTCAAATGTCGTTATCATGTAAATACATAGAAAACGTAGATAAAGAGTAACGACCTATGAGAAAATTGATATCACTCATTCACTCTATAAGGCTTAGGCTTGATACGAAAAATAGATATTTATTTTATAAGCACTTATGGACACCTAAAGTTACAACGGAGAGAATATCATTTTACGTTGATGGGCTTATTGTTTCGTTATTTATTAAATTTTACGTCTTTTACTGTTGTATGATTTGAACATTGAAAACTTATATCGTCTGTATTGAACTTGTAAATATCATCTATTGTATATAAACTTTCCTTTTTGGTTAATACAAAAATAGGAAAGTTTCTTTTTTTGACCTTACTCAAAAAATAAAATTTAGATACAATAAACGATATTTACAAGTTCAATACATACAATTAAACATATGAAATTACGTCGATGCAACGGTAAAAGTTGTATCCTGAGTCCTGACTCAAGTAGTCGATCATGATGTCATTCCAAAACGATTTTTACGAGTTCTTTCCAGCTTTAAAAGAAACAAAACATCAAATCAAATCAATTCAATTATTACTGTATAATCATTTTATGATACATACACAATAAAGTAACCATGTCGAATTGTCGATCCACCTATAAATGTCATTATATGAGGGACGAAAAATTGGAAAGGGAAGGTAAACATGCAAACCCCTTTTCTTCAATAATTTGTTTTTCACTTTTTCTTTCAACCAAGACAAATTTTTGTATCAAACAAATAATGCAGTCCCATTGACAAAATTATCGGAGACTTGGTGGATCGACAAGACATCATGACGTAAGTTGTTTTTAGTCATGAAAACCGAAAACGGGATCACTACAAAAAAAGTGTCAATTCTTCACGTTTTTTTCTTCACACATTTATAAAGTGTTAACTTATTTGCTAATTTATTCACACTTATAAATGTGTACAAAATGTTCACGATTTTAAGCGTGAAGAAATTGAACTAATAACAATATCAATCACAATGTTCACATTTATAAGTATGAAAAAATAGAACAAAGTCCACACCTAAAAGCGTGAAGATCATTTCTTAACACTCAATTTGTTCACGCTTCTTAAGCGTGGAGAATTTGGGTGTTAAGAAATGATCTTCACACCTTAAAGTGTTGCAAATTTTGAATTTTTTCACGCTTATAAGCGTCAACATTGTGATACGTATTATTATTAGTTAAATTTCTTCACACTTAAAAGCGTGAACATTTTGTACACACTTATACGGAGTAAGTGTGAATAACTTAGTAAATAAGTTAAAACTTTATAAAAGCGTGATGAAAAAAGCGGGAAGAAAAAAGCGTGAAGAATTGACACTTTTGTTGTAGTGGATATATATTTAATTCAAGAAAAATGATAAGTGGAACTAAATTTGTAGGTTTTGATGTAAATTTAAAAATGTGTGAGTAATTGGTAGATGTGAAAAATTGATCGAAAGATATGAACAGGGATAAAAAAAAAAAAAAAGTCGGTTCAGAGGGGCATAGAGTTATGATGCAGTCAAATTATTAAAGGTAAAATGCAGTGTTGTCATGATGCAATGTACATTTATAATCTGTGTTGTACGTAGATCAAAAGGGTTGAGATTTCCGCATCTCTTTACCTATCTAAGAACATCTCCAATGTGTGCACCAAATGTACCTTTTACACTATCTTACTGCAAAAAAGATATACCTTTTTTCTCCAATTTTAAGTACGAAGTTACTGGCAGCATTGAGGTCAATCACCACACCACCTCTATAAAAATGCTCTCCAATGTTAGCACTAAACATTTACACTATTATAGTGCAACACTAAAACCATGTCAAATTACACTAAATATAGTGCTACACTAAGCCTTACACTAAACACTATTCGCTATTTTATAATAATAAAAACCAATACAAATGCATTATATATCATGAATTTGTCATCACCATCTTTATGTGATGTGCTTTATATATCTTAATAAGATTTAGTGTGAATATTTAGTGCATACATTGGAGTGAAAAATATTTAGTGTATGAATATGCTCAAAAGATTCTTATTTTGCGCTATCTTAATGTAATTTTTTAGTGTATACATTGAAGATGCTCAGCCACCATCCACTCTAATCCTCACTCATGGGGTGTTTGATGGACCTTATTTGATGGACTTTTAGCTTATATTGTGTTATTATACATTTAAAAAGCTCATTTTAAGCATCAAATGATATATGTAGTAGACTACTACCAAAGAGTCGTTGGTCTAGTGATATCGTGGTGACCTTTTAATCATGAGGTTGAAAATTCAATTCAAGTCTTAGGATTGGACAATTGTATATATACGTGGATTAATGTATATACATTACAAAAAAAGTGTCAATTCTCCACGCTTTTTTCTTTACACTTTTATAAAGTTAACTTATTTGCTAAGTTATTCACATTTATAAGTGTGTACAAAATGTTCACGCTTTTAAGCGTGAAGAAATTGAACTAATAACAATCTCTATCACAATGTTCACACTTATAAGTGTGAAAAAATTGAACAAAGTCCACACCTAAAAGCGTGAAGATTATTGCTAACACTCAATTTGTTCACGCTTCTTAAGCGTGAAGAATTTGGGTGTTAAGAATAATCTTCACGCTTTAAAGTGTTGCAAATCTAACATTTTTTCACGCTTGTAAGCGTCAACATTGTGATATATATTATTATTAGTTCAATTTGTTCACACTTAAAAGCGTGAACATTTTGTACACACTTGTAAGTGTGAATAACTTAGCAAATAAGTTAACACTTTATAAAAGCGTGAAGAAAAAAGCGTGAAGAATTGACACTTTTGTTGTAGTGATATATATTTGTGATAATAAGTTGTGTGACTTGCCTTTCTAAAAAAAATTCATGCCGAACAGCGTTTGCACCTCTCATTTCTTTTCTTTACAAAAAAAATACTCCGTATACACATTTGTTTCCTTCTTGAAATGATAATATTTGAACCGAAGTGAATGTAAATGTGTTTTTCTATGGTACAACTAGGGATGGCAATGGATCGGATATGGATCGGGTGGAGCTATATCCATATCCATATCCATTTATTTATCTTCACCCGTATCCATATCCATATACACTAAGTTTACAAATCATCCGTCCACATCCATATCCGCTGGATGAAGCGGGTTTATGGATATCCATTGGATATCAAAATAATTGTTAAACATTGTAATAATCTTGACACAGGCTGTTACAAATACATATAATATATAGCGTTTGCATATTTCAAAACACTTATTTGTTGTTTCTTAGTTCGATATGTACACTTTGATCGTTGGTTATCACTAATTTGTGACTTCCAATTGTATAGTAGTAATCAAAATTCTCATGTACGTTGTTTTGTTATGATAAGGATGTAGGAATTTCGATTTATTGAAATTATACGATGAAAATAACGAGTGAAAAATAAAAATTTGTTATGAATTTTGATGTATAAGATTGATCCGCTTAAATAGTTATAATTATATAAAGTTAATATGTTTAAAGTGTATATATATGTATATGCATATATGAATTTTGGGTGATAATGGGTGAATCCGTGGATGATAATTTGTCATCCACATCCGATCCACTAATCATCCGCATTCATATCCATATCCGATATACATCCATATCCATTTTAAATGGATGGATCGGATGGATGTCCATCGGGTTGGATGTCGATTGCCATCCCTAGGTACAACACGAGTCAGGATCGAGAAATTTGGACTATATAGGGTGCGTTTAGTTATAGAAAATTCCCCACTTTTCTAGAAAAATTCTCTAAGAAAACAAGAAAATTAAAAAAAGTGTTCAAATTTGAGTTTTTCTAAAAAACTTTTATAAGAAAAGGAAAATCCTTGTTTTTCATTATATAACTACAAATTTGAAAACTACGTTTGATGGTTTCCATCTCTACTCTTCTTTGGAAAAGGAAAACTTCACCCCTTGCAACTAAACATGTATTCTAGATTTTCCATGCTTTTCTAGAGAGGTAAAACACTTCTCATTCTCTAGAGAAACAGAAAAAGAAAAATGGAGAAATTTTTCTGTAACTAAACGCACCCATAGTCTTTTAGTGCGAATTTAAGTGTTTTTCATACTCATGATTTCATCCATTTTTCCATGGTGATTGATATTTCCACTCATTAATTTGATAAATTCACCAAAACTGTGCATCACATGTGTGTACAGTACAAATACTTGATGCATAATTGTGGTGGATTTATCAAATTTATTGGTGGAAATATCACCACCCTTTTTCCACAGAAGATTTGAAATTTGAATATCCGATTCGAATTCTACAAATTTTATTACTCTTTGTCACGTGTTAATCTTCTTTTACAGCACTCTTTGTCACGTATTCATATGTATCATTCAATAAAGATTTGCATTGATTTTATCTGGCCCACTCACGACTCAAATGATTATTACTCCGGCATATTATGTTAATTTGTTTTCATACTCAAATGATTTTATTTGTATCATTCAACTTTTGGTGTTGTAAATAACCGTAAATTAAAAAATATACATGGCCGGAGCTAGGATATCTATAAGGAAATAGCAAATTAAAAAAAAAAAAAAATTTTGTTCTTCGTTATAGTTTTGTGGAGGCATAATTTTAATATTATCGTTAATACCTTAAAGCAAAGTTCTTTTTTACGTAATTTCAAATTTCTTGACGGGGCAGCTACCCTCGCTACCCCGGTTCTAGATCTGTCTCTACATGCACGTAGAGTTGTAGAGCATGTAGTTTGAGATCAAAATCAAATAGAAGAAACTATATGCGTTTTATAATATCGAATGGTCATGCCGGGTTGTTGCTTGCTATCGGTATTGAAATTTCAACATTGTTGTTAATTTATCCAAAATTATTAACTAGACCATTTGAGTTAGTCTAACAATTTAGAATCATTAAGAAAAGATGACCCAAACTTGTAATACAAGGGAAGTAACAATACGTAAAATTCAAAAACAATTTAAAAGGGGAAAATATGTTTTTAAGATACATTGATTACACGCTTTCTTTTAATTTTCATTTTTTAATTTTTTATTTTATCATGTCATGTGTCTTTATTAGGTGACTAGACACGCTACCTTATCGATTCAAGTATTACCCATTTTAATTAAGCACAATGTTACACGTGCATTTTTTTAGTGGCACATATAGTAAGTGACAAATTAATCTTAGAGAACTTTACAATAATTTTAGGGTTAATTGTTTCGTTATGTATTTAACTTTACCTCTTTTACTATTGTATGCAACCAACTTTCAAATGTTCTACTGTATGTATCGAACTTTTCAAAAATGTCTATTGTATGTATTGGATTACCTTTTTGCTGACGTGGCACCGGTCATGCTAACGTGGCGCTGATTTGTCATCCTACGTGGCGCTGATGTGGCGCTGATTTGTCAGCAAAAAGGTCACCCAATACATACAATAGACATTTTTGAAAAGTTCGATACATACAATAGAACGTTCGAAAGTTGGTTGCATACAATAGTAAAAGAGGTAAAGTTAAATACATAACGAAACAATTAACCCATAATTTTACAAAATATAACTTACACTTATATTGTATTAGTTAATTAATTAGTGGATGATTTAACATAAAAGACAAAAAAAAACTCTTAAAAAAATTAATTTTAAATTTATTTCGGATACATTATATAGATTTGTTAATAATGTAATTGTTTAAAACATATTGCAAGTACTTGATCTTATTATTTGAAATTCCCGACGTAACGCGTGGGCATGAAACGCATTACAATCCTTGTTAATAAGCATTTGTCAAATATAGATTATTGAATCACTATGATGCAAAATGGCGTTACTTGAAAAATGTCTTGTACAAATCACTTGATGTTTATCCCATTTACAATTTTGTATCCATTATCTTTTAATCTGTCACTGAGTTCCTCAATCGAACTAACAGAAGTACAACCCGAGTTACGTGATTATGATTAACGTTTGGTGAAGTTAGATCATCTATATATAAATGAAGTCCTTTTATAAAGTTTTTTTCCATGTATAAACACATAACCATAGTTACTTGAAAAATCTCGGGTATTTTAACTATAACCTTTTTAATTCTTTGTGTGTAGTACTTGAAAAAAAAAAACAACTGTTAAAATGTATTTTATTTTATTTTATTGAAGTAGTACTAATCTTTTTTTAGAAGATGGATATTTAACTTCCGGAAAGGATATTAAAATTTTTTTTTTCCTTCTAAGTGGGGATGTTGTTAGTGTAATTGTGTTAGAGCAACAACCAAGATTGACTACGTATATGTTAGACTATATCATGGTGATTGAAACCGACGCGTCACATCAGTGCCACATCAGCGTCACGTCAGCTTTTTTTAAAACTGACTGAAATTAACGGACCTTGCCATCAGTGACATTGTCACTTTAATTTTTAAGTTCCACGTTTACCAATTTATCTTTAATTATATGCACACAAAATGAAAAAAAAAAAAAAAAAAAAAAAAAAAAAAAAAACCCGATAGATACCGACTAAACCAACCGAAAAGAATGGAAACGTTTATTGCATTTTAGCATGGTCTTTGCCTCTTTGGTTGGTAGGATAATGGGAGTGAAGGAAAATTTTACTTTTGCCAACATTTGTAATGATAATACTTTTTCTATTTCAACTTTGCGTTTAGATTGCTCGTTTATGAAGGAATTAGAATTCTTTAGACAACAAATTTGATGCATTATAATGTTATCAATTGTTCAACTAGATAAGTTGATGAATGAAATCTTAATTCTAATTCCATTGAAATCCTATTAATTCTTCGAACCAATAGCAAATGATCCCTTAACAAATTTTGTTAGATCAAAGTGCTCACGTTGGTTCGACCAGACACGTATTAAACGTTACACATTTTAGCACAACCAGATTGACCCGTGCTTAAAGTTCAAGCACAGTCACAACCCGTTGATCTACCTAACTTTTAAGCCCTTCGCCAATCAACAACTTTCATCTAGTAATAACTAGTACTAACTGTACTATGTTCTCCAAGCTTGACTAATAGAATAAGGAGACCCTTAGCTTGAAGCCTTCAACTAGTTCAGTTTGAGTCTTTCTCACGAGTAGTTGCAATGCCAGTAGGCATAAAAAATAAGTAGTTCAATTAGCGTATCGGTTCTTTACACCTCATCAAATTAACATGATCTTTAAATAAAATAAAAATGGTACCTACTAAGGTTAAAATGGAGCGCTAAAAATTTTCTATGCATCAAAAGACGGATGATGAAGATGCCAGTAGCCTAACTACCTTCAGGCGCAAAAAGAATCCAAGGTTAAAAACACGTACTTAATTTATCTAACATTGTTCTTATATCCTCAAGCCAGTAAAAACACTTTGGGCAACTGTAGCTCTTACGGCAACCAATATCTTGCGGCGAAGCTCCTAATATACTCTATTAGAAAAAGTATATGGACACTCGGCATGAGGTGTACCAACGACATAGGCAATTACAGATGGAGGACTCGAAGAAAATGTTTCGGTAATAATTGCACCTTAGGCTTACCATGTGAAGATCTCAATGTGACTAGGGATGTCCATGACAACATGTACAAGTTAATTTGCTTGCTTCTCAATCACTTGTATGACATAACGTTACAAGTAACATATTAAATATTTTTTAAGAGGGCATTTAGGTGGCAACTAATACTTATTAAATAGACAAATTAAAATTGGGTGTTTTGTTTCGTTATGCGCTCAACTTTACACTTATTACTATTGTATGCTCCCAATTTTCATACCTTCTATTGTATGAGGTGAACTTTTCTAAATGTTCTATTGTATGCTCTCAAAAGTTGAAAGTTAGGAACATACAATAGAGTTTTTAGAAAAGTTCACCTCATACAATAGATGATATGAAAGTTGGGAACATACAATATAGTTTTTAGAAAAGTTCACCTCATACAATAGAAGGTATGAAAGTTGGGAGCATACAATAGTAATAAGTATAAAGTTAAGCGCATAACGAAACAATAATCCCATTAAAATTCAATACCACGATTCGAGAATCACATTTTTTGAACTGGATATAAGAAATTAAAATTCATAAATCATAAGTATCATTTATTAGACTAATAAGTGATTAAACATTTGATATCTGGCAATCAAGTGTTACTTGTCAAATATCAATGTTGTGATCCTTATGTGTATCATCTAATAGTTGTCGTTTAATACATTTGCAGACATTGGGGAGAAAATCAAAGGTAAATTTTAGTGAAGTTGAGTAAATCAATAGGAATAGTCACTTTCTAATCAATTCATCATGAATTGTGCTTGTAAATAGCTGTAAAGTTGAAGTTATAAGATCAAATGATTATGGGTTATGAGTATGGATGGAAATGGTTACCCGATCTGGTGGATATCCACCCGATCTATCCACTTAATGATGGATATGGATGATCGAAATAGATGAATAGTGGATATGGATGTGGAAGATTAATGGATCGGATGTGGATGACAATTTATTATCCATGAATATATCCATTTCACCCGAAATATATATTATACATACATAAAAATATACAAATATACATATATGCATTATGCATATACATTTACATTTACATATCCCCATATACATATACCATAAAGGCATAATCGTTATTGAATACTAGGGTTGTAGAAGATATAATTATGTGGATATTCATATATTTGCATATTTAAATATCATATGTATATTTGAAGAATTTTTGTCTTAATGATTTATAGCAAATCGATATGTATATATCTATCTTGTGGTCAAATTTTGCTTCTAAACGTATAGTGAAGTCACAATCGACGATAGATTACAATCAAAACGTGTATGATTAACCGATACACATAGATATTACACATTTACATTTGTTAAAACTTTTGTTTTAATTGTAAATGTGACAAAGTATGCTCCATTTACGACAATGATTACACGTTCTTGTAATTGTAATTGGTTTTCTTATGTTACATAATATATATCTAGATCTATAATATATATATATATATATATATATATATATATATATATATATATATATATATATATATATATATATGGAAAGGATCAAAAGGGAAGTACTGAATTTGAGGGAAGGAGGAAAGCAACTCTCAGCCACCCATTTCCTCCCCACTTTTTTCCTACACACTTCACCAATTTTTGTCAAAAAACACAAATTAAAGTATGCTTTTCAGTGATTCATCAATCAGAAACATTATAAAATTTCGAATTCATCAATCGCATTCATTTAGATCATCAATTCCTCGTTATACATATTCATCAAAAATATTAAAGTTTGGGTGTAACTTTTGGGTTTTTGTGAAATATTTTATTTTTCAATGAAAACAATAAAATTAAACGAATTTCGTAATTCAAAACTTATAAACGAGGAATTAATTGTATTATAATCGTCATTCATCATTGAATTTCAAAAATGTAAATTTCAGAAGGTTAACATGCATTTGCGAATCATGTTAATCAAAATTACAATAAAGATTCTTAAACATTCATTTTTGTTGTTTTTTACCTTATATAAGTTATTATACATGTTGAACGTAATAAAATAACATTCATCAATGTATCGCAATATATATATGAGCTTATATGCATTATAAATGAATGTTATGATGTTCATCAGCATGATATAAGTTAATATTCATCGTGAATGAATGTTAGAAATTCAATGAGATGTTAACATGCATTTATAATGAATATGAGTTATTATACAATAATAACAATATGAGCTAATATTCACCTTAAATGAATGTTTAAATTGTAACTTTGATTAACATGCTTTTGAAATGCATGTTAACGTGCTGAAAATTTGATTTTGATTAACATGTTTTTGTAATGCATGTTTACGAGCCTGGGAGGTGATTTTAAGTTATTTACAAAAATGTCACCGCGTTGACTTTTGCATTGACCGGGATGTGTGGCTGAAAATTGCTTCCCTTCTTCCCTCATTCTCCTCCTTCCCTCATGATCTCCCCCCTATATATATATATATATATATATACATATATATATATATATATATATATACATATATATATAACTACTTATAAAGAGTTTTAAGTGTTGAGTCTTACACTATACACTACTTAAAATAATTAATATGCCCATAATACCCTCAACAAATACAATAATCATCCGTATTGACTTAATGTGTATTTCAATAGCTATTCATGGATTTACTAAAATAGAAACAAATCACAATTGCAATATATTAGAAAAAAATCTCCATGTCGATATTTTGCTATAATCCAATAACAATAACTTCCAAAAAAAAGTGCCTTTGAACAATTCCACCTACCCCTTTCCATATATAAGAATCATTTCTAAAAAAGTTTATTTTCACCGACCGATTTCCATATGTATAAAAAGCTTTTCTATATGTCTTCCTCAATGAATTTACTACACATCAATTCCAAAATTCATAAGTAAATTTACACAATTTCAGACATACAATCTTTACATTTGATCATCATAAACGTATAATATCATTACCATTGAAACAAAAAAATTCAACATTATAAATATTGTCGCCAAATCTATTATTAACGCAGTTTCTTTTAAGTCATTGTGTATACGCGACTTTGACTTTCAGTTGCAAGTGTCCTATTATAGTGTACATCTTTTATGACTACAATAAACTTGAGTAGTATGTTTGTAAATTATATGTGCCTTCTTGGTTTGACATGCTAGCTACTATTATCGTCGTCATAAAAATAACATCATTTTATAAGTTCAATACCACCACATTGTGCGGGTATCGTCGTCATAAAAATAACATCATTTTATAAGTTCAATACCACCACATTGTGTGGGTATCGTACTAGTATATATTATTTGTTACTAAAATTTGTCTGGTTTCATTTCATATTAGGATATATTTTAGAAATTTATAGAGTATCTAGTGGATATCTATTAACCCGCTTAATCCAACGGATATGGATATGGATGGATGAACTGAAAATAAATGAATATGGATATCCATTAATCTGCTTAATCCAACAGATGATAAAGTATATGATTTCAGGGCCGAATTTCTTTTATTGAGAAACTATCTATGAATAGTTTCCCATTTTTTTTATTTGATTTGATTCGACTAAATAGATGTGATATTATCTGTAATTAAAATGAGTTGGTATAGATAATATTGTTAGCTTTTTCAAGAGTGAGTTGGTAGAGTAGTAAAGGCAGTGTTTTAAGACCCGGTTCGACCGGCCCGGTCGGACCGTATTTTTAGGGAATTTCGGCTCAAAAAAACCCGGTTTTTTCGATACTTTGACTAGTCAATGACCCGGTTGACCCGGCCGGTCGGATCGGATTGGACCGGGAACTGGACCGGCGCATTGACCCGGTTTCATGTTTATTTTTTATTTTTTTATAATTTCTATGTATATTTAATCATTTATAAGTAGGAAATGTTGACTGATTGTGTATTTCAAGAATAATGAGGGTAATGAGGGAATCTTTGACTGATATGTCATCACCATTTATTACTCTATGGATTTTATAATTATTATATTGATGTGTATTCTAAGAATAACGAGGGAATCGATGTGTCATCACCCTTTATTACTCTATGGATTATAATTATTATACATGATATAATTAATAATTATAATTATAATTATAAAAAATAAAAAAAAATTAACTAAATACTACTACTGTATACTATTATTAACTCCGGTCCGACCTTCCGGCCCAACCGGTCCGACCGGTCCGATCAGAAATTAACACTTTTTCGGGTCGACTAAAAACCCGGGTTTTAAAACACTGAGTAAAGGAAGTTTGAATTTTGAAAGTTAATTTCAATAACGTAACAGAAGATATATAAGAAAATGGAAAATCATATATATAAGTTAATTTTGATTTATTGTATACAAATTCTAAGTGAAAGCTTCTGTTACAAATTATAATGGATGGATGCCGAAATTCTTCCTTCCTCTTAGATAATTAATTTTAATAAATCATAACTAACTACTATATCCTATTTTCTTATGTAATGAGAGGACAAAAATAAGCTAATTTTCAAAGCATTAATGCTATCCTTGATCTATCCGTGTATTATAATTTATCCAATCTATTATAAGAAAAATCATGAAAAAATAATGGTTATTAGATAGAGATCAACAATAGTGATCGAACCCTTAATCTAATTAATTACATACTTAATCGTATTTTTTATGTGATTAAAAGACTAATTCACCCTTCTACATTTACAATATAAATCATTTATATTTTCCTTAATTGTTGATCAATATATCCAACTATTTTAGGAAAACTTTAATTTAACAACTACTTCATCATTTTTTGCATAATTCAAACTTTTCCTTTAACTCTCTTAATTTTATTTTCCTGAAAAAGTCCCAATAAGTTATTTTTCAATTCCAAGAATTTCATGGCTTCATTCCATCACCCAGTGATCTAAATTTCTATACAACCGTCTTATTTGAATTCTTTTATCAATTTTTAATTTCCAATTCTTGGATCAATGAGCCAAACCTGAATTCAGAATTTATGATAAAGACATGAATTGAATACAATAAATCATTACGTAATTTACGAATAAGCCTTCTTTCAGTAGTATGCACGTTATCTGTCATATAATGAACTTACGGGACACCTCCTTCTTGGGTGTAATTGATATCCTTGATTGATGCGTTCAATCGCTCTGTAAAATCTGAATCTATGATAAAGACAGCTTTCTAAAACAAGGAAACCAGTACGTAATTTACGATTTAGATTTCAATTTCTATTTCAATAAGCTCAAACTGTGCGAAACAAGTTTTGTGATGATTAATTTGTACTTTTGTATAGGGCTATTGGTATCAGTTTTTTTCTTTTTCTTTCTATGGTCTGCAACACTATCTGTCATACAATGAACTTCCGCGACATTGATAATGTGATGATTAACGTACATTGATAATGTAATTTAATATGGGCGTACATATATTGAAGGCGACTTAAGTATTTTTCATGGACGATTTCACGAATTTTACGGATCCTAAATTAGTTCTTAATTATTCAAAAGAGATGTGTAAATATGTGTCTTGTATATAAAAAAAAAATTGCAGGCTTCTGTCGTTTTCCAATAAGCCCACATGTTTTGTATATCAGTTTGGGCTTACTAGACTCTTCACTTTGGGCCTGGTAAATGCAAATGGTATTGCGTTTGTGTATTAACCTTGAAGAATGTAGGCCCAGCTCGTGAACAGAAAATTGAAATAGAAACGTAATACTCCCGCCTTGTATATTTTGAGTTTAGACACAATAATATATTAAGTTTTATAGTTTTATTTGCAAACCGCATAATTTTTTTCATTTTTGTGAATATATTTGTTAGCATTATAGTAAATGTTACAAGCACATCTATATGATGAAGTGTGGGGTGTACATAAATGGTTCGGAACTGTCAGAACCGGTAAACCGAATCGGGATTGCACTAAAATTGAGCCAATACGAAGTACAACGGTCCAGTTCTCAGTTCTATCTTTTAACCTAATTGGTTCATGTCCGTTTTGATTCTAGAACCGGTATAAACGGTTCGAACCGCCAGAACCAATTCCATAGGAAAAAAGAAGTATATACCTAATATGTATATCTTTTAATATCGAAAAAATTGAGTTATATTATAAGATTTATCAAAATTGTAATATTAATTATAAGTGTATACGTTTCTTTATATTTTTATATTTACTACTCTATACACTCAATAAATTCAACTTACAGTTTCATTCTCTCATTCGTCGTCCACACGCAAGTAACAATTTTGTAACTTTTGCACACTTCTCCGATCATGATTTTTGATCAATTGTTAAGGCTTGATCAATTTAATAATTCTTTTTGGGAACTTGATCTATTTTTATTTTTTTTTTGTTCAACATACATGCATGTTTTGTTTGGAAAAAAAAATAAAATGCATTCATCTTATGTCTGAAATGTAGGAACGTTTTTGTTTTTGATTATTAGATGATTTTATGAATTTTTATGATTCCTTAAGTCTTAGATTTAATTTGAAAACTACATGCTTTTACACATCTTATTTATAACATATATGCGCGTATATTATTTGGTTTGCGGTTTTGAACAAAATCACAAAAATCGAACCAGTACCAAACCGGACCGGAACCGAATTACATGGTGCGTTTTCATGGTTCTTGATTTTTCATTTAGTGGTTCGTGATGTGGTTTGATTCTGGTCCGGTGTGGGCTGTTTTTGGACCAGTACACCCCTAATGAAGTGCTTTCTATAGTTGAGCACCGAATTTGTGACTTCCCGAACTCATGTTTCATTTTGGACGTAAAATTTTGACAATGATAGCCTTAACAGATCCTTTTACATTTTTCCCAACTTGTGATAAGGTTGTCACTATACCAAATATGTAAAATTTTAACAAAAAATGCATTTGGGTGATGAAACATGTTAGAACGTTGACTAAAATGTCAAAATCAATAGTATTGTGGCGAAATATGAATGTTTAGTAGAGTGCAAGGGGGGTAAGTGTAATTATATATATATATATATATATATATATATATATATATATATATATATATATATATATATATATATAAAATAAAATTAGTAAATGGTAGTATTTGGTAGTTTGGTAGCACGCCATTCCAATGATGCAAGTCGTTTCAACACCACAAAAGGCCAAGGGTTACCTTATTTATTTAATGCCATAAAAAACAATGAATTTTATAGAAATATATTTTTATTATTATACCTACAAGACATAATTACCTTTTTAAAAAATTGAAAATACACATATTTACCGGTTTTGACCAATAGATGACCACAATTATTTTATCTTCATTATTCGCGAAGTAATTTGTTAATTGTTATCTTCATGATGTGAAGAGTATTAACATGTCTTTCTTTATATACTAAGTGGCTATCCCCTAACCTATCTGAATTCTACAAACAAGAATGTGATGTGGCATCATTTAGTTAATTCTTGAAAGTTAGCTATGCCATGTAAGAAATATTAAATTTGTCAAATGTATTATTATTATATAATTATATATTAATTAATTAATTAATAATTCAATCAAATAAAATATATTAATATTGTCATTAAAAGGACTTTTCATATGGTACCAATATTAAAGGTCTATTTGATAATTATTACGCTAATAAATTTCTTATAATTTTAATCTTTTTTAATGAATTTGTTTTTATTTACATCATTTTTCTTTTCTAATATTTCATCAAAGGGTAACTTATTTAGTATATAGGCATTTAGTTTCTAAATGGTTTTCAATTGAACTCTTGTAGATTCTATGACAATTTTCAAAGGTGATTATGGATTTGAACTCAATATCATGATGCTGTCGTTCTCATTAACTCGAAAGATTTGTATCATGAGAGGGACATATGTATTTTACTCTAATTATTGGAGAGCTTTGTATTGATGTCTAAGAAAATAAGCCATAAATAGTTTTGATATATACTATAGACCTTTAATTGAAGGTAGGAATACATATATATTAGTTATAGATAGATTATAAATACAACATTTTTACAAACACATCTAACATGTGCATCTACATATACATATTCAATATCTATATACAAAATATAAAAGAAATCACACTTAATGAGTTATCTATTAACTTAATCATTATCATCATTACTTAATAAAAAGAACCAACTTCACCATATATTGACATCTATACACTTAAGAAGTTGCCACATGTACACTTGCAAAAACAATATAAAAGGTAAAAATAAAAATTATTTGTTACTTACAAAGAAAAAAACAAAGAAACATTCTTTGAGTTAGAATAATTTTTTTAATATAGCATAAATTTGTTTAACATTAACATTTTTTCATTACACCTTAGACAAAACCAAATGATACATCTAATGGAATTATAAGTACTGCACAATCTGATTTAGATATTCAAATTTTGAAAACCAAATTGCTATCCTCATTTTGCACAATTGAGTTATTATTGTACGTAAGAATTGAAGGTCCAAATAAATAAAATATGTTTGTTATGTTATTCTTATATATACACATACTTACTAAGTTATTCCAACACTTACATATAGATGTATGATATCATTATTTGCATTTGATAATTGGGTTAATGTTAATCGAAATATTTTGAACAGTTGTATGTATTAATGTTTTAGTAAGGCTGTATCTGAGTTTTCGGAGACCCTGGACAAAAGAACGTTGATTACCAAAATGAACCCTAAGCAAAAAAACCTTAATCATCAAAATGATGCCTATAACACAAAGTTAAATTATATTTTATTGAATGTAGTATGAAATTAACTAAAGTTTTTTAAGGCTCGATAATTTTAGGCATAATCAAGTGGCTCCTAAAATTGGGTTTCTGAGCAGTTGACTACTTCGCCCACCCTCAATGACGCCCTTGTGTTTTAGAAGTCCCGTTGCTTATACGAAACTTTCTAAAATGTCTAATAATTTATGTTCCAATTTTCTAAAAACCTTCAAATTTCTATATCAGCAACCATCATAAATAAATACTTTAGACATTTTATACAGTATATACTATTAAACAATGACACACAAAATAGAAAATTAAGTGTAAACTTTTATATATTATCTTACAATTATCCCATTGATATTTCATTAATCAATAAAAGTTTCAACTTTTTCTTGATTTTACCTCAAATTTTACAGAAAAATCTTCAAGACTTTCTGTAAAATGATGATACTTATATATTTGAACCTACAGTAGAAATTACTTTATCATCGTGTTTTAATTATAATAAAATATAAAATATATTTACTATTGACGTAAACATTTTACATTTTTTGTCGAATATATATATTAACATGCTAAAGAAGAAACTGAATTGTAAGTTCAAACCAACCGAACAATAATATGGTATTGTTTTGTCTTTCGAATGGTTAGCTTCAAATTTCTAGATATCAAAACTAATTGATTTCATCAATTTGATTTATTTAAATTGATAGAACTGAAAGTAAATAAACATACCTATCAAACATCATTCATCAAAAAAAATATAGATCTATTTTATCTACACAAACATCGTGGGTCCACGGTCACTAAATTTCCTAGTATTAGAATATACTTAAAAAAAAACATTGGTAACAGAATTCTATAATATCACATTTTCAAAAGATAACAAAATTGTTTACCAAATCTCCATAATACATTATAACTAATACAATATAATTTTAATGTTTTACATTGTAATTAAATTATTATTATTTTACTTATATATAAAATATCAAATTTGTTATATCTTACGGAACCGTCCCAGGATTTACTGTAACACCCCCAAATTCACTGTTTAGCGGAAGCAGGTTTTGGGGTGCTACTAATCAAATATCACAGCGTAAAGATAAAGCAAACGACATCTATATGCAACGTTTGTAAATTAGTTACATTCCCATAGATATAATGTTTGAAAACTTAATGTTTTCGTATACAAAAATGTAGTTTCCTAGAGCCCACGCGTATAGCGGGAGATTCTATTACATAATCAAAATATACAAAAGATAATGCTAAGAATCTCCGTTAATGCAGTTGTGTTGAAATCATGCGACTCTAGCTAAAGTCCTGGAGTAATCCTACTCCATCCGGGTACCTGAGAAAACATGCTAAAAAGGTCAATACGAATGTTGGTGAATCTCACAGGTTTGTAAGTAATATCAGTTTTGAACACGAGATTTCATAGTAGTGCCCATAGGCGTAAAATCAGTATTTGCAATCCAGCAAATGTAAAACCAGTATTTGCAATCCAGCAAATGTAAGTAAGTAAGTTATACCGTTGCCATGAGGCTCATAATCGAAGCTTAACCCGTAATTAATAAGTTTGCTCCCGTGACATGCTCGTAAATGAGCAAGCATCAGTAACGAATAATTAGTCACCCGTTTCTACGTGTAAATCAGTACGTGGCAGCGCTACTGCCCCGGGCGGGGAGGGTCATTTCCCTAATGGATCCATTAACTAGTGTTCGCGCTTAAGTCCATAACTAACGATATATGATGGAGAGACTTCTGTAAATAGTAAACAACTCATGCAATTCCGTTTGGTATAGTAAACAGTTTAGTACTTGTGTTCAATAAAAAGTTGTAGCATGTTTCTCCCCCAATAAGATAAAACAGTAAAAGTGGGGCCGTAAGACTCACCTGGGTCTTGTAGTAATCAGTTGCAAATAGCAAGTAGTAAGTAAAGCAAGTAGGTTCTTCGAACCCGTAACCTTCAAATGCCTAAACTGTGACAATCCTCCAATTAGGGTATTTACTTAGCCTAATTTCATGCATTACATAGAGTAATTCCCTGACTAAGTGAATTCAAACTATTTTGTGTATAAGTTCTGTGTAACTTACTATGTGTTATGTGATGTATTTGATAGTAGTTATATGTGAATATATATAATTACGTACGAAATAAATATATCAAACTTTATAAGTAGAATACAATTACGTTAGTGATACAAAATAATTAATAATTCGAAAATTATTAATTAGAACTATTAGATAATTATATTATTGATATAATATAACAAATTATACGTTTTATAATAAACGTATTAATCGCGAATAATAAAGTTCCAAAATGAACTTCAATATACTTTTGATTAATTTTTAGTTTGAAATTATTAGATAAAAGTATTACAACGAAAAGAAAACGAAAGATTTAGACGATTTTTGTTACACGTAATATGAACATAAACAATTTTAAAACGCGCCTAGAGGTTCCAAATAATAAAAGTATTATTTCGTAAGTTACTGTTTTAATGTATAGAACATTACCTCAAAATATGATTTTCAAATTCGACTGAAATCTGGCACGCGTTTTAACTATACTGTAACTTTTACTGTAACTAATTTTAATTATACTTGTAACAAAGTATTTCACATTTCGATTTCAAATTTATAAGTCCGAAATATAGAGAAACATAACGCGTAATTTTATTAGAACTGAAGTACCACAAATTATACCCGTACACAAAATTAACGGGCTAAAAACTACCAATATAACACCAACTAAAATATCTGTTCGACAAATTGGTACGCACACCATACTCCCTCCTTATCTGCCTTTGAAAATTTGATCTCCAATAATACACCCACCTACATTTTTGATCTTCAAAATTCACACACACTTCACACTCTCATCATCTCTGTGGTTTTGTGCGTGCTGAAGAACAAGCAGAGGAGCAGCAACACCATTTTCACCTTCAAACCTTCAAACACAAATCACGAAAACTACCAACAAAAATGGTTTCTTGATCTTAATCTTCATCATCATCGTTCGTCATAATCATCATCAACATCATAATTCATCATCACCTTCATCTAAAACCATTGTGAGGATCAAATCTCCTCTTTTATTTCATTTTTATAATTTTCTTAAATTATGATATATGTTGATGATTGTTGTTATAAATGTTTAAAAACAAGTTACAATAGGTTTATATAACATATTATGGTGTTTGATCATATTAAAATCGGTTATATATAAAAATCTATATGTATTTGTTATAACAGAGAACGAACAGGACCGGGAAAACCATTGAATCCGGCGGATTCAAGCGAATCCGGCGGATTCCCAGCCGAAACACAGATGAATCCGGTGGATTCACGGGAATCCGGCGGATTCCCAATTTTTAAACTTCGAATACGGCGTATTCACCAGAATACGGCGTATTCCCACCTTCGACCGCATACAAATCTCGGCTAAAACGATGAACGAGTAAAAGACATACATGAATACGGCGTATCGGCGTATTCCCCACATTTGAAATGAATACGGCGGATTCATGCGAATCCGGCGTATTCCCCTTATTTGGACCGAATCCGGCGTATTCACCAGAATACGGCGTATTCCCCACTGGTCCAGCTTTTGACTTTTGCATTTTATTACACGTACAAACTAGTAATCGTTATATGGACCGAGACTTATTATTTGACTAATGTTGCGACAACGAGACCTTGTAATAATATGGACACGACTATGAGACATAATTATATCCGCGACATAATTTATTATGGACAATTAGAACGCGACAAAACTTAATACGATAACAAATATTATATATATACTAACGGACAATGTATATATACAACTAGACGTATAAAAATGGAACGATTTAAATTATCTAGTACAAACTATACGACAAACATAAACGACAACCAAGTTTTATTCGCGACAATTAACAAACGACATATGTAAACAATATAACAAAGTTATTTTGATAACCATTCTACTTATGTTTTGAAAACATAATCGATAACAACGACGACTACATTCATATCTATGTATATATGGACATTAACAATGACGACAACTAATATATATATTAGAATATATATATTCAACTAATATGTATATAAATATACATACTTGAACTTAACGAATAATTGAAACGCAAACCTCACCAGCAACTGAAATATTATAAACATTTCAACTTAACAAATAATCCATATACTTATACAAGTATTTATTTGCGTCTAGGTATTTGAGGACGCGTTTGGATTGTTTGCTAGCTATCTATTTGTGCTGAAGACTTGCAAACCGTGAGTTCACAGCTCCTATCTTTTATTGTTTTAAATGCTTTTAAAACCAGGGGTGGAAAACATAGAACAATGTGATATAACATGCTATATGCTTTATGTATTGCGTTGCATGCTATTATGTGAAATTGAATAACATGATTTCTTTCACACTATTAAACTTGAACTGTTTCTATAAAATGTTTTCATATTGAATTAACTTGAATTAATTATATGAAACGTTTTCACAATATTTTGGGAATAAGACAGCAGATCTTGGTACGATCCTAGGTTTACGCGAGGTAGTTGTAGTGCACATAAGTCCCAGTGCTTGCAACCTATAACCATTAGCTAGGTGACTCTAGCCACTGAGTATACAGATAGTACTATCGATTTGACAACCCTCCCAGGATATTACTCGTTGGTCATTCCAACCACATCGACGATAGTCGTAACGAGGAGTGTATACTTAAGATGTTACTGAGGCAACAACAAAACAACTAGTCGTGGTTTGGTTATAGTACTAGTGTCGTTACTTTAACTCTAAAGGTTTAGCTCACCTTGGAGGGATTATAGTCTAAATTTCCCACATCTACAACTAAACAACTAAACAATAACTTGATTTGGGAAAGGTATTCCCTGTGATGACTAATAGGACAGGTGTTCCTTTGAGAGACTATTTTTAGGAAACGTTTACCTTAAATGGTTAAACTTGGTTTCCCACAAAACAACTACATATAGGAAATGTTTACTTAAATGTTAAACCTGTATTTCCTGCAACAACTATTATTGGAATATTTACTTTATTGTTAAACTTGTATTCCTGTTAACTATCTGTTGGAAAATGTTTGCTTGACTGCTAAACCTGATTTTCCTTAACTATTGAAATGGATATGTTTACTTAATTTATAAACCTGTATATCCTGCGACTACTTGTTAGGAAATGTTTATGATTAAACTTGTGTTTCCTACACTGCTATTATTATTGTAAGAATGACATTCTTACATATTTAGGAAATGTTTTCTTTAATTAGAATACTTGTGTTTCCTACTTACATATAAATATTATGTTTGTGTACATGAATGATTTATACAAAACTGATTTATTACATTCACACTAAACCTGTGAATTCACTCAACATTCAATGTTGACAGTTTACTATGTTTTTTCAGGGAATTAGGACTCAGGTACTCCTGCATGCATAAAGGACGTAGGCAACCTGACTATTTATGATGCCACTTTTGGGACACATGGATTTCCTTTGTATTATCAATTTCATTGGTTATACTTATGAAATCCCTCTTTTATAAATATGTATTTTCAAATACTTAAGTTGTCTTTGACAACCCTACTTATGTACGACTTTATAAGTCGTATCTTTTGTAATAACTTTAAACTTATGGCATCTTAAATATATTATGTTCTATATGATCATATGCTCTGACATCGTGAATGCACTATCGAATCTATCCGCCCTCAATGCTTAACTATCATTAAAATGCTTTCGCTAATTAACTAAAAGCTTCCGCTAAACTATTAATAAACGCGATTACCGATTTGGGGGTGTGACATAAACATATGAGGTTATGTAAGTATATGTCTCGCGAGACGTTTCGTTTAGTTGTACACAACTAGTATATCCAGTGTTTGTCCGTATGTTTGTAATTGTTTGTTGTTGGAAAACATGTCTGGCCCGTTGGTGACCATTTGTTTGGAGTGTTATGCTTGAAAAACGTGTTTCTATGTCCCGTAGATGTTATATTGTATAATCGTTTGAAGTCCCAAATGTTTAACACTTAAATTGGAATTAAATTGTAAAACTGCTGTGTTTTGCGACACAATATGCGACATAAAAGTTTGTCGTGCGACACAAGGGTTGTGTCGCAGACGTCATGCGACACAAGGATACGACACAAGGACTGTGTCGCATCGGATACGATATGCTAAATTAATAGCGACATAGTGGTTGTGTCGTATAAAAATGCGACATAATATGCGACATAAAGTGCGACACAATATTGTGTCGCAAAAGTTACGACACTAAAGGTTTGGTACGACACAAGATGCGACATAACAGGCTTTATGCGACATAGCATGCGACACAAGGCTTGTGTCGCATTGATGAACACCAACCCAGAAACCCAGAAACTGACGCGATTTCACGATCCAAAACTCAAATCTAACGTATTTTTAGGCTGTAAAATCATGTTTTCTTCATACATATGGACCATACTAAGTTGTGTAACCATTATAACATCAAAACATTACACCAAATTGAATAGATCTAAGATTTTAGAAATTTCTTACTTTTGCAAATCGAGCTAGATCGAGGATGAAATGATGAAAACGGTTTTGATATCCTTGCTCCACTCGTGATGGTGATTCCGAATATGTAAATTTCGTGGGTTGATTTGTAAATCCGAAATTTTGGGTGGATTGGGTTGAGAGAGTTTTTGGAGAGTGTGTGTGTGTTTTGTTTTGAAGAAAATGAAAGAGGAAGGTGGGGGTGAGGTGGTGTTGGCTGGTGGAAAGGGAAAAGGAGGGGAAAACATCCCTCAAAACACAGTATTTACTCCGTGTCCTAATCGATTAATCGTTTGTTTTTAGTATTTAACCAAACCGTTATATAACAAAAATGTAACTGGAGTATTTAAATAAAAATACCTTGAAATTAATAATAAAAACATTTGTCGAGATATTTAAATTATTTGGTTCGTGTTTGATACATTTTTGTTAAGTTATTTAAAATGTCGTCGCGATAATATAAATAATGTTCGTTCACTGTGTATTTTATATAATAAAATTCGTTCTCATTATTTAGGTAACTTCCTGTCACCAACGTCCAGGTAAACTGTGTCGGACTCCGTCCGATTGATTCGTACGATTTAACCAAATCGCGTGCGTACATATATATAAACCACCTTATATATATAAAAATAGAGTCTGTAATTAGTCCTATTACATACTAATTACAACTAGTTACAAATAATTAGGCATAATTAATTATCCTAATTAGGCAGGTGTTACATTCTCCCCTTGTTAAAGAAATTTCGTCCCGAAATTAGCTCGAGTGTACGGACGGTGCTTTGTCTGGGAAGAGATGTGGGTATTTCTGTCGCATTTGGTCTTCCCGTTCCCAGGTGAACTCAGGGCCACGTCTAGAATTCCACCTGACTTTTACGATGGGAATACGACTCTGTTTCAATCGCTTGACCTCGCGGTCCATGATTTCCATAGGTTCCTCGACAAAATGAAGTTTATCATCGATTTGAATTTCGTCGAGCGGTATAACCAGTGTCTCGTCAGACAAACATTTCTTCAAGTTAGAAATGTGGAACGTGTTGTGAACGCTGCTAAGCTCAGCAGGAAGTTGCAGGCGGTATGCCACTGGACCAATCCTTTCAAGGATTTCGAATGGTCCGATGTATCTAGGGTTTAGTTTGCCTCGTTTTCCGAATCGAATGACACCCTTCCACGGTGCCACTTTGAGAAGTACCTTGTCCCATACCTGGAACTCAAGGTGTTTGCGTCTCACGTCAGCATAGCTTTTCTGACAATCACGTGCGGCTTTCAGCCGGTTTTGAATACCAATGATTTTCTCAGTTGTTTCGTGAATGATTTCTGGACCCGTGAGTTGGGAATCTCCTAACTCAGTCCAACAGATAGGTGATCGGCACTTACGCCCGTAGAGTGCCTCGAAGGGTGTAGCCTTAATGCTGGTATGGTAACTGTTGTTGTACGAGAACTCGCACAACGGTAAATGATTTTCCAAGAAGTACCGAAGTCAACTACGCAGGCTCGTAGCATATCCTCCAGTGTTTGAATAGTTCGCTCGCTTTGGCCATCGGTTTGCGGGTGATAAGCAGTACTCATATCCAGACTAGTACCAAGAGATTTCTGTAGTGATTGCCAAAAGTTAGAAGTAAAACGGCTGTCCCTATCCGAGATGATCGAGATAGGTACACCGTGTCGCGAGATGATTTCTTTGACGTAGACGCGAGTTAGACGCTCCATCTTGTCGGTTTCCTTGATGGCCAGAAAATGAGCAGATTTTGTGAGACGGTCCACAATCACCCAAATGGTATCGTAACCACTCGAAGTTTTTGGTAGTTTGGTAATGAAGTCCATGGTAATCTGTTCCCATTTCCATTGAGGAATTTCAGGTTGTTGGAGCAATCCCGAGGGTCTTTGGTGTTCGGCCTTGACTTTGGAACAGGTTAGGCATTTACTGACGTACTTGGCGATGTCAGCTTTCATGTTAGGCCACCAATACAACCCTTTGACATCATGATACATCTTATCAGATCCAGGATGTATAGAGTATCGAGATTTGTGAGCTTCAGTCATCACAAATTCTCGCAAGTTTACGAATTTGGGTAACCACACCCGGTTAGAGAAGCATCGAGTCCCATCAGGTTTGATTTCAAATTGTTTATCCAAGCCTCGTAAGGCTTCATTTTTCAGGTTTTCATCACTGAGTGCTTCGAGCTGAGTGGTAAGGATTTGAGCAGGGAGCTCGTTACGAATTGTCATAGAAAGTGCTCGGACTCGAAGGGGTTTCACTCGTTCTTTTCGGCTTAAGGCATCGGCAACTACGTTAGCCTTGCCCGGATGGTATTTGATCTCGCAGTCGTAGTCACTAAGTAACTCAACCCAACGACGTTGCCTCATGTTTAGATCCTTCTGATCAAATATGTGTTGGAGACTTTTGTGATCGGTAAAGATAGTGCTTTTCGTACCGTAGAGATAATGTCTCCAGATTTTTAAGGCGAAGACCACGGCACCTAACTCGAGGTCGTGGGTCGTATAATTTTTCTCGTGAATTTTTAGTTGTCGTGAGGCATAGGCAATGACTTTTTCTCATTGCATTAACACGCAACCAAGTCCTTGGTGTGAGGCGTCGCAATAAACTACTAAATCATCGGTGCCCTCGGGTAAGGACAAGATTGGTGCACTGCAAAGTTTGTGTTTCAATAGCTGGAAAGCTGACTCCTGTTTATCAGTCCAATCGAACTTCTTATCTTTCTGAGTCAGTGTTGTTAAGGGAACAGCTATTCTTGAAAAGTTTTCAATGAATCGGCGGTAATAACCAGCAAGACCTAAGAATTGTCTCACTTCGGTTGGAGTGGTCGGTGACTCCCAGCCCTTGATTGCTTCAATCTTGGCAGGGTCAACATGGATTCCTTGGCTGTCAATCACGTGTCCGAGGAATTGAACGGTTCGAATCCAGAACTCACACTTAGAGAATTTGACATATAACTCTTCGTGTCTAAGGAGTCCTAGAATGGTTTTCAGATGTCGAGCATGTTCCTGCTCATTGCGAGAGTAAATCAGGATGTCATCGATAAACACAATGACGAATTTGTCAAGATACGGTTTGCACACCACATTCATAAGGTCCATGAATACGGCCGGTGCGTTGGTTAAACCGAATGGCATTACTTGAAATTCGTAATGCCCGTAACGAGTTCGGAAGGCTGTCTTTGGAATATCATTGTCGCGGACTCGGAGTTGATGATAACCTGACCGTAGATCAATCTTTGAGTAAACACTTGATCCCTGGAGCTGGTCAAATAGGTCATCGATTCTAGGAAGCGGGTACCGATTCTTTATGGTTAGCTTATTCAGCTCTTGGTAATCGATACACATGCGGAAAGATCCATCTTTCTTTTTCACGAATAAGACCGGAGCTCCCCAAGGCGAGGAACTTGGTCGAATAAACCCTCTGTCCAGGAGTTCCTGTAGTTGGTTAGACAACTCCTGCATTTTGGATGGTGCTAGACGGTAAGGGGCTCGCGCCACAGGTGCAGCTCCTGGCACAAGTTCGATTTGAAATTCGATTTGTCTAGGTGGTGGAAGTCCGGGCAAATCCTCAGGAAAGACTTCCGGGAAATCCTGCATGATTGGAACATCCTCAAGTCGCTTCTCCTCCGACTTATTCTCCGTTACATGTGCGAGGATGGCTTGATATCCTTTTCGTAAATATTTTCTAGTTTTGAGGTAGGATACAATATTCAGATTCCGTCTGCCGGTCTCCCCTTGTAGGACTAAGGTTCCACCGGAGACAAGAGGTATGCGAACGAGTTTGTCATGACAAATGATTTCAGCTCGGTGCTCGGATAACCAATCCATACCGACAATAATATCAAAGCTGCCGATCTCGACAGGGATTAAATCAATGGGAAACGTTTCGTTCGTAAGGTTAAGTGTACAGTTGCGTATGATGCTATCAGTCTCAATCAGTCTGTCGTTAGCTAATTCTACAATGTATTTAGCATCTAAGGCAGTGGGAGTTATATCAAGTAAAGGGCTAAATTTCTCAGAAATGAAACTTCTATCGGCACCAGTATCAAATAATACGGAAGCAATAAGGTCGTTGAGAAGGAACGTACCCGTCACGACATTCGGGTCTTGTCTGGCTTCCCCAGCCTTGATAACAAATGATCTGCCGCGAGCAGGGTTGTTGTTGTTTTTCAGCTTTGGGCAATCTTTTTTGAAATGCCCTGAATTTCCGCACCCAAAGCAGGCATTTGGTGCATTAGTGTTGGGGGTAAGAACATTGGCCCGGCAATCCTTGGCTAGATGCCCGAACCGTTTGCAGTTGGAGCAAGGGCAAGAACCGTCATGATGACGATTGCATTTGGGACAGTAGGGTCTGTTCCCGCTGTACCCTTTCTTCTCCGAAGTCCCCGATGAATAAGCCTTAACAGATACAGGCTTCTTGTTGATGAGTTGGTTGGATGAGTTGGGGTTTCCTTCCCATTTGCGTTTGCTGTTTGTAGATGGGGTTGAAGTCGTGCCACGGCGGACAGAATTTGCCGTTAGCTCATGAGCCATACGAATGGCGCTCTGAATAGTACCCGGTTTGGATGAAGTCACCAGGTCTTAGAGTCTCTCGGGAAGTCCATCGACGTATTTCTCGATCCTCTTGTACTTAGGATCAACCATGGTTGGGCACAGAAGTGCCAGTTGATGGAAACGGTTGGTGTATCCGGTGATGTCATCACCCTGCATCTTGTGGTTCCAGAATTCCAATTCCAGCTGTTTCAATTCATCCCTGGGGCAGTACTCGCCCCTCAACATCTCCTTCAACTCCTCCCACGGGAGTTTGTAAGCATTAGCAACACCCACAGTCTTGGCATAGGTGTTCCACCAGGTGAGTGCGGTGTCAGTAAAAGTACTAACGGAGAACTTAACCTTGTCTCCCTCCGCACAGTTGCAGATAAGAAATACAGATTCAACTTTCTCGATCCAGCGTACTAGACCGATAGCTCCCTCAGTACCTGCAAAGTTCAGAGGTTTGCAGTTCTGGAAGTCTTTGTAAGAACAGGGTTTGGGTTGTGGTCCATTAGTAGCTGTATCTTCGCTACCAGGAGTCGATGTTCGGGTAGCTAAGGCTTGGGCCACACTACGGGCAATCAGACCCGCAATTTCGGCTTCATTGAGGGTGATCTGTCGACGAGGAGGCATGATGCTGAACAAGAAAAGAACAAGGAAAGAGGAATAAGATATTTGCATGAAATTATGATATGTCACAAGTGTAAATGATGAGATACACGATAACAGTACGAAGTGACAATCACATTTCATGTAGATAAACAAGTTGAATACAAGATACGGGTTTTCAAAAGATTACAGAGTAATAGTAGTACAAAAGTGCCGAGAATTGTTACATCCGGTTGAATTACATAGGCCCTAATAAAGTAGTTAGGCGGTCCACGGTTTCTGCTAGTCTGTTGGTTTGCCTGGCGTTGCCTTCAACCAAGGCCAGTCATTGTACTAGTGCTCGAGAGTGATCCTCAGTCTCCTGTGAACGCTGTTCACATTCCTCTAGTCGGTTTCTTACGAGTTCATCCGCACCTAATTCAGCGGTCATTGAATCCCGAATTATGCTTACAGAGAGGTTGGTATCCTCTTGTTCTCGCTGGAGTTGGGATATGTGATCAAGTGTCTGGCGAAGCAGGTAGGTCATTCGGTGTTGTTCCCGTTCGAGATGTTCGAGCCTTTGCTCCTGACGGCGAAGTTGGGTAGCCAACACTGGCATCGTGAGATGTGCCGAGTCCTGAGAGTTATGGACAGAATAGGGGCTGGTTCGAGGTGACCTTGTGTTCCTCCTGGCTACTCGTGGGTTTTGTGACCCATGTGAGTGAGAGTGTGACGGATTAGGTGGTGTGTTTGCCATTCCTGTGGCAGAGTGTAAGTAAGACGAGGCTAATATATATAAGTATATAATGTCCAGCCTAGTGTCTAGCACGTATCAAGTAATGGTCCGGTTCTCTCATGGTCAGAGTCAACTAACGCATCCCTGTTCAGCATAACCATTTCAGACCTCACATCATCTTTCCTTAATTGTACATAGTTGATCAGGCTATGTTTAATTAAAGTCGTATGATGTAATTCCTGAACCCATCATGTCTAGTAAGGAAATACTGCCTAACGGTCATAGTCTAGGCCCACTAAATGCAACCTAGTTCACTATAACCTTAGGCTCTGATACCAATCTGTAACACCCCCAAATTCACTGTTTAGCGGAAGCAGGTTTTGGGGTGCTACTAATCAAATATCACAGCGCAAAGATAAAGCAAACGACATCTATATGCAACGTTTGTAAATTAGTTACATTCCCATAGATATAATGTTTGAAAACTTAATGTTTTCGTATACAAAAATGTAGTTTCCTAGAGCCCACGCGTATAGCGGAAGATTCTATTACATAATCAAAATATACAAAAGATAATGCTAAGAATCTCCGTTAATGCAGTTGTGTTGAAATCATGCGACTCTAGCTAAAGTCCTGGAGTAATCCTACTCCATCCGGGTACTTGAGAAAACATGCTAAAAAGGTCAACACGAATGTTGGTGAATCTCACAGGTTTGTAAGTAATATCAGTTTTGAACACGAGATTTCATAGTAGTGCCCATAGGCGTAAAATCAGTATTTGCAATCCAGCAAATGTAAAACCAGTATTTGCAATCCAGCAAATGTAAGTAAGTAAGTTATACCGTTGCCATGAGGCTCATAATCGAAGCTTAACCCGTAATTAATAAGTTTGCTCCCGTGACATGCTCGTAAATGAGCAAGCATCAGTAACGAATAATTAGTCACCCGTTTCTACGTGTAAATCAGTACGTGGCAGCGCTACTGCCCCGGGCGGGGAGGGTCATTTCCCTAATAGATCCATTAACTAGTGTTCGCGCTTAAGTCCATAACTAACGATATATGATGGAGAGACTTCTGTAAATAGTAAACAACTCATGCAATTCCGTTTGGTATAGTAAACAGTTTAGTACTTGTGTTCAAGAAAAAGTAGTAGCATGTTTCTCCCCCAATAAGATAAAACAGTAAAAGTGGGGCCGTAAGACTCACCTGGGTCTTGTAGTAATCAGTTGCAAATAGCAAGTAGTAAGTAAAGCAAGTAGGTTCTCCGAACCCGTAACCTTCAAATGCCTAAACATATGAGGTTATGTAAGTATGTGTCTCGCGAGACGTTTCGTTTAGTTGTACACAACTAGTATATCCAGTGTTTGTCCGTATGTTTGTAATTGTTTGTTGTTGGAAAACATGTCTGGCCCGTTGATGACCATTTGTTTGGAGTGTTATGCTTGAAAAACGTGTTTCTATGTCCCGTAGATGTTATATTGTATAATCGTTTGAAGTCCCAAATGTTTAACACTTAAATTGGAATTAAATTGTAAAACTGCTGTGTTTTGCGACACAATATGCGACACAAAAGTTTGTCGTGCGACACAAGGGTTGTGTCGCAGACGTCATGCGACACAAGGATACGACACAAGGACTGTGTCGCATCGGATACGATATGCTAAATTAATAGCGACATAGTGGTTGTGTCGTATAAAAATGCGACATAATATGCGACATAAAGTGCGACACAATATTGTGTCGCAAAAGTTACGACACTAAAGGTTTGGTACGACACAAGATGCGACATAACATGCTTTATGCGACATAGCATGCGACACAAGGCTTGTGTCGCATTGATGAACACCAACCCAGAAACCCAGAAACTGACGCGATTTCACGATCCAAAACTCAAATCTAACGTATTTTTAGGCTGTAAAATCATGTTTTCTTCATACATATGGACCATACTAAGTTGTGTAACCATTATAACATCAAAACATTACACCAAATTGAATAGATCTAAGATTTTAGAAATTTCTTACTTTTGCAAATCGAGCTAGATCGAGGATGAAATGATGAAAACGGTTTTGATATCCTTGCTCCACTCGTGATGGTGATTCCGAATATGTAAATTTCGTGGGTTGATTTGTAAATCCGAAATTTTGGGTGGATTGGGTTGAGAGAGTTTTTGGAGAGTGTGTGTGTGTTTTGTTTTGAAGAAAATGAAAGAGGAAGGTGGGGGTGAGGTGGTGTTGGCTGGTGGAAAGGGAAAAGGAGGGGAAAACATCCCTCAAAACACAGTATTTACTCCGTGTCCTAATCGATTAATCGTTTGTTTTTAGTATTTAACCAAACCGTTATATAACAAAAATGTAACTGGAGTATTTAAATAAAAATACCTTGAAATTAATAATAAAAACATTTGTCGAGATATTTAAATTATTTGGTTCGTGTTTGATACATTTTTGTTAAGTTATTTAAAATGTCGTCGCGATAATATAAATAATGTTCGTTCACTGTGTATTTTATATAATAAAATACGTTCTCATTATTTAGGTAACTTCATGTCACCAACGTCCAGGTAAACTGTGTCGGACTCCGTCCGGTTGATTCGTACGATTTAACCAAATCGCGTGCGTACATATATATAAACCACCTTATATATATAAAAATAGAGTCTGTAATTAGTCATATTACATACTAATTACAACTAGTTACAAATAATTAGGCATAATTAATTATCCTAATTAGGCAGGTGTTACATTTACACTAGTTAATAATAAGTTAATAACCACTTTATTATGCATGTAAATAAATAGGTTTGTAGTAAAGCGTTGTATATGACAATTAATTATTATTTTTCGTGGTCGATTAGTTTATTTGTGTTAACCATACTTTAAGGGTTATGTTTAGAGAAATATTTTTATATTGTATATAGAAAAATCATGAGAAAACTCTTAACACGTTTTTACATTTATAACATGTGACATAATAACATATAATGCGATTGCAAAAGCATGTTATACTTTGGTTCAACTAACTCCTCGTAAATAAAAAACTACTCCGTATTAACTAATCGCTTGTGTGCTATGTACATGAAAATCTCTTAACTTATTAAAGACACTGAAAATCTCATGTGCCGATTTTGAGTTTTTGACTCCTGTAAATTAATTGTCAACGAGCTAACAATATATTTATAGCATAATCAATCCAACATAAGTTGCAAATTATAATAGTAGATAAGGTAGCTTATGATTTAACACGCTATAAAATTAAGAGGTTATGGTGCCATATATCGTAAAAAATGTATATATATACGTGAAATGTACGGTAGATTTGTAAATATTAAATTCATTATCATTATTTAATAATTAATAATTAATAATTAATAATAACAATAATAATAATAATAATAATGTATATATATAATATATAATATATAATATAATATATATAATATATATAGTATAATAATAATAAGAAGAAGTAATAAACTAATAACTATACAGAATTAATAAATGAAAACGAAAAAACCAGCAAAATGCTTTATTTTTTAATGATCAAAGAGGCAGCCACTACAACCTAACAAAATATAAAGATCTGAAGAAGAAGAAGAATCAAAATTGGTTGTGGTCAATCGGAAGTGTATTTGGTGAATGATCGATGGCTCTTTCACGACTTCGAAATCATCCGGTGATTTCACGAACGCCGTCGCTACTTAGGGCTCGTTTCCTTTCTTCCACTTCCAGATCCATTTCTCGGTACTTTTTCCACTATTCGATCCTTTTATGTTGTATCTATTGTTTAACTTGCTTATTATATATATATATATATATATATATATATATATATATATATATATATATATATATATATATATATATATATATATATATGTTAGTATTGTGCTATGAATCATCAATGAACTGTTGTTTAGCTGAAATTGTTCATTGATATATGAAATTGATTGTTAATATTATGAAAATTTTGTTAGTTATAGTACGTTAGGGTTCGAATGTGTTCAGTGTGCTTTAATATGCTTTGAACAACAGATTATACGAATCAATTGCATAAGAAAGTATGTGCTTGTTTGCGTTATTATGTCGTTTTCGTTGTTATTTTGTAGTGTGATCGTAGCTTCTAGTGTTACACTTTGTAGTTGTTGCATCTATTGTAGTTATTATTTTACTTGCAGATTATATGTTATTAATCTTATGAGACCGAAAAAGTGTTCTTTAATTGAGTATGTTTGATTTTATATGAAACTGATTGTAATATCATATGAAAGCTTTGTTTTTGAATCAGTACATTAGGGATTTAATCTGTTCGATGTGTAATAATATGCTTTGAAATATTATCCGAATCAAATTTGTAGACAATATGTAGCTTGTTTGCGTGATGGACTGATGGGAAATAGTTCTGTTTTCCTTGTTGTTTCATAGTGCTGCTGTAGCTTCTGTGTTGTTGCACTTTGTATGTTTTAGATAATGTATTTCAATGCTTTAGTTTGAAAAAGGGTTATAAGTGGATGTCAGTAAGGTCGAAGTGGTTATGTTCTGCTGGCCGGTCCCTTATTCGTGCTGGCCGGATTCTCATTGGTGCACGACAAAGAATAAGTGTTGGTGGCAGTTATTATGCTAGCTTTACTTGATTGCAGATTCTCATTTCTGCCTTTTTTGTTACTCATTGGATGTGTTCATTGTGCAGTAATTCCAGATTGCAGAATTCTATTGTCGACAATGGTGGCACTTTGCTAAGGTTTAACTTTACTTGTTACTGTCGTTATTATTGTTATGTATTATTATTGTCTTATTGATTTATTACTTCCTAATTTTCATCTTGTGTCATCTAAGTTGATTAAGAGAACATGAAAAGTCATTTATATTGAATTAAATACTTGTTGAATATGATTAGAAGCTTGTAGGCTGGATGTGCTAACTTGTTAGAATTTAACAAAGTGTTTTTTAGAGGCCTACATATTTCATGAGATGAAAGGCCCTGAGGACTCAAGAAGGAATGTTTTGGGTAATTCAGAATCTTAGAAAGAATTAGGAAATTCTTAAACAAAATACTACCTAAACGCTTGCCATTGGAATCATAGTTAGTTTAGCTACTAAGACAGACTTAAGTTATTATGCATAATGACAAAGAGTCCAAATGCATCGCTAAGCATTACCCTAGCTTGTTCTGAACTTTCATATACAAAAATGACAGTTTTCCATTTCAAGTTAATTTAAAAAATAAGGTCCTTCTAGTATTTGCCAGAGTATCTCCTTTGTACAGATTAGTTGTACTGGTTTCTCCATTCTTTCTATCTTCAGAATTTTCTGACAGTGAGTTTTATTAGGCCCAGACTTTTTTTTCCATTAAATGGTGTCCAAGACCAATCTAAACCAAAGGTTAGCAGTTCATCTTTCAGTTTGTTTTTCCTTTGGCAAAATATCCATTCCCTGATGGAAGTTATTTGTTTTCAGTTGCTGAGTGGTATTAGATGTTACTCATCTGCAGGTACGCATCTTGTAGGTCACATTAACATTTATCATTTGCTTCTTATACATGAAGTCCCTGTATACATAACCCAGCTTGATTATTGGACCAGCTTGCGTTGTTGCATGTGATTTTTAGATTGAATTAAAGCCTTAGTCATTGACAAGCGTGTTCATTTTTCTATGAGTCCTAGAATCTTCACACTTTCGTATCTACAGATTGTGGAAATCTATTTGTCTTTGTTAACTTCAAGGAGACTGGTTGTCAGCTAACAATGATTTCTGAAAATCTATGTTGCTAATATTAGTGGCCTTCTCCATTGCAGAACCTCCTGCACATATAGTTATTGGAATGCCAGCTCTTTCACCTACAATGGTAAGATATGACAAGGACCTGAGTAATCTTGCTCCTTTTTCTCTAAGTGTAGAAGTTCTCATTTGATATCTTTGTTTGTAACTTTAGATCGTTATTATGTAGACTCAAGGTAACATTGCAAAGTGGAGGAAGAAAGAAGGAGATAAGGTCGGTTGTTTGAGAGCTTATTACCTTCATAGGAGATTCTTTTACCTATTTCTACATCTATGCATTGCAAATACCATCTTTATGTTATATTTATTGGCTATTGGTTTATTGATTGAACTCTCTTTATTTGATTGTTTGTTTGTTCTAATAGATAGAAGTGGGTGATATCATCTGTGATATCGAGACGGATAAAGCTACCCTTGAATTTGAATGTCTTGAAGAAGGGTATATCTGTCTTCCCTGTTTTAATCAACTCTAAAATATAGAATCATTGTGTAATATCTTTATCTTTATAAAGAATCATTTCAAATTTAGTTTGTGCTAGTTCTAAGAAACTTGATGCTATGTTTCTTCGATCTTCTATATGCATTGTAGTTTGTAATCTGATTATCATTAATTTTATGCAAAACAACCTTTGATTGGTTTTTTATATTGGAATGATGTCTAATCAGTCACCACATGCAGGTTTTTGGCTAAGATATTGGCGCCAGACGGTGCAAAGGATGTGCCAGTTGGACAGGCTATTGCAATCACGGTAAAGTTATTTTATATTGTTATATTGACATCTTTTGCATTACCATTGATGAATTTATTTGAATTCGTAATATATGCACACACATGCAATAATACGTCTGTTTGAGTCCCCTCATCTAGAAATGATATCTGTTGTTGATTTGACCTATGCTTAGTAACTGGCGTCCGCAATTCCTATTTTTTTGTTCATGGACTTCTCTATGCTGTATTGATTGATGCATGAATGTATCCTATTCATATATTTGGCGTGTTCATATTTCCTAGGTTGAGGACTTGAATGATATACAAAATATCCCTGATAGTGTTCTTGGTGGGTCAGACGTCAAAGAGACACAGTCAACCCAAGCTGATGTGAAACCTGTTGATACTGCACAAGGTTCAAGTTCAGATAAAATTGATGCATCTAAACTTCCTCCACATTTATTTATTGAGATGCCAGCATTATCACCGACTATGGTAATTAGTTAATCAAGTGAGAGTTCAGTTGATGTCAAATTTGATCTTATTTCTCTTGTTGAAGCTTTGGACATGTTTTCAATATATCTTTAGGACCAAGGGAATATAGCAAGGTGGAGGAAGAAGGAAGGTGAAAAGGTTAGTCCTATGTAACAATAAAACGGTACCCGTTAAGCTGCACATGAGATCTGTGTACATTGGCATTAAGGTTTGATCTCAAAATTTCTAACCGGAATAATATTTTATTGTTCTCTACTTCGTCTGATAGATTGAAGTTGGTGATATCATATGCGAGATAGAGACCGACAAAGCTACCCTTGAATTCGAATGTCTTGAAGAAGGGTACAGTCCTAGCCTTTTTTTAATAAACTTCCCCCGTGCTCAAATGTTCTGCGAGTTATGGGTTTTTCGAAGTGCTACTTGTAGTTGCTACATGATATTTAAACCTCTTGTTTGAATGATTTTCTGCTGAAATTGATAATTTTATCCTCTGTTAATCTCATCGTTTGTGTAGATTATACATGAGGAGCAAAATAGAACAATTTTTGTATGGTCGAAATGGGCCTGTTTTTGTCTAGTTCATTTTTTTTATAAGTAATTAATGTATGAAATACGATATTATTACAACAATTAGAAAAATATCGAAAGAAACAATTAACGAGGTTGTGTGCATTAATAATACACTTTGGGGACTTTCATTTCCTGTTTAGTTAATGTTTACCAGTTAGACTCATTAGTGAGAAAACTTAACCCAAATAAACCATTGATAAGTAAATGGGTCACAATTGCCACATTTTGTTAACACCACATTATACATCCCACTATAGGTTGAGATTTATGTAGTTGGTACCTTTAGATGCTTAAGCTCTTAATGGAATACTGACTGCAGATACTTAGCAAAAATACTGGCACCTGAAGGTTCAAAAGATGTTGCAGTTGGACAACCCATTGCAATAACAGTAAGTTTTTTATGTTATTATCAGTGTTGCAAAAGTCGGGAAAAGCGGCCGACTAGTCGGAATTTAGTCGGCAAAATGTGGGTGCCGACTAGTCTAAGCCCAAGTCGCTCAAAAAGTCGGTCATGGTCGGGTCAACGAGGAAAAAACGGTCAAAGTCGGGTCGTGGTCGGGTCTGGGCGGGTGAAAAGCGGGTCAAAGGCGGGTGAAAAGCGGGTCAAAGACGGGTTAGTGAAGGGAGTTGCAGGTGGTCGGATGACGGTCGTGGCCGGAGAACAGCGAAGGAGAACAACGACGAACGACGGTTTTTGACAGTTTCCGGCGGTGGCGTTAGTAGAAGTGGTTTTTTTGTTTTGGTTTCTTTGTGCAGCGAGATGGAGTGTGACTACGAGTTAAACAATACGTGGACTTGGTTCTAACTTCTGATGTATTTGATATTGAGCAAGTTAATGGTGTGGTTGCTTGTGGCTATTATGGTGGGTGGTTGTTGAGAGTAATAATAAGTTTTTTGAAAAAGTTGATTTTGAAAAGATAAAGAGTTATCAGTTCTTTATCGATATATGTATATCATATTGGGAAAGTAAAAGGATAAGTAATTTTACTTATGCACCCCTAGACTATTATTGTTTGATACATTAAGCATAAACTATTATAAAATAACAAAAATGTCCTTATAATTGAACTTTATCTTTATAGTTCTCAACTTTTCATCTATAATTATTTATTATTCATATATAATTTTGAAATTTATTTAAAAACTAAAAAAGTCAATAAAAGTCAAAATTCCACTAGTCTCCGACTAATCCCGACTAGTCCGTAAAATGTCCCGACCGACTAATCCCCGACTTACGACTTTTTCAACCTTGGTTATTATAGTGGAAAGTACTCATTATCTTATTCTCGAAAGTTGAGCATTTTGTACTGTCGATTAATGCTGAAAAGATCTATTCCTTTTATTGCTTTTCAATTAGCAAACTGTAGTAATCACCAGCAACACATTCTAACTGATGTTACTGTTTTGCAAGGTTGAGGATCTAGCTGATGTTGATACAGTAAAATCATCTGTTAGCGGTAATTTTGCAGCTAAGGAAGCAAAACCAGCTCAGCAAGCCACCAACGATGAAGTGAAAGTACAAAGCTCCACCTTTTCTAGAATCAGTCCAGCTGCAAAGTTACTAATTGCCCAACATAATTTGGATGCTTCATCGATAATGGCATCAGGTGCGCATGGTACACTCCTGAAATCTGATGTTCTAAGTGCATTAAAGTCTGGCACAGGTGCAGTGAAAAGTTCATCATCTGAAATAAAAACGTCACCGTCAAGTCAGCCCGAGACACATACTTCTTTATCAATATCAACAGAAATCCAGCAGCTGGATTCATACCAGGATTTGCCAAATACCCAAATCCGTAAGGTAAGAGTTGTTTTTTATTCCTGTAATCCTATCTTACAGGGTGCCGTTAAAATGTCATATACGAAAAAAATCTGCAGTGGTCAATATTAATAACATAGAGGCGTTGATACCGTTCTAGTAGAGTTGGCAAGACTGGCAGGTTGGGTAATGGAACAAAACAATATTGGGTTAAAACATGGCCTTTATATGTGTTGGAATGACCTGCAAACGCTTTCTTGTTCATTTTCAATTTTTTTATAAATATTAAAAATACCGATGTGTTAGCTATTATATATAGCTGTTCGAAAAATTATGTTTTAGTTATGGTTACATTAATAATTTAAATCCTTAAACAAACTGATTTGGGAGGTTGTATGCTCAGAAAATAGGTTTCGAGAGAATATAACCTGTTTCACCAGTTCCCCTTTTAATAAAAAACCCCAAATTGACCCATTCATAGGTAAAGGGGTCGAAAATGCACCTTTACCATCTATTAACAATGATTGTTCTGTTTGTTTAAGCAAGATGGTACATAGTGTTGTAACATTTGTACTTGCTTTGCAGGTGATTGCAAGAAGGTTGCTAGAATCAAAACAGACCACACCTCATTTATATTTGACTGCAGGTCATAAAAGTGTATATATATTAAATTTTTTGAGTAACCTTGTAAAGAAATGTGGTTGACACTATTTCATGATTTCTGACAGATGTAATACTGGACCCTCTTCTATCTTTCAGAAAGGAGCTTAAAGGTAAGATTTGGATCTCTTTCTCTTTAAATGCACTTTTCCACCACGTGACTTGGTATTATCTATCTATGTTTGCAGATAAGTTTGGTGTCAAAGTCTCGGTTAATGACATCGTAATAAAAACTGTGGCAATTGCATTGAGAAATGTTCCAAAAGCTAATGGTAAGTTTCATCCTTAATTCATTCAAGCTAATTATACTCGTCTTTAGAGGGTCAAAGTGGGCCTGCTCAGGTTGAGTGGATCCATGGACACTTTCTTTGTCTATCTTGTTACTTCTATAAGAATATCATAATCATTTGATGCATCATTAAATATGATCAGTAAAACTTGATTTTGAAACAAATGATCAAAGTTTTTTTTACAATTTAAGATGTATGCATTAAAGATGTGTTCAGGCAGTTGGTCCTGTTCCTTTTTAGCGAAGTTTCTTGATTTTACCATTTGGGCCTGATACTCTCTTAGAGAAAAGTATAACCTGAATTAACCCGTTTGTAAGTAGAGGGGTCAACATTGCCGAGCAAATACAGTAAATGAAACTTCACGAGTTCATAAAATTTCTACTACTTTGTACGGAGTATCTCATATCTATGTGCTGATCGTCGATTATGACTATACCTAACAGCTTTCTGGGATGATAATAAAGGAGAAATCATATTATGCGACTCTGTTGATATATCAATTGCAGTTGCTACTGAGAAGGTATCAATATCTTTTGGAGTTTACCTTTTATTTATTTTCTGTGACTGCTAGGGTTCCTGATCTTGTTATATTTTCTCAAAATTATAGGGACTGATGACTCCAATCGTGAAGAATGCTGATCATAAATCTATATCCTCTATTTCCTTGGAGGTACGATTTGTGCTTACGTGTTTCTAATATTAATTACTCTTAATTAAGGAATCAACAGCAACATTCTAAGGACCAGTTTTGCTCATTGTATATCATATTCTCTCCATGATAATTGTTCCGGTACTTGGCACATAGGTTAAGTAAATTATATAATCATTTGAAATATAGATGAATACCCTTTGACAAATGCAAAACTAAGGGATCTTGTGGACATATGTTTGTTTGTGATGATGATAATGGGCAAGTAAACAGTAGGTAATTCTAACTTGGGAGTGTTCTAAAAAAAGAGAATGTTAAACAGTTATCATGGGGAATTTGAAAAGGTATATTTCTGCTTTAATTATGAAATCAGTCTCACATCTATGTTTGGATCATCTGAAGATTAAGGAACTTGCTGAAAAGGCACGGGCAGGGAAGCTTACACCAAATGAGTTCCAAGGTGGCACTTTTAGGTGAGTTCTTTTCTTTTATTTCTTGTATATTATTCAGTTTTGAAGTTAACTTTGGCCACAAACTTTATGTATTTCTTTTCCATTCCTTTACAGTATATCGAATTTGGGTATGTTCCCAGTGGACCAATTTTGTGCAATTATAAATCCACCTCAGGTATGTTTCCAAATAACCCTTTCAAATTCTCTGTTAATCAGAAAACATAACCAACTGTTTCATGTTTGCAGTCCGGCATTCTTGCTGTTGGTAGGGGTAACCAGGTGGTTGAACCAGTGTTTGATGCTGATGGTAAACTACCAGTGACTATATAAATGATTTCATTAAATACTTGCTAGGATCATGTGATTCATTAAACTTGTATCTACTCTACCAGGAATCGAGAAACCCGCAGTTGTTACAAAGATGAACGTGACATTATCTGCTGATCATCGCGTTTTTGATGGAGAAGTTGCAGGTATGTAATTTGCATTAATTTGTAAAATCTGTATTGACAAGTCAACAAAACCACAATTGGTGAACGGTTGAATATTCTTTTGCAGCCGCTTTCCTAGGATCTTTGAAATCAAACTTCAGTGATATACGGAGACTACTGATCTAGTCAATTAACGAAAAACCCCAAAAGAACAAATTATAGGTGTCATTCTTTTGATAAATGCCACTAGAATTTCCAAGCTGCGGCAAATTTGTGCCTTGGCACTCGAGTTTATTTGCAATGTATACAATTTATTACAGAATTTTGTCTGATTATTTTGGCCTAATTATTCTAAAAGAAACGAACCAGTCTGCTACACAAATGACTGATAATAACAAGGCCCGGTTGTTCTAGAGAGTTTTGACCATTTTCTTGAGATAGGCAAGAGTCTTGCATCTTTGTAAAAAGAAACAATGTACAACAAGAAAAGCATCATCCTTGTAATAAACTACTGTAGTTCCTTGGCTGCAACTTTTACTTAAAGTAAACTATCTGCAACTGAAACTCCAATTAAGTGCTTAAATAGTTAAATCTTAACTTATGATATCATGTACTCAAGTTTTCAGTTTCATTGAGACATCATAGAGTTGGCAAGTTCTTTTATTAATACACCTGCTAAGTTAAATACTTACTGTGTCCACATGATGATTATATATTTTTGAAGATGTTGTTACAGATTATAGACCATGTTGTAAAATGTAACTTAAAATTTTAAACTGATGTGAAACCTCAAGATGTGGTTGTAAGTTGTAACTCAAAAGAGCAATCCTTCAAAGCTTTTATTGGTAATCTTCTATTTCGTGCATGGTACTAACAATTCACATCTTAATATACACGAAATACAAGATACTTGAGAAGGCTTAATTATCTTTTAGGGATTTACTTTGAGACATTATGTATATATATTTACGCGAGTTACTTAGTTGGCTTGTAAGAAATATATAAAATATATGTATTTATCAGTGTCAACAAATTCCAAAGAAAATTAAAGAAAGTTATTTTATATGATGTAACCGGCTCGCTAGAAAAATTATCGTTAGAACATCTACACTCATTTTTACATCAGATAATAATGATATTAAATTAACACAATTTAAATGATATTTTTCTCGTTATCTAAATGGTGATGACTGATGAGTGACAACACTCACGTTGCGTTTGATTTGTGTGAATTTTTTCAATGGAATTGTAATTCATTAAAGGAATGTGAAATCCTTTTAATAAGAGAATTTGATAACTTACAACTCAATTCCTTTATGAACCAAATATGTTTGGGGAATGAAATTGAGATTCCAATTCTATCGAATTTCGTTGCCTGAACCAAATGCAACTTCGGTTTTTACTTTTCACATCAAATTAAGTACTTATATTGTAATATGCTGAAAGTTCAGGGATATAAACTACAAGGTTTTACATGAAAATCTAAAAACCTAATGGCATTTACGTAATTCAAGTAAAGATCAACGTTAGTTATATAAAAGCAATACTTATAAATACAACCTGATACATTTCTCAAAACCCTAGCAACAATAGAGCATAGGCGGCGGCGAGGATGGTGAAGTTTTTGAAACCTGGCAAAGCAGTGGTGGTTCTTAACGGCCGATTCGCCGGAAGGAAAGCGGTGATCGTTCGCCAATTCGATGAGGGAACACGTGATCGTCCGTACGGTCACTGTCTCGTTACCGGAATCGCAAAGTATCCGAAGAAGGTGATACGAAAGGATTCAGCTAAGAAAACAGAAAAGAAGTCACGTGTGAAAGCCTTCATTAAGCTCGTGAATTACAATCACATCATGCCTACACGTTACACACTCGATGTTGATCTAAAAGATGTAGTAAGTGTTGATGTACTTCAATCACGTGATAAGAAGGTGACTGCGTGTAAGGAAGCGAAAGCGAGACTTGAGGAGCGGTTTAAGACTGGAAAGAACCGGTGGTTCTTCTCGAAGCTTCGATTCTGAGGTCGTTTATGGTTCGGTTATTTTTGTTTTGATGAATTATTATGATGTTAGACTGTTATTGAGAATAATGCAGTTTTAATTTTGATATATATTTTTGTGTTTGAAATTTGCGGTGGTTAATTCATGTGTTGGACCTTAATTTCTGTTTTAAGCAAGTTTTAATAGATGAATCATGATTGCAGTCCTAATTTTGATAGATTTGCGGTGTTTAGTTCATGTGTTGGATCTGAATTTGGTTTATAATCAAGTTTTAGCTGATGAATTATGATTTTAGACTCATTTTGAACCTAATGCAGCATATAGATCATAGATGTATATTCTAGCAGATGTGAGTACTTGTGTATCTGCATTGAGAAATTTTTGGGTTTCAATTTCATTGTTATGATGTTATTTTAGGTTTTGTGCTTGATTTGTATTGATTGATAGCTATTTGAATCAGGGGCGGATCCCGTGTATATTCACTGGGGGCCCAGGCCCCCCACGAATTAAGCCCAACTAGTGCAAAATTTTAACTATTTCTTAGGTAAGTTAAGCCCAAATACACTTTGGCCCCCACTACAATTTATTCAGGCCCAGCTATTTACAAAATATTGGATATACCCTGGGCCTACATTTATACTCGTATCCTACAGGTAAGTTTTTTTCTCAGTAAACGATGTGGGATCCTAGTCGGTTTATATAATTTCCACGTCTTGGCTTGTACCATATAATCTTAGTAATAATAATTTGATCTTGATAAAAAAAACACACTTTTTAAAAAGATTTCTAGTAATTATCTATTATGTTAATTTAAAATAAACCAACATGTCAATTATCTACTTAAATAACTCATTTACTGTCGTCGCTTATTATATTACTTTATATAAGAGCTGTTGAGAGTATTCAAAAGATCCATAAAAAATCAATTTAGAAGGATGTGGAATACTTAGAAAATATACAAATGCACAACAGATTTGATAAAAAGGACTAACAGCAAGCTAAACTTCAATGACTATGTATTCAAACGGTTAAACGAATTGAATAACATGTACACCGTATTAATTTTTAGAAAGTTAAACTTTGATATTCACTGAAATTCAAATATTCTCATTGTCCAGTGAATTGTTATTATGGTTGAAATTTAAAAAAACATAAAGTCCCAAATCATTATGTGTTGATAAAGAAGTAGAAACTTGGAATATATTGTACGATAAGCTATCATTTTCTTGACGTGTATTGACCCAAACTTATATCATATTACCTGACCCGCTTATACTACCGCTTCTAATTCCTAGGCCCCCCACGAAGTTAATTCCTGGATCCGCCACTGATTTGAATGGTGGTTAAGTTAGGTTGTTATTGATCTTAATGTACGTTTATGTTAATATATATGTCTTGGGGTTGTGAGTTTTGGAGTATATTTGCATGCATATGATGTTAGTTTAAGGCTTGTGTTAGCTAAGAATGATGATGCTAGACTGTGATTGAACATAATGCACTTCTGATTCTAATATGTAATTTGTTTTTGTGATTTTATTTTGTTACATGTTATGCTTATGACCTTAGTGCATCTTCTGGCGTTAACTGACATTCGTTGAAGGTTTAAATTACTGGTTAACATGAGTAGTTCTGCTTATAATGTATAGTTATGTATGAGGTTAACTGTTTCTTTCCACATTTTGGTTTGTTGTCTGTTGTTTCTTGTTTTCTGCTGAAGGATTATTATGTTAGACTCTTATTGAACCTAATGTGCATGTGATATTCGATGCATTTTGCTTTTGTGATTATTGCTATATAGTTTCATGTTTATGACCTTGATTTGATGCGTCAGTTGTTTAATCGTGGTACTTGACAAATGTTCACGTCGTTTTTTGAATTGTGTTTCTAGTTCCTGACTAAGAAAAAATATGTTGGTTATACTATATTGAATTTATCAGCGATAAGCCGGTAAGACAGGCCCCAACTTGGTTCCGTGATAGCATACAATCAAAATGAGTATTCATCTGTAGAAGCTGTTTATCAACGATGTGTTAACATAGTGCATTTATTAACGGCAAGTAATACGAGTAAATTGTGAGTGTATACCCCTTGATCACCGAACAATACCATATTATTAATGTGTGTTTTGATTATGCATGTGTGGTTGAAAACAGATATATAATTGAAAGTCTTTATTTTTGTAACGATTTTCCAACCTTCAAACTTTGGTAGTTAGAAAATTAATGATTCGGATGTGTCTTTAAGGTCTAAATGGTTCAGGTCTGAATGATCCGGATGTCCAATGATTTTTTATATGCACCTCATGGATCCTTGGTGATTTGTAGCTCACCATTTTGGTGGCTGCTGCCATTCATATATGTGGGCATCATGGGTGTGTTTTTTCATCATATGTCTACCAATCTAATGTGCTGTTTGGAATCCTTCAACTATGGCTGCGTACAACTGTTTGTCGTCCCTCTTTATCTTGTCTTGGTTACATGTGAATTATAGCCCTAGTATATCTCTGTTTTATATGTTTTGTTTAAGTCTTTGCTCATCTTCTGCAGTAGTCTGGGCATTAGATACTTGGGATGCTGAAAATGATCCTAGCTTATATTCACCTTATTTAATCCGAATCATGTTTAATGCCTCATGTTCACTAATTTAGAATGCTGGATTGCCTAAATGTTCTTCTCAATTAGTGGTATAAATCGCATGTGATGATGTGTCGAAACTGGTAATATGTGTAAGTGAATTACTTTGTGAGTCTGATAGTCGTTGCCTGCACAACATTTTAACAATAAAACTGTAGGTAACGAGTCACATTATACATTTCATTTTTCATTCCAAAATTGGAAATCAAGTTCAGATACAAACATGATCACAATTAAAGAGTTGGGATGCTGGATCCATTCGTATAACAATACCCACTTGAAAATAAGTCAGCATATTAATATAGGCTTAATAGCATGGCGATGCAAGTTATGCTTTGAAATTCATAGTATCCATCAAACTATTTGGGCTTTTATTGTATGTATTTGATTGGAACTTTTTGTTGCGTGTAACTTATATAAGAGCACTCCCAACGGGAGTCGTCATCTTCCGTCGGTTCCAACCGAAAGAACCGACATCGATGGCACCGGTCCATCGGTTGATTTTCGTCGGATATCCGACGAGCGTCACTTATGTTTTATTTTATTTTTTCTTTTCTTTGTGTGTATAAAGCTAAAGGTAATGTCAAAAGGATTCAAAATAGTAGGTCGTATAAAACTTTAAATCACTGGGCGATGGAATGAAGTTATAAATTTTTTGGAATTGAATATAACTTATTGGTGTTTTTTTCATAAAAAAAAAATAAGAATGTAGGAAGAGTTTTAATTATAGAAGAAATAATAAATTAGTTATAAAATTAAAATTTTTTATAAAATACTTGGAGGATTATCTACAATTAAAGGAAAAACGGTTGATCCTTATTGTAAATATTGAAGGGTATATATTGTAAATATATAAGGGTTTTTAGTCTTTTAGTCACATAAAAATGGGATGAATGATATCATGAAATAAATTAAGGGTTAGATTTTAATTGTTGATCTCTATCTAATGGTCATCATTCTCTAAAGATTTTTCTTTTAATATACTCCCTCCGTCCCAATTTAATTGTCCCCAGACAAAAAACACGCAGTTTAAGAAAACATTAACTTCTCTCTTACTTTTTGATAAGATTACAGTTTTACCCTTTACTTTTTACCTACTTTTTTGTCCTACATATATAAAGTAAGGGTGTAAAAGGATTTTATCTCATCATTTTTATCCATTTATAAAAGTGGACAATTAATTTGGGACAACCCAAAATGGAATACTGGACTATTAATATGGGACAGAGGGAGTATATAATAAGATAAGATAGGAAAAATAGAGGATTTATATTGTAAATATTGAAGGGTATATATTGTAAATATAGAAGGGTAAATCAGTTTTTTAGTCACATAAAAATGGGATTAATGATGTCATGAAATAAATTAAGGGTTAGATTTTAATTGTTGATCTCTATCTAATGGTCATTATTCTCTTAAGATTTTTCTTTTAATATATATAATAAGATAAGATAGGAAAAATAGAGGATTTATATTGTAAATATTGAAGGGTAAATTGGTCTTTTAGTCACATAAAAATGGGATTAATGATGTCATGAAATAAATTAAGGGTTACATGTTAATTGTTGATCTCCATCTAATGGTCATTATTCTCTCAAGATTTTTCTTTTAATATATAAAAGATGTTGATATATGTAATAATTATGATAACAAGGTATTAGAGCCGCTCTACGTTGCGGAACTCATAATACGATAGAGTATGAATATTCAGTATTATTTTACAATACAAATTTATGTGGTTTTAGTCATTACACTACTATCTACATTTATATTGACCAAACATCATAATATCTTACCTAGTCTATTATAAGTATACAGAGCTAAAATACAACCTAGTACATTAAATAAAATGTCGCTATGAAAATTAAAAACTTCTTTGTCAATTAGTATATTTTAAACATTTGATGATACATTAATATAACAAAAGGATTAAATTAACTTGTGTGTTAATTTTACAAACCTAAAGTTTAGGAACTATCTAGTCACTTTTGAAAACTTAATTATGTAAATTTGACTATAGAATTTATAAACTTAATAATAGTTTTATATAATTTGCAATGATCCCAAAAAATATATATTTTAGTTGAAAATTGTAAACGTAATAAAATGATTAATTTAGTGAGTTAATTTTAAATATTGTAAGTATTTTTCTATGTAATACATTGCTAATTATGATAAGATTTAGTAAAGTAAAAAAGTTCTCAATATGTAATATAATTAAAGATGAAGGTTTGAATTGAAGATTAGTGTAGGGGGCATATTTGAAAAATGGTATGAACAGTAAATTGTCCGTGCCTATTGAGGGTATGTATAAAAACAATAAAAGAAAAACTTGAAGTTGATGCGGGGAATGCCTTCTGGCTTCAAGTTTCTTAGATTTAGTTGCCGGTTTCTCTAGTTAATATGTGAAGTCACACGTTTATTTTGATTCAAGAAAATTGAAGGGTAAAAAATGAGAACTTATAATTGTCATCTTTGTATTTTGTATTTAATTGTTTTAATTATGATTTATCAAATTTTCGATCTTGATTAATGTGTGGTTTCTTCAATTCATAACCACCACGTCATCAGAGTATAGGTTTAGGAGAACAAATACCACAACTAAAAAAGTCAATTTGAGAAGAAAGGCTTCGAAAAGTATTCAAACATGTACTTTTCAAAATGGAGGGTCATGTTTTTTTCTTTCTGCTTAAAACTTGTTAACTAATTAGTAATTATCATAAAATTAGTGTATAATTTAATTAGTTAAGAGCAACTATCATAAAATTGCATTTGTTTGTCGAAAATCACTCTCTATGGTAAAAAGATCACCCACCAAGTAAAACCATCTTAATACGGATTATATTTGTTTGACACTTAAACATAGACACATGATAATTTCAATCATTTTGAAGGTCAAAGTTGATCCTTTTACCTAAAAAAGAAACCATCTTAATATGGATTATATTTGTTTGACACTTAAACATAGACACATGATAATTTCTATCATTTTGAAGGTCAAAGTTGATCCATTTACCTTTCGATATGATTATACTTCATCCGTCTCATTTTTATTGTCTCATTGTAAATTTGGTTGAATTTAATATAGGTTATTTTAATGTCAATTTTACCATTATATTCGAGTCAAGTTTGACTAGAACTGTATATAAAATATATGATTAAGAGTAATTAATGAGGAGAAATATGGGATTCAAATGATTTTTAACATGTATTTTTTTTCAAGTAAACAATCTTTTTGGGAGAAAAATAAAATAGTAAGGTGAACTATAAAAATAGTACGAGTGATTACATTAATTTGAATACGGTTTAGATAAATATATTCATGATTCGATTAATGGCATTGTAAGAAAAAACACACACACACACACACACACACATATATATATATATATATATATATATATATATATATATATATATATATATATATATATATATATATATATATTAAATATAATATATGATTAACTTGATGATATCATCAAATATATAATTAGCCAATCAAATTCTTTGATTTAGTTCAATTAGATAATAGTTAGGATATAATAATGTCATAAATATTAATTAGTAATTTAAGGGTATACAAATAGACGAGGTCAACGTAAAAGATTTACATATGCATAAATGATGGTACATTGTAGTTAGTGGAGTGGTTATTAAAAAGTTTGTGAGGTGGTTATCAGCATGGTACAACAAAATGATGCGTGTCTGAATATCTTAATGCATAAATAATGACATTTTATATGCATAAATGATAGGTTTACATTATCATTTAGGATTTTTCTAATGATAGCCCTTAGGGCCGTGTTTAAGAAAAGAATTTGTGCATAAATGATGATACATTGTAGTTAGTGGAGTGGTTATTAAAAAGTTTGTGAGGTGGTTATCAGCATGGTACAACAAAATGATGCGTGTCTGAATATCTTAATGATAGCCCTTTGTCATTAGAAAAATCCATTTATTTATTTATTATTATATTAAATTATCAAAGAAAAAATAATACGCATTAAGTTAAAGAGATATATACGAACCAAGAATGAAGTAATATTATATTTTTGAAAATATACAAATCGAAATCTTATAACTCAAATTAAATTTAAATTCAACAATATTAGAATCATTAAATGGGATCATCTTCACAAGCAAAGTTATAAACATATATTTTTTCTAATTCAGTTCGTGCATTTGCTTATTATTATTATTATTATTATTGTTATTATTATTATTATTATTCTTTTAATGAATTTAAAATCTACACATGAATAATAAATAAAATTGAGGGTTATGATTTGAGTCTTGAAAACATACCTTAAGTTGCATGTAGTGGTGTTCATGGGCTTGAAACAACACACGATTCATTGAGTCAAAATTATAAGATATAAAATTTTATAACGAAATAATGGATTGATATATACCGATATGGATTTATAACACATTAGATCACAATGTAGAATATAAAGATAGGGTGGGATTCAAATGAGAATAGGAATTTGTGTGAGAATAAGGGAACCAATGATATTGTGTCATGTGTACAAAACGAATGTTTCACATGTACAAAACTCATTTACCCCCAACATCAATTATCTCACAAACGAAAAATCAAAAAATTATGAAAATTGCACCATTAAATTCAGCGTTTTATCCTCTTCGATTTGCCGTCCATCAAAGCATATTTTTGACAAAAAAAAAATTTCATTTTTTGGTGGGTTTTACAAATTAGTAACACATGTGTTAGTGTTGCTTTTAGGGTTTAGGGTTTAGGGTTTGAGGTTTAGGGTTTGAGGTTTGGGGTTTCTTGTCGCACCCCCAAATTCAGGTTGCGGAAGCGAATCGGGTCGGGGCGCGACTAATCAATAATCAAAACACAAAGATATAATGAACGACTCTATATACGTCGTTTTAAACAAAATACATTGATTGTAATATAAGTTTACAATAATTCATAGTTACAAAAGCTCTGTAACCTATCTGAGAGATTCTATGACATTACTACTTTTACAAAATATAATAATGCAGAAAAATCTCTTGATTGTTTGCATGCGACTCGAGCTATGTATGTCCTGAGCAGCCCTACTGCTGTTGAGTACCTGAGAATACATGCTAAAAGGGTCAGCTAACGCTGGTGAGCTCACAGGTGTAATGATGAAACAATAATGTATGAACCACAAGATTTAGTATAATGATTTGAAATCAATCAAATAAATATGTATATTACTGCCATGAGCTCATAGTTTTAGCTTAACTGAGGTGTCAGGATCATAATCAAGTGCCTGATCGAGTTTGCCTCCTGCATGTGCCTAATCATACACATGTGTGAACAAATGATAATGCGTCCGTTCGACAGCAGTCGTGGTAGCGCGATTACCCCGGACGGGGATTGTCAATCCCATATGGTACCATACACTAACACTCGCGCTAAATCCATACTAACAAACTATGATGTGGAGGGCTTCATGATTAGTAAAAACAACTCATGCAGTCAATATATTGAGTTTTGTACTTGTGTTCACATGTAAATAAAACGGAGCATGTATTCCCACCCCTGGGTTTAAAACATTAAAATGAGGGGCTATGAGACTCACCTGAGTCTGATGATATGCAGTGAAGCAAATATGATGTGGTACAATGTGGTGTCCGAAGACTGTAACCTGTCGGGCGTTCAAAACGCGCAAGTTTATTAATATGTGTAGACGTCTCAAGAGACCGTCCATGCTAGTCGTTCATCCAACTAGTAATGTCCAAATGATTTGATTTGATTTGTTTGTTTATGTTTTGAAAACGTGTACGGCCCGTTGGTGACGGATTGTAATAATAATCTCAGCTATTATTATTATTATACTTGTGTTGTTGTATACTTAACAAAGTATATATGTCTTGTGTATAAGTTGTATCGTAACCGATTTGTTTGATATAACGTGTTCCAACACTTAGAGAAATAAATAAATTTCTGTTTTTGGCGACACTGGGCTAGTGTCGCTATAGGCGACACTAGTTAGGCGTCATTAGGTGAGTGTCGCTGGATTATGATTTTTAATTGATTAGCGACACTAGATTAGTGTCGCTATAGGCGACACTTCTGAATTATGGCGTCACTATGGTAAGTGTCGTTATATGCAACGTCATATTGATTTTGGCGACACTAGGCTTAGTGTCGCTATAAGCGTCACTGGATAAGGTAGCGTCACTAGCTTGAGTGTCGCTAGGCGACACTTAATCGGTTTAGGCGTCACTGGGTTGAGTGTCGCTAGGCGACACTTAAATAAATTAGGCGTCACTGGGCTAGTGTCGCTATAGGATTTAGCCCTCTAACGACACTAGTGGCTGATCAAGTTTTCGTTTTCGGTTCGATGGTCAAACGTGCTCGGTTTAACCCGAGACTTTTACACAAATCCTAATATGTCAAAATAAGTTTATAAAAGTTGTCGTTACGTTTCGTGGGTCTCTCGAAGTGCCACTTTCACAAAATGACTAAAATAGTCCTTATGTTTACATTTTCCAGATTTTGGACTCGATAAACCACTCGGTTTCACCACTTTTCAAGTCGATCTAGGTCTCAACAAAAATCATGCATGTTCACCTATGAACCTAGTCTATTTATGCACTTTATGGTGATTTTATATGTTCATTTACTATTTTTAACAAAAATGGAAATGAAAAGTGCTCAGGTTGAGTCTAAGAACGAGCTCAGTCCATAGATCGGTTCCTACACAAAATTTCGTGGAGATCTGGTCAAAGTGGTAAACATAAAAGTTGTAGCCAACATCTTAACGGTCATTTTTCGTTTAGACTTCGTAAGTTGATTCTTCTTAGAACTCGAGATATTAACGATTTTGTGGGACTGTTTGTGAGAGACATAATCTGTCATACATACATACTTATGAAAAACGTTTTTAAGATTTAGTTTTGGACATTAACAAGTTGTATGAACAATATATCATCTATATAAACATAATACAAGTATTTTACGAAAGTTTCGGGATTCTTAGTGTTTGAAGAATCCGAAAAGATAGGAATGTTGCTCTCGTTCTCGCGCTCGTTATTGCTTCAATCGGCTTAGTGATCCAAGAGGGTTTGATGGTGATTTTTGGGTGTGTTTTTGGACAGATTTTAGAGAGAGAGAGTGGCGTGAGAGATATAGATTTAGGGAGAGAAAGAGTGATAGTTTAAATGTGAAGGAATGGAAGTGATGTTGGTGTTAGTAAGTCAAGAACATGATCCACAAATGGTGGATCATGTTGACCGATTTTGTCAAAGCCAAAAAGGGAGGTGGATTTGGTTAAATCTTGTCTCAAATTATTGGTATTATATCCGTGTTCGTTTAAACGTATACTTATACGTTAAATGTTATACGTTCGTGTTTTAAATGACATTCGAATTTCGATATTTTTAACTTGAAGTATTACTCATAATACTTGGAAAACATTTATAAAATGTTTGGTTACGGTGTCGGTATTGATTTACATGTTCGTGTTTCCGGTTATTTAATCACATGACGTTTTAATTTAAACGTTTTCGTTATTGATATATATTTCGATATTTATAATAGAAGTATTGTATCCAAATACTTTGTTTGAAGTTATAAAAATATAACTTGAAGTTACTTGATTTGTCAGGCGCGTTTTGCGCGTTTTCGGTCGCTTCTGAGCATTTTATACGATACGAAATACTTACGTGATATTATCGAAATAATATTTAGAAATAAATATGTTTATTAAATAATTTCATATTATTTACTAAATTGAGTTCACCAACGTTCGTATTATTGTATCGGGATCCGCCCGATATGAAAATGCACAATTCAAATAAATTGCGTACGTGTATATATTCTTAAATATATATAATGATACACATAATTAGCCTATTACAAAACTAATTACACGTATTACAAAGTGATTAGGACCTAATAATTTGCCCTAATTTGTCGGGTGTCACATTTATCTACAACATGCTTGACTGTAAGACTTATGGAACCCCTATTGAGTTGAATCACAAGCTTGGTCCGACAGAGGATGAAGACGATGTAAATCTCCATGACTATCGTTCAATGATAGGTTCTCTGATGTATCTCACAGCTTCAAGACCCGATATCATGTTTGCTGTGTCCATATGCTCTCGCTTCTAGGCAAAACCTAAGGTTTCTCATGAGAAAGCAGTCAAGCGTATCATAAGTTATCTGAAGTTTAAACCATCTCTTGGACTATGGTACTCTAATGTAGATAACTTCGAATTGACTGCTTACTCCGATTCTGATTACGGCGGGTGTAATATTGATAAGAAGTCAACTACGGGAGGATGTCAGTTCTTGGGGAATCGGTTAGTCTCATGGCAGTGCAAGAAGCAAACTACGGTTTCCACTTCAACAGCAGAAGCCGAATACATTGTTGCTGCTCTCAAGTCCTTTGGATTCAGCACCAACTACGAGATTACGTATAACACCCTGCTTTTACTGAACCATTTTAATAATGCTTTTCACTCGGAAGCGTAGATTTAATCATATATTTCATTACTTTGTAATATATAAAAAGTGTATAAACTTTTTCTTTCAAACATAATACACGACATTCCAATTTTGTTATAACAATAATAGAAACGAAGCGAGGTGTTATATGAAGTACATATCATTATTATCAAAATATATCAGAGTGTGATGCCGGTCAAACATTCCATCTCATTCCAAAGCTGCCTGCCCACCCGCAATATTCTCATATTATCATAACCTGCAGGAAGAACTGTGGTGTGGTTAGCATAACGCTAAGTGAGAAAAACTATAATCAACAGTCTAACTCAGTAATAACAAATCTTACAACCAGATAGTCATAATTACATAATATCACTGAGTATCTATGGTTCTTGGGGAAACCTTCAGCCAAGAACACACAAACAATTCACATACGTTCAATGAGGATCGGTGGTTCTTGAGATATCATAATACCCGGGGATTCTCCAAGAACACTTACAACAATCTGTAAGGCCAATACAGAATAGACCGGTAGCTTGGTACTAATCTCATACGACCTAATTTTCCTATTAACGTTATGTACAAGGAAATTCATGTCGTCATCAATAGTAACCAAGCCCAACTATCACGTTGACCTCAATACCAATACCCGAAGGTCAAATATCAAGTGATCACATATTCACATAATTAATCAAGTCAACATATCAGACTAAACAGTCTATTTCTACATAACTCAAATCATCATGGTAAACAAAGAATTAATAATGCATTTACCAGTTGTAACCAAACTTGTTACAACTAAATTACACCGAGGTTATAGATCCACTCACCAACTACCTCAGTCGTCCACTCAGTAGTCTAATGTCACTGAGTCTTTCTCCATATCTGAGAATACAATAGAATACACAAGTTAGTTACTTGTCTCAAAATCTATACAACATCATTTCCAATATCATAAATAACCATATTAACACACAATTCAAACTCACTTATTAAGTTTATGATCATTATGATCACCACCTCATTTAATCAACTTTCATTATCACCGTTAACATGGTTTAATCTTTAATAAGATCATTATCATCAAATATCACTAATTCATTCAAAACTTCTAACGCAAGGTTTAATGAATACTTAGACAACTTAGTTGCAACTTTACTCATAATTTCTCAATTAAGTGTTCTAATTAGAAATCAACATTCATTTCATCATATCACTTATCATAATCATCAATTCTCTAGAACACCCCATGAACACTTAATCCAATTCTTTAATCTCATATTATAACTCAACTTATAATCACAAATTAGGCAATAACTAACAATTATAACATAACAATAAGCTTTACTTCACGAATTATCAACTAAATCACAACTTTTATCATGAACATACACCAATTTCTTCCCCTCTAGGTTAGGGTTTCACTTATAATTATGAATTACTTATTAACTAACAATACTATGATCATCACAAGTTTCCATTTCACTTTAACCCACTTAATTCCATCATTTACTCAAAATCCATTTCTAGGTTTATATGAAAATCATGAATTAACAATTACAACATGTTTATAATGATGATGAAATGATTAATACATGTTATTGAAGCTTAACTAACCTCAATTTACACTTTTAAAACATTAATTTCGGATTTTGATCAATAACACCAAAAAACCCAAATTTCAAGTTTATAGAAATCAAGCAATTAAGGCTTACAACATGATTAGGATGATCAAGAGATGGTTTACTCACGTTTTTGAAGTTTGAATCAAGGTTATATGGCTTCAATTTAACCTCAGAGCTTATTTGGTAAATTACAAATCGTTCCAGGGGTTGGTTCTGGTTCGGGCAGACCAATTTCAAGAAGAAGAAGAACTTTGTACAATTGATTTGATGATTATTGAAGAAACTAGGGTTTTGAATCTTTCTTTATCGCTCACTCGATCTCTCTGGAATAATTTTGAAAGTTTCGTACGTATTAAACACATATATTAGATAATATGTGTACTACTTTTGTTCCCCGTACTTATCATTGTCTGGAACTTAAAAACTATTTGCGGGGAAAAAACTATTTTATTTTACCGTCAATTGAATTAAATTAAAACAGTTAATAATTTATTAACCACAATAAATTATTCGACTCTTTTACCCATTTATTTTCAAATAACAACACAGAACTATTTTCTGACACACGAATTAATAATTAAAAGTCAGAAAATATTAAAATACAACTAGACCCGAGGAGTGGATGTTACATTATGGGTTTCTTCTTACTCTCACTCCTATACATATTGATAACACTGATGCCATATCAATCACTCGCAATCCCGTACAACACTCAGAAACAAAGCATATTGAAATACGTTTTCATTTCATACGGGATTACTTTAAGAAACACCTAATAGACTTAATTCACATAGATACCTGATGTGCGGAAAGTATATGCAATTATAATAACAAGTTTAAATTAAGGAAATACTAAATAATACTATCACACAATTCAGGCAAGATTGACCCGTTCATGTAATATAGCTTAATAAGTAAGTCCAAATTCGAACACAAAAAAACGTTATTCTTATTTATAACTAATTATCTATTTATTCTAATTACATATATTTTCAATTACAATACAATTAAATACAAGGATCCAATTTACAATAATCTATAAGATAAGGGGGACGTTTTAGTTCAGAACGAACATATTTATATTTATATTTTTGATACAGATTCTAATAGATAAGTTTTAAGAACAACATAGGTATACTCAATTGGATAAAAGATTATAATTATTCAAACTATTATTTATTAAACTTATTATCTGTACTTATGTCTATTTGCTTTGTTGGCTATTATTTGCTTTGTTGGCCCAATTCTTCATTTTAACTCTTTTGGTCTTCATTTCTTCAAGGTTTAAGCTCATTTTTCTTCATTTCTTCATTTTCTTCAGTTTCGGATTCGTTTTTGCTCCTTTTTCTTCAATCAGAATTAAAATACATTTCTGCAAATATTAACAAAATAAGTATCTAAAATCATATAAATGCATTAAAATGTATATAAAAATAGGGATAAATTACTATAAAATATACTATCTATTTGATGCTTATCAAATATCGCCACACTTAAGTTCTGCTTGTCCTCAAGTAGAAAACTGAATAAAATTTAAAAAGTAAGCATCAAACTAATATTTAAGAATCAGAATACCAATACTAAAAATCTGTTTCATAAATTAAAAATTTAAACAATTTAATTAACATGGATAACTATAATGTATAAATAAAATTATTATTATTTGTGTAATATATAGCTCATGAATGATTACTAATATATTTGTCCACTTTAAACAATCTATATTTATATTTCTGAATACACCTTTATTATTAGTACGTATACTACTTATGATTTCCATATATGATATACCTTTAAATTTAGTTATACAATTTTCTTTTATATTCCAATTAAATATATGAAATACATTTTTAAGAATCAAGACATTGGTGACAGGTCTGCATTTTCATGCAACAGAGCGACATAACTTGATTCAGGTTTAAGCAAAACTAGACTTGGTCAAACCATTTTGGCGACCTCATTAGGTATCTTTTATTTTTAAGACTTTTCAAGTACTTTTGACTTGCGTTTGCTTAATTTTTAAGTATATATTAATAGAAACCAGGTCTATACTTTCGTATAACAGAGGAAACCATCAATATTTACCCCCAAATGTACTCACATAAGTAAAAAGATATAAAATTATTGCATAACAAATTTAAAATTTAAGACTTCTATGTCATACATCATATTATGTATCATAAAATAATAAACAAGTTATTTTATTATTTTATTAAAATTCAGAAATCTTCATATAGATTGCCTATTAGTACATCATATCATATAACTATATATCACTTCCTTTATTTAAGTAGCTTACATTATATATACAAAACAGTTAATCCACATTAAAGTCTAAACCTTTAAATACAAAACAAAACTTTTAACAAAAGTATTCTAACTAATAAATACTTAGTTATTCACTTAAAATTTTAAATTTTCAAAAATTTTAGAACAATAGAAACTTAAATGTTTAATTAAAGAAATTATTTTTCTTACGAACCCTATCCCCATACTTAAATTATACAATGCCCTCATTGTATAAAAATTGATAAACAAAAGTGAGTAAGGGAAAGAAAAATAGAACAGAAAAACTCTCCTGACTGAAATTATAAATTTCATCATCGGCTAAGAAAAATCTTCTTGGTTGATTCCTTCGTCTCTTGAAAAATAATATACAACATCCACACTTTCGTAGTTCATCACGATTGCATTTAGCATATGCAATAAGCCTTTAAACCCCTCGGTATCCCTAGTGGACGAGTTATAGTCTCGTGAGGGTTTCCAGTGAACATACCCACAAAGTTCATAATTAATAAGATAAACTTATTAAATTTCCAAAAATTCCAAATGCAATGCATTGTTCTGAAATACTAGTCTGTATTGTATACTATATCATACACCAGCTTCGAAAAGTAGCAACGATATTCTAAAAATAAACAGTCAAACAAATTAAACGTACCAAAAATTAAAATTAAAATGAAAAGTACAAATTAAAGATAGTCCAGAAACATATAAACACATGCTATTATTAATTTTTATGGGCTTATTGTATCAAAACTTATTAAATTATTGTTATTATATCTCTAGTTGGGTACCTACAACTATCGATTTCCTAACTCAACACTAGTAAGACTCTAAAATGTGTCCAACCTTTATCTGCAGATTGGTATATAGCAACGATTGTAACTTATTAGCAATGTTTTCTAATGATCATAGTTTTTTAAACCTATCTTAAAACTAAAATTAATGTTTACTAAATATCCACACTTATTCTTTAATAATGTTAAACTTATTTGCACAAACTTCATTCACCTCAAATTGATTAAAAGTCTCTTCCTCAATATTTCATATCATTATCTAGTAATATATTTTATAGTAATTATCTTTATAGTAAAAACATATATACAATTCAGATTCTAAAAATCCTAACTATAAAGAACAATTAAATAAAAACAATCACTGGATTAATGTATCCACACCTTAGTTAAGAAGATAATTCCAATATTCAAAGAAAAACCATTCATTCATTAAGTTAACAATTAAGAATCTAGCATATAACATAGTTAAATTCCTCATATCTACTTCCATTATATTATCAAAATATTTTAACAATTCCTATAAAATAACTCATACTTATCAAACCAACATTATAAAAATTTTACGATGTCATAAAAAAACTTATAAAAGTGAGGATAAAATCCAATATGAATCTTAAAATGATTTTTAATGTAATCATAAAATATGGTTATTCAATTGAAACGTATCATACCTTACATAATATAACCGAGATTAATAATGAAAACATTTAACCACTTAAATATTACTAAAGAAACATGAAAATTATTATAAAAATAACACATATATTAAAAACTTAATATCCATAAACAAACAAACAACTAAAGTTTAAAAGAAATCGTAACTAATAACAAAATGAAAAACCCCAAATAAAAATAAGAATGTGCGAATGTCTTCAAGGTTGATGAACCCATTCTCGAGCTAGTGGTGAAACATAGTAACCATTCGGTAACATAAAAGTTATAGGGATTTTCTGATCAGGAGGAAAGATTCTTAAAAAGTATCTAAACATGGTTTTAGTGATATCAGGTACTTGAGCAGTGGAATCTTCAAAATGTCGATAGTATTCATCAGCTGCTATTTGCAATTCGTAGAATTCCCTAATTATTTTCTTTATTGCCTTAGCTACCTGTCCTTCCTCATTAATTACCTTATATCCGTTTACTTCCTTCACTTCACGTTCTTGATGCTTACGTCTTAACTCATCCATAAAACTATAAAATCCTAAATGTAACATTTCATACTTTCCAGTTGTAGGATTTCTCACTACCTCTTCAACTTCCCATACTATTCCTTTCATTAACTCTCTCTGACGTTCAGTAAACAACAATCCCGAAAATCTAAACATATTTATCATTTTTGTATAAATCTGAGATAATCCTAAATGAAATAGATCATTGTGACAAAAATGATTCCTCCCTTGAAAAATTGATTTAAGCTCCATAATCACATAGTTCGCTTCATTAACTAATGCCACTTTAGATATCCCCTCCGGAACTTTCCTTCTTAGCTCTTCTTGTGTGGGATAGTATAAATCATTGATCATTTGATGCGCATAATGTGCATAATATTCCACCGTGCAATCTACATAATAAGTGCTGCAATTCTTATAATCTTTTTATTCCAATAAGCTAATCACTTCCTGCAACTCTTCTATCAAACAAATATCTGCAATCTGCATTGGATTTCCAGTTGCCTAATCCATTTGATGTTTGTAGGATTCCAATAAACTAATTTGTTTATCAGAATATGGAAACGGATATCTAGTCAATGCTCTGTAGACACATGAATACAAAATCTTCTGACCTTCAAAGAAATCTTCCTCTTGAGCTTCTTGCTGATATAACGTGTCCATTAGTTCAGTCACATACTTATCAAAATAGTTCACCATCCGGGTCTGGTTAGGATTATGCCAATCTTCATATTCTTTTCCAATCTTTTCAATTATGTACTTTTGTTCAGGTGTAAATTCATATGTAGATGCTCTGATAACAGCCATAATATGATATGTATCATCTTTCCCAACTTCTAAAAGCTGAATCAATCCACCTCTCGTACTAACTACTGGCACAGGTATCCTTCCTAAATTAGTATCTTCAACCTCAGTGTTAATACCTAAATCATTTCCTTCTTCTTCAGACACACTTTCTAAATTATCTTCCTCTTCTTCAGATATAGTATCTAGTGTAGGGTTATCAAATTTCCTAAGAGAATGTTCATCAACACAGACATCCTTGCATTCCACCGTTTCATTCAAGATTTCCATTTGCTTATTTTCCATTTCAATAACAGTTAACGAAGTCTGTATACACAAATTATTAGTTAATTTATAACACATATAGTACAAGTAAAACATATTATACAAATAGAATACATTTACATAATTATACATATTTAATTAAATTTCTTTTACAAAGCTTAGTCAATAGATCTCGGTAGCTTCATTGATACTACACAAAAGCGGAGAAACAGGTCAGCGCTAAGCTTATTAAAAACCTATTTCTTTCGAGAAGCACCTTACCTTTTATATGATAAATCAATGAGGTAGGGCTTTACTCTCCTTATACCTTTGTTTTTGTCAGTATTCTCAATGGGTGAGCCGATATTTCTTATCGATTTTGCAAAGTATCAGAAATATAAATTATACAAGTAAAATAATTAGTTTAAAATAAAATACACCGCTCCACCCCCCCCCCCCCCCCCCCCCCCCCCCCCGGTAAAACAAAAGTTCAACCGGTTAAGTGTTCCCCGGCAGCGGCGCAAAAAACTTGATGTGCGGAAAGTATATGCAATTATAATAACAAGTTTAAATTAAGGAAATACTAAATAATACTATCACACAATTCAGGCAAGATTGACCCGTTCATGTAATATAGCTTAATAAGTAAGTTCAAATTCGAACACAAGGAACACAAGAAAACGTTATTCTTATTTATAACTAATTATCTATTTATTCTAATTACAGATATTTACAATTACAATACAATTAAATACAAGGATCCAATTTATAATAATCTACAAGATAAGGGGGACGTTTTAGTTCCGAATGAACATATTTATATTTATATTTTTGATACATATTCTAATAGATAAGTTTTAAGAACAACTTAGGTATACTCAATTGGATAAAAGATTATAATTATTCAAACTATTATTTATTAAACTTATTATCTGTACTTATGTCTATTTGCTTTGTTGGCTATTATTACTGGTGATTTACTAATGTAGAAGATCACTTAGGGTTAAGTCAAATCCTCATCATAGCAACACAATCATAAGGTTACGCAAAGTGTTACTAATTAATAAGCTCTATCATCAATTTATTATACAATTTCTATGGTTAGGCTTGAATCGCAGTATTACTTTATATTAAAGATTTATTCTTAGTTTATCGCATAAGGTTAAGATCAAAAGATAAACACAATCACTTAATTTATATAAACAGTTTATGGTCATCCTAGTTTAATATAAATTAGTCTAATTATGTCAAGAATAATTACTAAAATATCATAATAAAGACAACTCTTGTATAATAAACATTCAATAATATAGTTCCAACATAAACATATAATTCAAATAATAAACTCAATAAACATTCATTCAAACAAATATAATGAAAACCTAATTCATAATTAAATCAAATAAACAATATCATAAATAACTCAATAAGGTTATTAAAGTTACAAGGATAAAGAAATCGAACCAATTGACGAACTAGCTTTTCCTAGGGTTAAAAACCTTCAAACCCTAGCTCTTTAGCCTCCAAAATCGCACCTAAAGTCGACCTAAAACCCTAACTTTCGGTTTTAGTATTCTTGAATCGTATATGGTTTAAGCTAATTTGAGCCTCTATTTATAGTTTTAAAAACCGACATCCCAACCGTCGGTTGGGTTCTCCAACCGCCGGTTGGAGTTATTTGAATCCGGGTCCAACTCCACGTGTCTGCACCGCCTTTAAACCCTAAAGCCCAACCGCCGGTTGGTTAATCCAACCGCCGGTTGAATGTAATTTCCAGAATATTCTATTTTCGGGCTTGGGCTTAATTTTTGGACTATTAATCTTCATATCCGGACTTCTTTGTCTTCTTGGCCCAATTCTTCATTTTAACTCTTTTGGTCTTCATTTCTTCAAGGTTTAAGCTCCTTTTTCTTCATTTCTTCATTTTCTTCAGTTTCGGATTCGTTTTTGCTCCTTTTTCTTCAATCTTTAATTAAAATACATTTCTGCAAATATTAACAAAATAAGTATCTAAAATCATATAAATGCATTAAAATGTATATAAAAATAGGGATAAATTACTATAAAATATACTATCTATTTGATGCTTATCAATACCTCCAAACAAAATGCGGATATTTTCACAAAAGCTTTTTCGAGGTCTCGTTTTGATGAGCTAGTCTCAATGATTAGGATGAAAGATCCCACTCATAAGTAATTTGTGACTTGGAATTTTGTTTTGTATAATTTATAGCCTAAAAAAATAAAAAAAATGCAACAGCCACTCTTTATACTTGTTAGTACTAAAGAAAATGCAAGGTTGCTAAATTTATAAAAAGACGTTGGGTTGTGTCTGCAAACAACTTGGGATATGATAGTACATCGGGTGACATGCAATAAAATGAAATTTTAAGGTTTATCTTGGATGCCTCGGTAGGTTTATCTGACATATTTAACACAGCTTTTATAAACATTAGCTTCATCATATGATGTATCGGTAGGCATGATACACGCCGGTCTGTGAGTGAGTAAGAAGTAATATTAAAACTTGTCTATTACTTTGTGAAAACGGTTATATGATGTATGACATAAGTCTTAATTGATAAATGAAGGTACTATCATACGCTGTCATAATCATTATGTAAGTGCAAAATTGGCATATAGTAATAATATGATTATCAGCCTAACTAATGATGACTATTGTTGTACTCACGTACAGACCTGAATCCATTAGTTATGCAGTTAGTCTCAAACTTGTTTTGTTCATACTAAGGGACCCTCTGTTGTACTAAGTACAGATCTGGGGCCACTAGTATCTTCATAATAGGTTTGATGTATGCCTAAATTTAAATATCAAGTGTATGTTACGAGATAGCCGAGGAAAACTTGGTCTTGTAATCTCTACCTTGTTTGTAAAATATGCAGCGTTATGAGTTTTACTAAAGTATATCAGTATATCATATAATAGGTTTCATAAAATTAATATTCATACTAACAATAAAGGTTAGCTCACAGATACGGATGTAATATGTTTAAGTGGACTAATAATACCGGTGATCTTCTTGAACTAATTTTTATAAAAAGTTCTCTTAAATATATATCAAGTAAATTTAAAGTGGACAAATATACTGATGATCGAACGAACACTTATCATTTCCTAATAACTGCATGTTATACTGATATGATCCCTAACCAGACCCAAAATAATCTCGTCACCAAATATAGTGTGCTTCGTGTGCTTATTTATTACGGTTATTTTTAATTAATTATTTAGTGAAAGTTTAATTTTATTTTATTTTATTTTATTTTACTTTAGTTTTATTTAACCAAGTCACATATTACTTTCAAATCATGCGTCGAAAACTAAAAATCAAAATTCAATTGAAAAATGCCACAAGTCAGTCATGCGACATCGTCTATGATGTCGATAGCAATGTCGCATTCTATGTCGCTATTAGGGTTAGACTATATATAGGTCTTACCCGCGACGTCGTCCGCTACACTATTCACAATTCACTTGCGACATCGTGTGCGACATCCGCTGCAGCGACTGCGACATTGTGACAAACGAGAATTTTCGATTTGATCTTGATTTCTAGCGGCTTTCGATCCAATCCACTCACGTATTCTTGTTCTACTCCATTTACTCGACATTTAGGTACCACTTTTACCTATTTTCACCGTGTAATTTTTGTTAAATCATCGAATGAAACTTGCGGTTTTAGGGGTTTTGGTTTTTGGGTAAATTAGACACGATGATGATTGTTAGATGCGGTGTAATCTATGTTTTTGTGATCACGTGATAGAGCCACATCTTGTAGTATCACTAATTGTGAAAAACCCCAATATTGGATCATAAGGTTTTCTGGGTTGGGGAGGTCTGTTCGTCTTTGCGACGTTGGTTGCGACATTGCAGCCAATGTCGCATTATTTGGTAATTTTCTGATCAGATGCGACATCATTTGCCATGTCGCATTTTATGCGACCACACGAGCGACAACGTATACACGTCGCAACTTTTGAAAAATGTGATTAAATTCACAATAAATTACAAAATGCGACGTCCCCTTTGACGTCGCACCAATTTTGTGCGACATTATAGTTGATGTCGCTTTTGATTTTGTATCAATTTTATGCGACGTTGTAGCAATGTCGCCACATGGTGTGCGACATCAGTACTGAGGTCGCATAAAACAGGCAGTTTGTGAAATTGTGTAATGTTTATTCTAACGTGTTTCGAGTATCTATACTCTACTGTTTTTCAGATATGGCTTTAGCATACGTGCCTCGTCACAACACAATGGCTTTCTTAGACGACGCTCACAAAAATGCAGCTCCCTTTCGTCTGATGATTGCATTTCTACGCCATTCGCGGATCTTTCATGCGATTTCGGATGAGACTGTGGTTTACAAGAACCTTGTTGGTCCTATTTGGAGAAATGCTGGAGTAGTTACTGAGAACAATGTGCCTCGCATTGTGTCTACAGTTTTGGGTACTCAGATTACGGTGACAGAGCAGGGCATTCGAGAGTTACTACAATTCAATGATCAGCCAGACATGCCTGTCAACTTTGACAATGCTTTTATTACTGGTGGCATGAACAGGATGAGATATCCTGGGGTTCCTACGGATCAGTATCGAAAGGCCAATCTTACCAAGGTCTGGAGATACCTGATGCATATCTTCATTGTCTGTTTATCTAGCACGAAGGCCGGGACATACGGCATTAGTCACATACTTGCTTCTGCTATGCTCGCGTTGGTATACAACAAGCCTTACAATTATTTAGGATTTATCTTCTAGGCTATGGTTGACAACGCTAACGCTGGTAATACGAAATGGGCGTTGTATTCGCAGTTTGTCCAGCTCTTCATAGATCGTCATCATCCCAACCTCACTGCTCAGGGTGATCAAGACAATACTCTGAGGATCAAGCCAATGATGAACAGAATCTTCGCTGTTTGTGCAGCTCAGGAGAAGGGGGTTCAGGCACCACCGGATACTCCTTTGTTCGGTGCAGTTATCGATGCGAATTACGTGCCACCTTCTGATCCACAATACATGGATGCACCCGCTCCGTAACAACAACATCAACCATTTGTGAATGTACCGGTACAGGCTGCGGGGGAGCCTGTTGCAAATGTGATAGCTCAGATAGAGCAATTTGGGCATGTCGAGGATGTCCCGGAAGATTCGAGTTCTCATCATACCACAGAGGGCTCATCTTCTGAAGATTCTGCATTCGTGGGGCCTCAGGACGGAGGTGAGACACCTTCGGATTCTGACGGTGCGGTCCTACATTCATCCCAAATGGAAAATATTCGGATTCATGATTCTGCACGTTATCTAAGAATTCAGCGTCGAATAAAAGATGGACGTCGTCACGTTGCATTAGATTTCGGCAAACGTACGCACGACGGTGATGATCCAACAGATACTGATTATCAACCGTCCCGCCGCCGTGCACGTCGCGCGTCTACCTCTTCAGCTCCAGTATCTCGGCCATCTCAAACGCTTACTATTCAACCCACTCCTGCGTTTCTACAAAAGATGATGGATGACATGCTAAAGATGCAGCAGATGCTTAAGACACAATCTGAGCAAAATGCATCCCAAGCTGCCATTATTGAAGTTCAGTCGAAGCAGATTTCTGAATTACAGTCTAGGGTCAATGTATTGGAGGCTAGGTCTATTGCCTCGAGGGAGTCTGGGTCCGGGGTACCCAATGTAGAGTCAATAGGACCAGAGTCTGTATCCTCCAACCCTGTAATTGAAAATGTTTCTAATGAGAACGTACCACGTTTAGATTATTTCAGTGTTGATGATATTCCAGGCCAGCCGAGACCACTAGCGGTTGATTACTCGTTTGCTGATTTATCGTATATTCAGAGAATGGTCAATGAAACTGGTACTGAGACGGAAGATATAGATGATGATGTTTCTGTTGAGGATGAACAATTAGGATAAGATGAATATTATGATGATGCACCATTTATTGAGACAGATTCGAGTGAAGATGAAGAGGGGCCAGCCAAAGCTTCTCATGGAGAATCAAGTTCGTCTCGTGCAGGACCTGCTTAGGAATCCACTTCGGTTCCTCTAGTTCAAGAGGCACCAGTAACAGAATCAGTAGTTCCAGAAACTGAATCTTTGGTACCCGAAAAGGAAACTGCTGAAGAAAAGACTACAAGATTTAAGCAATGGTGTCCTCATGGAAGAAATGTTAAACCCGTACCTGTGATGTGTAAATCTTACAAGGTTCGTGGAGATTATACGGGTGTGATTAAATGCTGGAAAGTTCAAAAGAAAATGTTTATGATTAAGAGAATGGATGGCATTCAGTACTTCAAGCTTCGGTTCGATAAATTAAGTACGTTGCCTAAATGAGAAATCAACAGATTAGCTCAGTTAAGTTTGATTAATCCTTTCGATGATGATTATGCTGATTTTATTCAGAGAACCTTGCGTCAAGAGGTTCGAAGCAAAAGATACAACAAATTGAAACCTACGCTAGGTACTCAGTATACTTTCAAGAAGAAGCTCGATCCGACGACAGGGCAGCCTATGGTCAAAATACATTATCCGCCGGCTGATTGTCTGACTGATATACCTCTGGAGTCAGTTCAGTACTATTTTCTTCGCATATTTGTTCATTGGGAACTTGATCTACATACTGGTGAAGCGGTAATTATCTTTGTTCCTGATTCAGAGCCGCAGCCAGAATTTGGAGGTATTTGGAATTTGAGAAAGGCTACATTCAGAGTTTCAATCCGATGAGTTTGATAAATCTTCATGAAAAGGTTTTTAGAAAACTTTTTGATAATCGGATTTTAGTTAACGAGAAAACTGAGTTCAACAAGAGATTAGCATATCAATTTCAAAAAGTTGTTGAAGTTTGTGTGACATATAGAATTCATGCTGATGGAAAGTTTCCTGCGGGCTGGGTTTGAATGAAGACATTTGAGGAGTTTGTTGGTGCATATTTAGTGTGTCTGTCAGTTGATCGTAGCTCGTAGTTGAATTTGTAGTCTGTTTATGTTTTCTTTGTTTGGCGACATTAGCTTTAATGTCGCACCAGCGACATTGTCTTGTGGGCTTGCGACATGGGCTAAGTCGCATGGGTCTAAACCTGCGACATTGGGTTTAATGTTGCAGGATTCAGCAGGTTTAGTATATATACGAGTTTTGTATTCAGTTTTAGGGTTGACGAAAAACCCTAAACGTAATTTGTCGAAATCCTCAGCAAGCTAGTCGATTACAATCAATAAAATCGTCATTGTTTTGATCTATATTGAGTTTGATTGTTTGTTTACTATTATTTATATCTAATCGTTGATTCCGCAAACGTTTGGATTGACTCGGTTCGATCAGATTCAAGAGTAAGGTACTATCAATTTCTATCATTAACTGTATGATTTCAACTAGGATGATGGAGGTCTCTTTAATGAAAAGGAAATGCCGAAGCAAAGAAACCCAAATCATTGGAAAGGAGACGACGGTCTTTACTGTGCTGGATTTGCGAGTGTTGGATTGTTTGGCATCTCAAACGATGCCAAAAATATTGCGGATGATATCGTCCAAGTTGTTCATCGCAACTAGGCTTGTTTAGAAGACTTAAAAGTATACTTACATATTTTATGTACTCATTCCTTTTTATTTATGGGTGGTGATTCGTACACCACCTTTTTTTAGCCATACACCACTAACGCGCTTTACAGTTTTGTACAGTACAACTTTCTGAAGCACATTTGGTGGTGTACGGCTAAAATGAGGTGGTGTACGAATCATCACCCTTTATTTATACATCCTCCATTGAATTCACATCAAATGTTATCATATTTAATATGTTTTCTAAGAGCACAGGGCGTGCTGACATTAATATTTATAAAAATCATATACTAAGCAATCGATGAATTAAAATCGATTAGTTTTTAGAGTTTAAGTTAAGATAGATAGAATAGAATTAGAATTATGATTGAAAAAGAGTAAGAATATTTGAATTGATTTTTTTATTCTTGTTAAGTAAAATAAAAGAGACTAGTAATATACACTTGTATTTTATAGATCGATTTTGAGAGGCCAATATAAATAACTAGACTCTATACCCGTGTATTACACGGGGTTGGACGAAAACAAATAGATTTTAAAAGTTGTTGATATGAAGGATTAAATCTCATCAACGCATCATCAAATCAAATTGTGATATGATAATAGTCCTAATGTATTACGAATACTTATTTGGATAAAGTTATCATAATTATTTTTCTTTATATAATAAATAAGTAAAGATTTATGATGTCACTAAATCCTATAATTTAGCTAATTGGACAAAATTGAGTAATTATATTGGTTGATTAGATTTTTGATGACATCATTAAATGTTTCCTATATATAATTTATTATTATAAGATTACTCATTATTTAATTGAATTTTAGTAAAACGTCATAAAATAAAAATAAATTACTCCATCAAGATAAAAAATGTCGAATTAAAAAGAACCAAATTTTGCTCCCCAAATACCGTACGCGCGAAACAAAAATTCAAAATGTTCACACGAAATCAATTTCCACCGTCAGATCAAACCTGTACAAAATCCACGGCCCAAATCCACTATCCGCGTCAACCAAAATCCTCCAATCACAATACACCTCCACCCTCATATATAACAAACCCTAACCTTCCCATTTTTCCATCAAACACACAATTCTCAATCTCACACACACCAAAACACACTCAATCACTAGCAATGGCACCAAAGGCAGAAAAGAAACCAGCGGCCGAGAAGAAGCCGGCGGCGGAGAAAGCTCCCACGGAGAAGAAGCCACGCGCCGAGAAGAAGCTACCGAAAGACGCTGCATCAACCGATAAGAAGAAGAAGAGAAACAAAAAGTCGGTTGAGACTTACAAAATCTACATCTTCAAGGTTTTGAAGCAGGTTCATCCAGATATCGGTATATCCAGCAAAGCTATGGGGATCATGAACTCGTTTATCAATGATATCTTTGAGAAACTTGCTCAGGAAGCTTCTAGGCTTGCTAGGTATAACAAGAAGCCGACGATTACGTCACGTGAGATCCAGACTGCTGTTAGGCTTGTGTTACCTGGTGAATTGGCTAAGCATGCTGTTAGTGAAGGTACTAAGGCGGTTACGAAGTTTACTAGCTCTTAGATGTTGATGTTAGGGTTTCGTAATTGTTATTTTGAAGGTTTTAGGTTTTAAATTTGGGCGTTTATTGTAAAAAAAGTTTAATTGCGTATGGATCTGGAATAGTTATCATTTCGATGTTAATTGATATGGAATTTATCTTTGCTTAAATATTTTGTGATTTAATTTCACATGTTATGTTTAATTTCTCGCGGTTATTGCTAAGTTTTCTGGAAATAGCTGCTTAATTGCATTTTGAGTATATAGAAAAGGGGATAAATTTCTATATTAAACGAGAACTTGAATGAAAGCTTTTGCGAATTAAAATTTGGACAATAAGAAGTTAACTTATCAAAACGTACTGGATAATCTTGACAACAGAATCATGATAAATGTCTAGTGTAAGCTATGGTTACTAATCTTCAAGCTCGATAATCTTGACGACAGAATCATCACCAACTTTCTGGCAAACAACGACACGATCATGTGACTTAATCACACCAATGCTTCTGCCATGATCCAACGCCATCTTTAATACAGTCTCGTTTGTAGCACTTGTTGATTCAGCCTACACAAGAATTGCATTAAGTTAGATTATGAATATAGTTTTGTCAAGTTAAACGGTGTGAAAGAGTAAATTCTTACTGGGTGTCGAGGATCTGCAAGCATTGGGAAAAGACCTCTTATAATTAGCGATTGCCTTGCCTTCTCATAAAAAAAATATAAAAACATATGGGAATCAGATATCTTTTTAACAATTCGATGGGATGAGATAAATAATATATAGTTTAAGTTTTTAGATTCGTCAACCACTGATAGTAGCAATTACCAAATAATAAGGCCTAATTGAAGGTTTAAACCAACTGATTATTTTTCCCCCAATTTATGTACCCAACTAAAACTACCTAGTCTGTCTCTTGACGCAACTTATATATAGCGTGTTATGTACAGCAAATTATATGACATACTGTACAAAGTATGAGATTATATAACTAAGTTACCTCAAAAGCGCCAGTAAATGTCCAACGAAGCTGATTTGTCTTAAGGCGTGGTATAACAACAGAGAGGACAGGCATGGTAGGCCTGTACTTAGCAATTAACTTCGCAGCTCTTCCGGATGAAGTGAAACAAATGATAACGGATGCTTTTACCTTTATTGCAGCGCGCACCTGAATAGAATTCAACAAGTTAATATCTCTAATTGATGGTTTTATAAGGGACATACAACTATCATTTTGAAGTAAATTACCGCAGAGGAAGCAATAGATTCCAAATGGCTCATTGGTTCACCGACGTATTTCACAGTCTTCTTGAAGTAAGAATCTTGATTGTAAACTTTCTCAGACTGCATACAATAGCTAAATCAGAACACTAATTTACAATAGATGTTTTAAAATGGGATTATTTAATTATAAAAGAGATTAATACCTCGCCACAAATTTTACCGATAATAGAGATACTCTCAACAGGGTACAACCCCCGCATTGTCTCTGCACCTAGAAGGATTGCATCAGCACCTGATACATATCAAGAAATTGCACAGATATAAGATGAGTTATTCATTTATATTTTATGGGTGTTTGGATGTGCGTGAACCAAAGATTTGGACATTTTACCATCTAAAACAGCATTGGCAACATCAGTAGCTTCCGCACGTGTGGGCCTTAAGTTGTCAGTCATGCTATCCACAACACGAGTAACAACTGCTGGTTTCCCAGCCATGTTGCATTTGTAAACAGCTGCTTTTTGGAACAAAAAGACCTGCGTAATAACAAAATCTGTTTACTGACTTCAAAGAAAATTTATTGATTCACTATTCTTTTTGAGACTTAACAAACACCTATATAATTAGGCAAATTGTATATAGAAGAAAAAAATCCAGTATAATTTCTGTTTTCGGTAACCATTTTGTTTTCACCCATATATAAAAGGTCACTTAAAAGTTTTTTGATGACGTGTCAGTTGAAGTGTTGTAACTTTTAACATCTTGACTTCTTTACTAAAACAATGCTTACAAAGCGGTTAAGTTAGACAACAACAACAATGCCCAATCCCATCAAAGCAGGGTATTGGGGAGTTAAGATGTAGACAGTCATACCTCTACTCGAGGGTAAAGATACTGCTTCCAGGAAGACCTCGGTAATTGCATTTATTTTTTTTTAAGAACTTTTGCAAGTTTGAGCATTTTTGTCGGTGCAAAAAACGTGTTACCCAAAACAGAGTCAGACCAAAGTTTGCTTTGCTTTTTATGATTTTCTTATGATTATCATATTTACTTGGGCAACCAAAGCGGCACAACCAAAAATTTGAAGCTGACCTTCTCTGGTGGAAGGTCTATTCCCAAATTTCCTCTAGCAAGGATAACGCCATCCGCTTCTTGGAGGATTTCATCGAAATTTATTAGACCCTGCAGTATTTTAAAACACGGGTCAAAATAATATAAACATACGAAATTCCAAATTGATACGAAAACTACATCCAAGCATACAATCTCACCTCTACATTTTCAATCTTTGCGAAAATCTGAGTTTGACTGAGGTCGCCTAGTTTAGAAAGATATTCACGAGCCTACAAGTTAAAGAGTAATAAGTTGCAGACCGCAAATTATAAACCTTTCGAAGAATCAAGCTCTTGCATGCAGTTTAAAGAAGCAAAAGTTGTATTTCCATACTTGTCGAATGTCTTGGCCACTGCGAGCATGCGACAAAGAGAGAAAGTCAACGTTGTTTTTGACTCCCCATGTACTGATAACCTACAATCACAAGAAGCCAGTATAAGAATTAAGAAATAACATTTGTGAATGCAAGAAAGATGGAAATAAAAAAAATATATAATTAACATCCATGCACAATGGCAGGAAAGTTGCAAAAGATGCATGATTAATTAGAGGACAACTGGAGATCAAAATGACTTACAGCCTTATCTTTATCAGGGAGTGTGGGTAGATCGATATGAACTTGAGAGACATGCAAAGTGTACAACGACCCAGCAAGAACGGCAGAATTCTTTATCAGACATACGACATCATCACCTGTCACCTCCTTAACCTGCATTGTATCAGGAAATACTTACGTACGGAATCAAATATATAGGAAGTAAAGAAGTATAAAAGTCCTTGGCTCAATTGTATTAACCTCCAGCCAAACAGACGTAGTCTCACTTCCTGTAAACAAGTATTGCCCCAGAAAAATGGTGTCACCGCACTTTACTGCCTGCAAAAACCAAGAGTTACTCCATACTAAATTCACGGTGAAATGAACATGAAGAATTATTACCTTAGCTAGTCCGTCAAAATTAATAGGCAACAGATTAGAAGTTGCTTCTTTCTCTTGATCCGGTGTTAAAATAACGAGGGAATCTGCCTCAAGAGGTATAGGATGATCACCTTTGTTAACAACAAGTAGCTCGGGACCAGTTGTATCCAACATAACCTGGTAATATACAAAAAATCCCACATTTATTGCTCCAAGAATCATCACATTTATATGAGATGCTCAATCTTTGCATTATTAATAATTCTAAAGTAAAATGATTATTTTTGCCAGGTGAACTACTAATGAAACTTACAGCACATAGTTTCTTTGTTTTCTTGATAGCGATTTTTAAGTTCTCCAATGTCTCCTGGTGAAACTCAGCATCACCCCATGTAAAATCAAATCGTGCAACTACAAGCACAAAATTGCAAATATCACCCAAAAAGAAAAGGACTTCGAAAGTAAGGCAATCACTATCCGCATTGCAGTTATTCACATTTTTGATAAATTTACTATAGTGCCCAAGTTAGTCACTAAAATTTATAATTCCTTAAATTTATATGGAGTTCATAGATAGTATGTAACTAGTTCATAAACTTATATTCAAATTTTTAGTACCCAAGATCGACGAATTTCAGCCATAAAAAACACTAGATATGTACTCACAGTCTCACACATCCTATAATATATGTCCACCTTCTTATTTTAGTTTGTCGATACTAATTGAATACTTCCAAAAAATACATAGTAACTAGGAGTATAATCTACTTAGTTTGCATTTCTACTCTTAGTAACCTTTAATCATTAAAACCTTTTCCAAATAAATTGGTATCGTAATCGCGTTAAGCTTCAAACTGGCATTCTCCAAATTACTGATATCTTAAACGGATCACGGATCAGGATTACATGAAAAAACGCTCTTAGCATAGAAAGCATAACGATCCATGCTTTATACACAAAGAGTTGTGTTTTTTATTTTGTTGACAATTATTCTGGGATGGAAACAATATAATTATTACAAGTCAACCAGACAATTTATCCACACACAAAAATAAAATAAAGATCAACTTAGATTTCCTATAAAAAAAAAAAATCATTAACCAAAACAAATTGAAATAAAAAGAAAGATCACATCAATGTATTATTTTTTTAATAAACATAAGTTAAAAACCATCACTATCTAACACAAACAAAATAATCAACCAACCACTTACTCAACATAAAATAATAAGAAAAATAATAATATTTATATATGTAACATAAGCATATATCCATGATTAAGTTTAATTAAATTAATAAATAAAAAATTACCAGACATTCCAGCCATGAGACATTGGGAAATAACTTCAACAGATCTCGATTTCGGTCCTAGCGTACCAACTATTTTCGTCATCGACGGAAAATAACTCTGCAATAAACACAATTATATTCAAACAACAAACTTATTAATTTAAATATATTAAAAATTGAGGATGAAGAACAATGAACAAACTTACAGGTCTAGATGGTTCCAGAATGGAAGCCATACGTATAGGTTCTTCAAGAAGTAAGTGATTCGAGTTCATTATTGATTAGTTTTACGGATCAGGCTAAATTATTATGTGTGAGCAGTTGGTTGGTTATAATTGGGGGAAAAAATGAAAAGGAAAAATATATATAGAAGAGTAAGAGCGAGAAGATGGAGTCGTTGTTTAGTCATTTTCTACCCACCCGTATTTGACCCGGCCCAATGTTTTGGGCAGTTTGTTTAAATTCATTTTTATTTTTATTATAAAAAAATCAAATCAGTTTTACTTTTAATTACACAATTCTGTATTTTTCGAAAAAAGTTATATATGTAAAATGTATTGAATTATATTATATTTTGATCATGCATTTCAATTAATTTTGAAACAACTAAAATTGTTTTCTCTTTCATTTAACAATCAAATTATACAGGGCCGTCAGATGAATTTGGAAGGCCATGTGTAATATCTGAAAATAGGCCCCCTAGCAGACAAATATTATCCTTCTTTTATTTTTTTTCATTTTCTGTATAGATTTGTGTTTTCTTTTGCCATTAATCATAGTTTAAATTGAAACCAACTAATATATTGTAGATGTTTAAAAAGTTAAACTATGTAAACATAAAACTTATAAACTACAAAACGATCCATGTATCAATGAGCAAACTAAAACATCTATGTAAAAAATCTAATTAATGAGCACGTTATATTGAATCATTAAATAAATTTAATTATTAAAATCACGGGCTTTTATATTATTATATTGGATTAAAGAACATAAGTAATCAAGCATATGAAGAGATAAGAGGCTTCACTAGAGAAAAAGAAATATTTTTTTTCTTTCTTTTCTATGAATCAGATCACACATGATGTTTACAAAAAAAAGAATAAACTGCACTTTTTTTCTCAGCAAATAGAAACAACATGAGGTTGTGTGAGTTTTTAGTAGGAATTGGCCTTGTGTGATTTTGGCTGGGGAGTTAAAAAACTATATATATGTAACAATAAAATGGTCCCCTTTTTATTATATATGTATAATAATACGGAGTAGTTTTTTTTATCTTCGCATCAAACTTATACTCATTATAATTAGTACTCGTAAAATTTGGAGGCCCTTTGAATTTAGTGGTCCTTTGCGCTGGCATTAGAGGTGGCAATTTTAGTCCCATTGGTTATTTATGGGTCAACTTGGTTAATATTTATGAAGGGATGGGTTTGTTGGGTCTCCTTCATTTTTTTGGATGGGTCTAAACGGGTATTTAATATAACATTCAATTGTATAACAATTAACCAACGGGTCTAGCGTGTAAATAATTTTTTTTCCCACCTCATTTCATTTTTCACTCAAATAAAAAAAAAGTTTGGTGGAAACCCGATGGGTCGATCCGACCCGAGACTCATTTGACCAGAATCCGTTTAGACTAGGCGTGAACAAAAAACCCGTACCTGGAACCGAACCCGGAAAAAACCGATTTTTTTGAACCCGGTTCGGGTTTTTTTCGTACTCGGCGGGTAGGGACCCGGGTTGGGTTTTTGAAATTCAAAATCGGGTTGGGACCGGGTACACTACGGGTCGGGTTGGAAAACCCGGTATAAAACCCGGAAAAACCCGGTTTAAAACCGGTATTCGTGGGTCAAAAACCCCGGTTCGGGTTCGGGTCGGGTAGGGGAAAAACCGGTTTCTCATTTGGGGATCAAAAACCGGTTCGGGTTCCGGGTTCGGGTCGGGTTAGGTAGGAACCGGATTTTGTTCACGCCTAGTTTAGACCCATCCTCCTAAATGACCCATCTAGACCCGGACCCATTTAGACTCAAACCCATCTAGACCCGTGACCCGACCCGACCCATTCATTTTGCCACTTAAAGCTGGCACATACAACACATGTCAATATCCTCCACTGAAATTATATATATACACACACATAAACAAGCACACACATTTTAAAAACCCTATCACTTTGAGGCATTCAGCGGTCGATCATTTCAGACACTCTCGTATAAGACTTGACAATCATGTATAACTTATAATAATAACAACCTAAAGTTTAAAAAAGAAAGCTAAAAGAATACGGAGTATATGTGTTTCTGTAACGAATGGAAAAACACAAACGCATTGGATAAAAACATGAACACGCCATCAACAATAACACTCCTAATAATTTTAAAATATAAGACAAAACCTATATATCATTTGTCAGATAAAATATGTCGAGCGATTCAAATATTATCATATGTTTTTATTTATTATAATAAAATAAATTTGTATTTATTTTAGTTGTCGTTTTGTACATTTGCCAAGTAACATGGACATTTGGTTTGTTACTTTGTTACCCTACAAATTACTATATCTGTTCCATCTACTTCGTACTATATAATAATATATACTACTACTCATATGATATGCCAATTAGTTAATATTGTAAGAGCACAAGGTGTGGTGTCGGTATTCTGGGACAGTGTTCTGGAGAATGTTGAAGGTGAGGATTTTGTGGTGTGGTGAAACTAAATTCTCAGTGTTCTTGACAGTGTTCTGGAGTTTTTTATTATTTGTTTTATTTGAGTTTTTAATAAAGATAATTGTATTAATTAATATATAAAAAATAAATAAATTATATAAACAACATTTTATTCATTAAAAATGCAATAAAAGTCCTAAAATTTAAAAATGCAATACAAGTCCTAAAAATTAAAAATGCAATACAAGTCCTAAAATTAAATGAACAACAAAACAAATGAGAAGAAAACAAAACACAAAGCATGCTTTCTGTCCTGTACAAACAAGTGAAACAACACCCGTGAATCTCAATAGAAAGAAAACAAAAACAAAAAAAATAGAAAGACAACAGAAAACAAACCATTATTTCTTGCATGAAAAATAAATAAATAAAAAACAGAATAAGGTTGAACGTTGAAAAGGGCCGACGTTTGTCTACGGACGGTGGCGTGATTTTTTGACGAGAACGCCAGACCGGTATGGAAGAACGCCGGTGCACGGCGTTCTCGTCTCTGAACGGTGATGCCAACTAAGCGCGTACCGTATGCTCTAAGAGCACAGGGTATGGTACACGATGTTCTGGATAGTGTTCTGGAGAATGTTGAAGGTGAGGATTCTGTGGTGTGGTGAAACTGAATTTACAGTGTTCTGGACAGTGTTCTTCAGTTTTTTATTATTTGTTTTATTTGATTTTTTAATGAAGATAATTATATAAATTAATATATAAAAAATAATAAATTAAATAAACAACATTTTAAAAATAAATAAATCAAATAATATATCTAATTTATTAAAACAAATAAAAATTTTTGCAAGTCATAAAATCAATACATTTGATAATCAGTTATACAAACCCAACCCAATAAAATAAAACTTATAAATAAAAAGCCCAATCCAATATATTTAACCCTAAAATCATTTGTTTATTTTTTTAGCTATAATAAAACAAACAAAAAGTCACGTAGCCTTCTTCTCCAGCATTCTTTCTTCTTTCTGCATTCCTTCTTCTCCATTTCTTCCTTTCATATTCCATCCATCCATATTTAATTTATAAAACATTAAACAACAAAAATAAAAGAAACAAGAAAAGGAAGCATGAACGCAGCTGATCTCGCCGTTTGATTTCGAACGCTGAGGGGTGAACACTACCGAGAACGCCGGCGGGAACGCCGTCCCGGTGCGGTGGAACACCGTCCGACGGCGTTCTCCGCCTTGAACGGTGACGAGAACCTCCCCACACCGAGTGCTCTAAGATATTAAACTGTAAAAAATGCTGCTAAAATAGATTAATTATTTTTATATAAATAAAAATAAATAAAATCTATCGAAGATTATGTTTGGTATATGGTGTCGGTTTTCTGGGTTTAGTGCTTTGCTTTTGTCTACGTTGATAAACTTTATTGTTTGGTCCCCCATTGTTCATTATCCGTACTACTTTAACATGATTAAACTTCTTGGCATTTTATGAAAGAGTAATGCTATATAGGACTAATTACGTGGACCTAAAAACTGACCTAACTTTTTCATTGGTTGATTTGTTTTTCTCTCTTAATCTCATCCAATCAATTTTTCACATCTATCAATTATATCTTTAGGTCTAGATTTAGGCTTATATAATTAGGTCTCTCAATAATTTCCTTTATGAAATACTCACATTGCTAAGGAGTAAGGATAGTTTCTAGTGTTGTCGTTAAGCTGCTTATACATGCATAGTTATTTGTACTCGTATCAAAATAAACTCAGTTTCTTCTAAAACGAGTATTGGTTGAGCTTATTATGTATAAGTTGATATACACTATTTTGTGTATTTTCAAATCTCTTATTGACGACCCTTATCATTAACAAACCGTTTTAAATGTCATTCCGTAGTCCGTATTATTTATTTTCGTGTTAGATAAACTTTCAAGTACCTGATTTCTTGAATCTAAACTATTTTATTACTTTAGATAATAGTACGACATGAATAAATAATTTATAGTGGTGGTAGACAAAAGTAAAAACATCTCACGTTGTCAATTCGCAACCCACAGCTTGAATCCACTTTGATTGTAAACAATATGCCAAGTAATTTCCATAGTTTCGTTCTTTCTGTTGCCCGATATTGACTTTTAATATCTAGAAAAGATGAAAAACTGAGCATAAAAAGTTGAAAGTATAATTATTATATTAAATATTATATAAAACACTACAGAAGTGAATTTTCGTATAATATTATGAAATATGGGTGTTAACGAGTCGACTAATTAATAAGGTACTCGAGTGCGAGTTTGTTTATCTCGAATTTGAGTATCACAAATTTTGTGTAACACCCGCTTTTGTGACCTGAGGATAATTCGGTAATTTCCTATAAATTAATATTATTACCGTTACATTTGAAATATTGTGATTCATATGTTTTGAATTATATTTTAGGAAATTTGATCGAAGAATTAATTGTGACTAGTGAAATGTTATTTGTTTTAAATAATTGTAGTTTACGGTAAAATAAAATAGTTTTCTCGCAACTGATATTTAGGTTACAGACAATAGATTGAAAGGGGGCTAGTTTTAAGTGAGTACGGAGTCGGTTTAAAAACCTTAGCCGACCTATTTATTATTTCCTTATATGGAAAGTTTCTATTTCCATTTTAAACATACAAACCCTAAACTAAAACCTATAACCTAAACTTGAAAACAAAAGAAAACTACAAGCTGTGAATAATTGATTCTAGCTCTTGAACTCACCATCATCATCAAACTCATAATCTTCAAAAGTGTAAGTATCCATTCATATGTGTTAATTGGGAAATTGAAGAACATGTTAGAGTTAGAGAATAGTTTTTTTGAAATTGAAGTTTGAATGATGGTTGCTTGATATATATGATGATGCTAGCTGATTTATAAGTTAGTATATAGATTCCTAAGGATTTTAGAAGATTAGTTCGTCACAGGGTTGAAGTGAAGTGAAACTGTTAAACTTGTGCCCTGTGGTCGGCGGTCAAACCGATTAGCCGGCGGCTAAATGGCCCCAACGCAGAAAAAAAATGACTTTTTCATTATAAACCTTATTTTAAACGCTTTCTTCATGTTTTAGCTGCGATTAGTGAGTGAAGTGGCATAATGAATAGATGTTAAACAGAAATGTAAGCTATAGATGGTTTCTTTTAATATGATCATAGGTTTGTGTTGGTAATCTATTTAGATTATGTAAATGTGTTTTGTACCTTAACTGGTGAGACTAAAGATTTTGATGAAATGGGAACTTATATTTAGTTTAACATGAATGGTGATGATTAAGTAAATATGACGTGTAACTTAACATGTGATGATCATGATTGTTATAGATTTATCTAAAGAGATTGTTTATGATGTTGAGTACTTTTGCTAAGTACATTGTATAAGATTTGGATTGAGTTACTAACTCAAGTGTTTTGTAATGTTTCCAGATAAGCCGAAGACTCAGTGAGTTAGTCAGCTGAGTAAGTGGACTGCAGTAGACAGGTGAATAGACTTGGAACTTCAGTGTGGTTTGGTTGTGACTTATTAGTTACAACGATATAAACATAGTGATTGGTGATTATATTGCTGAGATAAATATATATAACTGTGATGTGTTGCCTTTGTGCATTTTGGTGAATCGGAGGTCAACAATTGTTGGACTGATTGCTACAGGTTAGTCAATGTGAGATTTGTAATCATGTGTTGAGAATGGAACACATATTGATTAAAGGTAGCAATCAGTTATCGGTAAAATCACTGTATTGGCCTGCAGTGATTGTAAGTGTCGCTTGGTGGGCCACTACGGTCTGAGGGCTCCACAAGGACCACCGATCCTCTCGGTGATATTGTGTCAAAGTGATATTGCTGATAATTGATATTGTTATAGCTAAGTCAAACTGTTTGTAACAGGTTTATTCACTTAGTTTCGTGCTAATCCCGTTGTTTACTCCTTGCAGGTTTTGATGTGACTGGGACTGGGCAAGGAGTGACTGGGAGTTTTTTTGACCAGGATTACTCTGATTTTGTTAGATACAGTGATCATGTTTTGTTATATAATGATTATGATAAAACTAATGGTTTGTAAACGAGCAGTTAATACTTATAACTTGTAATATGTTTTGGTTGATGACATAATGTCATATGTGTTAATATGAATGGGATTTCGCTTCCGAGTTTAAAAAAAAATGTCATGTAAATTGTGGCGTGTTATAAATTGGTGTCAGAGCATAGGTTTGGGCGAATTGAGCAGTGATTAAGTGTTCAATCCCAAACCTAGTGGTATTGGTCAAACATTCCAGGTTACGGGATTGATTATGAATTGATATTGGTTAGTATATTAGTACTAACAATTAACGAGTTGTGAGATGTGTTGTGATTACAGGATGGCTGAAAATGAGCAACCGAACCCTACCCTTAATAATGCCTCAGAGACAGATGTACCTCCAGATAATCAGGGCACATCTTATTCAGTTGGTGGAGAAACTGATCGAGAGTATATGATGAGATTAGAGGCTGAAGTGATAGATCAACGGAAACAGTTGGCCGAGCTTTCTCAACGTCAAATTCCGAGCCATCCACATGTTGAGAGTACTGTTCCACCTATTGCCTCTACTTTTCGGGCTCCGACATCAGTTCCGTATGTCTCTCAGCAGCAAACTCAGGGGTATAATTTTCAGACTTCTGTACCATTTTCTACATTTGGATCTGCTGGTTTTCAGATACCTATTTTCTCACCAGTTCAGCAGTTAAAGAAAAGTTGTTCCCTTAAAACATTCATGTCTAGTAATCCTTCTGTATATTCTGGGAGTACTGATCCTACTGTTACCCTTGACTGGTTACGTGATGTTGAGAGGAAACTGGATGTTTGTCATTGTGAGGAGGAGGATAAGGTACGTTATGCAGTACAGTTGTTAAAGGGTCAGGCTATGTCTTGGTGGGACTCGATTACTGCACCATTGACCCCACAGCAGATTAGTGCTATCAGATGGTCAGATTTTCATGCTGAGGTTTGTAAGCAGTTTTGTTCTGAGTTTAATCTTTCTCGTATCAGGCAGGAATTTCTTGACTTGGAGAAGACTGATCAGATGAGTATTGATGAGCTTATTAGGCAGTTCTCATAAAAGCTGATATTTGTACAGGAGTGGGTCCCGACTGACCGGACCAAGATTGATCAGTTTGTTAGAGCGTTGCCTCCTGATTACCGTACTACTGTGAGACTAGCAGGTACACTTTCCCAGGCTTTTGATCTGGCCCGTTCTGTTGACAGTGATATTCAGGCTAGAAGATTGAGAAATAAAGAAAGGTTTCAACAGAGGCCAAAGGGTGATTCTTCTGATCGAGGCAAGCAGAAAGGACAGAGTATACAGCCGAGCAGGAGAGTTAGTTTCGGTGGTAATACTTCTGACGGTTCTTATTGTACCAGGTGTAAAGCTAGACACATCGGGCCTTGTACTCCTCAGACATCTAGGTGCATCAAATGCGGGGTATTGGGACATGTAGCCAGAGATTGTACTTATCCTAATCAGGTATGCTGGAACTGTCATAAGGAAGGTCATAAAGCTGGTGATTGCCCTGAGGTTAGGAGACAGGGATCGGGTATGGGTGGTGGTTCCTCTTCTTCGAGCCAAAAGCGGAAAAATCCGCCCTCTGCTGTTGGTCGTGCATTTCAGATGACAGTTGATGAGGCTGTTGTCACTGATGACGTCATTACTGGTACTTTTCTTGTAAATTCTGTACCAGCACGTGTACTTTTTGATTCTGGAGCAAACTGTTCATTTATATCTGTGAATTTCTGTGAAAAGTTAAAGTTGATTCCCTTGTTGATTGTGAACCCTATTGAGGTAGAAGTAGCCAATGGCAAGATGGTTCCTGTTACCACCTCGGTAAAAGGAGCTAGTATTATGATAGAGGGTCATGACTTTCGTGTTTCATTTCTTCTGTTGCCTATTCCAAGTTTTGATGTGGCGTTAGGTATGAATTGGCTGAGTCAAAACAAAGCCAATATTGAATGTCATAAAAAGTTGATAAAAATCTCAATTTCCGAGGAGTCATATGTAGTGGCTCGAGGAGAAAGGGAAAAAGGCAGTATTCCATTGATTTTCGTGTTAAAAGCTAGAAAATCTCTAGCTAAAGGATGTGAGTTTTATTTGGCCTATGTTGTGAATACTAAGTTAGAAAAGAGATCTGTGTCTGATGTTCGGGTGGTTTCTGAATACCCGGAGGTTTTCCCTGATGAGTTGCCTGGTTTACCCCCTGTTAGGGAAGTTGAGTATCAGATAGATTTGATTCATGGTTCCTCCCCTGTAGCTAAGTCTCCTTACAGATTAGCACCTTCTGAAATCCATGAAATGATGACTCAGATTCAGGAACTGTTAGATAAGGGTTTTGTACGACCTAGTCATTCTCCCTGGGGCGCTCTTGTTTTATTTGTGAAAAAGAAAGACGGCGCTCTTCGTATGTGTATTGATTATAGGGAGCTGAATAAAAGGACTGTGAAGAATAAGTATCCTTTGCCCAGAATTGACGAGTTATTTGATCAGTTGCAGGGATCCTCATATTTTTCTTAAATTGATTTGAGATCAGGTTATCACCAGGTGTGAGTTCGCGAAGAAGACATTTCTAAGACTGCTTTTCGCACCAGGTACGGCCATTATGAGTTTTTAGTTATGCCGTTTGGGTTGACTAATGCCCCTGCTGTGTTTATGGATCTAATGAATCGGGTTTATCGACCGTTCCTTGATAAGTTTGTGATTGTATTCATTGATGATATTCTGATTTATTCAAAGTCTGAGTCTGAACAAGAACAACATTTGAGACTGGTTTTGGAAACTTTAAAAAGGGAACATTTGTATGCTAAGTTTTCAAAATGTGAATTCTGGTTGCGGGAGGTGCAGTTTTTGGGGCATGTTATTTGTGATAATGGAATAAAAGTCGATCGTCTAAAGTTGAGGCTGTGATGAATTGGAATACACCTAAATATCCTTCTGAAATTAAAAGTTTTCTGGGATTAGCGGGTTATTACAGAAAGTTCATTAAATACTTTTCTAAGATTGCAAGCCCGTTGACCAAATTGACACGTAAGAATGTTAGATTTCAGTGGGATGATCAGCAGGAAACAGCTTTTCAGACTCTGAGACAGTTATTATGTCAGGCCCCAGTGTTAGCTCTGCCAGATGGTTCTGAAGATTTTACTGTTTATTGTGATGCTTCTCATGCTGGGTTGGGATGTGTTTTAATGCAAAGGGATAGGGTAATTGCTTATGCTTCTCGTCAGTTGAAAACTCATGAAAAGAATTACCCTACACACGATTTAGAGCTTGCTGCAGTGGTATTTGCATTAAAGATTTGGAGGCATTACTTATATGGTACTAAATATGTGATTTGTACTGACCACAAAAGTTTGCAGTATATGTTTACTCAAAAATATTTGAATATGAGACAGAGGCGGTGGTTGTAGCTGATTAAGGATTATGACTGTGAAATTCGATATCACCCAGGTAAAGCTAATGTGGTGGCGGATGCGTTGAGCAGAAAGATGCCTTCTGATCGGGTATGTTTTATGCGTTTAGACATTCATTCTGATTTGATTTCTCAGTTAAAAGCTGCACAGTCTGAGGCTTTATTGGATGTTAATTTGAAATCTGAAATTTTGTTGAAACGAAAGAATTTATTAGTTGATGATTCTCGGGGTTTGAAAACCTTTCAGTCTCGGGTTTGGGTTCCATTGGTTGGGGGACTTCGGGATTTGATATTATCTAAGGCACATAAATCTAGATTATCTGTTCATCCTGGAAGTACAAAGATGTATAATGACCTGAAACCTCTTTATTGGTGGCCTACGATGAAAACTGATGTTGCACGTGTTGTAGAAACGTGTCATATTTGTTCCCTGGTGAAAGCAGAACATCAGAAACCGTATGGTTCATTGAGACAGCTTGATATTCCTGAGTGGAAATAGGAGCATATTACTATGGATTTTGTCACTAAACTTCCCAGAACGCAGAAAGGTAATGATATGATTTGGGTAATTGTTGATAGACTGACAAAAAGTGCTCATTTTCTGGCTACCAGTGAGACTGCTTCTTTGACTCGGTTGTCCCAGTTGTATATCCATGAGATAGTTTCGAGACATGGGATTCCATTATCGATTGTGTCAGAAAGGGATTCCAGGTTTATTTCTGGGTTTTGGCAGAGTTTACAGTGGGAATTGGGTACCAGAGTTAACCTCAGTACGGCTTATCACCCACAGACAGATGGTCAGACAGAGCGTACCATTCAGACTCTGGAAGATATGCTGCGGGCTTGTGTATTAGAGTATGGTGGTTCTTGGGATTCTCATTTGCCTTTGGTAGAGTTTGCTTATAATAACTCTTATCATTCTAGTATCGGCATGCCACCATACGAGATGTTATATGGACGTCGCTGCAGAACGCCTACTTGCTGGTTAGAGGCTGGAGAAAAGCAGTTTGCAGGTCCTGATATTGTACAGATTACAGCCGATAAAGTTGCTATAGCTCGTGAGAAACTGAAAGCTGCCAGAGATCGACAGAAATAGTATGCTGATCCACGCCATCGTCCTGTTACTTTTGTTGAAGGTGAACTTGTTTATTTAAAAGTTTCCCCGTGGAAATGTGTAATTAGATTTGGAAAGCGTGGAAAACTCGCCCCAAGGTATATTGGGTCATTCAGAATCAGACATGTGGTTAATGATCAGACAGTCGCCTTGAATCTTCCTCCTGAGTTATCTGGTATTCATGACACTTTTAATGTTTGTTACTTGAGAAAATGTAATGTGGAGGATCAATCCCAAATCCTTCCATTACAGGACCTCAGAGTTGATTCTAGTCAGAAACTAGTTGAGGAACCCATTGAGTTAGTTGATAGAAAGGTGACTGATGACACGCAAAAAGTCAAGTTTTTATGTGTCATTATCTCACCTTTTTAGCCCAAATCATGATGAATATATCTAAAATCAATACTTTATCATTAAAACTCATCACTCGGGCTAAAATATAGACAACATTTCAAAAGTCATCTAAAATGGTCGAAAAACACGATAAATGTAACGAAAACGATCATAAGCATTCTCGTTCACGCTTTTAAGCACTTTTTAAGATCCACTAAGAATTATGACCTCTAACTTATGTCATTTTCTTCATCAGGAGAATACGATCGCGTGGATATAAAGAACGCTGAAAACGGACACTCGAGTCAAAAGTTATGGCCGAACGAAGAATCCAAGGAACCGGAGAAGACCAATACGGGCAAACCAAGCCGGATACGGGTGGAACAAGCCGTATACGGCCATGCACTGACCGTATACGGCCTGGCATGACCGTATACGGCCTTGTCCAGCCGTATACGGCTGGTGTTCCCCCGTATACGGCCTCGTTCTCCCGTATTCAGCCCATGTTCGCCCGTATCGTGCCATTTCCACCCGAAATACGGGAGGTCCCCTCGTATCGTCCTCCTCCCCCGTACAAGATGCGATTTTGATACGGCTGAGCGATACGGTTGAGCATTTGGAGGTAGGAATACGGCTGGACGATACGGCTGAGCAACTACTATATATATGGGATCATTTCACCTCATCATTCATCAATCAACTCACACTTCACATTTCTTTCATTTTCTCTCTCTACTCTCTCTCTAGAAATAATTAGATTAGGTTAGTATAATTAAGCTAGTAGATTAGCTTCTAGATTGGTTGTAACGGAGGTGCTCCGAGACTGCGATTGCGCAAGATTTGTAATTACGCTTTGTCAGGTTTTATTATAATCTCTATCTTGTTATTTTAAATATGTTGTGCTGCTGTCATAATTATTTAGAATTGCTTGCTAGAATTATTGCCATGCTTAGCTAAACAAATATGTGTTTGCTATGATAGTCGTTATGCTAGGGTAGTTATACTTTAATATGCAATTGGGATATTATGAAACAACGGAGGTAACGTTATACGGCTTTCATTTGTATAGCGCCGGAACCATCACGAATGTGTGTAGTACGGAACGTGGAAGCTATGAAAGTTGTGGGCACAATCCGTTGTGGAAATAATGATTCCAATTGTAACACGCCGTTACTCTGTCCGTATGCTGTTAATATATATTTGAATCTATGAAATAAGTCTCCAATGTTTATCTATCCAACTTATGCTGTGGTTTGTAACTTACTGCTGGTACATAACTGGTGGTACGCCGCTTATTATTCTGTGTCTGATGATCGTTGAACTCGACAAGGCCGGTGTTCTCCAGGTTGAAATACACCGGAGGGAGACACGGAGTGTAGGATTAGAGATAGGTTAGATTCATTTCATATAACAAATATTTTAGAGAGAACTTTCGGAATATTTGTGACTTAACCAAATTATCCAGTAACTCTGCACGTATAAACTGATCCTTGTATGCTGCTCTGCTGCATGTTCTTGTTTGATTGTTGCTTTAGGGTTTGCATGCTAGTATCACCTGTGCTGTTGGATATATGATTAGGTTTTTGAATATAAATTGATTGCATACACCAGTTTAACATGCGTAAAATAGTTATGACGATTTATATAAAATAATGATGAACAATTTAATCAGCCGTTAGACCAGATCATCCCAACTTGTTCCGGTAGGAAACCCCTGTTCATGTTTTTGTTTATTCAACAATTCATGCCATGATTCGGATATCTCGGATGTCCGAGATTGGGGAACAGGATTCGAGGATGGTTGTTGGTTAAATTGGTTGCTACATTTGGGAGAACTTCCGGTGGAGTTTACATTTCATAATTGCTATCTTCGTGACATGTTATTTATCTGATTGCGGACAACTCTACGTTAGATAGATAATAGGCTAGTAATTATGGCTCATTAGGATATATAACTCAGGATAGATAACAAGGACCTTTTAATGTTGCAACGGAAATACCGTAAAACAGCTGAATACTGGTATGAGCGTTGAATACAAATACGTGGGAGCTAAGGAAAGGCTGTAGGTAGAATACTTTGCTGTCATTGATTGTTCCAAGTACGTCTGTTGAATCCTGACTCCGTCATCATAACTAACGCCTTAACTAAAATAACTACCCCTAAAATAGCATATAAGATTGTCATAGCAAGCACTCGCGTTAATCTGTAGTTCTCGTAGCCACCTCACCTCCCCTATCTTTAGTTTTAGTTTTTAAATTAGTAGTTAAGAACAGAAAAGTAACAAAAACCCCTATCGAACTCTTGATAAACCAGCTAAATTACGAAGGATAATCAAAAGACCTAGATCCTATGCCCGTTGTAGTTTGAAGAACGACCCTAGGTCATACTTACTACTGTACTCCCATAGTTTTAAGTATACTTAGGCCCAGCAAAACATAAATTTTAAAAACCCACTGATCGGCGCGCCAGGAGGAAGGCCCGCAACGACGCGAGTCAAATCGCAACCGACCTCTCGACGCACATCAGGTTTTTGGCGCCGCTGCCGGGGACTACAACGACCGATTTAGGAATTTAGTTATCTCAGTTATTTAGCGATCCTTTCGGAAGATCAATATCATTCGGAAGTTACCTTTCCGTTCTTTCCTTTTCAGTACCCTTTCCTTTCCAAAACTCTATTTTCTACCAAAACCCCAAATTCTTCAGCCATGACGACTAGTCAACGTGTCTGGAAATTTGGAACAACTGTCCAAAGCCCTGAACCAAACTTTCAATCCACATCTTCTGTTCAGTGGCAAAACAAAACCCGTCTTGCTCAAACTCTGAATACTATGCCGTCCACTCTATCCGATTCCTCCTTCAACTCTCAACAACACTATAACGAAACTCTGATTAACTTTATGATTGAACAAAATAACGTAAATAAACAAGTAATAGATTCTCAAGATAAAATTGATGCTTTGCTTAGAATTTCCGAAGATTTAATCAAAAACATAGAAGTTAGTCTAAAACAATTATTTTCAAAAGTTGAGGAGAGTCAAAGGAAAATCGCGATCAGTAACGCTGTCTATCTCTCATCCTATGAGCACGATGACATCTTAGTTGTTACAAGAGGAGGTAAAGAAACCAGAATTGAACAAACCTCAGATAATTCTTCAAACAAACCTTCCACTTCTACTGATCCAGTGCCAAGTGACACCCCTGTCTCTGCACCTGATCCAGTACCTTCTCAAGTTCCAGAAATCATTCCACGTACTCGAATTCCCTTTCCTGGTAGGCTTAAGAAGGAGAAGCAAGAAGCGCAGTTTGGGAAATATCTTGAGATGTTTAAAAGCCTGCACTTAAACGTTAGATTATTAGATGCTTTAGTAGAAATGCCTAGTTGTGCAAAATTCTTCAAAGAACTTCTTTCAAATAAAGAAAAATTAAGGCAATTAGTTAATATACCCTTAGATGCTGAATGCTCTGCAATCATGTTACATGGCCTTCCACCGAAACTAGGAGATACTGGCCGTTTCACTATTCCTTGTTACCTTCAAAATATCCAAGTTAGTAATGCCTTAGCTGACCTAGGTGCTAGTGTCAACCTTATGCCTTACTCACTATATAAGAAACTAGGATTAGGAGAACTGCTACCCACTCATATGACCATCCAATTAGCTGATAGATCAGTTAAACTCCCTCGGGGGATTGCTGAAGATATTATGGTCCGAGTAGGTAAATTTATCTTCCCAGTTGACTTTGTCATTATGGATATTGAGGAAGACGCCCACGTTCCCCTCATCCTTGGCAGACCTTTCCTAAACACTGCCAAGGCTGTTATTGACGTAAACGAAAGATCTTTAAAATTGAGGGTTGGAGCGGAGGAAGTCACCTTTAATGTCGATAAATTGATGAAACAACCTGTGGGAGAAGATCTTGGTCTTGTGGATTCCATGCAGGAAATATATGACGAGCATATGGAAGAGATTCTAGCAGTTAGCAATCCCGACCCTCTTCCCAACACAGTCATCACTACAACAAGACTATGCCAGGACGACGTTGGACTCTGCTCAGCTATCTCTGACAAACCAGCACACTCTAAGGAGCTGCTATTTCCTTTATCTAAAATGAAGTATCCTCTTGCACCGCCTGACAGCACTCCCACGAACAACTTTTTTGCTGCTGTTCCCTTAGGCGAAGGCATCCCTCTACCAATCTTACAAAGGGGTCAAACTGATTCATCTCCTTCAGTAGCTGAAATTCTCAAATCTTTTGAGGAGATGGAATCAGAAATTTCAGCTAAGCCACAACTATCTGAAGGTTGTGCGCCACAAAATCCAGAGATCACCATAAGTACGTCTTCAACAGCTCAATTTCAGAAGTTTGCATTCACCGACAACAACGATATCATCTTTACTGAAGATAGTGCAACTTCCTCATCATCTACAAGAAAATACGAGCTGAAGAAGAACGCACTTCCTAATGAGACAAAGTTAGTAGAAATAGCATCAGCCACTGCAGCCGACTCATCTCCAAATGAACCAGAGTTCCAGACGGAGTATGATTTGTTACAAAGAGACGAGATCGCTCGAATGAAACCTTCCATTGAAGAACCACCTGAATTGGAGCTAAAGGAACTACCCTCTCATCTGGAGTATGCTTTTCTTGAAGGAACCTCGCATTTACCCGTTATAATTGCAAAAGGTCTTACACCCGAAAAGAAAGCAAGACTCATCCAAGTGTTAAAGTCACATAAGAAGGCGATTGCATGGAAAATCTCTGACATCCAAGGGATTAGTCCAAACTATTGCACTCACAAGATACTAATGGAAAACGACTTCAAACCATCCATACAGAGACAGAGGAGAGTCAACCCGAAGATTCAAGACGTGGTCAAGAAGGAGGTTATCAAATTATTGGATGCTGGCTTGATCTATCCTATTTCAGATTCCCCATGGGTCAGCCCTGTTCAGGTTGTCCCCAAGAAAGGAGGAATGACGGTTATCGCAAACGAAGATAATGAACTTATTCCAACACGGACCGTCACCGGTTGGAGGGTATGCATCGACTATCGGAAGCTAAACGAAGCCACTCGAAAAGATCATTTTCCTCTACCGTTCATCGATCAAATGTTGGAGAGATTATCTGGGAACGAGTTCTACTGTTTTCTTGATGGTTTCTCTGGCTATTTTCAGATTCCTCTCGATCCTAAGGACCAGGAAAAGACGACCTTCACATGTCCGTACGGAACATTCGCTTACCGACGCATGCCTTTTGGGCTATGCAACGCACCTGCCACATTCCAAAGGTGTATGGTGGCGATATTCCACGATATGATCGAACAGTGCATGGAAGTATTCATGGACGACTTCTCAGTCTTTGGAGATTCCTTCACTTCTTGTCTTTCTAACCTTGAACGAATGTTAGCCCGATGCGAATAATCAAATCTTGTCTTGAACTGGGAGAAGTGCCACTTTATGGTGAAGGAAGGAATAGTTCTAGGACACCGAATATCAAAGTCTGGAATTGAAGTTGACAAAGCTAAAGTTGAGACCATTGCCAAACTTCCACCACCTACTTCTGTTAAAGCCATTCGCAGTTTTCTAGGTCACGCCGGATTCTACCGTCGCTTTATTAAGGATTTCTCCAAGATTTCTCGACCTATGACACACCTTCTCGAGAAGAACACTCCGTTTGTCTTTTCAGATGACTGCCTGAAAGCTTTCAACATTCTGAAGGATGAGCTCACACATGCACCGATCATGGTTGCTCCTGACTGGAGTCTTCCATTTGAAATCATGTGTGACGCCAGTGACTTTGCTGTTGGAGCTGTCTTAGGTCAAAGGAAGGATAAGCATTTTCAACCAATATACTACGCCAGCAAGACACTCACCGATGCTCAAGAGAACTACACTACTACAGAAAAGGAGCTGCTTGCGGTAGTATTTGCTTTTGATAAATTTCGTTCTTACTTAATATTGTCCAAAACTATTGTCTATACAGATCACTCAGCATTGAAGTATCTTTTCAAAAAGCAAGACGCTAAACCAAGACTACTTCGATGGATTCTGCTTCTCCAAGAATTTGATATAGAAATCAAGGATAAAAAGGGAGCAGAAAATGTCGCAGCAGATCATCTCAGTCGATTGGAAAACCCGTCGATGGAAAAGCTTAATGAAAAAGAAATTCAAGACCAATTTCCTGAAGAACAACTCATGAATGTCGGAGACCACCAAAAGGGTTCACAATTCAACTATGACCCTTGGTACGCAGACTACGCTAATTATCTGGTTGGAGGAATCATACCAAAAGGAATGCCTACCTCTAGAAAACGCAAATTCTTCAGAGACATTAAGAACTACTATTGGGACGATCCATACTTGTTCAAAGTATGTCCGGACCAAATCATAAGAAGATGCGTTGACGAGAGGGAAGCAAGGAACATTCTCCACCAGAGCCATCACGGACCAACTGGAGGACATCATGGAGCAAACATGACCGCAAGGAAGGTATACGATTCAGGATTCTATTGGCCGACCATTTTCAGAGACGCTCACGACTTGGTAAAACGTTGTGATGCTTGCCAAAGGTTTGGAAGTGTCTCACGGAGGAGTGAAATGCCACTTACTAACATCCAGGCCTGCGAGATCTTTGACATATGGGGTTTAGATTTCATGGGACCATTCCCAAAATCCTTCGGAAAAGAATACATTCTGGTAGCTGTCGACTATGTCTCTAGATGGGCCGAGGCACAAGCATTTCCTACAAATGACTCACGAGTAGTGACCAAGTTCCTCAAGCAACTATTTTCTCGTTTCGGAACTCCAAAGGCGATCATCAGTGATCGAGGCACGCACTTCTGTAATGCTCAGTTTATGAGGACATTACAGTATTATGGTGTCACCCATAAGACCTCTACGGTCTATCACCCGTAGACGAATGGGCAAGCCGAAGTGACGAACAGAGCGCTCAAAAGGATCTTAGAACGAACAGTGATGAATCATAGGGAAAGATGGGCCGATAAATTAGACGATGCTCTGTGGGCGTTCAGAACTGCATATAAGTCACCATTAGGGACCACGCCTTACAGACTAGTCTATGGGAAAGCGTGTCATCTGCCGATAGAGTTGGAATACAAGGCTTACTGGGCGCTGAGGGATTGCAATCTAGACCCTTCCACAACAGGATTACATCGCAAGATACAGCTGAATGAACTAGCCGAATTGAGAGACCAAGCCTATGATAGTTCTTTACATTTCAAGGAGCGAACCAAGACTATTCACGATGCTAAAATTAAGTATTCTAAGTTCAAACCTGGAGATAAAGTTCTTCTCTTCAATTCGCGCTTCAAGAAATTCTCAGGCAAATTCAGATCGAGGTGGAGCGGACCATTCGTGATATCAAAAATCTTTACCTTCGGAGCAGTCGAACTAGAAGCACCGGACGGTAATTTTAAAGTCAATGGCCACCGCTTAAAACACTACATCGAAGACTTTCCTTCCAGTAAGGAGGTCTACATCTTTGAACCACCTTGAGCCGATAAAGTAGGTAAAAGAGTCAAGCTAGTGACTCGTTAAACAAGCGCTCTTGGGAGGCACCCCATTGCTTATCTTTATAATAGCTTTAATTTTATTTCTCAATTTATTTTTGCTTAGTATTATCATCCCTGAACTAATAAATGCAGGATAAGCTAGATACCCGACAGCACCGCACTCTTACATTTACATCGGAGATAAGTTTTATTTGACTTATGCGAATGCAAGAATTCAGATGATTTAAACTTTTAAAATGAAAATCTTTCACAAAAGTCATCTGACTCTGTTGCATTTGTATAAACTTATAAACCTTAAGCATTACCTGTTTTTCTTTATGTTTCAGGATGGACGCTTCAGCTGAGACCTCAGGACACACTGCTCAGACTCCACAGCAGAAGAAGAAGAGACACCGCAGAGGAAAGAAGAAGCTGACCATTGTTCCAGAGGAGCGTGCTATAGATGTGACGAGCCCTCCAGTCTTCGACTATGGGATTACCACGGCCGACCCAGCTGTGACCTAGGCGATCCTCCGAGAGCTCTCCATCCAGCATGACTCTCACTCTGACATCAGGGAGAGGGTTGGACTCCCGAGACTTCCAGACCAGTCCTTCAGACTTGGTCAGGGTCCCAGACCACCTCTTCCACCATGGTCATTTTTCCCAGCTGCACCTACTACAGAGCCCACTCTTTCTGCTGATGCTGAGATATCCTCTGATCTCCCTATTGCCCCCATGATGCCTGGTTCCACTGTTGCCACGTCACCTACTTCAGTTCCAGATTGTGACGCTCTTGCAGCATTTGACCCAGACATGGATGATTTGCTAGACGACCTTTAGTTTATTTTATTGCTTTATGTTAAACTTTTAAGATGTTGAAATGTTGAACTGGTGATTGTGACTATGTTTATGGTATTGCAGAACTTAGCCTCGTAAGGAATAGATGAGCTTTAAACAGAGTCTGGTCCACAAATCCAGCAGATCACTAGCACCACTCCTTCACGAATCTGGTCCTGATTCCAGTGCTCACCAACCGTAGGGAAGTACCTCTCCTAAAACTTTTCTAGTTTCTGCGTAACTTAGATATGCTTATGCCCACTTAAATCTCTAAGTGTGGGATCCTCCATACTTAAAACTTTTAAATTCACATTTTTCCTAAAGACAAAACCCTAAGTGTGGGATTCTCCCAACTTAGTGCAGAAACATTGGGGACAATGTTTATTTTTAAGTGTGGGATAGCAGTATATCTCTCGTCTAATATCCGTAATGATGATTTAGAAATACGCAAGTCCTCAAAATGATTTTCAATCCTTATTTTTGCCAAAATTTTCAAAAATTTAAACTTTTTGAAGTCACAATTGTAAGAAAGAGTACAGAATTTTTTACAAATATTCAAAAGTTAGTAAAAAAAGGTCGAATCATGTCGGACTCCAAACAATTTAAGATGAGGATCTAAGAGGGGCATCGCACGACTGGACACATATAACCTATTTTTGCGGTGAGGAATTTTGAGCCTTATAAGCATTCATTTTAAATGCTTCACTGTTCGTTTGTTGTGTGTGACTGGTGCATGCATTTCTGAATTAGAACTTGCCCCGGGTATGCGTGTCGAGATCACATTGACGGGTGTCATACGTGACATAGGTACAATTAGAGGACCTTGACATTCCCTAGGATTAAACCCCATTTCAACATATCTCTTTCAAGCCCAAAACCCTTCCAACACTCATTTTCAGTGTTGATGATCCGCCTAGAAAACCCTGTTGAGCCTTAGCCTTTTCGTTTCTTTCAACCCAAATTTTAAACCCACTTACCCTCATACCTACCAAAAGTTTATCTTAGAATTTTTAAAATCTTTTTGAAAAATGCTAATTAGGTATGCTTTTTGTTTCTACCCCAAAGTCACAAATATAGTGTTTACTTAAAGCTACTCGTGTGCGTTTACATGATCAATATTTAAAAAGAATTCGAGAGCCTTGTGGTGTGAAAATTTGACACCAAGTAAAATTCAAAAGTGAAAAAAGGGTCAGAAAAGCAAAAAAATGAAAGAAAGAAAGGATGTCTGCAGGGCAAAAGAAAAAGAAAATAAAAAGAAAATTCCTTAGAAGATCCCTGGCCAAGAAATTCTAAACCAAAAATAGAATAAAGCTAAGTGCTTAAATCTCTCGAAAACTTCGATTCTTCAAAAGCGTAAAATCTTCATGTGTTTTCAAAAGATAGAAGGCAAAATAGCTATCTTCTGCCTTTTTAGTTATCCGTTTCTGTTTTCATTAAAAAGTATGTCTAAATAGAATTTTTCATTAGTTTTAAAGGTCCTGAGATAAGTAAAACCCTTAAAACCATTTTTACCCTTATCCATACCCTTTAAACCCTCACCATACATCAAAACCCGTTTGAATGTCCTGGGATAATTAGTACCGTCCCCGTCTAAGTGATGGAGATACGATCCTTGGGCAAGCCTATGACGACAAATGCTGCACGACTGGTATTTGAGCGATTTTTCATTTGGCTTAGGATAATAGGAAACCCGATACACTTGAGTGAATTGAGTGACCACCAGTGAGATCGCCCAGTCGTGTATATTCCACATCCCGAGAATTGAAAGTATGCCTAAGTGAACCATCTTAAAGATCTTTGGATACTTCATGTGAACATCTTTTCTTTATCTAACTAGCGTAATACTTGTTTTCATTCTGTATAACTTCTTCGTTATGGCTTTAATAAAAATCTTAAACAGGAAATTTCGGCAGGTAAGATTGAAGTTTGCTTGAGGACAAGCAAATGTCTAAGTGTGGGATATTTGATGACACGCAAAAAGTCAAGTTTTTATGTGTCATTATCTCACCTTTTTAGCCCAAATCATGATGAATATATCTAAAATCAATACTTTATCATTAAAACTCATCACTCGGGCTAAAATATAGACAACATTTCAAAAGTCATCTAAAATGGTCGAAAAACACGATAAATGTAACGAAAACGATCATAAGCATTCTCGTTCACGCTTTTAAGCACTTTTTAAGATCCACTAAGAATTATGACCTCTAACTTATGTCATTTTCTTCATCAGGAGAATACGATCGCGTGGATATAAAGAACGCTGAAAACGGACACTCGAGTCAAAAGTTATGGCCGAACGAAGAATCCAAGGAACCGGAGAAGACCAATACGGGCAAACCAAGCCGGATACGGGTGGAACAAGCCGTATACGGCCATGCACTGACCGTATACGGCCTGGCATGACCGTATACAGCCTTGTCCAGCCGTATACGGCTGGTGTTCCCCCGTATACGGCCTCGTTCTCCCGTATTCAGCCCATGTTCGCCCGTATCGTGCCATTTCCACCCGAAATACGGGAGGTCCTCTCGTATCGTCCTCCTCCCCCGTACAAGATGCGATTTTGATACGGCTGAGCGATACGGTTGAGCATTTGGAGGTAGGAATACGGCTGGACGATACGGCTGAGCAACTACTATATATATGAGATCATTTCACCTCATCATTCATCAATCAACTCACACTTCACATTTCTTTCATTTTCTCTCTCTACTCTCTCTCTAGAAATAATTAGATTAGGTTAGTATAATTAAGCTAGTAGATTAGCTTCTAGATTGGTTGTAACGGAGGTGCTCCGAGACTGCGATTGCGCAAGATTTGTAATTACGCTTTGTCAGGTTTTATTATAATCTCTATCTTGTTATTTTAAATATGTTGTGCTGTCATAATTATTTAGAATTGCTTGCTAGAATTATTGCCATGCTTAGCTAAACAAATCTGGGTTTGCTATGATAGTCGTTATGCTAGGGTAGTTATACTTTAATATGCAATTGGGATATTATGAAACAACGGAGGTAACGTTATACGGCTTTCATTTGTATAGCGCCGGAACCATCACGAATGTGTGTAGTACGGAACGTGGAAGCTATGAAAGTTGTGGGCACAATCCGTTGTGGAAATAATGATTCCAATTGTAACACGCCGTTACTCTGTCCGTATGCTGTTAATATATATTTGAATCTATGAAATAAGTCTCCAATGTTTATCTATCCAACTTATGCTGTGGTTTGTAACTTACTGCTGGTACATAACTGGTGGTACGCCGCTTATTATTCTGTGTCTGATGATCGTTGAACTCGACATGGCCGGTGTTCTCCAGGTTGAAATACACCGGAGGGAGACACGGAGTGTAGGATTAGAGATAGGTTAGATTCATTTCATATAACAAATATTTTAGAGAGAACGTTCGGAATATTTGTGACTTAACCAAATTATCCAGTAACTCTGCACATATAAACTGATCCTTGTATGCTGCTCTGCTGCATGTTCTTGTTTGATTGTTGCTTTAGGGTTTGCATGCTAGTATCACCTGTGCTGTTGGATATATGATTAGGTTTTTGAATATAAATTGATTGCATACACCGGTTTAACATGCGTAAAATAGTTATGACGATTTATATAAAATAATGATGAACAATTTAATCAGCCGTTAGACCAGATCATCCCAACTTGTTCCGGTAGGAAACCCCTGTTCATGTTTTTGTTTATTCAACAATTCATGCCATGATTCGGATATCTCGGATGTCCGAGATTGGGGAACAGGATTCGAGGATGGTTGTTGGTTAAATTGGTTGCTACATTTGGGAGAACTTCCGGTGGAGTTTACATTTCATAATTGCTATCTTCGTGACATGTTATTTATCTGATTGCGGACAACTCTACGTTAGATAGATAATAGGCTAGTAATTATGGCTCATTAGGATATATAACTCAGGATAGATAACAAGGACCTTTTAATGTTGCAACGGAAATACCGTAAAACAGCTGAATACTGGTATGAGCGTTGAATACAAATACGTGGGAGCTAAGGAAAGGCTGTAGGTAGAATACTTTGCTGTCATTGATTGTTCCAAGTACGTCTGTTGAATCCTGACTCCGTCATCATAACTAACGCCTTAACTAAAATAACTACCCCTAAAATAGCATATAAGATTGTCATAGCAAGCACTCGCGTTAATCTGTAGTTCTCGTAGCCACCTCACCTCCCCTATCTTTAGTTTTAGTTTTTAAATTAGTAGTTAAGAACAGAAAAGTAACAAAAACCCCTATCAAACTCTTGATAAACCAGCTAAATTACGAAGGATAATCAAAAGACCTAGATCCTATCCCCGTTGTAGTTTGAAGTATACTTAGGCCCAGCAAAACATAAATTTTAAAAACCCACTGATCGGCGCGCCAGGAGGAAGGCCCGCAACGACGCGAGTCAAATCGCAACCGACCTCTCGACGCACATCAGTGACTAAATTACATTAGAAAGAGATCCCGATGGTTTTAGTGAAATGGAGGCATAGTTTGGGGGCGAACCTTACCTGAGAAACTGAGTCGAGCATACGCTCACGATATCCTCATTTGTTTGAGTCTAGCGAGATTTCGGGGACGAAATCTTCCTAAGGGGGGAAGATTTGTAACACCCGCTTTTGTGACCTGAGGATAATTCGGTAATTTCCTATAAATTAATATTATTATCGTTACATTTTAAATATTGTGATTCATATGTTTTGAATTATATTTTAGGAAATTTGATCGAAGAATTAATTGTGACTAGTGAAATGTTATTTGTTTTAAATAATTGTAGTTTACGGTAAAATAAAATAGTTTTCTCGCAACTGGTATTTAGGTTCCAGACAATAGATTGAAAGGGGGCTAGTTTTAAGTGAGTACGGAGTCGGTTTAAAAACCTTAGCCGACATATTTATTATTTCCTTATATGGAAAGTTTCTATATCCATTTTAAACATACAAACCCTAAACTAAAACCTAGAACCTAAACTTGAAAACAAAAGAAAACTACAAGATGTGAATAATTGATTCTAGCTCTTGAACTCACCATCATCATCAAACTCATAATCTTCAAAAGTGTAAGTATCCATTCATATGTGTTAATTGGGAAACCGAAGAACATGTTAGAGTTAGAGAATAGTTTTTTTGAAATTGAAGTTTGAATGATGGTTGCTTGATATATATGATGATGCTTGCTGATTTATAAGTTAGCATATAGATTCCTAAGGATTTTAGAAGATTAGTTCGTCACAGGGTTGAAGTGAAGTGAAACTGTTAAACTTGTGCCCTGTGGCCGGCGGTCAAACCGTTTAGCCGGCAGCTAAATGGCCCCAACGCAGAAAAAATGACTTTTTCATTATAAACCTTATTTTAAACGTTTTCTTCATGTTTAGCTGCGATTAGTGAGTGAAGTGGCATAATGAATAGATGTTAAACAGAAATGTAAGCTATAGATGATTTCTTTTAATATGATCATAGGTTTGTGTTGGTAATCTATTTAGATTATGTAAATATGTTTTGTACCTTAACTGGTGAGACTAAAGATTTTGATGAAATGGGAACTTATATTTAGTTTAACATGAATGGTGATGATTAAGTAAATATGACGTGTAACTTAACATGTGATGATCATGATTGTTATAGATTTATCTAAAGAGATTGTTTATGATGTTGAGTACTTTTGCTAAGTACATTGTATAAGATTTGGATTGAGTTACTAACTCAAGTGTTTTATAATGTTTCCAGATAAGCCGAAGACTCAGTGAGTTAGTCAGCTGAGTAAGTGGAGTGCAGTAGACAGGTGAATAGACTTGGAACTTCAGTGTGGTTTGGTTGTGACGTATTAGTTACAACGATATACACATAGTGATTGGTGATTATATTGCTGAGATAAATATATATAACTGTGATGTGTTGCCTAAATGCATTTTGGTGAATCGGAGGTCAACAATTGTTGGACTGATTGCTACAGGTTAGTCAATGTGAGATTTGTAATCATGTGTTGAGAATGGAACACATATTGTGACACCCGTCAAATTAGGACTAGTAATTAGTGCCTAAGCAAGTTTTAATACATGTAATTAGTTCTGTGTTAGGCTAATTTGTGTATCAACTAATATATATTGTTGAATATATATACAAGAATACGATTTAATTAAATCGTACAAGTTTCAAACCGAACGTGTTTCGACACAATTAATACGGACGTTGGTGAACAATTTTATTAAATAATATAATATTGTTTAATAACACAATTATATCCAAAATATTATTTTAATATTTCGTATCCATTTCGTATCGTACAAATAAAATTTACGCGATTGAAATGTAAACGCACAAACAAAACGAAACAATTTAAGTTATATTATATAACTCAAATATTAAGTATTTGTCTAAATACTTCAATGAAAATATTAGATAATTATTCACATTTTAAAATGTACAATTAAATGCGTATTAAATTAATTAAACAATCGGAAAAACGAACATCGCACGGAGAGCGAATACACGGAGCAAAAAGTGGAGACCCACACCTCGGTGGGCCCCCACCGAATCAGCCAAAAGATGGGGTTTCCCCCACCTTATCTCATTCCATAATCATCACCTCCTCTTTATCTCTCTCTCTTTTCCATTTTCTTTCAAAACAACCATCCACCACCATCATCAAAAACCATCAAATTACACCATCATACGACCTCAAATCATCGAAATAATCAAAGAAACGAAATCACCACGCAACGATCTACACTTTCACCTTTTGGGATTTTCAATCCGACACCGCGTAAGTTTCCGACAAATTCCCGAAACTTCTCGTTTTAGCTTATTTTTACACATTTATGGGTTATTCAAGTGTATATATGCCTATTAAACATGAGAAACACGAATTTATAGCTTAAAAATGGGTTAGATTTGAGTTTTGGGTCGAAAATTTTCGACAGTCGCTGGGTTCTGTTTTGATGTTCATCTTTGCGACACAAGCCTTGTGTCGCAGGTTGTGTCGTATAAAACCCATTGTGTCGTATTTTGTGTCGTAAAAACTCAGTTATGTCGGACCTTTTGCGACACAATATTGTGTCGTACCTTATGTCGCAAATACCATGCGACACAATCACTATGTCGCTGTTAAATCAGCATTATTCGCTTATGCGACACAACCCTTGTGTCGCTAAGCTCTTGTGTCGCACTTATATGCGACACAACCATTGTGTCGCATTTTCAACGTTATGTCGCATATTGTGTCGCATAGAACAGAATGTTTAAAAACACAGATTTTCACTAAGTGTCGAGACCCTAAATTTTATCACTTGATTTCACCCAATTTCAAGTCCAGATGCGTTTTTCACCAAAGCAATATAGTAAAAATAAAAATTTTCCAAGCTGACTTGGCAGCTTGACCCCAACCAGGGGCTCTGCCCCTTGGACCCCGCCAGGGGCTGCCGCCCCTTGGACCCCGCTACCAGGGGCGCTGCCCCCGGACCCCCGTACTTAGATTCCGTAAGCACATTTCTCACCAAGTGTCAAACTTGTACAACTTCAAAACGCTTATACGATACAACTTTTCAAACATAATGGAATTTGTTTTTCAAGTATAACGCTTCGAAATCAATGTGATAACATCAAGACTATTATTATAATTAATCACCAACGGGCCGTACACGTTTTCAAACATACAATTCAATCAACCAAATCGTAGTAATTTGGACAAGTCTATCAACCAAATCGGGGAAATTTGGATAAACAACTACAAAGGTAGTCTTTCGAGATACCTAAACAATTAATAACCATCGCGTGTCTTGGACACCTTCAGGTTACAAGTCTTCGGACCACACTTCAAGGCAAATCAATTCAAGTTATTAATTCAAACTTTCAAGACTCAGGTGAGTCTCATGGCCCCCATTTTACTGCTTTTCAATCAGGGGTGTGATATTATTGCTCGTTTTGTTTTACAAGTTGAACGCAAGTACAAATCAAATCAAATACTACATGAGTTACAAGCTAATCAATTTAAAGCCCTCCATAGCATAGTCTGGTAATACATAGTAGCGTGAATGTTAGTATATGATATCATATAGGATTGACAATCCTCGTCCGGGTTAGCACGCACTAACTGGTCAAACGGACGTATTAGCATTTGGGAAGACGAGTTTGGATTAGGCACTCGTAGGAGGCATTTCAAGTTAGGCTTCCTTAAGTGGGCCTGACAACTCAAGTTAAGCTCAGACTATGTGCTCATGGCTGTATAACTTTTATTTTGCTTAATTGCATTTTAAATTCAATTATTAAATCTTGCGGTTCATACAAACATATGTGTTGACATACAAACCTGTGAGCTCACCAGCATTTCGCTGACCAATTTTAGCATGTATCACAGGTGACCAGCAGTAGGTTGGACTGCTCAAGTAAGGATCAATTAGCTCGAGTCATCATGCAAACAATCAGAGATTTAGCTGCATTATTATATTTTGTATAGATTAATTATGTACTTAAATCTCTCAATTTCAACCCAGCTAATGTAAACAATATTTTTGATGTAAACTTTTGTTTTATCAATACAAAATGTAAAACGACGCATATAGTGGTCGTTCATTATATATCTTATTGCTGTGATTATTGATTCGTAACACCCAAATCGTGCTTCCGCTAAACAATAAATTTGGGGGTGTTACACATATTGATTAAAGGTAGCAAACAGTTATCGGTAAAATCACTGTATTGGCCTGCAATGATTGTAAGTGTCGCTTGGTGGGCCACCGCGGTCTGAGGGCTCCACAAGGACCACCGATCTTCTTGGTGATGTTGTGTCAAAGTGATATTGCTGATAATTGATATTGTTATAACTAAGTCAAACTGTTTGTAACAGGTTTATTCACTTAACTTCGTGTTAATCCCGTTGTTTACTCCTTGCAGGTTTTGATGTGACTGGGACTGGGCAAGGAGTGACTGGGAGTTGTTTGACCAGGATTACTCTGATTTTGTTAGATACAGTGATCATGTTTTGTTATATAATGATTAAGATAAAACTAATGGTTTGTAAACGAGCAGTTAATACTTATAACTTGTAATATGTTTTGGTTGATGACATAATGTCATATGTGTTAATATGAATGGGATTTCGCTTCCGAGTTAAAAAAAAAAATGTCATGTAAATTGTGGCGTGTTATATTTTGAGCTCAAGTCGATCTCGAATCTAAATGATGACTGAATTAGTTTCACGAGCATAACTTTGAACTTTAGAAAACATTAATATTTTGCTTGCCTTGATATAGCTATCCCAAATTCTAACGAGCATTGAGTTCGAACATATTATTGAAAATCTAATCGAGTTTGAGTTGAGCTCGAGCTCGAGCCGAGTAATCATTAAATGAGTTGAGCCAAATAATTTACTACTATTTGACTTGACTTGGTTCGTTAACTATTGAAGCCCCTGCTACAATTCTATCAATTAAAGACTTAAAATCTAGTTAATGTACAATGTTTATATGGTTTTATGTTGCCTTTTTGAAAGTGATAAAACTAAACATACCTCACAGCTGGACTCATATTATCAACATTCGTATTTTCTGAAACCTTTATTGATAATCTTTCCTGATTACAACAATTATATTACTAATGGTGTTTATAAGGAGATCAGTCATTAAACACCAAATAGCTATCTCTAGATTTAAATAAAAGTACCTTGTTGCCTTGTTGGCATGTTTATTGGGGTCAATATGGTTCCAATAATTTTCATGATTCAAGTGAAGTAAAGTGGAAGGGATATGGAATGGACCCCTTGGGCTCAGTCTATTTATTGTAATCATATAAACACATCATATCATATCCTTTTATATTTAAATTTCTTTTTAACATTAAATTTTATTGAATCTCATATCCAAATAATTAATAATCATATCCAAAACTTATCAGAAACAAAATAATAGATGTGCCTAATCAGTAGACCTAATAAATTAATTGGTATACGGTTAAAGATGATTTTGGTGAATATAAGATATAATAAATGGAATCATCTATCAACTAACAGATAGATTAGAAATGGTTTAGGTTTGGATTTATAGGCACATATAACAATTCTCGGCAAAAAGAAATATGGATTTTGGTATTATTCTTAAAATAAAAATAAAATGTTGATGATCAAAGTTTTTCAAATTCATTGTCTCATTATTCCATCCCAATCAATAGATTACTGTAAAGCACTCCCACCTTTTCATTACCTTAAAATTTTCATGTCATTCCTTCACCTCCCTCAAGCTACTTGATAATTTGAACATACATGTATGTAGGTTTTAATGAATAATAAACTTATTTGTTTACAAGCTACACGCTTAAAAATTGAATTTTTCCAGACACCACTTAGAGCACGAGGAGAACAGTGAGTTTTCAGTGTCCTAAAAAAATAATTTGAAAATTAATATAACGTTTGAAAAAAAAAACCTCATTTCTCAGTGTCCTAGGCCATACGCCGACCAGAAATGTTGCCACGAATGAATTTTAAACGGCGATAAAAACGGCTCATCTTTGTGTGCTCTTAATGGTTTTGACAAACCTAGCCCTTAGGGCAATGCTACCGTGAATGAATTCATACTATTAAATGAACATCAATATTTCATGTTTGTAATGCATTCATTCCATAATTACAGATAATCATCATGATATTATTTAGAAGTTTGTTGTATATATAGAAACTTGAAGTTAAATTAATAGATTGAATCTAATTTAGAAAGACTAAAACAATGTCCTAAGAGAAACCTTTAACAATTTACTTTCAATCATTCTCAATTATATAATTAATATATAAGATCTTACTCCAAAACTATTGTTATTTCTCCTTTCTATCAATTTGATCACACTATGAATAGTAACAAAAATTTTTACACTTTCTACCCCTTAAAATTTTATATTTTATACCCCTTAAGTTGTAGCACTTTTTTATTTTTTACCCTTTCTGTTTCAACATTTTTAAACTTTTTACCCTTAACTTTTAGTACCTTTTCATTTTCTACCCTTTAACTTTAAAATTACCACCCCTTAAGTTTTAGTGTTTCTCAATTTTCTCCCCTTTAAATTTTAGGTACTTTCCATTTTCTTCGTCTCAACTATTATGACTTCTCCATTTTATACCCTTTAGTTTTTAACATTTTTCATTTTCTTCCTTTACATTTTAGATTTATTCCCCCCCCCCCCCCCCCCCCCTTTTTTTTTTTAACTAACAACTTATATATTTTTTTCTCTTTTCTTACAACAAAGTTTTATACTAATTTTACTACGATAAATTTATACAAATAATTGCAAACGATAATTTAAGTTAATATTTTTATGTAGTATTCTATTAAATTTGTATTAGGTTACATTTTTCAATTATACATACATATTAGTATAATAAAAAAAACAGCATTCCAAAAAAAATACAATTAAAAAATAACCATAAAGAGATTATACCTTCGTCAACTTAAATTTTTAAATGAAATTCATATTGTAGTTTAAAAATTTACTTTTTAACCCCGTCGTAAAGCGCGGGTAAAAAATACTCGGATATATCAATTTTAACCTACTATGAATATTACTTATTTTGTCTTATTAAACTAAACTATAAATATATATATTTAGTATAAGAAACAATATCAAAGGAACATTAACAGGTTGGTGGTTTCTACGTCATGCCTACTTCGAAGTCCACACATGTTCAATTCTGGGGCATGTTTGGTTTTTGCCCAGCTTCAATATTTTTTAGTTGTTGTTATTGTATATTTGTATATATATCAATATTATATATCTATATTTCCACTAGGTCCATATTAATTTGTTAGATTATATTGCCATTAACTCCGTTTAAATTTATTTTTTTAGTTGTTATTATTGTATATTTGTATATATATCAATATTATATTTCTATATTTCTATATTTCCATTAGCTCCATATTAATTTGTTAGATTATATTGCCATTAACTCCGTTTTAATTTGTTAGTAAATTGATGTATGAATTTTCAATTTCAATGTTATATTTAAAGCAAATATTTTTAATTTTATTATAGTTAAATGGCATAACCAAAAAAACCTTAAAAAATGCTCTTTTGTACTTGACGAAATACAAAAGATATCGAGTATGACATAATTAAAAAATATAAATATATTCATGTAAATTTCTACCCGGTGCAAAGATTATAAGTTTTTATGAATGTATGGTTACTACGGAGTATAAGCTAACATGCATGTACATTGTTAAAAAAAATTAAATACATCAGATATAAAAGATAGGTATTTCTCGATAGTAAGCATGGGCGATGAAATAACCATTTATCATCGTCATCTCTTTAACATACGTACATACGACTTACAAGTATAATTTAGTCATGCTAGATATATCCCGTCGCAACGCGAGGGCATTATATATCTTGTTCCAATCAATAGTTAACTAAACCAGAAGTCAAAAGTCAACAGAATGAAACTTCCTAGAATCCTAGACATGAAACATCAGTTGATTACTGTTCTTCTTAAATCTCATCTGTGAATCCATTGAATCTATCAGCTTCATCCTTTTAGTCTCTTTGATCATTCAACACTAGTCTGGAACTGACTTTCCTTCTATCATTTTGCTTGTTGACTTATAACAGTCTCTCCGTTGACCTTTTTCGATATCAATCACTGAAAGACATGAGTGGTGTAGATATTGCTGTTTCTATAATCGCAAAGCTGATCGAATATACGGCTGAACCGATCATTCAGCCATTTGATTATATACTACACCATGATACCAACATTAACAGATTAAAAAGTCAGATTCCGTTTTTAGAAAGTTCTCAACTTGAGGTCCAAGGACAAGTGGAAGTAGCTAATAGGAATGGAGAAATTGTTCTTCCTAGTGTACAAAACTGGCTTGCTAAAGCAGATACTTTAGCAACAGAATCCCATAGCTTTTTAAGTAATGAATCCGATAAAGATCACAGGTGCTTTAGTGGATCTTGCCCTGATCTGAAATGGATTTACAAAAGTAGTAAAGAAGCTAAGAAGAAAAGAATAGCAATTGATAAGCTTGTAGTAAGCGGAAAGTTCAATAGAGTTTCTCACCCTGCTAGTCTACCTTCGATATGGACTAATGATCATGTTACATCCGTAGGAGACTTGGATGGTTTCGAATCAAGAAAACGGCAATTGAGATTGGTAATGGAGGCATTGAAAGATGATAGTGTCGATATTATCGGTGTATATGGTATGGGTGGTATAGGGAAGACTACTTTTGTGGAAGAAGTTGCTAGACAATCTGATGGGCAACAACTTTTCGATGAAATGGTCATGTTGGCGGTTACGCATAAGCCTAACTTAAGAAAGCTTCAAAGTGATCTTGCAGAGATGTTGGAACTGAATTTAAAGGAGGAAGGGGAGCTTTTGAGGGCTGCTCGTTTACGTGAAAGGATGAATCAAGTAAAAAGGATCTTGATTATATTGGACGATGTATGGACACCGATTGACTTGAGGACAATTGGCATCCCACAGGGTAATTTGCATAAAGGTTGTAAGATTATCTTAACATCAAGAAGTTTAGATGTATGTAATGCCATGAACACTCAAAGAAATTTCCATATGGATGTTTTGTCACAAGTGGAATCTTGGAACTTGTTTAGGAAAATGGCGGGTGATGTAGTTGATTCAGTTGATCTTAATCCTATAGCTACTAAGGTTGCCAAGAGATGCTCGGGATTACCTCTTGCAATCGTAACGGTTGCCCGTGCATTAAGACATGGAAGTAAACATGCTTGGCGTGATGCACTTCGTCAGTTAAAGATTTCTACGACGAAAAATGTCAAAGGAATGTATGCAAACGTCTTTGCATCATTGGAGTTGAGCTTTAATTTTCTAAAAGATGAAGAAGCTAAATCTTGCTTCTTGCTTTGTAGCTTGTTTAAAGAAGACCTTGATATTCCACTCGAATGTTTGGTAAGATATGGAACAGGGTTAAGGGTGTTTCATGATGTTCATACATTAGAAGAAGCAAGAGACAGAGTGCATACGATCGTTGAGAATCTTAAAGCTTCTTGTTTGTTAGTGGATAGTGATGTGGAAAATTGTTTTCGGATGCATGATGTTACTAGGGACTTTCTCCTTTCGGTAGCTTCCAATGGTCTTTACATATTCTTGGAGAAGATGGCGCCTGGATATCTCTATTTATTAGACGATAACAAAATTCGTGATTCTTATGCAATCTCGATGGTATTGAATGATCTTGCAGATTTTCCCATAGGCGTACACTGTCCGAAGCTTCATCTGTGGCGGTTAGAAGGGTCAATGGGGTTAGTCCAGTTTTCAAGTAACAATAGTTTCTTTGATGGGATGAAAGAGCTCAAGGTTGTACTCATGCATCAAGTATCTATTCCATTGATACCGTCATCATTTATGGCTATCTCGAACCTTCTAACTTTGTGTCTTGAGCATTGTAAATTAGGAGATTTGTCACAAATTAAAGAGTTAAAGCATCTAGAAATCCTTAGCTTTATGCACTCTGATGTCGAGAAATTACCAAAAGAAATTGGAGAACTCTCTCGCTTGAGGCTTTTAGATTTGACTGATTGTAAGAATCTGAAAGTAATCCCATTTGGCATGTTCTCCAATTTGTCTAACTTGGAATGCTTGTACATGATGAATAGCTTTGTCCAATGGGGATTCGAAGGTCAAAATGATCAAGCAACTCTCGGTGAGTTGAAGAACTTGTCTCGCTTGAGCACATTAGAGATGCATGTCCCAAGTGTCGATCTTTTCCCCAAGGATTTAATATTTAGAAACTTGGATAGATTTAAAATATTTTTAGGGATGGATGTTAGCCAAGTGATAAGTAACTCGTACCTCAAAACATTGAGACTTACGCTTCATCAAGGTCTTAGTTTACACGGTGGGATTTATAAGTTGCTTAAAGCAGCTCAACATTTAATCTTGGATTACCCCTCAATTTTAGACTATTTGGAAGACTTGCATAGCATTGTCTATGAATTGAAGAAAGGTTTCAGACATTTGAGATGCTTAGAGGTCTACGGTTATACTGGGGTCGAGTCTTTGATCGACACAAACATCTTTCCCGTTTTGGAAAATTTGAAGGTTGTTTCTGCAACTGATCTTAAAATGATATGTTATGATCATCTTCCTGATCAATCGTTCTGTGAATTACGTGAATTAATGCTGAGTATCTTACCAGAATTAACATGTTTGTGGATGGATCCTATGGGACATGTATGCTTACGTAATCTAAGGACTCTATACGTATCTGCTTGTCACAAACTCAAAGACCTTCTTTCACAATCCACAGCCAGAGATCTTTCAGAACTTCAAAAATTAAATGTTTCCTCCTGTGAAAATCTTAAAGTTATACTATGGAAAGATTTGGAAGTTTCACCGAGTCGAATTGTACTCTCAAAATTAAAGTCCATAAAGCTCGAGATATTGCCAAGTCTCTGGTGTTTCTTACCTGAAGAAGCTTCAGACGGCAGTCGTGAAGTACAAGAACCTCTTTTCAATTCAAAGGTAAACAATTTCTTTTTCCACCTTATGTTGTTGTTAGTTGCTCTACAATAGCAATATAGCTGGCAAGATGGGCGGGTTTGGCTTCAAATCCATCTTTACTGTCAGGGCAGGTTGAGTTGACCCACAAGACCTTTTTTTATTTTATTTATTTATTATTATTTTTTTTTAATGAAATCTTATATCAGGAATTAATGTGTTAATTATGATTACAAAAACGATAGTATCACAACAATAATATAATCTCTGAATAAAACAATTTGGGAAGTTGAATCTCTTTGGGCAACATTCTACCCGTTTGACCCACTTGGCCAGTATCCTTTTAACCCTGTTTTTTTTAAAGCCATTTGAGAAATAGGAACAACCCAGATACTTTCATAAGTAAACGGGGCAAGATTTGTGATGTCTAAAAAACATCCCTGTTAATATTGCAGGTTGACTTTCCTTCCCTGGAAGAGTTGACTCTTCGTGAATTGCATTCCATCACGGGAATTTGGTCGCGCCAACTTTCTACTGCAAATTTTCGCAGCCTGAGGAACCTAATTGTTTTTGGCTGTGACAAATTAATGCTAGTATTTCCATCATATATGCAACAAATGTTGCAAAATTTAGAAATACTCTCCATAGAATGGTGTGATTCGGTAGAAGAGGTTTGTGAAATTAATAGGATTGATATTCACAATGAAAATGATGCAAAGTTAGCAACTTTACCGTGTGTTAGAGACCTTAACTTGGGAAGGTTGCCACTACTGAAGCATCTTTGGTGGAACACTGACCCTCATGCATATACAAGCTTACAGAATTTGAATTCTCTGCACATCTATGAATGTGATGCTTTGATCCATCTTTTCACCTTTAATGCAATGAAGAGTCTTGTTCAACTTCAAGAACTGAAGGTACGTTCGTGTAAAATGATGAAAACGATATTTGCCAATGAAGGAGAGGATGATGTCATTTTGCTGTCTGAATTATGTTCTGTTAAACTTGTCGATCTACCAGAACTGTCAACTTTTTGCCGTGGGAGTACTAGTTTAGAGTTTCCATCACTTGACACGATTGAAATCAAAAGTTGCCCCAAAATGAAAGCATTTGTTGCTTCTGATGTGCATCAGGAAAGGAACCTTTTCAATGAAAAGGTATGTGTTATTGTTCCAATAAATTATCAACTTTATTCAAACAAACATATTAATCAATTAGTTGTTGATAGTCTCATAAACATACTGATTACATCATATCTGTTATAATCAAATTAAATAACAAAAATTTTTTATTTTTATTTTTTTTTATATTTGTTTGTAATGAACATTTGTAGGTTGCAATGTCTAATTTGCAAGCATTGTACTTAGATGAGTTGGATTGCTTGACTGGCATATGGCAAAACCAACTTCAAAAAAAGAGTTTTGGTAAACTTCAAGTTCTGGAAGTCAACAACTGTGAACAACTATTGGATCTTGGTCCAGTCATCATGCTTTCAAGATTGCAGATTTTGGAACAAATTCATATAACAAATTGTGCTTCACTTGAACAACTGTTTACCGTTAAACTGCCACAAATTCACCACAATCTTGCTTCCGTTTCACTGATCAAGTTGGTTGATTTAGTATTAGTAAATCTACCAAATTTACGACAAATCTGGTGGGACAGAACTCCAAGCATAACTTATAGATTTCAACGACTTTCTTCGATTGAAGTTACTTGTTGTGACCTCCTTAATTGCATATTCCCGGTATCTGTAGCTAGAGGTTTACCCTGGCTCCAGAAACTAAAAGTGGATTCATGTATGTCAGTGACAACGGTTGTTGGAACGACTAGAGGAGAACTAGAACCAGCTGACATAATTCTCCCTCAGATATGTAGTATTGAGCTAGAAAATCTTCCAAATTTGGTAAATTTTTGTACTCGTATGTCTGAGTTAAAGTGGATCTCCTTGAAAGAACTAAGAATTGTCAACTGCTCTAAAATGAGTTCGTTTGTTTCAACTTCAAGCTTGACTGGTGAAGGGTCTGGAGGGTATGCAGAAGAAAACATTTCAAACTCCATTAAAGCATTATTTACTGAAAAGGTAATGCACATTTCTTTTTCATAAGATTTATGGTTGTGTGAAAACTTTGTTGACTCCTAGGCGATGAAGTTACACAAGCCTCGGTTGAGTTATAAAAGAATAGGATTCCGGCCAAATGACTGGACGGGTGGGTCAGGTAATGGGTTTAAACAGTTCGTATCAAAACAGGTCATACGGGTTTACTCTAATCATTATGGACCAAAGTTTCTAATTTTTTATTAATAAATTGGTTTACTACTGAAATTAGATGTATTTCAATCATCATCTAATTTTATGATTTATACGATTCAGAAAGTTTAATGCATATTAGAAGGAATGAGGCGATCTGGGCCATGATCCATCTATATAGAGTAGTTTGGTCGTTGGTCTAATCACAATCCATTAACTAATGGGTCTGACCATTGGCTGGACCAATCCAAGTTTGACCCATTCGCCTCATTTAACTCATTTGCTTGAGCTAAAATTATTATTTGTAACTAATTTATTCATTAGTGATCAACTGATAAACCATAACTTGAATTGACCAATTCAAAAGTCAATGGATCAAGATGGCAACCATGATTACTCTTTGAGCCTCTTGTTTTGTGTTTACACAGTCCATGAAACTTACCTACCCAATGAAATGTGCCAAACAGGTTTTTATACCAAGCTTGGAGAAACTACGCATTGATAATCTCAAGTCTGCGAATTCTATATGGAATACAAACACAGTAGACGAATCCTACGGTCAACTGAGAATCCTAGAGGTGAGAAACTGCGACAACTTGTGCCAACTCATACCCTCAAGTTTACTCCCCAGACTAAAGAATCTTGAAGAGCTATGGGTTAATCAGTGTCATTTGCTCGAGAACATTCTAGTGCAAACAGAAGAAGATCCTAGTGAAAAAATCATACTTCCTATGCTTCACTCGATTCGACTCATAAATCTACCAAAACTTGCAACTTTTTTCTATGCGAATAGCAGTTTTGAATGGCCGAACCTGGAAAGATTGATGCTTGAGGACTGCCCGAACATGAAAATGTTCTCTTCAGTGGTCCAGGTTGTTCCTAAGCTAAATGCAGTTGAAGTAGGCTACGGTTTACAAGTTTGGAATGACGATTTAGAGACCACCATTCGACAATTTAATATTCTCTAGTCGAGGTAAGGCAGGCCGAGGGCGACTAAGACTTGAGGTATGCAATCTTGGTGCGTTCGTCATGAATAAAAACAAATGTAAACATGTGAATTAGTATATTTTTAAGGGGTCGTTGAGTCAACTGAAGCGTATGTACATCATTGCCTTTGTATGGATCAGTCAATACTACTGATCCTCAACATTTTAGAAATAATAACCAAATTCATATCTTTCTCATAAGGTTTGGGTATAATTATAAATTATTTGTATATGAGATATAATAAAATTTAATTAAAATATAATGTTGAAAAGAAACTAAATATATAAGGATGTTTTTAGTTGGTTAAACAAGGGCTCCATTCCATATCCCTTCCACTTTACTACTTCACTTGAATCATGCAAATCATGAAACTGATTGAAACCAAATTGACCCCATTAAACAAGGCTCCCTTTTATAACATCGTTATTATTGTTGAGGTATACTTATATTTATTCAATACTTCTGTAATTTTATTGATTTTTAATAAGATTTTGATTACAAATTCTTATTTTCAGTTTTCATCTTTTCTAGATCAGGCCATAAACAAAACACGGATAGATACTCATGGTCTATTTAAGTGTTTTAAATACATGGGGATATTTCTATTAATACATGATTGTGGTGGATTTTATCAAAATGGATGGTGGATATATCAATCCCCTTTGGAAAATGTGCAAAGAAATCAACACGAGGCAGTAGATTGTCATAAAATTTACATATGCCTCAAACTACTTCCATTACGAATACTCCATCAAGAAGTTAAACAAAAATGAAACTAACACTAGAATTACCAAACATTCACCCGTTGTAAAACCACTGCTATAACTTACTTTTTTATTAAGATCTGCTGACGATAAAATGTACAAGATAAATAAGCTCCAGTGTTCGCCAACAGGAGCATTTTAGACCTACAGGATTTACCAGAAGTACTAATGGTGGACGGGACTTGAACTAACATATTTTAGTCCTACTTCGATTACCCGCGAAGAGAATTATTAACATTTCACCAGCGAACGGGTTCCGGATGAGAACTCAGTGAGCATTACTGATCAATTAAAGTGCCAACTTGTTCTCCCATCAACGCTTTCGAGACATTCCCAGGTTCCAGCATGTTAAATATGACAACTATGAATAGACAAAAATATAATCAAGTAAAAAAAATATAAAATGCATCATTTTTACATTTAAATATTTGAAACCTACAAATAGCCGTAATAATAAATTATTATGTTAGGGGGTGTTTAAATTTTCTATTTTTTTAATATAAACATTTTATTACGACTATTATATACATATCAGTCACTATCAAGATGAACTTTCAAACACCCCTAGTTTATCACTAATCTAATTTTTATACAAAATGGGCTAAATGGATTGTACATAATTCTGAAGAAAAAACTATGAAATAAGAAGAGTAAACTAACCAGGAATTGCATTCTCTTCGCAGAATTGTATTGCCATCGTATCCATAGAAGCGCAATCCTTAGAAACAGCGTCACGAAAGGATAATTGATCTAGCGTGACATTGTTTTTATCACATATACCATTTACACTTGTACCTTTGATAACAGCATCTGCATTGACTGGTCAACAACAAAAGATATTTGGTGTCACGTTAGGGATGTAATCAGAACCAAAAAAGAAACAGTTTTAAAGATCAAAAGTTTTCAGCATCTGATGTTCAAGAAGATTATTAGAATACAAAAGGAATCGTATACAAATAGAGGGGGCACTTTCGGCACATTAACTTATAGAGGGTCGATATAGGTTGTGTTTTACCCCTAACGGGTCAAATGGATAATAATAATAATAATATATAATAAAATGAAAGAATAGCTAAAGGAAAATGGGTTTTACATGTCGAAAGTTGCCAAACAAGTGTTTGCAGAACTGCAGGTCAGAGAAACCCACCCTCGTTTTGACCCGTTACCCAACAAGCCCGATCCACCCGATTTGCCACCTCTAAACTGCTAAAAGTCATACAATGGACTAATAGCCAGCTTTATAGAGCTAAAAGAAACAATTGAATACTCAATGCATGGGCAAATCCATGAAACCACCACCTTTTCGATTATGAAAACTCACACACATTCAATCTTTAGCAATTGTATTGGTTTTTTTATTATTACAAAAAAAAAATAAAAAAAAATCCATTCCATTGGTTAGTGTAATCCGCGTGAGAAATTATCCATAATAAAGTGCAAGATTGTCGAAAATGTGATATGAAACAACTGAGATGTTAAAAAATTAGGAAAAAAGGGGTCATACTCTCAGAGGCTCTTAAGGCTGCTGCTGTATCAGTTGTAAAAAGTGGATTCCCAGTGCCGGCCCCAACACCACCAAAGATGACAACTCTTCCTTTATCAAGATGACGCATAGCACGTAACCTGTTATATGGTTCAGCAACCTCTGGCATTACGAATGCACTTTGCACACGAGTTTGTATACCTAATTTCTCTAGAGCTGACTGAAGCAATATGGAATTCATAACCGTTGCCATCATGCTGCAAAAATTATGATACAAGATGAGAAGCTACAAAAAGATATAACAATCTACAGTAAAAGTGATAGTAACTACAAATATAGGATTATACAAAGGCTAACAACGACTATACCCAATTTGGTAAGCTGTAGGCCTATCTAGATCAGTTGCCGACACCCAAGAATCACCACAAAAGAAGTTACGACCTCCAATAATAATAGCCACCTACAAATCACAAGTGATAGGTGATAAATATGTTACATGAAGAAACAATATGCTCACGAAGGGTGCGTTTAGTTGCAGTCTTGCAGATATTTTTCTCTCATCTCCATTTTTCTAAAAGATGAGAAGTGTGTTATTATCTCCACAAAATTAGTGAAAATAATTAAACGTTTATAAAGGTTTTAAAATTTTAGTTTAGAAAGGAAAACAGTTGGAATCTGTAGAATGGAGGTTTCAAAAGTGTAGTTATAGATTTAAAAAAGTGTGTTTTTCTATTTTCATTTAAAAAATATATACTATAGAAAAGTCAAAGTTGAACACATTTTCTGATTTCTGGCGCTTTTCGTTGAAAACATCCGAAAAACACCTCCAATTTTCTGCAACTAAACGTAGCCTAATCTTTACAAAAGTGAAATAGTCACCTCCACACCACTACGGGAAGCCGTAGCTACTTCTTTTGCAATCTGCAACGCCACCTAAAAGCAAACGTATCAAGTTTAGCATGTACATTGCATCAAATCTTTACATGAGGTCAAATAACAAAAAGAAGGTGAACCTTCGGGTCAATACTCTGACTGCTTCCAGCCAATGCAGTACCACTAACTTTAAACACCACTCGTTTCCATTTCACATTTGCAATTGATTTTACGTTGTTCAGAACCGTACCATTGTGAGGAGCGAGCCTTTATACACGTACACATCATATCATTACAGTCTCAAAAACATATCAGTAATTATACACAAATCGATCACCTTTCATTGCTCATATTTTGCAATGCTTAAATGCTTACTAAGTAGTAACTAAATACCAACCTGCTTGATTTTAAGTGCTCTAGTGTGTTACTTTTATCTACAGTAAAAATAAGCAATAAGCACATGAACTGAATCATAACAAACCTTGTGGAACGTCTTAACTGGGTAGGGGAGGAAACACCGACCGATCTATCATCATCGTCGGAACCAGCTACTGCGCCGCTTTTCGTAGCCGTTACATTTCCGAACGCATTTTCCATTTTCTTAAACCAAATCCAGCTACTAACACCACTATTACTCTCCATTCTCTGTGTTTCGAGCTTATATCTCTTCTTCAGATTATCAATTTTATTCTTACACTGTTCGACACTTTTACGCGATTTTTTATCATCACAAACTTCCGCCACCAATTCCACCACCACCTCCCAATCTTTCCCGCGCAAATTACTCCGATTCAACGCTAGATATTTCTCCGTAAACGAATCAAGAAGGATCGCGATCGCCGATTCACTCCACTCTTCGCGTTCCTTCCGGTGATCTCCACCGCCGCCGCCGCCGGAATCGTGTTTAGGTTTTTTGCTCCGCCGTCCGTTAGTGACGTCGATTTCGGTAGATGTGGCTAGGTTTTCGCCGGAATTGAGTGCGGCAGGTGTCACGGGAGAATTGACCACCGCGGCGACGGCGGTGGCCGGAGTATCTCCGTTGGTGTTGACGTTGTTACTACCTTCGTTGATCGGAGGTGATTCGACGTTCGTTGATAAAGCCATTGATGAGAGAGGAATTAGGGTTAGGGTTTCTGTGGTTGCTGCTCCGGTGAAGGAGATGAAAAAATAGATAGACGACGTTAACGGATCGTTAAGTGTTATGAAAGGTTTGTTGGTTCACCTGTTTCGTGCCGTTTAGGAGTTTTCCGTTAATGATTTGTAACGCTTCCGTTAAATTGTTAAACTGTATTCGACAATCCGCATTATAGATTTGGGTTTCACTTTTGATCCCTCAAGAATGTGTCTAAGCAACAAATCAGTGATTTAATTTAATAATTTAAATAACTTTAGGTTATAAGAGCACAAGGAGCGCTCAACACTGTTTCAGTGTTCAGGTCAGTGTCCTCGGGAACACTGAAACAGACTAGTGGTGTATTGGTTAACATTGAGTTTCAGTGTTAATGTCAGTGTTCTCGTAATTATTTAATTATTATTATTATTATTTTGAAAAATCAAATTAAATACAAAAAAAAATAATAATAAATAAAACAATTAACATTTAATTAAAACACACTTCATTACATTAATTTTACTTCCTAAAAATACATAATAAAAATACATAATTAAACTTCCTAAAAATACATAATAGAAATACATAATTAAAATAAAAAGTCCTAAAACGCAATAATATTAAAACCAATACAATAAAATGGAACTAAACCAAACTCCATCTAGTCTTCATCTGAGTCCGACCCATCAACATCCTCCGAAGCCGATCCACCACCTGAACCCGACATTCCACCCGAACCCGAGCCACCCTCACCCGCTTTCTTCCACCCGAGCCTTTCCCGAATCTTCTCTTTTTACATGTTCAAAAACCACGCGTCACTTTCCGACAAACCATCCGTTGTCATCTTCAAAACCCGCATTGCTTCCATGAGATCTCGGGTCCGATACTATAATAACCTGAACAAAAATACAAATACAAATTATGAATAAATAAAATATAGTAGATTTGGATACCATAAGTATGTAATATATTTTTGTGGTATGAAAGTAACTTCATAATTTGTAATCACTAATAATCATCCTAGTAAAGTTGAATACGGGGAATAATTTGAAATGGGCATATTTAGTACCTAAATTAAATAAAATACTAAACAAAAGAAATATACAATTAAAGATTTAGTCGATTTTTAAAAGTGGTCAAGATACGTGGGTAACTACAATTCCGTTTTATCGGCCCATTTCCGTTTATAACTCATTAGCAACCAAATCAAATCCCATATATTTTAGTTAATACGCGTGATTTTATTCGACCAAGTTGAATACGTAAGACATTCATCTCCTCATAATACATGCACTGTAAATTTAATTCATTCAAGGGATATGACAGAGAGACCAACGGATAAACAAGAACAAGAAGCTTATTACGTGTTAGTAGTTTCGGTTTGAATACGATTTCGTTAGAGGTAATTCTCGATCAAATTTGTACTTTATATACATATATATATATATAATTGATCTTTAAAGAGTTTTATATCAATTAAAAGAATGTTAAGTTTTGTACGAACCAAAACTGATTGATTATACCGTTGTGTTCGTAATGATATCGGTAAATAATTTCGAGTCCTATAAAGTGTAGTATAATAGTAAAAACAGAATCAAAAGTTAATACTCATATGTTTAGTATCTATAATAATGTTATACATAAATATTTCTGTAATTAATTAGAACTACGAGAATCAAATCAAAGGGAATTAAGATCGAAATGGGCATGTACGTAGTCTCACGAAGAAGATGAAATCATGTGTCTTTGTAGTTTATGTCATGGTCCCTGAACCATGTATAATGTCACAAAATAAATAACATTATGTTAAGTACAGTTTACCCGCCCCCTAACTGTAGTAATGTTTTACAAAGTATACTTCCGATTTAAATTGTTTAGTTATCGATTTCAATTATTAATTAGACTCAATATAGCTTATAAACAAATATATGGGAGTATAAATCATAAGAAATGGGACTTGGGATTTTTGGTGAAAAAGAACAAGGACATATAAATTAAGAGTCTAAACTAGTTAAATTCTTTTGTGTAGACTTTGTGAAGGAGTGTGGACTATCTATTTAATTTTGAGAGCTGTAGACACCTATTCAGGTACGGATGTCCGTACTCTTCTTTCAGCGTTATCTTGACATGTCTTGTTCATATATTTGTATTCTTTGATATCCTTGTGGTTCGGTTGATATCTTGATATATTTGTGTGATCTGATTCCCCTATTTGAGCTAAATTGGTTTGAGCAAAAATGTTAATTGAGATTTGATAAATTGTGGAAACTTTTGAGAAACTTGCGTGAAAAATGATTTTTGGTAAACTTGGGGAATTCATTGTTGCGAGCTATTTTTGATTCATTTGATTTAGGTTCCATATGCATTATGGACATACTTTGGTGTGTGGTTGGTTATATGTCCACTGTGCAACCATAGAACCCTAGATTTTGTAGACAGGAGATAGGTATACCGAGTCAGCTTCCTGTGGAGGACCACAGGGGCGTCATTGCGGCACCGATGACGTCGCACCAACCGTGGTGGTGGGATTAGTCCACGGCGTCTCCCCTTTGTTGATGTTTTGTGATTGTGTGATTATGCTCGCGGGAGAGCTTTTGATTATTTGGGAGGCGTATGGATGCATCCTAGGCTATGTTATGTTATGATATGATATGATATGATATGATTTGTGTAGAGCGGTCGTGTGGTGTAGTGCCATACACACCTTCCGATTAGGGGATACGTACACTTGGAGTCGCGACCAGTGTGTTTTTGTGAGATATTATTCGATATGATATATTGTGAGATATGATATTTGGCACCGGTGTTGTGCGGTTTGGATATTTTGTTTTGTAGGGTACTCGATATAAAATAACCCAACCCCTCGTTGCCTCAGCCTTTATTTCATTTGTTTACTCTGGTGTAAGGGTGGTGTTACTCGAAGGGTGAATTTTGGAAAATCAAATTATTTATTCTGGTTCATTCTCATTTTAAATTTTAAAATATTATTATTGTTAGTGGTTTATTTCTGTCTACATCCGCACACTGAGCAATTAGCTCAGCCGCATTTCTTTTTCTGCGGCAGGTACTCAGGGTAAAATGGGATGAGTGCGAGAGCTTCAAGACTTGGACTTGCCATAGAGACCACTATTTATTTCAGTTGGACATTTATTTAGGTTATCATTTAATAGATTGTCATTTATTTTTACAAGAATTTAATAGTCTTAGTATTATTTAGTAATAAATGTGACATCCTATTTCGTCAGCGGAATTGGGGTGTTACAACTTATGGTATCAGAGCTTAGGTTCCTTCTTGTAGTTTGCCTTTAGGTTTGACATGTGAGTTTTGGGTAGATCACGGAATAGGATTAGATCATGGATAGGATTCTGCTTCCTTTATCTTGTACTCTACCATATTTCATTTGATTCTATTAATTGTTCATACGTGTTCAATAAGAAAATTCAATTATGTCTATTGCTATCCCGATGGGAAATTCATGATAAGTGTGTGAGTGTATTGTGAGAGTCCCGTATCGACTAGAGATGATGTTCTTCTAGCTTATCTACTTCTTATGGCGACGCATCATCATCATCATCATCATCATCATATAATACTTGGATCGAACCGGCTAACTAAGCGCAAAAGATGTACGAGATATCTTATTGGTGTAGAATTTTCAACATCTGTGGGATATTGATTTGTGCCTGGCTTTCTTAAACTAATGGCGGAACTACTTTTTATTATGATCTTTAAAGTCTTGTGGTGGATTCCCTCCGGACGAGAAGACACACGTTAACTCGAAAAGTCTATTTATGAACGATATTCTCATCCAATTGCTTAAAGGCTAGATACATATTATTCTTGATTATGGGAACAAAGGGTATGTTTGGCGTAAGTAGCTGGAGCTGGTAGCTTGTAGCTGGAGCTGATAGCTTGTAGCTGGTAGCTTGTAGTTGGTAGCTTGTAGGTGGAGCTTGTAGCTGGAGCTTTTGGTAATATTTGTGTTTGGCAGAGTAGCTGGAGCTTGTAGCTTATGAATGTAAAATGACATAAAAGGACAAATATATTAATTTTAATAGATGAATATAATTATTTGAAGGGTATTTATGTAATTTCATCTTCCATAAGCTACAAGCTACTTCCATAAGCTACTTCAAGTAGCTTGTGGTTTTCGAGCTTATGAAAACCATAAGCTACTTAAAATTTTATCAGCCAAACGGAGCTTATGAAAACCATAAGCTACAAGCTCCTATAAGCTCAAAAAATGAGCGTGCCAAACATAGCCAAAATCTTTCTTTAGGGAAATATATTATAATACATGAATTGATTATGAATTGAGATAATAGATAATGAATTAATGAGAACTTTGATATAATGATCTCAAATAACATTGAAGTATTTAAGTTATACATACTTGATGCACCTTTGAAACTAAATCCAATTGAGCAGGAAAGAATATTAATAATATTAGAACTTAATGATGTACAAGTATATGATTAGCAATTCTTATTTTTCATAGACCATATGAATAGACCAATCAAGTATACATAAGAAACATGAGCTGACAATTTGGATACAAAATGATGAATTATTAGTATCAATGTAGTAAGCATGAGGTTATGAATGAAATCAACATGAGTCAAATACAATATACATGATCCTTTGATTATGGTTATAAAAAAAAGAAGATAATATAGTAACTAATTTTATAGTTGAGATCGTATAATAGTTAAAAGTACAAATGACATTCATGAAGGTTATTTGTATCCTAAGAATAAAGTGTATTCTTTTATTTCTTGACTAGGGAAATATAAATTAACTTTCTGAACACATCAATCCAAAGTTCTATACTTAATTATTCTATGAGTTGTGTACTTGTAAGCTCTTTATTCATTAAAACTTGAATTTGTCATGCTTTAGATATGTGATACACGTAGTTGATATATTATATATGTATAACTTCCTGTTTCCCTTGTAACGTCAAATTTTTGATGGATAACTGGGAATAAATGAGATAATTTTTTTAAATCTTGTTTCTACAAAGCCTTTACAAAAGTGAACATTGCGTTTGGATATACTTAGCATAATTTTCTTTTGAAAGATTATAGTTTAGTTAACTTCGACCTTGTGACAAAATGCAATGCTTATATGGTTTGATGTTAAAAAAAAAAAAAAAAAAAAAAAAAAAAAAAAAAAAAAAACCTTTTGTACTTAGACTGTGTAAATGTACCAAATAGATATTCATAACTTTCTAGTCGACCTGGAAATGGTTAGGATGAATTTTTTTTTTTTTTTTTTATTTGAACTAATATCATGATGGTTACCGAAAGAGAAATGTCCACATTCAAATACATGATCGAGTTTCAATAATTTCATTTTCGATTTACACTTCATATATATATTGCGGGTATTCGGCTAGTGTGGGGACTAATTAGAAAACTTATGAGAGGTTAATTAGTTTAATATAAGTAGTTAATAAACTATTAATGAAGAATTCGATTTGATCCGAAATGACGAGACTCACATCATTTTTATTATGTAATCTATGTAGTTATTAACAAATCTAAATGTACTCTTCCTACAAGGGTAAATCATTATCAATAGTTGTCTATAATAAACGCACGATGCACTGGTTGTCAATATCAAGAATTTTGTTATATATTTATTTAATATATATATGTCGCACCATAGGTGTTCATGCAAGAAGTTTCATTTTATAACCATGAACTAGTGAGTGACGATTAACTTGTATGAGTTTAGAAAACTTCGGATCGGCAAATAAGGCCTAATTATTATTATTGGTTTCAATCTAGCTATTATCTTAAAAGTAAATTAGAAGTCTACCTATAGTGGATTATATATGATGCATAGTGGGAGTGACATGAATATATGTGTGAGGTATATTTACAATTACGCTTGGTCACCGCAATTGTAAATATAGGTTGCACATGCAGACGTGTTATGACCATGATAGGATCACTAGAAAATTTCTACTTAAATTTAAATAGTGAATATGAAATTTAATATGTGAAATGACATTAACATGGAACTGGTGGCTAGTCTGCCAAAAACATTGAGGAAGAATTATGCAATCTGAATCGTGATAAATCGTCTTACAAAAGTAACTCACTTCTTAGCTATTCCTGGACCGTACTCTACCTCCGCTAATTAGTTGGCAGAAATATATCGGAGATTCTTCGGCTTCATGGCACACATGTGTCAGTTGTATCAAATAAAGATCCTTGTTTTCCGTCGAGGTTTTTGGAGCTGAAATCCTTTGGTACAAACTGAAATACTTCATTACGTATGTTCCACACATAGATGGTGAGTCAGGAAGGACCATTCAGAATTCAGATGATTTGTTGAGCGTGTGTGCTTTAAAGTGAACATAAAATTGAGACGACTATCTTCGAATTACCGAGTTTGCATATAATAACAGATGGCATTAAAGTATTGACTTTGACCATATAAAATGTTATATGCGCAAAAACATAGGGCTCTTATTTATTAGAAATGATACCCTTACATATTTGTCAAATGACTAAATCCCAATCTTTGTCGATTTCGGGGACGAAATCATTCTTTTAAGAGGGATATATTATAATGACCAAGAATAAAATTAAATATCGTTAGAATTTTGTTTCCGTTGATTTCGGGACGAAATCATTCTTTTAGGGTGATATGTTATAACATCCTAGATTGAAATAACATGGTTGGATTTTTTTTATTACTTTTAGTTGATTTCGGGACGAAATCATTTTTTTAGGGTGATATGTTATAATAACCCGAACAAAAATACAAATACAAATTATGAATAAATAAAATATAGTAGATTTGGATACCATAAGTATGTAATATATTTTTGTGGTATGAAAGTAACTTCATAATTTGTAATCACTAATAATCATCCTAGTAAAGTTGAATACGGGGAATAATTTGAAATGGGCATATTTAGTACCTAAATTAAATAAAATACTAAACAAAAGAAATATACAATTAAAGATTTAGTCGATTTTTAAAAGTGGTCAAGATACGTGGGTAACTACAATTCCGTTTTATCGGCCCATTTCCGTTTATAACTCATTAGCAACCAAATCAAATCCCATATATTTTAGTTAATACGCGTGATTTTATTCGACCAAGTTGAATACGTAAGACATTCATCTCCTCATAATACATGCACTGTAAATTTAATTCATTCAAGGGATATGACAGAGAGACCAACGGATAAACAAGAACAAGAAGCTTATTACGTGTTAGTAGTTTCGGTTTGAATACGATTTCGTTAGAGGTAATTCTCGATCAAATTTGTACTTTATATACATATATATATATATAATTGATCTTTAAAGAGTTTTATATCAATTAAAAGAATGTTAAGTTTTGTACGAACCAAAACTGATTGATTATACCGTTGTGTTCGTAATGATATCGGTAAATAATTTCGAGTCCTATAAAGTGTAGTATAATAGTAAAAACAGAATCAAAAGTTAATACTCATATGTTTAGTATCTATAATAATGTTATACATAAATATTTCTGTAATTAATTAGAACTACGAGAATCAAATCAAAGGGAATTAAGATCGAAATGGGCATGTACGTAGTCTCACGAAGAAGATGAAATCATGTGTCTTTGTAGTTTATGTCATGGTCCCTGAACCATGTATAATGTCACAAAATAAATAACATTATGTTAAGTACAGTTTACCCGCCCCCTAACTGTAGTAATGTTTTACAAAGTATACTTCCGATTTAAATTGTTTAGTTATCGATTTCAATTATTAATTAGACTCAATATAGCTTATAAACAAATATATGGGAGTATAAATCATAAGAAATGGGACTTGGGATTTTTGGTGAAAAAGAACAAGGACATATAAATTAAGAGTCTAAACTAGTTAAATTCTTTTGTGTAGACTTTGTGAAGGAGTGTGGACTATCTATTTAATTTTGAGAGCTGTAGACACATATTCAGGTACGGATGTCCGTACTCTTCTTTCAGCGTTATCTTGACATGTCTTGTTCATATATTTGTATTCTTTGATATCCTTGTGGTTCGGTTGATATCTTGATATATTTGTGTGATCTGATTCCCCTATTTGAGCTAAATTGGTTTGAGCAAAAATGTTAATTGAGATTTGATAAATTGTGGAAACTTTTGAGAAACTTGCGTGAAAAATGATTTTTGGTAAACTTGGGGAATTCATTGTTGCGAGCTATTTTTGATTCATTTGATTTAGGTTCCATATGCATTATGGACATACTTTGGTGTGTGGTTGGTTATATGTCCACTGTGCAACCATAGAACCCTAGATTTTGTAGACAGGAGATAGGTATACCGAGTCAGCTTCCTGTGGAGGACCACAGGGGCGTCATTGCGGCACCGATGACGTCGCACCAACCGTGGTGGTGGGATTAGTCCACGGCGTCTCCCCTTTGTTGATGTTTTGTGATTGTGTGATTATGCTCGCGGGAGAGCTTTTGATTATTTGGGAGGCGTATGGATGCATCCTAGGCTATGTTATGTTATGATATGATATGATATGATATGATTTGTGTAGAGCGGTCGTGTGGTGTAGTGCCATACACACCTTCCGATTAGGGGATACGTACACTTGGAGTCGCGACCAGTGTGTTTTTGTGAGATATTATTCGATATGATATATTGTGAGATATGATATTTGGCACCGGTGTTGTGCGGTTTGGATATTTTGTTTTGTAGGGTACTCGGTATAAAATAACCCAACCCCTCGTTGCCTCAGCCTTTATTTCATTTGTTTACTCTGGTGTAAGGGTGGTGTTACTCGAAGGGTGAATTTTGGAAAATCAAATTATTTATTCTGGTTCATTCTCATTTTAAAATATTATTATTGTTAGTGGTTTATTTCTGTCTACATCCGCGTACTGAGCAATTAGCTCAGCCGCATTTCTTTTTCTGCGGCAGGTACTCAGGGTAAAATGGGATGAGTGCGAGAGCTTCAAGACTTGGACTTGCCATAGAGACCACTATTTATTTCAGTTGGACATTTATTTAGGTTATCATTTAATAGATTGTCATTTATTTTTACAAGAATTTAATAGTCTTAGTATTATTTAGTAATAAATGTGACCTCCCATTTCGTCAGCGGAATTGGGGTGTTACAGATACACATTCGCCTTGGTTTGAGTCAATTGTTGAAAGTTTTGAGTGATCGACTCATCAAATGTAACACCCCCAAATTTATTGTTTAGCGGAAGCACGATTTGGGTGTTACGAATCAATAATCACAGCACAAAGATATATAATGAACGATCACTATATGCGTCGTTTTAACTTGTATTGATAAAAACAAAGTTTACATCAAAATATTGTTTACATTAGCTCAGCTCGAAATTGGGAGATTTAAGTACATGATTAATCTATACAAAATATAATAATGCAGCTAAATCTCTGATTGTTTGCATGATGACTCGAGCTAATTGATCCTTACTTGAGCAGTCCAACCTACTACTGGTCACCTGTGATACATGCTAAAATTGGTCAGCGAAACGCTGGTGAGCTCACAGGTTTGTATGTCAACACATATGTTTGTATGAACCACAAGATTTAATAATTGAATTTAAAATGCAATTAAGCAAAATAAAAGTTATACAGTTATGAGCACATAGTCTGAGCTTAACTTGAGTTGTCAGGCCCACTTAAGGAAACCTAACTTGAAATGCCTCCTACGAGTGCCTAATCCACACTCGTCTTCCCAAATGCTAATACGTCCGTTTGACCAGTTAGTGCGTGCTAACCCGGACGAGGATTGTCAATCCTATATGATATCATATACTAACATTCACGCTACTACGTATTACCAGACTATGCTATGGAGGGCTTTAAATTGATTAGCTTGAAACTCATGTAGTATTTGATTTGATTTGTACTTGCGTTCAACTTGTAAAACAAAACGAGCAATAATATCACACCCATGATTGAAAAGCAAAAAAAATAGGGGCTATGAGACTCACCTGAGTCTTGAAGTGTTTAAATAAATAAACTTGATTTGGATTGACTTGTATTGACGTCCGAAGACTTGTAACCTGAAGGTGTCCATGACACGTGATGGTTATTAATTGTTTAGGTATCTCGAAAGACTACCTTTGTAATTGTTTGTCCAAATTACCCCGATTTGGTTGATTGACTTGTCCAAATAACTACGATTTGGTTGATTGAATTGTATGTTTGAAAACGTGTACGACCCGTTGGTGATTAATTGTAATAACAGTTTTGATATTATCACGTTGATTTTGAAGCGTTATACTTGAAAAGCAAATTCCATTATGTTTGAAAAGTTGTATCGCATAAACGTTTTGAAGTTGTACAAGTTTGACACTTGGTGAGAAACGTGTTTACGGAATCTAAGTACGGGGGTCCGGGGGCAGCGCCCCTGGTTAGCGGGGTTCCAGGGGTGGCAACCCCTGGCGGGGTCCAAGGGGCTGGCCCCTGGCTGGGGTCGAGATGCCAGATCAGCTCGAATTTTTTTTATTTCTATTAAATTGCTTTGGTGAAAAACGCATCTGGACTTGAATTTGGGTGAAATCAAGTGATAAAATTTAAGTCTCGACACTTAGTAAAAAGTTGTAAATATTCTGTTTTATGCGACATAATATACGACATAATAATTTGTTATGCGACACAAGGGTTGTGTCGCATAGAAGTGCGACACAAGAGCTTAGCGACACAAGGGTTGTGTCGCATAAGCGTACAATGCTGATTCAACAGCGACATAGCGATTGTGTCGCATGGTATTTGCGACATAAGGTACGACACAATATTGTGTCGCAAAAGGTCCGACATAACTGAGTTTTTACGACACAAAATACGACACAAGAGGTTTTATGCGACACAACCTGCGACACAAGGCTTGTGTCGCAAAGATGAACACCAAAACAGAACCCAGCGACTGTCGAAGATTTTCGACCCAAAACTCAAATCTAACACATTTTTAAGCTATAAAATCGTGTTTTACCTTTTGTAATGGACATATATAACCCAAATAACCCGTAAACATGTAAAAATAAGCTAAAACGAGAAGTTTCGGGAATTTGTCGGAAACTTACGCGGCGTCGGATTGAAAATCCGAAAAGATAGGATTGTAGATCGTAGCGTGGTGGTTCCGTTTCTGTAAAAATCTTGATGATTTGATGTCGTTTGGTGGTAGTATTTTATGATTTAAGGTGGTGGTGGTGTGTTAGTTTTCTTGAAAGAGAAAAGAGAGAGAAAAGGGAAAGTGTAGGTGAAAAAAAAATGAAGAAGAAAATGAGGAGGGAGTGGGGTTTTGATGAAAGCCTCACTTCCTCAGCTCCTGCATTCGTGCCCCGTGCGGTGTTCGTTTTCCCAATCATTTAAACGTTAAATAATTATTTTATACGTTTAATTATACGTTTTAAAAATACGAATATTTATTCGATATTTTTGTTGAAGTATTTTATCAAATACTTAATAATTGCGTTATAAAACATAACGTTAACTTGTTTTGTTTGTTTGCGCGTTGTTGTACGATACGAATTGAGTACGTAATATTATAAGACAATATTTTGGATATAATTGTGTTACTAAATAATATTGTATTATTTAATAAAATTGTTCACCAACGTCCGTATTTAATTGAACCGAATTACATTCGATTTGAACTTGTACGATTTAATCAAACCGCATAATTGTATATATATTTAACAACAATATATATATTGATTGATACATTAATTAGCCTAACACAAAACTAATTACATGTATTAAAACTTGATTAGGCACTAATTACTAGTCCTAATTTGACGGGTGTCACATCAAACGAAGGCGTGCTACTTTTGGTAGAAGTGTCGGACGATGTTTTGGCACTTTTAGCCCGCCTTGACTTTCCGGGTGGCCGTGGGTGTACATCATCACCAAAAAGGGCGGCGTTCGGGTTTACTTCATCTTCCTCATCATCCCCCAAATCCACGGTTATGTTCTCCAAGTCAACCGTCTCCCTCCGCTTGTTCCTACGGCCGACTACAACCGGGTCGGGCACCAACCACTTTTGTTTATCTTTCAAAAAATTCCACGCGAGCTCGTGGTCAAAAGTCGATTTCGCCTCATACCGGAAAGTCTCCAAACACCGCAACCGAAAATCTTCGTCTTTCTCACCACTATGCTTTTCTCTACCCAACATATACCAAATACCTTGAAACTTTTGACAACGGTTGTTCAAATACGTCCACTTAGACGACAACGCGTCTTTTCCCCGTTCGACCACTTTTTCCATATCCGCACGCTTGTTGTACTCGTCCATAACCAAGTACCAAAAAGAGTCGTTTTTAATGTCGATGCCCCGGTTTGAGTCTTCCGAAATAGCAATCCAACATTGAGTTAAAAGTAGCTCTTCTTTGGATGACCAAAAGTTGCGAACGGGATATGTTTTCTTTTTTTTTTTGACGAGTCCACCGCTTTGGATTTTTATTTTTTGGGACGATTCGGCGTCGGTGTTTCGCCCTCAACCGAATGCTCCAAAAGTGCTTGTTCTTGACTTTGCTTCCATAACAAAAATTCTTGATAAGCTTCGGGTGTGATTTGCGGTGTTTGGATGGATGGTGTTTGTGGTGCCGGGTTGTAAGTTTGTGGTGGCGGGATGTAACTTTGTGGTGGATACGAGTTGTATGAAGATGATTGTGGTGTTTGTGAGTTGTAGTTTTGTTGGTTGTAGCTTTGCGTAAATGGGCTCCAAGTAGAATGGAGATTGTATGGGTTGTTGAGGTCGTTCGGGTTTGGGTTTTGAGACATTTTCAAAGTTGAAGAATTGTATATAGATAGATAGAAAAAGATGACGAAGAATGAGATGTTTTGGTGTGAAAAATTGGTGGAAGTAGTGTATGTATTTATAGTGTAAAAAAGAAAAAATTTTGAAAAAAAAATGTCAAAAAAACGCTCCTCAAACGGCTCCATTTTTTAAAAATTTTCAAATTTTTTTTTTTAAACTATCCGTTGGAGCCCAAAAAAAAAAAAAAAGGAAAACGGCTAGTCTCCCACCGTTTCAAACAAAACATTGAACGAAAACGCCGACCGAGAACGTCGGGTCGGAGTGCCGAACGCCGAGTCCTCGGTGTTTTCGATCGAAAACGGCGACGAATTTTTGGACGCTCCGGGTGCTCTAACATTGTTTATTTTAATGATGATGCTCCATATATCGTTATCGTTATCGTAAAACTGTAAAAGTTTATAAAAATGGTCAACTCACTATTTATTATTAAGAAATAATAAAATAAATAAGAATCTCAACAAACCTTTAATTAATTGAACTCATCATAAGTTCACTTTGTCACAATTATTATTTTTTTAATCTAAATTGTTGTTCCTTACCAAATAAGCACTTTGATTTAGTAGTATGAGAGGAGCCCGTTAATCAACAAGTTGCGAGTTTAAATCTTACTTAAATCATTGACTATATATTTATGTGATGTAGACACTTATAGTGTGACGAATGTAGTAATGTATTAAAATGAAATTCAAACAATTATGTATAAAGTGTTACTTTGATAGATTTTATTAGAAAGGACGTGTGTAAAACATGGAAACCAAAACTATACTTGTACAAATCACACAGCTTTCAAAATTATCACTTTTATAGAACGATAACTCTACATTATAATCTACGTAACATGTAGAATCACATGATATATATATATATATATATATATATATATATATATATATATATATATATATATGAGATTTGAACACCAACCTCTTACTTAAAGGGAGCTTCGAGTACAGTTAGACCAAAAAACACTTTGGTAAAAACTGTCACAATTTAATTTACCATACTACAAATTACCTCCTATACTTCCACTTGCACATAGTCAGTATATCCTAAATCGATGCATCGACTCTTTACGATTGTTCCAAATCCGTTCGACTCAAACTTCATTCTTATAGCTAGAAAATCCTAAATCAGCAGCATCAACTCTTACGATGATTCCAAATCCGTTCGATTCAAACTTCATCCTTACACAGTCGCAATAAACAAGAAAGCAAAACCCTAGCCACGACACCAAAATGGAACAACAGACTTGGCTAGAATAACAAATATAATGATTTTTCTTTCTTCTTAACTTTTTAAGTACATGAGCATAGCATTATAAATGATACCTAAATTTATCAGCATATCAAACAGCCTACATGGTTAATCTAAGCATCATAACACTTTCACGTCAACCATAAATATGTAGCAAAAACCTTATAATATCTGAAAATTTTAACATTTCAGTAAACATCTACCATATAACATTAACCTTTGTATCCCTACATTAAAGCATATATTGACTTTTAACAAGTACCTTTGTCATTTCCCAACCGCTACTACACCAAGTTTACATAGTCATTGACACCATTTTCACAATCCAACAAAGCTTTAGCATTGACTTCTCTACTAAACCTCCAAATGTAGTTTAAACCAACAAGAAGCTCGGTAATCGTTGCTTCTATCTTTTCTTGATTTGCATAGTAGATCGTTTGTACAAGAAGAACGTTCGTTCTAGAAACCATGTTTTGATGCTCAAAACTCCTTTCGGATTGCCATCTTATCATATTATGAGCCAGCGGAGATAACCAATCTAAAATTCCCAACATCGCTTCAGTCCATTCTTCTGCTAGACCTGCATCATAAGTCGCCATTTCCAAGCTTTTAGCAAACGGTTTTAACCTAACCCGAAGAGCATTTTTCACATTTTTAGGTAACATATTGTATAAATCATCCCGTGCGTCGTGACCAATTAAGTGGGGAGACGCCACTAACTTTTCAAGAACCACAATTACATTAGCATAATGCAGTGATAAAGCAACCGCACCGAGCGTCTCTGGAGGAGCATCGACTCGTTTCAGTTTTGACCCGCCCATTTCTTGGACCTGCCAACAAGTGGCAGAAGAAGCAGCATTTTGGTTTCCATGGTGGTTCTTAATTGGGGAACCGTTTCCGCTCATCATGCATCCACTAAACGCTCCATTAGTAGTACTCAAACGATTCGGAGTAACGCTCTTACCGTGGATTTTTGATGATTTATCACGAGCATGCCACCATTTCAGCCCGGTTTTAGCAGCCCGCATTAGAGGTCCAGACTTTGATGTTAGTTTCCCAATGGGTCCCGAGAAAGAATTCCTATTCCCACGTCTAGAACTAGAAACAGTGATTGAATTACCAAGTGGACCGGAATAGTAATTCTTCACGTTATTCGTTCTTGGAATCGGGCCGGATTTAGTACTAGTGTTCCCCAACGGGCCCGAGGAGAATCTTGCATTCCTATTCTGACCCAGGTCAATGGAAGAATGAAGCAACCCAGAATCTAGTAATTTAGAGTCTTCAATTTTGGGAGGTAACAAGTGACTAATTCCAAAAACATGCCCGATTCTAGCAAAAATGGTAAATATCGATCTTGCCAAAATGAGAACCACATAATCATAAGTCTTGTTCCACAGGGAAATCTCCTTTAAACGTTTAACTTCATGCTGCTTCCACGCCATTTTCTTTGTATAATCCACAATGGTTATGCTATCGTGATCATCATTACTCTTCATTCTCCTCAAAATTTGTTCAAGCTCCGTAAGATTTTCCATTTCTTGATACAAATTCGCGTTAATCATTATAAAAGTTTCCATCTTTTTCACTTTCCCGTTCATCTTTTTCCAAGTAAACTGCCATTGGTACTGATCAACACCAAACTTAATCAAATCATCGTACGCACGTTCAAAGCATTTTAATACAGGATCCCTGCATTTCTTTGAAAGCCTTGTGACAACCTTTGACACGTTTTGCAAATTGTGTAGCATCTCGGCACATATTAAATCTACTACATGATCATCATCATCAGAAACAAGCTTTTTAATACCTGTCGAGTTACTTATCTCCTCCCTCAACTTCATGATCTGTTTATCAGTTAACGCATTCCATTGATGAACTAACTTAGACATAACACTTGCCACTTCAAACACTAACACACCAATTCGCACCTTTTCTGGACCATGATCATGTTTCTTTGAATGTTTCCATAGACCATGAAACCATGACTCATGCACCATAGTGCACCTTCAGGAATAAGCAACGATCTTGCAGCTGAGCCCGATACAAGTTATTTTAATTCTAAATAAAAAAAAAAGACGGTTACAAACTTATATAAAAACTTAAGTACGCTCGATAAAACAGATTAAAAAAAACCCCTATAAATGCATGCATGAAAGGAAATTCCTTTTTTACACTACAAGTTGCATAATGATACGATGGATGTCAAGAAATCATGGCAATACAAATTAAATTAAATGTACTATATAACAAACAAAAGATAAGTGTTTGGGTATATTGTAAGTTACAAACAAGAATCTTGACTTTCAAAAGTCAAATTCGCAACATCAAAATTGAGAGACTTTGTTTAAGTTTAAGTAAAATACCAATGAAAATGATATACTATCTAATGATGATTACAACATCTAGGAGAAAAGAACAAAAGCTAAAGACTTCTAAGGATTATATCAATTGCTCCTCATTAATCTTCATAGATTTTTTTATTTTTTTTTCATATATCTTTTTTAACAAGCCAGAAATTGATGCTGCAACAACTTGTCATTTTCATTAGTAGAACCAAAGTTACCAAGTGACAAATTAAATCATAGCATCTATCAATTCATTCTAATTTAGGGGGTGTTTGGTATTGCTTATTTAATTGCTTCTATGCTCATTACTTATTTTTAATGCACATAAACAATTCCAAACACTCTTTTAAAAACCACTTATATCGGCAGTGGTGTATAGGGGGAATTAAATTTAGCCGTTCAAAAAAAAATCTACTTATTAAAGAAGCCCATAACTTGCTTCACAACAAATGCTAATCGATAACAAAAATCAACCCGAATTACAAACCAGCAATTATAGTTTATCTTTTTTGGTCACTTTCATGACCTAGAATTGGGATTTGAACTAAACCAACACCAATTTCATGACCCCAGATCAAATCTAGTCAAAAAAATCTATACTTTCAACAGAAAGATTATTTTTACAATTTCAAAGTCTCAAAGACTACAAAAGATTTTATTTTTCACAAATCCCAAAATTTTTAACAAACTAAAGTTTCAATCTTTATTCAAATCAAATCAGCTAACACAAATCACATTCCAATTCAAAACATCAAACCCTAAATTCATAACAATTAATCAAACTTCAACAACATGTAAAACAAACCCTAAAACACATTAAATTTGTAATCAGCAGGTGTAATAGATGAAACGAACTTACAGATTTGTATGAGCAGAATGTTGAATGGAATCTTGATAGCACACGGATTACGATTTCAAGATAAAAGAAAAGGAAAGAAGGGAATGTGTTTTGAGTGTGTGCTTTGAGTGTGGGTTGTTCTGAAGAGAGGAAAGAGGGAAGAAGGTGCAAAGACCACCCAACTATTTCTATCTTTCTGCCTCACATGGAAATTAGCATGTTTTTGTTAGAGAGAAAAACGAGTGGACTTTAAATATGCATAAAGAATTATTTAATGATAGTCTAATGTTATGCCCGATTTTATGCTTAATTAATTTACTTGGGATGGATTATGAAGTTTTTTAACTAGGGGTTTTTTAAGGAGTTGGGTTTTGAAAGTTATTTGGTTTGGTTTATTTGATTTGAATAAATAACTTAATATGCAAATGTAACAACCGGCAAATTAGGATTAGAATTAGTGCCTAATTCTTCGTTAATACATGTAATTAGTTCTGTATTAGGCTAATTTATGTATCGGATTATATATATTGTTAAATATATATGAAAATGCGATTTGGTTAAATCGTACGCACTCTAAATCGAAAGTATTTCGATTCAATTTAATACGGACGTTGGTGACCAATTTTATTAAATAACATTGTTATGTCAAAAATATTATTATGATAATATTTCGTATTCATTTATATCGTACAAACAAAACGTACACAAGTTTAGATATTAAAACGCGCAAATTAAATAAATAAACTTACCTTTTTATGATTCAAATATAAAGTGATTAGAAAAATATTTAAATAAAATATCGCAAATAATTTGTATTTTAGAACGTACCATTTAATATTTAAAAGAATTATTTAACGTTTAAACGACGAGGTAAACGAACACTGCGCGAGGCGCAGTGCGCAGACTGAAAATGGTGGAGGATTTAACCTCCCACCATTTCCTTTTCTTTCTTCATTTCTAAATTCCATTCTCTCTCTCTCTCTTTCTTTTACTTTCAATCACCAACCCACATTCATCACCAAAATCGTAAAATAACACCACAAAACATCGCCGAATCATACCACTCGTTTGGAAAAAAGTGACCACGACAACACGATCTACATTCCTATCTTCTCGGATTTTTCATCCGACATTTTGTAAGTTTCCGACAAATCCCGACATCTCTCGTTTTTGATCATTTTTACTAGTTTATGGTTTAAATAGGCTTATTATGTTCATATAAGGGTTGGGTAAAAGATTTGGACCGAACGGAAACCGGAAAACTCATTTTCGGCACATTTTCCGGCCAACAGACCGCTACGTCGCACCTGGCCAGGGGCCTCTGCGACGTCGCGACCTACGTCGCACAAAAACCTCAACGTCGCACTAGCGACGCAGCCTATTACGTCGCATTAACTTGCGGACGTCGCACGTAGCGACGTAGACTTTAACGTCGCAAACCGAACCAACGTCGCATTAGCGACGTCGCCCCCTACGTCGCATTGATTTGCGAAGGTCGCATCATGCGACGTACCTGCCTGCGTCGCACCTTACGTCGCTTGCAACGTCGCATGCTACGTCGCACAAACCATAACCTTGAAAACTCACATTTTCACTAAGTGTCGAACTTTTACAACCTCAAATCCTTATACGATACGACCTAACAATCATAATAAAACATACTTTCCTATTACAATTACTTTAATTTGCGTATTGAATGATAAACTTTAATTATAACAAATCACCAACGGGCCGTATACTTTGTTACGAACGCGAACAAACCAACATTTAAACACAACGGGTTGTATGAACAACTAGCCTAGATGGTCTTGCGAGACATCTACTTACTTAACCTTACGTGTTTAGGCACTAGAAGGTCACGGGTTCGGAGAACCTACTTGCTTTACTACTACTTGCTATTTACCACTGCTTGACTCAGGTGAGTCTTACGGCCCCACTTTTACTGTTTTAACTTATTGGGGGAGATGCATGCTACTGATTTTCTTGAACACAAGTACTAAACTGTTTACTATACCAAACGGAATTGCATGAGTTACTTACTATTTACTGAAGTCTCTCCATCATATATCGTTAGTTATGTACTTAAGCGCGAACAGTAGTTAATGGATCCATTAGGGAAATGACCCTCCCCGCCCGGGGTAGTAGCGCTACCACGAACCGTTATGTATAAACGGGCGACTATTATTTCGTTTACTTATGCTTGCTCAATTTCGAGCATGTCACGGGAGCAACTGATTATTTACGGGTTAAGCTTCGATTATGAGCCTCATGGCAACGGTATAACTTGATTTCTTTACTTTTGCGAGATTTGCAAATACTTGATATACGCCTACGGGCACTACTGATGAAATCTTGTGTTCAAACTGATTATTTACTGATAAACCTGTGAGATTCACCAACCTTTTGGTTGACCCTTTTAGCATGTATTCTCATGTACACTTACGGAGTAGGATCACTCCAGGATTACTAGCTAGAGTCGCATGATTTCCAAACTGCATTTAACGGAGATTCTTTGGCATTATCTTTTGTAACTATGGTTATGTAATAGAATCTCCCGCCACATACGCGGACTCTAGGCTTACATATTTTTGTAAAGAAAACTATATGTTTTCAAACGATTTAATTATGAAATGTAATTATTTTACAAAACGTCTCATTTAGAGGTCGTTTGCTGTATATCTTGTGCTTTGTATATTGATTAGTAACACCCAAGTATGCTTCCGCAAATCACTAAATTTGGGGGTGTTACAGATTGGTATCAGAGCCTAAGGTTATAGTGAACTAGGTTGCATTTAGTGGGCCTAGACTATGACCGTTAGGCAGTATTTTCTTATTAGACATGACTGGTTCAGGAATTACAGCATACGACTTTAATTTAACATAGCCTGATCAACTATGTACAATTAAGGAAAGATGATGTAATGTCTGAAATGATTATGTTGAACGGGGATACGTTAGTTGACTCTGACCACGAGAGAACCGGACCATTACTTGATACGTGCTAGACACTAGGCTGGATATGATATATATTTATATATATTAGCCTCGTCTTACTTACAATCTGCCACAGGAATGGCAAACACACCACCTAATCCGACACACTCTCACTCACATGGGTCACGGAACCCACGAGTAGCCAGGAGGAACACAAGGTCACCTCGAACCAGCCCTTATCCTGTACATAACTCTCAGAACTCGGCACATCTCACGTTACCAGTATTGGCTACCCAATTCCGCCGTCAGGAGCAAAGACTCGAAAACCTAGAACTGGAACAACACCGAATGGCTTACCTGCTTCGTCAAGCTCTCGACCGCATATCACAACTACAGCTAGAACAAGAGGATACCAACCTCTCTGTAAGCATAATTCAGGATTCCATGACCACCGAATTAGGTGCGGATGAACTTGTAAGAAACCGATTAGAAGAATGTGAACAGCGTTCACAGGAGATTTCGGATCACTCTCGAACAATAGCACAACGACTGGCCTTGGTGGAAGACAACGCCAGGCAAACCAACCGACTAGCAGAAACCGTGGACCGCCTTGTCGCGCTGATGGAACAAATTAATCTACATTAAGATTAGTGTAGTTTTTGTCTTGTAATCTATCTCGTAATCTAGGGACTATCTGACACTACTCTATAAACTAGTCGGATGTAACCATTCCCGACACCTTTTGTAATATCTCTGTAGGATGTAACTTTTGAACTCACTTTATCTATCAGATATCCTTTGTTATCTCAACTCACATTAATTGTCATTTTCCATGTTGATGTTATGTATTACTGCTTTTATACATGTACATCTGTGACAATTACCAGCTCATACAAAATCTCATGTATCTTCATTTCTTTTATTGAAGAATCATGCCGCCAAAGACACGACCATACACCGATGCCCAGATTACCTCCCTTATAACCCAGGCTGTTACTGAAGCCTTGGCTCGGAATACTCCACCAAATTCCTCGAGAAACAGCGATGCCGCTGAAACCACCGCTGCTAAACCTTATTCTTACAAGGACTTCCAGAACTGCAAACCTCTAAACTTTGCAGGTACCGAGGGAGCTATCGGTCTAATACGCTGGATCGAGAAAGTTGAATCGGTATTTCTTATCTGCAACTGCGCGGAGGGGGACAAAGTTAAGTTCTCTGTTAGTACTTTTACCGACATCGCACTCACGTGGTGGAACACCTATGCCCAAACTGTGGGCGTTGCCAATGCTTACAAACTTCCGTGGGAGGAGTTGAAGGAGATGTTAAGGGGTGAGTATTGCCCCAGGGATGAACTGAAACAACTGGAACTGGAATTCTGGAACCATAAGATGCAAGGTAATGATATCACCGGTTACACCAACCATTTCCACCAGCTGGCACTTCTGTGCCCAACCATGGTCGATCCTGAGTACAAGAGGATCGAGAAATACGTTGATGGACTGCCCGAAAAACTTCAGGACCTGGTGACTTCATCCAAACCAGGTACTATCCAGAACGCCATCCGTATGGCCCATGAACTCACGGCAAACGCTGTCCGCCGTAACACAACCTCAGCCCCACCTGCAAACAACAAACGAAAGTGGGAAGGAAACCCCAACTCATCCAACCAAATCACCAACCGAAAGCCTGAGCCCCTTAGGGCTTATTCATCTGGCACTTCTGAAAGGAAAGGGTACGTTGGAAGCAGGCCCTACTGTCCCAAATGCAATTGTCACCACGACGGTTCCTGCCCTTGCACAAACTGCAAACGCTTTGGGCATCTGGCCAAGGATTGTCGAAACACCAGTGCCCCGAAGACTTGTTATGGGTGCGGAAGTCCTGGGCATTTTCAGAATAATTGCCCTAAGCAGAAAAACAACAACAACAACAACAGCAGCAACAAACGGAACAACAACCCTGCTCGTAGCAGAGCATTTGTCATCAAAGCTGGAGAAGCTAGGGAAGACCCGAATGTTGTAACGGGTACGTTTCTTCTCAACGATCTTACTGCTTCAGTATTATTTGATACCGGTGCTGATAAAAGTTTCATATCTGATGAGTTTTGTCCACTACTTGATATCACCCCCGCGGCCTTAGATGTTAAGTACGCAGTAGAACTTGCAAATGGTAAACTTATAGAAACCAGTAGTGTGATACCTAATTGCACTTTAAACCTCGCAAACGAAACCTTCTCAATCGATTTAATGCCTGTTGAACTAGGAAGTTTTGATGTCATCGTGGGTATGGACTGGTTGTCCAAGCACCGGGCCGAAATTGTGTGCCATGATAAAATCGTCCGAATTCCTCTCGCCGCCGGTAGTACCTTGGTCATACAGGGGGAGACCGGTGGGTCGAGACTAAACTTAATCTCCTGTTTAAAAACCCGAAAATTCCTGAGAAAGGGTTACCCAGCAATACTCGCGCACATCACGGAGAAAAAGTCGGAGGAGAAGCGACTTGAAGATGTGCCAATCGTTAGAGACTTTCCCGAAGTCTTTCCAGAAGAACTACCTGGTTTACCTCCACCTAGACAGGTCGAGTTCTCGATTGACCTCGTGCCGGGTGCCGCACCGGTGGCCCGAGCACCGTACCGCCTAGCTCCATCTGAACTTCAGGAGTTGTCCACGCAGTTACAGGAACTCCTGGATAGAGGATTCATCAGACCGAGTTCTTCACCTTGGGGAGCTCCGGTCTTGTTTGTTAAAAAGAAAGACGGTTCATTTCGAATGTGTATTGACTACCGAGAGTTGAACAAACTAACCGTCAAGAACCGATACCCACTTCCTCGAATCGATGATCTGTTCGATCAACTCCAAGGATCAAGCTGTTATTCAAAAATTGATCTTCGATCAGGTTATCATCAGTTGCGTGTTCGCGATGCTGACATCCCAAAAACCGCATTCAGAACCCGTTACGGGCACTACGAATTTCAAGTAATGCCCTTTGGCCTAACCAACGCACCGGCTGTATTCATGGACCTTATGAATCGGGTGTGCAAACCATACCTCGACAAGTTTGTCATTGTTTTTATCGATGACATCCTTATCTATTCGCGAAACGAACATGAACACGCACAACACCTCAGAACCATCCTAGAACTACTTAGACACGAGGAGCTCTACGCCAAATTTTCTAAGTGTGAGTTCTGGATACACACCGTTCAATTCCTTGGACACGTTATCGACAGTCGGGGAATTCATGTAGACCCGTCAAAAATCGAGGCAATCAAGAACTGGAAAGCACCAACCACTCCAACCGAGGTACGCCAATTCTTGGGATTGGCCGGTTCCTACCGTCGTTTCATCGAAAACTTCTCAAAAATTGCCAAACCCCTCACAGTGCTGACTCAGAAGGAAAAGAAATTTGATTGGACCGATAAACAAGAGTCGGCATTTCAACTCTTGAAATCCAAGCTTTGCAGTGCACCCATTCTATCTCTACCCGAAGGCACCGATGACTTCGTGGTATACTGCGATGCTTCTCACCAAGGTCTCGGTTGCGTGCTGATGCAACGAGACAAGGTCATTGCTTACGCCTCCAGACAACTTAAAGTTCACGAGAAAAACTACACAACTCACGACCTCGAGCTAGGGGCCGTGGTGTTCGCTTTAAAAATCTGGAGACATTATCTTTATGGTACCCGCAGCACTGTATTCACCGACCACAAAAGCCTCCAACACATTTTCAACCAGAAAGATCTTAACATGAGGCAACGTAGATGGGTTGAATTACTCACCGATTACGACTGTGAGATCAAATATCATCCGGGCAAAGCAAACGTGGTTGCTGATGCTCTCAGTCGTAAGGAACGAACAAAACCACTCCGAGTCCGGGCACTCAGTATTACCATTCATAACGACCTCACCACCCAAATACACCTTGCCCAACTCGAAGCCCTGAAACTCGATAACTTCAAGAACGAGGCCTTGCGGGGCATGGACAGACAATTCGAGATCAGACCCAACGGAGTTAAGTATTTCTCTAACCGAATCTGGTTGCCTAATTTCGGGAACCTTCGGGACTTGGTGATGGATGAAGCTCACAAGTCCAAATATTCTATCCACCCGGGATCCGACAAAATGTATCACGGCATCAAGGAGTTTTACTGGTGGCCGAATATGAAAGCTGACATTTCTTTGTACGTCAGCAAATGTTTAACTTGTTCCAAGGTCAAGGCCGAGCACCAAAGACCTTCTGGATTGCTCCAACAACCTGAAATTCCTCAATGGAAATGGGAGCAAATTACCATGGATTTCATAACCAAACTACCTAAATCGGCGAGCGGTTGCGATACCATTTGGGTGATCGTCGATCGTCTCACCAAATCGGCTCATTTCTTGGCAATCAGAGAAACCGACAAAATGGAACGCCTTACACAAATTTACATCAGAGAAATCGTTTGCCAACATGGTGTCCCTCTCTCGATTATCTCTGACAGGGATGCCCGTTTCACATCTCGCTTCTGGCAATCACTCCAAAAATCACTGGGTACCCGTCTCGATATGAGTACCGCGTACCATCCTCAGACCGATGGCCAGAGCGAACGAACTATTCAGACACTGGAAGACATGCTACGAGCCTGCGTAGTGGATTCCGGCACAAATTGGGAAAGACACCTACCGTTGTGCGAGTTCTCGTACTACAACAGCTATCACACCAGCATTAAAGCTGCACCTTTTGAGGCACTGTACGGTCGTAAGTGCCGATCACCGATCTGTTGGACTGAAGTGGGAGAGAGTCAACTCACTGGTCCTGAACTCATACATGAAACCACAGAGAAAATCGTTGAAATCCAAAACCGACTCAAAGCCGCGCGTGATCGTCAGAAGAGCTATGCTGACGTGAGACCCAAACCACTCGAGTTCCAAGTTGGGGATCGAGTACTCTTAAAAGTATCGCCTTGGAAAGGCGTAATCCGATTCGGCAAACGCGGAAAATTAAACCCTAGGTACATTGGACCTTTTGAGATCCTCGAGAAGATAGGTCCAGTGGCATATCGATTGCAGCTGCCCTCTGAACTCAGCAGCGTGCACCCTACCTTTCACATTTCTAACTTAAAGAAATGTTTGTCTGAAGAGACACTTATTATCCCCCTTGACGAGATTCGCATAGATGACAAACTACATTTCGTTGAGGAACCTGTCGAAATTATGGACCGTGAGGTCAAACAACTGAAACAAAGTCGTATTCCAATCGTCAAAGTCTGGTGGAATTCGCGGCGCGGTCCGGAATTCACTTGGGAACGGGAAGACCAAATACGACTCAAGTATCCCCACTTATTCACCGATTTTACCCCTAACGCGACTTCGACTTAAATTTCGGGACGAAATTCTTTTAACAGGGGGAGAATGTAACAACCGGCAAATTAGGACTAGAATTAGTGCCTAATTCTTCGTTAATACATGTAATTAGTTCTGTATTAGGCTAATTTATGTATCGGATTATATATATTGTTAAATATATATGAAAATGCGATTTGGTTAAATCGTACGCACTCTAAATCGAAAGTATTTCGATTCAATTTAATACGGACGTTGGTGACCAATTTTATTAAATAACATTGTTATGTCAAAAATATTATTATGATAATATTTCGTATTCATTTATATCGTACAAACAAAACGTACACAAGTTTAGATATTAAAACGCGCAAATTAAATAAATAAACTTACCTTTTTATGATTCAAATATAAAGTGATTAGAAAAATATTTAAATAAAATATCGCAAATAATTTGTATTTTAGAACGTACCATTTAATATTTAAAAGAATTATTTAACGTTTAAACGACGGGGTAAACGAACACTGCGCGAGGCGCAGTGCGCAGACTGAAAATGGTGGAGGATTTAACCTCCCACCATTTCCTTTTCTTTCTTCATTTCTAAATTCCATTCTCTCTCTCTCTCTTTCTTTTACTTTCAATCACCAACCCACATTCATCACCAAAATCGTAAAATAACACCACAAAACATCGCCGAATCATACCACTCGTTTGGAGAAAAGTGACCACGACAACACGATCTACATTCCTATCTTCTCGGATTTTTCATCCGACATTTTGTAAGTTTCCGACAAATCCCGACATCTCTCGTTTTTGATCATTTTTACTAGTTTATGGTTTAAATAGGCTTATTATGTTCATATAAGGGTTGGGTAAAAGATTTGGACCGAACGGAAACCGGAAAACTCATTTTCGGCACATTTTCCGGCCAACAGACCGCTACGTCGCACCTGGCCAGGGGCCTCTGCGACGTCGCGACCTACGTCGCACAAAAACCTCAACGTCGCACTAGCGACGCAGCCTATTACGTCGCATTAACTTGCGGACGTCGCACGTAGCGACGTAGACTTTAACGTCGCAAACCGAACCAACGTCGCATTAGCGACGTCGCCCCCTACGTCGCATTGATTTGCGAAGGTCGCATCATGCGACGTACCTGCCTGCGTCGCACCTTACGTCGCTTGCAACGTCGCATGCTACGTCGCACAAACCATAACCTTGAAAACTCACATTTTCACTAAGTGTCGAACTTTTACAACCTCAAATCCTTATACGATACGACCTAACAATCATAATAAAACATACTTTCCTATTACAATTACTTTAATTTGCGTATTGAATGATAAACTTTAATTATAACAAATCACCAACGGGTCGTATACTTTGTTACGAACGCGAACAAACCAATATTTAAACACAACGGGTTGTATGAACAACTAGCCTAGATGGTCTTGCGAGACATCTACTTACTTAACCTTACGTGTTTAGGCACTAGAAGGTCACGGGTTCGGAGAACCTACTTGCTTTACTACTACTTGCTATTTACCACTGCTTGACTCAGGTGAGTCTTACGGCCCCACTTTTACTGTTTTAACTTATTGGGGGAGATGCATGCTACTGATTTTCTTGAACACAAGTACTAAACTGTTTACTATACCAAACGGAATTGCATGAGTTACTTACTATTTACTGAAGTCTCTCCATCATATATCGTTAGTTATGTACTTAAGCGCGAACAGTAGTTAATGGATCCATTAGGGAAATGACCCTCCCCGCCCGGGGTAGTAGCGCTACCACGAACCGTTATGTATAAACGGGCGACTATTATTTCGTTTACTTATGCTTGCTCAATTTCGAGCATGTCACGGGAGCAACTGATTATTTACGGGTTAAGCTTCGATTATGAGCCTCATGGCAACGGTATAACTTGATTTCTTTACTTTTGCAAGATTTGCAAATACTTGATATACGCCTACGGGCACTACTGATGAAATCTTGTGTTCAAACTGATTATTTACTGATAAACCTGTGAGATTCACCAACCTTTTGGTTGACCCTTTTAGCATGTATTCTCAGGTACACTTACGGAGTAGGATCACTCCAGGATTACTAGCTAGAGTCGCATGATTTCCAAACTGCATTTAACGGAGATTCTTTGGCATTATCTTTTGTAACTATGGTTATGTAATAGAATCTCCCGCCACATACGCGGACTCTAGGCTTACATATTTTTGTAAAGAAAACTATATGTTTTCAAACGATTTAATTATGAAATGTAATTATTTTACAAAACGTCTCATTTAGAGGTCGTTTGCTGTATATCTTGTGCTTTGTATATTGATTAGTAACACCCAAGTATGCTTCCGCAAATCATTAAATTTTGGGGTGTTACAGCAAACTATCACAAAATAGTTTGATGGTTGACTTCGAGATACCTTTACAAGTAGGGGTGTTCATGAACGGTTAACCGAAGTTAACCAAAGATTCGGTTCATCAACTTTTTGAACCTAAATGCAAATTGCAAAATCTGGTTAATCGGTTTTCAGTTCGGTTAATTGGTGTACCAATTAACTGTTAATTAATTAATACATATTTTAATAAGTAATTAATAACACGCAAATACACATTCATTAATAAGTGTTCACTATATTTAAAACATTTTGATAATAAAAGTATCAAATGATAAGCATTTTACTATTTTTGTAATTGTGTATTTATGTCAATCGTTCGAATATAACTAGAACTAAGTAGTAATAGTTAGCATATTAAGGCAAAATCAAGCTACTAAACTGCATTAAAATGAATGAAAAGGCAATACAGATGATTTTATCAAAACACAAGTGTAAATATCTATCTATATATCAATATAATATATACATATATTTAAAACTATATATAAACTTTTTGGTTTTTTCGGTTAACTGTTTATCAATCTATCACAAAATCACGAACCGAAACCGAAAAATCGAAAAAATTTCGGTTTTCGGTTCGGTTAACCGAAACCAAAAAACAAAAAAAATCGGTTCAATTAACATAACTTCGGTTCGATTCAACCGGTTTTCGATATGGTTTTGCGATTTCAAAGTATTTTGAACACCCCTACTCACAAGAAGTCTCGGATTCAAATCACTAGCAGCATATCTTAGGTGGCAAGGAAAAGGGTTAGAAACACCCACCAAATACACCGTTAGCCGCATACATATGAGAAAAATTATCGCCCTCCTCGGGTAACATGAAAATGGAAAACCTTCACCGTTTACCTTTTTTTAAAGTAACATGATATTTGAGTTGCTCAAACTAGTTGAATTAACAATCGACATAATTGATTCGAGCCCTATTAGTCTGGAAAATGTGAAACGAGATAAATGAACATCAATCAAATTATAATATTAGATCTATTTTTTATTAGAATATATGAAACAATAAATTAGGGGTGTGCAAAACACGGTTAGAACCGTGAGAACCGGCAAACCGTACCGGAACCGTACCGTCCCGTACCAAACCGCTTCTCTACGGTACGGTTCTCGGTTCTAATATTTGTAGTTTCACGGTTCGCGGTTCGGTTCTGTTCGGGACGGTTCTACACTTAGGGGTGTGCAAAACACGGTTCGAACCGTGAGAACCGGCAAACCGTATCGTAACCGTACCGTCCCGTACCGAACCGCTTCTCTACGGTACGGTTCTCGGTTCTAATATTTGTAGTTTCACGGTTCGCGGTTCGGTTCGGTTCGGGTCGGTTCGGGTCGGTTCTAGCACTTTGCACATGCCTACAATAAATCATCGATTACTAAAAAGAATAACTTCTTAATTCGAGTTATTCAATAATGTTTTGACGAATGAAGTGTCACAGATTTTAAAGGTTATATAGACGCTTGATCAACTTAAACAAATTCTCAACAATAATTCCTTTAGTGGCGTACTTCTTAATAAACAATGAGAGTCCACTGACTATCATAACGGTTAGGAAGACATAAAACATCATCAAAGTTGTCAATCAATTTTTGTCAATCAACACAAAAAATAACTTCAAAAATTTGCTTTTATGTATTATTCAATCAGATTTATAAAATGTTTTTTTAAAGAATCTTATGTATTTTTATAGTTTAAGTTTGTATATATTATATTGGGTAGGGTTCAAATGAGAATAGGAATTTGTGTGAGAATGAGGGAACCAATGATATCAAGCCATGTGTACAAAGAGAATGTTCCACATTACAAAATCCATTTACCCCCAACATCAATTATCTCACAAACGACAAATCGAAAAATTATGAAAATTGCACCATTAAATTCGTCGTTTTCTCCTCTTCGATTTGCCGTCCCTCAAGACATACTTTCGAAAAGTTTTTTTTTTTTCATTTTTTTGGTGGGTTTCACATTTACTAACACATGTGTTAAAGTGTTGCGTTTAGGGTTTAGGGTTTAGGGTTTGGGGTTTAGGGTTTAGGGTTTGAGGTTTCTCCCAGAAACCCCAAACCTCAAACCCTAAACCCTAAACCCCAAACCCTAAACCCTAAACGCTTTACAAAACGCTAAACCCTAAATCTTTCTAAACCCTAAACCTTGAACCCCTTCTAAACCCTAAACCCTTATAAACCCTAAACCATAAACCCTACTAAACCCTAAACCTAACCCTAAACCCTAACCTTAACCACACATTAAATGTACAACTAATCACTAACACATGTGTTACTAATTTGTGAAACCCACCAAAAAATGAGAAAAAAAAAAGTTGTCAAAAGTATGCCTTGAGGGACTGCAAATCGAAGAGGAGAAAACGCTGAATTTTATGGTGCAATTTTCATGATTTTTCGACTTACCGTTTGTGAGATATTTAATTTTTAAAACTGTGGATGAGAGAGAATAAAGTGTGGGGGAGAGAGAATAAAATGACACATGGCAGAAATTTGTTGGTTCCCTCATTCTCACTCAAAATTGGTGTACTCATTTGAACCTTACTCATAATTATCTCTACTTATTAGAAAGATGATTTTTATAACTATAAATTAAAAGTCTTTAATATTATTTGTCATGAACTCAAGGGACATATAAGTTTTTTTAACATTAGCATAATCAAGAAGTTTATATTTAATCAAGTTAATAATCAATAATATAAAACAATAGAAAAATTAAAGTACACAGACTAGTTTTTTTTTTTTTTTTTTTTTTTTGTGATAATATACTTATGTTTTAGTTTTCCACTTAACATCTTAGTTGAAGAGTCATTTTAATTATTTATAAAGTTGAGGGCTAAAATGTGTATTTTAACAAATATAAGGGATTTAACGGGAACATGTGATAATAAGGTAAGAGTAAAACCACTTCCACTAAAACTCCATAAAAATGACTAGCTTAGTATCATTTTTCTTTACTTTCCCCCTTTATTTTATGTTTTGGTTCTCCATTACGAAATTAGCAAAACTTAACAACAAGAGAGGTGGGGGATGAGTACCAAATCCAATTTTTTCCCCCACTAAACTCGACATATAAATACATTATAAATATGTGAGTCGTAGGGGGCACTTGACCCCATTTGCCCCTCATTAGCTCCGCCCATGATTTTAGGTGACCCGATATCAAATTTTATAGTCAAATCCAAACTAACAATCATTTTAAGGTATCGATTAAACCAATACCCATTCCAAAGTTGAATAACCCCAAAACGGGTAAAGCCAAATGTAATTAATTAGATTGGGCGATTTTCATGTTAAGAAAATTAATGATCACTACTATATATTTTACTTCATTGAGTTCCATACCGAATGACTACTTGCGATAGGATTGCAACAAAATATTTTTTATCCGATAGGATTGCAAAAAAGTACAAAATAATAAAAAATAATCTGTTATTGACCACTTTAACGTTTCCATTTACCGGCCACCACTGAGGGATCAACTTTGGTCCAACCACACCATAAACACATTGGAAGAGAGTTGTAGAGCGTACACGAATATAACTCATCTTCGACACTAAAAAGTAAAGTCACATTCCCATGCTCTTATATGATATGATATGTTGTATCCATTTTTAAAAAATGATATTTAAGAATATTTGTGAGCATCATAGTAACTTTAAAAATGTTGTTTATGTAAAATTTTCTTTTCCGCTAATAAAAATCGTATAAATGTAACAAAAGATTCAAAATTTATTAATAATAGAAGTATTATAATTTCTCTCCTTTAATTAGTGTATAATAATTCAATTTTCGATTACACAAATATTCAATTTTTAATAAGTGTACGACATTCAATTTTTGTCAAAACTTAAAGAAAATATATATAATTATAATAAAGAGTTTAAAACTAGAGTTTTACCAATAAAATTACTAAAAGTTCATTTTTATATTAGAATATTGAATTTTTTTTTTTATGGAATCTGTTTATAAATTCTTAAATTGAATTTACACTCATTTATTGATTAAAAATTAAGTTTTATATTACCTTTATAAAATATATAAAATAGGATATCACCATATTTTTACAAATTATAATCCTATGTTAACTTTTTGGTAAATAAAAAAATAATGATATGTTTCTACTTATTTTTTTTTCTTCTAATTTTTATGTCTAACTTACTAGTTCTAAAATAGATTATAACATTTATTTATCTATTTATCTCTATCTTTTAACTATTCTCTTAATCTTAATTCAGTACCATCATTATGCTAGAATTAAGCAAACAAATTATGAGATATCATTTGTATAACATTTTAATTCAACCAATCAAACCTTTCAATTTCAGCATAAAAAGTACTTATATATTATAATATAATAATACTAAAACTATCTAACTTAAAATACATGTGATACTGAAATTACACATGCATACTAACCCCCTCCTATAATATCATTCTAGTTTCCACCAATAATTCGATAGATTTCATCAGCTATATTCTTTGCATCACTTGATATACCAAACAATCCTGCACTTGCAAATCCAACACAATAAAGACCATCTTCGCCTTTCCAATGATTTGGGCTTTTATTTTTTGGCATTCCATTGTCGTTAAACAGACCTTTGCCATCCTAGTTTAAACCAAAAACTAATGTTAGTGTTCTCAAATTATCAAAAGCGATAAGTTACGTACTCGCGAAAATGTTAACTATATATACCTTAAGCCATTTGTGCACGGTGCTTCTAAAGCCAGTAGCAAATACGATTGCGTCAAAGTGTCTCTCTTCACCGTTTACGAACTTGATTTCATCACCTTTTACGCTTTTGATTTCCTTCATGACCTAGGAACAAAAAAAAGAGATTTACGCTTAGAATGTATACTTTGATTTCGAAACAACAAGATAGGTAACGAGATATACCTGAATGTCTCCTGTTTTGATCTTTGAAATCGTCCCAACGTCAATGACAGGTGATCGTCCACTTTCCCGTTTGAGGAAAAATGGTCCTTTGATCGGCCTTTGTATTCCATATTCACAAAGATCTCCATACACCAAGTTACTTAACATCAAAACAACTTTGTCCACTAAAGTGCACGAAAGATATTTTAATAGATGCATTCCGAGTTGTACTTGCTCCTTGGTAAGAACATGTACCTATCAAAAAATAGAAATGTTAAAAACTTATAAGGCGCATGTTTAGTTAAGAATCAATACATCAGATGTGCAAATTTAAACATAGCGCGGGAGCGTATGTAGAGTTACAATAGGAATAAATGTTTTAAGATCGTCATTACATCAAAGAAAGAAATAAACTTACTGGGTTGCGGACAACGATAGATGTTTTGGCACCCCAATTGCACAAATCATATGCAATTTCCATGCCTGAATTCCCAGCACCAACAACAAGCACATTTTTATCTTCAAATTTCTTTCCATTTTCATATTCACTGGAATGTAGAATCAATCCTGCAAAGCTATCTAGACCGAAAATAGAAGGAATAAACCCCTGACTATTTTCACCTGATGCCACCACAAGAAATTTTCCAACATACTCTTCCGTTAAATCAGAAACCTTATTATAAGCAGTAACTACCCATTTACTCGAAGTTTGATCATAACAAGCACTCTCAACACTACGCTGGTACAACGGGTCAACATTAAAATGATAGACATAATCATGCAGGTATTCAACAAACATTTTTTTGGGTACAAAAGTGGGTGCATAAAGAGGGAATGCCATGTAAGGGAGTTCACAAAAGTTTTTAGCTAAATGAAGCTTCAAACGATCATAAGCCTTTTTTTGCCACATAGAGGCAAAACAATCTTCCCTTTCGAGAACGACATTTGGGATAGACAGACGATTGAGACACGCCGATGTTGCAATCCCGGCCGGTCCCGCTCCTACTATTACAACAACAGTTTCTTGTTTCATCTTCTTCTAGCTAGACTCTTGAGAAATATATGATTTTTGTGATGGTTATATGCGTAGTGGATCAGTAAATCCTTTATATAAGAATATGATGAAGGGGACAAAAGATAACTTTCCTTTCTAAGGGGGTAATAATTCGTTACTTAAAAGTTTGTAATTAATAGAATTACATGGCGGTATTATCTCAAACATGTTCCCAAATATGAGTCACTGAATTGTCCCACTTTATTGGAAATAAACATTAATAATATTTTCATCATAAAACTTTGTTTGACTAAAATCTATGTGTTCATACCATTCAAATGTAACTTTTAACCGTGTTCAAACGCTAGTAACTTAATTAGTTTCATTTTTTCCAAAACCGGTTAACTTTCTTTCCCTATTATCTGAAATGATAATTAATGCTTAAGATAAGCTAGAATAAAACCATATAAAGTATCTATCTATATTTAGATATAAATAAAAGGTAATCAATCTACTTTGAATTTCAAAAATCATCAAATGTATCCGGTCAATAACTAAATAAAGAACTTTTTGACACTATGCTTAACTTTGATTTAATAATATAACATGAAACATGAAATCACTAAATATTACATTACAACTTATAATTATAATCCGATTTTTATATATTTGTTGTACATTACAAAAGAACAATTATATTGTTATTATGGTTGTTTAGAAGAGAAAAAATATATGATGGTACGGTTCAAACTTATTTACCTATATATTCACCTAATAATTATTTCGCCTATAAAATCGAGACCGACAAATTTCGACAACCCTATATAATAAAAAAAAATAAAAAAAAAAACTAGGTCATGGGAGATAAAAAGTTGAAATATATAAACAACACATTAATGTTACAAAAATCATAATAACTGACTCTCTAACAAGTCTTCAGACATTTATAATCACTACCTTAAGGTAATTGTTCTCGATTGCTGTAATTGTCAATCCATTTAACCTATATTGTGACATTCTGTAATACAACGATGACTTTTAAAACTTAAGTTTTGAAAACCTCTTTTGACAGCCCTTATGGTTATAAAAGTTGTAACATCCTCGAAATGGACCTAGTTGTTTATATATTATTTCTTGATTTAAATTAGTATTTAAACGTGTTTGGAAATAATATTGTTTGAAATAGTTGAAATAATTGGAATAGGAGTCGAATATTCCAATGTGATAAGTAAATTATTAATTGTTGTAAATTAATATAGCTGACGGTGCAATAAAATGTTTGAACTCGCAAATGGTTTTCGGGTTCCAGACAATAGATTGAGATGGGGTATTAAATTATACCCGTATAATTGAAGGCGGTTTGTTAGGCCGACTTATATATATAACTTTCCTCTTTAGGAAAGTTCATTAGAAACTTCAAAACTCACATAAACCTTATGAAATCCAAATCAGAAACTTGAAACCTACGAATTGGAGCTATGATTGATTCTAGTTTCACCATTATTATCTTTCAATTCAGTGTTCTTCAATTGAGAGGTAAGTTTGAATTGAATCAAATAGTATATAAGTTTTGAATTGATTGATTTGGATTGAAAAACATGAATTTGATGTTAGAACTTCGTTATAACTGTTGCATATTGATTATGTGAAGTTATTAGGTGTTTAAAACAGTTAGAAATCGAGTTTGGGTGATTTGGGTATTAAAATCGCGAGTTAGGGTTTAATCAGGGAGGAAGATGAGCTGAAAAAGGCTCAAACGCGATCCCAGAACCCTAGCCAGGATCGCGTTCGTTAGTTATAAAAGGAATCGGACGAGTTTTGTTCTTGGGAACGCGATCCCAAGAATTTGTCCGGATCGCGTTGGTTAGTTATAATTTGTCACAGAATAATTTTACAAAGAGGAACGCGATCCCACCACTGTTTTCTGGATCGCGTTTGTTAGTGCGTTTTGTAAATTTTGAAAATGCATAAGTGTTTAGAAGGTGGTGTTTTTAGCGACACTTGAAAGTGACAAATTTTCATTAACTCGGATTGGGTTGAAAATTACATGGTGACTCGAAAACGGCCCAATGATCAAAGCTCTATTCTAAGAGTCTAGATGATTTTTGGCCTTTCGGGGTCGTTTAGGGGTCGAAAATGGCATTTTACTGTTTTTGGACCTTAATTCGGGACTTTTTGATTATGTTCCGAATTGAACTTTTGTTGCTGTGATCTTAGGGATCACTTGATACATGTAATTATGTTATGATTGTGTAACGATGTTAATTACATAAGTATGATCAGTTGATACGAGTTACTAACTCATTGTTTATTGATTGTATTCTCAGATGTGTAGAAGGCTCAGTAATATTAGACTTCTGAGCTTGCAGCTGAGGTGTCGGTGAGTGGATCTGTAACCTCAGTGTGATTTAGTTGTAATGATTTGATTTACAACAAGTAATTTATAGTATTACTTTGATATGATGAATCTGTTGAGATATCTTGCCATGTTAGTGTGGTGGTTTGCTTACTTGGCTGTTTGAGCTAGTATGTAAGATTCTGAGGTCAACTTGACTTGACAGTTGGACTTGGTTGTTATTGTAGACGACAGGAGATCTTGAAACTTGAAATGTTGGTTTATAGATCTAGGTCGTGTGTAATTAACAACTGGTTACCGGTAATTCTGTATAGGCCAATACAGATGATTGATAAGAGTTCCTTGAGTACCAAACCGGTATTAGGGTGTCTCAGGAGCCACCGGTCCTCATGACGGTTGATAATGCTTGATTAGAAGTTGTGTGAATTAATGATTGATTGATTTTCTGTTTATTGTTAATTTGATGTAAACAGATTGTTATGCTAAGCTGTACTGTTGCTTATAGTTTCATTCACTTAGCTTTATGCTAACCCCACCACAGTTCTTCCTGCAGGTTGTAATAGATGGGACATATTGGGCAGGGCAGGAAGCGTTTTGACTGGATGGAATGATTGACAGGCTGTTACTCTGATGTTATTTTGATAACTAAAGAGACGTTTTGAATTATATAACACCGAATTTGTTGAAATGTCATGTATTTAGTTTGAAAAAGTTTATTGACATTTTGAGTACATAGACAGTATGTTTTAAATATACGCTTCCGAGTCGCCATTATTATATTAATTGTTTATAATGAAACGAGGGGTGTTATAAAAGTAGTCAACAATACTTTATGTAATAATCACATCAAAAGAAAACAATTAAGCCGTATTAGAAAAATGTAGAATATCATTATGTCCTATATTGACACAAAACAAGAAAATCTAAAGCAAATTTTAATTTCACAAAGAATTTGTTGTATGAATATCAGATTTTTCACAATACAAAATAAGACTTTTGTCACGAAGAGATCGCAATTTTTAGATAAATATTATTAGATGTAATAATATTTTCTTCAACATTATACCTATAACACAATAAGTGTTTATAAAATCTAGAGGTCCTTTCATATCCATGACCTTGTGCGGTATCACATAATGCAGTTGTCAATATTACTCATTGTATATAAAATAAAATAAAAAGGTTACATTTATAGCGTTTGATTGTGTATCTATTAGAGTAGTATTAGTAATTGTAAAATGTTGTAACATAAATCATATAACATGATACGACTTTGACACTTTGGAATTTGTGTTTGAATGATGTTGAAATAGTTGTTATCATTATAAAATCATTGATTTTTCTAACTACAGCCCTTAGGGTTGTGTTAAGTTATCCTGACTGTGACACCCGTCAAATTAGGACTATTAATTAGGGCCTAATCAATTGTAAATACATGTAATTAGTTCTGTGTTAGGCTAATTAATGTATCGAAATATATATTGTTGAATATATACGATTATGCGATTTGATTAAATCGTACGCATTTCAAATCGAATGTAATTCGGTTCAATAAATACGGACGTTGGTGAACGACTTTTATTAAATAATATATTATTATTTAATAACACTATTATTTCCAAAGTATTATTTTGATAATATTTCATATTCATTTAGTAAAACACAATTAACAATTTACGCGACCTAAAGACTTAACGCGCAAACAAAAACGTAACAAACTAAAGTTATAATCTTATAATCCAAATATAAAGTAATTAGTAAAAATGCTTCAATAAAAATATCGAGAAATTATTCGTATTTTAAAACATGTAAAATAATTAATTTACGTTTAAACGACCGGGAAAAACGAACACCACGGTGAACAAAGTAGCAGGGAACAAAAAGGGGAGGTCAAAACCCCACCCCCTTTCCTTCCTTCCTCATTTTCACCACAACCTCTCTCTCTCTCTCTCATCTTCTTTTCTCTCAAAAACCATCCACCACCACCGCCGCTTCCACGCCCAAAATTACCACCGAAACGCACTCGGATCATATCACCCGTTTGGGATAAAAGATTCACGGAGTCACGATCTACATTCCTATCTTTTCGGATTTTCACGGCGTTAACTTTGTAAGTTTCCGACAAATCCCGAAACGTCTCGATTTCGTTTATTTTTACATACAAGTTGTTCCTATAAGTTCATAATGTCCAAATATGGGTTGGGTAAAAGTATTGAGTCGAACGGTGGCCGGAAAACTCGTTTTCGGTCCAAAATCCGGCGAACAGTTGGAAGTGTCGCTAGTGTGCCAAAAACAGTGCTAGCGACACTAGCTAAGTGTCGCCCCTATAGCGACACTACTTAAGTGTCGCTGAAATACTTAACCGGATTTAGATTAGCGACACTCCCTTAGTGACGCCAAAATTCATAAGTGTCGCATATAGCGACACTAATCAAGTATCGCCCATTTATTAAAAATCAGAAATATAGCGACACTCACTAAGTGTCGCCTAACCAGTACCGCCTATAGCGACACTCCCCTAGTGTCGCCCAACTAGTGTCGCCTATAGCGACACTAGCCTAGTGTCGCCAAAAACAGAAAGTTTAACTATTTTATACTAAGTGTCAAGACCAAAAATTTCATCACTTGATTTCACCCAAATTCAAGTCCAGGTGCGTTTTTCACCAAAGCAACTTAGTAGAAATAAAAATTTTTCGAGCTGACTTGGCACCTCGACCCCAACCAGGGGCCAGCCCCTTTGACCCCGCCAGGGGTTGCCACCCCTGGAACCCCGCTTACCAGGGGCGCTGCCCCCGGACCACCGTCACCTAAAGCGTATAAACACTTTTAAGTATAACTATTTGAAATCAAAATAATAATGTTAAGATTTTTACTACAACTAATCACCAACGGGCCGTATACGTTTTCAAAACACAAGTTAATCAAACAACCAAATCGTAGTAATTTGGACATTATAGTTGAACGAACAACTACAAATGTAGTCTTTGCAACTACCTACTTATATTAATAACCATCGCGTGTCGTGGACACCCTCAGGTTATCTGTCTGCGGACATCTCACTGCTTGATTAAGCATCGTACGTTATTGACTATACGCTCAAGACTCAGGTGAGTCTCATAGCCCCTCTTTTTACCGCTTTTAACTCAGGGGTGTGATTCAATGCTTACTTTTAACATGTGAACGCAAGTATAAACTTTACAATATACTACATGAGTTGCTTTCCACTAACCATTTCAAAGTCCTCCGTCAGCATAGTTTGGTAATACATTGTAGCGTGATTATTAGTATATGGTACCATATAGGATTGACCCTCCTCGTCCGGGTTAGCATGCACTAACTGGGTAAACGGACGTACTAATAATTGTTCAGACGAGTGTGGATTAGGCACTCGTGGAGGCACCTCGCTCGGAATTCTCTATATGGGACCCGACCCTCGAGTTAAGCTCAGACTATTGCTCATGGCTGTATACACTATTATTTGTTTGTTGGATGCAAATCATTACTTAAATCTTGCGGTTCATACGATATAATCTGATTTCAAACCTGTGAGCTCACCAGCTTTAGCTGACCCATTTTAGCATGTATCACAGGTACCCAGCAGTAGATTTGGACTGCCTCAGGATTTCTATAGCTCGAGTCAGCATGCAGACATTAGAGATTTTCTTGTATTAGTATATTTTGTACAAGTACTTATGTACTGAAATCTCTCACATATTCGAACACGAGCTATGTATTTGGCTGTAAATGTTGTAAACAATTGAATATTAATATATTTTGTTAAAACGACGCATATAAAGTCGTTTACTATATATCTTTGTGCTTTGATTATTGATTAGTAACACCCAATGTATGCTTCCGCTAAACGATAAATTTGGGGGTGTTACACTGACACGCATTGTTTTGTTGTATCATGAAAATAACCACCTCACTGACCTTTTAATAACCACCCCACTAACCTTAATGTACCATCATTTATGCATAGAATAATTTCTTAAACATAATAAGAGCTAAAGAATAGATTTGAATATAATTTCATATTCGAAAAAATGTTACATTAGAAAAAACTTTATATTCTGATTAAAAAAAAAAAAAAAAACCCTTTATATTTGGATGACCTGATTTACCGTAACTTTCAAAAATCTTTTATAGATGCTATCTAAAAAAGTAAAAGTCATATCACGAAGATGTTAATAGTATCTTAAAAATGAACTTTTTACATAAATAGATTCCCCTATACACATCATATGATTCTATTTTTAGGATGGGAGTAGTCAATTCTTCAAAATTTATATAAGGTAAAATAAAAGGGTAAAGTATCTGGAAATGCAACTAACTTGTACCAAATCTCTATTGTGTGTACCCAACTTACGTATGCTATTTTTAATGCAACCAACTTTCAAAAAATGTCTATTGTGTGTACTTTGATGACATGGCGAGCTCATGTCACTCTATCCTACGCCACGTGGCACGCTCTGAGCTCGCCACGTCATCAAAGTACACACAATAGACATTTTTTGAAAGTTGGTTGCATTAAAAATAGCATACGTAAGTTGGGTACACACAATAGAGATTTGGTACAAGTTAGTTGCATTTCCAGATACTTTACCCAAAATAAAACTATGTTATTAGTAGTATTTTTTTTTTAATATTCGCCCATTTAAATTTTTTAAAATGGGGTGATTTTGATATTTTTCCCCTCAAACAAATATTATATTTTTTCCGTTCCCATAAAATTTACTGCTGGTTCCGTCCCTTATACCTTTGAAAGGTATTTATGGTAAATTTCATTTTCTTTAGTCTCAAATGTATATATACAGCTTTATTTACTATTGAAACGAATTTTTTACAAAGTTATACAGTAGTGAGTAGTATATAGTTTTGGTCATCTTATAAGACTCAGAGATATCAAATTTATGCATACACAACAAGAATACGTGCACAATGCAACAGACGATAGTTTTCGTTCGACGATGTGTAGGTTCATGCAATATTAAAGTTTGTTTCATACATGTAAAAGTTAGCAATAGAGTATTTTGAAAACAACAGTATGAAGATTGTGTTGGGTTAATGTGTGAGTTTCACATCATGTTATGGAGAGGTATAATAAGTTGCAAACTTTGTGTGTAATCAATTTGCTGCACTTACAAACTGTATTTTTTGTCCATAACACGTTTCTGAATCCGCCACTATACGCATGACTAGTCAATAGTAAAAACATTGAGATAGCAAGTTCATTTGGTATAATACAGTTGATACAATGCATAACCTACATGTTGGCGAACAAACGGTATGTTCTAGCATCTAGAATGATTTGTCGTACCGATGCCACGGCCCCTATCAACGATAGCCCTGTTGACGCGACACCAATCACTGTGTTCACCCAAAAAACAAAGCCTTTTTTGGATGGTTTGAATGTCAAGTTGTAGAAAACCATTGGCAAAATGAAGTCTAAAGGTATGCAACCAAATGCACCAAATAGCGCCATTATGTCTCCAAAGAAAGGCAACATTGCTGCGAAAGTGGTTGCAATGATCACCGATAAAGATCTTGCTATTAGTCGGGGCACAAAGTTTCTAAGTGAGAGTTGACCCTTCTCAGGATTTGCAAATCTGCGCTCTAAAACCACGTTTGACGGTTGCAAGTAAACCTGTGTCGACATACGTTGGTGATATTAAATAGATAATTCTAAGCTAAACCATCAACCATATAAGTAATCAAAATAAGAAAGGTTGTAATTTAAGAGAGTACATAATCTATTAGTTTTAAAATCAAAGTGCCTTTAACCTATCGGCAGGGGCGAATCTTGCTCTATACATGGGGGGTCCATTGCACCCACATGTTTTTCAAATTTTTTTACAAAGCCCTATATAAATTTATTACGGACACCACTTGAAAATTAGTTTGGACCCCATTTGGGCTAGAAAAAAGAAAAAACCTAATTATTGAGCCCATTATTTTAAGTTCAATGTATAGTTCAATTCTAATGATTGTCCAGTTGGCATTTGTTTAATAGTCCATTTATTTCAATAGCCCATTATTTTAAGTTCAATGTATAGCCCATTTGTTTTTGTCTCTTCATTTTGGTGAGTAATTCAATTTTAATGATCTCTTTTTATTCATTCCTTCAGTCACAATCGCTAATTTTCAAATTTACGATATTATTTTCAAATTTTCAGATATTTGATTGTGAGATACATTAGAAGTTATATTTTTGTCAGTAATATCAAGTATTGATGATATATTTTTGTAAAGGGGTTTAGTGTAGGAGAATGCATCCAACTTGTGCACGAAGTCTATTGCATGTACCCAACTTTTTTAGTCTATTACATGTACCAATCTTCAACTTTGGTCTATTGTGTGTATCGGGCTGATATGGCATCCATTTTTTATGATGTGTCAACGACGTGTCAAATGAGGTGGCAAATTATACGTTTGACACGTTATCAAATTAGCCATTGGATACATACAATAGACCAAAGTTGAAGATTGATATACACAATAGACCAAAAAAAAGTTAGGTACATACAATAGACTTCGTGCACAAGTTGAATGCATTCCCATGCACTAATTCCTTTTGTAAAGTGGTGTTTCTAATGATCTGACCCGACCCGACCCGACCCATATTAAAATAGGATACCCTTTTCAATTTATTTTTCATCCTGACGTGAACTTAGAAAATTGGACCCCAATAGATCGAAATCCTAGATTCGCTACTGCCTATCGGATATCGGTATCCAGATGACCTATAAACTAAGCATGTTACCTTTGTTTTGAAGATAAATTACATTTCACGAAAGTGTAAAAATTCTAACTTTGGCCAATTTAGCGTCGAAAAGTAAAGAAGCTTACCAAACTACAAGCTGCAACTTGCAAAACAGTGAACCCATTAGTCATAAGAAGGAACCATTTGGGCAACAATGGGTTAGATCCCACCATAAAGTTCTGAAGAACAGAGCTCTCAACTTGATTACCAAAAGCCCAATACCCAGAAATTCCAACACTAAAATAGTTTGAGATCACAACTGCATAACACACCAATAGCCCTTTGAACATTTTACCCTTCACTGGCTCTGCGATTGTGGCCTGTTCCAACATATAAAATATTAACGACCATATATTATATATGAAATATATATATTAACTCTGAAGAAATGTACAAAGTAACCTGTATCTCGGGGATAATTCCGTTTCCATAAGTTGTACAAATGATCGAAATAGCATTGAAAAAGCCAAACAAACGATTTATTCCAGTCCCGGTTAAAGAATAGTTCTTCGGAGGCCCTTTGTTCGAATTCCCTGCATTTTTTTACATTTTACTTTCGATGTTATAATTGGTGAAAACACGAAACTAATTTTCGTACTAAGTATTTACGTACCAATGTAAATGGCGCCAGCAGTTGTGCAAGCACAATAAGCAAAGCACAAGATGAGTGACACAAGATTTATGTGTCTTAAGGAATGGAAAGATGGGATTTGGGCTAAAATGAGTGTAAAGCTTCCAAATATTACAATAAAATGGGATAATTGCATGCTTCCATCTGGTTTTGCCAACAAGTATATAAACTGCATAACAAATTTAACTATCAGATTTTATATCAACAATCAACAATGTAGATTAAATAGTAGTTTTTAAGTAACAAAGGCCCAAGTTTATAGTGGGTTCATAGTCCACTTACCTTGAGACTCTGCCCACCAAGTAGGGTACACGCGATAACCGCACCATAACATGAGCCCAATTGAAGTGGGCCAACATAGTAACGGCCCCATCCTGGACCTATAAAATGAGTTGGATTGATTAGTCTCATAGGTATCCATACATTTTTTGTAAGGGTATAATTGTAATTTGCTACCTAATATATCGTGTGCCATGTCACGAAACCTAAGTTGGCGCTTCCCGAGCTCGGCATGATGTTCCAAGACAAGCGAGAGCAGATTGTAGGAGTAGAATGTGATGATACCCGCAAGCGCCAACACCACCACACCGCCCTCCCACCCCAACAACGCCAAGGCAAATGGTAGACTTAGTAGTGCTGGTGCGACGATCGCAGTGGTCAAATGGTAACCGCAATGCAACCATGATCCTACGCTACGATAAAGTTATTAAAATATCAAGATATTGTAGTACAAGTGGTGATACATTATTGTGCATAAAAATATGTGATGCATCTTGATTTGTCCAAAATTGTCATGCGTCACCGTACCATTTCATTTTACCACTATTAATTTTACATTAATCAATCATTATAACATATAATATGTAATAATATGTATGTATAATTGTATATATATTTATATACACACCTGTATAAGCATATTAGTATCTTCAAACTTATATTAAATGGTATTGCTTTTTTCCAATATAAGTCTTTAGCATAATCCTTTGTAAAACATTTGGAATAAACATAGTGACTTGTCTAAACACTCTTCGGCTTTTGTATGGTCCGGGCTTTAAGGCCCGTTAGGTTTTTAAAATACCAAAGCCTACGAGAGCCCACTTACCCCACTAATTCCCTATTTTCTATAACTCATTATATTTTTGTTTATTTTGGTAGGTTTGTCTGATTTTTGAATATAAAAGGTTAATTTCAATGTAAATGTTGCTCTAAAATAAGCAAATATAAAGGTGCTTAATGAATGTTGGATGTCGATTATAAAGTAAGGTTAAAATGAGTACAACAACTATTTGTTAGAATAAGTGAACCAATAGGAATGTGCTATGTGTCACTAAACTCATTTTCCTCACGTTTTTAAAAATTAAATATCTCCCAAACGGTAAGTCGAAAAATCACAAAAATTGCACCATAAAAATCAACATTTTATTCTCTTCGATTAAAGATGCGACAATGTATACTTTCGACGAACTTTTTTTTCGTTTTTCGGTGAATTTTGAAAACGAGTAGCACATGTGATACCGGCGGGTAACACGTGTTACCGGCGAGTAACACATGTGATACCGGCGAGTAACACATGTGATACCAGCTAGTAACACATGTGTTACTAATTTTGTACAATTTGTAAAACCCAAAAAAAATAAGTCTTCGAAAGTATACCTTATGAGATGACAAATCGAAGAGAAAAAAATGCTGAATTTTATGGTGCAATTTTTATAATTTTTTGATTTACCATTTGTGAGATATTTGATTTTTAAAAACGCAGGGGAAAATGAGTTTTATGACACGCGGCGCATTCTTATTGGTTCTTCTAATCTCACCAAATTTTCCATTTTCATTTGAATCTCATTCATCAATTATATATATGCTTTAAAATTAGCATATAAACCAATGTTTGAAAACCGATTTTTGACTTGGACCGGTGAAGGGTCCGATTCCGGTTCAACCGATCGGATCGCCGGTTCAAAACCGGTCAAAACGTGATTAAAAACAAAATTCAAAAATCGATCCAAAACCGGTCCGGTTCCCGGTTCAACCGGATAAAACAGAAAAATCGCCGGTTCGTTGACTTGTCAAACTTAGCCCAAAACCGATTTTCAACCGGTCGGAAATTCCTAAAATCCCGATCCGATCGGACCGGTCTAACCGGTTTTCAAAACATTGGATTATAAACATCCAAGTAAACAATACCAAACACCAATTTATATAAAGATCTACCATACATTTTTTCTTTTTTGTTTTTTGAAAAATTATAACCCAAATAATATTATTTTTTTTCTTTTGGGCAAAGGAAGAAGTTAACCTCTGGTTAACCTTTATATATTAAAATTTTACATAACATGAGGAACCCGCAAAAATCATATCAAAGACAACTATAGAGACATGCCTCTAAAGCTGAAAAACAGAGTCAACATACTCTTGAATCCAAATGACACAAAATAGGCCTTAAATGTTTAGTGACATATATAAAAAACTTGGTAGTTAGTGAAAAAGACCTTAAAACCTCTTCTTAACAAACATTTGCTGGCTGTCTATTTGCTTAAAAAACTTATAGTAGATAAGCAACTTCTGATAAAGAGTTCTCTCTTGTATATATGATTATATAGCGTATAAATAAACCTCGTGATTATATCGCGTATAAATAAACCATAAGCACTTAAATAAGCAACTTCAAACATACACCCGTTAATCGAATATATATGTAAAGATGTGGTACATACCTCGTGATTTGAGAACGAATAGAGCTCCGGCATCGAGCTTCTTAGGATCAGCACCTCTGGTGGTCGTCAACTCCGCATTAGTTTCCAGAGGAGATAGATTGTTGGATGTGGGAGCCACCGTCGCCATGAATGTAAGCACTAGCTAGCTACTTTGTCGTTCTTACAACAAAGTCAAGCTAAGTGACTGTGAGCGATGAATTCAAAGTTGGCCCATACGTTTGATTTATATATACCACTTAAACTATATTTGTTTATTCATTTGTAGTTATCACTCTAAAAGAGGTGAAAAGATGAGATGGTATGATTGGTTGAGGTTAAAGATGAGTTGAGGTTCACAGGTTTTTAATAAGCCTCTGCCTATAAGTTTTGTTTTGCTTCACAACAAAAATGAGGTTTATTGAATAAATAAGTCCCCAGAAACTCTTAAACGGGAAACCTTTTAAAGTAACTTTTAAATATAATACCAAGCTCCAGTTCCAGTCACAAACTCTAGCTTCAGCCACAACTCCAACCCGTTAGTTGCCAAACACACCCTAGGTTAGGACTTCGGTCGACTAATAAATTTGTACTTAACTGTATGTTTTCAAAATAAGCATGTGATTTGTTGGATAAGATTGTAAAAATTATATTAATCTGATTATAATTTGTCATTTGAATAAAAGAACATACTATGCTTGATCGATTTTCAACTCTTTTAATGGGTTTGTCGATTTGAAATGTTCATGTTTTAACTGATTTTGGTGTTCTAACTTTTTACTGAGTGAGGTAAAAAATGCTACTTGAAAATTGGTAGGTTGGAAAATGTGTTGGAAGTATTTTACTTTGTCTTTTATCAGAAAGCATCTGCTATTAATTTCTAGTCATGATTGTACATTGACGTATATTTAATTATTTATATGAAACAGTGAGTGGAGACCTGGAGATTCACGTTGTTGTCGCGAAGTCAAAGAATACCACAAAAATCAAATTAAAATATCTGGTAAAATTATGAGTATCGGCTGCAATTTGATAGGAATGAGGTGTAGACGATCTTAGCTGTTGATTTCTATTAACACTGCATTTTACGTAAATGAAGTGTACACGTATAATGCATCGTTACGAATCTAAATCGTTGATCACATCAATTAACGATTGAGATCATCTGCCCATCCTTCCGATCCCCTCAAAATTCGGTTGCCTTCTAATCTGACACACCTAAAATAACTACTATAAATCGAAAGGAATTAAAAGCAATTGAAGTATGCTTGGTAATTGTTAGTAACTACTTTCTATAAATAATGCTTGATATATGCATAAGAATAGATTTAAAAGTTTTGTTTAATATTAAAAAAAAAAAAAAGAGAGAGAGATTGTTTGCTGTGTGCTTAGAGATCCATCATCCATCTACATCTCACTTATGTTTCAAGGTTTAAACAGATTTGAAGGAAAAGAAAATAAATGGTAACAAAAGATTTTGCACCTCATAATTCTGAAGTAGAAGAGGTACACTGTACACAATTAAGCAATGTTTTAAAACCCGGGTTTTTAGTCGACCCGGAAAATTGTTATTTTCTGATCGAACCGGTCGGACCGGAAGGTCGGACCGGATTTAATAATAGTATACAATAGTAATATTTAGTGAATTTTTTATTTTTTTATAATTATAAATATAATTATTAATTATATTATGTATAATAATTATAATCCATAGAGTAATAAAGGGTGATGACACATCGATTCTCTTGTTATTCTTGGAATACACATCAATATAATAATTATATAATTCATAGAGTAATAAATGGTGATTACACATCAGTCAAAGATTCACTTATTACCCATATTATTCTTGAAATACACAATCAGTAAACATTACCTAAATATAAATGATTAAATGTACATAGAAATTAAAAAAAAAAAAAAAACATGAAACCCGGGTCAATGTGCCTTTCCGGGTCCCGGTCCGACCGGCCGGGTCAACAGGGTCGTTGACTAGTCAACTCTTTGAAAAAACCGGTTTTAAATGGCCCGAAAATCCTTAAAAATGCCGTCCGACCGGGCCGGTCGAACCGGGTCTTAAAACATTGCAATTAAGTCCATGGGCAGAATAAATAAATAATTGGGTCAACAAAAAACAATAAAGCATAATTGTTTGGTCAAAGTTGGTGGGCAATATAAAAAGTCAGATAGCTACAAGATCATTTGACTAATTGCATAATTATTGGTAATTCCCTATTACGTAGTAGTTACTTTGTTACATCATGCATTCATACCTCGTATTATTTCTTGCAAATACCTCGTATTATTTCTTGCAAATTGTGCAATTGTACGTGGTCAGAAACGCTGACCATCTGATAATTTAAATTATTTTCATATACTAGGTAAAGGATCCGCAATAACACGGATTTGAAAATTTGAGTTTGTAAAATTTAATTTTAAGTTAAAAGAGTTACTAGTATTTTTGTGTTCTATTAAAAGTATGATTCAACAAAGTAAATCAATTTTGATGTGACTTTTCATATTGAAAGATATTATTAACATTGTATAATAACATGTATTCTTGTTAAAGTTGTAAATAAGTTATTACTTTCCTAATTAGTAAATTCTTTTCTATCGGAGAATGACTATATTTTAGGATAAGATTTTTCTAAAAAAATGTAACTGAATGATTTGTTTGTTTTTTTTTTTTTTTCTTTTTTGAAGTAAGAAACAACATAAAATCAAAAAAAGTTGTTTACATTTAAACACATTTAACAAATTAAGCATAGAAAACGTTATATATATCACTTAATTTATTTTAAAACTTATATGTTAATTAGAAAATCGATATTCTACTTGTTTTAAGATTAAAAAGGAGACTACGATGTATAATTTTTTTTTTTAACTACAATCACCGAGTTTATATATGGGTTTAATTAAGTTGTTAGAACTTAGAAGAACTAAAATAATAAGCATACAATTAGACCGTTAATAAAACTAAAATAAAACTTAAGATGTGACCCAATATTGTGTTTATTTTACATGTACAGATCCAATAATAAATTTGGTATCATTTTATGTCAATAACAACTGAAGTTACTTAATAATTAAAATTACAAAATAATGTTTTAAATAAAGTTGAAACTAAACTTTGTTATTTGTTTAAAATTTAATTCTAAAACAAATAATATAAAAGTAGTAGAAACATTATGCATGTATTTAGTTTTTATTGAAAAAATTAGGATCTACAACATAGTCATCATTGATTTCATGATCGAATGAGTGTTCTTTGATTAATTGATCTATCTTTTGGACCTTCCCGAAGACCTTTTTAACAGCTTCTTTACCATCTTCTTCTTGAGATGAATTGAATTTTATCCAATCAATAAAATCTTGAGGGGATTATATTCATCTACAAATGAATATTAAAAATTGTTATTATAATTTACCTTCCATGATCAAATTCGTTCATAAAGGTGTTAATATACCTTTTTCAAAAATTATGGACTTTCATTAGTAATGATCAAATTGTTATTATGGATTATTTAATTTGATTTACTTGACTTTAATAATTTAATATAAATATTGGATAAGTTATTAGATTAAGTTTGTTAATAAATTAGGTTGGTGTTTGATCGGATCAAAATTTTGGTTATTATATACTTTTTTATTTAATTTTTAATTAAAATTTATTTAGTTAATAATAATATTTTTAAATGTTCATTATTAGAGGATGAAAAGTGTAATTATGTCAAACAATTTTTTCTCCGAAAAGAGGTAGAGAATTTTTTGGATTCGTTAGAAATTAGGTAGAAGATGAATGATGATGTATATAAATAGTATTAAGAAGAGATATGAAGAGTATATATGTTAATTTTAGATTTATCTAAGACAGTTAACAAATTGGGGTGTACAATACGTAAATGTAATCAACATACGACGTTATTAGCTTGTGGATTATTTTAGCGGTTATTTTTATCAGTTGTTTTAGTTAACTATAGAACAATGTTTTTATGGTTGAATATGACATATTTTTGTCTATTGTTTAGCTCAATTATATTAATTAAGGGATTATTAATTACAAACCATAAAATATTTTAATTACGACTTTAACGTATTCATCATATTACGGTTGTATGGCTATATGGACAACCAATTTTTAGTGTCATAATGTTGATAAAAAAATTTCATGTTATTAATCAATATAGATAATTTTTTCAAATAAGAAGGGTTTATTTATAAATTACCGCTTAAAACGTCAATGTATCTAAACTATAAGGACTAAAAAAAATAGGAAAGTACCGGAAGTGCCAATTTCAATAATTGTGGGTATACCTTTTAATTATTGAAAATAGATGTAGGAAATAATTTTAGCCGTATGATCTTTTATGGATGGAACCAATCTAAAGTCCAGATTGCTCCATGGCATTATGTTTTAATTATATATATATAAAGATGAAATAATAATCTGTCATGTTGAACCGCACGATTTGAAATATAATGTTATTGTTAATGTAGGGTGTAACACCCCAAATTTTAGGAATTTAATATCGTACGCGGATATATTTTTATTATGAAATAATAAAATGTAGATAAAGAGATATAGTGGAAAACGTAAATGAGTTTCTCAGTTCCAGACTGTAAAATAAAGGGGATTTAAAATAAAGAGTTAGATAGATACGTGGGGGTCTGTGGAGTATTCTATATCATTTTTAAACATCCAGAGACAATTCCTTCAAGTGAAGAAATCGCAGGAGATTAAACCATAGCAAAACTTCCTCTAAAAATATTGATTCAAGCTTCTAATCTTCAATTCATCATCCCTTCTATCATCTCTAATCTTTGTAAGTATTGATTTCCTTAGTTTTAACCTAGTTCATGGGGGTTTCATGAGAGTTTGATGGGTTTTGTATAATTAAGGGTTTCAATCCGAATTTAGGGTTTTAATTTGATGGAATTGATGATAATTAGTTGTAATAAGCTTGTTAGTGATCATATAACATATTGAAAGTGATTTCTCTATGATTTAATCTAGGGTTTTGAATTTTCATGGGGTTTTTAAGGGTTAATGATTTTAATCCGAAAATTAGGGTTTGAATATGATTAAATCAGTGTTAATTAGTGTTTTGATTATGATTATAAACTATGTATCATCATGTATGTGATTAAATTGAAGTATGTAGCATATGATCAAAGTGGGGTTTTGATGGAAATCCATGAACTAGTGATTTATGATATGAAATTGATTTAATTAGTGTTTGTTAGTGTTTTTATGATTGTTAGTGATGATATAACATGATAGAAAGTAATGAAATTATGATCTAGTGTTTATGAGAATTCTAGTGTTTATGTTAGATTATTATGAAATTATAAAATAAGCTTAATAGTGTAATTAGAAGTGTTAATAGAGTATGAATATGATTAATAGTTAGCTTAATGATGATTAGTGTCTAAAAGTGTTGTATGTATCATATATGAATTATGTAGGTGATAAAGACGTGGAGTGCTTTCAATGGTGAAATCGACTAATAGAGTATGGTGAGTGATACGGGGGTTAAACAGGTGATTTGGTTGTGTATTACCGTATAGTTTGCGGGCTAGAGGTTTGCACAATCAAGAAAAGTTAATTGTTATGTTTGTTTAATTATGTTTATTGCCTAATTTAGTTTATTGTGTTAATTTACCAGTTATGTTTAATTGTTATGTGAATACATGTTATTTGGAAAAGTCAGTATTGATTATCTCATTAGCAAGTAATGAGTATGTCACTAGCTTGAAGGTAAAGGAAAAGTTATTTGTTAATAGTGAACGATTCGATTGTGTTGGATTCGGATTGCTGTTGAGCAAGAGACTACACAATTGGGTGGAAGGTTACTTGTTAATATATGTGGATTAAATAGTGATTATGTGATGAATAGTGTACGATTCGATTGTGTTGGATTCGGATTGCTGTTGAGCAAGAGACTACACAATCGGGTGGAAGTTGTTTATTATATGATTGATTTCTTATATGTGTATTTAAGATTTTGTTAGAAGTTGTGATTGATGTTGATTAGTGTTGTGATTATGGTTAATGAAATGATAAAAATGATTATGTGTACAGATACTGTGGTGATTAAAGAGCTAACTGCGGTTAGCATAGTGTTCAGGGTTCAGTGTACAGTGTTCAGAGAAATAGAGTTCAGTGATTATATGTTTAAGTAGTCATGTGTTAATATGTGTTATAAGTGTTATGTGGAATTGCTTGCTTAATTGCCTGTGTACTCACTAAGTAGTGGTGCTTACCCGTTTCAGTGTTTATTATGTAGGTTGAGGTTTGGCTAGCGATACGTGGATAAAGGATGTGCTTATGTTAGTGATGTGGATAAGGAGCTAGCTATGTGGTTAGATAATGCTCCTTCTCTTTGAATTGTTGTTTTGATATACGATTGTGTAAATCGCCCAAATAAAGATTTTTGGATTTTAATATGTTGGTCAATATGTTGTATTTGACTTTGAAAGTCAAACAGAGAAAAGAGTCTTGTATTTGTGGTTTTGTTTCGGTTAAAAAAAACGATGAAAAGTGAAAAATGGTCAATTAGGATTGGTTGGTCAATTGTGAAGTTGACATATAGTCAACAGAGTTGAAATAGTTAAATATAAGTGGTTTGGGTGTTAAATTGGTTAAAAAGGGATCGAATTATGAGACGGGTCATAGAGGTGTCAAAATGGGTTGAAAGTGGTCACATGGTAAATTTAATGTGTGGTGGTGCTATGGATTGGGTTTCAATTGCTTTAAGTTTGTTTTGAAGTATTGAAATAGTGTATAAAAAGTTAGAGTCAAAAGATTTATGGTTTGTGAATTGGTATGATTTCGAAATGTGTCATTTTAGAGCCGAAATGAGTCTAATGTCCAAATCTCGTGTTATGATGAATTTTGAAAAAGTGCAAAAAGGGAAGTCTTCATTTTGGTCATATAAACGTGCACGCAAAATTTCAGGTCAAACGGACTCCCGAGTCAAAAGTTACGCGCGTTTGAATTTGGTCAAAATTACGACTTTTGCTGAGATTTGGATTTGTGCATGAGTACGCGATCCCAGAAGCTTTTAGGATCGCGTACGATAGTGTAAATTTACATCAGTAGGTTTTTCAAAGGAGTACGCGATCCCAGACTTCAATTTAGGATCGCGTATGTATGTACAAAGTTGACTTTTTCATTTTAAGAGCAAAATTTGACCCGGAACATAGTAGAAAGATATTTTATGAGTTGTAGATCATAAATTGGGACCAATTATAATATGTTTTCAGTTTAAAAAAAAAAATTTTGGTTGCGTTTTCGGGACGTTTCATAGGGATCATTCATGTAAATATAAAAAAACACGTTTTCTTTCTTTGGCATTAGAATGAGTAATGCTATATAGGATTAATTACATAGACCTAAAAATAGACCTACTTTTCTGATTGGTTGAATTTATTCTCTCTCCTAATCTCATCCAATCAATTTTTCTCATCTACCAATCATAATTTTAGGTCTGTATTTAGGCTTACATTTTTAGGCCTACCAATCATTTTCCCAATATCAGCTTCTTCAAGACTTCTACTTGTAGTTCACAAGTTTGTGTAACAAAGATCTTTTATTTGAGGTGTACATTTAAACTTACACAAATGAACAGCCCATATTAAGCGAGCAGGGCCCAAGCTGATTCAAGCCTATAGAAACCATATTTACACAAATTTGAGCCAAGCCTTTGAGTTTACACAAAGTTAAGGCGCAAGTTGGCTAATAAAATATGAATACTTGGAACCAAAATAATGGCATTGAAAAACCGACTGATGATCGATCTTGAGAAAAGATCATGACATATAAGTTTGGTCTGAATATGAACCTGAAAAGTAACACAAAACTTGCTGCAAGCCTATTGCTTGATGACCGTGTATAGAGCATTGATTGATGACAGAACTTTATCAACTGTTAGTACCTGTATAGAACGAACACATAACTTTTATATCGTGGATACCTATTGAAATTTTGTTAAGATACGTCTTCCAATATGTCATAATGACCATAGCCATGAAACAGAACTTTAATCGGGTCATTTTCTGTTTGGTTGTACTCTTCACCGTAGGTTGCGATCGTTGACAAATTGTTGGAACCCCTCTCAAACATGTGCACCGATATAGTGGTCCTGTCAACACAACCATAAGCATGAAATTTAGAATCACGTTTTCAGTTATGGACTTGCAGATTAATTAAAAGTTAAAGTCCATTTATTTAGCTAATTTTCTTTTATTTGTCGCCTTATCTCCATTTGATCATTGTCAATGTTGGATGGGACTCACAATAAGAATGATCTAAAAGAAACTACAGAAAAGAAGATCAAAGTTTCACACAACGTTCGTATATAAGAGGGCGATGACATCTAAAGCCGACTTCAGAATGCTCTTACACATACACAAACAAACATGTAGTATCACATATATAGTGAAGGGCTTAACGAATATGCATGATAGAGAACTCACTTGAGAACATGAGAAGCCATCAATAACTCGGGTTCTCCACCCCATACAAAAGGTTTCTGAATCCTTTTGATATAGGCATCAAAGTCTCCTTCAATAAACCTTACGAAACATAAATCGAATCAAATAACTAATCAAATTGGATGCCTTGAATCTGTTTATATTGAAATGAGAATGCAAATTGGAATCAATACAACTTACCATTCAGTCTCCTCTCGTCTCTTTACAAGCTCATCAACAACCTACACGATCATGAGCCCATATTAGATATACATAAACCCCTCATTTTATCAATACAATTATACAACCAAATTCACACATAAAAATTACTTGAACTCGTAATTCATCAGCAAGTTCCTTTTGACGATTCTCATCCGGAGCTTCTTCCCCATTTCTCAAACAAACCATATGAGCTATCGCTCGAAATAAACATCTCCCATCCGCTGGAACACCTGCGTAATTCTCTCCAATCACATCAAATTAAACAAAAACACATAAACACAAATCAAACTTACAAAAACAATTAAGCAACTCAAAATTTCAACTTTATTTATACAAAAATTATATACACCCAGAACTAAACAAGCATAATGTAAACCATTGAAAACTATACATATAGTCAATATTAAACAATTATTCATCAATACCTCTGACTCCGTACTTCTAAATTCTAATGTATATAATCAACTAAAATCGCTCATACTTTTATGTATTTAAATTTCACTTAATTCTATTGTATGTATTCGATACATTGTTCATCATTTAGCCGGTATATTTTGCTGACGTTCTGCCACGTCATCAAAAACCAGTCCCAAAGTTAGAAGATGTTAGCTACAACTATGTACTTCTAATCTAATCTAATCTAATGTGTATAACCAATTTTATATGTATTCGATAACTTATTCGTCATACAGCGCTTATATATTGCTGAAGTGGCAGCTAAATAAATTGTCACATCAGCTACAAAAACTAACAATTGTTCATCAATACCTGTAACTCTGTAGTTAACCGAATTCTCTAAAACACTCGGACCGCAAACATCATTAATTCCTTCATCATCAACAACAACAGCAGGCTCGGAAACTGTTTCGATCAACTCGACAGCCGGTGGTGCAGCAAGATAAGCGCAAATGCCGAAAAGAAGCCAAGCAGTATGCGGTCGATGCAGCCATCGAGCCGGACGTACGTCCCACGCAACATTCCATGAACCTTCACCTACAGGATTAATTCGATTATATATATTGAATCCGTTAGCTATATACTGACGGTCGATATAATCCGTCGGTGGAGATGTTAGTTTGATTGGAAAACATTTAACGGAACCAAAACGGCGATTAGCGTAATGTCCGGATGAAGATGATGAACTGAGAGACCAGTGTTTTGGACGTTCGGAAAGTACGTCGCCGAGCATCACCGGAGAAAAATAACGGTGGTGGTGATTGTGTTTGTGTGTATGAAAAGTTACGGTGAAACCGTTACGGAGGGACGGAAAGTTAGGTATTTATAGTGAGAGATTATCAATTTTATTATGAGAAATTGATTCGTTTTGTAATTAATATTTATTAATATTAAATTAATATTTTATATTGATTTAATTTAATTTGATTTTGTAAGATTTTTATAAAAGTACACGTGTGTTTGGGTTGTTTTGTCCGTTTGATGGGTTATTGGGTTTTATGGTTGGAGAAATCGACGGTTGTCAGCATGAGCTGTGGAGATGAATGGCACGTGAAGGTCCGGGGATTCACGTGATAATTAATTTTAATTAAATTTTTTACTAGATTTGATATAAAATTAGCACATTAATGAGATAAAATATTTGGTTTAGGAAAATCAAAGTTATCACATTCATGTTGAATCGATCATATCTTTATTAAGTAATGAATTTAATTGTGTAATTTTTGTAGTTTAAGGAATAAAAATTACGTCTAAATATAAGTAATAATAAATACTAAATATAGTTAATAATTTTTCATTTTTTTATTTTATTGGTGAATTAAAATTAAATAATCCGTGATATCCTTATCCTTTTATATAGGATAAAAATAAAAATTTGGATGGCGTGAACTTAATTAATCGGCTAAAGTGATAATCTTTTATTTTATTTTTTTGTAATAAAATAAGAATATAAGCTCATTAAAATCTCTAACTAGAAATAGCGGTAAATCAAAGATCTTTTTAGGAGAAAAAATTATAGTGATAACGCCTTATTTAATTGACTCCATAAAATTATATTTTATTTTTATTTTTATTTGTCAAAGTATAATAAAATAAATAAGCGTCCATAATGTGGACACGTGGACCAATATACACCGAAGGTAGTAAAGTTTGCAGTTTGCGTGGAAGCAAAATGCAAGGTTGTTCGATGCTGAGTTGCTGACAAAGTTTATACTTTATAGTTGGCAAATTGAACACCTTCTTTTACATTTAATTTAATTTAAATTAAATAACCATTTATTTATGAATAAGCTATAAATAAGTTTTTATTTCTTAACTAAAAAGAGATATTCTAGTTTTGGTAACAAATCAAAAGACGTATTTTTAGATTGCTAAAGTATGGTTAGTATTTTTTTTTTTTATGAATAATACCAAATAATAAAGTGGGCATTGATTTGTTTAGATAAATTCGTCAAAGAACCTATATATACCACCAAACCTATAATTTCCTTTCGAAAAGAAAAAAAAAAAAGAGTAATTAATTAATCGTTTTATATATATGACTTATATATTTAGGAGTATATATGTATGCCAAACATATTTATAACTATTGTTATTTGTTTAGGTAGTCGTAGATTTGTATCGGTGAATGACTTAAAATAACAGCCTCATCATAACTTACTACATATGGTTGTACTGATTTAAAACCAAGATAATATAACTTTAGCTCTTTCACTACATTTATTTGTATATTACTGTCTGTGTCCCTGAAATGGTAGCCTAGTGGTGGGGACATGTAACATAAAGGTTCCATATATCCCCGTCCTCATATTCCTTTAACTCCGAATTACGCGATTTACCTCCCACATGTTAGTCGTGAGACCGCTCGATGGAGACGTACCGACAAAGGGTCGGCTTTACCCCTAGTATATTACTATCATAGATCATAGATGTTAGAAGATCCGTTTACCGAGGAGGATGTGAAGAGGGCGGTGGATAGTTGCGGTAGCTCCAAAGCACCGGGGCCTGATGGATTTAATTTAATATTCATAAAGTGTTATTGGGTTATTATGAAAGGTGAGATTATGAGAGCGATTGTGTGGTTTTGGGCAAATGAGAGTATTATAAGTAGAAGATGTAATACGTCTTTTGTGTCTTTAATCCGTAAGGTGAGTAATCTAGTTAGTTTTGGGTGATTTTAGGCCAATTAGTTTTAATTGGATGGTATTATAAGATTGTGGCGAAGTTTTGACAGAAAAAGTTAAGAGGGTAATAGGTTCGGTTATAAGTGAAGAATATAGTGCGTTTATTGAAGGGAGATCGATTCTAGACGGTGCGTTTCATAAATGTCAAAATGCACCAATAGTTGCCGTCGGACTTCCCTACTTCGATCTATGTCACTGTTGAATAACGCCGGTCATTGAGCTATTTTCCAATTATTTGTAGCTTATTTTTCGAACATAAAACTTGACTTGCTTTTCAGCCCTATAAGTTCATAAATCTTGCAAATGAAATAGGAGCATAACAGGCTAAATGGCCCCATATAATATGTAAATTGTTGCAAGTTATATTGGATCACTTTTGTTAGCCCAACAATTATGTACCAACGACAACTACATAAATTGATGAGAAAATTACATAAACCATCCTTACGGTTTTACTCAAATTTCACTTGCAGTCCTTTAATTAATTTAATTACATAGATCATCCTTTCTATTGAAACTTGTTACATCAATAGTCCTTTACACTAACGATTGTTAAGTCTCCATTAAAAAGGACTATGTATGTAGTTTTTTTTTATTCTTTTAAAATTTTTGAGTAAATATAAATTATAAAATCTAACATAGATAAATTATTATGACAAACAACATTTTCATCTTTCACACCTTAAATAGCAAATTCATCATCAAATTGTTCCTCGTTTGCGTTGAAACGTTATGTAACATCCACTCCTCGGGTCTAGATGTATTTTAATATTTCTGACATAGAATCATTATTTAATTTGTCAGAAAATAGTTTTGTTAAATTATTTGAAAATAATTGGTTAAAGAGTCACATAATTTATTGTGACTAGTAAATTGTTAACTGTTTTAATTTAATTCAGTTGACGGTAAAATAAAATAGTGTTTCCCCGCAAATGGTTTTTAAGTTCCAGACAATGATAAGTACGGGGGACAAAACTAGTACACATATTATTCAATATATGTGTAAAATACGTGATAATATTCAGAAACATTCCAGTAAAAATCGTGAGAGTGAGGGAGAGATTCAAGAACCTCGTACAAACCCTAAATCCTTATCAATCATCAAAATTCTTGTAAAATTGAAGTGTTCTTCCCCCTGTTCTTGTTTGGCCGTACGTATTAAACCACAGGGAATATTCTAAACTTTTGAAACAAGTCTTGGATTGAAATTGAGGCTAGAGAACTTTGAATTAAGCTTCAAAAACATGATTGAATCATCCTATCATCATTATCAACAACTTGTAAGTGTTAATTTCTTGATATATATAAACCCTAGAAATTGGGTTTTTTGTGTATTTGAAGAATTAGTGTGATTGATGTTAAATTGAAGCTTGTTATGCTTGTATAGTTGTTAATTGATAGTTAATTCATGATTATAGATAAAGCCCTAACATAGAAATGAAGAATTTGATAAATGTTCATGAAGAAAGTTAGGGGTTTGAATGGTTATTCATGAATTATGGTTTTAAGCTTGAAATAATGATCTATACATTGATAAGTATTGATTAATGGAGATGATAAGCATAATTCAAGCTAAAAGTTATAAATTGATTAAGTGTTCTTGAAATGTATTGAGGCTAATGATGAATTTGATGATTATAATGGGTTATAAGATAAAATTAGCATTGTTTATGACTAAGAACACTTAATTGATGATTAAAGATGATTGTGTGAATTTAATTGTTAAGTATTCATTAAACCAAGTATTGTGGTTTTGATGAATTCTTGAAATGAGGTTAATCACATTAGTAATGGTTTAACCATGTTGATTAGTGGTAATCGAAGTGGATTAATGTGATAAGATGGTTATTCATAACCTTGGTGTGATTGGTGTTAAAGTAATGTAAGTTAATAATCATGTATATGATTGAATTGGAAAGTGATTATTATGATCATTGATCATGACTAAGTGATAAGTTATTGATGTAATTACAATGGTAAGATATTGTATCGATTTGAGACAAGTTACTAACTTATGTTATTCTATTGTAATTTCAGATAGACCGAAGACTCAGTGACATTAGACTACTGAGTGGACAACTGAGGTATTCGGTGAGTGGATCTATAACCTCAGTGTGATTTAGTTGTAACAGGTTTGGTTATAACGAGTAACGTATTATTACTGTTTTTGATTTCCATTATGATTATGGTTAGTAGTAATAATACTGTTGATAGATTGTTTAGTCTGATATGTTGACCTGATTGAATATGTGATCACATGCTATATTTGGCCTTCGGGCATCAGACTTGAGGTCAACGTGATAGTTGGGTTTGGTTACTATTGAATTACGACAGGAATTTCCTTATACTTATCGTTAATAGGAAATTAGGTCGTATGTGATTAGTACCAAACTATCGGTCTATTCTGTATTGGCCTTACAGATTGACGTTAAGTGTTCTTGGAGAATCCCCGGGTATTATGATATCTCTAGAGCCACCGATCCTCATTGACATGTTATTGTATTGAGATGTTATCTCATTAAAATAGAATTGTATGTTCTTAGCTGAAGGTTTCCCTAAGAACTCTAGATACTCTGTGTTATTGTGCTTTGATGTAAACAGAATTGTTATGCTAAGTTGGACTGTGTTTATTGATTCCCTCACTTAGCGTTATGATAACCCCACTACAATCCTTCCTGCAGGTTATAATTGATGGGACATATTGGGCAGGGCAGGAAGTTCTTGGAACTGATGGAATGTTTGACAGATGAATCACTCTGATTTTGGTTTAATAACCGAAGACATGTTTTAAATTACTTAACACCTGTGTTGCATTATTTTGGTTTGAAAGGATTAAACTGTTGTATAATAGTAATTTTGTTTAAAAATTTACGCTTCCGAATTGAATTCATTATAATAATGGTCCTAGAAATGAGGGGTGTTATAAGTTGGTATCAGAGCATAGGTTTGGGTGAATTGGACATTGGTTATGTTCAATCCCAAATCTATAAGATGTGTCAAGTTAAACATTCCAGGGTGTGGGATTAGTTGTTGTACGAGAATGTGGTTATTGAATGTGTACTAACCTATAACAAGTTTCGAAGTTGTGTTTTGGTTGCAGAGACGGAGGAACATGAGGAACCCAAGGGTATTCTCAATGATTCCTCGATATTCGTCGGCAAAAGTATATCAGGTACTTTTCGATAAGCTTGTTGAATTTAAATAAGCTTGTAATGTTTACTTTACTAAGATGATTATGATTAGTAGTAAAGTAAAGTGAGTCAGACTGATATGATTCCTCAATATGAGTTAATTGATGATTGTTTATGTGCTTAACATAATTAATTATGCTGATTATGTGCATTAGTAAATCATGATAAATTGAATTGATATGACTCTTATAATAAAAGTTTAATGAGATATTAATTTATCTCAAGTACTAAGATTGGAGTCTTGTTGTTGTGTAAATTAGAAAGTGTTCATTGATTTGAAAGTGTGTGTTGACTTGGAAAAGTCAAAGTTGAATTTGGTAGAGTCAAATGTGTAATGACTATGTTATAAAGCGATAAATGTGGTTAGATGTTTAAGTGTTAGGCCTTGATCATGATTATGGTTGAATTATGATCTAGGTATTAAAAGTGGTAAAGTAGAAAGTCAAAGTGGTCAACTAGTCTTGATATGCATTGACAAGTTTGTAAAAGAAGTAAAAGTTGAAAACTTGTTGTAATTAGTTGAAACATAATGAATTTATGTGAAATTGGTGTTTTGAGGGTATAATAGGACACCAATAATGAAAGTGGGTTGGTTTGACTTATAATAGTCAACGTAATGTGAAATGGGTGATGGAATGGTAGTTATATGGGTTGAAACCCAAATGGGTTGTTAAAGTGCCCAAATGGGTCACTTAGTGGTTAAATGGTTGAAACGAGTGGTGGTTTGAGTGTAATGAATGTTAAAGTGATTTTAAATCCTATATATAGTAGGAATGTATGCCGAAAGTGTTATTGTAATCAAAATTGTTGAAATTGGTAAGAGTGTCCAATTGGACCCTCAAATGGGTCAACGAGTCAAAACATGATAGAATGGAGATATGAGGGTGATGAATATGCTCACACGTCATAAATGTATATAGGAATATGTTGGCAAAGGGTTGAAGTCAGAAACCTAGCCATTTGGAATATGGCGTGTCAACAAAAATGGTTAAAAATGGTCCAAAATGAGTCGTACGTCCGTTTTCTCGATAAACGTGAATTTTGAAAAAGTGGAAAAATGAAAAGTTGCATTTTGATTATATGAAGGTGCCTGCAAAATTTCAGAGTCTAATTCTTTATGGTTTAAGAGATATGCGCGTTTGAATTTCATATTTTTGCAAAAGATTGTGCAGATCTGCTGTACTGGGTCCAATCAGCCGGATTCAGGTTGAATCCGGCGGATTCAGGATGAATCCGGCGGATTGGGTGGACCGGATTGGTTAGAAGGGGTTCTGAGAATGAAATTTTGTCAAAAATGGGGTGAATCCGGCGGATTCGTTGGGGATTCAGGAGGTTAATTTTAAAATGGTCATAGAAGATGAACCGTAACTCCGTTTTTGACGTTTTTTATACCGCCGGAAACGTGAGAGAGTCTACTTTCCAATGATAATGTCCTTTTGATGAAATTTTCAATGATTTAAATAATTAAATTATGTGCAAATGTGTTGGTATAAGGAAATTTTGAAGCTGTTAACTTTCGAACTTTTGACTTACATTTTGTATCGGACTTTTGTTTCTTTGAGCCCAGAGCTCATTCTTGTGTATATGTGCAACACTAAAACTTATTTTAAGAGGTCCACATATGTTATTGTGTATGAGTTGTTTTCAGACGAATTATTTAACTGCAAATGATACCAGTAAATGGTATTGTTGATTGTTGCTAACTAGAATTAGTAAACATTGATTATAGGATTATGTGGATCATATATGTGAATCAATTGAAACATGATAAAGTATTTGAATCATGTAAAGTATTAAAATATTTTGAATTGAGCATTTTAAGAAATTGTAAACCAAGTACATGAGCTTATAGTTATGTGGTAGTCAAACAAGAAATGCTCAATTGTAATTCAACTAAAGATGTCTAGATTGATGAATATGTGTTGAACATTACACATAGTATTGATAAAAGTATTTGGTACTAAATGTACTATAAAAGATGTAATTAGTAATTGTTATTGAATCAGATAATAAGAGGTTGATTAAGGTGGTTGTGTTAGACATTAAACCTGTGCTAATGGGATGGTGTTAAATGTCTGTGTTGATTATATCCACCTGATTATATGATTAGTCTTACATTCTAGTGGATACCTGGAATTGGTAACAAGTTAATACTTAATTTTGTATTTGCTGTTAATGTGATATCATTGTTAATGATATAGGTGAAAGTAAAGATTAATTACTTTGGAAAGATTAATGGTATGAAGTGACCTGAGAATGAAGTGTGACTGACATAATATAACGACGTCTGGCCAACGTATTTATATTATGCCATTTCACATGGAATTGTTGAGGCTACTAAGTACCAGATAAAGTTAAGTGGTTTTAAATTAACAGGTAAGATATGTTGACCTGTAATTGAGAAATAGTCAATGATTGACTAAAATAAAAGAATAGTAAACCACAATTTGTTGTTAATGTAGTATCTATAGTACAATAGATGTGTATGTGTGATGAAATGCAACTATTAATAATTAAAAGATGATTAAAGCAAAGTAGAGGTCATTTAATTGTGAATAACAATGTGGATATATTGTGGAACATGTGACTAATGACGGCACCTTATGTTGTTGAAAGATTTATGCTAATGCAGCATGGTATCAACTGGTGCTGATTTAGCATCCCACTTGTTGTAGTAGGATGCTAATTGATTAAGTAAAAATGGTTTTTACCCATAAGAATTGACCTCTACATATTGTTTACTCTTATATGTTTAAGACTATATGATAGTAGATTTCTTTTGAGTAAAAAGGGTTTCATATAATCTGGTGATGTATATAATTACATGTTGTGAACCAGTAATTGACTAGTTGCAAAAGTAAAGATTTCTAGCAACTGGTTAGCTAAAGAAATACCTGATTATTAGCTAAATTGCTATTTATGATTGAGTTCAACTTTGTTGTTAATAGGCATGTTGTGGTATTCATTACCACTTGTTGTGATTGTTATAAAGTTGAAACGCTCAAATGAAAATGTGCTATAGTTATTACCAGTGATTATATGTTTATAATTGTTTACATGACTAAGTATGAATGGTCATGTAAGTAGTCAATTAGATTATTGGAGACAGGATAAAATTGCACAGTATATGTGCAGGGAGAAAAGGTAGAAACATGTACAATTAGATATGTGAATGTGGAAAGAATCGAAAACGTGTACCTGTATTAATACGTTGCTCAAGAGAGTAATGTATGACATGTGTATCTTGTGATATCAAAATTAAATTGAGTACAAAACACAATTTATGTGTTTGTGTGAATTTAATTGAAATACACATTGGTGGTGTGTAAGTTGCATGAAAAGTACAGTGTTAATGAAATGAAATGTGTGATTCTATTTCATTAGATTGGATAAGTGTGATCAGATTTCGAGGACGAAATCTTTTAAGGGGGGAGATTTGTAACATCCACTCCTCGGGTCTAGATGTATTTTAATATTTCTGACATAGAATCATTATTTAATTTGCCAGAAAATAGTTTTGTTAAGTTATTTGAAAATAATTGGTTAAAGAGTCACATAATTTATTGTGACTAGTAAATTGTTAACTGTTTTAATTTAATTCAGTTGACGGTAAAATAAAATAGTGTTTCCCCGCAAATGGTTTTTAAGTTCCAGATAATGATAAGTACGGGGGACAAAACTAGTACACATATTATTCAATATATGTGTAAAATACGTGATAATATTCAGAAACATTCCAGTAAAAATCGTGAGAGTGAGGGAGAGATTCAAGAACCTCGTACAAACCCTAAATCCTTATCAATCATCAAAATTCTTGTAAAATTGAAGTGTTCTGCCCCCTGTTCTTGTTTGGCCGTACGTATTAAACCACATGGAATATTCTAAACTTTTGAAACAAGTCTTGGATTGAAATTGAGGCTAGAGAACTTTGAATTAAGCTTCAAAAACATGATTGAATCATCCTATCATCATTATCAACAACTTGTAAGTGTTAATTTCTTGATATATATAAACCCTAGAAATTGGGTTTTTTGTGTATTTGAAGAATTAGTGTGATTGATGTTAAATTGAAGCTTGTTATGCTTGTATAGTTGTTAATTGATAGTTAATTCATGATTATAGATAAAGCCCTAACATAGAAATGAAGAATTTGATAAATGTTCATGAAGAAAGTTAGGGGTTTGAATGGTTATTCATGAATTATGGTTTTAAGCTTGAAATAATGATCTATACATTGATAAGTATTGATTAATGAAGATGATAAGCATAATTCAAGCTAAAAGTTATAAATTGATTAAGTGTTCTTGAAATGTATTGAGGCTAATGATGAATTTGATGATTATAATGGGTTATAAGATAAAATTAGCATTGTTTATGACTAAGAACACTTAATTGATGATTAAAGATGATTGTGTGAATTTAATTGTTAAGTATTCATTAAACCAAGTATTGTGGTTTTGATGAATTCTTGAAATGAGGTTAATCACATTAGTAATGGTTTAACCATGTTGATTAGTGGTAATCGAAGTGGATTAATGTGATAAGATGGTTATTCATAACCTTGGTGTGATTGGTGTTAAAGTAATGTAAGTTAATAATCATGTATACGATTGAATTGGAAAGTGATTATTATGATCATTGATCATGACTAAGTGATAAGTTATTGATGTAATTACAATTGTAAGATATTGTATCGATTTGAGACAAGTTACTAACTTATGTTATTCTATTGTAATTTCAGATAGACCGAAGACTCAGTGACATTAGACTACTGAGTGGACAACTGAGGTATTCGGTGAGTGGATCTATAACCTCAGTGTGATTTAGTTGTAACAGGTTTGGTTACAACGAGTAACGTATTATTACTGTTTTTGATTTCCATTATGATTATGGTTAGTAGTAATAATACTGTTGATAGACTGTTTAGTCTGATATGTTGACCTGATTGAATATGTGATCACATGCTATATTTGGCCTTCGGGCATCAGACTTGAGGTCAACGTGATAGTTGGGTTTGGTTACTATTGAATTACGACAAGAATTTCCTTATACTTATCGTTAATAGGAAATTAGGTCGTATGTGATTAGTACCAAACTATCGGTCTACTCTGTATTGGCCTTACAGATTGACGTTAAGTGTTCTTGGAGAATCCCCGGATATTATTGTAACATCCTTGAAATGGACCTAATTGTGTTATATTATTTCTTGATTTAAATTAGTATTTAAATGTGTTTGGAAATAATATTGTTTGAATTAGTGAAATAATTGGAATAGGAGTCGAATATTCCAACGTGATAAGTGAATTATTAATTGTTGTAAATTAATATAGTTGACGATACATTTAAATGTTTGGACTCGCAAATGGTTTTCGGGTTCCAGACAATAGATTGAGATGAGGTATTAAATTATACCCGTATATTGAAGGCGGTTGGATGAGCCGACTTATATATATCCTTTCCTATTTAGGAAAGTTATTCATTTTATTCTGAAACTCACAGAAACTCTCTGAAAACATTCAAATCAAACTAGAAATTAAATCAGGAAGTGGTGATTCTCGTGAAACTTCATAATCATCAGATTATCATCGCTATGTTCTTCAATCAGTAAGTATTCTTGTGTATTTAAGAATTTGATTTTGATTGAAATTTGGGTGAATTGATGATTTGAGAGAAATAGATGTTAAAATCATGTTATAAATGTTACATGATGATTACCTGAAGTTTTTAGTAGTTTATAACCGTTTGAAATCGAGTTTGGATGATTTGGTTATTAAAATCGCGGGTTAGGGTTTTGATCAGGCGCTGATGGCAGGGACGAGGTAGGAAGCCGGCGGCTTCTGAGGGAAGCCGGCGGCTTCTGAGGGAAGCCGGCGGCTTGTGCTCACTTGATTGAAGCCGGCGGCTTTGTGGGGCAAGCCGGCGGCTTGGGTAGTCTGACAGGAAACCGGCGGATATAGACCCAAACCCGGCGGTTGGTATAGGCTTTAAAACGGGTTTTAGTTCTGTTACCACATTTGGTAATTAACCCGGCGGTTGGAAAGGTGAAGCCGGTGGATGGTGGTCAGAAGCCGGCGGCTTCTGAGAGGAAGCCGGCGGCTTGGTTGGCTGTTATCACATTTCTTGTTTAATTGTTAATAGTAATGTGATTGATATTAGATATATGTTAATATATGATAATGATTATGTTGTAAATCATTAGGACATAATTAGGAACTAGTAATGTTGATATTAATTATGTTATGTTCCTAATGTTAAAGATTGATATAAGTTTAGTATTGATGATCCTGATTACTAACTTATATTTGATTTGTTGATTCTCAGATGTGGAGAAGGCTCAGTGATATTAGACTACTGAGTGGAGGCCTGAGGTAGTCGGTGAGTGGATCTGTAACCTCAGTGTGATTTAGTTGTAATGATTTGATTTACAACAAGTAATTATAGTACTACCTCCGTCTCAAAAATATAGTCCACGTTTCCTTTTTCGGACGTCTCAAATTAATTGTCCACATCCAAATATGGAAAGGAAATTTTGATCGAGATTACCAAATTACCCTTACTTCAAATTGTTATTACAAACTTTATAGAATGTGGTAATTAATTGCTTAAGGGTAAAACTGTCATTCTACAAAAAGTAAGAAAGAGAAAGCAGTAATGATTGTACTTTTATTAAACTGCGTGTTTTTGGTCGGTGGACAATTATTTTGGGACGGAGGGAGTATTACTTTGATAGAATGTAATTGTTGAGATATCTTGCCATGATAGTTTGACTAGTTGCTTACTTGGCTGTTTGAGCTAGTATGTAAGATTCTGAGGTCAACTTGACTTGACAGTTGGACTTGGTTGTTATTGTAGACGACAGGAGATCTTGAAACTTGAAATGTTGGTTTGGAGATCTAGGTCGTGTGTGATTAACAACTGGTTATCGGTAATTCTGTATAGGCCAATACAAATGATTGATAAGAGTTCCTTGATTACCAAACCGGTATTAGGGTATCTCAGGAGCCACCGATCCTCATGACGATTGATAATGTTTGATTGGTGTAGCTTGACATTGATTGGATGTCAAGTGAATGATTGATTTTCTGTTTATTGTTATTTGATGTAAACAGATTATTATGCTAGGTTGTACCGTTGCTTATAGTTTCATTCACTTAGCTTTATGCTAACCCCACCACAGTTCTGCCTGCAGGTTGAAATAGATGGGACATATTGGGCAGGGCAGGAAGTTGTTGGACTGGATGGAATGTTTGACAGGCTTTTACTCTGATGTTAGTTTTATAACTAAAGAGATGTGCTGAATTATATAACACCGAATTTGTTAAAATGTCATGTATTAGATTTGAAAAAGTTTTTTGACATTTTAATTGACATTGATAGTAATGTTTTGAAATATATACGCTTCCGAGTCGCAAATATTATATATAGTGTTAATAATTAACGAGGGGTGTTTTAAGCTGGTATCAGAGCAATAGTTTGGGTGAATTGGACTTGATAGAATGTTCAATCCTAAACTTTGATGAGTTGAGTCAAACATTCCAGTAGGTGTGGGTTTAGTTGATTAGTGAATGTGTGAGAAAGTGATTAGTTGAATATGTACTAACCCTTAACAAGTTGTGAAGTTGTTGTTTGATTGCAGAGACGGAGGAACATGAGTATCTGATTGGTATATTTCATGTTTCCTCAATACTCGTTGGCTTAAGATTGCCAGGTAATCTTCGATAAGCCTATGTTAATTTAAATTAACTTGAATTGTTTACTCTGTTATGTTGAGTAAGCTTTGTTGTGAAGTTAATTTAGTCAGACTGATATGATTCCCCAGTTTTGAGTCAACTAATGATTGTTATAGGTTGACATGAGGATAGAGGTATTGAATGGGATACTCATTGTGGTGGTTATTTCTGATTGAATTGAAAATGCATAAATGTGATTAAATGAGTAGATAAAGAGTTGATTAATGTTTAACATGATTGATGTTGGAACCTAAGGAGTGTCTTTATTGGTGAGACAAAATAATTGATAGTATTATATTAGTAGATTGATCACAAGGTGTGATTTGAATCCTGTTTAAGGATAGTGGTGTCATTGGATTTGAGAATGACTGCTATTTGAGAAAATATGTGTTTATGTGACTATAGGATATGTGTTGACTATAGTTAAACACTTGATCTAAACCGAGATTGATAGGTTTATGAGGAGTGTAGAATAAAATAAAGTGAAATTGATTTGGGAAGTGATGGATCTTTCTGGTCAATTGTAAATTAATAGATGAAATGTTTTAATAATAACATGATTGAGTAGGCTTGTTGTGACAGTGATGCTTGATAGTATAACATATGTCAAAGTGATGATAATTAATTAAGATGTGTCCTGAATTTTGGAGTAAATAAGGACATTGATTAGTGTTAAGTATTGAAACAATGATGATGAGTTATCATGTGTTTGAGGTTTCAGATAAGTGATACACTGAGTAATCCAGTTGTTGAAAATTAGAACATTGTGTGTATGTGAAATGGCTTGAATATGTAAGTAGTAAGCTGATTTTGAGTATGTATCAGCTGATAGGAACTATTAAATAGATTATGATTGATTTGAAATCATGAAGTATTTAATACATACATGAGATAAAAGTAGATCACATTGATAATTATAATGTAGAGTAGCCTGAGAATGGATTGTGAAGAACATAATCTTGCAACGCCTGATCACCGTTGTTATATTATGTTGTGTCACATGAACTTGTTGAGGCTACTTGGTATAAAAGAAATGTAATGTGATTTTAGAAATGGAGCATGATGGTATGCTAAGTTGTTTAATAGTTGTTTTGATAAGAAAACAATTGGTTGATAGAACTGTGACCTTTAGATGGTAAAGGTAAGAGTGTAAATAATAATGGTCATTGATAGAGGTTTTGATGATAAACCTAGTTGACTAATTTGATTTTGTTAAAAATGTAGTTGTAACTGATTGTGTCAAATTGCCCATAGGTGAATTTGTATAGTGTTTAAGTGAACCACTATATTATAATTGGCTTGTATGAAGCCAAAGTTGAAATATGTTGATATTGTTTGGTTTAAGGATTCTTAGTATTATTTAGAGTAATAATGTGAAATATATGTTTGAAAGTAAACATATAATATGGAATGGCTTGTATGGAGCCAATACTGATGTAGGTTGACCTTGTCCTTGTGAAGTATTGATAAGATTATTGAAAGTAATAATTTAAAATATATGTTTGAAGGTGAACATATAAGATGAAATGGTTTGTTGTGAGTTAATATTGATAGTATGTTAACTTTGAAAGTCAAACCATAAATAGAGAACTGTGTATAAAATTAATTGCTTGTGATTGGTTTGAGGATAGGTCAAACTTGAGAAACAGCAGTTAGAGGATTTTATTGATTGGTTGATTGAGATCAAGGTTGACACATAGTCAACTGTTTGTGTTGAAATAGTCTAACATAGATTGAAATACTATGATTGTGTGGAATGTGATTGAATTCCTAGATTGATTAAAATCATGTTGAAACGGGTCATGTGAGATTCAAAGGAGATAGATAAATTGTCTAAGTTTGTGAGACTTGATTAATTACTTAAAGCTAGTATTAAGTAATTGAAATAGTGTTAAGTATAATTGAACTGAATATGTGTTAAGGAATTATACAGATGTGAAGTCATGTTATGATATGACAGTTATAATTTGTTGAAAGGTGCAAATTAAGTTACATTGGTTAGGATTGTGATAAGAAAATCTTATCAGTGTATGAAGCTTGTGATGATAGCTTTGATTGGGTAAGAATGTGAGAAAAAAAATAATTGAAAGTTATTATTAAGGGTTGCATAGGTTGACTGGTACCTCATGGTGAATCACTTAAGTATCGAAAGAATTGAATGGATTCTTTAGTTATTTGTTGATTGTATACAACTAAAGTAAGTGATAAAGTGGTAAATTGGGATTAGATCCAAATAAGGTATGATATGAAAGTATATCTGGAGTTGGATGGTGTTAAAGATTTAGTTGATCTTTGTTTGATAAATTGAGGAAATATGAATTGAATGATTGTTCGTATTTTAAGAAATTGTATGTGTTAGAGGGTAAGGGAAACCTTGAAATTGATAGGTGATAATTGTATTCACCAAGCTTTTCTTGTAAGTTTAAGTTAAATTGTTTAAGTTATATACGAGTTGGTAAGTATATAAGTGAAACATAGAGTTGTTGATTGGTAATTGTTCCATGTCCTATGGTATGGATATGTGATGACTAATAGTACTGAGAAGGCTTGATAAAGACTTTACCCGTCTGAATGGCCTAGTGTATAGAATGAAATGGAATTGATGTGTACATGTCCATTTAAGAAAAAATCTGAAGTTGTGTAGGTATGTATGTGTGGTATACATGATAATAAATGGCATAATAAGTTTTAATAGAATGAATTAAAATGTGCCATAAGATATGTGGAGGTCAGTTAATTGTGATTAACTTGATGTAGATTTTGTTGAAATGTGTTGTAAAGTAGCACATTGTGATATTGTGATACTTGAATTGTGGTATCATAATGTTGATTAGGATTGACTTAGTTGCTAGATTGATGGAATTTGGTACTAAGTGATTATGTGATTAAAGTTGTATAACTTCTAATTGCTTGTGATTAGTAGTTTAAGATTGTAAGGTTGAATTAAATTAACTGGTTGCTGAGATAAGATTCTGATGTCTTACCAGTTTAAGTAATATACAAATTCTAACTTGATGGTTAGTTAGATTTTGGAGATATATAGTGAGTATTGATAGATGTACTGAACTGTATAATCATTAGTGTTGTGATTATTGGAAGTGTTATTGTTGTTGGTTAAAGTGATAGGGTGCTTTAAACTTTTATCTGATTGGTGATAAAGGAATTAGATAGATGATTGGTTCCTATGAGATGTTGGATGGATGCACTGTATGTGTGCATAGGAAAAGATAGAAGCATGTACATTTGGATATGTGCATGTGGAAAGAATTCAAACAGTCTAAGTATAGTTGTAAGTTGCTATTGAGGACAAATGTATGTTAAGATATATGTGATTATATCACATTAGTTAGATTGATTGAGGTTAGATTTCGGGGACGAAATCTCTTTAAGGGGAGGAGAGTTGTAACATCCTCGAAATGGACCTAGTTGTGTTATATTATTTCTTGATTTAAATTAGTATTTAAATGTGTTTGGAAATAATATTGTTTGAATTAGTGAAATAATTGGAATAGGAGTCGAATATTCCAACGTGATAAGTGAATTATTAATTGTTGTAAATTAATATAGTTGACGGTACATTAAAATGTTTGGACTCGCAAATGGTTTTCGGGTTCCAGACAATAGATTGAGATGGGGTATTAAATTATACCCGTATATTGAAGGCGGTTGGATGAGCCGACTTATATATATCCTTTCCTATTTAGGAAAGTTATTCATTTTATTCTGAAACTCACAGAAACTCTCTGAAAACATTCAAATCAAACTAGAAATTAAATCAGGAAGTGGTGATTCTCGTGAAACTTCATAATCATCAGATTATCATCGCTATGTTCTTCAATCAGTAAGTATTCTTGTGTATTTAAGAATTTGATTTTGATTGAAATTTGGGTGAATTGATGATTTGAGAGAAATAGATGTTAAAATCATGTTATAAATGTTACATGATGATTACCTGAAGTTTTTAGTAGTTTATAACCGTTTGAAATCGAGTTTGGATGATTTGGTTATTAAAATCGCGGGTTAGGGTTTTGATCAGGCGCTGATGGCAGGGACGAGGTAGGAAGCCGGCGGCTTCTGAGGGAAGCCGGCGGCTTCTGAGGGAAGCCGGCGGCTTGTGCTCACTTGATTGAAGCCGGCGGCTTTGTGGGGCAAGCCGGCGGCTTGGGTAGTCTGACAGGAAACCGGCGGATATAGACCCAAACCCGGCGGTTGGTATAGGCTTTAAAACGGGTTTTAGTTCTGTTACCACATTTGGTAATTAACCCGGCGGTTGGAAAGGTGAAGCCGGTGGATGGTGGTCAGAAGCCGGCGGCTTCTGAGAGGAAGCCGGCGGCTTGGTTGGCTGTTATCACATTTCTTGTTTAATTGTTAATAGTAATGTGATTGATATTAGATATATGTTAATATATGATAATGATTATGTTGTAAATCATTAGGACATAATTAGGAACTAGTAATGTTGATATTAATTATGTTATGTTCCTAATGTTAAAGATTGATATAAGTTTAGTATTGATGATCCTGATTACTAACTTATATTTGATTTGTTGATTCTCAGATGTGGAGAAGGCTCAGTGATATTAGACTACTGAGTGGAGGCCTGAGGTAGTCGGTGAGTGGATCTGTAACCTCAGTGTGATTTAGTTGTAATGATTTGATTTACAACAAGTAATTATAGTATTACTTTGATAGAATGTAATTGTTGAGATATCTTGCCATGATAGTTTGACTAGTTGCTTACTTGGCTGTTTGAGCTAGTATGTAAGATTCTGAGGTCAACTTGACTTGACAGTTGGACTTGGTTGTTATTGTAGACGACAGGAGATCTTGAAACTTGAAATGTTGGTTTGGAGATCTAGGTCGTGTGTGATTAACAACTGGTTATCGGTAATTCTGTATAGGCCAATACAGATGATTGATAAGAGTTCCTTGATTACCAAACCGGTATTAGGGTATCTCAGGAGCCACCGATCCTCATGACGATTGATAATGTTTGATTGGTGTAGCTTGACATTGATTGGATGTCGAGTGAATGATTGATTTTCTGTTTATTGTTATTTGATGTAAACAGATTATTATGCTAGGTTGTACCGTTGCTTATAGTTTCATTCACTTAGCTTTATGCTAACCCCACCACAGTTCTGCCTGCAGGTTGAAATAGATGGGACATATTGGGCAGGGCAGGAAGTTGTTGGACTGGATGGAATGTTTGACAGGCTTTTACTCTGATGTTAGTTTTATAACTAAAGAGATGTGCTGAATTATATAACACCGAGTTTGTTAAAATGTCATGTATTAGATTTGAAAAAGTTTATTGACATTTTAATTGACATTGATAGTAATGTTTTGAAATATATACGCTTCCGAGTCGCAAATATTATATATAGTGTTAATAATTAACGAGGGGTGTTTTAAGCATGATATCTCCAGAGCCACCGATCCTCATTGACATGTTATTGTATTGAGATGTTATCTCATTGAAATAGAATTGTATGTTCTTAGCTGAAGGTTTCCCTAAGAACTCTAGATACTCTGTGTTATTGTGCTTTGATGTAAACAGAGTTGTTATGCTAAGTTGGACTGTGTTTATTGATTCCCTCACTTAGTGTTATGCTAACCCCACTACAGTTCTTCCTGCAGGTTATAATTGATGGGACATATTGGGCAGGGCAGGAAGTTCTTGGAACTGATGGAATGTTTGACAGATGAATCACTCTGATGTTGGTTTAATAACCGAAGACATGTTTTAAATTACATAACACCTGTGTTGCATTATTTTGGTTTGAAAGGATTAAACTGTTGTATAATAGTAATTTTGTTTGAAAATTTACGCTTCCGAATTGAATTCATTATAATAATGGTCCTAGAAATGAGGGGTGTTATGCGTTAGATTTTATAGTCCACAACCGTCTTTCACCACTCAAGGACCATCCATCATCATTCATCCCGTCATGACTTTGGTGGCCACTATCTCTTCTCTTTTGCATCCACTCCGATGACCCTAGCTTCAAAGTAAAACGGCGTTGAAAAGTGATTAAGCGTGGAAAACATGATGGTTAATTTGGGTAGTGGAATATAAAATTTGATGTTTTAGAGAAGTATATGACCAAATTTGATGAGGAATTAAATGAGGGAAATGAAAATAATGTTACGTGCACCTAATAATGAATCTATACATATGTTAGAATTTATAATTTATATTTTACTCAAAAAATTTAAGAGAATAAAAACTTTTACACACGCGGTTCTTTTTAACGGAGAGTCAACAATCGTTAGTGTAAAGGACTATTAACGTAACAAGTTTTAAAATAAATGATGATCGGTGTAATTAAATTAATTAAAGGACTGCGAATGAAATTTGGAGCAAACTATAAGGACGATTTACGTAATTTTCTCTAAATTGATAGATGTTTATGTGGTGAATATGCATGCATAGTACTAGCATGAAACCCGCGTGAAGTAGCGGCAACTTACACATAAACACGTTAAAGTCGATCTATAAATATTTATCATATCACTAACGTATTATGCAAGTTTTTTATTCCATATATACTTACATTATTTCGTATATTAAACTTCATAATTACAAAGTTATTTTATTTTTTTGATATTTTGTACTAATAACCTTTATTATTTGAGATTTAATTTTAGTTGATTTGGCTTATATAAGGAAATTTAATTATGGAATGTCAAGATGTTAGAAAGGTATGTTAGAAATCCTTTTCAACAATTAAAACTAATAGGGGCAATTTAGTCACTTTGATTTTTTAAGAGCTTTAAGATTCAACAATGTAGATGTTTCATATATTAGTATAGATAGTAATTACGGCGTATCTGCAAAATTTTATGTGGAAAGGGAGAACAGTGTTAATGCCGACCCAAACGGGCCTGACATTAATTTTAATGGTTCTATCTTTTGACCCAAACCGGCCTGTTTTTCAACGAGCCTAGCTAGAATGTTCATTTTGCTACCTCTACTTAGCTTTTTATATATGTCTCTGAAACAGTGCTATAATTTCAGCTTATCAAGGCTCTTTCAACCTGCTGCAAATTAACTCGTTTATATCTTAATTATTCTTTCTACCATTTTGCTTCTTAATATATATATATATAATAACAAGGGCGGAGACCAGACGGGGGCAGCGTTGACAGCCGCCCCCACAAGAATTTATAAATTACGTAAAAATGAACTTTTTAAAAGTATTAATGAGATTACAGAATTTTTACCCCCATAAAACTATAAAAGAAAGAAAAATATTTTTTTTCCCGGCCCCTCCGGTTGAAAATCCCGGCTCTGCCCATAACAACAATAGTCTCAATTATAAGTAAATATAAGTTTTTCATGTACCGTGGGTACATATCTTTATGGATATTCAAATCCCATAAGATTTATGACCAAATTAAAGGAATCGAAGTTATAATTAAGCCAACAAATAATGTATATTCGAGTCTTGGAAACGATCTTTCGTTGGGTTGGTATTATTTTTAGTTTTAGAGGGTGTTCCAATTCCAAGTTATGTGATTTAAAAATTACTATCGCAGAAAGTTATACAACCACCCCAACTTTCCTATTTTATTTTTTTATTATTAGGAATATTGGACAATTACAAACTAATACTATAAAATAAAATACAGTAATGCCATTCTCATCCATTTCCAAACCACTTCCAAACTACTTATGCCACATCATCGTCACGCCAGCTTTCCATCAATAACCAACCACAACCACAACCACTTCTTAACCACTTTATTTTTATCAAATTATTTAATACAAAACAATTGAAATAAAACACATTTTATTATATAAAAAACATTACAATAATTAAAATAAAACATTACATGTCCTAAAGGCATTTTGTGATGAAGATGGTTTTTTATTTTTAGGCATTTTGTGTAGTGTGTAGTTTTTGTTTATAATTTGAGTGTGGTAATGTGTAATTTTTGGTGTATAAAATGAGTGTGTATTGTATGAAAATAGAGAGTTTTTTTATGAAAATAATAGTGTGAAGTACGTATATATATAGTAGTGAGTGGGTAAAATTTAATTGGTAAAAATAAAAATAAAAGCTTCTTTTAGTTGGGCCCCACTATCACAACCGATTGGGAATCGGTTTACCGGTTGGCGTCCCAACCGGTTGGGAAGTGATTATACGGATGGCACCAAAAATCAAACCACTTGCCAATCGATTAACAAGTGGTTGGCCCGATGGGATGGGCCTAATAGACTAGGAATCAGGACCATCCTAAAATTTTGGAGGCTTGTGCGAATGTTTTGAAATGTAAAAATTGAGGCCCTAATAATTAAGATTTATTAAATGTTAGACATGTAATTGTGTTATGTAGCAAAAATATTAAACAAAGTAACAAAAAATCATGAAAATAAAAGTTGATATTTAGTTAAAAAAATATATAATAATTGTTGGGTAAATAAAATTACATCCCTTTGAATCACATATCCTAAACACGAGGTTAAAGTGTGAGGTGTGAGTACTTATCCAATAAAGATTTGATGTAATTTTAAATAGGTTGAATAGAAGGTCAATCAAAGGGCAATTGGTATAACGGTATCGTAGTGTTCTTTTAGCCATGAGGTTAGGGGTTGAAGTTCTTGAATGGACAAATGTATATATTCATGGTATGCGATGTCTGAATATTTACCTTAAAAAAAGAAAAAAAGAAAAAAAAGTAAACATATCATTTTTTATCTCCCTAATTCATGATCAATGGTTTAAAGTGAAGAAGCCTACATATGCATATGTTTTCTGCGATTGTGATTTCTTCTATAAAATATTGTAAGTAGAATGTGAAGATTTAATGTACTCGATATGAAAGTCGTGTTGCTGAACTTAGATGGAGTCTAGATGTGATTTCAAGTTTCTAAACTTATGATCGTAGTACTTTGGGTATTAAAAAATAGTGTGGAAATTTGATGGTTTAACACATTAAGTATTATTGAAAGTAATACATTTTTTTTTAATATTTTGGTAACATAATACTATTATTTTTTGCAAAATTTGGAGGCCTATTCGATCGCAATACTTACACGCCTTCAAAGACTAGCATGATCGTAACTGATGCAGTACGTGATACTATATGTAATTTTCAGATGTTTATCGGTAGTGACCTTAACGTTACGCATGGTGCAAAAGTAGTTAGAGCAGTCCTAACGGATGGTCAGTTGCTCCGTTGTTCCAACCGACGGAGCCGACGCCATTAGCACAATTAGTCGGTTGATTCGGTCGAATATCCGACGAAGTAAAGGGACGCGTCTGGCTTTTTTTTATAGAAATAAAAGTATATTGGTAAATGTGAGACCAAAAAATTGAAGTGATTGTATCATTGTTGTCAGTGACCAGTATGTTAATCAGTTTTGGAAAAAGTTGATGTGCCGCTGAGTTGACACCAACTCACAATTCAGTTTCAGTCAGCTGTTGGAAGTTGTCTTATAATAAAGGTTTGAGTTAATAATTGTTTAATCTTTTAAAGTTTCACTTTGTTGACGCTTTAACCTTGTAAGTTTTTCTTTCTCATGATTTAATCTTTCAAATTTCAAATTTTGATGTATTAATCTTTTAAGAGATTATACACTCTTTATATTTAAAAAGTTCGATGGTTTAATTCTAAATATATATAAATTTACAATCATTTTTCCTTTTTGAGTTTATCTAGAGTTTAATCATATAACTATTAAAAATTTAATAGTTTAACCCTTTGAAAAATTAAATTAATAAGTTAACATACATTTGAAAATTTTAATAATGGCAAAAAAAAAAAAAAACCTTAGAGTAAATTACACGAATCGTCCTTTATGTTTGGTCAAAATTTCACTGATAGTCCTTTACAAACTTTAATTACACCAACCATTTTTTATTTGGAAACTTGTTACGCAAGTAGTTCTTTAGACTAAGGTTTCATATTCCTCATTTTCATATTCCTCATTTCACTTAGCAAATTCATCACCGAATTCATGCATCTTCTCCAATTAAACATCGGTATTAATAATCTAACACCCAAATCAACCACCATCTTTCACCACCCCGCGACCCTCCATCACCAAGTCATCTTATCTATTTTATATGCTCACGACTTTGGTAGTCGCCTCTCTTTACTTTTTGCATTCATTCCTTACTCGAAAATATCTTAAACAAAAACCCTAACCTCAAAGTATAACGACGTCGAAAAATGTAAAACAACTATGTGACTAATAATCTTTAAGCCACAATTGTATGTTTTGGTGGTGAAAGATAGTGGTGGACTATATAATTTGATGTTTCTCCGGAAAAAAGCATGGAATTTGGTGACGATTTTATCAAGTGAAATGGGGAAGCTGAAAATGATGTTTTGTACACCTAATAAAGTGTCTATACATATTTTGGATTTTATAATTTATAACTTACTCAAATGAAAATAAATTTAAAAGAATAAAGTTTCACAAGTGGTCCTTTTTAACGAATAGTTAACAGTCGTTATTCTAAAGGACTATTGACGTTACAAGTTTCAAAATAAAGGATGGTTGGTGTAATTAAAGTTTGTAAATGACTGTCAGTGAAATTTGGGCAAAACATAAAGGACGATTTGTGTAATTTTCTCAAAACCTTAATTATTTAAGAGTCATGCTACAGTTACACAAAGCTTACATAATTTTGTTTACATAATTAGGTGGACCAATTAAATCATGAGAGAAAATGAAGTGAGAGAATATACAAATTCATGTGATTGGTCCACATATGTTGTATAACACCCCTTACTTATAGTTATTTAAATATAATATATCGGAAGCGTCTGTCCAAATTAAAACTTTAATCAATCAACAATATAATAATCCAACCAATTTAAAACTTAGTTAATCAATCTGGGTGTTATATGAAACAAGAATAACACTGATTTATAAAATCTAATATCAGAGTAACGCAATAAAGTCAAACATTCTTCAGTCCATTCCTTGCCCAGCCCAAATCATCTCAAGACCTGTAAAGGATAAATAGTGGGATTAGCACAAAGCTAAGTGAGTCAACCTGTCACTATCAGTACAACTCAGCATAACAATACTGATTATCACAAATATCACATAGACACTGACACAACATCACCAAGAGGATCGGTGGTCCTTGTGACACCGCTCAGACCCGGGAGGTGCACCAAGCGACACTTACAACCAACTGCAGGCCAATACAGTGGCTTTACCGATAACTGTTTGCTACCTTTAGTCAATATGTGTTCCATTCTCAACACATGATCACAAATCTCACATTGACTAACCTGTAGCAACCCAGTCCAACTAATCAGAAAAGTTGACCTCCGAATCACAGAATGCTCAAAGGCAACACATCACTTATTACACGTGTATTTCACAATTCACAGTTCAACAATCACAATCACAATCACTATATCGCTATGTTCACCTGTTGTAACCAATTATGTTACAACTAAATCACACTGAGAGTACGAGTCCACTCACCGAATACCTCAGTCTCCACTCAGTAGTCTAATGTCACTGAGTCTTTTGTTTATCTGAAAACATCACAAACAACACAAGTTAGTAACTTGTCTCAATAACAAACTCATGTTATAATTATATAACATATCACAGTATCTCAAATTGTAGCATCAAACAATTATACTATCCAGTTACAATATTTATTATGTCACTTCACTCACTAGTTGCCGCTAAAACACGAAAGGTAATTCTCTGTATTGAAGCCATTTAGCCGCCGGCTAAATGGTTTGACATCCGGCCAAAATGGATTTGTGACTCACCGGCCCTAAGCGGCCTCTTGACCGCCGGCCAAACAGCTTGACCGCCGGCCAAAGGCCTTCGTCCCAAACCCTGTTCTTTCTGTTTACCCAATTTCCGAATCAAAACCTACTCAAATCAACTAGTCCAGCTTTCTAATCAATCATACACAATGAATAACACTTACTAAAGCTAATTAACATCACATATCACAATTTCAATCATTAATTTCACTAATCCTATAATTAAATCAAATTTCTTGAAATAACCATATAACCAAGAACACTTACAATCTTGATCCTGAACAATCTAGTGATGTTGATGATAATCTGATAATGATGATGAATGAATTCAATCCACAATCACAACTTCAAGCCTCTTTCTAATTATGATTTGGGATTTGTTTAGTTTGAAAATGTTTAAAAAGAATGAAGCAGGAAACCTTTTAAATAAAAATAGGTCGGCTCCCAAACCGACCTTCATATATACGCGTATAATTTAATACCCCTTCTCAACTTATTGTCTGGAACCCGAAAATCATTTGCGAGTCCAAACCTTTTATTTTACCGACAACTTTATTAATTTAAATCACTTAATATTTTATCAACCACAATAAGTCCTGAAACTTATTTCCTATTTAATTTCAATAAATTCGACAATATTATTTCCAAACACGTTAATATTATTTTAAAATCACAAAATAATGTAAAACAACTAGGTCCAATTTACGGATGTTACAAATCTCTCCCCATTAAAAGATTTCGTCCCCGAAATCTGATCTCACTCAACTCATCTAGTATAACATAATCACAGACATCTTATCATACATTAATCCTCAAGAGCAAATTATATTATATTTATCTTGTTTCAATTCTTTCTACATTCACCTGTCCCCATGGACATGCTTCTGTCTTTTCCCACGCACATATACTGTGCTTTCATCCAATATTTTCCATGAAACAAGCACATATCCGAATTCTTTATCATTAACACACAATCACTTTAACAAATGGACACAAAATCAATTACAACCTAAACTAATAACATACCTTGCTCCCCTTGAGCAACTTATAATAATAATTTATTTATTTGAATTCTTTCCACATGCACATATCCCAATGTACATGTTTCTATCTTTCACCCATGTATATATTGTATATTCATCCAACAATTTCTATAAAACAATCATTTACCTGAATCCTCTATCATCAATCAGATATGTGTCTAAATTACACAATTACTTTAACAACTGAACACTTAATCACTTACAACCAGGCACTAGAAATGTGTAAAAATCTTTAACAACTAAAACAACAGCTAACATCAGTAGTTATAAAACCACAATACACCTAATAACACAATACACTTAACAACACTGAAAATTAATTTCAGTTCATAACCAACAATTAAACAAATATTCACCTATCACTTCAACTCTATGGAATCCTTTACTCAAAAGTAATCCGGATTCATATCACCTTAATAAGCAAAGTAGAGGTCACACACAGTAGGTAAAACATCATCAAGAGTACATTTTTAATCAGCACATGTACTATCACACCGTATTACCTACATTCACCCGACCTCTACATTGACTTATTTCAACTTGTAATCTTAAGTCACAATTCATCATTTTATTTGTTATCAAGTATATAACAACTTACCTGATTTCACATACACATATAATAATGGAAATATAACCATTATTTTCACAATTTCAACAGTTAGCTTATAGCATATCACCTTTCTCAATTTAATCACATTCACTTCAACGTGATTATTATTTATTTAGTTATCTCCCCTTTAGGGTTCATGTTATCACTCTATTACATCAACACCGATTACAAGGCATCACGATCACCCAGCATCGTTCTACAATTATCTTAAGTTAGCTAGTGATCTTATATAGATCAAATTACAACTACATATCATTACAAACTGTCTACACAGTTTCAACACTCACAATTTGCATACACAATTTTAATTTAGTCACTATCATTCACAATACCCACCTGATTTAGATGTGTACTCAATTACTCCCTGAGAACTTATATCACAATCAATTTCTAATAAGTTCAGTCTCATATTCACGCTGTTCACATGTTAAATAGTTTAACACAATCACTCAATGTTTAATAACCCTTAACAACTTTTCTCACTCATTTGAGTTAATAATAACCCATTTGACAGTTTCAATACTGTTGACTATTTGTCAACTTCAACTTAATCAATTAATCAACAAGTCACTTTGACCACTTTTCTCAATTTTTACTCGTAGCAAAATTAATCCTCTTCCAATGACTTCAGTTTATACACTAAACTCTTTATTCATAGTTGACTTTCAAAGTCAACATATCGCACTATTAACAATTTAATACTATGTTTAACCTCAAACATAGATTTTCTATAACTACATTCAACAACAGTGGCCCATTCAACCAAAATGAAACCACTATACCGTTCTCTAGTCAATAACCGTTCAATGACATTCTAATAACTTATTTAGCACACAATATGAGTTATTTACTCATCTCAATGATCACATACCTATATATACCTCATCTGATAATTATCTCAAGTTTTAGATTTAACTTAATCACAACTTCAAAACACTGCTCTCACTGGTTTTAATGTTTTAATCACTATACGGAGCCAGTAACTCAACTTGGCTTAATACAAGCCATACACACACTAGTAATCTGTTAGGATACTATATGACTCACTAATAGGTAATCCACACCCATTAGTCACATAATCACATTTCAACAAATTCAAACAATTGCAAGTACCATACACACTTGCAAGTTTCACTTACTAATTATCATAATTTTCACTAATTAACCTTCACCATGTAATTAACAACTAATTAGTTTCACACAATTTCATGTTATATTCTCTCAATCACATTCACTTTCTTAGATACTTGGTAACCTCAACAAGTTTATGTGATACATCATAATATAACAATGGTGATCAGACGTTGCTTGATTATGTTATTCACACTTCCTTCTCAGGTTACTTCATATCATCAATCAACAATGTGATTTCTTTCACTTAAACACATACTACTTAAACATTTGTTTAAAACAATTCTGATCACTCTACTTACCTCCTAACCACAGATATATATACTAAATCATCTTTTGGTATGTATTTATTCACACCTATTTCAATTATTTTCAACTTTTATATATATTCACTTCACAACTGATTCATTCAGTATTTCAACTTGTCTAAAACTCTAAACACCTGATAACATATCCTCATCAATTTAACACATAACACTTTGTCAAATAATAATGACGCAATAATATCACGTGTGATTTCAAACACGTATTCCATGACAATTAATTGACTATAATATCAACTCAATCAATTTGCTCTAAAACCCACCATTTTCTAGGAGCATGTAATTTCACATAATCAATTCACCATATACCTTGAGTATTTCTCTTTACATATGTTCCTATAACAGCTGACCACCTTTAATATCTATCATTTTCAACATATGATACAATATCAATTTAAACCCTAACGCCCCATAATTCCATGTATAATATCAACTACATACATTTAATATCAACAATCAGTATAAAGTACAACTTCAGGCACTAAGTACTTTATCACATTACTTGGCATCACCTCATGCCTCAAGTCACCTATTAGCAACATATAGGATTTCATCATCTCTTATATTATTAATTCAATATTTATATATCACTTACTAGTTCATATCTCTTTGACTATTTAGTCACACACAACCAATTTCACTATTAGTGTTCTATTACAATCTTAAAACACTAATTTCTCCTTAAAATCATCCTATTTATACCACTTACAACAAGTATTTAGCAAAAACTTTTCACAACATGTTCAACATATATAAAGGTTTGTTAACTACCTTTATTTTCTTACTACATTACTATATCACTTTTTATACATATATATCCCAATTCAACCTACTATAACAATCACTGTCACACAACAACATCTAGTCACTTTTATCACTTTATAGCATAACTATTACCCAAGTTAGATGCTATCACTTTCAATTCTAACTTTGCCTAATCCAGGCACACATTACAACAATTATATACTTTTTCACTTAGACAACAAGATAACTTCAACTTATTAATTAAAATATATCACATCTCATTAATTTTACTATTTGATGTCACATCAATTCAGTTTATCACATAACAAAAAATTCTCTAGCAAGGTGTCCTAATCACACTTTGCATTTATCACAGAAAATCACACAACTGGTTATATTTTATTTCTACATAGTAGACACATTCAGATTCAACAGTTTCACTATTAACAACTTGATCAACACTGTGTCTACACAACTTAACACTTAATCAACAGTTCAAAGTTCAGCCAGACTACTCATATCACTGAGTGATTCATCTAATGCTTATATCATCATAATAACAAGCATCACTCATTACTGACTCGTTACTGGGGTATCATATCAGTCTGACTCAATCACTTTATCACTAATCACATCACAGCAATTAATCAATTCAAGCTTATTTAAATTCAACAAGCTTATCGAAAAGTACCTGATACACTTAGGCTCACGAAGATCGAGGAACCATTGAGAATACCAGTCAATTACTCATATTCCTCCGTCTCTGCAATCAAAACAACAACCTCACCTTTTGTTATAGGTTAGTACACCTTTAATAATCACTTTCTCATACAACTATTAATCCCACACTTCAGAATGTTTGACTCAACACAAAATAGATTTGGGATTGAACACTTACCAATGTCCAATTAACCCAAATCTATGCTCTGATACCAACTTATAACACCCCTTACTTATAGTTATTTAAATATAATATATCGGAAGCGTCTGTCCAAATTAAAACTTTAATCAATCAACAATATAATAATCCAACCAATTTAAAACTTAGTTAATCAATCTGGGTGTTATATGAAACAAGAATAACACTGATTTATAAAATCTAATATCAGAGTAACGCAATAAAGTCAAACATTCTCCAGTCCATTCCTTGCCCAGCCCAAATCATCTCAAGACCTGTAAAGGATAAATAGTGGGATTAGCACAAAGCTAAGTGAGTCAACCTGTCACTATCAGTACAACTCAGCATAACAATACTGATTATCACAAATATCACATAGACACTGACACAACATCACCAAGAGGATCGGTGGTCCTTGTGACACCGCTCAGACCCGGGAGGTGCACCAAGCGACACTTACAACCAACTGCAGGCCAATACAGTGGCTTTACCGATAACTGTTTGCTACCTTTAGTCAATATGTGTTCCATTCTCAACACATGATCACAAATCTCACATTGACTAACCTGTAGCAACCCAGTCCAACTAATCAGTCAAGTTGACCTCCGAATCACAGAATGCTCAAAGGCAACACATCACTTATTACACGTGTATTTCACAATTCACAGTTCAACAATCACAATCACAATCACTATATCACTATGTTCACCTGTTGTAACCAATTATGTTACAACTAAATCACACTGAGAGTACGAGTCCACTCACCGAATACCTCAGTCTCCACTCAGTAGTCTAATGTCACTGAGTCTTTTGTTTATCTGAAAACATCACAAACAACACAAGTTAGTAACTTGTCTCAATAATAAACTCATGTTATAATTATATAACATATCACAGTATCTCAAATTGTAGCATCAAACAATTATACTATCCAGTTACAATATTTATTATGTCACTTCACTCACTAGTTGCCGCTAAAACACGAAAGGTAATTCTCTGTATTGGAGCCATTTAGCCGCCGGCTAAATGGTTTGACCGCCGGCCAAAATGGATTTGTGACCGCCGGCCCCAAGCGGCCTCTTGACCGCCGGCCAAACAGCTTGACCGCCGGCCAAAGGCCTTCGTCCCAAACCCTGTTCTTTCTGTTTACCCAATTTCCGAATCAAAACCTATTCAAATCAACTAGTCCAGCTTTCTAATCAATCATACACAATGAATAACACTTACTAAAGCTAATTAACATCACATATCACAATTTCAATCATTAATTTCACTAATCCTATAATTAAATCAAATTTCTTGAAATAACCATATAACCAAGAACACTTACAATCTTGATCCTGAACAATCTAGTGATGTTGATGATAATCTGATAATGATGATGAATGAATTCAATCCACAATCACAACTTCAAGCCTCTTTCTAATTATGATTTGGGATTTGTTTAGTTTGAAAATGTTTAAAAAGAATGAAGCAGGAAACCATTTAAATAAAAATAGGTCGGCTCCCAAACCGACCTTCATATATACGGGTATAATTTAATACCCTTTCTCAACCTATTGTCTGGAACCCGAAAACCATTTGCGAGTCCAAACCTTTTATTTTACCAACAACTTTATTAATTTAAATCACTTAATATTTTATCAACCACAATAAGTCCTGAAACTTATTTCCTATTTAATTTCAATAAATTCGACAATATTATTTCCAAACACGTTAATATTATTTTAAAATCACAAAATAATGTAAAACAACTAGGTTCGATTTACGGATATTACATGTTGCCAACTCATTATGTATTATTCTTGTGTAAGATTTATGTAACTCTAGACTTAAAAAATTAGAACTAAACAAATGCACAATCTCCACATAAATAATAATTCGACGAAGTTCCCGGGGGACAACCCCTTCACGGCTTTAGCAGTTTACCTGCATAAACAGTTAGGTGTTACTATATATGTCTAAAGTAACCATTCTCTTTATTATATACATTTACAAAGATTTGTTGTGGTTTCTTTGTTATGTTGATTTTTACCGTTTACAATGGGTGAATTATTCTTTTTTTTTTATTATTTTTTTATTATTATTTTTTTATGTTATCATTTCATCAAGCTATAGTTCCAAACTTCCAATTATATTTATTTTGGTGATAATGTTAACTAACTTGACAATTATCTCATTGGATATGCATAGAAAGATTTAGGATGGATACAAGTGTGGTGTTCGATTCTTCTCTATGAGTTTTTTTTTATATATCTGTATTAATTTTTAGCTTGTGAAATGATCAAATTAACCTCTCATGTTATTAAGCAGGGATGGAACCAGAATAAAATTTTAGGGGTAGCACAAATTTTTTTCCATAAAATTTATATAAAACATAAACGGTTATGATCATGCGATTTATTCAAGCAATTCTGTATTTACCTTACTAAAACGATCACCAAACTCTTGAATTTGCATAAACTGTGTTAAAAATCTCAACCTTAAAATGATACTGATTAGTGATTTTGGTCATTCGATTTGTTGGAGCAACATACTTATCAGTCATTTTCATCTTTGGAAGATCATGTTTTTGACAAAGAACGCCCTTTCTTCAAAATTAATCTTAACCATTTTTTTCTAAACTCTTGCAATGCTCGTTTATTTCCTCTTACGAAGGAAGCCACTTGCAAATTCTTGAAACTTTACTCGAATTTTGATTTCAAGAATAATGAAAACCTCATATGGGTTTTGCACCGAGAAGTTCGATAGTTTTTGAAGAAATGGGATATTTTGACTTTTTGAATTTTGAGTTAAAATTTGAAAGACACTACGTTAGGGAATATGGATTGCTTATAGATAGGCTTAAAAGTCTTTTTAATTGAGTATAGGGTAATCAAAAGACTTTTTGCTTATTATAATATTTCACTATTCTCTTTATATAAAGATTAGTTCTATTTATATTTGTAGATTTATTTATATTTGTATTTATATTTATATGTTAGTTAAAAAGCTAAAAGAGAAATATTTATAATTATCATTAAAGTTACATATTTGTAATAATCATTTAAATTAAGTAATTTGGTAAAAGGAATGCATCCCATCCCTTTTGATATTTTGTAAAAAAATCATGATTTGTGTGGCAAATGATGTGTTAAACGAATGTTAGTTACCACATCACATCATATGGATCCTACACTTTTTATTAGTACGGAATAATAGATTGATCAATGGCAATTGTATTTAACGAGCGTTGTTAGCTCGCACGTTGTTGTTGCTGATAAGTGTAAGAACATTTGGGATGTTATTTTTTAAAATTTAATTTTAAAAGGGATGGGATGTGTGACCACCAAACTGAGGGCACCACACATACTTCAAAAGGACAACCGAACATATCGTGTAATGGATCAAATCATGTAATTTATATATTCTTTAGGTCAAATCGGGTCAACTTCTTTTTTCACCCCGTTTAACTTTTTAAACAGCTTTTTACAAGTTTAACTACATAACTAACATATTTTTTATATATATTTTTCTCAACTACTACTTAAATCCGCAACTTTTTAATTGTCGAGTTACTAAATAAGTACATATGCCATTTGATGAACTTTTAAAATAGTTGTTAACCTAGCTACTAACTATGATTAATAAAGTTTATACTCTGAGGATTAAAAGATTAAACAACAATCAATTAGCTAGATTGAATAAAAATAAAGTAATTAATGTGATTTATAAAGATTTATAAAGGTATTATTAATGTGATTTGTGAGTCATATACTCATGTTTGTTCAAACTTTAAAGAATTCTGTCATGCACATAATAATAATAATTATTGATGAGAATACAGTACTTTGTATTGAAAAACTCACACCATTCTGTAAACAAGAGAAAATTATAGTGCCAAGTACCTGTTTTCTGAAGAAGAAGAAACAAAAAATGGAATGGATGTACAATAATTGTCACATGGATATTTATTGTATTCGACTTTTCCTCTTACCTTCTTTTATCTGTACGTACTACTTTCAAAATATCGACAAGACAACGAATATATACTCTGTTATCACTCCAATAAACTTTATTTACGTTACCGTTGCATTAATTCATATTTAAATTTAAATCTCGAAGCTTTCGTAAATCACTGATTTCCACGTGACATCTATTTTCTTTGTTTTCCTACACACTTTAAAATAGTGAAATAATAATGTAAAAATAGCAAATATAGCTTCATCATTATATTTCCCATTATTTTAAATACTCACTCTGTCCCTAATCTATTGTCCAGTATTCCTTTTTGGACTGTACCAAATTAATTGTTCACTTCCATAAATAGATAAGAATAATGAGATAAAGTTCTTTTTTACCCCTAGTGTATATATGTAAGACAAAAAAGTAGGTAAAAAGTAGAAACTAAAACTGTCATCTTACCAAAAAGTAAGAGAGATGATTATGTTTTCATAAACTGCGTATTTTTTGTCTGGAGACAATAAAATTGGGATGGAGAGAGTATTATTTTTCACTCTCCAAATTTCATGACATATAATTATGAAAAAATAATTAAAACCCTGATAATAATATAGTTAATGTGAATCGATCATCCTTCTCTATATATATATTGTTATACATTATGTTTTGTAAGTGTTTAGAAGTATCTAACATATCACTTTTCATTTTTTTATATTGAAATTTACAGTTAGGTATCAGTGAGAAGACAATGTTAATATGAAAACGGTATTTACAAAAAGTAAGGTATCACTCTTTTGTAAATTAACGTGAAGCCAAAAAATAATTAAAGTTTACAATTTGAAATTTAATGTGAAGTCAAAAAATAATTAAGGTTCACAATTAAAAAAGGTTGTGAAGCAAAATAGAATAAAGGTTCACATTAAAAGTTTCAGTAAAGCATAATAGAATAAGGTTCACATTAAAAGTTTCAGTGAAGCAAACAAGTTTAAGAAAAAAATAACGAAGGTTTATAATTAAAATCTATGTGAAGCCAAAAATTAATATAGATTCACAATTAAAAAAATTATGTGGAGTAAAAAATTAAAGGTTCACAAATAAAAATAAACTTTGAATGAAAACAAGAGGTGTTCTTACTATTCTCATTTTAACATTTGTGTCTTCATTTTAACATTGTTTCTACAATTTTTTTTTTTGTCTTATTTGCTTCACGAAAAATTGTAAATATACGAGTAGAATTTCACATTTGAGAAGGGTAAGAAGCATTACTCTAAGCCCATCTATAAATTAAACAACTACTTAAATATATTAAAAATTGTAAATACCCGTAATGATCTTAAATATTTGGTCAAAAGTTTTTGGTTCGATCTCCCTACATCCATATCCTATGGACATGCGATATATGCGATAAATATATTCAAATTATTCGATGATAAAAATCATATAAACTAATGTAAAACGCGTGGTATAATTTTTGATCTACAATTAATTTCATATGGTAACATCGCATTATAAGAAAAACAACCTGATACTCTTATTTTTCTACTACTTTAAAAGCAAAAAAAAATCCTTTTAGAAATTCATCATTTTCGGTCCATAGTTTTGAAATTCGTACTAATCTATTTCAATCCATAGTAACCCATGACGTCAGTGTGATAACTCTAAACGACTTTTATTTATTACCACTGACATAGTCACATAAAAGCGTGTAGATCAATACGATAGGGGATGTACTTTTTTTTACACCGTTTCTATATGTACACATTAAAAATACACACTAATATTGTATACATATTGTGATTTGAAAAGGCTTAGTATCCATAAAATATTGACATTAAACAAATGAGGCCAACAAATATTAAAAACCACTAGACTTATATATATATATATATATATATATATATATATATATTTATATTAAGTCACATCTTTTATTTATTAAATAAATATTTAAGTACAAAAAATATCATCCCTAGAAATATAGCTTAACTTAAAATAACTTGGCATGATATAAGACTATTAAAAAAGAAAAAGAAGTGTGAAGATAGAAATGTTAATATCCCTGCACTTCCCATTAATGTTGGTTCAACTTTAAACAAGCACAAATCATTTTGGTAACTAATATACCAAGTATGTAAATATTAAATATAAAAATTTATAATGAGGATTAATACTGACAATTCTAAGGGTTGTCAATAAAAAACATAAAAGACAATTATTCAAATTTTATTTTATATACAATGGAAAATCTCATTTAATGCATCTTAACTTAAAAGAAAATTTCAGCGTATTGATTATTAAATGCAAATCATAAGTGTATTGAATATAATTTTCGATTAAAAAGAAGATTAACATTAATAAATACAAATGATTTACATTTTGTGTTTTTTATTAACAGCTCTTGGAGATATCATTATCAATTTTCAATACTAAAGACATTTATCAATTTTATTAGAAATAAATACGAGCACATAATATATTTTATAAAAAGTAATAAAATAAACTCATACTAATGGTAGACTTAACTCATGAAGAAGGTTTGAGGTCTTAAAGTTATTTGACCATGGAAGATGTTAATTTAAATAAAAAAATATGTGTTTCCATTTATAAAATAGTAATTTTTAATTTGCATAATATTCCGTATGATATGTAAGATAATTAATAACAATAAAATAACAAATAAATATAGTACTGTACAAAATATAATAATAACATATACACACATATTCATAAATAAAAATAATAAATATATCGACATAATTATTATATAAATTAATAATAATTAAATATATAAATGTACTGTTTATCTTGTGATCTATCTCTCTCACTTGTTTGGTTTAATAACAACAAAAAAGAAAAAAGAAATAAAGAGAAAAAGGAAGACTGACTTGGCTCTCGGACATTGACTTGTTCTCCGGCGAATTACACCGACGGCGATGACTGAGGCTGAGATCGGTGAGCTCAGCTACTCCTCCTTATTTTCTTACCGATTCTTTCTCATATAATAATTGCATTTTTTTCTCTAAAGATGTTAACTTTTTTGTTTTTTTTTTTTTTTTTTTAAAGTTTTCTGTAACCAAAACCCCCCAAACAAAGTAGGTGTGATTCACATTTTGAGATTCTATTCTGATTTCATGGGGTTTTAATTTGTTATCTTCAATCAAAATTAAAAACCCCATTTCATATATATATATATTTTTTGGAATTAAATCATCTAATTAAAATCAGATATACCAATTCTGTTCTTTTTTGATATGGTTGTTTGATTCACTTTATATAATTTACTCTCTCTCTTGATTATTATTTTTTATGGTAAATTGATTGCTGATAAGCAAAGCTACCTGGGTGTTTTTATCTTCTTAAAATTGTCAGAAAAATATTTGAAGTTATGGCTTGTTTTAATTTTGATCAGTTTTTAATGGCATTAATTGCCTGCATGCTATATCTGTTTTGATTCTCATAAAGTTACCTTGTATGAACCATGGCTATCTGTAATTGTTGTTATTGAATTGTACATGTTAGGTAAAGGATCATTTAAGTGAGAACCAAGATACATTTGGGGGTTTTTAGCAGGCTAGTTTAAAGAAATGGGAATTGGGGTTCTTGAAAAGGAATCAAAATTGAAATCGATCGAATAATTCTTGAGTTAGGGTTTAGTAAGGTACAAAAACAGGTTACAGGAATCGACTTTTTGCTGATCAAGTGAACTCGGGTATGAACAATGGGAGGGGTTTTCCATTCCCTCAGTATGTGAATCAGGAATCATGGATTCCGGCAAAGGGTATTCTGCCGGATAATAGAACTGGGCAGAATCAGGGTGCTTGGACTGCAGCCAACCTTGGAGGACAATTTCCACAAGGGGGTGCTGAGAATTTAGATGAGACCCCAAGAAGGCTGATTCATGTGGGTATAGGGCAGAATAAGGGTCCTTGGACTGCAGCCATGCTTGGAGGACAACTTCCACAAGGGGCGGGTGAAAGTTTAGGTGAGACCCCAAGAAGGACGATTCCGGTGAATATTGGGCAGAATAAAGGTCCTTGGACTGCAACCACAGTTGGACAACAATTTCCACAAGGGGGTGGTGAAAGTTTAGTTGGGACCCCAAGAAGGCCGATTCATGTGGGTATTGGGCAGAATAAAGGTCCTTGGACTGCAGCCACACTTGGAGGTTATTTTCCACAAAGGGGTGGTGAGAGTTTAGATGCGACTCCAAGAAGGCCTATTCCGGTGGGCATTGGGCAGAATCAGGATCCTTGGACTGCGGCCATGCTTGGACGGCAATTTCCACAAGGGGGTGGTGAAAGCTTAGGTGAGACCCCAAGAAGGCCGATCCCGGTGGGTATTGGACAGAGTAAGGGTCCTCGGACTGCAGCCACATTTGGAGGACAACTTCCACAGGGGGGTGGTGAGAGTTTAGGTGAAACTCCGAGAAGGCCGATTCCAGTGGCTCATGGAATTGTTCGTGACAATGAATCCCATTCATGTATGACTACTCCGGGGAGGTCAGCTCCTATGGTTAATGGAATTGTGGGTCATAAAGATTCATGGGAAATGATCCATCAAGAAAATGGTAATGGTTTTGTCCAAAATAGTGAGAATCAGAATCAGGTTATACCCACCAATATTTATTCTCGAGGGAATGGGAACAGTAGTAGCTCTTGGACTCCGGTGACTCCAGGAAAGCCGATATCACAAGGATCAAATGTGATTACAGGCAGCAAGCCTGGGAATCAGGTGCAAAAGGAGAACTGGGGGAATTTAATTGAGATGTACCAAGATTTGTTGCAAAAAAAGACTCCGGATTTAAAGGAAGTAGCTCAAGATCATAATCAAAATAGCAAAATTCAAAATCAAGTTGCTGGTACAGCAGAAAGAAACTTGAACCCGATACTAAACCCGACCCATGTTTTGAATCCAAGTCCTAACCTGACACTCGGCAGTGCTTTTGACCAGGCTTCACCTTCAGGCTCATACTTCCTTTCAGAAGATCGTGCAAATTGGGACTGTAGTCTTTTGGCGGCTATAATGAAGCCCAAAAAAAGCTCCACAAGTAGCACATCCATGAATCCACCACAAAAGATAAGTGCTCATGATTTTAATGAAACACCTGTTCCAAATTCATCAAAACAAGATGGGACTAATTTGGTTGGACCAATCCATGTTGAATCTATGCTCGAATATCAACAATCTCCCATGATAGGTGGATACAACTCAAAGCAATTGCCTAGCGGTGAGCAATCTTTCCATTATAATTACTTATGCATATTGAATATATGTATACTAATGTTGTAATTTTTTACACTGCTTATGTTGTTTATACTCCATAATAATAATGATAATTATAACATACACACATATATATGCTTATTGAAGCGACAAATTTTGTAACTTCTACAAAGGTAAATGGATTTCATATCTATATAATGGGAATTAAGAGTTGTTTTTACTTTTTTGACAGAAGGATTTCCAGTCCCATACCGTCCCTGCTATGACTTGAACTCACCACCAAGATCCGAAGTTGATGCAGCTTCGTCCGGAACCACCGGGCCAATGCCGTTCGCTCCAATCACTCCCGATACTCAAAGAAAACTAACAGACGACCAATGCGTATCAGCAAACAACGGGCATGAAAGTCAAAGAACTGAAGACGCTGATGACCATTGCAATATCGGAGAATCCACATCTTCTGCGGTTTCAACAACACAAAAAGAACATTTGGTTTCCGAGGACGGAGATATAATGGGGATTGACTTAAACAAAACACCCAATCAAAAGACACCTGCAAGACGGAAGAAACACCGCCCAAAGGTAATTAGAGAAGGGAAACCTAAAAAATCAGCATCACCCAAAAGCACAACTCCAAATGGCAATTCAGTAAAAAGGAAGTACGTGAGGAAAAATCAACAGGGAAATGGCGTTGAAATAAGCCCTACTGGTAAAAGGAAGTATGTGCGGAAGAATAGTGTTGACCATTCGAATGCTCAGCAAAAAGCCCAAGTGGAAGAAGCTACACCACCAGTTGTCGAGATGCCTGCCAAATCATGCAGAAAACAGTTGAATTTTGACTTGGAGTGTGTGGCAAGAGACGATAGTCAAACAAGAGTCAACCCGAACATTAATTTGAATGATAGTCCCCAAGACATAGAACAAGAGAGAAGAATCAACGGCCTAACTGAGAGATCAGCAATTGCTCAAGCTCGCCTTCATTCGAAAGACAATGGGGGAGACAGAGAACAATTAAGAAGAATCTACACCATACTTGAGAGATCAGAAATGGCTAAAGCTCGCATTCATTCGAATGATAATCCTCGAGACATAGAACAAGAAAAAAGAATCGACAGCATAATTGAGAGATCAGCAATGGCTAAAGCACGCATTCATTTGAATGAAAATGGGGGAGACATAGAACAATTAAAAAGAATCTACACCATAATTGAGAGATCAGAAATGGCTAAAGCTCGCTTTAATTCAAATAATAATCCCCAAGACAGAGAGCAAGAAATTAGAACCAACAGCATAATCGAGAGATCGGCAATGGCTAAAGCTTGCACTAATTCGAATGATAATCCTCTAGACAGAGAACAAGAAAGAAGAATCAGCAGCATACTTGAGAAGTCAGCTATGAGAGTTGCACAAAACAATTTGTATGCGGGTGCAAACACTCATCAAGAAAGCTCAAAAACCTTTATGCAAGCTGGGACCCATGAGTTGAATGTCCCATCCTCTCCCATGGCTGAAGCTCGGTATCATACTTTAAATGTGCTTGCTAGAAATTTGACCATGAGAAACTCGGTTTCAGGTCAAGAGGTCTGGAATGGATATAATCAGGTGGGTCAGCAAGCCCCAAATCTTGAAGGGAGTGGACTGAATGGTCAAATGGCCAACTCTGATGATAGGAGAGGCATTAAAAGACCGTCTTTGGACCAGATGAATCCCCGAGAACTAAATGCCATGAATTCTCTCTATGCGTACCAGGAACTGTTAGGGGGTGATAATTGTGTTGACCGTAGCAATGATTTGACCAGAATCTTGGAAAGTCAAAAGAGAACAAAGATGCAACATGCTCTTCCTACTCCACAACCTAAAGAGAACTCAAGAGGAGAAATAGGGCGACTAACGGGTGGTGGTTTTGGAAACATCTCGGCTTTGCAATTACTAAATTCTTGCACCGGACGTGTCAACCCATCTTATCAGGTCAATGAACGCCATTCTCAACCATCAATGGTGGCTGCACAGATTTTTCAGAGGTATCCAGGGACATCTGGAATGCAACCAAATACAGAGATCTCACAAAAATTCATTCAGGGTCATGCAGTTAACTCGGTGACTGCAATGGTTAGCTGGAACCAGGCCCCTGCTACTCCACCAAAAGATTACTCGAGATCTGCCTTAGTAACTTACCCAGCTACTTTGGTAGATAAGAAGAGAAGTGGAACACCAAATTCATCTAGTAAAAGGTCAAACAAGGCTGATAAGATGATGCTTCAACTACGTAAAGATGGCTCGAAAGTTCACCAGATATCCTTCACAAAACCAAGAGGTATGTTATTTTGAAATAAAATCAACTATATGAACAAATTAGAGGTACTTAATTTGACGAAATTATTTGTGAATGAGTTGATTCGGGTTGTATGAAATCTCAGACGGGTCAAATTGAGAAACTTGCCTAAGTATCACAAACAAATGTTCAATTGCTTTATATTGTTTCTGTAATGAACTAATTATCAATGAAAAAGTGACCCGTTTCAATTCTCACCCATTTTGACTTGTTACCCAATCGCGCCAATAAATGTTCCAACAACTTGATACTCTTCCAAAACTGGTTATTGTACAGGTGGACCGAGAAAGCCGAAAGGCGTGCTTTCAGTTGAAGATCTTACACGCATGTTGGAAGGGCTTTGCATCTATGATGAGAACAATAAAGACAGGAATGCGCTTGTTCCATACAAAGGGTATAATGCTATTATACCATTTGAGCCTATCAAGAAACGAAAGGCACGGCCAAAGGTGGACCTTGATCCTGAGACAGATAGACTTTGGAGACTTTTGATGGGTAAGGAAGGGAGCGAGGCCACAGAGACACTAGACAAAGATAAAGAAAAATGGTGGGAGGATGAAAGGCGAGTGTTCCGTGGGCGAGCTGACTCATTCATTGCCCGTATGCATCTTGTTCAAGGTAAATATAATCTCAAATTGTCAGTATAGTATCACTGAGAGGTGGGTAATTGGTCAAAAAAGATTCAGGTCCATACACATTAGATTCTTGGGTCAAGTCAAACGGGGTTGACTAGGAACACTTTGTATCCCCCTCAAACTTGAATTTTAACCATTTCCTATGAACACAACTTTTTTTTTTTTTGGCACATCCGAGACAAAACACAACCCAAATTGGCAGATATATATCAAAAGAATTACTATTGCCAGTTTGCCACCACTAGTATAAACAGAACTAGTAGCATGTAAAAGACTATATGTCAAAAATTGGTACCTGTATATATGGAAAACTGGATGGGAAAAATTAGTAATGTACTGCAATGGTACAGTTATACCATGTCAATAAGCAAAATGTACAGTCTAAATCATAACACATAAACACATTCATAGACACATCATTGATAATTCATAGTAAACCTTGTTTAAAGCCGGATTACCTCTGATTTTATGTCTTTTATCCTTAGACTACTTTACTTTTAAAGTTTCAGTGTATAGAATATAAAACTTAAACCTAATACTGATGCGACGTTTGATAAAATATCCTCAAGTATCAACAAGATGAATCAAGTTCATGCCACATAGTAAAGTCTGCAATATGTTTGTACATTTATACTAACAATATTTAAATGCTACCTTCTTTTTGCAGGAGACCGACGATTCTCAAGATGGAAGGGATCCGTAGTTGATTCAGTCATTGGTGTGTACCTGACACAAAACGTTTCAGATCATCTTTCAAGGTAAGCTCAAGAGTCGAGCCTCAAGGTTTAGAGGTGGCAACTTCTCAAGATGAATTATGTTTTATTTCAAACATGCAAAATGGGCTGAATCAAAATATGTAGCGAAAATGTCACGGGATGGGTCAAAAGTCAGCTAAAATATATTGGTTACAACTATCTAAATCATAATACTCAAAAGAACCTTTAGATTTTATTATCGTAATGATATAGATTTTCTAACCATGATAACACATTAACTGTTTTTGATCAAAATTACTCATATTTACCCGTTACCAGTCCCGCCCACTTTGCTACCTCTAGAGTTGAATAATCTAATTACCTTGGGAAAATTGAAACCTGATACCTTATTATTCCCATTGTCTGTAGCTCGGCCTTCATGTCTCTTGCTGCAAAATTCGCTTTTAAGTCAGCAAGCACCAACGAGAGCCGCAACCAAGATGGCGCATGCGTATTGGTTGAAGAACCGATTGAAACAGTATTATTACAGGACAACGTGAATTCTCATGAAAAAATAAGAAGGCAGCCTGTATTCGACCAAAGCTTCTTAGCATCCCGTGAATCATCTGAGCACACAAGAAATAACATTTCAACAACTAAATCAGCAGCAGTAAAGCACAGCAGGACTTCAGAAGTGATTCTATCACAAGATTCCCTTGAATCCTCTATTATTCAAACTATCGATGAAATTAGATCAAGCTCAGGGTCAAATTCAGAAGCGGAAGATCTAACAACAGGGTTCGAAAGCAGCAAGGAGCCCAGCCCAGCAAATCCCATGCAGGCAGAGAAGGTTAGCATGTTCAAAGAACTGTTCAGTCATACAAACCGTACTACACAACTAAACAAGAGGTCACCATACATGCATCAGTTACCAAAAACTCCCTCACAAAAAACAATACTTAGTGGAGTCAATGTGGCAATGGGGTTGCAAAATGGAGGTTCCCCCAGTCATTGGTTATTAAGAGAAGAAAGCATGTCTTCATGGCCGAAGTCAGGAATGACCGAAGGGTATCACACAAGTCATGTAACTTATCAACAAAATGAAATGCTGTCTTCGCAAGTACCACCACAAGACAGCCAATACGATTTCGTTAGCAATCATCAAGAAAACTTCCCGCCAGGGCCTCATACCGGGAATGCTCAGCATTTGAACAGAAATAACCACCTACCAGCCAAAGCTGAAAATAAAGCCCAAATACAGGACTCGTGTAGTGATGCCAGGGTTTGTGCAGTAGATAAGCAGAACTGTGTTGAAGCAAGCTCAAAGGAGCAAAACAGTCCTCATGAACCATTAAACAGGCCAGACAAAAATACCTCAAAGGGCAGAAAGGGAAATGTTGAAGAAGAAAAGAAGAAAGCATTTGATTGGGATAGCTTGCGAAGGGACGTGTTCTTAAATTGTGAAAAAAGAGAGCGAAGCAAGGATGCTACGGACTCACTTGACTATGAAGCATTGAGACGAGCACATGTAACTGAGATTTCAGATGCTATCAGGGAACGTGGAATGAACAATATGCTGGCTGACAGAATAAAGGTGGTACTCAAGTTATATGTATATGTTTCACCTATGAGCAAAATAACTGAGAAATTCACAATCATTATACTTCTTATTACTAGTATTTTTTATTAATTATTAATATAATCATTACTATTATTCACATGCAGGATTTTCTTGACCGGCTGGTGAGAGACCACGGGAGTATTGACCTAGAATGGTTGCGGGATGTACCACCAGACAAAGCAAAGTAAGCTGGTCATTTTTCATTCAAAATCGAATATCTAAATTATGCTGGGATCTATATGGATATATTATTTTGCAGGGATTATTTGCTAAGTATTAGAGGATTGGGGCTGAAAAGTGTAGAGTGTGTGCGTCTATTAACACTTCACCATCTTGCCTTCCCGGTATGTCAAGTTTAAGGAATGTATATATACGAAGATGATATTGGAAAAGATTTAATACATAAAACGTATCCTTTTCAGGTTGACACAAATGTCGGGAGGATAGCAGTGAGACTGGGGTGGGTGCCTCTTCAACCGCTACCTGAATCACTCCAACTGCATCTCTTGGAAATGTGAGTAGTATACAAATAACAAGATATTATGTATTTTACAAGGAGTTGCTGATTTTTCTTTACGCAGGTACCCCGTGTTGGAGTCAATTCAGAAATATCTCTGGCCTAGGCTGTGCAAGCTGGATCAGTTGACATTGTAACCAACACTTACCCTAAAGTCATTCATATGGACAAAAAAAATATACAACTTTCTTTATGTTTTACCTAGAGGTGGCTATGTTTAACCATTCACTAGTGATAGGGTCAACATGGGTTTGTCTTATATCTCAAACATCCCAACTTAAACTATTTCCTAAGAATGAACAGGTCAAATGGCTCGAAGAGGTTGAATGGCCCAAATCAATGTATGCAACCCACTAAGTCGCTTTAAAACATTGCTAATATATGGGGGGGAAAACAACAACAACAAAATCAACAAATGAAAAAAAGGTGTTTGCCGGCCAACCTGACCCGCCTCATACGTTACATGGACCTTTTCAACTTTCAGCATAAACCCGCACAGCTTGCCACCTCTAGTTTTACCCTACATGTGCTAGTTTTAATGATTAATGTATTAATAAATGGCAGGTATGAGCTGCATTACCAAATGATCACATTTGGGAAGGTATGAAAGACCATTTAAACTTCAGTATAGTGAATAGGAAGTTTTTGATATTCTAATTGCTTAATATTTATGCAGGTTTTTTGCACGAAGAGTAAGCCAAACTGTAATGCATGTCCTATGAGAGCAGAGTGCCGACACTTCGCAAGTGCTTTTGCAAGGTATATTCATTTTGCAAATTAAGCATATATATATATATATATATATATATATATATATATATATATATATAGGGGAGGGATCAAGAGGGAAGCAATTTTTTGAGGGAAGGGGGAAGCGTTTAGTATTCATCAAGAAACATATTACAATTATCAATCAAAACGTCAACAAAAAATTATTTTTACCGGTAAATTGTAATCAAAATCGATGCTACAAAGAATATTTCAACGAATGAATATCACTTTTCAATCATAAGAGTAGTTGATAAATATTTATTTAAAAAATTGTTAATATTCACTATGATGAATATTAACTAATATGCATCACGATGCATATTAAAACTTCACATTATTAAAAAAATATTTATTGTTAATATTCATCACAATGCATATTAAGTAGATCTGATGGTGCAAAACTCACTTCCCCCCTTCCCTCTAGATCTCCACTTCCCCCTGGATCCTCTCACTATATATATATATAGTGGGAGGATCCAGGGGGAAGCACTTTTTTTGGGGGAAGTAGGGAAGTGTAATATTCATCAAGGAGCATCTTAACTTCGTCAATACATTTGTCGAAAATTAAAAAGTGAAAATTAATTAATGTTGATCAAAATGAATGCTATGAATGTTAAGCTTCCATGATAAATTCTTTTTGTAGGCTATAACATTAATTGATAAATTTTAAATCCCAAATCACGATGCATTCATCACGATGAATGTTAAAAAATTAATGTTATTTTTTAACATTCTTCGTGATGAATGTTAAGTTAACATTCACCACGATGAATATTAACGTTTTATTAAACAAATATTCATAAAATAATATTATGACTTAAAATTGACTTTCATCTGTTAATATATTCTTTATAGCATCGATCTTGATTACTATATACGAGTAAATTTAATTTTAACTTTGATATTTGTATTGGCAAAGTTAAGATGCTCCGTGATGAATATTACACTTCCCTACTTCCCCCAAAAAATTGCTTCCCTCTTGATCCTTCCCCTATATATATATATATATATATATATATATATATATATATATATATATATATATATATGTATGTGTGTGCATGTAAGAATAGAACCACATATATGGGTATGTATACATGCATATACAGCTACAGACTTAAACAGACTGTGATTGCACACAAGCACACGTATCTGCGAAGGAAGAAAGCACTATTCTGTTAAAGGATATATACACCTATAAAAATATTTAATTGAACACTAATATATATATATGAGATATTGTAATATTATATGTATGCTGCAGTGCAAGGCTAGCCCTACCAGGGCCGGAAGAGAAGAGAATGGTTGCTTCAGATGCACCAAATGCGACACATACAACCCCCCCAGTGATCAGCAGACCAATGCCATTACCTCCAGCCGAAAATAACTGCACAAAAGATGCACAATTATTGTGTGAACCAATAATTGAAGAACCAAAAACGCCAGAGCCAGAAACAGCAGAATTATCAATTAACGACATTGAGGATCAATACTATGATGATGATGATGATGATGAGATCCCAACTATCAAACTTGATATGAACGAATTCACAATGAACTTACAAAAAATGCAGGATAGCATGGAAATTCAAGGTGATATGTCTAAAGCTTTGGTTGCATTAAATCCACAATCAGCTTCCATACCTACACCTAAATTGAAGAATGTTAGTCGACTGCGGACTGAGCATCAAGTGTAAGTTTCTATATTCTCCCTAAAAGATGGCATATTACGACTGGTCGACTACCATAAAATATTTGGTACTTAGGATCCACAAATGCATATTGATAGAAAACAATAGAAATAAAAGATTGGGATGAGACAATGGGCAGGTCAGGAGCAGGATAAAATGTGTCTATTTTGTCTGGGTTGAGTTTACTGAAGCACTCTTTTCTAAAACAAAAGGAGCTTATAGATATTGAGTCTCAAATATGATTACATGAGCTACACTATTTCAATCATAATCTGACTTTTTTGATATAATGCTTTAGTAAGTTTTATTCATTAAAAGCTCCCATTGGTCGACTTTTGACCAGTTCAACCATATTGGCCCATTTTCTTTCAAGCTAACTTTTATTTTTTTTTAAGGCATTTGACTTGTTGAAGTTGAGAGAAAACCAGAAGTGACCCATTCATATGTAAATGGGTCGTATCTGCCATCTCTAGTAGAAATCCATGAAATAAAAAGATAAAAATCACAAAAAAAGCCTTGCTAAGATTGACTATAATTTTGAAAACGGATGCTGATACATATTTTGTCTAGATGTATACCTTATTCACTTTAAGTAACTCTCTGCTGCAGGTATGAGCTTCCAGACTCCCACCCAATTTTGGAAGGGGTAAGTATATCGGTGCTACCCAAAACTTCTGCTCATTACATTATGCTATATTAATTAGCAACCTTACTCACATTTTATTAAATTTCAGTTGTACAAAAGAGAGCCTGATGATCCAAGCCCTTACCTCCTTGCAATATGGACACCAGGTCAGCATGTTTTACTACTTATCATAAACAATTGATGCTATACTAGAAACCAAAGATAGGCCAGAACAATATCTTCCAGATAAATCAGCGCTATCTTATGTGATATGAAACTGACACATCTAAAACAAAATACAAAGTCCCAGATTATCCCTGTTCTGATGTTCTCTACATATGTAATGCATTAGTTCTTTTCTAGTGGTAGCAATATCACCCAGATATATATATATATATATATGAATGTCGATTTGGGTTGTGTGTAACTGGTAAGCTTAACTAAATAGGAAAAGGGTCAGACAGATTGAAAGTCACTCAAAATGCATTCAAATGCATAAAACCTACTAGATCACTATATTAGTAGATTATTAGAAAAACTTAGTTTATCATTGTAGAACAGTTTCGAAATCATAACTACGGAGTTCATTATCACTTTATCAGCATGAAGGGACGGGTATTGACTAGTTCCTAAGCCACTCATTTTCCCATCTCTAATTATTTCTTTTGAAATGGTCAGAATACTCACCTTGCTGGAGACACATCCCGCACACAGCATGAAAAGATGCATTATAATCTCGTAATTTTTGGATTTCTCCTTCCAGGTGAAACTGCGAATTCCATGCAACCTCCTGAAAGAGGGTGTCAGGCTCAAGAAACAGGCAGACTGTGTGATCGGACAACATGCTTCTCATGCAACTGCATAAAAGAAGCAAACTCACAAGTGGTCAGAGGAACTATTTTGGTAAGGATATACTACCATCAACAGAGGCGGAGGCAGCTAATTTTATTGAGGGGGCAAAATTTTTTTGTTTCTTTTACGTTTTTGAGGGGGCAAAATTACAAAATTGCCAATCATACCTTACAAATAATTTTATTTTTTCACATGGTTTAAAATTCTTGAGGGGGCAGTTGCCCCCCTTGTAGATCCGCCCCTGACTATCAAGATACTGTGAACAACTAAACATAAATCATCAAGTAAGCCAAAAAGCAGTGGGCCATTGGCAACTAATCTTTTGCCTATATGGCCACTACAGATGCCATGCAGAACAGCAATGCGAGGAAGCTTTCCGCTTAATGGCACATACTTCCAAGTTAATGAGGTACGTTGAAATCTTAAATTTCAAAGCCCACATTTTGTTTGCTATAAACAAATGAATGATAATATATGATGCAATTCAAATGAACCTCATACTGTAAGTCTGTAACCACTTAAGACTTAGCACGATGTAATAATATAATTATATGTGCAGATGTTTGCTGATCATGCATCAAGTCTGAAACCAATTGAAGTTCCAAGGGCATGGATTTGGAACCTTCCTAGAAGAATGGTATACTTTGGGACTTCAGTATCAACAATCTTCAAAGGTAAAACCAATCTTAATGTGCTTTCTACTTTATCTCTCTTGGGTTTACCCATGTTTTGATATTAGCAATTAACAATAAATTGGTTTTGGTAGGCCTGACTACCCAGGAAATTCAACAGTGCTTTTGGAGAGGTATGTAGAAATTCAATTATTAATGTTTTTTACAGAAAATGTGTGATACCAATTCCCAACCATCACCAAGGTGGCCTAGTGGTAAGGCGTCCTAATGTCGTTACAAAAGGTCTCAAGTTTGAACCTCACTAGGTAATAAACATCTTGGGGTGGCTAGGGAAAGGGTCGGAAATAGTCACGGGGATGCCCTGGTTAGGTGTACAACTGAGTAAAAAAGAAAAAGCCTCGCCCTCCCAGGGTAACCTGGACGGGGAAAGCCTTGTCTATTGACCCATTGTGATACCAATTACCAGGTATATAAGTTATTTGCTGATGAGGAATGATGGTCTGTGTTTGCAGGGTTCGTTTGTGTGAGAGGTTTTGATCAGAAAACGCGATCACCTAGACCTCTTTTGGCAAGATTGCACTTTCCAGCTAGTAAGTTAGTCAAGACAAAGAATGGAGACAAATAATTCAAGGGAATAGAGATCAATGACTAACAAACTGTTGTACATTCATCTTTTAACATGACCAATGGCATGCATTTGCTTGAAATTTAGACAGCAGAGAGAAGATGAGCAATAGTGATCTCATCTACAACCACCTGACGTTAGTTGATTCAAAATTGTTGGTATCATTATTTCTTTTTCTTATGCTCCAAAACGAGCCATTTTTTATCGGTTAGAACATTACAGAAGAAAGAAGAAAGAGGTTAGTTGAGTAGTTGCACCTATGTATTTTGAATAGCTTTGAAATAATATGATCTATCAGAAGCCATTGCTTCAAACATTAGGTACTATACAAGCAGATGACTGAAAATCTTCAGAATTTATCATATATACTTTCAGATAATCTCTTCTATCTGCTGTTGTATAATATGTTCACTTTTAAGGTTATAAATCATAATATGCTGACTTCACATATTGGTGGTTTAATTAGAGAATAGCCAAGTATTTCATCCTAGGTGTGTTTAGTACGCAGTGTTTATCAGTTTGGCCTAATTTCATTGTTGCCATCAATTCTTTAAAAGTCAATGCCCTACTAATACAGCCTGGTGAACCATTAGTCGAACTACTAATACAATCATAACTCCTAAAAACATACGTCTATACACTATACAGTTATACACATATATACAAACACAACTGAGACCATGTTTTTCATCGAATAAAGAATCGAGAATCCTGAAAACACTAATAAGATCATTTATCAAACTATTAATATGATGAATTACTAATATGATCATTCATCCAACTATTGATTAACACTACACTTCAAGAATACGATCATTTAACAAACTATTAGTACGACGATTCACTAACATGATCATTTATCATACTATTAACTCGAAATATCACAAAAGTGATCATTTATAAAACTATTAACACGAAGAATGGAATCATTTATTAAATATTTAACACGGTGAATCACTAAAACAATCATTTATCAAACTATTAACACGTATCTACAGACTACAAACACAATATGATCATCTATCAAGCTATCAACTCGATTATTCTCTAATACAAACAATTATTGAGATATGAACATTAATCGAACTATTAGCACAATGAATCGCTAACAGGCTCATTTATCAACCTTTTAATCAGATTACTCACTAATACAGACATATATCAAGCTATTAACACAACGAATCACTAATACGAACATTTATCGAGCTATTAACACGATGAATCACTAATACATACAATAATCAAAATATTAACACAATGAATCACAGATACGATACAAATAACAATCGTAATTAATCATTGATTCTACAAACAAGATAAACAGGAACTGTATTAATGAAATAATCAAGAACTTTACCTGAGTATAGTTCGGAAGCAATTATAACGAAGATTAAGTTTGTGCAAAAAGTCCGAAATCAGAAGAAAGAAAAAAAAGGAATTAAATTGTTTTTTGGATTTTGAGTTGCCGCCTTTAGGTTTCGTCTCTGTTTTCCCGCAAGTTTATATGAAATAGTTGTGGAGATATTTACATTTTACATCCCTATATTTATAACATAGTAATAACATGGTTCCTTCATTTTACAGGTATTACATTTTAGCCCCTAATCTTTGAGTGTCCTTTTTTTGCAACACAAATGTTATTGTTGTGTAATTATATTTTCAGTTATATATTAAAACGAGACTCCGTATCATTTTACTAATATTTTTAGTTAATTATCAAAATGATCATTTAAGATATCAATGAACAAAAATTCATTTTATCTGCAACAATATATGTCGTATATTTTAATGCATTGGCGAATATGTGAACACGGATTAACGTTAAAGGTATACCCGACTAAGTTATTATATTTCAGCCTCAATCAAAATTATGGGGGTCAAAGGGTCACACCCCCTTATGAGGGTCCCTAGGTTAACAGCTCTAGCGGAATCCAAGGGGCATAATTTTTTACCGTCATGTTGGTGGTATATGTTTATTGCATAGTTTCATACACAAAGGAAGAACCCATAGACATATTCGGAATCTCATTTGTGTGACCAAAACAGATTCAATCTTTAGTCTTATCCCAAAAGCAAAATTTCGTGAACCAGTACATCTATAAGTTGGAATATCACTTTTGAAAAGTGGTCTATTACACGATTCTAGATAACGTCCGGCTAAAATTATTTATCATGTGTACAACAAATTTCCCAACATAATAGTTGATGTATTAGTAATAGTAATACCGCCAACATATTATTGATTAAACCGTATTAACTAAACACAAATATACACAACATAAATAATTAGTATCTGGGTAACATATCGAATTACCCAATTAATTTTACTATAATAAATGAAAACAGAAACTTAGATTATTGAATCTAAGATACAAAATAAATTTAACCAAATGAGTTTTTTTTTTTTTTTAAAGCAATTGCTACCTTTATGAAAATGAAATGTAACTATGTAAGGGACATTTTGTGGCCACACCGGGAATAATAAAAAGAAACGACCACAGTGGGAGTCGAACCCACGACCTTTTGATCCGAAGTCAAACGCGCTAATCCACTGCGCTATGCGGTCAATACGAAATTATATATAAGTTGTATATATTTATATATGATATCCATAAATTGATGAGTAAATTAATACAACCTGCAACATCTTATTTGTGATATGGTTTGATGAGTTAAGTTCAAATGAGGATATAATTTTTTGTGAGAATAGAGGAACTGATAGGAATGCACCATGTGTCATGATACTTATTTTCCCCTACAATTTTAAAAATCAAATATCTCACAAACGGTAAGTTTAAAAATTATAAAAATTGCACCATAATAATCAACGTTTAATTCTCTTCGATTAGAGATGTGACAAGGTATACTTTCGACGACTTTTTTGTTTTTGGGTTTTATAAATTGTACAAAATTAGTACCACATGTGGTACTCGCTGGTACCACATGTGTTACTAGCCGGTATCACATGTGTTACTAACCGGTACCACATGTGTTACCCGCCGGTACCACATGTGTTACCTGCCGGTACCACATGTGTTACTCGTTTTCAAAACCCACCGAAAAACGAAAAAACAAAGTTCGTCGAAAGTATACCTTGTCACATCTCTAATCGAAGAGAATTAAACACTGATTATTTTGGTGCAATTTTTGTGATTTTTCGACTTACCGTTTGATAGATATTTATTTTTTAAAAATGTGGAGGAAAGTGAGGTTAGTGACACATGACACATTTTTATTGGTTCCTCCATTTTCACTCAAAAATGTTGTACTCATTTAAACTTTAGTCATGGTTTGATAATTAATCTTTGTTAAGTATAACGAGTAATTTAAAAGTGAAATTATTAATGAATATCGATCATGTGATCCTTTGTGTCTTCGCCATGATAATACACCTTCATAAGACCACTCTCAATAGTATGCGTGTCAATTGTTCCATATTAGCACCACATCAGCACTCCCAAACGGACACACAACCGACACAACTATGATTGTGTCACGTCAATTTTTGAGTCCACGTTTACCAATATACATTCGTTTACATACACTGATACACTAAACAAAAAATAAAAATAAAAAAACATTCCACATTGAGTTGGCCCCTCTTGATTCGTCGCTTCCTTCGTCGTCGGTATACCAACGTAACCCAACCGACGAGCCCGTACAAGTCATGAATCATGATCGAAACTACACACTGTTATTATTATTAATTATTTTTAGCAAAAAGTAAGGTATATATATATATATATATATATATATATATATATCAATTAAATTAAAAAGAGGAAAAGGGAAAAGGTAAATACATAATTTGGATGACACTATTTGAACAATAAGTGAGATGGGATAGTAGTGTATGTCTTTACATGGGTGTCAATTGAAAACAAACAAATTATGGAAGACTTGCATTTATCATATCAGACCAAGGTACAGAAACTACACACACACATGCACCACATTTTACACTGTTTCTGTGTGTTTTACTGTAATTTATACTACATACTACAAGTCATGAAACATGATCGAAAGAGACAGGCAGACAGCTTCTGGAATAAGTTATCAGATTCATTTTCAGACCCCTCAACTCATCATACTGTATACCTTACATTATTATTCATGTATGTATCCACGAACACCTCCTAATTACCGACTCATCATCGATATCTCATCTCATTTGTACGTTATTTTAATGAACAACAAGTTTCATATATCATGACTTTATATACGTAATACTAACAAAATGTTATCGACATGGTGTCGGCAACCCACCAAATACGGAAAATCCGTACTTAATATGTACTTTAATTACTGAAGATACTTGATATCAATTCATGATCATGCACCGAGTAAATAGTACCAGTAAGTAATTGTTTTAGGATAATTCACCTGATTGGTATCATTAACCTTTATACATATCGAAGTTATATATACTACTCTGTATATGTTAATACGAAGCTTATATAAAGATACTAGATCTCAAACCCGTGTAGTTGAGAAGTTTGGGAATCACCAGTGCCCTCTAGCAGAGCTAGATCAGCGCCAGGCACTGAGATATCCATGGGTGCGACTCCCTCATCATCAGAAGCCTGTGTTTTGACTTCTGGATTGGGAGTAGAAGTTGGAGCCTGTATCTCATTAGGTGATAATGATAAGACATTGTCAGCTCATGCAGTGATAGATGGGGGTTGGTTCGGGTCTGTAACCAGTGGTGTGTCACCAACAATGGATGTGTTAACATCCGCTGGTGACACTAGCCTTTTTGATGAAATGACATCCTTTTGTGAGGATGTCAAGTAGCTTGTGGGTAGACTCGATTGGAAGGTGTGGGGTGCACCCGAAGCACTGCTTACAATGGGTTGAGCCATTGTAGCTGTCTGTATTTGTCCCTTGATTAAATCACTGGACTTTTGAGAATCCAGTGAAGTGGTGAAAGCTATGGGTTTGGCAGTAATGACATCAGGAGCTGAACGTTCAGTCGCTGTTGCAGTACTAGCATCCGTAGATGTCTTTCTTTTGCTATGACCTCTATCCTTTAATGTAGAGGTCCCTAAGGTGGATCGCTTTCTTTTGAGTTTTGGTGGAGATGGAGATCTCTTGAATGGTGGGTCCTCAGCGACATTCACTAAGGTAGTGAGCAGTGATGCCGAAAAACTGGGCATAGAAGAGATAGGTTGAGGAGTTAACACTGTTTTCATTGAATAAGGCAAGGTCACTGTGGCAGGTTTATTAAAAATTGATGGCCCCACTGTACTCGGATTCATACCATGGTATGGTAAGCGGTCATATTCACTGAACTAATCTTTTATCAGTATTGATAAGAATCAGGAATTTGGAACATATTCCGAGCGAGTGGGGGCAATGACGTTCTTTACAAGTTCATTAAATATGATCCCAGCGTAATCAATTTTTAGATTGACTACAAGGGACCAAGCGAACTGTGCCTCAATTGTATTCAGTTGATCAAAACTTCCTTAATTGTTTTGTTCCCACGCACTGAATGATGGTACCTAAAAAGACGTTCCAAACACTATCCATCGTCTTCTTATGTATTGTACCAAAGCGTTTGACCCCGTCAGCGCCAGCGGTAACAGAGACCTTTACCTTAGTGAGATCAGTGATACCCTGTTTAGCTTCTTCTTCAGAAGGCAAAGGGTCAAACGTTTCAAATACAGGAAGTGATAGAACACGACGAATGGTATCGGCCTTTATCGAAATGATTTTAGTGCCATTTTCAATATATCCAGTGATTACAGGTACACCATCCACAAGTGAATGTGTGCACGTGTACCCGAATTCACAGAGTAGTTATGGATTTAGATTGCCTGGTGAACCAGTTAAAGCAGTGGATATGTAATGATTTTTGAAAAAGTTTATAATTTCATCAAAACCCTTTTTGACTACCAAGCAAGTAATATAGTTGTTCTTTGGTACCAAAATATTCAAATTTTCATCCACACTATCTGGTTTTAAAGATTTTAGTTCAGTTGTGGGAGTGAAAGTGTAATCTAAAACTGTTTTCCCCATAGTTGATTTAAAAAAAAATGTGATTAACAGATTACAATTTGGGGTTTCTTAGAAATTAGGGTTTTGACAGAAAAACAGAGTACCAATTTTGAAAATGTGATAAGTTTGAGAAAAGGGAATCGATACGCTGTTTAACGTCTGTTTATATACCCCAAACTGTAATGATGCCAACCGGTGGACAACAGTGGGTGACGATGGTATACATATGGGTTTGAAAGGACGGCATTAATGGCAATTAATGATGGTGAGCCGGAAAAGTGTTTTTGGAGGAGAGAGAACGTCAGAAAAAGTGTATTTTGAAATATTTTAAACAAATATATTTTGCAACCAGCTTGTTCATGACATTAAAACTCCATGTTTTATTTAATGTAAATCATTTGTAACATATTTAATGATGTACATATAAATGGAACAAATTAAATATGTCACAAAGAATGTTTTATTGTAACGAAAAAGGCATAATTTGTCTCACATATATAAAATATATGCAATACTCATTGTAATTGTAATCTCGCTGATAAATCAATTTGAGAGTAAAATACTTGAGAAGATATATTTAATATATGATGAAATAATTATGTAATTTATGAAGTTATTTCCTTTTGATATAAAAAGCATATATCACTCATTGTAATCGAAATCTCGCTGATAAATCAGTTGGAGAGTTCAATACTTAAGAGAATATACTTTAAAATAAAAGTAAATGACTTGTTTTATTTACCAATCACTGACTTTATGTTTATATAAGCAAATATAAATCATTCACTGTTATTCTAGTCTCGCTGATAAATCAGTTGAAGAATGGAATACTTGATTGTTTATATTTAAGTATATAAAAATAAAAATGATATATGAAGCTATCACTGAGATGAATCAGTGATCACCTCATACTTAATCATTAATATTTAACATACCCAATTCGCTGATGAGAAAATTGAATCGCTTCTCATCCAAAGGTTTAGTATTAAATAAATCAGCGAGTTGGTAGTCAGTGGGTATAAAATGAAGCTCAATATCACCTTTCATTACATGATCCCTGATGAAGTGGTAGCGAACATCAATGTGCTTTGTTCTGGAGTGCATCACTGGATTGTTAGCTATCGCTATAGCACTTTGGCTATCACAATAGATGGGAACAACGTCAAACTTGAAACCATAGTTAGCGAGTTGATTTCGCATCCACAAAATCTTAGCAGTGCATCCACTAGCATCAACATATTCTACTTCAACAGTGGATGTAGATACAGAATTATGTTTTTTACTTGACCAGCTTACAAGTTTTTCTCCCAAAAATTGACAGCTTCCAGATGTACTTTTGCGATCAAGTTTACAACCAGCATAATCAGAATCAGAATATCCTTTCAGCGAGAAGTGTGAACCAGCTGGATACTAGAGACCCAATCCTAGTGTGCCTTTTAAGTATCTGAATATTCTCTTTACAGCGAGTAGATGATATTCCTTTGGATCAGCTTGATATCTTGCACATAAGCAAGTTGCATACATAATATTAGGTCTACTAGCAGTGAGATACGACAGTGATCCTGTCATTCCTCTGTACAGCGAGTATATGAGATTCCTTTGGATCAGCTTGATATCTTGCACATAAGCAGGTTGCATACATAATATCAGGTCTACTAGCAATGAGATACAGCAGTGACCCTATCATTCCTCTGTATGCAGTGATATTTACATATTTACCACCACGGTCAGCGTGTAACTTTGTTGCAGGAGAGGCAGGTGTGGCCAGTGATGAACATGAAGTGAAACCAAACTTTTTCAGCAAGTCTTTGACATATTTTCCTTGATTGATAAAGATTCCAGTTCTAGATTGCCTAATTTGTAAACCAAGAAAAAATTTTAATTCACCAATCTTGTTCATTTCATAGCCTTTAGTCATCAACTCAACAAACTCTTTGCACATTGCTTCATTAGTAGAACCAAATATAATGTCATCAACGTATATTTGTACTAGTATGACATCTTTCTTATCTCTCTTGATGAATATTGTACTATCAGTTTTACCTCGTTCATAGCCAGAGTTAACAAGAAAGACAGATAGAGTGTCATACTAAGCTCGTGGAGCTTGCTTCAAACCATACAAGGCTTTATCTAATTTGTAGACATAGCCAGGACGTTTGGGTTCAGTGAATTCAGGTGGTTGCTTCACATACACTTCTTCCTGTAGCTTTCCATTCCAGAATGCACACTTGACATCCATTTGGAAAACTTTGAACTTTCTATGAGCTGTATAAGCTAGAAATATGTTGATTGCTTCAAATCTGGCCACTGGTGCAAATGTCTCATCATAATCAATGCCTTCTTGCTGGCAATATCCCTGAGCGACCAGTCTTGCCTTATTTCTGACCACCACAACATCAGCATCCATTTTGTTTCTGAATACCCAGGGAGTTCCTATCACTGACTTTCCTTTTGGTTGAGGCACAAACTTCCAAACTTTATTTCGTTCAAACTGTGCCAGTTCTTCTTGCATAGCTGATATCCAATTGTGATCAGTGAGAGCTTCATCAACCTTTTTAGGCTCCATCAGTGACACGAAGCTTACAAAGAAACAAAAGTTAGCAGTCGCTGATCGTGTTTGCACTCTGGATTATGGATTACCAATAATCAATTGATTATCAATATGTTTAGTCCATTTAGTTATTCGCTGAGGTTCAGCAGTGACTGTTCTATCCATAGTTTGAGTACAAGATGAATCAGCATTAGAACAGTTGGAATTATCTGATGTATATGATGGTCGGTGTTGACCTGAGTGAGATGACATCTCTGTTGTATGTTCAGGAATATCATCTTGATCAGAATCTGATGAATTATGTGAGATTTGATCATCAACGACTCTTGGTTCAGTTGATGATGAATCATCATCCATAGAATTAGATTCATAAAAATTCAGTGAATCATATTCTTTTGGATCAGTGAGTGACTCATCATAAGCCTCATCAAAGGTAACATCTATTGACTCTTCAATATACTCCCTTCTTTTATTGTAAACTCTGAATGCTTTTGAAATTAGTGAGTAGCCAACAAATATACCTTCATCAGCTTTGGGATCAAATTTTCCCAATTAGTCTATTTTGTTCAGAATATAGCAAGTGCTACCAAACACATGAAGAAAGCTTGTGTTTGGCTTCCTTAATTGCCTTAAGATCTCATAAGCTGTCTTATTGTGTCTCTTGACACACAGTGACCTATTTTGAGTATAGCAAGCAGTGCTTACAGCTTCTGCCTAAAAATAGGTTTTAAGACCAGCTTCAATCAACATTGATCTAGCAGACTCAATTAAAGTTCTATTTTTTCTCTCAGCAACCCCATTTTGTTGAGGTGTTCTAGCTGCAGAGAAGTTTTGAGAAATGCCCTTTTGTTCACAGAAACTTTCCAACTCAACATTTATGAACTCAGTGCCATGATCACTCCTAAGTTGCTTAACCAATTGGCCGTTAAGATTTTCCATTCTTTTTATGAAGGAAATGATTTCACCAGCTGCTTCATTTTTGGATTTGAGAAAGAATACCCAAGTGTATCTGGAATATTCATCAACAATCACCAAACAATACTTCTTTCCACCCAAGCTATGTGTACTCACTGGACCAAATAGATCCATATGAAGGAAATGAAAACAGCTAGTAATTGATGACACTTGCTTGCTTTTAAAGTTAGAACTGTGTTGCTTTCCCTTTTCACATGTCGAGCACAGTTTATCCTTATCATATGTCAGCTTTGGAAGGCCAGTGACTAAATTGTTTTTGATAAGCAAATTGATAAACTTCATGTTCAGATGTGAGAGCCTCTTATGCCATAACCATTTTTCTTCTGAAACAGTTCTGGAATAGAAGTAGGTACCAAACTTTGCATTTTCCATATCCACAACATATGTATTCCCTCTTCTATTTGCTGTAAGCACAACATTCCCTATCTTATTGTAGACAACTCCAGCTTCATGATCAAATAACACCTTATTCTTTGAATCACAGAACTGACTAATACTCAGCCGATTGTGCTTGAGTCCTTCAACATATGCTACCTTTTTAAACATGATATTCCCATTGCTTAAAACCCCGTACCCTCTCGTCTTCCTAACATTGTCATCTCCAAATATGACATCAGGACCACGCTCCTCCTGATAGTCACTGAGCAGGGACTTACATCCGCTCATACGCCTAGAACATCCATTTTCTAGGTACCAGATAGTCTCTCTAAGAATGCCATGCATCAATCAATGAAGATTAGTTTAATTGGGGAACCCATCCTGGGATGGGTTCATAGTGGCCAAGCCTTGGTTTTGGCTTCCACTGATTTGCATAAATGATTTTAAGAGGATCACTGATTATTTCAGGTTTAGCAAAAGGTGTCACTGAACAGTCTATTGACAGATGGTTTCTATTTCCACATTTATAGCACTTTTTGTTCACTGATCTAGCCTTTATGTGTCTCTAAGTTGAAAGCTCTTTTTGTGTCACTGGTTTATTTCCTTTTGGAGACTCATGTTTATTATTCATGAATCGCTGTGCTTGAGTAGTAGACTGTGTTCTGTACTATCAAGCACTGAGATGATTCACAAGATCTGATTGCTTTGGTTTTTATGTTTTTGTTGACTTTTGACCTGATCTTGTCATCTGAATCAGCTTGCTCTAAGTCACTGATGTTGATACTTTCTTTCTTGTTATGATCCTTTTGAATTATTACTTTAGAAGAAGTAATAACTTTCATTGATGGCTTAGAAGAATCAGTGATTGATTCAATTGAAGTATCATCAGTGATGGCCAATGTCATATCTTAAGTGATTGTTTCTTTAACAAAATGATTTGGTTTAGGATCACTGAAGATAGATGTTGGTTTAAAAGTAACATGTGAAAACTTTCCAGTGCTATTAAAAATTTAATCAACTGTTTTTGAATCAACAAGTGATGTAGCAGACTCATAACCTCCTCCCAAAATAGCTTTAACTTGTTTTGGAATTGGATTATTTATGCACTTATTTACATGATTTGTAGATTTACACCAAGATTCAACAACCCTTTTTAGTTGTAAAAATTGTGTTTCAAAATTGATTTTTTCTTGGATGCATACCGGATTAGCATAAATTTGTGCATTGAGTTCAAGCTGTAAAAGATTTATTTTATTAAGATTTTCTTGTTGATCAATAACTTTTGATTTAAGCTCATTGAGCTCAGCTTTTAACTTAGTTTGATTGTAGTGTGAATTTGACAGATCCACAACAAGACAATCAAGCTCTGAATCTTTTTCAGTCATAGAGTATGACTTAAACTGATGTACCTTATAGAGAGTCTCAGCGTCCCAACCAGACGTTGAACACTTTTTGACCACATCAGATATATCTCTTTGAAATTCAGCATCACTGGCCATGAAGCACATATCTTAGTCAAGACAAATTAGTGCCTCATCTTCTTCATCAGAAGATGATGAGTCAGAGTCACTGAATGATGCTTCTTCAGCGACCAAACCTTTTCCTTTCTTTTTGCTTCCTCTGGTTAGTGCCTTCAGCTTTTTGTATTTAGCTTTATACTTGTCATATCGGTCCCCTCAAGATCTTTGCTCAGTGACTTTTGGAGTTGGTTTTAGTCTGCAATTAGCTGCATAGTGTCCAGGTTTACCACAATTATAGCAGTGAATGGTATCCTTGGAACTATCTATGACTGGAACTCTAGTGAACTTAGAGCTTCTAATTCCTTATCTGAAATTAGACACCAGCATAGCCATATCCTTTTTAAGCTATTCAATACTAAGTTCATCTTTAAAAATTTCCTCAGATTGATCTGTGACATTTACTTCTTCAGCTTCCTCAATCTTTTTGGCTGGCTTTGAAGCCCTTTTAGTGATTATAGCTTGATGATCTTCTTCCAGTTGACTAAGCTCAGCGACCAATGCATTAGAGATTTTCTGTGCGCCCAGAGTATCTCTAATGTAATCATTTCGTTCAGCTTGCTTTTCACTTTGCTCCCAATTGAGAAGAATGCCATAAACTTGAGTGAGATTTAGCATTGCATAATCACTTCTTTGCTTTGTGCAAGTAGTGATGGTACTCCAGATCTTTCTGGGCAAAGTATTCAAAAACTTTTCAACAATGAATCTGCGTTCCTTCCCAATTCCAGCCTTTTCCATTTTATTGGTCAGCGACTGGAATCTGGTATAGGTACCACAAAGTGATTCATTCTTCTCAACACAGAAGAGCTCATATTGTCTTGTGAGATTCACTTCCCTGTTATGCACAACATCAGGAGTTCCAATGTATATATTTTTCAAGGCATCCCACATTTCTTTAGCAGTTGAACAAAGCCTTATGGATTCAAAAACTTCATCAGGTAAAGCCATACCAGTGATGATTTTTGCTCGTTTGTCAAGCCTTACCAACCTCCTATCCTCATCAGTCCATTGGGTTTCCTGCTTAGGCACTAGAATCTCTGGAGAATCAGGATTAGTAGCACTAGCAGGAACATACATGAGGTCCATTTATACTTATGTCACAGAGACGGTCATCAGTGATATCAAAGAACATCATCATCCTATACATCCAGGTTTCAATCCTAGATGGATCAAACGTTGGAGGTTTAGTAGTAGAGCCATTGCCCTTCTAGTAGGATGAATCACACAACTATACTTAACTGATTCCATTACAGATCTGATTTATGAATTAAATCAACTCTGCTCTGATACCAAATTGTAGATCCCAAATACACTTATTATTTAAGTGTTTTAAGTCTAGTTAGTGTAACATCCTCATTTTGGGCCTAGGAGAATTACGGTAAATTCTTATTTTATTTGTTATTCAACTATGTTATAAATAATGTATATTATTGGATAATTGAAATAAATAGGTCAATTAGTTAAATGACTTATTGTGAATAACAAACTATTACTTGTTTTAAATTATTTTAGTTATCGGTAAAATAAAATATTTGGTCATGCAAAATGGTTTTAGGTTCCAGACAATAGACCTAGAACGGGTATAATTTCCACTACCTAATATTGAGGTCGGTTTGGAGATACAGACCTAACTCCAACCACTTCCCCAATTGTTCATGCACTTCATTTCTCTCATCTATTTGTTAGAACTAAAGAAAAATCAAAGGAGAAAACATTCATCAATCATTTTGAAGCTGTGATTTTGTGTTCACAACTGACTTCACCATCATCTCCTTCATCTTGTTCATCTATCTCCTCCTTTTTAAATTGTAAGTTTGAGATTACTTGGAGCTCTTGAGGTTTCTTGATGATTTAGGTTAGAATTTGATGCTTAAACTAAATTTGATGTTAGAATGATCAATACAACTGAAATTGCTTTACTTTCATCATCATCACTTGTTAGCATATTAATTGTAGGTTAATTGTGCTCCATTTTCATGTTTATGAATAAATTTAGTTGATTTAGGGTAGATTATGATGCATGTATAGAAATTGAAGCTTAATGATGTTGTTTGTTGTTACACTATGTTTGTTGATGATATTTGAGGTCATGTGGTGGGTAAATTCGTGTATTGTATCTGAATTGTGTAGAAATGGGATTTGGGTTCGAGCTGAGATTAGGTACAGGTCTGTTATTTGCTGCAAATCGTGTAAACGCGATCCAGACCTCAAGCCCAGATCGCGTTTCATAGTTATTAAGTGTCACAGGTCAAATTTGTACGTGGGAACGCGATCCTAGCCCTGATCCCGGTTCACGTTCGATAGTTAAAATCGGTTACAGAAGGTCTTGGTCTTTATAACGCGATCCCACCAAACCTTTCAGGATCGCGTTTGCATGTGTTAAGTTAGTGAAAGCTGAAATCCTCCTTGGGAACGCGATCCCAGCATTTCTTCTGGATTGCGTTTCACAGTGTAAAATGGTAACAAAATGGTTTTGAATTGGCGAACGCGATCCAGCTCACTTCTTCAGGATCGCGTTTGTATGTTATAAATTGACAGATTTGATGAATTGTGACTCATGCCTTTTATAATTACATAATATTAGGTGTATATTATGTGCTCTTACTTGATACTATATACATGATTAGAATGTAATAAACTAGATATGAGAATCTAACTCGAGTTTTGATGGTGTTCTCAGATAAACCGAAGGCTCAATAAAATAAGATCTTTGAGTGGAGGCTGTGATCGACAAGGGTGAGTGGATCTTGGACTTTCAGTCTAAATTAGTTGTAACAACATGATCACAACGGGTAAACTTGGTTTACTATTATACATTGATTGTGTCTTATATATATATATATATATTGCCATGATGGTTGTGGACTAATTGAATGTCAAAGGTCAACATGGATTTGGTTTGGGTACTATTACTCTGAACAACATAAGTGCGTTGTACATGTGTTGTTTAGTGTAATTATGTTGTATGTAGTATTAGTACCAAACTATCGGTTTAACCACTGTTTGGCCTTCAGTTGGTTTTAAGTGTTACTTGGGGGCTACCGCGGCATGAGGGTACCCCAAGGACCACCGATCCTCTTAATTTATCTGTTTACGTTGCTTTGCTGTAAGCACTTGTTATTCTAAGTTAGGTTGATAGTTAGAGATCTATTCACTTAGCTTTGTGCTGATCCCCCGTCATTACTTCTTGCAGGTTATACTTTTGATTGTGGGTAGCAAGAAGTCGGGGGTTTTGTTGGAATGTTTGAAGGCTCAAACTCTGATTTAGTTAATTATGTTAATGGTTTAACATTGTATTTTGAAGTAGTATAATATCTAAACTTAATGATTGTAACTATTATGGGAAACTAGTTTTAAAGATCATGTACGAGTGGATTGTACTTTTGTATTGTATTATATGCAATCTAAGATGGGATTATTTAAACATGCGCTTCCGATAAATAAATAAATAAAAAATGGTCTTGAAATTGACGGGTGTTATAGTTAGTATAGTATGGATTTGAAGAGGGGGGGGGGGGGGGGGGGGGGGTTTGAATACAAATACTTGTCTAATTTTGCTTTTTATTGATTACGATTATAGTTTTAAGCAATTAAGTGTAAAACAGAGTATAAGTAAACTGCTAAGTATTTAAAACTGAAAGTTAAATAACAATAATAGAAGCTCAAAGTGAATTTATTAAGAACAAATTACACTTAAATTGATTGCGAAATGATCTGGCCAAGGCACAGATCAAATCAGTACAAATGAGAGCTATGATATTACAATCACTATACTATAAACTTAGTTCAACTAATCAACTAAGTTATAGTCGCTAACTCGTAATCGTACTTCAGACAAACTTGATCACTGACATACAGTGATCAGTACGAAAAACAGCAACTTGATAAGTACGAAGTATCATTCTATTTATAGGACAAATATCCCGTAAATATATCCTAAAAAATAGAATCTGGAATGACACGTGTCACTGCTGGATTGGTTTCTTTTGCGATATATACTCGTTGGTAGAATATTCTGTGGGTCCTTTGTGATCATGAAAATGTTGTGACTTAATTTCATCCAATCACATTCTCTGTTGATGCCATGTCATCCTTAACCTCACAAAGTCTTGGACATCATTGGCGCTTTCATAATTTTGAGACACATAGATTAAATCCAGCAGGGAGCAGAGATACTTTATTTATTCTCCAAGTCACTGAGAGGATAACATTCTTCCTTACTCACTGCGCGCTAACATGCTCTTGTAGAGTATTTCATCAAGTTAACCTTCAGTGACTAGCCATTATTTAAGGTCAGTGATACTGACTTTATTTTAAGAATAGGGTGATCTAATCTCTCGCTGTCTTGAGCCAGCGATTGCACAAAGCAGAGATTGAACAACATCTAATAAAATACTTAGAGAAATTCTAAGTACTTCTAAGTGATCAGCTTCAAGATAACATGAGTTTGTCTTCATCATTTCTTTTCGTGATGTTTAACAATCAGCGACTGATCAGGTCAGCGACCAGCGACCCAACATCTAATTAAAAGATAAGCAACCTATCTTGGTGAAACACCGAGGTACATAATTAAAGCAACATATGTCGCACCCCCAAATTCGGGTTGCGGAAGCGAATCGGGTCGGGGCGCGACTAATCAATATGCACAAAGATATAATGAACGACTCTATATACGTCGTTTTACAACTTGTATTGATAAAACCAAAGTTTACATCAAAAACATTGTTTACATTAGCTCGGTTTTGAAATTGAGAGATTTACATACATAATTAATTTATACAAAATATAATAATGCAGCTAAATCTCTGAATGTTTGTATGTTGACTCGTGCTAAGTATCCTAATCGGGCAGTCCAACCTACTGCTGAGTACCGTGATACAAGCTAAAATGGGTCAGCGAAACGCTGGTGAGCTCACAGGTTTGTATGTCAAAACATATTGAATGAACAGCAATATTTAATTGAATTTAAGTTGCAATAAAGCAAAATAAAAGTAACTATACAGTCATGAGCACATAGTCTGAGCTTAACTTGGGGGTCGGGTCCAATGAAGGAATTCCGATCGAGGTGCCTCCTACGAGTGCCTAATCCACACTCATCTACACAAATGCTAATGCGTCCGTTTGACCAGTTAGTGCTTGCTAACGCGGACGAGGATTGTCAATCCTATATGGTACCATACACTAACATTCACGCTACTACGTATTACCAAACTATGTTGTGGAGGACTTTAAATTGATTAGTGAAAATAACTCATGCAGTATTTGATTTTGATTTGTACTTGCGTTCAATTGTAAATAAAACGAGCATTGATATCACACCCCTGAGTAAAACCGTAAAATAGGGGCCATGAGACTCACCCGAGTCTTGAGAGTTTAACTTAATGACTTGAGTTGATTAGCCGAGTATCGTTGTCCGAAGACTTGTAACCTGAGGGTGTCCACGACACGCGATAGTTATAACGTGAGTAGGTATCTATAAAGACTACCTTTGTAGTTGTTCATCCAACTAGAATGTCCAAATTACTACGATTTGGTTGATTAACTTGTCCAAGTTACTACGACTTGGTTGATTGATTTGATTTTAGAAAACGTGTACGGCCCGTTGGTGATTGTTTGTAATAATAATCTCAATATTATCATTATGTTTTTGAAGTGTTATACTTAAAAGTATATCCTAAAGTGTTTTAGAAGTCGTATCGTATAAGTGTTTGAGGTTGTACAAATTAGACACTTAGTATAAAAATAGTTTGTCAACTTTCTGTTTTTAGCGTCACTTATAGCGACACTTCGAGGTTCAGGCGACACTCTAGAAGTGTCGCATAAAATGGTAAAGTCTGAAGTATTGGCGTCACTTAAGGAAGTGACGCATAAGAGGCGACACTTATGCAAGTGTCGGGTATGAGTGTCGGTTTAAGTGCCGGGTACATTGCAATTGATTTCGGGCGACACTTAAGCAAGTGTCGGAGGTTTCTGACTTCTGATTATAGGCGTGACTTAAGCAAGTGTCGCTTGGAGTGTCGGGTATTGAATTTGCGTCACTTAAGTAGTGACGCAAAAAGAGGGTTTTTAGCGGCACTTAGACAAGTGACGCAAGATTAGGGCTTTTTGCGACACTTAATGCGTCACTTAAGGAAGTGACGCACCACTGGATCTGGTCGTGCGACACTTACAACTGATCGGTATTTTTGAGTTCAAAAATGAGTTTTCCGGTTTCCGTTTGGTCCGATTCTTTTACCCAACCCATTTTTGGACATCTCAAGCTTATACAAACCGCAAACAAGTAAAATAACATAGATTTGAGAGTTTATGAGAATTGTCGTAAACTTACGGGTCAACGCGAGAGGAATCCGGCAAGATGGAAATGTAGATCGAGTCGAGGTGATTCTTTTTCTCCAAATGAGCTTCGAGATTTAAGGTCGTTTGGTGGTGGTTTTTGGTGGTTTAAGGTGGTGGTGGTGGTGTGGTGGTAGTTTAGAGAGAAAAGAGAGGGAGAGAGAGAAAGAGTAAGTGAGAAATGAGAAAGAAGAAAAGGAGGAGGTGGGGTTTTGATGAAAGCCCCACTTTTTCAGTCCCTGCAATTGTGCCCCGTGCGGTGTTCGTTTTCCCGATCGTTTAAACGTTTAATAATTAATTTATACGTTTAAATATACGTTTTAAATACAAATAATTACTCGTTATTTTGGTTGAAGTATTTCATCAAATACTTTACATTTGAGTTATAAATTATAATCTTACTTGTTTTGTTTGCTTGCATTTAACATTTTAATCACGTAGACGTTATTCTTACGATACAAATTTGAATTGAAATATTATCAAAATAATATTTTGGATATAATAGTGTTATTAAATAATGGTATATTATTTAATAAAATAATTCACCAACGTCTGTATTACTTGAAACGAATTACATTCGTTTTGAGATGCGTACGATTTAATCAAATCACATAATTGTATATATTCAACAATATATATTTCGATACATTAATTAGTCTAACACATAACTAATTACATATATTTACAGTCGATTAGGTACTAATTACAAGTCCTAATTTGACGGGTGTCACCTTCTCCCCCTGTTAGAAGAATTTCGTCCCGAAATTTAGTTCGAAGTCGGGTTTGATGTAAAGTCAGTGAATAACTGAGGATACTTGAGTCGCATTTGGTTTTCCCGTTCCCAAGTGAATTCCGGACCACGCCGCGAATTCCACCTGACCTTTACGATGGGAATACGACTTTGTTTAAGTTGTTTGACCTCACGGTCCATGATTTCGGCGGGTTCTTCAACAAAGTGAAGCTTGTCGTCAATTCGAATCTCATCGAGTGGAATAAATAGTGTCTCATCGAACAGACATTTCTTCAAGTTAGAAATGTGAAAAGTGGGGTGCACGCTGCTGAGCTCGGGTGGCAGCTGCAATCGATATGCCACTGGACCAATCCTCTCGAGGATCTCAAAAGGTCCAATGTATCTAGGGTTCAGTTTTCTACGTTTGCCGAAACGAATGACACCTTTCCAAGGTTAAACTTTGAGTAGTACTCGATCCCCAACCTGGAACTCGAGTGGTTTGCGTCTCACGTCAGCATAACTTTTCTGACGATCACGTGCGGCTTTGAGTTTGTTTTGGATACCAACGATTTTCTCGCTGGTTTCATGAATGATTTTCGGACCGGTAAGTTGGCTATCTCCCACTTCGGTCCAACAGATAGGTGACCGGCACTTACGACCGTACAGTGCCTCGAAAGGTGCAGCTCCAATACTGGTATGGTAGCTGTTGTTGTACGAAAACTCGCACAATGGTAGATTTTTTTTCCCAGTTTACACCGAAGTCAACTACGCAAGCTCGTAGCATATCTTCCAGTGTTTGAATTGTTCGTTCACTTTGGCCGTCGGTTTGAGGGTGGTAAGCAGTACTCATATCCAGACGAGTACCCAACGATTTCTGAAGTGATTGCCAAAAGTGAGATGTGAAACGACTATCTCTATCAGAGATAATTGAGATGGGAACACAGTGACGGGCTACAATTTCTTTCAGATAGATTCGAGTGAGGTGTTCCATTTTGTCGGTTTCCTTGATCACAAGGAAATGAGTAGATTTCGTGAGACGATCTACGATCACCCAAATAGTATCGCAACCGCTCGATGACTTTGGTAGTTTGGTTATGAAATCCATGGCAATTTGTTCCCATTTCCATTGAGGAATCTCGGGTTGTTGGAGTAAACCAGAGGGTTTTTGGTATTCAGCTTTGACTTTTGAGCAAGTAAGACACTTGCTGACGTACGTGGCGATTTCAGCTTTCATCTTTGGCCACCAATAAAATTCCTTGATGCCATGATACATTTTGTCGGACCCCGGATGAATAGAATATTTGGACTTGTGAGCTTCATCCATCACCAAGTCTCGCAGGTTCCCAAAACTAGGCAACCAGATTCGATTTGAGAAACACCTAACTCCGTTAGGTTTGATTTCGAATTGTTTATCCATGCCCCGCAAGGCTTCGTTTTTGATGTCATCGGGTTTCAAGGCTTCGAGTTGAGCAGCGAGGATCTGTATGTTTAGATCATTATGAATAGTCATACTGAGAGCTCGGACTCGAAGTGGTTTCGATCGTTCTTTACGACTGAGGGCATCGGCAGCAACATTTGCCTTCCCTGGATGGTATTTGATTTCGCAATCGTAATCGGTAATCAACTCGACCCATCGACGTTGCCTCATGTTGAGATCCTTCTGATCGAATATGTGTTGGAGACTTTTGTGGTCGGTAACGATTGTGCACTTAGTGCCGTAGAGATAATGTCTCCAGATTTTGAGAGCGAACACGACAGCTCCAAGTTCGAGGTCATAAGTGGTGTATTTCTTTTCGTGAATTTTTAGCTGTCGTGAGGCGTAAGCAATGACTTTGTCTCGTTGCATCAGCACGCAACAGAGACCTTGGTGGAAAGCATCGCATTATACCACGAAGTCATCGGTGCCTTCGGGTAGAGGTAAGATTGGAGCACTGCAAAGCTTTTGTTTCAGAAGTTGAAATGCTGACTCTTGTTTATCAGTCCAATCGAACCTTTTATCTTTCTGAGTCAGTGTCGTGAGTGGTTGAGCTATTATTGAGAAGTTTTCAATGAATCGCCGATAGTGCCCGGCAAGACCTAGGAATTGACGTACTTCGGTTGGAGTTGTTGGTGCTTGCCAACCCTTGATAGCCTCGATTTTTGATGGATCTACATGAATTCCTTGACTATCGATAACATGCCCAAGGAATTGAACGATTTGCATCCAGAACTCACACTTAGAAAATTTAGCATAAAGTTCTTCGTGTCTAAGTAGTTCTAGGATGGTTTTGAGATGTTGCGCATGTTCTTGTTCGTTGCGCGAGTAGATGAGTATGTCGTCGATGAAGACAATGACAAACTTGTCGAGATAAGGTTTGCACACCCGATTCATAAGATCCATGAATACAGATGGTGCGTTGGTTAGTCCGAATGGCATCACCTGGAATTCGTAATGCCCATAACGGGTTCTGAAAGCAGTTTTCGGGATATCGGTGTCGCGAACACGTAGTTGGTGATACCCTGACCCGAAGATTGATCTTTGAATAAAAAATCGACCTCTGAAGTTGGTCAAACAGGTCATCGATGCGCGGAAGTGGATATCAGTTCTTGACGGTTAACTTGTTCAACTCTCGATAATTGGGTGGTGTGACACCCGACAAATTAGGGCAAAATTATTAGGTCCTAATCACTTTGTAATACGTATAATTAGTTTTGTAATAGGCTAATTATGTGTATCGTTATATATATATTTGAGAATATATACACGTATGCGATTTATTTGAATCGTGCATTTTCATATCGGGCGGATCCCGATAAAATAATACGGATGTTGGTGAACTTTTCAATAAATAACATAAATCTATTTGGGGATTAAATAGTAGTTATTCACATTATATTATTATGTATTAATAATATACGATATAATGTACGTTTTATTTTAAAACGTAACCGACACAAGTTAAACGCGCGAGACGCGCCAGACAAACGAAATAAACCCAAATTATATTTTTGTAATTCATTGTTAAGTATTTTGATAAAATACTCCGAGTAAAAATATTACGATTACACGCGCACCAATAAAGCGTTTAAAAATGTTACACGAGTTAAATAAACGTACAAATACGCAACGAACGCGCATACTTCAATCGAAAAATTTACAAATTTATATCGTTCACAAAACGCGTATAACAAACGTTTAACGTTTAAACGAACGACGAAACAAACGGGTAAACGAGCACCGCGCGTGTCGTAACTTTGGGAACAAGATTTGAGCACCCACATGGGGTGGGACCCGCATAAAATCTGCAAGAACCACCCCATACCCTCTCCCCCTCTTCCTTTTCTTTCACTCCATCCACCCTCACTTCATTTTCCCATCTATACTCAATCCCATTCTCTCCCACATCTCTCTACCACCCCTCCCTCTCTCTCTAGGATGATTTCCATCCACCACCACAGCCACCATCGGCCACCACCATCACCACTCTCATCCGCCACCTTCTTGAAGAAAGAAAGGCAAGAAAACGGAGCTCGTCGTCTCTCCATTCCATTCCCGATTTTAGATTGATCATCAACCCATTGTGAGCACTATATGTTCCTTATTTTTAGTTGGATTAACTTTGTTTACATGTTTATATGCTCACTCAACTCTGAAATGTCCAAATCCTAACTTAAAACACGTTTTTGAAACATATATACACACATACTTTTCTGCCTAGATTTTTACTCCCACTTCAACGATTTTTATAAAATTCATTTCTTAATGAAAAATGATGTTTCTTAAGTCTAAAATGTTACAAGAAGTCATATTTCTAACAAATTTAGTCTCGTTACTTTTCAACTCCGTTTACTACTCGAAAACATCTTTCTCTGGTGACATAGGGCTACTGTTCCGGCGGACAAAAACTTTCAGTAACTTCTCGAGGCCATATCTCGAGTTCTAGACCTCAAAAACATATGAGACCACTTGGTAAATCTTGGTAATTTTGTTATATACAAAAAGTTCTTCTTTGGCTCATTCCAGAAATACACTAATTTTTCCAGAAAATCTGATTTGTGAGAAGTGGTCTAAATTCGGACTAAACTGAACCCTGATATTTTGTGAATTTTTAAAAAATATCAAACAACCTCCAAAAGTCATAAAACAATTACAGGAAGTATATAAGATATGTGGGAACGTTGTGTAACAATTTCAGAACATTTCGTTAACGTTTAATATTTTTCATAAAAATCACAAATTCGGACTGAATTGCACTCCGAACTTTGACTTTCGGATGAATAGTGACTCCGAACTTTGACTTTCGGATGAACAGTAACCTTGACCCCTTGAACTTCGGATGAACAGTAGTTTTGACTCCGAAAGTCAACTTTTCGAGTTGACTTTCGGACTTGTATACTAAATTCGGATTTTGTAGTTTCGGATCAACACTTTCGGACGAAAAAACACACATATATATAATATATATACATTCGGATCACACTTCCGGACTAAACCATAATTTCGGACCAAACTTATATATAAGTATAAGTATAAGTTCGGACATGTATGCGTATATACATTCGGATATATATATATATATATGTATGTATGTATGTATGTATGTATGTATGTATGTATGTATATGTATATATATATATATCTATGTATGTATGTAATATATATATATATGTATGTATGTATACATACATACATATATATATATATATATATATATATATATATATATATATATATATATATATATATTACATACATACATACATAGATATATATATATATATATATATATATATATATATATATATGAACAATTTAATCTATATCCCTATCACCTCAAAAAGAAAGGCCATGGCTTTGATACCAAATCTCTCTTCAGGACCTTTGAACTTAACAAATTTAACAAATTCTTATTTATTAAACAATAAACATATCTGTCTAAGGACAAGGATTATAAAATTATACCTTTATTTATAGAATCTGAATTACAACACGGTAGTATACTGGAACTTGCTTCCTGCTCTATAGGTACAGACTCCGACTTGACTATAGGAGATATACATATATTAAAATCTAGATGTTTTGAACATTGAGAAGTTGATAATATAATAGAGGGTTTTTTCATGTAAATTTTCGAATGCATCTTCTTTCATTTTCTTCGTCTTTTATAGATGAACTTGATCTTCTTGTAAACTGACATCTTCCGGTGACTCTTTCATAAAGTCTTCAATAATAGAGTGTTAACCGGCTGCTTTCTTTTTCTTCCTTTTGCTTTAATAATTTTGCTTTTGTCGGCCATAGAATCCTTTCTTTAATATTTTCTTTGTCTTTTTCTTTTCTTGAATACTCTTCATGATCTTCTTTCTTGGAATCTTCACACCTTTGTTGACTTCTTTTCTCTAATAATTTAACTTTGTCGGCCATGATAAAAGAATGATAATAATTTTCTTTTTGGTTTATAGAGAATAATAATTCTTATTTTTATATAGAAATATTTCTTTTCTGGATTACATGAAAGATATTTTTGTTCTTTAATATAGATCTTTAATTTAATACAATATTTGCATAAGGATCTTGAGAATCTTGAAATAAATCTTCGCTAGAACTTGGAGATCCTTTGATTTCATTTATAATTCTTTGTATTTCTTCTTTAGATGAACATGATTGTAATCTTCTAACATAATCTTCGTCTTGAATTTCTGGGACTTCAGTAGAGGAACTGTTTTCAATACTCCATTTTTTATAATATTCAATAACTGCATTAATATCAGCTTGGGCTTCATTAATCTGCTTCCACCATTTTGAACTGAATTGTCTATAGAATAAGGGTGGAGATGTATCTTGAGCTTCTTGTTTTTTATAGGTGAATAATATTATCCATGGTAACTTGAATATAGCAGTGAATTGTAGGGTATACTCAGCTGGGCATATATGATCTTGCATAAAATAATCTTTATATTTATGATATCCTTCTAATACTCTTGGTGGAAAGGTGGCCGGGATATTTCCAAAATATCTGAACCATTTAAAAAACCATCTTGGATAGATTCCATTAAATTTGTCAGAAAAGTAGAAAAACCAGGTGTGGCTAAAGCTTCTTACTAAAAAGGCATAGAACCAAGCATCTTGATAATCATAGTAATTATAGACTGGATAAGTAGGGTAGTTGGAAAGGGTTTTGTAATCATAGGGTTTTGTAGACCATTCTTCTAGAGTGATTATTTTAAATATCTTTGCTTTACTACAATCGATATAATCAGAATTTTTCTTGGTTATAGTATGATCAATGCTAGCAGATCCACTTGAAATTAGAACTGCTTCATAATATTCTCTGGTTTTATAGTTATCGACATAAAAATGACATCCTCTGGGATATAAATAATCGGTTAAGGTTAAAAGCTTTGTTGTAATTTTTGTTCTTCTAAAGGCTCTAAAATTTTGATAATTTGTTTGTTTGGATTTATATGGTATTCTGGAGTACTGGATTGACTGGAAGTAGAAGGACTTGTTTGAGTTGCAAAAGGACTTCTTGGTGATATAGGAACTGTTGATCTATTAGGAGAAATCTGACTTATATATGAATTTGGAATAGGTACATTTTGTACAAGAGCAGAATATGGAGGTCTTGCTCTTGGTGCTATAGGACCAAATCTGTTTGGATGTATAGGTAAAGCTGGAAACTCTCTTTGATTAGAGGATGATGGTTGGGTTTGTTTGGTTAAAATAACTTTCTTGCTTGAGCTGCTCATTTTCCCTGCAAAAATTCTCGAGATAAAAAGTCTGGTAGAGAATTATTCTCTCCTTTGATAAATTCAATAGTAAAATCAAAATTACTTAATATAGCCTGCCATCTCGCAAAAATCTGTTTAGAGATTAAATTTTTTATATCTTTTTCTAAAATATATTTTGCAGATAAACAATCAATTCTTAAAATAAAAGTTTTCATATATAAATCATCTTCAAACTTTTTAATGTTTAAAACAATACTCAAAATTTCTTTTTTAACAGTAGAATAATTCTTCTGGGTATCATTCCATGATCCAGAATAAAATCTTACTAATTGTTCTTTATCATTTTTAGACAACTTTTGTTTTAATATACCACCATAACCTAGATCACTTGCATCTGTTTCTACTATTAGGTTAGCATCAGGATGAGGTATATTTAAGCATGGTAGAATTTTAATTTTTTCTTTTATATGTCTTACTACTTTAGTATGTTCTTCTGTCCAAGGCTTTGGATTCTTTTTTAATCTGTCATATAATGGTTTGCATATAATTCCTAAATCTTTAAAGAAATCATGTATATAATTTAAACATCCTAAAAATCTTTGTAATTGAGTTTTATCCTTTATTTCATCAGGAAATTTGTTTGTAAATTCTAAACTTCTTTCAATGGGTTTAATAGTTCCTTGAATAATATTATGTCCTAAAAATCTTATTTCAGTTTGAAATAAAGACATCTTTGTTGGTGAAACTGCTAAACCATTTTTATATATAGTGTTATAGAAAGCATTTAAATGTTTAAAATGTTGATCTATATTTTTTGAAAATATTAAAACATCATCAATATAGACTATAGCAAAATTTCCAAGTGGTATTATATCATTCATTATATTTTGAAATTCTGATGGGGCATTCTTTAATCCAAAGGGCATTACATTCCATTCATAATGTCCAAAGGGTACATTAAAACCAGTTTTATATTTATCTTTTTCTTTAATTTGTATTTGCCAAAATCCAGATTTCATATCAAATTTAGAAAATATTTTTGAATTATATAATTTTTTTAATAAATCTCTTTTATTTGGTATAGGATACCTAATCCATTCTAAAACTTTATTTAAAGGTTTATAGTTTATTACTAATCTTGGTACTCCTCTTTCTATTTCAGCGTTATTTATTACATAAAAGGCGGAGCATGACCAAGGGGACTTTGATGGACGTATAAGTCTTTTTTCTAATAAATCTTGTATTTCCTTTTTACAATGTTGTTCTAATTCTATAGACATATGTATAGATTTTGACTTGGTAGGAATATCTTTTTCATTAAAATTTTTAATATAGGGTAATCCTACTATATGTTGTTTTCTTTTCCAAAATGCATTGGGAATGGCTGCACATATATTATTTTTAAATTTTTCTTCTAATAATTTTATCTTTGTTTGTATGGTTTTATCTATTAACTGATTACAAATTCTTTTTTCATTTATTTCACTTACTAAATATTCTATATGTTTTTTCTTATTTATTAATATATTAACTTCTTTTGTTTCTACAGGGTGAATAAATTTAAAAGTTATTTCTTTGTTTAAAACTTTAGTAGTTAATCCATTTTCGTCGGCAACAAAAGGATACAACTGTAATATAAATGGTTGTCCTAATAACAATTGGGAGGTTAAATTTTTTACTAATATTAACTGAGTATTAAAGCAATAATTTTCTTTACATATATGTACGTTTGATAATTTATAGTTTACTTTTAATCTTGATCCACTTGCAGAGGATAACTTTTCTGTAGATTTTTCAAAATATTTAGTTGGTATTAATCCTTCTTGAATACAATTTAAATCTGCTCCTGAGTCTAATAGAGCAATTATAGTTATTCTATGTTCGTTATTAATTAATAAATTTATTTTAGTATACCATCTTTGATATTTTACTGTTTTTACTATATTTATTGTTTGATCATTATTAGAAGGTTCATTTAATAATTCGATTTCAGGATTTTCTTTAAAATCTTCTTCTTTATTCTCTATGTTTTCTATTCTTTGTTTTAATAATTTTACTTCTAGTTTTACATTATTAAGTTCTTCTTGTAATTCTTGAATTGTTATAGGATTTTTATCTTTACTAAATCTTTTACATATCTCATTAAAATTATATCCTTGATTACTTTTTATAACATTTTCTTCTTTGGTATTTAGCTTTTCTTCTAATTTTTGAAAATATACCTTTTTAAAATCCTTATCTTCTATTTTATTTATTAAGTCTATTAATTGTTCAACTTCTTCATTTTTGGTAATTACATTTATAGATTTATAATCACAATTACAATTTCCTAGACATTCACAGCTTTGTGATTCAGAACTAGAGCTACTTTCTTCTAAAACATTTATATCATTTTCGCTATAATCTGACATACTATCATCACTAGAACTATCTTTAAGAATTATTTTACTTATTTGTTTCTTAAGTTCATCTGATATATCTAATTCATTTATTTTCTTTTTAGCATAACAATCTTTTGCCATATGACCATTTCTTCCACATTTATAGCATATTATAATATCCTTTTGTTTATTTTCTTTATGATTTTTATATGGAGTTTTTCTTCTTCTAAATTTATTTCTCTTATATTCGGGTTTTTTATCATATTCTTGTTCTCTTTTATAATTTCTCTTATTCCTAATATATCTATTTTTAGGCTTATATTTGATTTTCCTAGAAGGAGGTAATTTCAAGGTTTCATATCCATATTGTTGACAAAAGTCTCCTAATTCTTGTCTAGAATTTATTCCTTCTTTCTTAATCTTGGCTTTTAACTTTAAATCTGAACATATAGCTAGTCCTTCTTGATTAACGTAATTTATAATTTCTCCATAAGTTAAGTCTTTATAAGGTATATTATTGTTATAATCTTGACTTAATTTATTTCTAATCCTTTCTGCAAATAACTTAGGTAATCCTGCAATAAATCTTTCTTTCCAATAAGCTTCTTTACAATCAGGCCTAGTCATAACCTTGGCTAAAAACACATCTTTATACCATCTAAAATCTTGTAGTTTTCTACATGTCAGGTTTAATAATATAGCTGAATTTCTTTCTTGATATGCTGCTGGATTTCCTACATAATTTTTTAATATAGCAAAAATTAATGAATTTACCATATCATCTACTTGCGTTTGATATGTTTGATTATTTTCAGTTTTTATTATAGTCTTTTTTGCATTTAATATAGCATGCTTATCTGCTTCTGTTACATAGCTATCCCACCATCCTTTTAGTATTCCAGTGAATCCTGCTATAATCATTTCAACTACTTGTGATTCTTCATTATTTTGTGATTTATAAGCAGTGGATGCCATTGTCATTTCTTGTAATAAATTTAATATCTGATATTCAGTTTGTCCGTCTATATTCCATTCGTATATAGAATTACCATCATATTTAGCTTGTACTAAAGTATGTCTTTCTTCATATTGTAAATCAGGTGGTGATGGTGTAACATCCTCTCCAGTGGCCTGGTATTTTTCTATTTAAATTGAGTATTTAATTGTTTTAGAAATTATTTGATATAATTGTTTAATTGTGGAAGTGGTAAAATAGGTCTCAGGACTTATTGTGGATAGTGAAATGTTGTTTGTTTTAAAATATTAAAGTTGACGGTATAATAAAATAAATTTCTCGCAGTTGGTATTTAGGTTCCAGACAATAGATTTAAGACGGGTATAATATACCCACATGATGAGTCGGTTAAAAATAGAGGCCGACCTTTATTTGGTTACCTTCCCAAATCTTTGTTCTTCTTTATTTCCTTTTCAAACAAAAGAACCTAAACTTAAATCAAATCTTGGATCATCAAAAGTGAAGTGTAAGTGAAGTTGTGATTGTGTGATTATAAGGTCATCATCATCATCATCTCAATTCCTTAAAAACTTGTAAGTTTGTTCATGTTTTTATGAATTAAAGTGATTAGGTAAATTGTTGATTGAATTATGTGAATTAGAAGCTTGAATCATGTTAAATGATGATATATGATGTTACTTGAGGTTATTTGAGCTTGTGATAACTTGTAAATTCGAAATTGATGTCATTTGAAAGATGATTAGAAGTTAGGGTTCGAGTTGAACATTTGCAGGTTTGTACCTGAGCTGAAACGCAGCTCAACGCGATCCCAGAATATAGTCCGGATCGCGTTCCATAGTTATAAAATGTCCCAGTCGTGAATTGGCCTTGGAAACGCGATCCTGGCCAAATGTACGGATCGCGTTTGCTAGTGTTTTTCGGTTACAGAACTTTTTCTACTGAAGAACGCGATCCCACCACGCCTAGTCCGGATCGCGTTTGTCTGTTAAATTTTGAGGATTTTGATAGTTTGTGAATCTGAGTTATATAATACAAATAGTTATTATTGTTACTTATTGTAACTTGAATTGTGAAGTTAACTATTATTAGTTAGGAACAAGTTACTAACTTGTTTGTTGTGTGATGTTTCAGATACCCCAAAGACTCAGTGAGTAGAAGCTGAGTGTAGCCACTTCTGAGGTATCGGTGAGTGGATTCAAACTCACCATTTAATTTAGTTGTAATCATTTGATTACAATGTGTAATTGTAGATATGATTATAGAGTTGTTTAATCGTTATTGTTGATTGTATCACTATGTGCTATATGTGATCTTTGGTTATTGGTTGCTAATGAGGTCGACGAGTTGATGAACTGTTGGTTGGGTTAGTTGGTTATCATGTGAATGATACAGGGATATGCTTCATATGTTGTGTGTATTGAACTGTATCTGAGTAGGATAATCACTAGCTATCGGTCTCGTCCGTATGGCCATACGGATATGGTTGGATAAGAGTTCTTGGGGAGCCGCCCGGGTATTATGGTTATCCCCAGAACCACCGATCCTCATTATTAAGATGTTGTTGATTGTTGTAGTTAATGGTTATGCTAAGTTGAATGTTGGGTGTTGAACTCTCTCACTTAGCTATGTGCTAATCCCTCATCTTTCTTTCCTGCAGATTTGTAGTTTAATGAGTAGCAGGATTGAGATGCTTTTGGTGCAAGAACAGTTTGACTGCAAGCTACTCTGATCTTTTGTACTAAATCAGTTTGTTTTATATAATACCCCGACATATGTTGTATTATGAACAGTTTCACTTTGATGTAACTTAAAGTTGTAAACTTTTGATGTAAATTAATAGTATGTATAAATATAAATATGGTTAAAATTCCTACGCTTCCGTGTGTCTAACATTATATTGATATTGTAAATGAGGGGTGTTATAAGTTGGTATCAGAGCGTGGTTTTGGGTTAATTGAGCATTGAAGAATGTTCAATCCCAAAACTGGAGCATGGTATGTCAAACTTTTCTAGTTATGGGATTTAGCATTGTTGATAATTGTTAGTAGATAGGTACTAACGATTAATATATTTCAAGTGTTGTGTTGATTTCAGAAATGGCAGATAATGAGCAACCGAACACCAACCCCAATAATGCTTCCCGGATTGAAGCTCCGCCTTTTGAAACAAATACTGAGCAACATGATCAAGAGGGTGTCCTTCATATGGGTGGAGAAGAAGCAAATAGGGATGAGTATATACATGAAATGGAGGATGAGTTGATAATTCTTAGGGAATTTAAGAAGAAAGCTGAGGAAGATGCAGCTAGACTACTTGCTCAACAACGAACTTCTGTCTTTGGTGCTAGTCCATCTTCTCAAACTAGCAAGGTGTGTTCTTTCAAAACTTTCATGTCTAGTAAGCCACCAGTGTTTCATGGAAGTACAAATCCAACTGTGACCTTAAATTGGTTAAGAGATATGGAACGCAAATTTAGTGTGACACGTTGTGAGGAAGAATCCAAGGTTATGTTTGCTGTCCAGTGTATGAAGGATGAAGCAATGGTTTGGTGGGATTCAGTGACAGGTCATTTAACCGAACAACAAAAAGATTCTATCAAATGGAAAGATTTTCACCAAGCGGTGTGTAATCAATACTGTTCTGACTTTGACATGGCACGGATTAGGAGAGAATTTGTGAATCTTCAGTTGAAGGATAATATGACAATTGATGATTTAATAGGTCAATTTACAGAAAAGCTTCGGTTTGTTCAACATTGGGTTCCTGATGATAAAACTCGAATTGAGCAGTTTGTAGATACCTTACCTCATCATTACCGTACTACTGTAAGATTGGCTAATAGTTTATCACATGCTTTTAATCTTGCACGATCGGTAGACAGTGATATTAGAGGTTTCCGTGAAGCACGATCTAGAGATAATGCTGCAAAGTCTAGAGGTGATTCTTCTAGTAAAGGAAAGTCAAGTTCTCAGGGCAGTCGACAGAGTAAGAAGTATGTTAGTAAAAGTGGTTCAGCGGGCAGTTCTAATTGGTGTGGTTCATGTAGATCTAGGCATGATGGGCCTTGTACTGTACAAACGAATAAATGTTTGAAATGTGGAGAACTGGGTCATGAGATAAAGAGTTGTCGGTACCCAAATTTTGTGTGTTGGTCTTGCAAGAAGGAGGGGCATCGAGTGGGTCAATGTCCGGAAGCAGGGAAGTCAGGGTCGGGTTCGGTCGGAAGCTCTGCATCTACAGGTCAGAAGCGTAAAAATCCTCCACCTGCAAATAGTAGAGCTTTTCAAATGACAGTTGATGAGGCTGTGCGCACTGACGATGTTATAACTGGTACATTTCTTATAAACTCTGTACCGGCGCGTGTGTTGTTTGATTCGGGTGCTAATTGTACTTTCATATCTGTGAAATTCTGTGACAAGTTGAAATTAGTACCTACAGTGATAACCAAGCCTGTAGAAGTAGAAATTGCTAGTGGTAAGTTGGTTCCGGTTACCACATCGGTAACTGGAGCTAACATTGTGATTGATGACCAGACTTTCCTTATTTCTTTCTTGTTGATGCCAATCCCTAGTTTTGATGTGATAATTGGTATGGATTGGTTGAGTCAGAATAAAGCTAGCATTGATTGTCATCAGAAGTTGATTAGGATCCCAATCTCTGAAAAGTCATATGTTGTGGCTCGAGGAGAACGGGATAGTTTGGTTTTTCCTTTGATCACTATGATGAAGGCTAGGAAGTCATTATCCAAAGGTTGTGAATCATATCTAGCCTATGTAGTTGATGTCAAACTTAAAAAGAAAACTGTTTTAGATGTTCCAGTAGTTTGTGAATATCCAGAGGTGTTCCCTGATGAATTACCTGGTTTACCACCAGTTAGGGAAGTAGAATACCGTATTGACCTTGTTCCTGGCTCGTCACCTATCGCTAAAGCTCCCTATAGGTTAGCTCCATCTGAAATCCGTGAGATGATGAATCAGATACAGGAGTTGTTGGATAAAGGTTTCATTAGACCTAGTTCTTCGCCGTGGGGTGCACCGGTGTTGTTTGTTAAAAAGAAAGACGGGTCTTTTCGTATGTGTATCGATTATAGAGAACTGAACAAGAGAACGGTAAAGAATAAATACCCTCTGCCCAGAATAGATGACTTATTTGATCAGTTGCAGGGTTCTTCAGTTTATTCTAAAATTGATCTAAGGTCGGGTTACCATCAGGTTCGTGTTCGTGATGAAGATATTTCTAAAACTGCTTTTCGGACCAGGTATGGTCACTATGAATTCCTGGTTATGCCTTTTGGTTTGACGAATGCACCTGCAGTGTTTATGGATTTAATGAACCGTGTTTGTCGACCCTTTTTGGATAAATTTGTTATTGTCTTCATAGATGATATTCTTGTATATTCGAAATCTGAAGCTGAGCATGCTATACATTTAAGACTGATTCTAGAAACGTTGAAACGAGAACAGCTTTATGCCAAGTTTTCTAAATGTGAGTTTTGGATTAGAGAAGTTCAGTTTTTGGGTCATGTAATTTGTAATGATGGTGTGAAAGTTGATCCATTGAAAGTTGAGGCCGTAATGAATTGGAACGTCCCAAAGTCTGCTTCAGAAATTAAGAGTTTCTTGGGTTTGGCGGGTTATTATCGAAAATTCATAAAAGACTTCTCTAAACTTGCTGGTCCATTAACTAAGTTGACCCGAAAAGATGAAAAGTTTATGTGGACTGATCAACAGGAACATGCTTTCCAGACTTTAAAACAAATGTTGTGTCAAGCACCTGTTTTAGCCTTACCAGATGGTACAGATGATTTTGTAGTTTACTGTGATGCTTCTTATTCTGGTTTGGGTTGTGTAATTATGCAAAGGGATAGAGTTATCGCCTATGCTTCTCGACAGTTGAAACCACATGAACGAAATTATCCAACACATGATTTGGAACTTGCAGCGGTTGTATTTGCCCTAAAGCTTTGGAGACACTACTTATATGGTACTAGATGTGTTGTTTGTACTGACCATAAGAGTCTGCAGTATGTGTTTTCTCAGAAAGAGTTGAATATGCGACAGAGGCGGTGGTTAGAGTTAATCAAGGATTATGACTGTGAAATTAAATACCACCCAGGCAAAGCTAATGTGGTCGCTGATGCCTTAAGTCGAAAATATACTTCTGATCGAATTTATTACTTAAGAGTGGATGTTTCTTCTGACTTGATTTCTCAGATTAAAGTTGCTCAAATGGAAGCTTTGAAAGATGTTAATTTGAAATCCGAAGTCATGTTGAAAAGAAAAGATGAATTAGTGGAAGATTCGAGAGGATTATTAACTTATCAATCTCGAGTATGGATTCCTTTATTTGGTAATATTCGTGAATTGATTTTGAATGAGGCACATAAGTCTAGACTATCTATTCATCCTGGAAGTACTCGAATGTATAACGATTTGAAACTGTTGTATTGGTGGCCTACAATGAAAATTGACATTGCTAGATTTGTTGGTACTTGTCATATTTGTGCTCAAGTTAAAGCTGAACATCAAAAGCCGTACGGATCACTGAAACAGTTGGAAATTCCCGAGTGGAAATGGGAACATATAACGATGGATTTTGTGACTAAACTTCCTCGCACCAATCGAGGTAATGACATGGTTTGGGTCATAGTTGATCGGTTGACTAAAAGCGCGCATTTTCTTGCTACTAGCGAATCTGCCTCGTTGACTAAGCTTGCTCAGTTGTACATAAATGAAATTGTCACTAGACATGGTATACCTTTGTCAATTGTGTCAGACCGAGATTCTCGTTTTGTTTCTCATTTTTGGCAAGGGTTGCAACAAGAGTTGGGTACACGTGTAAATCTTAGCACTGCCTATCATCCTCAGACAGACGGTCAGTCGGAACGTACAATTCAAACTTTAGAGGATATGCTTCGTGCTTGCATTTTGGAATATGGAGGTTCATGGGACTTTCATCTCCCATTGGTTGAATTTACTTATAACAATTCGTATCATTCCAGTATTGGCATGCCTCCGTATGAAATGTTGTATGGTCGACGTTGTAGAACACCGACATGTTGGTTGGAAGCCGGTGAAAAACAGTTTGCTGGACCCGACATTGTACAAATAACAGCTGACAAAGTTGCAATCGCACGTGAAAAGTTGAAAGCTGCTCGCGACCGACAGAAACAGTATGCAGATCCGAAAAGGCGACCAGTTGTATTTTCTGAAGGTGAATTAGTATACCTCAAAGTTTCTCCATGGAAGGGTGTAATCCGTTTTGGAAAACGTGGAAAGTTGGCGCCTAGATATATTGGGCCATTCAAAGTTCGCCAAGTTGTAAATGAGCAGTCTGTTTCATTAGATCTTCCACCTGAACTTGCTGGTATACATGACACTTTTAATGTGTGTTATCTTAGAAGATGCAATGTTGAAGACCAGTCGCAAATTCTTCCTTTGCAGGAGTTAAAAGTTGATCAAACTCAGAAATTGGTTGAAGAACCTGTTGAAATCCTAGATAGGAAGATTACTAAACTTAGGAAGAAACAAATTCCTATGGTACTAGTAAAGTGGCGACATAGTTTAGGTCCTAATTTGACCTGGGAGACCGAGGAGTTGATGAAATCCAGATATCCTGGATTGTTTGTTGATGTTGAGATTTCGGGGACGAAATCTCTTTAAGGAGGGGAGATTTGTAACATCCTCTCCAGTGGCCTGGTATTTTTCTATTTAAATTGAGTATTTAATTGTTTTAGAAATTATTTGATATAATTGTTTAATTGTGGAAGTGGTAAAATAGGTCTCAGGACTTATTGTGGATAGTGAAATGTTGTTTGTTTTAAAATATTAAAGTTGACGGTATAATAAAATAAATTTCTCGCAGTTGGTATTTAGGTTCCAGACAATAGATTTAAGACGGGTATAATATACCCACATGATGAGTCGGTTAAAAATAGAGGCCGACCTTTATTTGGTTACCTTCCCAAATCTTTGTTCTTCTTTATTTCCTTTTCAAACAAAAGAACCTAAACTTAAATCAAATCTTGGATCATCAAAAGTGAAGTGTAAGTGAAGTTGTGATTGTGTGATTATAAGGTCATCATCATCATCATCTCAATTCCTTAAAAACTTGTAAGTTTGTTCATGTTTTTATGAATTAAAGTGATTAGGTAAATTGTTGATTGAATTATGTGAATTAGAAGCTTGAATCATGTTAAATGATGATATATGATGTTACTTGAGGTTATTTGAGCTTGTGATAACTTGTAAATTCGAAATTGATGTCATTTGAAAGATGATTAGAAGTTAGGGTTCGAGTTGAACATTTGCAGGTTTGTACCTGAGCTGAAACGCAGCTCAACGCGATCCCAGAATATAGTCCGGATCGCGTTCCATAGTTATAAAATGTCCCAGTCGTGAATTGGCCTTGGAAACGCGATCCTGGCCAAATGTACGGATCGCGTTTGCTAGTGTTTTTCGGTTACAGAACTTTTTCTACTGAAGAACGCGATCCCACCACGCCTAGTCCGGATCGCGTTTGTCTGTTAAATTTTGAGGATTTTGATAGTTTGTGAATCTGAGTTATATAATACAAATAGTTATTATTGTTACTTATTGTAACTTGAATTGTGAAGTTAACTATTATTAGTTAGGAACAAGTTACTAACTTGTTTGTTGTGTGATGTTTCAGATACCCCAAAGACTCAGTGAGTAGAAGCTGAGTGTAGCCACTTCTGAGGTATCGGTGAGTGGATTCAAACTCACCATTTAATTTAGTTGTAATCATTTGATTACAATGTGTAATTGTAGATATGATTATAGAGTTGTTTAATCGTTATTGTTGATTGTATCACTATGTGCTATATGTGATCTTTGGTTATTGGTTGCTAATGAGGTCGACGAGTTGATGAACTGTTGGTTGGGTTAGTTGGTTATCATGTGAATGATACAGGGATATGCTTCATATGTTGTGTGTATTGAACTGTATCTGAGTAGGATAATCACTAGCTATCGGTCTCGTCCGTATGGCCATACGGATATGGTTGGATAAGAGTTCTTGGGGAGCCGCCCGGGTATTATGGTTATCCCCAGAACCACCGATCCTCATTATTAAGATGTTGTTGATTGTTGTAGTTAATGGTTATGCTAAGTTGAATGTTGGGTGTTGAACTCTCTCACTTAGCTATGTGCTAATCCCTCATCTTTCTTTCCTGCAGATTTGTAGTTTAATGAGTAGCAGGATTGAGATGCTTTTGGTGCAAGAACAGTTTGACTGCAAGCTACTCTGATCTTTTGTACTAAATCAGTTTGTTTTATATAATACCCCGACATATGTTGTATTATGAACAGTTTCACTTTGATGTAACTTAAAGTTGTAAACTTTTGATGTAAATTAATAGTATGTATAAATATAAATATGGTTAAAATTCCTACGCTTCCGTGTGTCTAACATTATATTGATATTGTAAATGAGGGGTGTTATAGATGGTCTATAATAGTAATTTCTAGTTTCTGGTCTTGGAGTATAAGTTTTATTTGATGTATAAGAATTATATTTTACTTTATTTATTTCATTATTATTATTAAATTGAATTTCTATTTCGGATAAATCATCATCTGAATAATTTTCTTCATTTACTGTATTTATAGTTTTGTCTGTTATACTTAATAAAGATAATTTCTTTTCAATTTCTTTTAATATAACATTTTGTTTTCCTAAGTTTATAGGAGTATCTATATGATGAGGTATAAATAATGGACTTCTTTCATATTCTTGTTGTGTATTAGAAGTGCTTGGTTTGTCTTCTTCAACTTTGTTTTCATCTATTTTTTCGATTCTATTTAATTGTTGTCCTATTGTATTTAATACTTCATTAGTATAATTATTTTGGTATACTATTTGTTTTAGAGTTTTATCTTGTTCTTGTTGTTCTTTTATTTGTACTAAGGGTACACCTATATAATCTTTATTATCTTGTTTTATAATTATATCTTCACATGGTGGATGTATTCCTATAGATTCTTCTTTATTCTTAAGATTTCTATATGTTTTATTTAGTTTTATTATAGTTTCTGCTTTTTCTAAAAATGGGTAATATATTTTTTCTTTTGCACAATATAATTGTAACCATGAGAAAAATGGCATGACTTCATTATTTTCATATAAGTATAAATGCCAAGTCAATTGATTACAACTTCTTCGGCTTTTAGTGAATTTATTATTATACCATTCTAACTTTTCTTTATTATAATCATTATTTATTTCATTTTCTAAATAGTTTAAATCGTGTATAGTTATAGTTGTCTTAATTTTTGGCATCTTTAACAAATAATTAATTTGGATCTTAAATTTTCTATTAAATGCCAATTTATTTCTAATAAAGTTATTGTTGATTTTATATATTTATTTTTTAATGATTCTACCTTTTCTATTTGGTCTTTAGCTAGATATTCATAATTTATATTAGTTTTTTCTTTAAAACTTTTTAAACTTTTTAATAATGTTTCTCTTTCTTGATATAAAAACATTAATTGTAAAGATATATTACTATTATGCTCATTATTCATTTGTATTTTACTCATATTTATTATTTATAGTTGATCATAATAATCTACTTCAGATTTTGTAGGTTTATAAGATAAATCTTCACTTTTATTTTCTTCTTCATATAAGGGCTGAGGTATATGTTGACTAAAATCTACTCCTTTCATTCTCATAGATCTAGCTTTTCTTAAATCTATTGTTTCTTCTGACATAGAGCTAGATATATATATATATATATATATATATATATATATATATATATATATATATATCTATGTATTTATGTAATATATATATATATATATATATGTATGTATGTATACATACATACATATATATATATTACATACATACATAGATATATATATATATATATATATATATATATATATATATATATATATATATATATATATATATATATATATATATATATATATATACACTTTCAGAAATAATATTGCAAATATAAATACATACTTTTACATACGTATAAACTTTTATAAGTATGTAAAATAACAAAACACATAATAATAATACTTTGTAATTATTATTACAAAAACTCACCAACGGGCCGTAAATGTTTTCAAAAACACAAATAAACAATCAAAGTATTTGGACATAACTAGTTGAATGGACAACTAGCATAGGTAATCTTTTGAGATACCTACTCATTATCATAACCTTGCGCGTTTAGGACGTCCGACAGGTTACAGTCGTTTGGACGACCTCACATCTTTGTGCACCATCACTATTTGCTATTTGCAAACGCATCAGACTCAGGTGAGTCTCATAGCCCCGACTTTTACAGTTTTTACTCCCGCGGTGGGAATACATGCTCAGATTTGTTTTACATATGAACACAAGTACAAAACTCAATATATTGACTGCATGAGTTTGTTTTCACTAATCATGAAATCCTCCACCACATAGTTTGTTAATATGGATTATTGTGAATGTTAGTGTATGGTACCATATGGGATTGACAATCCCTGTCCAGGGTAGTCGCGCTACCATGACTGTGATGTCAAATGGGCACATTATCATTTGTTCACACGTGTGTTGATTAGGCACATGCAGGAGGCACCTCGCTCAGGTCCTTGAATGTGGATCCTGACACCCTCAGTTAATCTCGAATTATGGGCTCATGGCAGTAATATACATATTTATTTGATTGATTTCAAACACGATTAAATCTTGTGGTTCATACAATATTATTTCAACATTACACTTGTGAGCTCACCAGCTTTTAGCTGACCATTTTAGCATGTATTCTCAGGTACTCAGCAGTAGTAGGACTGCTCAGGATATTATGTAGCTTGAGTCGCATACAGAAACCAGGAGATTCCCCTGCATTTCTACATTTTGTAAAATTAGATATGCCTTAGAATCTCTAAACATTAATTACGAGCTTTTGTAAACATTACAACTTTGTAAAACTTTTACATTATATTAATGTAACTTGTAAACAACGCATATAGAGTCGTTCATTATATATCTTGTGTGCTTTGATTTCCTTGATTAGTCGCACCCGATTATTGCTTCCACTAATCATGAATTTGGGGGTGCGACAGATTGGTATCAGAGCCTAAAGTTATAGTGAACAAGGTTGCATTAGTGGGCCTAGACTATGACAGTTAGGCAGTATTTCCTTATTAGGTATGACTGGTTCAGGAATTACATCATACGACTTTAGTTTAACATAGCATGATCAACTATGTACAATTAAAGAAAGATGATGTGAAGTCTGAAATGGTTATGTTGAACAGGAATACACTAGTTGACTCTGACCACGAGAGAAATCGGACCTATACACGTTTTGTGCTAGACACACTAGGCTATATTATATGATATGATATATATAGGCCTCACGATATTCACTAAACGCTCTTTCCACAGACATGGCAGACATTCCTCATCTAGCACCAGCTGACACAAACGTCGAGACTCAAACTTTACCAACTACTGAGGAGGTAACCGCGTTACCTGTCTCACCGATACGAACTTCTCCTGAACCTCTCTACTATATCACTGGAGAGGCACGAGTCACACGAAATCACAGGAGGGGTACCGGATCTATCCGAGCTAACCCTTATCCCAATCACACTAGTGATACCTCAACCAGGACACGCCATCCAACTTACCCTCGTAAGTGGGATTGGCTACCCATAACTCTGAACACCTGGAGGTCTGAGGAAGACATACAAATTCCTACTGACCCCATGGACATCTCCCCATATACTCAAGAACCCATCCATCATACCGTTCCGGTGTTAACCGCTAGACTACACCGCCATGAAGAAAGACTTGAAAGTCTGGAACGGGAACAACACATAGCGCGCATGTACTGGATGCGCCAAGCTCATGACCGCATTGCAGAACTCTTCCAAGAACGCGAAAACATGACCCAAACAATAGAAATGATTCATCAACAAGTGATTGATGACAGGAGCACAGTTGATCTCCTGCAAGTGAGACTAGAAGAATGTGAGCAACACTCACGAGAGGCTGAAGAGTACCCCATGAATTAGTACAACGACTAGTTTTGGCAGAAGATAATGCCAGACAAGCTAGCAGACTTGCAACCACCGTGGACCACCTTATCATTCTCATGTCACAAGTGAACTTGCGCCGAAATTAGAATAATATCTATCTTGTAATCTATCCAGCTATCTATGTGGGACTCTTGTAATTTCGTACGGATGTATAAATTCCTGGCATCTTTTGTAATCCTTGCTATCATGTACTTTTGGAAACTCGTATCTTGTACTAGATCATGTTATCTAATGAAATATGATTATCACTTTGTGGTGTTGTATAATATCTTCTTATATATATACATATATGTGATATATCATAACCTTTGTACAAGACATCTCACTTATCTCTTTCTCTTTGTTGATTCAAGCATTATGCCTCCAAGACGTACGTTTAGCCAAGCTGACGTCAATCGACTAGTTGCCCAAGGGGTAGCAGATGCTCTAGCTGCTCGGCAACAAAGTTCAGGCACTGAAGACACCACAAACAACACACCGCCACCAAAGCCTTGTTCATACAAGGACTTTCTGAACTGTAAACCACTGAACTTCAAGGGCACCGAGGGTGCTATTGGTTTGTTATGCTGGATGGAGAAAATGGAGTCGGTCTTTTGAATCTGTAACTGTCAGGAAGACTGCAAGGTCAAATACTCCACCTGCACCTTCATGGATGGTGCTCTGACTTGGTGGAATACTTACGCTCAGACTGTGGGCATTGACACTGCTTTCTTGACACCATGGGAAGAAGTGAAGAAGATGATGAAGGACGAGTACTGTCCAAGAGATGAGATCCAACAACTGGAACACGAGTTCTGGCACCTCATCACCTAAGGCAATGATATTGCCGGCTATACCACCCGATTCAACCAACTGGCACTACTGTGCCCATCCCTTGTTGATCCGGAATACAAACGGATCGAATGTTACATCTGAGGACTTCCCTCACGTATTCAGGGTATGGTCACTGCTTCCAACCCCACGACCATCCAGGGTGCCGTCCGTATGGCACATAATCTCATGGCACAAGTGGTTCGTCGGGGAACACCAGCTGCCAACCACAATCCCAATCAGTCTGGGGATAACAAACGTAAATGGTCTGGGAACAACAACAACTCCCAATCATCAAAGAAGCCTGACACCATCAAGGCCTACTCCTCTGGGCCTGAACCCAAAAAGGGCTACACTGGAAACAAGCCCTACTGTTCTATGTGCCGCAGACATCATGAGGGTCCTTGCGGTACTCCATGCACCACTTGTCAGCGCTATGGACATATAGCAAAAGACTGCAAGTCTAACACCACCAACACAAACACCTAGAGCCTGCTTTGAATGCGGCAACCCAGGGCATTTCAGGAATGATTGTCCAAAGCAGAAGAACAATGGCAACAACACCACTAAAGGTAGAGCCTTCGTCCTAAACTCAAAAGAAGCCCGCCAAGACCCGAATGTGGTCTCGGGTACGTTCCTACTCAACAATTTAACTGCCTCTGTTCTATTTGATACTGGTGCTGATAGAAGTTTTATATCTGATGAATTCTGCCCACTACTTGACATCACACCTATTGCATTAGATGCTAAGTACATTGTAGAGTTAGCTAACGGCAAGCTCATTGAAACTGATAGTGTGATACCCAATTGCACTTTAAACCTCGTCGATGAATTGTTTTCTATTGATCTTATTCCTGTCGAGATTGGAAGTTTCGACATCATCATTGGCATGGATTGGCTGTCTAAGCATCGTGCCGAGATAATCTGCTTCGATAAAATTGTCCGCATTCCCCTCGCCACCGGTAGTACTTTAGACATACAAGGGGAGACCGGTGGGACGAGATTAAATATCATTTCATGCATGAAAACCCGTAGGTACTTGAGAAAGGGTTACCAGGCAATCCTCGCACATATCATGGAGAAAAAGTCGGAGGAAAAGCAACTTGAGGATGTGCTAATCGTTCGAGACTTTCCAGAAGTCTTCCCTGAGGAATTACCTGGCCTTCCTCCACCTAGGCAGGTAGAGTTCTCCATCGATCTTGTGCCCGGTGCAGCACCTGTGGCACGAGCACCATATCATTTAGCCCCATCTGAACTTCAGGAGTTGTCCACTCAATTAAAGGAGCTCCTGGACAAAGGATTCATTAGACCAAGTTCCTCACCCTGGGGGAGCTCCGGTCCTATCTGTCAAAAAGAAAGATGGTTCTTTCCGCATGTGCATCGATTACAGAGAACTGAACAAGTTAACTATCAAGAACCGTTATCCACTCCCACGCATCGATGATCTATTCGACCAACTTTAAGGGTCATGCTTCTATCCCAAGATCGATCTGTGATCTGGATATCATCAATTACGAGTTCGCGATGTTGACATTCCGAAAAATGCTTTCCGAACTCGTTACGGGCATTATGAGTTTCAAGTTATGCCCTTCGATTTAACAAACGCACCGGCGGTATTCATGGACCTTATGAACCGAGTGTGCAAACCTTACCTCGATAAATTTGTCATTGTCTTTATAGATGACATTCTTATTTACTCGCGCAATGAGCAAGAACATGCGCAACATCTCAAAACCATTCTAGAACTACTACGACATGAAGAGTTATACGCCAAATTCTCTAAGTGTGAGTTCTGGATGCAAACCGTTCAATTCCTTGGACACGTGATTGACAGTCAAGGAATTCATGTAGATCCGTCTAAAATCGAGGCTATCAAGTGCTGGCAAGCACCTACTACGCCGACCGAAGTAATCCAATTCTTGGGTCTTGCTGGTTACTATCGGCGATTCATTGAAAACTTCTCAAAAATAGCCCAACCACTTACGACCCTCACCCAAAAAGAAAAAAAATTCGACTGGACTGACAAACAAGAGTCAGCATTCCAACTGTTAAAACAAAAGCTCTGCAGTGCACCTATCCTATCCTTACCCGAAGGCAACGATGACTTCGTAGTATACTGCGATGCTTCACACCAAGGTCTCGGCTGCGTGCTCATGCAACGAGACAAGGTCATTGCCTACGCCTCTCGACAACTGAAAATCCATGAAAAGAACTACACCACACATGACCTCGAATTGGGAGTTGTCGTTTTTGCTCTCAAGATCTGGAGACACTATCTCTATGGCACTAAGTGCACAATCTTCACCGACCACCAAAGTCTTCAGCACATATTCGACCTAAAGGATCTCTACATGAGACAACGTCTTTGGGTCGAGTTGCTTACCGATTATGATTGTGAGATCAAATACCATCCGGGTAAGGCTAACGTTGTTGTCGATGCCCTCAGCCGAAAGGAACGTCCGAAACCTCTTCGAGTCCGAGCCCTCAGTATTACAATTCACAATGACTTTATCATTCAAATTCTTACTGCTCAACTCCAAGCCTTGAAACCTAAAAATATCAAAAACGAGGCCTTGCGAAACATGGAGAAACAATTTGAAACCAAACCCAATGGGGTTAAATATTTCTCCAACCGAATCTGGTTACCATGTTTCGGGAATCTCCGAGACTTGGTAATGGACGAAGCTCACAAATCTAAATACTCTATACATCCTGGATCTGACAAGATGTATCATGGCATCAGGAAATTTTTTACTGGTGGCCAAACATGAAAGCTGACGTCGCTACATACGTCAGCAAGTGCCTCATGTGTTCAAAAGTCAAGGTCGAATATTAGAAACCTTCCCGTCTACTGCAGCAACCGGACATTCCTCAATGGAAATAAGAGCAGATCACTATGGATTTTATCACCAAACTTCCAAAAACCGTGAGCGGTTGCGATACCATTTGGGTGATCGTTGATCGGCTTACAAAATCTGCTCATTTCCTCGCCATAAAGGAAAGTGACAAAATGGAACGCCTCACACGAATCTATCTGAAAGAGATTGTATCCCGACACGGTGTTCCTATCTCGATTATCTCCGACAGAGATAGTCGTTTCACATCCCATTTTTGGAGATCATTGCAAAAATCCTTGGGTACTCGTCTGGATATGAGTACCGCCTATCACCCACAAACCGACGGTCAAAGTGAACGAACAATTCAAACACTGGAAGACATGCTACGAGCCTGCGTAGTTGATTTCGGTACCAACTGGGAACATCACTTGCCGTTGTGTGAATTCTCATATAACAACAGCTACCATACCAGTATTGGAGCTGCACCATTCGAGGCATTATACGGTCGTAAATGCCGATCGCCTATCTGTTGGACCGAAGTGGGAGACAGCCAACTCACTGGTCCAGAAATCATTCATGAAACCACCGAGAAGATCGTTGGTATCCAACAACGGTTAAAAGCCGCACGTGATCGTCAGAAGAGCTATGCTGACGTGAGACGCAAGCATCTCGAGTTCCAGGTTGGGAATCGAGTACTCTTGAAAGTATCACCTTGGAAAGGTGTCATCCATTTCGGTAAACACGGGAAATTGAATCCCAGGTACATTGGACCTTTTGAGATCCTGGAAAGGATTGGTCCAATGGCATATCGTTTGCAGCTGCCACCCGAGCTCAGCAGCGTGCATCCCACATTCCACATTTCTAACCTGAAGAAATGTCTGTCTGATGAGACCCTTACCATTCCTCTCGACGAGATTCACATCGATGATAAACTGAGGAGGTTTGAGTAAGAACTTATTACTCTGGAAGTGGTGTCTAAACATGCAAAACTGAAACACAACGACAAACAATAGTAAATGGTAGAACTCATTCCCATTAAAAATCTCCATTAGTAATCACCAAGTCTATTACAGTTTCTATCATTGTTTATAACGTTTCAAATTCAAACTAATCAACTAAAACTTTACATTATCTCTTAAACCTATGCTCCTAGCATGTTCATCATGCTTGGACTTTCCTAGAGGCTTCGTGAAAGGATCAGCTGGATTATCCTCTGATCTTATGCTTTTCACAATTACATGTCCTTCTTCGACTTTACTTCGGACAAAATGGTATTTCCTTTCAATGTGCTTTGACTTTCCGTGATCCTTGGGTTCTCTACTCAAGGCAACTGCACTTTCATTATCACAGAATATAGCAATAGGGTCTTGTACTGTTGGAACAACTCCAAGATCTCCAATGAAATTCCTCATCCAGATAGCTTCCTTTGCCGCTTCACTAGCCGCAATGTACTCAGACTCACATGTAGAGTCTGCTACTGTATCTTGCTGAGAACTTTTCCATGTCACCGCTCCCCCATTCAGTAGGAATACCAAACCAGACTGTGATCGACAATCATCTCTGTCTGTTTGGAAACTAGCGTCACTATAACCCGTTACTCTAAGTTCCTCTTCTCCACCATAAACCAAGAACCTGTCTTTAGTATTTCTCAAATACTTAAGAATGTTCTTTACAGCTGTCCAATGACCTTCACCAGGATTCTGCTGATGTCGACTCACTAAGCTCAAAGCAAATGAGACATCAGGCCTTGTACACGTCATGGCATACATGATCGATCCTATAGCCGAAGTATATGGGATTCAACTCATTCTGTCCAATTCTTGTTCAGACTTTGGACATAGATCCTTACTGATCTTAATGCCATGATTCAAGGGTAAGTTCCCTTTCTTAGAATTTTCCATATTGAATCTTTTCAATACTTTATCTATATACGTATCCTGGCTGAGTCCTATGAGACGTTTTGACCTATCTCTATAAATCTTTATACCAAGGATATATGCTGCATCTCCAAGATCTTTCATAGCGAAACACTTTCCCAACCATTCTTTTACACCTTGTAAAGTATCCGACTTATGTTTGATTAGATAAACATGTCCAAATCTGCTGAAGTCATCAGTAAATGTAACATAGTATCTATTTCCATCTTTTGTAGCACATCGGAATGGTCCACATACATCTGTATGTACCATGTCCAATAATCCTTCACCTCTTTCACACGATCCAGTGAATGGTGATTTGGTCATCTTGCCTAATAAACAAGATTCGCATACATCATCCGACTTAAGATCGAATGATTCCAACACTCCATCCTTTTGGAGTTGGGCGATGTGTTTCTTGTTTATGTGCCCAAGACGATAGTGCCACAATTTGGATTTATCAATTTCATTAGACGAATCAACATTTAAAATAACATTGCTAACACATTCAACATTTTCATATATGCCTTTGTAAGGAGAAGCTTTAAAAATAAAACAATCATTTAAATGAACCAAAATATCTCCATTTCCATTATCAAAAGAAAAATGATAACCATCTTTATACAAAGCATAAAATGAAATAATGTTTCTAGTCATTTCTGACGAATAATAGCAATTATTTAAATCTATCCTAACTCCAGAATTCAGCATGAGCTCAAATCTTCCAATCTTCGTCACAGGTACAATTCCATTGTTTCCCATAACTAAGTTGAGCTCTCCATGCTTCACACTTCTACTTTCCTTTAGCCCCTGCAATACAGTGCAAATGTGATTACCACATCCTGTATCCAGAACCCATGAATTAGAAGTTGTTGTATTATGGAGTTCGATCATAAACATACCTGAGTGAATACTCTTCTCGACCTTTCCATCTTCAAGGTCCTTCAGGTATTTTGGGCAGTTACGCTTCCAATGCCCCTTTGTGTTGCAGTAGAAGCACACTGCTTCCTTTGGGTCACTAACAGGTGCAATCTCAGAATCGGTCCCTTTCTTAGACCTGCGAACGGACTTTCCGTCAGTAGTCTTCCTTTTCCAATTTGAATTTGACATTTTCCTTTTCTTTGCACTTTGACCAACAGTCAACACAGGAGCTGCTGAGCCAGAGGACACATCATCTTTCTTGATTCCTTGCTCAGCAGTTTGTAGTAAATTGTGGAGTTCCATTATTGAGCATTCTCTCTCATTCATATTCATCTGATATGACATTACAAACTGATTGTAGACAGCTGGCAAACTGGATAGAATTATGGCGATGGAAAACTCTGTGTCAAATACCATGTTCAATGACTCCAACCTATCAAAGTACCCTTTCATCTCTAAGACGAAAGCACAGATAGAAACTCCAGGTTTGGGCTTGCAAGTCATGCGGGATTTCACCACATCAAGGCGTTCTTTGCTTGCCTTAGCCTGAAACATTTCTTTCAGCTGTTGGTTCATTTCATAAGCCCAAGTGTTTTCAAAAGTCTTTTGCAGTTCAGGGCTCATGGAAGATGCCATGATACAAGACACTTTATTCGCATCATCATAATGTTTTCGGTGTGCCTCAATCTCCTCTTGGGTTGATTCTTCATCAATTATGGGAATCTGCTCATCGAGAACATACTCCTTGTTCTCGTACCTCAAGGTAAACCTTAGGTTTTGCATCCAGTCCACATAGTTTGGACCGGTTAGTCTTTCCCTTCCAAGAACTGAGAGTAGTGAGAAGTTCGAGTTATGTGCGGGATTGAGGACGGGAGCATTTGCACCATTTAAATTAGCCATCTATGAGATAAAACAGTTTTAGTTAGTTTGAATACTCCTTAATTATTTACCCAATTTTCTAAATTAAGGCTATGATCTATATTTTCAGTTTTATGAAAAGGGTCGCCGTAATCATATAACTAAAATACTTTTATCTATTTCATTTCTTATGAAACTCCTAGATCTTTGGGATTCATTGATTTCTATCAATGGCATGTTAATCTCGGTTATGCACATCTACTATTCATGACTGGTATGCCGAGGATCATGAACAAGATGGTGAATTAACCATGCAAACCCTGCGTGATCCCCGGCTCGAGTACGCTCGAGAATCGCGAGTCTCAATCACCTCTCATTACATCCTCATATTAATGTGCCGGTAAACCACACATGCTCCATTAACAGTTCATACGTGAGATGTGCGGATTTCATGGGTTACCATACTATTCATCATTTCCTATAGCTAAAACGGGATTTTGTTTTATTATTTTAAGTCTACTTTTAATCTTGACATCATCCTATCAAAGGTCCTCGGTAGCTCCATCGAACGCACAAAGAAGCGGAGAAGTAGGTCAGCGCGAAGCTTATTAAAAACCTGACTTCTTTAGGGAAGCAGAGCGACCCGCCATATACCTCTCTTATAGTTTGTTCCTTATGGGTGAGCCGATTTATCAATTGACTGACGATGTATTTAGACTTTAATTATACATATATATAAACCATATTATACATATAATCTCTTTTGAAGTTTAGGGTTCTATTTTAAACCTTTTAAAATTAGTGGTCTATTTTGAACAATTTAAAATTATCAATATCTAAACTGTAAATACATATTACCTATTTAGATTATTCTCTTTCCAATTTATCTTTACCTACATACTGTTGCAGATAATTTCATGCTACTATTTGTTAAGCTATGGCTCTGATACCACTGTTGGGTTTTCTATTCCCTAACTAGATTATTATACACGCAGCGGAATAACAAAATTTTAAATAATCTAAGGCAATTAGGAAACTAAAACCCTAAGGGATCTTTAACTTTAACAACATAGTACAATAAACAAATTGGATAAAGAAAATAAGGAAAACACTAACCTTAGAGAAAACATATTTCTCGCGCACAGACCAACGAGCAGAGCTTCATTACTTGGAGGCAAGTACCCAAAGTAGAATACCTCTAATGCTTCACACCTAAAAACCCAAGAGAAAGTTGAATTTTCGAAAACCCTTGAAAATTCGTATCTAATTCGTATGTTATGAAGGTATAGGATGCCCCTATATATAGTTGTGGAAGAAACCCTTCGGTTTGCTGAATTCGACTCCCAACCGGCGGTTAGACCTTCTAACCGGCGGTTGGAGCTGTCAGTCTTGTACTCCAAGTCTGCGACTTGCACCGCCTTTGAAACCCTAATCCCAACCGGCGGTTGGACCTTCCAACCGGCGGTTAGATCCATTTTCTGAAATCTTCCGCCAAACTTAATTTACTTTTGATTTTCTAATTAATAAACTATTTATTAATTAACCAAAAAATTATAATATTAATACATTAATATTATCCTTCATCTTTTATCTTGACTGTTTATTGAGGGCAACCCAAAAAGGACTTTACCATTAATGACAGTCTCACCAATTAGTTATGATATTGGACACTATTCCAATATGTATAACCAGCGATATCATTGCCCTGAACAGTCAGGTGCCAGAACTCTTCCTCCTACCTGTGGAGTTCTTCGTTGGGACAATATTCGTCCCTCAGCATTTTCTTTAAATCTGCCCATGGGAGTTGGTTGGCTACATCAATGCCCACAGAACTGGCATGAGTATTCCACCAGGTGAGTGCAATATCTTGAAAGGTGTAGGCGGAGAATTTGACTTTACCGTCTTCCGTGCAGTTGCACAAGCTGAAGACTGATTCGATCCTTTCGATCCACTTGATTAGGCCAATGGCAGCTTCCGTGCCTTTGAAGTTTAGTGGTTTGCAGCTGAGAAAGTCCTTGTATTGTGAGCCCCGAGCAGCCAAGGCATCGGCTACAGCTCGGGAGATGATGGCGCTGAGTTCAGCATCACTATAACTTTTCTTCTTTGGCGGCATGATTCTTCGAGAAAGAAACAAAGGGTACATGAGAAATCGTACCAGAGTGATAATTACAACAGATGTATATATATAAAAGCGGTAATATACAACATCTCAATGTAAAAATCAATAATGTAGAATTATCGAGGGAAATTGTCAATTGATATTGCGAATCCAAAAGATGATTGACAATTTCGAGTTACTAGTTCCAAAAGTTACAGACTTAGATGTTTTACAAAAGCACTGGGAATTGTTACATCCGGTCGAATTACATAGGTCCTACGAAAGCATAATAAAGCACATAATCAGCCTAAGCTAATTTTGACGTAGATTGAGTTGTGGTAGTAGTGCGGTGAGATGGTCCACAGATTCTGCAAGTCTGCTAACCATTCGGAGGGTGTCTTCGGTTTCCCTTAGACGTGTCTCGCACTGATTCAACCTTGATTGTAGGACGAAGATTTCGTTTCGATTACCAATCACTTGGTTGTGGACGACCTCCATGGTTTCGATGGTTTCTCCCATTTGGTTGTGGAGGATGTCCATGTTTCTAACGGTGTTTTCGTGATCTTCGAAGACTTGATTGATGCGTTCGAGTGATGTGAATCTCCAGTTTCCGTTGGTTTCTTGCAGTTCGATATCCATAGTGCGGAATCGTTGTTCGTGGCGGTGTAGCCTGGCGGCTAAGACCGGTACAGTGAAGTGAGTAGGTTCTTGAGTATAAGGAGAAATTTCCATATTGGGAGATTCTCCGTTTGAGGCGGGGAGTTGGATTCCTTCCTCGTCCCTCCAGGTATTGAGTTGATTTGATAACCATCTTCATTGGCTGGTTGTTGCTTGCCTCTGGGACTGGTTATTGAGTTGGTTTTGGAGTGGGGTATGGGCTAGCTCGAGGCGACCCAATGTCCCTCCTAGCTACCCTTGAGTTTCGTGATCCATAAGGATGCGATCGTGACGAATTTGGTGATGTGTTTGCCATTTCTGAGACAAAGCGTAGAGAGAGTGAGGCCTATATTCATATATAATATAGCCTAAGATTGTAGAGAGGCCTATCTATGTATACTTAGTATCACATAATAGCCTATTGGGTGTCTAGCACAGACATGTTTGAGTCCCGGTTCTCTCGAGGTCAGAGTCAACTAGTGTATTCCCGTTCAACATAACCATTTCAGACCTTACATCATCTTTCCTTAATTGCACATAGTTGATCAGGCTATGTTAAATTAAAGTCGTATGCAATAGTTCCTGAACCAGTCATGCCTAATAAGGAAATACTGCCTAACAGTCATAGTCTAGGCCCACTAAATGCAACCTAGTTCACTATAACCTTAGGCTCTGATACCAATCTGTCGCACCCCCAAATTCGGGTTGCGGAAGCGAATCGGGTCGGGGCGCGACTAATCAGTATGCACAAAGATATAATAAACGACTCTATATGCGTCGTTTTACAATTTGTATTGATAAAACCAAAGTTTACATCAAAAACATTGTTTACATTAGCTCGGTTTTGAAATTGAGAGATTTACATACATAATTAATTTATACAAAATATAATAATGCAGCTAAATCTCTGAATGTTTGTATGCTGACTCGAGCTAAGTATCCTGATCGGGCAGTCCATCCTACTGCTGAGTACCTGTGATACAAGCTAAAATGGGTCAGCGAAACGCTGGTGAGCTCACAGGTTTGTATGTCAAAACATATTGAACGAACCGCAAGATTTAATTGAATTTAAGTTGCAATAAAGCAAAATAAAAGTAACTATACAGTCATGAGCACATAGTCTGAGCTTAACTTGGGGGTCGGGTCCAATGAAGGAATTTCGATCGAGGTGCCTCCTACGAGTGCCTAATTCACACTCGTCTACACAAATGCTAATGCGTCCGTTTGACCAGTTAGTGCTTGCTAACGCGGACGAGGATTGTCAATCCTATATGGTACCATACACTAACATTCACGCTACTACGTATTACCAAACTATGTTGTGGAGGACTTTAAATTGATTAGTGAAAATAACTCATGCAGTATTTGATTTTGATTTGTACTTGCGTTCAATTGTAAATAAAACGAGCATTGATATCATACCCCTGAGTAAAACCGTAAAATAGGGGCCATGAGACTCACCTGAGTCTTGAGAGTTTAACTTAATGACTTGAGTTGATTAGCCGAGTATCGTTGTCCGAAGACTTGTAACCTGAGGGTGTCCACGACACGCGATAGTTATAACGTGAGTAGGTATCTATAAAGACTACCTTTGTAGTTGTTCATCCAACTAGAATATCCAAATTACTACGATTTGGTTGATTAACTTGTCCAAGTTACTACGACTTGGTTGATTGATTTGATTTTAGAAAACGTGTACGGCCCGTTGGTGATTGTTTGTAATAATAATCTCAACATTATCATTATGTTTTTGAAGTGTTATACTTAAAAGTATATCCTAAAGTGTTTTAGAAGTCGTATCGTATAAGTGTTTGAGGTTGTACAAATTAGACATTTAGTATAAAAATAGTTTGTCAACTTTCTGTTTTTAACGTCACTTATAGCGACACTTCGAGGTTCAGGCGACACTCAAGAAGTGTCGCATAAAATGGTAAAGTCTGAAGTATTGGCGTCACTTAAGGAAGTGACGCATAAGAGGCGACACTTATGCAAGTGTCGGGTATGAGTGTCGGTTTAAGTGTCGGGTACATTGCAATTGATTTCGGGCGACACTTAAGCAAGTGTCGGAGGTTTCTGACTTCTGATTATAGGCGTCACTTAAGCAAGTGTCGCTTGGAGTGTCGGGTATTGAATTTGCGTCACTTAAGTAGTGACACAAAAAGAGGGTTTTTAGCGGCACTTAGACAAGTGACGCAAGATTAGGGCTTTTTGCGACACTTAATGCGTCACTTAAGGAAGTGACGCACCACTGGATCTGGTCGTGCGACACTTACAACTGATTGAGATTTTTGAGTTCAAAAACGAGTTTTCCGGTTTCCGTTTGGTCTGATTCTTTTACCCAACCCATTTTTGGACATCTCAAGCTTATACAAACCGCAAACAAGTAAAATAACATAGATTTGAGAGTTTTCGAGAATTGTCGGAAACTTACGGGTCAACGCGAGAGGAATCCGGAAAGATGGAAATGTAGATCGAGTCGAGGTGATTCTTTTTCTCCAAATGAGCTTCGAGATTTAAGGTCGTTTGGTGGTGGTTTTTGGTGGTTTAAGGTGGTGGTGGTGTGGTGGTAGTTTAGAGAGAAAAGAGAGGGAGAGAGAGAAAGAGTAAGTGAGAAATGAGAAAGAAGAAAAGGAGGAGGTGGGGTTTTGATGAAGCCCCACTTTTTCAGTCCCTGCAATTGTGCCCCGTGCGGTGTTCGTTTTCCCGGTCGTTTAAACGTTTAATAATTAATTTATACGTTTAAATATACGTTTTAAATACAAATAATTACTCATTATTTTGGTTGAAGTATTTCATCAAATACTTTACATTTGAGTTGTAAATTATAATCTTACTTGTTTTGTTTGCTTGCGTTTAACATTTTATTCACGTAGACGTTATTCGTACGATACAAATTTGAATTGAAATATTATCAAAATAATATTTTGGATATAATAGTTTTATTAAATAATGGTATATTATTTAATAAAATCGTTCACCAACGTCCGTGTTACTTGAAACGAATTACATTCGTTTTGAGATGCGTACGATTTAATCAAATCGCATAATTGTATATATTCAACAATATATATTTCGACACATTAATTAGTCTAACACAGAACTAATTACATGTATTTACAGTCGATTAGGTACTAATTACAAGTCCTAATTTGACGGGTGTCACAACATATCATCTCATGGGTCCTACCGTTCTTAACACCTAAGTAATTTACTTACTGATTACTTATGTTACTGATTATTAACGTTGTGTATCTAGACCGTCGATTATATATGACCTAGTGGTTTAAGAATCCTAAGTCTTTTGAACTTTATGCTTGACTGATTCTTAAACGCTGGCGGGCGGCCGGTTCCGGCTCGGTGACTTTTCAATTATCATTTTGCTTCGTATCTTCTTTGCCATGCGTCCGATTGCAATAATTTTTTTTGTTGGATTCGTTTTTCAAAAACGAAGACTTTGAGGTAAAGAAATTCCCGAGATGAGTCTTCTAGCTCCGGATAGTTTGTCTCGAAGTCTTGATCTTTAGAACGCGCGTAGAATCTTCGTTTTTCATCCATTTTGCTCGATTTTTCTCGTGCTTCCTTATTTTAATATGCCTGACAAAATAACATCGATTAATGTAATATTTGAGCTTATTTTCCAAGTATTGATCTTAAATGAGGGAGATATCGACAGTAAAAACTTGACTTTTTACGCGATATCAGAAACCGTGATCCTTTTGCAAAATTCAAATAGACCATGATTCTTTGTATGAGAATTATGGTCATTTTGATAATAATAGACCAATACTATGTAATTAGAACCGTGTTCCTTGTTTTTAAGTAAATATACTACGGTTCACAAGTAAGAACCGTGTTCCGTGGTTTTTTTTTTACCGTGGTCCACCTCAAAATATTTAAAAAAACGTGTCTTTTTGCAAACAGACCACGGATTTTATGATTTTTCACTGTTTGTGTTATTAGGGGTAGTCTATACGTGTTTTTGTAGTAGTGATTCTTTCCTCCTATATATGTGATGATTGGGAAGGAATTCTTTTAATTTCATTTTTTTTTAATCTTAATAACACGTACAACTCCAAAATTTTCTTTCTTTCAATTTCTTTTCTTTTCGCTTCTTTTTTTTTCATTTCTTCTTTTTCACTTGGTTTTTATCTCGAAAACACATTTTTAATGAATTGGACAAAAGAATTTGTTACATGACAATAATCAAAATTTATCGCTCAGCTAAAATATGATACATGTCAACACTACAAATTAACCAAGTTAGATAATACTCCCTTCGTCCCATCCCAAGTGTCCACCTTACTATATTGGGTTGTATCAAATAAGTGTCCACTTTCATGTTACAACCAATCGGTAAAGATTTTAGTGGATAGATTTGTAATTTGATTGGCGAAAAGTGTAGTTACTGGAGAATCCGTACAAAGTCAGAGTGGACACTTTGACTGAGACGGAGGGTTAAGCTACGAATTGATAGCGATTACATTTTTGTACCAAATTAGATAATGAACATATTTTTATTTTAATGTAAATAATAATTTTTTTATATTTGTGTTGAGCAGGCCACTCAATTATATTTGGACAATGAATGGGTCACCAATAAGATATGATGGCTTTAGACTTTATCCAATATGCAATTTCAATTCTCTACTTTTGCTTTTCATGATCTTGTTATACGTAAACGGTAAACCGCTTCCTCGAATATGTGCCATCATTTTTCCATTAATTGCTCAAAGAAATTCACATCTTTAAATATGACTAGCCAAAAAACTAAACATATACTGTTAGTCTGTTATGTTTTTCATAGCTGATTCCTATTGATCGAAACCTTTGGATGACGAAGAAATTAGAAACGAATGAGTTGATCAGTTAAATCCTATATGTTGTTACCTGTAATTAAACAGTTAGAGAGTGCTTTGAGAACAAGAAGTGGAGCGGGTAAATCATCAACGTTCAACACCTTGAGAGTCAGGAGTTGGCGTTCACCACTCTCCGCCGGTGTTCGCTTTCAATGTTCACTTTTGAACGCTGCGTTCAAGAGTTTTGTTACTTTTTTTTTTTTGATTGGTTCAAAACCATTTTTTTGGGACCAGAATTTCGACTTGAACATTTAATTACTCTCCTTAGATTCATATCCGTGTTAAACTTCAGAGTTCAATTGAACACCGAGTACAACGGCAACCATTCTTTGTGCTCTTATCACCTAAAGTTCCATTTGTGAAAAATAGTTTTTTAATTTGTATAATTACCTTTTTACTTTTTCCAATTGATTAGAGTACGTTGAAAGTTCATATTATAAATCCCTATTGACAAACACACGAACAAACGTAAATATTTATAAAGTTACGAATTGAACCAACTTACTCTAACCATTAGAAAGCTCGAAATAAACTAATGGCCGGCTTTCTAATCTAAAATATGTTTGAATGCTTGTTTCACATATTGTCTCTCTTAGTTTGTTCGTTTACGTTAGTTAAATTATACATAAGTAACAAAATTCATCATCTTATCCCACTTTCAGCTATATAGTCTCTCTTATTCCTCCTATATTTCTTCGTCTCATAGGAATCGTCTTTTAACATTTTTTGTTTAAATTAAGATAGGTTGAATAATTTGTCTTTATATTCAAAAAAATTTGACTGAATTTCTTTAATAAATAATTGATTAAGAGCGATAAATGACGGTAAAATGATGGAGTTTAATAATTATTAATAGTTTTTTTTTTCTTTTCCAAATAGACAATTATTTTAAAACGAATCTATCTATACTACCTTATAATTGGTTTAAGGATTTCATTTGATGCCTTACAAAAATAAAGACCGGAAAAGACAAATATGCCCTCACTATAATTATTAAACGCTATTTATATCGTATTTACAAATTCAAATTGTTAAATTGTCAACTTTTATTATACATAAATGATGATTTGCCTATTCTAATAATAAATGATGATTTGCAAATAATTTCTATATAGAAGTCAATTAACTTTCAACTACATGTTAAATGTTTCCCTATGGTTTTATATTTTTAATAATACTAATACTATACTATACTAATTCAACTACTAACACCACTCCCAATATTAATTTAATATCAGAAAATAAAGAACTTAGAACCTTAATCAGTAGACATCTTTTATTCATTAATTTCAACAATCGTCTCATATCAAGAAAATTATTTACATAACTACCCGCTATAATGTGCGGGTATTGTGCTAGTATAATAATAATAATAATAATAATAATGTAGACGTCTATTTTGAAACCAAGAAACAAAAGAGTAATAAACTTCTAGCCGGTCTTCCCATAAATAAATATATAAATATAGGTAAAAGCGCCAAATTGGAAGCTGTGATATACATACCGGTGTATGGAGTGTGCGTGATTTTATGTTTGAAATGGAGTAATGAATGGATGGTTGCGCGACTATCGGATCGTGTCTGCTCACAAAAAGTTATTTGCACTGTTGTTAACTTCTCACTCACTCATATTATTACGCACTTTTAATTATTAATAATTTTTTTACAATTAAATTAAATCATATATATTAATTAATTAATCCCAAAAGCTAAAAGGATGTAGCTAATTGTTTCTGACATGCCTTTAACAACTTACGTTGTCATGTATTTTTACTATTTTTTTTTAAGATGTTAAACTTTTTTCTTTTTTTTGGATTACTAATAGGTGTCCTTATGTAAATGTAAAATGGGTAGATTGGTCGTGCAACCCGAGTTCATCCTTATCATCCTCCTTGTAATGTTTTGTTCTAGCTTCTTGCTAGTTTAATAATATCCGTCGTTCAAAAATAAATTTTACTAGTAATTATAAAAATACTACTTAAGATATTAATCCATAAATGTAGGCGTGACCAAAAAAACCGGGTTGGGAAACCGACCCGGTCAATACCCGAAAACCCGACCGGTCAATACCCGGGTAGACTCTACCCGATTCGGGTTTTACTAGTACCCGCCGGGTACCACACCGGGTACGCCCCCATACGTTTCAAATCGGGTTGGACCCGGGTTGTACCCGAACCGGTTCCAAAAACATGTTTTAATACCCGGTTTGTACCCGGTTTTTACACTAGCCGTTGTGTTTGAGCTCCTAGCCATTTTATATCCGTTTTTTTTTGCTTTTTTTTTTACCATTTTGTCATCCTAAAACTAGTATAAATAGATACCTTGGGTTTGGGTTAGTTACAACACTCAAACTCACTCATTCTAGTGAAAAAACACTCAAAAAGCTTACGATTTACATACGAAACTCTCAAAAAATTACTCTCATCCTCTCAAAACGCTCTCATAATGGCAACTCAAAGTTCTTCAACTAACGATTTTGTTGGTTCGTCAAATGCGTCAAATGCACCAACCATTGTTCAAGTCTTTACAACAAAACGTAATTCGGAGATTTGGTGTAACTTTAACAAAGTGTTGTTGTCGGATGGTTCGACTAAAGCACATTGTAAACGATGTGGGAGTTTTTTAAAAGCCGACTCCAACTCAACATTGAGCAAACATACTTTGAAGTATTGTAGTGCAAACAAAACTAATCCGGAGGAGGGTCAAGCAACCATGTCACGGGATGGAGGTATTTTCACATACCAAGCGGATCGTTGTCGAGAAGCATTTGCCGGCTTTGTGATTCAAGAAGCTTTGTCGTTCAACCACTTCGACAACCCTCGGCTTACTAAGGTTATTCAAAATACTCTTCAACCCCGATATAATCATGTATCACGTCTTACTCTTAGACGTGATGCACTTAAATTGTGGAAAAATGCTAAAATTCAACTAATAACTGGTTTTGAAAACTTAACTACAAGTGTATCACTAACAACCGGTTTTGGAATTCCACTGCACATATGAAATGAAAGAGGATGTTGAGTCGGCGACTGATAAAAATTTCATGACTTTCCGACTGGGAGGTCAACCAAGGAAAATGAGTATGGTGGAACTTGCTGTCTGTTTGGGCATTTATACTCGAGAGCAGCTGGATGCAACTCATTCTGAGGATTATTTGATGAACAGTGATATGATAGGGCTGGAATTTTTCCCGAAGGATGTGTGGCACGAATTTTCACAAATACCGTACGCTAGAGGTGGAAATTCATACAAAGATATGGAGAACATGTAGTTGCGGGTAATCCAACGATGTCTTGCGCACACCATTTCGCATAGAAGGGAGAACACAGAGAGAGTCGGTTTCGCCGACTTATGGTATATGAGGAAGTTTATAGCGGAGGAGAATATCAATGTGCCGTACGCTGTTGCCTGGTATTTACATCATAATGCCAGTGGGATTAGAGGGGCATCCCCTATCTGTGGGGGACAATTTGTGACTAGGATTGCCAAGTCCTTCAACATCAGTTTTGAGAATTTAGAGCGAGTGACGGCTAGGCGAAAAACAGTAGGGCTAGTTCAGTTTCAGGGGGCACAGGCTGTCTCAGTTGTCAATAACCGGTTCGTGCCCTACCAGGAACCACCACCAGAGGAGCAAGCGGCTCAACCACCGAGAAGAAGAAGAAGACAACAGCAGGTGGAACATGAACAACATCAAGAGGAAGAAGCTGCATATGAGCAGGGAGGTTTCCAGCAGCAAGGCGCAGCACTGCCATCCATGCTGGATGTTATGCATGGTATTCAGGGCCTTCAGGTTAGCCATGATAATTTTTAGCAGGAAGTCAGGTATGATCATGGAGCACAGCGTTACCACAACGCTTGGTCACATCACAACATACGAAGACTTTCTGAAGCGGTGCCCAACTTCCGGCCTACAACCTACTACTACCCACCCATGTGGGGTCGGTCTGGAGCAAGCTATCCACCACCTGGTTATGACGAGGGTGCCGCCTTGGCAGAGCTGCAGGAAGAGTACCGAAGGAAGCAGGAGAGAGAGCAAGAGGAGCGTGGATTCCCCTATGACTATTCCCCGTTTTGAGTGCTTGCGTGCCTCATGTGATTCAGACACTTTTCTAGACAAATTGATTACGGTCTATTTAAGTACTTTTAATTTTCTGCATTGATATTTTGGAATGCTTGACTGGGAATGGCGTTTGGGTACATTTTTGTACAACGACATCCCAAAACACTTTTCTATTTCGATTTAGGTAAAATTTTGGTGGAAAATGGTCAAATGTGTTGGATCAGGGCGTTTGTACCCGGCTGGAACATGGGTACCCGGCGGGTACTCTTTGAAGAATGGTAACAGAAGTGATTAAGGCTTATGTACCCGGCTGGAACTACTTGTACCCGACGGGTACACCGTACCCGGTTTGGAACCGGGTATTAGACCCGAACCGGTTCCTACCCGGTACCAACCGGTTAGTGTAGGGTTGGGTTTTCCCCCACCCAAAACCGGGTCGGTTCCGGGTCGGGTTGTCAAAAACCCGGTTTGTTGACTTTGACCAATACCCGGTTCGGGTATTCGGGTCAGGTCGGGTCGGCCTAAAAACCGGTTTTGTTCACGACTACGTAAATGTGAAATTCGATCCAGTACATAGATATGGTGGTTCGGACTATAATTTGAATAATTTAGAAGTATAGAAACGAAGTCACTTTTTAACTCAACGACGTCGAGATGTGATGTGCGTAGAGGCAATCTCAAATTTCTCTCTTATCCTTTCGATCTCGACAGGATGTCGTAATGCTAATGTTCACCGTATAGATTGACTTGTAATCCAAATTCAACTTGCTTCAATATTTTGTAATGTTTCTCCAAGCTTCTTGTTAGTTTTCTATTATACTCCGTAATTTCTATCATTCAAAAATAATATTAATTGCATTGTCTTATATATGTAATAAAACTGTGTCCCATAGTGGTTTTAACATAACCATAAATATTTTTTTCATGATATTTTGGAAGGGAGGGAGTAGTTTTACTACGTACAATTGACTTATACTCCATATATATATAATATCCTTGTAACACCCTAGATCCTATACTATTTCACTAGGTACGTATATTTATCTATTTAGAAAAACATAAGTCGTGCTACAACACGTACTACAATTCCTAGTAATCAAAACATGTTGCATTAAAGTGTACGATACAGCACATTAATGTGCATAGATATAATTTATTGTAAAAAAATTTGAATTAAATGTTATAAAAGGGGTTCATACATGATACAACCCTTTTATCTAACCCTATTTCAAGAAAGACTCCAAACACCACAAAGGACATGGACCATGGCCGATACGGTCAACCCACGTTCACCACCGGCAATAATAACCCTACACTCCATTTTCACTCGACAATTCCTTCACTAGTCTCCGATGTACCATTTTACATGCACAATGTACTAAACCCAAATGCAACACCACCACTGCCTCATAGTTTTCATGATACTACCACCGTGTCTCCACCACCACCGCCACCGCCTACGTATTCGCCTCAAACCGGATGGAATTGCTATAACGGAGGGATCAACTTGAACCAAGGCACAAACAACTATGCACAAAGTACTATTACCATTAGATGGCCAAGACAAGAAACACTTACACTTCTTGAGATCAGATCTCGGCTTGACCCTTGTTTTAAAGAAGCCACTTCTTCAAACCATAAAGCCCCTTTATGGGATGAAATCTCTAGGTATGTTAATAAATAATATACATCTTGTTAACATATATTATAATAAACAACAACAATACACAATCCCGTCGAATACAGTTATACCTCCATGTACGGGTTAGAGAGACTGCTTCAAGACTCCGACTTGTTAACAAAAAATTTTAAGTGTTGAAATATACTCATTTCTTAACCTTTATTTTCTTTTTCTGATGTAGGATAATGAACGATGAATATGGGTACCAAAGAAGTGGTAGAAAATGCAAAGAAAAATTTGAAAATTTATACAAGTATTACAAGAAGACTAAAGAGGGTAAAGTTGGTAAAAATGATGGTAAACACTATCGATTTTTTCGACAACTTGAAGCCCTTTTTGGTGATCATCAAAATACGAATACAAATATCAATATCGTTGATCCAAGTAGCCAATCGAATAATTCTTCTGAATATGGAACACCATCAAATGAAAAGAACAAAAGTTGTGATTATGAGTTCAAAAAGAAGGACTTGATAGCTACAATTGAGGAGTCAATTGAGTTACATTTGGGCAAACTAATGGTTAAACAAGAAGCATGGAGCAAAAAAATCATGTGTGCAATTGAGCATAAAGAGAAAGAAAGGGTGATCTTAGAGGAAGAATGGAGGAAACAAGAATGGGCTCGATTGGATCAAGAATATGAAGCTTGGGCTAGCCATGTAGCTCGTATTAAGAGTCGAGATAAATCTTTACTAGAATCTTTACAAACCCTAATTAGGGTTAGATCAATTGGGTCAAGTTATAGAAACATGGATTCAAAAGAAAATGAGTGTTTGACTGATCATGATAAATGTAAAGATTGGAATGAACATGAGATATCTAGCTTAATTCATATTCGAACAAACAAAGAATGCAAATTTCAAGATGTTGATCAAGAACATGATGAAAGACGAATTTGGGAGGAGGTAGCTTTTGAATTGTCTTTATTAGGATACAATCGAAGTGTAGATGATTGTAAGGAGACTTGGGATAAGATTTGCGTCGATTTTCATAAAACGAAGATGGATTGTGTGAATACGAGCAAAGATGTTTCTTCGAGAACGAGCGATCCTGCGAATATCGATGGCGAACGCTCTTGGGAAACTATGTAATCCAGGTGGGTTAATTATGTTCTTTCTTGATTTCAGTCTAATTAAGTTGAGAGTTGATAGGATGTGTTTTTGTCAAAGAATGTAGAATAAGGCCGGTTTAGTTAAGCTGGTTTGACATTAGTTATTAATTATAATTAAGATTCAAATTAGATGACAAATTGATCATGAGTTAATCATGTATTTGCATGTGTTGGGCATGATAGATATGATGTTTCAAAATTAGCTTTCCAAATGAATGATCATGACTTCAATTAATATTTTTGTGCAAATATGAAATTATGAATAAATTAAGAAAACGATTTCACTTAAACCCTAATTATTAATATATCTTGTTATAATTACTTTCATTTTACAGACCAAATTAAAGTTTTATGACGTTACATAAAACACGATAATTGTCAATCGATTACACTACATTAATTTCAAGTTCTTTTCTAGTCAAACGTCAATGTAGATCTGCTTAATTATTACTACAACTAACAAACATAGACTCTAGATATCACTTAATTACATACCGATCTTGTTTATCGTATATCTATTTTTATTTAATTTAATATTAATATAAATATATTAGCATTGCATGACTAAATCAATACGGAGTAGTATTATTACATTTTATAGGTTTTTCCATGCTTAAATTGTTCTTAGGAAATAAGCGAACCTTTTAATTATTCATTCTGTTACGTATATATTCAAATAGGTTAATAAACATATACATTATTCTACTTTGTAAAAAATCTTCAGCTAGGTTAATTAATTACTAATATATTCGATTGAATTAGTAATATCAATTGATTATTTAAGGAACTATTAAGATTGATTATCAATATCGTAGCAACGAATCGTATGTATACGTGCGTGGATCGCTATGAACGCATGTGTTTGATATTAGTTTTGAGAACAAAATGTGTGATTACACCTTAATATGTGTGTTTACATTCATAAACAACTCTCATAATGAAGCTTTAGACGCTTATTTATATCCTAGCCTATAACAACATGCTTAAACTTTAAGGAATGTTCACAATCTCTATTTTAAATCATAACATGAACTTTATTTACGCTATAATATCTATAAGTTCGGTAAACTAATTAATTCAAACAAATCGAAGGATAACATAATTTGTGATGAAATTAAACTTTTTTCATATGTTTAGATATTCAATATGAATAGAAATTCTAGTCTTAATTGGAACTAATGGTATTGTGATCCTTGACAATTTAGATATAATGCAACCATTATATTTTAGTTGTATGTTGTATCACTTTGCATCTTGCTAGCTTGTATTCTCTAATAGAATTATTTCTTTAAAAAAAAATGTAGTAGCAACAAGTGAATAAAGTAGACATAGATTTTGATATGTTAGCTAGCATGAAAATGATATGTATGTTTAAATTTGTATGTCTAAAACTAGATCTGAGAATCTAAGTAACTGAATATTGGGTAGGTTATACTAGTATATATAACACGGCTCGTTTGTGGGTTTAAGGTTTCTAGGATTAAGATATTGTGATGTATATATTGTTTATTAATACTAAATCAGAACCTACGGAATTTTACTATTCAACACGTACTACGTACTAACTTATTGATGTGCTAAAGCGATATGTGAAAAACGAAAGGCACACACACACACACACATATATATATATATATAAAAAATCAACCACATGATCTTAACATTTGACACATAAACACACCAAATAATTTTAAGATTTGACACATAAGCATACCAAATGTTGATACATCAACCTATTATTTTCTTAATAAATTTGTAACTTTGAAAAAATAATTACTTTTTTTTAAAATATTATTCAATATGTACATATCACTATTAATAATAAAATAAATTAAACCAACCTACATTATCACTTAATATTTTTCACATAAACTATCTTCAATGTTAACACCTATTTAGGAAATCTTTAAATTGTAACAATTTAAAAATTACAAAAAATGTATCTTTATCTATAACTACTTATAAAACATCTTAGTGTTTTATTTTTAAAAAACTTTAAAAAATATTAAGACTAAACAATTCTCAATTTTTTAGTTATATAATTCACATCTTACAATATAAGCCTATTATTTGAATTATATACTGAATTTCGAACTATACATACAAGCAAACTACTGATATCAACTCATAATCACAGTAATTCATCGGTAAATAACAAAAATATTATATGAATTTCGTTGAGTCACTGTCTATAATGAATAAATACTAAACTCCGCTGCATAGCACATTTGTTATGTGTTATTATATATATAAAAAGAACCTATTGCTTAGAAATGTGACACATAAGCTTCTTATAGGTTGACATGTGTCCATAATTAATCAACTAATTAATTATAATAAAAATAATAACCATGATAAAATAATAAAATCCTTACCTAATTACTCAATAATTTTTACCCTATATATCTAATAAACATGATACTTAAGACCAATAGTACATCATCATCTCCTTACTTTTCACATTAACTTCAGTTGATTTTTTTTTCTTCAAATAAATGTAGTTTAAAGTGTATTTTTTAGGATACATGTTGTATAACTTTTTCCGAACAAATAAAATATCTATGACTACCTTCAACATTTCGCGTGTTTACTCTTTCGACACATTCACGTTTTATTTTATTCATTAAACACTCTTACCTCAATCTATATATATTTCTTTAATCTTCTTACCATTTTTATTGGAGTATATAAATATAGTCGTACGACTTATTGTACCAACAAATCATCAGTTGTTATGTTTTCACATCATCAAAGTTTTAATTTTATAGCAAAGTTTGTTTAACCTACTTTAAATTACGGTCATGGTGATCATGTCTACTCTTTTAATACGTACACTTGTGCATGCGAGTTTAATGTTATTAAACCAGTTTCAATTTCTCGATCTATATTTAGCTTCTTCACCAATTACGAACACATTGTAATTATCATTGTAATGAAATTCTTTTTTCATATTATTTAAGTCTTGTAAGTTTCTTTTTACCATAAATTCTCATTTTTCATATTACATGTTTGAAACGGGTTCTACATACATATATGATTATACATGTCAATCGATAATTTTTTTGATAACAACATCATAGACGACGAAGAGAATAATTATTATAACACCTATTACTAGGACATAACAGATCGATAGCTAGATTGCTCATCTCAAATTATAGCTTATCAATAGCGTGAGATTTTAATAGTTGATTCTTATACATTAAAAAAAAAAAAAAAAAAAAAAAAAAACTTAGTCACTGACAGTTGATTTTCTATCTACGTAATTTAAGATTAAAAGTGGATCAGACACACTAATCGAAGTGTTTGTGACTATCAATAGTAGATGAGAAGACATAAGAATTATCTTTGCTTTCAATTCGTTTAAACAAGTTCTCATTCTTATTTTCAGAGATTAATATACATTTAATATCACATAAATTAGAATTAAAATTTTCAAGACTGGACCTTGTATTGCACGGCGCTAAATATTACTAGTATACATATAAAACATAAGATGCATAAGTGATATGTCAAATAATTAATAAATGGATTAGACCTAGTATACGGTTATATAGTTTTAGGTCTATTTAAAACATATTGCTCGTTTAGCATGATTAGGGGTGTGCAAATTTACCCGAGAACCGAAAATACCCGAGAATCGAACCGGACCGGAACCGAACCGGACTGAACCGAGTATATTTGGTCCGGTCCTCGGTCCTTGTTTTCCTTATTTTTCGGTTCTCGGTTCGGTTCGGTCCGAGCCCGGTTCGGTTCCCATGAACTGTTAAGTCACTTCAGTGTGCAAATATCGGGTATAACCGAAAATACCCGAGAACCGAATCGGACCGGAACCGAACCGGAAAGAACCGAGTATATTTGGTCCGGTCCTCGGTCCTTGTTTTCCTTATTTTTCGGTTCTCGGTTCGGTCCGGTTCTTGCCCGGTTCGGTCCGGTTCTGGACCATGAACACCCCTAAGCATGATCACTTAATTAGCATTACGTACTGTTAATATATCATGACCATCATCGCTATATATAGGGAGCTGAAAATTTAGGTGAAAAATAAACTTAATTGATATTACTACTACATACAACACATGACATGCATGTTGTGAAGTAAAATCGTACCTCATAAGTTTAACTTTGTATTCATGATCAACGTGAGATGTGCCTTCTTTAACTTATTCATGATCAGTTTGAGATTCGCCTAAGTTGGTACAATTATAGTTTTTTATTCCCAAAATTATACAAATATATAATATAAAATTAATGAGCTCCCTAGCTATGAGAATAATTAATTAATGATTTATATCTCGTTTCATATATATTATAATATGCCAACAGAATAAAACTTGGAGGTACGTAGCCAGTAATAATGAATCAAGTACGTAGGTACGTATGTTTGTAAAAGTTTCAGCCGTTAGAAAAAGAAAAATGTTCGAAAAAGGCGTCGTTTTGCGTGTGGAAATGCATAAAAGTTACGTAGAAACACACTAACTTTAACGATGGTTATAAGGTTGTGGGCACCCAAAATCGCATGACTTGTCGTTTCCATTTCCCTGTTACACGTCCTTGTCTATTTTCCCATACTACCTTCACTTTTTAGAGGCCACCTTGTGCATGTACAAACTATTTACTAACCTTTTTGTTTCTATTAATATTTAATATTAAATATAAATATAAATATTATTTTTTGTTATATATGTCCAACAATAACTATTAATATAGCTCAAAGTGAAGTTCAAACTAAAAATCGAAGTTAGTAATTGAAGTTTTTTTTAGTTGTATAAGATTGTTCATGCATGCATATATATGTTGTAGCTAAAATTACTATATATGTAAATTATTACTTAATCCGTTTCCTTTTTATTGTTCCCTAAACAAATTTTGTTGGATTTAAGATATATTTGATGAATGTAAATTTTGTCCTTATGTTCAAAAGAAGTTTGACTGAAAATTGTATCAAATAAGTTTTTTTGAGTAATAAATGAGGTACGTTGGGGGTTTAATAATTTTTGATAATTATTTTTTGCAGGTAAACAGTATTTTTAGGACACAAAAGTAGTAACATGGACAATAAAAATGGAACATATGGAGTGTTTTATGGTGCGTTTAGTTACAGAAAACTCCTCTCTTTTTCATAAAAATTCTCTAAGAAAATTAGAAAATGTGTTCAAATTCGAGTTTTCAAAAAAAGTTTTCTAAGAAAAAGAAAATCTTTGTTTCCCTTTTTATAACTACAAAGTTGAAAACTATTATTTATAGTTTTCTAAGTTTTCCATCTCTACTCTTCTTTGGAAAAGGAAAACTCCACCCCTTGCAACTAAACACGTTTTCTAGATTTTCCATATTTTTCTAGAGAGGTAAAACACTTCTCATTCTCTAGAGAAATGGAAAAAGAAAAATAGAGAAATTTTTTTGCAACTAAACGCGCCCTTAGTGATTATCTTTTTTCAAAAAGTTTAGCTACATTTAAAAGCTTATTACGGGCTCAAAATGTGTGTGTGTATAATTTGATTATTGATTTCAAGACTAAATTATAATACGTTCTACTTGTTTTGATGTTGGTTAAGCCGCAATAAAAGGAACAAAAAACATTATAAATCTGGATATATGATCTCTTCTCGACAACTAATGAGCTTTTGCCTAGTCCCTTCTAAAACTCAATGACTACCCTGTGCGAAACATACTTTTCGTCTCACAATACGATCATACCGGTTCTTTAGTCGTATGATTATTATTTACGAGTGGTATTTATTATTGGTAATAAAAAAGCTTCAATTAACACAACATAACCTTATAAGTTATAAATAACCAGTTTTTATGATGATCAAAATGTTTCTATACATAACAACCATTGTCTTGACCTTATAAATAACCAAATATATACGTACTAATGAAACACGATTAATCACACAAACTAAAGACAAAGGAAACGTAGTACGTTAACTTTTAACGGTAAGTAAACGGAGCTGTCTGTCTGTAAATGTGATTCGACGGCACTGACATGACAGTCCGTGACGGAAAACATTTTTATTTTTTTTCATGTGCATTAAAAGTGCCGTCCCCACCTCCGCCAATACCTTTCACCGTTTTTCTTGTTGACTCAATTATTAGTGTTTTTTTTTTTTTTTTTTATCTATCTTATTTTATTTTAATAATTTTAATTTTAATTACTCATTATTTTACTCGTAATTTAATGCTTAAAAATCTTAAATTAAAATGTATTAGTAAATGCTTACGAAAATACACTCGAATGAAAACATAAGTGAAACTCTGCTTTTTCATATTGTACATTATTGTGTATAGAAACACTTGACGGTAATAAAAATACTGCTATATTGCTATGATATACGTGGCATATTAGCATATAAAGACTGATACTAGTAGCAATAATTTCTAGTCGGTATCCCGCCATATTCACGGTTACATCACAAAGCAGTTCACATAAGATTCAATTCTCGCGTACATAATTCTCTTATCCAGCACGATGGTAATAACATTCATATGAAAGTAAAACTGTAACATGTATCTCATTTTAAAGGTATCATGAAACTCACCCGAAAGTCTTTGATTATATAATCGAGGCAAATTTCAAAATTATCTACATATTCAGATAATCACATCCGTCAATTGCTTTACTCTACTTGTAATGTCGTATATAGTTCACATCTCTAGGGAATCGTTCATAATATGTTCAAACTTCAAAGTCCGTTGTTATTGCGTATGGTTACCGTTGGTACTTGGTACATAAACTGTGGAATTAAAAATGCAAATGATATCTACACCATCCAAATTGATATATCCACCACAAATATGCATTAGCAGGTTGGACAATACTACTTTTTAATGAATAGGTTGATTTATCAATTTGGATAATAGCCCAAAAACTAAGACTTAGACATGGCCATCAGGCCATGTATGTGTATCCGGCCCAATATAACCAAACAACTAGACTATTCTTATTCTTATGGTCAAAGACGTTGACCACCCATCAAATTTATGGAGCAGAGTTTAAGTCAATTCTTGACCAATTATCTTGAAACATTTCATTAAATTAACAACATGCATGAGACTACCTTAAGTATTTGTGACAAGATCTCTAATATAAAAAGATTAATGAGCCATACCGGAGGAATTTCATATATTAGGTAGGAGTTTCGGGCTCTCTTTCTTAGTATATTTAAATTTGAATATCAAAACAAAAACTTTAGAATTATCTCTTAATATCAATTATCAACCACTTATAAATAGTAACTTGTTTGTCTTTTCCTCTAACTTTATTTCTCTAAATAAATACAATTATAAAAGAGAATATAAGGTATATACAAGTTGGCTTGATGGTAAAGTTTGTTTGCTTTGACCTCTAGGTTCTTGGTAGAGCATCCACAATGCTATGGACTTTCACAAGTCCATAGCATTGCCACATAAGCTTTTCATAAACTACCAATCCTATAAACCTTCCCCTATAGTCCTATAAACTTTACTAAGTCCATATGGGTTCCATAATTGCCTTCTTTCTCAAGTCCATGCACATGGACATCTAAAAAAATTCTATGGACTTTGGATATGGACATCCTCCTACAATGCATGTCAATATGCATGGACTCCATGTCATCTCCACCTAGGCTATGTCATCTCCACCTAGGCTATGGACTTGGTGTATGGACACCATTGTGGATGGTAAGCAATGTCATTATATTTTTTTAGTTCTATATATTAACTAAACAGACCACTTACTTGCTATTAATATAGTTATGCTAAAAATTTAAAAGTCACTAAAAGGTGGCTCAACTATTTTAGTACACAGAAAGTAATATGTATAAAATTTTAATCAAGTAATTGGGGAAAGTATGTAAAATATACATAATAAATAGACTATACGTACACTTTCTTTCAATTTTCATTTTAAGTCGCGTTAAGTACCGTTTATTATTTAACTAGACATATAGCTTATAGACTCGAGTATAATCTATGTTAGCTCATAGACACGAGTATCGTTCAAAAAGTTGAGTGGCAAATTGTAACACCTCGCAAATTTGAACACGATTAATTTCATTAATCACTTGCATTATTAGGCTAATTCCCTACTTGAGTGAATTCACAACTCATTTTAGAGGTAAGTCTAGCATAGCCCAACTAGTTAGTACGCGTAGTATTACGTATTCGTAATTAGCTGTAATTACGTACAGAACAATCTGAAAACAACGCGACAAAAATGTACGACTCTTGGTGAACAAAATTTGTTAATAAAACGAAATTATTAAATAAGGTCGTAACGAATAAATATTTTGTCAAAAATATTTACTAATCATTTTATAACGCAGAACGTCAATTCCTATAATTAAAATAAAACAAAGTAATAAATTTATGATAAGTGTAAATTAAAAACATATTAGTTAAAATAAAATAACATTTCATGATCGGGTAAACAAACACGGAGTGCAAACACGGAGGCAGAAAGTGGAACAAAACCACCTCCCACCTCCCATTTGTCTTTCATTTTCTTTCATCTTCTTTCTCTCATCTCTATCTTCTTCTCTCTACAACCACCACCACCTACCAAATATCACCACAAAAACGCCACAAAACTACCCTCAAACGACGCCGAATCACCATACTCCTTTAGAATAAAACAACCACGAGACCCCGATCTACATTTCTACCTTTTCGGATTTCAAATCCGACACTCGTAAGTTTCCGACAAATCCCGCAAATCCTTAGATTTCGAAATTATAATTGATATTTCTTGTTTAATATACTTAGATTAACATATTTTAGTGTTTTATACAACCGAAAATGTCCAAATCGACCCAAAACTCGTTGATTTTTAAGCTGTTCGTCGAACAGGCGACTACGTCGCTTTTGGGCCAAAAACAGTAGTGCGACGTAGGCCTTTACGTCGCATTACCCTTCCCTACGTCGCACATAGCGACACAACCCACTACGTCGCATTAAATTGCGAACGTCGCCTATGCGACGCAACCCATAACGTCGCAAAACCTGAATGCGACGTAGACCCGTACGTCGCACCTTACGTCGCACAAGTCAGAACCCTAAAAACACACTAAAAAAAAGAAGTCAAAGTTACTGTAGAAAAGTCAAATTTTACTGTAGCAGTACTGTAGCAAATGAGATAATAACATTTTTGAACTACTGTTTCAAAAACATCACCAACAAGTCGTATACATTTTCACAAACAACGAAATACAACGTAAACATTTAAACGAACGATTTGGACGTGGCTTGATTGTACAAACACGAGCATGGATGATTAGTTTAGACATCCACATACTTATTAAATCTTGTACGTTAGGGCGTTAGGAGATTTCAGACTGTACTTGGGCTTAGGTTTGCTAGCACTCGCACAACTACTTAACTCAACAGGTGAGTTCACAGCCCCTACTTTTACTGTTTTTAACTACTCTTGGGGTGGAAAACATAGTCAACTGCTTTACTGATTTACTGATTGCCATAACTGCTTTTACTATATGATTATTTATCATACTGTTTACTCGAACGATTAGAGTACTTGAACTGTTAAACTGTTATACAAACTATCATATAACTACCTTTGGTACACTTATACAAAACTGCTTATAACTACGGTCAACTACTACAACTGTCCGTACGAATTGGTATTCCATACAAAAACTATTATCACTATGTGAAACTATTTTGGTATCTTACCGGAGAACGACCGGTACATATTGGTAACTTGTCGGAGAACGACCGACACTAACATGGTATCTTACCGGAGAACGACCGGTACTAGCAGTGTATCTCGCCGGAGAACGACCGGTGCTAACTTGGTATCTTACCGGAGAACGACCGGTACATTTGGTAACTAGTCGGAGAACGACCGACTCAAACTTTAAAACTACTGGGGAACAACCAGCAACCCGTTTTCAAACACATAATTTGGGTAACGTCCCAACGCAACTATTTTTGGGCAACATCCCACATGAACCGCAATTTGGGTAACGTCCCGACAAAGAACGAAACTTTTGGGCGAATAACCCACTAAACTTATACTTTGGATGACGTTCCACTAAACATTACTCGACTATTATGGCAATTACTATTTATGAACGTATTTGGTTCAACAACTATGACTACAAAACTTCAAACAACAACATACAACATTAAACCTGTGGATTCACTCAACCTAGTTGTTGACTTTTACTATGTTTTTCAGGGAATTAGCTGCGCATGTAAGAATCGCCAACACATGGAGAATTAGGCGACCCGTGAAGCTTTAGGATGCCAACATTTTTGGAAAAACATATGGATTTCTCCAGTATAACTGAAACTATTTTGTCATATTCTATAAATCCACTTTTGTATACTGATTAATTTTAACTTGTACGATTCGATGAATCGTAAATCTTGTAATTAACATTTTGGCATCTTAATATATTATGTTCTGTTGTAATCATAAGCTCTGATACGTATGCACGCGTTATTATTGTGACACCCCAATACTAAACGCTTCCGCTAAACAAATTTGAGGGTGTTACAGATTGGTATCAGAGCCATTGGTTATAGCGAACTAGGAAACTTTAGGTGACTTAGCGACCTAGAGACCTAGACTATAGCCTTGGCTAGAACGTGCATGCATACATACATTTGCATACATCTAAACTATCGTTACGATACCTCGATACGCGTGAACTGTTCACCACATTCGACTCGTTCATTGTACTCTGATCTCATATGAACCTGATCGTTATTAAACGGTTGATGAAAAGAAGTATGTATTTGGCATCATATAATGACGCCTGGCCAACGTGATTATATTATACTGAGTACATATGGGTGTTTCATAGTCGTAAGATGCGTGATGGGGATTCGACAATTTTTCTTGATACTCGAAAACTTGAAATATGTGAAACTTTACTCCTCACATATTTTTCATTGGCATTGACTTCTGCATCTTTTCATCGCAGAACGTCAGCATGCCGCCTAAACAAAGAAATACTCGAAACAGTCGACGAAATATTCCTCCTCCACCACCGCCTCCGGAAACAACCGAACAGATTATCGAACGCCGCGTGGCTGAAGCCATCGCACAATACGAGGCCAGTCGAAATCGTGAAAACCTGACCAACAATAGCGGAGCCACTCCGGTTAACAGCGAAACCCCAACCAATAACCAGCAGGGGTGTTCCTACAAAACCTTCCAGTCATGTAAACCCAGCACCTTCACCGGGATCGAAGGGGCCATCGGCCTGGTTCACTGGATTGAGAAAACGGAATCAGTCATCGACATCAGCGACTGCGCCACCGACAAAATTGTGAAATACGCCACCTGCACTCTAGCCTACAAAGCGCTAACATGGTGGAACGCTCAGGTGCAAATCATGGGACGCCCAGCTGCTTACTCCATCTCATGGGAGACACTGAAACGAATGCTGATGGAGGAATTTTGCCCTCCCAACGAGATGCAGAAACTTGAAACAGAATTCTGGAACATACAAATGATCGGCGCTGACATTTCCGGTTACACAACTAGATTCCAGGAGCTTGCACGTCTTGTGCCCCACATGGTAACCCCCGAGAGCAAACGCATTGAGCGTTACAACAGGGGTTTGGCACCACAAATCCGAGGCATGGTTATGTCCTCCAAACCCGCCACTTTTAGGAGCGCAGTTGACCTGGCTCAAAGCTTAACCGACGACGCGGTCGAGATTGGAACCCTGAAAGCTATCAAAGGGAAAACTGAACCTACCCGTACTGATGCGGGCGAATCTGGAACCCACAAACGCAAATGGAACGGCGAGGGTAACGACCGTTAGGGTCAACAAAACCGAAACCCGGGAAACACCCGAGCCTACGCTGCAATCAACAACCCTGGACCCAAAACCTACCTTGGCAACAAACCGAGGTGTGACAAGTGCGGGAGACACCACGATGGTGATTGTACATTTTGTCAAAACTGCAGACGTCCCGGTCACTTAGCACAGAACTGTAGGACAAACCTACCTCCTCAAGCCGCTCCCGAGGGACAAAACACTGGCTGCTTTAGGTGTGGTGATCCTGGACATCACCGAAACCAATGCCAACAACCGAACAACCCCGGGAACAACAATCAGAACAACAACAACCGCATCACTAACAAAGGCTACGTCCCAAGCCGCGCATACATTCTCCGTGCACCGGAAACGGTTGCAGATCTCAACTAGCACGGTACGTTTTAGCGACTATTGCTACAATTTAACAGACGTTTTATTCGAATGCCTATTCGAACACAACACTTGGTAAACTCTGACCACAAAACGAAACACACAACATAATGATCTATGCCGCGAGCATACTTAAACTTAGGGGTGAGCATTCGTACCCGAATCCCGATCCCGTACCGCTACCGTACCGGTACCGTACCGAACCGGTACCGTACCGCTTTAAACGGTCCGGTATTTGGTACTCACTTTAGGGCCAAAAAGATAACCGGTACCAACCGGTTCGGTACCGGTATTTTACCACTTTCCCGCTTTGGTACCATATCCGAAATATACATTTTTTTTATTTGTTATAGGTCCGTAAGTTCTTTCTATATTTTAAAAAGATTTATTTATAACTTCATTTCTATAATCATATGATATGTCTATTAATATAAAAATGATATTTTTTGGGTAATTAAGAAGTATAAAATAAAGTTAGACTCTCGCGTATGAATACAATTGTAATTTTATAGAAGTGTAACTAGTTTTCTTTGCTACACAAACAATCACGTTTTTAGCACCCTAGTTAAAACGGATTCCAAACATATTGTTTGTTAATATAAAAGGTAAGGATCATGACTTGTGTCATTACCAAAACACTTAACACGGTACAATAACGTCGTTGTATATATTTGTATTTTCTTCGTCAATATCCATCTATGTCACTTAATGATGTTTTTTATTTATTTGAGATTCATTAATATTTATCTTTCGTGAATTTTATCGAGTACAAAATACGTAAATAGGTTTAGTTATTATTCTACTATGTTTTGGTACCAAAGCGGTATAGTACCACTTTTACCCGTACCGGTACCGGAACCGTACCGGTACCGTACCGCTTTAAACGGTCCGGTATTCGGTACCCACTTTAGAGCCAAAAAAAATAAGCGGTACCAACCGGTTCGGTACGGTTCGGTACCGGTTCCGTACCATGCTCACCCCTACTTAAACTGATTAAACTTCTATGGCAACAATCGAACGCCACGCAAACTATTACTATTGTTAACAACATGACTTATCGAAGAACATACGCTGCGGGCGATCCAACTTGATTTAAATCTCGGGACGAGATTTCTCTAACATGGGGAGAATGTAACACCTCGCAAATTTGAACACGATTAATTTCATTAATCACTTGCATTATTAGGCTAATTCCCTACTTGAGTGAATTCACAACACATTTTAGAGGTAAGTCTAGCATAGTCCAACTAGTTAGTACGCGTAGTATTACGTATTCGTAATTAGCTGTAATTACGTACAAAACAATCTGAAAACAACGCGACAAAAATGTACGACTCTTGGTGAACAAAATTTGTTAATAAAACGAAATTATTAAATAAGGTCGTAACGAATAAATATTTTGTCAAAAATATTTACTAATCATTTTATAACGCAGAACGTCAATTCCTATAATTAAAATAAAACAAAGTAATAAATTTATGATAAGTGTAAATTAAAAACATATTAGTTAAAATAAAATAACATTTCATGATCGGGTAAACAAACACGGAGTGCAAACACGGAGGCAGAAAGTGGAACAAAACCACCTCCCACCTCCCATTTGTCTTTCATTTTCTTTCATCTTCTTTCTCTCATCTCTATCTTCTTCTCTCTACAACCACCACCACCCACCAAATATCACCACAAAAACGCCACAAAACTACCCTCAAACGACGCCGAATCACCATACTCCTTTAGAATAAAACAACCACGAGACCCCGATCTACATTTCTACCTTTTCGGATTTCAAATCCGACACTCGTAAGTTTCTGACAAATCCCGCAAATCCTTAGATTTCGAAATTATAATTGATATTTCTTGTTTAATATACTTAGATTAACATGTTTTAGTGTTTTATACAACCGAAAATGTCCAAATCGACCCAAAACTCGTTGATTTTTAAGCTGTTCGTCGAGCAGGCGACTACGTCGCTTTTGGGCCAAAAACAGTAGTGCGACGTAGGCCTTTACGTCGCATTACCCTTCCCTACGTCGCACATAGCGACGCAACCCACTACGTCGCATTAAATTGCGAACGTCGCCTATGAGACGCAACCCATAACGTCGCAAAACCTGAATGCGACGTAGACCCGTACGTCGCACCTTACGTCGCACAAGTCAGAACCCTAAAAACACACTAAAAAAAAGAAGTCAAAGTTACTGTAGAAAAGTCAAATTTTACTGTAGCAGTACTGTAGCAAATGAGATAATAACATTTTTGAACTACTGTTTCAAAAACATCACCAACAAGTCGTATACATTTTCACAAACAACGAAATACAACGTAAACATTTAAACGAACGATTTGGACGTGGCTTGATTGTACAAACTCTAGCATGGATGATTAGTTTAGACATCCACATACTTATTAAATCTTGTACGTTAGGGCGTTAGGAGATTTCAGACTGTACTTGGGCTTAGGTTTGCTAGCACTCGCACAACTACTTAACTCAACAGGTGAGTTCACAGCCCCTACTTTTACTGTTTTTAACTACTCTTGGGGTGGAAAACATAGTCAACTGCTTTACTGATTTACTGATTGCCATAACTGCTTTTACTATATGATTATTTATCATACTGTTTACTCGAACGATTAGAGTACTTGAACTGTTAAACTGTTATACAAACTATCATATAACTACCTTTGGTACACTTATACAAAACTGCTTATAACTACGGTCAACTACTACAACTGTCCGTACGAATTGGTATTCCATACAAAAACTATTATCACTATGTGAAACTATTTTGGTATCTTACCGGAGAACGACCGGTACATATTGGTAACTTGTCGGAGAACGACCGACACTAACATGGTATCTTACCGGAGAACGACCGGTACTAGCAGTGTATCTCGCCGGAGAACGACCGGTGCTAACTTGGTATCTTACCGGAGAACGACCGGTACATTTGGTAACTAGTCGGAGAACGACCGACTCAAACTTTAAAACTACTGGGGAACAACCAGCAACCCGTTTTCAAACACATAATTTGGGTAACGTCCCAACGCAACTATTTTTGGGCAACATCCCACATGAACCGCAATTTGGGTAACGTCCCGACAAAGAACGAAACTTTTGGGCGAATAACCCACTAAACTTATACTTTGGATGACGTTCCACTAAACATTACTCGACTATTATGGCAATTACTATTTATGAACGTATTTGGTTCAACAACTATGACTACAAAACTTCAAACAACAACATACAACATTAAACATGTGGATTCATTCAACCTAGTTGTTGACTTTTACTATGTTTTTCAGGGAATTAGCTGCGCATATAAGAATCGCCAACACATGGAGAATTAGGCGACCCGTGAAGCTTTAGGATGCCAACATTTTTGGAAAAACATATGGATTTCTCCAATATAACTGAAACTATTTTGTCATATTCTAGAAATCCACTTTTGTATACTTATTAATTTTAACTTGTACGATTCGATGAATCGTAAATCTTGTAATTAACATTTTGGCATCTTAATATATTATGTTCTGTTGTAATCATAAGCTCTGATACGTATGCACGCGTTATTATTGTGACACCCCAATACTTAAACTAAACGCTTCCGCTAAACAAATTTGGGGGTGTTACACAAATATGGTGAGTAACAAAGCTATATTAGTAATTACAAATATACTTTTACTTTCTTAACAAAATTTTAAGTAATTATAGTGTGACTTATAGCTGACTAACTCGCGAGATTCGAGTTCACCGACATACAAACTCGATATATATAAAACTCTCTTAAAGGGAGACTCACATGGGCATACAAGGGTCGTCTTTTATTCTCTATTTTTACGTCGTTATCAACGTTTGAACCTTGAACTTTCAATTTGCTCAATACTTATTCAAATGTTTTGACAACCATATGGTTTAATTATACTTATATATATGGTAATCATAATTGTTAATTAGTGGATGAGTTATGGAATATCTAAGTGAGAAATAGGTGTATATGTATTGTTAATTATTTTGTTGTAAGAAGGAAAATAAAATATCATAAGGTATTTTTTAAAATGAAAATTCAATTATGATTTATTTGAAATGTATTATATATATATTTTTAATAATGCAATTGTTAACAAAATGTTGTAAGTACTTAATCCCGACATAACGCACGGGTATGATAGACCTTGTTAGTTTTCAATCTCTAGCTTATATAACAAAAGTAATAAACCCAAACCCACTTAACTGGGATCGTTCTCTATGTTGGGCCGTTGTTTATTACTGGGCTTGGACTAACGGCTTTATGTATTTATTTAAGAATATACTCCATAGCCCATACTTACTACAGAGTATCACTTGAAGACTACAAACAAAAAACGTTCTTTTTATTTTGTATTTTTTTTATTTTAATATTATTTTAATTGTGTCAAGAATGACTGTTCCGTAACAAATTTAATTAAATTATATACTACTGCTATTCTGCTTATGTAGTACTCCGTATAATTTAACCTTTTACTATATGACTTCATTTAGGTGACTGTTTTTTAGGCTCAGTAACTTCATAAACTCAAAGACAACTATGTCTTATTTAATGTTTTATTTTATCATGATTGAGAAAATAATATTTTGTGAAAAAATTATATATTAACATGAATTATGATAATAGTAAATAATAATAATTATAATATGGAGTATGCAACATCTACTAACATTTCTATATATACTACTCCCTCCGTCCCGTATCTATTGTCCAATATTCCTTTTTGGGATGTCCCAATTTAATTGTCCACTTCTATAAATAGAAATAATAATGAGATAAAGTTCATTTATGCCCCTAATTTATATATGTAAGACAAAAAGGTATGTAAAAAGTAAAGGGTAAAATTGTCTTGTTACAAAAAAGTAAGAGAGATGGTGATGTATTTTTTAAACTGCGTGTTTTTTATCTGAGGACAATAAAATTGGAACCGAGGGATTACTATTTTTCTTTTTTAATGAAAATAAGATGGTGGCAATAATCATGGCTGCACGGGCCAATAGCCCAATAGCCCAAAGATGGTATTAAATGCACTTGGTACAAAGATTTCTCAACAAACCGCCTCCATGCCGCTCAATTTATAATATCTCCTATGAATTATTCTTATTTTATAATTCGGTTTTGTTGATAATGAAGACGAAATTTTCGTAAATATTAATATTTGCATTTAATACTTATTAATTCAATCTAACTTTTACTATTTTTAATAAGGCCTGTAAACGAACCGAACGAACACGAACGGAGTCTGTTCGTGTTAGTACATGTTTAGTGTCTGTCAGTTGGTCTAGCTCGTAGTTCGTAGTTAGTTTTGTATTTCTGACTCCTGCGACGTAGCGCACTACGTCGCAGGTGCGACGTCAGGTGTTGGGCCTGCGACGTAGCCAACGTCGCATGGGCTTGGGCCTGCGACGTAGCGTGCTACGTCGCAGGTGCCAGTTTTTGTATAAATACGATTTGTGTTTTCTGTTTTAGGGTTGACGAAACCCTAAACGCAATTTGTCGAAATTCTCTGTAATCTGATCGAATATAAGCAATAATATTACGTTCGTTTGATATTGATTGCGTATTGATTGCTCGTGTGTTTAGTTAATAATCTAATCGTTGTTTCCGCCATCGATTGGATTGACTCGGTTCGTTCTAGATCTAAGTAAGGGACAAACAACTGGTATCAGAGCAGTGAAGCTCGTTTTTGGCGATTCGGATCGAGTTTGGGTTTTAAAAGGACGTGATATTCGTGAGTTTTCGTGTTTATTACGTTTGTTTTGTGTTTTTACAGGTTTTCGATCAGTATTATTGGGATTCTTGAAGGTTTCAGTCGTTCGACATTCGTGGTTTTGGTTTTAGGGTTAAAAATTCGTTTTTAGGGTTTTTGGCCGCTGCTCAGCACGTTTTGCGACGTAGCAAAGCGACGTAAGCTGCGACGTCGCGTGCGACGTAGTGTTTTTGAACTTTAATTAGTTCTTGCGACGTACCGTTGCGACGCTGCGTTGCGACGTAGCCTGATTCTGCGACGTACCTCTCTACGTCGCACTTTCTGATTCTTAATTGAATCATTTGCTTTTTGCGACGTACCTATCTACGTCGCATATCCTTTTTGCGACGTACCCATCTACGTCGCATATTCTTTGTGCGACGTACCCCTCTACGTCGCTAAGATCAGAAGTTTGATTTTTCGTTTAAGTATTTACAATGGCAGCTGATAAAGAGGATATTAGAGGACTAAGGGAGATGATTAAACAAAGTAATGATATAGGTTCAAGTAATAAACCTCCACTTTTTACTGCGGACATGGATTACGTGTACTGGAGAGACCGAGTTGAGCAATATATTGATTTCCATTGTCCAGAATTATGGGGACCATTACGTGAGCGTTATGTAGCTCCATTAGCTGACGGAGAATACCGAGGTATTCGTCCTGCTAAGCCCTATAAAGCCATGTCTCCTGAGGAAAAGAAAGATTTTGATACTGAAAGAAAATCTTTCTCAATGATTAAAATGTGTTTAACGAAGGATGTGCTATGGCTTTTCAGAACTCATGAAACAGCCTTTGATTTGTGGAAGGCTATTGAAACTCGTTGTGGAGGGAATGATAAGTACAAGGAAGCAAAGCTTGAACTGATTAAGAAACAGTACGATATCTTTGACATCCTTCCTGATGAAGACACGACTTCTTTATTTACTAGGTACTCACGGTTAGTTGGTGAGTTGTTTGAAGGGGGTTATACTTTTCCTTCAATTGAAGTAAATAAGAAGCTGCTGGATGTGTTGCCAAGTTCTTGGGATATTAAAGTTCAATTTTTAAAGGAAAATGAAGAACTTGCAAACATGTCTTTGGATGCGTTGATAGGGGATCTTCAAGCTCACGCTATGGAGATTAAGAAGAAAGAAACTAGGTCTGGTTCTGCTGTTCAGAATCCTAGTGTGTATGGTGTTCAGATCAACTCTGGAAAGACTTATGGATCTGGAGTTGCCTTTGTATCAAATACAAATGCTTCATCAAATTCTTCTTCTTCTGATGGGATTCATTCGGTTTTTATGACTGGACCTTCTTCAAATCAACAACAGGTTCAAGTCTCACCTGCTATTCAGGAGCAAGCTGCAATCTACACAGCTTTCTTAAGCTCTTACAAGGATTTGGTTACTCAACCGAATCTAACTTTGGAGTTGACTAAGGAGGACTATGCTCAGCTTGATGAAGACGATCTGGAGCAAATGGATTTGACTTGGAATGTGGCAATGATCACCCGCAGAATTCAGAAGTTTTTAAAGAGGACAGGGCGTAAAAGCTTGGAGGGTGATGGAAAGACTGGCTTTGGATTTGACAAGAGTAAGGTCCGATGTTACAATTGTCAAAATTTGGGTCACTTCGCCAGGGAGTGCGAGAAACCCAAAATGCCAGCATCGGGATTTACAACACCGTCTACTCCTCCAAAGGCCAAAGAAACGGAAGTTACCAAGAGAGGGATTGCTGATAATGCCCTGATTGCTTTTGAGCCTACAAGTCAAGATTGGACGCCTGTCTCTCAGCATTACCAACAGTGTCTGATGGCTCACATTGTGAATGAGGTACATGATGAACCATTAAATTGTATTTCATGCATAAAGTTAACTGAATCTTTAAAGGCATTTCAGATAGAGACAGCTGAATTGAGGAAAAAGAATGAAAAACTAACCGACTCAAATAATTTTTTAAAAGCTAATGAGAAACTTTATGAAAATCATCTTGAGGCTCATCGGTTAGATACTCAGAAATATAAATCTAAGGTTTTTAGTCAAGAAGATGCCATTAAAAGCTATCTTGTTGAAATTGAACTTTTAAATAAAGAACTTACAGATTTAAAAGCTGAGTATGAGAATTATAAGAGTAAAATTTTAGGCTCAAATTCCTCAACAGTTGTCTTCAATGAAATCCTTAGCAAGCATGGTACTAAAGGGAAGAAGAATGAGGGATTGGGATACAACTCAGTTCCTCCTCCTACTACTTGTTGTCCCCTGCCTGTTAAGGAAGGCTTTGAAGAGATTCCAGTTGACTGGTCCAAGCTCTATGGTTTAAAAGCTATAGATGCTAAAGAGACCAAACATAACAAACCGGCAAAGGAGAAAACCATGCGGCCAGAGTACCCCTTGCCAAAGTTTGTTAAGTCAGTACATGAATCTCCTGTTAATGTTAAGGAGAATGTTGAGGTTAAGAATGAATCTCCTGTTAGTGTTGTGGAGATAGTTGAGATTGAGGACATTACGGATCAGGAGTATCCGGAGGTTAAGAAGGTTGCATTTAAACCTGAAAAAGTGATTTCAAAGGTTGAACCTGAAATTAAGGTTCAACCAAATAAGGGAAAAGGTAAGGTTTTAAACTCGAAACAACAAACTTTACAGTCACCTGTAAAGATTTTGCAAAGAAAATCAGTAAATGAAAATGTTTCGTATGATAAACCATCAACTTCAACCTCTCAACCAAAACAAACATTTTCTAAGACGTGTACTCAATGTTCATGTTCTAGAAATGTTTCTCCACCTCCTGTGGTAATTCCTCAGCCTCAACCGTTTGTTGAGACTCGTTCTTGTTTCTACTGCAAGAAACAAGGACATTTAATCCGTGATTGTCCAAAGCTGTCAAATCAGCGATATGGGAGAGAGATGCCTAGGACATCTGTTTATAAAAACTCTTTTTCTAAATCTCCACCTAGGCGTTACTCTACCTCTCCCAAGCCTGTTTCGAAACCAAGTAATGTTGAGCAAAAATCTTTGCCAATTCAAAAGCCCAACATTACTTCTATTACCATTTCCGAATCTTCAAAAGTTTGGAAACGAAAAGAGTCTGATGTTGACTCTTCAGTCGTCAACAATAACACATCAGATAAAAATTCTAATTTGTTTAAAGATAAAATTCTATCTGACGTGATTATTGTTGATGACCACGGTCGACCTAAGTCTGTAAAGGCTTGGGTCACCGTTTCTCACTAATCTCCTTTGTTTGTGTGTTGCAGCAGTCAGAACGCGTTAAAGATAGCGAATGGTATTTGGATAGCGGCTGCTCGCGACATATGACGGGCGATGTATCTCTTCTTGTGGATATTAAACCACATGCAGGAGGTTATGTTGCCTTTGCTGGAGATTCTGGGGGAACTATTTCTGGAAAAGGAACCTTAACTAACGGCAATGTTAGTTTTGAAAATGTGAACTACGTGGAACAGCTTACGCACAACTTGCTAAGTGTTTCACAGGTCTGTGATAAGGATTATACAACTGTGTTCACAAAGACTGAGTGTGTGATACTGAAGCCTGGGTATGTCATTCCGGAAGAATGGGTGTTACTGAGAGCGCCAAGAAAGGATGACACCTACATTTTGAATATGAGAACTGTTGAGACATCGAACGAGTATACGTGTCTCTTGTCTAAGGCTTCTGAAAAGGATTCACTGCTTTGGCACAGACGAATGGGACACATTCATTTTCGAAAAATGAATTTCTTGACTAAAAATGACCTCGTGCTAGGAGTTCCAAAACAGTCGTTTGCTCTAAAGGATGACTGTATCTCCTGCCAAAAAGGAAAGTTACGTAAGAAGTCCCATAAGTCTAAGCAAGTGAATTCCATAAATGCACCATTGGAGTTGCTGCATATGGATCTTTTCGGTCCAGTGACTACAAAAAGTATTGGTGGTCGGTCTTATTGCTTGGTAGTTACTGATGACTACTCAAGGTTTTCGTGGGTTTACTTTTTGACCACGAAAGGGGAAACTCCTGAGATACTGGTGTATTTGTTGGACAAGTTGGCAAATCTGAGCAACTTGAAGGTGAAAAGGATACGGAGTGACAATGGAACTGAGTTCAAGAACTCAACTCTAGAATTGTTTTGTGCTACAAGAGGTATTGAGCATCAATTTAGTGCTCCAAGGACTCCACAACAGAATGGAGTTGCAGAAAGGAAGAATAGGACAATTATCGAGACAGCTCGGACTATGTTAGCTGACTCCAAGTTACCAATCATATTCTGGGCTGAGGCAGTTAATACTGCCTATTATGTTCTCAATAGAGTACTCACGGTTAAGAAAAGGAACAAAACGTGCTATGAACTTTTTAATAACCGTAAGCCAAATCTACAGTTCTTAGAACCATTTGGGTGTCCATGCCTGATCATGATTACAAAAGATAAGGTCTCTAAGTTTGGTGATAAAGCTGTTGAAGGGATTTTTCTTGGATATGCAGTCAACTCTCCGAACAAAAGAGTCTTCAACAAATCAACGAATCAGATCGAAGAGCATTTTGAAGTGAAGTGTTTAAGGTATACGGAACCTCCTCAAGGAACGGGTCCGGATTGGTTTTTCAACTATGGAAACCTCTTCAACTCTTTCAATATTCCGGAAGAAGATGAAACGGAAGAGTTGGTTTCTATACTGCATGAGCTTGATATTTCTCAAGATACACCTGTTACTAATAAACCATCCGACCCATCTCCCAATGCAACACCCGCACCTCCACCGACTAATCCTACACCTCCACAACCTACACCTACTCCTTCACCAACACCCACACAGCCGAAAACAACTACCAAATCACCACCATCAACACCATCTCCTACTCCACCATCTTCGGCAGCTCCTTCTAAAACAGTTTACAACTATACAAAGGAGCTTCCATATGATCCAAATATGCCTCCGTTAGAGGAACCTCAAGAAGAAGATGAAGTGGAAGAAACAATGAACTACTCTCACTTATTTTCTCATGAAGATGAAGGAGAAGAAGAAGAGATAGTCATTCCTGAGTCTGCTGCTACTCCTGAAACTGAGGGAGATTTGAACAATTTGGGTGTGGATCTTGTGCCAGGTGCCATACCAGAAACACGTATACATAAGGATCACCCTATTGCTGATATCATTGGTGATCCTCATGCATCTGTTCAAACACGACAGCAAACAAAGCAGACTTCAGCTCAGCAGCTTTTGGGACTTATTGCTCATATTGATTCATGTCATTTGTCTCAAATTGAACCGAAAAAGGTTGATCAAGCCTTAAAGGATCCATCTTGGGTCGAGGCTATGCAGGAGGAACTACAGCAAATAAACAAGATGAATGTTTGGGAAATTGTTCCTCTACCCAAGGGTGCTCACTTGACGGGTACTCGTTGGGTTTTCCGTAACAAAATGGATGATCGTGGGGCTGTTATTCGAAACAAAGCCCGTCTGGTAGTTCAAGGATATAGTCAACTAGAGGGTATTGACTATGATGAAGTTTTCGCTCCTGTTGCTCGTTTGGAATCAATTCGGATTTTTCTAGCTTATGCTTCTTTCAAAGGATTCCGAGTGTATCAACTTGACGTGAAGTGTGCTTTTCTCTATGGAGATGTTGACGCAGTGATCTATGTGTGTCAGCCTCCCGGTTTTGAAGACCCAAAGCATCCTAATCATGTTTGCAAGCTGAAGAAAGCTTTGTATGGTCTTCATCAATCTCCTCGACTTTGGTATGAGCGACTTGCCACGTACTTACTGAAGAATGGTTTTGATAGAGGACAGATTGATAGCACGCTTTTCATCAAAAGGGAAGGAGCGGATTTGTTACTTGTGCAGGTCTATGTGGACGACATAATCTTTGGATCAACTAATGATCAGTTGTGCAAGGATTTTGAAAGATTGATGAAGTCTGAGTTTGAAATGAGTGCTATGGGGGAACTCACGTTCTTTCTGGGACTACAGGTTGAGCAATCTGACAAGGGAATTTATATCCATCAGTCAAAATATGTCATTGACATGTTAAAACGGTATGAATTGCTCAACTGTAAACACTACGGCACTCCAATTGAAGCAAGACACAATCTTGGACCTAATGAGGACGATGAAGACTGCAAGGAGAAAGACTATCGCTCAATGATAGGCTCTCTCATGTACCTGACTGCCTCAAGACCAGATATTGTGTTTGCTGTTTCTCTCTGCTCACGATTTCAAGCAAATCCGAAGGTGTCTCATATGAAGGCAGTAAAACGCATTTTTGGGTATCTCGCTTTTAGGCCATCTCTGGGTCTATGGTATTCCAACGAGAAAAACTTCGAATTAACTGCCTATTCGGATTCGGATCTTGGTGGCTGCAAGATAGATATGAAGTCAACTACTGGAGGATGTCAGTTTCTTGGATCACGCTTAGTTTCTTGGCAGTGCAAAAAGCAGACTGCGGTTGCTATTTCCACAGCTGAAGCCGAGTATGTTGCTGCTGCAAGTTGCTGTTCTCAGGTTCTCTGGATTCAGCATCAGCTGCGTGATTACGGGTTCAATCTCTCTATGACTCCTATTTATATTGATAATACAGCTGCTATATCCATAACTCACAATCCCGTACAGCACTCTAAGACCAAACATATTGAACTTAGGTTCCACTTTATACGGGATTGCTTTGAGAAACACCTTATAGATGTCGTACATATAGAGACCCTTAAGCAGTGTGCGGACCTTTTCACAAAAGCCTTTTTGCGATCACGTTTTATTGAACTGGTCAATCTGATAGGTTTAAGGTTCTTTCAGTCAAACAAATGATTTGTGACTTGGATTTTTAAGTTTTTAAATTCAATTTAAAAAAAAAAAAAAAAAAAAAAAAAAAAAAAAAAAAAAAAAAAAAAACAACAACATCGCAACAGCCACTCTTTATACTCTTTAGTAATAAAGAAAACGCAAGGTTGCTACATTTTTAAAATAGACGTTGAAGTTGTGTCTGTAAACAACTTGGGATATGATAGTACATCGGGTGACATGCACAAAATGGAATTTTAAGGTTTATCTTGGATGTCTCAGTAGGTTTATCTGACACACTTAAAACAGTTTTTATCTAAATTATATTCATCATACGATGTATTGGTAGGCATGCTACACACCGGTTTGTGAGTGAGTAAGAAGTAATGATAAAACTTGTCTATTACTTTGTGAAAAATGTTATATGATGTATGACATAAGTCTTAATTGATAAATGGAAGTACTATCATACACTGTCATAATTATGTAAATATAAAATGGGCATATAGTAATAATATGATTATTCGCCTAACTAATGGTGACTATTGTTGTACTCACGTACAGACCTGAATCCATTAGTTATGCAAATAGTCTCAAACTTGTTATGTTCATACTACGGGACCCTCTGTTGTACTTTGTACAGATCTGGGGCCACTAGTATCTTCATAATCAGTTTGATGTATGCCTACATATAAATATCAAGTGTATGTTACGAGAAAACCGAGATAAACTTGGTCTTGTAATCTCTACCTTGTATGAATATGCGGTGTTTGTTTTACTAAAGTTTATCGGTATATCATATAATAGGTTTCACAAAATTAATATTCATTCTAACAATAAAGGTTAGCTCACAAATACGGATGTAACATGTTTAGGTGGACAAACAATACCAATAATTGTCTTGAAATAATTTTTATAACAGGTGTTTTAAATGTGCCACGTAAATTTAAAGTGGACAAATATACTGATGATCGAAATAACACTTACTATTCCTAATAAATGCATGTTATTCCGATATGATCCCTAAGCAGACAAAACAACTCCGTCACCAAAAATAGAGTGTTAGTTATTTCTATTTTTTGTTAAATTAAAGAAAATACCAAAAAGATTTTATAGTTTAGTTATTTTATTTTATTTTATTTTTATTCTAGGTTATTTTCCCTAGTCACGAGTTATTTGGAAATTATTTGCTAAAAATAACGAGTACACGGTTTGAAAATTTCGAAATTGGATCAAAACTGTTGTATGCGACGTACGGCTCTACGTCGCCTGCGACGTTCGGCTCTACGTCGCCTGCGACGTCCCAGCCTACGTCGCACATAGGGTTATACTTTAAATAGTATCCACTGCGACGTAACTCGTCACAGTATTCACTATTCAAAAGCGACGTAGCCTGCGACGTACCAACCGGCGATTTGCGACGTACCAATTCTTCGAGTTTTTTCGTGATTTGTAGCTGTTTTCGTTCCGATTCACTCACGTAGTTTTCATATACTCGTTATTCCGCACACTTAGGTACCATATTTACCTGTTTTCACCGTGTATTTTATGTTTAATCGATATATAAGTGTTTCTGTTTTTGCAGATATGGCTTTGATTTTTGAAGCTCGTCACAATACGGCTGCTTATCTTGTTGATACTGCTGATAAAGCTGCACCGTATCGTCCGATGATTGCATTTTTGAGACGTTCTAGGGTAATCCACGCTATTTCCGATACCACGGTGGTTTTTGGAAATCTGATCAACCCATTCTGGCGGAACGCAACTGTCGTTACTGAAAACGACGTTATACGCTTGGTCTCTACTGTTCTGGGTACGGAGATCATTATTACAGAACAGAGCATTCGGGAACTTTTACAGTTGAACGATCAACCGGATATGCCTATCAGTTTTGATCATATTTTTGTTACCGGGGCTATGCAACGGATTGGATATCCTGGGATTCCCTCCGATCAGTATCGCAAAGCGAATCTCACGCGTGTTTGGAGATATCTGATGCACGTGATTATCGTTTGTTTGGGGAATAGAAAAGGTGGAACGGATGGGATGAGTCGAAGTTTAGCTTCTGCTATGTTGGCGTTAGTATACCACAAGCCGTTCAACTTCTCGGGATTTATCTTCAAGGCAATGGTTGATAACGCGAATGCAGGGGATCAGAAATGGATTTTATATCCACGTTTTGTTCAGTTGCACATTAATCGTCATCACCCAAATCTTCAGGCACAGGGTGATCCCGATCAGTTATTAAAGATTTCACCGATGATGAGTCGGATTTTCACCATTTGTGCAAGTTTTGAGAAAGGGGTTGCGGCAGCAGCGGATGTTCCCTTGTTTGGTGCCATTGTGGACGCGAATTATGTACCGCCACCGGAACCTCACTATATGGATGTTCCAGCACCTCAGCAACCGCAGCAACCGTTAGTGAATATTCCTGTTCAAGCTGCGGGGGAAAACATTCCTGCTCAAGCTGCGGGGGAGAACGTGGATGCTATTTTGGAGAATATCGAGCAGTTCGGGCACGTTGACTCGGACAATCCAGCATCGCATGATACGGTTGAGAGTTCTGATTCTGAAGAACCGGTCACTGCAGGTCCTCAGGATGGGGGTCTGACGCCTGAACATTCTGATGGTACTGTTCCGCATCCCTCTGAGATGGAACGTATCAGGCTTTCAGATTCATTTAGATATCTACGTATTCAGCGTCGGATCAGACAAGGACGCAAGTATGTGCCTCCAAGGGATACTGGAAAGCGTACACGCGACGGTGATGATCCTTCTGATGAGACTTATCGACCGCCTCGTCGTGTTCGTCGCTCTTCATCTACACGCGTTCCAGTTAATCCACAGCAACAGGATGTCTTTGAGATTCAACCGACTCCAGCTTTCATGCAAAAGATCATGGAAGATATGCAGCTGATGAAGCAAAAGCTGGAGGCTCAGGATGAGAAGATTGCTGAACAAGCTGCTTTGATCGAGGTTCAATCTAAAGAGCTTGAGGAAACGAAGAATAGGGTTCATGTTTTGGAAGGCAGGTTACTTGCCTCGGGGGAGTCTGGGTCTGGGATACCCACTTTAGAGTCAAGTGAACCTGCGTCTGTAAATCCCAACCCTGTAATTGAAAATATTAATGAAAATATTTCTGTTTTGGATTACTTTTCTGTTGATGATATTCCAGGGCAACCGAGACCACTGGCAGTTGATTACTCATTCGCTGACTTATCATTTATTCAAAGGATGGCCAGTGGAGTTGGCTCTGAGGAAGAAACTGAGAATGTGTTTGAGATGAACGAGGATGTCTCGATTGAAGAGGAACAGTTGAATGCAGATGAAACGTATGATGATGCACAATCTGGGGAAACTTATGATGATGCACCTATTATTGAATCTGATTCAAGTGAAGACGAGAGTCCTGATAAAGCGCAACATGGAGAATCTAGTTCTGCTGCAACTCCAGCTCCAGAGACACAGGCACCGGACTCAGCAGCAAAGAAACTAACTGCTGAAGAAAAGAGAGAGAGAAACAAGAAATGGTGGCCTAAGGGACGAAATCCAGTCCCTATTCCAGTGAAATGTCAAGTGTACCGGGTTAGTCGGAATTATACCGGTGTTATTAAAAGCTGGAAGTGTCAAAGGAATCTGTTTATGATAAAGAGAGAAGATGGAGTTCAGTATTTTAGAATGCGCTTTGATAGATTGAGCACGTTGCCAAAAGGAGAGATTAATCGATTAGCTCAGCTGAAGTTGATTAATCCATTCGAGAATGACTATGCTGAGTTCATTCAAAGATGTCTACGTCGGGAAGTATTAACGAAGACTTATTCGAAATTGAAGCCGACATTGGGAACTCGGTATACGTGGAAGAAAAAGATTGATCCAGTCACCAGGAAGCCTTTGGTTAAAATTCACTATTCGCCGGCTAAATGTTTGACTGAGATACCTCTGGAATCAGTTCCTTATTATTTTCTGAGAAGACTTGTGAAATGGGAACTTGATCCACAGACTGGCGAAGCGGTTATTACTTTCGTTCCAGATTCTGAACCGTGGCCAGAAGTTGGAGGTATATGGAATTTGAAGCAAGCGACGTTTAGGCTGTATGATCCGATGAGTTTAATTAATTTTCATGAAAAAGATTTAAGAAAACTCTATGATAATCGGATTCGAGTTGGTCAGAAGAATGAATTCAACAGACGATTAGCACAGCAGTTCTACAATGTTGTTACTGTTTGCGTAGCTAATGGAATTCATGCCGACGACCAGTTTCCTGCGGGCTGGGTTTAATGAAGATTTTTGAAGACCAAGCTGAAGACACGGGGGAGTTTGTTAGTACATGTTTAGTGTCTGTCAGTTGGTCTAGCTCGTAGTTCGTAGTTAGTTTTGTATTTCTGACTCCTGCGACGTAGCGCACTACGTCGCAGGTGCGACGTCAGGTGTTGGGCCTGCGACGTAGCCAACGTCGCATGGGCTTGGGCCTGCGACGTAGCGTGCTACGTCGCAGGTGCCAGTTTTTGTATAAATACGATTTGTGTTTTCTGTTTTAGGGTTGACGAAACCCTAAACGCAATTTGTCGAAATTCTCTGTAATCTGATCGAATATAAGCAATAATATTACGTTCGTTTGATATTGATTGCGTATTGATTGCTCGTGTGTTTAGTTAATAATCTAATCGTTGTTTCCGCCATCGATTGGATTGACTCGGTTCGTTCTAGATCTAAGTAAGGGACAAACAGTTCGTATTCGTTCATTAAGGTTTTGACGAACAAACGAACGAACACGAACGAACACGAACGGATTTTTTTGTTCATGTTCGTTCACTAAGAAAATTTGTTTTTTCACGAACGTACACGAACAAACACATAACTTAATGCATTTATTCGTTTATACCTTAAACGAACCTCAACAAACATAAACGAACGTATATATATATACACATCTACACATATATATTATAGAACTTGAAACTTTACAATGCATATTCAACATTACAAAACGATCACAATATGAACATAAACTCCTTTGTTTGATCCGATCGTAGGTAAGAGCAGCAAATTTGGAACCGGTGGAGGGAGAGAGTGGAGGTTTGTTTGGAGTGGAGGGAAATATGAGAGGGAAATGTGAGGTAAAAATATCTAGATGTTTAATATTATTAAATGAAAATATCTAAATATTTATTAATATTATGTTTAGAATTTAGCTTAAATCAAAATAAAATGAGAAATGATTTGATTACATAAATTTAGATAAATAATGACGTGGCACCAATAAAATAAAGAGAGAGAGAGAAATAAGAGAGAGAATAGGTGAACCAATGTGATGATAGCAACTCATTATATAAATATTTTGTGTATGTATTGTGTGTAAGCATAGCATTGCTCAAATAAAATATATACATATCTATTAATTTAATTAAACTATAAGTTAATAAACGAACATTGAACTGAACGTTCACGAACATGTTATCGAACATTCACGAACGTAAATGAACGAACGAGACCTGTGTTCACGTTCGTTCATATAATTAAACGAACGTAAAAATTTGTTAATGTTTGTTCATATAACGAAACGAACGAACATAAACGAACTTCCCGTCGAACGGTTCGCGAATAGTTCACCGAACGTTCAGTTCGCTTACAGGCCTATACATACATCAATCACGACTTTAAATATTTAAGGAAATTTCGACTTCATTTAATGCACTAATGCACTTTAACGTGTGCCACGGTTGCATACGTTAGCAAAACGTTTCGATCTCGCGACACTACAAATATTTTTAAAATACAACAAATGTGTAATTAGAATGGGCCAATTAAACACCATTTAATATCCCCTTATCTCCACCTTTAACCCATTGAACATTAAATTAACTATAGTATTATAACCTAAGAAAAAGTGGTAAAATAAACTAAAAAAGGTGAGCCTGATATATTGATCAAAGAAAGTTGATCACAAACTACAATAAGTAACATTTAATTCATCACCAACCGGAGTAAATATTACTGGGCCAAAGGCTACTTGATGAGACAAAATTATTTACTCCGTCAACCCTGAAATTGGAAATTCACATTTTTTGTAACATTTATAATTAATATTTTGCTAAATTACGGTCAACCCTGAAATTGGAAATTCACAATTTTTTACTAAGTAGCATTTTTGTAACTTAAATTAAATCCCATATTAAATGAACCCTACTCCCCTTGCCCCAACTGTTTTTCTAGCCCATGCATAATGCATTCATCTCTTTACAAAAAGTAACATTCAACCCCTATATTAGAGCATAATTACATTTTCCTACTTCATAATCCGATATTGCAAATACTTTACCCCAATATTCATTGCTTTCACTTGCACAATAAAAGTTTCCCATAGCATATGCGCATGTCAAGTATTACATCGACTGCATATTTCGTCATATATATATATATATATATATATATATATATATATATATATATATATATATATATATGCGATTGTATCGACTATTCGAGTACTATTTTGTGGAGCGTTGTCTTAACACGCAATCGTCAATTGACATGCCGAGGATGAGAAAAGTTTAATTTTGTTTTAAGCTATAACAATGAGAAAAAGATGAGAGAAAATATCATATACGCTTGTTCCATATATCATCTTTAAGAAATGAAGTTGCTGATTATCAACGTTTTCTAATAGTAAAAATGAAAGAAGGGTATATAATACACACGTCTATTCAAATATATATTTTAATGACGTTTAACATTAATTACTCATCTCAATTATGCACAAATTAATTACCGACCGAAAAAGCTGTAATAAACTTAAAATTATTACACTCGTTATGTTGCTTGACAACTACGAACATTAATTTCAAGTCAATCAGAAACATTACTGACCGGTTACCAATTACCAAACAACCATCGAACCTTGTTTTGCCACTTTCTTAAAAATATAAAATAACAATAACAATAAATTTAAAACATACGCCACTAGATTTTTGTATATATGTAGTTGGCAAGTGTCCAATAACATCATAAATCTTTAATTACACTCACCTGTATATTCACTCCATCAACCCTCTTTTATAACCCATTCTCAACCCTCATTTCTCAACTCCAACACCAACCCAACCCAACCCAAATTCAATTCTTCTTGATCATTTTACCAAATGGCCTTTTCTTACATTACTCTTTTCACTACACTCACTTTCATCATCTCAATCATGATTCTCATTTCTAAGTACCGTAAACCGCGTCTCAACCTTCCGCCGGGCCCGCCCGGTTGGCCCGTTGTTGGGAACTTATTCCAAGTTGCGGGCTCGGGCAAACCGTTTTTTCAATATGTTAGGGAATTGTTCCCACTTTACGGACCGATTATCACGCTTAAAATGGGGACGAGAACCATGATTATTTTGTCACAGGCAGATTTGGTACATGAGGCTTTGATTGAAAAGGGTCAGGTTTTCGCGACCCGGCCCGCGGAAAACCCGACACGGGTTGTGTTTAGTTGTAATAAGTTTACGGTTAATGCGGCCTTGTACGGGCCGGTTTGGAGGTCGTTGAGACGGAATATGGTGCAGAACGCGTTAAGTGCTAGTAAGTTGCGTACGTTTAAAGATGTTCGAGTGACCGCGATGGATAAGCTTGTGGATAGGTTGAAAACTGAGGCGAAAGTTAACGGGGGCGCGGTTTGGGTGTTGAGAAATGCGCGGTTTGCGGTGTTTTGTATACTTTTGTCGATGTGTTTTGGAGTCGAAATGGATGAGAAAACGATTGAAGAAATGGACGAAATGATGAAAACGATTTTGATTACGCTTGATCCGAGATTAGACGATTACTTGCCGGTGTTACGACCTCTTTTCTCGAAGCAACGAAAGCGAGCAATGGAAGTAAGGCAGCAACAAATCGCTCTGTTAGTTCCGTTTATTGAACGGAGGAAATCAGCTATTAAACACCCAGGATCCGATCCCACGGCTGCAGAGTTTTCGTATCTAGATACGTTGTTCGATTTAACGGTGGAGGGACGAAAGGATCCGCCATCAAATGCAGAAATCGTAACGTTATGTTCTGAGTTTCTGAATGGTGGGACTGATACCACGGCGACCGCCATTGAATGGGCAATAGGGAGGTTTATCGAGGATCCCACCATTCAGTCTCGCCTCTACGACGAGATAAAATCCATAGCAGGAGAGAGAAAAATCGACGAGAAAGATATTGAAAAAATGCCGTATTTAAATGCGGTAGTTAAGGAGTTGTTACGAAGACACCCTCCTACTTATTTGTCCCTAACACATTCGGTTATCGAGCCCGCGAAACTTGCGGGCTATGATATACCAACCGGGACAAATGTCGAGATATATCTACCCGGAATCAGTGACGATCCAAAAATTTGGACCAACCCCGAGAGATTTGACCCGGATAGGTTTCTTACGGGCGGTGAAACCGCGGATATAACAGGTGTAACCGGGGTGAAAATGATACCGTTTGGAGTTGGGAGACGAATCTGCCCGGGGCTCGGCATGGCCACGTTACATGTGAGTTTAATGATTGCTCGAATGGTTCAAGAATTCGAATGGAGGTCATGGCCCGAAGATAGTAAGGTAGATTTTAGTGAGAAATTGGAGTTCACGGTTGTGATGAAAAACAGTCTTAGAGCTATGATCACTCCTCGGATTTGATCTTTCATGAAGTTATTATGTTGTTTTGGTAATAATTTGTGTTATTTTTATCATATAGTTTGTGTTGTAATTTTGCTATTGATTATAAGTTATATCTAGTTTAAGTGGTCTTGGGTTAGGTTGTGTTAACTCGTTAATGTATTACCCCTTATACTCAAATAACAAAAACTATGTTATCAATATATCATGAGATTTTAAAGTGTTTAACTGTTTATCATTATTTTCTCATAATATCATGATAATTGAGATTTTATGACATTTTGAAGGATAAAGTTATCTTTTCACCTACATGGTCCCCACCACAAACTTCTCACCTAAATTAGTATTTGAGCCGAATAAATTATAAAAATGAATGATCTTCATTGATTATCACCTATGACAATGTAGTAGTAGTTGTAATAATAATAATTCTATCAATGTTATTCACCTTAGCTTTGTTGTCAAGTAATATACTATGTAATACCTTAAAATAAATAGATTTGATCTCATAGAGCTATTTTTACATATATTTGAGTTAAGATACGTGAACGTATGCTTCTATGTTTAAAATTGCGATCACATGATCAAATATATTCAGTAGAATTATTTGTAACTTACCTATGATAGACATGTAATGTTGGACACATCCAATCGCGAAGCGATTGGCATGTAACACCTAGTTTGTTAAAAAATTTAGATTATTAATGCATCAAATATTGTTATAAAAATTATTTTATAGCTATGGTGCAGCCATTTCATATCAATCAAATTAAATAAAAAGACAATTATTTTGTAAGTCATATAAAGGTTGTGCAAAAATTAATGATGGCCGAATAATGCCAAACATAATGAAGTCAACTACAACAGTGAAATTAGTTGCAAGAATTAATTATGTGTGTAGTGTGCCCAACTTATAGCATGGCCAACAAAAGATTGTCATAAAAGAGAAAATCACAATTTTGATCCGTTTATCAAGCCCATTTAAACAAAATAATCCGTTAACTTCCATTTTTAACAAAGTAATCCACCGATTGGCGCCGCCCCCCGGCGCCCCGGCGCCCCTGACACAACCCACCACCCAAAAAATGCCACGTGTACGAGATCCAGTGCCAAAAAAAATACCCGGCGCCCCATGTTTTTTTTGGCGCCCCCTCTCCTTCGTTTTCCCTTTTCTTGGCGCCCCACTCCTTCGTTTCCCTTCTTCTTGGCGCCCATGATTTTTAATGGCGCCCCTCATTTTTTTAATCGGCGCCAACGGCTGGATCCTCGTACACGTGGCATTTTTTGGGTGGTGGGTTGTGTCAGGGGCGCCGGGGCGCCGGGGGCGGCGCCAATCGGTGGATTACTTTGTTAAAAATGGAAGTCAACGGATTATTTTTTTTAAATGGGCTTGGTAAACGGATCAAAATTGTGATTTTCTCGTGATAAAATTTGGTTACCTTACTACTCCTTCCGTCCCAAATTTATAGTCCAGTATTTCATTTTGGGTTGTCTCAAATTAATTGTCTACTTCCATAAATAGATAAAAATAATGACTTGATGAGATAAAATTCTTTTATACCCCTAATTTATATATGTAAGACAAAAAAACAGGTAAAAAGTAAAGGATAAAACTGTTATCCTATCAAAAAGTAAGAGAAAAGTAGATGTTTTCTTAAAATGTGTGTTTTTTGTGTGTTTTTTATCTGAGGACAATTAAATTGGGACGGAGAGAGTATATGTTTTCTAAATTCTAAAGTAGCTTAATGCAGTCTGCAGGAGGTATGTTAGCGTGTGCGTAATTCGGATTTGCAGGGGTGAGAATAGAAGGGTTGCAGTAAAAACCGGCATTCATGAGTTTGAGATTTTCTCAAACAATTAGTGTGCCTGAAGGTCGCGCAGGTGCACATAGGATCCAAAGATCCAACCCGTTCTAAAGAGTAGCTATCGTGTACGTATTCATACAAGATATCACTCACAGAATATATATTTAGGTGCTAAATTTGGAAGAAATACATTACTTCTCAATATTTCCAAAGCAATATTATTGCTCATTGGAACAAGTAGAAAAAGTGCAAAAATATTAGTCAAAACTCAAAACAAATATTGATCGATATGCTCATTTGGAGATGTCTAACGATCTCTTCATATAAGGTTCTTAATGTTACTGATTGTAGCCTTAATTTTAGGTGGTTTCCGTGTGTTATGGGTAATGGGTTTTAGGGTGTGTTTGGTGCTGGGGCTGGAGCTTGTGACTGTTGTTGTGGCTTGAGCTTCTATTCAAAAGACACTTCACAAAACTTTATCAAACAAGGCTTATGATGGGCTTATTAAAATTAGAAGTTCAAGCTCCAAAAAGCTTTCTGTCAAACACACCCCAAGATCTCTAAAGAAAGTATCATTTTTTATATATTTTAATACTTTTATTAAGTACACCATATTTAACTTAATTCTATAATTATAACTCAAAGTTATCATGATTAAATACTCTTACCAAATTTATATAAGGAAAACCAATATTAAAAAGGAAAATGCATATCTTGTAATTGATCCAACATAGTTTAAAATGATAAATATAGAAACTATAACCATAACCCTTAAGATTCTCCTTTTTTTTTTTGGTAAGGCATATAATATTTATAAAATCTAACAAATATATATATATATATATATATATATATATATATATATATATATATATATATATATATATATATGAGGAAAGTTCAATAGAGACCATCAAAAAATGAAGAATGGAGGAACCATTCTCCACCCTTAGATCAACAAAATCAATGGACAAAAATCATTTCCTATCCTTATTAATTTTAAAAACCCGTATGTTTAATTATAAGGTCCAGGGACATTTTCGTCCTTACACATTCTATCACTTCTCTGCCATCTCCATTCTCCAGACAATCGATACAAAGCTCTACTTCTTCAAAATTGAAACCGTTCTGAAACCCTAAATCAAAATTATCTCTAGTGATTTGTTCGATTGATCTTCGCTTCCTCACTATCTGCTCCTTCCTCATTGTGTCTAGCATATGATTCCGCAATTCCTCACCATTTTTTGTTGCTGATGTGAAAAATAATTTGAGGTATGATTTTGCTTAATCTTAGTTCGAAGATTTTGATTCCTTTGTTTGATATTTACTGGTTGCTGCTACATATGGAGGTGATGTTGTAATATATTGTGGAGATTTGGTAGACAATACTTATTGATTTAGAATGAGGTTTTAACTATTTCATGAATGCACACCAAGTGTTTGATGTTTTGCTCTAAAAACATTTGAACCTTACTTTGCTAGAAAGAACATCCAGGAACTCTCCTTTAGGGCTTTTTTGTTAGGTCACTTATGATACACATAATTTGCTAGCAATATCATTTTGAGGATATGACTAATTATTAAGAAACATACACTCGTGTAAGTAGTTATAGGTTGTGAGCTACTTTAACAATTAATAAGTAGATATCGTTCTTGCTGCAGCCATTTAACATGACGATAATAAGTTAGCAATGTCATATCGTTGATGGTAATTATCAAATTTATAAATCATTGGTCCACCGTCTTCATGTAAACATCAATGGATCAATGGTATAAAACAAAGTCATTAATTTACCACTCTGCTTTCATGTACGAACAACAGGGTGAGCCCAAAATGCACTTCAACAACAGACAGGCGAGTTCCAAGTGGCACAAGGTGGGGAAGATAAGATCAATAAGTTTGACCACTATGATATTGATTTGGAGAGGCCGGTCTTCAAGACTATTACATTAGTTTAGGAAAAGGTTATACAACGAAAAATTAGGTAAGTTTACTACAGTAACCATAGCATCTCCAATTTCACACATCACATGGACATCAATCTGAATTCGAATGTGCAGCAACAGAATTGGAGGTTACGAATTAGTTGCCGGAGAATCAACCGCAAATTGTCGAATGCCTCAACTTACTCCTCCAAAATTGCTACTGATATGTATCTCTATGAATCACCTCACATAATATAATATGTATTACTTCTGTGTGTGTTTCATGTTATTGTTAATTTTGTAATCTAGAAATTTAATTTAATTTTGTTGTTGTTGTTGTTGTTGATACTGCAGGCATCGTTTGATGAGTGTTTGGAGGATAAACCTGGAGTATTTAAAGCAATATTTCCTGATAAACGTAGAAGCCAACAACTTAATGATGTATGTGTTATTCTCCTGTTTCGATCAAATTTCATTATCATTATGTAGCTGCATTTTGATTGAATTTTGTTTTACCTTATGTCAGTTGAGCTTGCTAGGCTAAAAACTTACCTAATTTTTCGCTGTATTAGCAAATTTAGCAACACTATTTGGTAGTAAAATAACATGTATGTCTTGCTATAAAAGTTGTATTCATGTTGTGAGGACAAACCATGGCCCATGTCTATCATTATTGTGATTAATGTTTTTCTAAATTATTTGTAAAGGTGATGTCACAACTGAAGTTCCATCGAATGCAACTAAAGATTCAAATTAATGCAAGTCTACTGCTGATCGTTTGAGTAAGATGAATCAGAAGTCATTGGAGTTTCATAAGAAGTATTCCAAATAAGAGGTTGATAAGATCCCGAAGGACGCCATCCATACACTAGTTACTTTTTGTAGTTACAACACATGTGATTTTTTGTAAATATTGCCCGTGAAAATCATATGTGCTTTTTGGTTATGCTTTTGCTACCTTTTGTTGACTTTAAGCTGACACTTGTAATGTTGAGTTTTGTGATGACACTTGTAATATAGATGTCTTAGAGAAAATAGGTTGTTGTGGATTGAGAATATTGTATCATTTTTTGTTAAAGTGTTGGCCCTAAAACAGTTGAAAATGGTCATGAACAAGCAGATACAAGTTAAAATCATTGTGCGATTATGGTTCATTCTTTTTATGTACTTTGTCAATATTTTGTCTCTTAATATACGAGTAGATATCAACTATGAATAATATCATATGTGATTTAATACAATATCCTATGTGATTTTTCATATTATATAATTTATTTTTAAGTATTAAATGTAAAATCACAAGTAATGATATGTCTATAAGAGTTTAAGGTAAAATCACATGTGTTTTTATATTTAATGATACATTTATTAGAACTAAATGTAAAATCACATGTGATTTTTTATATAATCACATGAGTTTTTACCCCTAAAATCAAATGTGATTTTACCAAAACTCTTATAGATGCATTTCAAACAATGTGATTTTACATGGAAAAAGTCACGTGTGATTTTACCCCTAAAATCACATGTGATTTTACATTGAAAAAGTCACGTGTGATTTTGTAGGGCAAAGTCACATGTGATTTTTCATAACATCACTTGTGATTTTACATGGAAAAAGTCACGTGTGATTTTGTAGGGCAAAGTCACATGTGATTTTTCATAACATCACATGTGATTTTTCATAACATCACTTGTGATTTTACATGGAAAAAGTCACGTGTGATTTTGTAGGGCAAAGTCACATGTGATTTTTCATAACATCACATGTGATTTTTCATAATATCACTTGTGATTTTACATGGAAAAAGTCACATGTGATTTTGTAGGGCAAAGTCACATGTGATTTTTCATAACATCGTAATTTTTCATAACATCACATATGATTTTTTATACGAAAAAAGTCACGTGTGATTTTGTAGGGCAAAGTCACATATGATTTTTCATATAATCACATGTGATTTTACATATAATCACGTGAGTTTTTACATATAATCAAATGTGATTTTACATATAATCACTTTAGTTTTTACACCTAAAATCACATGGATTTTACATATAATCACATATGATTTTACATATAGTCACATGTAATTATTCATAAACCACATTAGATCATTGTTAAATCACTATTAAAAATTATTCACAATAACAATTATGCTACCACATAAACTATTGAAATGAAATAAACATTTATCCATGACTATTATTCAAGTATAATATGTGATTATATCTAAAATCACATGTGATTTTAGCTAGCTATGGAGAATCAACAAGTCCTTCGTATGAGTTTGCTTTTGGTGAGAAGCTTTTGCCTTTGCATTCATCCTGGCTTTTGGTTTTATACACTTTAAAAGTGAATCAAATACTTTTATTGTTGTTTTAATCACATGTAACTATAGATGTAATTGAATATAAATTTTACACTTGAAAAGCAAAATTTGAAAGACATATGATTTCGTTATAAACTTCACCATATCACATAAATGTTGAAAACAAAATCAATTGTGACTGAATCATATGTGATTATCACATAGAAATTAAATGTGAAATTAACTGGGCATTTCATCAAACACATGATGTGCAACCAAAAGTATCACAAAATTCAGAAAAATAATTGAGTTTGTTTCTTTCCTTTTTTCAATTCAACCACCTTCATGAATGTTTGATGACCAATATGTGATTTAGTTTCATGTTTATCATCCAAATTGTATCCAAATTAATCAACTTTAACCTATTTTTCCATCTTTCATAAGAAGAACCTTTCATGTGAAGAGTAATCTTCTTCAATTTCTTAAACATATCAAATACATCATTATCAGCATTCAACTCCTTAACACACACAAACCATGAATTGCAAAGTATTGTTCTTCCTCATCTTCTTAATATCCTCCCATAAAGACTTATGGAAGGTTCATCAATCACGTCACTTTCTACAGATCCATCTAAGCTAAGAGGTAGAGCCATGAATGAGCCATGGATGCAGCCATGGAAGCTTCGATCGCGGACGAATTACATGTTATGTATCTTCGATTTCATAAAAACATTGTGACTTTGTCCAATTTGATCAAGAACAAAAGGATCGAATCTCTACTGAAGAATGATTTCAACGAAGAATGTCTGATCCGTAACGTTCTAAAGCTTGAATCGTGTTCTAATTATGCGTTAATCACCTGTTTGTTGTAGCTTGATGTTTGAATTTGATAGAAAATTGAAACCCTAACTTTCAGAATTTGGGGAAATTGAAGAACGTGATTGATGGAGACCAAACTCAGTTCTATAATGTTTTATTTGTTATTATTATGGGGATTTATGAAATGACCAGCTTGCCCTTCCATACTTAATTAAAATGGTGCAATGTGATTGGTTCTCTCATTCTTCAAATATTTAGTGTTCTTCATTGAACCCACCTCATATATATATATATATATATATATATATATATATATATATATATATAGGGGAAGGATCAAGAGGGAAGCTTCAATTTTGAGGGAAGGAGGGAAGTAAATCTCAGCCACAAATTTCCTCCCACCTTTTTCCAACAATAAATAATTCATATACAATACCCATTTAATCAAACTTAGTCTAAAATTCAAAATTAAAGCATGGAATTCAACGATTCATCAATCAAAAACATTATAAACTTTCCAATCCATCAAACACATTCATATATATCTTCAATTCGTCATGATTTGAAATCATCAAAAATTGTGAATTTTGGGTTTTTATAAAAAATCTTGTTTTGCCATTAAAAACAATAAAATTAAACGAATTTCATCATTCAAAACGTATAAACAGGTAATTAATTGAATTAGGATTGTCATTAACCATCGAATTTCACAAAATTGAAAATATCCAGTACGTTAACATGCATTTGCAATGCATGTTAATCAAAATTACAAGTAAGATTCTTAAACATTATTTTTTATTGAATATTACCTTATATAAGTAATTATACATCGTTGAACGTTATAACATAACATTCATCAATGTATTACAATATATATTAGTTAACATGCATTATAAATGAATGTTATAATGTTCATCAACATGATTTAAGTTAACATTCGTCATAAATGAATGTTAAAGACTCAATGAGATATTAACATGCATTTATGATGAATATGAATTATTATACACTAATAACATATATAAGCTAAAATATTCATCATAAATGAATATTTAAATTGTAATTTTTATAACATGCATTTCAAATGAGTGTTAACTTTCTGAAAATTTTAATTTTGAGATTTTTTTGTGTAAAACGTAAAATAACTACAAGTTTGTTTGATTATTGATGTATATGATCAATTGATTTGAATTTTGCTTTATATACATCTCAATTTTGTACTCAATTGAATGAATTTGTGATTTTTTTATGGGTTTCTACATTTTTCTTCATGAAATCTATTTTCTAACATTTTTTTTATTGAATTTAACAATTGTTAATCAATTAACGAGTTGTGCTTTAGTGTTTTTAAATTTATTTTTGCGAGTTTCATGCTTTAATTTAATGAATTTAAGATGAAAATCATGTTTTTAGTTGTTTTTGATTAACATGCTTTTGAAATGCATGTTAACGTTCTGGAAGGTGATTTCAAGTTATTTACAAAAATGCCACCGCATTGACTTTTGAGTTGACCAGAATGTGTGGCTGAGAATCACTTCCCTCCTTCCCTAATTATTTTACTTCCCCAAGGATCTCCCCCTATATATATATATATATATATATATATATATATATATATATATGTAATTTAGTTAAAAGAAAAACGGTCTTCTCTGATGCATGTTCCCTAATGGTACATGTGTCTTTAATGGCACGTTTATATTATTAAAGGAAGGACAACCATGTCAACTATCAATATCAATGGAAGGCATTATATATTATTGTTGTTATATAAAGAGTAGCATTAATTCATTCATGATTTTGGATCGAAGCAAATTGCAGTGTGATATAGTACAGTATCAATCTGTCCAAGCATACATAAATATTTCTTGTTTGCTAATCGATTATATGATATGATAGGGACACAATGTCTCATAAGTCATAACCAACTTAGTGTACCTTGAGTTCGTCCCCTAATTAGTTCATCCACCTACTACACATTCAAGCTAACTGACGGTCATCGTCTTGCTACTAAAGAAGATGTCATGGACTGAACTGTCGTAGTGAAAATTCGAGGTTATGGAAATCAAGTTATATTAACCGACATGACTTTAACTCGAATTCAAATATTTATTGGGAAAATAGTTGGTGCAGCTAACGGCACACATATATAGAACAATAAGGCAGAGATAACTTTGAAACTTAAATTATGATGATTAACAACTTGATTGAATAGAGAAACCATAATTATTAAAGTTCTATACACCCGAAGTTCTGATAACCAAAACAATTACACTTCACCTAATATGATTAATTTAATGGTTTCTTGTTAGAGTGATGTTCTTAAAATTCAACAATATAACAAAAGTAAGATTATTTAGACTTTTTACAATTATACTTACGTAAATAGATGAATTATTATGAAAATGATGGTGTACATATCACATTGAGTTTTCGACTATGAAGACTAGCGAGGTTCAATACTTCAACGTATAACCCCATAAAGTGATTGAGCAGTGTCTTTTATAAAACTTACTAGATCGTAAACCCGTGTATACACACGGGGTGTTGATTGATTAATTAAACTAAATGTTTTAATTTTAATTTAACCAAAATAGAGGGACTTAATTGATTAATTAAGTTTGATTTAAATTGATGATGTCATAACCATGTTTCCTATATATAATTTAAGATATTACTATATTAGAGTAAGGTTCAAATGTGTACACCAATTTTGAGTGAGAATGAGGGAACCAATAGATTTATGCTATGTGTCACTTTATTCTCTCTCATCTACATTTTTTAAAATTAAATATCTCGCAAACGGTAAGTCGAAAAATCGTGAAAATTGCACCATAAAATTCAGCGTTTTCTCCTCTTCGATTTGCCATCCCTCAAGGCATACTTTCGACAACCTTTTTTTTCTTTCATTTTTTGGTCGGTTTTACTAATCGCTAACACATGTGTTAATATTTGGTTAGACATTTAATTTAAGTATATAGTTTAGGGATTAGGGTTTAGGATTTAGTAGGGTTTAGGGTTTAATAGGTTTATGGTTAGGGTTTAGCAGGGTTTAGGGTTTATTAGGGTTTAGGATTTAGTAGGGTTTAAGGTTTAGGGTTTAGTATTATTTAGGGATTAGAGTTTTGTAAAGCTTTATATAACTCTAAACCCTAAATCTTACTATACCCTAAACCCTACTAAACCCTAAACCTATTAAACCCTAAACCCTAATAAATCCTAAACCCTAATAAATCCTAAACCCTAATCCCTAAACTATATACTTAAATTAAATATTTAACCAAATATTAACACATGTGTTAGCAATTAGTAAAACCCATCAAAAAAGGTGGAAAAAAAATTCATCGAAAGTATGCCTTGATGGACGGCAAATCGAAGAGGATCAATGTGACACCCGACAAATTAGGACTAGTTATTAGTACCTAATCACTTTCTAATATATGTAATTAGTTCTATGTTAGGCTAATTGTATGTATCATTATATATATTGTTATATATATATACACGTACGCAATTGAATTTAATCGTGCATTTTCATATCGGGCGGATCCCGATACATTAATACGGACGTTGGTGAACTCAATTTATTAAATAATGTAAAATTATTTGATAAACATAATTATTTCCAAATATTATTTTGATAATATTCCATAAGTAGTTCTTATCGTGTAAAATGCTCAGAAACGACTAAAAACGCGCGAGACGCATCCGAGAATCAAATAAACGTCAAAACATATTTTATAAAAGTAAAATATATCATTTTGGATGGTAAGTATTTATTTGAAATATCGTATTTCAAACCGATAACAAAAACGTTTAAATTAAACGTTACACGATTTAAACAATCGAAACACGAGCACGTAAATCAATACCAACACCATAACCAAACATTTTATAAATGTTTCTAAGTAATAATAAGTATTACTTCAAGTTAAAAATATCGAACTCTAATCGTTATTTAAAATACGTACTTATAACGTTTAACGTACGAACGAACGTTTAAACGATCGGGTAAACGAACACGGGTATTATACCGAAGTTTGGAGACAAGTTTTTAAACTAAATATCCTCCCTTTTTGACTAAGGAAATCAGCCAAAAACAAGATCCTTAAATTTAGGATCTTGTTGCTTGACCATCACAACCACCTCCATCTCCCTAATTCTCTCATTGTGTCTCTCACTTCCTCTCACTACAATCTCTCACTAAAACACACACCATTCCCTCTCCTTCCTCCTCCACATTCGGTCACCATCACCACCATAATCCACCATCATCCACCACCCTCTTTGAAGAAGAAAGCACAAGGAAAGGAAGCTAGAAGAGGAACAAGTGTCGTTTCTCCAAACTCTCACTCTAGATCATCTTATTTCTTGGTAAAACCCTAACTTCTCTCTCTAGATTTTCATGATTTACATATATTAACATGTTTAGTAGCTTATCTAACTATAGAATGTCCAAATACCACTCTAAAAATCGTTTTTAACAAACATATATAAAAGCATGTAAATCTGCCCAGAAAATCATCTTCACGAAAATGTCTATATCTTGGAAACTAGGAAGAACCAACTCTCGACATCTAAACGAAAAATGTTCATTAAGATATCGGCTACAACTTTCATTTTTGACTCTCGGACCAGATCCTAACGGATCATGGTGAGAAACGTGAGTCTTTGGACTGAACTCACTGTCGGACCAAAACCGGCCACTCTTCGTATTTATTTTTGTTAAAAATAGTAAACGAACATATAAAAATACCATAAAGTGCAGAAAAAAGCTAGACATATATGAGAACATGTGTGATTTTTGGTTAGGCTTGAATCGGAATAGAAACGGGTGAAATCGCGAGTCGAAACCGAGTAAAAATCTGGAACTATTAAACTAGGGACTGTTTTAGACATTTTTCAAAACTAACACTTCGGGTCAACCATAAAACGTAACGACAATTTTCTAAAGCTTATTTAACATATTTAAGACTTCCCTAAAAATTTCGGGTCAAACCGAACACGTTTGACCTAGTCAACAAAAACGAACACTTAGACGAAAACGAAAAACTTACTAATGCGACAATACCTCTTTAAAACCTATGCGACAATACCATTGTCGCATGAACAGTGATCCGTGAATTCATTGTCGCATAAACAGTGATCCGTGAATTCTTTGTCGCATTGCCCTATTGTCGGAACCTTATTGTCGGAATTGAGTAATTTTCACTATTGTCGCATGAAATCATATTTTCGCAATAACTAACACTTTCATACTTGAAACCGACTCACAATCCTTATTGTCTCATGAATAGTGTTTCCCGACAACGCTATTGTCTCATGAATAGTGTTTCCCGACAACGCTATTGTCTCATGAATAGTGTTTCCCGACAACGCTACTGTCTCATGAATAGTGTTTCCCGACAACGCTATTGTCTCATGAATAGTGTTTCTCGACAGCTCTATTGTCTCATAAATAGTATTTCCCGACAATGTATTTGTCTCATAAATAGTGTTCAACACTAACTTTGCATACCCGACTCTTCAAACAAGACAATATCACAATACACTTGATTTAATGTTAATACAATATTTGGAATAACTCGGAAACATATGACACATATACTTTTGTAAGTATACAATGAGACGAACATAATAATAATGCTTTCGACAATCATTATTACGAAACTCACCAACGGGCCGTACATATTTTCAAAACTCAAACTAATCAATCAAACAACCAAATTATTTGGACATTACTAGTTGGATGAACAACTAGCATGGACGGTCTTATGAGACGTCTACTTATACTTATAACCTTGCGCGTTTTGAACGCCCGGCAGGTTACAAGTCTTCGGACATCACTACTCGGCTAATCGAACCAAGTTTATTACTTTAAACTCTCAAGACTTAGGTGAGTCTCATGGCCCCTCTTTTACTGTTTTACTCAGGGGTGTGATATCATTGCTCGTTTTGTTTTACAATATGAACGCAAGTACCATTCGAAATCAAATACTACATGAGTTGTTTTCACTAATCAATTTAAAGCCCTCCACAACATAGTTTGGTAATACATCTGTAGCGTGAATGTTAGTATATGATATCATATAGGATTGACAATCCTCGTCCGGGTTAGCAAGCACTAACTGGTCAAACGGACGTATTAGCATTTGGGTAGACGAGTGTGGATTAGGCACTCGTAGGAGGCACCTCGATCGGAATTCCTTAATTGGACCCGACCCTCAAGTTAAGCTCAGACTATGTGCTCATGATTGTATAACTTTTATTTTGCTTAATTGCTTTATAAATTCAATTAAATCTTGCGGTTCATATAAATATGTGTTGACATACAAACCTGTGAGCTCACCAGCGTTTCGCTGACCCATTTTAGCATGTATCACAGGTACTCAGCAGTAGGTTGGTGTAACATCCCCAAATCGGGCCTAGAAGAAAAAGGTATTTTCTTTAAATTATTTATGCGATTTAAAATTTTTACCTGTGTTCGATTTTAAATTTAATATGTAAGTGAGCCTCAGGAAATATTGTGATTAGTGAAATATTAATTGTTTTAAATAAACTTAGATAACGATAAAATAAAATAATATTCTCGCGTTAGAAATCCAGGTTCCAGACAATAGATTTAGAAGGAGCATAATTTTATACTGCATATGTCTTGAATAAAAGTGTGTAGGTCGACCTAACATTTTCATTTTTCTTTCACACTTCAAGAACACACACACACTTCACATAAAATCAAAGGAAAACCCCAAACAATTCATTTTGAAGCTGTGATTTTGGTGCAATAATCTGAGTTACAACACCTCCTTCTTGTTATCATCTTCCTTGTAAGTACATTTTCCATTTTTATGTATAATTTGAGTTTTTGGTTGGAACTAGGTTAAATGTGGATGCATGAGTGAAATTAGGAGTTGATGATGATGATTTGTTGTTATAACATGTTATAGGATGTTAGTTGAGGTTCGTTTTGGGTTAAAAACATATATGGTATCCGAATTTAGTGAATTTAGACTTTTGGTTCGTGCTGGTGTTCTTGCTGATCTGGGTTTTTGTTGCTGGAAACGTGACAAACGCGATCCGGCTAGATAGCCCGGATCGCGTTGCTATGTGTTGTTTTGTCTCAATCCTGATTCCTTCTTCAAAACGCGATCCAGCTCATACACCCGGATCGCGTTTGCAAGTGTAAAATGGTTACAGAATATTTTCTTAAGAGGAACGCGATCCCAACCTCCATTGTCCGGATCGCGTTTGCCTTTGTAATTTTGAAGAAATTGATATTTTGTGAACTTATGTGAATCTAACACTTATATTGTTTAGTTATTGATATTCCTTGATTATCAATGTATATAATTGAGTATAGTCATAATTAAATTATGAAACGAGTTATTAACTTGTGTTCTAATTGTGTTTACAGAGACACCGAAGACTCAATAAAATAAGACTTTTGAGTTGGAGACTGAGACTGACAGGTGAGTGGACTGCTTCTCACAATTTAATCTTGGTGTTAACATTTAGTTGCATCAATTTTAAGTTGCTTGTAATGACTGATTTATCGTTGCATTAATGATAGGATTATTGATTAAACTTGTGGTTTGATGGATGGATTGATTTCTTGTGAATAATTCCATGATAGGTTGGAATGATAGAGGTCAATTTTGGGTTTAGTTGCTATAGGTTAATCCTTATGGGTCGGATGAACATTCGTTGTGAATTAACCCATATTGGTTAAAGATAGCAATAAACTATCGGTAAAAATCTCTGTATTGGCCTGCAGTTGATTATTAAGTGTTCTTGGAGTGCCACCGCGGACTGAGGGTATCTCAAGAACCACCGATCCTCTGTTTGATTGTTTATTTAGATGATTGTTGTGAATTGATTGTTATACTAAGTTTGATTGTTAGACTTAGTTTACTCACTTAGCTTCGTGCTAATTCCCCACAATACTTTTGCAGGTTAACTTTTGGGTTGTTTGGGACGTGTTGATGGTTTGAAGAAATGTTTGCCAAGCTGAACTCTGATCGTTTTGTTATTACTTTGTTTTGTTAAATAACACCCAGTTGATAATTATCGTTTGTAACTATATCTAAATTTTAGAACATATGCAATGTTTTGGGTTGGTGATATCGTGGCATCTATGTATATATTATATATGGGATTTACGCTTCCGAATTAAAAAAAAATAAAAAAAATTTGTGTCTTAAGTTGTGGGGTGTTATAAGTTGGTATCAGAGCGTAAGTTTAGGTGAATTGAATATTTAAAGTGTTCAATCCTAAACTTAGTCATGTTGGTCAAACATTTCTTGTGGTGGGGATTAGTTATGATAGTTGATTTGGTTAGTTGCTAGTACTAACAATTAACGAATGTTGAGATGTGATGTGATGACAGGTATGGCGGATAATGAGCCACATTCCCATACTCTCAATGATACTACGCGGACAGATGCACCACTAGAGAACCAGGGTCATAATGGTACATCTAATTTAGCCGGTGGGGAAACTGAAACTGATCAGGAGTATATTATGAGATTGGAGAATAGAGTGTTGGAACTTCAGAGAGAACGAGCTGGATCTTCTCAACATCCAGTTTCTACTCGTCCCCACATTGTGACTAATGTACCACATATTGTATCTTCTACACGGATTCCGGTATCTAATCCTTTTATTTCACAACAGCAGCAACAGGGTTATACTTATCAGGCCTCGGGTCCTTTTCCTTCGTCTGGTTATACTACTTATCAAATACCTATTCCACCTTTTCAACAGTTGAAGAAATGTTGTTCTCTTAAAACCTTTATGTCTTGCAATCCTTCAACTTATTCTGGAAGTACCGATCCTACGGTCACTCTTGACTGGCTTCGAGATGTAGAGAGAAAACTAAATGTATGTCATTGTGAGGAGGAGGATAAGGTACCTTATGCGGTTCAATTGTTAAAGGGTCAAGCCATGTCATGGTGGGATTCGATAACCGCTCCATTAACTCCACAACAGTTGAATGCTATAAGATGGCCTGATTTTCATGCTGAAATTTGTAAGCAATTTTGCTCGGAGTATAATCTTTCCAGGATTAGGCAAGAGTTTCTTGACTTACAAAAGACTGATCAAATGACGATTGATGAATTAATTAAGCAGTTTTCAGATAAATTGCGGTTTGTGCAACAGTGGGTTCCAACTGACCGGACCAAAATTGATCACTTTGTGAAAACATTACCTCCTGATTACCGTACCACAGTGAGACTAGCAGGTTCACTTCCTCAAGCTTATGATTTAGCTCGTTCGGTTGATGGGGATATTATGGCTAAAAGAGTGTTGAATAAAGAAAGGTATTCACAGAAAAACAAAGGAGATTCTTCGAGTAAACAGAAAGGACAAGGTAGTCAACAAAACAGGAGATCGAATTCTGGTATTCCAACGGATAGTAACTATTGTAATAGATGTCGAGCTAGACATAATGGTCCTTGTACTCCCCAGACATCTAGATGTGTTAAGTGTGGAACTTTTGGTCACGCTGCAAAGGATTGTACCTACCCAAATAGCGTGTGTTGGAATTGCCATAAAGAAGGGCATCGTGCAGGGGATTGTCCTGAGGCGAAGAGACAGAGTATGGGTACGGGTAAAGGTTCGCCATCATCTGGTCAAAAGAGGAAAAATCCACCAGTAGCTGCTAGCCGAGCTTTCCGAATGACAGTTGATGATGCTGTCGCCACTGAAGATGTCATCACTGGTACATTTCTCATAAATTCTATACCAGCTCGTGTATTGTTTGATTCTGGTGCCAATTGTTCGTTTATATCTGTGAACTTTTGTGATAGACTGAAATTGATCCCCTCTTTGATTGTTAAGCCTTTAGAAGTTGAAATTGCTGACGGTAAATTAGTTCCTGTTACCACATCGGTAGCTGGAGCTAGTATACTTATTGAGGGTCATAATTTCTTAGTCTCCTTTTTGTTAATGCCAATTCCTAGTTTCGATGTAGTTATTGGTATGGATTGGTTAAGTTTGAATAAGGCCAACATTGATTGTCATAAAAAGATTATAAGAATTCCGATTTCTGATGGGTCATACGTCATGGCTCGAGGAGAACGAGTAAAGGGTAGTCTACCATTGATTTCCTTGTTGAAAGCTAGGAAATCTTTATCTAAGGGATGTGATTCTTATTTGGCATATGTGATAGATAGCAAGTTAGAAAAGAAATCTTTGACAAATTTTTCGGTGGTTTCTGAATACCCGGAAGTTTTTCCGGATGAATTGCCTGGTTTACCCCCTGTAAGAGATGTAGAATTTCAGATTGATTTGATTCCTGGTTCGACTCCTGTAGCTAAGTCTCCTTATAGATTAGCTCCTTCTGAAATCCGTGAGATGATGGGTCAAATTCAGGAACTGTTAGATAAAGGGTTTATTCGACCGAGTTCTTCCCCGTGGGGTGCTCCGGTATTGTTTGTTAAGAAAAAGGATGGTACTCTTCGAATGTGTATTGATTATAGAGAGCTCAATAAAAGAACAGTGAAAAACAAGTATCCATTGCCCAGAATTGATGAGTTATTTGATCAGTTACAGGGATCATCCTATTTTTCTAAGATCGATTTGAGATCCGGTTATCATCAGGTACGAGTTCGTGAGGAAGATGTTCCTAAGACTGCTTTTCGTACCCGGTATGGTCATTACGAGTTCTTAGTTATGCCTTTTGGATTGACTAATGCTCCTGCTATTTTTATGGACTTAATGAATCGTGTATGTCGACCTTTTCTAGACAAGTTTGTGATTGTATTTATTGACGATATCTTGATTTATTCTAAGTCTGAGGCTGAACATGAACATCATTTAAGATTAATTCTTGAGATTTTGAAAAGAGAGCATCTTTTTGCTAAATTTTCCAAATGCGAATTTTGGCTCCGAGAGGTACAGTTTCTTGGGCATATTATTTGTAAGGATGGTGTCAAAGTGGATCCTTCCAAAGTGGACGCCGTTATGAATTGGAATGCTCCTAAATCACCTTCTGAGATCAAAAGTTTCCTTGGTTTAGCGGGATATTATCGAAAATTTATCAAGGATTTCTCCAAAATTGCTGGCCCGTTAACCAAGCTAACTAGAAAGGATACTAAATTTCAGTGGGGAGATCAACAAGAAACATCTTTTCAGACTCTTAAACAGTTGTTATGTCAGGCGCCAGTGTTAGCATTACCTGATGGTTCCGAGGGTTTTGTGGTTTATTGTGATGCTTCTCATGCTGGTTTGGGTGCTGTCTTGATGCAACATGATCGTGTTATTGCTTACGCTTCTCGTCAGCTTAAAACTCATGAAAGAAATTACCCCACACACGATTTAGAGCTTGCAGCTGTGGTATTTGCGTTGAAAATCTGGAGACACTATTTATACGGTACTAGTTGTGTTGTATGTACAGATCATAAAAGCCTCCAGTATATGTTTACTCAGAAAGAACTTAATATGAGACAGCGCCGATGGTTGGAATTGATTAAGGATTATGACTGTGAAATCCGATATCACCCGGGTAAAGCTAATGTGGTTGCCGATGCTTTAAGCCGAAATGTACCTTCCGATCGAATTTATTTTATGCGTTTAGAAATATCTTCTGATTTGATTTCTCTGTTGAAAGCTGCACAGTTAGAAGCATTGATGGATCAAAATTTAAAATCTGAGATTTTGTTGAAACGGAAGGATTTATTGATTGATGATTCTCGATGATTGAAAACTTTCCAGTCACGGGTTTGGGTTCCATTGATTGGGGGACTTCGGGATTTGATATTGTCTGAGGCACACAAATCGAGGTTATCTGTTCATCCAGGGAGTACGAAAATGTACAATGATTTGAAACCATTGTATTGGTGGCCAACTATGAAAACCGATGTTGCTCGAATGGTGGAGACTTGTCATATATGTTCCCAGGTTAAAGCAGAACATCAGAAGCCCTATGGTTCATTGAAACAGTTAGATATTCCGGAATGGAAATGGGAGCACATTACTATGGATTTCGTTACCAAGTTTCCCCGCACTCTGAAAGGTAATGATATGATATGGGTGATAGTTGATAGATTAACCAAGAGTGCACATTTTCTAGCCACCAGTGAGACGGCATCATTGACTCGACTTGCTCAATTGTACATTCATGAGATTGTTGTTAGACATGGTATTCCTTTATCCATTGTTTCCGATAGAGATTCTAGGTTTGTTTCTGGTTTTTGGCAGAGTTTGCAACGTGAATTAGGTACCAGAGTTAATCTTAGCACAGCGTATCATCCTCAGACAGACGGGCAGTCAGAGCGTACTATTCAGACACTCGAGGATATGTTGAGAGCTTGTGTACTTGAGTATGGCGGTTCTTGGGATTCACACTTACCATTGATAGAGTTTGCTTATAATAATTCTTATCATTCTAGCATTGGTATGCCGCCATATGAGATGTTGTATGGGCGCCGTTGTCGAACACCTACATGTTGGTTAGAAGCGGGAGAAAAATAGTTTGCGGGTCCCGATTTAGTTCAAATTACAGCTGACAAAGTTAAGATTGCTCGTGAGAAACTGAAAGCGGCACGTGATAGACAGAAACAGTATGCTGACCCACGTAGGCGACCTGTTGTATTTGTTGAAGGTGAATTAGTTTATTTAAAGGTTTCTCCGTGGAAGGGTGTTATTAGATTTGGTTAACGGGGGAAGTTAGCTCCCCGATTTATTGGCCCATTTAGAATCCGTCAGGTGATTAATGAACAATCGGTTTCTTTAGATCTTCCGCCTGAATTAGCTGGTATTCACGATACATTTAATGTTTGCTATTTAAGAAAGTGCAATGTGGAGGATCAATCCCAAATCCTTCCTTTGCAAGATCTTCGGGTTGACCCAAGTAAGAAATTGGTAGAAGAACCTGTCGAGCTTTTAGATAGGAAAGTGACCAAATTACGTAGAAAAGAAATTCCTATGGTTTTGGTTAAGTGGAAACATAGTTTGGGTGCGGATCTCACTTGGGAAACGGAGGAGAGTATGCGGATTAGACACCCTAATCTATTTGGGTCTAGTTAGATTTCGGGACGAAATCTTTCTAAGGAGGGGTGATTTGTAACATCCCCAAATCGGGCCTAGAAGAAAAAGGTATTTTCTTTAAATTATTTATGCGATTTAAAATTTTTACCTGTGTTCGATTTTAAATTTAATATGTAAGTGAGCCTCAGGAAATATTGTGATTAGTGAAATATTAATTGTTTTAAATAAACTTAGATGACGATAAAATAAAATAATATTCTCGCGTTAGAAATCCAGGTTCCAGACAATAGATTTAGAAGGGGCATAATTTTATACTGCATATGTCTTGAATAAAAGTGTGTAGGTCGACCTAACATTTTCATTTTTCTTTCACACTTCAAGAACACACACACACTTCACATAAAATCAAAGGAAAACCCCAAACAATTCATTTTAAAGCTGTGATTTTGGTGCAATAATCTGAGTTACAACACCTCCTTCTTGTTATCATCTTCCTTGTAAGTACATTTTCCATTTTTATGTATAATTTGAGTTTTTGGTTGGAACTAGGTTAAATGTGGATGCATGAGTGAAATTAGGAGTTGATGATGATGATTTGTTGTTATAACATGTTATAGGATGTTAGTTGAGGTTCGTTTTGGGTTAAAAACATATATGGTATCCGAATTTAGTGAATTTAGACTTTTGGTTCGTGCTGGTGTTCTTGCTGATCTGGGTTTTTGTTGCTGGAAACGTGACAAACGCGATCCGGCTAGATAGCCCGGATCGCGTTGCTATGTGTTGTTTTGTCTCAATCCTGATTCCTTCTTCAAAACGCGATCCAGCTCATACACCCGGATCGCGTTTGCAAGTGTAAAATGGTTACAGAATATTTTCTTAAGAGGAACGCGATCCCAACCTCCATTGTCCGGATCGCGTTTGCCTTTGTAATTTTGAAGAAATTGATATTTTGTGAACTTATGTGAATCTAACACTTATATTGTTTAGTTATTGATATTCCTTGATTATCAATGTATATAATTGAGTATAGTCATAATTAAATTATGAAACGAGTTATTAACTTGTGTTCTAATTGTGTTTACAGAGACACCGAAGACTCAATAAAATAAGACTTTTGAGTTGGAGACTGAGACTGACAGGTGAGTGGACTGCTTCTCACAATTTAATCTTGGTGTTAACATTTAGTTGCATCAATTTTAAGTTGCTTGTAATGACTGATTTATCGTTGCATTAATGATAGGATTATTGATTAAACTTGTGGTTTGATGGATGGATTGATTTCTTGTGAATAATTCCATGATAGGTTGGAATGATAGAGGTCAATTTTGGGTTTAGTTGCTATAGGTTAATCCTTATGGGTCGGATGAACATTCGTTGTGAATTAACCCATATTGGTTAAAGATAGCAATAAACTATCGGTAAAAATCTCTGTATTGGCCTGCAGTTGATTATTAAGTGTTCTTGGAGTGCCACCGCGGACTGAGGGTATCTCAAGAACCACCGATCCTCTGTTTGATTGTTTATTTAGATGATTGTTGTGAATTGATTGTTATACTAAGTTTGATTGTTAGACTTAGTTTACTCACTTAGCTTCGTGCTAATTCCCCACAATACTTTTGCAGGTTAACTTTTGGGTTGTTTGGGACGTGTTGATGGTTTGAAGAAATGTTTGCCAAGCTGAACTCTGATCGTTTTGTTATTACTTTGTTTTGTTAAATAACACCCAGTTGATAATTATCGTTTGTAACTATATCTAAATTTTAGAACATATGTAATGTTTTGGGTTGGTGATATCGTGGCATCTATGTATATATTATATATGGGATTTACGCTTTCGAATTAAAAAAAAATAAAAAAAAATTGTGTCTTAAGTTGTGGGGTGTTATACTTTTTTGTAACATCCTCCCCCTGAGCCCACTGGGCTCACGCGGTCCACAGCTGGGCCTGAGGAGCAATGTCAGGTCTGCAGCCCAATACACCCCAACCACATCACCTGAGGAATTCACCTCCCAGGTAGGTTGTTGGATTCGAACTTGAATCCCTTTAATACTAAGTCTTACCACTTAGTATCACCAATTGAGCTGCAGCTCAATTGGTGATACTAAGTGGTAAGACTTAGTATTAAAGGGATTCAAGTTCGAATCCAACAACCTACCTGGGAGGTGAATTCCTCAGGTGATGTGGTTGGGGTGTATTGGGCTGCAGACCTGACATTGCTCCTCAGGCCCAGCTGTGGACCGCGTGAGCCCAGTGGGCTCAGGGGGAGGATGTTACAGTTGGACTGCCCGATCAGGATACTTTAGCTCGTGTCAGCATACAAACATTCAGAGATTTAGCTGCATTATTATATTTTGTATAAATTAATTATGTATGTAAATCTCTCAATTTCAAACCGAGCTAATGTACTTAATATTTTGATGTAAACTCTTGTTTAATCAATACAAGTTTAAGACGACGCATGTAGAGTCGTTCACTTTATCTTATGTGCTTTGATCATTGATTAGTCACGCCCCGACCCGATTCGCTTCCGCAACCCAAATTTGGGGGTGCGACAATCAAACGCTGAATCCAATGGTGCAATTTTCATAATTTTTCGATTTGTCGTTTGTGAGATATTTAAGTTAGGGGGTAAATGGGTTTTTAACATGTGGGTATTCTCTTTGTACACATGGCACCCTTCCATTGGTACTTCCATTCTTTCCAATTTTTTTTTGTAAATCCTTAGATAAGGATTCAGAAAATACCGGATCGCCCTCTACACAAGCAAATTGTTGATAAAACTCCAAAATAACATTTTCTTTTGACCCTATTTTTTTTTAATCATTCAGAAAAGATAAAAATAGTTCCGGATAGCAAACATTCTCTAGAATTTCTCTTACTTTCCTGATTTTTTTCTCAAAATCGTATCTTACGATAATATATATTTATGCATTTAAAAATTACTTGAAAGCCGACAATCTTTTATACGCTACATACGGATAAGTGTATAAACAAATGTACATAAAACTCGACATCCACAAGACACATTAAATGGTAGTCATTGATGATTTTTAGGTGTTTAAAAAATCTAGCGTTTTTCTGGAAGACACCAAGGGCCTGTTTACTTTTCACTTAATGGTCTGTTTCCAGACACTACTTAATCTAGACAGATAAATTGTTGTTTCCTTTTCACTTAATCTAAAAGGAATGTCTGTTTCTGAAATAGGAGGAAAAATGAAGCCCTTACCAAAAAGAGGCTCTTAATGATAAATATACATTTTTTTCCACATTTTTTCTCCAATAGAATTTGAACACGTCATTTTTTATTCAAACTTTATATCATTTAAGTTCATCATTTTGGTCAAAACAAAAATTACATTTACATAAGCAGCACTTGTTATAAACAGACATATTTATCCAGATAGACATCACATGTAAACAACACTTAATAGGAAAAAAGGTAAACAGCCCCTAACTTCAAATATATAGAACAAAAATTGTGCTTCGATTCTTATTTTAAGATGCTATAATTGAAAAGATATACTATATGATATGACACTTCAAGAAGTTGTCCTTTTCCACTAAATATATTTTTGTAGTATTTACTTTCAGAATTTTACTTGGTGATTTAGATGATATAGTTTAGCTAGGACACTAAAACTACCATCTATTTCTGTTGCTAAATAAACTTCATCGATGTTTATAAACTTCATCAATGTTTATCGTTAAGTTGATTAGAGTGCAAGAGGTGGTCAAGTGTCAAAATCAGTATAGACTAACACGAGGTGGATGAGTGATTGAGTTCAACGCTGTAAAAGGACATTCAGCCACCAACGCTGCTCGTCCACATTGAAGTCCACGGCGGTGGGAAGTGGTCCACCCACCGTAGACGAAATGCTCTTATCAGCACCCATTTGCAATTGTAGTTGCAAAACTCTGAACGATATTCTACTTCTGCTTTCAAGCTGCTTGAAAAAAATATCCTAACCTGATTACCAAAATCTGTGTGTACCAAAACATATTTGATTCCACCAGAAGCCAGTTAACCCAAGTTAGACGACCTGCTATTTCCATATTTGTAAGGAATAGTACTATAATTTAAGCATGCTATTTCCATATTCGTATTCAAAAGTTGAACTATGATACAATAACCAACTCGGTAAAATCGACAAAGACAACCTGAGAAAATTACAAGAATACACCAATATGCCACCAACCTAAGGAATACAGTATGACTGGTTTGTTTATAGCTTGAAACAGTGGAAAAAAACCCCACAAAAACTACCTTTTAGCTACCTAACGAGTATATGAAAAACTATACAACTCTGTTACATGCAGTTTTACTCTTATGTATTCGGTCTGGTATACTCATCATGAAAGGAACGGGTTCGAAGAGGTATATCACCACCTATAAGGGATTCGTATCTTATATATGGAGGTAGTCCTGCACTCGGGTGCACCCGATCAGCACTCCTCGTGGACCTGTCACCTGTAAATGGTGGATCCATTTCCAATCTTGGGTCAAAGGCAGACAACCCAACACCTAATCTTGGATCAAAGGCAGACTGCCCGACACCCAATCGTGGATAAAGGGCAGACTGACTGACACCTAACCGTGGATCACCTGACGGGCCGACACCCAATTGTGGATGAAGGGCAGGCGGAGGCATACCCACATCCAATCTTGGATCACGCGCAGATGGGTGCATGGCTTTTCTTGGGTCAAGAGCAGACGGGTGCGTACCGGATCTTGGATTAGAGCCAGATGGGGGTAGTCTAGGAACTTCGGGCATGGTTTCATGGTACGGGAAGGTGGGGACCATGCGATACCGATCGTCCAGAGAAGTAGCTGACCTAGAAAGGGATTCTCTATATGGGCTAGAAATAAATTGACCTCCTGAAGGGTCGGTTGGGTAATTAGTCAAACTTAATCTAGGATCAAAAGTCAAGGAGTTGGTTCGAGGTGTGGTTCCTCCATATTCATAATCAGTTGGCAACCTAAAAAGCCCAGCAGAGTTGAATGGAACTGTGAAGTTGTCCTCAGATCTACGCGTGGAAATAGGAGGACCGTTTTCTAAATATGGAAATTTGTCAAGGTTCTGTTTTAGTGATAATTTAGCCTGTTGAAGTGCTCCGAGAACAGATCCTAATTCGTCAGAATTTTCCCGAGTTCCAATTTTGGGTTCATATGACTTACCTGAAGTTTGTTCTCCTTTATATAACAAGCTACTGTCTTGAGAAGATGAAACTTGATTCGGGCTGAAGTTTCCAGCGGTAACCTGCAAATCTGATGGATTATTTTGATTATCTAGAGTTTCCTTTTTGACTTCACTGTTCGTTTGACCTGGTAAGGTTTCAGTGTTGGTTTTGGGCTCTACACTGAAGTTGGCATCAATTTCTTGACTTTCAGAGGTAAGTTTGTTGGTAGAGCAAGGTGGAGGCGGAGCCAGGGCCGGAGCCTTGATTTCATCTCTTTCTTCTGTTATGTCTGAGTGGGTCCCAGGGTCATATGAATCCTGAAACAATTCACACATATAGTGAGCATATCGCAGTGTTAAGGGTAATGGACATTAAGAATTAAATAGATATGTGAAGCTGTTTGGGTCAAGATGACGGGTCAGAACGAGTTCAGTTAGTAATGGGTCATTTTCAGTAGAAAAATGCTTAATATGCCTAATTATATGGACCTAAAACTAGACCTAAGGATTTAATTGGTACATACCTTAACATGATTGGAAAACATAAGGAAAGGTGACAAGTGAAATCCACACTTTTTTCCTTTATATGCTGTAGGAACTAATGTGCTAATTATGACTACAATATGATATAAACCTTCTAATACATCACTTTACAGCTATAGGAGGTTGTAATGTTGTATGCATTACAAATAGAGTCTGAGAGACTTCTGCAGGTCCTTTTTTGAGTTTTCCCTTTTAGCTTAACTATTTTAATTGAGAAACAACACATCCCAAGCATCGACAGGATCAAGATCCAACTTTACACTATGCTTTAGAGAAAAAAGTAACTGGCATGTGTAAGAAAGGAGAGAACATACCGGTGGTGATCCGTTATTTTCCCTGAACTTATCTTCCCATTCCCTTTGTGCCTTTTCCTCTTCTTCATATCGCGCTATAAATTGAGCTTGATGTTCTAAAGCTCTTTCCATGTCTCTTTCAGTTCCAGAAGTTTGTACAGAACGCCCATTGCACAAAGCAGTGGGAACTTCCAGTGCATCTTTCTTCTCATTAATATTTAGTTCTTTTGGTGAAGTCTCAGCTCCAACATCAGCAGAGTTTTGAACACCTTCTGAACTTTTTCGCCCTTGGTCTTCATTATGACCATTAGTCCCATCATCATTGGGAGAACCATCTACTCTTGACCTGGCAACACGATTTGATTAAATTTTTTTTATAGTAATACCTTGTCACTTCTGCCTGTCTGAAAAATAAGATCACTCTGTACGTTCTAAAAAGGAGGTGAAATCTTTGATTTTATTTTTATATTTATTGACATGGATTTGTTACAGTACTACAAGGTTAGTAGAAATTCATTTCATTGATTTGCAGCATTAGCTGGAAAACTTAAAGTTATCAAATTTACACCTATATTTAAATTGATTATATCAACACTGAGAGTTGGTTTGAACTTAATCATGTATATCTACAATATAATTAAAAGAACAATAAAAACGAATTACGAGGTTGTACGCCTTATAGATAAACTTTGGGTGACTTTTAACTCATTTGACATGTCTCCCTACTAGCTATTTTCTTTTCATTTGACCTGTTACAGATAAAAACTCAACCCAAGACAACCCATTCATAAGTAAATGGGTTGAAATTGCCACCTCCTGTTTTAAAATTTATACTTCTAACTAACTCGAAATGCATACTTCACAAAAAAACGAACGCGTAAAATCACTTTGTATCTCCAATAGAAGGCTTCAAAGGGCAAGATATGGATAATATTAAATATTTCAAAACTTCGGATAGAAAATTCCAGTATAGACGAGAAACGGAGAAAGAAAGCTCACCTATGTTCTCTGTGTCTTATCTGGCGACATGATTTACCAACACGTCTCGGAGAGGAACCTGTTGATGTAAAACTATTACGTCTTCTTCTAGAAGCATCCGTATACTTCTTCTCAAGAAAACGAGACGATGAATTTTTACTGCTTTTCCAAGACAAGCTACTGCCATTCACCGAAGAAGATTCAACCTCGGAACCTGAAAAACCTTCCATATCACTTTCCCGGACTTTCCCATGTTCTGATCTTTCAACATGCTTATCATCCTTGAAATCACTTGATGTTCCTTCCTGATCAGAGCTTGAATCAAATGGTTCAGAAAGATCGTTTCTGCCATGATTCTCTAAGATAGCAAGAACATTTACTGTTGCCTTCTCTGCCTTCTTTCTTTGCAGGGACACACATTTCAGCTGCTTTTCCAACTCTGTTACCTTTTTACATTACAAGGTGCAGAAGAACATGATAAGATTCTCATTGACACTTTCATTGACATGAGAATTTAGACCCACGAATGGCTATTATTGGATTATATTTTTCATCTGATGGTTAAAAACGGATGAACCTAAATTTATTAGTTAGAAATTTAGAATGGTAACTGGTTAAACAGTTCAAACATCCCCTAACATGCATTCATAACACACATTACCTCCTAAATGGTTTTACATGAAAAATAAGACTATCATTGTAATGCTCAGTTTTACTATCATATTTGATAATTCATTTATCTATGGACTTCAAGAACAGAAAAGACAAATAATTGTTTGTGGGTCAACCTGACACGTTACACAACGAGCCAGACTCGCCCATTACACCACCTCTATGTATCGACAAAACCAGATAAGATTATTTAAGGTGGAATTGTGGAAAGAAAAGAGAAACGAAATTTTGTTTTTGTGTATGTGAGTTCATGTAAGTTTTCAAGCATCAAATTTGTAATAAAGCCAACCCTTTTTGCCAGTTCATAAGCTCGCTGCCTTGCGGTTCTTGAGACAGATCTTTCGGCCAGCAATCGTGCCCGAAGAAAGTCAATTGTCTTGGCAGTTAAGTCCTCCATGATATTTGATATTCCTGGTACATCAATATGAAACCTTAAGGGCCAAAACTTTTTGGAGCAGATATTACACTTCTACTACATACCCATGTCCATCAGGGACAATCACAAGTTCACAACTTAACTATCAAATCCATATATAAACCTGCATCGGGATACAGCAAACTATCATAAAGCTATCCAATAATTCTTGACAATACAAACCAATGAAAACTCCTACACTTTAACCGACCGTCATCTGGGTAGAAGCAAATTTTCCAAATGGAAACCTTGATTTTACATATCATGTTAGTGTTACTATGTTTGCGACTTGGCTCTATGGATACGTAATATGCATAACACGGTGCTTGTCACAATTCATTCTCAGTGTAACAATTACAGTCATTATTGGAAACTATAAAAGAGATGAACCAAAAGCACAAACCGAGACAAACATTGTAGAAAGCAACCCGGGGTTTAACTATTTATCAATCAGCTTGAAATGCTAGATCACGAAAAACCTGTTCTAGCTGGTATCACTGATCTCACAACATTTAACACCCTAATTTCAATACACACCACTCAAACTAAATGCTTATTAAACATGATAAATCCAATTAAACTCTAAGAATTCATATCGGCATAACCGAGACAACTTAACCGACTTACAACACAAAACCTAAAGTATAAACTCACAAAAACAAAGTAAACACAGTCAGCATAAATTCAATCAAAAAAATCACAAAATCGATCGATCTAAGTGGAGATAATTAAGCATCGGTTTCAGAAACCCTAGGTACTACAACTAAAACAATAGATCAACTAATTACACAGAATAAGCGAAATCGAAGTGATCAAATTGATAAACTGATATAATTAAGTAGAAATTAAGTACGGAAATGAAGTATAATCATACCTTTTAAAAGTGGATTTCCATTGCGATTAGAAACCCAAGGTCCTAACGAAAGGGAATTTGGAATTTATATAAATTTGGTACTTTTTTTGTTTTGGTATGGTATTTGTTGTTGCAGTGACAGTGAGCATGGAACAAAGGGAGAAGGTTCTTCGTTGTCTAAAAGTCAAAAGGGTTATACTAACAACAATAACCAGGATTTTGTTTAGGGGTTAATAATGACAAAACTAATATGCAAGGGACTGAAATGTAAGTATTTGATGAAAAAGAGTCCGACTTGGATACCCGGAATCTAATCAGTATATAGTGATCCGAGCTCCAACTGATTTTTACAGCCCAAAAAGAAAAGAAAAAACAATCATGCTAAATTGGTTATTTGAGTAAATTACACTGTGAGTATTGTGCGGATACAATTACTTGACATGGATTTTAGTTACACGCCGATTTCTAGCCCAAGTTAATGTTAAATTTGTCCGTTATGGATTGGCGTTGAAACAAAATACCCTCGTACGTAATCTGAGATAACAGACAAAATTAACACTGCTAAGATAAGAGTCGGACATTGAAATAAATATCCGGGGTAAAGAGATGGTAAACATTCGACCCGAGAACTGGAAATGTAACATGTGAACAATCACGGACCAACAATGTAATTCCCTACTATGAATTCAGTGGTCAAGTTTGATATGTTGAGTTTTATCAGTTTTTATGAGTGTTCGTCACTTCGTTGGACGTATGGTTAAACAAAACTAAGTATGTTGCAGTTTTTCTCATGACCTTGTTCTTATACTCCGTATCTTTTATATACTTTTGTTTGTACCTTGTACTTTTGTTCATAAAATGCTTCGCACATGATTCGATAATTTCTGTTATGTTTCTTCCATCGAAATGCAATTTTACGATGTGCAATAATGTATTACGAGTATTAACTTCATTTGCCTACCAATATTTCCTCAACCAAGATTTACAAAGCAACCCCTAAAGGCCTAAACAGTTCATATCGATCTAATTTAGTAATTTGCATTTGTAATTTATGATAAATCTTTAGATTTCCAACTTTAGCCATAATTTTAAATGTTGGTTTCATGAATGGTTATATGAAATAGCAAACCAAGTAACCATTGTCTAAATTGCTAAATATATACGGTCACTTATAAGTTATAACTCATCATGTTAACCGATATTTATAGTTATCCGGTTCGTGGAGCGTTTGATTTGTTTGCAATGTCTACCACCACAGAAGGAAGAAAGGTTGAGTCCGATAATATACAGAAGGTAAAGCTAGCCTTTGAAATTTAAATTATTATATCTTCTTTGATTATTAATTAAACTGTTAAATATCGTTTTAGGTTGACTGTAACTTTTGGAAATATTGATGATATTTGATCCAATGTTCTAAAATAGTGTTGAATAGTTTGATAGTTACTAGATTATAAAGATTCTTGAAGTCAGATTAACTTAGAGAGGACAACTTGGATGAATAAGAATGGGGTTGTCTATATATATATATATAAGAGTTACTTGTAGGGTTCTCGTGAGAAGGTTGAGAGAAAAAAGAGAGAGTTTATGAGAGTCGTATCCCTCCGTCCTGAGTGGTGAGTCTCTAGTGATTTAACAAGGTTGAGTGTTCCGTTATTGAAATCTATCGTGAGAGTGGTGTGAGGATATTCAAGAGTGTCAGGAGCTGAGCGTCTCCAATTTGTAATATCATTCATTATAGTAGATGTTAAGTGACATACGAGTCCCGTAGTTTTTACTCTTCAGGGTTCCACGTAAAATATTGTGTATCATGTTTTTTTCTGTTTCGTGTGTGTTTAATATTGGATTATACATAATTATGTGATTACTTATGACGTTCGAGTATTCCTTAATTTGTATTGAATTTTCAAATTTAATGTCACATACAACTACATGTTCGTTCATCTCCAACAACATATGTAAGTTTCTTCAATTCTTGTGTTGTTCAGTTTGGCAGAATCTTTGAAGTACAAAATGAATAATTCTTTAAGGCATATTATCTAAGGCCAAAACCGAAAGAGCAAATATCAAGGTTTAATTATCTACTTAAGAACCAAGCTCCAATGATGAATCAGTTGAACTCATGAACCACGCTTCATCTATAGGAATCTTACATGCAACACCATGTTCCATCAATTTTACCACCGATTTGGGGATGGCTTTTTCGTATCCAATTACTACAATGTTGACTAATCAAAACCCATATGATAGGCAATGCATTCATTTCATTGTCCAAAACCCATATGATAGGCAATGCTTTCATTTCATTGTTCAACAACATTGATCCAATTATGCATGATCACTTAAATAGTGGAGCATATATCCTCAAATCAGCATCTTGATTTTTCTGGCAATACAATAGAGAACCAATGTACTTTTCATATACTACACCACTCGATCGATCACCTTGCCTTTTGCGAGAATGCTCTATGCATTTGGTCTCATTTGGTTTGGAAATTATTTAATTAAAAAAAAACATAATAGACTGACTTTGTAGGTTAGTAAAATTTTAAAATCGAGTGACAATCGATATATATTTAAACATGTTAGTTTTATGTTGAATTTTTACATATAGTGAAGATTTTATATGGATAAATGGGAATTGCACAAATAAAACATAAAATTTTGGTCGCAAACATGAATTCAGGTAAAGAATCTCATTGAAAAATGTCTACGGCATTACATGAGCAAGACTGAGGTCATGGATGTTATCTTTCAGCAAGAATGAGTTGAACTTTGTCGGTATGTTGTTTGAGTCTTCTTTAACTCGTTTCCTCTCTTATGAATTTTTTTAGTTATAGTATGTTTTTTGTAAGTAACCATTCTAATAATATGAAAGCCAAATTGATGTGGTTCCAAAAACATTATGATACTTAATTATAGCTTTACATCTTTACAAGTCTTCCGTTGAGCATTTGGTTGTTTTAGGCCTAGAGATGACAATGGATCGGATTTAGTCATATTCACGTCCATGTCAATATAATTTTTTACCATCCACATCCATATCAATATAATTTTTCACTATCCACATTCATATACTTTTCTATATCAATATCCATATCCATTAAAAAAAAGTTTAATCCATCCGTAACCATATCCACCAGGTAAAAGGGGTTAATGAATGTCCATTGAATAACACAAAAAATCGTTAAAGATAATAAAACATTCAAATAGATCAAAATACTTCATTTAGAACAAATAAAAATAACTAAAGACAATAATCAAATGCTAGTATTTCTAAATAATACGGAAACAATGTTCCTTTAATAACATAATTAGTAGAATATTTAGACGAATGAAGTTTTAATTGTGTTTAAATTTTTAGATGAATGAAATTGCATATTTCAAGTTATGCTTAAGAGATGAAATATACATAATTCCGTAAACACTTGCTAGCATATTCATGTCAAGCAAAACATACAATAAAATAATACAAAAATAAACAAAATTTGTATAGTATCTCAACAAACGAATATTGACGTATATAGTACGCCAACTTAATTAATAATGTCGATTACTGGATGAATCAATGAATGTTAACTCATCATCAACATCTGATCCAAAAAAAGTTCAAATCCATATCCATTTTTTGTCCATTTACTCCATCTATATCCATCAATAATGGATGAATCGATGAATATCCAGTGAATCGGATAATGATTGTCATACCTAGTTTATTGTATCGTGATGTACCCGTTTGATTTGATAAGTTTAAAATGCGCAATTTTAAGTAATCTAGTTTAATATTATGACAAAACTAATTGAGTCATTGTAGGCGGTGATTAAACCTTGGTTTGATATTTTGACAAATCAAATGAGTCATTGTAGTTCTTAAATTAGGGTGTGTTTGGCGTGGGTCTTATGAGAGCTTTTATGGGCTTGAGCTTCTACTTTTAATAAACATCAAACCATAAGCTTTGTTTGACAACACAATAAAAATGAGGGTTCTTGAAAAAATAAGCCCGTAAAAGCCTTCAAACAAGAAGTTTTTTTGAAATGGCTTCTTAATAGAAGCTCAAACTCAATCTCCAGATATAATCTCCATCTCCAGCCCTAGCTTCAACCTGTTGTTACCAAACACACCCTTAATCCCACAAGAAATCATTTCGGAAAGACTAATGAATAGTTGATTGACATATTTTTTAAATGTTATGCAAAATTATTAATGGATCTCTCTTTTCTCAAACTTTATGTTACATAATATTTGAATTTATTTTGTTTGTACAGACTTTTGTTTGGAATGTCTTTTTACTCATGACGAGATACATACACTAATGCCTCCGAGTTATATTTTCTTTAATTAGTAACTTACTTAAATTGTTAAATATTACTCATTGTTAAGTGTTGTCTAAAAATTTAGAAAATATACATAGTAACTTGACTATTCTTTAGAACAATCATTTATTTTGCCAATCAAAGAGAGGTGCTCTCATCTCATATATTAACATATTAAAATGGATAAATCATACCGGGTTAATAATGATTTAATACTCAAACTTTCAAATTTTTTTCGTTTTAACACCTCAACTTTTTTTAACGTTTTAACACTCCAACTTACAGTTTGACCAATACTTAATACCCAAACTTTCAACTTTTTTTCATTTTAACACATAAACTTCTTTTTTAACATTTTAACACTCCAACTTATAGTTTGACCACAGTTTAATCTCTTTAGTTTGTGGCCGTTTAAAATTAAACTTCTGGATTTTTTTTATACGGACATATATATGATTTAAATGCTTATAAATTAATTGTAACGTGTCATCACAATTAATTTTATAATGTTTTATTTTGATAGCGATATATTTTTAGAATGTTTTCGTGAATAATATTTCTAGTTATATGAAAAGCTATTTATAATGAATGTATGTTGCTAAAAAATGATAAATGGGTATTAGGGTATTTCTAGTCAATTATTTCAACATTACATATTCAGCAGGTTACCAGTGATAAATACCCTGATTAAAATCTGACCAGGTAATAAGTTAGAATTATAACAATAATAAACTATAATTAACAGGATAATAATGTAAGGCCCCGGTTCCTTACGCAAACCAAAACATATTATATTATATACTATTCGTAGGAAGCGCGTCCCCAAAACATAATTACCGATTTACATAAGTTCAAAAGTACTAAGTTTTCAAAACATTTACACACATATATAAGTTTAGTTACAAACATTTACTTAAACAATCGGGCATTAAGAAAACTATTCAAAACCAAAAGTTAGATTCCCCAAAATTGTCAGAGTAAGCGCTATGACAGTCAACCATCCCATTAAGCATCTACAACCCGGTCCACACCTATTAAAAGCCTGCAAAAAGATTAACAACGAGGGATTAGCCAATGCTAAGCGAATGGAACCGTAAACGACGGTTCAATTCAGAAATAACAAGCCTACAACGCACAAACCAAACCAACAAATAATGCTTACAGCCTAAAGCATCGTAAACAACAATCACACAAATTATGATTACCGCCTAAAGCTTCGCAATCATAAACACGTATCGTCAAAGAGGACCGGCGGCCCCTGGTTAGCCAACCAGCGAAAGCCTACAACCACTGCCGGCCCCAACAGTGGCTTACCGATAGTTTGAAGCCATCTTCACTGACAAGGATTCATCCCTCAACTACATGTATCGGGAAACCCAAGCAGCCCAACAATAGCCACAAACCCAACCAGCGTTGACCTCTGAAATCACATATGCCAAACGGCCCAAGCATCACATATTTCATAATAGTCATGACAATATGTAGCTAACCTATTCAAACCGCATAATCATCATGCCCACAATTAATACCAATAATAACCAAGTAAACCAAATCACAATATCAACAATCATGTCAATATATTAACCAATAACCGATAACAAGTCAAACCAATAACCGAAAGTTCATCCGTTGCAACCAAACTCGTTACAACGGAATTGAACCGAGGAATACAATTCCACTCACCAAATATTTACGCCTGATTGCCAACTCAGAGGTCTTATCTTACTGAGTGGCCGTCCGCTTATCTGGAAACAACAAAGATAACAAGTTAGTATCTTGTCCCACAACTTAATCCAAATCATAATCCATATCTTACACCATAATCTTATCATATATACTCCACTTATCAACTTAGTTAAATCATTTAACATCATACGAACTTAAAATACAAATTGCTGGAAAACCCAAGGAAGCCGCCGGCTTGGCTGAGAAGCCGCCGGCTTGGCACCCTGGCCCGCCGGGTGAATTACTTTTTGCACATCAGAACTTAACCTCCTAAATAAGCCTGTTCAGACCGCCGGGTTGGGGTCCAAACCCGTCGGCTGACCACATGAAGCCGCCTGCTTCAGTGATCAAGCCGCCGGCTTGATCATAATTTCAGCAGCAGCAGAAACAGCAAGAACACAATACGAACCAAAACCCCATTTTTCACCAAAATCAGTTTACAACTCGAATTTACCAAGGAAAATGACCACAACTTTTACTACAAACATATACTAACATCAAACAACCTATTCTAACATCTAATTCAAGCATCAATCATCATTAAACTCCAAAATTACCAAAACCTAGCTTATGAACTAATTATCAAGAACACAACTAATTCTAGCACATAATCATCATGTAATCAACTCATATTAACAAATAATCAACAAGTAATTAACAAAACATGATTTCCTAGTTTCAATTCATCTCAATCATCATATTTATCATAAACCCAAATTCTATAAAAAGAAGCTCAAGAACACTAGATACTTACAATCAAGAGATGAAGATGATGTAGATGATGGTGTTAATCAGTTTCCTTTTGCTAAATTTAATCACAAACGTTTGTTCTTGATTTTTCTTTGAAAATGAATAGAGAGAAATAACTTGAAGAACCAAAAATGAAATGGGAAGAGTATGGTGGAATGATCCAGATAAATCCCACCGCCCCAATTTTTATTATGTATAAATTATACCCGCTTCCTAGCCTATTGTCTGGAACCCGAAAATACCCGAAAGTCAAAATACTTTTATTTTACCGTGAACTTTGTTTATTTAAAACAAACTATATTTTATTAGTCACAATAAAACCTGTGACTCTTTTAACCATTTATTTTCAAATAAACCATTTAAACTTAATAAAATACAATTTATTTCCAGGCCCAGAAACAGGATGTTACAAATCTTCCCCCCTTAAAGGATTTCGTCCCCGAAATCCAATCTCGCACACTATTAATCCAAACGCTACTGATTACACTTAATCATGCAATACTAATTACAATTTACTTATCACATCAAAATCAATATCGAATCTACCTGGATTGTTATCTTCAAGCCAATCTCCTACGGTCATCTGAAATGCCCGAGGAGGCGCAGTCTTTCTCTTTTGCCCGACAGATGCCGAGGAACCCGAGCCTGAACTCCCAGCCAATCCCGTACCTTGTCTTGCCTTCTCCAAACACTGACCCGCTCTGTGGCCCTCCTTCTGACAATTCCAGCAAACATTCCTTGGAAAGATACAATCCTTAATATTGTGTCCAAACCCTCCACACCTAACACACCTAACTGTATCCGAAGTACACGGCCCCGGATGCCTCGCTTTACAATCCACACACCAAGCAATCATATCTCTTGCCTCCTCAGAAAAAGACACCCTCCTACTCACTTGACTTGATTTGCTACTCGTGGAACTAATCTTGGAATGGTGCACCGCCTTTTCCTTAACTAACTTTTCCGAAGCTCGAGTGTCACTATCCACCGACTTAGCCAAATCAAAAGCATTTTTCAGATTACTGGCTAATCTCACCGATGTCCTGTAGTGTGGTGGCAAAGCTCCCACAAAATGGTTTATTCTATCTCTTTCATTCGGGAACCATTGCTGGACAAAACGTAGCTTCTCCGTGAACTGATTGATAAGATCATCAATCGACATTTGCTCTGTCAATTTCAATTCCATAAACTCTTGCCTAATCCGGATCATGTCAAACTCCGAGCAGAATTCTTTGCAAACCTCACTATGGAAATCCGACCAACGAATGGATGATCTTTGCTCAGGCGACAAAGATGCAGTCACCGTGTCCCACCAAACCATTGCCTTATCCTTTAACATTTGCACCGCATACCTAACTTTCAGCTCCTCCTCACACTGGCATACCTCAAACTTACGCTCCATATCCCTTAGCCAATTCAAAGTAACTGCCGGATCTTTGCTTCCCTCAAATTCCTTCGGTCCACTAGACTTGAATGATTTAAATGAACATACCCGCCTCCGTTGATTAGAAGATGGAAACTGAGATCCAAAATCTCCTTGTTGTGCTAACCTTGCTTGTTGTTCCTTGTACAATTGTTCAAACTTTCTTAACCTTAGTACCTCATCCTCTAACTGTAATTTATATTCATCATCACTAACTCCCTCTTGATTTACATTAGATGTACCACCATGATTACCATCATTATTTTCCGGAGGTTGAAGCTCATTTCTGGGTGCATCATTGGGAGTCGGGTTCTCAGTGTCTGCCATTCCTGTACTCATACACAATAACTTACAACTTGTTAATCGTTAGTATCACCTATACTAACCAATCAACCACCCATTCATAAGCTAATCCCACTTACTGAAATGTTTGACTGTCACCAAAAGATTTGGGATTGACATTAGCCAATGTCCAATTCACCCAAACCTTTGCTCTGATACCAACTTGTAAGGCCCCGGTTCCTTACGCAAACCAAAACATATTATATTATATACTATTCGTAGGAAGCGCGTCCCCAAAACATAATTACCGATTTACATAAGTTCAAAAGTACCAAGTTTTCAAAACATTTACACACATATATAAGTTTAGTTACAAACATTTACTTAAACAACCGGGCATTAAGAAAACTATTCAAAACCAAAAGTTAGATTCCCCAAAATTGTCAGAGTAAGCGCTATGACAGTCAACCATCCCATTAAGCATCTACAACCCGGTCCACACCTATTAAAAGCCTGCAAAAAGATTAACAACGAGGGATTAGCCAATGCTAAGCGAATGGAACCGTAACCGACGGTTCAATTCAGAAATAACAAGCCTACAACGCACAAACCAAACCAACAAATAATGCTTACAGCCTAAAGCATCGTAAACAACAATCACAAAAATTATGATTACCGCCTAAAGCTTCGCAATCATAAACACGTATCGTCAAAGAGGACCGGCGGCCCCTGGTTAGCCAACCAGCGAAAGCCTACAACCACTGCCGGCCCCAACAGTGGCTTACCGATAGTTTGAAGCTATCTTCACTGACAAGGATTCATTCCTCAACTACATGTATCGGGAAACCCAGGCATCCCAACAATAGCCACAAACCCAACCAGCGTTGACCTCTGAAATCACATATGCCAAACGGCCCAAGCATCACATATTTCATAATAGTCATGACAATATGTAGCTAACCTATTCAAACCGCATAATCATCATGCCCACAATTAATACCAATAATAACCAAGTAAACCAAATCACAATATCAACAATCATGTCAATATATTAACCAATAACCGATAACAAGTCAAACCAATAACCGAAAGTTCATCCGTTGCAACCAAACTCGTTACAACGGAATTGAACCGAGGAATACAATTCCACTCACCAAATATTTACGCCTGATTGCCAACTCAGAGGTCTTATCTTACTGAGTGGCCGTCCGCTTATCTGGAAACAACAAAGATAACAAGTTAGTATCTTGTCCCACAACTTAATCCAAATCATAATCCGTATCTTACACCATAATCTTATCATATATACTCCACTTATCAACTTAGTTAAATCATTTAACATCATACGAACTTAAAATACAAATTGCTGGAAAACCCAAGGAAGCCGCCGGCTTGGCTGAGAAGCCGCCGGCTTGGCACCCTGGCCCGCCGGGTGAATTACTTTTTGCACATCAGAACTTAACCTCCTAAATAAGCCTGTTCAGACCGCCGGGTTGGGGTCCAAACCCGTCGGCTGACCACATGAAGCCGCCGGCTTCAGTGATCAAGCCGCCGGCTTGATCATAATTTCAGCAGCAGCAGAAACAGCAAGAACACAATACGAACCAAAACCCCATTTTTCACCAAAATCAGTTTACAACTCGAATTTACCAAGGAAAATGACCACAACTTTTACTACAAACATATACTAACATCAAACAACCTATTCTAACATCTAATTCAAGCACCAATCATCATTAAACTCCAAAATTACCAAAACCTAGCTTATGAACTAATTATCAAGAACACAACTAATTCTAGCACATAATCATCATGTAATCAACTCATATTAACAAATAATCAACAAGTAATTAACAAAACATGATTTCCTAGTTTCAATTCATCTCAATCATCATATTTATCATAAACCCAAATTCTATAAAAAGAAGCTCAAGAACACTAGATACTTACAATCAAGAGATGAAGATGATGTAGATGATGGTGTTAATCAGTTTCCTTTTGCTAGATTTAATCACAAATGTTTGTTCTTGATTTTTCTTTGAAAATGAATAGAGAGAAATAACTTGAAGAACCAAAAATGAAATGGGAAGAGTATGGTGGAATGATCCAGATAAATCCCACCGCCCCAATTTTTATTATGTATAAATTATACCCGCTTCCTAGCCTATTGTCTGGAACCCGAAAATTCCCGAAAGTCAAAATACTTTTATTTTACCGTGAACTTTGTTTATTTAAAACAAACTATATTTTATTAGTCACAATAAAACCTGTGACTCTTTTAACCATTTATTTTCAAATAAACCATTTAAACTTAATAAAATACAATTTATTTCCAGGCCCAGAAACAGGATGTTACAAATAACATTCGAGATCACGAGGTTAGCTAAACATTCAAGATCCCGAGGTTAGCTAATCTTAGTATTCTTTGAAGGATTAATAGCATACATATTAAATAGACAACACATAAGAAGAAATTCTAGTGTATTCAAATCGAATCCTGATTATTTCAAACTACAGAGTTAACAAAAAAATTCAGAAGTGTAATTTTAAACGGAATAACAAACTAAAGGGATTAAATTGTGGTCAAACTATAAGTTGGAGTGTTAAAACGTTAAAAAAGAAGTTGAAGTGTTAAAACGAAAAAAATTTGAAAGTTTGGATATTAAGTTTTGGTCAAACTATAAGTTGGAGTGTTAAAACGATAAAAAAAAAAGTTGAGGTGTTAAAACGAAAAAAAGTTGAAAGTTTGGGTATTAAACCATTATTAACCCAATCATACCAATATTTCATGTTGAAAGTTGTTGGTATTGAATATTGATTGAAGATCAACATATTTGTACTTTTACACGTAGTATGGCATGAGATTTACAGATTTAACACATAAAATTAAAAATGGATAAATTGAACTTTTAAGTTTACATACATTAAACTCATGATATTTTTCCAGTGTCACATCTTTCGAATCACCTATGCTACACGAAGGAGGTATCGTAGGTTCCAATTCTATGACCAATCATCAATCGCATGGCTTAATTGTTTTTGTTAATAACTTTACGAATATAATAAAATCATCACATACGAGTAGGCACTCTATGCTATACGAAAGAGGTGCAAATGTGCAGTAAGTTGCAATTTTACAATCAATCATCAACGACGCGGCATAGTTCTTTTCATTAACAACTTCATACGAATATAACCAAATCTTCACATATGACTAGACACTTTACTTCGATCTATGCTACACGAAAGAGGTGCAATAGGTTGCAATTCTACAATCAATCAACAACTACGTGGCTTACACGAATATAACCAAATCATTACATATGATCGGATACTTTACTTATCTAACCTTCGAAGCTCATTATTTACTTTAACTTTCACACGTGTCTTTTTTTTTTTTTGGGTAAACCGACTAAAATGATTTAATAAAATTAGGAGTACACACTTAATTTAATGTAGTTACACCGAAGTAATGCTAATGGTATCATTAATTTAATTAGCTGCATGAATACGATTAATTATGAAGAAATTTTTTTTTCTTAAAATAAATTTACCTTTATCACCCTGTTCTGTTTAGACACCAGTAAAGTGTTCTTTTGAATGATAAGGTAAAACAGTCAAAAGTCAAAACTGCTAATTTAGGCTGATCAAATTAATCAAATCGCATATAAATTAGGGTTTATACGGTCCGATTACCGAACACATTCGGATCTCCAGTCATGCATTACTGGGTTCGAGCTTCTTCTTCCGATTTCACCGGACCAATTCCTCAACCTCGAAGGTATATATAAGCTAATTAGTCAATTTTCCCCCCAAATTGTAATAATTTTAGTAAATTATGAGTTGTTTCTACTAATAATTTGATTTCAATTATAGTGGTCACACCGCAGTCATCATCGGAAAATCAAAGATCATAGTCTTCGGTGGTCTCGTTGATAAAAAATTCCTCAATGACATCTCTGTATATGACATCGGTATTCATTTCTAATTCTTGTAATTTTGCATAATTATAAACAGTTAGCCACTTAGCCTGTATGTATACATTGCTAGATGGATACACCATTAATAACTTATTATACATTTGAATGTTGTAGAGAATAAGCTATGGTATAAGCCTGAGTGTACCGGAAGTGGTTCCGATGGGCAAACGGGGCCAAGTCCTCGAGCATTTCATATCGCGATTGCATTTGATTGCCATATGTTTGTATTTGGTGGTAGACTTGGTACCAAAAGATTGGGAGACTTTTGGGTGTTAGATACTGGTGAGGTCTTTTAACTGATATTATTTTCATAGTTATTTACGATAGATTTTTGGGATCGTTTATTTTAAAACGGTTATATGCTTAACAGAATACGTAGGTGCCAACATGCTTGTTTTTGATTATGAGTGCATATTCATTGTAAAATAAGCAGATAAGCAGTTTTCAAAAGTGTGTTTGAGATTGCTTATCCGGTCTAAAAATAAGCAATATGCAGTAAGCACTTTAGGGGGTGTTTGGGATTGCTTAATAATTTATCTACTTATTGTTTTTTTCCAGCAATTAAGCAATACCAAACACACTTCTGAAAATTGCTTAATAGAAAAAAATCCGCACCTAAAAAATAAGTGTCAAATAAGCGGGTTGATACTTATTTTTTAAGCCTATTAACACCTTAAACTAGGCAATCCAATACGAAGTATTGTTTATAGTATTTTTGATTTACTGTTTTGTTTGTGTTGAAATATATGTTATATTAGATATATGGCAATGGTCAGAGCTTACGAGTTTTGGTGATTTGCCTTCACCTAGAGATTTTGCAGCCGCCTCAGCTATTGGGAACAATAAAATAGTAATGTCAGAATTGGTTCATATAATTGTGTTTGATTATTGGTTTTTGTTTGTTACTAATATTAATGGGACTTGAAATGCTTACTATAGGTATGGCGGTTGGGATGGTAAAAAGTGGTTGTCTGACGTATTTATCTTGGATACAAGTAAAGTTTTTTGCCTTGAAAATCTTATGTTTTTGCTTTTATTTACGTGGTACTAATATGAAGATCAAAACTCAAAACGGTCAATTTAACATATATAATATGTTTTTATAGTGTCGTTGGAGTGGACAGAGTTAGCAGTTTCTGGAACATTACCACCACCGAGGTGTGGCCATACTGCTACTATGGTTGAGAAGCGGTTGCTTGTATATGGTGGCCGAGGTGAGATTAAAAAGACAGATTGCAAATATATAAGTGAGGCGGAAAATGATCTATGGTGTTAAGATATAATGATACTAAGTTTAATTTATATCTACCGCACATGTAATGCCCATTTATTTTAATAAATGGTGCTTATTTCTATCTTGGCAGGAGGTGGAGGCCCAATCATGGGTGATTTATGGGCATTGAAGGGTCTCATCGAAGAAGGTATGTATCGTCTGTTTGAGAAGTTATTAGGTTTTAGCAAATGCGTTGATAGGATTTTGCAGAAGGTATTATTAGCTTTATATAAAGTTGCAGTTGTGGATGTTTAAGCATATTTTTGAAATCAATTGATGGTTCTATATTAGATATTAACTTTGCATTTCTTATTTCTTTATCTCCAGTTTTCTTTTAGTTAGCCAAGATTTATGTGCATCAGTGTAAATTAAGCTTTATTTAGAATATCAAAAGTTTTTCTTCAGCTAACATAGTATCTGTTTAAAATGTTTGTATAAGGAAGATAACGAAGTTCCTGGATGGACCTTGTTAAAGCTCCCCGGCCAAGCTCCTGCTGCTCGTTGTGGCCATACTGTTACTTCCGGAGGTCACTATGTTAGTCCTATTTCACTCTATATTTTTGAAACATACTTAAGTTAATATGTTTATGTCTCATGTATGTATCATTACCGATAGTAATAAAAGGTTTGTCTTTATTGAAGGGTATGTTAGATAATCAACTAATAATCAAAACATTTTACATAAATTGCATGCCAAGTCAAAATGTTGCAATATTTACGGGACAAATGAAGCATCATTTATGTAGTTATGTATTCTTATCATGTCAGCATCATATATTGACATATTATTTCTTATGTAGTGTACATACTTGCATGTAATAAAGTGACAGAAGGAACATATATGTTTCCTCTGGCGAGACATGTAGGTAGTCATATGGGTCTGCATGTTGATAAATTGAATATAACTAAGATTCTTAAAGTCTTAAACTTTACTAACCGGGTGTATATTTTTTAGCTTCTTATGTTTGGAGGCCATGGAACTGGTGGTTGGTTGAGTCGATATGATGTTTATTACAACGACTGTGTTGTTCTAGATAGGGGTGAGTGGTTTTTGCACACTAGAAGCTTAACATATTTCCTAGAGGTAAAAAATGGGTGGTCAGGCGGTTGATAACTGGTCAAAGCCACTAAAATTTTGTAGGGGTGCATTGAGTTGGCTCAACACACCTTTATCTTCGAATTGTAAATTTATTATCAATAACCAGTGTGCCATATGTGAGCTTGAAAATCATATTTTTTAGTTCAATGATAATTTGATTTTTAATTAAAATCATTACACTTGTTTTATGCAGAAAGATACACTTTCGGTGACCTTCAGCTCGTTTGGCCTGTTTCCGTTTAAGTATTTGTTTTTTTTTTCTTTCTATTTTACCTATTTTGACACATTTGAGATAAAAATAACACAGAGTCGGCTTATTTATAAGTGAAGGGGTTAAAATGGCCATCACTATTATTTCTAAGTGTCTATGCTCATTTTTCTTTGTAAGCATTTAATTGATATGGTCTCTGGTGTTATTGTTATTATTATCAGTGTCTGTGCAGTGGAAACGACTTGCAACCAACACTGAAGGTCCTGCTGCCCGTGCTTATCACTCGGTGACATGTATTGGATCACGTTATCTGTTATTTGGTGGCTTTGATGGCAAAGTGACTTATGGTGATTTATGGTGGTTAGTTCCAGAAGGTATTAGCTTTCTTCTGTAATGTTTTAATTTAGGAGTCCTCTGTTGTTATTAGTTTAATCCAATTTGAGATTAAGCATATCTTGTAAAATTTGTTAAAGGAATTACTTTGATTTAATTTGGACAAAGACAAAACGTGCTATCATGTTTACAGATCCCAGATGTCTTTGTTTTCAAGTGTTAGTATGGTCAATGTATTTAGAGGTGGCAATTTCGACCCATATACTTATGGATGGGTGACTACTTGTTTTATCTCTAACGCGTAAAAGGGGTATAATTAAAGGATTAGTAAAAAGGAAATATGTCCAACTGGTCAAGGTTCACCCAAAGTTTATCGTAAATGTATAAAAACTGTAAACTGTTATATTCAAATGTTAATTTCTTATTGAAAATAATATAATCGCATAATCATAGTTGACATATAAAATTTTTGTCAAAAAAATCTGGCTCGTTTCAACCATACCATAATTCCTGAACCACCCATGTAGCCACCTCTACAATTTTTAATCAACCCTTGTATGTTTCTGGTAAAGAACTGTTCTGAAATGTATTTCATCTTTGATTCTTAGATGATCCTATTTCAAAGCGATTGTCCCCATCTCCATCAGAAGTAATTCATGAAAGTCAGAATGCATCATCTATGGCTAGTGGCTTTCGATCTGACACAAAGGTATTAAATAGTAAATTCAATGGATATCTTTACTCCAGTTATCGCCTTAATAACACATGCTTTTTGGCTGAATCAAAATCATCTTATAAACATTGACTTCAGGAAAACGACATGGATGGGTCAGCGATCTCAGAGCTGCAAAAGAGATTGGATATATCTGTTTCATTTTCTGGTCATAATTTTCAAATAGTTCATGAATCAGAGGATAAAGAATTTCTTGAACTCGCATTAAAGATAACTGGAAATCAAAAGTCTAGTAATAAACAGGTCAGATGTGTGGGCAAATTTTTTTTAATGTGCGTTAGGTCGTGTCTGTAAGACTGTATGTAGTGCACAAATATTTGGAGCTAAACTTATGCAACTGGAATATGTGATATACACAGGCAGCTAAAGCACTCCGTGACCATTGGCGGAGCGCTACTCCGAGATCAATACGTTTGAAGGAGTTCGCCGCATTGTTGCGTGACTACCAACGTCTTATTAGTCGCCGTCACTTGTAAGGATAAATTTCTATTCAGTTTTACATGAGTTGGTAGAATGGATGGTCGGCCTGTTTTGTAAATGGACTGAACGATTTGGCTCAAAGCGGGTGATTTTTTGGTATTGATCAAATCGGGTCTGATTAGCTAGGGTTGACCATAGACACTTCTAGTCCAAAATTATTGTTTGCTGTAGAAATAGTTTGGGGGTGTTTAGGATTGTGTTTTGGAGAGATTACCTGATTATTGTGTTTAGAAAACGCAAATAAATAGAAAAAGTTGTTTGACGAAAAAGTGACTCTCGGCGTTTTGCTAGAGAGAAAATGCAGTTTTGAAAAAGCAGCTTGGGACATGCTTTTTCAAATCGCTGTGTTGTAAACACAAAATCAGTTTTGAAAACTTGTGTTGATTATAAGCGAATGTTTAACTCTGGCAGAGCGAACATTGGAACTCATTTAAAGTCTGCAGAATCGGGCTTTACAGAGAAAGATACCTATCAGTTTTATCATTTTACAGATGCTTCTCAGGTAAAATTATATATAATATAATGGTCTAATTATTATAAATACATTAATTACTCTTATAATCTGCTGACATCATCTAACTGTTTTACCAGCTGGAGTTTGGTATTTCTTATTGCTTCTTCTCTTTATCATTTATTAAGTAATGCGTTTATACTTCCCCATGAGTTGGAATTAATTTATGGTAATTCTTCATACTTTCAGCTGCGCATGAGTGATATCCCTAACCTATTGATGGAGTACAAACAGCTTCCATTGGATTAATGACATTGGGGGATCTGTATATAAGAATCTTGCAAACCATAATGGATTCACGAGGTATGCAATCGAGTAATTTTGCAACACATTATTTTCCAGTTGCTAGTTATTATAATTGAATCGTATAATAGAAGCACAAGAAACACAATAACAGAACATTGAAATCTTAACAATGTTCACGTATTAAAATAAGAAGAATGTGTGAGCAGAGAAGAGAAGTTAGGAAAGTCAATCCAGATTGCTTTTAACATGCAGATAATCACTAATCAGAAAGAAGGATCAATGTTCTTGCTGAGTTCCTCTAGTTTTGTCATCCTCACTTTCTCACTTTCTTTCACCAACTGTAGAAAATGTTATAGACAATAGCAATTATAAATTGTTGTTGAAAAATTGTTAAACTAGAGGGAAACTTTTGATGCAATCACTTGCGAAATTGGGTTATATTTCGCTCAAAATCTTTCTAATGCATACAACCCCCTAACTCATGTTTCTAAATAGATTAATGTTACTATTGCAATTATATGGTTTTGTAATCATCATTAATGCATTATTTAATTATACTTTTTTTTTTTAACTTTTTTGGAGTGTTTGTGAGTCTGTTCATTCCGTATCGGTGGAGACTTAAGACAAAAGTGTAACAGTTTGTACACCATTAATTTTGAGTCATGCACCAATGAATGTCTTTTAAGGCATTGTACATTACAGCATATTAAAGCATGTTTAGTGGTGCATGGCTTAAAATTGGTGGTGTACAAATCATCACCCAAAAAGGGAACCATTTCAACCCTAGCTCATCTGATTTGTTTATTTGTTATCCAACCCAATCAATTTGGCACCTCTACTATAAACTTGCTCAATGTTGGTGCTTGATATGAAACGGTAATCGTAATGTATAATTGGTATTGGATTTACCTCCATTAATGTGGAAGTTAGTTGATTCTTTTCATTATTCTTCTGGTGGAAAGCCTCCAGTATCTCTTTATACTCTTTCTCCTGTGTTTCAGGTTATAAATTATAAACCCGTATTAATTTATTTTTTAACCTTTATTATAGATACACTATGGAAGGCTGGCAGGCAGATGATCATACCTTTTTCTGGCAGCTTTGTCCCAATAATTTCACTTCACGGTTAGCCACATCTATCTTCTTTCGCATTGTTGCTACTTCTTTCCGCATTGGATCTGTCAAAACTTCAAGCTCCTGATACATTTCATACAGAGAGAACAACAATTAGATCATTGTAATGCATCATGTTTCATACTTGTAATATTATCCATCTTTACTTTGACGTGCAAATTGACTTGCAATGAATCAATGCCAAAAATAACACAACAATTTGTAAGCATGAGTTATGTTGAAAGTTACGGAATTGTAAATGCAAATATTGTCCAAAACTCCATATTTGCAAAGTATATTTTTCCTTTTAACAAATACTTGTATGCAGCAAAAGGCTAGTTTTTTGGTACTTGGTTTTTGTAGGCTTACTTCCCAAACTTGGGCCAAACGTCTGGTTTCTTCTTCAGCGCGGCCTAGTTTCAACTCAACCTTCTCCTTGACTTGCTTTTTCTTCTTCTCAATCTCTTCTTCTCTGGCCTGAAACGATGCAAAAGCCAACTTTGACATCTCTTCTTCATCATTTTCATCAACTGATACGCTGCTTCCCATAGTTGCTAAGTTTTTCATTTTTATTTTTTGCACCTTTAGTTGCTTGTATAATAATAGCCCTTTTAAGTTTCTATATTTGTTGTGTCCAACTTCCATTCCTTTTTGTACCCTTTTGTTGCTTTTGCTTTAAAACTCTCTCTCACCTTGCTTTTCTTGTAAACAATCTGACGAGAAGCAAGTCTAAAATTTTTTGAGCTTAAATGATTAAATGTATACAACCCATACTCCATTAGTTTATGGGTATTGAACCTGCAACAACCAGTTGCAGACATTTGGTGAGTATCATTTAGCTAAGGGTCGAAAGATGGGCCGGTTTCGGGTCCATATATATAGTTCTTTCCATCTAATTTTTTAGATAGATAGTTAAAGTTAATGTGTTGATTATGATTACATAAACAATCTTTCTATAATAGTTATTGAGTTAATGAGTTTTATAACAAACGATTTATGAGGTAGTATGCATCCGAAATACCCGCAGTTACGATTTTATATCGAAATATGCAATTTTAAAGCTAGCATGTGGTTTTTTGAGAAATGAGTGAATTTACCCATAGTATCAAGCTGGTAAACATTCACCTAATGACCATTTTTAAATACCAAATAGAGAATTGAACTAATGTGGGATACAAGTGCTTTTATGTGCCATCACCAAACATACCATTGCTTAAAGCATGATCAACTTTGTTGGTATCCACTTTATTCTTTCCACTATGGTTTTACTTCTTTTATCAATAAAATGTATATGTATATGTTGCTTGATATATTATGTTAGTTGATATTATGTTCAAATTTTTTTAATTAAAACATATAACACTTCCTGACTTTTAAACAAGGAAATAAAATACAACAGTTTCAAAACTTAAATTAATAAGAATCGGTGAAATCTGACAATTTGATACAAAGTAGCAACTTCGTGCTTCAAAGTCTGCCTTCTCTTCGCTTTTATCCTTTTGACTCATCGTTATGGTACGAGATCAAATTACACAACTGTTGTCGCGTATGTAACCTAGTGCAGTGGTGAGAAACATGCAACATATAGACAGAGAGGTCATGCGTTCAATACTCATCCCAATGTCTCTTTAACCACGTATTACATGGTTTACTTTCTCCATATTAGCTATGAGATAGGTCAGTGGAGACGGACAGATGGTTGTTTACCCTTCATATTGTAAATGTTGCTCTTTTTATATATTATGAGCCATTACTATGTAGTCTCTACATTGAATCATGGCTAAACTATAACCTAAGTACCTAACACTTCACGAGTTTTGATTTAACGCAATGACACCGAGGGAGTTATAAAAGTTTTTAATTTGGACAAAAAAGTGTTCTAGGAAAATCAAACTCGTCCCGTTTGATCGGATATCAGACGAAGTACTTATCTTGACGTGATGGTGAAAAAAAGATTGAATTTAGAAAAACTTCAAACTTCGTAACATATTTTGATTATCTCTACAAACCAAACTTGATGTACTAAATGGCGTTTATGTCACATATTTCAAGGTAAATTAGAGCTTTTGGAAAGACGAACGGTAAATTACTTCAATCCATATGATTTACGTTGTAAATTTAATCTTTTAAAATTGATGATCTTGATACGAACCTATGAGTTGCCATGTAAACACACTCATAAAAGTATAAACCAACAGGATTTCAGTTTGTGATGTCGTTGTCTAAGTCAACGATTATAGTTTTATTGAACGGTAATGATCAAATGCAAGCAAAAAATTTTAGCAGTTTATTTCCATTGCTTATAAATTGTAATGCATGATTCGGTAAAAGGATATGAATGAAAAAGAAGAAAAGTTATTTAGTTAAAAGTAGTCTAGTCCCATTATAGTATTCTTGAGAGATTGACCATCTCGAATCGGTCTTTATCAATGGTGCTTTCATTGCATCGAACTAAACCTCCAACATCTACCCTGCCAACCATCGAAGAGTCCATGGCTGACATGGTAGATAACTTGTCAAAACTTCTCGAAATACAAGCCACCATACACTTGCAACTAGACATCATCTCAAAACACATCGAAACTCAAACCACCATGATCTCCAATCTTGTTACACCCATCACCGAAACCGACACCAAGGTCGCCATCCAAGCTTCCCTTTCCATGCTCCAACCGCTTCCTGTCAACCCAGATGGTATATTGACAAAATCTCAGCCCAAGGATGTCATCCTTCACCCATCAAGAAATCAACCAACTTATACCCAATTCAGGCTCACGGAGAACAAGTTTGATGTTCCATTCTCACCCTCAAACTGCCTACTTCCTAGGCAATCAAACCAAAGCGTTGTAGTGTCATCAAAACGCCTTGCAGCCAACGAGATCCAAGCCTATAGAAGCCCGATACTTTGCGTTTGTTGTACGGAGACATTTCATACCGGTCATAAATGGCACCCACCCAAGTTCATTTTTCTCCAATCCAAACGCAAACCACCTTGGAAGCCGTGTAACCCGAGATACAACTATGTGAGCCTTGAGGACAAGGCTCGTTTTAAGGCGGGAGGAATTGATACATGTACGAGGTTGGACCAAGACCAAGTCCAACAACCGTTGCCAAATCTTCAAGTTATTATAGATGTTTGCATGCATGTCCTTTAGTTCATTAAACCACGTTTCCACTATTTCCGATTCTTGCTCCTAAAGTTTAGCTAGTAGAATATTTCCTTTAGCAGTTTATTTCCATTGCTTATAAATTGTAATGCATGATTCGGTAAAAGGATATGAATGAAAAAGAATAAAAGTTATTTAGTTAAAAGTAGTCTAGTTCATTTATAGTATTATTGGGAGATTGACCATCTCGAATCGGTCTTTATTATAATGCGACACAAGCTCATTCTAGAGACACCTTTTTTGGGGGTCAAAAAATATCTATTAATAAACGACCAAAATATAGTTAGTTACTTGCGTGGTTTAAACAACGGGCTTTAAATTATGACGTCGACATCTTTTATTTATTTAAATGATGACAATGGTAGCCTCAACCTTGATTAAGGGAAAGAAAAGGACTAAAAAATGCATTTATTTGAACCTACCTAAAAATAGATTTTCACATTATTTCCATTTTAACAAAAGCTTTAAGACCCTCCTAAGAGTATGGGGAGTGGGCAAAACGGCGTCGCCGTTCAGCTTCTTGGACGCCGGGCTTGGCGTTCTCCATTCCCGGCCGGCATTCAAGACCAAGGTTCATCGTCGCCGTGCCATTTTAAACGGTGATCATGCGACGTTTTCGTTTTTTTTTCTTGTTTTTTCCGATGGTAACGGCTCTTTAAAAAAAAAGTTTGAAAGATATTTTAAAAACTAGCCGTTTATATACCCGTTTTTTTGACTTTTTTTATAAAAAAATATTACCAATTTACACTATAAATATACACTCAATTCCTTTCATTTTTTCACACCTCAAAACTCATCTCCTTCATCTTATTTCTACAATTATTCCAAACTATTCTTCCAAAAATGTCTCAAAACCCAAACGATTTATACAACCTCCAATCGCAATGGAATCCATTTCCACCAAACTACAACCCTCAAACACCACAATCAACTTCATACAACCCGTATCAAACACAACCTTCAAAATTCCAAATGCCGAGTTTTGGTCAAACTTACAACATACCATATACACAAGTTCCATTCACCCAATTTCCTCAATCATCATCACAATACCCGCAAATGAGTCCTGAGACTTACCACGAATTTATGTTATGAAAGCAAAACCAAGCGCCACGATTGGAGCATTCGGTTGAAGCCGAAACAAAACTTTTAACAAAAGTATTCTAGCTAATAAATGCCTAGTTATAAACTTAAAAATTTTAAATTTGATGAAAACTTAAAGAATTATATACGGACAAGTAAAAACTTAATTGTAAATGAATATTTTTTTTCTACCGACCCCTTCCCAACACTTAATTCATACAATGTCCTCATTGTATATAAAAAATATAAGGGTTTAAGTCAGAGATCGCCAACGAACTTTCCTTTTTGTCCCGAGATCACCAATCAACCGGTTTTATTACCATGATCACTAACGAACTTTCTAGTTATGTGCTGAGATCGCCAACCAAATACTTTTTTACCATGAGCGAAATTCACCATATGACGTGGCATTGCCATGTCACTATTTTTAATGATGTGGCGTCCACGTTAAAAAATTTAAAAATCGTGGCAGCATCCACGTCAACAAGGATCGGGTTTAAAACATTTGTACCAAATAGATTAAGGGTTTATGGACCAGATCGCCAACGTACTTTACTTTTTGTCCCAATGTCACCAATGAACCGATTTTATTACCAAGGTCGACACCAAACTTTTTACTTTTGTCTCAATGTCACCAACGAACTAATTTTATTACCAATGTCGATAACGAACTAATTTTATTACCAATGTCGACAACGAACTTGTTAAATATGTTTTGAGGTCACCAAAATACTTTTTTTAACGAGCTACGTTTTGAATTTGTTGATATGGTGTTGTCATGTCATTTCATTTATGTGACCAGGCTTCCACATAAGCTAAACTTGTACATGTATGGTTAATTCTTCTTCTCCTATCGAATAACATGTAATTTTTGACTGCTTTACGATAATCACCACTTTTCGAGTGAATCTAAACGCAATTACTACTTTTTTTTTATATAAAAAACTTAACCCAAAATTACATGTTAGTCGGTCGGAGAAGATGAAGTTAACCATACGTGTACATGTTTAGCTTACATGAAAGTCTGGTCACATAAATAAAATGCATGGCAACACCACATCAACAAATTCAAAACGTAGCTCATTAAAAAAATTATTTTGGTGACCTCAAAACATATTTAACAAGTTCGTTGTCGACATTGGTAATAAAATTAGTTCGTTGTTGACATTGAGACAAAAGCAAAAAGTTTGGTGTCGACCTTGGTAATAAAACCGGTTCATTGGTGACATTGGGACAAAAAGTAAAGTACGTTGGCGATCTGGTCCATAAACCCATAGATTAATGTGTGACCCGGTTTTCTTTTAACCCACGTATAACCCAAAAAAAGCTAGAACCGTTTTGTTTCGTCTTCTTGACCCGCAAAACTCAAAACTCAGTGAAAGTTATACCCACTAAATCTTGAATACGATTCAACCTCTAATCAAGTTACACATCCGCATTCGCATCTCAGTATACTGAAATTGTTGTTTCTAAAACACTTATTTTCGAATGATCGCATCTCACTACTAGAACGCACTGTTTCAAATACCCTAATTCCATTATCTGATATAAAATCAGAAAATCCTAATTGGGGATCGAAAGAATCAAGAATAAATGAAGTGGCATTCAATTGGGGTTTTGATAAGCTACCGAAGAATCGGTGACCGAGTTCTTCATCGCCGGAAAAAAAATCATCGTTTAGGGTTCCGACGCGTGTGAGCTGAAGAAATGGGTGGCGGCGGTGACGGTGGTGTTTGGTTATGGTGGTGGTCGGAGATGTTGGGTTTGAAGAGAGTTGGAATCTTGATAGGAGGGATTGTACAGATGGATCGTTATCGATGAAAAAACTGAGGGAGCTTGTTGCGGTTTCGATGTTAATGCGAAAAGAAAGTGAAATCCATGAAATAAAGAGGCAGATGAGGAGGTGGCGGCACGTGGAGAAGATGGAGGTTGTTTGTTGGAGGATTTGGTTGGTGGTACGGAGGAGGATTAGAGGCGACGGAGGCGGTGGTGGGTGATTGGTCATGTTGTGATGGGATTTTGGTTGTATGAATGATTGGTGGTGGATCTTGATCGGCATGGTTTGATGTGTTTGTGTAATAAGCTGTGTATAAATGAGATGTATGTATATGTGTATTAATATAATATATCTTATATGCATGTACGCGTATACCTTTTATTTACAAGTTGGAAATAAAAATAATATAAAACTCTTAAAAAATAAAAAGTAACCGGTTATCCCGGTTACCGGTTACCATATGGTGACATCGGGACAAATTTTAAAAGTTCATTGGTGATCATGGTAATAAAACCGGTTGATTGGTGATCTCGGGACAAAAAGGAAAGTTCGTTGGCGATCGCTGACTTAAACCCAAAATATAAAAATAAAATGAGAAAAAGGAAGAAAAGAAATTAGAACGAAAAACTCCCCTGATTATTGAAGCAAAATCGTCGGTTAGTGCGATGTCAAGTTGGTCTTCACTTGATCCTGTGTAATAAATATACAACAAAACACACTTTCGTAGTTAATCACGTTTGTATTTAGCATATGCAATAAGCCTTTAAACCCCTCGGTAACCCAAGTGGACGAGTTATAGTCTCGTGAGGGTTTCCAGGGAACACACCCACAAAGTTCAAAAACCTGTAAAAATAAAATAAAATAAAAGATAACATATAAAACACGGGTTGTCTCCCGAGAAGCGCTTTTATTTATACAAGCCAAAAGTCGTTAAGCTAGACTACTGAACCAAAACCAATTAAGTTGCTAAACCAAAATCAAGGTTAACATTCGTCCCTTGAAATTGATCGTTCGTATTAGCGTAATACTTCTTCAGCCAATGTCCATTAACTTTAAAAATAGTGCCGTCAGGATGTAACAAATCTACACTGCCATACAGATAAACTTTATGAACAATGTAAGGACCTGTCCATCTAGATTTCAATTTTCCTGGAAACTAGCGTAAATGAGAATTAAATGAAAGCACACGATCTCCTTCTTTAAATTGCTTATGAACCTTAATTCGGGAATCGTGCCACTGCTTCGTTCTTTCCTTATAAAATTTTGAATTCTCATAAGCATTCCATCTCAATTCATCCAGCTCATGTAACTGTAAAAATCTATGCTTTCCCGCCTCATCAAAATCCATGTTACATGATCTTAAAGCCCAATAAGCTTTATGTTCTAATTCAACGGGTAAATGACAAGCCTTGCCATATATCAAACGAAATGGTGTACATCCAATTGGAGTTTTATATGCTGTTCTAAATGCCCATAATGCATCATCCAATTTATCTGCCCAGTTCCACCTTGATTGGTTCTTCTATAATTAGTTACCTGTCGATAATTTGGATTTCCTTGGAAATCCCCATACATTACTTCTTCCGTAGCTAAGTCTATATCCTTATTAGGACATTTAGTTTTCATATGATTTCCTCAGCATATCTCGCAACCTATCCTGATAGCATGAACTTGTTCATTAACCTTCTTAATATCTCTTCCTAAGCTTTCCAATTTGGCTGTAATAGCTGCAAGTCCTTCACTATCATCTAAAGATTTCTTCCTTCCTGTTGATCCATCATCCCAAAGCTGTGAATGCTTTGCCAGTTCTTCTATCCCGGTGCGTGCTGCAGCAGGAGTCTTTTTAGGTACTGGTCCTTGTGCATCCAATAGTTGACGTGTTGCACGATCAAATCCCTTGTAGAAAACTGTAATTTCCCGTTGCACATTCATATCGTGTTGTGTACACTTATGTAACATTTCCTTGTATCTTTCCCAGGCTTGATACAATGATTCATCATATTTATGTTTGAAGTTCCTTATTTCATCGATCATCTTCGAAGTCTTTGATGGAGTACAATACATTTTCAGAAATATAGTACGAAGATCCTCCCATGTAGTTATAGAACCTGCTGGTTCATTGTTAATCCATCTCTTAGCTCCATCCTTTATTGTTTAAGGAAATACTCTTAGCATAACCTGATCTCTAGTAACATTAGGAATATTGAATATATCAGCAATTTCCAGAATTTTCTCCACATGTTCGTTGGCATCTTCTTTGTCTTCTCCTCTGAAAGGTTTCTCTCTAAGCTCTTTTAGAAATTGTCCCTTCAATTCAAATTCCACTTCTCTAGCAATTACAGGATGGACTACTCCTGGTCGAGTATCTCCACGAGTTTGAATCGTGTAGTCCTCAATAGTCATATTTGATATATCTGCCATTTCTGCTTCTGTTTCTGAATCACTAGAAGAGTGATGAGAGGAATGATTAGAAGGTGGTTTATCCTCAAAGAGTTCCGCGCCGGAATATTGACTTGATTCTGCCGTATTGAAAAGTGTATTATGAAATACTTATAAATCCTCTTCTAACAATTCCCCGTGTACTGGTGAATTTGGTGGTGCGTATGATAAACGTCTTCGTGAATGAAATTCTCGTTCTGTTCGTCAAATGGACTTAATGGTTCCGGATGTTTTGTCCGGGTCATACAATCATCTGCGAACAGAAAACAAGTTCAGCAGTACTAGTAAAATAAAAATATAAAAAGAAAATTAAACAAACTATCTAAATTAAATTAATAAATTAGTGGGTTAATAAATATAAATGTAGTTCATGATTAAGTTGCAGTAACTAAAAACAAAATTTGATAATAAAACACATTCAAAATTGAATAAATGAAATAAGAATACCTAACCCAAAAACCATGAACCACTAATTAGTTAGTTAAGTTGATTTACAAATTTAGATAATATATAGTATTAGTTAAGATGAGTTGAAATATATTTAATTACAACAAAAGTCATTTTACAAAGCTAGTCAAAAGTCCTCGGTAGCTCCAATGATCATACACAGAAGCGGAGAAGTAGGTCAGCGCGAAGCTTATTAAAAACCTACCCCTTTTGGGAAGCAGAGCGACCCTCCTTATACCTCTGTTGTGTTGTAATCACAATGGGTGAGCCGATTTCTCGATTGACTTACGATGTACAACAATTTATATTTACAAAGAAAAATTAAAAATTTTAATCACCGTTCCTCGGCAGCGGCGTCAAAAACTTGATGTCGTGTGATTCAAAATAACAAGTTTTAAATGAATAGGAAATACTAAGTAATATTATCACACAAGCCACGCAAGAATACCCATTCGTATAGTAATATAGCTTTAAAGTAAGTCCACGTATCGAACACAGGAATAGTGTAAAATTGATTAATTAAACCCTATATTAATATTACAAATATTTACAATTAATATTACAATTACAGATAAATGGGGGATGTTTTAGTTCCGAGCGAACATATTTACAGTGATACTAATTTATAATAAACTAAACCAATTTCAAGATTAGAAACAATTAGAAATAACCAATTTAGATAGAAGATAGTATTTATTTAGATTATCTTTACTTAAATCTTATAGTTTTCCTTTATGTTTAGTTATCGTTGATTAATCTATTGGTGAATTAACAAATATAGATAATTTCCTTGGACAAGGCCAACTATCTTATAAAACTTAGGAAAAGCACTAGATTCACTACAAATATGCTATAGATAGGTCCTCTTCTTAGCATTGTTCACCCAAACTTTATTCAATTAAACCTTTCAACAATTTATTATAACTTTGTAGGCAACCTTGTAGGATACTAGCGTTTATGATTACCACATTAACTATATTCAAAAGTCTTAGTGTTCTTAACCTATCTCCTTGGACAAGGTCTCAAGTTCATAATTAATTAAATATAGCGATAGTATAAACTAATTAACTATGTAAGAACATCTTAATCATATAATCAATACAATTATCGGGAAAGTATAATAAATATTCAATAAATCAATATCAACGTAAACATAAATTCAAACTATAATTCAAATAACATTCATCTAAATAAACACAATAAGAAACATAATTCCTAATTAAAAGCAAGTAAACAGAATCCATAGTATAATTAAATAGTATATTTGTGATGTGCGGAAAGTATATGCAATTATAATCACAAGTTTTAAATAAGGAAATACTAAATAATACTATCACACAATTCAGGCAAGTATTAACTTGTTCGTATAATATAGCTATTTAAGTAAGTCCAAGTTCGAACAAAGGGAACGTGATTTAATTTCTAACTAATTATTTATTCCTAATTACACTATTATACAAATAATATACAAGATACAATAATATACAAGATAGGGGGACGTTTTAGTTCCGAACGAACATATGTATAATTGATATAGATTCTAATAGATAAGTTTTAAGGAACAACTTAGGTATACTCAATTGGATAAAAGATTATAATTATTCAAACTATTATTTATTAAACTTATTATATGTACTTATGTCTATTTGCTTTGTTGGCTATTATTACTGGTGATTTACGAATGTAGAAGATCACTTAGGGTTAAGTCAAATCCTCATCATAGCAACACAATCATAAGGTTACGCAAAGTGTTACTAATTAATAAGATCTATCATCAATTTATTAATACAATTTCTATTGTTAGGCTTGAATCGCAGTATTACTTTATATTAATGATTTATTCTTAGTTTATCGCATAAGGTTAAGATCAAAACATAAACACAATCACTTAATTTATATAAACAGTTTATGGTCATCCTAGTTTAATATAAATCAGTCTAATTATGTAAAGAATAATCACTAAAATATCATAATAAAGACAATTCTTGTATAATAAACATTCAATAATATAGTTCCAACATAAACATATAATTCAAATAATAAACTCAATAAACATTCATTCAAACAATTATAATGAAAACCTAATTCACAATTAATTCAAATAAACAATATCATAAATAACTCAATAAGGTTATTAAAGTTACAAGGATAAAGAAATCGAACCAATTGACGAACTAGCTTTTCCTAGGGTTAAAAACCTTCAAACCCTAGCTCTTTAGCCTCCAAAATTGTACCAAAAGTTGACCTAAAACCCTAATAATCGACTATGTATTCTAAGAATCGTATATCCCTAAGTCTGGCCGAAGCCTCTATTTATATTTTTGCTGGCCGACCTCCCAACCGCCGGTTGAGACCTCCAACCGCCGGTTGGAGTTACTTTTCGTACGCTCCAAGCCTTCTGGAATAATCTGTAGCCGACTTATCGTAAAATGTAGAATTGCGACGCGAATGGTATAGAATCGCGACGCGTTTGTTAAAGGATCGCGACGCGAAATCCACTTAATCGCGACACGTTTAATTCTTTCAATCGCGACGCGATTGTTGTTAAATCACGACGCGATTTCCTTATTTATAGTTCTGATCCGTTTACTTTCTGGGCTCAGGCCCAATCTTTGGCCCAAATCTCCAAACACTTCATTTTCTTCAGTTTTAAGCTTGTTCTCGTTCCTTTTTCTTCAATCTTCAATTAAAATACATTTCTGCAAATATTAACAAAATAAGTATCTAAAATCATATAAATGTAATAAAATATATATAAATATAGGGATAAATTGCTATAAAATATACTATCTATTTGATGCTTATCAAATATCCCCACACTTAAGTTCTGCTTGTCCTCAAGTAGAAAACTGAATAAAATTTAAAAATAAGCATCAAACTAATATTTAAGAATCAGAATACCAATACTAAAAATCTGTTTCATAAATTAAAAATTTAAACAATTTAATTAACATGGATAACTATAATGTATAAATAAAATTATTATTATTTGTGTAATATATAGCTCATGAATGATTACTAATATATTTGTCCACTTTAAACAATCTATATTTATATTTCTGAATACATCTTTATTGTTAGTATGTATATTACTTATGATTTCCATATATGATATACTCTTAAATTTAATTATACAATTTTCTTTTATATTCCAATTAAATATATGAAATACATTTTTAAGAATCAAGACATTGGTGACAGGTCTGCATTTTCATGCAACAGAGCGACATAACTTGATTCAGGTTTAAGCAAAACCAGACTTGGTCAAACCATTTTGGCGACCTCATTAGGTATGGATATCGCGTAAAAAGTCACGTTTTTACTACCGATATCTCTCTCATTCTAGAACGATTCTTGGCATTTTGAACTCAAATATGGTTCAAATCATTGATATTATGTCAAGACGGTCAAAACAAGGTTGCACGATAAAAATCAAGCAAAACGGATGAAAAACGAAGATTCCACACACGTTTGAAGATTCAAGGCATCAAAACGAGGTTTCAAGACTAAAGTGCCCTCCATCAACATCCATTATTTCCAAGATGTTCGTTTTCAAAATACGAATCCAATAGAAGAAGAATCAACTGAAACGGGTAAAAAATGAAGATTTCGCGCCCGCCGGAAGATCCAAATGATTCGCACGCAATATCTAGAGCTAGGGACCTCATCTCAGGGCCTATCTTATGTCAAAATCTTCTTTTTTGAATTACAAATCCAACAAAAAAAGAATTGACGCAAATGGACGCATAACGAAGAAAATACGCACGAATCAAGAAACGAAGTGAAACGGGGCGGGTAGCCACCGCCCGCCGCCCGCTGCTACAGTGCCGCCGCCGGCTGGCCACCCCCCGTCTCGCTTTCCATTTTTGGTTAAAACTCGTACCTGGTGCGCCTACTTTTCGTGTTGTACGGTACCCGGTGTGCCTACTTTTCGTGTTGTACACACCATTTTTGGCAAGTTTTCTAATGTGCACCTCTTGATGCTAATGTGTGCCTAAACTCACCTATAAATAGGAGGCTTGGGTTCCATTTGCAAGACACACCATATGCACACACTTTAAGCATATTTCTTTCTTTCTTTACTTTCTCATTCTTTTGTATTACTTCAAGATTAGTATTAGGCTAGTTAGGAAGCTTGTTTAAGGTAGAACGAAAGTAAGAAACGCATTGTAATCTTCGGTGTATGCTCGGAATTGTGTCAATTAATTCAAGTCTACTTTCTCCCGCATTTAATCCTGGTTCTTTCTATCCTTATCTATCTAAATTAATTACGTTTATATTGATTATGCTAGATTTAGTTATTGCCATGATTGGAGAGTAGTATACTTGTTGTGTTTGTTTGAGATGTAGTTAGTTAATTATGGGATGATTTATAATTACATATTAAAGATCGGTAGTATTACTTTGATCGTCTTATTGCATGTTCTTGTTTGATTGTTGCCTTAGGATTATCATAGTAGTAAAATATAAACGGTCTTAATTATCGTCAAATAATATGACGGCCCCTATTCGACTGTTACTCGATATAGTACTGGAAACACTTCAAGGTGGAGTACAAATGTATGGAAGTCGAGGAACGACCGAAGGCAGTCATATTACGAAATGATACAATATTATGAAGTAATATGATGGCCCCTATTCGACTGTTACTCAGTATAGCGTTGGAAACACTTTAGGTGTAGTACAAATACGTGGAAGCTGCATAACGACCGAAGGTAGTTATATTACGGACTAATATATATAAAATGAGAAACCTAGTTTAATTAACCTTTCTTAAAAGACTTTTAAACTTCAAATTAATCTACCGCCTTTCCACCAATAAACGTGATTACAACACCTTTTTACGACGTCCAATTAAAAGGTAGTCAATTATCTGTGTCAATATAATTTGTCAAAGGTATGAAACTATGGAACCGCAAGGCTACATGGGGGATTATCATAGGACAAGACATGGCCAAGGTTTGAAACGGTGGAACCACTTAAAGTGAGGAACGCTGTGGATAACTAGGGGATTTATTGGGTAGTCTTAAGCAAGGGCTGGTTTAAAGTCATAAATGAACTTTTTTATATATACGAATCTGTTAGGATGACGAGGAATCGTTATATGATTCAATTATGTCTAGTACCTTAAGGTTCAGTTATCCGTTCATATGAAAGTATTGTTAAACCATAATTAAGATTTTGTTTATTATTCTAAATACTTTGTAATGTTACCATAACCTAGCTCCCGGTGTGACATGCTAATGAGATTTTAATTAGTAGGGAATCTAGTGTTTACATACAAGTATTCAAGAATGATAATTAACTAATATCTTTCAAAACTGTTTCTCCAAATATCATCCCATAACTTAATTAACGAAGTCTCAGCAAACACTATCTTTATTTTATCTGCTTTACGTTTTACTTTTATTTCGCTTTCGTTTATTTACTTGCCTAAGTTAGTTAATATAAAAACCAAAACCCCCACTATTTTATAAACCCCTCACTAGTTTGAAAGCCCTCATCTGCCACGCCTTAGTTTCAATTCAGTCGGTTTGAAGAACGACTCTAGGTCATACCTACCACTTGCTCACCCTTAGGATTAGCATTGTTAGGGAAAACTTAGGCCCCGCAATTACAAATTTAAAACAACCCACTGCTGGTGCCCGTTTAGTAATCGTTAACGACACCGACCTGATCGGGCGCCAACAGGTATCTTTTATTTTTAAGACTTTTCAAGTACTTTTGAGTTGCGTTTGCTTAATTTTTAAGTATATATTAATAGAGACCAGGTCTATACTTTCGTATAACAGAGAAAACCATCAATATATACCCCCAAATATTTTCACATAAGTAAAAAGATATAAAATTATTGCATAACAAATTTAAAATTTAAGACTTTTTATGTCATACATCATATTATGTATCATAAAATAATATACAAGTTATTTTATTAATTTTTAAAATTCAAAAATCCTCATATATTGCCTATTAGTACATCATATCATATAACTATATATTACTTATTATTAAGTAGCTTACGTTATTTATACAAAACAGTTAATCCACATTAAAGTCTAAACTTTTAAATACAAAACAAAACTTTTAACAAAAGTATTCTAACTAATAAATACTTAGTTATTAAATTAAAATTTTAAATTTTTAATAAAATTTAAGAACAATAGAAACTTAAATGTATAATTAAAGAAATTCTTTTTCTTACGAACCCTATCCCCACACTTAAATTATACAATGCCCTCATTGTATAAAAATTGATAAACAAAAGTGAGTAAGGGAAAGAAAAATAGAACAGAAAAACTCCCCTGACTGAAATTATAAATTTCATCATCGGCTAAGAAAAATCTGCTTGGTTGATTCCTTCATCTCTTGAAAAATAATATACAACATCCACACTTTCGTAGTTAATCACGATTGCATTTAGCATATGCAATAAGCCTTTAAACCCCTTGGTATCCCGAGTGGACGAGTTATAGTCTCGTGAGGGTTTCCAGTGAACATACCCACAAAATTCATAATTAATAAGATAAACTTTTTAAACTTCCAAAAATTAAGCTGAACTGACTGCCAGCTTTTTCCCAATTGGTAACTCCAAGCATGCAATCCTAAAACATAACATAATAATAATAAACTAGGTAAAGTAGTGTTGTACATAAGTAAACATAGACTTATCCAGAGTTTAAGTTAGTTATTACAAAACATCACACAAATAAAAATGTCAAACATAAATAATAAAGTTCATAATAAAAACTAGATCAATAACGCTACTGATCATCATCATGCTGCTGCTGCTGGTGGTACTGCTGCCAATACTCCAAACTATACTCGGCGGAAGGATCATAAGGTGGGGGTGTCTGAGTGAACCAATCAGTACCATATGGTGGAAGAGGATAGTATGATGGCATCTGAAAACCTGGAGGAGGCTCTGGCTGTGAATCTGCCCAACGCTGTGAATACTCTCTCTGCCATCCCATATCAAAGCTCATTCTTCCCATCTCATACACCAATCTACTATTCATCTCCTGCATCCGATCCTGTACCGACTGCAATGTAGCTCTGGGCCAGCTGCTCGTCTCTGTGGCTGCTGTCCTGCTGCCTGGGCTCCACCAATAATCCTCTGTACTAAACCCCTATCAAGATAACCCATATCCGGCTCCTTGTGAAGCCCAGCAAGTCTAATCCCCAATCTTTTAGCTATCCTAGTAATATACTGTCCATCACAAATGGGACTCCTAGACTTATCACCCGCAGCTATACTCAGAAATGATGCAACCATATAAGGAACATTTAAAATATCCTCTGTACTAGTCATAACAGATAAAATCCACAAATCAGTATAATTCATCTTCTCAATCAGTATAATTCATCTTCTCAATCTTATTTGCAGTGTTTAAAGAACCCGTTCAACCGGTCCGTCCGGTTGGACCGGATTTTTCAAGAGAGCATGGCTGATTCAGATCAGAATTGTTTCTAATGAAATGTGTGGAGCTCTCGAACAATAAAGATGGGTTATATGATGAATTGAATTATATATATATACAAGAGAAGTTCAAATGAGAACCAACTAAAAGTTGAGAACCATGAGAACTACTAGATAACGTGTTTGTTCACGTGTGATTAACTTCAATCATATGTCAACATTGATGTACATTTAATTGATAAAGAAAAAAGTCAAAAAAATCCAAAAATTATATCGAAAAACACAAAAAACAAATATACGTTCACATGTGAATGGATAATGTGAACAAATAAGGTAAAACGTGTTTTAAGACATAATTTTAGGATTTTTTAACTTTTTTTTCTTTCTCAATCTAACCTAAATCAATGTTCACATGTGAATGAAGTTAATCACATGTGAACAAACACGTTATCTAGTAGTTCTCAAGGTTTTCAACTTTTAGTTGGTTCCCATTTGAACCTATATATATATATATATATATAGGGGAAGGATCCAAGGGGAAGCTATAATCTTGAGGGAAGCGGGGAAGTGCCTTTATAGCTGTCAGATCCGTCCAACTTTTGAGTTCCAGCGCACGCTCTGTTTCAACTTCTTTTTCAAGTGTGTTTACAGGGAAGAGGGTAATATAGTAATTTTACCTTCTATTTTCAGTTTAATTTAATAATTTAATATTATATTATTAAATTATTAATGAGGGAACGTACGTATTTTGCTAAATTTAGTTTTGTTCTCAGCTAAATTGAATCTAATACAGATACTTACAGATACTTAGATTAAATCCTTCATATCTAAATTAAATCTCAACTAAATTACGTCTATCATTCACTAATGATTATGTAAATCCTTCAACTTAAATAAATTTTGTTTCTCAATTCTAATTCAGATAGTTCTTAATTGTTGTGTTTATGATTGAATTACAATTCAATTGTGATTACAATCGTTCTTAATTGAGATCTTTCATCGATATCACTTGTTTTTGCTTTTCTTCGATTTTGATTATACATATTAAATACAATTTTGATTCAATTTTATTTGATTGTGTTGTTTGTCTTTAGGTTTAAATCATCACTGACATTCAAGTTTTTGTTTTTAGGGTTTTATTTAGGTTTAACTTTGTAATCGTATTGTTTCAGATATTATGATGAATTCTGGTCCCAACCTTCTATTATGAACAAATTCAAGTGTTTGTGATTCTACTGGTAAGTAATTTTTTAGAGTAATTTGTATTTTTTTGTATGTTGTGTGTTCATGATGCTGATTTTCAGTAATCATAATATTAATTACGATGAATGTTACTTATTTTATATGTTTTTGTATTTTTAATTAATGTGTGGATCCTTTGTATCTTTGTTTTTGTAGCTATGATGTCTTCTAGTTCTAATATCCTGTTAGAATCGAATTCAAGTGTTCCTGAAGCTACTTGTAAGTTTTTTGTTACCTTCGAGTTATGTGTTCATGATGGTCTGCTCAATTTATAATAATATTATCCATGGTGAATGTTAGTTATTATTTTAATATTACACGTGAATGTTGTATTGTATGTTAATAGATTTGCTACCTTGAAAATAACTTGATTGTTGTATAATTCCGTCACAATTAATCGATTCATTCTACTGAACTCAATTTTGTTATCAATTTTAGATGAGTGATTTGCTAATTGCTGTGCTTATGATTCAATTACATCTTAATTTTGTTTACAATTGTTCCTAGTTGAGATTTGTCATCAATTTCGTATTGTTGTTTTTAATTCGATTCTGATTACAGACTAGTTCTTAATTATTCTTTATCAATTTGTATCCCTCGTCTTTATGTTTAAATCAATATATGCTTTCATTTTCCTGCAATGGGGGTTTTAATCTTGTAAGTGTGTTTTTGTAGTTATGATGTATTTCGTTTTAAATGTCCTGTTAAATCGAATTTAGATGTTCCAAATTCTACAGGTAAGTTATTTAATTTTTTATGTTGCAAGTTATTTGTTCGTGATAATGATATGAAATCGTGATAATATTACCTGTGATGTATGTCATCGATTTTCAATATCTACTACAAGTTGAGTATTAGGATTTATATTAGTATCTTTAGTTTCAAGTTCTGTAGTTTTCGTGTGCAATTATAGTTTTGGAGTTACCTACATGTTAACTCCTTTACTATTTTTGTATTTTTGTATAAGTGACATGGTACGATCATGCTAGATGCATTGTAATTTCTGTTAATATTCATTAAGATGAATACTTAGTTACATTCATATTATCAGTCTACATGAATTGAATATTACTAATTCATTACCTGATTACTTTGATATGTCTTCAAATTCATTGTTGTTTCATGGTGGTTGTTGTTTATTGCAAGTTTTCATTATACATTTGTTGCCATTTATTGAGAAGGTAGGGTGTTAGTTGGGTGATCCCTCACAACATGAGCTTGTTTTTTGACTAGTGGAAAGATATGAGTAAGGTTGTGTTAAGTAAAGAAGTGTGGATGATGACTTTCTTTTCGGTTATCTGGAATAGTTGGGTGTCTCGGAACAATTCTATTTTTTCTGGAAAGCAACAATCTTTATCTCAAATTTTGGATCTAGTCAAGATCAGAACAGGTTTTTGGATCAAGGCTCTGTATGAGGGGTGCTCTTATTTAGTTGTGGATTTCCATTCCAATCTGTTCTCAATCTCGCTTCTTTCCTAAAGTACTCAAAGAATGCGTTCTGTATCGTGTTGGTGTCCACCTGTTAATGGGTTCATAAAATTCAATGTAGATGGGTCTGTAAGAGGGAAAGCTGGGAAGGCTGCAGTTGGTGGCTTGCTTCGAAATAGTGAGGGAGCCACCATAGCTTTATTTTCTATTCATGTTGGAGTTATGGGCTCAAACGAAGCTGAAGTGTTGGCCATCAAACAGCTTGTCGGTTGATTAATTATCATGCCGAGTTAAACCATATAAGTATCTCCATTGAAAGTGATTCCTCAAAATCAGTTGCATGGGTTTCAAATCCATAAAGCCGAACTTGGAGGTTGTCTCCATTTTTTTTTGATATTGTTGTTTTCCTTTCAGTTAGCTCTCTTCGGTCTGTTGGTCACGTTTTTAAAGTGTGTAACTCGGAGGCAGATAAACTAGCCAAAGATGAAACTCTTCCCTTCGTAGACAATGCAACAGCTCAACCAACCTTGTTTCAGAGCCAATATTGAACCACCGCCCTCTTCTGATTTCCTATATTACAGCTAATCAAGACCACTAGTTCCCACCCTTTGTAACATGCTAAACGCTAATACAACTGATAGGAAATGTCAACCTGGTGAATTAGACGTCAGTAATGCAACAGTAGTTTTAAATTTCATCATATAATATATGATATAACCCTCTACTACTATCGAATCTGTAACATCATGGGTTTGACCTCAGAAGTCAGACTACATCATTATTAGATGCAACCTTGACTTATTAAACACTAAATTTCAGAATTTTTTCAACTAAACTTGCAGAGATTAACGTATAAAAATAAAAATTTATGTCACATTTATTCATACATCGACTCTTTTAAGTCATTAGTTGGCCTTAAAGTGAAGTGCACATTTTAATGGTTGTGTGTTTTATTTACAGGTATCGAAAGATTATGTATGCCAAGTTTCTGCACAAAATATATGTATGAATGTGTGACGCTTAACCTCATTGATGTATGATCATATGTCGACTGCAGCTAACGTGTAACACCTCGTCAAAAAGTCAATTTTCGCGACGAATTTAAACTTCAAATAAACGATTTACCTTTTACTTCCAATTAGTATTTTTATAAAATACTTTCATTAGAAAACATTCTAAAATAATATAAATAAGATTTTATTTTATATTATGACTGGACAAATAAAACACGGGTATTTTGTACTGTGGTTGGAGACCACAGTCCGCGCACTGGGGATCTGTGTTGGACAAAACCCAACCCTCTCCCCATTTTCACCTCATTTCATCACCTTCTTCTTTTTCACCTCCCCCATTTCTCTCTCAAAATAACCACCACCAATCACCGCCACCACCGCCGAACACCACCACCACCATCAACATACATTTTCGGAATCACCATCAAGAGAGGAACAACATTAACAAAGACGACACCTTCGTTTCCTTCCTCGTTTGGCCTCGATTCGCATTTGTAAGAAATTCCTAAAATCTTAGATTTATTCAATTTGGTGTAATGTTTTGGTGTAATAATGTTTACACGACTTAGTTATAACCTAAACAACAAAGAAAACATGATTTTACAGCTTAAAAATGCGTTTGATTTGCGATTTTGGCCGGAAAAACGCGACATCCGAAACTTTCTGGGTTGGTGTTCTTCAATGCGACACAAGCCTTGTGTCGCATACTATGTCGCATAACTTCGTTTGTGTCGTATCTTATGTCGTACTCTATGTCGCACCTTGTGTCGCAGACCCCATGCGACACAACCCTTATGTCACTATTGATTTAGCATCGCAAGCTTTTGCGACACAACCACTGTGTCGCAGAGCTCTTGTGTCGCACTCTATGCGACACAACCCTTGTGTCGCATGACCAATTTTTGTGTCGCATGTTATGTCGCAGAAAACAGAAAACAGTCACATTTTTCTAAGTGTCGGGAAACGTTTTCAAATGACAATTCAAATATGATACGACTTATACTCGAAACTAATGTACTTTATAAAGTATACGAAAGCTCAAACCTAATAATAATATGAATTATTATTACGAATCATCGATAACGAACCGCACTTACAAACATACGAAATCTCTCGTGTTTAGGACACTAGGAGATTATACTTGGCACGACTCGTTACACTAGGACGCTAACTTCTCACGTGAGTTCATAGCCCCACTCTTTTGCTGTTTTCCAACTGATTTCGGGGCGGGAATGCATACTCCTGTTTTTACTACTTTCCACTGTATAAATCTTTACAAATGTTTTACAATAGCTCATGGTAACGGTGCTAGATTACGACAGCTATGAACCATTTGACCATACTTAGAGATATTAAGAATGACCGTGTTAGAAACACCTGAAACTATATTACATATGATATCTAGGGAGTAAACGCCTCACTACATCAGTGAATTGCTAATTACCAATAATGACCGGGGGACCTATGAATACCAACTAGAGGCACCGACTTGCTAGTTTAGCGTTGACTACCTTTACGAACTAGCGGATGGCTTTGACTAAGTGCTGTAAGTACTTCCCGACAGTTAAGTGACGTGTTAACGTACTTTGACTTTACACATTACTTCAGACAAACTAGGTGACGTAGATACGTACCTAACAGATGATTATGATTTGCCCCTATACCTAGGTGACATTCCTACTTTTCTTGGTAAGATTTACTACTGTGAATTACGTAACAACTTGAGGTACTGTTGAGTGCCTGTAACACTTTACTAGCCTTGGGCTAAACTTACATACGGGCATGTCGTGTACTGCCAAAACGATTACTTACATCTCCTGCGGGAGAATAACGGACGCTGTCACTATATGTGAAGCAAAACGATGCCACGGTGGGTGGCACAAAAACGATACCACTATGGTTGGTATTGCGGATTTACGAACGAGCTCACGATACCACGGAGGGTGGTACAACTTACTTACGAGCTGGATGCTCACGATACCACGGTGGGTGGTACAACTTACTCAGCATGTGGATTCATGCTCTATCGTAGTTCTGCGGAACTGCACGGTTACTCATTTCAGCATATGGACTTATGCTTTACTTACTTTCAGCAACGGACCTACGAATTATTACGGTCGGGGTCGTTGGCTCGATAACTGGTTAATTTACTTAAACGTGGTCCTGCGGGACATAACTTGACATTTCCTTTGGGGGATACCCATTACCATCACTGTAGGTGATTACTAGATACTTACGAGTCGGAGACTCAGGAAATTACGAGCTTTTGCTCACTTGACCGTATTTACAAACCGTACTGATATGACACGATTCCAAAATAAATAACCTGATCACGTTGCCGGGGTGCAACCTTTCATGCCAGGTGGCATTGTGACTTACTGGTACCAATAGCACCAATACCTGGAGCCGTATGAATTAACTGTACCATATTGCTGGGAAGCAATACAGTTTGTCCACGGATTTTTCCCGTTTGACCTCTTTCGACCAGTAGCATGACAGTTAGTCATCTTACGCTACACCCGTATACATTTTGCCAGGTGGCAATAACGTACCTGATAACACACCCACTGGGAATTGGTTCCCTTTACTTGACTAGAAACCTATTGATTAGGTTCACCTGCTTACCATAAATTTCTCATAATTACCTCGAGGGGTAATCATTACTAATTAAACTGCTAAACTTGATTTACATTTCTGAATGAAATACATATTTGAACTACTTGTATTATACAAATTACCTGTGAACTCACCAGCTTTCCAGCTGACCTTTTAGTGTGCATTCTCAGGTACACGACAATAGTAGGATTGGCCTACAGGATTCTAGCTCGAGTCGCATGTTTTCAGCTTTCAAGACTTTTTATTGCATTTACTTCCGTACTAGTAGAATGTAATACTACGTTTATGTGAAACTTTTAACATTTGTAAACTTTAATATCGGGAAATGTAATAACTATTTTTAAAACGTCTCATTTAGAGTCGTTCATTATTTACCTTGTGCTGTGATATTTGATTTGGTAACACCCGACCCGATCGCTTCCGCAACCCGAAATTTGAGGGTGTTACAGATTGGTATCAGAGCCTAAGGTTGTAGTGAACTAGGTTGCATTTAGTGGACCTAGACTATGACCATTAGGCAGTATTCCTCATTAGGTATGACTAGTTCAGGGATTTCATCATACGAACTTAATTTAACATAGCGTAGCTAACTATGTACAATTAAGCAAAGATGATGTAAGATCTGAAAGGGGTTATATTGAAAGGGAATGCAGTAGTTGACTCTGATTGTTATTTGCAACTTGCTAGACACCCTAGGCTATTATATGTACTGTAGGTATATATGAATAGGCCTTACATGTATACTATTCCTGCATATCTATATACAGGTAGGTATGATTATACCTGACATGATTCCGCTGTACAACTAATACACACTTTCGAAGTGGCATATCGCCAACTTACCAACCTTTACGACTTGATCTCAAATTTTGACCAGGTTGGTCACGACTGACTGGTATTACGAGAGATGCTCGTAATGACTAAGTCCACGAATTACTTTCGAACTTACTATCGGCCTGAGGGCCATACTTGGATAACATGTGGCACGTGGTGCTGCATCGTGCTTTGGGCATAATACTACTCCAGCACGTGGTGCTGCAACTACACAGTATGTTTATACTGCATTCGGCACGATGGTGCTACACTCACAGTACATGGGTACTGCAACTACGGTACCGCGGGCACTACATTACGGCACATGGTGCTGCGTTTCATGGTACTTTTGTACTACAATCATAATATATTACGGTGCTTCGGACACTACATTTTGGCACGTTGTGCTACACCCAGGCTCGATGAGCTACTAGTCAATATGCATGTGGACTTGTTGTAGTTACATGTACGACTTATATATACATATACATTTACTTAACTGGGCACGAGATGCCACACCTGATTCTTTGTTACTGCACACTTATACTTGTATAGTTACGTGTACATCACATATGTATATACGAATACTCTACTGGACACAAGGCGTCCCACTCGATTTCTTTGCGAAGGAACACTCGCTATAGGCACTTTTACACTTATACGCATACGCAACTACCTTACTGGGCACGAAGTGCCACACCACGACCACTCAGGCATGTGATGCCTCATTCGATGAATACACTCTAATTTACTGAGATTACATTTATAGTACTTTAGTACTACATTATAGTCTGATAGACTACGACGATACCATAGTTCTGGTCGAACTACATAGAATACACAACTGGGTCGTTAGTACGACTACACATTTAAAATTTCAAAGTCCGAGGACTTTCATACAGACACCTTAAGTGGTTTCTGGATCATTATCACTTTTATATCCGTGGGCAATGGTGTAATACCGATTTACGTATACAACTACAATAATCAAAATCTTTGAATAAAGACCTCACACTTTGTCGTTTCACTTTTATTTAAGAATCATGCCGCCTAAACGACAAACCTACACACAAGCAGAACGTGACCAATACGCTGAGCAGAGAGTGGCTGAAGCTCTAGCTGTACAAAACCTTACGCGCCTCTGCACCTATAAAGAATTTCTGAAATGTAACCCACCAATCTTTATTGGTACCGAAGGGGCTGTCGGACTGATCCAATGGATTGAAAGGATGGAAACTGTATTCCGCATTTGCAACTGCCCCGATGGATACAAAGTCAAATACTTCACCTACGCTCTTCGAGATAATGCTCTAACTTGGTGGAATGCTCACGCCCAAACCACAGGGGTCGACACCGCCTATGAACTTTCTTGGGGGGAACTGAAACAACTGATGAGGGACGAATATTGCCCTAGCGAGGAACTGCACCGACTTGAGAATGAACTCTGGCATCTTACCGTGAAAACAACGACATCATGACCTATACCAATCGTTTTCACCGACTGGCACTCCTTTGCCCATCTCTAGTAAACCCAGAGAGCAAACGAATCGAACAATACATCGAAGGACTTCCGGCACAAGTCACGGACATGGTTACCTCCTCTAAACCCAACACTATTCGCGACGCCGTTCGCATGGCCCATAACCTCATGGCGCGGGCGGTTCAACGCGGAACCCCCACAACTGAAAACCACACACAAAAATGGAATGGCGATTCCAGCACTAGTCATGATCCAACAAATCAACCCGAACCCTTGAAATCTTACCCTTCTGAACACAAAGGAAAGTAGGGCTATGCGGGGGATAAACCCTTCTGTCACAACTGTAAACGTCACCACTCTGGCCCTTGTGGCTCACCTTACGAGAGATGCCAACGATTTGGACACCAAATTCGGGACTGTAGAGTTCCTGCAAATCCCAACGGACAACAAACGTGTTTCAAATGCAACACTCCTGGACATTTCAAGAAAGATTGCCTAAATCAGAAACGAAAAACCCTCATGATCAGCTCCGGAAGGACTGGACGAAACCGCAGCAATATCACGGGTATGTCCCCATGCGATACTAAACCTTCAAATTAAACACAACGTTTCGATCGACGGGAATGTCGATTCCAAAATAATATCAATTAAGCTAAACGTGAAAGCTAGAGTTTGCTTTCAGCAGACTATCCGACTGAACGAATTTCCAACAATAACGTAGGTACACCTTCCCTCGAAACAAAAATTCTCAATTCTGGCTACACCGAACGATACTTTTACTCATTAACATCGCTTTTAACCTACTTAATGCCAAGTGCATCATTGGGCTAGTTGACTTACGCCCCCGTAAAACTTAACGCTTGCTTTCAGCAGACTAGACAGACCGAACGTTTACCAATCATCTGGTCCTGATAGGACAACTCACCGAACGGTCACGTTGTGACAACCATCTAGTCCCGAATGGACTACAAGGTAAACGGTTCCCTAGTAACCACAACTTAAACATGTAAGCAACATAGTCAGAATGTGACTACAACGATGAACCACAACACAGTCATGGATTGACTGCCCTTCAATCTCGTTATAAGACGTGATAGGTCTAATACCTACTCGATAAATTCCTTATACGTACATTGCTCCCCAGACTCCACGCGACCACGGCTTCACACGAAATTTTATTAACAGGGGGAGAATGTAACACCTCGTCAAAAAGTCAATTTTCACGCCGAATTTAAACTTCAAATAAACGATTTAACTTTTACTTCCAATTAGTATTTTTATAAAATACTTTCATTAGAAAACATTCTAAAATAATATAAATAAGATTTTATTTTATATTATGACTGGACAAATAAAACACGGGTATTTTGTACTGTGGTTGGAGACCACAGTCCGCGCACTGGGGATCTGTGTTGGACAAAACCCAACCCTCTCCCCATTTTCACCTCATTTCATCACCTTCTTCTTTTTCACCTCCCCCATTTCTCTCTCAAAATAACCACCACCAATCACCGCCACCACCGCCGAACACCACCACCACCATCAACATACATTTTCGGAATCACCATCAAGAGAGGAACAACATTAACAAAGACGACACCTTCGTTTCCTTCCTCGTTTGGCCTCGATTCGCATTTGTAAGAAATTCCTAAAATCTTAGATTTATTCAATTTGGTGTAATGTTTTGGTGTAATAATGTTTACACGACTTAGTTATAACCTAAACAACAAAGAAAACATGATTTTACAGCTTAAAAATGCGTTTGATTTGCGATTTTGGCCGGAAAAACGCGACATCCGAAACTTTCTGGGTTGGTGTTCTTCAATGCGACACAAGCCTTGTGTCGCATACTATGTCGCATAACTTCGTTTGTGTCGTATCTTATGTCGTACTCTATGTCGCACCTTGTGTCGCAGACCCCATGCGACACAACCCTTATGTCACTATTGATTTAGCATCGCAAGCTTTTGCGACACAACCACTGTGTCGCAGAGCTCTTGTGTCGCACTCTATGCGACACAACCCTTGTGTCGCATGACCAATTTTTGTGTCGCATGTTATGTCGCAGAAAACAGAAAACAGTCACATTTTTCTAAGTGTCGGGAAACGTTTTCAAATGACAATTCAAATATGATACGACTTACACTCGAAACTAATGTACTTTATAAAGTATACGAAAGCTCAAACCTAATAATAATATGAATTATTATTACGAATAATCGATAACGAACCGCACTTACAAACATACGAAATCTCTCGTGTTTAGGACACTAGGAGATTATACTTGGCACGACTCGTTACACTAGGACGCTAACTTCTCAGGTGAGTTCATAGCCCCACTCTTTTGCTGTTTTCCAACTGATTTCGGGGCGGGAATGCATACTCTTGTTTTTACTACTTTCCACTGTATAAATCTTTACAAATGTTTTACAATAGCTCATGGTAACGGTGCTAGATTACGACAACTATGAACCATTTGACCATACTTAGAGATATTAAGTATGACCGTGTTAGAAACACCTGGAACTATATTACATATGATATCTAGTGTGACAACTCTCCAAATTAGGTATTAATTAACATTTAAGCATGTGCATTCTTACGCTAATTTCCTGGTTAAGTTTTAACAAAACCTTTTGATGTGATGTAAGCCTAGCAAGCCCAGTATTTAAAAAAAAAAAAAAAATTCTAAAACGCTCATAAAAGGTCGAATCATAAAAATACAAAATTTCTCATTCGTTTGGAGGAAGTTAGAACATTACCTCAAAATATGAAATCCTAAACCAACTAAAAGTTGGCGCTCATATAGTTGCGCGCAGTAAAATGTACAAAAATGTACATCATTTTAAAATAATGATAACATCATTATTCTAATCATAAATTACGAACCAGTAGAACACCTACAAAATAAAAATATAAAATGTTTATTTTTATATTGCTATAATTATACCCGTACTCAAAATTGATGTACCAAAAATGGCCACCAAACAACAATAATTGAGAGACCGTCTCTGTAAATAGCCATACCCGTTTGATTTATTTACTCCCTCCCATTTTTCTTTCTGTGATCTCCACAAACACACACATAATCATCATCTCTTCACTTCATCTTGTTCTCCTTCTTCACTAAGTAAAATCACAGAAGCAACAACAACATCAGGAGCAAGAAGCAGAAGCATAACCAAGATCATCATCATCATCCGTTCATCATCATTCTCACCATTTTCACTTTGTAAGAAAAACTACAAACCTTTGATTTCTTTACATTGATTTCGTTATCTAACATGTTTATACATCATAATCTAAACACATAACACACAAAACTTGAAGATTAAAAGATTGTTCTTGAAAATGAGTTTATAAAACCAAAACATCAAAACTAAAATCTATACATTAAAACTAGTTTAAATGATGTAATAATGTGTAAAAACGACACATAACACTTGTATAAACATTTGGAACTTATGTAATATGGATTGGAATCGAGCAATCTTATGTATATGTTTTAACAGACACGAGCAGGGGACTGGAAACGAGCCAAGATCCGGCGGATCTCCTTAGGATCCGGCGGATCCTCACCTGAAAATCAGATGAATCCGGCGGATTCAAGGGAATCCGGCGGATTCCCATATTTCGACCCGTACACGACCTGATCGCTTGAACTTGTGAACGAGTAAAAGACACATACGATCCGGCGGATCATCAACGGATCCGGCGGATCCTAACTTCGAACACGCACACATATGAACGATGAACGAGTAATGGACCGGGTGTAAAACAACACGATCCGGCGGATCACTATATGATCCGGCGGATCCTTCCATTTGTAACCCGATCCGGCGGCTCAGGGTTCGATCCGGCGGATCCTTTTAATCTTGAATGAATCCGGCGGATTCGTTCGAATCCGGCTGATTCCCCTCATTTTGACCCGATCCGGCGGATTGATATAAGGATCCGGCGGATTCCCCTTAATTGAACTGGATCCGGCGGATTCAAATAGAATCCGGCGGATTCCCAACCCTGGTCAACACTTGACTTTTATTTTTAAATACAAACGATTCCGATAACGAATATAATAATTAAGGGACATTATCGAGACATAACAAACCATTAACCTTAATGTGATATATCCGAGACACGGACTTTGGACTTATTTAAATTCATACGAACAAACGATATATATATAAACGTATATATGAATATGGACTTTGTAAATTATACGATTTGAATACGATTACATTATCGGGATGTTTAAGACTTATTAAACAAACGTAACGATATTAAAAACAAATGATAGTTATCTATAAACGGAATAAATATATTATCAAGTTTTATAACAAATAAAACTCGACACGTTTTAAATACGAAACAACGTATTACAATATATATATATATATATTCGAGGACACACGATATATATAGACACAAACGTATACGTTTTCTTAAAACAAATGAAAACTTATATACATTTTAATATACATAAACAATGTATTTATTAAACATATATACATACGACACTTAAGAATATAGATTCACAAATATATATATACGATGAATTTCACATTAACAAACGTAAGATTTAATAATATACAACAATATATTACCTAAGTATACATATATAGAACAAATATATGTACACACGACGATATTGGAATAACATTCTAATTATACGTACAACTGTAAACAAAGTATAGGTACAAATGAAAACAAAATGACCTTCCGTTAAATAGACAACTACATGATTGTTGAACACTTAGCAAGTGTATGATTTGAGAAATAATAACAAGATTTCTACACAATGTCACCAACAAATACAACGACTCATATTAATAAGAAATCAACCATTTCTTCAAACAAACGAACTATTAACATAAGTGATTAAAACAAATCAAAAGTACTTATGTTGATATATTTATTGTATATAGGTTAACATACCTTGGGCAATTATCTGTTTGGCTGCTAGCTTTCATACCGAGCAAACCACCGTGAGTTCCCAGCCCCTACTTTGCAAATGTTTTATGCTTTTAAACATAGGGGTGTAAACATAGAAACTGCATGCTAAACACATGCAGCAAATTATATAAATGCTTTATTTGCTTTATACAACTGTTTGATATGAAATATTATTTCACAACTGTTTTGGGAATTAGACAACAAATCCTAGTACGGACCAGACTTGAGATGTGTGCATGAAAGACCTTATGTCATGCAGACTATAACCATTAGCTAGGTAACTCTAGCCACTGAGTATACGAATAGTACTATTGCCGTGACGACCCTCCTGTGGATGGAGCGTATACTTAATTGTTCTTCAGGCAAATAACATAAGTTTTGGTTGTGGTTTGGTTATAGGGTTAGGTCGCGTTACTTTAACCTGCGAGGTTTAGCTCACCTTTCAGGGGATTATAAGTCTAAGCATTACCACTCATTACTTAGGATGAACTTATCCTACAACTGTTTTATTTCAGTATACTTACTAATTATATTCTGGTAAACAACCAGACATACATTTTGGGTAACAACCCACATAAAACTATATTTTAGGGTAACTATTCCTACAATCTTATAAATTGCAAAACCTGCAAACATTTACTTATTGAATAACAATTCAATAATCTAAACACAAACGGTTTAACATACCTTACATTTATACAAAACCTGTGAATTCACTCAACATATTTGTTGACGACTTTCTTTCTATGTTTTACAGGAAATTAGCCACGTAAGTAAGAATCGCATGCATTCAGGATGGACAACCCTGGACTACTTAGGATGCCATACATTTTGGGACAGCTTTTGAGGATTTCCTCTGTATTACTGCAGACATTGCAGTTATACTCATGAAATCTTATATTAACATATGTATTGTAAAACTTAAATGTTTTAAACTTTATTACTACTGTACGACTTACATAGTCGTATTACTTTTGTAATAACTATTTTAAATTGGCATCCTTTATATATTATGTTCTGTATAATCATATGCTCTGATACGATGAATGCACAATTGTAACGTCATCACCCTCGCTGTTAAACTGTTTATACATAATGCTTCCGCTACTCATAATTTGCTTCCGCTAAACATTTAAATAAATACAATTATGGATTTTGGGAGTGTGACATCTAGGGAGTAAACGCCTCACTACATCAGTGAATTGCTAATTACCAATAATGACCGGGGGACCTATGAATACCAACTAGAGGCACCGACTTGCTAGTTTAGCGTTGACTACCTTTACGAACTAGCGGATGGCTTTGACTAAGTGCTGTAAGTACTTCCCGACAGTTAAGTGACGTGTTAACGTACTTTGACTTTACACATTACTTCAGACAAACTAGGTGACGTAGATACGTACCTAACAGATGATTATGATTTGCCCCTATACCTAGGTGACATTCCTACTTTTCTTGGTAAGATTTACTACTGTGAATTACGTAACAACTTGAGGTACTGTTGAGTGCCTGTAACACTTTACTAGCCTTGGGCTAAACTTACATACGGGCATGTCGTGTACTGCCAAAACGATTACTTACATCTCCTGCGGGAGAATAACGGACGCTGTCACTATATGTGAAGCAAAACGATGCCACGGTGGGTGGCACAAAAACGATACCACTATGGTTGGTATTGCGGATTTACGAACGAGCTCACGATACCACGGAGGGTGGTACAACTTACTTACGAGCTGGATGCTCACGATACCACGGTGGGTGGTATAACTTACTCAGCATGTGGATTCATGCTCTATCGTAGTTCTGCGGAACTGCACGGTTACTCATTTCAGCATATGGACTTATGCTTTACTTACTTTCAGCAACGGACCTACGAATTATTACGGTCGGGGTCGTTGGCTCGATAACTGGTTAATTTACTTAAACGTGGTCCTGCGGGACATAACTTGACATTTCCTTTGGGGGATACCCATTACCATCACTGTAGGTGATTACTAGATACTTACGAGTCGGAGACTCAGGAAATTACGAGCTTTTGCTCACTTGACCATATTTACAAACCGTACTGATATGACACGATTCCAAAATAAATAACCTGATCACGTTGCCGGGGTGCAACCTTTCATACCAAGTGGCATTGTGACTTACTGGTACCAGTAGCACCAATACCTGGAGCCGTATGAATTAACTGTACCATATTGCTGGGAAGCAATACAGTTTGTCCACGGATTTTTCCCGTTTGACCTCTTTCGACCAGTAGCATGACAGTTAGTCATCTTACGCTACACCCGTATACATTTTGCCAGGTGGCAATAACGTACCTGATAACACACCCACTGGGAATTGGTTCCCTTTACTTGACTAGAAACCTATTGATTAGGTTCACCTGCTTACCATAAATTTCTCATAATTACCTCGAGGGGTAATCATTACTAATTAAACTGCTAAACTTGATTTACATTTCTGAATGAAATACATATTTGAACTACTTGTATTATACAAATTACCTGTGAACTCACCAGCTTTCCAGCTGACCTTTTAGTGTGCATTCTCAGGTACACGACAATAGTAGGATTGGCCTACATGATTCTAGCTCGAGTCGCATGTTTTCAGCTTTCAAGACTTTTTATTGCATTTACTTCCGTACTAGTAGAATGTAATACTACGTTTATGTGAAACTTTTAACATTTGTAAACTTTAATATCGGGAAATGTAATAACTATTTTTAAAACGTCTCATTTAGAGTCGTTCATTATTTACCTTGTGCTGTGATATTTGATTTGGTAACACCCGACCCGATCGCTTCCGCAACCCGAAATTTGAGGGTGTTACATAACGTGAGTTCAAGGTTGTCAAAATATGGCCCATTTCTAGTTAGCTTATTGAATTGTTCTTTCGTTGGCGACACTTTCATTGTGATACACAACGATCACTGCCATGGGCTCACAAAATACAGCAGGTGGGTCTACATTGGTTTAGCCATGGCATCAGCTGTGATGTTGCCATTGGTGTTATGGGTCTTATATGCTCGAGAAAGAAGGCATCAAAAGTATACAAAACTTGTTGTTTCTGCATCATCTGAAGTGAAACAAGTATAGATATGCCAGTGAGCGAAGACTTCGATCGATTGTTACTATGTTGTGATTCTGCTATAGTCGATTTAGTCCACGATGTTTTGGCTTGTTAAGAATGCTGTCATTTTTTTTATCTCACTTTTGTGAATGCATCTGTTGGTTTTAAAAGGTTTTGACATTCACTCATTTGTGACATAAATAGAGATTCTTTATGGCACCTCGAGTTTGCTATGTAACTTTAAGAGATTGACGGTGAAGTTCATAGATATAAAAGATTTACTTAGTCAGCGAGCATCTGTTAAGAACGCTGTCATTTTTTGATCTCACTTATTTGAATGCATCTGTTGGTTTTAAAAGGTTGTGACATTCACTCCTTGTGACATAAATATAGATTCTTTATGGCACCTCGAGTTTGCTCTGTAACTTTAAGAGATTGACGGTGAAGTTCATAGATATAAAAGATTTAGTTAATCAACGAGCATTAGGGGGTCTGCGTTTTGCAAGTTGATATTCGCATGGTTTGACTCATAATGCAGTTTTCTCATTGATTTTGAACACACAAGGCACAAGGATGTTAGCTGAAATTGTGGATTGAGGTGTATCTAGAGTTATTAAGTTTCTAATAATGATATACGTATTTGATGATTACCTTATAGGGTTCGCATTATAACTATGAATATAATTCATTTAGATGAATATTAAGTTGATATTATTCACTGATAATTGTAATAATTTAATTTTAGTTGATTAATGTAATAGCTCAACATTCATCAATAGATCTTTTACATATATATCCTATGTGGGATCATCCAGGGGAAACACTTTTTTTGGGGGAATTGGCGAAGTGTAATATTCATCATGAAACATCTTAACTTCGCCAATACAAATGTCAAAAATTAAAAAGTGGTAAACTTAATAAATATTGACCAAAGTTGATGTAACGAATGTTAAACTTCCTTGATAAACTCTTTTTGTAGGCTATAACATCCATTGATGAATGTTTTATCAACAATCATTAATATTCATAGTGGTGAATGTTAACTAAAATTCATTATGATGAATATTAAAAAATTAAAAATATTTGTCAAAATGTTACGTTTTTAACATTCATCGCGAAGAATGTTAAGTTAACATTCATTATGATGAATGTTAACAATTTATTAAAAAAAATATTCATCAACTAATGTTATGACCTAAAAAATGAGTTTCATCTGTGAATATGTTTCTTATAGCATTGATTGTGAATACTACTAGTAGAATTAATTTTTGTTTTGACATTAGTATTGGTGAAGTTAAGATGCCCCGTGATGAATATTACACTTCCCTCCTCCAAAAAAAAAAGTTACTTCCCTATTGAACGCCACCCTATATTTTGTAACTTAAGATACATCAACAAATATCAACTTTCAATTAGTAATAAGATAAATATTATAAATATAACTTGACAATTGTCTATAACCCACAATTCTAGTTCTCTTGCCCTTTGTAATTTACCACGTGGATTATGGAGCATCAAAAATAAGTCAGTCTTCCCTGTTCTCCTTTTTCCTCCTTTTCATTTCTTTTCCCCGTTCTCCTTTGTCCTCCATTTTATTCATTTTCTTTTAATCTCTGCAGTTTCAAAAGAATTTGTAATATATAATCAGAATTCACTCTTAGTATTTAAATTCTAAAGTATTCAATGTAAATACAGTAATAAACATCACAGTGAATAAAATTCAATTGTTTTTGAATATGTAATATATATTATACATCACAGTGAACATTATTCATCAAACTTGAAATTTGTAATAAATAATCAATAACAGTCATCATTTTCATCTTAATAACAATTGTTAAATATAAAGTAAGACATTTCTAAAGTTCTACTTACGACATTATTCATTCTGATAACATACTCATGTTGTTTGTTGTCCTTTAAGACAAAACATGATAGTTTCTGTGGCTTTTCACCTTCTTTTTGGCTTTGAAATCTGTAACATTTATATGTATAAGGTAATACGCATTACAGTGAATAGTATTGAATACATTTGAAACCAGGCATAATTCATTCTTAATCTAGCTTAGTTTATTGAGTATTCAGTGTAAATTAGTTAACAATCATCACAGTGAATATTACACAGTATCTTTGGAATCACTAATATATGATTAGTATTAAGCATCACAGTGAATAATATTCAATTTTTTTTTGAAATCTGTAATATATATTAAAATTCTCTTAATATTAATTTTATGATTATTCAGTATAAATCATAAAACAAGCATCACAGTGAATATTATCATCAAATTTGTTTGTAATATGTACAGTCATCATCTACAGCTAACAAATAATTCTTAAATATCTAATTATTCCCAATTTATGAAAATTCTAATTGAGTAAGAAGGGGGAGACTATCATGGTGAATACATTTTATACATATTAACATTAACACATATCATGATGAATATTAATTTTATTCGGACGAGGTTGAAGTTGACAGACAAGTAACATTCATAGTGATGTATAATATTGTTACATCTACATTATTTGATATGTAAAAGTTCGAGAAATGAATAATGAGATTGCGTTAGTTCAGCTGGTTGTGTAGCTAAATCCCATAATGAAGCACAACTTCATTCAAACCTACTATACAGAGCACATATCTAATTATTCCCAATTTCTGAGAATTCTAATTGAGTAAGAAGGGGGAGACCATCATGGTGAATAAATTTTATACGTATTAACATTAACACACAACATGATGAATATTAATTATATTCGGACAAGGTTGAAGTTGACAGATAAGTAACATTCATTGTGATGTATAATATTGTTATATATACATTATTTGATAAGTACTATATATTTCTACCATGTATAGGGTTATGCAAACTAAGATGTTCAATTCATAAACATAGAAAATTAAACCTCATTACTTTACTAATTACATTCATCATTTTACAACTTTTTGTGTAATCTAGCTACCTCATGAATTCCAACACAATCACTCTTTACTTCACTATAACATTCGTCAAACAAGAATTCAAAACTATCGATGAATACATATTAGATCAAAGAACCATCCGATTTCTCATGTTGATTTTTTGACACCAAGTACGTGGTTGATCAAATAACCATTTGCATTGATACCATGATTTAAATGAGTTTCAAAAGGCTCTTTTGTTTTTCGGTTGTCCAAATTCATCGAAACCGATATCAAAAATATACATGTGAACAAATATCAAACAAAAAAACGTGAAAAATAATAGAACGTCAAACAAAAACAAGCAATATTCATTAATACACCCAAGCAACTAAAAAGTTAGTCAAAATATTGGAATACAAAAGTAAAGATTAATTGTTGATTGCTGCATTGAGTCCTCTAACAGCTTAGATGGTACTTAGATGGTCCAAAAACTTAGAGGGCTAACCTACAAAGTCACTCTTTTCTCTTCTAACACATCGCTCGTTTATCATATCATCACTTAAAAGACCAAAACTTGAGGACTAACCTACAAATCACCTATAAGGTGATAATCAACTTAACGAATGTGCACACAATAAGGAACAAACTGTTGGTCTACGTGAACAAGAAAAATCATTCAATTATCAATTATATTACCTTCGTGTATATGGATTGTAATCTTAAAACCCTTTTTTTAAAATTGTATACTCATTATCACAGCAACAATAATATGTTTACAATCCTACGATAATTTTCATAAGTTATTTTCAAAACACGAGTTTACAAATCTAACATTCATCATATTAAGGTTAATAGTCATTATTTTATTATCGGGCGATCAGGAGTAAAACACCATTTTGGGGGAAAAAAACCTCAGTGAAAACGCAATTAGAATTAATCATCATTAAATATATATAAAAAATTAGATCACGCACAATTTTGATCATCACGGTCTGTTAATATTCATCACGAACAATTTTAATTAACACACACTTTAATTATTCATCATATAAAATTTTTGATCTATCACCCCAACAACTAAAAATCCTAAAAGATAATAATAACTTTGTTATAAATCAACACTAAATTCAGTAATTATGTTCATTATATCGATACGTAACTTCAATTTCATATTAAATATAACACAATACGATGAATACTATTATATCACCTAAAAAAACCAAAATTGCAAATTATTGTTTACCTTAATGTTGTTGAAGCAGAGAAGCGTGTGATAGCATCGAATTTAATCAGATACTTCAATATTCAGTGTTTATACTTATTTTGTTTTCTTCATATTCGACATCAATTTCGTCAAAATCTTTCCGGTTATTATTGTCAAACCTGTAAAGAAAGAAGTTCACTCATAGCTGAAAAATATAAGGGCTTAATAATAAAAAATCTTTCCGGTTGCAAAAACATGCTCATTAAATCTTGATAAGCAAGGAAAACAAAAGTTACTACCACTAACCTCTAAAGTTAACAATATAAGCAAATGATTTAGAGCATAGTATTAAATTGCTCTGATCTGCAACTACATTAATAGAGCTTATTGTCACAATAATTCTAACCGACTTAACATACATCATTTATCATCTAAATGCTAATATAATAGAATATATTATGTATATTTATCATGCATTTAACATCAGATTCATCAATTTTTCATACATCAGGCAAGCAACTATAGTTTCTTATACAATTGTAGTCAACATTTATCAGCTATTTCTAAATTATGAGATTATTGACTTAACATTCACCAAGTAACATATTATCAACATCTCATCAATACCACTACAATAGTTTCTTCATCATCTCAACAACAACAAATCTTGTAAAAATAATAAATAGTTGTAATATCAATGCTAAAATATGAAATCAGATTTATCTATTATTACCAAACTTCAGTTTTACATTTAAGATGACACAAATTGAAGAATGCAATGTATCACGTAAAAAATCAAAATTGAAAACTATTGTCTGAATGTTGCTGAATCAGAGAAACAAGTTGTAGCCTGGATTTAATCAGATACTTTGATCTTCATTGTTTATACTAATTTTGTTTTCTTCTATTCTAGACATCAAATTTGTTAGAATCTTCAATACCGAATTGTGCTTACCGTATCTTCAAGTTTTCTGATGACAGATTCTTGAGCAATTACAATCTAATCTTACGTTTTGGTTGCATAATTTTGTATTGAATCCCTTTCGTTTGGTTGATTTCAATCAATTGAATTCATCCGTTACTGTTTTTTGCCCTAGTTTTTGAAAGAAGAAAAAAAAAAGCGTGTTTTTTTTTACAGATCAAAATTTGTCTATTATCCTCACTTTTGGTTGGAATTTCAATAATGCCCTTCCGCCCTTTTTTTTAAATGAGCTAATCGAAGGGTCTGGATTTGCTTCCCTCTTCCCTTTAGATCTTGCTTCCCCATTGATCCACTCCCTATATATATATATATATATATATATATATATATATATATATATATATATAATCATTGTCTAGTGATTATAAGGTTAAAATTTAAGCCATGAGATAAGACATGTATATAATCGTAGAATAATGTATATAAATATTTGTTGGAAAATTACATATATCCCCCTCAAAACTTGTTAAAATATCATATATACCCAAATACAAGTTTTTATTGCATGATGTACAATGATTTTAATGCATGCTTAGGTATATATGTTATTTTGCAAAATGTTAGGAGGAAATATGTAATTGCCCCTATATTTGTAATAGAGGTGTGTCAGTTTTAGACTTTTCATAAAATAAAAAAAAAATGAAGGAAAATATATATTATACATTCGAAGCCCACCCAAATATAACATTTTGTTTTCGAAGACCACATATTTATAAAATGATTTTGTATGTCACCCATGTTTACACCAAATCAGGTTAATATTTTTACCATACTGCGTGTAGAGAAACTACTAGGTATGGGTACTTGAACAAAATTGGTCGCACAATGAAAATTTATACTTAAGTTAGCTTTTAGCAACGATGTTTCAGTCGAGTTTGATAAAATCAATCAAAATGCAAATTAGAGGGGCTTACAAAAGAATTCTTGTAAACGAGTGGCCTTCAAAAATAAAATAATATACGGAGTACTTAGTTGACATCAGGTTGTATTATCCAAAAAAAGATGATAAATAATGATCTCTGATGCAGTCGCAAGAGTTGATAAAGACACGTCATAATTGTAACATGGGCTTCCTTTACAAAATACTAACTTGGGCCCGAGAAACCTTTTTTAGACTCCTTTTATATAGCCCAAATAAGTACATTTGTCAAAGCTCTACTACAGTGTAATTTGGAGGGAACAACAAACCCTCGTATTATATTTCAATGGTACGCGTTCATTCCATCTGCAAGTAGTATCAACGCCGGACAAAACACAAGTGCACAAATCACCCAAACATGCAGAGACACGGATTCGAACCCCTGACCTATAAGTCACATATGTAGGGTCTGAGCATTTACGATGCCAGTATCACTTGGGCATGTCTACAAATTCGTGTGGGAAATAAATCCCTCGACAATAGGGGTGAAAAAAAAACCCGAAACCGGAACCGAACCCGATTTAAAAACCGAAACCGGAACCGATTTGGAACCGGTTTTTGAATACCCGGTTCGGGTTTTACTAGTACCCGGCGGGTACCAAACCGGGTACGCCCCCATACGTTTCAAATCGGGTTGGACCCGGGTTGTACCCGAACCGGTTCCAAAAACCGGTTTTAATACCCGGTTTGTACCCGGTTTTTACACTAGCCGTTGTGTTTGAGCTCCTAGCCGTTTTATATCCGTTTTTTTTGCATTTCTTTACCATTTTGCCATCCTAAAACTAGTATAAATAGATACCTTGGGTTTGTGTTAGTTACAACACTCAAACTCACTCATTCTAGTGAAAAAACACTCAAAACGCTTACGATTTACATACGAAACTCTCAAAACATTACTCTCATCCTCTCAAAACGCTCTCATAATGGCAACTCAAAGTTCCTCAACTAACGATTTTGTTGGTTCGTCAAATGCGTCAAATGCACCAACCATTGTTCAAGTCTTTACAACAAAACGTAATCCGGAGATTTGGTGTAACTTTGACAAAGTTTTGTTGTCGGATGGTTCGACTAAAGCACATTGTAAACGATGTGGGAGTTTTTTAAAAGCCGACTCCAACTCAACGTTGAGCAAACATACTTTAAAGTATTGTAATGCAAACAAAACTAATCCGGAGGAGGGTCAAGCAACCATGTCACGGGATGGAGGTATTTTCACATACCAAGCGGATCGTTGTCGAGAAGCATTTGCCGGCTTTGTGATTCAAGAAGCTTTGCCGTTCAACCACTTCGACAACCCTCGGCTTACTAAGGTTATTCAAAATACTCTTCAACCCCGATATAATCATGTATCACGTCTTACTCTTAGACGTGATGCACTTAAATTGTGGAAAAATGCTAAAATTCAACTAATAACCGGTTTTGAAAACTTAACTACAAGTGTATCACTAACAACCGATGTTTGGTCGGCTCCTCATGGTTTGCCCGGTTCGTACCTTTGTGTTACCGCACATTGGGTTGATCCTTCAACTTGGCAAATGATGAAACGTACCATTGCTTTTGAAGACTTTGAGTATCCTCACACGGGTCAAAATTTATTTTGCATGTTACGGGATGTAATGAAAATGTTTAAATTAGAACAAAAGGTTTTTTCTATCTCGTTTGATAATGCGAGTAATAACACAAACGTCGTTCAAAAATTAATACTAAAATACAACCCACCTTTGAAAGGCATTTTCTACCATAGTAGATGTGTTGCACACATAATTAACTTGGTTGTGCAAGACGGGTTAGCGGTTCAACAAATAAGTGAAGTAAAAGACGCGTATAAAAACATGTTGCAAGATATATTTTGTAAGGGTAAGGCTAGATACAAACTTTATATGAAATTGTGTAAGGATACGGAGAACATTTTTTTAACCCCTAATTGGGACATGCCCGTAAGATGGAATTCGACATACAACATGTTTGTATGTGGTTTACGCCAACGTGAGACTTTACAAGCTTTTCATTTTCAACTTGTCCAAAGGGGTTATGCTATAAACGAATTTCCAAGCGGATCTTGGGATGTTATTGAAAAGATAACCGAATTGCTCAAACTTTTTAAAACCGCAACTACTTTGTTATCGGGTGTTTATTATCCCACGATTCACTTGGTACTTAAGCAAATTTTTTTAATGTGTTCAAAACTAAGCGAATACGAATTTATTGATACTTTATACGCACAAATGGTGGCTCCCATGAAAGAAAAACTAAGAAAATATTTTAAAGAAATGCCACCGATAATTAGTTGTGCCGCCGCAATAAACCCATGCTTAAACGTTTCCGGGGTGGAATTGCTTATCGATAACATTTGTAACGATTTGGAATTGAATGACGAGGACCCATTTTTTTCACAAAATACAAAAAAACATTTTAACAAATGCTTTCAAGATTTATTTACTCATTATTTTCAATTATATGGTTCAACAAATCCTTCTTCTAGTTCGGCTTCCACAATGTTTGGTTCATCTTCCTCGCGCGATCCAATGCTTAACTTATATAATAGTTTAAGACAAGAAAACCATAAACGGGCAAGGGGTGAAGGTAATCAAACGAACACTAGCGAATATGGGAGGTATACCGGAACCGATTTTTTAAACACTATACAACCCGATGAATTCGCACAATTTGATATTTTGGCTTGGTGGAAAGGGAGGGAATCTCAATTTCCCGTTCTAACCATCATGGCCCGAGATTTACTAACTGTCCAAGCTTCTACGGTAGCTTCGGAATCCGCTTTTTCTCTTAGTGGCAGGGTACTATCTATACGAAGAACAAGACTCACACCGGCCTCATTAGAGATGTGCATTTGCTTGAAGGATCACTTAGACGCCGCGGAACGTATACAACACATTTCTAGTCTTGAAGGTGAAATGGAATATGAAGGAGATATACACGATATCGAGGTGCAATCGGGTATGGCAATATCACTCTCTGATGAAGAAATTGCTCTTGATGAAGCTTCGCGAGAGGCTAACACCGATGAAGATTACGACCTTTGAACAATGAAGACTATGCATTTGAAGATGTTAGAAGACTTGAAGATTAATAAAACCTGAAGATTTTGTGAAATAATTGTGTATATGTTTTATGAAGATTATGCAATGATCAAGTGTTGTTGTTATGGTCAAAGTGTTGTTGTTATGGTAAACGGGTCAAAAGGTGTCCAAATGGTTCATGAAAGTGTGATTATGTCAAAACGAGCGATGGTGTAATTATGTAGCGGCTTGCAATTGCTTTAGGTGTTAAATGTATGTTAAAATGTGTTGGTAAAAAATGAAATTCTGAATGTGAGTCGTTTGTGATTTGGTATGGTCACCAAAAGTGTCCGAAATGACCAAAAATTGGTCACACGTCCGAATTCTTCGTTAACGTGAAATTTGAAAAAGTGTAAAAATGGAAAGTTTTATTTTGTTATAGTGGAGGTGTCTGCAAAATTTCAGCTTCTAAGTATTTTCGAGTCAAAATTTATGCGCGTCGGAATTTCGCTTCTACAAATTCTGCCTACCAAACATTACCCGGTGCGTACAAGTAGTACCCGCCGGGTACAAAGGTTAATTTCATAACAGAATTTAGCTAGCCTTGAGTACCCACTGCGTACTAGTAGTACCCGCCGGGTACTATTTATTTACCCGTTCATATTCACTCCGGGTAGTTCATATTATTCCGGGTACAAACATTATTACCCGCCGGGTATAAGTTGTACCCGCCGGGTATTCTCGCTTTTCTGGTTATTCCTGGAGCCGACCCACGCTTTCCACACAACTACACTAACCTATTTTCTCTCCAAAAAACGGCAGCAACACCACCAAACCCCTCACTTAACCATTTTTGAAGCAAAAACTCACGAATTAAACCGGCAAAACTCTTCTACAACATGTTTAAGGTATGATTATCAACTTTTTAATTCAAAACACTTAGTTTTCATGGATTGATTGAAGTTTGAGATTTAGGTTTTCTTGAAATTGAATGTGGGGAAGTTTTAGTTGTTTTTGAAAGTATGATTATATTGTGAGTTATATGTACTCTCACCTTCTTATTTCGTGAATTCGTGTTTAAGTCACATATGATTATCCAAAATATGAATTTAGGGTTCTTGTAGCAAAATTTGGGGAAAATTAATTCTGTTAAATGATATGCTTAGAATTGTATTCCATTTACATAATACTCACGATTATAATGCTCACTTGAATCACATTATGTGTTTAATTGCTTAATTCGAGTTTAGCTTGATATTAGGGCATTTGTGAAAGAGGATGAGTTTGAGCTTTGTAAATAAAATGTGAGAATAATTGTGCAATTACCTTAGGTCATGGATGAATTGGTATAGGCAATTCTCTCATTTTAGTTGTGTTTTGCAGGGAAGAAGAAAGAAACAAAAAGGCAGCACCTCTGGTACTGCTAACGATGAAGAGGGTGACCGCCCTCAGCCGATGAGCATTGATGCTCAACTTATTCCCGAGACAATTCACCCTTGGCTTAGATTTAGTAACAGGTTAACAAAGTACAATATATAATGTCAGAAACTGAACTTATTGAGGGTGAAAGAATGTGATTTATCTCGGGTGGTCGATTGGGAACCACTAGAACAAGCAGGGGTAGCCGCTGGAATTAAGGAATTGATTAGGCAACTTTTTTTCGTGGATCACATACCATTCGAATATGAAGAATGGGAAGGCATATTCAAGATTAATGAGCAGGTATACAAAGAGCTATGCGTGGAATTCCACAGCACATATGAAATGAAAGAGGATGTTGAGTCGGCGACTGATAAAAATTTCATGACTTTCCGACTGGGAGGTCAACCAAGGAAAATGAGTATGGTGGAACTTGCTGCCTGTTTGGGCATTTATTCTCGAGAGCAGCTGGATGCAACTCATTTTGAGGATTATTTGATGGCTAGTGAGATGATCGAGACGGAGTTTTTTCCCAAGGATGTATGGCACGAATTTTCACAAATACCTTACGCTAGAGGTGGAAATTCATACAAAGATATAGAGGACATGCAGTTGCGGGTTATCCAACGATGTCTTGCGCATACGATTTCTCATAGAAGGGAGAACACAGAGAGAGTCGGTTTCGCCGACTTATGGTATATGAGGAAGTTTGTAGCGGAGGAGAATATCAATGTTCCATACGCTGTTGCCTGGTATTTACATCATAATGCTAGCGGGATTAGAGGGGCATCCCCTATCTGTGGGGGACAATTTGTGACCAGGATTGCCAAGTCCTTCAACATCAGTTTTGACAATTTAGAGCGAGTGACGACTAGGCCAAAAACAGTAGGGCTAGTTCAGTTTCAGGGGGCACAGGCTGTCTCAGTTGTCAATAACCGGTTCGTGCCCTACCAGGAACCACCACCAGAGGAGCAAGCGGCTCAACCACCTAGAAGAAGAAGAAGACAACAGCAGGTGGAACAAGAACAACATCAACAGGAAGAAGCTGCATATGAGCAGGGAGGTTTCCAGCAGCAAGGCGCAGCACTGCCATCCATGCTGGATGTTATGCATGGTATTCAGGGCCTTCAGGTTAGCCATGATAATTTTTCCCAGGAAGTCAGGTACGAGCATGGAGCACAGCGTTACCACAACGCTTGGTCGGCACACAACACACAAAGACTTTCTGAAGTGGTGCCCAACTACCGACCTACAGCCTACCACTACCCACCCATATGGGGTCAGTCTGGAGCAAGCTATCCACCACCGGTTTATGACGAGGGTGCCGCCTTGGCAGAGCTGCAGGAAGAGTATCGAAGGCAGCAGGAGAGAGAGCAAGAGGAGCGTGGATTCCCTTATGACTATTCCCCATTTTGAGTGCTTGCGTGCCTCGTATGATTCAGACACTTTTCTTGACAATTTGATTACGGTTTATTTAAGTACTTTTAATTTTATGTTTGGTTATTTTGGAATGCTTGACTGTGGATGGCCTTTGGGTACATTTTTGTAGAACGACATCCATAAACACTTTTCTATTTGAAATTAAGTGAAATTACAGCGGGAAATGGTTAGTTATGCTGGATCAAGCCTTTAGTACCCGGCCTGTACTTTTGTACCCGGCGGGTACTGTTTGGAAAATGAGGACAGAAATGGATCAAGCCAAAGTACCCGGCGGGAACAATAGATACCCGGCGGGAACACAGTCTACCCGGCTGGAACCATATATACCCGGCGGGTACATCGTACCCGGTTTGGAACCGGGTATTAGACCCGAACCGGTTCCTACCCGTTAACAACCGGTTAGGATAGGGTTGGGTTTTCCCCCACCCAAAACCGGGTCGGTTCCGGGTCGGGTTGACCAAAAACCGGTTTTTTGACTTTGACCAATACCCGGTTCGGGTATTCGGGTCGGGTCGGGTACGGCCAAAAGCCGGTTTTGTTCACGACTACTCGACAATGAAATTCTTCCTTTAAAACAAATGAAGTTGACTAAAAGATTATTTAAGTGCAATAATCCTTGTCTCCAATTTCGTTACAATAGTCAATAATAATTCTTGGAATTACTAAGAAAGTCTTTATGTGCCGTTTGATGAAATGGCGTTGCCGTCGCTTTTGTGTGGCTTAACATAGAGTAGGAAAATTCACAGATCTCAACCGTTAACCAGGATGTATTCAATAGTCTCATGTTTTGACCATGAGTTTTAACAATATATATACTCCATCATTTTTAGTGTGTCAACAACAAAGCTATATGTGCTAAGACCACCTCCTGTAGTTCCGTTTTGTGCGTCTGCCCTAACTGACTTCGTATGTCTCGATAGGCATGGAAGTGTGTTAGCCCGTCCGTCCTTGTGTGTGTTTACAATAGTCGACGTCCGGTCTTGGAGTGAAAGTGGACATCCGTGTCTTGATAGGAGTAAAAAAGTCTTTGATATCAACGTCTTTAAGATGTGACATTAACAGAAATGTTACATTCACTAAAAATTTACAAACAAATTCTTACAAATTAACATGACATAAGTGTTGGACCAATTAAAATATGTAAAATTTTCTCTCTTTATTTATCTCTTCTAATTCAATTGGTCCACATCATTTTGTAGGTTATATGTTGTAAATTTTATGTGAACTTATCATCTCTCTGACATTAATATGGCACCCAAGACTTGTAATATTTAAATTTTGATAGTGCATTCATTGTCTAATAAACCACCCGTTATATAAACTCTGAAAAAAAAAATCCGTGAAGGACCTAAGGGATCATAGGAGTTAATTACCACATATAAAGCCAATTAAAGACTAACACAACATCGATTATTTTGATTATGATCAAGCATATAACAAGCTTACAATCCCAAATATATGCAACGTCAGATTAACTTTTGCTTCTGTCAATGCATGAAGTTAGTAATAAACTCAACTGTTTGGTGTATGCTAACAGTATACATCCGACCCATATGCAACGTCGCTAATACGTGGTGTGACACTTTAATTAGTGTATAAAACATGATGTGTAGTAATCATATCTTTAAGTATCTTTTTAAGCATATAAATTACTGATATATATGCATATATTGGGACGTAATTTGGTGTAAACTACATATGATGATCAATGTAATTTACTTTAAAATAGTAAAATCAAAATGAACTATTGGTATATACCAATGGAAGACGCTGAAATTAGTGTCATAATAAGATTTTTTCTGTATAATAATAATAATAAAAATTGCGTGTACGTCGATTAGAGGTAGTGGTAGACCAGTGAGATGTTTTGCAAGTGGTATGCACAGGGTTCAGTACTTTGTATATATCGTTTGCTAGACTTTAAACTCGTGTATTCATACTAGTCGTTGATTTTTAATATAAAATTTCGTATTTAGTATCTTGTTTCTAATAATAGAGTGTGTAAGTTAATATGTATATTAAGCATTTAGTTGGATTTATGATAATTTTACTTTATGTAAATAGATTTATATAAGTAGAGATTAAAAACTTAAAAGTTTTTGAAATCAAGTTAGTGGAAAAAAATTAATAATTTTAAGTCTATATTAACCTTTTCAAGTAATTTTATTCTTACTCGGTGAATTAATGATAAAAATATTACAAATCGATTGGTTAACGTATTAATTAATGAATTAAATTTCATTTTATATGTAGATGAGTAGTTGATTAAAAAAAATCATTTTTAATAAGTTAGGGATCTTATTTTAAAAGGGTGGTGATTTGTACACCACCAAAAATTAACCATACACCATTTTTATGCATTGTCGTGTTGTACTGTACAACACTGTAAAGCAGCTTTAGTGGTGTATGGTTAATTTTTGACGGTGCATAAATCACCACCCATTTTAAAATTTACTAAAATTATACTACGACTTAATTGGAAAATTAAAACTTAATTAGAATGATGACATGATAGATTTATTTCCTATATATAATTTAAGATAAGATCGTTCATGTATGTAACATTTGATAAAGTTAATCAAACAAATCGATCGATGGTGTCATGGTGTGGAGGGACAGGCTACCACAAGTTGCTGTTACAGTTGGCCAACTATTATTATCTTCTACCTATATACTAGACTGTATACCCGTATATTACACGGGGTTGGATGAATACAAATAGATTTTAAAAGTTGTTGATACGAAGGATTAAATCTCATCAACGCATCATCAAATCAAATTGTGATATGATAATAGTCCTAATATATTACGAATACCTATTGTGATAGGATAATAGTGCTAATGTATTATGAATACCTATTTGGATAAAGTTATCATAATTATTTTTCTTTATATAATAAATAATTGTTGATTTATGATGTCACTAAATCCTACAATTTAACTAATTGGATAAAATTGAGTAATTCTATTGGTTAATTAGATTTTTGATGACATCATCAACTGTTTCTTATATATAATTTATATATATTTATAAGATAAGATATGTATATATACACGGTAATCGAAGTCTGCGACATATTTGGATTTTACTGAAAATCGATTTTTCTTTTTCAAGCAGCCGACGACTTCTTTACATTTTTTTCTTTCTAATCTCATTGCATGATGAAAAGTTGAAAACAAACAAAAATAATTGCGTACAAACACATCAAACTTGTTTGTTTTTTTCTACACAAATATGAATTGGAAAAAGAGAACTCATGATGTTAATTATGAGTAAAAACTATATGTGTAGTTCCTAATAAGTTATTGATTAATTTGAACTCTTCAAACTATAATTATCTATCATTTTGAACATGAAATACTTAATTGTAAAACTATGTACGGATTAGAGTATTCTAAACATCGATTTTTTATATTTAATTTATATGGATTGTTGTTATTGTTACGGAGTATTACTTAAATGCATATTGATTGGGTGAAATTAGATGTGGACGGTAATTCTGGGATATTTCAAAAGAGAAAAATGGACAATATATTTGAGACGAAGGTAGAAATATAGATTCATGTAAAAGAATCAATTACGTTGACATTGGTTTAGATCAGATAATGTTGACCTTTAAATGATGAAAGCTACTAACATAAATTAATCGTAACACGCACTTCATCACTCCGATTAAAATAATATGTTCGTCTTTGTCCATACTAGCTATTTAATAATCTAATTAGGGAAACATTGCAATTCAAAAAGCTAGAAAACCGTATAATGTACTCGTACTAATTAATTTGACCCAGTATTGAAAGAGCTAATTCTCACGAACTCTCATTAATAGGTCGATCATGTTCCGTACGTATATATACATCGAACTGATTAAAAAGCCTAACAAAATCATCAAACCTATATTCGCCCTAGCTAATGATACGAATTGAAGGCCTTTGGCTTAACGGTATCAGCAAACCAGTTTTGGTTGTAAACTCGGTGCAGTTAATTTGACCGTTTATTTAAGGCGCCTTCAACAACTTTTAGACGAGACCTGATTAGAAAGCCCCAAAAATACGGGAGACCGGCAGTAAGGACAACAAGTTTGTTTATGTTGAAGCAATTTTCCGACACACTCGGAGTGAAACACATCACCACACCGGCTAAGCTGGCAAACCACGTCATCATTGTCGTAACTTTTGGTGCAAATGAAGCACATTCGGTCAACAGAGTTGTTTCGTCTGTTTTGGAGATCTTCATATCGAATGATGGGAAGATCGACTAAGCATATATCGTCTTCGTTGAGACGATGATCGATGGTGAATCGAAGTAACGAATGTTTGATAAATGTGAGGAGTTCGGCCTTGATTCGAAGGATTGGAAAGAGTAGACATATAATGAAGATTATGTTTATCAACATTTTGATATATGTTTTTATTTTTTAGTTTTTGAGATTGATTGTAAAGTATTGATCACTAATCAATAAATACGAGGTTGATGAATGATGAGTAATGGAATATAGGTGGGTTATTTTATAGGAACGAAGTTGATAATATATAATCTTATATAGGAATTGAACACTATAATCTCTGCTAGATCTAGTGACGTGTATGATTTCTATTATGCTTCTAGAAAGAAAAAATAAATAATTAAACATTTTCAAAATATATGTGGTTGAGTTTTTTAATTTTGTTATTGTATGAAAATTATTTATACATGGACCAAAAATCTAACGGTTCAAAAATGAAAGATTGAATAGCACGATACACGTTATGTATTTCATACGAATTTCATACTTTAATTCGTTATATATGAAGCATTTAAGTCATAATTAAATATGTGAATTAGATGTGTATTAACTATTATATACCTTTGTAAATGTAACACCCCAAAAATTTAAAGTATTATTGTGGTAAAGGTAAAATAATTGTTTTAAGTTATTGTTATTTTAGGTGAAATAAAATATTAAAAACTGTAGTTGGTTTTAAAGTTCCGGACAATAATTCGAAGGATTGGAAAGAGTAGACATATGATGAAGATTATGGTCAATAATTCGAAGGATTGGAAAGAGTAGACATATGATGAAGATTATGGTCATCAACATTTTGATATGTGCTTTTATTTTTTAGTTTTTGAGATTGATTGTAAAGTATTGATTACTAATCAATAAATACGAGGTTGATGAATGATGAGTAATGGAATATATGTGGGTTATTTTATAGGAAAGAAGTTTAATAATCTTATATAGGAATTGAACATTATATATCTACTAGGGGTGTGTTTGGCAAAACTAGCTTGTAGCTGGAGCTGGAAGCTTATAGCTGGAGCTTGTAGCTGGAGTTTATATTTTAAGTTAGAAGCTGAAGCTTATTTTTTAAAAGTGTTTAGTAAACCTAGCTGAAGCTTAAAGATGTAAATTGACATAAAATGACAAAAAATATATAATATATAATATATAATAATTTAAGAGGTATTTATGTAATTTCTCATTTCATAAGCTCGGAGCTTATTTTTATAAGCTACTTCAAGTAACTTATTTTTTCAGAGTTTATTTTCTTAATAAGTTCCTCAAGTTTTGTCTATCAAACAAGGCTAGAAACTTAAACTTATAAAAAAAAAAAAAAAACTTAAGCTCTGATAAGCTCCAATAAACTTGTTGGCTAAACACACCCTGGATCTAGTGACGTGTATGATTTCTAATATGCTTCTAGAAAGAAAAAATAAATGATTAAACATTTAAAAATATATGTGGTACGTACGTTGAGTTTTCTAATTTTGTTTTTGTATGAAAAGTATACAATCCGGGTATCCAAACTATCTGCCAATTCAAACATGGACCTAAAACCTAACGGTTCAAAAATGTTGGTGCTTTCTTTTTCATTGCTATCTTATCAACATATTAATTATTACCTCTAAGTTTGGTTTCTAGAAGATATTTCGCTTTAATGTAACACCCCAATTTTTTAAATATTTATTTATTTAGAAAAGTAGTTTAATTGTTATATGTATATGTTTATAAAATTGTAGTAAAATATTTAGTAAGAAAACTAGTAGTGGTCAAAGTAGAAGCATTAAAACTTGAGAAGTAGTAAGTGTGGTCAAAATAGAAGAAAGATAACTTGAGGGTAGGAATCAAAAATATCTTTAATTAAATCCTCTTTCTTGAAAACTCTGGAATTAAACCCCGAGTGTGTGTAGTATACGCATGAGAGAGAGAGAGACATGGAAGGGAAAAACAAATCAAAATCTCATTTAATTGGAGCTAAATTCTGGAAGTATTAAGTGTAATTCATACATAATCATCATCTCTGAAGTAAGGGCAACACACTAATCCTTTCAGTTTAATGATTTGGGTGATTTCTAGATAAACTCTAGAATTTGGTAGAAATAGTAGTAAATTGGGTGTAAAAGTGTTCTTGCTAACCTTTGGACATGAATTGAGTTTGTTGTTGTAGTTAGATGTTACAAGAAATCAGTTTTTTTATTGATAGTTGAATTTTATTGAGTTTAGCTAAATTGAAGAATTTATGGATGAAAGTAATGATGTTGAAAGGTTGCTTATGTATTGTTATTGTTGAAAAGTTATCAATTTAGCTAAATATATGTCAAGTCTTTTAAGGGAATGAAAGTTTGATAGTTGTAGTGATTATGTGCTTTGGATAAGATATTGATTGTATGAATCAATGAGAAACTTAGTTAAGTAGTATTGAGAAGTTGATATGTAGGAGGTTGTTACTTTGAATAGTAAATAACCTTGTTTACATGATTATGTATTTAGATGATCATTGAGTATATTGAGAATTGCTTAAAGTGCATGTTATAGGAATAGTAGTTCATTAATTAAACTTGTTTGTGATTCTTGATTGATGATCAAATGAGTATTAGTTAGTGAAAGTAGTAAATTATATGAGTGGTATTAATTATGCCACTTACGTAGTTGTATGAGAAATTAAGAGTGACAATGAGACTTGAGAAACTTCATTGTTCATGTTTTAATTCTATTGTAGTGTTCCTTAAGTTGGAACTAAAACGTAGTTAAAGGATCCTAAATCTTGTAGTTAGATGATTACTTGTGAGTGATCATTGTCGTAGTGATTGTAGTTATTAATCACTTGAGTGTGGTTGATATTTTGTTAATTGTAGTCTTATGATCACTTGAGAGTGATCAATGGTTTATTGTTGTAGTTGTTAACAGTGGCGGAGCTAGAAACAAATTTCAGGGGTTGCAAAATTTTTTTTACGATATGTTATAACTAAAACAAATTAAAAATGTAAGATTTTCACAACCTAGTCCTCCACGGTATCTTTGCAGAAGTCCATATTGTATCTAGCAATTTAGGTTTTCAATTCTTTTTCCCTTATAAAAAACTGGACGTACTATGCTAACGAGAGAGTTTTGGGCTTAAAGTATTTAACTTGTGCCTTCTTTAAATATTTGGATCTAATAAACTTGTATAAAAACTAATAGTTGGTTGAAATTATATGTAACGATTGGGCTATATTAAAATAGTTTAAAGAAAATAATTGAAAAAAATACATAAAATATATAAAAATCATAGGTAGCATCTGATACTCTTTGCTATCAAATATCTCCGTCCCTGGTTGTTAATATAATTTACTTCCATATTACTTACTAAGCCTTGTAGCTTACCTCTAGTTGTTATGTATGTTTGTAGGTACTAGTGGATTGATGTAACGTAAAAAGTCATGTTTTTACGTACATTATTCTAGACTTATTGGACTTATATTTGGGGAAAACATCTTAAATCAATCATTATTTACTAAAAATCACTAAAGAAGTCCAATTATAGGCGTTGCTACAAAAGTCACCAAAAACATCCGATTTGCATGCAAAACGAGGCAAATTACATCATCTTAAATATTCCCCTCTTGATTATCTTATAGAAACATATCTTAATCCATATTTTATTATTCTATAAGAAATTACAAGACCGAAGGTGAAGGAATCAAGCAAAACGGATGAAAGACGGAGAGGGTGTGCAGTCTGGAAGCCAACCGATCGTCATCCGGAACACGCAAAAGATCTACAACTCCAAATTTGGCAATATTAGTGTCATTGAAAGTGTAACGGAAAAACGAATCCAACGGTGCAAGAATCAAGCAAATCGGGCTCCGAACGAAGAAGATACGGGAGAAACAAGCAACGAAACAGGAAGCGCGGATCAAGCAAAGAATCATTGGCCTATAACACCCCTCATTTGCTTACAACAATTCTATATTATTTATCACGGAAGCGTATACTTTAAAACATATTTTAACAGTGTACATTAAGATAATGTACATAAACGGATTACATGCTCGACATACTATAAGTTAAAACTATTCAAGTTACTACATATCAACCACATAAAAAGGGTATTATATTGTTCCAAACATAGTTTATAACAAAACTTTATCAGAGTCGCCCACATAAAACATTCCCTACTACTGGAGCATCAAAATCCTGCAACCTACATCACACACAATTCAATTTAATGAGGGATTAGCACGAAGCTAATTGAATGAATTCATCACACACAATTCAATTTAGCATAACCACCTGTTTACACCAAACAACCGTAAAACACATCATACATAAGTTAACAATACAATAATGAGGATCGGTGGTTCTGAAGAATATCATAATACCCAGGTGGTTTCCCAGAACACTTATCCAAACATATCCGTATGGCCAAAACGGACGAGACCGATAGCTAGTGTCTATTATACTCAAACACAGGTTCTATACACACAACAAATGAAGCAAGACCCTATGTAATTCACATAATAATCAACTAGCTCAACCAACCAGTTCAACTCGTTGACCTCATTAACAACTGATGCCCGAAGGCCACACATAGCACATAGATTTATAATCAACAATATCAACTAAATAATTCAACAATTATATCTACGTTTACTTGTTGTAACCAAATAGTTACAACTAAATCAAATGGTGAGTTCTAAATCCACTCACCGATACCTTTGTCTTCACAACTCAGAATCCCGATGTCACTTATCATTTGGAGGATCTGAGAACAACAATCAATATAAGTTAGTAATCAGGATCATCAATACTTAACTTATATCCAACATAATTTAAGGAACTAAATATTATTTACATAACGATAATAAGTTCCTAATCATATTGATGTGCTAAATCTAGTCTTAAAATTTATCGTTGTTTAGTAAACCAAAAAGAACCTCGCTAGACCAATACACAACCGGGCAGTGGACCCTATCGTATAGTAGTATAGTTGGGTAAGTTCGGGTTCGAACACATGGAACTAGATTGGATGATCAATAGAAGTGTGAGCAATTTAAAAAGAGAAAATAAAATGTGGTTGGTTTGTGTGACCGAATTGTCACGTTGCTTAAAACTACGAAATTTTAGTTAAACTAGGCAAGTGGACTCTTTAGAGTCAAAGTGATTGATTTGGAACTTTCAAATATTAAAAACTATACTTGCTTGGATTAGATCGTTAGTGATTTTGGGGTGTAAAGTTAAACCGGTTATTTTATGCAAACAATTTTCCATCAAACCTAGGCTTAACATTCGCCATCACCTAATAATTCAACTTCAATTTACAAACCCATGATTTAATCTAGTAACGGACATTCGCCATGGTTACCTATTTGCATATTTGAGCTTAACTTGTTAACCTATTCCAAAACCGCATCCGCAATCAAGTTCAACAATTTATAGACAAAAAGTTGACAACAATTCACTAGATAGAAAACGTTCGCTATATCTATTAGCAAATTATCAAACAAGTTAATTATTTGACATCAAGCTCAAATACACAAATAATTGATTAAACACAAGTTCAAGTTAAAAGAGTTTATGATTCATCCAAACGAAAGACATTCGCCAAATCCGCTAACTCAAATCATACTAGTTAACTAGCTTCACTTGTAATAATTTTCACATTCGCAAAAATAGATTCATTTATACATTTCATACAAATGACAAGTATTTTGACTAAACAACAAACATTCGCCATAGTTGTTTAGTCAAAATACCCACAAGTTAAACCACATCAACTAGTTACATACAAATTTATGGATGAATCTTAAACTCAAAGCATAAATCAAACACCAAATATAACACCCCTAGTCACTAACTAGTTCATCCAAGCAAGTATAACAAAACCTAGCCAACCATCATAATCGCATCATCATACACACAAAACAACAAATAAACCAAGGAAAACATGATTATATTTAGATAAAAATGCAAACCGAGTTCGTACAATGTCGAGATGATGATTGTTAGTAACCGAGAGATGCTACACTAAAGGAAATCTTCAAGAAAATGAGAGAAAACCTTCAAGAAGTCCAAAATCGCCACCTAGAGACTGGTTTTGTGTGTGTTTTTCGTGTGTGAAAAGTTGGTGAGATTCAATAGTGAAAAGGTACTTTTCTAGCCAAAAATTGATCTGCCGCCCAAACTACCCGGCGGGTTGTGCTATTACCCGGCGGGTCCTTTGAAATTTGAGGAACCCGGCTGCTTGAACATATAACACGGCGGGTCAATCGAAGAAACACAACCCGGCGGCTCAGTAGGATCACCCGCCGGCTTGTACAGGGTTCAATCGGCCGAATTTCTCTGTGATCAACAAATGATGGAAAAGTTAATTTACCCGGCGGCTAGCCTCACTCACCCGGCTGGTAACCATAAAAACCCGGCGGCTTGTTTAAACAACCCGCCGGCTTCTGCAGGATTACATGACCCGGCTGCTACATACCCTAAGCCGGCGGCTTGAAGCTATTTTCCAGCAGACCAGCTTTTAGCTCGAGACTTCAACACTTTACAAACTTGTTCGAATCATAACCAAAATGCAGTCCAAACGACGATTCTTCAATATTGATGCCTGTAATTCAATTTAAGCTAAATAAGTACCAAAACTTCATAAAGTCCACTTAAAATGAATGCAAAAACAATGATATCGCTAAAGATAAACTTATACAAAATGAGCGATATCACATATTCATAGTTCATAATAAAGCATATCAACATATACTTATCAACATTTTACTTTGTAATGACTTAAAATCAAAAAGCTATAAAACGGGTTACTACCTGCCGGGTAGCCCAAGAACCCGCCGGGTACAGGGTTTAGCAGCCGGGTACAACCCAAAATAACCGGGTACATTAACTTTCATGGTAACAAAACTTAAATGGGTTTTAAAGCCTCGAGTAGCCGCCGGGTTCCCGGTTTACCCGTCGGGTTCCCTCATTTGGTATACTACCCGCCGGGTACAGGTTCTACCCGCCGGGTAACCACCCCTGTATCAGCATCATCGCCCAGCAAAACCCCATAACCCGAATTTTAAACTAATAACCACAAAACTCAGATTCTAGTTGCTGTTTATACTTAGATTTCAACATATATCAACAACAACAACTTATAACACATTATCACAACTTCAAAATCATAAATCATTCATTTTAAATGAAAACTAGTTTATGAATCATTAAAATCAAACTTACTAATTAGAAGATATAACAAGGAAGATGATGAACTAGCTCAAGATTAGCTCAAGATCACAACAAACTTCCTGAATCAATCTTTGGTTTTAAATTTCTTTTTAAGGTTTTTGGTTTGAGTTGAAAGGTTTCAAAGAAAAGGAAGTAATAATACTTTCCCAAAAGGGAAAGTTAAATAGGTCGGCCAACTTTATCCCCCGACCCCGTATTCACTTAAAACTAATCCCCTTTTTATCTATTTCCTGGAACCTAGATTCCAATTGCGAGAAACTTACTTTATTTTACCGTCAACTATAGTAAATTAAAACAATCAATAATTTACTACTTATAATAAGTCCTGAGACTTATTCATCTAAGTTTCGCAATTAAACAATTAATATCAAGTAATTTATAAAACAATTAAATAATCAAATTAAATTCAGAAATTACCAGACCAGAAGAGAAGATGTTACAAATTTCCCCTCCTTAAGAAGATTTCGTCCCCGAAATCTCATCACTGTCAAATAATCCAGGATATCTAGATTTCATACTCTCCTCAGTTTCCCAAGTTAGGTTTGAACCTAAACTATGCTTCCAATTTTACTAACACCATGGGGATCTGTTTCTTCCTAAGTTTGGTAATCTTTCTGTCAAGAAGTTCAACAGGTTCTTCAACTAACTTCTGACTTCTATCAACCCGCAAATCTTGCAAAGGAAGAATCTGAGACTGGTCTTCAACGTTACACTTTCTCAAATAACAAATATTAAACGTATTATGAATACCAGCAAGCTCTGGAGGAAGATCCAATGTAACTGACTGATCATTAACAACTTTGCAAATTCTGAATGTGTAACACCCCCAATTTTAATGATTTGCGGAAGCATACTTGGGTGTTACTAATCAATATACAAAGCACCAGATATACAGTAAACGACCTCTAAATGAGACGTTGTAAAACGATTTCATAGAAATATATGTTTGAAAACTTAATGTTTTCGTATACAAAAATAGTTCCCTAGAGTCCACGCGTATGGCGGGAGATTCTATTACATAATCAACATGTACAAAAGATAATGCTGAGAATCTCCGTTAAATGCAGTTTAGTTGAATTCATGCGACTCTGGCTATGTCCTGGGGGAATCCTACTCCATATGAGTACCTGAGAATACATGCTAAAAGGTCAACACGAATGTTGGTGAATCTCACAGGTTTGTAAGTAATATCAGTTTTTGAACACAAGATTGCATCAGTTGTGCCTGCAGGCGTAAATCAAGTATTTGCAATTCCAGCAATGTAAAGTAAGTAAGTTATACCGTTGCCATGAGGCTCATAATCGAAGCTTAACCCGTAAGTAATAATTTGCTCCCGTGACATGCTCGTAACTGAGCAAGCAGATGTAACGAATAATAGTCGCCCGTTTATACAGAACGGTTCGTGGTAGCGCTACTACCCCGGGCGGGGAGGGTCATTTCCCTAATGGATCCATTAACTAGTGTTCGCGCTTAAGTCCATAACTAACGATATATGATGGAGAGACTTCTGTAAGTAGTAAATAACTCATGCAATTCCGTTTGGTATAGTAAGCAGTTTAGTACTTGTGTTCAAGAAAAGTAAGCAATGTATCTCACCCCGTATGTAAAACAGTAAAAGTGGGGCTGTAAGACTCACCTGAGTCGAGTAGTAAGCGGTGGAAATCAGTAAGTAGTGAGTAGGTTCTCCGAACCCGTAACCTTTAAATGCCTAAACATATAAAGTCAAGTAAGTAGATGTCTCACAAGACCATTGTGAAAACTTAAGATCGTTTAAGCTCAAGACTTTTTAGGTCTTTGATCTAGGATACAACGATAACAATGATAATAATTTGCAGCAGAATAATAATAAGAACAATGTTATCAACCAAATCCCTAATCATATTATTAATAATAATAATGACGGATACCCTTTAGTATCGGGGTTACAAGAACCTTAGGGATAACAAAGAACTTTAGACGTCTACATCTTTTCTAGGTGCACACACAAAAACCTATGTCCCTATGTCTCTTTATATAATAGAGATCATTAGGGTTACAAGAAATCCTAATCGTAGGAGAAAACTAATTAAACAAAATACACTTTTAGTCCCTCAACTTTAATTATTTTGTATCATCAAATCAATAAATCCTAACAATCTTCCCCTATTTGATGATGACAAAATAAACATCTTTTCGTGCAAACTTCCCCTTAGTTCTTGATTTCTTGTAAACATGTCATGCATAATAAGCTGCATATCTTGACCTTCGAATCTTCTTCCCCTTTTTGTCATAATCCAATAGGGGTCTTCAAAAAGATAAGCAACTTGAATCTTTTCAACTTTTTTCTCAATCAATGCATGAACATATCCCGATGGTTAAAAACTTGAAACAACAAGCTTCCCCTCAAATGAATGTTTTAACCATCCCTTGAATCTCGAATTCTATCAGCTCTATGTAATGATCACATATGAAGAAAACTGAATATAACAAACTTGATGAAGAAGTCGAATCTTCCAAACCTGTATCTTATATCTTGTACTAACCACGACGCCGAACTTATATTTCATATATAAGTAGATCACAATCTCCGCATAAGATCTCTTTGACAAAAATCCTTACCAAGACAAATACACACTTCTTTGTATCGAGGTTTGAAAACCTTAGAGAAATCTACTAAAATCTCTAATCTTTAATAAGTCACCGAGCACTCCAAAACTCTTTCAAGTGATAGCAAATGTGAGCATTGAGCATCCTAAGTTTAATCTCACACGTTTGCTAGATTTTGTCAAGTCTTCGTCGTCCCATACAAACCAAACAAGTTATCTTCAAAGTTTACAACCATTACTTTGAGATATGATAAGATACACGCCTGTAAAACTCAACTACAATATCAAATAAGATATAATCGATCTTCTTCGTAATCACATCTTCTTCGAAAACGAGCCATAAAATCAGTAAGAATAAATTGTTATGAAAACAATTCCATTCGATATCCAAAACTAACAGTTAAACTAACAGTTTTAACTAATTAGTACTAACAGTGTTAACTGTTATGACTAACAGTTTTAACCGCCAAGTCAACTAACAGTGGTAATATTCTTAAAAAATACCCAAATAGTGGTAATCTCCACCACTTTCACAAACAGTGGTAACAAACATCAAAAAGTTACCCTAACAGTGAACATTCACAAAGTCCACTAACAGTGGTAATTATCATCACCAACTACTAATAGATTTAAACACTCATCAGCAGTGGTACACGATGGTAACTTTATTCCACTATCAGTTTTAATTTCCAAGAAACTCACGCACAGTAATACCCTCTTAGCAATATAATGAAACCTTTTCCAATCATTCAAATCACCACCTTTAATAAACCATGACAACCAATAGGATAAGCAAAACCATATATCCTTTCAATCACTGTCGTTTATCTATATTTCAAGTTAGTCTGTCTCTCCTTTTTTTAATAGCACAACCAACTCATTGACATATTCGTACAGACTTGTTGACATCCCAATCACACCTGGATCACCATGATCTTAATAGAATAAATAATGTGATCATTGGAGCTGCTATCCATCTCGAACACTGTAAAAACACGAAAACATCTTTCTGTACTAAAGTTCATCACCAATCCACTGACCATCTTCTCCTTCAAGAAAAACTCGACCCATATACTAACGAGCTGGCTCGCTAGCTATAGAATTTATATCTCGAGCAACAGTTGAGTCCCGTTCTTCTCGATCCAACTCTTTCACAGTTATTAAAACTTGCTATTCATCTCGATCATAAGTCAAAAACGATTGAGCATAGCTACTTCTCATCGATCTGAACTTGAACTCCTCAAAACATTAAAATCTTTGTATGATCTTTGCTCGTAAGTGCATATAAGAGTTAAATATCTTCTGTCATGCAGCTTCAACTCTTCTAAACATGAAAACCCTAGCAATCATACTCATCATGTTGCTTTCAAGTCACCTTTCTTCTTCGTATAATTAAACAGCTTCGTTAAAGAACATATGAAACAAGAAATCCAGAATGAATCTTACCTCAACGAACTTGAAATCTTGTATCTTAAACTTGTAGATCGTCCAACATCTAGTCAAGAATAGTACCACGATCTGAGCAAGCAGCTGCAACGAGTTATAACCATAATCAAAGTAATCCGGCCAAAATAAACTTCACAAACTCTATCGGAAAACCAGAAACAACCATGCAGAAACATAATAACGATCGTGAACTTCCAGATTTCTTTCTGCTTTATTCCAAATAATGTTTAAAGAAAACCCTTGATCGACTTAATCATTCTCGTTCTTCCATATAGGGTTTGAGAAAAATCCCTAATAGTGCTGCTGCTTGTTCTGCTGTATTCACAATAGGTTTTAAAGAAAACCCTATCCTGCCTTCGTTAACCCCTGGTCACAGCTAGAAAGAAAAACCATAATAATCTTCTTGCTGCGGTAGTTTTTATCTTTAAGCTTTTAACATGAAACCAGAAACCATCTTGCGAAAACAATATTGAAAGGAATGTGAGATATGTCGGCAAAGAAACATATATTATGATAGTGGGGATAAGTCGGCATGAAGAATAAATAATGATCAAGTCAGTAAGAAAAAGTAATCATGTACAGATTTCAATTAATAAAGTTTCAAGAATTTTAAAAATCCCAGGTCACCGTCTTGATCTTGAAAGAATAAATAAATTAAACCCCAAAAGATCAGACTTGCGAATGTACATAGAAAACCAGCAAGCAGTCGATTTATCCCAGAATCACAAAAACTTATTTAATCGTACACTTCATAATCCTAGATCACGAGCCACCTTGCTCTGATACCAATTGTGAAAACTTAAGATCGTTTAAGCTCAAGACTTTTTAGGTCTTTGATCTAGGATACAACGATAACAATGATAATAATTTGCAGCAGAATAATAATAAGAACAATGTTATCAACCAAATCCCTAATCATATTATTAATAATAATAATGACGGATACCCTTTAGTATCGGGGTTACAAGAACCTTAGGGATAACAAAGAACTTTAGACGTCTACATCTTTTCTAGGTGCACACACAAAAACCTATGTCCCTATGTCTCTTTATATAATAGAGATCATTAGGGTTACAAGAAATCCTAATCGTAGGAGAAAACTAATTAAACAAAATACACTTTTAGTCCCTCAACTTTAATTATTTTGTATCATCAAATCAATAAATCCTAACAACCATCTAGTCTAGTTGTCTACACAACTCGTTATGTCCAATGTTGTTTCGTCATTGTTTGTTCTTAGAAAACATGGTTGGCCCGTTGGTGACGGTTTGTATTAATAGTCTTGATGTTATCACATTGATTTTGAAGTGTTATACTTGAAAGGTATATTCCATTATGTTTGAAGAGTTGTATCATATAAGCGTTTCGAAGTCGTACAAGTTTGACACTTGGTGAGAAATGTGCTTACGGAATCTAAGTACGGGGGTCCGGGGGCAGCGCCCCTGGCGGGGTCCAAGGGGCTGGCCCCTGGCTGGGGTCGAGATGCCAGGTCAGCTCAAAAAATTTTTATTTCTACTATATTGCTTTGATGAAAAACGCATCTGGGATCTGAATTTGGGTAAAATCGAGTGATAAATTTTGAGTCTCGACACTTAGTAAAAATCTGTGTTTTTGAGGATCTGGTTTGTGCGACGTTGGGTGCGACGTCGCAGATCCTGACTGCGACGTTGAGCATGACGTCGCTATGTGCGACTTTCGCAATTTAATGCGACGTTGTACGTGGCGTCGCTATACGCGACGTCGCAACTTAATGCGACTTTGTGACTGACGTCGCACCATGCGACGTTACGAGGGGTTGTGCGACGTTGAGGCTGACGTCGCATGAATCTGGGTCCAAATGCGACGTCGTGGTCTGTTGGCCGGAAAATGTGCCGAAAACGAGTTTTCCGGTTTCCGTTCGGTCTAAATCTTTTACCCAACCCATATTTGGACATTTTAAGCACATATAAACCATAAAAACGTAAAAATGGGTAAAAACGGAGAGTTTCGGGTTTTGTCGGAAACTTACGAAATGCCGAAATGAAAATCCGGAAAGGTAGGAATGTAGATCGTGATGCCGTGGTTCTTTTATTCCAAAGGAGGGGTATGATCCGGCGTCGTTTTGGTGTGTTATTTTGCGATTGTGTGATGTTGGTGGTGATGGTGATATTTGATAGAAAAGGGGGAAGAAAGAGAGTGAGAAAAGAAAGAAATGAGAAAGAAATGGGAGGTGGTGGGGGTGTTGGTGAAAGCCTCACCTCACCCAGTCTCCTTTCCGTGCCCCGTGTGGTGTTCGTTTTCTCCGTCGTTTAGGCGTTAAATATTTATTTTACGCGTTTAATTATATATTTTAAAATTACAAACTTTTGTTAAATAATTTACTTGTATTATTTCTTTAAATCCTTAATAGTTTAAAGTATGATATAGTTTAAATAAATTTAAGTACTTTTGTTTTTAAATCGTGTAAACTTTAATTGAGTGATACGAGATAATTACTAATTATTAGAAGATAGCATTTTGGGCACAATTGCGTTATTTAGTTTATTAACATTTGTTCACCAACGTCCATTATAATCGAATAGAATTTCATTCTATTTAAGTTGCGTACGATTTAAGTAAAATCGCAAAGTTGTATATATTTACCAATATATAATCCGATACATAAATTAGCCTAACACAATACTAATTACATGTATTTACAAAGAATTAGGCGCTAATAACTAGCCCTAATTTGGCGGTTGTTACAGAATGGACCGATGTATCAAGGAGCCAATTTGCCACGTTTTCCAAATCGAATAACCCCCTTCCAAGGAGAAACTTTCAAATAAACAAGTTCACCTTTAACAAATGATACTGGTCATCTACGTGGATCTGCATATTGCTTTTGTTTGTCAAGTGCAACTTTCAACTTTTCGCGTGCAATTGCCACTTTGTGAGCAGTTATCTGAACAATGTCTGGACCTGCAAACTGCTTCTCTCCAGCTTCTAACCAACATGTAGGCGTTCTACAATGTCTACCATACAACATCTCATACGGAGGCATACCGATACTCGAGTGATAGGAATTGTTATAAGCAAATTCCACTAACGGCAAATGAAAATCCCAAGAACCTCCATATTCCAAAACACAAGCCCGCAACATATCCTCAAGTGTCTGAATCGTACGCTCTGACTGACTATCGGTCTGAGGATGATAAGCGGTACTAAGATTAACTCTGGTGCCCAACTCTTGCTGCAAACTCTGCCAGAAATGAGAAATAAACCGAGAATCCCTATCTGATACAATAGACAACGGAATACCATGTCGGGAAACAATCTCGTTAACATAAAACTGGGCAAGCTTACTCAACGATGCAGTTTCACTCGTAGCAAGAAAATGTGCACTTTTGGTCAACCTGTCAACGATAACCCAAATCATATCATTTTCTCGAGATGTACGTGGAAGTTTAGTCACAAAATCCATAGTTAACTGTTCCCACTTCCATTCTGGAATTTCCAACTATTTCAGTGACCCATACGGCTTCTGGTGTTCTGCTTTGACTTGAGCACAAATGTGACAAGATCCAACAAACTAAGCTATATCAGTTTTCATCGTAGGTCACCAATACAAAGATTTCAAATCATTATACATTCGAGTACTGCCGGGATGAACAGATAATCATGACTTATGAGCTTCAGTCAAAATCGTATCCCGAATACCACCAATAAGAGGTATCCATACGCGAGACTGAAAAGTCTTCAATCCTCTAGAATCGTCAATCAATAAATCTTTCCTTTTCAACATGATTTCTGACTTAAGGTTATGATCTAATAAAGCTTCCAATTGTACATCTTTAATTTTATCCACTAAGTCAGAAGAAACATCAACTTTCAAATAATAAATTCGGTCAGAGGTACCTTTTCGGCTTAACGCATCAGCAACCACGTTCGCCTTTCCTGGATGGTAACGAATTTCACAATCATAATCTTTGATTAACTCTAACCATCGTCTCTGACGCATATTCAACTCTTTCTGAGAAAACATATACTGAAGACTCTTGTGATCTGTACAGATAATACACCTTGTACCATAAAGATAATGTCTCCAGATTTTCAATGCAAATACCACAGCTGCCAACTCTAGATCATGAGTAGGGTAATTTCTTTCATGTTGTTTCAACTGCCGAGAAGCATATGCAATAACTCTGTCCCTCTGCATAAGAACACCACCCAGCCCAGCATACGATGCATCACAGTAAACAACAAAATCTTCATACCTCTCTGGTAATGCCAACACAGGTGCCTGACACAATAGCTGTTTTAAGGTCTGAAAAGCTAACTCCTACTGTTCAGTCCACACAAATTTCTCATCCTTACGGGTCAATTTAGTTAACGGACCGGCAATTTTAGAAAAGTCTTTAATGAACTTACTGTAATAACCCGCTAAACCCAGAAAACTCTTAATCTCTGAAGCAGATTTTGGAGCTTTCCAATTCATCACAGCTTCAATTTTAGAAGGATCAACTTTGACACCATCATTACAGATAATATGACCCAGAAATTGCACTTCCCGAATCCAGAATTCACATTTAGAAAATTTTGCATATAAGTGTTCTCTTTTCAACGTTTCCAACACTAATCTCAAATGCATTTCATGTTCTGATTCGGATTTTGAATATACCATAATATCATCAATAAACACAATTACAAATTTATCGAGAAAAGGCCGACAAACTCGATTCATCAAATCCATAAACACTGCTGGAGCATTTGTTAAACCAAAAGGCATAACCAGGAATTCAAAATGACCATACCTGGTACGAAAAGCAGTTTTAGGAACATCCTGTTCACGAACGAGAACTTGGTGATAACCCGACCTCAAATCAATTTTAGAATAAAACGAAGATCCCTGCAACTGATCAAACAAATCATCTATTCGAGGTAGAGGATATTTATTCTTTACCGTTCGTTTATTCAATTCCCGATAGTCAATACACATTCTAAAAGACCCATCCTTCTTTTCACAAACAAAACTGGTGCACCCCAAGGAGAAGAACTAGGTCTAATGAACCTTTTGTCCAACAAATCCTCTATCTGATTCATCATTTCATGTATTTCAGAAGGAGCTAATCTATAGGGAGCTTTGGCTACAGGCGATGAGCCAAGAACAAGATCAATCTGATATTCAACTTCCCTAACCGGTGGCAACCCAGGTAATTCATCGGGAAACACTTCCGGATATTCAGAAACTATCCGGACATCGAAAATAGATTTTTTTTCTAATTTGGCATCAATCACATAAGCTAGGTACGACTCACAACCTTTAGACAATGACTTCCTAGCTTTCATCATGGAAACCAAAGGTACATGCCCACTATCCCGTTCTCCTCGAGCCACAACGCATGACTCTTCAGAAATTGGGATCCTAATCAACTTATTATGGCAATCTATACTTGCTTTACACTGGCTTAACCAATCCATGCCAATAATCACATCAAAACTAGGGATCGGCATCAACAGAAATGAAATTGGAAAAGTCTGGCCATCTATCATAATACTAGCTCCAGTCACCGAGGTGGTAACAGGAACTAAATTGTAACACCCGCTTTTGTGACTATCTGGTAATTTCCTTCAAATTTAAATGTTATTAGTTGTTATACTTTAAATATTGTGTTTTATATGCTTTGAATTGTATTTTAGGAACTTTGACCGAAGGATTAATTGTGACTAGTGAAATGTTAACCGTTTTAAATAGTTGTAGTTCACGGTAAAATAAAATACTTTTATCGCGAATGGTTTCTAGGTTCCAGACAATAGATTAAAAAGGGGCTAGTTTTAAGTGAATACGGAGTCGGTTAAAATTTAGGCCGACCTATTTATTTCTTTCCTTAAATGGAAACTTTCCATTTCCATATTCTTGACATACAAACCCTAAAACCTAAGAACACTAAAGCTAAAACCTAAACTAGAATCTGAAATCCAGTGAGCTGAGAATTTTGATTTGCTTGAACTCAACATCATCATCTTTGCATCTTGAATTAGTAAGTGTTCATATGTATCATTTAAGAAATCATTTTGGTAATTAGATAAATTTGATGTTATTGGATACTTGAAGTATTTAAGGTGTTATTACATGTTTGGTTGGACCTAATTGAAGCTTGAAACTGAGTATGTAAGTTAGAAGTAGTATGTTGATGGTAAAACTCGTACAACAGCAGCAGCAGGTACAGGTTCAGGAGCTGGAGACGCCGGTGTAATCGCGACGCGATTAGGATGATTTTGCGACGCGATTTACTTAGAATAGCGACACGATTGTATTGATTTCGCGACGCGATTTGATGTTTTATCAGTCCTGTTTGTGCATTATTATGTAATACTGTGAACTGTTATATATATTAATAATCCCATATTCCTGCAGAAACAATAATGAAACTAGTAATCTAGTATAATGAAGGGTTAAAATAAATGATGATCTTATTGTGATAATTGTACATATACAACTAGTTGTTACATGCTTAATACATGTAATGTATTCAATTGTTATTAGATGATTAAGATATATGATATATGATTATCATGAAATGATTATGTGTTAATAATGTGCTTATATTAAGTACATTGTAAGAAATTGAATTGAGTTACTAACTCAAGTGTTTTGTTGTGCTTTCAGACACGCAGAAGACTCAGTGAGTTAGTCAGCTGAGTAAGTGGAGTGAAGTTGACAGGTGAATTGACTTGGAACTTCAGTGTGATTTGGTTGTGACATATTGGTTACAACGATATAAATATAGTGATTGTTGATTTATTTCGCTGAGATATATATATATATATATATATATATATATATATATATATATATATATATAACTGTGATGTGTTGCCTATGTGCATTCTGGTGATTCGGAGGTCAACAATTGTTGGACTGATTGCTACAGGTTAGTCAATGTGAGATTTGTAATCATGTGTTGAGAATGGAACACATATTGATTAAAGGTAGCAATCAGTTATTGGTAAAATCACTGTATTGGCCTGCAGTGATTGTAAGTGTCGCTTGGTGGGCCACCGCGGTCTGAGGGCTCCACAAGGACCACCGATCCTCTTGGTGATGTTGTGTCAAAGTGATATTGTTGATAATTGATATTGTTATAGCTAAGTCAAACTATTTGTAACAGGTTTATTCACTTAGCTTCGTGCTAATCCCGTTATTTACTCCTTGCAGGTTTTGATGTGACTGGGACTGGGCAAGGAGTGACTGGGAGTTGTTTGACCAGGATTACTCTGATTTTGTTAGGCACAATGGTTCATGTTTTGTTATATAATGATTATGATAAGCTAATGGTTTGTAAACGAGCAGTTAATACTTATAACTTGTAATATGTTTTGGTTGATGACATAATGCCATCAGTGTTAATATGAATGGGATTTCGCTTCCGAGTTTTTTTTTTTTAAAAAAATGTCATGTAAATTTGGTGCGTGTTATATAAATTGCCACTAACAATTTCTACTTCAACAGGTCTAGTGATTAAAGTAGGTTTCAATTTCAACTTATCACAAAAACACACAGATATAAAAGAGCAATTCGCTCCAGAATCAAACAAAACACGAGCTGGTACAGAGTTTATAAGAAAAGTACCAGTGATAACATCCTCTGTGTGAACAACCTCATCGACTGTCATCTGAAATGCCCTACTTGCAGCTGACGGCGGATTCTTCTGCTTTTATCCGGAAGATGACGAACTCCCGACCAAAACCAAACCCTGTTTCCCCGCCTCAGGACACTGACAGACCCGATGTCCTTCTTTCTTACACGTCCAACACACAAAATTAGGATACTTGCAATTCTTGATTTCATGCCCAAATTCACCACATTTGAGGCATTTATTCGTCTGAGGAGTACACTGACCAGAATGTCGTAACTTACAAGAATTACACCAATTGGAACCTCCAGATGAACCACTTTTACTACCAGATCTTTTGTAACACCCGCGAAATTAGGACTAGTAATTAGTGCCTAATCATATGTTAATACATGTAATTAGTTCCTAGTTAGGCTAATTAATGTATCGAATTATATATATTGTTGAATATATACGAAAATGCGATTTGGTTAAATCGTACGCAATTTAAATCGAATGTATTTCGATTCAATTTAATACGGACGTTGGTGACCAATTTTATTAAATAACGTTGTTATGTCAAAAATATTATTATAATAATATTTCGTATTTATTCGTATCGTACAATCAGAAAGTTACACAATTTAAAATGTAAAACGCGCAAACTAAATAAACCAACTTACATTTATAACTCAAACGTAAACTTATTTGTAAAATAATTAAATAAAATATCGCGTAATAATTTGTATTTAAAATGTACCAATTAATATTTAAAATGATTAATTAACGTTTAAACGACGGAGCAAACGAACAACGCACGGAGAGCGGAGGCTGAAAGTTGGAGGATAACCTCCAACTCTCTCCTCTCTTTTTTCTCATTCTCCACTCAACTCTTTCTCTTTCTTCTCTCTTTTCTCTCAAAACCACCAACCAACCAAAACCCAAAAATTCTATCAAAATCGCAAAATAACAACATCAAACAACCTTGGATCATACTACTCTTTTGGAAGAAAACGACCACCGCTTCACGATCTATCATCCTATCTTTTCGGATTTTTAATCCGACACCTTGTAAGTTTCCGACAATTCCCGAAATCTCTCGTTTTTTTAAGTGTTTTCAATTTCTAGTAGTTTGTAACAACTTAAAATATCCATATATGGGTTGGGTAAAAGAATCGGACCAAACTATGGCCGGAAAACTCGTTTTTGGCTCAAAAACCCGTCAACAGCTTTAAGTGTCGCAACGAAGCATGCAGTATAGCGTCACTTCGTGCGTCACTTAAGTGACGCATTGAGTGTCGCTAAAAGCCCAAATTTTGCGTCACTTGCCTAAGTGCCGCATAAAACCCTCTTTTTCCGTCACTACCTAAGTGACGCATTTTCAATCCCCGTCACTAATGACCGAAACTTATAGCGTCACTTGCCTAAGTGACGCCTACCATCAAACCTGATTTCACCCGTCACTCACCTTAGTGACTCATGACCTTTATACCGACACTTACAACCGACACTTCCTCAAGTGTCGCACTCTATGCGTCACTTGCACAAGTGACGCTATTATTCAGAATCAGTCATTTCATGCGACACTTCCTAAGTGTCGCCTAAACCCATGAGTGTCGCTTTAAGTGACGCATAAAACAGAATATTTACAACTTAAATTTCACTAAGTGTCGAACTTTTACAACCTCAAATCTTTATACGATACGACTTATAAAACACTTTGGGACACTTTTGTAAGTGCAAAACATCAATAACTTGATAATAATACTTGAAGTTATTATTTCAAACTCGTCACCAACGGGTCGTACACTTTTCAAACACTTAAACATATCAACCAGATAGTGGATATTTGGACATTATAGTTGGACGAACAACTGCAGGGGTGATCTTTTAAGATACCCAATCATATTTATAACCATCGCGTGTCGTGGACACCCTCAGGTTACAAGTCTTTGGACTTCATTTCGGCTAATCAACTTACGTTTGTTTAAACGCATTCAGACTCAGGTGAGTCTCATAGCCCCTCTTTTACTGTTTTACTCAGGGGTGTGATATATTGCTCAACTTTTACATGTGAACGCAAGTACAAACATTTCATATACTACATGAGTTTTTCGAAACTAATCATTTAAAGTCCTCCGTCAGCATAGTTGTTAATACGTTGTAGCGTGAATATTAGTATATGGTACCATATAGGATTGACCCTCCTCGTTCGGGTTAGCAAGCACTAACCGGGTAAACGGACGTACTAATATTTGGGAAGACGAATGTTGATTAGGCATTCGTGGAGGCACCTCGCCCGGAATTCTCTATAGGGGACCCGGCCCTCGAGTTAAGCTCAACTATGTGCTCATGGCTGTATACACGATGATTATCATTTAATTGCTGGATGCAATTCATTATTTAATTGCTGGATGCAATTCATTATTTAATTGCTGGATGCAATTCATTATTTAAATCTTGCGGTTCATACGATATTACTTGATTTCAAACCTGTGAGCTCACCAGCTTTATAGCTGACCTTTTAGCATATATCGCAGGTACCCAGCAGTAGGATGTTTCTGCTTCAGGATTTAGCTCGAGTCAGCATACAGACGATTGAGATTTTCTTGCATTAGTATATTTTGTATAAGTACTTATGTACTGAAATCTCATTATATTTAACTCGAGCTATGTAAAGCTTTAAATGTTGTAAACATTTCAATTATCAATGTATTTTGTTAAAACGACGCATATAGAGTCGTTTGCTATTTATCTTTGTGCTTTGTTATTGATTAGTAACACCCAAATCAAGCTTCCGCAAATCATTAAATTTGGGGGTGTTACATCTTTGACCTTGTCGGTTACTCTGCCATCTCGACTTTCCTTTTCCTGAAGAATCATTTCTAGACTTCTGAGAAGAAGTATCCTTAGCTGGATAACCCTAAACTCTCATATCACTATCAACCGAACGTGCAAGGTTAAAAGCTTGAGATAAAGTACTCGCTAATCTTACAGTGGTACGATAACTCGGAGGTAAAGCATCAACAAACTGTTCAATTCTAGTTTTCTCATTAGGGACCCACTGTTGAACAAACCGTAACTTTTCAGAAAACTGTGCTATCAACTCGTCAATCGTCATCTTATCAATCAACTGTAAGTTCACAAACACTCTTCTGATTCGAGCCATATCAAAATCTGAACAATACTGATTACAAACTGCTTGATGAAAATCAGGCCATCGAATAACTTCCTTATGTTGTTGAGTCAAATGACCGGTTGATAAGTGCGTAAAAGTACTATATTTGCATAGTATTTTATCCCGATTCCTACGTGTTTTCATTGCAAATGGTTTAGTTTAGATATTAATTTCATTCATATTTGCAAATAGCAGTGGAAATGAAGGATTTTGAGAAAAGAAACAGAAAGTGGCCAATAAACGAGTCAAATGGTGCATTTTTGAAGAGTGGAATAAAAGTTAGAATGAGAATGGTTTGAATGCAGGAAGAAGAGTGAAAAATCTGGAAAAATCATTCCATCCGCCGTATGGATTATTCCATACGCCGGATGGATCATTAATTGCAGGCCCAGGCTTACGCATGACTGGGCTGGGTTTATATTCAATCCATACGCCGGATAGAATAATCCATCCGCTATATGGATCGTTTTCCAGGAAACTATAAAAACGCATATTCTGAACCATTAGGGTTATCACCCCATATTCAGCTAGGGTTTAATATATTTGGTTCCAGAGGTTTATTTACGAATTTTAGGAGTCTTTTGGAGGCACGAGAGATCAAGATTGAAGTTCTTTCATTCTAGTTTCGAGTGGTTCGTCTTTTGATTTGGTATTACTCTCGTTATTTCAATATCATTGATGATTTTGGTATTTTATAATCTGAGTTTTATATATCAAATGACGAATTGAATATTTTAAGTAGTTGTGTAATTGATTAAGCTTGGATAATGATTATTGAAAGATTGTAATTGCATATTGAATCAAGTATTTGATTGAAGATTATTATATTACCCGTTAAACCTTAATTATTGGTGATTGTTAGTTAATATTTCTTAACGTGATTAATAGTATTGATGAGATTGAGTTCCTTGGATATTATTGATTATTGATGGATAATAAATCTAGGTTGTTGACCATTGCTTGATATATTGAGTTTGAGAGGTTAAGAAATTAAGTACTAAACAATCTAAAATGATTAAGACAATAAGAAATTATTAGGTATTGTTGATTCATACCGTTAGGGTTAATTGTAATTAATCGTGAATACTTAATGCATAATTTAGGGCAAAACACACAATAGAGCACCATTCTTGTGACATCGGATCGATGTTTAATGTGGAACCTTAAATTATAGTAATTAGTTAGACCCGAACCGTTAGCTAATTTACATTCAATTTAGAATCTTTGATTAGTAACTAAGTTGATATAAAAGAAATCACAATGAAATAATCAATATGCGATGAATCTGGATATATGAATCTGAGTGAAGTTAATTATACAATTATCATTCCTTCCTATTGTTATCTATTTATTATTTTAATTTGAAGTTTTATTTAGTTTAAATTATTATTTACAAATCTTATGTTCGAACGGAAATCAAACGCCCCCTATTTACCGTTTTCTAGTTAATTATTACTTTCTATTTTTCTAAATAACCACTGTTCCTGTGATCGACTCGGTCTTACCAAGTCTATACTAACATTCGATCAGGTATTCTTGCCTGGTTGTGTGAAAAATATAAATAAGGTATTTTCAAAATATATAAATAATAAAACGAGACGCTTTTACACGCATCAAGTTTTTGGCGCCGCTGCCGGGGACGGTTGCGTCGTTTATTTAAATAGGATTTAGTAATTGTAAAGTTTTGTATTTCATATTTTGTTAATTAAGTTTCTGTAAAAAAAGGTTTAAATTAGTTTAATTAATCGTGTTAACAACTTTTGTTGAGTAACTGGTTGAAACTAATTACTCTTAATTTGGTTAAAATTTTTAGGGTTTAGTTTCAACCGGCGGATGGAAATTCATCCGTCGGTTGGAGTTCTATTAGTAAAATATTGTGTATGTAATTAATTTTTATTTTATTTCGTGTGAACTAACTTGTTTTTCGTTAGCTGTATTTTGTACTTCAGATTTAATTATTTAGGTGTTTATCCTATGGCGAGAAGTTTCAAAAGCAATGCTAACAATTACAACATGGTCAGGGAAATGAACAATGATAGTTCTGATGCTAGTTCTGTCGACACTATTCCATCAGTTACTCGTTTAGGTCGTCAAGCTGTTCCTATCACTTCAACATGTCAAGAGTTGTTGAATGCTATAGAAGAATTTAGATATGATTTTTCGTTCATTACGGAAGTGATTAAGCAGTCTACAGTGTATTTCCCTGATAATCAGTTAGTGTTGATCCAAGAGGTATTGGATGCTGCAGACTTAATTAAGCAACTTGGATATGAACAACGGTTTATTGATGAGCTGAAAAATTTTGAGGACGAGTTGGACTCGAGGATTGATGCTGAGAAGACATTCTTTTCTCAACAGAAAAAGCGACATGTCGACATTTACGAAATTCTGATACAGTCATCATTTCCGTATTCAGCTAGTCAGTCAGCGTGTTTTAACCGCATGCTTGGAGCATTGTATGAACTTACTGGAGATCCAAGCTCTGAAGCTGATAGGGTATTTGAGGTTAGTTTGAGAGCATTGGTTAGGTTATTACAGTTGAATTTGAGAGATCCAACACCACATCGAGTAGTAGTGTCCAACAAAATACACTTTTATCTTCGAGGAATGGTATCTAAGTTGGAGCTGTTAGCTGCTGAAGAAAGAGGAAGACCACACCCAGATTTTATTCGTCCGGACAGTAAGGTTGATCTAGCTATCTATTTGGTGGAAAATTTGGGAGCTTTAGTCGATGAAACTAAGATTTCAACCCCAAGGGATCATTTCCACTTTGGAATGGTGGAAATCTACACGAGGATTGTTGAAATTTTCAAGGAATCGGGGTTGGATTTTAGTAACGTTCAGGAGGTAGTTCTTCAAAAGATAGAAAGACGGGTGAGGGACTTGAGGAAAAGTCCACTAATGGGAAAACACTATGGAATAATAGAGGCATGTTTGGAATTTATGAGCGAGTTAGAGGAGAATAACCCCAACCGTGAATATAAGTTGGAAGATGATAAATTGGTTTTTGCACCTGAGGGAGAAAATTATAAAGCGATAAGGAAAATCAGTTGAGACTTGATCTATCTTCAGCCTATTGCCACTGAACACTTGGCTAATTTTCCTATATTTGTTGATGGAGTTGAAAATGTGGTTGCCCGACTAATGGAGCGTTTCCTAGATCTCTATCCCATGCACTAATCTTATCTTTATATTTTCTTGTCATTGCTTTGGATTTCTGACATTTTGTTTATTTTGGATTTGAGCATTATTTGTGTGATTGAATTTTGAATATTTATTTTGAGTGTGAATGAAGTTTATGCATTTTTATTTAAGATTGTTAATTTATATTGTTTACGTATTAAGTGTGGAATTATGAAGATTTGAAGTCAGAATTGCCCTCCAGGTTTGTCTAATTGTATTAATAAGTTAATAAGCTGTACAAAGGATAAAAATTCGATTTTTGAAAAAGTGCTGAAAATTGATCCATCCGCCGTATGGATTAATCCATACGCCGGATGGATTAGTTGGGCTAAACGGGCTAGTTGACTGGGCTCGTTTAAATGGGTTGACCAGACTTAAATCCATACGCCGAATGGAAAAATCCATCCGCCGTATGGATCGAAAATGGTATAACCGGCCAGCAGCCTCTCTTTTTCAAATTTTAACCACAATACTTACCACCACCACTGCTGCCGACTGTCGCCACCACCAATCCACCATCTCCGGCCACTTCCACTCCCATTCTTTTACATTTTCTTCATCTCTAACGTTTCCTCTTCAAGGTATGACTTGCGATTTTAATTTTCATTGCGTAATTTTTGAGTTGAATTCGTTAGGGTTTATGAATGAAAATTGAGGGTTTCGGATTTGAGCATGATTTTAGGAATGTATGAGTTTATTATGGTGTTATGTTGCTTATATGATGGATTGCCATGCCCAATTTTTTAATATATTGAATGTTATGTGTAATGTTAATGGTTTGTTCTTGATTACATAATGTGGATTGGTATATGTACTCAATTGCTATGTTATTGGTTTGAAATAATGATAAGTTCCTGATGACATGATTGTGTTTGCAAATTTTTGTCTGGTACGCAAGTATTTGTGAATATGATATGTTATGAATTGTCGTTTTGTGATTAATTCAAAATGCATATTGTAATAATTCATGATGAATGGTATAAATGGTTGTTAGTTACTAATGTTCAAGTTTTAGTAATTACGAAAAATGATTATTCATATATTCATGTGGTACCAAGTTATTATATATAGCATTTGAGTCGACAATGGTGATGGAATTTAAATAAGTATGTCACTTTGCAAGATTGAGTATTATATGATTTTCATAAAAGTAGAGATTGTGAATTGTGATTATTGCAGTAGAATAGGTTAAGATAAAGTGGGGGATTGTCCATTTTATAGCCGAAATGCTGCCAATTTTTTATTAGCCCTCTATTACATGATCCACCAATACTTGTTGTTTTTGAGCAGTTATAATGGCAAGTAGAAGAACACGCGGAGGACAAGTATTGGGAAACCCTTTGTTAAGGTCTCATAGATACTTTACATTCCACGACTCTTATTCGAAGACAACTAGATACCAGTTTAGGGAAAGTTTGGCTGAGAATATTGACCAGCCAATTGAGGCTTTTGATGCGGTTGACTGGAATGTTTTTGATAGAGTTGTTGAAAGGAATGGATTTTCTACTGGACATGAGACACTTAGGAATTTGCTTGCTGCAACTTATGTACTTGAAGATGGCAATATCGGGTTTGTTTCGTATGCTTGGTATAGGATGTTTAGCATCAGGGAGCACATATACAGAGAGCCTGTGGTTGAGTTTTACAGCACGTTCAGATTTGAGAGCAGGGTGACTGACTGGATTGTTCCTTCTATCTCATTTCATCTTGGTGGGCAGCCAAGACATATGTCATTGGTGGAGTTTGCTCTAGGAGTTGGGTTGTATGAACCCAATGAGATTCATAACCCGAATTTTTTGAGGCATTGGTCAGCAGGTGCAGTAAAGAAGCTTACTTCTTTATAAATTGAGCAGGAATGGCAGAGCATTGCTCATGGTCTGTATGGTGATAGGTCTCCGTCATATCGAGCTATAAGAGATCCTCGTCACCGTTTGATTCACCGTTTGTTGACTTTCTCTATTGTGGCCCGTCGGGAGGGACCTGAAAAGGTTTCCAAGCCCGATTTGTTTTATCTGAGTGCGATTGTGAGGCAGCGGTTGGTGAATGTGCCATGGAGATTAGCGAAATGGATGTCTAAGAGAGCTACAGGTACGAGAGAAACGAGCAGTTTGTGTGGTGGCCAGTTTGTGACTAGATTAGCTAGGTATTTTGGGCTAGAGACTCAGGACGAGCTTTGGACATGCACTATTGTTCAGCCTCGGATGATTTGGCTGACGGCACGACGGCTTGAGGTTCTTGAGATTATTGAGCCGTGTAGTCTTATTGGTGGTGCTGAGGAGATGTATTATTGGGTTTCTACCACTCCGGTGGGGCAGGCTTTGCTCATCAGACTAGTGCTCATCTGGACTATCAGGATAGTCTCTTTTCTCAGTTGTTTGATTTTAGCCATCTGCCATACCAGCCATTTCACTACCAGATGCCGCAGGAGTTCATGCCATCACCACCACCACCAGTTCAGCAGCCTGGACCATCACATCTCTACAGGAGCCAGGAGGAGGACGACAGCGATTAGGATGATGTTCATCCTATTTGGTTCATGATTTCGGACATTATCTTTATTATTATTATAACTGTTTCTATTGTAGGATTTTAAGTATGTTTGGATTGGTAGCTTTAGGTTTGGTTTATTTTTATTTATTTTATTAGGAATGTTTAATTTGGTATCATTTGATTGTGTTTGTTGATGGATCTCCCAGAATTTTGTTTTGCGGGCGTGAGATGCTGTCAGTAAGTTCAGCGAAATTCACGCTAGGACTTATGAGTGTATCTGATCGATTTAATTTTGCTCATTAAATCGCACATTATTCCAGGGGAGTTTTCTGTTCTCAATTCTTTTATTTTTATCTCATCCTTTATAGTTTATTTTCAGTACAATGAGGACATTGTACATTTTAAAATGGGGGATGGGAGAAAGAAAACCTTTAGTTTATGTTCAAGTAAGAAAACCTTTAGTTTATGTTCAAGTGTTGATTAACTGTTATTATTTAATAGGTTTTTATATATAACTACAAGGTTATAAGTTGCTTAATTTTCAACTAAAATTTATAAATTTAATTTTCTGTATCTCTAAGGTTATATTATTTTGTAACTATGTAAGTTGAATTTAAAATTTTCTACACTTTAATAAAGGTTAATTTGTTGATAAATGTTATTTAGTTTCATTATATGATTTATTGATAGGCAATCTTTATGAAGTATTGTTGATCTTTTAAATTTAAAGTAAAAGGAGTAGATGTTACCTTTAGAGGAACTTTAGTTATATATGACGTTTGTCTTAATTTTCATATTAATAGCATGCGATATGCCATATTTTTGGAATTCTATAAATATCATTTGGGGATATACTGGGTGTTGTTTCCTCTGTTGTACGAAAGTACAGACCTGGTCTTCGCCATTATATTTAATGAAAAAGAGCAAAAAGAGTTTAATGAACTCAAGATTTTAAAATGTAGTCAAATTAAGTCGCTTTGTTGTACGTAGGTACAGACCTGTCACCAAAGATTTGACTAAAACATTATTGCTAAACCAAAATCAAGTTATGTCGCTATGTTGTGTTGAGGCACAGACCTGTCACCTATGTCTTGATTTGAAAAATGATTATTTTTGGTTGGATTCCATTAATATGTACTATTAGCATGATATGAATATGAGAGTATATAACTTTTAGGAATATAAAGGGGCATTTATATGAATAATAATAAATTAAGCTCAGAATTGCTTAATTATAGATTGTTTAAGTGGACAATAATATCAGTAATCATCGTGGACTATTTGATGTTTTAATAATAATAAATTTAAGTGTAGATTATTTTTGTTACCTCATAGTTTCTTAATTTTTTAACTTTAGATTTATTAGATTGTTAAAGGTAAAAATCTTGATTTGAAAAAGGTAATTTTACGTAATTCCTTGTTGAAGTCATATTCTTCTTGAACTATAATTGATAGTCTACTTGAGGACAAGTAGGATTCAAGTGGGGGATATTTGATAAGTGCGTAAAAGTACTATATTTGCATAGTATTTTATCCCGATTCCTACGTGTTTTCATTGCAAATGGTTTAGTTTAGATATTAATTTCGTTCATATTTGCAAATAGCAGTGGAAATGAAGGATTTTGAGAAAAGAAACAGAAAGTGGCCAATAAACGAGTCAAATGGTGCATTTTAGAAGAGTGGAATAAAAGTTAGAATGAGAATGGTTTGGATGCAGGAAGAAGAGTGAAAAATCTGGAAAAATCATTCCATCCGCCGTATGGATTATTCCATACGCCTGATGGATCATTAATTGCAGGCCCAAGCTTACGTAGGACTGGGCTGGGTTTATATTCAATCCATACGCCGGATGGAATAATCCATCCGCTGTATGGATCGTTTTCCAGGAAACTATAAAATTGCATATTCTGAACCATTAGGGTTATCACCCCATATTCAGCTAGGGTTTAATATATTTGGTTCCAGAGGTTTATTTACAAATTTTAGGAGTCTTTTGGAGGCACGAGAGATCAAGATTGAAGTTCTTTCATTCTAGTTTCGAGTGGTTCGTCTTTTGATTTGGTATTACTCTCGTTATTTCAATATCATTGATGATTTTGGTATTTTATAATCTGAGTTTTATATATCAAATGACGAATTAAATATTTTAAGTAGTTGTGTAATTGATTAAGCTTGGATAATGATTATTGAAAGATTGTAATTGCATATTGAATCAAGTATTTGATTGAAGATTATTATATTATGTAACACCCCGAATTTCAGGAAATTAATATCGTACACGGATATATTTTTATTACGAAATATTATTATGTAGATAACGAGATATAGTGAAAAACGTAAACGGTTTTATCGGTTCCAGACTGTAGAGTTTAAAGGGGATAACATAATTAGACCGACTTATATAGATATGTACGTACAATATATGTTTATCCAATATTCATCTAAAAACATTCCAAAGTGTTTTAGAGAGAGCGAGAGAAAAAGAGAAAAACCTCAGGGACGATTCTAACTTCCAATTTCTTCAATTCAATTCATGATTCAAGCTTAAGAGATTCGAATTAATCTTCCTTTCATCATCTTCTAGCTCAAGTAAGTTGAATTCTTCCATGATTTAACCTAGGGTTTTGGGGTTTTATGAGATTTTGATGGGTTTTGTATGAATGAGGGTTTTAATCCGAAATTGAAGCTAGAAATTGATTGAACTAGTGTTAGTTAGTGTTTTTATGATTGTTAGTAGTTATATAACATGTTGGAAGTGATGAATTTATGATTTGTGTTCTTGAATAATTATGAGGGTTTTGAAGAATCATGATTATAACTTGAAGTTATGGTTTAATTTGGTGTAGTTAGTGTTAATTAGTGTTATAAAAGTTGTTGAAAATCATATAACATGATGAAAGTGAAGAAATTTTGATTTAGTGTTCTTGAGTAATTCTAGAGTTTATGTTAAGATGATGTTAATAAGTTTAATTATGAAACTAGTGATACTTATAGAGTATGATTATGATGATGAATATGTGTGGTAAGAGTTTGATTAGTGAAAGTTAAAAGTGATTAAAGAAGTAGTTTAATGTGATTAACTAAAGATTTAACTAGTGAAATCAAAGTGGGGGAGGAAGTAATGAGATTATGTGGATGATTGATTAGTGTTTAAACATATTGTTATGTGTTATGTACTTTATGATAGGGATTGAAGAAGTGGATGCTTATGTTGATCAAGATGGTGAAATCGTCATTTAAAAGATTGTGGTGAGTGATACGGGGGTTAAACAGGTGATGTGATTGTGTAGTACCGTTTAGCTTTAGGGCTAGAGGTTTACACAATCAAGGAATAACTTATTTGTTTAATTATGTTTATTGCTTAATTTAGTTTGTTGTGTTAAATTACTTGTTATAATTAATTGTTTTGTGATTACTTGATATTTGGTAAGAAAAGTAGTGATTATCTCATTAGCTTGATGTTAGTCAAATAATGAGATTGTCACTAGCTTAAAGGTAAAGGAAAAGAATTGGTGATGAATAGTGTATGATTCGATTGTGTTGGATCCGGATTGCTTTCGAGTAAGAGGCTACACAATCGGGTGGAAGATGACTTGTTGATATATGTGGATTAAATAGTGATTATGTGATGAACCGTGTATGAATTGGTTGTATGTGTTTCCGGATAGCTTCCGAGCTAGAGGATCATACAATCAAGTGAGAGTTGCTTGTTATATGTTTTGTTTCTTATGTGTGTGTGTTTAAGATTATGTTAAAAGGTATTGTTGATTAGTGACTTGATTGTTGTTGGTTAATGATTATGTGTAATGATTCAGTAGTGATCAGAGAGTTAACTGCGGTTAACACAGTGTTCAGTGTTCAGAGCCCAGATTTGTGCTTATGTATTGTGTTGATATGTGCTAAGTGTTATGGGTGTATTGCTTGTTTGATTGCCTGTGTACTCACTAAGCAGTTGTGCTTACCCGTTTCAGTGTTTATGTTGTAGGTTGATGTTACGCTAGCGACATGCGGATAGAAGGATTATGAGAAGCTAGTGACATGGATATGGAGCATGCTTGTGGTTAGAATATGCTTCTTTCTTTTGAATTGTTGTTTTGATGCTCAATTGTGTAAACCGCCCAAACAAAGAGTTTTTGAATTAAATATGTTGGTCAATGTGTAGTAGTTGACTTTGAAAGTCAAACCTAGTTATGACGTCTAGTGTATGTGGTTGTCAAGAGTATGAAGTCATATGATTGATTTGGTTTGGGTCAAAGTGGTGAAAAGTGATTTAGTGTCGAATGTGATTGGTTGGTCAAATGGGAAGTTGACATATAGTCAACAATGTTGTAAGAGTCAAACATGTGTGGTATTGGGTAATGTGGTGGTGTTATGTAGTAGATTTGGTGAAAGTGTCCAAATGGACACCAAAACGGGTCAAAAGGGTTAAATCGGGTTAGAATGTACTTATGTGGGTTTGGTCAATGGTGTTAGACTTGTTTTGCTATGTTGATCATGTGTGCAAAAAGTTAGAGTCCAAGTGTTCATGGTTTGTGATTTGAGTTGTAGTCAAAAAGTGGTTAAAATGGTCGAAAAGTGGTTATATGTCCGTTTTCTAGTAAAACGTGAATTTTAGAAAAGTGCAAAAAATAGAAAGTTTCATTGTGGCATTATGGAGGTGCCTGCAATTTTTCAGAGTCTAAGTGTTTACGAGTAAAAAGATATGCGCGTCGGAAATTCGTATTTTGGTATTAGTTTGTGCAGCCCTGATTCCCGGGGAATCGGAGTCATTCCTGAGGAATCTGAAATTTAGTTCTAACAGCAACCCTGATTCCTGGGGAATGAGAGTCATTCCTGGGGAATCCGAATCCAAGTGTTAACAGCATGTCTGATTCCTGAGGAATGGGAGTCATTCCTGGGGAATCTCTTGTAAATTCACATTTTGGTTATTTGAGTCATTATTTGATTAAGAGAACGATATAACGAGTCTATAATGTCATATTTTAGATGTGGGACCTAATAGAGTGTGTTTTCAGTGTTAGGTAAAAACAAAATGGTTCTGTTTTCGGGGCGTTTCAAGTTGGTATCAGAGCAATGGTTTAAGAGAGTTAGGTGATCCATGATAGGATTGCTTAAACTTTAACCATTAGGTGTTGTTTAATTTGCTATGATTATGATTATGCTAAATAGTTAATGTGATTTATTTGGATTAATCTGATTCTGTGATGATAAATGGATAATTGAGTACAGAGATGGTTGCCAGAGGTAAGAGTAAGTGTATATAAGGAATTATTAGCTGTAGTTTAGTGTATGTGTTCAAAATGGATAAGTTGTGAAGTAGTTTTTGACTATGTGTTTAATTGTTAATTATTGTGTGTTAACTGTTAAATGAGTTGTGTGTTATGTGTTTGTGTGGGAATCACATTTGAAATCGATGATATGAGATAACTTGAGAAGGAAGTGTGTATAACATAATATGTCTACGCCTGATCACCGTAGTTATATTGTGCTATTTCACATGGAATTGTTGGAGTTATCAAATATCAAAGTGATTTATTGTGATTGTTAGGATAGAGTGTAAGAGAAGAGGTGTTTAAACTATGTGAACTATGTGTTAAATAATATGATTAGAAGAGATAATAGAGGGAGTAGGAGTAATAGACTTGTATTTAGTGATATGTATTTCACTTATTATGTGAAACCAATATGTAAGGGGTATATGGTTAAGAGTTTGTAGAGTTAGTGTTGATAATGTGCTTGAGTAGAATTAAGTGATGTATGCGTTTATGTATAACCAGTGAATTAAGTGAAGTGTTCTAAAGATGATTAGGTGTTTGTACAAGAGCAGAGATAGTGTTAAGATTTAGTAGTACAAGTGCCATTCGTGAGGACACGAATGAAATAAGTAGGGGAGAGTTGTAACACCCCGAATTTCAGGAAATTAATATCGTACACGGATATATTTTTATTACGAAATATTATTATGTAGATAACGAGATATAGTGAAAAACGTAAACGGTTTTATCGGTTCCAGACTGTAGAGTTTAAAGGGGATAACATAATTAGACCGACTTATATAGATATGTACGTACAGTATATGTTTATCCAATATTCATCTAAAAACATTCCAAAGTGTTTTAGAGAGAGCGAGAGAAAAAGAGAAAAACCTCAGGGACGATTCTAACTTCCAATTTCTTCAATTCAATTCATGATTCAAGCTTTAGAGATTCGAATTAATCTTCCTTTCATCATCTTCTAGCTCAAGTAAGTTGAATTCTTCCATGATTTAACCTAGGGTTTTGGGGTTTTATGAGATTTTGATGGGTTTTGTATGAATGAGGGTTTTAATCCGAAATTGAAGCTAGAAATTGATTGAACTAGTGTTAGTTAGTGTTTTTATGATTGTTAGTAGTTATATAACATGTTGGAAGTGATGAATTTATGATTTGTGTTCTTGAATAATTATGAGGGTTTTGAAGAATCATGATTATAACTTGAAGTTATGGTTTAATTTGGTGTAGTTAGTGTTAATTAGTGTTATAAAAGTTGTTGAAAATCATATAACATGATGAAAGTGAAGAAATTTTGATTTAGTGTTCTTGAGTAATTCTAGAGTTTATGTTAAGATGATGTTAATAAGTTTAATTATGAAACTAGTGATACTTATAGAGTATGATTATGATGATGAATATGTGTGGTAAGAGTTTGATTAGTGAAAGTTAAAAGTGATTAAAGAAGTAGTTTAATGTGATTAACTAAAGATTTAACTAGTGAAATCAAAGTGGGGGAGGAAGTAATGAGATTATGTGGATGATTGATTAGTGTTTAAACATATTGTTATGTGTTATGTACTTTATGATAGGGATTGAAGAAGTGGATGCTTATGTTGATCAAGATGGTGAAATCGTCATTTAAGAGATTGTGGTGAGTGATACGGGGGTTAAACAGGTGATGTGATTGTGTAGTACCGTTTAGCTTTAGGGCTAGAGGTTTACACAATCAAGGAATAACTTATTTGTTTAATTATGTTTATTGCTTAATTTAGTTTGTTGTGTTAAATTACTTGTTATAATTAATTGTTTTGTGATTACTTGATATTTGGTAAGAAAAGTAGTGATTATCTCATTAGCTTGATGTTAGTCAAATAATGAGATTGTCACTAGCTTAAAGGTAAGGAAAAGAATTGGTGATGAATAGTGTATGATTCGATTGTGTTGGATCCGGATTGCTTTCGAGTAAGAGGCTACACAATCGGGTGGAAGATGACTTGTTGATATATGTGGATTAAATAGTGATTATGTGATGAACCGTGTATGAATTGGTTGTATGTGTTTCCGGATAGCTTCCGAGCTAGAGGATCATACAATCAAGTGAGAGTTGCTTGTTATATGTTTTGTTTCTTATGTGTGTGTGTTTAAGATTATGTTAAAAGGTGTTGTTGATTAGTGACTTGATTGTTGTTGGTTAATGATTATGTGTAATGATTCAGTAGTGATCAGAGAGTTAACTGCGGTTAACACAGTGTTCAGTGTTCAGAGCCCAGTGAATTTGTGCTTATGTATTGTGTTGATATGTGCTAAGTGTTATGGGTGTATTGCTTGTTTGATTGCCTGTGTACTCACTAAGCAGTTGTGCTTACCCGTTTAAGTGTTTATGTTGTAGGTTGATGTTACGCTAGCGACATGTGGATAGAAGGGTTATGAGAAGCTAGTGACATGGATATGGAGCATGCTTGTGGTTAGAATATGCTTCTTTCTTTTGAATTGTTGTTTTGATGCTCAATTGTGTAAACCGCCCAAACAAAGAGTTTTTGAATTAAATATGTTGGTCAATGTGTAGTAGTTGACTTTGAAAGTCAAACCTAGTTATGACGTCTAGTGTATGTGGTTGTCAAGAGTATGAAGTCATATGATTGATTTGGTTTGGGTCAAAGTGGTGAAAAGTGATTTAGTGTCGAATGTGATTGGTTGGTCAAATGAGAAGTTGACATATAGTCAACAATGTTGTAAGAGTCAAACATGTGTGGTATTGGGTAATGTGGTGGTGTTATGTAGTAGATTTGGTGAAAGTGTCCAAATGGACACCAAAACGGGTCAAAAGGGTTAAATCGGGTTAGAATGTACTTATGTGGGTTTGGTCAATGGTGTTAGACTTGTTTTGCTATGTTGATCATGTGTGCAAAAAGTTAGAGTCCAAGTGTTCATGGTTTGTGATTTGAGTTGTAGTCAAAAAGTGGTTAAAATGGTCGAAAAGTGGTTATATGTCCGTTTTCTAGTAAAACGTGAATTTTAGAAAAGTGCAAAAAATAGAAAGTTTCATTGTGGCATTATGGAGGTGCCTGCAATTTTTCAGAGTCTAAGTGTTTACGAGTAAAAAGATATGCGCGTCGGAAATTCGTATTTTGGTATTAGTTTGTGCAGCCCTGATTCCCGGGGAATCGGAGTCATTCCTGAGGAATCTAAAATTTAGTTCTAACAGCAACCCTGATTCCTGGGGAATGAGAGTCATTCCTGGGGAATCCGAATCCAAGTGTTAACAGCATGTCTGATTCCTGAGGAATGGGAGTCATTCCTGGGGAATCTATTGTAAATTCACATTTTGGTTATTTGAGTCATTATTTGATTAAGAGAACGATATAACGAGTCTATAATGTCATATTTTAGATGTGGGACCTAATAGAGTGTGTTTTCAGTGTTAGGTAAAAACAAAATGGTTCTGTTTTCGGGGCGTTTCATATTACCCGTTGAACCTTAATTATTGGTGATTGTTAGTTAATATTTCTTAACGTGATTAATAGTATTGATGAGATTGAGTTCCTTTGATATTATTGATTATTGATGGTTATTAAATCTAGGTTGTTGACCATTGCTTAATATATTGAGTTTGAGAGGTTTAGAAATTAAGTACTAAACAATCTAAAATGATTAAGACAATAAGAAATTATTAGGTATTGTTGATTCATACCATTAGGGTTAATTGTAATTAATCGTGAATACTTAATGCATAATTTAGGGTAAAACACACAATAGAGTACCATTCTTGTGACATCGGATCGATGTTTAATGTGGAACCCTAAATTATAGTAATTAGTTAGACCCGAACCGTTGGCTAATTTACATTCAATTTATAATCTTTGATTAGTAACTTAGTTGATATAAAAGAAATCACAATGAAATAATCAATATGCGATGAATCTGGATATATGAATCCGAGTGAAGTTAATTATACAATTATCATTCCTTCCTATTGTTATCTATTTATTATTTTAATTTAAAGTTTTATTTAGTTTAAATTATTATTTACGAATCTTATGTTCGAACGGAACTCAAACGCCCCCTGTTAGTAAATGTGAAACCTACCAAAAAAGATGGAAAAAAAAACTCGTCGAAAGTATGCCTTGAGGGACGGCAAATCGAAGAGGAGAAAACGTTGAATTTAACAGTGCATTTTTCATAACTTTTCGATTTGTTGTTTGTGAGATAATTGATGTTGGGGGTAAATGAGTTTTGTACATTTGGAACATTCTCTTTGTATAATTGGCACAATATCATTGGTTCCCTCATTCTCACACAAATTCCTATTCTCATTTGAACCCCACCCTTTATTATTATTATATATAGGCAGGGAGTTGGCAATCTTAGGGCACAATGCAGCGACGTAGGCCTGTAAGCGAACTGAACGTTCGGTGAACTATTCGCGAACCGTTCGGCGGGAAGTTCGTTTATGTTCGTTCGTTTCGTTATATGAACGAACATGAACAAATTTTTACGTTCGTTTAATTATATGAACGAACATGAACACATGTCTCGTTCGTTCATTTACGTTCGTGAACGTTCAATAACATGTTCGTGAACGTTCAGTTAAATGTTCGTTTATTAACTAATAGTTTAATTAAATTAATACATATTTGTATATGTTATTCTGATAAAGCTAAATATCAAATAGAATATTATTAATATTTTGATATTTTCATTTAATAATATTAAAAGCTAGATATTTTTACCTTATATTTCCATATCACATTTCCATTCACTCCAAAAACACATCCACTCTCTCCCTCCACTAGTTCTAGATGTGTTGCTCTTTCCAACGATCGGACTAAGCACATGAATTTATCTCCATATTGTGATCGTTTTGTAATGTTGAATGTGCATCGCAAAGTTTCAATTTATATAATATATGTGTAGATGTGTGTGTGTGTGTGTGTGTGTGTGTGTGTATGTTTGTTGAGGTTCGTTTAGAGTATTAATGAAGAAATACATTAAATTATGTGTTTGTTCGTGTACGTTCGTTTGTGTTCGTGAACAAGCAAATTTTCTTAATGAACGAACATGAACAACAAAATCCGTTCGCCTATCCGTTCGTGTTCGTTCGTTTGTTCGTCAAAACCTTAATGAACGAACACGAACAGACTCCGTTCGTGTTCGTTCGGTTCGTTTACAGGCCTACAGCGACGTGTATGATTTGTAACCTGGAATGTTTAGACTTACTCACTTACACACTTTGAATTATTAATTTCATTAATCTTATTTTAATTATTAATTTAAAATAAATATACGTACGTATGTTAATAATTAATTCAGATGTTTAATCATATTCTCTCTTCTTCTTTTTTTCTCATCTTATCTTTATTTATTAAATTCGTATTTTCATGAAGTTTATCATATGTATATGTATGAAATGAAATCGTTGATGTATACTTAATTTATATATTCACGGTAACTAATTTTACGTTTCTAGAATTAAAATCAATATTTTGTGTTAATAGAAAGTCAGTGATCGATTTACACATCATCAACTTCAAAGTCATGTAAGGAGTACGTATAACAAATGTGGATAACATATGATACGGTACAATAACTAATTAACTATAGGCGAATTAATACGCAAGTTATAAGTTTACATATATTAAATAACTAGATTATAAACCCGTGTATACACACGGGTTGTTTAAGGAAAACTAACATTTGTTGCTTTTAAATGATCGTTAGTTAAATAAAAAATAATGGTTTAATTGCATACTATTTGATTTTAAAGTCGTATATACACACAAAATGTACATCATATTACATTTCATTTATTTGAATGTTAAATATAAACTCGGATGTTGAATCAAACTATCATTTATATATATGAATGTTAAAGTAGTGTAACATACACATATCAGATCAAACAATCTTTCATTTATTTGAATGTTAAACTCGTACATGCACATAGATCAATCAAACTATCTTATGTTTATTTGAATGTTAAACCCGTGAATACACACGGATGTCAAATCAAACAATCTTTCGTTTATTTTAATGTTAAACCCGTGAATACATACGTATGTCAAATTAAATTTTGTTCGTTAATGGTTATATATAAGGAAAGAACTGCGACGAAACAATTTATATAACTTACAAAGATTATAGAATACACACGGATTTTAAATCAAACGATCTTTCATTTATTTAAATGTTAAACTCGTAACTACATACGGATGTCAAATTAAATTATTTTTCGTTAATGGTTATATAAAAGGAAAGAACCGCAACGAAACAATTTATATAACTTACAAAGATTATGTTTTACAAATTATAACTTTAAAACATGATTGAGACTTGTATTCAATGTCAAATCAAACAATCTTTCATTTATTTGAATGTTGAACCCATGGATACACACGGATGTCAAATCAAACGATCTTTCGTTTATTTGAATCTTAAACCCGTGAATACATACGGATTTCAAATAAGATTATTGTTCGTTAATGGTTTCATATATACATACATACATATATATATATATATATATATATATATATATATATATATATATATATATATATATATATATATAGATATATATATATATATATATATATATATATATATATATATATATATATATACATATATATATATACATATATATATAAGGAAATAACCGCGACGAAACAATTTATATAACTTACAAAGATTATAGAATACACACGGATGTCAAATCAAACGATCTTTTGTTTATTTGAATATTAAACCCGTGAATACATACGGATGTGAAATTAAAATATTTTTCGTTAATGGTGTTATATAAGGAAAGAACCGCGACGAAACAATTTATATAACTTACAAATATTATGCTCAACATATTACACGAAACAATTTATATAACTTACAAAGATTATCTTCTACAAATTATTATAACATTAAAACATGATTAAGTTTTATTAAAACTAAATAAATGTGTATTAGTGATTAAATGTTATGAAGTAGATATATATAGTTCTTTAAATATAATAAATATCACATTAATTTAAACACATTAATTAAATATTAAATTTGGATAGGAGGAAATCTCTTCAAAGAAATAAATAAATCTTAAATTTAAATAGAATTAATAAAAGTTGTAAGCGTTTGAAAATTTAACTTAGAGAATTTTTAGGTAAATGGATGTATTTGATTGGTTAATTGAATGTTTAATAAAATTGTGAAATTTGATTGGTCAATAGGTGTTGATTTTAAGCAAAATTGAGGGTAAAGAAGTTTTCTTTTATTAATATTTAGATTAGATTTCAAGACAAAATTGCGTGGATCGTCCCTGTGGTTTGCCCAAAATAACTAACCGAGTCCCTGTGGGTTTTTTTTTTACCTGAGGCATCCCTAAACTTACAAAAAGTTGTGTGTGTCGTCCTTGGTCCTAACTTTCGTTAGTTCTGACGTTAAATGCAAGAGTATAATGGTCCTTTCATTAGTTAAAGGACTGCCCACGCAATTTTGCAAACCATAGGGACTGTCCGTGTAAATTTTCAAATTTCATTTAATATTTTTTTATTGTAATTCTAAATACTTTTTTTAATTGTGTTTAATTAATTAATTTTTGAAAATTAAATTTATTTAATAACTAAAGATGTTCAATTTTTTTTAATTGTATGTACTTTTTCAAAAAAAAAATTGTATTATTGTATATATGCAATTCTTTTACTCCATATTTTTTATTGTAAATTTAATAGATTTTAAAGGTTATTTTTAGGGGTGAGCATTCGTACCCATAGGAACTATCCGTTTAAATTTAAAATTAATAAGCTAATTATATTGTTTATTTTTTTAACATTTACGAAATATACATGCTTTGGTACCATATACGAAATATACATGTTTTTCCGACTGAGAGTATAATTTTGTAATATTTAGTTTTAAATGACTGCTAGTGTAACTTTGTACGCCATCATTTAAACGATCTGGTACCAGTATTTTAAGTGTTTTTAACATTTATATGCGTGTTTGTCATTTAAGTTTTGTAACATTTATATGCGTGTTTTTAACATTTATATTTTAAGTGTTTTTAACACTTATATGCGTATTTTAAAGTGTTTTCAACATTTAAGTGTTTTAAATGTTAAAAACACTTAAAATACTGGTACCGAACCGTTTAAATGATGGCGTACAAAGTTACACTTGTAGTCATTTAAAACTAAATATTACAAAGTTACACTCGCAGTCAGAAAAACATGTATATTTCGTATATGGTACCAAAGCAGGTAAACTGGTAAAATATCGGTACCGAACCGGTTGGTAGCGGTTATCTTTTTGACCATAAAGTGAGTACCGAATACCGGACCGTTTAAAGCGGTATTGTACCGGTTCCGTAGATTAAAACACTTAAAACAATAAGAATTACGTTTATCTAAGTGAATTACGATGTTCGAACAATTTTTGCTAGGGGACAATTTTATGGGATGGAGGAAGGAAGTATTTAAGGTAATCATTTCAATTTGCAACAAGTAAAAATAAATGTTAAAAAAATAAACAATATAATTAGCTTATTAATTTTAAATTTACACGGATAGTTCCTATGGGTACGAATGCTCACCCCTAAAAATAACCTTTGAAATCTATTAAATTTACAATAAAAATATGGAGTAAAAGAATTGCATATATACAATAATACAATTTTTTTTTGAAAAAGTACATACAATTAAAAAAAATTGAACATCTTTAGTTATTAAATAAATTTAATTTTCAAAAATTAATTAATTAAACACAATTAAAAAAAGTATTTAGAATTACAATAAAAAATATTAAATGAAATTTGAAAATTTACACGGACAGTCCCTGTGGTTTGCGAAATTGCGTGGGCAGTCCTTTAACTAATGAAAGGACCATTATACCCTTGCATTTAACGTCAGAACTAACGAACGTTAGGACCAGGGACGACCCACACAACTTTTTGCAAGTTTAGGGATGCCTCAGGTAAAAAAAAAACCACAGGGACTCGGTTAGTTATTTTGGGCAAACCACAGGGACGATCCACGTAATTTTGTCTAATTTCAATTTACAAAACAAACATGTTATACATTTCTAATATAGCCAATAATATTTTCACGAGGATCTTTAATAGATTCATCAAAACTATGCAATAAGTAGTTGTATTCCATGTATAAATGGTTGTACGTACTTAATGGCGCAACTATAAAAAATCATTGTGAAAATATTGGCTAGTATGTATATGTACTAATTAACATCAAATCTACTATAAGGATACGATATGCTTATATATAATTTGACTACGGTCGTACTCTAATATCATTTGGTCCTAGCTCTGATATCACTTGTTAGGACCTTTTACAGTCCAACTCGTCCAAAGCCTATATATATAAGCTTAGACGAGGTTCCACTCTAAAACCACTTGGTGATAGAGGGAGTAGCCTATGACTCCATGAGCTTATATACATGCTTTGGTTTCTTTATGTTTCCGATATGGGACTTGGGTTTGCACCTAACATTAACAATGTGACAACCTTATATATGATGTGATGATGATCATTTAATGATAATTAGTTTTCTTGATTTATATGTTTTATTAACTTCAAGTTATAAGTTCTAAGGTTAGAACTTAGAACAAACATAAATATTTATAAAATTAATGTATGTGGCTGCTATATACGGAGTATCTAAAAATATGATAAAAAGAATATGCAAATTAACAAAAATCACATAAAAGAGCTATATATATACACTCCGTATATTAGTTTAACGGTATGGCAGTGACTTTTTAAACATAAAGTTTTAAGTTCAAGTTGTTAACAAATATACGTATTCGTAAAACAGATAATTAATACTAAATAATAAATGATGATAATAAAATAAAAACAAGAATCACGCCGCTAGCTTATTCAAAGAATGACATAAATCGAAACTAACGGTGAAAATTTAGAAGGGTGACAGCCACGTGTAAGTTTGTGGAGTGCAAGCTGGCCACGTTGGCTCATGACATCGTTAACTTCATTACCGTTAAATACCCATGGTTTCCCACCAAGTTTTATTATTATTATAATATATGAAGCATGTTACCTTTCTACTTAATTAATCATGTAAAGTGGAGTAACATTTTATATCTCTATCTCTATCTCTACCTTTATACAAAACAAACGTCAATTTTCAAGGGGAATGAATGAAGAAAACACCAATCCGAAGCATCCGAAAGAAGGAAAAAAAAATCGTCCGTCAACTGTCATTGACTAACTAATTACCACATATCGTGTGTATAAATTAATTTATTAATCGCAATTTACCAATAACCTTTTCAATGTTACGTTGTTATTCATGATCATTACCCTTGGTGTATCTTTAGTAAACTCCCAACATTCCAACAAGTTTTCATATATATGAAGCAGTGACGTCTCTAAATTAAATGATACTTGTTAATACGACTCCGTATAATAAACTTTGGTTAGCAGTTTCATCGATCATTTAAAAAGTTATATGTCAAAATAAGAGTTAAGTTACAGCAAATATATAAAGCAACACGTTGATTTTTATAGTGTATACGTAATAAAATTGATTGTGTGAACAAAATTCTAATTTTTTACATTGTAGGTATAGAACCGGCTATATCAAGTTATGTCTATTTTCATTTTTGTTTTCATTTCACATGTTAAATGAACTCTTATTAGGTCAAGTGTTTATCTGATTTTTTAATAATGATTAGTCATGATTCATAGAACATGATGAAGTGGAAGATGATTGGATGCCAATGTATAATGTACACATATAAAGAGTACACATATAAAGAGTAACCGATTAATTATATAATGTACACATATAAAGAGTAACCGATTGATATATAATGTACACATATAAAGAGTAACCGATTAATTATGATGGAAATGCGAATACTTATCGTGGGATGTAAGAATTACAGGAGTAAGTTAAAGTATTACTTGGACGGTGGTGGAATCAACAATTGCCTACACGTGTCAATTTAGATTCAGAGGCATCGACTTGCATTCGCACTACAAAAAAAATCTCATTTTTTCACACTTTTTTCTCCACACTTATATATGTAAGGAAAAGAAGCTCACACCTAAAGGTGTGGAGAAATTACAACTTTTCAACACTTAAAAGTGTGGAAAATTTTTTTGTAACACATGATTTTTCCACACAAGAGAAAGTGTGGATAAACTAGGTGTTACAAAAATTTTTCCACACTTTTAAGTGTTGAAAAGTCATCATTTCTCCACACTTTTAAGTGTTAACTTTTTTTCTCCACACTTATATATGTGAAGATTGTAGTGATTTCGACACTTATTGATGTAACAAATTTTTTCACACTTATAAGTGTGAATAAATTTACATATTTTCCACATATTTTTAAAAAGTGTGAAAAAAAAAGTGTGAATAAATGACATATTTGTTGTAATGTCGGTTCTCTGCCCCATGTGTAACAACGACTTGGAATCGGAAACTCATATATTTTTAAAGTGCAAAATAGCCACTAACTTGTGGAATTTGATTGGGCGGTGGTGGAATCTGTATATCCCTTCTTTTGGCAACGTCAACGAAGCAGTCAACTTTGCTGACTCCATCCAAGGTACTAGAGAGCATGTTAGATGCTTTGATGTCGTTGTGCAAACTACATTTTGGGTTAAATATGGAAGTACAGAAACGGTATCATCTTCAATAGCAAGGCTCCAAGAAATGCCACTCTCGGTGACGAAATAAAACTACTTTCATTTAATTGGATCAACAATAGGAGTAAGAGCATCTACAATGCAAGGATGTGGCAAAGTTGAATAGGAAGAAGTCTACGACACGTCAGCATGTATCTGCATTGTGAATTGCCATGTATTAAACCATCTAATGTACTGTTCCTGTCTGTACTAACGAGTCTTAATGCGATGAAGGTGGGCCATCAGTCAGGGCCGGCCCTGGTACCGGGCCATATGGGCGACGGCCCAGGGCATCACAACTCGGAGGGCATCAGATGATACATCCATGATATATTGGAGTAGGTTCATTTAATTCAAGTTTATATGCAATTAACGATCTTTAACGATAAATGGAAAGTATTTTATATATTTTAAATTAAGAAATTAAAGTCACAATTGAAAAAAAGAAAAAAACAGCTTGCTGGTTTGTTAATGGTGGAAATATAAATTGGGAGAACTTTTGGGGAAGACGACACATGTTTCGTCTGACTTTGAGCAGTTATTACAACTTTACCATTACAACCCTTATGTTTTGTTGGAAGTTCATTTTAAACCCTATACTGTATAATTAATCAATGTAGTCATGAATTTAAAAGCATGTTCTCATCTATGTTATGGAAGCTGCCAAACAAATGATACCTTAGGAAGTTTTCGCCCATGTAATATAATTTTAGGTGGTTGTCAATTTTTGAAGAAAATTGAATATGTTTCATGTAATAATTTACGCTTTAAGAATTTATTATCAAATATATGAAGCTCATAGGAAAATTCAAAACCCATTCAAGGTTGAATGTGGAAAAGCCAAATTGTAGTATGTCTAAAATCTAATGATATAGGGTCATGGGGTCATTAAATTAAATATAACATACTTTACATGAAATTCTTCAAAAAAAAATATTGTTATTGAAGTCCTCTATTTATAATACAATGCAATTAGTCAAGAGACGCTCAACGAGTAAACAATTTTAGTATAAGATGTAATTAATGTTTTTGCTCGAACAAACACATGGAGACATCGTTTCACATGATCTATGTTGAATTGTAAATTAGTGTTTATCTTTGTTAAAAAAAAAAAATTTAGAGTTCTATCTTCTTATAACGTAGGAAATAGTTAAAGTTAAATTTTCACTAGATAAAAATCGTTGTGATGATGAGCCGTCTAATTTTATTACGTTGTCGTTTTTGTTTATAAAATTTAGTCGGGGCATGTTTTGGTTGACTCGCCCTGGACATCACATAACTCAGGACCGGCCCTGCCATCAGTAAAGAAAAGCATTTATCTTGCTTTGTTTGCATGTGGAGTACTGGAGTAGTGGAGTTTGTCCATATATTATATTTGTATACCCTCTCCCTTCGGCATTATATTAACATGTAATTTTTCATAGTGGATTAAACATACCAATATTTTATATATTAATTAACGATAACGATAAAGAACGTACATTAAACTAATTCCAAATAGTTAAAAACAATATATGTTAGCTAATTAAAATAACTATATGTATATGTGTATAAATAATAAATATAAAGTAAAGTAGTTAAAAAAAGTACGATGATGTGTTAGTTTAATGAATTCGGTTAGGTTCAATGCACTGTAGAGTTTTTACTGGAATTGATGAAATGTTGATGTGTCTGTATTAAACCTTTTATAGTGTAATCCATTGTAGATGCTCTAAGACCATTAGTCTTAATTGGTTAAACTGGATTAGTCAGCCTCATAGCGTAAGCATGTTCACTTTGTAATTCCTTTTTTTCTTTCCCTCCTCTAGTATCTTACTGGTAAGTTGGGTTTTTCTTAACGAATTAAAGCTGTTCAAAAAAAAAAAAAAAAGTTAAAGTTTTAGTAACGTTTTTAAATGTAAATTAAAATTAAAATTAAGAATAAGATCAAGATCAAGATCGATGTATAATAAATAAAAGGGATTAGGGTCTGGAAATGTAACAAACTTTGACCAAATTTCTATTGTGTGTACCCAACTTACGTATATTAATTTTAATGCAACCAACTTTCCAAAATGGTGTTTTTGATGTAACCATGGCCGGTCCTGAGTTATGTGATGCCCAGGGCGAGTCAACCAAAACATGCCCCGACTAAATTTTATAAACAAAAACGACAACCTAATAAAATTAGACGGCTCATCATCACAACGATTTTTATCTAGTGAAAATTTAACTTTAACTATTTCCTACGTTATAAGAAGATAGAACTCTAAATTTTTTTTTTGAACAAAGATAAACACTAATTTACAATTCAACATAGATCATGTGAAACGATGTCTCCATGTGTTTGTTCGAGCAAAAACATTAATTACATCTTATACTAAAATTGTTTACTCGTTGAGCGTCTCTTGACTAATTGCATTGTATTATAAATAGAGGACTTCAATAACAATATTTTTTTTTGAAGAATTTCATGTAAAGTATGTTATATTTAATTTAATGACCCCATGACCCTATATCATTAGATTTTAGACATACTACAATTTGGCTTTTCCACATTCAACCTTGAATGGGTTTTGAATTTTCCTATGAGCTTCATATATTTGATAATAAATTCTTAAAGCGTAAATTATTACATGAAACATATTCAATTTTCTTCAAAAATTGACAACCACCTAAAATTATATTACATGGGCGAAAACTTCCTAATGTATCATTTGTTTGGCAGCTTCCATAACATAGATGAGAACATGCTTTTAAATTCATGACTACATTGATTAATTATACAGTATAGGGTTTAAAATGAACTTCCAACAAAACATAAGGGTTGTAATGGTAAAGTTGTAATAACTGCTCAAAGTCAGACAAAACATGTGTCATCTTCCCCAAAAGTTCTCCCAATTTATATTTCCACCATTAACAAACCAGCAAGCTGTTTTTTCTTTTTTTCAATTGTGACTTTAATTTCTTAATTTAAAATATATAAAATACTTTCCATTTATCGTTAAAGATCGTTAATTGCATATAAACTTGAATTAAATGAACCTACTCCAATATATCATGGATGTATCATCTGATGCCCTCCGAGTTGTGATGCCCTGGGCCGTCGCCCATATGACCCGGTACCAGGGCCGGCCCTGGATGTAACTTGATGACGTGTCGTGCGTATGGCATGCCACGTGGCGTATGGAGAGAGCGACATGTCACCAAGTTACATCGAAAACACAATTTTCGAAAGTTGGTTGCATTAAAATTAGCATACGTAAGTTGGGTACACACAATAGAGATTTGGTACAAGTTAGTTGCATTTCCAGATACTAATCCCTAAATAAAATATATACGAGTATAAAACTACACTAAAGTTGCATCGTAAAATTGATCGAAATGTCTTTAATATTAAAGATAGAAGACAACAACTCCGTCAAGTAAATGGAGTTTGTTAAAGGTATATTTACACCAAACTACTACAAATCTAGCACTCGCAATTGAACTAAAATCAAAGTTAGCTAACTTCAGAAACCACTACTAGAAGTAGTGACGGAAGGCATCCCCGAAAACACCGGAGACCGACAAAACAAGCACCAATTCTGTTTCCGATGAAGCTGTTTTCCAACACAATCGGAATGAAAAGCATGACCACACCTGCTGAGCTGGCAAAGAACATCACCTTTCTTGTAATCATCACAACATATGAAACACATCCGATCAACGGATCTGTCACGTGTGTTTTGCAGATCTTCGAACCGAATTATCGGTAGATCGATAAGACAAACATCTTCTTCGTGGTAACGAGGGTTGATACCACCGTACCCGAATAAATGGGAGATGGTGTCTTTTAGGAAATTGAATAAATCGGATTTGATTCGAATGATGGGGAAGAGTAAACAGATGTAGAAAACCAAGTTCATCAACATTTTTTTTTTTTTTTTTTTTATCTGTAAATGAAAATGAAGTTAGAAGATTGTGGGGTGGAAATATGAGATGAAATATTTGGGATTTATTGTTTAATTTATAGGGGGATTTTGGGTGAACCTGGACGTGGTTTTGTGACGTGGCTGATTTTGATCGGGACGTCTAGAACTTGTGTGCTTATCGGATATATATGTATGTATTTAAATGAATTATTAAATATATAAACATTATAGTCGAGAAACAATGCGGTATGAGAGTGAAAGTAGAGATGGTGTAAAAAACAATGCGAGTAGATATGGTGTAAAGAATCCTTGTTTGCCATGGAAATTGAAATAGAGATTCTTAAAAAAATAATCTTCCAATCTAGAATCTTCTAAACGTAGCTTCTTCAAATAATTTTCATCCCCTTTTTATTAAATTACTATGTTACTCTTTTTATAATTATTAAAAATATAAAATTATAAAACATCATGTTCATATGTGTCATTTTACGCTCCAGCCTCAACAAGTTTGTCAAACACTTATTAAAAAATAAAAGCTCCAGCTTTAGCCCCAAATAAAAAGCTATATCTTCAACTTCTAACTTCCATCTCCATCTCCATCTTTTAACTCCAACTCCATCTCCATTTAATATTGGAAAACACACCCTACATGTTCTCGTGCATGTTCTTGATCTTCAACAATGTTGAAGTTTTAATCAATATAATTGTCTTTTTGCCAAAAAAAAATGTTCTCGTGCATGTTTACCTGAAGTGAAAATCGTGCGATCAATGACTTTAGTGATGTCCCTTCACATCGTCGTAGGCATAGGCGTTCTTTTGCCAGGATATAATTCAGGCTATTACGTAATAGAGACCGTCACCATAGTCCTCGTTCGGATCAAATACCATCTTTAGAAAATCAACATATCTTATTTTGAGCGTTAATGAATTATCGTTTACTTATTGCTATATGTTCATTGTATTTTTATTTTATGCTACGTAACGTTTATTTCTAGTAAATAATACTCGTATTCTCTATAATTTAATAAATATAGATTTTATTATTAAAATAATACTCGTACAAGAGTAAAAAAAAATAGTGGCGAAAGTAGTTGACTGTGGTTCCATAGTACTCCGTAGTTTACTACGGAGTAGTTTAGTACGAAAAAAGTGGTGGAAAATTGGAAAATGTTTGTAAGATGAAGTAGGGGTGTCAAAATTATCCATTCGGGTACCCGAAAACCCGAATAATTGAATCGTCGTTTGTTTTTGACGACGAAAGATAACGTCATTTAATGATTTTAAATACCTTGTCTTTATTTCAACTTTATATTTAATGTAGTTACTTTATTTAATGTAGTTTATTATAGGTATTAATTAGCTGTTTCCGATATACTTTATAGGTTAAGTATTAATTCATCTATATTATATGTGCAATTATTTTCTATCTTTTCTTCTAATACTTTTACCTTTTTATTCAATTTTTCTAATTCTTATTTTAGCTTATTATTCTCTTCTTCTTGAGTTATCATATATTTTCTTTTTACCTTTTCTAAACAATCTAATGAAGATTGTATATCTTCTATTATTCTAGTCCTATAATAACTAACTGAAAAATTTTCTTTTATATTTTTCTAAATTTTCTTAATTCTTCTATCATTTCTATTATTTCTTCATTTGTTGACTTTCTTTCTTTCCTTTTTTTATAAGGGCCTCTTTTATTTGTATTTTCCATTTTTATATTCTATTATTAAGATTAGTTACTACCGAACTTAATTCATCGACTTGATCCTTTAATTTATTTAATTGGTTTTCTTTGTACAAATTAGTTCTTCTAACTGGTGCTTCTATTTCTTCATTTATTCTAGGTATTATCGAATTACTTGATTCTCCTATTATATTTCCTAATTTTAACTGGTTAAATTTTTTACTATGATTTCTTAAAAATTCTCTTTGTATTTTATCTTCTTGTATTAAAGTACTTGTTTTACTAAATAGTTTTTCTGTGTATAACCTATCTAAATTTTTATACTGAATGCTTAATGAACTGTTACTTAATGCATAGACTATTCTATAACAAACCACTAGGGGTATGTCACCATGTTCCATTAATTCTTTTTTTCTAAAATTGCATATAACTCCTATACAATTATCTATATTTCGTGTTTCCAGGGGTATAGGATATTGTAAAGCTACGTTAAACTTCATTACTCCGTATCCTAGATCACCTTCAATACTTCCTAATGAACTATATTGTTTTTGTTTTATCCTATTGTCTTCAATTTTTAGTTCTACTGGTGTTTTAATATGAAACACCCCGAAATTTTGAGTTGTTTTTTTTTTTTTTTTTTTTTGCATATCATATCATATTAATTATATCTACATTAGTACTATGTTTGTATAATTACTTTTGCCAATTGATATTTAAAATTTTGACTTTCTGACGACCAAAGGAATCCGCCAGATTCCTTATGAATCCGCCGGATTCAAACAAAGTTCAGACTCACTTCACGACCAGAACTTTTAAAAGCAATCCGTTTGACTGAATCCGCCCGGATTCCCATGAATCCGCCGGATTCGTTAGGAATCCGCCGGATTCGTTAGGAATCCGCCGGATTCCCCATGCTACAGCAGAAATCCTGCACTTTTTCTTAATACCATATGCCGAACTTTAAACGCATATATCTTTCAAATGACAACACCTGGGAATGTAAAATTTTGCAAGCATCTATAATATGATATTATGAACACTTCCTAATTTTCACTTTTCAAAATTTCATCTTTCATCGGGAATTGGACTATTGACACAAAAACGACCATTTTAGCTCATTTTCTTGACATACCAAGTTGCAACCCATTCATTTTCAGACCTTGCCCTTTTTACCACTATTCTAACAACGTAATTGGGACTTAATGCAATATTTATCTTACTTACATTCAAACCATAACTTAATTCCATTATTAAACCCAATTTGACTCGTTTGGACACTTTCATGACCCGTTTGGATCTTTACCCATATAACCACCTATCTAACATTTAAACTTCATCACATTGACAATTTTAAGTCAAACCAAAGTACTATTATCATTCAACTTCAACTTTCAATATTTACATACTTAACTATACATGATATGAACTAGCTTTAAGTGACAAAACATAGTTTTACAACAAAAAGGGGTGACTTGTATCAAGAGCATGATATTAAGAGATAGCTTGTTACCGACTAGCACACAAGCTTCACCATTAACCTTTAAGCCGGTCCCTTGCCCAAATCTTCACGCTTACCACTTGATTCACCTAAAAATGATAAACTTAAAATCATAAGCACATTGCTTAGTAAGTAAGGGATACTTCAACAATAACTTAAACACTTAAACAATTAAGGATCCTTAATCACTTCCACAAAGTTAATCACAAGGATTAACTACTTCCACAAGTGACCCTAATGTCATTCCTTGATTTACATCAAACAAATGACATAGAAATCACTACTTTAACAAAATGCCAATACTTACCTTGCTTGAGATTAAAAGAAACACTTGGTCTAACTTGAGCACTTTGATCACCTAAACACATAGGCCCATAATTCACATAAATCACTTAATCACATATAATTTTCTTGACTTTCAACATAAGTGTTGATTCATTAACACTTCTTAAACCAATTAACTTGATTATGGTTTTCTTACTTCTTAGATGTTTATAATTTTCAACATTATAAGTGATTACATATCACCAACTTCATTACTTTCACACTAGTTTTCTTTATAAGTTGCTAGTTAACCATACCCATGATCATATGTTTAATTAAACATAAACTTTTAACAATACAACTTCAATAATCATCTTAACATCATGTGTCTATCATTACTTTACTCAATTCATCATTAATTTACAACTTTTACCAAAACCCAAGATTAGGGTTTATATCAATAACTTCAATTTATCAAATTAAGCAAGAAAGGAAGTTAGTAATACCTTATACAAGTAGAATTAGGGACTAAAACACAAGAACATCAACAACCCTAGCTTAATTGAAGATTTCTTCTTCTTCCTTCTTAAAACTCGCCACACACACACACACACACACTCTGTACGTATTCTTTTATTTTCTGAATTAAGAAAGAGATAGAAGTTGCAGGAAGTAAGTTTTATACTGCATTTTGTAATTAAACCCTTCCACTTACAGCACTTAACAGCTTCAGTCCCTCTAACCCCTTCCTCTTTAAATCTAAAGTCCTATTCCCACAAATAATTTGACATATTTAGTCCTTTCTAACTAATTTTTAACTTATAACAAAACTTAAACACATTATACATTTAATATACATATATTATAATTAAATAGATAAACACATTTTAAATTATTTAAAACTTTCAAATTTAGGGGTGTTACAACTCTCCCCCACTTATTCAGAATTGTGTCATCACAATCCATTCTTGAAGTAGAGACGGATAATAATTAATCATTTCTTCTTCCGATTCCCAAGTAAACTCCAATCCTTTCCAATGTTTCCATTGCACTTTATACAATTTGATTTCTTTGTTTCTTAGCTTTTTAATCTTTTCGTCAAGGATTGCAATAGGTTGTTCTACGTAATTCAATTGATCGTTGACTTCAATCTCTTCCAAAGGCACGTAAGCCGCTTCATCAACCAAACATTTTCTAAGATAGGACACGTGGAAAGTATCATGTATTCCTGCCAATTCATTTGGCAATTCAAGACGATATGCCAACTTTCCAACTCTTGCAACGATTTTGAATGGACCAATAAATCCAGGACTCAACTTTCCCCGTTTTCTGAAACGGATTATACCCTTCCAAGGAGATACCTTCAACATGACCAAATCTCCTTCTTGAAACTCTATCAACCGCCTTCTTTTGTCAGCATAAGATTTCTGTCTATCTTGTGCCGCTTTCAATCGTTCTCTAATCTGATTTATCTTTTCTGTTGTTCTTTGAACAATGTCAGTGCTTCCCAACTCCATTTGCCCAATTTCGCCCCAACATAACGGAGTTCTACACTTTCTACCATACAACATTTCATAAGGGGCCATCTTTATACTTGAGTGGTAACTGTTATTATAAGAAAACTCGGCGAGAGGCAAATGAGTATCCCAGCTACCACCGAAGTCAATGGCACATGCTCTTAGCATATCTTCTAAAGTTTGAATAGTTCTTTCACTTTGACCATCCGTTTGTGGATGATAAGCTGTACTTAGGTTGACACGTGTACCTATATCTTCTTGGAATTTGTTCCAAAACCGAGAAGTGAATCTACTATCTCTGTCTGAGACAATAGATAACGGCATACCATGTCGAGCAACAACTTCTTTTACGTATAAATCAGCAAGAGCTTCAGAAGACATAGTTTCTTTAATTGGTAGAAATAAAGCACTTTTTGTCAGACGATCAACTATCACCCAAATTGCATCATGTTGTCGCTGAGTTTTAGGCAATTTGGTGATAAGATCCATCGTAATGTGTTCCCACTTCCAAACGGGTATATCTAAAGGCTGCATTTTGCCATACGGTTTTTGATGTTCGGCCTTAACCTGTAAACAAGTTAAACATTGTTCTACATACTTAACAACTTCACGTTTCATACCTGGCCACCAATAATCAGATTTCAGATCGTGATACATTTTAGTTGCACCAGGATGAATAGAATATCGAGATTTATGAGCTTCATCAAGTATTAACTTTTTCAGCTCAAGAGAGTTTGGAATCCAGATTCTTCCATATCGAGTCTTAATTCCTCGGGAATCTTCAACAAAATCATTGACTTGTCCTTTTATACGTTCTGCTCTAATGTCATTTTCTTGCCAAGCTTTCATTTGAGCTTTCTTAATTTGATCTAATAAATTTGGAAGAATAGTAATTCGGAGAGATTTGACAACTAGAGAATGATGCATAGCTTTTCTGCTCAAGGCGTCAGCTACCACGTTAGCTTTTCCAGGATGATATAAAATTTCACAATCATAATCCTTCACCAAATCAAGCCAACGTCTTTGCCTCATGTTAAGATCGCGTTGATCGAAGAAATACTTGAGACTTTTATGGTCAGTATAAATGGTACACTTAACGCCATAAAGATAGTGCCTCCAAAATTTTAAGGCAAAAACCACCGCTGCTAACTCCAAATCATGAGTGGGGTAACCTTTTTCATTCTCCTTTAGCTGTCTAGAAGCATAAGAGATCACCTTGCCACGTTGCATCAGGACACAACCTAGACCATTGTGCGAGGCATCACAATATACCACCATATCTTCAGTACCATCTGGAAGTACCAAGATAGGGGCTTGACTAAGTTGTTGTTTTAAGGTTCGGAAAGCTTGTTCAGCTTGATCACTCCATTCAAACTTTATGTTCTTTCGAGTAAGCTTTGTAAGAGGAGTAGCAATTTTAGAGAAATCTTGGATGAACCGTCGATAATAACCGGCTAATCCTAGAAAACTCCGAACTTCTGTGGGATTTGTTGGAGGTTCCCATTTCAAAACAGCTTCAACTTTAACTGGATCGACTTTAATTCCTTGATTATTAACAACATGCCCTAAAAATTGAACTTCACGAAGCCAAAATTCACATTTTGAGAATTTAGCATAAAGCTTTTCATTTCTCAATGTTTGTAATACTTGCCTCAAATGAACTTCGTGATCACCAACAGACTTAGAATAAATAAGAATATCATCTATAAACACGATCACGAACTTATCGAGCATAGGGCGACATACTCGATTCATAAGATCCATAAAAGCTGCAGGTGCATTTGTCAGACCAAAAGGCATAACCACGAATTCATAATGGCCATACCTTGTTCTGAAAGCGGTTTTAGAAACATCTTTGTGACACCCCCAAATTTGATTGAATTGCGGAAGCTCGATTTGGGTGTCACTAATCAATATACAAAGCACATAAGATAATAATGAACGACCACTATCTGCGTCGTTTTAAACTTGTATTAATAAAGTAACCGTTTACACCAAAACAATGTTACATTAGCTCGGTTCCTGAAATTGAGAGATTACATGGCATAATTACTTTTACAAAATATAATAATGCAATCAAATCTCTAGTTGTATGTATGCTGACTCGAGCTAATAATCCCTGCTTGTGCAGACAACGTACTGCTGGGTACCTGTGATAAATACTAAAATGGGTCAGCGAAAACGCTGGTGAGCTCACAGGTTTGTATGTCAATGTATAGTTGTCAGAACCGCAAGATTTATATTGAATTTAAAATGCAATTAAGCAAAATAAAAGTTATACAATCCATGAGCACATAGTCTGAGCTTAACTTGATTTGTCAGGCCCAATTAAGGAAACCTAACTTGAAATTCCTCCTACGAGTGTCTAATCCACACTCGTCTTCCCAAATGCTAATACATCCGTTTGACCGGTTAGTGCGTGCTAACCCGGATGAGGATTGTCAATCCCATATGATATCATATACTAACATTCACGCTATAAATACTAGAGACTATGCTATGGAGGACTTTAAATTGATTAGCTTGAAACTCATGTAGTATTTGAAGTTTGGCACTTGTGTTCTACTTGTAAAACAAAAGAGAGCAGTATTATCACACCCCTAGTTGTAAAATAGTGAAAATGGGGCTATGAAACTCACCTGAGTCTTGAAGTGTTTAATTTAATAAACTTGAAGTAATTAGCGGTGAATTGATGTCCAAAGACTTGAAACCTGAATGTGTCCACGACACTTGAATTGTTATTAATTGTACCGGTATCTCGAAAGACTACCATTTAAATTGTTTGTTTAACTTGATGTCCAAATTACCCCGATTTGGTTGATTGTATTGTTACAAGTTACTTCGACTTGTTTGATTAAATTGATACAAGTTACAACGACTTGTTTGATCTTTGAAGTATGTTTTGAAAACGCGTACGGCCCGTTGGTGATTAATTGTAATAATAGTCTTGATGTTATCACATTGATTTCGAAGCGTTACACTTAAAAACACAAATTCCATTATGTTTGAAAAGTTGTATCGTATAATTGTTTTGAAGTTGTACAAGTTTGACACTTGGTGAAAAATGTGCTTACGGAATCTAAGTACGGGGGTCCGGGGGCAGCGCCCCTGGTAGCGGGGTCCAAGGGGCGGCAGCCCCTGGCGGGGTCCAAGGGGCAGAGCCCCTGGCTGGGGTCGAGCTGCCAGGTCAGCTTGGAAAATTTTTATTTCTACTATATTGCTTTAAGGAAAAACGCATCTGGACTTGAAATTGGGTGAAATCAAGTGATAAAATTTTGATCTCGACACTTAGTAAAAAGTTGTAAATATTCTGGTTTTGGCGACACTAAGATAGTGTCGCCACGGGCTTAGGCGACACTTAGTAAGTGTCGCTATATTTCCGATTTTTGATAGTTGGGCGACACTTGAGTAGTGTCGCTATGGCGACACTTATGAATTTCGGCGTCACTAAGGGAGTGTCGCTAAGTTAAATCTGGTTAAGTAATTCAGCGACACTTAAGTAGTGTCGCTATAAGGGCGACACTTAGGCATGGCGACACTTAGCTAGTGTCGCTAGTACTGTTTTTGGCACACTAGCGACACTTCCAACTGTTCGCCGGATTTTGAGCCGAAAACGTGTTTTCCGGCGACCACTTGTTCCAAATCTTTTACCCAACCCTTATATGGACATTTTGGACAATTATAAACCGTAAACATGTAAAAATAATCGAAAACGGAGAGTTTCGGGTTTTTGTCGGAAACTTACGCGGTGTCGAAACAAAAATCTGAAAAGATGGAAGTGTAGATCGTTGCGTGGTGGTCGTTATTCCCTAATTAGATTTGCGATTTGAGGTCGTTTTGAGGTGTAATTTGATGATTTTGTTGATGGTGGTGGATGGTGGTTTTGAAAGAAAATGAAGAAGAGAGAGATGGAGAGATAGAGAAAGATGGTGATAATGAAGATGGGGTGGGGATCCCCCCCCCCCCCCCCCCCCCCCCCATGTTGGCTGATTTCGATGGGGTCCACGAGGTGGGCTTCACCAATTTTTACATTCCTGCAATCGTGCTCCGTGCGGTGTTCGTTTTCCCGATCGTTTAACGTTTAATTATTATTTAGTACGTTTAAAATATACGTTTAAGAATACGAATAATTATTCGGTATTTAACTTGAAGTATTTAACCAAATACTTAATAATTGCGTTATATATAATATAACGTTTACTTGTTTTGTTTGTTTGCGCGTTTATTATTTTAATCGCGTAACCATTGATTGTATGATCCAAAACGAATACTAAATATTATAAAAAAATAATATTTTGGATATAACCGTGTTATTAAATAATGTTTATATTATTTAATTAAATTGTTCACCAACGTCCGTATTTAATTGAATCAAAATCCATTCGATTTTAAACTTGTACGATTTAATCGAATCGCATACTTGTATATATTCAATAATATATAAATTGATACATTAATTAGCCTAACACAAAACTAATTACATGTATTATCAGTTGATTAGGTACTAATCACTAGTCCTAATTTGACGGGTGTCACAATAATCTTCTCGAACTTTCAATTGATGATATCCAGAACGCAGATCAATTTTAGAAAAGAAACTTGCACCTTGGAGTTGATCGAATAGATCAACAATTCTAGGCAATGGATACCTATTCTTGATGGTCACTTTATTTAATTCCCTATAATCGATGCACATCCTCATTATACCATCTTTCTTCTTAACAAAAAGTACCGGAGCTCCCCATGGTGAACTACTCCGGCGTATAAATCCCTTATCAAGTAATTCCTGTAATTGCTTCATCATTTCTTGCATTTCCGATGGGGCAAGCCTATAAGGAGTTTTGGCTATAGGTATAGCTCCAGGCACCAATTCAATACGAAATTCAACTTGTCGATCAGGTGGAACACCTGGTAACTCGTCAGGGAACACATCAGGGAATTCCTTAACCACTGGGAGTTCTTCAATCTTAGGGACAGACTTTTGAACATCCACTACATGTGCCAGAAAAGCTTGACAACCATGCAGTAAATGTCGTTTAGCACGAGCAAAAGTACAGACAGATAATGGAACTTTTCGTTTCTCCCCATAAATATCAATAACTCCCCCACTTGGTGAAGTGACTCGAATTATTTTCATTTCACACTGGATAAGAGCATTATGTCTTCCTAACCAATCCATGCCTACCACGGCATCAAATTCACCCATTTATTCGGGATAAGGTTTATAAGGAAAATTTCATTATCTATCTCTAATTGACACCCACGATATACATTGGTTACAAAAACAACCCTATCATCGGCAACTTCAACATCTAAGGGAGTATCTAAAGCGGATAAGGGAATTGAAAAATCAAAGCAAAACTTTTCAGATACAAAGGATCTTGAGGCGCCCGAATCAAATAACACGTATGCAGGTTTTTGATTTATAAGGAAGGTACCTGTCATAACATCCGGGGCTCTCTTAGCTTCTTCAGCGGTAATTTGAAAGGATCGACTCTTAGTCTTAGAAGGTTCTTCAGTCTTTCTTTCAGATTGACGACGAGGTGGAAGGGGAGCAGATTGAGCTCTTAAATCAGGGCATTCAGATTTGATGTGGCCCGGTTTATAACAGTTATAACATACCCTAATTGGGTTAGGGCAATCACGAGCTATATGGCCCACTCTCCCACATTGATTACAAGCGTTAGTTCCTACCCGGCATTCACCGTAATGTCTTTTATGACAAGTTTTACACTCCGGAACTTCTCTCCTATCTCCTCTCTTTTCTTCCTTTTTGGAATCTTCAACATGTTTAAACTTCTTAGCTGGATGAGAAGATTGTTCAGCTTTTCTCTTTGCAACTCGTCGACCCCACTCAAGCTCTTGATATCGTGCTTCATCTATCATTTCTTCCAGGGTCTTACAACGCTTTGGATTAACAAACTGACGAATCTCCGGCTTCAAAATATGATGAAAATGTTCCATGAGTCGCTTAGGATTCTCCATATATTCCGGACAGAAATGAGCCCTGTCTAGAAATACTCCAACAATTTCATTTATTGACTCAGTGGTTTGCTCCATAGCTATAAACTTACGACGGATTTCCATCAAATCTGCTTCTTGCGAATAAGCTTGGTGAAACATTTCTTTAAATTCATTCCAAGTTAGATTTTTAATTGCTTCAGCTCCTTTAGTGCGACATTGTACTTCCCACCACCCTTTAGCTCGAGCTTTAAGAAGATTAGCTACGTATCTTACCTGTAATCTGTCAGGACATTCAGTAGTGGAAAACGCTCCTTCGACTTCAGAAATCCATCTTTGTGCTTTTATAGGATCCATGTCCCCATCATATGAAGGTGGATTACAGGCAGAGAAATCCTTATAACTAAACCTTCTATCTTCAGGAGCCTGTACCACAGGTGGATCAACATGTGGCACATTCCTAAAAATATTCGCCTCTTCTTCACGCCGATAAAATTCATCCGTAATAGTTTCCGAAATTCGGCTAAGTAATAGAGGTAGAGATGCCTCTTGAGCATGAGCAACCTCTTGAGCGATTACAGTTCTCAATTCAGGAAGGGATAACCTAGCTTCATTAGCAGGAGATCTCGGTCTTTCACCTCCACCTCCTGCTTCCCTATACTGGGCTCCACCTTGAGGGTTTAGCCCAAGATTTAAATCAATGTCCCTTTCGTCCATCTTTTACTGAAATAGACACAAAATACTTAATACACACTTACTTTCACAATTAACAAACTTATTTAATCTTAACTTATTACCACACATACGCAAACACCACTAAGATTTCATTCTCTCAACATCTCGTGCTTTTCATGACACCGTACCGTGTCATATGATAATTACTGTGTTGGCCAGGCACATTAATTATCACATTATCACATACGTCATCATGGTCCACACGTGACATCTCAATGCAGAAATATTAGTGCTTCATTAATTAATAAAACAATATCACAACGTAATTACATATCATGCTCAAACAAGAATAACAATGGTTTAAGATCAAGTACCCACTAATGGTGAATACCCGAATCCCTTAAACCAAGCTCTGATACCAACTTGAAACACCCCGAAATTTTGAGTCGTTTTTTTTTTTTTTTTTTTTTGCATATCATATCATATTAATTATATCTACATTAGTACTATGTTTGTATAATTACTTTTGCCAATTGATATTTAAAATTTTGACTTTCTGACGACCGAAGGAATCCGCCGGATTCCTTATGAATCCGCCGGATTCCTTATGAATCCGCCGGATTCAAACAAAGTTCAGGCTCACTTCACGACCAGAACTTTTAAAAGCAATCCGTTTGACTGAATCCGCCCGGATTCCCATTAATCCGCCGGATTCGTTAGGAATCCGCCGGATTCCCCATGCTACAGCAGAAATCCTGCACTTTTTCTTAATACCATATGCCGAACTTTAAACGCATATATCTTTCAAATGACAACACCTGGGAATGTAAAATTTTGCAAGCATCTATAATATGATATTATGAACACTTCCTAATTTTCACTTTTCAAAATTTCATCTTTCATCGGGAATTGGACTATTGACACAAAAACGACCATTTTAGCTCATTTTCTTGACATACCAAGTTGCAACCCATTCATTTTCAGACCTTGCCCTTTTTACCACTATTCTAACAACGTAATTGGGACTTAATGCAATATTTATCTTACTTACATTCAAACCATAACTTAATTCCATTATTAAACCCAATTTGACTCGTTTGGACACTTTCATGACCCGTTTGGATCTTTACCCATATAACCACCTATCTAACATTTAAACTTCATCACATTGACAATTTTAAGTCAAACCAAAGTACTATTATCATTCAACTTCAACTTTCAATATTTACATACTTAACTATACATGATATGAACTAGCTTTAAGTGACAAAACATAGTTTTACAACAAAAAGGGGTGACTTGTATCAAGAGCATGATATTAAGAGATAGCTTGTTACCGACTAGTACACAAGCTTCACCATTAACCTTTAAGCCGGTCCCTTGCCCAAATCTTCACGCTTACCACTTGATTCACCTAAAAATGATAAACTTAAAATCATAAGCACATTGCTTAGTAAGTAAGGGATACTTCAACAATAACTTAAACACTTAAACAATTAAGGATCCTTAATCACTTCCACAAAGTTAATCACAAGGATTAACTACTTCCACAAGTGACCCTAATGTCATTCCTTGATTTACATCAAACAAATGACATAGAAATCACTACTTTAACAAAATCCCAATACTTACCTTGCTTGAGATTAAAAGAAACACTTGGTCCAACTTGAGCACTTTGATCACCTAAACACATAGGCCCATAATTCACATAAATCACTTAATCACATATAAATTTCTTGACTTTCAACATAAGTGTTGATTCATTAACACTTCTTTACCCAATTAACTTGATTATGGTTTTCTTACTTCTTAGATGTTCATAATTTTCAACATTATAAGTGATTACATATCACCAACTTCATTACTTTCACACTAGTTTTCTTTATAAGTTGCTAGTTAACCATACCCATGATCATATGTTTAATTAAACATAAACTTTTAACAATACAACTTCAATAATCATCTTAACATCATGTGTCTATCATTACTTTACTCAATTCATCATTAATTTACAACTTTTACCAAAACCCAAGATTGGGGTTTATATCAATAACTTCAATTTATTAAATTAAGCAAGAAAGGAAGTTAGTAATACCTTATACAAGTAGAATTAGGGACTAAAACACAAGAACATCAACAACCCTAGCTTAATTGAAGATTTCTTCTTCTTCCTTCTTAAAACTCGCCACACACACACACACACACACACACTCTGTACGTATTCTTTTATTTTCTGAATTAAGAAAGAGATAGAAGCTGCAGGAAGTAAGTTTTATACTGCATTTTGTAATTAAACCCTTTCACTTACAGCACTTAACAGCTTTAGTCCCTCTAACCCCTTCCTCTTTAAATCTAAAGTCCTATTCCCACAAATAATTTGACATATTTAGTCCTTTCTAACTAATTTTTAACTTATAACAAAACTTAAACACATTATACATTTAATATACATATATTATAATTAAATAGATAAACATATTTTAAATTATTTAAAACTTACAAATTTAGGGGTGTTACATAATACCTTCTCTAAATGTTGATTTTATTATTATTTGTACTACATTTATATGTATATATCCTATTTTCCTTCTATGTTCTTCTTTTATCTTCTGCAATCTTTTAATTACTTGATTTATTTGTACTGCGGGTGCTTGAAACCTATTGTTAGCTTGTTCTATTTTTACATTTTGTTCTCCTTGCATTATTCCATAATATATTATATTTTCTCTATTTAATCTTTCGACTAAAGATCTACTTATTCCATCTGATTCTTTTAAATTAAGTGTTTCTTGATTTTTAACTTTTGTTACTAATTTTTTATCTAATAATACATCTAAAACGTAACTTCCTGCTTCTTCTTTATTCTCTATCTCTTGATATTCTTCAGACATTGTTTATATTTTCTTCTATGTCTTTATAGTATAAATTAATCCTAGGTATTTTAAAACCATTTAATATGATTTCTTTATTATTTATTTCATAATTAAATTGTTCTAGAAAATCTATTCCTAATAGGACGTTTTTGCTTTCTAGGGTTTTCCTATTTTCTATAGGTATTTCCATTTCTACTTTTAATTCTTGACTAAATATTATTTCAATTGATGTTAACTTAGTGTTTACTACTTTTTTATAACTAATTTCTTCTATTGAATCATATATTTCGGATACTAAATCTGGGTTAATACGACTACTACATGCTCCTGTATCGATTAAGACTACCAATATTTGGTGATTAATACTAGCTATAACATGATACTGATTATAATTCTGTTTATCTAGTTTTATTTTAAAACTTTTCATTTTTATATATTTCTTTTAAACCCTGTAGAAACTAGTAAAGATAAATGCAATTTAGATTTTTGGTATACCTGACTTGATCTGGAAATTTGTTAATGATCAATGATGTCTCCAACCCAGCTGCGGAATAAACATCCTTTACGGCCACCTGCCTTCAACGGATTTTTCAACGCTAGCTTTTCAAGGCTCCAGGATTATCTTGTATGATCTAATTAATTCCAAACTATCGTTGGTATACTAATCTACACTTGCTTCTTTCCTAGTTTCTAGTGGAACCTTTTAGTTACACATGATGTGTACAAACATGATTTTATTTATTGAAAGATATAATTTACAGACTCGATTTTTAGAATAGACTTCTCAACTAGTGTGAGTGCGAATGCCTATTCTATGGACTAGACATGATTATTTATAGATAGAATGGATAGTACATGTCACTATCTCATCCTACTCATAGACCTCTTAAGTGATAAGATTTCTTATCGAAAATCTTATCTTTTACATTATTGCCTCTCTTATTGCTTTGGAGGGACCCTACTAGTCACATTTAGCTAGCTACATTATTGTTGTTGCTATCGTCACTGCTTGCGTCTTGAATAATTTCAATTTACTCGCCATTCTTTTCACATATTGTACATGTGTGGTCTTCTAGAAATTCTTTGTATAAACGTGTACAAAGATATTCCTTGACTTCTTGACTGTAGCTGAATTCATTTTTGATTAATTTAGACATAAAATCTGTTAGTAATTTTACATCTAACTCTGTTGGATTTTTTGCTTGATGACTCCAGATTAAGGTTGAACTTGCTGCATAGTTTATTCTTCCTTGAATCTTGATACCCTTGTGTAGCATTAGAACGTAATTATTCCCAAAATGCTCTAATTCGTCGAGATGGACTCCTTGACCTATTGCTGGGTAGTTTTTATTGCTTGTACCTATCTGACATATCTGAACTGCTGGCTGCGTAACCTCTCCTTCTCTATTGAACTCTGGAATTGTTCCTAGGATTTTTAGAAATCCTTCTTTCTTATCTAAGATCTTGCTGATGTAGATATTTAATGCTTCATCTTATTTGGGAAATACTGGAATAGAATGTTTCCTTTGAAATAGATACAATTTGTTAATCCTGCTTGAAACATCATGTATTTCTTTATTGCGTCTGCTTCTGGTAATACTACTACTTTTGGACCTTGATACGTAGTATCTATTGGGTAGATACTTGTAGCCTTATCTTCTTCGGAATACTTAAGAAGGAAATTGTATTCCTTTTAAAATATTCTTTTTGTAAGCCTACAGTTGTCTTCTATCTGTTGTCTGGACTGAATACTGCTAATTGTTAAGTTACGTTGTTGTGGAATGCTGCCAATTACTGGTATCTTTTTCTCTAGTGGTATCGAACCTTTCACTGGTTGTGTTGGGGTTGATATTTTTTTGTGCATAAGTTTCTTTATTCTTGTATTCTTCGAGTGCTTTCTTTGCTTCTGCTAAACTTAGATATTTGCTATGGATGATTCCCTTTTTTCCTGTAATGAAAATAGCTGCTTTACTCCATTCATCGAAAATACCTTGGTTTGGGCCATTAAAGATGACATAGAATTTCTTGGCTCTTTCTTCTTCATCATATATTTCTTGTTTCATCTGTTTTTTACTGGATTCTCCCCCCTCTGGAAAAAGTTGGGTTGTTACTACTTCTAGGCGTTCTCTGCCGGTCTTCTTTTCTGCTGCTATTCCTAACAATGATATTGCTTCGTTAATTTTTTCGTATTCTTTCTGCATCGTTGCGGCTTCCTTTTGCATGATTTTTATTTTTTCTTGTTTTTCTGAAATTCCTTTTTGTAGCGCATTATTCTTTTCTTGAAACATTTTTAAAATTTCTTCCATTCTCTTGTGAGTGTATCTGCTAGAAAGTTCTGAGTGCCTGGAATATGAACTGCGATAAAATCAAACTGTTGGATGGTTAAACTCCATCTTAACAGTCTTCCTTTATTATAAGTTTCTTTTAACTTATAGTTTATAAAATCCTTTACATAGGTGTTATCTGTTTGAAAAATGAATTTTACTGGCTGTAAATCAATGCGAAATTTTTTGAGTGCATTGATAAACGCTAAAAGTTCTTTTTCATGTACTGTATAATTTTGTTCAGCTGGCTTAAACGTTCCTGAAATCCATTTGGATAACAAGATAGTTTTGCTATTGGTTTTACCCAATTCTATTTGCATAGACTTGCTTGAAGAGCTAGTATCACTCTTTGTCACAATATTTCTATTGTTTATTTGTCCAATTGGACCTAATTGCTTTGCCTGATTTGGCCTAATTGCTTCTAAACCATCACATTGTTTAAGAAAATTCTTAACTTCTGATGGTTTATTGTGCGCAATGTACTCTTTAAACTCATCATATGCTCCTGGAACTGCTTGAAGGACTGCTCCCCAAGTAGTATCACTAGCATCAGTGCTTAGAATGAGTAGATCACTAGGCTTTGCAATATACAGCCTTGGTAAGTTTTCGCAAATATTTTTTAATTGGTTAACAGCCAAAGTGGCCAATTCTGTCCATTTCCATGGACGATTTAACGAAATCATTTTTTGTAATAATTCTCTTCATTTTGCTAAATGTTTTATAAATCCCTTTTCTCCGATGTAGTTTAAACATCCGAGAAATCTTTGAATTTGTTGTCGATCATTTAATTGATCTGGAAAATCTCTTATTTTTTCTAATAAATGTTTTTGAGGTTCAATATATCCTCCTTTAAGAATTTTCATTCCCAAAAATTCTGTTTCTTGTAAACATACTTTTGCCTTTTCTTTATTTAAAATTACTCCTTTTTCTCCAAGCTGTATTAAAACTTTTGCTACGTATTGGAGATGACTTTCCTTATTACCTTTTGTAAAAATAATTATGTCGTCAATGTATGCAAGACATACTGATTCTAAACCCTTGAGGTTAAAATCCATAAATCGTTGAAATTGGCTTGGTGCTTGCTTTAAACCCATAGGCATTACATTATATTCTAAATGCATTTGAGGTGGACAACTAAAGGCTGTTAAAGGTTTTGATTCTTTGTCAAGCCTTAATTGAAAATATCCTGACTTTGCATCAAGTGTTGTAAACCACTTCGAGTTTCTTATTTTATTAAAAATATAATCTTGCCTAGGTAATTTATAAGCATCACCTTTTGTTGCTTTATTCTTTTCCTTGTAATTTATTACAAGTCTTCTCTTTCCTCGTTTTAACTCATTGTGATTTTCTACATAGAAGGCTGGTGCACTATGTGGTATTTTAGAGTGTCTAAGTATTCCTAGTGCTATTTGTTTTTCTGTTTCCTCTCGAAATTCTTCCACATCCTTTTCAGTATATGGAATTCTATTTGTAACATTAAATTCTTGTTTTGGATCGATTAGTTCTATGTGAACTAAAATCTCATTTTTATTTTTAACTGGATCCAAAGGATTTTGAATGCTTATTTTTTCCAATAAAGTGTCTATTTGTAATTCGATATTCGTAAAAACCTTCGTTTGCAAGATTTCTGCTACTTTTCTTATCATTTCCCCCCGGATAAAAGAAAGTGTTGTATAAATTTTTGTTGTTATCTGTTTAGATATTTGATTATCTAACTTAGGACATGTTATGCTTACTGTATCTAATCTTTGTATAAAAGGTTGGTATAACTTTAAAAAATTATTTCCAATTATTAAAGGAATTCCTGCATTTTGTTTATATAAACTGGGTAACGGGAACCTCTGACCTTCAATTAGAATTACTAAATTGACTGCCTTTTCTCTTAACATAATAGTTTTATTATTAGCAATTTTTACTAACAAAGGTTTTTCTACCTTTTGCCAATATTTTGTTGGTAACAGGTTTTCTGTTCCTAAACATATTGTTGCACCTGTATCAATATATGCTAAAATATTTTTATTAAATAGCTTTACTTTTATAAACGTACTATTTTTAGAACTCATCTTCTTCAGATGAATATTCACTTTCTTCCGTTATTAAACTATATGTATCAAAATCGATTGATTCGTTTTCGCTATATTCTTCTTCAATAGGTTCAAATCCTATACTATATATCATTTTTAGTTTATTATCCTTATATTCATTTTTCTTAGGACATTCATTTGCATAATGGCCTATCTCTTGACACTTCCAGCATCTACATGTCTTCTTTCCTTTAGGGCAATACTTACTTTTTATCTTGTTTATAGATTTTTCTAAATCTTCTTTTATACTTAGGTTTCCATTTTCTTCCTATATATTTTCTAGGTCTATACCTATAATATTTTTGTTTCTTTTTATATGATTTTGTACAACCATATTCTTGTGGTACATCGTCTAATTGTTTACAACATTTTGGGTTTACTGTTTTGACATATGTTTTTTCTATTTTTCTGAAACATACTTGTTGTCTATATTCTTTAGCAAATCTTTCTATTAATCCTAGAGTTTGAACTCTTGGTGTTCTAGTAGGATCAGCTATTTGCTTTTCTATATATTGTATTATAATTGTAAATATCTGTAATTAGAATAAAAGGATAATTAGTTATAAATAAGAATAACTTTTCTTGTGTTCCTTGTGTTCGAATTTGGACTTACTTATTAAGCTATATTACATGAACGGGTTAATCTTGCCTGAATTGTGTGATAGTATTATTTAGTATTTCCTTAATTAAACTTGTTATTATAATTGTCTATACTTAGCATACATCAAGTTTTTGGCGCCGCTGCCGGGGATCGAACCCGGGTCACCCGCGTGACAGGCGGGAATACTTACCACTATACTACAACTTAACTAAATTGCATTACTAACAAATAGGAGAGTTGGGTTAGGTATAATTTTTCGAATATTTAATTTTGAATGTGTTTTATTATTAAATTATCGGGATTCATATTTACCAACTTGAATATTACTAACAAACTACAAACATCTACTTTTGAAACTAAAATTCTGTTCTTCTTTGCAGATGGATGTATGACCTGCACACTTCATCCGGATCCACTTAGTCCATTTGACGAACCAGAACGAGAATTTCATTCTAGAAGACGATTGTCATATGCGCCACCTAATTCGCCAGAACAAGGAATTTCTTCTGACGAAGACGACTTGATATTTTATAACAGTTTAGTCAAAACGGCTAAAAGAGGGTATTACTCCGATTCAGATTTAGATAAAGTAAATTCGAGACAACATACAGTATTTCCAAGAGATTCTGAACCAAAACAAAGAAATATGGCAGACATAGCTAACATGACGCTTGAGGATTACACGATTCAAACTCGTGGAGATCCAAGACCGGGAGTGGTTAGGCCTGCTATAGCTAGAGAAGTAGAGTTTGAATTAAAGGGACAATTTCTGAAGGAATTGAGAGAGAATCCTTTCAGAGGAGAAGATAAAGAAGATGCAAACGAGCATGTAGAGAAAATTTTAGGGATTGCAGATATGTTTAATATTCCTAATGTTACAAGAGATCAGGTTATGTTACGAGTATTTCCTTTAACATTAAAGGATGGAGCTAAGAGATGGATTAATAATGAACCAGCCGGATCTATTACTACTTGGGAAGATCTTCATAGAAAATTTCTAAAAATGTATTGTACACCTTCCAAAACGTCAAAAACGATCGACGAGATTTGGAATTTTAAGCAGAACCCCGATGAATCTCTATATCAAGCTTGGGAAAGATATAAGGAGATGTTACATAAATGTCCACAGCATGATTTAAATGTCCAACAAGAAATAACAGTATTTTATAAGGGAGTTGATCGAGCAACACGTCAACAGTTAGATGCACAAGGCCCAGTACCTAAGAAAACTCCAGCAGTAGCAAAAGCCGGAATTGAAGAATTAGCAAAACATTCTCAATTATGGGATGATGGTTCATCTGGAAGAAAAAGAATATCTGAAGATAGTGATGGTCTCGCAGCTATCACTGCAAAATTGGAAAGTATGGGAAGAGATATTAAGAAAGTAAATGAACAAGTTCATGCAATCAGGATTGGTTGTGAAATATGTGGAGGAAATCATCTAAAGACAGAATGTCCTAATAATGATAGTGAAATAATCACTGAAGAAGTTATGTATGGGGATTTTCAAGGAAATCCAAATTATCGTCAAGTTTCTAACTTTAGAAGAACTAGTTAACCAGGACAACAGTATCAACAAGGAGCACCAGGTTATTATGTCAAAACAGGACAAAATACTTCCTATAATGACAGAATGATGGTGATAGAAAATGCATTGGGAAAAATGGCTGAGGCAAGTAATAAAAGAGAAGAGGAAACTAATACACGAATGCGTAATAATAAAGCATCGATCAAACAAATTGAAGGATCAGTTCATCAGATTGCTAAAGCACTACAGGAGAGATTTCCAGGAACATTGCCAGGATTTACTGAAACAAATCCAAAGGAGCAAGCTAAAGCAGTAATTACCAGAAGTGGTAAGAATGTTGACTCTCCTGTTATAACTAATAAAATTGTTGAGTCTGAACAGGTTGAAAAAGAAACAATTGATGAAGACATACAACCAAATAAAAAGAGCATTGGAGAAAATAAGGTTAAAGAAGTCAACAAAGACTATACACCCCCACCTCCATATCCAGCTGCTCTGAGGAAGGACAAAGAAGATGAACAATACCACAAATTTCTGGAAAATCTGAAACAACTTCATATTAACATTCCTTTTGTTGAAGCTATAGCTCAAATGCCGAAGTATGCAAAATATCTTAAGGAGCTGCTGACCAACAAAAGTAAATTGAATAATGTGACAAAGGTGACTATGAATGCGAGATGCTCAGCAATAATGCAGAATAAGCTACCTCCAAAAGTCAAAGATCCAGGGAGTATTACTATACCTTGTAAAATTGGTGAAATTTCTATTGAAAATGCATTAGCAGATTTAGGTGCTAGTATTTCATTAATGCCATATACTCTTTATATGCGTTTAGGATTAGGAGAACCAAAACCTATTCGTATGTGTATTGAATTAGCTGACCGATCTGTGCAATATCCTAGGGGAATAGTTGAAAATGTTTTGATTAAAGTTGATAAATTTGTTTTTCCATGTGATTTTGTAATCTTAGATATGGTAGAAGACCCTAAAGTCCCTATTATATTAGGAAGACCATTTTTATCAACTACACATGCCTTAATAGATGTTTTTAATAGATAAATTACCATGAGGTTAGGGAATGATAAAATTGTTTTTGATGTTAATAATTCCATGAAATTTCCTGATTATGTGGATGATACTTGTTATTATTTAAATTCATATGAATATATGGATAACTCTTCTTTTCAAGATTTTATAGGAAAAGATCAAACAGATATAAGAATCCTTAATGGATGGACTGAAGAGTTTGACACTGCAAAGGATTTAGCAGAATTTGATAAGTTATTAGAGGAAGATGAAGATTTGGAAGAAGCAACCGTGGTTATTCAACAACATCCTGAAGAGGAAGAAACACAGCCAATTGCTAAAATTATTAACCAGGAATTGATACCATATTCTGTGAACAATATTCCTTGTTTTATAGAAGAGATATTTGAGATCAAGACATCTATTGAAGTACCACCACAGTTGGAACTTAAAGAGCTACCAGCACATTTGGAATATGCTTATTTACAAGGAACATCAGACTTGCCGGTTATAATATCTTCAAAATTGTCAAAATCAGATAAAGAACGATTAGTTCAGGTTCTTAAACAGCATAAACGAGCAATAGCATGAAAAATAACAGATATTAAAGGAATCAGTCCTACGTACTGTACTCATAAAATCTTGATGGAAAAAGATTTTAAGCCAGTCGTACAACCTTTAAGAAGATTGAATCCGAATGTTAAGGATGTAGTTAGGAAAGAAATCATTAAATTGTTGGATTCAGGGTTAATCTATCCTATTTCAAATAGTCCATAGGTAAGTCCAATACATGTCGTACCAAAGAAAGGTGGAATAACGGTGGTACCTAATGAAAAGAATGAATTGATACCAACAAGGACAGTAACGGGATGGAGAGTTTGTATTGATTATCGGAAATTGAATGATGCTACCAGGAAAGATCATTTTCCATTACCATTTATTGATCAGATGATAGAAAGGTTATCAGGAAAGGAATTCTATTGTTTTCTGGATGGATTTTCAGGATATTTTCAAATACCGATAGTAGCTGAAGATCAAGATAAAACAACATTTACCTGTCCGTTTGGTACTTTTGCTTATAGAAGAATGCCGTTTGGTTTGTGTAATGCGCCAGCTACATTTCAGCATTGCATGATCGCAATATTTCATGATATGGTAGAAGACTTCATGGAAGTATTTATGGATGATTTCTCGGTATTTGGAGATTCGTTTGATGCTTGTTTAGAAAATTTACATAAGATGTTGCAAAGATGTGAAGGAGCAAATCTAGTTCTTAACTGGGAAAAATGTCATTTTATGGTTAGAGAAGGAATTGTTTTAGGTCATAAATTATCCAAAATAGGAATTGAGGTAGATCAAGCGAAGATTGAAGCTATTTCAAAATTACCTTATCCTACAAATGTAAAAGGAATAAGAAGTTTTCTAGGACATTGTGACACCCGTCAAATTATGACTAGTTTTTAGTTCCTAATCATTTAGATATACATGTAATTAGTGCTAAGTATTAGGCTAATTGTATGTATCAATATATATATTGTTGAATATATATCAGTACGCGATTATATTTAATCATGCAAATTTCAAATCGGCCAAATTTCCGATTCATATATACGGCGTTGGTGAAAAACAATATTAAGTAATATAGAAATTATTATTTAATACAACTCATTATTTATTATATATTATTTTGATAATATATAATGTATTCGTATCGTACAAATATAAAACATTCGCGACAAAACTCGTAAGTAATGTATTATTATTAGAAATAATAATTACTAAACACTTTGATCAAAATAAAACACATTTCGTTTTATATCATTTTACTCAAACGCGACAAAACTAATTAAATCATATCCGTCTCTCAAACGTAAAACAAAGATATATTTTTATATCCCATTAAATGTATTTTTATAAAATACCTCGTATAAAAGTAAATACGATTCCATTTCTAGAAATTTATCGATTAAAAATATTATACTACTTTTCGATCGGGTACAAAAACACGGGTATTTTGTACTTCGAATTAAGCCAACCAACTCCAATAATTGGAGTTGGCCGACTATACCAGACGCACCCTTTCCATTTCATTTCATTATCTCTATCTCTCGGTCTCTTCTCTCGACTCCAAACCGAACAACAACAATAACAATTAACAACAACAATTGATCATCACCACCTTCATCATCTTCATCTTCATCATCGTGGTCATCATCTTCATCACCAAGCTCCATCTCCATTTTTAGCTCCATTTTAATTGTAAGGAATCGTTTACGTTTTTGTTAATTTTACATGTTTAAATTACATATATTAACATGCTAGGATGTTCTATGAACTGATTATGTCCCCAAATCAAACCCAAATTGTTGTTTGTGAATTTTCGTTCGAACAGACCCTGTTTTTGAACCAGGATCCGGCGGATCTAGAGGGGATCCGGCGGATCTATCTCCAGTTCATGCGGATCCGGCGGATCTAAGTAGGATCCGGTGGATCACCCTTCAAAATCGACCCGATCCGGCGGATCACTCCAAGGATCCGGCGGATCCAAACCAAACACACTCAATCCGGCGGATCAACACATGATCCGGCGGATCCCCCGTTATATTTCATGATCCGGCGGATCAACAAACGGATCCGGCGGATATTAGCTAAAACAGAATAAACATTTTTTCGAAAACGTCGACAATTTCACAAAAACGTGCTTCTCGATGAAAAATTTATTATAACGAATTGAGCTCAAATTCGCAAGGTCACTCGGAAACGACCCAATAATCAATGCTAAGTACCTTAGCCTTGTCAGTTTTAGGCCATCCGGGGTCGTTTAGGGGCCGAAAATGGCAGATTACTGTTTTCAGACTCGTACCAAATTTTGTAAATTATGAAATAAAGTGTAACGGATATAATGAACTTGATTAACAACTAAACCTATACGATACGACTTATATATGAAACACATACACTTTTATAAGCACAAAAAATCATGTATAATAATAATAGTTTGAAATTATTATTACCAACCGTCACCAACGACCAGTACACATTTTCAAAACTCAAACATAATCGACAACCAAAGTATTTGGGCATAACTAGTTGAGGGAACAACTAGCATAGATGGTCCGTAGAGTCATCTAATCAATCAAAACCTTGCGCGTTTAATACGCCCGGCATGTTCAATATCTAATCATTATCAAAACCTTGCGCGTCTAAGACGCCTTGCAGGTTCAGTCGTTGTAACGACATCAAATCATTGTGAATCATTATAATTGTTGGCTAACAATTCATTAGGCTCAGGTGAGTCTCATAGCCCCTTTTTAAATGCTTTTACCTAGGGGTGAGATACATGCTCGTTTTGTTTTACATGTGAACGCAAGTATCAAATTATCACGTATGCTGCATGAGTTGTTTTCATCTAATCAATCAAAGTCCTCTGAAGCATAGTTCTGTTAATATGATTTAGCGTGAACGTTAGTGTATGGTACCATATGGGATTGACAATCCCCGTCCGAGTTATCAAGCACTAACCTGTCAAACGGACGCATTATCATTTGTTCAAACGTATGTTGATTAGGCATACGCATAGAGGCACCCTCGATCAGGCACTTGATTGTGATCCTGACCCCTCAGTTAAGCTCAGACTATGTGCTCATGTTAGTTGTATCAATCTTTACTTATTTGTTTAATTACAAATATTCATGTGATACTCATCATTCAATTATTTACATGCTTTGTAAATCAAATCATTAAATCTTGCGGTTCACAAATCATATATTATCATATCAAACCTGTGAGCTCACCAGCTTTATAGCTGACCTTTTAGCATGTTATCTCAGGTACTCAGCAGTAGGTTGGACTGCCCATCAGGATACTGTAGCTCGAGTCGCATGAAATCATATAAACATCAAGAGATTTCCCTGCATTTCTATATTTTGCTAAAACTAGATATGTATTAGAATCTCTCAAATATCTATGCGAACTCGTCTTTTGTAAAACATATGTAGACTTTTACGTTAATCAATGTATTTGTAAAACGACGCATGTAGTGGTCGTTCATTATGTATCTTATGTGCTTTGTGTATTGATTAGTAGCACCCTAAAGTATGCTTCCGCCAACAGTAAATTTGGGGGTGTTACAGACATGCTGGATTTTATAAGAGATTTATAAAAGATTTTTCAAAAATTGCAAAACCGCTTAATCAATTACTAGAGAAGGATGCAAAATTTGAGTTTACAGATGAATGCAAACAGTCGTTTGATGCATTGAAAGAAAAGTTGGTATCTGCTCCAGTAATGACGAGTCCAGATTGGAGTTTACCTTTTGAATTGATGTGTAATGCTAGTGACTATGCAGTTGGAGCTGTTCTAGGACAAAAAGTTGATAAGAAGTTTAAGCCAATTTATTATGCCAGTAAAACATTAACAGATGCTCAGGAAAATTACACAACTACGGAAAAGGAACTTTTGGCAGTAGTTTTTGCTTTCGATAAATTTCGTTCTTATCTTGTCTTAACTAAAACTATGGTTTATACTGATCATTCTGCTTTGAAGTATTTGTTTAATAAGCAGGATGCGCGCCCTCGTTTATTGCGATGGATTCTTTTATTGCAGGAATTCGATATTGAAATTAAAGATAAGAAAGGAGCTGAAAATGTCGCAGCTGATCATTTGTCAAGGTTGGAAAATCCGGGATTAGAAGTATTGGATGAAGAAGATATTAACCATGAACACTTGGACTCTAACTTTTTGCACACATGATCAACATACCAAAACAAGTCTAACACCATTGACCAAACCCACATAAGTACATTCTAACCCGATTTAACCCTTTTGACCCGTTTGGTGTCCATTTGGACACTATCACCAAATCTACTACATAACACCACCACATTACCCAATACCACACATGTTTGACTCTTACAACATTGTTGACTATTTGTCAACTTCATCTTTGACCAACCAATCAGTTTTGACATTTTTCTACAATTCAACACTTTAACCCAAACCAAACCAATCATATGACTTCATACACTTGACAACCACATACACTAGACACCATAACTCTGTTTGACTTTCAAAGTTAACTACCATACATTGACCAACATACTTAATTCGAAAACTCATTGTTTAGGCGATTTACACAATTGGGCATCAAAACAACAATTCAAAAGAAATAAACATATTCTAACCATAAGCATGCTCCATATCCATGTCACTAGCATCTCATAACCCTTCTATCCACATGGCGCTAGCAAAACATCAACCTACAACATAAACACTGAAACGGGTAAGCACAACTACTTAGTGAGTACACAGGCAATCAAACAAACAATACACATAACACTTAGCACCTATCAACACAATACATAAGCACAATTTCACTGGGCTCTGAACACTGAACACTAAACATTGAACACTGAACACTGTGTTAACCGCAGTTAACTCTCTGATCACCACTGAATCATTACACATAATCATACCACATGATCTAACTAACAACAATCAAAACACTAATCAACACAACCTTTAACATAATCTAAAACGCACATAAGAAACAAAACATATAACAAACAACCTTCACGTGATTGTATGATCCTCTAGCTCGGAAGCTATCCAGAAACACATACAACCAATTCATACACTGTTCACTATATCATCACTATTTAATCCACATATGTTAACAATATATCTTCCACCCGATTGTGTAGCCTCTTACTCAACAGCAATCCGGATCCAACACAATCGAATCATACATTATTCTTCACCAATTCTTTTCCTTTACCTTTAAGCTAGTAACTTACTCATTACTTGGCTAACATCAAGCTAATGAGAAATCACTACTTTTCTTACCATGTAACAATTAAACGCATAACAAATAAGCACAATTAAGAAATTTAACACAACAACTAACTTAAGCAATAAACATAATTAAATAAACATAACAAATAACTTGTTCTTTGATTGTGTAAACCTCTAGCCCGCAAGCTATCCGGTACTACACAATCACATCACCTGTTTAACCCCCGTATCACTCACCACAATCTCTTAGACGATTTCACCATATTGATCATCATAAGCCTCCACGTCTCTTAACACCTACATAATCATACATATCATCATAACAACAATTAGACACTAACAATCATCACTTTTCTACTAATTTCATGTTCTATTATCATAATCATACTTCATTATCACTAGTTCATAATTTAACTCTATTTCTGCAAATATTTAACATAACTCTTATGAACATATCACTAATTTCTTAATCTTTTACTCACTTTAACACTAATTCATTCACTATTAAGCTTTTACTAACTTCAATTAAACATATTAAACACAATTTCATATCATAATCACTAGTTCCATGAAACCCCACCAAAACCCCACTTTGATCTTTAGCTATATACTTCAAATTACTCACTTTTAACTTGAATTCTTGTTAATCATGAACACATATATGCTTATACATCACTAATCAATCATAAAAACACTAATTAACACTAGTTTTATCAAATTAAAACCCTAATTTCGTATTTAAACCATTAACCCTTTGAAACCCATATAAAAATCAAACCCTAGGTTGTTTTAAATTCTTTCTTTCTAATCCTCAAGAACACTATGTAAGTGAGTTTTCTCTATGATTTAACCTAGGGTTTGATTTTTATATGGGTTTCAAAGGGTTAATGGTTTAAATACGAAATTAGGGTTTTAATTTGATGAAACTAGTGTTAATTAGTGTTTTTATGATTGATTAGTGATGTATAAGCATATATGCGTTCATGATTAACAAGAATTCAAGTTAAAAGTGAGTAATTTGAAGTATATAGCTAAAGATCAAAGTGGGGTTTTGGTGGGTTTTCATGGAACTAGTGATTATGATATGAAATTGTGTTTAATATGTTTAATTGAAGTTAGTAAAGCTTAATAGTGAATGAATTAGTGTTAAAGTGAGTAAAAGATTAAGAAATTAGTGATATGTTCATAAGAGTTATGTTAAATATTTGCAGAAATAGAGTTAAATTATGAACTAGTGATAATGAAGTATGATTATGATAATAGAACATGAAATTAGTAGAAAAGTGATGATTGTTAGTGTCTAATTGTTGTTATGATGATATGTATGATTATGTAGGTGTTAAGAGACGTGGAGGCTTATGATGATCAATATGGTGAAATCGTCTAAGAGATTGTGGTGAGTAATACGGGGGTTAAACAGGTGATGTGATTGTGTAGTACCGGATAGCTTGCGGGCTAGAGGTTTACACAATCAAAGAACAAGTTATTTGTTATGTTTATTTAATTATGTTTATTGCTTAAGTTAGTTGTTGTGTTAAATTTCTTAATTGTGCTTATTTGTTATGCGTTTGATTGTTACTTGGTAAGAAAAGTAGTGATTTCTCATTAGCTTGATGTTAGCCAAGTAATGAGTAAGTTACTAGCTTAAAGGTAAAGGAAAAGAATTGGTGAAGAATAGTGTATGATTCGATTGTGTTGGATCCGGATTGCTGTTGAGTAAGAGGCTACACAATCGGGTGGAAGATATATTGTTAACATATGTGGATTAAATAGTGATGATATAGTGAACAGTGTATGAATTGGTTGTATGTGTTTCCGGATAGCTTCCGAGCTAGAGGATCATACAATCACGTGAAGGTTGTTTGTTATATGTTTTGTTTCTTATGTGCGTTTTAGATTATGTTAAAGGTTGTGTTGATTAGTGTTTTGATTGTTGTTAGTTAGATCATGTGGTATGATTATGTGTAATGATTCAGTGGTGATCAGAGAGTTAACTGCGGTTAACACAGTGTTCAGTGTTCAGTGTTTAGTGTTCAGAGCCCAGTGAAATTGTGCTTATGTATTGTGTTGATAGGTGCTAAGTGTTATGTGTATTGTTTGTTTGATTGCCTGTGTACTCACTAAGTAGTTGTGCTTACCCGTTTCAGTGTTTATGTTGTAGGTTGATGCTTTGCTAGCGCCATGTGGATAGAAGGGTTATGAGATGCTAGTGACATGGATATGGAGCATGCTTATGGTTAGAATATGTTTATTTCTTTTGAATTGTTGTTTTGATGCCCAATTGTGTAAATCGCCTAAACAATGAGTTTTCGAATTAAGTATGTTGGTCAATGTATAGTAGTTAACTTTGAAAGTCAAACAGAGTTATGGTGTCTAGTGTATGTGGTTGTCAAGTGTATGAAGTCATATGATTGGTTTGGTTTGGGTTAAAGTGTTGAATTGTAGAAAAATGTCAAAACTGATTGGTTGGTCAAAGATGAAGTTGACAAATAGTCAACAATGTTGTAAGAGTCAAACATGTGTGGTATTGGGTAATGTGGTGGTGTTATGTAGTAGATTTGGTGATAGTGTCCAAATGGACACCAAACGGGTCAAAAGGGTTAAATCGGGTTAGAATGTACTTATGTGGGTTTGGTCAATGGTGTTAGACTTATTTTGGTATGTTGATCATGTGTGCAAAAAGTTAGAGTCCAAGTGTTCATGGTTAATATCTTCTTCATCCAATACTTCTAATCCCGGATTTTCCAACCTTGACAAATGATCAGCTGCGACATTTTCAGCTCCTTTCTTATCTTTAATTTCAATATCGAATTCCTGCAATAAAAGAATCCATCGCAATAAACGAGGGCGCGCATCCTGCTTATTAAACAAATACTTCAAAGCAGAATGATCAGTATAAACCACAGTTTTAGTTAAGACAAGATAAGAACGAAATTTATCGAAAGCAAAAACTACTGCCAAAAGTTCCTTTTCCGTAGTTGTGTAATTTTCCTGAGCATCTGTTAATGTTTTACTGGCATAATAAATTGGCTTAAACTTCTTATCAACTTTTTGTCCTAGAACAGCTCCAACTGCATAGTCACTAGCATTACACATCAATTCAAAAGGTAAACTCCAATATGGACTCGTCATTACTGGAGCAGATACCAACTTTTCTTTCAATGCATCAAAGGACTGTTTGCATTCATCTGTAAACTCAAATTTTGCATCCTTCTCTAGTAATTGATTAAGCGGTTTTGCAATTTTTGAAAAATCTTTTATAAATCTCTTATAAAATCCAGCATGTCCTAGAAAACTTCTTATTCCTTTTACATTTGTAGGATAAGGTAATTTTGAAATAGCTTCAATCTTCGCTTGATCTACCTCAATTCCTATTTTGGATAAAGTATGACCTAAAACAATTCCTTCTCTAACCATAAAATGACATTTTTCCCAGTTAAGAACTAGATTTGCTCCTTCACATCTTTGCAACATCTTATGTAAATTTTCTAAACAAGCATCAAACGAATCTCCAAATACCGAGAAATCATCCATAAATACTTCCATGAAGTCTTCTACCATATCATGAAATATTGCGATCATGCAATGCTGAAATGTAGCTGGCGCATTACACAAACCAAACGGCATTCTTCTATAAGCAAAAGTACCAAACGGACAGGTAAATGTTGTTTTATCTTGATCTTCAGCTGCTATCGGTATTTGAAAATATCCTGAAAATCCATCCAGAAAACAATAGAATTCCTTTCCTGATAACCTTTCTATCATCTGATCAATAAATGGTAATGGAAAATGATCTTTCCTGGTAGCATCATTCAATTTCCGATAATCAATACAAACTCTCCATCCCGTTACTGTCCTTGCTGGTATCAATTCATTCTTTTCATTAGGTACCACCGTTATTCCACCTTTCTTTGGTACGACATGTATTGGACTTACCCATGGACTATCTGAAATAGGATAGATTAACCCTGAATCCAACAATTTAATGATTTCTTTCCTAACTACATCCTTAACATTCGGATTCAATCTTCTTAAAGGTTGTACGACTGGCTTAAAATCTTTTTCCATCAAGATTTTATGAGTACAGTACGTAGGACTGATTCCTTTAATATCCGTTATTTTTCATGCTATTGCTCGTTTATGCTGTTTAAGAACCTGAACTAATCGTTCTTTATCTGATTTTGACAATTTTGAAGATATTATAACCGGCAAGTCTGATGTTCCTTGTAAATAAGCATATTCCAAATGTGCTGGTAGCTCTTTAAGTTCCAACTGTGGTGGTTCTTCAATAGATGTCTTGATCTCAAATATCTCTTCTTTAAAACAAGGAATATTGTTCACAGAATATGGTATCAATTCCTGGTTAATAATTTTAGCAATTGGCTGTGTTTCTTCCTCTTCAGGATGTTGTTGAATAACCACGGTTGCTTCTTCCAAATCTTCATCTTCCTCTAATAACTTATCAAATTCTGCTAAATCCTTTGCAGTGTCAAACTCTTCGGTCCATCCATTAAGGATTCTTATATCTGTTTGATCTTTTCCTATAAAATCTTAAAAAGAAGAGTTATCCATATATTCATATGAATTTAAATAATAACAAGTATCATCCACATAATCAGGAAATTTCATGGAATTATTAACATCAAAAACAATTTTATCATTCCCTAACCTCATGGTAATTTATCTATTAAAAACATCTATTAAGGCATGTGTAGTTGCTAAAAATGGTCTTCCTAATATAATAGGGACTTTAGGGTCTTCTACCATATCTAAGATTACAAAATCACATGGAAAAACAAATTTATCAACTTTAATCAAAACATTTTCAACTATTCCCCTAGGATATTGCACAGATCGGTCAGCTAATTCAATACACATACGAATAGGTTTTGGTTCTCCTAATCCTAAACGCATATAAAGAGTATATGGCATTAATGAAATACTAGCACCTAAATTTGCTAATGCATTTTCAATAGAAATTTCACCAATTTTACAAGGTATAGTAATACTCCCTGGATCTTTGACTTTTGGAGGTAGCTTATTCTGCATTATTGCTGAGCATCTCGCATTCATAGTCACCTTTGTCACATTATTCAATTTACTTTTGTTGGTCAGCAGCTCCTTAAGATATTTTGCATACTTCGGCATTTGAGCTATAGCTTCAACAAAAGGAATGTTAATATGAAGTTGTTTCAGATTTTCCAGAAATTTGTGGTATTGTTCATCTTCTTTGTCCTTCCTCAGAGCAGCTGGATATGGAGGTGGGGGTGTATAGTCTTTGTTGACTTCTTTAACCTTATTTTCTTCAATGCTCTTTTTATTTGGTTGTATGTCTTCATCAATTGTTTCTTTTTCAACCTGTTCAGACTCAACAATTTTATTAGTTATAACAGGAGAGTCAACATTCTTACCACTTCTGGTAATTACTGCTTTAGCTTGCTTCTTTGGATTTGTTTCAGTAAATCCTGGCAATGTTCCTGGAAATCTCTCCTGTAGTGCTTTAGCAATCTGATGAACTGATCCTTCATTTTGTTTGATCGATGCTTCATTATTATGCATTCGTGTATTAGTTTCCTTTTCTCTTTTATTATTTGCCTCAGCCATTTTTCCCAATGCATTTTCTATCACCATCATTCTGTCATTATAGGAAGTATTTTGTCCTGTTTTGACATAATAACCTGGTGCTCCTTGTTGATACTGTTGTCCTGGTTGACTAGTTCTTCTAAAGTTAGAAACTTGACGATAATTTGGATTTCCTTGAAAATCCCCATACATAACTTCTTCAGTGATTATTTCACTATCATTATTAGGACATTCTGTCTTTAGATGATTTCCTCCACATATTTCACAACCAATCCTGATTGCATGAACTTGTTCATTTACTTTCTTAATATCTCTTCCCATACTTTCCAATTTTGCAGTGATAGCTGCGAGACCATCACTATCTTCAGATATTCTTTTTCTTCCAGATGAACCATCATCCCATAATTGAGAATGTTTTGCTAATTCTTCAATTCCGGCTTTTGCTACTGCTGGAGTTTTCTTAGGTACTGGGCCTTGTGCATCTAACTGTTGACGTGTTGCTCGATCAACTCCCTTATAAAATACTGTTATTTCTTGTTGGACATTTAAATCATGCTGTGGACATTTATGTAACATCTCCTTATATCTTTCCCAAGCTTGATATAGAGATTCATCGGGGTTCTGCTTAAAATTCCTAATCTCGTCGATCGTTTTTGACGTTTTGGAAGGTGTACAATACATTTTTAGAAATTTTCTACGAAGATCTTCCCAAGTAGTAATAGATCCGGCTGGTTCATTATTAATCCATCTCTTAGCTCCATCCTTTAATGTTAAAGGAAATACTCGTAACATAACCTGATCTCTTGTAACATTAGGAATATTAAACATATCTGCAATCCCTAAAATTTTCTCTACATGCTCGTTTGCATCTTCTTTATCTTCTCCTCTGAAAGGATTCTCTCTCAATTCCTTCAGAAATTGTCCCTTTAATTCAAACTCTACTTCTCTAGCTATAGCAGGCCTAACCACTCCCGGTCTTGGATCTCCACGAGTTTGAATCGTGTAATCCTCAAGCGTCATGTTAGCTATGTCTGCCATATTTCTTTGTTTTAGTTCAGAATCTCTTGGAAATACTGTATGTTGTCTCGAATTTACTTTATCTAAATCTGAATCGGAGTAATACCCTCTTTTAGCCATTTTGACTAAACTGTTATAAAATATCAAGTCGTCTTCGTCAGATGAAATTCCTTGTTCTGGCGAATTAGGTGGCGCATATGACAATCGTCTTCTAGAATGAAATTCTCGTTCTGGTTCGTCAAATGAACTAAGTGGATCCGGATGAAGTGTGCGGGTCATACATCCATCTGCAAAGAAGAATAGAATTTTAGTAGTACTTTAAATTCAAAAGTAGATGTTTGTAGTTTGTTAGTAATATTCAAGTTGGTAAATATGAATCCCGATAATTTAATAATAAAACACATTCAAAATTAAATATTGGAAAAATTATACCTAACCCAACTCTCCTATTTGTTAGTAATGCAATTTAGTTAAGTTGTAGTATAGTGGTAAGTATTCCCGCCTGTCACGCGGGTGACCCGGGTTCGATCCCCGGCAGCGGCGCCAAAAACTTGATGTGTGCTAAGTATAGACAATTATAATAACAAGTTTAATTAAGGAAATACTAAATAATACTATCACACAATTCAGGCAAGATTAACCCGTTCATGTAATATAGCTTAATAAGTAAGTCCAAATTCGAACACAAGGAACACAAGAAAAGTTATTCTTATTTATAACTAATTATCCTTTTATTCTAATTACAGATATTTACAATTATAATACAATTAAATACAAGGATCCAATTTACAATAATCTACAAGATAAGGGAGACGTTTTAGTTCCGAACGAACATATTTATATTTATATTTTTGATACAGATTCTAATAGATAAGTTTTAAGAAACAACTTAAGAATACTCAATTAGATAGAAGATTATAACTATTTAAACAATTATTTATTAAACGTATTATATCAACTTATGTCTATTTGCTTTGTTGGCTATTATTATTGGTGAATTACTAATGTAGAAAATCACAAAGATTAAGATAATTTTCATATAGCAACACTCCCAAAGATTAAGTAAAGTCTTACTATTTATTAAGATCTATCAGCAGTTTATTAATACAATTCCAAGATTAGGTTGAATTACAGTGTTACTTAACATTAATAATTGACAGTCATTAATTAATTTATAAAACTCACAAGATTAGTAAAGCTATCTATATAAGTTAATTAACTTTTATCAATATTAATATAACACAGACAATTCTTGTATAATAAGCATTCAATAATATAGTTCCAACATAAACATATAATTCATATAATAAATCTAATAAACATACATTTAAACATTCATAATGAAAACCTAATAAGCAATTAATTCAAATAAACAATATCCAAAATAACCCAAAAGATTAATAAAGTTACAAGGATAAAGAAACCGAACCAATTAGCAAACCAGCTTTTCCTAGGGTTAAAAACCTTCAAACCCTAGCTCCTTGGCCTCCAAAATCGCACCTTAAAGTCGTCCTAAAACCCTAACTTTCGGTTTTAGTATTCTTGAATCGTATATGGTTTAAGTTAATTTGAGCCTCTATTTATAGTTTTACTGGCCGACCTTCCAACCGCCGGTTGGATACTCCAACCGCTGGTTGGAGTTATTTGAATCCGAATCCAACTACACGTGTCTGCACCGCCTTAAACCCTAAAGCTTAACCGCCGGTTGGTTAATCCAACCGCCGGTTGAATGTTAATTCCAGAATATTCCATTTTCGGGCTTGGGCTTAATTCTTGGACTATCAATCTTCATATCCAGACTTCTTTGTTTTCTTGGCCCAATTCTTCATTTTAACTCTTTTAATCTTCATTTCTTCAAGGTTTTTAATCTTTATTTCTTTTAGTGCTTTAATTCTTCAGTTCTGGTCTCGTTCTTGTTCCTTTTTCTTCATTCTTCAATTAAAATACATTTCTGCAATTATTAACAAAATAAGTATCTAAAATCATATAAATGCAATAAAATGTATATAAATATAGGGATAAATTACTATAAAATATACTATCTATTTGATGTTTATCAGTGATCCATGCAATATAGAAAATTTCTTTTGTCAGATTAAAGAAAATTATTATAAGGCACAGGATAGAACAGGTTTGCTAGAGATAGTCCTCAGTAAGATCCCTTATCCTATGGTACAATATATAGAAAAGCAAATAGCTGATCCTACTAGAACACCAAGAGTTCAAACTCTAGGATTAATAGAAAGATTTGCTAAAGAATATAGACAACAATTATGTTTCAGAAAAATAGAAAAAACATATGTCAAAACGGTTAACCCAAAATGTTGTAAACAATTAGACGATGTACCACAAGAATATGGTTGTACAAAATCATATAAAAAGAAACAAAAATATTATAGGTATAGACCTAGAAAATATATAGGAAGAAAATGGAAACCTAAGTATAAAAGAAGATTTAGAAAAATCTATAAACAAGATAAAAGTAAGTATTGCCCTAAAGGAAAGAAGACATGTAGATGCTGGAAGTGTCAAGAGATAGGCCATTATGCAAATGAATGTCCTAAGAAAAATGAATATAAGGATAATAAACTAAAAATGATATATAGTATAGGATTCGAACCTATTGAAGAAGAATATAGCGAAAACGAATAAATCGATTTAGATACATATAGTTTAATAACGGAAGAAAGTGAATATTCATCTGAAGAAGAAGAGTTCTAAAAATAGTACGTTTATAAAAGTAAAGCTATTTAATAAAAATATTTTAGCATATATTGATACAGGTGCAACAATATGTTTAGGAACAGAAAACCCGTTACCAACAAAATATTGGCAAAAGGTAGAAAAACCTTTGTTAGTAAAAATTGCTAATAATAAAACTATTATGTTAAGAGAAAAGGCAGTCAATTTAGTAATTCTAATTGAAGGTCAGAGGTTCCCGTTACCCAGTTTATATAAACAAAATGCACGAATTCCTTAATAAATGGAAATAATTTTTTAAAGTTATACCAACCTTTTATACAAAGATTAGATACAGTAAGCATAACATGTCCTAAGTTAGATAATCAAATATCTAAACAGATAACAACAAAAATTTATACAACACTTTCTCTTATCCGGGGGGAAATGATAAGAAAAGTAGCAGAAATCTTGCAAACGAAGGTTTTTATGAATATCGAATTACAAATAGACACTTTATTGGAAAAAATAAGCATTCAAAATCCTTTGGATCCAGTTAAAAATAAAAATGAGATTTTAGTTCACATAGAACTAATCGATCCAAAACAAGAAGTTAATGTTACAAATAGAATTCCATATACTGAAAAGGATGTGGAAGAATTTCGAGAGGAAACAGAAAAACAAATAGCACTAGGAATACTTAAACACTCTAAAAGTCCACATAGTGCACCAGCCTTCTATGTAGAAAATCACAATGAGTTAAAACGAGGAAAGAGAAGACTTGTAATAAATTACAAGGAAATGAATAAAGCAACAAAAGGTGATGCTTATAAATTACCTAGGCAAGATTATATTTTTAATAAAATAAGAAACTCGGAGTGGTTTACAACACTTGATGCAAAGTCAGGATATTTTCAATTAAGGCTTGACGAAGAATCAAAACCTTTAACAGCCTTTAGTTGTCCACCTCAAATGCATTTAGAATATAATATAATGCCTATGTGTTTAAAGTAAGCACCAAGCCAATTTCAACGATTTATGGATTTTAACCTCAAGGGTTTAGAATCAGTATGTCTTGCATACATTGACGACATAATTATTTTTACAAAAGGTAATAAGGAAAGTCATCTCCAATACGTAGCAAAAGTTTTAATACAGCTTGGAGAAAAATGAGTAATTTTAAATAAAGAACAGGCAAAAGTATGTTTACAAGAAACAGAATTTTTGGGAATGAAAATTCTTAAAGGAGGATATATTGAACCTCAAAAACATTTATTAGAAAAAATAAGAGATTTTCCAGATCAATTAAATGATCGACAACAAATTCAAAGATTTCTCGGATGTTTAAACTACATCGGAGAAAATGGATTTATAAAACATTTAGCAAAAGAAAGAGAATTATTACAAAAAATGATTTCGTTAAAACGTCCATGGAAATGGACAGAATTGACCACTTTGGCTGTTAAGCAATTAAAAAATATTTGCGAAAACTTACCAAGGCTGTATGTTGCAAAGCCTAGTGATCTACTCATTCTAAGCACCGATGCTAGTGATACTACTTGGGGAGCAGTCCTTCAAGCAGTTCCAGGAGCATATGATGAGTTTAAAGAGTACATTGCGCACAATAAACCATCAGAAGTTAAGAATTTTCTTAAACAATATGATGGTTTAGAAGCAATTAGGCCAAATCAGGCAAAGCAATTAGGTCCAATTGGACAAATAAACAATAGAAATATTGTGACAAAGAGTGATACTAGCTCTTCAAGCAAGTCTATGCAAATAGAATTGGGTAAAACCAATAGCAAAACTATCTTGTTATCCAAATGGATTTCAGGAACGTTTAAGCCAGCTGAACAAAGTTATACAGTACATGAAAAAGAACTTTTAGCGTTTATCAATGCACTCAAAAAATTTCGCATTGATTTACAGCCAGTAAAATTCATTTTTCAAACAGATAACACCTATGTAAAGGATTTTATAAACTATAAGTTAAAAGAAACTTATAATAAAGGAAGACTGTTAAGATGGAGTTTAACCATCCAACAGTTTGATTTTATCGCAGTTCATATTCCAGGCACTCAGAACTTTCTAGCAGATACACTCACAAGAGAATGGAAGAAATTTTAAAAATGTTTCAAGAAAAGAAGAATGCGCTACAAAAAGAAATTTCAGAAAAACAAGAAAAAATTAAAATCATGCAAAAGGAAGCCGCAACGATGCATAAAGAATACGAAAAAATTAACGAAGCAATATCATTGTTAGGAATAGCAGCAGAAAAGAAGACTGGCGGAGAACCCCTAGAAGTAGTAACAACCCAACTTTTTCCAGAGGGGGGAGAATCCAGTAAAAAACAAATGAAACAAGAAATATATGATGAAGAAGAAAGAGCCAAGAAATTCTATGTCATCTTTAATGGCCCAAACCAAGGTATTTTCGATGAATGGAGTAAAGCAGCTATTTTCATTACAGGAAAAAAGGAATCATCCATAGCAAATATCTAAGTTTAGCAGAAGCAAAGAAAGCACTCGAAGAATACAAGAATAAAGAAACTTATGCACAAAAAATATCAACCCCAACACAACCAGTGAAAGGTTCGATACCACTAGAGAAAAAGATACCAGTAATTGGCAGCATTCCACAACAACGTAACTTAACAATTAGCAGTATTCAGTCCAGACAACAGATAGAAGACAATTGTAGGCTTACAAAAAGAATATTTGAAAAGGAATACAATTTCCTTCTTAAGTATTCCGAAGAAGATAAGGCTACAAGTATCTACCCAATAGATACTACGTATCAAGGTCCAAAAGCAGTAGTATTACCAGAAGCAGACGCAATAAAGACATACATGATGTTTCAAGCAGGATTAATAAATTGTATCTATTTCAAAGGAAACAGTCTATTCCAGTATTTCCTAAGTAAGATGAAGACAGCATTAAATATCTACATCAGCAAGATCTTAGATAAGAAAGAAGGATTTCTAAAAATCCTAGGAACAATTCCAGAGTTCAATACAGAAGGAGAGGTTACGCAGCCAGCAGTTCAGATATGTCAGATAGGTACAAGCAATAAAAACTACCCAGCAATAGGTCAAGGAGTCCACCTCGACGAATTAGAGCATTTTGGGAATAATTATGTTCTAATGCTACACAAGGGTATCAAGATTCAAGGAAGAATAAACTATGTAGCAAGTTCAACCTTAATCTGAAGTCATCAAGCAAAAAATCCAACAGAGTTAGATGTAAAATTACTAACAGATTTTATGTCTAAATTAATCAAAAATGAATTCAGCTACAGTCAAGAAGTCAAGGAATATCTTTGTACACGTTTATACAAAGAATTTCTAGAAGACCACACATGTACAATATGTGAAAAGAATGGAGAGGAAATTGAAATTATTCAAGACGCAAGCAGTGACGATAGCAACAACAATAATGTAGCCAGCTAAATGTGACTAGTAGGGTCCCTCCAAAGCAATAAGAGAGGCAATAATGTAAAAGATAAGATTTTCGATAAGAAATCTTATCACTTAAGAGGTCTATGAGACGGATGAGATAGTGACATGTACTATCCATTCTATCTATAAATAATCATGTCCAGTCCATAGAATAGGCATTCGCACTCACACTAGTTGAGAAGTCTATTCTAAAAATCGAGTCTGTAAATTATATCTTTCAATAAATAAAATCATGTTTGTATACATCATGTGTAACTAAAAGGTTCCACTAGAAACTAGGAAAGAAGCAAGTGCAGATTAGTATACCAACGATAGTTTAGAATTAGTTAGATCATACAAGATAATCCTGGAGCCTTGAAAAGCTAGCGTTGAAAAATCCGTTGAAGGCAGGTGGCCGTAAAGGATGTTTATTCCGCAGCTGGGTTGGAGACATCATTGATCATTAACAAATTTCCAGATCAAGTCAGGTATACCAAAAATCTAAATTGCATTTATCTTTACTAGTTTCTACAGGGTTTAAAAGAAATATATAAAAATGAAAAGTTTTAAAATAAAACTAGATAAACAGAATTATAATCAGTATCATGTAATAGCTAGTATTAATCACCAAATATTGGTAGTCTTAATCGATACAGGAGCATGTAGTAGTCATATTAACCCAGATTTAATATCCGAAATATATGATTCAATAGAAGAAATTAGTTATAAAAAAGTAGTAAACACTAAGTTAACATCAATTGAAATAATATTTAGTCAAGAATTAAAAGTAGAAATGGAAATACCTATAGAAAATAGGAAAACCCTAGAAAGCAAAAACGTCCTATTAGGAATAGATTTTCTAGAACAGTTTAATTATGAAATAAATAATAAAGAAATCATATTAAATGATTTTAAAATACCTAGGATTAATTTATACTATAAAGACATAGAAGAAAATATAAACAATGTCTGAAGAATATCAAGAGATAGAGAATAAAGAAGAAGCAGGAAGTTACATCTCAGATGTATTATTAGATAAAAAATTAGTAACAAAAGTTAAAAATCAAGGAACACTTAATTTAAAAGAATCAGATGGAATAAGTAGATCTTTAGTCGAAAGATTAAATAGAGAAAATATAATATATTATGGAATAATACAAGGAGAACAAAATGTAAAAATAGAACAAGCTAACAATAGGTTTCAAGCACCCGTATTACAAATAAATCAAGTAATTAAAAGATTGCAGAAGATAAAAGAAGAACATAGAAGGAAAATAGGATATATACATATAAATGTAGTACAAATAATAATAAAATCAACATTTAGAGAAGGTATTAAAACATCCGTAGAACTAAAAATTGAAGACAATAGGATAAAACAAAAACAATATAGTTCATTAGGAAGTATTGAAGGTGATCTAGGATACGGAGTAATGAAGTTTAACGTAGCTTTACAATATCCTATACCCTTGGAAACACGAAATATAGATAATTGTATAGGAGTTATATGCAATTTTAGAAATAAAGAATTAATGGAACATGGTGACATACCTCTAGTGGTTTGTTATAGACTAGCCTATGCATTAAGTAACAGTTCATTAAGCATTCAGTATAAAAATTTAGATAGGTTATACACAGAAAAACTATTTAATAAAACAAGTACTTTAATACAAGAAGATAAAATACAAAGAGAATTTTTAAGAAATCATAGTAAAAAATTTAACCAGTTAAAATTAGGAAATATAATAGGAGAATCAAGTAATTCGATAATACCTAGAATAAATGAAGAAATAGAAGCACCAGTTAGAAGAACTAATTTGTACAAAGAAAACCAATTAAATAAATTAAAGGATCAAGTCAAGGAATTAAGTTCGGTAGTAACTAATCTTAATAATAGAATATAAAAATGGAAAATACAAATAAAAGAGGCCCTTATAAAAAAAGGAAAGAAAGAAAGTCAACAAATGAAGAAATGATAGAAATGATAGAAGAATTAAGAAAATTTAGAAAAAATATAAAAGAAAAATTTTCAGTTAGTTATTATAGGACTAGAATAATAGAAGATATACAATCTTCATTAGATTGTTTAGAAAAGGTAAAAAGAAAATATATGATAACTCAAGAAGAAGAGAATAATAAGCTAAAACAAGAATTAGAAAAATTGAATAAAAAGGTAAAAGTATTAGAAGAAAAGATAGAAAATAATTGCACATATAATATATATGAATTAATACTTAACCTAGAAAGTATATCGGAAACTGTAACAACCCGCTTACCATGACACAATATTGTCCGCTTTGCCCGCAGGCGCACGGCTTTGCTCTTGGTGACCACACTTCCCAGGAGGTCACCCATCCTAGAAATTGCCCTCGCTCGAGCACGCTTAACTGCCGTGCTTTTGCGATAATCTGCCACCTGTGGTCCCAAAACGAGTTGTGTCATTTAAGCGCCTTGTTACCCTTATAAGCCCCAGCATCCCTCATGTCCATGGGCGATGTGGGATCAGCCTAGGGTGTTACAACTCACCCCCCTTAGGGACTCATCGTCCTCGATGAGGTTTGCCCCATCATCCCGACGACACATGAGTTGCTCTGATACCATAACTGTAACAACCCGCTTACCATGACACAATATTGTCCGCTTTGCCCGCAGGCGCACGGCTTTGCTCTTGGTGACCACACTTCCCAGGAGGTCACCCATCCTGGAAATTGCCCTCGCTCGAGCACGCTTAACTGCCATGCTTTTGCGACAATCTGCCACCTGTGGTCCCAAAACGCGTTGTGTCATTTAAGTGCCTTGTTACCCTTATAAGCCCCAGCATCCCTCATGTCCATGGGCGATGTGGGATCAGCCTACGATGTTAAACTTATAGCACCCCATGTTTTAAGACATTTTTTTTTTTAAAACAACCTGGAAGCGTTATCCCATTCAACAACATTTACACATACATAGTATAATATCAAGGGTTAACTATTACACAATACTATCATTAAGTTATTTAGTCACAAACACATAATCTAGTGGGTGTTATTTATACAAACAGTTTAACGACCAACAAAAGTAATCAAGAGTTGCCCAGCTTGTCAAACATTTCACCCAAAACCTCTCAACCAAGCATAAGCAAACTTAACCTGCAAAAGTGAGGTGGGGGATTAGCACGAAGCTAAGTGAATAATGATTCCAACAATCTAACTTAGCATAACCAAATCAGTTCACAACAATTAACTAATAGTAACAATCAAAATAGAGGATCGGTGGTTCTTGAGGTACCCTCAGCCCGCGGATGGCCCACCAAGAACACTTATAATCCACTGCAGGCCAATACATAGATTTTACCGATAGTTCATTGCTATCTTTAATCAATATGGACGAATTCACAACGAATGATCATCAATTCCATATAGATTAACCTATAGCAACTAAACCCAACCGAAATTGACCTCTATCATTCCAACCTATCATGGAATGAGTCACTAGCAATCAATCATTTAACCACAATCAACTTATCAATAAATCAATAATATCAATCTACTTAAAATTGATGTAACTAAATTGTTAACACCAATTTAAATTGTGAGAACCAGTCACTCACCTGTCTCGTTTCAAGCCCCACTCAAAGATCTAATTTTGTTGAGTCGTGGTCGGATCTGAAATACAGTAAAATTTCAAGTCAATCTTCATATCATAAGTACATTACTTAAGGTTAACAATCAAACATGTATTAAGTAATATAAACTCTATAAACAACTAAATCATATATTAAGGCTTAAAATAAAAGCATTCAGTCCAGCCCAAGGAATCCGTCCGGATTCAAGGGAATCCGTCCGGATTCAAGGGAATCCGCCCGGATTCAGACAGAATCCGCCGGATTCAACATGAATCCGCCGGATTCCCGACCTATTTTCACCTCCAATTTTGATCAGACTTTAAACTAAAGAATCCGTTCTTGAATACGCAACGGAATACGCCGGATTCACTTGAACCCGTTTACCCATTTACCCGGAATCCGCCGGATTCAAAGGAATCCAACCGGATTCCCTGGTTTTTCAGTACCTGCACAGTTGCAATTTCCTGCACCATTCAACTACGAACCAAAATCTCATAAATCGCCAAACTCAGTTCTATACTCTAAATTTTACCATACTTTGACCATAACAACTACTAATAACAACTTATAACAAGAAATCAAGCTTCAAATCATTACAATCTATCATAATCAACTATAAGCTAGCTATTTCATAATCAAACCAAAAACTCAAGAACTCATAAAATTATATCATGAAATCAGTCACTTTTTGCCCACAAAGATCATAATATCATCATGTAATCATCATACAAATATCAATCGAATTAATCAAGCTTAATTTCTATCATTCAAGTAATTTATGGTTTAGGTCAAACAAAGTTTTAACTTACAAGATAGATAGCTACAAGATGACAATCAAAGAAGCTTATGATGATGATAATGATGAGCTTATGATTAAATCTCCAATCTTGTTTAATCTTCACTAGCAATTTTGTGTGGTGATTTTGATATAAAGGTTTGTGAGATACATGAAGAACACAAAAGGAATTTGGGGGAAAAAGAACATAAGTCGGCCCCTATTTTTTTTTTAAACCGACTCATACTACCACAGTGTAATATTATACCCCCTTTTTAGTCTATTGTCTGGAACCTCATTTTTAGATGCGAGAAAATCATTTTATTTTACCGTCACCTAGTATTATTTAAAACAAATAATATTTTACTAGTCACAATATTTCATGAGGCATATTTACCTATAAATTTCACAATCAAACACAAAATACAATTAAATATCACAATTAAATATAAAGAAATACCTGTTTCTCCTAGGCCCGATTTGAGGATGTTACAGAAACAGCTAATTAATACCTATAATAAACTACATTAAATAAAGTAACTACATTAAATATAAAGTTGAAATAAAGACAAGGTATTTAAAATCATTAAATGACGTTATCTTTCATCGTCAAAAACAAACGACAATTCAATTATTCGGGTTTTCGGGTACCCGAATGGATAATTTTGACACCCCTAAGATGAAGCATATGTGATGAAAGAGGCAATGATAGTAAAGGCATCTTGTGAAGGCTTATAATATATGGCGTTGATATTTTCAACATGAATTTTGATAAATCCACCATAACTATGTATTATTTGTGTGTATTGTACAAGTACTTAATGCACAGTTGTGGTGAATTTTTCATAATCTATAATGGAAATATCACTAGCCATAATATATAAGTAAGTTTTACAAATTAAAGGGCTGTTAAAATTATATTAGATAAAATTATGTAGTAATCGATTGCTTTAGTAATCGATTATTTATTTACCGTTCATTGTTGAAGATCGTTAAAATTATGTAGCAAATACATACTTGTAATTTCAATTAAAGTCAATAACCCTCAATTTAATAAAATGTATATTAGATTATTGAACAAAAAGCTCCGGAATTCTTTGTTTTATGATAGATGATATTTTAATTATATTATGAGTATATTATATTTCCATTTCATTAAGAAATTAGAGTTATTATGTTGGGGGTTTTCAAATATTACTATCATAAGTTCGGATTTACGGACCCGAAACCGATCAACCCGACTATTATTTGGTTGGTTTGGATTGAGTTTGTATAGTTTTGTTTCGGGTATTTGGTGGGTTTTATTTTCTTCAAAAACCAAACAAACCAAACCGAATAATTCTATTAAACCAAAACTTGACCGTTTAAACTTTAGTTGAAGCCCTTTCAATGTTAACCACTTGAATCCGTTTCCTTATTACTTTAAATATTGACCACTCTTTCTAAAAATCACGTTTTGTGTTGTTCAAAGTGTTATATTTGACATTAATTAAATTTAACACCGAGTCGCTTCTTGTTCTATGAATCATATTTTCTGATGTTGACAAAATTAAATGTCAAAAATAGCATATTGCATGTTGTTTATGGCGAGTTTTACGGTACGTTGAATAAAATCAATAGGGACTATCGAGATGTTAAAGTGGTGGCTAGTTGGCTACTGGCTAACATAGGTTTCATTTTGATTTTGTGTTGTGCATGGGACCGGAGAAAATTGAGTCACCCTTGAATTCGTTACACGTATACTTGATTAATATTGGTGATTCATCGACTCTTGGATATCTCTATCAAAGTATCAATAATAATCGATTATATGACTAAGTTACCAAGAAATAAACCGTGTGTTATGTTTTATGTGCACCTTTGATAAGTAGTTAGTACCCCGTATGGTTTAGATGATAATCGAATTTTCTTGTTATTTAATGTTTATTAATTATGTGGTTGTTGTTCTCTTTTCCATCACAATAGATTAATAGGTGATATTACTACCCCTCAAAGTGAAATTCGTTGGAACAGATTACTACCCCTCAAAGTTAACATTTCTTCATGGAGAATTGCTAATAACAGGATGCCGACGAGGGTTAATCTCGATAGAAAGGGAATTGACCTTGACTCGACTAGATGCGCACTTTGTGATAATGATGTAGAAACGGAATTACATCTCTTCGGGAAGTGTTCGGTGGCAATAAATCTTTGGAAGGATATTTCTACATGGTGGAACATCACCCCTCTCCACTTTTCGAACTTAAGCGACATCATCAACGTTTCGGGCTCGGATATCATAAGTGGTGAAAATAGAAGGAGGTTTGATGTTGTAGTTCAAGCGACATTGTGGGTTATTTGGCGTTTTAGAAACGAGTTTTTGTTTAACACCAAAAAGCCTAGACGAGATACTTTGGGAGATGATGTTAAGCTTCTTTCGTTCATTTGGCTATCAAGTAGAGATAGGAAAAAACCGATTAGATGGATTGATTGGGTTTGCAACCCAAATTCAATCCTAAATATGTAATTTGTTTTTTTATTTTCGCTCTAGTGTCTTGCTAGTAAGCTAATAAAATCTTGCCGTTCAAAAAAAAAAAAATAGGTGATATTATTGCTGTTCTAAGAATAGAATTAAAATGCCATGATGGCGTCAATTATTTATCTTCGGGGTTCCTTTAAGTTTCTTCAATTATGTTGAGGACACTTCCTTATTTTATAGGTTTTGTTATGTGGTTATTTCGGTCGTTTGAAAGTGCATAAACAAAACTTTTCATGCTTTGAGATAGAGGTGAACATATAGGCTTTAGCCCGAGCCCGGGCATAGAAAAAGCTCGAAATAGCCGGAAAAAGCTCGGCTCAAAGCCCGGTATGGGCTGAAAGTCCTAAAGAGGCTTGGAATTATTCGATAAAGTCCGGTCCGGCCCGGGCCCAGGCCAGACCGGGTTAAGCCCAAAGCCCGGACTTTTTTAAAATAAAGCCCAAAAACCCGAGCCTTTTTGAGATAAAGCCGGGGATTTTTGAAAAAAAAAAAAACCCGATCCTATTTTAAATTACATGTTTTTAACATAGATTAATATACGCATTCGTATCAGCTAAACTCTACGTAGAACTCCCTCCGTCCCGCCACAAATGTCCACATTACTATTTTGAGTTGTCTCAAATAAGTGTTCACTTCCATGTTTCAACCAATCGAAAGATATTTTGGTGGGTAGATATGTTATTTGATTGGTGACATGTGTATTTAGTGGAGAATTCAAAAACTGTTTGCAAAGTCAAAGTGTGCATTTTAACTGAAACGAATGAAGTATAATTTTAGAATGTACACAAAAACCGCCCAACCAATTTTTTTTTTTAAAAAAACCCATATCACATGGACGTAGAACATATTTCAAATCATTTAAGTTCGAATTTATTAGATTTGAGCTAAGAGAGTAAGACAATATCAAGGTGAAATGTTGTATCGTTAACTATCTAAGTAAATGTACCACAAATATCATCGTATCTAATATTTAAATTTAAATTTAGATATTGTATACGACTTTTTTTATAAGAGCAATTAAAACTAACATGTACTCGGTAAAATTGTACTCCCGTCGTTCCACCTAAAGTATCATATTTTGACTTTTTGAAGTCTTTGTTTTTAAACTTTGATCTTAAATATTTTTGTTTGTGTTATATAATAATTGATGCAAAATATATAAATGAGTTGGGTTTTAAATGTATTTTCATTGGTATAATTTCCATCATATATTATACTCTCTCCGTCCCAATTTTATTGTCCCCAGAAAAAAAACACGCACTTTAAGAAAATATCACTCTCTCTTACTTTTTAATAAGAAGACAGTTTTACCCTTTACTTTTTACCTACATTTTTGTCTTACATATATAAATTAGGGGCATAAATGAACTTTATACCATTATTCTTATCTATTTATGGAAGTGGACAATAAAATTGGGACATCCCAAAAAGGAATACTGGACAATAGAATCGGGACGGATGGAGTATAACACAAATAAAGATATTTAAGGTCAAAGTTGAAAAAGAAAGACTTTGAAAAGTCAAAACATGACACTTTGGGTGGGACGGAGGTAGTATTGTACTTTTTGACGTTTTTATTAAATAGAACCGTACTTGGGGCAAAAGGTTGATAACCGACAACCTCGACCAGTGCACATTCAGCTGCCAATTCCATAATGTGGGGGCATACATGACTCACTAAGCGGTTGCTATGAGGGTGCCGGAGTTTAAACCCTGACCTTGTGCTATTAGATGCCCCACCCATTACTTGATTTGTAAGCCATTGACTAAATAGAACCATATTATTAATTATTATTAATATTATACGGAGTATTAGCGTAGTGAGAAGTGCCATCGCTGTTATTTTACCGTAGTGGGAAGTTATTACGACTGTACGAGAATGATTGGTTGCGATAAGAGGTTGACAGCTCTGGTTCTAGATGATGACGTCACTGGTGACACAGGGAATTGGGCTTTTGATAATGAAGGAGACATTGATAGAGTCCGGACTTGTGGCTCTGGATTTGTCTTAGCAGACACATGAAAACAATTTTATAAAAAGTGAGTTTGAAGATTCTTTTTTCAATAATTCTTGTCTTTTTCATTTTACAAAACATGACTTCTAATCTATAAGAGCTATGTATTATTAAATCTAGAATCTCAATCTTAGAACCTCCTAAAATTCTCGGCCGCTAAACACACCATATTATTATTATTATTTATTATTTATATTATTATTTATATTTGTTTCATTTTAGTTTATTTATTTATTTTTTTGTTCAATATACATTTTCATATTACATATTTAATAAAAAAAATGTAATGAAGTATAGTATAAACTTATAAAGGTTCTTAAAACTTACAAAACGTTTAGTTTTAACAGATAAATATTTATTTATTAGGCAGAGATAAAAATAAAACATAAGTTTATGAAGAAATCTTACTCTATTTCAGTATTTCTTTTTTCTTTTTTTTTTTAGTAAATAAGTTGACAAGTAGTTAGATTAAAAATGTAACATCGTTTGTCAACTTTTTCATTACTATTATTTATGCAACTCATGTCTTATATAATTATTATACAAACTTATGCTAAAATCGTATATTTAAAATTAAATAAAAAATAATTGTAATTAATTGAACATTTATTGTGAAATCTACGATTAGCTCTACATGCAGGAGTACGTATTGGGTTGAACAATTGGTCAAAAACTACTTAATGTCAACGATGTGAAGTATATCAATCTTTAAAGTTTAAACTTATTATTATGTTTAGTGTTGCTTCAAAAATTCGCCGGATTTGTCTAGACGATGTTGGCAAATCGTTTCTCGTTCACCCGAGCTTAAAGTTGGATGCAGATATCGAAGAAACTTTAGAAGAGGATCCATGGCCGGAGCTTAAAAGCTCTTCGGATGGCAATTACCAATTGGTACCCGCACTACGTTAAGGTAGATGAGGTTCGTATGCCACGAGGGCAGGAACCTCTTGTGATTATCTAGATTAATTAATTATCATGATTGTAATAATAATGTGAACTATTAGTAGAGATAGAAAAAGAGAGTAAAAGCCAGAGAGAAAGAGAGGTCTCCTTAAGTGACGGTGATGAGTCCTATTTATAATACTCACTTTAGATAATAGGGTGTATCATTGACAACATTATATATAATAGATTAATAACCATTGGGTAATAGCATATATTATCTTGCGGTTACTAGGCCCATAACCAAGGTACGTCATCATTTAGATATATATGTTATTAACAATTAACAGTGAAATACAACCACTTTATGCATAAAATGTCTTTCTATTGACAGTCGTGAATTATGAAAATTGTAAGTATTATTTTTATATAACAATGAAGGAATATGTTTGATTGACTTAAATAATTAATTTGAAAATAAATATTTCAATAAAAGTAGTAATTGGTACACGTTTATAGATGGTTGGTAATAGGAAGGAGAGATGCCTTTCAAAAAAAAAAATAGGAAGGAGAGATAAACATGTTTCGTGATGTGTTAGATGTTGGATGAATTAAGTGCATTTTATGCGTATATACTATACGTTCTAATTAAAATGTCAACTTTGAAAATGAATACATGTTAAAGGATGCACAATTATTATAGTGATATATTTAATAAAATAGTAATCTGGACACGTTAAATGAACGAATTATATTCTTGTTAGGCATATATAAAAAAAAAGTTATAAAAAAAGAAAAGAAAATAAAAAATCACGTTTCCAATCTACTATATACTTAAAGCAAAATTCCATGGACTACTCTGAATCTTAGATTGAGCTCAAATTATTTCCTACACCATTTTCATTTTTGAAGGTGTACCCACAACAATTCGGAAACGACCCTTTCAGTCCTTCTCTATATCTTTTGAGCCCTTTCAGTTAAATAACCTAACTTTTTTTTATACCGGTAATTTATAAATAAATCTTAATATTTGAAAGAAAAATATGTTAGCCTGCGTAGTTATTATAGATCAATAAACTAGTATAAAATAAAATAGAAGAAATTTAGCGTGTTTTATGACTTTATGGAACTATGGAAGCCGAGTGGAGCCCAATTGGATTGTGGTAAGCCCAATTATTTTCAAGTTGGCCACTTGCTATAGTATATTAGTATGGCCCATTGACGTGAAAAGTTATCAAACTTCTGTGGACAACCTGACCAGTGACCTTCTCTTGAAAAATTAAAACTGGATCACTATTTTTCATTAAACAAAGCTAAAATCACTTTTATATATATATATATATATATATATATATATATATATATATAAACTTTGACTACTTAAAATTCATGTGTGTATTGTTTAAGTTAAGTAAAACAAAGCTTATGGTAACATAAATAGAAAAGAATGATAGGATTTCACGAATTTGTGTATCGGTATACATAAACAAAGATGATTGTAAACTAAATAGCAGTTTGTCTTATACAATGCAAACTATGTGATTAATTAGCTACAATAGGGCTTTAGAGCATCTCCAATGTATACACTAAACATACCTTTTTGTACTAAAATAGTGCAAAAGTGTAAAAAAATCACTCAAGTATTAGCACTAAACACTGCACTATTATAGTGCAATGGCAAATAGTGTTTAGTGCAGCATCAAATTTAGTGCTGCACTAAACTCTACATTAAACATTATTCACATTAAATAATAATATTTATAATAATTAAAATGTGTTAACATGATGTATGATAATATATTTTTGCGTTTAATATTTCTAAAATTAGTAACTATAATGTTTGCTATTATAAATATTAGAAAAACTTCATAATTTTTATAAAATTTTCATTTTTCTTCTTGAAAATTTTCAATATTATGATTGTTATTGTATCTCTTATGATAATTTAATAGTTATATAAAAAAAATTAGTATTATATTGTTGAATTATATATTTTAAATCAATTAAAAAAGATTTAGTGCAATACATTGGAACAACTTTTTTTAGTGCAAGCATATTATCAAAAGATTTCATTTTTGCACTAAAATAATGCAATTTGCTACACTAAAATGGTGTATACATTGGAGATGCTCTTAGCCTTACACTTGAAGTCAATAAAATTGAAATGGATTTTGATAACAAGTGCCCTAAAAGTACTACTAAAGGTTATTATAAACAATAAGTAAAGATTAAATGAACATCTAACCTTCTATGTTTATAAGTAATCACAAAGTCACTTTCCATATATAATTGATAGATGGGGTGATTATTATGATAACAATATTGTTTATTTAGTGTTTAAAACCATTGTTAGTAACCTTAACTATAACACCCCTCGTTTAATTATAAACAATAGTATAATATTTGCAACTCGAAAGCGTATATTTCAAAACATACTATCAATGTTTTACATTATTTAAAATGTCATTAAACTTTTTCAAATCTAATACATGACATTTCAACAAAATCGGTGTTATATAATTCAAAACATTACTTTAGTTATCAAGATAACATCAGAGTAACAGCCTGTCAAACATTCCATCCAGTCCAACAACCTCCTGCCCAATATGTCCCATCTATTTAACCTGCAGGAAGAACTGTGGTGGGGTTAGCATAAAGCTAAGTGAATGAAACTATAAGCAACAGTACAACCTAGCATAACAATCTGTTTACATCAAATAACAATAAACAGAAAATCAATCAATCACTCGACATCCAATCAATGTCAAGCAACACCAAACAAGCATTATCAATCGTCATGAGGATCGGTGGCTCCTGAGATACCCTAATACCGGTTTGGTACTTAAGGAACTCTTATCAATCATCTGTATTGGCCTATACAGAATTACCGATAACCAGTTGTTAATCACACACGACCTAGATCTCCAAACCAACATTTCAAGTTTCAAGATCTCCTGTCGTCTACAATAACAACCAAGTCCAACTGTCAAGTCAAGTTGACCTCAGAATCTTACATACTAGCTCAAACAGCCAAGTAAGCAACTAGTCAAACTATCATGGCAAGATATCTCAACAATTACATTCTATCAAAGTAATACTATAATTACTTGTTGTAAATCAAATCATTACAACTAAATCACACTGAGGTTACAGATCCACTCACCGACACCTCAGCCGCAAGCTCAGAAGTCTAATATTACTGAGCCTTCTCCATATCTGAGAATACAATCAATAAACAATGAGTTAGTAACTTGTCTCAACTGATAACACATAGGTAATTAATATCGTTACACAATCATAACATAATTACATGAATCCAATGATCCCTAAGATCACAGCAAATAAAAGTTTAATTCGGAACAAAATCAAAAAGTCCCGAAATAAGGTCCAAAAACTGTAAAATGCCATTTTCGACCCCTAAACAACACCGAATGGCCAAAAACTGACTAGGCTATAGTATATAGCTTTGATCAGTGGGCCGTTTTCGAGTGACCATGTAAATTTCAGCCCAATCGGAGTTTAAAGACAATTTGTCAATTTTTCCGTGGCAAAAATCACTACTAAACACATGCACTTTTGAAATTTGCAAACTCAAAATTTCTGAAAATTTGCTAGAAATCAGCCTTACCCGCCGGGTAAGACTCATACCCGCCGGGTACCCACAAAACTGCTCAAGCCGCCGGCTTGGCTCAGAAGCCGCCGGCTTCCCAACAATACCAAGCCGTCCGGCTTCCCACGAAGCCGCCGGCTTCCTAACAAGACCAAGCCGCCGGCTTCCCTATGAAGCCGCCGGCTTCAAGCTTCGTCCTAGCACTGTTCGTTCTGATCAACTTATAACCCACGAAATTTATAACAAAATCATCCAAACTCGATTTCAAACAGTTTTAAACCACTAGAAACATCAGGTAATCATCATATAACACTTATAACATGTTTCTAACATCCAATTCTTCCAAATCATCAATTATCTCAATTTCAATCAAATGGAAATAATTAAACTTACTTCTTGATTTGAAGAACACTGATTTGAGAATTGCTATTGGTGAAACTTCAATCAATCTCAGCTTCCAATTCTAAGGTTTCAATTTCTGATTTGGATTTCTAAGGGTTTTTGATAATTTTGAAGTTTCTAAATGAACTTTCCTAAAGAGGAAAGTAAAATAAATAGCCGACCTAACAAACCGCCTTCAATTATACGGGTATAATTTAATACCCCATCTCAATCTATTGTCTGGAACCCGAAAACCATTTGCGAGTCCAAACATTTTATTGCACCGTCAACTATATTAATTTACAACAATTAATAATTCACTTATCACATTGGAATATTCGACTCCTATTCCAATTATTTCACTATTTCAAACAATATTATTTCCAAACACATTTAAATCAAGAAATAATATATAACCAACTAAGTCCATTTCGAGGATGTTACATTAACCAATGTCCCAAGGACAATGGTTATTAAAAATCCAATTGAAATTATAAGCATCAAATTAAAGCTTCTCATGTCAAACATGTTTTAAATGTGCCTAAAATATATGTCTAAATGTAAGGCCAATCCATACACTAGATAAGACATAATACTACTCCGTACTTATTCTCTTTATTTTTCTCTTCCGGTTATTCTATGATATTCTCTGATCAAATCTTTCGCCTTGTAAATTATTAAGATTTTTCATAAATGGATCGATGAAAATACATTAAACGAAGGCTTTCATAATTAAGCATTTGGGGTCAACTTAAAGGCCTTAAATTGTGGAATGAGGATCCACCTTCTTACACAACTTGTTTGGCTTTCGTGGACAACTCTTTTACGTTGATATTAATACTTTCGGCTATAGTTGTTATGATCCCACATTGGCCATGTATAGGGATGGCAATCGATATTCAACCCGGTGGACATCCATCCGATCCATCCATTTAAAATGGATATGGATGATCAAAATGGATGTATACCGGATATAGAAATGGATGTGGATGATTAGTGGATCGGATGTGGATGATAATTTATCATCCACGGATTCACCCATTACACCCGAAATCTATATATGCATATACATATACATACACTATAAACATATTAACTCTATATATTTTTAAGCGGATCATTCTTATACATCAAAATTTATAACAAATATTTATTTTTCACTCGTTATTTTCATCATATAATTTCAATAAATCGAAATTTCTACATCCCTATCCAAATAAAACACCGTACATGTAATTTTTGATTCTACTATACAATTGGAAGTCACAAACCAACCATCAAAGTGTGCCTATCAAACCAAGAAATAACATATAAGTGTTTTGAGTTTTGTAAAAACTATATATTATATGTATTTGTAACAATTTGTGTCAAGAATATCACGATGTTTAACAATTCTTTTGATATCCAATGGATATCCATAAACCCACTACATCCAGCGGATATGGATGTGGACGGATGATTTGTAAATTTAGTGGATTTGGATATGGATATGGATGATGAGAAATAAATGGATATGGATATGGATATAGCTCCACCCGATCCATATCCGATCCATCGCCGTCCCTAGCCATGTATGAGAATGGTTGGTAGCTTATAAGTCTAAGTGTCCCCTTCTCCTTCAAGCTAGCTTTTGGGAGTGAGTTTTATACTTGGGCTTATGGCTTCATATGGGCCTAGTATGAGCTAGGTTCGTATCAATTGGTATCAGAGCTAACCCATCTTTAGAGGTCCAACACCTCGGAGTGGTGGCCTATGGAGTGGTGGCTTGGACCCGAAAAGAGGGTGCCAACCGTGACCAACATAGCCGTGACCAACGAGGCCTCGGAGTAGTGACCTATGGAGTGGTGGCTTGGACCCAAAAAGAGGGGTGCGAACCGTGACCAACATAGCCGTGACCAACGAGGACGTTGATCTTTAAGGATGGGGTATTGTTATGTACCCACATTGGCAATGTATGGGAATGGTTGATAGCTTATAAGTCTAAGTGTCTCCTCCTCCTTCAAGCTAGCTTTTGGGAGTGAGTTCTACACTTGGGCTTATGGCTTCATATGGGCCTAGTATGAGCTAGGTTCGTATCAATAGTAGACCCGTCGGTCAATTTTTTGAATGGCATCAACGATGCTCCGTTTCTGAATGACCGGGCTAATAATAATAAAACTCGGGTTTGAAACTTCGGCCCCCACTCCCACACCAATCCCTAAAAGCTCCATCAACTTCTCGTTGTAAATTTGATCCGCGTACAATGGCTATGTCACTAATGGCACACCGGCAACTATGGCTTCAAGTAACGATTCCCAACCACGATGAGTTATGAATAACCCGATCGATTGGTGTTGTAATATCTCTTTCTGTGGGGCCCACTCACGTAGAACCAAACCCTTGTTATCTCTCGCGATTCTCTTCAAACCCTTCGAGTAGCCCGTCGATACCTTCCTCATCTCCTTTGTTTTTCCTCACGAGCCAAACAAACGGTTGTTTACATTCTTCCAACGCTAACGCGATTTCAGTTATATGAGCTTTTGAGAAACTTACCATACTTCCAAAACAAACTTATATCACCGATTTGGGTTTTTGATCATCGAGCCAATTAAGACACTTGTGCTTATTTGGCGAAACCAAATCCTTATGGTTAAAAAATTGAAAAAGTGGACCTAGATGCCAAACTTTTCTATCTTTAATCTTCTTAAATTGATCCGCATATTTTAGTTCCATGACTTCCATCTCATAAAAGGTAATGTTAACCAATCCATAACTTTGGCTCTCCGATTCTTGAATTACTTTCATTATATCGCCAATTGCAGTATCGAGTTTAGCTTCGTCTGAAATCTAAGAGAGTTTCATCCTGATCTTATTCGGCAAATTAGGAACCACAAAAGTCTCTAATTCCGATTTCACATTATTAATCACTTCTTTCAAGCTATGCAAAATAGAATGATAAATAAAATTGTTTGGGTAAAACAATAACCTTGGGATTTTTAACTCATCCGCAAGATCAACAGTCCAAGGATATAACATATCCGAGAAAATGCAATCTGAATCAAGATCACGAATCACTTGTTCCATTTCTTCTTTAAGTAGCATCACACCACTATAGATCGAAATGATCATATCACCAGAAACTGCAGCGCTGAAATTTTCTATACCAACTGGTAGCCCAACTTCAAATGCTGGAAAGTTTATCGTGTGAACCGCGATAGGGTGACCACAAATTATGTCACGGTCGATAGTGGTTTGGAATGTGCGGGCATTGTGTACGGTTGTGAGGATCGTTAAGCGCACGCCACGAGTGGCAAACAGTCTAGCGATATCGACTAGAGGGATCGTGTGGCTTGATGAAGCGGAAAACGGAATGAACACAACGAGTAGATTGTTATTGCCGGTAACCATGACGGATTATTAGATGTATATATTTTTCTTGTTTTGTTACCCTTTTTCGTTTCGGCTAAAGCTTATATTTAACTTTGAATAAACTAATCCGTCTGTGATTACATGAAATTAATTACTTTATAACTTGTATCACATGGGGTTCTTTTATCGATAGTTTCTTTTGAATATTCAACCCAATTCTAAATATCACGAGGATAGTTGTCAGCCTAATTTTTATTGCATTTTTCGATAACGTAATTAAACTCTTGTTTGTAGCAGGTCGTTGTTCGCCATCGGGTATAAAATAAATAAGTTATTGAATACATACAGTAACAGTTACAGGGTAGGGTTCAAATGAGAATAGGAATTTGTGTGAGATGAGGGAACCAATGATATCAAGTCATGTGTACAAAGAGAATGTTCCACATGTACAAAACGCATTTACCCCCAACATCACTTATCTCACAAACGAAAAAACCAAAAATTATGAAAATTGCACCATTAAATTCAGCGTTTTCGCCTCTTCGATTTGTCATCACTCAAGGCATACTTTCGACGATTTTTTTTTTCATTTTTTGGTGGGTTTCACATTTACTAACACATGTGTTTTAGCGTTTAGGGTTTAGGGTTTGGGGTTTAGGGTTTGAGGTTTGGGGTTTCAAGACCCCAAACCTCAAACCCTAAACACTAACCCTTAAACCCCAAACCCTAAACCCTAAACGCTTTACAAAACTCTAAACCCTAAATCATACTAAACTCTAAACCTTAAACCCTACTAAACCCTAAACCCTAAACCATACTAAACCCTAACCCTAACCCTAAACCCTAACCTTAAACGCAAATTAAATGTATAACCAATCACTAACACATGTGTTACTAATTTGTAAAACCCACCAAAAAATGGAAGGAAAAAAAAGTTGTCGAAAGTATGCCTTAAGGGACGGAAAATCGAAGAGGAGAAAACGTTGAATTTTATGGTGCAATTTTCATGATTTTTTGACTTACCGTTTGTGAGATGTTTAATTTTAAAAAATGTGGAGGAGAGAGAATAAAGTGACACATGACATAAATATATTGGTTCCCTCATTCTCACTCAAAATTGGTGTACTCATTTGAACCTTACTCTACAGTAACAATAAAAAGTTTAATACGCATGATAGATCAAAATAAAATTGAATATATGGACACAAAAGACTTTGATTATAGTACTTTAGTACTTTAGTACAGATGATATCATCTATGCAAGTCCTCCACCAAAAGTTGAGATAATTCCAAAATTTGATTAACTGTTATACTTTTTCCTAAACTTGCATGATCATAAATTATATTCAAGCATACCGTGGAACCAAGAATAACGTACGCAAATGTATATATGTATAATTAGGTGTATAAGGACTAGTTAACGCAACTAAACAAATGTGTATTCATGTTTATACACAGTTGATGATCATGAAATCGATGCTTATAAACTCAGATTTAAGTATAAGTTTATCTCATATAGAAAGTGACGGATTTAGAAATTCATGATAGGATATGCACTAACTAAAACAAGAAAAAAAATGAAAAGAAGAAGAAGAAGAAGAAGAAGAAGTTAGAATTCTTTGGGTTCTGATTTTTTTTTCTTGAATTTGTGTTATTCACATTGTTATTTAATTGTGTTTGATTTGAAATTAAGTTAACCTGAACATGGGTTGATTGGTGAGGTTTTTTGGTTCATCAAGTTATTTGGGGTTGTGACACCCGTCAAATTAAGACTATTAGTTAGGGCCTAATCAAATGTAATACATGTAATTAGTTCTGTGTTAGGCTAATTGATGTATCAATTAATATATATTGTTGAATATATACAAGTATGCGATTTGATTAAATCGTACAAGTTTCAAATCGGATGTAATTCGGTTCAAATAAATACGGACGTTGGTGAACAATTTTATTAAATAATACAATATTATTCAATAACACAATTATATTCAAGAATATTATTTTAATAATATTACAATTCAAATTTCGTATCGTACAAATAACGTTTACATAATTAAAATGGTAAACGCGCAAACAAACAACACGAAACTAAGTTATATTTTATGACTCAATTATAAAGTATTTAGTGAAATACTTCAAAAAAAAATATCGAGTAATAATTCGTATTTTAAAACTTATAATTAAACGTATAAAATAAATATTTAACGTTAAAACGATCGGGAAAACGAACACCGTGCGGAGCACGAATGCAGGGAACGAAAAAAATGGGTGAAGCCCACACCCGTGGACCCCACCCAACCGGCCAACAAAGGGGGTGAGGTCACCACCTCCCCACCCCATTCACCATATCACTCTCTCTCTCTCTCTCTCTCTCTACCTTTTCTTCTTTCATTTTCTCTCAAAACCAAACCTCACCAACATCACCTAAAATCATCAAATAACAACCCCAAACGACCTTAAATCACTGAAGCTTTTTGAAGAAAAAGAACCACCACGCTACGATCTACAACTTCATCTTTTCGGAATTTTGATTCGCCACCGTGTAAGTTTCCGACAAAATCTCGAAACCTTTCGATTTGGTGTATTTTCGTTTGTATATTGTTTGTATAAGCTTATAATGTCCTAAAAAGGGTTGGGTAAAAGTCTCGGGCCAAACGAAAGTCGTCCGGCCCCGTTTCCGACCACCGGAATCCGATCAGACCGTAATGTTGCATTTGTCCAAGACAAATTGCGACATTAGCCACAACGTCGCAACACACCTCACGATGTCGCATGGTGTGACATCAGTTTCAATGTCGCCTTAAATGGCTGACGTTGCACATAGCGACACAGACCGTTATGTCGCAAGAACCAATAATGTCGCATATAGCGACGCAACCCCCAACGTCGCATTAGATTGCGGATGTCGCACATAGCGACGCCATGACCAATGTCGCAGTCACGACCTGCGACACAACGCCTAATGTCGCATACAATGTCGCAAATGACAGAACCTAGAAAACTCAGATTTTACTAAGCCCCTTGGACCCCGCCAGGGGTTGCCACCCCTGGAACCCCGCTACCCAGGGGCGCTGCCCCCGGACCCCCGTCACTTAGAGTTTGTAAATACATTTCACCAAGTGTCAAACTCGTATAACACTTCGACTTCATAATAATAATACTTTAGAATTATTATTACAAACCGTCACCGACGGGCCGTACACGTTTTCAAATACCCAAGTCAATCAACCAAATCATGGTAATTTGGACATTATAGTTGAACGAACAACTACAAAGGTAGTCTTTTAAGATACCTATTCAATAAATAACCATCGCGCGTATTAGACGCCCTCAGGTTACAAGTCTTCGGACATCAATTTACAGCTAATCAATTCAAGTTATTTCGATAAACACACAAGGCTCAGGTGAGTCTCATGGCCCCTACTTTACTGTTTTTCAATCAGGGGTGTGATTACATTGCTCGTTTTATTTACATGTTGAACGCAAGTTCAAATCAATCAAATACTACATGAGTTGTTTTCAACTAATCACTAAAGCCCTCCATAGCATAGTCTGGTAATACATCTGTAGCGTGAATGTTAGTATATGATATCATATAGGATTGACAATCCTCGTCCGGATTAGCACGCACTAACTGGTCAAATGGACGTATTAGCATTTGGGAGGACGAGTGTAGATTAGGCACTCGTAGGAGGCACCTCAGTTGGGTTTCCTTAATTGGACCTGACACTCAAGTTAAACTCAGACTATGTGCTCATGGCTGTATAACTTTTATTTTGCTTAATTGCATTTTAAATTCAATTATAAATCTTGCGGTTCATACAAATATGTGTTGACATACAAACCTGTGAGCTCACCAGCGTTTTCGCTGACCCATTTTAGCATGTAGCACAGGTACACAGCAGTAGGTTGGACTGCCCAAGCAGGAATCATTAGCTCGAGTCAGCACTCATACAATCAGAGATTTAATTGCATTATTATATTTTGTATAAAGTAATTATTGATGTAAATCTCTCAATTTCGGAAACTGAGCTAATGTAAACATTATTTTGATGTAAACTTTCGTTTTATCAATATAAGTTCAAAACGACGCATATAGGTGTCGTTCATTATACCTTTGTGCAGTGATTACCGTAATTAGTCGCGCCCCGATCCGATTCGCTTCCGCATCATAATTTGGGGGTGCGACAGGGGTGAAATATGTAAATACATACTCATACAAAGTTCTATTTTTCTATTAATATTAGTAGCAACATATTCGTTCTATTTTTCTATTAATATTAGTAGCAACATATTTGGGGTATGCGGCGGAAACTTAAGCCTCTTAATTTTTTTTTTAGGCTTGTTAGGCTCACTCAAATTTTACAAAGAAATTTTCACATAATGACATGACATCATCCATGGCCCAATAAAATTATGTTTCACTTTCTCTTTCTTCCTTATCTCACATAATCTAATTGGTCCATATCATTTTGTGGATATAATTTTGTAAAATTTGTGTGGACAAAACATTTCTCATTTTTTTTAGTTAATTACAATCAAAACACGTTATGCTTGACTATCGATTAAAGTTTTCAAATTATATAACACTTTATTTTCATTCAATAATTTCTCTATCAATAATGGGATATTTTCATTTTTGTGTCAAATTCAAAAAGGATATCTTAGCCAACAAAAGTTAGAGACTTCTTTTATTTTGGTATAAAGTTAGCAAAATAGATTTAATATCTTTCTTGTTGAGTGGTTTTTCTCACTACCGAGACCCACCAAGAAAAAGGGTAAAAACAAGGGGAGGTGATATTTCCACCCCTTTTTTTGATAGATCCACCATATTTTTGCATCAAAAGCTTGTAATGTACAAACTGTTACTGCACAGTAATGGTGGATTTATCAAAAACTTGGGTGGATTTATCATCACCCAAAAACAAGTGGAGGCAGTAATAACATTAACTCTTATTGTTTTATTAATATTATATGCATCAGTATTTTTTGACTTTCCCTGACCCTTCTTCTTGACGCAACTAGCACTAATTTAACTTTTTGAAGAACACGACGAAGGATTATACAGTAGGGTGTACACCAATTTTGTGGTGGGTGTGCACTTTCAGGAAACTATATTAGAAACACTAAAGTTCTACATTATTTAACACTGCAGTTATGGATCTTAGGGGTATGCAAGTGCATACCCTTGGATGTGAGTAGATCCGCCCCTGCATATAGATATACTAGTATAACACTCGCGCTTTGCAGCGGGATATATTATTTAGTTGTAGATAATGTCGGTAAACCGATGATAATCGTAATAGTTGGTAGGGGTTATGATGTGATGGACTGGAGAGTAATCAAAACCTTAAGTGCTTGTAAATTTCAATTCGTTAAAACATAGAGAGTTTTATTATTTACGTTTTATAATATTGTTATGCATATGGTTCGGTTTTTAACAATCCAAAATTTATTTATTTTTTCTTTAAATATTTAGTACTTAGTGTTAGTGGTATCTTATTAAGAGTCCGCTTGGTTCAAACTAAAGAATGGGATAAACAAATAGTATACTAAAGAATGAAATGACTATCTTACAGTATTATCATTACTTCATTAGCATTGATTGATGTTTATAGTTCTATTGTTATATAAATACAAGTTACATGTGATGTGTTAGATGTCGAGTATTAATATGGAACATGTGTGACCCTAGTACCCTGGCACCCTGCTACTCGAAACAGCTCAAATCCGTTTCCTTCATGTAAAATAGACCAAATTTAACGTGATTTATGGAAGCCCAGTGCAGCCCAATTGAATTGTAGAGTTTACCTTGATTTAAGCCCAGTTACTTTTTAAATGGGCCACTTACCATACTATGGCCCATTGAAATGAAAACTTATCAAAAATTTTGGACAATTTGAAGTGTTAAACAACGGGGCGGATTTAGAATAGAGAGGGGCAGTTAACACTCAAAAAATATATAAATTACAGAAAAATATTTTTTTTAAAGATGATTAGTGATGTTTTGAAATTTTTCCCGCCATCAAAATGATAGGAAAAGAAAAAAAGTTTTTTGTTCTCTTAAATAAAATTTTAGCTCCGCCCCTATGAACCACCGTTCTCTTGAAAATTTAAAATTAGATGACTAATACGCACTCAACAAAGCTATAATCACTTCTACTGTTATAAATTACAGAGTAATTAATTTTACGTTAAACAATAAGGGGGTGTTTAGTTGTGGAAAAATTGGAGAGTTTTCTAGAAAATTTTTCCAAGAAAAGTGGAAAACTGGAAAACGCGTTCAAAATGAATTTTTCTAAGAAAATTTTCCAAGAAAATGGAAAATCCACTTTTCCAAAATATAAATTGGAGGTGGAAAATACTTCCCCCACACTTTTCCAAATTTTCCTTTATACAATTCCCCCACACTTTTCCAAATTTTCCAAGATATAACTAGTTTTCGAAAATCCACTTTTCCAACATTTGAACGCGTTTTCTAAATTTTCAACACTTTTTTGAAGAACGATTTTCTTTAGAAAATTGGAAATGAAAAATTGTAGAAAATTTTCCACAACTAAACACACCCTGAAACTCTTACTAATTAAAAAAAACAATTTTCTGACAAATAGTCGCAGGTACCGTGCCAACCCCTCATGTGACGGTTGAAACTATTGAAGATTTCATGATTAAACAAATTTGGACAGTATATATATTATCATTATCATCATATCATATCATATATCATATCATCATACTGAATATATAAGATAAACGCACATGAAGCGAATATATGATCTCAAATTTCTATTATTTATTTATTACATTATACGAAACTATAAAATAATAACAAGAGTAAAACGTTACAACCAGTCCATATTTTACCACTACAAGTTTAAATAAAAGAATTTTTATTGAAAACTACAAAAAGAATATCGAAATGGTAGCCTCGGAACTACCCTTGTAATAGTTCGGGCTACACAACAAATCATCTAGTTTAAAATCTTGGCGCAACGACGTGTTTCCATGATGAAGCATGGAAACGGGCCGAGAGTTGTGCTACCCGACCTGTTGGCATGAAACGTGCAACAAATTAGATCGACAAAGTGGGCATGTGAAGTGGTCACGACTTAGCCAATTCTCTATACAACATGTATGGAATACATGACGACATTTGTTGAGTTGGCTTACTGGATCCTCATCTCTGAAATCAACTAAGCAAATAGAACATGTGTAGTCCACTGCTCTGTTAGCGGTTACACCGTCTTTTTCTTTGGTGACAACATCAAGAAATCGTAGAGGTGAGATATTGAATGACCTTGAAAAGATTCTATAAAGGTCAAAATCATCGTGATCATGATGCTGATCACGGTGATGATGATCAAGAGAGTGAAAGAATATCATTGCCAACACAGACAAAATCTTAAAAAATGCGTTTTTGGATTGAACAAATGGAACCCAAACACAAGTAATGAAGACAAGAGTGGCCGTCGAAGCTCCGTAACCATCGTAGATTAAACAAATCATGTTTTTGCGTTCGAGTTTTTGTTTTTCAGGTGTTTTTGTTTATTTGTATTCGTAAGAGATTGATGATCGAAGTGATTGTAAGGTAGGGTTGGGTTGGGTTGGGGTTTATATAGCAAGAAATGTAGTAAAGTCAATGAATATTTTATACATTTTTTCATCTTGAAGGAATAAATCATTCAATTCATCGACGTATTTTATAAAGGGAAAATCACAGATTTGATCCGTTTACCAACCCATTTTTAACAAAGTAATCCGTTGACTTTCATTTTTCACAAACTAATCCACCGATTGGCGCCGCCCCGGCGCCCCTGACACAACCCACCACCCAAATAATGCCACGTGTACGAGGATTTCGCCAAAAAAAAAACCATTGGCGCCAAGAAAACAAAGGGGGGCGCCGATCACTGCAAAAAAATAGGGGTGGGGCGCCATTTTTTTTTTTTATTTTGGTTGATTGGCGCCGATCACATGCAAAATGAAGAGAGAGGGGGCGCCAAAAAATGCATGGGGCGCCGGTTTGGTTTTTTTTTTTGCGAAATCCTCGTACACGTGGCATTATTTGGGTGGTGGGTTGTGTCAGGGGCGCCGGGGCGCCGGGGCGGCGCCAATCGATGGATTAGTTTGTGAAAAATGAAAGTCAACGGATTACTTTGTTAAAAATAGGTTGGTAAACGGATCAAATCTGTGATTTTCCCTTTTATAAAGCATGTATCACGACCTTGTGGAGTATTATATTAGGGGCGGCAAAAATATTATTCAGAAAAGATATCGTAGAAATATATCATTAAAATTCAAATACTAAACAATTCATGTGTAAATAGCGTTGTTTGCGTTCTTTGTAATATAGATCAATATACGCATTCGTATCAGCTAAACTCTACGTAGTACTCCCTCCGTCCCACCACAAATGTCCACATTACTATTTTGAGTTGTCCCAAATAAGTGTCTACTTCCATATTTCAATCAATCAAAAAAGATTTTGGTGGGTAGATATGTTATTTGATTGGTGACAAGTGTAGTTAGTGGAGAATCTAAAAACTGTGTGCAAAGTCAAAGTGTGCATTTTAACTTAGACGAATGAAGTATAATTTTAGAATGTACACAAAAACCGCCCAACCATTTTTTTCTTAAAAAGCCCATATCACATGGACGTAGAACATATTCCAAATCATTTAAGTTCGAATTTATTAGATTTGAGCTAAGAGAGTAAGACAATAGTTGATCAAGGTGAAATCTTGTATCGGGAACTATCAAAGTAAATGTACCACAAATATCATCGTATCTAATATTTAAATTTAAATTTAGATATTGTATACGACTTTTGTTTATAAGAGCAATTAAAAGTAACATGTACTCGGTAAAATTATATTGTACTTTTTGACGTTTTTATTAAATAGAACCATAGGCAATTTAGACCGGTGCACAATCGGCTGTCAATTCCATAATGTGAGGCATACCTAACTCACTAAGCGGTTGTGGCTACGAGGGTGCCATAGTTTGAACCTCTGACCTTGTGCTATCTGGGGCAAAGATGCTCCACCCATTACCAACTGAGCTCACGTCATTGACTAAATAGAACCATATTATTAATTATTAATATTATATATTATATTAGCGTAGTGAGAAGTGCCATCGCTGTTATTTTAGCGTAGTGAGAAGTGCGTACGAGAATGATTGGTTGCGATAAGAGGTTGACAGCTCTGGTTCTAGATGATGACGTTACCGGTGACACAGGGAATTGGGCTTTTTTTGATAAAGAAGGAGACAATGATAAAGAGTCCGGACTTGTGGGCTTGTAGCTGTAACTAAAAGATAGTGATTTGATTTTGGGATTCTAATGGCTCTGGATTGAGTTAGCAGACGCATGAAAACAATTCTATAAAAAGTGATTTTGAAGATTCTTTTTTCAATTATTCTCGTCTTTTTCATTTTACAAAGGTATAATCTATCCATACCATTTATATATACCCACCATACCATTTATTGATTAAAAAGTATAAAAAAGTACAGAAAAGTACAGAATGTAAAAAAGAGTGATGGAATGAAATACAGAAAAAATACAGAAAAGTTAATTTAAAAAAAGTAAATGGTATGAAAAGCAGGGACTAAAAAGCATGACTTCTAATCTATAAGAGCCACGTATTATTAAATCTAGAATCTCAATCTTAGAACCTCCTGGAATTCTCTGCCGCTAAACACACCATATTATTATTAGTATTATTATTTATTTTTTTTATATTATTTATATCTGTTTCATTTTATTTTGTTTAGATATTTTTTTGTTCAATATACATTTTTAGATTACATATTTAATTAAAAAAAATGTAATGAAGTATAATATAGGTTCTCAAAACTTACAAAACGTTTAGTTTTAACAGATAAATATCTATTTATTTGGCAGAGATAAAAATAAAACATAAGTTTTTGAAGAAATCTTACTCTTTTTCAGTATTTCTTTTTTCTTTTTTAGTAAATAAGTTGACAAGTAGTTAGATTAAAAATGTAACATCGTTTGTCAACTTTTTCATTTTCATTAGTATTATTTATGCAACTCATGCCTTATATAATTATTATACAAACTTGTGCTAAAATCATATATTTCAAATTCAATAAAAAATAATTATAATTAATTAAACATTTATTGTGAAATCTACGATTAGCTCTAAATGCAGGAGTACGTATTGGGTTGAACAATTGGTCAAAAACAACTTAATGTCAACGATATATGAAGTATATCAATCTTTAAAGCAAAATATCATGGATCAATCTAAATCCTAGATTGAGTTCCATCCATAAAGAGATCATATACCAAATAAAGAGATCCTACGGCTCAAATTATTTTCTATACCATTTTCATTTTTGAAAGTGTACCCACAACAATTCGAGAACGACACTTTCAGTCCTTCTCTATTTCTTTTGAGCCCTTACAGTTAAATAACATAACTTTTTTATCGGTAATTTATAAATAAACCTTAATATTTGAAAGAAAAATATGTTAGCTCGCGTAGTCGTGGCTCAATAAACTAGTATAAAATAAAATAGAAGAAATTTAATGTGTTTTATAGAAGCCGAGTGGAGCCCAATTGACTTGTGGTAAGCCCAATTATTTTCAAATTGGCCACTTGCTACTTTGCTAGTATGGCCCATTGACATGAAAAGTTATCAAAACTTGTGTGGACAACCTGATCAGAGACTTTCTCTTAAAAAATTAAAGGAAAATGATAGGTAGGGCTAATTATGTAGACCTAAAGTAGGCCTAAAAATGTAAAGTTGACATGCGTCCAGTTCTTCCAATAAGATTAGGAGAGAGAAACTGTATTAACCAATGAATGTATAAGATCTCTTTTTATAGGTCCATTTAATTAGGTGCGTATAGCATTACTCAAAATTAAAACTGGATCACTATTTTGCATTATACAAAGCTAAAATCACTTTTACTTCTATATATATATATATATATATATATATATATATATATATATATATATATATATAGTAACATGATCAAAAAAGAAGAAAAATTAGGCGGAGAAGAGGGAGAAGCAATACGATTCAGTATTTTTATTACTATGATTCATTTTTTTATTATTATAATTCAAGTAATAAAAAGTTGAATCATAGTAATAAAAATACTTAATCATATTGCTTCTCCCTCTTCTCCACCTAAATTTCCTTCTCCCTTGATCCTAATCCTATATATATATATATATATATATATATATATATATATATATAGTTGGGGGATCTAAAAAGAATATAATTTTGATGGAGAAGATGGAGATGACTTTTTAGCCAACCATTCAAATTATACTAGAGGGGCATGATGGGAACTTTACATATATTAATTAATTAAATATCTAATACAATTTGCACTAATTAATAACCACTAGTTGCGTACCCGCACGTTGTAGCGGTAAAGATTTTAACATTGATAAAAAAATGATGTGGTTAAGTTATTTGCAAACAATGTGTTTTAGTTAAACAAATGAAAATGTACTATGATTCCGATAAAGGTGACATAATATTACACCTAGTATTATGTTATTTGTAACTTACTTTTTGATCAAGCAAAAAACAAATAAAATTTGTTGTTTTCAACATCCTTCTCATGTTAAACCAAACGTAAATTTGTTTAAGTGGCGAAAAGTTATTGATAGTTATAATTGTAAGTAATTAGTATATAAGAATGTAACTATAATAGTTATAACATATTATAATGTTACCGGGTCAGTAGTGTTGGAGCCATGCTAACAGAATTTGGAGCATGAACAATTATAGCAACAACATAAACAATCATATTAATTAGCGGTGTTTGAAGACATTGGTCAAGTCCAAGTGCATATACATATAAAGTGGTCAAATTTTATACTGTATATATAAAGTGGAGTGGGTGTAATGTTAAAATTTATTGTTTCTAAAAGTAAATTTTTTACTTTCATCGTTAAAACATTTTATTGTATATGTTTTTTTTGAAAAGTTAATTACATGTTTGTTTTTTTTAGAACAATCAGTTACATAATTGCAATGTAGTAAATAGTTTCTTTAAATCGAAAATTGGTTGACTTTAAAATTCAACTATTGTGAATGTTTTTGACTTTACTATTTTTAAATACAAATTAGCAAGATACTTTTCTTTACACAATTTTGTTCCTAAACTTACATAAGGGTAATTTCGTCCCTTTGGTTGTAGATGGGGGTATTTCCGTAATTTCCGTTCTTTAAACTACTAAGCCAATGAAGAAAAGGGCTAAATACATTATAAGGGTGTAGAGATTAATAACCTTCCGGCAGTTTTTTTCTCAACATGATGATGATTTGTGGAGAAATTAAATTTACTTTTCAATGAAAAATTAAGCTGCATCACATGTTAAAGTGAGTATACGAATTTTTTTTTTTTATCAATCGTCCATTGGTCTATCTTTTCATTTTTTATTTAGTTTTCTAGTGATCAAGTTAGCATTCATAATTATTACATGTATTTTTCCTTTCATCGTCCTTATCGAAACACTCCAATCAATAGTTTATTAGTGTGATACAACAAATTTATTTACAAAGTATCATTGATTTACTTAAATACCAAAATAATTCAATACACTATAAGTAAGATTCAATAAATTTATAGTTTTATGGAATGTAAAATCATTGTGACACATTGAACATAAACATCAACCTTTAATGATTATTATAAAGTTCGTTCGAATTGTTACGTACGAACATATCATGTCAACAAAACTAGTTATATTACATTGATTCATAAATATAATACATTGATTCAATTTGTTTACTTTAGGTCTGTTACATTGATTCACAAGAATAATAATTTGATTCAGTTTTGGCTCACATTGATTCACAAGAATAATAATTTGATTCAGTTTTGGCTCATGTGCTAGTAGTTTCTACCAAATACATTGATTCAATGTAAACTACATCAATAACTTGAAATTTGTTTTGTTTGTTTCTAAACTATATCATTAGACTAAGTATTTGCATACAGAAAATGATTTTTTTTTTTTTTTTTTAAATCACCATGATGAATTCTTAGATTTTTTGTCATGGAAACTTTAAATAGAAGATTACAAAAACAAATAGAAGATAATTACCAAGAAAAAATGACAAATTTTGCTTAAGTGTATCCTCGTTTGGTGGGATTTTATAAATTTAGATAATAAGAAAATAATGATTCAAAGTTTCCTAAAACAAATGCCAATTTGTTGGCCGTTTTTTTGCTCTTTCAAAAAAATTGATTTATGATTTATTATTTTTTACTTGAATGTACAACTTTACCCTCTCAGATTCAGATTTTTATCATTTATTAAGTAATAAAAACTACAATTATGCCATCAATTGATGATAACCATTGATTTCAAGATCTAATGGTTAAAAACCATTCTCTTCCTTCTCTCTATTTATTGCCTTCTCTATTGATCCTAATCCTATCTATAAATACATATAAAGCATGTCCACACTTTTGAATCTTAATACTTAAATGATAATCAAAATTACTCATCTACCCTTTTATACTCATAAATGAAGATCACTTTAATTAGGAAAATATTTATTCCAAAATTACTTATTTGCATTTTGTTTTGTAACAACAAAATATATATTATTATTGTTTTGAACTTATATTTTCTAATTACAAATTAATAACATTATATTTTATATAAAAAGAAATTAAACGAAATCATATATAATTGGTGAGAAACTTCTATACTTATTTGTCACGCATTTTGACATGTTATACAACTATTCAAATATGATACTCCGTATTATATTTAACGAACTTACTATTCTATGTAACAAAAATACAAAAAATAGTTGTTACCGCCGCATTGCGCGGGTAATGTGCTAGTGTGTGTGTGTGTGTATATATATAGATATATATATATTTAAATATTGACTACTTAAAATTCATGTGTTTATTGTTTAAGTTAAGTAAAACAAACCTTATGGTAACATAAATAGAAAAGAATGATAGGATGTCACGCTATAATATGTGTATCTCGGTATACATAAACAAAGATGATCGTAAACTAAATAGCAGTTTGTCTTATACAACGCAAACTATGTGATTGATTAGCCACAATAAGGCTTTAGCCTTACACTTGAAAATAAAATTGAAATGGATTTTGATAACAAGTGCCGTAAAGGTACTACTTAAGGTTACTATAAATATACGTAAAGATTAAATGAACACCTAACCTTCTGTGTTTATAAACAATCACAAAGTCACTTTCCATATATAATTGATAGATTGGTGATTATCATGATAACAATATTGTTTATTTAATGTTTGAAATCATTTTTAGTAACCTTAACCAATATAATGCCCTAAGGGCAATGGTTATCAAAACCCAATTGAAATTATAAGCATCAAATTAAAGCTCCTCATGTCAAACATGCTTTAAATGTGTCTAAAATATATGTCTAAATGTAGAATCCATACAGTAGATCGATAACACATAATACTACTCCGTACTTATTCTCTTTCTTTTTCTCTTCCGGTTATTCTATGATATTCATTAATCAAATCTTTAGCCTAGTAAATTATTAAGATTTTTCATAAATGGATCGATGAAAATACATCAAACGAAGGCTTTTATAATCAAGCATTTGGGGTCAACTTAAAGGCCTTAATATCTTCTATCGAAGCCGTTAAATTGGGGAATGAGGATCCACCTTCTTGCACAACTTGTTTTGCTTTCGTGGACAACTCTTTTACGTTGCAATTAATACTTTCGGTTATAGTAGACCCATCGGTCAATTTTTGAATGGCATCAACGATGCTCCGTTTCTGAATGACCGGGCTAATGATAATAAAACTCGGGTTTGAAAATTCGGCCCCGACTCCCACATGTAACACCCCCAAATTTACTGTTGGCGGAAGCATACTTTGGGGTGCTACTAATCAATAATCACAGCACATAAGATATATAATGAACGACATCTACATGCGTCGTTTTGATAAAATACGTTAATGTCATAAAAGCTACATATTGTTTACAAAAGCACCGAGTTCACATAATTTCCTTGAGAGATTCTAACACATATCTAGTTTTTACAAAATATAGAAATGCAGTGAAATCTCTTGATGACTAGTGTTTGCATGTGACTCGAGCTAAGATATCATGAGTGGGCAGTTCTACTATTGCTGAGTACCTGAGAATACATGTAAAAATTGGTCAGCTAAAAGCTGGTGAGCTCACATGTTTAAATGATACAAATTAATGTATGTTACGCAAGATTTAGTAATATGATTTGCAATCAAGCAAATAAATGATGTGTATATCACGGCCATGAGCACATAGTCTGAGCTTAACTGAGGTGTCAGGATCCGCATTCAAGGACCTGATCGAGGGTGCCTCCCTGAGAGTGCCTAATCTACACTCTTATGAACAAGTGCTAATGCGTCCGTTTGACCAGTTGGGGCTTCCAACCCGGACGAGGATTGTCTATTCTATATGGTACCATACACTAACATTCACGCTGCAAACCGTATTACCAAACTATGTTGTGGAGGGCTTTAGTGATTAGATAAACAAACTCATGCATATATAGCGATAATTTGATACTTGCGTAATTATAAAAACAAATTGAGCATATATTCTCACCCCTGGGTAAAAACAGTAAAAAGAGGGGCTATGAAACTCATCTGAGTCTGATGTGTGACTGTGATGTGAGAGCTAGCGGTTATAAGTAAGATTGTCGCCCAGATAGATGTCCTTTATATAACACCCCATAATTTGGACCATTTTTTTTTTTAGTATTTCGGAAGCGCAAATCCCATTCATATCAATATATATATATATATATATATATATATATATATATATATATATATATATATATATATATATATGACATTTTATATATAACATCTAGTCATACCAAAACATTACAAAGTTTATAAGTATTAAGTATGATTACAACGGTAATACAATAACTGGGTGTTATGTTAACAAAACATGATTTATCCAAAATGATCAGAGTTCCAGTTGTCAAACATTTCTTCAAAACAACGCCATTTGCCTAATCATATCCCATAAGTTAATCTGCAAGAGTAGGTGGGGAATTAGCACAAAGCTAAGTGAGTAAACTAAATCTAACAATCTAACTTAGTATAACAATCAATTCACAACAATCATCTAAATAAACAATCAAACAGAGGATCGGTGGTTCTTGAGATACCCTCAGTCCGCGGTGGCACTCCAAGAACACTTAATAATCAACTGCAGGCCAATAGAGAGATTTTTACCGATAGTTTATTGCTATCTTTAACCAATATGGATTAATTCACAACGAATGTTCATCCGACCCATAAGGATTAACCTATAGCAACTAAACCCAAAATTGACCCCTATCATTCCAACCTATCATGGAATTATTCACAAACAATCAATCAATCCATCAAACAACAAGTTTAATCAATAATCCTATCATCAACGTAACGATAAATCAGTCAATACAAGCAACTTAAAATTGATGTAACTAACTGTTAACACCAAGATTAAATTGTGAGAACCAGTCCACTCACCTGACTCGTTTCAGTTTCCAAACTCAAAGATCTTATTTTATTGAGTCTTCGGTGTCTCTGTAAACAAAATCAAAACACAAGTTAATAACTTGTTTCATAATTCAAATTATATCTATACTTAAATACTTACATCAATAATCAAATATTCTCAATGGATAAATGATATAAGTATTAAATTCTATAAAGTTCACAAAACATTAAATTCTTCCAAATAATAAAGACAAACGCGATCCAGTTCACGGGGTTGGGATCGCGTTCCTCTTCACAAAACATTCTGTTACCGAAAACCACTGAGCAACGCGATCCGGGTTAAGGGTCAGGATCGCGTTTCTATGACCAAAACACGAAGGATCCAGTTTACAACTACGGAACGCGATCTTGATCAATTATGGGGATCGCGTTTGCATGCATAAAATGACCTGTACAACCTGCACGAACCCTAACTATGCTTCCAAGGGTTACACAAACTTTCAATATCATCTAATAGTATCATATAACAAGTATTCAAGCATCAAATCCATACAATTCAACTAAATTCACATATAACCTAATTCATTCATTTAAGTTAAACAATGGAATTACTTACATGCTTATGAACAAGAAGATGATTATGATGATGATAAGAGTAAGGATTTCATCTTGAATCTTGATTTATCTTGAAGGATTAATCACTAGAAATTTGTGTTTGAGAGGGTTTTGAGATAACAAGAATGAAGAATAAGAATTGGGGAAAAATTAGGTCGGCCTCCTAGTTTATTAAACCGACCCCTCCTTATTTTACAGTGTAATATTATACTCCTCTTTGACCTATTGTCTGGAACCTCGATTTTAAACGCGAGAAAATTATTTTATTTTACCGTCACCTAAAATTATCTAAAACAGCTAACATTTCAATAGTCACAATATTTCCTGAGGCTCATTTACCTATTAAATTTAAAATCAAACACAGGTAATAATTATAAATCGCATAAATAATTTAAAGAAAATACCTTTTTCTCCTAGGCCCGATTTGGGGATGTTACAAATCACCCCTCCTTAGAAAGATTTCGTCCCGAAATCTAACTAGACACAAATAAGCTAGGATATCTAGTTCGCATATTCTCCTCCGTTTCCCAAGTGAGATCCACACCCAAACTATGCTTCCATTTAACTAACACCATAGGGATTTCTTTCCTACGCAATTTGGTCACTTTTCTATCTAAAAGCTCGATAGGTTCTTCTACCAGTTTCTTACTTGAGTCAACACGAAGATCTTGCAAAGGAAGGATTTGGGATTGATCCTCCACATTGCACTTTCTTAAATAGCAAACATTAAATGTATCGTGAATACCAGCTAATTCAGGCGGAAGATCTAAAGAAACCGATTGTTCATTAATCACTTGCCGGATTTTAAATGGGCCAATATAACGAGGAGCTAACTTCCCACGTTTACCAAATCTAATAACACCTTTCCACGGAGAAACTTTTAAATATACAAGTTCACCTTCAACAAAAACAATAGGTCGCCTACGTGGGTCAGCATACTGTTTCTGTCTATCACGAGCCGCTTTCAGTTTCTCACGAGCAATCTTAACTTTGTCAGCTGTAATTTGAACTATATCGGGACCCGCAAACTGTTTTTCTCCCGCTTCTAACCAACATGTAGGTGTTCGACAACGGCGCCCATACAACATCTCATACGGCGGCATACCAATGCTAGAATGATAAGAATTATTATAAGCAAACTCTATCAATGGTAAGTGTGAATCCCAAGAACCGCCATACTCAAGTACACAAGCTCTCAACATATCCTCGAGTGTCTGAATAGTACGCTCTGACTGCCCGTCTGTCTGAGGATGATAAGCTGTACTGAGATTAACTCTGGTACCTAATTCACGTTGTAAACTCTGCCAAAAACCAGAAACAAACCTGGAATCTCTATCGGAAACAATGGATAAAGGAATACCATGTCTAACAACAATCTCACGAATGTACAATTGAGCAAGTCGAGTCAACGATGCCGTCTCACTGGTGGCTAGAAAATGTGCACTCTTGGTTAATCTATCAACAATCACCCATATCATATCATTACCTTTCTGAGTGCGGGGAAATTTGGTAACAAAATCCATAGTAATGTGCTCCCATTTCCATTCTGGAATATCTAACTGTTTCAATGAACCATAGGGCTTCTGATGTTCTGCTTTAACCTGGGAACATATATGACAAGTCTCCACCATTCGAGCAACATCGGTTTTCATAGTTGGCCACCAATACAATGGTTTCAAATCATTGTACATTTTCGTACTCCCTGAATGAACCGACAATCTCGATTTGTGTGCCTCCGACAATATTAAATCTCTAAGTCCCCCAATTAATGGAACCCAAACCCGAGACTGGAAAGTTTTCAATCCTCGAGAATCATCAATCAACAAATCTTTCCGTTTCAACAAAATCTCAGATTTTAAATTTTGATCCAACAATGCCTCTAACTGTGCAGCTTTCAACTGAGAAATCAAATCAGAAGATATTTCCAAGCGCATAAAATAAATTCGATCGGAAGGTACATTTTGACTTAGAGCATCGGCAACCACATTAGCTTTACCCGGGTGATATCGGATTTCACAATCATAATCCTTAATCAATTCCAACCATCGGCGCTGTCTCATATTAAGTTCCTTCTGAGTAAACATATACTGAAGGCTTTTATGATCTGTACATACAACACAACTAGTACCGTATAAATAATGTCTCCAGATTTTCAACGCAAACACTGTAACACCCGCCAAATTAGGACTAGTAATTAGTGCCTAATCAGATGTTAATACATGTAATTAGTTCTGTGTTAGGCTAATTAATGTATCGAATTATATATATTGTTGAATATATACGAAAATGCGATTTGGTTAAATCGTACGCAATTTAAATCGAATGTATTTCGATTCAATTTAATACGGACGTTGGTGACCAACTTTATTAAATAACGCTTTTATGTCAAAAATATTATTATGATAATATTTCGTATTCAATACGTATCGTACAAACAAACCTTACACAATGTAAAATATTAAAACGCGCAAATTAAATAAACTAACTTACCCTTTTATAACTCAAATATAAAGTGTTTAGTAAAATATTTAAATAAAATATCGCATAATAATTTGTATTTTAAAACGTACCAACTAATATGTAAAATAATTATTTAACGTTTGATCGACGGAGAAAACGAACACCGCACGGAGCGGAAACGCGGGGCGAAAAATGGGAGCTTAACCTCCCATTCCCCTCCCTTTTCCTCATTTCTTTCTCAACTCTCTCTCTCTCTCTTCTTTTCCTCTTTCCTTTTCTCTCAAACAAATCACCACCTCCATCCATCCAAATCGCAAAATAACACCCCGAAACTCACTCGAATCACCTCGGCGCTTTGGAAAACAACGACCACCGCATCACGATCTATCATCCTATCTTTTTGGATTTTTGATCCGACACTTTGTAAGTTTCCGACAATTCTCGAAACTCTTCGATTTCCATTATTTTCGACTTGTGGTTGTTTGTATACACTTAAAATGTCCATATATGGGTTGGGTAAAAGTTTTGGACCGAACGGAAACCTAAAAACTCGTTTTCGACACATTTTCCGGCCATCAGACCGTAACGTCGCTTTTGGACCCAGATTTATGCGACGTCAGCTTCAACGTCGCAAAACCCCTCGTGACGTCGGTCACAACGTCGCATTAAATTGCGACGTCGCATATAGCGACATCAGCCTTAACGTCGCCAATACCTCACCACGTCGCACTTAGCGACGCAAGCCCTTACGTCGCAGAGATCAACAACGTCGCATATAGCGACGCCACGAACAACGTCGCATTAAATTGTGAAAGTCGCACAAAGCGACGCCATGCTCAACGTCGCAATCCTTACGTGCGACGTCGCACCCAACGTCGCACAAACCAGAAAACTCAGATTTTTACTAAGTGTCGAAACCTAAAATTTTAACACCTGATTTTACCCAAATTCGGATCTAGATGCGTTTTTCGTCAAAGCAATATAGTAGAATTAAAAATTTTCCAAGCTGACCTGGCAGCTCGACCCCAGCCAAGGGCTCTGCCCCTTGGACCCCGCCAGGGGCTGCCGCCCCTTGGACCCCGCTACCAGGGGCGCTGCCCCCGGACCCCCGTACTTAGATTCCGTAACGGCTTCTAAAACACAATCAAACCACATTTTTCAAGTAAAACGACACGAAATCAAAATAATAATAGTTGAGATTATTATTACAAATCCGTCACCAACGGGCCGTACACTTTTCAAACACTTAAACGTATCAACCAAATAGTGGAGATTTGGACATTATAGTTGAATGAACGACTACAAGGGTGATCTTTTGAGATACCCAATCATGATTATAACCATCGCGTGTCGTGGACACCCTCAGGTTACAAGTCTTTGGACTTCATACTCGGCTAATCAACTTACGTTTGATTAAACGCTTTCAGACTCAGGTGAGTCTCATAGCCCCTCTTTTACTGTTTTACTCAGGGGTGTGATATACTGCTCAACTTTTAACATGTGAACGCAAGTACCAACTTTTCATATACTACATGAGTTTTTCGAAACTAATCATTTTAAAGTCCTCCGTCAGCATAGTTGTTAATACGTTGTAGCGTGAATATTAGTATATGGTACCATATAGGATTGACCCACCTCGTCCGGGTTAGCAAGCACTAACCGGGTAAACGGACGTACTAATATTTGGGAAGACGAATGTGGATTAGGCATTCGTGGAGGCACCTCGCCCGGAATTCTCTATAGGGGACCCGACCCTCGAGTTAAGCTCAACTATGTGCTCATGGCTGTATACACAATGACTATCATTTAATTGCTGGATGCAATTCATTATCTAATTGCTGGATGCAATTCATTATTTAAATCTTGCGGTTCATACTATATTAACTGATTTCAAACCTGTGAGCTCACCAGCTTTCTAGCTGACCTTTTAGCATATATCGCAGGTACCAAGCAGTAGGATGTTTCTGCTTCAGGATTTTAGCTCGAGTCAGCATACAGACGATCGAGATTTTCTTGCATTAGTATATTTTGTTCAAGTACTTATGTACTGAAATCTCATTTTATTTAAACTCGAGCTATGAAAAGCTTTAAATGTTGTAAACATTTCAGTTATCAATATATTTTGTTAAAACGACGCATATAGAGTCGTTTACTATATATCTTTGTGCTTTGTTATTGATTAGTAACACCCAAATCAAGCTTCCGCAAATCATTAAATTTGGGGGTGTTACAAACACCACAGCTGCAAGCTCTAAATCGTGAGTAAGATAATTTTCTTTCATGAGTTTTAAGCTGACGAGAAGCATATGCAATAACACGATTATGTTGCATTAAAACAGCACCCAAACCAGCATGTGAAGCATCACAATAAACCACAAAATCATCAGAACCGTCAGGTAGTGCTAACACTGGAGCCTGACACAACAACTGTTTAAGAGTCTGAAAGGATAATTCTTGTTGATCACCACACTCAAATTTAACATCTTTCCTAGTTAACTTAGTTAATGGGCCAGCATATTTGGAAAAATCTTTGATAAATTTCCGATAATATCCCGCTAAACCAAGAAAACTTTTAATCTCATACGGAGATTTAGGTGCATTCCAATTCATAACAGCTTTCACTTTAGAAGGATCTACTTTAACACCATCCTTACAAATAATATGACCAAGAAACTGTACCTCTCGAAGCCAAAATTCACACTTAGAAAATTTTGCATAAAGATTTTCTTTTCTCAAAACGTCAAGAATCAATCTCAAGTGATGTTCATGCTCCATCTCAGATTTAGAATAAATCAAAATATCGTCAATAAATACAATCACAAACTTGTCTAGAAAAGGTCGACATACACGATTCATTAAATCCATAAAAATTGTTGGTGCATTTTGTGTGTCAGTCAGTTGGTCAAACTATTGTAATTGTCAAAGTCAATTAGTCTGTATATGTATAGTGTTTAGTGAGTCAACTAAATGTAATTATATAGAATATACATGACGACATGGGCTATGTCGCATTGGGTTGGGCCTGCGACGTTGGGCCTAACGTCGCAGGGCCCAGTTGTCACACCCCGTCTAAAGCGGAAACAACGGGGTATAACGGTGATAGGATCATAACACATCATTATAAAGAATTCTATATGAAATAAAATATCCAATGTGTCATGATGCCATTAACATGAATAACGGTTCATGTCGTGCATACATTTCAACAATGAATTCAAAGATCGTTTACAAACAAATGTACACTACAATGTTAAGGCAAAACAAGCCTTCACGAACAACCTTAATGATGTACCACAAGTCTTGAATAATTTCTTAATGCAACCCTAAAGGTCCACTAAGTTCTCTTGTCCACTGCTTTAAGTCCACTAGTATAACCTGAAAAGATATGCTCGAAAACGTCAACACGAATGTTGGTGAGTTTCGTAGGTTTGAAACCAGACACCAGAAAAATAAACATTTTGCTGTGATGATAATAAGTTAGGACAATGCAGTAGAAATGTACACAAATGTGAAATAATGCAATCAATATATCTCAATGTACGGCAATTACCTCACAAGGAAGTAAAGCACGAATGTAAGCAACAATCCCAATGTACGGCAAATACCTCACAAGAAGGTAAAGCACGAATGTAAACAACCAATCTCAATGTACGGCAAATACCCCACAAGGAAGTACAGCACGAATGTAAGCAACAAATCTCAATGTACGGCAAATACCCCACAAGGAAGTACAGCACGGATGTAAGCAACAAGTCTCAATGCATATAAGTCACATAGTGTCACACATTTCAAGCATATGTCCAAAATGAAAATGAATGTAATCACAGCATGAAAACAATTGATAAAACATGTGAGCATACTTTTCCCCCAATTTGAAAACATGTATATGAAAAAGGGGCCACGAAAACTCACCTCAAGAAATGATGTAAGTATCGTCCCTTTAGTATAGCCACTAATCAACTCGCAATCTACAAACGAATATATACGTAATCGGGTTACAACCTAGACATCTCTATGTCCTTCCATTGTATCCCAAGTCCAAATCACCTTTACTAGATTTCCTCACAACCAATTCCTTAAGTATCTTTACAAAATTTAATCCTCGTTTATTCAAAATATTAGTAACTTTATTCTATCTTGCATTTCAGAATCTGTCCAGAAATTTCATACCACTTCACGAATTTTAAACCATGACTTAATAAAATCATTTGACTCTACAAATTTTACCAATGACATTTCATGGTGTTAAGAACATCCTGTAATTTTTCCAGAACTTATTTCAATAGTTTACTATTTTTTTAAAAATTCATCAAAGTAATCTGCTCAAAACAGTTAACTCTTTCTGACTTCACAAAAGTTTTAATTTACTTAAAATACTTATAAGTTTCAAATGATAATCATATTTTTACAGAAAATACTTAACACTTTAAAGACACTCCAGTAAAAATATCAAGACCTAAATCTTAGTTTAAGGCACGTTTCAAAAATCTACAACTTAACCGAAATCTGGAACCATGAAACTCAGAATTGACACACAAACTTGTAAAATCATTTTGACCAACTTATTCTCCACATTTAACCATGAAACTGACGCCATTTGAAAGTAGACTCAAAGTACTTAAGTTTAGACTCATTTTTCATCAAAAATTACCATGAAATGAACAAGTTACAAGCTTCTCAAACCGAAATAAAAATCTGATCAGATTAGGGTTTATAGATAATCAACCCTAATCATTCGTATAAACAATCCAAACCGCAAACACAATCATATTTCTCGATTCTACCACTTATACACTAATTTTAATATTATCCTAATGATTTCATGTACCCGGAATACAATGGAATCGAACCAAAAATAAACGACAATACGAAATAATCACATACGTTTATATGGAAGATTCGGATAGAGAATTATACCAACCAACGAGAAAACCGCACGATGATAACCCTTAGAATCTGTAAATATTGAGAGCATAACCCTTAGAATTCGTTTTCGTGGATCGATCAAACGTATACGAGAATTATAGGATTGAAAACTTACCAAAGTTTCTGAAAATTCGTCACCAACAGCAGCAGTTTACGAAATAATTTTTATAAAATAATCTAGAGTGTTTCAGAGGCCGAAACCCGAAATCTTAAGGTAAAACTTCGAGATCTACAACTTTGTAGTTTTGACCGAAGGCTGAAAACGAACGTAAATGGGTCAAATCGACCTATGTTCGTGACTGGAATTTTTGGGACGGGATTTTGTATGTTTTTGTGATAGAAAAGTTTTATGGTTAGGTTTAAGGGTATATTTATAGGTCTAGGGTTCAAGAGGTGTTGGGTTTAGTTGGGTTTGGCTTTTGAGATTTGGATCATTTTCTTTGGGCCCAAAATTGACAAATCATGAACTAAGTTAGCCCGTGATGTTTTAAAATTTAATACTCACAATTTAATTATGTTCGTATTCGCGTATATTTATCTAATCGTATAACTTCCATAAATTATTAAGGAAATGTTTTCATGCCCAAAGCGAATATATAAGTTATCATTAACGAACTTGAATACAAATAAGAAATAATTTTGAACTGAGATTTTCGAATTACATTTTTGGTGACGGATGTCACAGTATCCCCCCGTTTAGGGAATTTCGTCCCGAAATTCAATCGGAGCCGTATTGTCACCACGATCACTGAATAAGTGCATATATATAAGCTTGGCTTGATATTTTCATTTGCAAGTATACTCAGGTCAACGTTCTATCGGACCTTGATAATTAAAATTACATGTGCTCCAACATGTTGACCTCTCAATCCATGGTTCCTACCAGTTTTCTCTACACATCGTTATTTGTGGTTCCCTTTAAACTCCTCCTAGAAACATGTGTAAGACCTTATCGGCCAACACTTTCGTAGAATTGACACATGAAATAGTTCGTGAGCAGCACTTCACTCTTGTGACAACTTTCAATCGATATGTTATACACGCTCAACAATTTAGAGCGATCTAACAAACCTATGTATAAATTTTCCCCTTCTTCCCAAAATATATGGTATTTTTCCAAAGCAATAATTTAAGCAATATATGATCTCTATCATAAAATTCTAACTGCTTTCGACATTTATTTGCGTAACTCTCTTGCCTGTCTCGTACTGTTTCCAACCTCTCCTTGATTTGAATGATCTTGTCAATAGCTTCATGAACTATTTCAATCAAATCAACTGATTCTAATCCAACTTCTGCCCACACTACCATGAATGACTCCTACATTCCTGAAGTGCTTGATATAATGCGCATTGAATACTAGAATGATAACTATGCTGTATGATAACTCGTCTAATGGTAAGTGAGTATCCCAACTGCTACCAAAATCGATAACACACTCTAAGGATATTCTTAAATGTTTGAATAGTTCGCTCACTCCGTCCATCAGTTCGAGAATGTTAAACCATCCTCATATCAAAACGCGTTCCCAAAGCTTTCTGAAACATTTGCCAAAATTGCGAAGTAAAATAACCATCAAAATCGAATATAATTGATACAAACACTCCACGCCTAGCTACTTCGTTGTTAATATACAACCTCGCCAATGTCTCCACCGTTTAGTCCTCGCAGATAGCTAAGAAATGAGATGACTTAGTCATTCTATCAATTACTAGTGTCCATAGACCACCTAGAAAAAGAAATCCATGATCTTCTCACAAGATGTAATATCTCCTCCACTTTGTGTTCCAATGTTTGTCTAACCCGCGCAACCCTTCATCTTGTATATGAGTATCCCTTAACGCTTCATCTTGTGCTTTGAACCTCTTACCCTTAATGCCAGAGTGTATCGTCATACTTTGATTCGCACTCACCTTGGCTTACTCTTTCCTTCCTATTCAAAAACAGCTGCCACCTCATCCATCCTCCCCGGGTGGTATTGAATTTCACAATCGTAACCGCTAAACAATTCGCGCTACCTCATTTGCCTCATGTTCAACTTCTTTAGAACAAACAACAAACCAATGTGTTAAAAGCTCCTATGATCGGTATAAACAAAATTCTTTACGTCATACAAGTAGTGTTTTCAACACATATGTACGAACACCACCACTCCAAGTTCCAATTCGTGGGTAGTATAGTAATTTTCATGTACCTTAAGTTGTTGAGAGACGAATGAGACTACCTCTCCCATTTAACTAACACACAACTTAGACCTCGGTCGGATGCATCACAATACACAACGAAATCCTGCGATCCATCGGGAAGAGTCCGAATTTATGGATTACACAAGGCATCCTTCAATGTTTGAAAAGATTATTCTTAGTTCTTACCCCAACAACTTCTTACATATATATGTGAGTAGTTGAGGAGTCTTTGAAAAACTCTCGATAAAATGCCGATAATAGCCCGTGAATCCTAAATGCTATACGAACCTCCAATGATGACCGTGGGATCTTCCATTGTAACACCCCCAAATTTGATGATTTGCGGAAGCTTGATTTGGGTGTTACTAATCAATAACAAAGCACAAAGATATATAGTAAACGACTCTATATGCGTCGTTTTAACAAAATATATTGATAATAGAAATGTTTACAACATTTAAAGCTTTACATAGCTCGAGTTTAATTAAAATGAGATTTCAGTACATAAGTACTTGTACAAAAATATACTAATGCAAGAAAATCTCAATCGTCTGTATGCTGACTCGAGCTAACTCCTGAAGCAGAAACATCCTACTGCTGGGTACCTGCGACATATGCTAAAAGGTCAGCTATAAAGCTGGTGAGCTCACAGTTTGAAATCAAGTAATATCGTATGAACCGCAAGATTCAAATAATGAATTGCATCCAGCAATTAAATAATGAATTGCATCCAGCAATTAAATAATGAATTGCATCCAGCAATTAAATGATAATCATCGTGTATACAGCCATGAGCACATAGTTGAGCTTAACTCGAGGGCCGGGTCCCCTATAGAGAATTCCGGGCGAGGTGCCTCCACGAATGCCTAATCAACATTCGTCTTCCCAAATATTAGTACGTCCGTTTACCCGGTTAGTGCTTGCTAACCCGGACGAGGAGGGTCAATCCTATATGGTACCATATACTAATATTCACGCTACAACGTATTAACAACTATGCTGACGGAGGACTTTAAATGATTAGTTTCGAAAAACTCATGTAGTATATGAAAAGTTGGTACTTGCGTTCACATGTTAAAAGTTGAGCAGTATATCACACCCCTGAGTAAAACAGTAAAAGAGGGGCTATGAGACTCACCTGAGTCTGAATGCGTTTACACAAACGTAAGTTGATTAGCCGAATATGAAGTCCAAAGACTTGTAACCTGAGGGTGTCCACGACACGCGATGGTTATAATCATGATTGGGTATCTCAAAAGATCACCCTTGTAGTTGTTACACAACTATATATATGTCCAAATTACTACGATTTGGTTGATTTGTTAAGTGTTTGAAAACATGTACGGCCCGTTGGTGACAGATTTGTAATAATAATCTCAACTATTATTATTTTGATTTCGTGGCGTTTTACTTTGAAAAATGTGTTTCGATTGTGTTTTAGAAGCCGTTACGGAATCTAAGTACGGGGGTCCGGGGGCAGCGCCCCTGGTAGCGGGGTCCAAGGGGCGGCAGCCCCTGGCGGGGTCCAAGGGGCAGAGCCCCTGGCTGGGGTCGAGCTGCCAGATCAGCTTGAAAATTTTTTATTTCTACTATATTGCTTTGACGAAAAACGCATCTGGGATCTGAATTCGGGTAAAATCGAGTGATAAATTTTAGGTTTCGACACTTAGTAAAAATCTGAGTTTTCTGTGTTTTGCGACACCATATGCGACACTAAAGATGTTATGCGACACAAGGGTTGTGTCGCATAGAAAATGCGACACAATGTCTATACGACACAAGGGTTGTGTCGCATAGATGCGAGATGCTGATTCAACAGCGACATAATGATTGTGTCGTATGGGGTATGCGACATAGTGGTTGTGTCGCAAGATTTGCGACACTAAATCTTTGGTACGACATAAGGTACGACACAAGGGATTTTATGCGACAGTAAAGCCAAAATACGACACAACATGCGACACAAGGCTTGTGTCGCATGGATGAACACCAGCCCAGAAAGTCCGGCTGTTCAACATTTTCCGGCCAAAAATCCGTTTTTAACCCGTTTTCAAGCTGTAATTTCGTGTTCTATACATTGTAATGGACATATACTAGTTATAATAACAACCACAAATGAAAAATACAAAGAATCGAGTGATTTCGGGATTTTGTCGGAAACTTACAATTTGCCGAAATGAAAATCCGGAAAGGTAGCGTTGTAGATCGTCGCGAGGTGGTCGTGAATCTCTAAAAATATTGGTGATCCGGTTGCGTTTGGTAGTAGTATTGTGCGATTTAGGTGGATGGTGGTGATTTTGATTAGTAGAGAGAAAATTGGAGAGAGAGAGATAAGAAAGGTGATAAAATGAAGAAAGAAAGATGGGAGGTGGGGTTTATCCCCACTTTTCCAGTTTTCGCCCCGCGTTCCGTGTGGTGTTCGTTTGCTCCGTCGTTTAACGTTAAACGATTATTTACATTTTAATTATGAGTTTTAAAATACGATTTATTACGCGATATATTGTTTGAATATTTTACAAAATATTTATATTTGTGTTATAAAACGTAAATTAGTTTATTTAGTTTGCGCGTTTTAAATATTTTACATTATGTAAGTTTTGGGTTGTACGATACGAATGAATACGAAATATTATCATAATAATATTTTTGACATAAAAGTGTTATTTAATAAAATGAGTCACCAACGTCCGTATTAAATTGAATCGAAATACATTCGATTTAAACTGCGTACGATTTAATCAAATCGCATTTTCGTATATATTCAACAATATATATATAATTCGATACATTAATTAGCCTAACCAGGAACTAATTACATGTATTAACATATGATTAGGCACTAATTACTAGTCCTAATTTGGCGGGTGTTACATTCTCCCCCTGTTAGAAGAATTTCGTCCCGAAATTTAGCTCGAAGTCGTGTTTGATGTGGAATCAGTGAAAAGTTGAGGATATTTGAGTCGCATTTGGTCTTCCCGTTCCCAGGTGAATTCCGGACCACGCCGCGAATTCCATCTTACCTTGACGATGGGAATACGACTTTGTTTCAGTTGTTTGACCTCACGGTCCATAATTTCAGCGGGTTCCTCAACGAAATGAAGTTTATCGTCAACACGAATTTCATCTAATGGAATAATAAGTGTCTCATCAGACAGACACTTCTTCAAGTTTGAGATATGAAAAGTAGGGTGCACGCTGCTGAGTTCGGATGGCAGCTGCAATCGATAAGCTACGGGGCCAATCCGTTCGAGGATCTCAAAAGGCCCAATGTACCTGGGATTTAACTTCCCGCGCTTGCCAAAACGGATGACGCCCTTCCAAGGCGATACTTTTAAGAGAACTCGATCCCCAACTTGGAACTCGAGTGGTTTGCGTCTCACGTCAGCATAACTTTTCTGACGATCACGTGCGGCTTTGAGTCTGTTTTGGATTTCCACAATTTTCTCAGTGGTGGCGTGTATGAGTTCAGGACCAGTGAGTTGACTATCTCCCACCTCAGTCCAACAGATCGGTGATCGGCACTTACGACCGTACAGTGCCTCAAAAGGTGCAGCCTTAATGCTGGCGTGATAACTGTTATTGTACGAAAATTCGCACCACGGTAGATGTCTTTCCCAGTTTGTACCGAAATCAACTACGCAGGCTCGTAGCATGTCTTCCAGTGTTTGAATGGTTCGTTCACTTTGGCCATCGGTTTGAGGATGGTACGCGGTACTCATATCGAGACGGGTACCCATAGCTTTCTGAAGTGATTGCCAAAAGTGAGAAGTGAAACGGGCATCCCTGTCAGAGATGATTGAGACTGGAACACCGTGATGAGAAACGATTTCCTTGATGTAGATTTGTGTAAGGCGTTCCATTTTATCGTTTTCCTTGATTGCCAGGAAATGAGCAGATTTGGTGAGACGATCGACGATCACCCAAATGGTATCGCAACCGCTCGATGACTTGGGTAGTTTGGTTATGAAATCCATGGCAATTTGATCCCATTTCCATTCAGGGATTTCAGGTTGTTGGAGTAAACCAAGAGGTTTCTGATGTTCGGTTTTGACTTTCGAGCAAGTAAGACACTTGCTGACATAAGTGGCGATTTCGGCTTTCATGTTTGGCCACCAGTAAAATTCCTTGATACCGTGGTACATCTTATCGGATCCCGGATGAATAGTATATTTAGACTTGTGAGCCTCGTCCATCACCAAGTCTCTTAGGTTCCCAAAACTAGGCAACCAGATTCGGTTTGAGAAATACCTAATCCCGTTAGGTTTGATTTCAAATTGTTTGTCAATGCCCCGCAAGGCTTCATTTTTGATGTTTTCAGATTTCAGGGCTTCGATCTGAGCGGTATGAATTTGAATGGTAAGATCGTTATGAATGGTCATACTGAGGGCTCGGACTCGAAGGGGTTTTGGTCGTTCCTTTCGACTGAGGGCATCGGCTACAACATTAGCCTTCCCTGGATGGTACTTGATCTCGCAATCGTAATCGGTAAGCAACTCGACCCATCGACGTTGCCTCATATTGAGATCCTTCTGATCGAAGATATGTTGGAGACTTTTGTGATCGGTAAAGATGGTGCACTTAGTGCCGTAGAGATAATGTCTCCAGATTTTGAGAGCAAAAACGACAGCTCCAAGTTCGAGATCGTGAGTGGTGTAGTTCTTTTCATGAATTTTCAGCTGTCGTGAGGCATAGGCAATAACTTTGTCTCGTTGCATCAGCACGCAACCAAGACCTTGGTGAGAAGCATCGCAGTATACCACGAAGTCATCGGTGCCTTCGGGTAAGGATAGAATTGGAGCACTGCAAAGCTTTTGTTTCAGAAGTTGGAACGCTGACTCTTGTTTTTCGGTCCAATCGAACCTTTTGTCCTTCTGAGTCAGTACCGTAAGTGGTTGAGCTATTTTGGAGAAATTTTCGATAAATCGTCGATAATACCCAGCAAGACCCAAAAATTGTCGTACTTCAGTTGCAGAGGTGGGTGCTTGCCAGTCTTTGATAGCCTCGATCTTTGATGGGTCAACGTGAATTCCCTGACTGTCGATCACGTGACCAAGAAATTGAACAGTTTGGATCCAGAACTCACACTTAGAGAATTTAGCATAAAGCTCCTCGTGTCTAAGTAGTTCAAGGATGGTTTTGAGGTGTTGCGCATGTTCTTGCTCGTTGCGCGAGTAAATGAGTATGTCATCGATAAAGACAATGACAAACTTGTCGAGGTAAGGTTTGCACACCCGGTTCATGAGGTCCATGAATACAGCCGGTGCGTTGGTTAGACCAAAGGGCATCACTTGGAATTCGTAGTGCCCGTAACGAGTTCTGAAAGCAGTTTTTGGAATATCGGTGTCGCAAACTCGTAATTGATGATAACCTGATCGCAGATCGATTTTTGAGTAGAAACTTGAACCCTGAAGTTGGTCGAATAGATCATCAATGCGAGGAAGTGGGTATCGGTTTTTGACGGTCAATTTGTTCAACTCTCGATAGTCGATGCACATTCGAAATGAACTGTCCTTCTTTTTGACAAATAAGACCGGAGCTCCCCAAGGTGAAGAACTCGGTCTAATAAATCCTCGATCCAGAAGTTCCTGTAACTGAGAGGACAACTCCTGAAGTTCGGATGGGGCTAAACGGTATGGTGCGCGGGCCACCGGTGCGGCACCCGGCACGAGATCAATCGAGAACTCAACCTGTCTAGGCGGAGGTAGACCAGGTAATTCTTCCGGAAAGACTTTGGGAAAGTCTCTAACAATTGGCACGTCCTCAAGTCGCTTCTCTTCCGACTTCTTCTCGGTGATGTGTGCGAGTATGGCAGGGTAACCCTTTCTCAGAAATTTTCGGGTTTTTAAGCAGGAGATTATATTGAGTCCCGTCCCACCGGTCTCCCCCTGTATGATCAAGGTTCCACCAACGGCGAGTGGGATACGGACGATTTTATCGTGACAAACAATTTCAGCTCGATGTTTGGACAACCAGTCCATTCCAATAATGACGTCGAAACTTCCGATTTCAATGGGTATAAGGTCGATCGAAAAGGTTTCGTCAGCTAGGTTTAAAGTGCAATTAGGTATCACACTGGTGGTTTCTACAAGTTTTCCATTTGCTAGCTCTACAGTGTACTTAACATCTAAGGCAACAGGAGTGATGTCAAGTAATGGGCAAAAATCATCGGAGATAAAGCTTCTATCAGCACCAGTATCAAATAGAACAGAAGCAGTTAAGTTGTTGAGGAGGAACATACCCGAGACCACATTCGGGTCTTGGCGGGCGTCCCCAGATTTGATGACGAAAGCTCTGCTGCGAGTGTTGTTGTTGTTGTTGCTGTTGTTGCGGTTGTTGTTGTTGTTCTTCAGTTTTGGGCACGAGTCTCTGAAATGCCCAAGTTTCCCACACTCAAAGCATACTTTGGGTGGTCTGGTGTTGTTGTTGGAATTGTTGTTGTTAGGAGAGCGACAATCTTTGGTAAGGTGGCCGTACCTCTTGCAGTTGTTGCAAAAGGGACCACAGGAGCCTTCATGGTGGCGGCTACACTTGGGACAATATGGTTTGCTCCCAGTGTAACCCCGGATGATGTCAGTGGTGGTGTTGTAAGCTTTGATGGTGTCGGGTTTCTTGTTTTGTTGGTTGGAGGGGTTGTTGTGGTAGTCAGACCACTTGCGTTTGTTGTTATGGGAGGATGAAGTGGGTTGTTCAGAATCTTGGCTCATTGACATCAAGTCTTGGGCCAATAGGATTGCACCGTCGATGGTGGTTGGTTTTGAAGAGATGACGTGTCCCCGAACAGGGTCAGGGAGACCCAGGACATACTTCCTGATTTTATCAGGTTCAGTGCTCACCATAGCTGGGCGGAGGGCAGCTAGTTGTTGAAACCTGGTGGTATAACCATCGATATCACCACCCTGAACCTTTAAGTTCCAGAACTCCTCATCTAGCTTTTGGAGTTTGGCGATAGAGCAGTATTTGGCAGTGAGTTTTGCCTTCAATTCCTCCCAAGTGAGTTGGTAGGCGATATCAGCACCCACTGATTGGGTATATGAATTCCACCAAGAGTAGGCATCATCTTCAAGAGAGCAGGTGGCGAAGTTTACTTTGTCGTTCTCCGCGCATTTACTGACACGGAAAACAGTTTCCATTTTCTCGAACCATCTGATCAGTCCGATGGCTCCTTTAGAACCTTTGAAGCTCGAGGGTTTGCAGCTTTGAAAGTCCTTGTAAGAACAAGGTTTGACGGCAGAGGTTCCAGCGGTATCGCTGTTTCTTGTGGAGTTGGGTGGGGTATTCCGAGCCAAGGCTTCAGTAACAGCTTGGGTTATGAGTGACGTGATCTGAGCATCTGTGTAAGGTCGTGTCTTTGGCGGCATGATTCTTCAATAAAAGAAATGAAGATACATGAGATTTTGTAAGAAAGTTGTATTTATTTCAGATGTACATGTATAAAGGTGGTAATACATAACATCGATATGAAAAAGAATTATGGCAATTAATATGAGTTGAACAACAAGAAATATTTGATAGCTAATACGAGTTCAAAGGTTACATCCTACAGATGTATTACAAAAGATGTCGGGAATTGTTACATCCGACTGAATTATAGAGTAGTGCGTAGATAGTTACTAGATTACAGGATAGATTACAAGACAAAGACTACACTAGTCTTGACGTAGATTAATTTGTTCCATCATCGTGACAAGACGGTCCACAGTGTTTGCAAGCCTGCTAGCTTGTCGGGCGTTGTCTTCGGCTAGCGCAAGTCGTTGTGTTAGTCCGCGTGCATACTCTTCTGCTTCATGTGAGCGTTGCTCACATTCTTCCATCCTTTGTTGTAGAAGGGCATTTTCCACCCTTATTTCTATAATTTGGTTGCGAAGGACATCCATGTTGTTGTTTGTGGTTTCAAGGTCGTCGGAGACCTGTTCTATGCATTCAAGAGACGTAAGTCGCCATTTTTCATTTGTTTCCTGCAACACGACATCCATGGTGCGAAGTCGCTGCTCGTGTTGATTTACCCTAGCAGCTAAAGCCGGTAAGGCGATGTGAGTGGGATACGGGCCAGCTCGAGGCAACCTGTTGTTCCTCCTTGCTACCCTTGGGTTCTGCGACCCGGATTGAGAGCGAGATGAATTTGATGGGATGTTTGCCATTTCTGAGACAAAGCGTTAGTAAGATTGAGGCCTATATTCATATAGCTCCTATATAATATAGCCTATTGAGTGTCTAGCATAAACATGTTTAAGTCTCGGTTCTCTCGAGGTCAGAGTCTTCTATTGTACCCTGTTCAGCCATAACTACTTTCAGGTCTTACATCATCTTTGCTTAATTGTACATAGTTGATCAGGCTATGTTAAATTAAACGCGTATGATGTAATCGCTGAACCAGTTATACCTAATAAGGAATACTGCCTAATGGTCATAGTCTAGGCCCACTAAATGCAACCTAGTTCACTATAACCTTAGGCTCTGATACCAATCTGTAACACCCCCAAATTTGATGATTTGCGGAAGCTTGATTTGGGTGTTACTAATCAATAACAAAGCACAAAGATATATAGTAAACGACTCTATATGCGTCGTTTTAACAAAATATATTGATAATAGAAATGTTTACAACATTTAAAGCTTTACATAGCTCGAGTTTAATTAAAATGAGATTTCAGTACATAAGTACTTGTACAAAAATATACTAATGCAAGAAAATCTCAATCGTCTGTATGCTGACTCGAGCTAACTCCTGAAGCAGAAACATCCTACTGCTGGGTACCTGCGACATATGCTAAAAGGTCAGCTATAAAGCTGGTGAGCTCACAGGTTTGAAATCAAGTAATATCGTATGAACCGCAAGATTTAAATAATGAATTGCATCCAGCAATTAAATAATGAATTGCATCCAGCAATTAAATAATGAATTGCATCTAGCAATTAAATGATAATCATCGTGTATACAGCCATGAGCACATAGTTGAGCTTAACTCGAGGGCCGGGTCCCCTATAGAGAATTCCGGGCGAGGTGCCTCCACGAATGCCTAATCAACATTCGTCTTCCCAAATATTAGTACGTCCGTTTACCCGGTTAGTGCTTGCTAACCCGGACGAGGAGGGTCAATCCTATATGGTACCATATACTAATATTCACGCTACAACGTATTAACAACTATGCTGACGGAGGACTTTAAATGATTAGTTTCGAAAAACTCATGTAGTATATGAAAAGTTGGTACTTGCGTTCACATGTTAAAAGTTGAGCAGTATATCACACCCCTGAGTAAAACAGTAAAAGAGGGGCTATGAGACTCACCTGAGTCTGAATGCGTTTACACAAACGTAAGTTGATTAGCCGAATATGAAGTCCAAAGACTTGTAACCTGAGGGTGTCCACGACACGCGATGGTTATAATCATGATTGGGTATCTCAAAAGATCACCCTTGTAGTTGTTACACAACTATATATATGTCCAAATTACTACGATTTGGTTGATTTGTTAAGTGTTTGAAAACATGTACGGCCCGTTGGTGACAGATTTGTAATAATAATCTCAACTATTATAATTTTGATTTCATGGTGTTTTACTTGAAAAATGAGTTTTGATGGTGTTTTAGAAGCCGTTACGGAATCTAAGTATGGGGATCCGGGGGCAGCGCCCCTGGTAGCGGGGTCCAAGGGGCAGAGCCCCTGGCTGGGGTCGAGCTGCCAGGTCAGCTTGGAAAATTTTTATTTCTACTATATTGCTTTGACGAAAAACGCATCTGGGATCTGAATTCGGGTAAAATCGAGTGATAAATTTTAGGTTTCGACACTTAGTAAAAATCTGAGTTTTCTGTGTTTTGCGACACCATATGCGACACTAAAGATGTTATGCGACACAAGGGTTGTGTCGCATAGAAAATGCGACACAATGTCTATACGACACAAGGGTTGTGTCGCATAGATGCGAGATGCTGATTCAACAGCGACATAATGATTGTGTCGTATGGGGTATGCGACATAGTGGTTGTGTCGCAAGACTTGCGACACTAAATCTTTGGTACGACATAAGGTACGACACAAGGGATTTTATGCGACACTAAAGCCAAAATACGACACAACATGCGACACAAGGCTTGTGTCGCATGGATGAACACCAGCCCAGAAAGTCCGGCTGTTCAACATTTTCCGGCCAAAAATCCATTTTTAACCCGTTTTCAAGCTGTAATTTCGTGTTCTATACATTGTAATGGACATATACTAGTTATAATAACAACCACAAATGAAAAATACAAAGAATCGAGTGATTTCGGGATTTTGTCGGAAACTTACAATTTGCCAAAATGAAAATCCGGAAAGGTAGCGTTGTAGATCGTCGCGAGGTGGTCGTGAATCTCTAAAAATATTGGTGATCCGGTTGCGTTTGGTAGTAGTATTGTGCGATTTAGGTGGATGGTGGTGATTTTGATTAGTAGAGAGAAAATAGGAGAGAGAGAGATAAGAAAGGTGATAAAATGAAGAAAGAAAGATGGGAGGTGGGGTTTATCCCCACTTTTCCAGTTTTCGCCGCGCGTTCCGTGTGGTGTTCGTTTGCTCCGTCGTTTAACGTTAAACGATTATTTACATTTTAATTATGAGTTTTAAAATACGATTTATTACGCGATATATTGTTTGAATATTTTACAAAATATTTATATTTGTGTTATAAAACGTAAATTAGTTTATTTAGTTTGCGCGTTTTAAATATTTTACATTATGTAAGTTTTGGGTTGTACGATACGAATGAATACGAAATATTATCATAATAATATTTTTGACATAAAAGTGTTATTTAATAAAATGAGTCACCAACGTCCGTATTAAATTGAATCGAAATACATTCGATTTAAACTGCGTACGATTTAATCAAATCGCATTTTCGTATATATTCAACAATATATATATAATTCGATACATTAATTAGCCTAACCAGGAACTAATTACATGTATTAACATATGATTAGGCACTAATTACTAGTCCTAATTTGGCGGGTGTTACATTCTCCCCCTGTTAGAAGAATTTCGTCCCGAAATTTAGCTCGAAGTCGTGTTTGATGTGGAATCAGTGAAAAGTTGAGGATATTTGAGTCGCATTTGGTCTTCCCGTTCCCAGGTGAATTCCGGACCACGCCGCGAATTCCATCTTACCTTGACGATGGGAATACGACTTTGTTTCAGTTGTTTGACCTCACGGTCCATAATTTCAGCGGGTTCCTCAACGAAATGAAGTTTATCGTCAACACGAATTTCATCTAATGGAATAATAAGTGTCTCATCAGACAGACACTTCTTCAAGTTTGAGATATGAAAAGTAGGGTGCACGCTGCTGAGTTCGGATGGCAGCTGCAATCGATAAGCTACGGGGCCAATCCGTTCGAGGATCTCAAAAGGCCCAATGTACCTGGGATTTAACTTCCCGCGCTTGCCAAAACGGATGACGCCCTTCCAAGGCGATACTTTTAAGAGAACTCGATCCCCAACTTGGAACTCGAGTGGTTTGCGTCTCACGTCAGCATAACTTTTCTGACGATCACGTGCGGCTTTGAGTCTGTTTTGGATTTCCACAATTTTCTCAGTGGTGGCGTGTATGAGTTCAGGACCAGTGAGTTGACTATCTCCCACCTCAGTCCAACAGATCGGTGATCGGCACTTACGACCGTACAGTGCCTCAAAAGGTGCAGCCTTAATGCTGGCGTGATAACTGTTATTGTACGAAAATTCGCACCACGGTAGATGTCTTTCCCAGTTTGTACCGAAATCAACTACGCAGGCTCGTAGCATGTCTTCCAGTGTTTGAATGGTTCGTTCACTTTGGCCATCGGTTTGAGGATGGTACGCGGTACTCATATCGAGACGGGTACCCATAGCTTTCTGAAGTGATTGCCAAAAGTGAGAAGTGAAACGGGCATCCCTGTCAGAGATGATTGAGACTGGAACACCGTGATGAGAAACGATTTCCTTGATGTAGATTTGTGTAAGGCGTTCCATTTTATCGTTTTCCTTGATTGCCAGGAAATGAGCAGATTTGGTGAGACGATCGACGATCACCCAAATGGTATCGCAACCGCTCGATGACTTGGGTAGTTTGGTTATGAAATCCATGGCAATTTGATCCCATTTCCATTCAGGGATTTCAGGTTGTTGGAGTAAACCAAGAGGTTTCTGATGTTCGGTTTTGACTTTCGAGCAAGTAAGACACTTGCTGACATAAGTGGCGATTTCGGCTTTCATGTTTGGCCACCAGTAAAATTCCTTGATACCGTGGTACATCTTATCGGATCCCGGATGAATAGTATATTTAGACTTGTGAGCCTCGTCCATCACCAAGTCTCTTAGGTTCCCAAAACTAGGCAACCAGATTCGGTTTGAGAAATACCTAATCCCGTTAGGTTTGATTTCAAATTGTTTGTCAATGCCCCGCAAGGCTTCATTTTTGATGTTTTCAGATTTCAGGGCTTCGATCTGAGCGGTATGAATTTGAATGGTAAGATCGTTATGAATGGTCATACTGAGGGCTCGGACTCGAAGGGGTTTTGGTCGTTCCTTTCGACTGAGGGCATCGGCTACAACATTAGCCTTCCCTGGATGGTACTTGATCTCGCAATCGTAATCGGTAAGCAACTCGACCCATCGACGTTGCCTCATATTGAGATCCTTCTGATCGAAGATATGTTGGAGACTTTTGTGATCGGTAAAGATGGTGCACTTAGTGCCGTAGAGATAATGTCTCCAGATTTTGAGAGCAAAAACGACAGCTCCAAGTTCGAGATCGTGAGTGGTGTAGTTCTTTTCATGAATTTTCAGCTGTCGTGAGGCATAGGCAATAACTTTGTCTCGTTGCATCAGCACGCAACCAAGACCTTGGTGAGAAGCATCGCAGTATACCACGAAGTCATCGGTGCCTTCGGGTAAGGATAGAATTGGAGCACTGCAAAGCTTTTGTTTCAGAAGTTGGAACGCTGACTCTTGTTTTTCGGTCCAATCGAACCTTTTGTCCTTCTGAGTCAGTACCGTAAGTGGTTGAGCTATTTTGGAGAAATTTTCGATAAATCGTCGATAATACCCAGCAAGACCCAAAAATTGTCGTACTTCAGTTGCAGAGGTGGGTGCTTGCCAGTCTTTGATAGCCTCGATCTTTGATGGGTCAACGTGAATTCCCTGACTGTCGATCACGTGACCAAGAAATTGAACAGTTTGGATCCAGAACTCACACTTAGAGAATTTAGCATAAAGCTCCTCGTGTCTAAGTAGTTCAAGGATGGTTTTGAGGTGTTGCGCATGTTCTTGCTCGTTGCGCGAGTAAATGAGTATGTCATCGATAAAGACAATGACAAACTTGTCGAGGTAAGGTTTGCACACCCGGTTCATGAGGTCCATGAATACAGCCGGTGCGTTGGTTAGACCAAAGGGCATCACTTGGAATTCGTAGTGCCCGTAACGAGTTCTGAAAGCAGTTTTTGGAATATCGGTGTCGCAAACTCGTAATTGATGATGGCCTGATCGCAGATCGATTTTTGAGTAGAAACTTGAACCCTGAAGTTGGTCGAATAGATCATCAATGCGAGGAAGTGGGTATCGGTTTTTGACGGTCAATTTGTTCAACTCTCGATAGTCGATGCACATTCGAAATGAACCGTCCTTCTTTTTGACAAATAAGACCGGAGCTCCCCAAGGTGAAGAACTCGGTCTAATAAATCCTCGATCCAGAAGTTCCTGTAACTGAGAGGACAACTCCTGAAGTTCGGATGGGGCTAAACGGTATGGTGCGCGGGCCACCGGTGCGGCACCCGGCACGAGATCAATCGAGAACTCAACCTGTCTAGGCGGAGGTAGACCAGGTAATTCTTCCGGAAAGACTTTGGGAAAGTCTCTAACAATTGGCACGTCCTCAAGTCGCTTCTCTTCCGACTTCTTCTCGGTGATGTGTGCGAGTATGGCAGGGTAACCCTTTCTCAGAAATTTTCGGGTTTTTAAGCAGGAGATTATATTGAGTCCCGTCCCACCGGTCTCCCCCTGTATGATCAAGGTTCCACCAACGGCGAGTGGGATACGGACGATTTTATCGTGACAAACAATTTCAGCTCGATGTTTGGACAACCAGTCCATTCCAATAATGACGTCGAAACTTCCGATTTCAATGGGTATAAGGTCGATCGAAAAGGTTTCGTCAGCTAGGTTTAAAGTGCAATTAGGTATCACACTGGTGGTTTCTACAAGTTTTCCATTTGCTAGCTCTACAGTGTACTTAACATCTAAGGCAACAGGAGTGATGTCAAGTAATGGGAAAAAATCATCGGAGATAAAGCTTCTATCAGCACCAGTATCAAATAGAACAGAAGCAGTTAAGTTGTTGAGGAGGAACATACCCGAGACCACATTCGGGTCTTGGCGGGCGTCCCCAGATTTGATGACGAAAGCTCTGCTGCGAGTGTTGTTGTTGTTGTTGCTGTTGTTGCGGTTGTTGTTGTTGTTGTTCTTCAGTTTTGGGCACGAGTCTCTGAAATGCCTAGGTTTCCCACACTCAAAGCATACTTTGGGTGGTCTGGTGTTGTTGTTGGAATTGTTGTTGTTAGGAGAGCGACAATCTTTGGTAAGGTGGCCGTACCTCTTGCAGTTGTTGCAAAAGGGACCACAGGAGCCTTCATGGTGGCGGCTACACTTGGGACAATATGGTTTGCTCCCAGTGTAACCCCGGATGATGTCAGTGGTGGTGTTGTAAGCTTTGATGGTGTCGGGTTTCTTGTTTTGTTGGTTGGAGGGGTTGTTGTGGTAGTCAGACCACTTGCGTTTGTTGTTATGGGAGGATGAAGTAGGTTGTTCAGAATCTTGGCTCATTGACATCAAGTCTTGGGCCAATAGGATTGCACCGTCGATGGTGGTTGGTTTTGAAGAGATGACGTGTCCCCGAACAGGGTCAGGGAGACCCAGGACATACTTCCTGATTTTATCAGGTTCAGTGCTCACCATAGCTGGGCGGAGGGCAGCTAGTTGTTGAAACCTGGTGGTATAACCATCGATATCACCACCCTGAACCTTTAAGTTCCAGAACTCCTCATCTAGCTTTTGGAGTTTGGCGATAGAGCAGTATTTGGCAGTGAGTTTTGCCTTCAATTCCTCCCAAGTGAGTTGGTAGGCGATATCAGCACCCACTGATTGGGTATATGAATTCCACCAAGAGTGGGCATCATCTTCAAGAGAGCAGGTGGCGAAGTTTACTTTGTCGTTCTCCGCGCATTTACTGACACGGAAAACAGTTTCCATTTTCTCGAACCATCTGATCAGTCCGATGGCTCCTTCAGAACCTTTGAAGCTCGAGGGTTTGCAGCTTTGAAAGTCCTTGTAAGAACAAGGTTTGACGGCAGAGGTTCCAGCGGTATCGCTGTTTCTTGTGGAGTTGGGTGGGGTATTCCGAGCCAAGGCTTCAGTAACAGCCTGGGTTATGAGTGACGTGATCTGAGCATCTGTGTAAGGTCGTGTCTTTGGCGGCATGATTCTTCAATAAAAGAAATGAAGATACATGAGATTTTGTAAGAAAGTTGTATTTATTTCAGATGTACATGTATAAAGGTGGTAATACATAACATCGATATGAAAAAGAATTATGGCAATTAATATGAGTTGAACAACAAGAAATATTTGATAGCTAATACGAGTTCAAAGGTTACATCCTACAGATGTATTACAAAAGATGTCGGGAATTGTTACATCCGACTGAATTATAGAGTAGTGCGTAGATAGTTACTAGATTACAGGATAGATTACAAGACAAAGACTACACTAGTCTTGACGTAGATTAATTTGTTCCATCATCGTGACAAGACGGTCCACAGTGTTTGCAAGCCTGCTAGCTTGTCGGGCGTTGTCTTCGGCTAGCGCAAGTCGTTGTGTTAGTCCGCGTGCATACTCTTCTGCTTCATGTGAGCGTTGCTCACATTCTTCCATCCTTTGTTGTAGAAGGGCATTTTCCACCCTTATTTCTATAATTTGGTTGCGAAGGACATCCATGTTGTTGTTTGTGGTTTCAAGGTCGTCGGAGACCTGTTCTATGCATTCAAGAGACGTAAGTCGCCAGTTTTCATTTGTTTCCTGCAACACGACATCCATGGTGCGAAGTCGCTGCTCGTGTTGATTTACCCTAGCAGCTAAAGCCGGTAAGGCGATGTGAGTGGGATACGGGCCAGCTCGAGGCAACCTGTTGTTCCTCCTTGCTACCCTTGGGTTCTGCGACCCGGATTGAGAGCGAGATGAATTTGATGGGATGTTTGCCATTTCTGAGACAAAGCGTTAGTAAGATTGAGGCCTATATTCATATAGCTCCTATATAATATAGCCTATTGAGTGTCTAGCATAAACATGTTTAAGTCTCGGTTCTCTCGAGGTCAGAGTCTTCTATTGTACCCTGTTCAGCCATAACTACTTTCAGGTCTTACATCATCTTTGCTTAATTGTACATAGTTGATCAGGCTATGTTAAATTAAACGCGTATGATGTAATCGCTGAACCAGTTATACCTAATAAGGAATACTGCCTAATGGTCATAGTCTAGGCCCACTAAATGCAACCTAGTTCACTATAACCTTAGGCTCTGATACCAATCTGTAACACCCCCAAATTTGATGATTTGCGGAAGCTTGATTTGGGTGTTACTAATCAATAACAAAGCACAAAGATATATAGTAAACGACTCTATATGCGTCGTTTTAACAAAATATATTGATAATAGAAATGTTTACAACATTTAAAGCTTTACATAGCTCGAGTTTAATTAAAATGAGATTTCAGTACATAAGTACTTGTACAAAAATATACTAATGCAAGAAAATCTCAATCGTCTGTATGCTGACTCGAGCTAACTCCTGAAGCAGAAACATCCTACTGCTGGGTACCTGCGACATATGCTAAAAGGTCAGCTATAAAGCTGGTGAGCTCACAGGTTTGAAATCAAGTAATATCGTATGAACCGCAAGATTTAAATAATGAATTGCATCCAGCAATTAAATAATGAATTGCATCCAGCAATTAAATAATGAATTGCATCCAGCAATTAAATGATAATCATCGTGTATACAGCCATGAGCACATAGTTGAGCTTAACTCGAGGGCCGGGTCCCCTATAGAGAATTCCGGGCGAGGTGCCTCCACGAATGCCTAATCAACATTCGTCTTCCCAAATATTAGTACGTCCGTTTACCCGGTTAGTGCTTGCTAACCCGGACGAGGAGGGTCAATCCTATATGGTACCATATACTAATATTCACGCTACAACGTATTAACAACTATGCTGACGGAGGACTTTAAATGATTAGTTTCGAAAAACTCATGTAGTATATGAAAAGTTGGTACTTGCGTTCACATGTTAAAAGTTGAGCAGTATATCACACCCCTGAGTAAAACAGTAAAAGAGGGGCTATGAGACTCACCTGAGTCTGAATGCGTTTACACAAACGTAAGTTGATTAGCCGAATATGAAGTCCAAAGACTTGTAACCTGAGGGTGTCCACGACACGCGATGGTTATAATCATGATTGGGTATCTCAAAAGATCACCCTTGTAGTTGTTACACAACTATATATATGTCCAAATTACTACGATTTGGTTGATTTGTTAAGTGTTTGAAAACATGTACGGCCCGTTGGTGACAGATTTGTAATAATAATCTCAACTATTATAATTTTGATTTCATGGTGTTTTACTTGAAAAATGAGTTTTGATGGTGTTTTAGAAGCCGTTACGGAATCTAAGTATGGGGATCCGGGGGCAGCGCCCCTGGTAGCGGGGTCCAAGGGGCAGAGCCCCTGGCTGGGGTCGAGCTGCCAGGTCAGCTTGGAAAATTTTTATTTCTACTATATTGCTTTGACGAAAAACGCATCTGGGATCTGAATTCGGGTAAAATCGAGTGATAAATTTTAGGTTTCGACACTTAGTAAAAATCTGAGTTTTCTGTGTTTTGCGACACCATATGCGACACTAAAGATGTTATGCGACACAAGGGTTGTGTCGCATAGAAAATGCGACACAATGTCTATACGACACAAGGGTTGTGTCGCATAGATGCGAGATGCTGATTCAACAGCGACATAATGATTGTGTCGTATGGGGTATGCGACATAGTGGTTGTGTCGCAAGACTTGCGACACTAAATCTTTGGTACGACATAAGGTACGACACAAGGGATTTTATGCGACACTAAAGCCAAAATACGACACAACATGCGACACAAGGCTTGTGTCGCATGGATGAACACCAGCCCAGAAAGTCCGGCTGTTCAACATTTTCCGGCCAAAAATCCGTTTTTAACCCGTTTTCAAGCTGTAATTTCGTGTTCTATACATTGTAATGGACATATACTAGTTATAATAACAACCACAAATGAAAAATACAAAGAATCGAGTGATTTCGGGATTTTGTCGGAAACTTACAATTTGCCGAAATGAAAATCCGGAAAGGTAGCGTTGTAGATCGTCGCGAGGTGGTCGTGAATCTCTAAAAATATTGGTGATCCGGTTGCGTTTGGTAGTAGTATTGTGCGATTTAGGTGGATGGTGGTGATTTTGATTAGTAGAGAGAAAATAGGAGAGAGAGAGATAAGAAAGGTGATAAAATGAAGAAAGAAAGATGGGAGGTGGGGTTTATCCCCACTTTTCCAGTTTTCGCCCCGCGTTCCGTGTGGTGTTCGTTTGCTCCGTCGTTTAACGTTAAACGATTATTTACATTTTAATTATGAGTTTTAAAATACGATTTATTACGCGATATATTGTTTGAATATTTTACAAAATATTTATATTTGTGTTATAAAACGTAAATTAGTTTATTTAGTTTGCGCGTTTTAAATATTTTACATTATGTAAGTTTTGGGTTGTACGATACGAATGAATACGAAATATTATCATAATAATATTTTTGACATAAAAGTGTTATTTAATAAAATGAGTCACCAACGTCCGTATTAAATTGAATCGAAATACATTCGATTTAAACTGCGTACGATTTAATCAAATCGCATTTTCGTATATATTCAACAATATATATATAATTCGATACATTAATTAGCCTAACCAGGAACTAATTACATGTATTAACATATGATTAGGCACTAATTGCTAGTCCTAATTTGACGGGTGTTACATCCATCCCTTTACTGTTTTGCTCTTGTTATGATCCTTAAGTATAACTTCTTTGCTCACAAAGTGCCCGAGAAAAACAATCCTCTAGCTTGAAATCAAGATTTTCGAATATATTGCATAGGTCTTTTGTTCGAAAGTAACTCTAGAATTAGTCTTAAAGGAACTTCATGCTCCTTCTTAGTTTTAGAACAAATTAGAACGTCGCAATTGAAAAGTATGATAAATTCGTCAAGATGCGGCTTACATACACGTTCGTTAAATATAGGTATGCTATAGTCGCATTAGTAAGACCGAAAAGCGTAACGAGAGAATTTGAAATGTTCGTAACGAGTACTAAATGCACTCCTTGGTATATCTGATTCATGTACCATCAATTGATGGTAACCAGAATGAAGATTGATTTTTTTGAAAACCACTGAACACCTTGAAGTTGATCAAACAAATCATCTATCCTTGGAAGAGGACAGCGATTCTTGACCGTAAATTTGTTAAGTTCACGATAATCAATGCACAAATGAAAAGAACCATCTTTCTTTTTAACAAATAAGACATGTGCTCCCCAAAGAGAATGACTATGGTGAATAAGACCCTTGTCTTGGAGCATCTTAAAATCGATTATATAATTCTTGCATTCTAATAGTGTTAAGCGATTTGGAGCTTTTGCAACTGGGGTTGCTCCAAGAATAAGATCAATACAAACGTTACGAGTACAGAGGGATATAGTCCTTCTAAGTCTTTCCGGGAAGACCTCGAGGGAATCGTCGATAACAGAATATTTGAAATTTTAACTTATTAGCCTTTATGCTCATGAGTTGTTTCTTTTCGTCTTTAAAGTGTTCTATGAAAATCTCAGGTATTACACCACCACTTAAGTGGTATACGAAATACTTTCTCAAACATACAATTTCTACCTAAATTTCATTAACTAATCCATCCCCACAACTACACCAAAACTTCCAAGTCCGAAGGGTAACAAGTCAATGCTAAAAGATAAATCTTCTAACACTGCAGTATACCCTTATTGTAACACCCCCAAATTTATTGTTGGCGGAAGCATACTTTGGGGCGCTACTAATCAATACACAAAGCACATAAGATACATAATGAACGACCACTACATGCGTCGTTTTACAAATACATAGATTAACGTAAGAGTCTACATATGGTTTACAAAAGATGAGTTCGCATAGCTACTTGAGAGATTCTAGTACATATCTAATTTAAGCAAAATATAGAAATGCAGGGAAATCTCTTGATATTATATGATTGCATGCGACTCGAGCTACAGTATCCTGATGGGCAGTCCAACCTACTGCTGAGTACCTGAGATAACATGCTAAAAGGTCAGCTATAAAGCTGGTGAGCTCACAGGTTTGATATGATAACATATGATTTGTGAACCGCAAGATTTAATGATTCGATTTACAAGCATGTAAATAATTGGATGATGAGTATCACATGAATATTTGTAATTAAACAAATAAGTAAAGATTGATACAACTAACATGAGCACATAGTCTGAGCTTAACTGAGGGGTCAGGATCACAATCAAGTGCCTGATCGAGGGTGCCTCTATGCGTATGCCTAATCAACATACGTTTGAACAAATGATAATGCGTCCGTTTGACAGGTTAGTGCTTGCTAACTCGGACGGGGATTGTCAATCCCATATGGTACCATACACTAACATTCACGTTAAATCATATTAACAGAACTATGCTTCAGAGGACTTTGATTGATTAGATGAAAACAACTCATGCAGCATACGTGATAATTTGATACTTGCGTTCACATGTAAAACAAAACAGAGCATGTATCTCACCCCTAGGTAAAAGCATTTAAAATAGGGGCTATGAGACTCACCTGAGTCTGATGAATTGTTAGCCAACAATTATGATGATTCACACAGATTTGATGTCGTTACAACGACTGACCCTGCCGGGCGTCCTAAACGCGCAAGGTTATAATAATGATTAGATGTCTTAACAGACCATCTTTGCTAGTTGCTCATTCAACTAGTAATGTCCAAATACATTTGGTTTGATTAGGTATGATTGGAAAAATATGTACGGCCCATTGGTGATTAATCGTAATAACAATCTTAAAACATTATTATTAGAACGTTGTAATGATATACTTATAAAGTATATTTGAAATGATTAGTATTTGAATAAGTCAAATGTTGTTGTCTTAGGTGATTATAAGTTACCACTTCTAGTTATAATCTTGTTGCCCCTGTTAGTTATAATCTCGTTGCCCCTGTTAGTTATAATCTCGTTGCCCCTGTTAGTTATAATCTTGTTGCCCCTGTTAGTTATAATCTTGTTGCCCCTGTTAGTTATAATCTCGTTGCCCCTGTTAGTTATAATCTCGTTGCCCCTGTTAGTTATAATCTTGTTGCCCCTGTTAGTTATAATCTTGTTGCCCCTGTTAGTTATAATCTTGTTGCCCCTGTTAGTTATAATCTTGTTGCCCCTGTTAGTTATAATCTTGTGATTTTTGACTCAACAACCCTCACGTTTTCTACACTTTTTAGTCCAAACCAAGACCCACCAAAAATCACAGATGTTCCCCTATGGGTCTAGTGTAAATATGCACTTTATGGTAATTTTATAAGTTCATCTGCTATTTTTAACAAAAATCAACATGAAAGGTAGTTGGATTTGGTTCGGAAACGAGTAACATTCAAAGATCAGCTTCTATACTTAAATCCATACAGATCTGGAAAAAGTGTAAAACACGAAAGTTGTAGCTCTTTTCAATACGCAACTTTTAAAAAAAAATTGGTTGTCTAACTCATCTTAGAGCTCGAGATATTAACGATTTTGTGGGACTGTTTTTGAGAGACAGAATCTGTCATACATACATACTTATGAAAAACGTTTTTAAGATTTAGATTTGGACATTAACAAGTTGTATGAACAATATATCATCTATATAAACATAATACAAGTATTTTACGAAAGTGTCGGGATCCTTACTATGATCGAATGAAGAATCCGAAAAGGTGGAAGTGTAGCTCGCGTTCTCGTGATCGTTTTTGCTTCGATCCACTTGATGATCCAAAGAGGTTTTGATGGTGAATTATGGTGGTGAAAGTGGCTGATTTTAGAGAGATAAGGATCAGAGATTAGAGAGAGAATGAGAGAGATTGAGTTGGTGATTGAATGAAGAGAGATGAGATGATGGTGGTGGTTAAAGTCAAGAACAAGATCCATGTTTCATGGATCTTGTTTGGCTGATTTTTCCAAGTCAAAAAGGAGGTGGATTTTTGTTATATTTTGTCTCAAATAATTGGTATTATATCCGTGTTCGTTTACCCGATCGTTTAAATGTATATTTAGACGTTATGTATTATATATATACGTTTTTAAATAACGAATAAGCTTTCGATATTTTTGAGTTGAAGTATTTTATCAAAATACTTGTTAATGAGTTATAAAAATATAACATTGGTTGGTTTTGATTATCGAACGAGTTTCACTCATTTTTGGTTGCGTATGAATGTTTTAGACGATACGAGTTTCTTTTGCAATATTATCGAAATAATATGTAATAAATAATGAGTTGTATTAAATAATAATTCTATATTACTTAATACTTGTTTTCACCAACGCCGTATAGATGAATCGGAATTCGGCCGATTTGAAAATGCACGATTTAAACAAATCGCGTACTGATATATATATATAACAATATACATATTGATACATACAATTAGCCTAAAACATAGCACTAATTATATGTACTACTGGATGATTAGGATCTAATAACTAGTCCTAATTTGATGGGTGTCACATTCTCCCCTTGTTAAGAGAATTTCGTCCCGAAATTCAGCTCTGTGTTGGCGTGTGAGTGGAGTCCGAAAATAAATGCGGATACTTGTGTCGCATCTGGTCTTCCCGTTCCCAGGTGAATTCCGGACCACGCCGCGAATTCCACCGAACTTTGACAATTGGGATACGATTTTGCTTAAGCTGTTTGACCTCACGGTCCATGATCTCCACTGGTGTTTCGACAAAATGAAGTTTGTCATCAATTTGAATCTCATCTAGAGGAATAATGAGTGTCTCATCGAACATACATTTCTTCAGGTTAGAAATGTGAAATGTGGGATGCACGCTACTGAGCTCTGGAGGTAGCTGCAATCGATATGCGACTGGACCAATCCTTTCAAGGATCTCAAAAGGTCCAATATATCTAGGGTTTAACTTCCCACGTTTACCAAAACGGATGACACCTTTCCAAGGTGATACTTTGAGCAATACCCGATCCCCAACCTTGAACTCGAGATGCTTGCGTCTCACGTCAGCATAACTCTTCTGACGATCACGTGCGGCTTTCAACCGTTGTTGGATACCAACGATCTTCTCGGTGGTTTCATGAATGATTTCAGGACCAGTCAGTTGGCTGTCTCCAACTTCAGTCCAACAGATAGGCGACCGGCACTTACGACCGTACAGTGCCTCGAAAGGTGCAGCTCCAATACTGGTGTGGTAGCTGTTGTTGTATGAGAATTCACACAATGGCAAATGATGTTCCCAATTCGCACCGAAGTCAATTACGCAGGCGCGTAACATATCTTCCAGCGTTTGAATTGTCCTTTCACTTTGGCCATCGGTTTGTGGATGATAGGCTGTACTCATATCTAAACGAGTACCCAATGACTTTTGCAATGATTGCCAAAAGTTAGATGTGAATCGGCTATCTCTATCAGAGATAATTGAGACTGGAACGCCGTGTCGGGATACGATCTCCTTCAAATAGATTTGTGTGAGACGTTCCATTTTGTAGGTTTCCTTCATGGCAAGGAAGTGAGCAGATTTGGTTAGACGATCAACTATTACCCATATAGTATCGCAACCACTAGATGTTTTCGGGAGTTTTGTGATGAAATCCATAGAAATTTGTTCCCATTTTCACTGAGGGATTTCCGGTTGCTGGAGCAAGCCGGAGGGTTTCTGATATTCGGCTTTAACCTTGGAACATGTGAGGCATTTGCTGACGTACGTGGCAATCTCTGCTTTCATGTTTGGCCACCAGTATGATTCCTTGATGCCATGATACATCTTGTCCGATCCTGGATGTATAGAGTATTTGGACTTGTGAGCTTCATCCATCACAAAGTCTCGAAGGTTTCCAAACTTAGGTAACCAGATTCGACTTGCGAAGTACTTGACTCCATTGGGTTTGGTTTCAAATTGATTCTCCATGTTTCGCAAGGCCTCGTCTTTGATGTTTTCAAGTTTCAATGCTTCGAGTTGAGCGGTGAGGATTTGAATTTTTAGATCATTATGAATGGTAATACTGAGGGCTCGGACTCGAAGAGGTTTGGTGCGCTCTTTTCGACTTAGGGCATCGGCAACTACATTTGCTTTGCCCGGATGATACTTGATCTCACAGTCATAATCGGTGAGTAACTCGACCCAGCGTCGTTGCCTCATGTTGAGATCCTTCTGATCAAATATGTGCTGGAGACTCTTATGATCGGTGAAGATGGTACATTTTGTGCCATACAAATAGTGTCTCCAGATTTTGAGTGCGAACACTACGGCTCCTAATTCGAGATCATGAGTGGTGTAGTTTTTCTCGTGAACTTTGAGTTGTCGGGAGGCGTAGGCAATAACCTTGTCTCGTTGCATCAACACGCAACCAAGACCTTGGTGTGTGGCATCGCAGTATACCACGAAGTCTTCATTGCCTTCGGGTAATGATAGAATTGGTGCACTGCAAAGCTTTTGCTTCAATAGCTGAAATGCTGACTCTTGTTTATCAGTCCAATCGAACTTCTTTTCCTTCTGAGTCAGTATTGTGAGAGGTTGAGCTATTTTGGAGAAATTCTCAATGAAACGCCGATAATAACCTGCCAGTCCTAAGAATTGGCGTACTTCGGTCGGCGTCGTCGGTGCTTGCCAGCACTTGATAACCTCAATCTTTGATGGATCAACATGAATTCCCTGACTGTCAATCACATGACCAAGGAATTGAACAGTTTGCATCCAGAACTCACACTTGGAGAATTTTGCATATAACTCTTCGTGTCTAAGAAGTTCTAGAATGGTTTTGAGATGCTGCGCGTGCTCTTGCTCGTTACGCGAGTAGATAAGAATGTCGTCTATGAAGACAATGACAAATTTGTCAAGATATGGTTTACACACTCGGTTCATTAGATCCATGAATACTGCCGGTGCGTTAGTCAAACCAAAGGCCATAACCTGAAACTCGTAATGACCATATCGAGTTCGGAAAGCGGTTTTCGGAATGTCTTCATCGCGAACTCGTAACTGATGATAACCTGATCGTAGATCTATTTTTGAATAGACACTTGACCCTTGGAGTTGGTCGAACAGGTCATCAATACGGGGAAGTGGATAACGGTTCTTGATGGTTAATTTGTTCAACTCTCTGTAGTCGATACACATCCTGAATGAACCGTCCTTCTTTTTCACAAACAGGACCGGAGCTCCCCAGGGTGAAGAACTCGGTCTTATGAATCCCTTATCCAGGAGTTCCTGCAACTGAGTAGACAACTCCTGAAGTTCTGAAGGGGCTAAACGATATGGTGCTCGTGCCACGGGTGCTGCCCCGGGCACAAGGTCAATTGAGAACTCAACTTGCCTCAGTGGTGGAAGACCAGGCAATTCTTCAGGAAAGACTTCTGGAAAGTCTCTGACGATAGGCACATCCTCAAGTCGCTTCTCTTCTGACTTCTTCTCAATAACATGAGCAAGGATTGCCTGATACCCTTTCCTAAGGTACTTGCGAGTCTTCATACAGGATATGATATTCAATCTCGTTCCACCGGTCTCCCCTTGTATGATCAAAGTACTACCAGTGACGAGAGGAATACGAATGATTTTGTCATGACAGACAATTTCAGCTCGATGCTTGGATAGCCAATCCATGCCTACTACTATGTCAAAACTTCCAATCTCGATGGGTATGAGGTTTATGGGAAATAGTTCGTTTGCGAGGTTTAGGGTGCAATTTGGTAACACACTATCGGCCTCAATCAATTTGCCATTAGCTAACTCTACAGTGTACTTAGCTTCTAAGGCAACTGGGGAAATGTCTAATAGTGGGCTAAATTCCTCAGATATAAAACTATTATCAGCACCAGTATCAAACAAAACTGAAGCAGTTAAATTGTTGAGAAGAAACATACCCGTGACCACATTAGGGTATTCACGGGCCTCTCCAGCATTCAGCACAAAAGCTCTGCCCCTAGCATTGTTGTTGTTGTTCCCCTTATTCTTCAACTTTGGACACGCATTCCTGAAGTGTCCAGTGTTTCCACACTCATAGCAAGCTCGGGGTTGGTTGTTGTTGGTGTTGGTGGTGGGGTTAGTTGCAGGTGTTCGGCAGTCTTTGGCAAGATGTCCATAAATGATGATTATCATAGATGTACATATACAAATGCGGTAATATACAACATCACAATATGACAATCAACATTATAGAACAATCAAGAGGTGTTGAATAACCATATCTACTGACTAGCATCTACGTGCTAACTAGCCTGGTTACTTGATTTGTTGTGAGTTGGATAAGGTCTCGCTCGAAGTGACTCGGTGGTCCTCCTAGCTACCTATGAGTTTCGTGATTCCAAGAGAGGTTATTGAGAGCGGGATGAAGTAGAAGGTGTTTTAGTGCGTGTGTGTTGCCATCTCTATGACAAAGTGTTTGGATATGTGAGCGCCTATATATATATAATATATAATAGACTAGCGTACAGTGCTTGAGCGATGACTATCTATGTATACATACATATATCACATAATAGTCTTATTAGTGTCTAGCACAACAATTTTGAGTCCCGGTTTCTCTCGAGGTCAGAGTCAACTAATGTATTCCTATTCCAGCATAACCATTTCAAGTCTTACATCATCTTTATTTAATTGTACATAGTTGATCAAGCTATGTTAAATTAAACTTGTATGACGTAACTCTTGAACCAATCACACTTAACAGAAAATACTGCCTAACGGTCATAGTCTAGGCCCACTAATGCAACCTAGTTCACTGTAACCTTAGGCTCTGATACCAATCTGTAACACCCCCAAATTTATTGTTGGCGGAAGCATACTTTGGGGCGCTACTAATCAATACACAAAGCACATAAGATACATAATGAACGACCACTACATGCTTCGTTTTACAAATACATAGATTAACGTAAGAGTCTACATATGGTTTACAAATGATGAGTTCGCATAGCTACTTGAGAGATTCTAGTACATATCTAATTTAAGCAAAATATAGAAATGCAGGGAAATCTCTTGATATTATATGATTGCATGCGACTCGAGCTACAGTATCCTGATGGGCAGTCCAACCTACTGCTGAGTACCTGAGATAACATGCTAAAAGGTCAGCTATAAAGCTGGTGAGCTCACAGGTTTGATATGATAACATATGATTTGTGAACCGCAAGATTTAATGATTCGATTTACAAGCATGTAAATAATTGGATGATGAGTATCACATGAATATTTGTAATTAAACAAATAAGTAAAGATTGATACAACTAACATGAGCACATAGTCTGAGCTTAACTGAGGGGTCATGATCACAATCAAGTGCCTGATCGAGGGTGCCTCTATGCGTATGCCTAATCAACATACGTTTGAACAAATGATAATGCGTCCGTTTGACAGGTTAGTGCTTGCTAACTCGGACGGGGATTGTCAATCCCATATGGTACCATACACTAACATTCACGCTAAATCATATTAACAGAACTATGCTTCAGAGGACTTTGATTGATTAGATGAAAACAACTCATGCAGCATACGTGATAATTTGATACTTGCGTTCACATGTAAAACAAAACAGAGCATGTATCTCACCCGTAGGTAAAAGCATTTAAAATAGGGGCTATGAGACTCACCTGAGTCTGATGAATTGTTAGCCAACAATTATGATGATTCACACAGATTTGATGTCGTTACAACGACTGACCCTGCCGGGCGTCCTAAACGCGCAAGGTTATAATAATGATTAGATGTCTTAACAGACCATCTTTGCTAGTTGCTCATTCAACTAGTAATGTCCAAATACATTTGGTTTGATTAGGTATGATTGGAAAAATATGTACGGCCCATTGGTGATTAATCGTAATAACAATCTTAAAACATTATTGTTAGAACGTTGTAATGATATACTTATAAAGTATATTTGAAATGATTAGTATTTGAATAAGTCAAATGTTGTTGTCTTAGGTGATTATAAGTTACCACTTCTAGTTATAATCTTGTTGCCCCTGTTAGTTATAATCTCGTTGCCCCTGTTAGTTATAATCTCGTTGCCCCTGTTAGTTATAATCTTGTTGCCCCTGTTAGTTATAATCTTGTTGCCCCTGTTAGTTATAATATTGTTGCCCCTGTTAGTTATAATCTCGTTGCCCCTGTTAGTTATAATCTCGTTGCCCCTGTTAGTTATAATCTTGTTGCCCCTGTTAGTTATAATCTTGTTGCCCCTGTTAGTTATAATCTTGTTGCCCCTGTTAGTTATAATCTTGTGATTTTTGACTCAACAACCCTCACGTTTTCTACACTTTTTAGTCCAAACCAAGACCCACCAAAAATCACAGATGTTCCCCTATGGGTCTAGTGTAAATCTGCACTTTATGGTAATTTTATAAGTTCATCTGCTATTTTTAACAAAAATCAACATGAAAGGTAGTTGGATTTGGTTCGGAAACGAGTAACATTCAAAGATCAGCTTCTATACTTAAATCCATACAGATCTGGAAAAAGTGTAAAACACGAAAGTTGTAGCTCTTTTCAATACGCAACTTTTAAAAAAAAATTGGTTGTCTAACTCATCTTAGAGCTCGAGATATTAACGATTTTGTGGGACTGTTTTTGAGAGACAGAATCTGTCATACATACATACTTATGAAAAACGTTTTTAAGATTTAGATTTGGACATTAACAAGTTGTATGAACAATATATCATCTATATAAACATAATACAAGTATTTTACGAAAGTGTCGAGATCCTTACTATGATCGAATGAAGAATCCGAAAAGGTGGAAGTGTAGCTCGCGTTCTCGTGATCGTTTTTGCTTCGATCCACTTGATGATCCAAAGAGGTTTTGATGGTGAATTATGGTGGTGAAAGTGGCTAATTTTAGAGAGATAAGGATCAGAGATTAGAGAGAGAATGAGAGAGATTGAGTTGGTGTTTGAATGAAGAGAGATGAGATGATGGTGGTGGTTAAAGTCAAGAACAAGATCCATGTTTCATGGATCTTGTTTGGCTGATTTTTCCAAGTCAAAAAGGAGGTGGATTTTTGTTATATTTTGTCTCAAATAATTGGTATTATATCCGTGTTCGTTTACCCGATCGTTTAAATGTATATTTAGACGTTATGTATTATATATACGTTTTTAAATAACGAATAAGCTTTCGATATTTTTTAGTTGAAGTATTTTATCAAAATACTTGTTAATGAGTTATAAAAATATAACTTTGGTTGGTTTTGATTATCGAACGAGTTTCACTCATTTTTGGTTGCGTATGAATGTTTTAGACGATACGAGTTTCTTTTGAAATATTATCGAAATAATATGTAATAAATAATGAGTTGTATTAAATAATAATTCTATATTACTTAATACTTGTTTTCACCAACGCCGTATAGATGAATCGGAATTCGGCCGATTTGAAAATGCACGATTTAAACAAATCGCGTACTGATATATATATAACAATATACATATTGATACATACAATTAGCCTAAAACATAGCACTAATTATATGTACTACTGGATGATTAGGATCTAATAACTAGTCCTAATTTGATGGGTGTCACACTTATGTAACCTCTTTTAGTCTCCATGCTCAAAACAAGCCATCGAGTTTCCTACTGTGTTGATTGGTGCCCCTTGACGAGCTGTCATCCGACATTCAATTGTAAAGCGACCTCTTAAGTTTCAGTTTGAATAAATACAACATGGTGCAGATGTGTGATGATAGTAGTTACATTTTACTCACATAAGATGTGAACAAGTGTAACCCTCTCTTCATGTGTTAGTATCCATCAATCTCTTGAATACACTCTCATTCTTGGTATTGTTTCTACATTCCCAGCCTTAATGGTTTCACCGATTAATAATCCATCCATCAGTATTATGCCATGGATAGTAGGAGGCTCAGTCACTTCTACCATCTTGCGAGTTTCCAGAACAAAGCTGTTGGTGTACTTATCAATTCTCTTAGCTTCGAGTGCCACACGATGAGGTCTAATTCTTGCCAACTCATGAAATTGTCCGATATATGTTGCATGATTAACTCCCATCGTAGAGAAATTTCAAAACTTGTTCACTAACTTCTTCATTTCGTTATTGAAAGAATATTTCTCCTTAAACAGTGCATTTATTTATTTTATTTATTTATCTATTTATTTATTTATTTATTTATTTATTTATTTATTTATATATTTTATTATAATATTATTATTTTCATTTTATTTTATTTATTTATTTATTTTTCGCGCCATCACCACTCCCATCATTTGAATTCTCGCTTATTAATTCCATTTTCGCCTTCGGTGTCGTTAGCTCTACCATGCTTCAATATGCTGATACTAATTTTCATGACAATTTTGAATATTAAGGTCCACCTCTGTCGTGCAATGATCGCAACAACATTGGAGTTCTTGCCTTCAATACAACAAATTCCTCCAGTTCAACCATCAGTTCAATCACCACTATCACTTGTATGACCACCGCCGAGTGTTTCTCCTCCGCGAGTAAATTTTATGAGTAATGTGTCTTAGTAGTATGCTTACTAAAATTTCAAATTCTTATTAGTTTAGAATAGATGAATACTTTGGAGTTTGTCAAGGCATAAAAGCACAAGACTCACAAACATAAGAATGATTTGGTAAGGAATATAATTGGGATTTTATTACCATACAGCACGAAGATAGCACATGAGACACGCAAACATGGTCGGATAAGCACACATACGTCGGAACACCTTTGTCAATTACGTCTGCAGCCATAATTGTGAAAGTATTCTTTCATACATATACTTATCTTCCAAGTCCTTGTATCACAATAAGCTTTGTATTTACGGAAAGAGATCGGATAGTTATGAAATCCTAAGCAACATGAAGACGATCCACATAAGGAGTCGTAAGATGATGAAGAAACGCTTACAACGTCCTTATTTGAAATGATTAAGATGAATGATCGACACTAGCTACAACTAGCTTCACGGAATTGTAAGCACACATAACTGCCTAACTCATGTTCTATATGTGGGTTCCTTATTTATAGTCTAGGCCAATCCACCTAGATCTCTATAAACAATGGCTCTGATACCAATCTGTCACACCCCGTCTAAAGCGGAAACAACGGGGTATAACGGTGATAGGATCATAACACATCATTATAAAGAATTCTATATGAAATAAAATATCCAATGTGTCATGATGCCATTAACATGAATAACGGTTCATGTCGTGCATACATTTCAACAATGAATTCAAAGATCGTTTACAAACAAATGTACACTACAATGTTAAGGCAAAACAAGCCTTCACGAACAACCTTAATGATGTACCACAAGTCTTGAATAATTTCTTAATGCAACCCTAAAGGTCCACTAAGTTCTCTTGTCCACTGCTTTAAGTCCACTAGTATAACCTGAAAAGATATGCTCGAAAACGTCAACACGAATGTTGGTGAGTTTCGTAGGTTTGAAACCAGACACCAGAAAAATAAACATTTTGCTGTGATAATAATAAGTTAGGACAATGCAGTAGAAATGTACACAAATGTGAAATAATGCAATCAATATATCTCAATGTACGACAATTACCTCACAAGGAAGTAAAGCACGAATGTAAGCAACAATCCCAATGTACGGCAAATACCCCACAAGAAGGTAAAGCACGAATGTAAACAACCAATCTCAATGTACGGCAAATACCCCACAAGGAAGTACAGCACGGATGTAAGCAACAAATCTCAATGTACGGAAAATACCCCACAAGGAAGTACAACACGGATGTAAGCAACAAGTCTCAATGCATATAAGTCACATAGTGTCACACATTTCAAGCATATGTCCAAAATGAAAATGAATGTAATCACAGCATGAAAACAATTGATAAAACATGTGAGCATACTTTTCCCCCAATTTGAAAACATGTATATGAAAAAGGAGCCACGAAAACTCACCTCAAGAAATGATGTAAGTATCGTCCCTTTAGTATAGCCACTAATCAACTCGCAATCTACAAACGAATATATACGTAATCGGGTTACAACCTAGACATCTCTATATCCTTCCATTGTATCCCAAGTCCAAATCACCTTTACTAGATTTCCTCACAACCAATTCCTCAAGTATCTTTACAAAATTTAATCCTCGTTTATTCAAAATATTAGTAACTTTATTCTATCTTGCATTTCAGAATCTGTCCAGAAATTTCATACCACTTCACGAATTTTAAACCATGACTTAATAAAATCATTTGACTCTACAAATTTTACCAATGACATTTCATGGTGTTAAGAACATCCTGTAATTTTTCCAGAACTTATTTCGATAGTTTACTATTTTTTAAAAAATTCATCAAAGTAATCTGCTCAAAACAGTTAACTCTTTCTGACTTCACAAAAGTTTTAATTTACTTAAAATACTTATTGGTTTCAAATGATTATCATATTTTTACAGAAAATATTTAACACTTTAAAGACACTCCAGTAAAAATATCAAGACCTAAATCTTAGTTTAAGGCACGTTTCAAAAATCTACAACTTAACCGAAATCTGGAACCAAGAAACTCAGAATTGACACACAAACTTGTAAAATCATTTTGACCAACTTATTCTCCACATTTAACCATGAAACTGATGCCATTTGAAAGTAGACTCAAAGTACTTAAGTTTAGACTCATTTTTCATCAAAAATTATGTAAGTCCCCTAGTTTTAGGATCAATAACTTCGTTATCTGTAGTATTAAGGTGCGGAATCCCTCAATACGGTGTTATTTTACTAACAACGAATATGTTCGTATTGCGTTTTAACTAGACTTAGCTTTAAACAACGAATCGTCAAAGCCTAGCCTTAGGTTATGTTTTTCTCTGGTTTGTTGAATTCGCAGCAATTGAAATCAGAATGCAAAAGTTATGTTTTTCACCGATTGAAAAACATTATATATGTCCAGCTCGTCTCGACTCGCAAGGGCCTGCGAGTTCGGTCCAACTCGCAGCCCAAGCCCAACTCGGAACTCGGCTCGCCAGACTTCCACGAATTCAGTTCTCATCTCAGCTCGTTAATCTCGCGACCTGAGAACTCGACTCGCACAGAATGTATTTATTTCGTATTTAATAATTCGTCTAACTTAACACAATAATATGTTTAACGAATATTACTAACAAAACAAATATTTATTTACAAATCTAAACCAATATACAAACGTAATAATAATTACACTAGTCCTATATCAAGCTAGATCTGTTGTCACAATCTATGTCTCAACAGACTCCCCCTTGACAATAGCTCTAGCGTCTTTATCTTCACGCTGTCTTTGGTCTTCATTTGTAAATCTTACTTCCTGCAAAAATTTTAAGCTTGATGCATGTTTTAACCATCCTATGATAATCTCGTGCTAAATCACCCCAACCAACAGTAGATATGATCTTGTTCTTGTATAACATAATCAAATCTTCCTTTGATAAATTCATCAAATGTCTGTGATCATATACACGAAGAATTTCTTTTTCGCCATTAGGATAATCATCATCAGCTTCAATCATAAAGGCTTCTCCTGTTCCAGCATCTACCCCCCAATATTTCAATTTTCCCAAAATATTCTGAGGCATAGTCTTCATTGGTATTTGCTTAATGCATTTGACCGCTGGATAAACCTTCTTCCTTCTTCTTCTTCCAGTTCTCTGACTAAGTTCGTTTAGCTTTATCATTTTTCCTTTCCTTGGCTTAATCTTCGAAAACTTCATAGATAATCCTTCAGTCCTAATGATACGCTCAACATACTTAGCATAATCATCATCACTTGGATTTTTCATATCTAATCTAGCCAAGTCTCGAATCTCATATCGAGGCAATGAACTAAACACGGTAAGCTTCTTCTCAAAATATTGAACCCCGTCAAACCTTTTGATCGCGAAGAGCTTCAGGTCAGAGTCATAATACCATCCAATAATGCCAGTTTTAAGTACACGCTTTCCAGTAATATCAACTTCTTTCAAAATGCGTTGCTTATTTTCCTTTTTCTTTTTCAGCATTTCTTGGATAAACATAGGATTACCAACCATATGTTTGTATTTGTCCTCTATTTCTTCAACTTCAGTATCTGAATCTTCAGAAGCATTCTCAAAAGCTTCTAAATCAATAACTGATTCTCCTTGTTCATTTACAAAAACAAATTCAGTCGTTGATGGATTCACAACATGTTCATCTACATTTGCATCCAGATCAACACCTTCATCTATCACTGATTCAAATACTGCAGTCCAATCTTCAGGAAGTTTGAACTCTCCTTCTTCAATATCATAATCAATATCTTCATCTATCTCATCCAGAATATCATCTTCCGAATCTGATAGATTAAGCATTTCCATTCCTAGAGAAAAACATAAATACAAATATATTAATAATTCAAATTCTTTATTGATTTCCCTGAACCAATCTAAGAATTTCTTTATTAATTCTTTTGTATATTTTAACCTAACATATAAACGCAATATAAATATAACTTATAAAATCTTTTATTGATTACCCTGAATCAATCTAAAATCTCTTAAGTCTACTTAACAAATATTAATTAATTTTAAATTCTAATGCATTGTGAATAATCACCAAACATTTAAATTTACTATTAATTACCTTATATAATTTCCAAGTGTTAATTGATCTCATTCATTATCAATTTAACCTTTAAATTATATATCATTTGTCTAGTTAATACGAATACATTTTTAACTTGTTAATTACTTATAAACCTTACGGTCTTAAGTCTATAATCAAATCTAAAATGCATATGTTATTATAAAATTATGACCGCCGAAATTAATCGGAACACGCCGCTCGACTACTCAATAAGTCAGAAGTCTTTCGATCACTATTTTATCTTAACATAATTTTATAAACTTAAATTACCAAACATATTTTACTTAAAATAATAATAACCCTAAGCCAAATATATTTACACAATAATTAAGTTTACACTTGTTCACTACAAACTATTACAAATATTACAGTACTAAGATAATACTAAGCTATCTTACCAGCTTCAGTATCACCCGATACAGTCTTATCTGCACTTGTACCCACTCCAGAACCACTAGCACCAGCACCAGACTCCCCCTGAATAGTAGCTTGCTCACTAGTCTTTGAAGGACCAGTCTGCTCACCACTCGGTGCATTGGGATCATCGTCCTTGTCTTGATCTCTCTTTCTCTTCAACTCATTCTCTCTGCAAGACTCCAGATATACCAATATCTCCCCCTGAGCAGGCTGTCCTGAATGCGATCTCAAGACCAGACTCTCTAAAGAAGATAACTTCAGTCTCTGTACAGTGAAGTCCGCAAGTAACGTCTCATGAGTCTTCATCAACAGATTGTACGATTCACTCTGCTTGAGTATCTGTTGTGAAAGAAGAAGATTGCTCGACACCAGCTCTGGAATCTGAGAAGTAAGCTTCTCCAAATCCTTTACCCTCGACTCTAAGGATGTAATCCTTTCAGCATCAGTCGTTGGAGTAACAGGTATCGTTCTGGGTCCAGGCGGTGTAAGAGACTCAATATGCCAGTCTCTGGTAAGCGGTGTATGAGGTTGAGACAAAGCTTGCGTAAGCAAACTTGTCGCAAATCTAGCTGTTTTGTTCGTCGGAAAATTAGCTCCACGAACTAAATCAGCAACCTCATGCTGTAAAGTTAAACACAATTAAAATCAGTTATTGTTACAGATTACTCTGTCTCAAACTCTAATTAATTGCATAACACTCATAGTTATAGAATTTATATCTCATACTTGAAGCGGTAAAGACATCGATTCCGTAACCACCGGTGCAACCATCTCTACCTGTGGTGTATCCTGAGAAACTGTATACAGAATTAACTGTCTCAGTTCAACTCCTGATAAACAACAAGTTAAGATTATTTAACTTTAATTAATACTAACCTTCTCGAATAGTAAGCGTTCTCGGACGCTTCATCAAAGGAATCTCAACTTCCTCAGTACCTTCCTCCAGAATACTCTTACCATTCCTCTTCTTTTCAGAAGCAGATGGAGGAGGAGAAGGTGTATTATCAGAATCTTCATCTGAAGCCGTCTCACCATCACGACCTCTAGATGATCTAACAGGATCCTAAATTTTAAATATATTAAACATTTATGATTAGCGTAAGCTCTATCATACAAGTTCTATATATTTAAGATTAATCAGATATAATACCTCAGTTGGTACAACAACTGATCTATCAAGCTGTATCTGCTCATCCTCAAGTAATATAACTTCTGGATGTGCAGCCTCAGCTTCAGCTTCCTGTTCGTATAATGATATTTATATTTTTAAAATCAGAAATAATATCCAATTTACTAAATATCTAATATCAGAATCATTATATAATAATATTATGCATCTATGATCAATAAAAACAATCTATCAACTAAGCATCTATATTATTACATAAGTAACAGATTACCTCAGGTGGTGCCAAGTAACTCTCAATGTCTTGAAGCAAAGGATTTGTCTCATCATCATTCTGCTCCAAAACTTCTTGCACAACCTGTGCAGCAACCTCTTGATTCACCTGCTGATCCACCTGACCAGCCTGAATAAGAACATCCTCAAGGAGCCCTTGTGGATCTTCAGGTTGAGCTTCCTCAGCTACAGGTGCAGGTACAACATCAGCAACAGCAGGAGCAACAACAGCAGCAGGAGCTACGTCCAACCACCCATGATTTGGCGGTGCAACGTAGTTCGGATCAACAATATATCCAAATGTAAGTCTGACTCGTTTGACCACCTTTATACTTTACATTCGATTCGCGAGATTTGAAGCGGACTCGCAAGTCGAAGTCAACTCGCAGAAATAATTAAAAACGCGAATTTTAATTCTAAGTATAAATAAAAACCCGATATTTTCACAAGTCTAAATTATAATTAATTTTCACTTGTATTTGTCACGTTGTTCAACTCAAAAACATTCAGTATGATTTAATTCCGAAGGGTAAGCATAATTAACACAAAAATTAAAAACTAAAACAAAATTACATAATCATAGGTATCAAGTACCATTTTATTAAACACTTGAAACAAAATAAAATACATACACAAAATGAATAAGAATTTATCTGCTTAGGGATCATATTAGTAAGAATAAGCAATTCATGATATATTTAAAAAGTTTAAGCAGATTGGTAGTATACATACCTCATGAAATTCAAATAAATTACTATAAAATTACAACTAAATATATCATTTATACATTTATATTTATAAAACTATATCTTAGGTACCTTTATCCACATAGCATAATTAATAAATGCATTACGCACATAAAGTAAATATTTTAATTATAGATAGTTCAAGACGATTACCAGTATATGATCCACATAAACAAATTATACTCAATTTTCTAAGCAAACTCTTTATTGTTAGTATGAGAATTATCAAGTGCTTCCTATTATATGACATACTGAAGAATTCAAGTAAAACACATAACACTGCATCATTAAATTTTCAAGGTAGCGGTTACTAAATGATGTATCTTTTCGAAACATATAACATACACTTGAATTTTTACGGTTAGACAAATATCAAACATACTTTGAATATGCTATGTTATCTAAGTCTGTACGTAGTACAACAGAAGATTCCTTCTAGCATAATTCAAAATATATTTGAGAATATTAATTTAATTAAAGGTTTCAGTTCTGTACATAGTACAACATAGTTACCAGTAATTAAATTAATACCCATATTGCTACTATTTGTCACTTTAATTAAAATGCATGATAACAGTGTATGGTAATACCATCATTCAACATTTAAGACTTAATGTCATACATCATAGAATAGTTACACAAAATAATAAACAAGTAGTTAATTAAATTCTTAAGACTTAGAAAATTTCATATAATTTGCCTACCAGTACATCATATGATGAAGCCATCTAAAATTTTACTAAAAATAGACAAATTATAACTTGTGGATATAGGTGTATAATCAAATAAATATAAACACATACCTGATAGAACCGCTGTAGTTCTAAAGCAACTTTATTTGAACCTACTACCATATCATACTTAGGACTTAAGCTTTATTATTGTGAAGCTTATTCTCCTAATGTACTATCATTTCCCGTAGTTTTTGCAAATAAAAACTTAAATGAAGGCGATTCCCCTTAGGTAACAAGCAAATGAATGCCATACGCCCTTTTTTTTTTTTTTTTTTTTTTTTTTTTTTTTTTTTTATATTTTTTAATAATAAACACATAAATACTAACTATTACAAGAATACCCTTGGAAGACTAATCACTCTGGATTTCTCATTCCGTTTAGTTGAACCAACGTCTCAAATCTTGCTCTGTCGAACGCCTTTGTGTATAAGTCTGCTAAGTTATCCAATGATGGAACCTTAACTAACTTTATCAATTTCTTTTCAGCACAATCTCTAATAAAATGATGTCGAATATCAATATGCTTAGTTTTACTGTGCTTTACTGGATTATTGGTGATCGACATAGTAGATTCGTTATCAATCATCATAGGAGTATTGGTTATATTTAACCCGTAATCCCGCAGTTGCTGTTGAATCCAAAAAACTTGCGAGCAACAGCTGCCAGCTGCAACATACTCAGCTTCACATGTAGAAATGGCTACCGAGGTTTGCTTCTTGCACTGCCAGGATACTAATCTACCTCCTAAGAATTGACATCCTCCAGTCGTAGATTTCCTATTCTGATTGCATCCTCCATAATCCGAATCAGTATAAGCTACGAGATCTAAGTCTCCATCAATCGGATACCAAAGACCCAGCTTAGGTTTCCCTTTGAGGTAACGAAAGATTCGTTTAACAGCTTGCATGTGTGACTCTTTCGGATTAGCCTGATATCTTGCGCATAAACAAACAGCAAACATGATGTCAGGCCTAGAGGCTGTAAGATACATTAGTGATCCGATCATGGCTCTATAAAGAGTTGGATCCACATCGCTATCACTCGATGTATCTGGACCTAATCCATGATTGACTGGAATTGGAGTATTGTAGACCTTACTTTCATCCATCTTGAAACGTTCTAATAGCTCATATGTATATTTAGATTGATGAATAAAGAATCCATCCTTCTTTTGATCAACTTGTAATCCTAAGAAGAAATTCAACTCTCCCATTGCAGACATTTCAAACCTTTTTCTCATGACTTTCTCAAATTCTTGACACATCTTTTCATCAGACGATCCAAAGATAATGTCATCAACATACACTTGTACAAGAAGAAAGTCTTTCTTTTTCCACTTCACAAATAGTGTACTATCAATTGATCCTCTTGTAAATCCATTCTCAAGTAGATACGTTGATAGTGTTCCATACCATGCCCTAGGTGCTTGATGTAATCCATATAGAGCCTTATTCAAACGATATACTCTATCTGGATACTCAGGATTAGCAAACCCTGGCGGTTGTGAAACATACACCAATTCTTCCACTTTGCCATACAAAAAGGCACTCTTAACATCCAACTGATACACTTTTATACCATAATATGATGCGAATGCTAAGAATACTCTAATTGCTTCTAGCCTAGCAACTGGTGCAAACACTTCATTGTAATCAATACCTTCTTGTTGATTAAAACCTTGAACCACTAGACGAGCTTTATTGCGAGTAACGATACCTTTATCATCTCTCTTACACTTAAATACCCATCTAGTTCCAATTGGATATTCTCCCTTTGGTAGGTCAACCAACTCCCATACTTGTAATTTAGAGAACTGAGATAGTTCTTCTTGCATTGCTTCTACCCACGAGTTTTCTTTTAAAGCCATTTGAACATTTTTAGGCTCGACTTGTGAGATAAAGCATGAATATAGACATTGATTAGGAATCCCTGTCTCTTTCATTGCAGTATACAAGCTTTGGTATTCAGAATTCTCAGACGTATTAGTTCTGGATTGATGCCTAGTTTGAACCGGAGTATTAATATCACCGATGATGTTTTCAACTGGATGATTCTTACTCGTTCTAGTTGTAGTAACTGGTTCAACTGGTATCTCATCTTCCAAATTAGTACCAATTTCTTCCAATTCAGGTACATCTTCCGTACGTGCTGAAGATATTCTTAGATGTTTCAAAGGAGTAAGTATGTCATCAAACTTTGTATGAAGATCATCAAGATCTTCTGTTTCTAGAGACTTATCCTCTGAAGGTTTTTGTGACTCACTTGTGGAAGCTTTATCTGAGTCAACAGTAGTCTTGATTCCAGACTGCTTAACACTCGATGTTGAAGCGGGACCAATATTCTCATCTTCAAACACTAAATGTTCAGCTATCTCTGAATCACTGACATAGTCACTAATAGGAACTTTAAATGATGCAAAAAGATCAGAATAATCAAATTGCCAATCTAAGCCCTTATGAACATCCGGTGAATAGCTTGTAACCTCAATATTATAAACTACCTCCAAACGTCCTGTGACTTTATTAAAGACTCTCTTATTTGGCGAATTGGGCATATAACCTAGGAAAAATCCTTCGTCAGCCTTCTCACCAAATTTTGCTTGATGTCCAGTCTTTAATATGGTGCATGAAACTCCAAAGGGTTCAAACCCTTTTAAGTTAGGTTTCTTATTGTTCAAAAGCTCATAACAAGTCTTGTTATGTCTCTTAACCGTAAGAACTCTATTAAGAACATAACATGCTGTATTCACTGCTTCTGCCCAAAAGATGACCGGAAGCTTTGAATCAGCAAGCATTGTTCTAGCAGCTTCAATCAACGTTCTATTCTTCCTTTCAGCAACACCATTCTGTTGAGGTTCATAAGGTGCACTGAATTGATGTAATATCCCTTTGCTTAAGCAATAGATATTCAACGTTGAATTCTTAAATTCTGTTCCATTGTCACTACGAATACGCTTAACTCTCTTTTTATAGACATTCTCTACTAGATCAAAGAACTCAATTAGAATTCCAGGAGTCTCATCCTTTGATCCCAAAAAGAATACCCATGAGAATCTAGAATAGTCATCTGTGACAACCAAACAGTACCATTTGCCACCTAGACTTCTCTTGCTTATAGGGCCGAAGAGATCCATATGTAGCAATTCAAATGGCGAGGAGATAGAGTTTTCAGTCTTAGGTCTGTGTGGTTTCTTGTGCTGCTTTCCTTTCATGCAAGGAACACACTTATCCTCAGACTCGAAACGTTTTTGTGGTACACCTAGAACCAAACCATTTTTGGTTATATAATTCATCTTTCTCCAGTTTAGATGTGCCATTCTCCTATGCCATAACAGAGCATCTGTTTCCGAAGCCTTGGACAATAAACATGTAGACACCATTGAAGAGTTAGGAACACCCATGTTGATAGCATAGATGTCCTTCTTCCTTGGCGCCCTCATCAATATCCATTCATCAGGAATTTTAAAACCTGGCTTCAGGACTAAGGCCTCCTTTTCATTGAAATAAACTGGATGACCTTTATCACAGACTTGGGAAACACTCACTAGGTTGTGTGTAAGTTCTTCAACATAGTTCACATCCTCAAGAGTCAAAGTTCCATTTGAAACTTTTCCTTTTCCCGAAATTACTCCTCCTTTATCTCCTGCAAAATTTACTTTTTGCTTGAGACTATCCTTGAAGTCCTTCAGTAGACTTCTTTCACCGGTCATGTGCCTCGAGCATCCACTGTCTACATACCACCAACTGTCCTTGTTCACAGCATGCTCCTGCACATAACACAAAACACGATCAGTTATCAAGAGGGACCCAAGCCATTACGGTCTTGGTTTGTCCCTTATCATCAACAAACTTAAGCTCTTTAAAATAACCATTCTTCCCATCAGGAGCTTTGGTTACTTTCGAAGTAGCTTGAGTTTGTGGACGATCAGCCTTAAGAGGTGAATTTGAGGAGAACCTCTTAGGCACAAAAGTATGAGCTCTATTATGATAATTATAATTAAACTCATGTGATCACGAAGTAGTGCCACTTTCATAATGACTATGGCCTCTACTTGGAGTTCTAAACCTCGACGGTGTCACATCCCTAGACTTATGGACATAATTATCACTTTGAGTATATGACCGTTTAGGTTTAGGTGGGGAGACACTATGCTTACCATCTATTTTAAGAATGTTCACAGGTTTATTACCTAACTTAGGTTTGGTATCTAACCCGTCTACAGTCATATCAGAGTCGGTCTGTGTCTTTTCCTCAATCACAAGCTTATGTGGTGCTTCAGGCTTTTTGTTAGGACAACACGAAGCCACGTGTCCTTTTTGATGACATTTGAAACATGACATCTGCTTGCGTGATTTGCTCACTTTTGCTTTCTCATCCGGAGTCTTAGGCACTAACGGTTTAAGCTGTTCCTTATCAACTTTATCATTAATCTTAGCATCGTTAATCACTCCACCCGATACAAAATGTATTTTGGTGAACTGAGAAGCCTTGCTATTATCTAATGATACGTTCTTAATAACATCTTTCTGTGCCTCTGACTGTTCAGGTTTATCAGCTACTAAAATCTCAGGATTAACTTCAGTCATCTCAGAGTCCTCAGGAATAGGAGTGTAATTGGCATTAAAAGGCGGGGATACATCATTGTAACCTAACCCAGTCTTGTCCTTTACACTACGTTGAGCATCTAACATTTTATCCATTTGAGATGTCCTATAATTCTCAAGTTTACGGTTTTGCTCAATTAACCTTAAATTAAGGTTCACTATTTCCTGATCCTTACTAGCAATCGTCTCATTTAAGTCTTTGATATTCATATAGAGACCATCTATGACAACAGATTTTTCACTTATGGTATCTCTAAGTTTTGTTCTATCCAACGCATCAGACTTAATTTTATCTTTTAAGACCTGTTTATCATCACTTAATCTACGAACATCCATAATAGCTTGATCAAGTTCAGATCTAACAGTCTTATAAGATTCCTTATCCATATTTAATTGTGATGACAGATTACTATTTGACACAGTTAAGACACTATTCTGAGACTGTAAATCAGTAACTAAGTAACAAACATCAGCAAGATTAAGAATATCTAAACATACCTTCTTCTTGTCAGTTTGTAATTCAGCCATACGTGCCACTAATTCTTCAGGACTCATATCTGGAGTTGAATCCATATATAGCACATCATCATCACTTGCCCTTTTTTCAGACTCAGCCACCTCTACTCTCTGTTCCATGTCAGTGGGCATGTAGGACACTGATCCAGCAGTTGTTTCTTCGATCTCGGCCATCAAAGCTTCTTCAGAATGAGCTTGCCAATCATACGAGCCATCCAACTGCTTCACCACTAAGGCTTTGGAAGCAAGAGTACTTCCCGAACCTTGTTTTCCTTGTGCTTCTACTTTAGGTCTTTGGCATTCTCTAGCAAAATGACCAATACCCTGACAGTTAAAGCATCTGACCTTGGTTTTATCAAACCCTGATCTATTGCCCAACACCTTTCTACCAGTTTTCTTGAGGAAATTCTTCACCTTTCTAGATATCAACGCTAGTTGATCTTGAAGTTCCAGTTCCTCAAGATAATCAGAATCTATCTGCTCATAATCCTCATCAAATAGAATAGGATCATTGATCTTTCCTTCTATGTAGTTCTCATATGATGCCACAAAGGAAGCAAGAACAGACAGTTGCTGTTCAGCAGATTTCACACTCATCGGCATCTTCTGATGCTCTTGAGGTGACTTCTCAGAATTCTTTCCCTTTGTCTCATCACCAGAGGAGGAAATAAAGCACAGATCTTCAGTGATCATCTCTCCATTTTCATTAGTATCACCAACTAACAGTGCAGTGGTCGAACTCGATGACGCAGTCGAAAGACTTGACTTTCCATGATACAGCCCAGGGTTCTGAACCTGATCAGAATCACTATCTCTTGACTTCTTGGAGAAATCATAACCTTTCAGCTTGTCAATGACTTGCTCTAAGGTCATAGTAGAATACCTAGTTTCGTTATCCTTAATCATAACACCATACATTTCCCATTTAGAAGGCAAACCCTCAAGGAACTTGTCGGTTTTAGATACTTCTTCTTCAAAAATTTCATGGTATTCTAATTCACTTAGCAGATGGTAGAATCGTGTAACATAGGCATCAAGATCTTCTCCTTTTAAAGCTTTAAACATAGTAAACTGCTTTTTAAGAAGACTCTTCTTGCCAGCTCTCACCTGTGGACTTCCCTCACCTCTTTTCTCTAAAGCTTCCCAGAGCGCTTTAGCAGTATGAAAAGACTTGAGTTGATGAGCAAGGGATTTAGGAAGACACATCTTTATGCAAGAATGTGATTTATTCTCATTTCTGTACGCTTCCTTCTCTTGATCACTCATGTTTGCATAGGTAAGAACTACAGTAGCATTTTGAACAGTTTGAGTAGGTGGGGTGTATCCACTCTTGATACACATCCAGATAGACAGATCATGGAATCTACAGTAAGATTCAAATCTGTCCTTCCAATTGTAGTAATCCTCGATTCTTAACAACTTAGGTGGAACGTTTGACTTTCCCACCTCGTGGTCCATTTCGATCATTCTACTTAAGTCAGACATCTTAAAAACGTAAAATTAAACTGTTTCAGCGAATTCAGAAATCTCAACTCGCAAGACTCAGCTCAACTCGCAATCTCAGCTCGACTCGCAGAATTTGTCGATTCGCAAGCCTCAGTTCGGATTGCTAAAAGATGTCGATTCGCAAGTGATGTCGATTCGCGAGAGATCTCGGTTCGACTTGCAAGCCTCAGTTCGACTCGCTAGTTCAACTCGGTTCGCAGGCGACGCTGGAACCCTAATCTCGACTCGCGAAACGGCTGTTAAACCCGAAAAACGAATTTTAAGGTATTTTTACGAACGAAACTGAGAAATTCGACTGTAAACTAACCCTAAAACTTCCAGAGAATGATTTTGATCGTTAGTATTGCAATAATGCACGTAAAAACGACCCGAATCAAAAACGCAATAAACTAAAACTCACGAACACACTCGTATCTAGCCCGAAAGCTCTGATACCAGATGTAAGTCCCCTAGTTTTAGGATCAATAACTTCGTTATCTGTAGTATTAAGGTGCGGAATCCCTCAATACGGTGTTATTTTACTAACAACGAATATGTTCGTATTGCGTTTTAACTAGACTTAGCTTTAAACAACGAATCGTCAAAGCCTAGCCTTAGGTTATGTTTTTCTCTGGTTTGTTGAATTCGCAGCAATTGAAATCAGAATGCAAAAGTTATGTTTTTCACCGATTGAAAAACATTATATATGTCCAGCTCGTCTCGACTCGCAAGGGCCTGCGAGTTCGGTCCAACTCGTAGCCCAAGCCCAACTCGGAACTCGGCTCGCCAGACTTCCACGAATTCAGTTCTCATCTCAGCTCGTTAATCTCGCGACCTGAGAACTCGACTCGCACAGAATGTATTTATTTCGTATTTAATAATTCGTCTAACTTAACACAATAATATGTTTAACGAATATTACTAACAAAACAAATATTTATTTACAAATCTAAACCAATATACAAACGTAATAATAATTACACTAGTCCTATATCAAGCTAGATCTGTTGTCACAATCTATGTCTCAACAAATTACCATGAAATGAACAAGTTACAAGCTTCTCAAACCGAAATAAAAATCTGATCAGATTAGGGTTTATAGATAATCAACCCTAATCATTCGTATAAACAATCCAAACCGCAAACACAATCATATTTCTCGATTCTACCACTTATACACTGATTTTAATATTATCCTAATGATTTCATGTACCCGGAATACAATGGAATCGAACCAAAAATAAACGACAATACGAAATAATCACATACGTTTATATGGAAGATTCGGATAGAGAATTATACCAACCAACGAGAAAACCGCACGATGATAACCCTTAGAATCTGTAAATATTGAGAGCATAACCCTTAGAATTCGTTTTCGTGGATCGATCAAACGTATACGAGAATTATAGGATTGAAAACTTACCAAAGTTTCTGAAAATTCGTCACCAACAGCAGCAGTTTACGAAATAATTTTTATAAAATAATCTAGAGTGTTTCAGAGGCCGAAACTCGCAATTTTAAGGTAAAACTTCGAGATCTACAACTTTGTAGTTTTGACCGAAGGCTGAAAACGAACGTAAATGGGCCAAATCGACCTATGTTCGTGACTGGAATTTTTGGGACGGGATTTTGTATGTTTTTGTGATAGAAAAGTTTTAGGGTTAGGTTTAAGGGTATATTTATAGGTCTAGGGTTCAAGAGGTGTTGGGTTTAGTTGGGTTTGGCTTTTGAGATTTGGATCATTTTCTTTGGGCCCAAAATTGACAAATCATGAACTAAGTTAGCCCGTGATGTTTTAAGATTTAATACTCACAATTTAATTATGTTTGTATTCGCGTATATTTATCTAATCGTATAACTTCCATAAATTATTAAGGAAATGTTTTCATGCCCAAAGCGAATATATAAGTTATCATTAACGAACTTGAATACAAATAAGAAATAATTTTGAACTGAGATTTTCGAATTACATTTTTGGTGACGGATGTCACAGTATCCCCCCGTTTAGGGAATTTCGTCCCGAAATTCAATCGGAGCCGTATTGTCACCACGATCACTGAATAAGTGCATATATATAAGCTTGGCTTGATATTTTCATTTGCAAGTATACTCAGGTCAACGTTCTATCGGACCTTGATAATTAAAATTACATGTGCTCCAACATGTTGACCTCTCAATCCATGGTTCCTACCAGTTTTCTCTACACATCGTTATTTGTGGTTCCCTTTAAACTCCTCCTAGAAACATGTGTAAGACCTTATCGGCCAACACTTTCGTAGAATTGACACATGAAATAGTTCGTGAGCAGCACTTCACTCTTGTGACAACTTTCAATCGATATGTTATACACGCTCAACAATTTAGAGCGATCTAACAAACCTATGTATAAATTTTCCCCTTCTTCCCAAAATATATGGTATTTTTCCAAAGCAATAATTTAAGCAATATATGATCTCTATCATAAAATTCTAACTGCTTTCGACATTTATTTGCGTAACTCTCTTGCCTGTCTCGTACTGTTTCCAACCTCTCCTTGATTTGAATGATCTTGTCAATAGCTTCATGAACTATTTCAATCAAATCAACTGATTCTAATCCAACTTCTGCCCACACTACCATGAATGACTCCTACATTCCTGAAGTGCTTGATATAATGCGCATTGAATACTAGAATGATAACTATGCTGTATGATAACTCGTCTAATGGTAAGTGAGTATCCCAACTGCTACCAAAATAAATAACACACTCTAAGGATATTCTTAAATGTTTGAATAGTTCGCTCACTCCGTCCATCAGTTCGAGAATGTTAAACCATCCTCATATCAAAACGCGTTCCCAAAGCTTTCTGAAATATTTGCCAAAATTGCGAAGTAAAATAACCATCAAAATCGAATATAATTGATACAAACACTCCACGCCTTGCTACTTCGTTGTTAATATACAACCTCGCCAATGTCTCCACCGTTTAGTCCTCGCAGATAGCTAAGAAATGAGATGACTTAGTCATTCTATCAATTACTAGTGTCCATAGACCACCTAGAAAAAGAAATCCATGATCTTCTCGCAAGATGTAATATCTCCTCCACTTTGTGTTCCAATGTTTGTCTAACCCGCGCAACCCTTCATCTTGTATATGAGTATCCCTTAACGCTTCATCTTGTGCTTTGAACCTCTTACCCTTAATGCCAGAGTGTATCGTCATACTTTGATTCGCACTCACCTTGGCTTACTCTTTCCTTCCTATTCAAAAACAGCTGCCACCTCATCCATCCTCCCCGGGTGGTATTGAATTTCACAATCGTAACCGCTAAACAATTCGCGCTACCTCATTTGCCTCATGTTCAACTTCTTTAGAACAAACAACAAACCAATGTGTTAAAAGCTCCTATGATCGGTATAAACAAAATTCTTTACGTCATACAAGTAGTGTTTTCAACACATATGTACGAACACCACCACTCCAAGTTCCAATTCGTGGGTAGTATAGTAATTTTCATGTACCTTAAGTTGTTGAGAGACGAATGAGACTACCTCTCCCATTTAACTAACACACAACTTAGACCTCGGTCGGATGCATCACAATACACAACGAAATCCTGCGATCCATCGGGAAGAGTCCGAATTTATGGATTACACAAGGCATCCTTCAATGTTTGAAAAGATTATTCTTAGTTCTTACCCCAACAACTTCTTACATATATATGTGAGTAGTTGAGGAGTCTTTGAAAAACTCTCGATAAAATGCCGATAATAGCCCGTGAATCCTAAATGCTATACGAACCTCCAATGATGACCGTGGGATCTTCCATCCCTTTACTGTTTTGCTCTTGTTATGATCCTTAAGTATAACTTCTTTGCTCACAAAGTGCCCGAGAAAAACAATCCTCTAGCTTGAAATCAAGATTTTCGAATATATTGCATAGGTCTTTTGTTCGAAAGTAACTCTAGAATTAGTCTTAAAGGAACTTCATGCTCCTTCTTAGTTTTAGAACAAATTAGAACGTCGCAATTGAAAAGTATGATAAATTCGTCAAGATGCGGCTTACATACACGTTCGTTAAATATAGGTATGCTATAGTCGCATTAGTAAGACCGAAAAGCGTAACGAGAGAATTTGAAATGTTCGTAACGAGTACTAAATGCACTCCTTGGTATATCTGATTCATGTACCATCAATTGATGGTAACCAGAATGAAGATTGATTTTTTTGAAAACCACTGAACACCTTGAAGTTGATCAAACAAATCATCTATCCTTGGAAGAGGACAACGATTCTTGACCGTAAATTTGTTAAGTTCACGATAATCAATGCACAAATGAAAAGAACCATCTTTCTTTTTAACAAATAAGACATGTGCTCCCCAAAGAGAATGACTATGGTGAATAAGACCCTTGTCTTGGAGCATCTTAAAATCGATTATATAATTCTTGCATTCTAATAGTGTTAAGCGATTTGGAGCTTTTGCAACTGGAGTTGCTCCAAGAATAAGATCAATACAAACGTTACGAGTACAGAGGGATATAGTCCTTCTAAGTCTTTCCGGGAAGACCTCGAGGGAATCGTCGATAACAGAATATTTGAAATTTTAACTTATTAGCCTTTATGCTCATGAGTTGTTTCTTTTCGTTTTTAAAGTGTTCTATGAAAATCTCAGGTATTACACCACCACTTAAGTGGTATACGAAATACTTTCTCAAACATACAATTTCTACCTAAATTTCATCAACTAATCCATCCCCACAACTACACCAAAACTTCCAAGTCCGAAGGGTAACAAGTCAATGCTAAAAGATAAATCTTCTAACACTGCAGTATACCCTTATGTAACCTCTTTTAGTCTCCATGCTCAAAACAAGCCATCGAGTTTCCTACTGTGTTGATTGGTGCCCCTTGACGAGCTGTCATCCGACATTCAATTGTAAAGCGACCTCTTAAGTTTCAGTTTGAATAAATACAACATAGTGCAGATGTGTGATGATAGTAGTTACATTTTACTCACATAAGATGTGAACAAGTGTAACCCTCTCTTCATGTGTTAGTATCCATCAATCTCTTGAATACACTCTCATTCTTGGTATTGTTTCTACATTCCCAGCCTTAATGGTTTCACCGATTAACAATCCATCCATCAATATTATGCCATGGATAGTAGGAGGCTCAGTCACTTCTACCATCTTGCGAGTTTCCAGAACAAAGCTGTTGGTGTACTTCTCAATTCTCTTAGCTTCGAGTGCCACACGATGAGGTCTAATTCTTGCCAACTCATGAAATTGTCCGATATATGTTGCATGATTAACTCCCATCGTAGAGAAATTTCAAAACTTGTTCACTAACTTCTTCATTTCGTTATTGAAAGAATATTTCTCCTTAAACAGTGCCTTTATTTATTTTATTTATTTATCTATTTATTTATTTATTTATTTATTTATTTATTTATTTATATATTTTATTATAATATTATTATTTTCATTTTATTTTATTTATTTATTTATTTTTCGCGCCATCACCACTCCCATCATTTGAATTCTCGCTTATTAATTCCATTTTCGCCTTCGGTGTCGTTAGCTCTACCATGCTTCAATATGCTGATACTAATTTTCATGACAACTTTGAATATTAAGGTCCACCTCTGTCGTGCAATGATCGCAACAACATTGGAGTTCTTGCCTTCAATACAACAAATTCCTCCAGTTCAACCATCAGTTCAATCACCACTATCACTTGTATGACCACCGCCGAGTGTTTCTCCTCCGCGAGTAAATTTTATGAGTAATGTGTCTTAGTAGTATGCTTACTAAAATTTCAAATTCTTATTAGTTTAGAATAGATGAATACTTTGGAGTTTGTCAAGGCATAAAAGCACAAGACTCACAAACATAAGAATGATTTGGTAAGGAATATAATTGGGATTTTATTACCATACAGCACGAAGATAGCACATGAGACACGCAAACATGGTCGGATAAGCACACATACGTCGGAACACCTTTGTCAATTACGTCTGCAGCCATAATTGTGAAAGTATTCTTTCATACATATACTTATCTTCCAAGTCCTTGTATCACAATAAGCTTTGTATTTACGGAAAGAGATCGGATAGTTATGAAATCCTAAGCAACATGTAGACGATCCACATAAGGAGTCGTAAGATGATGAAGAAACGCTTACAACGTCCTTATTTGAAATGATTAAGATGAATGATCGACACTAGCTACAACTAGCTTCACGGAATTGTAAGCACACATAACTGCCTAACTCATGTTCTATATGTGGGTTCCTTATTTATAGTCTAGGCCAATCCACCTAGATCTCTATAAACAATGGCTCTGATACCAATCTGTCACACCCCGTCTAAAGCGGAAACAACGGGGTATAACGGTGATATGATCATAACACATCATTATAAAGAATTCTATATGAAATAAAATATCCAATGTGTCATGATGCCATTAACATGAATAACGGTTCATGTCGTGCATACATTTCAACAATGAATTCAAAGATCGTTTACAAACAAATGTACACTACAATGTTAAGGCAAAACAAGCCTTCACGAACAACCTTAATGACGTACCACAAGTCTTGAATAATTTCTTAATGCAACCCTAAAGGTCCACTAAGTTCTCTTGTCCACTGCTTTAAGTCCACTAGTATAACCTGAAAAGATATGCTCGAAAACGTCAACACGAATGTTGGTGAGTTTCGTAGGTTTGAAACCAGACACCAGAAAAATAAACATTTTGCTGTGATAATAATAAGTTAGGACAATGCAGTAGAAATGTACACAAATGTGAAATAATGCAATCAATATATCTCAATGTACGACAATTACCTCACAAGGAAGTAAAGCACGAATGTAAGCAACAATCCCAATGTACGGCAAATACCCCACAAGAAGGTAAAGCACGAATGTAAACAACCAATCTCAATGTACGGCAAATACCCCACAAGGAAGTACAGCACGGATGTAAGCAACAAATCTCAATGTACGGCAAATACCCCACAAGGAAGTACAGCACGGATGTAAGCAACAAGTCTCAATGCATATAAGTCACATAGTGTCACACATTTCAAGCATATGTCCAAAATGAAAATGAATGTAATCACAGCATGAAAACAATTGATAAAACATGTGAGCATACTTTTTCCCCAATTTGAAAACATGTATATGAAAAAGGGGCCACGAAAACTCACCTCAAGAAATGATGTAAGTATCGTCCCTTTAGTATAGCCACTAATCAACTCGCAATCTACAAACGAATATATACGTAATCGGGTTACAACCTAGACATCTCTATGTCCTTCCATTGTATCCCAAGTCCAAATCACCTTTACTAGATTTCCTCACAACCAATTCCTCAAGTATCTTTACAAAATTTAATCCTCGTTTATTCAAAATATTAGTAACTTTATTCTATCTTGCATTTCAGAATCTGTCCAGAAATTTCATACCACTTCACGAATTTTAAACCATGACTTAATAAAATCATTTGACTCTACAAATTTTACCAATGACATTTCATGGTGTTAAGAACATCCTGTAATTTTTCCAGAACTTATTTCAATAGTTTACTATTTTTTTAAAAATTCATCAAAGTAATCTGCTCAAAACAGTTAACTCTTTCTGACTTCACAAAAGTTTTAATTTACTTAAAATACTTAGAAGTTTCAAATGATTATCATATTTTTACAGAAAATACTTAACACTTTAAAGACACTCCAGTAAAAATCTCAAGACCTAAATCTTAGTTTAAGGCACGTTTCAAAAATCTACAACTTAACCGAAATCTGGAACCATGAAACTCAGAATTGACACACAAACTTGTAAAATCATTTTGACCAACTTATTCTCCACATTTAACCATGAAACTAATGCCATTCGAAAGTAGACTCAAAGTACTTAAGTTTAGACTCATTTTTCATCAAAAATTACCATGAAATGAACAAGTTACAAGCTTCTCAAACCGAAATAAAAATCTGATCAGATTAGGGTTTATAGATAATCAACCCTAATCATTCGTATAAACAATCCAAACCGCAAACACAATCATATTTCTCGATTCTACCACTTATACACTGATTTTAATATTATCCTAATGATTTCATGTACCCGGAATACAATGGAATCGAACCAAAAATAAACGACAATACGAAATAATCACATACGTTTATATGGAAGATTCGGATAGAGAATTATACCAACCAACGAGAAAACCGCACGATGATAACCCTTAGAATCTGTAAATATTGAGAGCATAACCCTTAGAATTCGTTTTCGTGGATCGATCAAACGTATACGAGAATTATAGGATTGAAAACTTACCAAAGTTTCTGAAAATTCGTCACCAACAGCAGCAGTTTACGAAATAATTTTTATAAAATAATCTAGAGTGTTTCAGAGGCCGAAACTCGCCATTTTAAGGTAAAACTTCGAGATCTACAACTTTGTAGTTTTGACCGAAGGCTGAAAACGAACGTAAATGGGTCAAATCGACCTATGTTCGTGACTGGAATTTTTGGGACGGGATTTTGTATGTTTTTGTGATAGAAAAGTTTTAGGGTTAGGTTTAAGGGTATATTTATAGGTCTAGGGTTCAAGAGGTGTTGGGTTTAGTTGGGTTTGGATTTTGGGAGTTGGATCATTTTCTTTGGGCCCAAAATTGACAAATCATGAACTAAGTTAGCCCGTGATGTTTTAAGATTTAATAAACACAATTTAATTATGTTCGTATTCGTGTATATTTATCTAATCGTATAACTTCCATAAATTATTAAGGAAATGTTTTCATGCCCAAAGCGAATATATAAGTTATCATTAACGAACTTGAATACAAATAAGAAATAATTTTGAACTGAGATTTTCGAATTACATTTTTGGTGACGGATGTAACACCAGTAGGTTTGATATAAATAGCGAGTTATACTTCAGATTTAGTGTTGGACGAATTAGAGAGAGAGTGGGGCGTTTTTGTGGTGAGAGAGACAGAGAAAACGAGTGTTTGTATTTGTAATCTTTCATATTCAATTGTGAATACAAAGAGAAGATTATATAGAAATCGTGTGTTCGTGAATCATATTATCATTATCGTTTGTTATTCATTGATTAAGCGATCCGATCAGATCTATACGCATAAATGGACTAACAACTGGTATCAGAGCCTAAGAATCAAGGATTCATTGGTTTCGGATCGTATTTTGAATGTTTTTGGTATATTAATTGCGTTTTAGGGATTTGTTGGTTGAAGAAATCGTTTCTGGAAGGGTTTTTCTGGGTTTGTTCGTCGTTCGGTTTTCGAAATTCGTTAGGGTTTCGAAAATTTTCGATTTTTAGGGTTTTGGCCGCTGCAGTCACGTTTTTGCGACGTTAGCTGCGACGTCGCTAAGTTCTGCGACATTAGCTGCGACGTCACCTGCGACGTAGCATGCGACGTTATTAATTTTGACCTTGACTGGTCTTTGCGACTTCGTTAGCGACGTCGTTATTTTGACCTTAAGTGGTTACTGCGACGTAGGTTGCGACGTCGCTGGTTTCTGCGACGTTGAGTGCGACGTCACGTACCTGCTAGATTCATAAAAAAAAAAAAAAAAAAAAAAAAAAAAAATTTGCATTTCCAAAATTTTTCCTTAGCCTTACAACTGTTCAATCTTAGGCTGGAAAAAGTTTCATTTTACCCGGCCAGTTTTTGACGTTTTCGGACGAAATTTTGGCGGTAAAAACGCGAAAAATTTTGTAATTTCAAATTTTGTTTTTAAGCTTAAAATAGCTTAATTTTAGTGTCGGAAAAGTTTCGCTACACTCTGTCAGTTTTCAAAATTTTCGGATTCAATTTTGGAGGGAAACTTCGGATATGGCTTTTGGTACGAAAATGCCTCCTTCTACATCTTTGTTCTATAGTGATTTTGCGAGTTGGAAGATTAAGTTATGCAATTTCATTGAATACAAAGATCCAAATCTGTGGAATTGGTTTAACACCATTGATCGATATGAGCAACCAAGACTCGATGGGGTGCTTAAGTCAAGAGCACAAATGTCAGTCAAGGAACGAGCAGAGTTTGATAAAGACAATAGAGCGTATGAGATGATTACCAAGTGCTTGCCAGAAGTTGTGATTAATAAATTTAAAGATCAAGCAACTTCTATAGGTTTATGGGATGCTCTTATTGCGGCTTACGATCAAAAGGAAAAGAAGTCAGGATAATATTAAAATTCTTAGTCTAAATGATACTTCCAGATCTACTTCCAACTCAGCAGCATCTACTTCTACTAGCACTTCATATGCTTCCTATACTTCTCATACAGCTCCTTCAAAGGCTACTGAGGATCATGCTACAATCTTTGCAGCTTTCCTCAACTCTTATGAGACTTTCCTTTCAAAGAAGGCAAGTACTCTACAGCTTACTGAAGAAGACTTTGAACAGATCGATTCTGACGATCTCGAGCAGATGGACATCAAATGGAGTATGGCCATGATAACCCAAAGAACCAAGAAGTTTCTTCAAAGAACGGGTAGAAAAGACCTGGATGATGATGGTGATACAGGTCTTGGTTTTAATAAAAGCAAGGTGAAATGCAAAATCTGTCAGATTTATGGACACTTTGCTGAAGAATGTGAGAAGGAAAAATATCCCTTATCTGGATTCACTACACCTTCAGCTCCCAAGACTCCAGAGAATAACACAACATCACAGGCGATGACAGTGTATTCTCAGGGAATGTTTGATTCAAGTGCGACTCAAGAAAAGGTTCAACACAGTGCGCTTTTGGCAAAGATACATGAGGTAGAAACAAAATCTGAAGAACCTTTTACATGTATCTCCTGTATTAAATTGGAAGCTTCTTTAAAATGTTTTCAAATAGACTATGTAGACTTGAGAGAAAAGGTCGAGAAACTCACTGAGTCAAATAAGTTTCTAAAAGCTAATGAAATACTTTATGAAAAGGAAGTTGAGGCTCATAAGTTTGACACTGAGAAATATAAAGCTAAAGTTTTCAGTCAACAAGATGCCATTAAGAGCTATTTAACAGAAATTGAGTTGTTAAATAAAGAACTTTCTGAGCTAAAGTCTGAGTCTGACTCTTTTAAAAAAGGAATCACAAGTTTCTCAAACTCTCATAAAATCTTCGATGAAATTGTTGACAAGCAGAGGACAAATACAAGTAGTAAGGCTGGAATAGGGTATAACTCAGTTTCACCTCCTACTAATCACTATCCTCGGCCTGTTAAGGAAGGCACCGAAGAACTTGTGGCTGACTACTCATCATGGCCAGCTACAAAGTCTAAAGAAGCTACATCCAATCCCAAAAGGCAGGCAAAGGAGAAAACTAAACGGACAGAGTATCCCTTGCCTACTTTTGTTAAGTCTGATAGTACACCTCTAGTTAGTGTAGAGGAGGGTGTTGAGATAGAGGATCTACCGGAAGAGGCTGAAATCAAAGTTGAAAAAGTTAATGTAAAGCCAGAAAATCATATACTTACCAATGAAACTGTAATGGTTTCAAATACAAAGGGTAAAAACAAGGTTGAAAATGAATCAAAAAGGGTTCAACATCAAATGAAGGATTCAAATGTAAAATTTAAAAATGAACAACCTTCAACATCTACTTGCTCAACTTCAGAGGCTTCTACATCAACGTGTACACATAAGTGTTCACGTCCTGTAAATGCCTCATCTTCTAAGCCTCCAACAGTTCATTCTCCACCTCAACCTTTTGTCGGTAATCATTGGAATAGGTCGTACATTGAACGACGTTCTTGTTTCCATTGTGGACAACAAGGACATATAATTAGGGATTGTCGGTTATTATCCCTAGATAGGTTTGGTAGAGGGATGCCAAGAACTTCCTCCTTTAGGAATTCTTATTCAAAATCGTTTTCTAGGCGTGCTTCGTATTCGCCTATATCAAGATATTCATCCTCTTCTCCAAAACCCATGGCTAGAGTAAACAAAGTTGTGCCTAGTAAACCTCAAGTTCAACAGCACAACATTGTTGAAAACAACTCATCTGAACCTACAAAGGTTTGGAAACCCAAATCCACAAACAACACATCAATGAAATCCTCTGAGTTTTTAAAATATCATAAACTCATTGATGTGATGGTTATGGATGATCATGGACAACCCAAGTATATCAAGGCTTGGGTGTCCCGTAAGTACTAATGTTTAATTGTTTGTGGTGGTGCAGTCAGGTTTTTACTAGCTAACATTTTTAGTGACTGCAAGGATGTGGATATTTGTTGGAAGATTGTTTTCAAGGTGGTTGGATGGATGAGATTATCGAAGTAACGAGTTGATAATAGTGATTAAAAGACATTTGACTTGACTTGATATGTGATTTTGATACTTTTCTTTAAATTTTGTTTGATTGCAACAGCCATTCTTTGTACTTCTTAGTATTAAAGAAATGCAATGTTGCGAAATTTGTTAAATTAAAAAAAAAATACAAAAATATGTTTTGTGTGTTTAAGGGGAGTATTTTTGGATTGGATATAAGAATCTGCTGTTCAGGGGGAGTAATTTTAATGTTTTAAAAATTCTGATTATCGATCAGAAATGAGAACAGCAAGATTCTTAATTTCTTGAAAAGGCCTTGGATTGTGTCTGTAAACAACTTGGGATATGATAGTACATCGGGTAACATGCACAAAATGGAAATTTTAAGGTTCATCCTTGATGTATCAGTAGGTTTATCTAGCATACTTAATACAGTTTTTTATGAAAATTATCTTCATCATATGATGTATTGGTAGGCATGATACATACCGGTCTATGGGTTATTAAGAAGTAATTCAAATACGTGTCTATGATCCTGTGGTAAACATCTTATGATGTACGACACTAAGTCTTAATTCCTTAGCGTAGCTTGACATACTTCTATTTTTGGATCGGACATCTGAGATCATTTGGGGGTTTATGCTGATTGTTTCCTCTGTTGTACGTAAGTACAGAACTGGTCTCAGTTAGTATAAGCTCAAAACTAAGCAAACGTGAGTCAATGCACTTGCAAAGTCTTAAATTTAAGGTACTAAACAAGGTCGCCACAAATTTGGTTTGACTGCGTTTGGTTTTGCTTAAACCTGAGTCAAGTGTATGTTGCTATGCTGTATCTCGGTACAGACCTGTCACCGCTGGCTTGACTCTTAAAATTGATTCTCTAGTATTCCTTCTAAATTTGGAAACTATGTTCTTGTCTGGGTTAAAGGTGTATGTCAATGGTGGGGACCACGGTGAAATATTCATACTAATAATAAAAGGTTAGCTCGCAGACACGGATGTAACATGTTTAAGTGGAAAAACAATACCAGTAATCGTCTTGAAATAATTTTTATACTAGGTGTATTAAATGTGCTAAGTAAATTTAAAGTGGACAAATATACTGATAATCGAGATAACACATACTATTTGCTAATAATTGCATGTTGGCCTGATATGATCCCTAAGTAGACTTAAAACAATCCTATCCCCAATTTATTTTAATCTTCGTTCTTTACTTTTCATTTACAAAGAAAAATTCAAAAAGATTTTATTTCTATGTTATTTTCTTCAATATCACATATCTTGTTAAAGTCAAATATTGAAGATGTAAAGGATGTCGGTTATTCTCCAAAGATTGTGAAGATAATTCTATCGGAGAATCTGTTGATGATTGAGAGATGGTCACTGAGTTTGAAGATCTTATTGTATGATAAATTTGTGTCACTCACATGAATTTGGACATCAAGATTTCTTAGAAGACCATGCTATCTCAAAGGGGGAGTTTCTGATTGTCAAAGACATGAAAGAGTTTGTTGATGAAGACTAATTGAAACTTATTTGACCAAGCTGCTGACAAGGGGGAGTTTGTTGGTGCATTTTGTGTGTCAGTCAGTTGGTCAAACTATTGTAATTGTCAAAGTCAATTAGTCTGTATATGTATAGTGTTTAGTGAGTCAACTAAATGTAATTATATAGAATATACATGGCGACATGGGCTATGTCGCATTGGGTTGGGCCTGCGACGTTGGGCCTAACGTCGCAGGGCCCAGTAGGTTTGATATAAATAGCGAGTTATACTTCAGATTTAGTGTTGGACGAATTAGAGAGAGAGTGGGGCGTTTTTGTGGTGAGAGAGACAGAGAAAACGAGTGTTTGTATTTGTAATCTTTCATATTCAATTGTGAATACAAAGCAAAGATTATATAGAAATCGTGTGTTCGTGAATCATATTATCATTATCGTTTGTTATTCATTGATTAAGCGATCCGATCAGATCTATACGCGTAAAGGGACTAAAAAAAATAGCAGTTAGTCAATCCAAAAGGCATAACTAAAAACTCGTAATGACCATACCGGGTACGAAAAGCAGTCTTAGGAACATCTTCCTCACGAACTCGTACCTGATGATAACCAGATCTCAAATCAATCTTAGAAAAATAGGACGATCCCTGTAACTGATCAAATAATTCATCAATTCTGGGCAATGGATATTTGTTTTTCACTGTTCTTTTATTGAGCTCTCTGTAGTCAATACACATTCGAAGAGTGCCATCCTTTTTCTTAACAAACAACACTGGAGCACCCCACGGGGAAGAACTCGGTCTAATAAACCCTTTATCTAACAATTCCTGAATTTGACCCATCATCTCACGGATTTCAGAAGGAGCCAATCTATAAGGAGACTTAGCTACAGGAGTCGAACCAGGAATCAAATCAATCTGAAATTCTACATCTCTTACAGGGGGTAAACCGGGCAATTCATCAGGAAATACTTCCGGGTATTCGGAAACCACCGGAATATCAAACAAAGATTTCTTTTCTAACTTGCTATTTATCACATATGCCAAATAAGAATCACATCCCTTAGATAGGGATTTCCTAGCTTTCAACAAAGAAATCAACGGAAGACTACCCTTTACACGTTCTCCTCGAGCCATGACATATGACCCATCAGAAATCGGAAGTCTTTATAATCTTTTTGTGACAATCAATATTGGCTTTATTCAAACTTAACCAATCCATACCGATCACTACATCGAAACTAGGAATTGGCATTAACAAAAAGGAGACTAAAAAATTATGACCCTCAATAAGCATACTAGCTCCAACTACCGACGTGGTAACCAGAACTAATTTACCGTCAGCAATCTCAACTTCTAAAGGTTTAACAATCAAAGAGGGGGTCAATTTCAGTCTATCACAAAATTTCACAGAAATAAACGAACAGTTTGCACCAGAATCAAACAATACGCGAGCTGGTACAGAGTTTATGAGAAAAGTACCAGTAATAACATCTTCAGTGGTGACAGCTTCATCAACTGTCATTTGAAAAGCTCGGCTAGCAGCTACTGGTGGATTTTTCCTCTTTTGACCAGAGGATGACGAACCTTTACCCGTACCCATACTCTGTCTCTTCGCCTCAGGACAATCCCCTGCACGATGCCCTTCTTTATGGCAATTCCAACACACGCTATTCGGGTAAGTACAATCTTTAGCAGTGTGTCCAAAAATTCCACACTTAACACATCTAGATGTCTGGGGAGTACAAGGACCATTATGCCTAGCTCGACATCTATTACAATAATTGCTATCCATTGGAATACAAGAATTCGATCTCCTGCTTTGCTGACTACCTTGCCCTTTTTGTTTACCCAAAGAATCTCCCTTGTTTTTCTGTGAATACCTTTCTTTATTCAACACCCTTTTTGCTATTATATCACCATCAACCGAACGAGCTAAATTATAAGCTTGTGGGAGTGAACCCGCTAATCTCACTGAGGTACGGTAATCGGGAGGTAGAGTTTTCACAAAATGATCAATTTTGGTCCGTTCAGTCGGAACCCACTGTTGTACAAACCGTAATTTATCCGAAAATTGCTTAATTAACTCATCGATTGTCATCTGATAAGTCTTTTGCAAGTCAAGGAATTCTTGCCTAATCCTTGAAAGATTATACTCCGAGCAAAATTGCTTACAAATCTCCGCATAAAAATCTGGCCATCTTATAGCATTCAACTGTTGTGGAGATAATGGTGCAGTAATCGAATCCCACCATGACATGGCTTGACCCTTTAACAACTGAACCGCATAAGGTACCTTATCCTCCTCCTCACAATGACATACATTTAGTTTTCTCTCAACATCACGAAGCCAGTCAAGAGTGACCGTAGGATCAGTACTTCCAGAATAAGCTGAAGGATTGCAAGACATAAAGGTTTTAAGAGAACAACCTTTCTTCAACTGTTGAAAAGGTAGAATAGGTATTTGATAACTAGAATAACCAGTCGAAGGAAAAGGACCCGAAGTCTGATAAGTATAACCCTGTTGTTGCTGTTGTGGAGCAAAAGGAATAGATACCGGAATCCGTGTAGAAGATACAATGGGTGGAACATTAGTCACAATATGTGGACGAGTAGAAACTGGATGTTGAGAAGATCCTGCCTGTTCTCTCTGAAGTTCCAACACTCTATTCTCCAATCTCATAATATACTCCTGATCAGTTTCGGTTTCTCCACCGGCGAAATTAGATGTACCATTATGACCCTGGTTCTCTGGTGGTGCATCTGTCCGCGAAGTATCATTGAGAGTATGGGAAGGTGGCTCATTATCCGCCATATCTGAAATCACATCACATCTCAACATTCGTTAATTGTTAGTACTAGCAAACTAACCCAATCAACTATCATAACTAATCCCCACCACAAGAAATGTTTGACCAACATGACTAAGTTTAGGATTGAACACTTTAAAATGCTCAATTCACCTAAACCAAGGCTCTGATACCAACTTATAACACCCCATAATTTGGACCATTTTTTTTTTTTTAGTATTTCGGAAGCGTAAATCCCATTCATATCAATATATATATATATATATATATATATATATATATATATATGACATTTTATATATAACATCTAGTCATACCAAAACATTACAAAGTTTATAAGTATTAAGTATGATTACAACGGTAATACAATAACTGGGTGTTATGTTAACAAAACATGATTTATCCAAAATGATCAGAGTTCCAGTTGTCAAACATTTCTTCAAAACAACGCCATTTGCCTAATCATATCCCAAAAGTTAATCTGCAAGAGTAGGTGGGGAATTAGCACAAAGCTAAGTGAGTAAACTAAATCTAACAATCTAACTTAGTATAACAATCAATTCACAACAATCATCTAAATAAACAATCAAACAAAGGATCGGTGGTTCTTGAGATACCCTCAGTCCGCGGTGGCACTCCAAGAACACTTAATAATCAACTGCAGGCCAATACAGAGATTTTTACCGATAGTTTATTGCTATCTTTAACCAATATGGATTAATTCACAACGAATGTTCATCCGACCCATAAGGATTAACCTATAGCAACTAAACCTAAAATTGACCCCTATCATTCCAACCTGTCATGGAATTATTCACAAACAATCAATCAATCCATCAAACAACAAGTTTAATCAATAATCCGATCATCAACGTAACGATAAATCAGTCAATACAAGCAACTTAAAATTGATGTAACTAACTGTTAACACCAAGATTAAATTGTGAGAACCAGTCCACTCACCTGACTCGTTTCAGTTTCCAAACTCAAAGATCTTATTTTATTGAGTCTTCGGTGTCTCTGTAAACAAAATCAAAACACAAGTTAATAACTTGTTTCATAATTCAAATTATATCTATACTTAAATACTTACATCAATAATCAAATATTATCAATGGATAAATGATATAAGTATTAAATTCTATAAAGTTCATAAAACATCAAATTCTTCCAAATAATAAAGACAAACGCGATCCAGTTCAGGAGGTTGGGATCGCGTTCCTCTTCACAAAACATTCTGTTACCGAAAACCACTGAGCAACGCGATCCGGGTTAAGGGTCAGGATCGCGTTTCTATGACCAAAACACGAAGGATCCAGTTTACAACTACGGAACGCGATCCTGGTCAATTATGGGGATCGCGTTTGCATGCATAAAATGACCTGTACAACCTGCACGAACCCTAACTCCATTTTTACCACAATATCATCATCAAACTCAGATATGAGCTATTCCAAGGGTTACACAAACTTTCAATATCATCTAATAGTATCATATAACAAGTATTCAAGCATCAAATCCATACAATTCAACTAAATTCACATATAACCTAATTCATTCATTTAAGTTAAACAATGGAATTACTTACATGCTTATGAACAAGAAGATGATTATGATGATGATAAGAGTAAGGATTTCAGCTTGAATCTTGATTTATCTTGAAGGATTAATCACTAGAAATTTGTGTTTGAGAGGGTTTTGAGATAACAAGAATGAAGAATAAGAATTGGGGAAAAATTAGGTCGGCCTCCTAGTTTATTAAACCGACCCCTCCTTATTTTACAGTGTAATATTATACTCCTCTTTGACCTATTGTCTGGAACCTCGATTTCAAACGCGAGAAAATTATTTTTATTTTACCGTCACCTAAAATTATCTAAAACAGCTAACATTTCAATAGTCACAATATTTTCTGAGGCTCATTTACCTATTAAATTTAAAATCAAACACAGGTAATAATTATAAATCGCATAAATAATTTAAAGAAAATACCTTTTTCTCCTAGGCCCGATTTGGGGATGTTACACTTTAACGTCCTAAACGGAAAGGATATTGACATAAGTGTTTGACTACTTGTCAAGTCGTGTTAACAATTCGATTGTTTTGTAAGATTATTGATTATTCAAGTTTTATACGATTTGTTGGTGATAACTGTGTTTGAAAAATAAATATTATTTTTCGAGTTATGTTTATTGTTTGAACACTTGTCGCGTGTAAGTATATATATATATATATATATATATATATATATATATATATATATATATATAGTTTGTCATTTTAGTTACTAAGAACGTGAGTTCGTTTGTTACAAAAATATATCTTTTTCATTGCGTCCCATTTGTATATATATATAAAATACACTTGTCAAGGTTCGTATATATATATATATATATATATATATATATATATATATATATATATATATATATATATATATAAGTCGTAATCATTCGTGCATTTATATAATAATTGTCGTTGTTTATATAGTTGTAAACATATATAAAATATATTTTGTACCAATCACTTTACTCGTTCCAAAAATTGTCGTTTTCGAAAACAAAAATTATTATCGTCCCAAAGTTTATCGCGTCCATTTTATAGCATTATTTAAATAATTATCCGTATAAAATATTGTCCCGTGGTCGTGTATAATTTTTAGTGCCAAAGTTCGTGTCATATATTTTAGAACAAAATATAACTTGGACAATAATTTTATGTCGTATAGTCGTTAATATTTTTGTACCATTTATAACTTATCAGTAACTCGTTAAAGCGTAATACCATTACAATTAATATCGTTTACGTATTTGTAAGTTCGTATGTATGTATGTACATATATAAATGGTTGTCCATATATATAAATATACAAGATATAAGAAATATATATATAAAAATATATATAAAAACAAACAGGTCGGTCACATGTGTCGACGAACTACTACGCCTCCTGTTGTGGAAACTACCGAACAAATGGTCGAACGACGAATTGCTGAAGCTATTGCCCAGTATGAGGCAAGTCAAAATCGCGACACCGCAGTAAACAACAGCGGAAAAACCCCTGTCAACGGTGAGACACCTATGAATACCCAACGAGGGTGTTCGTACAAAACTTTTCTATCTTGCAACCCTGGTACCTTCAACGGAACAGAAGGAGCTATTAGCATTGTCCATTGGATTGGGAAGATGGAGGTAGTGCTTGATATCAACGACTGTGCACCCGAATGCATGGTAAAGTATGCCACATGCACCCTAGCTGACAAAGCATTGACCTGGTGGAATGCTCAAGTTCAAACCCTCGGTCGATCGACTGCTTACGCCATCTCGTGGGAAGATTTAAAAAGGATGATACTAGAAGAGTTCTGTCCCCGTAGTGAGCTCCAGAAGCTCGAAACAGAACTCTGGGACATCAAGATGATAGGTTCTGACATCACTGGCTATACAACAAAGTTTCAAGAACTAGCACGTCTAGTGCCACACATGGTGACTCCTGAGTACAAACGCATTGAGTGTTACAACTGGGGGTTAGCACCACAAATCCGAAGTTTGGTGATGTCTTCCAAACCCACTACTTGAAGGAGCGCTGTGGATTTAGCGCAAAGTTTGACTGATGACACTGTTCGAATGGGAACTATGACTAAGGCAACTGTGCCAGGAAAAGATGCACCGAACAAAACTGAAAGGAGTACTGCAAAGACCATCATGATGACATTTACACTTGTAACAGTAAGGCTTGTTCCCAATATAACCTTTCTTCTCCCCAGACCCAGTGGTGTAAGCCTTAATAGTCTCAGGCTTCTTGGCAGTTTGTTGGTTTTGGTTTGAGTTTCCAGACCACTTTCTTTTGTTACTCCCAGAGTTATTTCTAGTAGATGTTGCAGATGTTCCACGACGAACAGCCTGAGCCATGAGTTCATGTGCCATACGAATAGCACTTTGAATTGTCCCTGGTTTTGATGAGGTGACGTTCCCCTGAATATTCTCCGGAAGTCCGCGGATGTATCTCTCGATACGTTTGCGTTCAGGGTCAACCATGGATGGGCAAAGTAGAGCAAGTTGCTGGAAGCGAGTGGTATAACCAGTGATATCGGTTCCTTGCACACTCAGATGCCAGAATTCATCTTCTAATTTCTGGAGTTCTTCATTGGGACAATACTCGTCCCTCAACATCTTTTTCAATTCTTCCCATGGAAGTTGATATGCAACATCAATTCCCACAGATTGCACATATGAATTCCACCATGTCATAGCATCTTCCAGGAAAGTACAGGTGGAATATTTCACTTGGAAGTCTTCTGTGCAATTGCTGATTCTAAAAACTGACTCCATTATTTCAAACCACCTGATTAGTCCAATGGCACCTTCCATGCCCTTAAAGTTCAGAGGTTTGCACTTGAGAAAGTCATTGTAGGTGCAAGGTTTGATGACAGGAGCATCGTTAATAGTGTCATCACTTCTTCCGTTATTTCTCCGTGATGATTGAGCAACCAGAGCTTCAGCTACTCCTTGAGAAATGAATCGTGCGAGTTCTGCAGCGCTGAAGGTTTGTCTCTTTGGTGGAATGTTCCTTCAAGAAAAGAAATGAAAGGAAAATGAGATTCTGTACAAGTGGAATGATTATCATAGATGTATGTATATATGTGATAATACACAACAGCATGAAGTGATAATCATAATTTCATTAGATAATAAAGTTTAGATTACAAGGTACGAGTTTTCAAAAGGTTGTAGAATATAGAGTTACAAAAGATGCCGGAAATTAGTACATCCGGACTAATACACAAGGTTTATACAAAATGAGATGGTATTATTGCACACCCATCAGAGTAGGAGATTCTAGTACAACCTACTAGCTACATAAGTTCGCTATACAGAGTAGTTATAGTTGTCGTCGATCTATTCTAGGTGCAGGTCATGAGGATAGTAACGAGCTTCGAGTATGTCTCCGTATCGTGAAGGCGCATGATAGATTGGGGCATCTTCCGTTGCTTGTTGGTGCATCCACTTGATCCACTTAGTTGTCCTGTGCCTTAAGTCAGTGACTACTTCCTTCCAGTAGTGGATACGGTCTTGGATTCGTTGAGAGATGGATCTCTTTCGAATCCTTAGTTCTACTTCATACATCTTACATTTTAGCTTTACTTCCTAGTTTCGGCCATCCAAATTCTCGGCCTGATCTCGAACTCTTTCGTATTCTTCGATGTCAACCAATCCGAAGTTGTGACTTTCAATTTCTTCGTTCACATTCTCTTCTATTGGTGCTATCTCTTCATCGAGATACGTGTACTGAACTTGTTCTTCGTTGATTTGATCATCATTTGACATGTAACCATCTGATGTGTAGCTTGCCATTTTTCCACGCGAGTTAGTTCTATAGAAATGGCAGAAAAGGATTTTAGTCCTTGAAAGTACGTTGGATTTGAGATGTTTAGATATGATTTTCATGGAATCATATGAGTTCACTCTTACAGTGATCTAATGGTTTATCGGATTATCATTGTTTGACGTAGGTCGACGAGAGAGTTGTATTAGATGTTTCGAGAGGAAAATCAGCTATAGGAATAGCTAAAGTATCATCGTGTGAGGCTTATTCATATACATTCCATATATAATAACCTAAAAAGTAATGCGTGGGTGAGGCCTATGTATGTATATAAATATATATCACATAATAGCCTAGTGTGCAACTAGCACAAAACAAGTATAAGTCCCGGTTCTCTCGTGGTCAGAGTCAGCTAGTGTATTCCTACTCCAGCATAACCAGTTCAGACATTACATCATCTTTATTTAATTGTACATAGTTGATCAGGCTATGTTAAATTAAACTTATATGATGAAATCCTTGAACCAGTCATACCTAATAAGGAATACTGCCTAACAGTCATAGTCTAGGCCCACTAAATGCAACCTAGTTCACTATAACCTTAGGCTCTGATACCAACCTTAACCAATATAATGCCCTAAGGGCAATGGTTATCAAAACCCAATTGAAATTATAAGCATCAAATTAAAGCTCCTCATGTCAAACATGCTTTAAATGTGTCTAAAATATATGTCTAAATGTAGAATCCATACAGTAGATACTACTCCGTACTTATTCTCTTTCTTTTTCTCTTCCGGTTATTCTATGATATTCATTAATCAAATCTTTAGCCTAGTAAATTATTAAGATTTTTCATAAATGGATCGATGAAAATACATCAAACGAAGGCTTTTATAATCAAGCATTTGGGGTCAACTTAAAGGCCTTAATATCTTCTATCGAAGCCGTTAAATTGGGGAATGAGGATCCACCTTCTTACACAACTTGTTTTGCTTTCGTGGACAACTCTTTTACGTTGCAATTAATACTTTCGGCTATAGTAGACCCATCGGTCAATTTTTGAATGGCATCAACGATGCTCTGTTTCTGAATGACCGGGCTAATGATAATAAAACTCGGGTTTGAAAATTCGGCCCCGACTCCCACATGTAACACCCCCAAATTTACTGTTGGCGGAAGCATACTTTGGGGTGCTACTAATCAATAATCACAGCACATAAGATATATAATGAACGACATCTACATGCGTCGTTTTAATAATATACGTTAATGTCATAAAAGCTACATATTGTTTACAAAAGCACTGAGTTCACATAATTTCCTTGAGAGATTCTAACACATATCTAATTTTTACAAAATATAGAAATGCAGTGAAATCTCTTGATGACTAGTGTTTGCATGTGACTCGAGCTATGATATCATGAGTGGGCAGTTCTACTACTACTGAGTACCTGAGAATACATGTAAAAATTGGTCAGCTAAAAGCTGGTGAGCTCACATGTTTAAATGATACAAATTAATGTATGTTACACAAGATTTAGTAATATGATTTGCAATCAAGCAAATAAATGATGTGTATATCACTGCCATGAGCACATAGTCTGAGCTTAACTGAGGTGTCAGGATCCGCGTTCAAGGACGTGATCGAGGGTGCCTCCCTGAGAGTGCCTAATCTACACTCTTATGAACAAATGCTAATGCGTCCGTTTGACCAGTTGGGGCTTCCAACCCGGACGAGGATTGTCAATCCTATATGGTACCATACACTAACATTCACGCTATAAACCGTATTACCAAACTATGTTGTGGAGGGCTTTAGTGATTAGATAAACAAACTCATGCAGTATATAGCGATAATTTGATACTTGCGTAATTATAAAAACAAATTGAGCATATATTCTCACCCATGGGTAAAAACAGTAAAAAGAGGGGCTATGAGACTCACCTGAGTCTGATGTGTGACTGTGATGTGAGAGCTAGCGGTTATAAGTAAGATTGTCGCCCAGATGGATGTCCTTTAACGTCCTAAACGAAAAGGATATTGACATAAGTGTTTGACTACTTGTCAAGTCGTGTTAACAATTCGATTGTTTTGTAAGATTATTGATTATCCAAGTTTTATACGATTTGTTGGTGATAACTGTGTTTGAAAAATAAATATTATTTTTCGAGTTATGTTTATTGTTTGAACACTTGTCGCGTGTAAGTATATATATATTTATATATACTTATTAGTTGGATATATATATTCGTATATATATATATATATATATATATATATATATATATATATATATATATATATATATATATATATATATATATATATATAGTTTGTCGTTTTAGTTACTAAGAACGTGAGTTCGTTTGTTACAAAAATATATCTTTTTCATTGCGTCCCATTTGTATATATATATATATATATATAAAATACACTTGTCAAAGTTCATATATATATATATATATATATATATATATATATATATATATATATATATATATATATATATATAAGTCGTAGTCGTTCGTGCATTTATATAATAATTGTCGTTGTTTATATATTTATAAACATATATAAAATATAGTTTGTACCAATCACTTTACTCGTTCCAAAAATTGTCGTTTTCGAAAACAATAATTATTATCGTCCCAAAGTTTGTCGCGTCCATTTTATAGCATTATTTAAATAATTATCCGTATAAAATATTGTCACGTGGTCGTGTATAATTTTAGTACCAAAGTTCGTGTCATATATTTTAGAACAAAATATAACTTGGACAATAATTTTATGTCGTATAGTCGTTAATATTTTTGTACCATTTATAACTTATCAATAACTCGTTAAAGCGTAATACCGTTTCGTACAATTAATATCGTTTACGTGTTTGTAAGTTCGTATATATGTATGTACATATATAAATGGTTATCCATATATATAAATATACAAGATATAAGAAATATATATAAAATATATATATATATAAAAACAAACAAGTCGGTCACTGTCGCACCCCCAAATTTAAGATGCGGAAGCGGTTCAGGTCGGGGCGCGACTAATCAAGTAATCACAGCACAAGATATATAGTAAACGACTCTATATGCGTCGTTTTAACAAAATATATTGATATAAGAAATGTTTACAACATTTGAAGCTATACATAGCTCGTGTTCTAAAAATGAGAGATTCCAATACATAAATACTTTTACAAAATATATTAATGCAAGGAAATCTCTAATATCTGCATGCTGACTCGAGCTACAGTAATCCTGAGGGCAGTCCAACCTACTGCTGAGTACCTGTGATACATGCTAAAATAGGTCAGCGAAACGCTGGTGAGCTCACAGGTTTGTATATCAAATAGTATCGTATGAACCGTAAGATTTAAATACTGATTTGCAACCAAGCAAATAATGATGTATACAGCCATGAGCACATAGTCTGAGCTTAACTCGAGGGGTCAGGATCCACATTCAAGGACCTGATCGAGGTGCCTCCTACGAGTGCCTAATCTACACTCGTCTGAACAAATATTAGTACATCCGTTTAACCAGTTAGTGCATGCTAACCCGGACGAGGAGGGTCAATCCTATATGGTACCATATACTAATATTCACACTACAACGTATTACCAAACTATGCTGATGGAGGGCTTTGAAATGATTAGTGAAAATAACTCATGTAGTATATGAAAAGTTTGTACTTGCGTTCATATTGTAAAATAAAACGAGCAGTATATCACACCCCTGAGAAAACAGTAAAAGAGGGGCCATGAGACTCACCTGAGTCTTGAAGCGTTTAACTTAATAAACTTGATTTGTATTGCCAAGTATTGTTGTCCGGAGACTTGTAACCTGAGGGCGTCCACGACACGCGATGGTTATAACGTGAGTAGGTATCTATAAAGACTACCCTTGTAGTTGTTCGTCCAACTAGGATGTCCAAATTACTACAATTTGGTTGATTTGTTGAGTATTTGAAAAACGTGTACGGCCCGTTGGTGATTCGTTTGTAATACAATTCCAAAGTATTATTGTCTTGGTGTTTGAGTGTTATACTTATAAAGTATTTACCGACTTTAGGTGGCGGGGGTCCGGGGGCAGCGCCCCTGGTTAGTGGGGTCCCAGGGGTGGCAACCCCTGGCGGGGTCAAAGGGGCAGAGCCCCTGGTTGGGGTCGAGATAAAATTTATTTCTACTATATTGCTTTGGTGAAAAACGCATCTAAAACTTGAGTTTGGGTGAAATCAAGTGATAAAATTTTAGGTCTCGACACTTAGTAAAATCTGTATTTTCTTGGTTCTGTTTCATGCGACACTTATAGCGTCACTTGATGGCTCTTGGCGACACTCAGGAAGTGTCGCATAAAATGATAAGTTCTGAATTATTAGCGTCACTTGAGGAAGTGATGCATAATGGGCGACACTTAAGCAAGTGTCGGGTACAAGTGTCGGGTGATTTGCAAATCGATTTCGGGGCGACACTTAAGCAAGTGTCGGGTATTGAATTTGCGTCACTTAGGCAGTAATGCAAAAAGAGGGTTTTAAGCGGCATTTAGGCAAGTGACGCAAAATTAGGGCTTTTGGCGACACTTAAGGCGTCACTTAAGGAAGTGACGCTATACTGGATCTGGCAGTGCGTCACTTATGTCTGATCGGAAATTTCGAGTTCAAAAACGTATTTTACGGTTTCCGTTTGGTCCGATTCTTTTACCCAACCCATATTTGGACATTTTAAGCTTAAACAAACCACAAACAAGTAAGATAAACGAAATCGGAGTGTTTTCGAGATTTGTCGGAAACTTACGAGTTAGCGCGAGAGGAAACCGAAAAGATAGGAATGTAGATCGTGACGTCGTGGTTCTTTTTCTCCAAATCAGCCTCGAGATTTAAGGTCGTTTAATGGTGTGATTTGTGGCTTGAAGGTGGTGGTGGTGTTGTGGTGTTTTGAGAGAGAAAAGGGAGAGAGTGAGAATGAGGGTGATGATGGAAATGAGAAAGAGAGAGTGTTGTGGGGGTGGTGATGGGGCCGGCCCACATGGGCCCCACCCATGTGTGGTTGGCTCCATTTTTAGCCTCCTGCGTTTGCGCTCTGTGCGGTGTTCGTTTTCCCGGTCGTTTAAACGTTAAATAATTATTTTATGCGTTTAAATATACGTTTTAAAATATAAATAATCATTCGATATTTTTGTTGAAGTATTCAACCAAATACTTAATAATTGGGTTACAAAATATAATTTAACTTTGTTTCAATTGTTTGCGCATTTAACAGTTTAAATCGCGTACACATTATTTGTACGATACGAATTAAATACGAAATATTATCAAAATAATATTTATGATATAATAGCGTTATTAAATAATGTTATATTGTTTAATAAAATTGTTCACCAACGTCCGTATTATTTGAACCGAATTACATTCGATTTGAGATGCGTACGATTTAATCAAATCGCATAATTGTATATATTCAACAATATATGTTATTTGATACATTAATTAGCCTAACACAGAACTAATTACATATATTACGGATGATTAGGCACTAATCACTAGTCCTAATTTGGCGGGTGTCACAGTCACAGGTGTCGAACCTGTGACCTTCCTTTTCTCCATATAAATCACAAACCACTAGGCTAAGTTTACCTATTAGTCTTTAAATGTATCACAATGTATTTATGTGTTCATGTATTATTAAGATTAACAAGACCATTCAGTTGGATATTTCATAGCCATTCGGCTATTTTTTTTTGTTAAAGCCGTACGGCTAAACCCCCAAATTGAGCCGATCCTCTATTTTCCATTTGTTAGTTCAATCATCCATAATAATCACGTATTAACATATTATAACTAGTTTACATATATAATATCAAGTTATAATCAAAGAAATATAAATGAAATTTAAAGATTTGAGTCCTCACAATGATGATATTTAAGATGATGATGATCGGCAGATGATGATGATGAGTTGTAGATGATTATGTGATCATTTAGTTAGTTTGTATTGTGTTTGAAGTTGGTAATGGGTTGAAGATTTTTGGCTCGTGCTTGTTGCTCCTGATCTTGGTTTTCTTCTGTTTCAGCTTGTTCCAAACCAGAGAAAAAAAAAATAAGGAGAAAGGTTGGTAGCTCCAATAATTCAAGTTATGTGTGTGATCAAAGAAGTTGTGAGGGGCGAGTATAAAAATACTTCAGTGTTAAGTTTTTCAAAAGGGAGGGAATGGCTCGCACAGGAGAGTGTCGTGAGATATTTTTATTTTAGGTATTGGTTTAGGTTTTTAACCCGTTAATTTCGTGTACGGGTCCAATTGTGTGCCAGATTTCATTAAATTTTCGTAATGATATTTTGAGGTAATTCTCCAAATACTTTATTATGAAGGGGAAAAATAATACTTTTATTATTTTTGACCTTTGGGTACGTTTTATATTTGTTTCCGTTCGCGTAGGACACGTTTTAAATAAAACATATATTTGTTTTCGTTTCATTTTCGTTTCTGACTGATCGTATAATATATTCAAATAAAAATATTTAAAAATATTTTCGAGTTCATTTCTGAACTTTTGTATCACCAACGATTGTATTTGTTTTGTCGGATTCACTCCGTAATTATTTCGCATTGTTTAATTTATAATTATAAATAATTATAAATTTTTCGTTATTCTTTTTGTCCAAAAGTTTTGGGCTCATTAGGCTTATCTCACATCAAACGTTCAATTGGAATTCTGTAGGGGATTAGTGTACTAAATGCGTGAAATTAGACAAATTTACACGGGTCGTCCCTGTGGTTTGTCTCAAACTACACTCGTCGTCCCTGCAACTTTTTTTTGGCACTAGTCATCCCTGTGGTTGCAACATGTTTCACTGGCAGTACCTAATACTAACGACTGTTAACCAGATCCGTTAAAATGAGACATGTGCCATGCATGTGAGGGTATTTGGGTAATTTCTCGTATCTTTTCTTACACCACAGCTTCCCAAGGACCATATGTGTAATTTATAATTTTATAAATTATTTAATTCTTTGTTATTCTTTAGGATTAATATTAATTAATATATTTAATATAATAAAAAATAAACCTAACATAATCTTTTAACACTATTTTCCCTGACTTCCTGTTACCGTGAATTTTCCCCATTATCCCTTAATGTATGAGCACCAATAATTTTTTATCTAGCCACAAAATGTAACCAAAATGTAACTTTTGACATCAGTACCGATTACCGCAACAGCCGCGATTCCGACGATGCCGGTACCGGAACCTAGCTCTAGAACACGAATCCGTCGTAACCGGTGGTTGACAAAGGTAACTGCGCCAGAGAATTTACCGGTGTTAGATGCGTGATAAGCGTAGAGAAGTTTAACGAAGGTATCGGCGGCCGGCCAGAGCTGGAACGAGAGACCTTGTGACGGAAGCTGCCGGATTACGACGGCGAAATTAACGGAATTAAGTTGGTACGTTTGGTGTTGAATTGGAGTAGGAAGTAATTCGGATTTGTTGCCATTGTGTTGTTGAGCAGTATCATCATCGTTGTTGTATAGTAGGAGCATTGATAGCGGATTAATTAGATCGTACATGATACAAACACATTCAAAAATTAAGAAAGACCTAATTTGAAGTGAAAAGAAATTGCTTGAATGAAAAGAAGCGATTCCAATGGTTTCCAGTGGTGGTGTTTGGCGGTTTAGTATGTTTGGTTGTAGCGAACATCAGAAACTTTTTGTTGTTGATGTAATTCTAGCTTTAGGGTTTGAGCATGAGAAATTTTTTGCAGATCTGATATGAGAATGATGATGAATATAGAGTAGGAAGAATTAAAAAAGCAATAAAAGGAATTAAATAAGTTTTAAAATAAAACAATTACACGTTTGGTCCTTGTGGTTTATGTAAATTACCTTAATACCCTCACATGCATGGCACATGTCTCATTTTAACGGATCTGGTTAACGGTCGTTAGTGATAGGGACTGCCAGTGAAACATGTTGCAACCACAGGGATGACCAGTGCCAAAAAAAAGTTGCAGGGACGACAAGTGTAGTTTGAAACAAACCACAGGGACGAACCGTGTAATTTTGTCGTGAAATTAAGTATAAATATATACCTAATTTGGAGGAGTGTCATACCACACCAGTCCCTAAAAACTCCACCAATTTCTCGTTGTAATATTGATCCGCGTACAATGGCCATGTCACTAATGGCACACCGGCAACTACGGCTTCAAGTAACAATTCCCAACCACGATGAGTTAAGAATAACCCGATCGATTGGTGTTGTAATATCTCTTTCTGCACGGCCCACTCACATAGAACCAACCCTTGTTTTCTCTCGAGATTCCCTCTTCAAACCCTTCAAGTAGCCCGTTTTTCCCTTCATCATCTCCTTTGTTTTTCCTCACCACCCAAACAAACGGTTGTTTACATTCTTCCAACGCTTACGCGATTTTAGTTATCTGAGCTTTTGAGAAACTTACCGTACTTCCAAAACAAACGTATATCAGCGATTTAGGTTTTTGATCATCGAGCCAATCAAGACACTTGTGCTTATTTGGCGAAACCATATCCTACGGTTAAAAAATTGAAAAAGTGGATCAATATGCCAAACTTTTGTATCTTTAATCTTCTTAAAATGATCCGCATATTTTGGTTCCATCTCATAAAAGGTATTGTGAACCAATCCATAAGTTCGGCTCTCCGATTCTTGAATTACTTTCATCATATCACCAATTGCAGTATCGAGTTTAGCTTCATCTGAGATCTGAGAGAGTTTCATCTTGATCTTATCTGGCAAATTAGGAACCACAAAAGTCTCTAATTCCGATTTCACATTCGTATTCACATTATTCATCACATTTTTTAAGCTATGCAAAATAGATTGATAAACGAAATTGTTTGGGTAAAACAATAACCTCTAGATTTTTAACTCATCCGCAAGATCAACCATCCAAGGATATGATAAAACATATCCGAGAAAATGCAATCTGAATCAAGATCATGAATCACTTGTTCCATTTCTTCTTTAAGTAGCATCACACCACGATAGATCGAAATCATCATATCATTAGAATCCGCAGCTCTGAAATTTTCTATACCAACGAGCAGCCCGACTTCAAATGCTGGAAAGTTTATCGTGTGAACTGCAATAGGGTGACCACTAATGATATCACGATCAATAGAGGTTTGGAATATGCAGGCATTGTGTACTGTTGTGACAGTCGTTGAGCGAACGCCACGAGCGGCAAACTGTGACACCCGGTCAAAAAGCGCATTTTTCGCGTCAAATTTAAAATTTAAATATACGTATTATATACGTGATATTTTGAGAGTATACAAGTATTATATATATACATATATATAATAACATTGAATGATTATTAGATAATCGCGTACAAACAAATCTAAAAGAACACGCAAACTTAAATACGGTCGTTGGTGAAAAACATTTTTAAATAATGTATTATTAATGAGAATAATAATTATTTACTCAGTTGAAGTTTTAAATACGTTTTAGATACAGAAAACTATCCGTATATTTTAAGTAAAACAAAGATATATTTTTAATATCTCCTTAAAAGTATTTTTATAAAATACTTTGATTAAAAACGCATACGATTATGTTTTTAGAGAATTATCATTTTAAAACATTATAATACCTTACGATCGGGTACGCAAACACGGGTTAAATATTACCACCTACCTCAATTATTGAGGCCGGTATACAACCGACCCCAATAATTCAAAAACACACACACGCACATATCTTGATCTCTCGGCTCTCTCCTTTTCTCTCTTTCGGTTTCATTTCAACAACAACAACAAATTGAACCACAGCTACACCAACATAATCATCATCCTATTCTTCATAATCGGATCATCATCATCGTAGTACTCGTCATCTCCATTCACGGTTCCAATTTTACTAAGTAAGAACATTCATCAATTCTCGTAAATTTTATGTTTATAATACATATATTATCATGTATTTATGTTAGAATAACGTTTGATTGGTTAATTGCGGATTAAAAATGGTTTGGGTGAATTTTTGGAACGACAGACTCGTTACAGATCTCGGAATACGGCGTATTCAAGGGAATACGGCGTATTCCCGCCCAGAAAACATGAACTCATGGCGCCTCTTCGGAATACGGCGTATTCAAGGGAATACGGCGTATTCCCTCTATTTTCCAGGAATGCGGCGTATTCAAGGGAATACGGCGTATTCCCCACAAATGCCACCAATCCGGCGGATTCAAGGGAATCCGGCGGATTCCCTCTTTATATTTCATGATCCAACGGATCAATAAACTAGCCCTGTGAATTCTAGCTAAAACAGAACAAACATTTTTTCGAAAACTTTTAAACGTGCTTCTCGATGAAAATTTTATTGTAATGGATTGGACTCAAATTCGCACGGTCATTCAAAAACAGCTAAATGGTCAAGGCTAAGTACCTTAGCCTAGCCAGTTTTAGGCCATCCGGGGTCGTTTAAGGGCCGAAAATGGCAGATTACTATTTTCAGACTCGTACCAAATTTTGTAAATTATGAAATAAAATGTGACGGACATAATGAACTTGAATAACAACTAAACCTATACGATACGCTTTTAAAACCAATATCATTTATATGAAACAAACATGTTTATGTTATCGACATCTTAAATTCAATCAATCACCAATGGGCCGTACTTATTTACAAAACTCAAACGAAAACGCAAACCAAACACTTTGGACATAATTAAACTAGGTGAACATTTGTATGGGTTGTTTAGTGAAACATCCACTTACTTAGTTTAACCTCGCGTGTTTAGGACACTAGGAGATTACTGTTGGATCAACCGTACGTTTAGAAACGCTAGCACCCAAAGGTGAGTCTCACGACCCCATTTTACTGTTTTTACTATTTTGGGGGAGATGCATTACTTGTTTACTGAAACTACTTGTTTACTGAAATACGTGTACATAGTTACTGTCTTACTGACTTATCTACTTATTGTTTTACTGTTTGACCGACTTTTAAACTCATTGTTTTACTGACTTTACTAGCGTACTCTACAAACTCATTACTGTACAAACTTACTGTCGTACCGACTTATAAACTTACTATTTACCGACTTGGAAACTTATTGTTTACCGACTTATAAACTTACTGTTTTACCGACTTTACTTTCTACTTTACAAACTTTTTACTGTATGTACTACTATTTTACCGACTATTAAACTTACTGACTTATTGACAGGCTTTACTGTTTTCAAACTTACTGACTTACTATTTTACTGAACTATTATACGACAGACTTATACTTTACTACTTTACCGACTTATAAACATACCTTTTGACTAACTTATAAACTCACAGGCTTACTACTTTGCAAACTTACTACTTTACAGACTTACAGTCTTACAAACTTACAGTCTTACAGACTTACAGACGTACAGACTTACAGACTTACAGTCTTACAGACTTACAGACTTACAGACGTACAGTCCTACGGACTTACAGACGTACAGACTTACAGACTTACAGACGTACAGACTTACAGACTTACAGTCTTACCGACTTACAGCCTTACTGACTTACTGACTACAGACTTTTTTATATATAAATCATTACATACTGACTTAGTACAAATGTGTAAATCCTTATTGCTTTATTACATTTGTGAAACTATTATTTACTGTCATATCATATAAGTGCAAATAAACTTATTTACTGACTTGTGTTCAAATTTCTATTATTCTGATTTCAAACCTGTGAGATTCACCAACCTTTTGGTTGACACTTGTTAGTAATGCATTCTCAAGTACACATCAATAGTAGGGTTGCCCAACAGGATTGCCAGCTAGCTCGAGTCGCATGCATTATATAGATGAAGATTTACTTGCATTATCTTTTGTATATCGATTATGTATTTAGAATCTTCAGGATCATTTGCGAACTCGCGGTTAATGTAAACTTAAGACTTAATCTATGCAACTACTTTTGGTATTAATGTATAAACGTCTCATGTAGAGTCGTTTGCTATATCTTGGTGCTTGTGATATTTGACTGGTAACACCCAAAACTCGCTTCCGCAAATCATTAAATTTGGGGGTGTTACACAAACAGTCTAGCAATATTGACAAGAGGGATCGTGTGGCTTGATGAAGCGGAAAATGGAACGAACACAACGTGTAGATTGTTATCGCCGGTAACCATGACGGATTATTAGATGTATATATTTTTCTTGTTTTGTTACCATTTTTCGTTCCGGCTAAAGCTTATATTTAACTATGAATAAACTAATCCGTCTGTGATTACATGAAATTACTTCATAACTTGTATCACATAGGGTTCTTTTATCGATAGCTTTTTTGAATATTCAACCGAATTCTGAATATCACGAGGATAGTTGTCATCCCAATTTTTATTGCATTTTTCGATAACGTAATTAAAGTCTTGTTTGTAGTAGGTCGTTGTTCGGCATCGGGTATAAAGTAAATAAGTTATTGAATACATACATACAGTAACAACAAGAAGTTTAATACGCATAATAGATCAAAATTAAATTGAATATACGCACACAAAAGACTTTGATTATAGTACTTTAGTACATTCCCAAGCACGGAAATGATCTCATTTAAAGATGTTAGGCAATAGGCAGCATAGATGATATCATCTATGCAAGTCCTCCACCAAAAGTTGAGATAATAATTCCAAAATTTGATTAACTGTTATACCTTTTTCTAAACTTGCATGATCATATATTATATTCATGCATACCGTGGAACCAAGAATAATGTATGTGTTAGAAATATTTTATAATATTTATTAATTAATAATTTAAAATTAATAATTAAGTCTTTTGGTATTCAACGTCTACTTTTAAATGTGCAAGGAAGCTTCTTTTATCTTTCATTTAAATTCATTCAAAGTCATTATGTTAACCTTTATTTCTATTTAATATGTTTGATTGCATTTGATCATGAAATTACCGTTGATTTTAAACTCAGTTATAAAGTACATTTCATGTTGTAACTCCCACAATTTATTATTTTGTTAATAATGATGAGTTATATCTTTATGTTTGGAGAAAGTGGTAAGCAGCAAAGAAAAAAACATATATTAGAAAAAACATTACCTCTGTATTACGTAGAAACTATTGCCTCATCATTATATACTTATATTTTTTCAAGAGCATTGGGTGAACATCGGTTCGGGGATCTTTCGCTGCATACGAACGATCTAACGGGTTGACGTATCTTGGGAGAGGAGCGCATTTAAAATAAACTACCCAGTGCAGTGGGGTGTTTTCTCTCTAAGGATAGCTCGTTTCGTGTGCTTCGACCTAAGCATTTCTTTACTCTTTCTATCTATATAATTTGCTTCTACATTCGTTACTCACCACCACCATTCTTAAATACACATTACTTTCATTTTTGAAATATACATCCAACAATCTTAGAGAGAAAAGCTTATTCGTATTTTGCTTTCATCATGTCTGCTATGGATATGATTAAGTCATTTTCTTCTAAACCTGAAAAATTTACCGGTGTCAATTTCTTTTGTTGGCAACAACAAATGAAATTTTGGTTAACCGAATTGGGACTTATGTCGGTTATTTTGAAAGGAAGTGAGAAGGATAGTAGTGGTGCTAGTGGTGTTAGTGATAAAGATATTTTGTGTCATGGTCGTATTTTAAGTGCTTTGTCCGATAACATTTATAAAATCTTTTGTCATACTAAAACCGCTATCGAGTTATGGCAAGCACTAGAGTTAAAATATGGTTCCGCTGAAAAGGGTTTAAAACGTTATTCTTGTGAAAAATTAATTGAGTTCAAAATGGTTGATGAAAAATCTATGTCCGACCAAATTCATGAATTTGAAAATATCGTTTATGATATGAAGTTAAAAGAAATTGAGTTGCCTGACATTATGTTAGTCACATTGTTAATTTCAAAATTGCCTCCTTCTTGGTCAGAATTTTCAAGGAGTCTAAAACATAAGCCTGAAAATTTTACTTTGGATGTTTTGCTCATTTGTTTACGTATTGAAGAAAAACATCGTCTTTCGCAACTAACTTTGAAAACTCCCGAGTTTGAAGCTAAGGCTCATCTTGTTGAAAATACCAGTCAGCCCAAGTCAAAGTCTTTTAGAAACTATGGACCTAATAAAAATAATAGAGTTGGTAAAAAGACTCATTTCTCCAACAACAAGAACAATGCTAATAAGAACAATAATAATTCTAAGGATGAAAATCATGAGAATGAGTCTCACTGTTATGTTTGCGGAAGAACTGATGGAGGCCCAAGTGTGGAAGACCAAGCTCTAATGTATTTGGAAGCCCAAGATTGTGTGACGAAAAGGGCTGCACGGAAAGGGGCATAACTTGGGCTACAGGGGTCCGTTTCAGGCCCATGAGCAGGCGAATCGAAGCTCGGTTCGAGGCCCACCAAGCCGCTAACCGCCGGAGCCCAATGCTCGAAGCCCAAAAACGGCTCCGTTTGGAAGATATGGGCTTTTTAATAAATTTTCTGTTCGAATTAGACTTTTGTTTTGGGTTTGTGGTTTGGCCCGTTATGTTTTATCGGCCCATTTAAATTTCTGCTTGTTTATAATGGTTGGTATGACATTGTTTGGGAGTTAGTTTTTCATTTATCAAAAATCAGATTTCACTCTCAATTTTGTGAATCAAAGTACCCATTCACGGCATTCTTTGTGAATCAACGTGATTCGGAAGAAATTATTCCTGGTATTCATAGAAATCAACAGGTTTAATTTGGTTATCCTTATTTCTCGCTACATCAAGAACTAATCATGTTGCTAAAGATTGTTACGATCGTCAACGTCAACCAAGAGATAACTCTTATCATTCTAACCCGAACACAACTCGTAAAACCCAAGCGAATGTTGTGACTTTGGGTGATAGCTCCGATTCTCCAAATGCAAGGAATCATTAGACCCATGTATAACATGGGAAATGGGACTTATCACAAGTCTTAGAAGATTTTTCAAGTGGCGCTAAAATTGTTTTCCGGGAATCGTTTAACTTTAATTCACGTTTCTTCTTTTATGTTACTCGTCTAGTGAAAAGTTCAATAAGTGTTTATGTGTGCTCGAATATGTTACAGTTGTGATTTTAAAGACTAGTCATTTGTTGGTAAAAGGTTATATTTTGTGTCTGTATGTTTTGAATGATTCCTTTTACCTTCTAGTTTTAATAAAAATTCAACTAATGCTAAATATTCAATTAATTATTAAATTGTGCTGAACCTAAACTACCTGTATGATGACTTTCGTAATTCAATTAAGAAAGATACAAAATGGTTTGATTTAGTCATTTGACTCATACTAATATTTTTACAAATGGATTGGTAACTTGTGGTAAGGAAAACATATTATTTAATTCTTTAAACTTACATTATTGATATTGTTGATGTGTTCTCTGTTTTTTTTTTTTTTTCATCTAACATACTATAGTGTAGCCTTATTTTTGGTTAAATATACTTGTAAGTGAACTCGATGAAATAAGTGTTTACATTAACGTAAAGTTAAGGTGTTGTATGGTTTTAAGTCTACTTAAATGCTTCATCTATTTGAAGATGGGCAAGAAACAGGGGAGAACATATTAAGGCTACAATAAAATAATATGAGTCATAAAGAGTTCTATAAAGTGTCTCAAAATGTGGGGTTTTTTACATGGAACTCTTGTATCCGTTTATGAGAGATACAACACATGATAATAGCCAAGTTGCTATATTTTATATTTTCTATTGAGCATGTATTAAACATCAAGGGATATATATTATTAACATTCGACAGAAATGTGCATATATTGATTTAATATATCTTTTTATCTTTTGACTGTGTAGGTCAAAGTGATATTGATGCGGGCCCACTTACAAAAGGATTGACATGTCAATAATTAAGTTTAAGAGTCGTTGTAAACTCTTATCGTCGAGGGGAATGAGATTGAAGCCCATTAAAAAAAGTCGCAACAATGGACAGCCGTCACTTGTGATTGGCGATCCCATGAATGGAGTTCAACGGGTAACAACGAAGTTAGTTGTTGACTAAATGCACAAAATTATATGCGGAGCTGTTCCGGATCTCATTCCTATGGCGTGTGCATTGTAAACTGTGGCAATCTTAAGGTTGAGGTATTCATAATATAATGTACCCGACACGGTAGTCGTGAGGGTGATGATCATGAATCACACCCTTGGAGGGTTAATATTAAAATTATATTTAAAATACTTCTTAATGGGCCCGACCTAGATGGCCTAGTGGTAGGATCTTCCCCAGGCTTCCTAGAGGTCAGGGGTTCGATCCTACCCTGGGTAAACATTTAGCATGTTAGGTACTGCCACCGCAAATCCACAGGGCACACCCGGGTTCAAGTCCGATAAAGGACTGCCGGTATAATTTCGTGGGCTAACTGTGGCCAGGTGCTTTGCCGGGCAGATGTCTCTTGCGGGTGGGACGCTGCGGATCTCAAAGAGATCCGGGGTCAGGGGTACCCTCCAACTACCCTTTTTCACAGTAGTTGTGGGGGTGATGGTCACAGATCACCCTTGGAGGGTTCACCTAGTGAGTATGGTGGGGCCGCCATTGCGAGATTTGGGCAATTCTCTAAGAAGCTCACGAAACAAGTGAAGGGTTTTTAATAGAGTTGTACGTTACAAAATTTAATATTTATTTACAATAAATACAATTAATATGCGGAAGCTTATAAAAGTATTTAATCTCATCAAATTAAACCCTTTAGCCAAGATCTATAATTTTCTTAATAAAACATGTACAAAAATTAATTACACATAATTAATTGTTTACTTACATCGGGTGCTCGGCAAGATCTATAATCTTCAACTCGTTGCCAAAGTACGAGTCGACTTATCTTGATCTTGTTTTCTTCTTCTTGAAATCGACTTGAGCTAAAATGATACGTTAGGTATCCACCTTTGATTCACGGTTGAACGGTTGGTAGAAACCTAAAGTGTATACTAAAAACCTCTTTGGGGTTTGGCCGATTTCGGCAAGAGAGGGAGAGGGAGAAATCGATTGGGAGAGGGGAAGAGAAAGAGTTAGGGTATTGATCACCAAATAATGAACCCTAAGGCCTTTATTTATAGTTGTGATCCAACTTGTCCAACAACTTACTATTACTCTTTTAATCCCTCTAGTTTAATAAACATATTAAATTAATCCCAAACTAATTAATTTACAATTAAAACCTTGTAGTTTAATATTAATTAAACTAGTTAATTTATTTATAAAACAAATTATAAATAAAACCTTTTATTAAATAAATAATTACATTTAATTCTTTATACTAATAAATGTTTTAACTGTACTCAACCTATTTATTCATTTCACACAAATGAATGATATCAAATATCCTTGAATAGTATCACACTACTTGTTCGGTTGTGCTCATCGGTGTGACCCTGCGGTGTTCATGTGAAGCTGGATTTGACTTCTATTTATATTAATATTAAGCACATAATCTTTCGGACTCTAACATGTGCGAAATATTAGCATCGGTAAGATGTCATGCACCAAAGGCGGTCCCTACCAGGACATTTAGGTTAACCAGATCAATGAAGCAATCACTCCTCGTAGCTTTACAGCCTAGCTGAAATAAAATTTAAACGGTGAGGATGTGACTATTATCCTTTTGCATTTTCTTAAGATATTTTAGAGTATAAGGCATGGACCGTATCAACCTTCCAATACTCAATTCCTATTTTCGATTACAGATTTGTACCTACTAAGCAAGTGACTTATCACTCGAGTATGGCCATACATTTCTTTAGTCCAAATCATCGACGGTCTAGGAGATATCTCTCTTGTTTTTACACAAGAGTTGCAAAGTCCCATCTTGCGAGTTAAACTAGAAATCACAACATGTGTTCTTCGTCAGCCAACGAATAACCGTTATGGGTGCTCATTTACGAACACCGTTAGATCTCATTAGAAACCAACTACGTTCACATGCGAAAATCTAGCCTGCTCAGGTTAGAGGATAGTGCGCCACGATTGAGAATACCCATGACAATGGTCCATGAAGTATTCACTCAATATGTGGGTCAATCCAACATTTAATCGCATCAAGTGCTAGTGATCAGGCATCACAAATTAACAGTGACTGTACCTTATCTGCAGGACAAGTTGCTTCTTAAAGCTGTAACATACCATCTTTCACTATAACCGATCTCCCTATTGTAGTTCCCACGACAATAAGCGGTTATGGATATGTGTCTCATACACTTTAGAATAAGCTTGCCTTATTCATGGATACTAAAATATACTAAATATGAACAACATGAAGGCCTCGTCATATCTCAATGAGTCATCCAACCTTAACATGCTACGGTTCATAGTTTCGGAATTGGGTTGTTGTATATGAATATAATTAAAACTATTTTTAATTAATTCATATTAACTATATTTATTAAGATGCATTTCTCCAAACATATCTTAATAAATATCTACCCACTAATCTAAAAACATAAAGATTTTAGACTTTATTTGTTATAGCTATAATTCGAATCTTTATTAATGTTATCCAATGATCATTTAATATGTACACCGAAGTAAAACATTCGAGATCATGATATCATTTATACAAAGCATTTACTATGAATAATCATTAATTCAACTTAATGAAATTGACTTCATTATGTTTTTGATGTTTCCAAATACTTGGATTTTAAAATTTCCTTTTAAAACAATCATCAAACAATTTTAAGTCAATCCAACAATAAATTTTAATTCTTCGACAATAATATTAACGAATTAATGTTCTTGTGAGATATTAAAATTCGCATTTAACGCTCCCACTAAATCCAACAATACTTATGAATCCAATTTCTACAAAACAAATCCCATGATTCATTTTAGAAATGATTCATTTTATAATATGCGTTAATCAAATAAACTAATGTTTTGGTTTCTTAATGTGTTTATTGAAAACACAATATCAATTTATTTCTCATAGACAAGAATAAATCAAACCACAACAAGTTTATTATTTTAATCCACCATGATTAATCGACAATTCAATTAATTGTATCTAATAAGTTTACCCAACTTATTCATACATTTTCATGCATATAATAGATTTAATAACCTTAAAGTATTATTATTTAGTGCTAAGTTCTATATAAATCTAACTTTATTATTTTGGCAACTTTCGTATTCAATAATTCACAATTATATAGATATCAACTAAATAACATTTATTTAAATGCATTTCTCATGAACTCGTATCTTAGAAATATAAGTTCTAAATGAGTCTCACATTAGGATTGTTACATACGGATCTCTTTTGGGATTTTATTACAAGTTTTAAATAAAGAACACTTCAAAAACTTTTGTACATATTTCAAACATTATTTCACAAAACCAATACTTTAATATTTAAATAACCATAATATTTTAAATATTCAAAAACAAATAAACAAGCTCAAAACGAGCAAACCATAGTGTGAAAACAAATGTATGAAATAATATCCCAAAATTTTTAAACATAAACAATGTGCTTATAGCACTTATTATCCGTATCCTAGCTACTTGAAAAATGCCATCTCCATAGCTCTATTTCAAATGCTCCATTATCACTTCTTCTTGATTTCTACAATAAAAAAATTGTAATTATTAGATCAACCATCTAATACAGTCACAAGAAGCAATAAACAATCCAATATAGGATATCAATACTAACCAGTACTTTCGGTACCATTCCTTTGTTGCCACGGAACTTACGCTTATCTAACACCCTCATCACGGATCATTAACACATCTTTAGACTTCACGGGTTCCATATCCCTTTGTACAGTTTTCAACATTTGATGCAACTTATGTATGGACCCTTCCGTGTTGTTCATATTGTAATTAAGCACAAATTGCTTGTACTCCTTACTCAATGAAGCGAGGATCATACCGATTGTCAAGTCTTGCGGCAAAGGATGCCCAAGTCTTTCAAGACGGTTAAGATGCCCTATCATTTTCACGACATGGGCACTCACATCAGATCCCACGGCCATCTTGCAACTATTCAAATCCTTAGTGGCGTCGAACCTTTCGGTTCTAGCAGTGGATTGAAATGTCTCTCTCAATCGGCGAATCAAATCATATTCCGATATCTCCATGTAATTAAATTGGGAGCTTAGGAGACATAGTAGCAAGCATCAAACATTGCACATCGAGAAGATCGTTCTCATGCTTGGAATGAGCATTTCTAACGTTCTCGGCGGCATCGTTTGCTAGCGCGGGACAAGAGGTGTCTCGAGCACATACCACTTTCGTTCATGGCGAAGGACAATTTGAAGGTTCCTTTCCCAATTACGAAAGTTAGACCCGCTCAACTTATCCTTTTCAAGGATCGAACGAAGCAACAAGTTCATGGTATTATTCGCGTTAATATTGTTATTAGCCATCTACAGTAAAACAAACAAACTTAGTTATTCTATTTTAAATTCTTAATAATTCATAAACCCTAATAGAACTATTAAGCTAGAATCCGACATTCACACTAAAGTGTGCCCTCAATGAAGGCTGCAATGACACATGATAGCTTTTTAGGTAGATCACATATCAATTGCATCACATATACAACTTCTAGACTCTTGAGACTCTAAATTTTAATGTTTAGGTATATTTAATCTCAACTTACACCTTGGGCCAAGTCTCACTTGGAATCACCAATAGACCAAACCATTTGCTAACTGTGGGGAACCGGCCATCTTCTCAAGTGGATATCGCGGCCCTTTCACTTCACCCTAATCGAGTACATCCATGCCCACCCGCGGAGGCGGCAAAGGACACGGAGTCGAGTTCGGTATGAATGTCCACAAATGGAGGGTGTTTACGGTCTTAAATTAAATAGGGTTTTAGTTTTTAATTCTCTAATTAAACCTACTTCGGTATTTTCTTAAACTAATTTCAAAAATTACTTTTAAATATATATATAAACTATGCATGAGTTTATATATAATAGTTTTAATAAAACATGACCCTTAGGAAATCATCAACTTTAAACCATTTCCTAGTTTTATATTTCTTATTAAAACAAGTGTTTTATTAATTTTCTATTAATGTATTCATCCTAGAGGAATCAACATTTCATAAATGTGTTCACTCGATAAAACACATTACTTAACGTTTTATTTATGTCCTAATTATTTAACCTAACAATTCACCAATCATTCAAATAATTAAACATGGATAGACATAAACAAAACATATAATATGGTGCCATAGCCTTGCCATAATCTATGTTTGGTTTCCATGAGCCAACATGGAAACCAAGGGTCAACCTAAGGGACAAACATGACACATGGTTGGTAATCTTGATCTTCGTGCTTCCACTAGCTCCAACGACTCCTCGTGACATCATGGAACGCAAAGACTCCTTTTTGGTTGCTCCTTTTCTTTTGGACTCCATCTTCTTTTGTATTACGTTTTACAAATGAAATTATAAAAATACATTTTACATAAAACTAAAAACTACCTTTTACATAAAATAAAAATTACAAAATAAATGGGGTTGTAAGTGACACGCAGGTCTCCCCTTATACCAAAAGAAAAATTACAATACAACCAAAATAAACACAACCACGCAGTTCATATATTAGGTCAAATTTGGCTCGGCTATGGTCACAACACATCCAACTATTATAATCAAATTATAAAACTATAATGGAATCTTAAACTATAGTTTGCTTAGGGCGTTTTATTAGATACATGCATTACCTAATAAACGCACATATTCAATACACACAAACTACGAGTTCCATTACATACATATTATCTTTGTATCAAGTACAACAATTAATAATTGTCTATTTACAATTCTATTGAATTATAAACTAACAATTATATATTAATTAGTTTCTTGATTTATTGCTTCTTTGACTCAACTTTTAAATAGAATTAACATGTTTGACCGAAAATTATACTTTCTTTTAAAACAAACCTTTTAAACAATTTTAATTTAAAAAACATGTCAATTTTATTTAAACCTTTTAAAACATTACTTTAATATTTTTCAAAAATACTAATTTATTTTAATGACATTAATTTTAATTAGGTTCACTTAAAACATTAATTAATACAAAACTAGGGTTTCACGTAAAACCTAATTTGTATATTTTAACTAATCAAAAACATCCAAATCACATGAAGTTTCATAAACCCTAGTTTTTGATTAGACACATGTTTTACGGACCTTATCTCAATTCTTATATTATTCCAAAATCAATATCTTCATGTTAAATAACCATAATCTCGATTTTTGCTAAAAGATAAATATATCCTAGCCAAAGATCAAGTAATCCATGGGTTTAATTAAAACCCTAAATTGACTTTTGCTAAAAGTCACATACCTTAGCAAAAATCAATTTGCACATAGAGTTTCACAAACCCTAGTTGATCAAATCAATGGATTAAGAAATTGATTTGTAAGGGTTTGTAAAAACCTTACAAAAATCGGCTAACACAAGTCAGTCAAACCCTTGTATCAATTTCTTGATTGCTAAGTTAATTATTAATTGTACTAGATTTCGTTAGGGTATCAAATACCTGATACTTATGCCAAAAACGATTTTCCTAGGGGTTTTGATAAACCCTAAAATCGATTTTGCACAAGTTTAAATCAATACAATTAATAGTAACTTAAAACAAGAAGATTTAACCATTAGTTTTCGGGTTAAACTATTTAAACCATTAATCAACAAAACACGATATGTTTTCGGCTATGTTGTTAAACACCATATACCATAAATCGATCAACAAGGTTTCACATAAACCTTGGAGCAATTTTGGTACAACCAAAACACATCTATTTTGGATCAATCGCGAAAAACCAATTTATACGCGTTGTTTAAATAGTTAACAAACTACACGGTTTAAACCGATCAGAAAGAAAGGAAGAAGAAGAGAATATAAATTAAAACTTAATTGAAAGAAGCATACAAGAAAATTAATTTACAGTTTTATTAGAAAATTACATGGCTCTGATACCACTGAAGGATTTTTAATAGAGTTGTACGTTACAAAATTTAATCTTTATTTACAATAAATATAATTAATATGCGGAAGCTTATAAAAGTATTTAATCTCATTAAATTAAACCCTTTAGCCAAGATCTATAATTTTCTTAATAAAACATGTACAAAAATTAATTACACATAATTAGTTGTTTACTTACATCGGGTGCTCGGCAAGATCTCTAATCTTCAACTCGTTGCCAAAGTACGAGTGGACTTATCTTGATCTTGTTTTCTTCTTCTTGAAATCGACTTGAGCTAAAAGGATACGTTAGGTATCCACCTTTGATTCACGGTTGAACGGTTGGTAGAAACCTAAAGTGTATACTAAAAACCTCTCACGAAATCAAGCTAGTTGCGATCGAATCACGAACTCGAAACCCCTTTGGGGTTTGGCCGATTTCGGCAAGAGAGGGAGAGGGAGAAATCGATTGGGAGAGTGGAAGAGAAAGAGTTAGGGTATTGATCACCAAATAATGAACCCTAAGGCCTTTATTTATAGTTGTGATCCAACTTGTCCAACAAGTTACTATTACTCTTTTAATCCCTCTAGTTTAATAAACATATTAAATTAATCTCAAACTAATTAATTTACAATTAAAATATTGTAGTTTAATATTAATTAAACTAGTTAATTTATTTATAAAACAAATTATAAATAAAACCTTTTATTAAATAAATAATTACATTTAATTCTTTATACTAATAAATGTTTTAACTGTACTCAACCTATTTATTCATTTCACACAAATGAACGATATCAAATATCCTTTTATAGTATCACAAAACTTGTTCGGTTGTGCTCATCGGTGTGACCCTGCGGTGTTCATGTGAAGCTGAATTTGACATCTATTTATATTAATATTAAGCACATAATCTTTTAAACGGTTGTTTACATTCTTCCAACGCTAACGCGATTTCAGTTATCTGAGCTTTTGAGAAACTTACCATACTTCCAAAACAAACTTATATCACCGATTTGGGTTTTTGATCATCGAGCCAATTAAGACACATGTGCTTATTTGGCGAAACCAAATCCTTATGGTTAAAAAATTGAAAAAGTGGACCTAGATGCCAAACTTTTCTATCTTCAATCTTCTTAAATTGATCCGCATATTTCGGTTCCATCTCATAAAAGGTATTGTGAACCAATCCATAACTTCGGCTCTCCGATTCTTACATATTTTCATTATATCGCCAATTGCAGTATCGAGTTTAGCTTCGTCTGAAATCTAAGAGAGTTTCATCCTGATCTTATCCGGCAAATTAGGAACCACAAAAGTCTCTAATTCCGATTTCACATTATTAATCACGTCTTTCAAGCCATGCAAAATAGAATGATAAATAAAATTGTTTGGGTAAAACAATAACCTTGGGATTTTTAACTCATCCGCAAGATCAACAATCCAAGGATAAAACATATCCGAGAAAATGCAATCTGAATCAAGATCACGAATCACTTGTTCCATTTCTTCTTTAAGTAGCATCACAACACGATAGATTGAAATGATCATATCACCAGAAACTGCAGCGCTGAAATTTTCTATACCAACTGGTGGCCCAACTTCAAATGCTGGAAAGTTTATCGTGTGAACCGCGATAGGGTGACCACAAATTATGTCACGGTCGATAGTGGTTTGGAATGTGTGGGCATTGTGTATGGTTGCGAGGATCGTTGAGCGCACGCCACGAGCGGCAACAGTCTAGCGATATCGACTAGAGGGATCGTGTGGCTTGATGAAGCGGAAAATGGAACAAACACAACGAGTAGATTGTTATTGCCGGTAACCATGACGGATTATTAGATGTATATATTTTTCTTGTTTTGTTACCCTTTTTCGTTTTGGCTAAAGCTTAAATTTAACTTTGAATAAACTAATCCGTCTGTAATTACATGAAATTAATTTCTTTAACTTGTATCACATGGGGTTCTTTTATCGATAGTTTCTTTTGAATATTCAACCCAATTCTGAATATCACGAGGGTAGTTGTCAGCCCAATTTTTATTGCATTTTTCGATAACGTAATTAAACTCTTGTTTGTAGTAGGTCGTTGTTCGCCATCGGGTATAAAATAAATAAGTTATTGAATACATACGTACAGTAACAACAACAAGTTTAATACGCATAATAGATCAAAATAAAATTGAATATACGCACACAAAAGACTTTGATTATAGTACTTTAGTACATTCCCAAGCACGGAAATGATCCCATTTGAAGATGTTAGGCAATAGGCAGCATAGATGATATCATCTATGCAAGTCCTCCACCAAAAGTTGAGATAATTCCAAAATTTGATTAGCTGTTATACTTTTTCCTAAAATTTGATTATGTGATAGAGAGTAAGCAAAACATTAAGTGCTTGTAAAATTCAATTTGTTAAAACATAAAGAGTTTTATCATTTACGTTTTATAATATTGTTATGCATATGGTTCGGTTTCTAACAATCCAAAATTTATTTATTTTTTCTTTACAATATTTAGTACGTAGTGGTATCTTATTAAGAGTCCGCTTGGTTCAAACTGAAAGATGGGATAAACAAATACGTAGTATACTAAAGAATGAAATGACTATCATACGGTATTATCATTGGTATTGATGTTTTTAGTTCATTCTTGTGTAAACACATGCTACGTGATGTGTTAGATGTCCATTTTCCAAGTGTGTACTACTATTATTATTATTATTACTATTACTGAGTACTAGATCATAACCCGCAAATTTGCGGACGAGATCATTATACTTTTTTCAAATTATTATTAGTGTAGAGACGTTAATTTTGGTGTGATTATGCTAAATTTGTTGCGATCTTATTAGCAAATAGTTTATGAAGCTAAGTACATAAATGAAAAACATGAATAATATTCGCCAGGTAGTTGAACATGTTCGCCTTGTAAATGAAAACACTTTACCTGCTCATCTGGTGCTACAAATGTAAATCGATTTCTTAACTTAATTGGAATCGTATCATCATCAACATCAAAAACACTGCAAAACGATGAGCTCTAGAGGATCTAATCCAATAATTTTAACCTCAAGTGGAGAAGGAGCCTCTTCATACTTTAGAATCAGGCGAACATGCTCATGAGTTTGAAACTTTTTAGCAATCTCCTCGAATTCCCTCTATCATAAGTCATGACATTGCACTATACAATCACTAACAATTAGATATATGTTTACTTGCAGAAAGAATCGTGATATATTAGATTACTACAACAAATTAGATGACAATAAATGGTGACCCAAAAACTTGGAAAAAGAGGGGGGGTGGGGGGGGGGGGGGGGGGGGGGGGGTTAATACACAGTCCAAGAGTCCAAGGTACTTGCTGTAACAATGTAATAGAGTCATTAGATATTTAGACATATTGTTCTTATTAAGTTGTGCAACTTCTCTTTTATTTCATAAACTAGTCTTTCCATACTTTTATAGAATTAGGCTCCTACCCATATAAAATAATAATTCGATCGATACCAGGTAGTTGCATTAAAATGTAAAATAATGAATGCCTTTTAACTCTTATATACAAAATCAACAAGTAGTTGCATTTTCACAACCTATTAGATGTGTTATTACCTGGATAAAATGGTCCTAGCAAGACTTGAAACTTCCGGCAACATGTTTCCCATTTAATTGGATGAGTATGAGCTGCATCACATGAACTTTCATTGTCCATGGATCAGAGATGGACGTACCTGGAACAACAGTGATCTATTTCATCCAAACGACCAAACATATTACTGCTGGCTGGTGAAAACAGGCAACTCCAAAAAGAGCTCTCAATAGCTTTTCACTTTCTCCCACCTACATTCACCATTTAAGCTGTTACTTGAATATTACCATTTGCAAATCTAATAGTAAAATCAGCTTAGTCCTCATTTGATATGCACCCTGTGGGCATAGGTTGTGAGCCTAGTGACCAAGCAGTAGGGCTACTTCATTGTGACTATGGCCACAAGGCTTTACAGAGACTCTCCTCCCATAAAGAACTGAAGGAACCTACCCAGTAAATCAAAGTGAGCAAGGTTACTACCAAAAAATCGGAGATGTGGTTTCCCAGATATCGAATTCAAGAGAAAAAAAAACCATATATGGACACCATTTGTGTGTAATGCTACAAATCATACATCTGAGAAAAATATTACGTACCCATTTGCTGGTTAGTGAACTCTCTGATATGTAAAATAATGTTGCTTTAGCCTCTCCAGCAATAGATTTACCTACCATTGTTTTCATTGTTACTAAACCATCGATTTCATAGTTACCCTTGCCGGTAAGCACCTAGCCATCAAAAAGTGAGGGTTTTCTGGACCTTCGCTAATGAAAAGATACAAACAAACGAAGTTTGTCACCATACACAAAATGTACATACAAAAAATGTTGGGTCAACTTTCAGCCCATTTAACCCGTCCAACCCATTAGACCTGCTTCATTGATAGCTATTTTTATTCTAACCATTTTGATAAAAATGAGTTCATATAGTAACCTCTAAGATATCCTAACATATACTGCACCTACTGAGGGATCAAATAAATGAACGCCTCGTCCTAGAGAAAGGCAAACTTTATAAATCTGTGATAAAGAAAGATATTTTGGCATATACCATGGATACCCAAGCAGAATACAACTTCCAGTCTGATTTGTATAGCATACCACAACAATTTGGCCTAAACATGATGTTCTTTATAAGAATATTGCAGCCAATCAAACCGTGATGACGGCTTGGAATGAACTGGTCCAAACATATTAGATACTAAAGATATCTTGTGGTTTTTCTTCTTACTATGTCACCCAAAAACATTCACGATATCCTTTATTCATTACCCTGCATCGGGATCCTTGTATTTGTCAGCGGAGGACTATAAAGGATATCAGAAAAATAGAACAAAAATCAACTGCTAGTTAAGAGATCTACCTGATCATTAAACTAGCATTAGTACCGGTCCCAATTACCATTGCAGCAACTGTCTTTGTCATCAAATGCCCAAGAGCCATTGTTCCCGCACTATCATTCACCTGTTAAACAAATAACAATGGATCCATATATAAAATTTCATTAATGATGTTAAATGTTCAATGATACAAAATTACAAATTCAAAGCCCAACAATAAAAACCAATGTAATAAGCTTTCAAAATTGAGATAAAAACGACAGCAATATGTCAAAGGAACTAATACCCTATAAAAACAATTAAGTAGATTTCAGTCTGGAGTGTGCAAGACAAAAATATGAAATGGAAGCTCACGCCACACTAATTTTTTATATAACTAACTCATGTGGCCCGCCCAATTTATCACCTGTACTAAAGAACGCACATTAACATTTGATTAGTGAGCAATGTGTAGGAACATAAAAAGGCTCGCACAATAAGAAACTTACTTATTAGTACAACCATTGGACTACTTGTGATAGGGCACAATAAAGTTTTTATCTAATCCAAACAGTCAATAGGGTGGAGATAAACTCACGATTATCAATTAAATCACTTGTCCCTGACTAGTCCTCCATATCTTTCCCAGCAGTATCCTTTTATATAATAAATACCCAAAAGTTATATTAGACATATGAATAAACTATTCAAGCCTATAAAACGCAGAAACAGTGCCCATTGTCCCAAATGAATTTTATATACGAAGAATGATATGGAAAGATAGGAATACCTGAGACCCCTTTTGCAGGGCTAGAAGCTTTAACATCATTAGTTTGCCATTTTTAGAAACATGTCTAGAATGAGCATCTGCCAAAAGCCAGAAACCACACAATTGGCAAGTATCCAATCCAATATACAATATACAGCTAAACAAAAGTCTAAAGTGTAATCATTTACAATTTATGTGCTTAGTATATTAAACTGTAATTGGTTAATGCATAACTGCTGAGACCATCATCATTTATATCAAATTTTTAAGGTTTCATTTCAGAATTTGAGATTTGTTTATGTTGATAAATCTCTAATACAACCATTATCTACATGTTAACCTTGAAGCTTCCAAAGCTATAGAGATCAGTGACTCCAATTATGCTTTTTGGAGTAGGATCCTGACCAAATTGTTTATCTTATCTCATCAGTTCGGTATTCAATTTTACTAATTAGTAAAGGTGACAAAATGGGTCAGACCAGTTAGGTAACGGATCAAATTGGAAAGTTTTATGTGGAATGTAATGGATTGGATCAGTTTGACCCAAAACAGTATTACAGAAAAAACAATTCTTATAATAATTAGTGTGCCAAATAATATCAAAACCGAAGTTGTATGAATTTGTAATTTATCAAAAAAGAAAGAAAAAAAGAATGATTTAGAAGGTATCATACATTCAAGTTACACTTCCATCAACTTTCAACCTTTGGACCGTTTGACCCATTTCCTTTAATCTAATTATTACTTTTTATCATCAGATATAAAACACAACCTAAATCAGCCTATTTATAAGTAAATGAGTCGGAATTGCCACCTTTAGTTTTGATCTCCTTACCAGTCAAAGTCCAAAGTAAACTATTTTTGCGAGTTCATCATGACTCAATAATGGGCTTACATAGTGATTCTTCATGTGCTTTCACATCTCACTTGACAGAAAGCATGTTCAAAAGATCTCTTTTAGTAATGCATCATTATGAAAGAATAAATAGCAGATGATTAAATTTAGATATGAACAACACTTCTGCTATAAGAAGATGATAGAGTGATTTCTCATGTTTTATTTTCGAAGAATCAAATTCATTTCCGTTAATGAAGTCAATATTTTCTAGTTAAAGAATTGCAGCTTGCTCTCATTTACTTATGAATGGGTCAGGTCAGGTCCCGTTTTATCTGTAATGGGTGAAAAAAAAATCACTTAAAAAATGTGTCAAACGGGCTGAAATTGGCTAGGGTATTTTCAATGCATAAAACCTTGTAAGTTATTTAGTTACAGAACCTTCAATCAAGTATAAATGTGTATGAGGACAACCAAACCTGTACAAAAGATTACGTGTTTTGAACCGTTACCTGGCCAGGCCGAACTGTCCATGTTACCACCTTTCTAAATCTTATAGTTTTAGAGTTTTAGTCATTTCTATGTTCACATGTTCTTCTTGGATGATTCCACAACATCCATGGCATTTCATGTTTCCGGATACTCTCTTCCATCATGTATATCTGCTACTTCATAGCAATTGGTTTAGTTTAAATGCTGAAAAGTTTTCGGGTCTCCTAATTTGAACTTCTTTAGTTACATCCCCGAATCAAAGATTATTATGTTTAACGTACCATCTAGATTTGAAATAAGTCAAATCACTTTGTGGGTGCTGCACATAGCATGTAAAACCAGTTCCTCTCGGGGTCAGAAACTTGGCATGTTCAAAAGGTAATTTTCATCTAAATGGAAAATGAATCTGTCGTGATATGGTTCTATAATCATTGGAATTTTTTTGAAGATTCAAGAAAGCAAAAATTAACAATGAAGATCATACCTTGCCACTTGTTTTATAAGCAGTTGTGGGTGTGTTCATTTTGCCCAAGACATCCATTTAGATCAACCCCTCATCAACGCTAAACACCCCTGCAATGCAATCAGTTATTAAAGGGAGGAGCAAGAAACAATTTATATGATTTGCTTCATTTTCAAACCAAAATATAAATGATACACAAATAAAGTACTCATTTAGTAAAAGAGCTGGAAAAGAACAGCCACTTGGAGCCCACCAAGTAGTTCAACTTCCGTTCCTTCAATATAACAGTGAATTTCAAAGTCCTTAAAAGTTGACATATAGGCAAGCGCAGTTCAAGGACCAAGAGGATACATCTCTTTCTGTTCTACAAGTATTTCCAACTTACACTATTCCCATTGAGACCAACCTATGTAACCCCATTGTGACCACCCACAACAGTGTAGATATATAAGTATTATTCTACGATTTGCAACATTGCAAACATTATAAAGCGATTGAATGAATATAGTGGTAACCATATAAATGTTTTTCCCACGTATATCTTTTTCCTTAAATCTTTTAGTTTCTAATTATTGCAGGGATTATTGACATCATAACCTTCACACATACCCTACCTTGTTTCCACAAACTTGAAGCAACTAAATGGGTCACATAGCTATATGTTCCAGCTAAATAGTCCCCTCCTAATTCTTCTTGTGATCCAATAAAAGCTCCTTAATTGTATAAAGAGCACAAAAGAATAATGTGTATATATGATATCGAAAATTTTCGTCAACCATTATTGATGCCATCTAATTTCAAAGGCAACACAACGGGATGAAAAAAGAGAATTCATTGAACTTAAACATTATAAAACAGACATATTCAAGACATCTGGTGCCAATCAGATGAACATATTAAGAATATGAACCATTGTGTCTAAATGACCTCTTAGACTTCAACGACTTTCTATTATGAATATGAACCATCTGATTATCACCCATGAACAAATTCAGTCAAAATTTCAAGACACATTTATGAATATGTGGTGCAACAGCTAAGACCTCATTTAATTAGAGCAATTTTAAATTTCATTCAAGCATTTAATCAAACACTTGGTGTGCAAACGAAATTTTGCGTAATGCGTACATCAAACTACCTAGTATTGAAACTCATATTACAAAAATCAAAACCATAACCAAATCCACCAAATCAGCCATCTTTATATATAAGAATTTATACTGAAATAGAACAACATACTAACTGTTGGTAATTCATACAGAAATTGAAACCAATTACCTTCAAGTCTTCAAACATTAGAGCTAGATAGACCATGAATCAAGAAACTTTAAATGAAACGAACCAAAGAATCATAAACATGAAGTTAATCCACAAAGCTTCAATTTTGATTGGGGATTCATGGGTTTGCTTGATTTTGGTGCTGAATTTTGGTTTGGTCGGCCGTGTTTTTTTTTCCCATTTGGTCGGCGGTTTTTTTTCCCCTTTGGGCGGCGCCTTCTTTTTTGTTACGAAGGGTACTGAATAACATGGGGGTAATTTGGGAAAAAGCTAGGTAAAAAAGTTAGTGATTAATTAATCATTTTTTTAAAGACAATCAAGGGCTAAGATCAATCAAGCTAAGGAAATGAAAGGGTGAGATTAACTTAGAAGTGCTATTTTAGGAAATGATTAACTAATATAGCTTCTCTGTTAATATATAAAGTAGATTATTTTATATACTAAAAATGGAACATGTGTGACCCTAGTAACCTGCTACTCGAAACAGCTCAAATCTTCCTTCAAATAAATTAGACCAATTTTAACGTGATTTATGGAAGCTCAGTGCAGCCCAATTGGATTGTAGAGTTTACCTTGATTTAAGCCCAGTTACTTTTTAAATGGGCCACTTACTATACTATGTGAAAACTTATCAAAACTTTTTGGACAATCTGAAGTGCTAAACAACGGGCGGATTTAGAAGGGGCGGGCAGTTGACCCTCAAAAAATATTATACTATAAAGTATAAATTACAGAAAAATAATTTTCTTAAAGACAATTAGTGATGTTTTGAAATTTTTCCCGCTTCAAAATGATAGAAAAATAAAAAAAAAAACTTTTTGTTCTGGTAAATAAAATTTTAACTCCGCTGTAAGTCCCCTAGTTTTAGGATCAATAACTTCGTTATCTGTAGTATTAAGGTGCGGAATCCCTCAATACGGTGTTATTTTACTAACAACGAATATGTTCGTATTGCGTTTTAACTAGACTTAGCTTTAAACAACGAATCGTCAAAGCCTAGCCTTAGGTTATGTTTTTCTCTGGTTTGTTGAATTCGCAGCAATTGAGATCAGAATGCAAAAGTTATGTTTTTCACCGATTGAAAAACATTATATATGTCCAGCTCGTCTCGACTCGCAAGGGCCTGCGAGTTCGGTCCAACTCGCAGCCCAAGCCCAACTCGGAACTCGGCTCGCCAGACTTCCACGAATTCAGTTCTCATCTCGGCTCGTTAATCTCGCGACCTGAGAACTCGACTCGCACATAATGTATTTATTTCGTATTTAATAATTCGTCTAACTTAACACAATAATATGTTTAACGAATATTACTAACAAAACAAATATTTATTTACAAATCTAAACCAATATACAAACGTAATAATAATTACACTAGTCCTATATCAAGCTAGATCTGTTGTCACAATCTATGTCTCAACAGACTCCCCCTTGACAATAGCTCTAGCGTCTTTATCTTCACGCTGTCTTTGGTCTTCATTTGTAAATCTTACTTCCTGCAAAAATTTTAAGCTTGATGCATGTTTTAACCATCCTATGATAATCTCGTGCTAAATCACCCCAACCAACAGTAGATATGATCTTGTTCTTGTATAACATAATCAAATCTTCCTTTGATAAATTCATCAAATGTCTGTGATCATATACACGAAGAATTTCTTTTTTGCCATTAGGATAATCATCATCAGCTTCAATCATAAAGGCTTCTCCTGTTCCAGCATCTACCCCCCAATATTTCAATTTTCCCAAAATATTCTGAGGCATAGTCTTCATTGGTATTTGCTTAATGCATTTGACCGCTGGATAAACCTTCTTCCTTCTTCTTCTTCCAGTTCTCTGACTAAGTTCGTTTAGCTTTATCATTTTTCCTTTCCTTGGCTTAATCTTCGAAAACTTCATAGATAATCCTTCAGTCCTAATGATACGCTCAACATACTTAGCATAATCATCATCACTTGGATTTTTCATATCTAATCTAGCCAAGTCTCGAATCTCATATCGAGGCAATGAACTAAACACGGTAAGCTTCTTCTCAAAATATTGAACCCCGTCAAACCTTTTGATCGCGAAGAGCTTCAGGTCAGAGTCATAATACCATCCAATAATGCCAGTTTTAAGTACACGCTTTCCAGTAATATCAACTTCTTTCAAAATGCGTTGCTTATTTTCCTTTTTCTTTTTCAGCATTTCTTGGATAAACATAGGATTACCAACCATATGTTTGTATTTGTCCTCTATTTCTTCAACTTCAGTATCTGAATCTTCAGAAGCATTCTCAAAAGCTTCTAAATCAATAACTGATTCTCCTTGTTCATTTACAAAAACAAATTCAGTCGTTGATGGATTCACAACATGTTCATCTACATTTGCATCCAGATCAACACCTTCATCTATCACTGATTCAAATACTGCAGTCCAATCTTCAGGAAGTTTGAACTCTCCTTCTTCAATATCATAATCAATCTCTTCATCTATCTCATCCAGAATATCATCTTCCGAATCTGATAGATTAAGCATTTCCATTCCTAGAGAAAAACATAAATACAAATATATTAATAATTCAAATTCTTTATTGATTTCCCTGAACCAATCTAAGAATTTCTTTATTAATTCTTTTGTATATTTTAACCTAACATATAAACGCAATATAACTTATAAAATCTTTTATTGATTACCCTGAATCAATCTAAAATCTCTTAAGTCTACTTAACAAATATTAATTAATTTTAAATTCTAATGCATTGTGAATAATCACCAAACATTTAAATTTACTATTAATTACCTTATATAATTTCCAAGTGTTAATTGATCTCATTCATTATCAATTTAACCTTTAAATTATATATCATTTGTCTAGTTAATACGAATACATTTTTAACTTTGTTAATTACTTATAAACCTTACAGTCTTAAGTCTATAATCAAATCTAAAATGCATATGTTATTATAAAATTATGACCGCCGAAATTAATCGGAACACGCCGCTCGACTACTCAATAAGTCAGAAGTCTTTCGATCACTATTTTATCTTAACATAATTTTATAAACTTAAATTACCAAACATATTTTACTTAAAATAATAATAACCCTAAGCCAAATATATTTACACAATAATTAAGTTTACACTTGTTCACTACAAACTATTACAAATATTACAGTACTAAGATAATACTAAGCTATCTTACCAGCTTCAGTATCACCCGATACAGTCTTATCTGCACTTGTACCCACTCCAGAACCACTAGCACCAGCACCAGACTCTCCCTGAATAGTAGCTTGCTCACTAGTCTTTGAAGGACCAGTCTGCTCACCACTCGGTGCATTGGGATCATCGTCCTTGTCTTGATCTCTCTTTCTCTTCAACTCATTCTCTCTGCAAGACTCCAGATATACCAATATCTCCCCCTGAGCAGGCTGTCCTGAATGCGATCTCAAGACCAGACTCTCTAAAGAAGATAACTTCAGTCTCTGTACAGTGAAGTCCGCAAGTAACGTCTCATGAGTCTTCATCAACAGATTGTACGATTCACTCTGCTTGAGTATCTGTTGTGAAAGAAGAAGATTGCTCGACACCAGCTCTGGAATCTGAGAAGTAAGCTTCTCCAAATCCTTTACCCTCGACTCTAAGGATGTAATCCTTTCAGCATCAGTCGTTGGAGTAACAGGTATCGTTCTGGGTCCAGGCGGTGTAAGAGACTCAATATGCCAGTCTCTGGTAAGCGGTGTATGAGGTTGAGACAAAGCTTGCGTAAGCAAACTTGTCGCAAATCTAGCTGTTTTGTTCGTCGGAAAATTAGCTCCACGAACTAAATCAGCAACCTCATGCTGTAAAGTTAAACACAATTAAAATCAGTTATTGTTACAGATTACTCTGTCTCAAACTCTAATTAATTACATAACACTCATAGTTATAGAATTTATATCTCATACTTGAAGCGGTAAAGACATCGATTCCGTAACCACCGGTGCAACCATCTCTACCTGTGGTGTATCCTGAGAAACTGTATACAGAATTAACTGTCTCAGTTCAACTCCTGATAAACAACAAGTTAAGATTATTTAACTTTAATTAATACTAACCTTCTCGAATAGTAAGCGTTCTCGGACGCTTCATCAAAGGAATCTCAACTTCCTCAGTACCTTCCTCCAGAATACTCTTACCCTTCCTCTTCTTTTCAGAAGCAGATGGAGGAGGAGAAGGTGTATTATCAGAATCTTCATCTGAAGCCGTCTCACCATCACGACCTCTAGATGATCTAACAGGATCCTAAATTTTAAATATATTAAACATTTATGATTAGCGTAAGCTCTATCATACAAGTTCTATATATTTAAGATTAATCAGATATAATACCTCAGTTGGTACAACAACTGATCTATCAAGCTGTATCTGCTCATCCTCAAGTAATATAACTTCTGGATGTGCAGCCTCAGCTTCAGCTTCCTGTTCGTATAATGATATTTATATTTTTAAAATCAGAAATAATATCCAATTTACTAAATATCTAATATCAGAATCATTATATAATAATATTATGCATCTATGATCAATAAAAACAATCTATCAACTAAGCATCTATATTATTACATAAGTAACAGATTACCTCAGGTGGTGCCAAGTAACTCTCAATGTCTTGAAGCAAAGGATTTGTCTCATCATCATTCTGCTCCAAAACTTCTTGCACAACCTGTGCAGCAACCTCTTGATTCACCTGCTGATCCACCTGACCAGCCTGAATAAGAACATCCTCAAGGAGCCCTTGTGGATCTTCAGGTTGAGCTTCCTCAGCTACAGGTGCAGGTACAACATCAGCAACAGCAGGAGCAACAACAGCAGCAGGAGCTACGTCCAACCACCCATGATTTGGCGGTGCAACGTAGTTCGGATCAACAATATATCCAAAAAGTGGTCTAATTTCCGGTTTCACCACTCCTTCCTTCCTAATCGTCTGCATAAACATGGCATTATAACCACGTTGATCAATGGTATTCACCGATAAAAACGGCTCAGGAATAACCAAGTTCGGTAGACGCGCACGTATGATAAGCATACAAAACCTCGGGTAGATCATAAATCTAGATCTAACAGAACCCGATATCTGTCTAGCTATCTCTCCAAAAATGTAATCACAAAAACTGTATGGTTTATTGTAAACCAGTGACAGTACAGCCGATAGAATCGCAGGGCTCAACTCATCAAAGCCACATTTCTTTGCTGCGAAGACTATATTCATCACGTGCCAAAGAAACCTCCACTGACCAATGACCAGAGGCTTCTGGAACTGACGTCCACGCCTGTCTCCTGTATATCCCATACGTCCAATAGCACCCTCAATAAAATCCATAGGATACTCAATATCCCCGTTCTCCTGTTCTACCGTACCTAGCTGCAAAATCTCACGAAGATTACCAGCTGAAAAGGTAACAGGTTGTCCACCAACTGTAGCTCGAATCTCTGGCGGAGTGACAGATTCGTCATAAACAATATCCGTCCAGAAATCGTTCAGTATAGTCTGTGAGATAGGAGGATTGGCCGTAATGGCATATCTAATCCTTGATCGTGCTAGAAAACGTAATATATCAGCAACCCTGTCAGCCCGTTTGGCCTCAAGGTTCAGATCAACCAGGATGTTGTGACCCTTATCAAATGCTCTAGCCATATCTGTAATAAATACAAACAACAGATATAATTTAATGCACGATAAAAAATATTTAAACTATTATGTATTATGAATCGAGATTCATCAAACATCTTAGTTTAAAATTGTAATTATATATAACTTGATACAAAAATAATCTCAAGTCGTATATAAAAATTTTACTTATAACTAAAAAGTCTTAAGTCTAATTTAAATCACGTTAGGTACTTGTTATTTTAATAAAAATCTCAAGTCGTTAACGTTAAAAATTATACCGCTAATGTGAAATTAGGACACGCCACTAATTTTCTTCTTAAATTAGTAGACTTTCGATATAATCATATAAGAATTAACACAAATCCATTTCATAAAAGTTATTACTTAAAAAGTCTTAACATTTATATCACTACTTTAAAAAATAAAATTTTTCTAAGTACTGGACTCGCATAAACTGGCCTAACGAGGTGAGGTCAACTCGTTTTGCTTATGAACTCGTTAAACTTATAAAGCAGCTATTGAAGTGAACTCGCTAATCTCATGGATTCGCTAGTCAACTCGCTGCGAGTTGATTCACAATGTCAACTCGTTTCATTCAATCAGGGAGTCGAGGTAAAATCTCAACTCGTTCGATGAACAGCCGTCGATAATTTTTAATTAAAATCGATTAATCTGTTGAATTTAACATGATCTATCAATTGATTTACGTTTATTAACATCCATTTAACATAAACCACAAGGATTTATGTCCAATAACATCGTAATCGACGCAAATCGTTTAGTTTTTAACCCGAAACCCTAAGTTTTATAAAAACTTCGATTTCTTGTTATTTACACGGTGAAATCCGTTGGTTTATACCTCAAAATGTTCGCAATATGAAGGTGTATAAAGTCCTCGGATTGAATAACTCGTTCCCGTAATCTAAGAATCGAAATCAAACGAAAACAATAAATCGCCTCGTTTCGCCTTGTTGACGGATTCGCAAGCTTTACTGAACTCGCGAAGTATGTGGGTTCGGTGGGTTGGTCTGACTCGTTTGACCACCTTTATACTTTACATTCGATTCGCGAGATTTGAAGCGGACTCGCAAGTCGAAGTCAACTCGCAGAAATAATTAAAAACGCGAATTTTAATTCTAAGTATAAATAAAAACCCGATATTTTCACAAGTCTAAATTATAATTAATTTTCACTTGTATTTGTCACGTTGTTCAACTCAAAAACATTCAGTATGATTTAATTCCGAAGGGTAAGCATAATTAACACAAAAATTAAAAACTAAAACAAAATTACATAATCATAGGTATCAAGTACCATTTTATTAAACACTTGAAACAAAATAAAATACATACACAAAATGAATAAGAATTTATCTGCTTAGGGATCATATTAGTAAGAATAAGCAATTCATGATATATTTAAAAAGTTTAAGCAGATTGGTAGTATACATACCTCATGAAATTCAAATAAATTACTATAAAATTACAACTAAATATATCATTTATACATTTATATTTATAAAACTATATCTTAGGTACCTTTATCCACATAGCATAATTAATAAATGCATTACGCACATAAAGTAAATATTTTAATTATAGATAGTTCAAGACGATTACCAGTATATGATCCACATAAACAAATTATACTCAATTTTCTAAGCAAACTCTTTATTGTTAGTATGAGAATTATCAAGTGCTTCCTATTATATGACATATTGAAGAATTCAAGTAAAACACATAACACTGCATCATTAAATTTTCAAGGTAGCGGTTACTAAATGATGTATCTTTTCGAAACATATAACATACACTTGAATTTTTACGGTTAGACAAATATCAAACATACTTTGAATATGCTATGTTATCTAAGTCTGTACGTAGTACAACAGAAGATTCCTTCTAGCATAATTCAAAATATATTTGAGAATATTAATTTAATTAAAGGTTTCAGTTCTGTACATAGTACAACATAGTTACCAGTAATTAAATTAATACCCATATTGCTACTATTTGTCACTTTAATTAAAATGCATGATAACAGTGTATGGTAATACCATCATTCAACATTTAAGACTTAATGTCATACATCATAGAATAGTTACACAAAATAATAAACAAGTAGTTAATTAAATTCTTAAGACTTAGAAAATTTCATATAATTTGCCTACCAGTACATCATATGATGAAGCCATCTAAAATTTTACTAAAAATAGACAAATTATAACTTGTGGATATAGGTGTATAATCAAATAAATATAAACACATACCTGATAGAACCGCTGTAGTTCTAAAGCAACTTTATTTGAACCTACTACCATATCATACTTAGGACTTAAGCTTTATTATTGTGAAGCTTATTCTCCTAATGTACTATCATTTCCCGTAGTTTTTGCAAATAAAAACTTAAATGAAGGCGATTCCCCTTAGGTAACAAGCAAATGAATGCCATACGCCCTTTTTTTTTTTTTTTTTTTATATTTTTTTTAATAATAAACACATAAATACTAACTATTACAAGAATACCCTTGGAAGACTAATCACTCTGGATTTCTCATTCCGTTTAGTTGAACCAACGTCTCAAATCTTGCTCTGTCGAACGCCTTTGTGTATAAGTCTGCTAAGTTATCCAATGATGGAACCTTAACTAACTTTATCAATTTCTTTTCAGCACAATCTCTAATAAAATGATGTCGAATATCAATATGCTTAGTTTTACTGTGCTTTACTGGATTATTGGTGATCGACATAGTAGATTCGTTATCAATCATCATAGGAGTATTGGTTATATTTAACCCGTAATCCCGCAGTTGCTGTTGAATCCAAAAAACTTGCGAGCAACAGCTGCCAGCTGCAACATACTCAGCTTCACATGTAGAAATGGCTACCGAGGTTTGCTTCTTGCACTGCCAGGATACTAATCTACCTCCTAAGAATTGACATCCTCCAGTCGTAGATTTCCTATTCTGATTGCATCCTCCATAATCCGAATCAGTATAAGCTACGAGATCTAAGTCTCCATCAATCGGATACCAAAGACCCAGCTTAGGTTTCCCTTTGAGGTAACGAAAGATTCGTTTAACAGCTTGCATGTGTGACTCTTTCGGATTAGCCTGATATCTTGCGCATAAACAAACAGCAAACATTATGTCAGGCCTAGAGGCTGTAAGATACATTAGTGATCCGATCATGGCTCTATAAAGAGTTGGATCCACATCGCTATCACTCGATGTATCTGGACCTAATCCATGATTGACTGGAATTGGAGTATTGTAGACCTTACTTTCATCCATCTTGAAACGTTCTAATAGCTCATATGTATATTTAGATTGATGAATAAAGAATCCATCCTTCTTTTGATCAACTTGTAATCCTAAGAAGAAATTCAACTCTCCCATTGCAGACATTTCAAACCTTTTTCTCATGACTTTCTCAAATTCTTGACACATCTTTTCATCAGACGATCCAAAGATAATGTCATCAACATACACTTGTACAAGAAGAAAGTCTTTCTTTTTCCACTTCACAAATAGTGTACTATCAATTGATCCTCTTGTAAATCCATTCTCAAGTAGATACGTTGATAGTGTTCCATACCATGCCCTAGGTGCTTGATGTAATCCATATAGAGCCTTATTCAAACGATATACTCTATCTGGATACTCAGGATTAGCAAACCCTGGCGGTTGTGAAACATACACCAATTCTTCCACTTTGCCATACAAAAAGGCACTCTTAACATCCAACTGATACACTTTTATACCATAATATGATGCGAATGCTAAGAATACTCTAATTGCTTCTAGCCTAGCAACTGGTGCAAACACTTCATTGTAATCAATACCTTCTTGTTGATTAAAACCTTGAACCACTAGACGAGCTTTATTGCGAGTAACGATACCTTTATCATCTCTCTTACACTTAAATACCCATCTAGTTCCAATTGGATATTCTCCCTTTGGTAGGTCAACCAACTCCCATACTTGTAATTTAGAGAACTGAGATAGTTCTTCTTGCATTGCTTCTACCCACGAGTTTTCTTTTAAAGCCATTTGAACATTTTTAGGCTCGACTTGTGAGATAAAGCATGAATATAGACATTGATTAGGAATCCCTGTCTCTTTCATTGCAGTATACAAGCTTTGGTATTCAGAATTCTCAGACGTATTAGTTCTGGATTGATGCCTAGTTTGAACCGGAGTATTAATATCACCGATGATGTTTTCAACTGGATGATTCTTACTCGTTCTAGTTGTAGTAACTGGTTCAACTGGTATCTCATCTTCCAAATTAGTACCAATTTCTTCCAATTCAGGTACATCTTCCGTACGTGCTGAAGATATTCTTAGATGTTTCAAAGGAGTAAGTATGTCATCAAACTTTGTATGAAGATCATCAAGATCTTCTGTTTCTAGAGACTTATCCTCTGAAGGTTTTTGTGACTCACTTGTGGAAGCTTTATCTGAGTCAACAGTAGTCTTGATTCCAGACTGCTTAACACTCGATGTTGAAGCGGGACCAATATTCTCATCTTCAAACACTAAATGTTCAGCTATCTCTGAATCACTGACATAGTCACTAATAGGAACTTTAAATGATGCAAAAAGATCAGAATAATCAAATTGCCAATCTAAGCCCTTATGAACATCCGGTGAATAGCTTGTAACCTCAATATTATAAACTACCTCCAAACGTCCTGTGACTTTATTAAAGACTCTCTTATTTGGCGAATTGGGCATATAACCTAGGAAAAATCCTTCGTCAGCCTTCTCACCAAATTTTGCTTGATGTCCAGTCTTTAATATGGTGCATGAAACTCCAAAGGGTTCAAACCCTTTTAAGTTAGGTTTCTTATTGTTCAAAAGCTCATAACAAGTCTTGTTATGTCTCTTAACCGTAAGAACTCTATTAAGAACATAACATGCTGTATTCACTGCTTCTGCCCAAAAGATGACCGGAAGCTTTGAATCAGCAAGCATTGTTCTAGCAGCTTCAATCAACGTTCTATTCTTCCTTTCAGCAACACCATTCTGTTGAGGTTCATAAGGTGCACTGAATTGATGTAATATCCCTTTGCTTAAGCAATAGATATTCAACGTTGAATTCTTAAATTCTGTTCCATTGTCACTACGAATACGCTTAACTCTCTTTTTATAGACATTCTCTACTAGATCAAAGAACTCAATTAGAATTCCAGGAGTCTCATCCTTTGATCCCAAAAAGAATACCCATGAGAATCTAGAATAGTCATCTGTGACAACCAAACAGTACCATTTGCCACCTAGACTTCTCTTGCTTATAGGGCCGAAGAGATCCATATGTAGCAATTCAAATGGCGAGGAGATAGAGTTTTCAGTCTTAGGTCTGTGTGGTTTCTTGTGCTGCTTTCCTTTCATGCAAGGAACACACTTATCCTCAGACTCGAAACGTTTTTGTGGTACACCTAGAACCAAACCATTTTTGGTTATATAATTCATCTTTCTCCAGTTTAGATGTGCCATTCTCCTATGCCATAACAGAGCATCTGTTTCCGAAGCCTTGGACAATAAACATGTAGACACCATTGAAGAGTTAGGAACACCCATGTTGATAGCATAGATGTCCTTCTTCCTTGGCGCCCTCATCAATATCCATTCATCAGGAATTTTAAAACCTGGCTTCAGGACTAAGGCCTCCTTTTCATTGAAATAAACTGGATGACCTTTATCACAGACTTGGGAAACACTCACTAGGTTGTGTGTAAGTTCTTCAACATAGTTCACATCCTCAAGAGTCAAAGTTCCATTTGAAACTTTTCCTTTTCCCGAAATTACTCCTCCTTTATCTCCTGCAAAATTTACTTTTTGCTTGAGACTATCCTTGAAGTCCTTCAGTAGACTTCTTTCACCGGTCATGTGCCTCGAGCATCCACTGTCTACATACCACCAACTGTCCTTGTTCACAGCATGCTCCTGCACATAACACAAAACACGATCAGTTATCAAGAGGGACCCAAGCCATTACGGTCTTGGTTTGTCCCTTATCATCAACAAACTTAAGCTCTTTAAAATAACCATTCTTCCCATCAGGAGCTTTGGTTACTTTCGAAGTAGCTTGAGTTTGTGGACGATCAGCCTTAAGAGGTGAATTTGAGGAGAACCTCTTAGGCACAAAAGTATGAGCTCTATTATGATAATTATAATTAAACTCATGTGATCGCGAAGTAGTGCCACTTTCATAATGACTATGGCCTCTACTTGGAGTTCTAAACCTCGACGGTGTCACATCCCTAGACTTATGGACATAATTATCACTTTGAGTATATGACCGTTTAGGTTTAGGTGGGGAGACACTATGCTTACCATCTCTTTTAAGAATGTTCACAGGTTTATTACCTAACTTAGGTTTGGTATCTAACCCGTCTACAGTCATATCAGAGTCGGTCTGTGTCTTTTCCTCAATCACAAGCTTATGTGGTGCTTCAGGCTTTTTGTTAGGACAACACGAAGCCACGTGTCCTTTTTGATGACATTTGAAACATGACATCTGCTTGCGTGATTTGCTCACTTTTGCTTTCTCATCCGGAGTCTTAGGCACTAACGGTTTAAGCTGTTCCTTATCAACTTTATCATTAATCTTAGCATCGTTAATCACTCCACCCGATACAAAATGTATTTTGGTGAACTGAGAAGCCTTGCTATTATCTAATGATACGTTCTTAATAACATCTTTCTGTGCCTCTGACTGTTCAGGTTTATCAGCTACTAAAATCTCAGGATTAACTTCAGTCATCTCAGAGTCCTCAGGAATAGGAGTGTAATTGGCATTAAAAGGCGGGGATACATCATTGTAACCTAACCCAGTCTTGTCCTTTACACTACGTTGAGCATCTAACATTTTATCCATTTGAGATGTCCTATAATTCTCAAGTTTACGGTTTTGCTCAATTAACCTTAAATTAAGGTTCACTATTTCCTGATCCTTACTAGCAATCGTCTCATTTAAGTCTTTGATATTCATATAGAGACCATCTATGACAACAGATTTTTCACTTATGGTATCTCTAAGTTTTGTTCTATCCAACGCATCAGACTTAATTTTATCTTTTAAGACCTGTTTATCATCACTTAATCTACGAACATCCATAATAGCTTGATCAAGTTCAGATCTAACAGTCTTATAAGATTCCTTATCCATATTTAATTGTGATGACAGATTACTATTTGACACAGTTAAGACACTATTCTGAGACTGTAAATCAGTAACTAAGTAACAAACATCAGCAAGATTAAGAATATCTAAACATACCTTCTTCTTGTCAGTTTGTAATTCAGCCATACGTGCCACTAATTCTTCAGGACTCATATCTGGAGTTGAATCCATATATAGCACATCATCATCACTTGCCCTTTTTTCAGACTCAGCCACCTCTACTCTCTGTTCCATGTCAGTGGGCATGTAGGACACTGATCCAGCAGTTGTTTCTTCGATCTTGGCCATCAAAGCTTCTTCAGAATGAGCTTGCCAATCATACGAGCCATCCAACTGCTTCACCACTAAGGCTTTGGAAGCAAGAGTACTTCCCGAACCTTGTTTTCCTTGTGCTTCTACTTTAGGTCTTTGGCATTCTCTAGCAAAATGACCAATACCCTGACAGTTAAAGCATCTGACCTTGGTTTTATCAAACCCTGATCTATTGCCCAACACCTTTCTACCAGTTTTCTTGAGGAAATTCTTCACCTTTCTAGATATCAACGCTAGTTGATCTTGAAGTTCCAGTTCCTCAAGATAATCAGAATCTATCTGCTCATAATCCTCATCAAATAGAATAGGATCATTGATCTTTCCTTCTATGTAGTTCTCATATGATGCCACAAAGGAAGCAAGAACAGACAGTTGCTGTTCAGCAGATTTCACACTCATCGGCATCTTCTGATGCTCTTGAGGTGACTTCTCAGAATTCTTTCCCTTTGTCTCATCACCAGAGGAGGAAATAAAGCACAGATCTTCAGTGATCATCTCTCCATTTTCATTAGTATCACCAACTAACAGTGCAGTGGTCGAACTCGATGACGCAGTCGAAAGACTTGACTTTCCATGATACAGCCCAGGGTTCTGAACCTGATCAGAATCACTATCTCTTGACTTCTTGGAGAAATCATAACCTTTCAGCTTGTCAATGACTTGCTCTAAGGTCATAGTAGAATACCTAGTTTCGTTATCCTTAATCATAACACCATACATTTCCCATTTAGAAGGCAAACCCTCAAGGAACTTGTCGGTTTTAGATACTTCTTCTTCAAAAATTTCATGGTATTCTAATTCACTTAGCAGATGGTAGAATCGTGTAACATAGGCATCAAGATCTTCTCCTTTTAAAGCTTTAAACATAGTAAACTGCTTTTTAAGAAGACTCTTCTTGCCAGCTCTCACCTGTGGACTTCCCTCACCTCTTTTCTCTAAAGCTTCCCAGAGCGCTTTAGCAGTATGAAAAGACTTGAGTTGATGAGCAAGGGATTTAGGAAGACACATCTTTATGCAAGAATGTGATTTATTCTCATTTCTGTACGCTTCCTTCTCTTGATCACTCATGTTTGCATAGGTAAGAACTACAGTAGCATTTTGAACAGTTTGAGTAGGTGGGGTGTATCCACTCTTGATACACATCCAGATAGACAGATCATGGAATCTACAGTAAGATTCAAATCTGTCCTTCCAATTGTAGTAATCCTCGATTCTTAACAACTTAGGTGGAACGTTTGACTTTCCCACCTCGTGGTCCATTTCGATCATTCTACTTAAGTCAGACATCTTAAAAACGTAAAATTAAACTGTTTCAGCGAATTCAGAAATCTCAACTCGCAAGACTCAGCTCAACTCGCAATCTCAGCTCGACTCGCAGAATTTGTCGATTCGCAAGCCTCAGTTCGGATTGCTAAAAGATGTCGATTCGCAAGTGATGTCGATTCGCGAGAGATCTCGGTTCGACTTGCAAGCCTCAGTTCGACTCGCTAGTTCAACTCGGTTCGCAGGCGACGCTGGAACCCTAATCTCGACTCGCGAAACGGCTGTTAAACCCGAAAAAACGAATTTTAAGGTATTTTTACGAACGAAACTGAGAAATTCGACTGTAAACTAACCCTAAAACTTCCAGAGAATGATTTTGATCGTTAGTATTGCAATAATGCACGTAAAAACGACCCGAATCAAAAACGCAATAAACTAAAACTCACGAACACACTCGTATCTAGCCCGAAAGCTCTGATACCAGATGTAAGTCCCCTAGTTTTAGGATCAATAACTTCGTTATCTGTAGTATTAAGGTGCGGAATCCCTCAATACGGTGTTATTTTACTAACAACGAATATGTTCGTATTGCGTTTTAACTAGACTTAGCTTTAAACAACGAATCGTCAAAGCCTAGCCTTAGGTTATGTTTTTCTCTGGTTTGTTGAATTCGCAGCAATTGAGATCAGAATGCAAAAGTTATGTTTTTCACCGATTGAAAAACATTATATATGTCCAGCTCGTCTCGACTCGCAAGGGCCTGCGAGTTCGGTCCAACTCGCAGCCCAAGCCCAACTCGGAACTCGGCTCGCCAGACTTCCACGAATTCAGTTCTCATCTCGGCTCGTTAATCTCGCGACCTGAGAACTCGACTCGCACAGAATGTATTTATTTCGTATTTAATAATTCGTCTAACTTAACACAATAATATGTTTAACGAATATTACTAACAAAACAAATATTTATTTACAAATCTAAACCAATATACAAACGTAATAATAATTACACTAGTCCTATATCAAGCTAGATCTGTTGTCACAATCTATGTCTCAACATCCGCCCCTATGAATCACCGTTCTCTTGAAAATTTAAAATTTGATGACTAATACGCACTCAACAAAGCTATAATCACTTCTACTGTTATAAATTAATTCATTTTACGTTAAACAATAAAAATCTGAGTAATAAAAAAAGCAATTTTCTGACAAATAGTCGCAGGTACCGTGCCAACCCCTCATGTGACAGTTGAAACTATTGAAGATTTCATGATTAAACAAAGTTGGACAGTATATATCATTATCATCATATCATATCATATATCATATCATCATACTGAATATATAAGATAAACGCACATGAAGCGAATATATGATCTCAAATTTTTATTTTATTTATTACATTATACGAAACTATAAAATAATAACAAGAGTAAACGTTACAGTCAGACCATATCCTATCGCTATAAGTTTAAATAAAAGAATTTTTGTTGAAAATTTCAAAAAGAATATCGAAATGGTAGCCTCGGAACTACATACCCTTGTAATAGTTCGGGCTACACAACAAATCATCTAGTTAAAAATCTTGGCGCAACGACGTGTTTCCATGATGAAGCATGGAAACGGGCCGAGTGTTGTTCTACCCAACTTGTTGGCATGAAACGTGCAACAAATTAGATCGACAAAGTGGGCATGTGAAGTGGTCACGACTTAGCCAATTCTCTATACAACATGTATGGAATACATGACGACATTTGTTGAGTTGTCTTACTGGATCCTCGTCTCTGAAATCAACTAAGCAAATAGAACATATGTCGTCCACTGCTCTGTTATCGGTTACACCGTCTTTTGCTTTGGTGACAACATCAAGAAATCGTAGAGGTGAGATATTGAATGACCTTGAAAAGATTCTATAAAGGTCAAAATCATTGTGATCATGATCCTGATCACGGTGATGATGATCAAGAGAGTGAAAGAATATCATTGTCAAAACAGACAAAATCTTGAAAAATGCATTTTTGGATTGAACGAATGGAACCCAAATGCAAGTAATGAAGACGAGAGTGGCCGTCGAAGCTCCGTAACCATTGTAGATCAAACAAATCATGTTTTTGTGCTCGAGTTTTTGTTTTTCAGGTGTTTTTGTTTATTAGTATTCGTAAAAGATTGATGATCGAAGTGATTGTTGGGTAGGGTTGGGTTGGGGTTTATATAGCAAGAAATGTAGAAAAGTAATGAATTTTTTATACATTTTTTCATCTTGAAGGAATAAATCATTTAATTCATCGATGTATTTTATAATGCATGTATCAAGACCTTGTGGGGTATTATATTAGGGGGGGCAAAATATTATTCAGAAAAGATATCGTAGAAATATATCATTAAAATTCAAATACTAAACAATTCATGTGTAAATAGCGTTGTTTGCGTTCTTTGTAGTATAAAGAGATTTATGAATCTTTGATTGCAAAATCAGAAACATATTTGATATGATTTGATAATACCCTTTTCTTAATTAGGATATAAGCTTCAAATATCGATCCGTTTTGTGAACTATGAAAACGTGAAAATAGTGGATATGATTTCTCATGGTGTAGTTCAGAGGGGTAGGTGGCTTAGAGAGAAAAAGAAATAAACGGTTACATTTTAGAACAATTTGTAGTGATAAAATGCAACATTGGTAAGATACGGTATTATTAAGATGCAATATCATTAAGATGCAATGAATCTTGACTGTAAATAAGAAAATTAAAAGTTGAGTGTCCAATTTATCATCAGCTCTCAAGAGAATAACTCCATTAAGAGAGATTTTTTCGATAAATCCTTGCATTTGATTGGTTAATTAAATGTTTGAAGAAATACTCAATTCTTATTGGTTATTAGGGGTTGATTTTGAACAAAATTGAAGCTATCAATGTTTTCTTTTACTAAATGTTTAGATAAGTTCGGATTTACGGACCCAAAACCGATTAACCCGACTATTATTCGGTTGCTTTGGATTGAGTTTGTATATTTTTGGTTTGGGTATTTGGTGGGTTTTATTTTCTTCAAAAACCAAACAAACCAAACCGAATAACTCCATTAAACCGAAACTTGACCGTTTAAACTTTGAACACCCGTAGTTGAAGCCCTTTTCAATGTTAACCGCTTAAATTCGTTTCCTTGTTACTTTAATATTGACCACTCTTTCTAAAAATCACGTTTTGTGTTGTTCAAAGTACGTGTTATATTTGACATTAATTAAATTTAACACCGAGTCACTTCTTGTTCTATGAATCATATTTTCTGATGTTGACAAAATTAAATGTCAAAAATAGCATATTGCATGTTGTTTATGGCGAGTTTTACGGTATGTTGAATAAAAATTAATAGGGACTATCGAGATATTAAAGTGGTGGTGGCTACTGGTTAACATAGGTTTCATTTTGATTTTGTGTTGTGCATGGGACCGGAGAAAATGGAGTCACCCTTAAATAGTATACTTGATTAATATTGGTAGTTCATCGACTCGTGGATATCTCTATCAAAGTATCAATAATCGATTTTATGACTAAGTTTCCAAGAAATAAACCGTGTGTTATGTTTTATGTGCACCTTGTTAGACCACTCCCAACCGTGACAGAAACTGACGCGTCACGACGGCTCCACGTATGCGCCACGTAAGCTTTTTACAAAACTGACTGAAACTGACGGACCCCTGCCATCAGTGACTCCGTCACTTTAATTTTTGGGTCCACATTTAACAATTTACCTTAACTTATACAAAAAAAAAAAAACCGACAGCGTCGGTTTGGCGACGAAGACCAACCGACGGAGCAAACTGACGGATGGTGCCATCCATGTCGGTTTGGAGACACCAACCGACGGACAAAGACGGGCAAACCGACATGGCCGTTGGGAGAGCTCTAACGCTGATGATTGAGAGCAATACAAGTGGAAAGGGGAAGATGTTTTATAAACACATTAAAAAGTTTTTATTTCATTAAAGGCTCTATTATGTAATTTGTATATAAGAACTTCATAAGAAGTTGTCATTTTGTCAAAGGCTCAATTGCATAATTTATATTAAAGAACTTCTTAAAAAGTTGTCATTTTGTTAAAGGCTCAATTATGTAATTATGTAAGTGATTAAGTGATATGATTTCAGGTATGATTTAAAAGCACGTTCACATGGTTTTGTATGATTCGCTTGAATAGTTGGAACAAAGTTACGGATTCTTATAAAATGCAAACCACCCTACCATGGCGGTATGAATATTGCCATCAAGCTAAGTAAAGTTATTTGCTTTACTAAGTTGGTTGTATTTTAAACTAAAATGTGGTTTAGTTTATTTTTATACTTTTTTAGTACGATGGTAAGAGAGTTATGGTTGTCCTCTTGGCTACATAACTTGCCAATAATTGTAAATGGCATGTTTTGGCTTCTTTATCATATCAATTCTCAAGGTTTTCTATGGATTCTAAGCTTTCAGTTTCTCCCTTCTTGCGTGAAATTTATTATTTTTCTCGGTAACTCCATGACAAATAGGCTTTATGTCCTAAAGGAGTGTATATTTAACTAATGTATATTTAATTAAAATTAGTATTTTATCAATATATTATGTCAAAAGATGTATTATATATATAGCTGCCATGTCAACTGGGTAACGTCCGGGTATAAAACTAGTTAATAAACGTTGTTTCGTAATTTATAACTTGTCATCTGTATTTGTATAGTATAGACGTCTATTATGCTTTTTGAATGACTAAAATATATTTATTTGTAGACTCAAATTAATTTTTCATAATACTTTTAAGCATGACTTTTTAGGTTGTTTAGGGATAGGTGAGAAATTATATCGTGTTCAAACTTGAATTTTGTTTTATTTGTTTCCATTTATTTATTATTATTTCTATATTATCCTGAAACAAAAAAACAATTTTTTTTTATATTATCCTGAATCAAAAACAATTAATGCTTGGTTGACTAGACTCAAGCTTCAATGTTCACGTACATTGGAAAGGGTGTGTTTGGTAAAAGTAGCTGGTAGCTGGAGCTGGAAGCTTATAGCTGAAGCTGGTAGCTGGAACTTATATTTAAAGCTAGAAGCTTGAGCTTATCTTTTTTATAATGTTTGAATAAAATTAGTTGGAGCTTGAGCTTAAAATATGTAAATTGACATAAAACGACAAGCAAATATACGATAGATAATTATATAAAGGGTATTTATGTAATTTTTCATTACATAAGCTCCTATATTAATTTAAAAGCTAGTTTTACTAGCTTCTTTTTTAAGAGCTTATTTTTTTTAATAAGCTCTTAATATTTTGTCTACCAAACAAAGCTTGAAACTGAAAAAATAAGCTTAAGCTTCCATAAGCTCCCATAAGCTACTACAAGCTCCGTTGCCAAACATAACCAAAGATTAAGAAGCTAAAGTAGTTGTATGATATTTATTCGTACGGAATTGATAATCACAACTATTATATAATTAGAAAAAAAATTGTGCATTTATTGAAGTTAAAGTTTACGCTCAAATTTCGAAAATTAATTTATTAAAACATTCTTTTTATTTGTGATGTTATAATTATGATTTTTGATGATAAAAGAAACTCTGAGTTTAATAAATAACTTCAAAGGTTCTTATTGATAGCCCTTAGGGTTGTTAATATCATTTCCCTTCTTTGTAATTATCTACCTAGGAACACTATTTACCTTATTAACTCTGACCATGGATCATTAGCTTCTAATTAACTTTTAGTTTTGACTTAATCTTTATATTAACTTTAAGTAAACTCTTGACATTAAAAACCAGATAAATAATTAAGTAATTCTACTGCTATATCGATGATCGCTTAGTCTAATACTCAAACCTAACAAAATGAATGAATTAACAAATTAAAATTGTAAATGTACTTTTTTGCTAACGATAGCTCTAACGGCTACGATGAAGATTTCTATATTTAACATTTTAAACTGGGTTGAATTAATTACAAAATATGATTTTTCATTTTTAATACATGAATTTCCTTACATAAATTTGGTAAAAGTGTTTATTCATAGTAACATTGAGTTATTATAAATATAGAATTAAGTTAAATATATTATGCTTAACCATAGCCGTAAGGGCTATAGTTAGTATATTCCTTTTAATATTTGTCACTACCTCTAACTTTATCCACAAAACTTTGTGACGATTAATGAATATAATCGGAGATAACCCAATGATCAATCGAGCTTCATCTGATCCACTTGAAATGTAATATCGCTGCTAATGATAATTAACGGAGTCTAATTAGTAAAATGAAATTACCATCATAATTTTATAAGAAAATTAGTCAAATATCAAACATATATCCTGTATGTGATAAGGAAAGGACTCTGTCGTACAAATTAATAATGCATATTTTACCTTTATTTCTTTCTTTTTCTTTTTTTAATCACAAGATGTTTGAAGTGACTGAATCAAGTTGTTTTTAGATTATATATATTAATTAGTTTTAAATGCATGGTTGGATCCTGGAAGACTCCTTTTACATAGTACCCCGTATGATTTAGATGATAATCGAATTTAATTGTTATTATTGTTTATTAATTATGTGGTGGTTGTTCTCTTTTCCATCACAATAGATTAATAGGTGATATTATTGCTTTTCTAAGAATAGAATTAAAATGCCATGATGGCGTCAATTATTTATCTTCGGGGTTCCTTTAAGTTTCTTCAATTATGTTGAGGACACTTCCTCATTTTATAGGTTTTGTTATGTAGTTATTTCGGTCGTTTGAAAGTGGATAAACAAAACTATTCATGCTTTGAGATAGATGTGAACATATGGGCTTTAGCCCGAGCCCGGACCTAGAAAAAGCTCGAAATAGCCGGAAAAAGCTCGGCTTGAAGCCCGGCCTGGGCCGAAAGTCCTAAAGAGGCTTGGAATTATTCGAAAGGCCCGGGTTAAGCACAAAGCCCGGGCTTTTTGAAAGAAAAAAAAACCCGATCCTATTTTAAAAATTACATGTTTTTAACATAGATCAATATACGCATTCGTATCAGCTAAACTCTACGTAGTACTCCCTCCGTCCCACCACAAATGTCCACATTACTATTTTGGGTTGTCCCAAATAAGTGTCCACTTCCATTTTTCAATCAATCGAAAGAGATTTTGGTGGGTAGATATGTTATTTGATTTGTGACAAGTGTAGCTAGTGGAAAATTCAAAAACTGTGTGCAAAGTCAAAGTGTGCATTTTAACTTAGACGAATGAAGTATAATTTTCGAATGTACACAAAAACCGCCCAACCATTTTTTTTTAAAGAAGCCCATATCACATGGACGTAGAACATATTTCAAATCATTTAAGTTCGAATTTATTAGCTTTGAGCTAAGAGAGTAAGACAATAGTTGATCAAGGTGAAATCTTGTATCGTTAACTATCAAAGTAAATGTACCACAAATATCATCGTATCTAATATTTAAATTTAAATTTAGATATTGTATACGACTTTTGTTTATAAGAGCAATTAAAACTAACATGTACTCGGTAAAATTGTATTGTACTTTTTGACGTTTTTATTAAATAGAACCATACTTGGGGCAAAAGGTTGATAACCGGCAATTTAGAATGATGCACAATCGGCTGCCAATTTCATAATGTGAGGGCATACTTGACTCACTAAGCGGTTACGGCTATGAGGGTGCCATAGTTTGAACCATAAACCATGTGCTATCTGGGGCAAAGATGCTCCACCCATTACCAACTGAGCTCACGTGATTGACTAAATAGAACCATATTATTAATTATTAATATCATATACTCCATTATATTAGCGTAGTGAGAAGTGCCATCGCTATTATTTTACCGTAGTGAGAAGTGCGTACGAGAATGATTGGTTGCGATAAGAGGTTGCCAGCTCTGGTTCTAGATGATGACGTCACCGGTGACACAGGGAATTGGGCTTTTTTTTGATAAAGGAGGAGACAATGATAGAGTCCGGACCTGTGGCTGTAACTAAAGATAATGATTTGATTTTGGGATTCTAAGACTTGTCCCTATGGGGACGTCGGTTGCCTCTTTCTTCCAACCGACGGGAGTGACACCATTAGCACCACCCTTCAGTTTGTGCCGTCGGTTTGGGGGCGTCGCTTTGGCGACGTCCGTCGGCTTCTTCTTTTTTTGTTTTTTTTTGTTTTAGTGTATAGAATAAAGGGAAAATTGGTAAAAGTGGGTTCAGAAAAAAGAGAAGTGATGTTACTGTAGAGAGTGAAACGTCAGTTTGTGTCAGTTAGGAAAAAAACTGACGTGGCGCAGAGGTGGCACAAACTGACGCGTCAGTTTGTGTCACCCATTGGGAGCAGTCTAATGGCTCTGGATTGTGTTAGCAGACGCATGAAAACAATTTTATAAAAAGTGATTTTGAACATTCTTTTTTCAATAATTCTCGTATTTTTCATTTTACAAAACATGACTTCTAATCTATAAGGCTTGTGCTAACGGGTCCGTCGCTTGGCATCGGTTGGGGGCGTCGGTTGCACCGACGCACCGTCGCCGTTGGCACGGGGCGTCGGTGCCTCCGCGTCGGTTGGGCTCGTCGGCAGACCGAAGCAAGAGAGAGGGTGGGGCTGGGGTCCACGTTTACCTTTTACCGTTTGAAAACAAAAAAAAAAAAAAAAGAAAAATTAAAAATTTTGAAAAATGTGTGAAACGGTCAACAAAAAAAAAAACATATTTTTTTTTTTTTTTTTTTTTTACACTCTATAAATTCAAACCAAATCCAACCCATTTTTCACAACATTCACTCCTCAATTCACTACTTTTATATACAATTCTCCACTTTTATACAATTTATTCTTTTCAATTCCCCACTCTCAACCAACTTTCCACATTATTTTACACCCAATTCACCACTTTTATATAAAACTCACCACTTTTATATAAAATTTTATCAACTTCTCCAATTAACCACTCTCAATTCACCACCTCTATTCCCCAAAAAATGAGGCGAAATTCCAACTCTACCGGCGACGATATGTTTAACAACTTATTCAACTACGTGCCTCAACCGCTTAATCAAGGTTCACCACCATCCACTTTCTCGGCTCAAACGTTCTTTGGTCACGACGCGGGTGCGGGTTCTACTCAAGTGGCGGAAACGGATGAAGACGAGGCCGACAATGAAGACGACAACGAAAACGACAACGAATCCGAGTAGACTACTAGTTGTATTTTTAAGCTTTCAATAAATGTATTTTTTTCTTTTTTAGGATTTGTAACATTTTTCTTTTTTAGGATTTGTAACATTTTATTTTTTTAAGAATTGTAATTTTGTCCTTTTTTTAGGAATTGTAACATTTTATTTTTTAGGATTTGTAATATTTAATTTTTAATTAATGTAATGTTTTTAGTTTTAATTTAAATGTGTTATTTAAGTTTTTGTATTAAATAAATAGATTAAATAGTGTGTGGGGCCCTGAAAATAAGGGAAGTGATGTTGCTGTTGGCAGGGGTGTGTCAGTTGTGTGTCAGTTTGTGTCAGTCTGACGTGGCGCTGAGCTGGCAGGCAACTGACGCGTCAGTTCGTGTCACGGTTGGGAGCAGCCTAAGAGCCACATATTATTAAATCTAGAATCTCAATCTTAGAACCTCCTAGAATTCTCTGCCGCTAAACACACCATTATTATTATTATTATTATTATTATTATTATTATTATTATTATTATTATTATTATTATTATTATTATTATTATTATTATTATTATTATTAATTTTTTTATATTATTATTTATGAGAAAAGTTCATTGAACTACAAGAATTATTGAAAGAATGAAAGTACCAATCAAATTGTGCCATGTGTACAAAGAGAATGTTCCACATGTACAAAGCCCATTTACCACCAACATCAATTATCTCACAAACGACAAATCCAAAAATTATGAAAATTGCACCATTAGATTCAGCGTTTTATCCTCTTCGATTTGTCGTCTCTCAAGGCATACTTTCGACGAGTTTTTTTTCTTCTCGTTTTTTGGTAGGTTTCACAAATTATTAACACATGTGTTAATATTTGGTTGAACATTTAATTTAGATGTAGGGTTTAGGGTTTAGAGTTTTGTAAAACGTTTAGGGTTTAGGGTTTGGGGTTTAGGGTTTGGGGTTTAGGGTTTTGGCAAAAACCCTAAACCCCAAACCCTAAACCCTAAACGCAACACTTTAACACATGTGTTAGTAAAATGTGAAACCCACCAAAAAATGAAAAAAAAAAAAAAGAAAACTCGTCGAAAGTATGCCTTGAGAGACGACAATTCGAAAAGGATAAAACGCTGAATCTAATGGTGCAATTTTCATAATTTTTCGATTTGTCGTTTGTGAGATATTTAAGTTTGGGGGTAAATGGGTTTTGTACATGTGGAACATTCTCTTTGTACACATGGCACAATACCGTTGATACTTCCATTCTTTCAATAATTCTTATACTCTAATGATCTCATCTTTATTATTTATATTTGTTTCATTTTATTTGATTTACATATTTTTTTGTTCAATATACATTTTCAGATTACATATATAATAAAAAATGTAATGAAGTATAGTATAAACTTATAAAGGTTCTCAAAACTTACAAAACTTGTAGTTTTAACAGATAAATATATATTTATTTGGCAGAGATAAAAATAAAACGTAAGTTTTTGAAGAAATAAGTTGACAAGTTGTTAGATTAAAAATGTAACATCGTTTGTCAACTTTTTCAATTTCATTAGTATTATTTATGCAACTCATGCCTTATATAAATATTACTAGTTAGACTCAAAGGCTGTGCTACGCACAGCCCACGATAATCATCGATTCTTCAAAAAATTGATAGACTGAAATTACTATAGATTGGGTTTTAAATGTACTTTCCTTAAGTGTAATTTTCATCAAGTATTATATAACATAAACATAAATATTAAATGTTAAAGTTAATAAAGAAAGAATTTAAAATTCAAAACATGACAATAAAAATAGAACGGAGCCACATAAGGAGTATTAATTAACGAAATTAATTATATAAATGAATAAGTTGAAAAAAGTAAATAAAATTTCACATGTTGGTACAAATCACTCCCATATTTTATTTAGACTTCTTTTTATCGTCATAAACCAACTAATGTGATATAATTAAGTTAAATAGTCATTTTCACTCTTTTTTACCTTTAAAGGCATCCCTCAATATATTATTTGGCACCTAATATATGTTCTTTTCCTTTGATATGATTCGGAAAGATATATAAAAGTCAGGTTACATATATGAACCAAGATTTTCATTACGGTATGTGATATATCATTCAACCAAAAGTTGTAAGGTTAAAAGTTTGTTGGAGATAATATGTATACATATATGTGAAATATACATATACGTCGGATAGTTTGTGGAGTTTTCATTCCAAAAATATATGTGCATAAACTAACTACAAATTATAATATTATAGTTTGACGGACAAAAGAAATTTACCGACTTTGATTTGAAAAGGAGAATAAATATCTTTCGCCCATAATTTCAACAAACATGAGCCAGTTAAAGAATAACTAAACTGGAGAAAAAAATGTCATATATATATATATATATATATATATATATATATATATATATATATATCAAATCATGGATTTTTGCAACCCACAAACATTATTTAAAGGTGCAATTTCAAAAGAAAAATATCATTCTTGACAAACCTCCTGAAAGCGACACGGTGGTCTCCTGATTTTTCGCAAACCATAACTTTTATGTATATATAAACCTCCTCAGACTAACGCGTTATGAACATGTCGTTGTAATAAGGACATATGTCTTATTGTTACTTATTAATGACTTATATAAGGTTGATATGCAAATTTTTAAACATTAAGTGCCATGTTTTCAAGCTAACTTGTTTCCTAAAGTGACAAATATATACCAAGTTGTTCTTCAAAAGATGATACATAAGCTACCTAAGGAAAATAATAGGTTTTGTATTTTAAATTGTGAGTTTTTCCTAAAGTCCCTTGAGCAATTTTTATTTAACTTTATGTGTCTAGTTAAGAAGATGTGATTTTATTTGTCATACATTTTTGTTGATTTCTAAATAAATTATATATGAATGAATTAGTGATTATGTATAATATGTTGTAAAATGGAATTAGTCATTTTTATTTTCATTTTAGAATGACACTTGTCAACTTCTTAAGTGCTTATGTGTCAACATAATATGAGTTTATGTTCCTCTTTTTTACCTTTAAAGGCATCCCTCAATATATTGTTTGGCACCTAATATATGTTCTTTTTCCTTTGATATGATTCGGAAAGATATATAATAGTCAGGTTACATATCTGAACCAAGATTTGCATTACGGTATGTGATGTGTCATTCAACCAAAAGTTGTAAGGTTAAAAGTTTGTTGGAGATAATATGTATACATATATGTGAAATATACATATACGTCGGATAGTTTGTGGAGTTTTCATTCCAAAAATATATGTACATAAACTAACTACAAATTATAATATTATAGTTTGATGGACGAAGGAAATTTACCGACTTTGATTTGAAAAGGAGAATAAATATCTTTCGCCCATAATTTCAACAAACATGAGCCAGGAACACAAGAAACGTGATTCTTATTTATAACTAATTATCTATTCTCTCTAATTACAAATATTTACAATTATAATACAAATAAATAAAGGATCCAATTTACAATAATTTACAAGATAAGGGGGACGTTTTAGTTCCGAACGAACATATTTATATTTATATTTTGATACAGATTCTAATAGATAAGTTTTAGGAACAACTTAATAATACTCAGATGAATAGAAGATTATAATTATTCAAACTATTATTTATTAAACTTATTATATGTACTTATGTCTATTTGCTTTGTTGGCTATTATTACTGGTGAATTACTAATGTAGAAGATCACTTAGGGTTAAGTCAAATCCTCATCATAGCAACACAATCATAATGTTACGCAAAGTGTTACTAATTAATAAGATCTATCATCAATTTATTAATACAATTTCTATGGTTAGGCTTGAATCACAGTATTACTATATATTAATGATTCATTCTTCGTCTATCGCATAAGGTTAAGATCAAGACATAAACACAATCACTTAATATATATAAACTTAATATGGTCATCCTCGTTTAATATAAATCAGTCTAATTATGTCAAGAATAATCACTAATACATCATAATAAAGACAATTCTTGTATAATAAATATTCAATAATATAGTTCCAACATAAACATATAATTCATATAATAAACTCAATAAACATTCAATCAAACAATTATAATGAAAACCTAATTCACAATTAAATCAAATAAACAATATCATAAATAACTCAATAAGGTTATTAAAGTTAAAAGGATAAAGAAATCGAACCAATTGACGAACTAGCTTTTCCTAGGGTTAAAAACCTTCAAACCCTAGCTCCTTAGCCTCCAAAATCGCACCTAAAGTCGACCTAAAACCCTAACTTTCGGTTTTAGTATTCTTGAATCGTATATGAAAAACCTAAACCTAAGCCTCTATTTATACTTTTTCTGGCCGACCTTCCAACCGCCGGTTGGAACCTCCAACCGTCGGTTGGGCTCTTTGAATCCTGGTCCAACTCAACGTGTCTCCACCGCCTTAGAAACCTAATATTCCAACCGCCGGTTGGACTTTCCAACCGCCGGTTGGACCTTAATTCCAGAATATTCTAAAAACGGGTTTGGCCTTCAATTTGGGCTTCTCTCTTTTCTTTAACGGATTTTAATCTCTTTCTTAGCCCAATTCTTCAATATTAACATTTTGGTCTTCATTTCTTCAAGGTTTAAGCTCCTTTTTCTTCATCTCTTCATTTTCTTCAGTTTCTTTCAGTTTCGGATTCGTTTTTGTTCCTTTTTCTTCAATCTTCAATTAAAATACATCTCTGCAAATATTAACAAAATAAGTATCTAAAATCATATAAATGCACTAAAATGTATATAAATATAGGGATGAATTACTATAAAATATACTATCTATTTGATGCTTATCAAATATCCCCACACTTAAGTTCTGCTTGTCCTCAAGTAGAATACTGAATAAGATTTAAAATAAGCATCAAACTAATATTTAAGAATCAGAATACCAATACTAAAAATCCGTTTCATAAATTAAAAATTTAAACAATTTAATTAACATGGATAACTATAATGTATAAATACAAATTATTATTATTTGTGTAATATATAACTCATGAATGATTACTAATATATATGTCCACTTTAAACAATCTATATTTATATTTCTGAATACACTTTTATTGTTAGTATGTATATTACTTATGATTTACATATATGATACACTTTTTAGATTTAATTATACAATTTTCTTTTATATTCCAAATAAATATATGAAATACATTTTTAAGAATCAAGACATTGGTGACAGGTCTGCATTTTCATGCAACAGAGCGACATAACTTGATTCAGGTTTAAGCAAAACCATACTCGGTCAAACCATTTTGGCGACCTCATTAGGTATCTTTTATTTTTAAGACTTTTCAAGTACTTTTGACTTGTGTTTGCTTAATTTTTAAGTATATATTAATAGAAACCAGGTCTATACTTTCGTATAACAGAGGAAACCATCAATATATACCCCCAAATGTATTCACATAAGTAAAAAGATATAAAATTATTGCATAACAAATTTAAAAATTAAGACTTTTATGTCATACATCATATTATGTATCATAAAATAATAAACAAGTTAATTAATTATTTTATTAAAATTCAAAAACTTCATATAGATTGCCTATTAGTACATCATATCATGTAACTATATATCACTTATTATTTAAGTAGCTTACGTTATTTATACAAAACAGTTAATCCACATTAAAGTCTAAACTTTTTAAATACAAAACAAAACTTTTAACAAAAGTATTCTAACTAATAAATACTTAGTTATTAACTTAAAAATTTTAAATTTGAAATAAAATTTAAGAACAATAGAAACTTAAATGATTAATTAAAGAAATTCTTTTTCTTACGAACCCTATCCACACACTTAAATTATACAATGCCCTCATTGTATAAAAATTGATAAACAAAAGTGAGTAAGGGAAAGAAAAATAGAACAGAAAAACTCCCCTGACTGAAATTATAAATTTCATCATCGGCTAAGAAAAATCTGCTTGGTTGATCCCTTCATCTCTTGAAAAATAATATACAACATCCACACTTTCGTAGTTAATCACGATTGCATTTAGCATATGCAATAAGCCTTTAAACCCCTCGGTATCCCGAGTGGGCGAGTTATAGTCTCGTGAGGGTTTCCAGTGAACATACCCACAAAGTTCATATTTAATAAATAAGTAAGAACTTTATAAATAAAGTACTGAACTTACTGCCAGTCTAATGCTATCAAAAATAAACAACCATATTAGCATAATAATAATAAGTGTAAAAATAATAATAAGTACAGTCATCCCAAATATAAATGTATCAATGTATCAAACATAATCTAATCATCATCTGAATCCTCCTGCCCTGGCTGTCTCGAAGGTCCAGCTCCATCATCAACTATCAGAACATACGGCTGGAACTCGATAGACCTATCTCTCAACAGCTGCTGTAACAATCCAAACTGATAATCAGATCTACGTAAACTCTCTCTCTCTCTCAAACCTATCAAACCTCTGCTCCATCCTGGCAAATCTCCGATCAATCGTATCCAATCTCCTACCATGTCCTATCTCAATCCTCTCCAATCTCTGATGAATATCATCTAACATATCACCCCGACCACGGCCTCTACCACGTCCTCTACCTCTACCTACTGGCAGATCAACCTCTGGTGCGGGTATCTCCGGTACTGGTGGTGGTACAACTGCTGCTGGTGGTGGAACAGGTGGTCCTCTCAATCTCGCTCTCTGTACAGGCTGCTGTCCAGGGGCAACCTCAGGCATCCACAACAAAATCCCCTCCTGTACACCCTCCTGAATAATCCCTAACTCAATCAACTTGTCCTCGCCTAGCAAGGACATCCCAGGTGTAACCGGTGTACAAGTCAAAAAATCTGCAGCTCCCATCTGATAATAATGAGCTATCCTAGTAACATACTGCCCTCCACATAAACTACTGGTAAGCCTATGCCCTGTCGCTCCGGTGGTCATCCAATGAACTAATCTCCAGGGAACATTGATCAGCGTCCCCTGAATCATAGTATGCAAATAAAAGAAATCGGGCTGATAGACCTTCTCAGGTCAAGTATGCCTACCACAAATAGAAAATGATAACAACCTATGTACAAGCCTATGAACCGGGCTCCTCATATGTATATCTGAAGGTGCTCTATCCCCATAATCAACAATCGCTAGCTGTCTCCAATACTCTGCTATCTCTACAGATGAATATTGCTCTACCATACCTGCAGTCAAATGATCTCCAAAAGAATGATTGTGGAGCTCATCTAGTGTATAGAGCCCCACAGCTACTCCAAACTCAATCAAACTCATAGACCTAGGCTAACCTCCTAAATAAAAAGAAATCGAAGGCTGGTCAAACTGTCTAGAGGCTGCATCAAACCTAATGGTCGTATAAAACTCAATAACAAGCTCTCTATAAATAATCTCCCGAATCTGAAATAATCTCACCCAAGCCAGAGAAACAAAACCAACATCACCTGATGGTAAAAGATATCTCTGAGTCGTCAGCCTCCTCAGAGTAGTATCCCAGTCTCACCCTCTCTACGAGGATCTATAACTCTCTGCATGACTGACCAATCTAAAACATCCTGTGTCTCTACTGGCTGAGCAATATGCTCCAGTAATCCATCAGCAAACTCTGCTCTCCGCTCTGGTGTAATCGTCTCATGCTCAAATTGTAGGTAAGGATGTAGCTGGAAATCCTCTTTATCTAATAATGCACGTCCTCTCTGTCTCCTGGTAGACATAACTATAAAACAAACTTTAAACAATTGTGTTAGATTTATCATAAACATTTCTAAAGAAATTTGGGCAGCATTTCTGCTTAATTTTTTATAGCCACCTGTTTAATTTCCAAATCTTATAAATGCTATTCCTAATATAAACTAAGTCAAATAATGAAGCTTATTAACTTTTAATACTAATTACACTTAAAATTTTAAATTTTTATAAATGGTCATTATTTTGAAAATATTATGTTATATATATGTCCTTGTTTCGAAGATAATATCGAATATAAATTTGGAACTTTTATGTATTGACTTATATATATATTTTTAATATGTAAAATAACGTTTTTATTTTGAAAATAATATCGAATCTTTATAATAATGGTTATATAAATTCGACTCATTTTATAGTTTATGAGAGTCCCATGATCACTATTGATTAGTGATTTGGAATCGCAAAGTGTAAAGTTTAATTGTAGAAGGGGGGGTTGAATACAATTAAAAACTTTTTCTGATTTTAACTAAGTTAATTGAAAGTTTTTAATTGTTTTAACAGAAACAGAGTATATCAGATAACAGATATGACAATATCAAAGAACAATGTAATAGTAGCTGAAATGGTGAATTGTATCGATCATAAAATTCACAAGTGTTGAATGCGGAAATGGATTAACCAAAGTTAATCCAATTCAAACACTTAGCTAATCTATTACAATTGAGGTGAACAGCAGTGGACAAACACGCTGACTGTTCACTTGATGAATCGCTAAGTCGTGCTTAGACTAACTACTCACTGATGTACAGTGATTAACACGAATTGAACGACTAGCCTCTATAGTACAAAACACTGAACTATTTATACTACAAGAGTTCCTAAAATATCGCCTACAAAATAGGATCTTGGAAGGACACGTGTCGCTGCTTGATTGGTTTGAACTCTGATGAACCGACATTCTGTGGGCCCAAATTCTGTTACCGAAAATATCTCGTTACCTTAAAACCAATCACTTGCTGCCACGTAATCTTTCAGACATATTTCAAACTAGAACACTCTTGCTGATGTATAGATAAGTACAATACTTTTAGTACTTGATGATAGAGAGGCTTTATTGGATAGTCCCTGAAGATGAAGTAATCCTCCTCACTCACTGCGAGCTAACATGCTCTTGTAGAATGACTTGAACTAAAGATCTTCAGTGGCTAGCTGTTATTCTGGCAGTGACTATTGCCTTTATTGATTTGAAGAAGTAAAGCTCTCGCTGACGTTGATCAGCGACACACCAAGTTGAGCTTTAAATCTTCCTCAGTATATCAATCAGAATGAATGACGATCAGCGAAATCTATCATTAGTGTTGGTGCATTTTGTGTGTCAGTCAGTTAGTCAAACTATTGTAATTGTCAAAGTCAATTAGTCTACGAATGTATAGTGTTTAGAGTGTATATTCGAGTCAGTAAATGAAATATAACTATAGAATATACACAGAATGGTGTCATTGTAATTGGGCCTGCGACGTTGGGTCAGACGTCGCAAGGGTCTAGGCCTGCGATATTGAGCCCAATGTCGCAGGGTCCAATAGGCTTGATATAAATAGCGAGTTAAAGTTCGATTTTAGGGATAGCGTATTGGACGAGTTAGAGAGTGTGAAGCCGTTTTTGTGAGAGTAGAGAGGAGAGGAGAAACGAGTTTGAGTTTGTATTGGTGATTGTAATCTTTATACGTTCAATTGTGAATATATACAAGATTATAGAGAATCGTTTGTGTGTTCGTGAATCATTATCGTTTGTTATTCATTGATTAAGCGATCCGATCAGATCCTACGCGTAAAGGGACTATCAAACTGGTATCAGAGCCATAGAATCAAGGATTCGTTGGTTTCGGATCGTTATTTTAGATGTTTTCGATTGATTCGTGAAGATTTAATTGATTAATCTGTGTTTCTGGGTTAGTTTGCTTGAAGATTTCGTTTTCTGATAAGTTTTTCTGGGTTTGTTCGTCGTTCGATTTTTGAAATTCGTTAGGGTTTCCAAAATTTTCGATTTTAGGGTTTTGGAGCTGCTCAGTCGCGTTTTTGCGACGTTAGCTGCGACGTCGCTAAGTTCTGCGACGTTACTAGCGACGTTAGTTGCGACGTTGTGTGCGACGTCACACTTTTGACCTTAATTGGTTATTGCGACGTTAATTGCGACGTTGCGGGCGACGTCGCTAATTTCTGCGACATTGAGCTGCGACGTTATACACTACATCGCATTTTCGATTCTTAATTGAATCTTTTGCCTTCTGCGACGTACCGCTGCGACGTTGAATTCTATTTTGCGACATTACCCTCAGTGTCGCACTATTTTGCGACGTTGAATTCTATTTAGGTTCTTCATCCACAACTTTTGTCTTTAATGAAATCGTTAATAAGCAAGGGACAGGCGGTAAAAAGAAGGCAGGACTTGGTTATAATCAAGTACCACCACCTTCCGACGCCGAATACTGTTCTACGCCTGTTAAGGAAGGTCTTGAAGAGATTCCAGTTGATTATATGAAGCTTTATGGTATTAAAGCTATAGAAGCTAAGCAAAACAAACAGGCAAAGGAGAAAACCATAAGGCCAGAGTATCCTTTACCTAAGTTTGTTAAGTCTGATAGTGCACCTCTAGTTCGTGTTGAGGAGGTCGTTGAGGTAGAAGATATACCCGAAGAGTCTACCATTAAGGTTGAGAAAATAAATGTCAAACCTGAAAATTTCATCATTACAACTGAAAATGATGATTGTTTTAAATGCAAAGGCAAAGCTAAGGTTGACAATGAATCCTCAAAAGTTGTAGTTGATAAATCTGAAAAGAATAAACCTTCAAAATCAACTAACTCAACCTCAGGAACATCTACTTCAACATGTCCACCTAAGAGTGCATGTTCAACAAATGTTCCTGTTAATAGACCTTCTGTGTATTATCCTCCATCGAAACGATTTGAGGGAACTCATTGGAATAAATCTTATGTTGAGAGACGTTCTTGTTTCCATTGTGGACAACAAGGACATATAATTAGGGATTGTAGGTTATTATCCCTAGATAGGTTTGGTAGAGGGATGCCAAGAACTTTCTCTTTCAGGAATTCTTTTTCAAAATCTTTTTCAAGGCGTCGTTCGTATTCGCCTGTATCTAGTTGTGCATCAAACTCTCCAAAACCTATGGCAAGAGTAAACAAAGTTGTGCCCAGTAGACCTCAAGTTCAACAGCACAACATTGTTGAAAACAAATCATCTGAACCTAAACAGGTTTGGAAACCAAAATCCACAAACAACACATCAATGAAATCTTCTGAGTTTTTAAAATATCATAAACTCATTGATGTGATGATTATGGATGACCATGGACAACCCAAGTCAATTAAGGCTTGGGTGTCCCATAAGTACTAACGTTTAATTGTTTGTGGTGGTGCAGTCAGGTTATTGAAAGCTAACATTTTTAGTGACTGCATGGATGTGGATATTGTTGGAAGAATGCGATGATAATTTATGATTGGATGGATGAGATCATTGAAGTTTCGAGGTGGTAAAAGTGCTAAAAGGCATTTGACTTGACTTGATATGTGATTTTGAAACTTTTATTTAATTTTTTTTATCTATTTTAATTTGTTAGTGATGCAACAGCCATTCTTTATACTTTTTAGTATTAAAGAAATGCAATGTTGCGAAATTTATTCAATTAAAAAAATACAAAAATATGTTTAATGTTTAAGGGGAGTATTTTTGGATTGGATATAAGAATTAGCTGTTCAGGGGGAGTAATTCTGAATATTAAAAATTCTGATTATTTAATTCAGAAATGTGAACAGCAAGATTCTTAATTCTTGAAAAGATGTTGGATTGTGTGTCTGTAAAACAACTTGAGATATGATAGTACATCGGGGAACATGCACAAAATGGAAGTTTTAAGGTTTATCCTTGATGTATCAGTAGGTTTATCTAGCATACTTAATACAGTTTTTATGAAAATTATCTTCATCATATGATGTATTGGTAGGCATGATACATACGACTCTATGGGTTATTAAGAAGTAATTCAAATACGTGTCTATGATCTTGTGGTAAACACCTTGTGATGTACGACTCTAAGTCTTAATTCCTTAGCGTAGCTTGACATACTTCTAATTTTTTGGATCGTATATCTGAGATCTCTTGGGGGAGTTAGCTGATTGTTTCCTCTGTTGTACGTAAGTGCAGACCTGGTCTCATTTCAGCTTACTCTCTAAACTAAGCAAACGTGAGTCAATGCACTTGCAAAGTCTTAAACTTAAGGTACTAAACAAGGTCGCCACAAATTTGGTTTGACTTCGTTTGGTTTTGCTTAAACCTGAATCAAGTTATGTTGCTCTGTTGTACGTCAGTACAGACCTGTCATCGCTGGCTTGATTTTTTAAAATTGATTCTCTTATATTCTTTCTAAATTTGGAAACTATGTTCTTGTCTGGGCTAAAGGGGTATGTCTATGGTAGGGACCACAGTGAAATATTCATACTAACAATAATGGTTAGCTCACAGATACGGATGTAGCATGTTTAAGTGGAAAAACAATACCAATAATCGTCTTGAAATACTTTTTATAAAAGGTGTTTTAAATATGCTAAGTAAATTTAAAGAGGGCAAATATACTGATAATCGAGATAACACTTACTATTTGCTAATAATTGCATGTTGGCCTGATATGATCCCTAAGCAGACTTAAAACAATCTTATCCCCAATTTATTTTAATATTTGTTCTTTACTTTTCATTTATAAAGAAAAATACAAAAAGATTTTATTTCTATGTTATTTTCTTCAAACATCACATATCTTGTTAAAGTCAAATATTGAAGATGTAAAGGATGTTGGTTATTCTCCAAAGACAGTTAAGATAATTCTATCGGAGAAGCTGCTGATGATTGAGAGATGGTCACATAGTTTGAAGATCTTATTGTATGATAAATTTGTGTCAGTCACATGAATTTGGACACCAAGATTTCTTTGAAGACCATGCTATCTCAAAGGGGGAGTTTCTGATTGTCAAAGACATGAAAGAGTTTGTTGATGAAGACTAATTGAAGACTTATTTGACCAAGCTGCTGACAAGGGGGAGTTTGTTGGTGCATTTTGTGTGTCAGTCAGTTGGTCAAACTATTGTAATTGTCAAAGTCAATTAGTCTACGAATGTATAGTGTTTAGAGTGTATATTCGAGTCAGTAAATGAAATATAACTATAGAATATACATAGAATGGTGTCATTGTAATTGGGCCTGCAATGTTGGGTCAGACGTCGCAAGGGTCTGGGCCTGCGACATTGAGCCCAATGTCGCAGGGTCCAATAGCCTTGATATAAATAGCGAGTTAAAGTTCGATTTTAGGGTTAGCGTATTGGACGAGTTAGAGAGTGTGAAGCCGTTTTTGTGAGAGTAGAGAGGAGAGGAGAAACGAGTTTGAGTTTGTATTGGTGATTGTAATCTTTATACGTTCAATTGTTAATATATACAAGATTATAGAGAATCGTTTGTGTGTTCGTGAATCATTATCGTTTGTTATTCATTGATTAAGCGATCCGATCAGATCCTACGCATAAAGGGACTATCAATTAGCAACAGCAGCTTCGATACAATCCATTTCTTCATCGAGTAGTGAACAGTTGAGTTGGTCAGCGACCAGTGACTTCATCATGGTCAGCGACCAGTGACTCAACAATCTCCCCCTAAATGATTGTGATTGAAGCTCCCTAGATAAACTAGTTGCTGAGAAAAGTTTATAGTCAGTGTTTAAGATTTTAAACATTCAGTGACTTATACTTTGATCCATTCATTTTTCTTTTTGGATTCTTTTGATATGATCTGAGTTTTGCACTTTGGTTTTCTCAAAGGATCAGATATTATTGAACTGTAAAATATAAAGTACAGATAGTTTTTCAGTTACAATATATCTATTCTATCACAAACTTTAAATCTACTATCTTCAGTGATTAGCAGAGATTCCAACTATCTTCAGCGATTAGATAAATAGCAGAGATTCCTACTATATTCAGTGATTAGAAAAATAGCAGAGATTCCTACTATTTTCAGTGATTAGATGAATAGCAGAGATTCCTACTATCTTCAGCATGACATCTTTCCACGAAGCTTTGACCGACTGAAAATCAATGAACCTTCAGATACTTAAGTTGTAACTGATCCGGATAGAGAAAGATTCATTGATGGGCTGAAGTGACACAAATATTGAATAAAATCACTAAGAAAATTGTAACTCAAATACAGGAAATACATGATCTTGTGATATGATTTCCAAGTATCAGCTACTTTGTCAGCGTCAGCGATGTTAAGGATGATATGATTTCCAAGTATTAGTGTTTTGGCACATGAGCAACATTGGTTTTTGCATTCATTTGCACGTTTTCTCCCCCTTGATAATACCATGAAGTAGATTAGTATTTCTCTGGTAGCATCAACAATACTTGAATATTTCTCCCCCTTGATGATAGCATGAAATATTGTGTGTAAAAGGTGATTGGTTTTCTCATCATCATCAGCGTGTGTTTTAGCTAATGGATCATTGAAAACAGAGAGATCAGCTTGTATCTCTCCTTGTGACTGGAGAGAGACATTGACAGCTGGTGCAGTGAGAGATGAGAGATAGCTCGGGTCTGTAGCCAGTGATGTGACACCAGCGAAGAGTGTGTTAACACCCACTGATGTCACTTGCCCTTTGTTTAAAGCATCATTCTTTTGTGAGAATAATGAGTGGCTCATGGGTTGACTCGATAAAAGTTTGTGATTTGAAAGCGTGATTTTAGCAAGAATGCCCACAGTGACTGAACGTTCAGACCTTGTTTCATCTTTGGCGTCCGAAAATGTCTTCTTTTTGAGATTTCTTGCAGAGGGTGGTAAAGTATTCTGGGATAGTGGTTGACCAGTTTTGATCACTGTAGGTTTTGACAGTGATATGGTCGATTGGGGGGCAGAATCAGACATATGTACAAAAGTTACATGCTGGGACACAGAGATTCCCAAAAAAAATGAGAGCAAATGGTAAAAACTTTGTAGTGCTCTGTTTTTCGTCAAGAAGTTTTATTCAAAAGAATTGTTTTTGAAAATTGTTGTAGCAAGATCTGTGTTTCTACGTAGGCTTGAAAAGCTTTAAACTTGTAGAAATGATGTGAGTAAAACTTGATTTTAATCTTACTATCTCCTTTTTTTTTTTTTTTTAAATGTTATAACAGAGTGACAAAGAAATGATCAGACAGTGGGCAATTTGTGAAATGAGGTGAAAGGTTGGTTTTATAATGGAGTTATGTGAGAAGTATGTGGTGAAAAGTGAATCGTCGTGGTTGATGATGGTGGTAAGTAGGGGTGGCATAGGGGTGATTATTGATGATGTTAAATGGGATAGGGGTGATGATTGTGGAGCTTGGTGGTATTAATGGTGATTTGAGAGGTGCGCCGGAAAAGTATATGTGACGTAAGGAAGAAATAGTGTCAGAGGTGCAATTTTTGTGACACATCCCTTCACAAATAATGATGAAAGAATCAGGGGGTTTCTGAATAAGAAAAAAATAACACTCATGTTTAAGAATATTAATCATAATTTTCAATTTGCCTGAGATGTTATCTCACTGATTTAATCACAACTTAGAATACTAACTAAGTCAGAGAGATTTGATCACTGTCAAATATGAATCATAATTTTTATTCTTTGAGTATGAGTGTTGTTTTAAAAAATAATAATTTTACAGAGACTTATCTTTCACTGAAAGAGTTACAACTTAGAATACTAACAAGATCAGCTAAGGAAGGAATAGGTCTCTGAATTTTTTTTATTATAGATTATGTCTGATATGAACTATGTAATATCTTACTATATTATCTTTCACTGATCTAGTTACAACTTAGAATACTAACTAAATCAGCTTAAAAAAAATATAGGACAATAAAATATAGATCATATGAAGATATAATAGATATTCAATTTATTAAAACACATGAAGCTGTTTTAAACTAAAAATAGCTAGCTATGCTTGATAGCTGAGCTAGTCATTTAAGTTTAACATGCCAAGATCGCTAATGAGAAAGTTAAATCTTTTCTCATCCAAAGGTTTTGTAAATAGATCGGCGAGTTGGTAATCAGTTGGAATAAAATGCAATTCAATATTACATTTCATCACATGGTCCCTGTTGAAATGATATCGGACATCAATGTGCTTTGTCCTTGAGTGCATAACTGGATTGTTGGCAATGGCTATGGCACTTTGACTATCACAGTAGATTGGAATTTCTTTGAAGTCAAATCCATAGTCAGCAAGCTGATTTCTCATCCAGAGAATTTGAGCAGTACAGGCACTAGCAGCAATATATTCAGCTTCTGCAGTTGAAGTTGAAACTGAGTTTTGTTTCTTGCTGGACCAGCTTACTAGCTTTTCTCCATGAAATTGATAGCTACCAGATGTGCTTTTTCTATCCAGTTTGCATCCAGCATGATCAGAATCAGAATATCCTTTTAGGGAGAAGTCTGATCCAGATGGGTACCAGAGACCAAGATTCGGTGTACCCTTCAGATATATGAATATCCTTTTGACAGCGAGCAAGTGTGATTCCTTTGGATCAGCTTGATATCTAGCACAGAAACAAGTAGCAAACATAATGTCTGGTCTACTTGCAGTTATGTAACGCCCCAAATTTCGTAAGTTCTAAATCTTAAAATATATAATTTAAACTGTTTAAGTTAGGAGGACTAACTGTGTAAAGTATTTTATGTTTATAGGACTTGCCATTTAATGAATTAGTTAGTAGAGGGGTATAAGGTGACAAGTGCCATAAGTTGAGGGGCTTAGATGAAATTAACAGTATAAAAACCCAGGTTCTGTATTATTCTAGCTTATTCCAAACACTGTATATTTCTAAATCACGTACTGAGCTTTTGAGTGAAATCAAGAAGGAAGAAAATCAAGCAATTCAAACTAAGGTTTCGATTTCTTAAGGTTGCTAGCTACTAATTAGTGTTCTTGAGGTATGATTAACACTATATTCTTGTTTAATTGATGAATTGAGGTGATTAGGTTAAACCCTAAGTTCATGAAATTCATGAATTAGTGGTTTAATGAGTTATATATGATTCATACACATGATGAAACTATGTATGGTGTTTGAATATTGTTAATTTTATAAAAGAACTCAAAATTTTGGGGTTATGAGTAAACTAATGATTTTAATCTTGTGTGATATTGTTAATTGGTGTTTTGATGAAATTAGAGATGATAATTATACATAAAAGGGTAGTTGATGATGGTAATGATATAGATATATGTGAATATACACTAAGAAATGGTAATCTTAGTGTAAGTGATGGTTTTGATTTGTGAATGATAATGAACTACCCATTTATGTGTAATTAGTTAATAAAGTGTGTGAAACTTAACACTTGTATAGCTTAATACAAGTAATGAGTTGAAAGTTGAATGTGTATTTGATACTTGGCTACATGATTTCATGATTAGGTGATAAACGTGATCAAAGTGTTGATACAAGTAATTTTATACGCGGGCTATCGCGAGGTAAGTTAATGGATGATGCTATCTTTCTTCAAGTAATGCATATTTCATTTACTTGGAAGGACCGGTAATGGATATGTCATTTACTTGATGAGTTATGATTATATACCGGGGTGTAGGCCCAAAGATGTTAATTCTTGCGGGAATTAGCATATGATATTATGGATCCTTAATATACGTATGTTGTGAATTGATATTGATTATCATTGATAGCCCATTTCTTACTAAGCTTTATGCTTACTCTATTATGTTTATGTGTTTTAGGTGAGCCAAGTGGGACCCAGAGGGATCCGGGTAAAAGGCCCGAATGATGCTAGTGGTGGAGCTTGTTAAGTTATCGGTAACAAGCTAATCTTTTGAATCATGCTCTCGATATGTAATCACCCCTTTTGTTTAAGAAAACTTAGTTTTGACACCTAATGTTGAAAGTCAAACATGTTGAAATGTGGAAGTCAAATTAGTCAATGAGTTGGTATACTCGTTGATAGTTTTGGAGATGATGTTATTGTATAATAGATGAATATAATGTGAATATAATGGTTTTATGGAAATTTGATGTTAATAGTTAAGTTGAAGTATTGATAGTGAAAGTGGCATGAGTTGACTTAGAATAGTCAAAGAAATGTGATTTGGGTGTTGGAATAGTGGTCATTTGGGTAAAGATCCAAACGGGTCTTTAAAGTGTCCAAATGGGTCACTAACGGGTCAAAAGGCTACGTTGAGTTGTAAATATGATATGACGAATGTAAACATTGCACTAGGTCCCAATTATGGTATTAAAAAGGTAGTAGAAGTGTCAAAGTCTGAAGTTTGTTGGTTTGGAATTTGGTATGTCAACGGAAGTGGTCAAAAATGACCATAAAATGGTCAATTTCCGTTTTCTCGTTAAACGTGAAATTTGGAAAAGTGTTAATTGGGGAATGTTCATATAGTCATAATACACGTGCCTGCAAATTTTCATGGTCATTGGACTTGTCATTTTCAAGATATGAACGATCGAATTTCGGAAGATGGTAAAAGGGACAGCAGGCTTGATTCCCGGGGAATGGGAGTCATTCCTGGGGAATCCGACTCAAATTACTAACAGCATGCTTCATTCCTGGGGAATGGGAGTCATTCCTGGGGAATCTCTTATAAATTCAACATTTTCTTATTTAAATCCTTATTTGATCTAGGGAATGATACAACAAGTCTAAAATATCATATTAAAACGTAGGACTTTACGAAATGAGTAAAAAAAAAATGTTCTAAATTTCGGGGTGTTTCAAGTTGGTATCAGAGCTTGGTTTAAGGGATTCGGGTATCCACCATTAGTGGGTACTTGATCTTAAGCCATTATTATTATTGTTGAGCATGATATTGAATTGTTATCTGTTTTGATTAATCTAGTTATTTGATTTCTAAGACTTTTGACTCGAAATATCTTGTGGTAACTTTGGAAACATATAACTGGGATATGATAATTCGTGTGACTGGCCACCACAATAAATATCATATGGCAATTGTATGGAGCCAAGGAAGTCACAAGGTGTTAAAAAGATAAAGTCTTGGTAATAATTGTTGACTGCTATGTGACTAGGTGCAGTTAAATTACAAAGTAGACATTTTATTGATGAATATGTTTGTATTAAATATATTGAGTCTACTTTCAGTAATAAGATGAATGATCAAGAAGGAATAGAATTGACACTTGGGCCGCGTCCACGAGACCAAGCCCAGAATGTAAGAACTGGAGGTGATGATGATAGACAAAGACCTCCAACAGATGATGCTAGGTTATCTTTGACCGACTTAAAAACTTTAATCTCAGCTGAAGTGGCAAAGGCTCAAGAGGCGTCCCTTCCCCTCTTATTGGGCCGCATTTCTGAAACCATACGTGAAACTGTTGCTGATGAATTTCAAAGGCGAGATGATGAAAATGAAATTGATCTTGAAAGACCACCTCCTGGTGGTGAAAGAAATGAGGAAAGACCACCAACACCTGTTGTTCGCAGGGTGATTCAAAATCGTGATGAAGATCATAAATTCAGTTATAAAGACTTTTCTGTTTGTAACCCGCCAGATTTTCAAGGTGAGATGGATCAAATTAAATGTCAAAGGTGGTTATCTGAAGTTGAAGGGGCATTTGCCAAAGCAGAAGTCCCTAACCGATTAAAAGTGAGATATGCTTCTAATCTTCTTAAATCCCGTGCTAAATTCTGGTGGGAAGTTCAATGTCGTACTTTAGGAGAGGAAGCTATTACAGTGATGACAACGGAAGAATTCAAAAAGATGTTTGCTGAAACTTATTCGCAGGATGCTGATTTAAATAGAATTCGTCGTGAGTTCCTTTCTATGGAACAAACGACTGAGTCGATAAACGAGCTGGTAGGAAATTTTCTGGATCGAGCCCAATTTTGTCCAGAATACATGGCAAATCCTAAATTACTTATGGATCACTTTCATACAATCCTGAAGAAGGAAATCCGACAGTTTGTCAATCCAAAGAAATGTGGTACTTTTTCTGAAATGGTAGACGAGGCTCGATTTCAAGAGCTGGAGTTAAAGAAGGATGAGAAAAGTTCCACGAAAAGAAAAGCTGAATCCACTTCTACTCCATCCAAAAAGTTTAGATCTGGTGGAAGTTTTAGAAAGGATGATCGAACTGAAATCCCAGAATGCAAGATATGCCATAAAAGGCATCGTGGGGAGTGTAAAGCCGGGACTCTAAATTGTTTTTCTTGTGGAAGGCCGGGACATTTTAGCAAAGATTGTCCCAATCCAATCAAAGTTTGTCATCATTGTATGAAACCAGGACATATTCGACCTGATTGTCCTGAATTGAAATCTCAACCTACTTCTTCTGCTCCTCGCAAGAATACTGAGAGGAAGACGGTGGAACCACCGAAGCCTAGACACCGTTCCTTTCAAATTACTGCAGAAGAAGAACAAAGAGCCCCCGATGTGTTAACAGGTACCTTCTTTGTAAATCTTAAACCTGCATACATACTGTTTGATTCGGGAGCCTCACGATCATTTGTGTCTGAAAAGTTTTGTCGATATTTTTCAATTCCTCTTACTGAGTTAGATGCTCCACTTGATGTGGAGGTTGCTGACGATAGAATTATTTTTGTGACCAATGTGTATAGAGGTTGTCAGTTAGTGATTAATAATGAAACCTTCATCATAAATTTAGTCCCGATGCAAATGGGTGAGTTTGATGTAGTTGTGGGAATGGATTGGTTTGGCAAACATAACGCCATAATCCAATGTGAGAAAAAGATAATTCGGGTTAATTCGCCTAGTGGGGGAGTGATAGATATTTATGGGGAGAAGAGAAAACCATCACTTTCTATTTGTACTTTTGCTCGGGCCAAACGCCATTTATCACATGGGTGTCAGGCTTTCTTGGCACATGTGATTGATACTCAGAAACAAACCCCCAAACTTACAGAAATCCCTGTTATTAATGAATTCCCTGATGTATTTCCCGATGAACTACCTGGTATTCCGCCCGATAGGCAAGTCGAGTTTCGAATCGACTTAATGCTAGGAGCTACTCCTATTGCCAAAACACCTTATAGACTCGCCCCCTCTGAAATGCAAGAGTTGATGAAACAATTGCAAGAATTACTTGATAAAGGTTTTATTCGTCCGAGTAGTTCACCATGGGGTGCACCGATACTATTTGTTAAAAAGAAAGATGGCACTATGAGAATGTGCATCGATTATAGGGAATTGAACAAGGTTACCATCAAGAATAGGTATCCCTTGCCTAGGATTGATGACTTGTTTGACCAACTCCAAGGTGCAAGTTTCTTCTCGAAGATTGATTTACGTTCTGGTTATCACCAATTGAAAGTTCGAGAAGAAGATGTGTCTAAAACAGCTTTCAGAACAAGGTATGGCCATTATGAATTCGTGGTTATGCCTTCTGGTCTGACAAATGCTCCTGCCGCTTTTATGGATCTCATGAATCGAGTGTGCCGACCTATGCTCGATAAGTTTGTAATTGTATTCATAGATGATATTCTCATATATTCCAAATCTGCTGACGATCACAATGTTCATTTAAGGTAGGTATTACAAACTTTGAGAAATGAGAAACTCTATGCCAAGTTCTCCAAGTGTGAATTTTGGCTTCGTGAGGTACAATTTCTGGGTCATGTTGTTAATAACCAAGGTATTATGGTTGATCCTGCAAAGGTTGAGGCGGTGATGAAATGGGAACCTCCAACCAATGCAACAGAAGTTAGAAGTTTTCTGGGTTTAGCTGGCTATTACAGACGGTTTATCCAGGATTTCTCCAAGATTGCTACTCCTCTCACTAAGCTTACTCGTAAAAATATTAAATATGAATGGAATGATGCAGCTGAACAAGCTTTCCGTACTTTGAAATTAAAGCTTAGTCAAGCTCCTGTCTTAGTACTTCCTGATGGTACTGATGACATGGTAGTTTACTGCGATGCTTCTCGAAATGGTCTTGGTTGTGTTCTGATGCAGAGGGGTAAAGTGATTGCTTATGCTTCTCGACAACTGAAAGAACATGAAAAAGGATATCCAACTCACGATTTGGAGCTGGCAGCAGTTGTCTTTGCTCTAAAAATTTGGAGGCATTACTTATATGGTGTGAAGTGTACCATTTACACTGATCACAAAAGCCTCAAATATTTCTTTGATCAGCGTGACCTTAACATGAGACAGCGACGTTGGCTTGACTTGGTAAAGGATTATGACTGTGAAATTCTTTATCATCCAGGAAAGGCTAACGTTGTAGCTGATGCTCTCAGCCGAAAAGCGATGCATCATGCTTTAATTGTTAAATCTCTTCGCATTACTGTCATTCCTGATTTACTTGACCAGATTAAGGAAGTCCAACAAAAGACATGGCAAAAAGGTCTTTGGAGAGCAGAACGTATTAAAGGTCAAATTCCAAACATTGTTGATGATTCTCGTGGGATAAAAACACGTTATGGAAGAATCTGGATTCCAAATTCACCTGAGCTGAAAACGTTGTTACTTGATGAAGCTCACAAGTCCAGATATTCCATTCATCCTGGTGCAACAAAAATGTACCATGATTTGAAAGTTGATTATTGGTGGCCTGGGATGAAGCGTGAAATTGTGAAATATGTCGAACAATGTCTAACGTGTTTGCAGGTTAAAGCAGAACATCAAAAGCCATTTGGTAAAATGCAACCGTTGGACATACCTGTTTGGAAATGGGAGCACCTTACCATGGACCTTATCACTAAATTACCCAAAACTCAAAGTCATCATGACACTATTTGGGTGATTGTTGATCGGTTGACAAAAAGTGCTTTATTCTTGCCAATTAAGGAAACTTATACTTCAGAGGCACTTGCTGATTTATATGTTAAAGAAGTTGTGGCACGACATGGTATGCCTATCTCTATTGTCTCTGATCGAGATAGTAGATTCACTTCTAGATTCTGGAACAAATTCCAAGAGGATATCAGTACTCGTATTCATTTAAGTACTGCATATCATCCCCAGACTGATGGGCAGAGTGAAAGAACCATCTAGACGCTTGAAGACATGTTGAGGGCATGTGCCATTGATTTCGGTGGTAGCTGGGATACTCACTTACCGTTGGTTGAGTTTTCTTATAATAACAGTTATCACGCGAGTATTGGCATGCCTCCTTATCAGGTGTTATATGGCAGAAAATGTAGAACTCCAATATGTTGGGATGAGATTGGACAACGAGAACTGGGTAGTACTGATATTGTCCAGAAGACGACTGAAAAGATTGATCAGGTCAGAGAACGGTTGAAAATAGCCCAAGATCGAAAAAAATCTTATGCTGACAACCGAAGGCGTCCAATCGAATTCCAAGTTGGAGATTTTGTTATGTTGAAAGTATCTCCATGGAAGGGTATCATTCGGTTCAGAAAGCGGGGAAAATTGAGCCCTCGATACATTGGTCCCTTTAAGATTCTTGAAAAAGTTGGAAAGGTAGCTTATCGCCTCGAGCTGCCTAATGAACTAGCTGGAATACATTCTAATTTTCACGTGTCCTATTTAAGGAAGTGTTTGGTTGATGAAGCCGCTTACGTGCCATTGGATGAAATTGAAATTAATGATCAGTTGAATTACATTGAACAACCAGTGATGATTCTTGATGAAAAGATAAAGAAGCTGAGAAATAAAGAGATCAAATTGTTCAAAGTTCAATGGAAACATCGCAAGGGTTCAGAATTCATATGGGAACCCGAGGAGGAGATTCTTCATTATTATCCAGCTATATACCAAGAATGGATTGTGAGGACACAATCCTGAATAAGTGGGGGAGAGTTGTAACGCCCCAAATTTCGTAAGTTCTAAATCTTAAAATATATAATTTAAACTGTTTAAGTTAGGAGGACTAACTGTGTAAAGTATTTTATGTTTATAGGACTTGCCATTTAATGAATTAGTTAGTAGAGGGGTATAAGGTGACAAGTGCCATAAGTTGAGGGGCTTAGATGAAATTAACAGTATAAAAACCCAGGTTCTGTATTATTCCAGCTTATTCCAAACACTGTATATTTCTAAATCACGTACTGAGCTTTTGAGTGAAATCAAGAAGGAAGAAAATCAAGCAATTCAAACTAAGGTTTCGATTTCTTAAGGTTGCTAGCTACTAATTAGTGTTCTTGAGGTATGATTAACACTCTATTCTTGTTTAATTGATGAATTGAGGTGATTAGGTTAAACCCTAAGTTCATGAAATTCATGAATTAGTGGTTTAATGAGTTATATATGATTCATACACATGATGAAACTATGTATTGTGTTTGAATATTGTTAATTTTATAAAAGAACTCAAAATTTTGGGGTTATGAGTAAACTAATGATTTTAATCTTGTGTGATATTGTTAATTGGTGTTTTGATGAAATTAGAGATGATAATTATACATAAAAGGGTAGTTGATGATGGTAATGATATAGATATATGTGAATATACACTAAGAAATGGTAATCTTAGTGTAAGTGATGGTTTTGATTTGTGAATGATAATGAACTACCCATTTATGTGTAATTAGTTAATAAAGTGTGTGAAACTTAACACTTGTATAGCTTAATACAAGTAATGAGTTGAAAGTTGAATGTGTATTTGATACTTGGCTACATGATTTCATGATTAGGTGATAAACGTGATCAAAGTGTTGATACAAGTAATTTTATACGTGGGCTATCGCGAGGTAAGTTAATGGATGATGCTATCTTTCTTCAAGTAATGCATATTTCATTTACTTGGAAGGACCGGTAATGGATATGTCATTTACTTGATGAGTTATGATTATATACCGGGGTGTAGGCCCAAAGATGTTAATTCTTGCGGTGATTAGCATATGATATTATGGATCCTTAATATACGTATGTTGTGAATTGATATTGATTATCATTGATAGCCCATTTCTTACTAAGCTTTATGCTTACTCTATTATGTTTATGTGTTTTAGGTGAGCCAAGTGGGACCCAGAGGGATCCGGGTAAAAGGCCCGAATGATGCTAGTGGTGGAGCTTGTTAAGTTATCGGTAACAAGCTAATCTTTTGAATCATGCTCTCGATATGTAATCACCCCTTTTGTTTAAGAAAACTTAGTTTTGACACCTAATGTTGAAAGTCAAACATGTTGAAATGTGGAAGTCAAATTAGTCAATGAGTTGGTATACTCGTTGATAGTTTTGGAGATGATGTTATTGTATAATAGATGAATATAATGTGAATATAATGGTTTTATGGAAATTTGATGTTAATAGTTAAGTTGAAGTATTGATAGTGAAAGTGGCATGAGTTGACTTAGAATAGTCAAAGAAATGTGATTTGGGTGTTGGAATAGTGGTTATTTGGGTAAAGATCCAAACGGGTCTTTAAAGTGTCCAAATGGGTCACTAACGGGTCAAAAGGCTACGTTGAGTTGTAAATATGATATGACGAATGTAAACATTGCACTAGGTCTCAATTGTGGTATTAAAAAGGTAGTAGAAGTGTCAAAGTCTGAAGTTTGTTGGTTTGGAATTTGGTATGTCAACGGAAGTGGTCAAAAATAACCATAAAATGGTCAATTTCCGTTTTATCGTTAAACGTGAAATTTGGAAAAGTGTTAATTGGGGAATGTTCATATAGTCATAATACACGTGCCTGCAAATTTTCATGGTCATTGGACTTGTCATTTTCAAGATATGCACGATCGAATTTCGGAAGATGGTAAAAGGGACAGCAGGCTTGATTCCCGGGGAATGGGAGTCATTCCTGGGGAATCCGACTCAAATTACTAACAGCATGCTTCATTCCTGGGGAATGGGAGTCATTCCTGGGGAATCTCTTATAAATTCAACATTTTCTTATTTAAATCCTTATTTGATCTAGGGAATGATACAACAAGTCTAAAATATCATATTAAAATGTAGGACTTTATGAAATGAGTAAAAAAAAAATGTTCTAAATTTCGGGGTGTTTCAAGTTAGATACAATAGCGACCCAATCAAACCTCTATAAGCTGTGATGTTTACAGATTTACCATCGGGATCAGCATGTAGCTTTACTGCAGGTGACATGGGTGTAGCAAGGGTTGAGCAATTAGCAAATTCAAATTTCTTTAACAGATCTTTAACATATTTTCCTTGACTTATAAAAATTCCAGTTTTGGTTTGTTTTGTTTGCGAACCAAGGAAAAATGTTAATTCACCCATCATGCTCATCTCATAACTTTTGGTCATGAGATCAGAAAATTCCTTGCACATGTCACTGTTAGTAGACCCGAAAATGATATCATCAACATAGATCTGGACTAATATGACATCTCTCTTATCTCTTTTAATAAATAATGTGCTGTCAATTTTTCCTCTGACGTAGCCACATTTTATCAGGTAGACAGAGAGAGTATCATACCACGCTCTTGGAGCTTGTTTTAGTCCATACAGAGCTTTATCAAGTTTGTAAACATAACCAGGATGTTTTGGATCAATGAATCCAGGTGGTTGCTTGACATACACTTCTTCCTGCAGCTTGCCATTCAGAAAGGCACTTTTCACATCCATTTGATATACTTTAAACTTCTTGTGAGCTGCATAGGCAAGAAATAGCCTGATTGCTTCAAACCTAGCCACTGGTGCAAAAGTTTCATCATAATCAATGCCTTCTTGCTGACAGTAACCTTGTGCAACTAGTCTAGCCTTGTTTCTTGTTACCACACCATCAGCATCCATTTTATTTCTGAACACCCATCGTGTTCCAATCACTGATTTACCAGCGGGTTGTGGTACAAGCTTCCAAATTTTATTTCTTTCAAACTGAGATAGCTCTTCTTGCATGGCAGCTATCTAGTGATGATCAGTAAGTGCTTCATCAACCTTCTTTGGTTCCATCAGAGACACAAAACTTACAGACAAACAAAAGTTACCTGGATTGTGGATTACCAATAATCAATTGATTATCAATATGTTTTGTCCACTTAGTCATTCGCTGAGGTTCAGCAGTGACTTGATTACTTTGTGAGGGTTCAGAAGGCAAATCAACATTTGTAGCATGAGTATCGTTGTTATGCGAGTTTTGGTTTGGACATTGAGTTGATGATGATGGGACATCTGTAGGTAAAGATGATGTTCCTGAATCATTCTCAGCTAAAGTAGAACTGGAATTGAATTCAGGAATATTATCTTCACCTTTAGAGTCTGATGAGAAATTTTTATATTTCTTATCATTTGATTTGATTTCATTTGATAAGTCACCATCCATTTTGTTAAAAACAGGATTTTCATATTCTTTAGGATCAGTGAGTGACTCATCATATGATTCATCAAAAGTAACATCCATTGATTCCTCAATACATTCTCTTCTTTTATTGTAAATTCTGAAAGCTTTAGAGATAATTGAGTAACCAACAAATATTCCTTCATTAGCTTTTGGATCAAACTTTCCTAAGTGATCTCTTTTGTTTAAAATATAGCAAGTGCTACCAATAACATGAAGAAAACTTATATCAGGTTTTCTCCCCCTTAAAAGCTCATATGGTGTCTTACTGTGTCTTTTGACAATCAGTGACCTATTTTGAGTGTAACAGGCAGTATTTACTGCTTCAGCCCAAAAATAGGTCTTAAGACCAGCATCAATGAGCATTGACCTGGCAGATTCAATCAAAGTTCTATTTCTTCTTTCTGCCACCCCATTTTGTTGGGGTGTTCTATGTGCTGAAAAATTTTGAGAAATGCCTTTTGAATCCCAAAAACTTTCCAGGTCAATGTTTCGAAATTCAGTGCCATTGTCACTTCTCAGATGTTTTACAGTGACATCATTCAGATTTTCCATTTTCTTCACAAAGGATATGATCTCGCTGGCAGCTTCACTTTTGGCTTTGAGAAAAAATACCCAAGTATATCTGGAGTATTCATCGACTATCACCAAACAATATATTTTTCCTCCCAGACTTGGAGTACTTACTGGCCCGAATAGATCCATATGAAGCAAGTAAAAACATTCTATTACTGATGAAGTCTGCTTACTTTTGAAGGACGAGCTGTGATGCTTTCCTTTTTCACATGCTGAACAAAGCTTGTCTTTGTCATAAGACATTTTTGGTAGTCCAGTGACTAGACCATTCTTGCTCAGTTTGTTAATTGCTTTGAAGTTCTGATGAGAAAGTCGCTTATGCCATAACCATTTTTCTTCTGAAACAGTTCTGGAGTAAAAACATGTTCCTGACTATGCTGAATCCATATTGACCACATAAGTATTCCCTTTCCTGTTTGCAGCAAGAACAACACTTCCCTTTTTGTTGTAAACAACGCCAGCTTCATGATCAAAAAGTACCTTGTTCTTGGAATCACAAAACTGACTGATGCTTAATAAATTGTGCTTCAAGCCTTCTACATATGCTACTCGCTTGAACATTACATTACCATTGGTTAAGATTCCATATCCTCTGGTCTTTCCAACCTTATTATCACCAAATACCATATCAGGACCTCTTTCATCCTGATAGTCACTAAGCAGAGACTTGCATCCTGTCATATGCCTGGAACATCCGCTGTCCAAATACCAGACATTCTCTCTAAGAATACCTTTGTAGATGCTATTAGAATCCCAACCAGATGCTGAACATTTATGAGCAACTTCCTTGATGTCTTCATGGAATTCAGTGTCATCAGCCATTAAACAATAATCTTTGTCCAAGCAAATCATTGCTTCTTCATCATCGGATGAGGAGGATGAATCAGAGTCGCTGAGTGAACTTTCGTCAGCGACAAACCCTTTTCTCTTCTTCTTTCCGGATTTAGCCAATGCCTTCAGTTTCTTGTACTTTGCCTTGTACTTGTTGTACTTATCATTTCTGAAGTCTGGCACTGGTTCAGGGACTTGGTTTACTGATTTTGATCTACATTCAGCTGCAAAATGACCAATTTTGCCACACTTGTAGCATTCACTTTTGGACTGGAATTTATCAGATGATGGAGCACCAGCGAATCTTTTTGATCTGGTGTTCCTTCTGAAATTAGCAACCATCATGGCCATATCCTTTTCAAGCTTCTCCAGTCCTTCATCATACTCGTACTCTGACTGTTCTTCATCTTGACCACCTTCTTCTTCAGCTATTAGTGACTTCGAACTTTTCTTAGACACCTTTAACTTCTGTCTCTGATCGATTTCATCAAGCTCTGCTACAAGGGCATTGGATATCTTCTGACTTCCAAGAGTAGCACGAATATGCTCACTCTGATCAGCTTGCTTTTCTGACTGCTCCCAGTTGAGAAAAATACATTAGACCTGAGTTAAATTCAGAGTTGAATAATCGTTTCTCTGTCTGGTACATGTTGCAATGGTTCCCCAGATTTTTCTTGGCAGCAACTCAAGAAACTTTTCAACAACAAATCTCTGTTCCTTACCTATACCAGCCTTCTCCATTTTGTTCATCAGTGACTGGTATCTGGTGTAAGTGGAAGACAGAGATTCATTTGGTTCCATTACGAAAAGCTCATATTGACGAGTGAGATTGACTTCCCTGCAGCGAATAATATCAGGAGTTCCAATATATATATTCCTAAGGGTATCCCACATGTCTTTAGCAGTTCTACAAAGCCTGATTGATTCAATCTAACCAATCGTCTATCCTCATCTGACCATTGTTCCTCTCTTTTAGGCAAAACCATTTCTGGTATAGCAGGAGTAGTAGCTGTAGCCATGACAGCAGGAACAATTGTGGTTGGGATGTGGGGACCATTGGTTATTATATTACAGAGACGGTCATCAATTAGATCTAAAAACATCATCATTCGAGACATCCAAGTTTCAATCCTTGATGGATCAAAAGCTGGAGGTTTGGTTGTAGAACCATTTCCCTTTTGATAATCAGAGTCAACACAGCTATACTTTACTGATTCCATTGCAGACCTGGTTAATTGAATTTAAACCAACTCCGCTCTGATACCAATTGAGAGTCCCGTGATCACTATTGATTAGTGATTTGGAATCGCAAAGTGTAAAGTTTAATTGTAGAAGGGGGGGGGGGGGGGTTGAATACAATTAAAAACTTTTTCTGATTTTAACTAAGTTAATTGAAAGTTTTTAATTGTTTTAACAGAAACAGAGTATATCAGATAACAGATATGACAATATCAAAGAACAATGTAATAGTAGCTGAAATGGTGAATTGTATTGATCATAAAATTCACAAGTGTTGAATGCGGAAATGGATTAACCAAAGTTAATCCAATTCAAACACTTAGCTAATCTATTACAATTGAGGTGAACAGCAGTGGACAAACACGCTGACTGTTCACTTGATGAATCGCTAAGTCGTGCTTAGACAAACTACTCACTGATGTACAGTGATTAACACGAATTGAACGACTAGCCTCTACAGTACAAAACACTGAACTATTTATACTACAAGAGTTCCTAAAATATCGCCTACAAAATAGGATCTTGGAAGGACACGTGTCGCTGCTTGATTGGTTTGAACTCTGATGAACCGACATTCTGCGGGTCCCAATTCTGTTACCGCAAATATCTCGTTACCTTAAAACCAATCACTTGCTGCCACGTAATCTTTCAGACATACTTCAAACTAGAACACTCTTGCTGATGTATAGATAAGTACAGTACTTTTAGTACTTGATGATAGAGAGGCTTTATTGGATAGTCCCTGAAGATGCAGTAATCCTCCTCACTCACTGCGAGCTAACATGCTCTTGTAGAATGACTTGAACTAAAGATCTTCAGTGGCTAGCTGTTATTCTGGCAGTGACTATTGCATTTATTGATTTGAAAAAGTAAAGCTCTCGCTGACGTTGATCAGCGACACACCAAGTTGAGCTTTAAATCTTCCTTAGTATATCAATCAAAATGAATGACGATTAGCGAAACCTATCATTAGCAACAGCAGCTTCGATACAATCCATTTCTTCATCGAGTAGTGAACAGTTGAGTTGGTCAGCGACCAGTGACTTCATCATGGTCAGCGACCAGTGACTCAACAGTTTAAAAAATGTCAAATTCTAGAATGTCATTTTTCTAACCTATTGTTTCAAAATAATATCGAGTCTAAATAATTTGTAATGTAATAATTTTTATTGTATTTATCTAATTATACTAAGTATACTAATTATTTCTATTAATTCAAAATTACTTTATATATAAACTCGAATTTGTTTCAAAATGTTATTGAAACAATATAGTCATTCAAAATTGTCGTTTTATATCCTATAAACTTTTGTATTTATCTAAAACCGAGCCCTAATCCTAATCAATCCGCTACAATCCGCAAACAAACCTCGAATCATAAAATCATAACCTAACTATCCTAACGAATTTCTAAGCAACCCTAATCATCTAAACAATATAATATAACTCGTAATCTATAGAAAACCGCAATTGAACAACATATAATTCGGATTAAAACACGAAAAACTTAAAAACGAGTTTAGAAATCATACCTTTGAAGTAGTAATCATGAAAACGAAGTGAAATGATGATGATAATATGATTTTTCGGGTGTGGGCGATTCGTCCGATCGTATGTGTGTATTGTGTGTGTAAATGACAGAAACCGGAGAGTTTCTGGTTTTGATCGTAAAAGTATCCAACCGCCGGTTGGTTTGAATTTGGGCCCAGGCCTTTTTCGGCCCATTTTAATTCGTTGGGCTTAAGCCTGTTATAATTTGCTTATATAATTTTAATAATTTATGTTTTTACGAATAACAATTTTTAGTACATTTACAAATCATAATCTATGTGTATTTTAGAATTTCTTTCTGTTTTAGATAATAATAATTTTAAAATTTTAAATAACAAATGGATAAAAAGAAGTATCGTTTATGTGACATCCGTAACCAAAGACATTATTTATAGAACAATTGTTTATAGTTATTTGCTAATCGTATTTAAGTGCGCGAAATTTGTGAAAAAATAATTAGTTATTTCGTATTTTAAACTATGTGAGAAATCTAATTTCCGTATAGTGTTCAAAAACTCGAATCAATGTTCGTATGTGGTTAGATTAAAAGTTAGGATAATATATTAATGAAATAATAATAATAATAATAATAATAATAATAATAATAATAATAATAATAATAATAATAATAATAATAATAATAAAAGATTAATAATAATAAATATAATAATAATCATAAAATTAATAGTAATAAAGATGGAATCGGTGGAACCGACCCATCTATCTTTAAGTTATTTTATTTTTTTATGATTTTATTATTGATTAAGTTGTTTCCTAATTGTGTTAAAACTCATTTAATTTCTCTCTAATTAATTCTTAAATACAATTTTAAACAAAAACCCTAAATCATTATCAAAAAAAAAAAAAAAAAATCGGCTCTGGGGTTTCTTTTGGGTATTGTCGACCAAGAAGAAAGAAAGAACCAAAGTTGGGTTTGAAGATTTGCTTTCGTATATTACGTACCCGTTTGTGTTCTACGTAGGTATAATCTTAAACCCTAAATCATAATATTTTTATGTTACTTTAATTTTTCTGAAATAGATGTACATGTGGGTCGAATTATATGTTTGGGATATGAATAAGTTGGGTAAAATAGGTTTTGCAAACCGAAAGTATTGTATCGCTAAACGTAAAAATCTGTCAGATTTTCGTAACTAGAATCAGACGCAGTTTTGACCTATCTACGTTCGTTTTTAGGCTTCCGACAAAACTAAAAAGTTGTAGATATCAAAATTTTACATAACATCGCAAGGTTTTAGCTTCTGAAACGCGTTGTATGATTTTATAAAAATTATTTTGTAAACTGCAGTTATGAGTGACGAGTTTTCGAAAAAACATTGGTGCGGTTTTAGCATGAAATCACATGTTTGGCTTTGAATTTGGTTATGAAAATTTTTCTACAAACCTTTGAGTATGATGACTGACTTCTATAAAAATGTTATAATTTTGGAAGGTTTGTAAGTATTTTAACATTTGTAAGATATTTTTGGTTGCCAGAAAATGTGTTTTATGTGAGTAGTCCGTTTCGGTGAATTTGTAAAATAGTTAGACATTAAAATAAATTCTTGAAAAATTATTTTAAGCTTTAGATATGTCAAAGTCCGTGGAATTATTTTGGGAATCAAATAGATTCGTTTGGATCATGATTTAAGGTTGGTAAATAGATATTAAGAATCTGGGCATAAAACATGGGATTAAATTATTGGTGTAAACTATACTAAATTCATACAAAAGAGATTATATTAAAATAAACATACGAAGTAAGGGTTAAGGGTGACTTAATATTTTATAATGGAACATCAAGTGGGATTAAATGGAAGGACTATTTGCCTTATCTAAAATTTGTAACGAACAAGTATGTGTATAGGTGATGGGGATTAACGTGCGGACTTAATTGGACTTGGTTGGGAACTTGGTTTTCTTTGCTATTCAAGGTGAGTTTTCGTGGCCCTATTTTCTTACTTATTTTCAAATTGGGGTAAAAGTATGCTCGTACATTTTATTACCATTTTCTGCTGTGAAACGTATTTGTTTTCATTTTTGGACATTTGCCTGAAATCTATGACACTATGTGAAGTATGTGCATTTGGTTGTTGGATTCATTATCATTGTAAGGCCTTGCTCTTTCGGGAGTGAGTACCTGATGTATACATTATTTTTGGTATACATTAAAGCCATGTTGTTTCACAAGGCCTTAGTACCTAATGTTATACGTTATGTATACATTAAAGCCATTATGGGTAGCTACTGCATTCACAGGGTTTGTTTGGTCATACTTCTTCGTGGGGTGATGACAGTGTGTTGAGGTGTTTCATTTACATTATTTCACTTATGTGTACATTTTCATTGCATTGTCCTAACTCGTATATTTATCACAGCAAATGTTTATTTTGGTGTCATTTATAAACCTACGGAACTCACCAACCATTGTGTTGACACTTTTGAGCATATCTTTTCAGGTTGCACTAGTGATTTAAGGTTGAAGACAAGGATACTTAGTGGACCATTTAGGTTGCATAAAGGACTACTACAAGACATGTGAAACATTGGTTACGACATTTTAGATTGATTTCAAAGGCTTGTAGCCATAACATTAGGTATACGATTTGTGAATGTAAAACTTTGATTCACTGTGGATGTGCATGTATTAGCAGAAACCGCCATTTGTGTATATAACATCACAAAGCGTTGATCTTTAAATTTCACTTAGAGTTCTATATATTGATGTGTTGTGATCCTATCATGGTTATATCCCGTTGTTTCCGCTTTAGACGGGGTGTGACAGTTTAAGTAGTTTATATATTTAATATCAATTCCTGTAATGCTGTTATGTGTGACAAATAACGGATATAATAAATGTTCCCTTGGTATACATAGATTTTTCAATCGGTGATTGCGTCGACTCATCCACCGTTTGAAAATTCAATTGTCGACTCTATCGAATTCCAACTATTGTTTCAATCTTTTTGTCACCAAAAATATTATATTTAATATATCTGCAATCTTGTGAACAATGTTAAGCATAATTTCAAAACTTATTATTATAATCTCTTCTAAGTAATTTATGAATTTAATTTTTATCACTATTGCAACTCGTGTAAAAATTAATTCTAAATACTTAAAATTTCTAACATTTGTGTAGCTAATACAAATAAAGATGAGATAATCATATAATTCTGAAATCATTAAACTCTATATTAATCAAATATGAAACTGAAAACAGTAACTTTAATATCCAGATAACATTCAAATCCCAAACAATTATTAAACTAAAACAAGAAAAATAGAAAGAATTTAACTAGTTATTAAAAACAGAGAGGTTGCAAATGATCTTTAGAAATGATATTAGATGTTCAAGCCTAATTCCTACTAAAAGGTCTTCCAAAGTTCTCAGGATAAATTCTTCGAAAGTGCAAATAGATCTTATTAGTTATCTCGGGTATTGGCGAGGCATATTCAGAGAATCTCTCATGATGAATCCTTTCAGCATCTTCTACTTCTATGAGTGTGTCAGCTACTCTTTTGACCTTCTTAGCTATCCTTCCATCTTCATCAGTAACCATGTAATCATTTTCAACCTTTGTTTCTCGTTCCACATGATTATGTCTTAACGAATCCATTAACCCATAGAAACCTAAATGTATATCATGATAATCATATGTATTGTGGGTTCTCACTGCCTTTCCTATATCATTTAGGATTCTCCTATAGTATCCTTCTTGATGCTCCGTTGTTATCCCAGAATACCTAAAAGTATCTACTAACTGATAGTAAACTTCAGATAACCCTAAATGAAAAAGGTTATTTCTCTGATTATAATGAACTCCATTGTAAGTCAACTGCAACTCCATTTTAGTATAAGTGACCAAGTTTGCCATTGGTTCGTTAGAAAAGTACTCAGGAATTATACGCGTTCTTTCGTCCCATTCTCCATAGTAAAATTCGTCAACAATTTCTTGAACATAAAAGTCAACCGTACAATCATTGAAGAATCTTCCAGAACCAATATGCTCTCTAGCCTTTATTTAATTGAAGAAGTCTTGAAAGTTTTCAAGTAAACATATGTCAGCCATATTACTCAAGTTCCCAGTGGCATGCTCTATTATCTCCTTAAGCTCTCTTAACATTTCTCTTTGTTTATCAGAATAAGGAAACAAAGACTTCTCAAATGTTTCATGCACATATGTATACTTCAACAATTGCTCTTCACAAAACGTTGGATCTACCATCTCATGCTCGCTCACAATATCATACTTCAGCTCATTTACATAGTTTATGAAATCATTTGTATCTCTAGTTTCATTAGATGTAACCCAAGCAGTGAATTGTTCTTCCATTTCCTTAATCAACTCTTTCTGATAATCAGTATACTCTAAAGTGGATTTGTGTATGAGTTCCATAATAAACCTGAGCTCATCTTCATGATATTCTAAGTAGTGAAACATATCTTCCTTATTTGAAACTACAGGGGGTTGTTCATAGTCTCCTTCTTCGTTAGTTAGCTTGATTTTCTTGTTTGGTTCAAAAGAATGGTAATCTACTTCTATATCTTTGAAGTCCATATTTTCATTTCCAAAGTCCATTTGCATCGACTCCATTCTAATAACAGCTAAATTTTTCTGTGCACAAAGAATAGCACATAGTTCAGATTACTTATCTAATCCTATTTTATCTAAAGTAACTTATTATACAAATTCTAATTTAATTTCCTTTACATTGCTAGTCAAAAAGATCTCGGTAGCTCCATTGATAGTACACAAAAGCGGAGAAACAGGTCAGCGTGAAGCTTATTAAAAACCTATTTCTTTCGAGAAGCACCTTACCTCTTATATGATAAATCAATGAGGTAGGGCTTTACTCTCCTTATACCTTTGTTTTTGTCAGTATTCTCAATGGGTGAGCCGATATTTCTTATTGAATTTACAAAGTATCAGAAATAAAAATTATACAAGTTAAATAATTAGTTTTATTAAAATACACCGCTCCCCCGGTAAAACAAAAGTTCAACCGGTTAAGTGTTCCCCGGAATTTGCGCCAAAAACTTGATGTGTGCTAAGTATAGGCAATTATAATCACAAGTGTAAATTAAGGAAATACTAAATAATACTATCACACAATTCAGGCAAGATTGATCCGTTCATGTAATATAGTTTAATAAGTAAGTCCAAATTCGAACACAAGGAACACAAGAAACGTGATTCTTATTTATAACTAATTATCTATTCTCTCTAATTACAAATATTTACAATTATAATACAAATAAATAAAGGATCCAATTTACAATAATTTACAAGACAAGGGGGACGTTTTAGTTCCGAACGAACATATTTATATTTATATTTTGATACAGATTCTAATAGATAAGTTTTAGGAACAACTTAATAATACTCAGATGAATAGAAGATTATAATTATTCAAACTATTATTTATTAAACTTATTATATGTACTTATGTCTATTTGCTTTCTTGGCTATTATTACTGGTGAATTACTAATGTAGAAGATCACTTAGGGTTAAGTCAAATCCTCATCATAGCAACACAATCATAAGGTTACGCAAAGTGTTACTAATTAATAAGATCTATCATTAATTTATTAATACAATTTCTATGGTTAGGCTTGAATCACAGTATTACTTTATATTAATGATTCATTCTTCGTCTATCGCATAAGGTTAAGATCAAGACATAAACACAATCACTTAATTTATATAAACTTAATATGGTCATCCTCGTTTAATATAAATCAGTCTAATTATGTCAAGAATAATCACTAATACATCATAATAAAGACAATTCTTGTATAATAAACATTCAATAATATAGTTCCAACATAAACATATAATTCATATAATAAACTCAATAAACATTCATTCAAACAATTATAATGAAAACCTAATTCACAATTAAATCAAATAAACAATATCATAAATAACTCAATAAGGTTATTAAAGTTACAAGGATAAAGAAATCGAACCAATTGACGAACTAGCTTTTCGTAGGGTTAAAAACCTTCAAACCCTAGCTCCTTAGCCTCCAAAATCGCACCTAAAGTCGACCTAAAACCCTAACTTTCGATTTTAGTATTCTTGAATCGTATATGAAAAACCTAAACCTAAGCCTCTATTTATACTTTTTCTGGCCGACCTTCCAACCGCCGGTTGGGCTCTTTGAATCCTCGTCCAACTCAACGTGTCACCACCGCCTTAGAAACCTAATATTCCAACCGCCGGTTGGACTTTAATTCCAGAATATTCTAAAAACGGGTTTGGCCTTCAATTTGGGCTTCTCTCTTTTCTTTAACGGATTTTATTATCTTTCTTAGCCCAATTCTTCAATATTAACATTTTGGTTTTCATTTCTTCAAGGTTTAAGCTCCTTTTTCTTCATCTCTTCATTTTCTTCAGTTTCTTTCAGTTTCGGATTCGTTTTTGTTTCTTTTTCTTCAATCTTCGATTAAAATACATCTCTGCAAATATTAACAAAATAAGTATCTAAAATCATATAAATGCACTAAAATGTATATAAATATATGGATAAATTACTATAAAATATACTATCTATTTGATGCTTATCAATTATTTAAAGAAAGATAAAGAAAAGATACAAACTTGTGCTAAAATCATATATTTCAAATTCAGTAAAAAATAATTCAAACTTGTGCTAAAATCATATATTTCAAATTCAGTAAAAAATAATTCTAATTAATTGAACATTTATTGTGAAATCTACGATAACTAGCTCTAAATGCAGGAGTACGTATTGGGTTGAACAATTGGTCAAAAACAACTTAATGTCAACGATGTGAAGTATATTAATCTTTAAAGTTTAAACTTAATAATATGTTTAGTGTTGCTCCAAAAATTCGCCGGGTTTGTCTAGACGATGTTGGTGAATCGTTTCTCATACACCCGAACTTGAAGTTGGCTGCAAACATCGAAGAAACTTTAGAAGTGGATCCCTGGCCAGAGCTTAAAAGCTCTTCGGTTGACAATTCCAAATTAGTACCCACACTACGTTAAGGTAGATATGGTTTGTATGCCATGAGTCCAAGATCCTCTTGTGATTAATTATCATGATTGTAATAATAATGTGAACTATTATTAGAGATAGAAAAAGTGAGTAAAAACCAGAGAGAAAGAGAGGTCTCCTTAAGTGATGGTGGTGAGTCCTATTTATAATATTCACTTTAGATAATAAGGTGTATCATTGACAACATTATAATAGATTAATAACCATTGGGAAATAGCATATATTATCTTGCGGTTACTAGGCCTGTAAGCCAGGTACGTCATCATTTAGATATATGTTATTAACATTTAACAGTGAAATACAACCAGTTTATGCATAAAATGTCTTTCTATTGACATTCCTGAATTCTGAAAATTGTAAGTATTATTTTCATATAACAATAAAGGAAAATGTTTGATAGACTTAAATAATTAATTTAAAAATAAATATAACAATTAAAGTGATTAATTGGTACACGTTTACAGATGGTTGGTAATAGGAAGGAGAGATAAACTTGTTTCGTGATGTGTTAGATGTTGAATGAATTAAGTGCATTTTATGCGTATACAGTATACACTATACGTCCTAATTAAAATGTCAACTTTGAAAATAAATACATTTTAAAGGACGCATAATTATTATAGTGATACTAAATAAAATAGTAATTTGGACACGTTAATATGAACGAATGTATATATAAAAAAAATTATAAGAAAAGAAAATAAAATAAAAAATCACGTTTCTAATCTACTATATACTTAAAGCAAAATACCGTGGATTAATCTAAATCCTAGATTGAGTTCTATCCATAGAGAGATCCAACGGCTCAAATTATTTCCTAAACCATATTCATTTTTGAAGGTGTACCCACAACAATTCGGGAACGACACTTTCGTCCTTCTCTATTTCTTTTGAGCCCTTACAGTTAAATAACGTAACTTTTTTTACCGGTAATTTATAAATAAATCTTAATATTTGAAAGAAAAATATGTTAGCCCGCGTAGTTGTGGATCAATAAAGTAGTATAAAATAAAATAGAAGAAATTTAACGTGTTTTATGGAAGCCGAGTGGAGCCCAATTGTATTGTGGTAAGCCCAGTTATTTTCAAATTGGCCACTTGCTATAGTATGGCCCATTGACATGAATGGATCGATGAAAATACATTAAACGAAGGCTTTTATAATCAAGCATATGGAGTCAACTTAAAGGCCCTAATATCTTCTATCAAAGCCGTTAAATTGTGGAATGAGGATCCACCTTATTACACAACTTTTTTTTTTTTTGTTATAATTTTTTTATATTATAACTCCAACCTATATATGATTACAATCAGATTCAAAGTGAGCCAGGACATGCCCTGATCATTTAAAAAACAACAAAACAAATTCATCTATCAAACTGATACTCTCTAATTACCGAACATCTTCATCATTCAACCCCATTCTAACCATCAAACCAATTATTCTATGATAAGTAGTCCCATCTTTCATGACTCACTACACATAGGATAATTTGTCCAAAATTATGAACCTAGCTCATATTGCAATGACTGATTATTGATGCGTTAAATCTAGTCTTAATATAATCGTTGAAAAGTGAACAAGAAAATTCCTAGCTAAGACCAATACACAACCGGGCAGTGGACCCTATCGTGTAGTAGTATAGTCGGGTAAGTTCGGGTTCTAATACAGGGAACTATAGTTTAAGATGTTCAAGTTAAGTGCAAGTAATTTATACAATAAAGTAAAGGCGGGGGGGGGGGGGGGGGGGGGGGGGGGTTGTGACCGAATTGTCACGTTGCTTAAAATTACTATCTTAAAATTAAAACAAGAAAAGTGGACTCAGGAAGAGTCAAGGTAGTCGTTTGGAAACTTTCGTATATTAAAAACAATACTTGCTTGGACTATTTCACTAGTGATTTCGGGGTGTGAAGTTATAAACCGGTTAAAATTATGCTAAGGCAAATTTCAATTAAACTTAGGCTTGACTTTCGCCATCACCTAAAGTTCAACTTCAATTCACAAACTTATGATTTAAGCAAGTAACGGATGTTCGCCATAGCTACCAACTTGCACATTTGAGCTTAAATTATTTAACCCATTCCAAAACTACATCCGTAATATTGTTCAATCATTTATAGACAAACAATCGATAGTAATTTACTAAGTAGAAAACGATCGCTATATCTATTAGTAAATCACCAAACAAGTTAAACTATTGAAATTAAGTTCAAACACACAAGGTTCATGATTAAACATAAATTAAAATTCTATGAGTTTACGATTCATCCACACGAAAAACATTCGCTAAATTCGCTAACTTATATATTTTTAGCTCACTAGTTTTACTTATACCAAATTTCACTTCCGCAAATGATGGTTCATTCATACATGGACATACAAAATGATAGGTATTTTCAATAAGCAACGAACATTCGCTATGGTCGCTTAGCTAAAATACCAACAAGTTTAACCAACAACGAGCTAGTTACATATAAATAAATGAATGAATCATAAACTCAAAGCATAAATCTCACACCAAAATGTAACACCCCTAATCTCTAGCTATTTCATCCAAGCAAGTATAGGAAATCAAGCCACTAATCATAATCATATCAAAACAAACACATATAATCATTGAAATCAAAGGAAACATAGTTATATTTGAATAAAAATGCAAACCAAGTGATTACAATGTTTGTATGATGATTCTTCGTGACCAAATGATGTAAGATGATGAAAGATCTTCAAGATGATGAAAATGACTCAAAGAACCCTAAAAATTGCACTTTGGGGCTGCTGGTTTTAGATGATCAAAAGTTGGTGAGATCCAAAAAGAAAAAGTGCTTTTCTAGTACAAAAGTTTGCTAGCCGCCCAAAGTACCCGGCTGATTGCCAAGTTACCCGGCGGGTTGTAGCTTAACCCGCTGATTCTCAAAGAAGCTGGTGGGTTCTTCCAAATTTCCAGCAGACCATATTTTGGAGATATGTAGTACTCGGAATTTCGAACGTTTGGGCGCCTGAATCACGTTAAATCTAGTTCGTATGAGGGAGATATGGCCAAAACGGTGCAGCATAGCCAAGCCAGCAAATCCTCCATCTTTTCATCATTTCTTTCTCGATCATTCTCCTTAACACACAAAATCAATTTCAAACTAAATAAGTACCAAAAGTTCATGAGATTAACTGGAAACGAATGCAAAACAAATGATATCGTGAAAGATTTATATATACAAAATGAGCGATATCAAATATCCCCACACTTGAACTTTGTTTGTCCTCAAGCAAACCATTATTTTACCCATTCACAACCCACTCTTGCAACTTCAGAAGTGAAGATCAAGTTTACCAAAATAACACCAACACCAACCACCGAAGCAATTAGGTTAGTAACATGTATATAATGAATAGAAACTTGAGATGATAACTTTGCCAAGCCCGAGTGCACGACCTAGCACCTCACAATAGGATAAGTGTTTAATCACTCACTCTCAACCTATAGAACTACAGGGTAAGGATATAATTGATGTAACACTCAATAAAGCCAAGTCGTGATGCAATGTTACCATAGGCTTGCAAAAGGATCAAATCTCCACCGTCTTGGCGTGAGCACCAAGCAAGATCTCAAAAGAGGTATTCTAAACATGTGTTATAACAAATCTAGGGGAATGATGGAGTAGGTATGATAGACACAAAAATTGGTGAAAAGTTGGTAGTCAAAAACCCGTGGAAAAAGTAGTGGAAATGTTACCTAATCGTTTCAATATGTGACAGTAATAAAAGTTGGGATTCAAATGCCTGATCAATTCAAATTATTCACCTTCATTTGATCAACATATATTCAACAATTTCACTCAAATAGCTCAAATTGATTTACACATTTGATTTGAATAATTGCATTCTATGACTTTCTATGAATCCTGTGTAACGAACTTTCGGACCAACCATCCTAGACCGGAGAAAGGCCTTTAGTGGCTAGGTGTAAAACACCCCTCGGGAACTACTTGTTCAGGAATTCAAAGGCCATTTAGTTGACTACAATTATCCAACCTTAAACATTAATCTTCAATTGTTAACTTCTGTAAATTTAATTGCTTTTCATTTCAATCATTTAATTTTAACAACTCAAACAATCTCCAATTCTCGCAACTTCAATTATAGAAGTTAACACTAGAATCCCATCCTTTAAAACGATTTAAGTTACATCTTATATATAAATCATTAAAAATTCAAACTAGGCAACATCTAGAAAATAGATGATTCGGGCAATGGCTACACAAAAATAAGGCTAACATTTAGTGGAATGAATGTGGAAGTTTTCTAAGGGTTTCTTAGCACTAAAAATGAGTGCTAACGACCAGGGTGGACTGGATATAAATGGTTTTAAAAAGAAAATAGGATCCAAAATAGTAAAGATGCATTGACCGATTAGTAAGTTCGTACAATCCATAAAAGATCAAGCACAAACTCAATAATGGGTTAGAAAGTCAAAACTATAAGGATTAAGCTCCAATCCTAAGAATACCTCCTCGTCAACGACCCCACCTAAATCACATTTCTATGATCCCACAGCGGTCTCAAAATGCATCACTAAGGCAAGTTCTAAAACAAACTACAATCACCGGCACACTCATAGCAACAAACAATGTAAACACTAAAGATAAGTGTTTTTCTCAATAAGGCTCAAATTTCTCACAATTTATAGTGGAGGCTACAAGTGTGCTAGTCATGTAATTCTGTTGGTGCATTTCTGTGTATCAGTCACTTGGTCAACGTTTGTACTTGTCATAGTCAATTAGTCTTAGTATGTGATGTGATTAATGTGTATATTCAAGTCTGTAAACGAAATGTAATTATAGAATATACATAGAATACTGTTCATCGCGACACAGAGCCTGTGTCGCAATAGCGACACAAAGCTTGTGTCGCATGTAGGTCCGAACAGGTTATAAATAGCGAGTTAAGATTTCATTTTGAGGTTGATCAAAGCCTAAAGTGAGAGAGGTGTGGGCAGAGAGTGAGAGGCAGAGATATTCAGTATGTAATCGTTATTCTTTCAAGTGTTAATGTATATATAAAAGATTATAGAATTGTTTGTTTGATTCGATAAATGTTCAATACTCAATCGTTTGGATTCCGCACTTTCGATTGAGTTTACGATCCGTACCAGGGATCTACATGTGGTATCAGAGCCTTTGATTAGTTATCATTTGTTTCAGATCATGTTTAGAACGTTTTCGGTTTGATTTGTGAAGGATTTATTGATTAATCTTCGTTTCTGAGTTAGTTTGCTTGAAGATTTCGATTTCTGAAGGTATTTTCTGGGTTTGTTTGTCGATCGTTCTTCGTAAATCGTTAGGGTTTCGAAAATTTTTGATTTTTAGGTTTTGGAATCTGCCTAGCGCCGTTTTGCGACACAAGCTGCGACACAAGGTTTGTGTCACTAATTAGGGTTATTGCGACACAAGAATTTTGACCTTAAGTGGTTATTGCGACATAAGTTGCAACACAAACATTTGTGTCGCTATTTGAAGGTTGCGACACTACCTGCGAAACTAAGTTGCGACACAAGCTTGTGTCGCTAAATCCTTGCCTGCAAAAAAAAAAAAGGCTTAAAAAAAGGTTTTTTAGCGGGAAATTGGTGAAAAATTTGCTGTTACCAAATTTTGTTCATAGGCTTAAAAGTGGTAAATTTTAGCTTGGAAAAAGTTTCATTTTACCCGAGCATTTTTGGACGTCTTCGAACGAAATTTTGGCGGGAAATTCTCGAAAAATTTTGTAGTACCAAATTTTGTTTTAAGCTTAAAAGTGCTTAAATTTGGTTTTGGAAAAGTGTCGTATTACTCGAGCAAGTTTCGATATTTTCGAACGAAATTTTGGGAGGGAAAATTCGAAAAATGGGCTTTTCAAAAGTTGCTCCTTCTAAGTCCTTATTCGACAGTGACTTCAACAAATGGAAGACTGAGCTCGATAATTTCATTGCATACAAGGACCCTGATTTGTTGGTTGTGATTACCGAGCAGCGATACAAGCAACTGACACTCAAAAGGACTATGACATCCGATGAACGAAAAAGATATGACAATAACAAGAGAGTGTATGAGATGATCACAATGTGCTTACCTCAAGATGAAATCAGTTGTCTTAAAAATCAAGCAATGGCTTATGATTTATGGGAAGCATTGCTCCTCAGTTATGGTAACCAAGATCAGTCGGAATTGTCAAGTCCAGATGAGGAGATTAAGGAGAAATTGATAGAGAAAGAAGAGCCTCAAAACAGTGCATTTATGGCTCACTTACAAGAGTTTGATTCTAATACTTCTAAATGCTTATCTTGTATGAAATTAACTGATACTGTTAACAGATACAGGGAGGAAAATGAACGCCTCAATTCAGATTTTGAAAACTTGATGGAGGCAAACAATATATTAAAAAAAAATGAGAAAGCTTGTGATAAAAAGTTGAATGCTATTTTTGAAGAAAAGAAAGAATTTAAAGCCAAAATTTTTGAACAGCAAGACGAAATTGATAGTTATATAAAAATGATGACTATTATTAAAAGGGAACTTGCTGACTCACAGGCTGAAGTTCTTGATTTAAAACGAAAGCTTTCCAACTTTTCTACATCCTCTTTGGTATTTGATGAAATTCTTCAATCGCAAAGGACAGATACCAAAAGTAAGGCTGGTCTTGGTTTTCACCATGTACCACCTCCTAAGGACTATCCGCCAATGTCCTCCAAGGATTCCATCAAAGACTTTGTGCATTCTTCTTCCAAAGTAGACGCAAAATCTGTTAATCCATCAGTTAATGAGCCAATAAAAAAGGCTGAGTTTTTTAGGCCTACATTTGTTAAAGCTGAAAATAAACCTCTGGTTAGTGTTGAGGAGGTTGTTGTGGTAGAAGATACACCTGAAGAGTCTACCATTAAGGTTGAGAAAATAAATGTCACACCTGAAAATTTCATCATTACAACTGAAAATGATGAACGTTTTAAATGCAAAGGCAAAGCAAAGGTTGACAATGAATCCTCAAATGTTAAAATCAAAAGGAATTCACAATTTAAATCTTCAGACAATTCACAGTCATTTGTGAAGAATCTAAAGAAAGATAAACTAGTTGAGAAATCTGAAAATAATAAATGTTCAACATCAACTAGCTCAACCTCAGGAACATCTACTTCAACATGTTCACCAAAGAGTGCATGTTTAACAAATGTTCCTGTTAATAGACCTTCTGTGTATTGTCCTCCACCGAAACGATTTGAAGGAACTCATTGGAATCGATCGTATGTTTAGAGATGTTCTTGTTTTCGTTGTGGTCAACAGGGCCATATCATTAGGGATTGTAAGTTATTATCCCTAGATAGGTTTGGTAGAGGGATGCCAAGAACTTCCTCTTTTAGGAATTCTTTTTCAAAAAAATTTTCAAGGCGGGGTTCGTGTTCACCTTTATCTAGTTATGCATCAAACTCTCCAAAACCCATGGCTAGAGTAAACAAAGTTGTGCCCAGTAGACCTCAAGTTCAACAGCACAACATTGTTGAAAACAAATCATTCGGATCTAAGCAGGTTTGGAAACCAAAATCCACAAACAACACATCTATGAAATCAACTGAGTTTTTAAAATATCATAAACTCATGGATGTGATGAATATGGACGATAGTGGACAACCCAAGTTTATCAAGGCTTGGGTGTCCCATAAACTCTAATGTTTGATTGTTTGTGGTGAAGCAGTTAGGTTTTTGTTTGCTAATATTTTTAGTGCCTGCAAGGATGTGGATATTGTTGGAAGGTTGTTTTCAAGGTGGTTATGTGTGATGCTTCGTGATTGGATGAATGAAGTTTCAGAAGTTTCGAGGTGGTAAAAGTGTTAAAAGGATTTTAGTTGACTTGATATGTAATTTTGGAACTTTTATTTAAACATTATTATTTTTTTATTTGTTAGAAATGCAACAGCCATTCTTTTTACTTTTTAGTATCAAAGAAATACAATGTTGCAAAATTTGTTAAATTAAAAATTACAAAAATATTAGTTTAATGTTTAAGGGGATTGCCTTTGAAATGGAATTGTGAAAAGAATTTGCTGTTCAGGGGGAGTAATTTTAAAAAATTCTGATTATTTGGATCAGAAATGTGAACAGCAAGTTTCTTAATTCTTGAAAAGACGTTGGGTTGTGTCTGTTAACAACTTGGGATATGATAGTACATCAGGTGACATGCACAAAATGTAATTTAAAGGTTTATCCTTGATGTATCAGTAGGTTTATCTAGCATACTTACAACAGCTTTTATAAACATTAGCTTCATCATATAATGTATTGGTAGGCATGATACACACCGGTCTCTAGGTTATTAAAAAGTACATCTAATACTTTTCTATTATCTTGTGAAAACCTGCTATATGATGCATGACATAAGTCTTAATTGATGAATGATGGTACTGCCATACACTGTTATCATAATTCTGTGAATGCAAAATTGGCAAATAGTAATAATATGGTTATTAGCTTAACTAATGGTGACTATTGTTGTACTAACGTACAGACCTGAATCCATTAGTTATGCCAATAGTCTCAAACGTGTTTTGTTTATACTAAGGGTCCCTCTGTTGTACTGAGTACAGACCTGGGACTACTAGTATTTTCATAATATGTTTGATGTTTGTCTAAATTTATAGTTCAAGTGTATGTTACGAGATAGCCAAGATAAACTTGGTCTTGTAATCTCTACCTTGTCTGTAAATCATGCAGTGTCATGAGTTTTACTAAATTTCATCAGTATATCATATAACAGTATTCACAAAATAATATTCATACTAACAATAAAGGTCAGCCCACAGTCACGGATGTAACATGTTTAAGTGGATAAACAATACTAGTAATCGTCTTGAAATAATTTTTGTAAAGGTGCTTTAAATATGCTAAGTAAACTTAAAGTGGACCAATATACTTATAATCGAGATAACACTTCCTATTTCCTAATAATGGCATGTTGGCCTGATATGATCCCTAAGCAGACCTAAAACAATCCTATTTTATATATTCTTTACCTTTCATTTTTAAAGAAAGATACAAAAATATTTTATTTCTATGTAATTTTCTTCAATATCACATATCTTGTTAAAGTCAAATATTGAAGATGTGAAGGATGTTGGTTATTCTCCAAAGATTGTGAAGATAAATTCTATTGGAGATGTTGCTGATGATTGAGAGATGGTTACAGAGTTTGAAGATCTTATTGTATGATAAATGTGTGTCAGTCATATGAATTCAGACATCAAGTTTTCTTCTAAAGACCGTGCTATCTCAATGGGGGAGATTCTGATTGTTGAAGACATGAAGGAGTTTGTTGGTTTCAGACTAATTGAAGCTTATTTGACCAAGCTGCTGACATGGGGGAGTTTGTTGGTGCATTTTTGTGTGTCAGTCACTTGGTCAACATTTGTACTTGTCATAGTCAATTAGTCTTAGTATGTGATGTGATTAATGTGTATATTCAAGTCTGTAAACGTAATGTAATTATAGAATATACATAGAATACTGTTCATGCGACACAGAGCCTGTGTCGCAATAGCGACACAAAGCTTGTGTCGCAGGTAGGTCTGGACAGGTTATAAATAGCGAGTTAAGATTTCATTTTGAGGTTGATCAAACCCTAAAGTGAGAGAGGCGTGGGCAGAGAGTGAGAGGCAGCGATATTTAGTCTGTAATCGTTATTCTTTCAAGTGTTAATATATACAAAAGATTATAGAATTGTTTGTTTGATTCGATAAACGTTCAATACTCAATCGTTTAGATTCCGCACTTTTGATTGAGTTTACGATCCGATCAGGTCAGGTCCGTACCAGGGATCTACAAATTCACCCTATTAGGTTGCTTTTTATAACACATCTCAGAAAGTTAAGTTGCAAGAGGGAAGATTAAATTACTTTCAATATATTTTTATAAGCCAATTTCAAAGCAATCAATCTTACAAGGACAAGCACATTTCTAGCAAGTTATCATTTCCCGACCCTTTATTGGAATTTGCAAAAACCTATTGGACCCAAGATCAATAACAGACCTAATAAGTGACCAATGGCCCGTTAATAGGATTCGTAAAGTTCAATTGGGGACCCAAAAGACACTAACGAACCCAATAAAAGGTAAGAAACGACATTTACTGGAAATGAAATTCATGTGAATTCACCTCCCCACACTTAACATTTGCATTGTCCTCAATGCTACAAAACAAATATATTCAATATACACATATGGGTGAAGTAAAAGGGAACGAGTACTTCCCCGGGGGTTTTTTGCTTCTACATGGTTTCGATAAACTCTTGATCTTGATTTCAAACCATCCCTTCCTTGAATGTGCATCTTCATTTATAGTACAACACCAACAATCACCAAGCATCTATCATGTCTACCACAAAATAACTAATACCAAAACACAATTCCAAACAAAAACAAACTAACTACGCATGAAGAAATATACAAAAGTAAATGCAAAATAAAATCCTAATTCATTTTCGTAAAAATCACGATTGCATTTAGCGTATGCAATAAGCCTTTAAACCCCTCGGTATCCCGAGTGGACGAGTTTTAGTCTCGTGAGGGTTTTCAGGGAACACACCCACAAAGTTCAAACTAAATAAAAATTATAAACAAAATCTAAAACTTAATAAAATAAACCTAAGCAAAATGAATAAATAAGTAAATAAGTAAATATTCACTATTCTCAAAAAGTAGATAATTATATTTAACTAAAACTTATTTTATTATTTTTTTTTGTTTTGAATACCCGGCGGCTTGAAGATGGACCCGGTTGCTTATACCGGGTAGGGCGCGGGTTGTACCCCGGGTCAAAGTAATGTTGGGTTTTCTATTCCCTAACTAGATTAATATACGCAGCGGAATTACAACAAAATTAATCTAAAGCAATTAGGAAACTAAACTCTAAGGGATCTTAACTTGAATAAATAAAAGCAATAAAACAAATAAGATAAATAAGAAATTACTAACCTTTGAGAAAACAATTTCTCAAGTGTAGACAACCTTGCAGAACCTTCGTAAGTTGGAGGCGAGTGCCCAAACCAGAACACTTCTAATGCTTCACACTCACGAACAAAGAGAAATTCCCAAGTCTCCTATGGTCACGACTCTTAGTCGTAAAACTCTTACAAGGAGCAGGAGTAAGAAAGAGAGAAAGGTACAAGGAAATCAAAGGGTTAGGTCCCTATTTATAGGGGAGGAGGAACCCCTAGGTTTTTACCTATGGCCGATGTGGGACAATCTGATTTTTAATCCATACAGCGTATGGAATTCCATACGGCGTAAGGATGAAAGATTCCAGAACTTTCTGACACCCGTCCACCGCCTTACAAACCCTAGCATCCATACGGCGTATGGAAATTCCATACGGCGTATGGATGGATTTTTCAGAATTTCCATTTCTTTTAGTTTCTAATTAATTTCCAATTAATAAACTAAATATAATATTAATTCCAATTAATATTATTTCTCATTTATTTCTCTTACTGTTCATTGAGGGCGACCCAAAAAGACTCCACTTTTAATGATGTACTTACCAATTAGTTATGATATTGGACACTATTCCAACAGTCTCCCACTTGGACAATTCATCAACTATTATTAGTCTAAGCATATCCATTAACCAAGCAGAGAGTGCCATCCAACGCAACTGCCGAACTCTGATTCTTATCTTAGAGTTAGCCGTTTAGATAAGTGATCAACTACTCATTTGTTCTACTGATATTGTATGAATCGAGACATGGATTTTAATCAATCTCAAGATTCATAATTATTTTTCTGATTTCCGATTACATTGACTTTATGAGACTATTGAACCATCAACTTAGTCTCGGCCAGGCCTAGCACTTTAGAGTCAATCTTTAATCATCAGAGGGCCCAAGATATCGCTTTTCCCATTTAGGCGAAAAGGAACAAATAAATTTTGACTACATAGCACTAGTCAACTCATCATGTCATACCTAGCATACCCTTTATGACTGGCAGTTACGCACAACGTTTGAATAGACTAAAGTATAACAGACTTGAAAAACTAGAAACTCAATGTATCTTCATTTTAAGAATAGAGGATATTATCATCTCAGAGTTACTCGTGATTTCAATCCATGAAGTAACTTCCATGAGTGCGGGTCTCTCTTATACTTAAATCCCCATCAAGTACCCATGAGTGTTGCAGCATTCTCTATGCCATGTCTAATCTCCATAGACAATCTACTAACACTCCATGACAGTCTTGATTCACCACTTACTTCCAGGAGTGTGAACGACTGAGGAGGTTTGAATAAAAACTGTTTTACTCGGGAAGTGTTGTCTAAACATGCAAAACTGAAACACAATGACAAACAATAGTAAATGGTAGAACTCCTTCCAATAAATAAATCTCCATTATTTAATCACCAAGTCTATATCAATTTCCATCATTGTTTACAATGTTTCATAATCAAACTAACAACTAAAACTTCAATTTATCTCTTAAGCCTATGCTCCTAGCATGCTCATCATGTTTGGACTTTCCAAGTGGCTTTGTGAACGGATCAACCGGATTATCCTCTGATCTTATGCTCTTCACAATCACGTGTCCCTCTTTTACTTTCCTTCGAACAAAATGGTATTTTCTTTCAATGTGCTTTGACTTTCCCTGATCCTTGGGTTCTCTACTCAAGGCGACCGCACTTTTGTTATCACAGAATATTTCAATGGGGTCTTGAACCGTCGGTACAACTCCAAGATCTCCAATGAAATTCTTAATCCAGATAGCTTCCTTTGAAGCGTCGCAAGCCGCTATGTACTAAGACTCGCACGTTGAGTCTGCCACCTTATCTTGCTTGGAACTTTTCCATGTCACCGCTCCCCCATTCAGTAAGAATACCCAACCAGACTGTGAACGACTATCATCTCTATCTGTTTGGAAACTTGCATCACTATAACCCGTTACTCCGAGTTCTTCTTCTCCACCATAAACCAAGAACCTGTCCTTAGTATTTCTCAAATACTTAAGAATATTCTTTACAGCTGTCCAATGACCTTCACCAAGATTTTGCTGATGTCGACTCACTAAGCTCAAAGCAAATGAGACATCAGGCCTCGTACACGTCATGACATACATGATCGATCCTATAGCCCGAGCATATGGGACTCGACTCATTCTGTCCGATTCTTCCTTAGATTTTAGACAAAGATCCTTACCGATCTTAATGCCATGATGTAAGGGTAGATTCCCTTTCTTAGAGTTCTCCATTTTGAATTTTTTCAAAATTTTATCTAAGTATATGTCCTGGCTAAGTCCTATGAGACGTCTCGACCTATCTCTATAAATATTTATACCAAGAATATATGATGCATCTCCCAAGTCTTTCATACCGAAACATTTTCCCAACCAGTCCTTTACACTTTGTAATGTTGGGATATCATTTCCTATGAGTAGTATATCATCCACATATAATACTAGGAAGACTACAACACTCCCACTGAACTTGACATATATACAGGACTCATCTTCGCTTCTAGAAAATCCAAACTCTGTGACTCTCTCATGGAAGCAGAGATTCCAGCTACGAGAGGCTTGTTTCAGTCCATAAATAGCCTTTTGAAGCTTGTACACTCTATTAGGATACTTTGCATTTTCAAAACCCTTCGGTTGTGCCATGAACACATCCTCTATCAGTTTCCCGTTAAGGAAGGCGGTTTTGACATCCATCTGCCAAATTTCATATTCATGAAACGCAGCTATGGCTAGCATAATCCTAATTGACTTTATCTTAGCTACTGGCGAAAAGGTTTCCTCATAATCAATCCCTTGGGTTCGAGTATAGCCCTTCGCTACCAACCTAGCTTTATAAATGTGTACTTTCCCATCCATGTCTGTCTTCTTCTTGAAGATCCACTTACAACCCACCGTCTTAAGACCGGGTGCAGTGTCAACCAAATTCCAAACTTGGTTGTCATACATAGACTGAATTTCTCTTTTCATAGCTTCCTTCCACTTGGCAGCCTCAGGGCCTGCCATCGCTTCCTTGTAGTTAGCAGGTTCATCTAAGTCATTTAGCGTACCATCACTAATTTTATCCTCTTCTTCTATATGGAAACCATAATAGAACTCAGGAGGATTAGTAACTCTACTAGATCTGCGAACGGGTAAGGATATGTCTTCTAGTTCAACAGGTGTTTCCACCTCTTGTTGAACGTCAGTGTTTATTGCAGGTTCTTCATCGGCCGACTCTTGAATTTCTTCAAGATCTATCTTACTCCCACTGTCTTCTTTAGATATCATTTCTCTCTCAAGGAACACTCCTCTTCGAGCTACAAAGACCACATTATCCGCGGGTCTGTAGAACAGATATCCAAATGACTCTTGTGGATAACCGACGAAAAGACACTTTTCAGATCTGGAGTCTAGCTTGTCCTGAGTTTCTTCTCTAACGAAAACTTCACAACCCCAGATTTTGATGTGACCAAGAGAAGGACGTCTTCCCTTCCACATCTCATAAGGTGTCTTTGAAACCTTCTTGGTGGGTAAAAGATTTAAGATGCGAGCGGATGTTTCTAATGTATAACCCCAAAAACTTATCGGAAGTGTAGCCCGACTCATCATAGACCGAACCATGTCCAACAAGGTTCTATTTCTCCTCTCAGCAACACCATTAAGCTGTGGCGTTCTAGGAGGAGTTAATTGTGAAACTATTCCACAATCTCTAAGATGATCGAGAAACTCGATACTAAGGTATTCTCCTCCCCTATCGGATCGGAGTACCTTTATCTTTCTGCCCAGTTGATTCTCTACTTCACTTTGATATCTTTTGAATACCTCAAAAGTATCTGACTTATGCTTAATCAGGTATACATGTCCAAATCTACTATAATCATCAGTAAATGTAACAAAGTATCGATTTCCGTCTTTTGTGGTGCATCGGAATGGTCCACAAACATCTGTGTGTACCAAGTCCAACAGTCCTTCACCTCTTTCACACGACCCGGTGAATGGTGATTTAGTCATCTTACCCAATAAGCAAGATTCGCATACATCATCCGATTTGAGGTCGAATGATTCCAACACTCCATCCTTTTAGAGTTGGCATATGCGTTTCTTGTTTACGTGCCCAAGACGATAATGCCACAATTTGGATTTATCAAGCTCAATAGACGAATCAACATTTAAAATCAAATTGCTAACACATTCAACATTTTCATATATGTCATTGTAAGGAGAAGCTTTAAAAACAAAACAACCATTTAAATAAACCAAAATATCACCATTCTCATTGTCAAATGAAAACCGATAACCATCCTTAAACAAATCATAAAATGAAATAATGTTTCTAGTCATTTCTGACGAATAACAGCAATTATTCAAATCTATCATAACTCCAGAGTTCAGCACGAGCTCATACTTTCCAATCTCGGTAACAGGCGAGATTCCTCTGTTTCCAATTACTAGATTAAGCTCCCCATGCTTCAACTTCCTACTTTCCTTTAGACCCTGATTAAACACTCTTTTCAACCTTGCCATCTTCAAGGTCTTTCAGGTATTTTGGGCAGCTACGCTTCCAATGCCCCTTGGTGAAGCAGTAAAAGCACACTGCTTCCTTCGGATCATTCACTGGTGCAATATCAGAATCAGTCTTTCTTTTGGACCCACGACTGGACTTTCCATTCGCATTCTTTGCTTTCCAATTTGACCTCTTTCTTTTCTTTGCAGTTTGACCAATTGCCAACACAGGAGCTGCTGAGCTAGAGGACACATCATCTTTCTTGATTCCTTGCTCAGCGGTTTGTAGTAAATTATGGAGTTTCATTATTGAGCCTTCTCTCTCATTCATATTCATCTTATATGAGATTACAAACTGATTGTAGACAGCTGGCAGACAGGACAGAATTATGGCAATGGAAATCTCTGTGTCAAACATCATATCTAATGATTCCAACCTATCAAAGTACCCTTTCATCTCTAAGACGAAAACACAGATAGATTGATATTGCGTAAAAAATCATGTTTTTACTACCGATATCTCTCTCATTCTGGAACGATTCTTGGCATTTTGAACTCAAATATGGTTCAAATCAATGACATTATGCCAAGATGGTCAAAACAAGGTTGCACGATAAAAATCAAGCAAAACGGATGAAAAACGAAGATTCCACACACGTTTGAAGATTCAAAGCATCAAAACGAGATTTCAATACTAAATGCCCATCACCAACATCCATCTTATCCAAGATGTTCGTTTTCAAAATATGAATCCAACAGATGAAGAATCAACAAAAACGGACGAAGAATGAAGATTCTACGTACACCGGAAGATTCAAACGATTCGCACAACACATCTGAAGATTAGAGATATATTTTTAGGATATCATTGCATCAAGGTGTTCGTTTTTGAATTACGAATCCAACGCAAAAAGAATCGACTAAAACGGACGTATAACGAAGAAGATAAGCACGAATTAAGAAACGAAGCAAAAGACGATGAACGGGACGGGGGTGTGCCCCAGCCGCCAGCCAGCAGGCCCCCGCCACCGGCCACATGCCCCCAGGCACCGGGCAGCCACTCCCTGCACTGGTTTCCTCTTTTGGCAAGTTTGCGTACCTGGTGCACCACCTTTCTGCGTTGTACAGTACCTGGTGCGCCTACTTTCCGCGTTGTACAGTACCTGGTGCACCTTTTTTCCCACATTGCGCTAATGTGCACCCCTTGATGCTAATGTGAGCCTAAACTCACCTATAAATAGAGGGCTTGGGTTCCATTTGCAAGACACACCATATGCACACACATTAAGCATATTTCTCTCTTTCTTTCTCTAGAATTCTCTCTCTAGCACTACTCTTAGGAGTTAGAGGAGAATTATTCTTGTAGTTAGTTCCTCTCTCTAGTTTCTCTCTCTAGCACTACTCTTAGGAGTTAGAGGAGAACTAAAGAGATATAAGTGTAGGAGCTTGTTTAGAATAGAACGAAAGCAAGAAACGCATTGTAATCTTCAGTGTATGCTCGGAATTGTGTCAATTAATTGAAGTCTACTTTCTCCCGCATTTAATCCTGGTTCTTTCTATCCTTATCTATCTTAATTAATTACGTTTATATTGATTATGCTAGATTTAGTTATTGCCATGATTAGAGAGCAGTATACTTGTTGTGTTTGCTTGTGATGTAGTTAGTTAATTATGGGATGATTTATAATTAAATATTAAAGATCGGTAGTATTACTTTGATCGTCTTATTGCATGTTCTTGTTTGATCGTTGCCTTAGGATCATCATAGTAGTAAAATATAAATGGTCTTAATTATCGTAAAGTAATATGACGGCCCCTATTCGACTGTTACTCGATATAGTACTAGAAACACTTCAAGGTGGAGTACAAATGTATGGAAGTCGAGGAACGACCGAAGGTAGTCATATTATGAAACGATATAATATTATGAAGTAATATGATGGCCCATATTCGACTGTTACTCAGTATAGCATTGGAAACACTTTAGGTGTAGTACAAATACGTGGAAGCTGCGTAACGACCGAAGGTAGTTATATTACGGACTAATATGTATAAAATGAGAAACCCAGTTTAATTAACCTTTCTAAATAGACTTTTAAACTTCAAATTAATCGATCGCCTTTCCACCAATAAACGTGATTACAACACCTTTTTAACGACGTCCAATTAAAAGGTAGTCAATTATCTGTGTCAATATAATTTGTCAAAGGTATGAAACTATGGAACCGTAAGGCTACATGGGGGATTACCGTAGGACAAGACATGGCCAAGGTTTGAAGCGGCGGAACCACTTAAAGTGAGGAACGCTGTGGATAATTAGGGGATTTATTGGGTAGTCCTAAGCAATGGCTGGTTTAAAGTCATAAATGAACTATTTTAAATACATGAATCTGTTAGTGTAACACCCCCAAATTTAATGAATTGCGGAAGCACGATTTGGGTGTTACTAATCAATAACAAAGCACAAAGATATATAGTAAACGACTCTATATGCGTCGTTTTAACAAAATATATTAATATTGGAATGTTTACAACATTTATAGCTTTACATAGCTCGAGTTTAAATAAAAGGAGATTTCAGTACATAAGTACTTGTACAAAATATACTAATGCAAGAAAATCTCAAACGTCTGTATGCTGACTCGAGCTAGAAGTCCTGAAGCAGAAACAACCTACTGCTTGGTACCTGCGATACATGCTAAATGGGTCAGCTAAAGCTGGTGAGCTCACAGGTTTGAAATCAAGTAATATAGTATGAACCGCAAGATTTAAATAATTGAATTGCATCCAGCAATTGATAATGTATATGTATACAACCATGAGCACATAGTTGAGCTTAACTCGAGGGCCGGGTCCCCTATAGAGAATTCCGGGCGAGGTGCCTCCACGAATGCCTAATCAACATTCGTCTTCCCAAATATTAGTACGTCCGTTTACCCGGTTAGTGCTTGCTAACCCGGACGAGGAGGGTCAATCCTATATGGTACCATATACTAATATTCACGCTACAACGTATTAACAACTATGCTGACGGAGGGCTTTAAATGATTAGTTGTGAAAAACTCATGTAGTACATGAAATGTTGGTACTTGCGTTCACATGTTAAAAATGAGCAATATATCACACCCCTGAGTAAAACAGTAAAAAGAGGGGCTATGAGACTCACATGAGTCTGAAAGCGTTTAAATAAACGTAAGTTGATTAGCCGAGTGATGAAGTCCAAAGACTTGTAACCTAACGGTGTCCACGACACGCGATGGTTATAAATATGATTGGGTATCTCAAAAGATCACCCTTGTAGTTGTTACACAACTATATATGTCCAAATTACTACGATTTGGTTGATTTGTTAATTGTTTGAAAATGTGTACGGCCCGTTGGTGACGGATTTGAAATAATAAACTTTAAGTATTATTATCATGTTATTGGTGTTTTGCACTTACAAGTGTGTTCCAATGTGTTTTATAAGTCGTATCGTATAAGTGTTTGAGGTTATATAGGTTCGACACTTAGTGAAATTTTAGTTTGAAAACCTGCTGTTTTATGCGACACAATCATGAGACACAAAAGTTTGTCATGCGACACAAGGGCTGTGTCGCATAGAAATGCGACACAATATCTATACGACACAAGGGTTGTGTCGCATAGATGCGAGATGCTGATTCAACAGCGACATAGTGATTGTGTCGTATGAAAATACGTCATAAGATACGACATAATGGTTGTATCGCAAGGCTTACGACACTAATTATTTGGTACGACACAAAATGCGACATAACAGGTTTTATACGACATAACATGCAAAATACGACATAACGTGCGACAGAACAGGTAAAATACGACACAACATGCGACACAAGGCTTGTGTCGCATTGAAGAACACCAGCCCAGAAAGTCCGACTGTCGAGGTTTTTCCGGCCAAAAACCCAATTTAAACCCGTTTTTAAGCTATAAAATCGTGTTCTACACTTTGTAATGGACATATATAAGTTATATAAACAACTAACAAGTGAAAAATACTAAGAATCAAAAGGTTTCGGGATTTTGTCGGAAACTTACAAAGTGGCGAAATGGAAATCCGGAAAGATAGAAGTGTAGATAGTTGCGAGGTGGTCGTGAATCTCTAGAAATATTGATGATCCGAGTGCGTTTAGTGTTGTTATTTTGAGATTTAAGTGGTTTGGTGGTTTTGGAGAATGAAAGAAAAAGAGAGTAAGAGAGAGAGAGATATGAGAGAAATGAAAGGGAAAGTGGGAGGTTATCCTCCCATTTTTCAGTCTCCGACTCGCGCTCCGTGCGGTGTTCGTATATTCCGTCGTTTAACGTTTTAATGAGTATTTCGCGCGTTAATTATCCATTTTTAAAATATGAATTTTGTTTAATAATTTAATTAAATTGTTTTACCAATTATCTAAAAATTTAAAGATTGAAAATGTGATTTAAATAATTTGCGTATTTTGTTGTTAATTAGGTAAGTTCAAATTGTAAGAAGCGGGACAACTTTGGGAATAAAATTTAAACAGCAGTTTGGACCCAGTAATGTTTTCAGATAATGTTTTATACTTAATTATAAATTGTGTCACCAACGTCCGTATTTATGGAACCGAATTACATTCGATTTTAAATTGCGTACGATTTAAATCAAATCGCATTTTCGTATATATTCAACAATATATAATTCGATACATTAATTAGCCTAACACAGAACTAATTACATGTATTAACATATGATTAGGCACTAATTACTAGTCCTAATTTGGCGGGTGTTACATTCTCCCCCTGTTAGGAGAATTTCGTCCCGAAATTTAGCTCGAGGTCGCGTTTGATGTAGAATCAGTGAAGAGTTGAGGATACTTGAGTCGCATTTGGTCTTCCCGTTCCCAGGTGAATTCCGGACCGCGCCGCGAATTCCATCTGACCTTGACGATGGGAATACGACTTTGTTTTAGTTGTTTGACCTCACGGTCCATGATTTCGGCAGGTTCTTCAACAAAATGAAGTTTTTCGTCAACACGAATTTCATCGAGTGGGATAATAAGTATCTCATCGGACAGGCATTTCTTTAAGTTAGAAATGTGGAAAGTGGGGTGCACGCTGCTGAGTTCGGATGGCAGCTACAATCGATAAGCTACGGGGCCAATCCGTTCAAGGATCTCAAAAGGCCCGATGTACCTGGGATTTAACTTCCCGCGTTTGCCAAAATGGATGACGCCTTTCCAAGGCGATACTTTTAAGAGTACTCGATCCCCAACTTGGAACTCGAGTGGTTTGCGTCTTACGTCAGTATAACTCTTCTGACGATCACGTGCGGCTTTGAGTCTGTTTTGGATTTCCACAATTTTCTCAGTGGTGGCGTGTATGAGTTCAGGACCAGTGAGTTGACTGTCTCCCACTTCGGTCCAACATATTGGTGATCGGCACTTACGACCGTACAGTGCCTCAAAAGGTGCAGCCTTAATGCTGGCATGATAGCTGTTATTGTAGGAAAATTCGCATAACGGTAGGTGTCTTTCCCAGTTTGTACCGAAATCAACTACGCAAGCTCGTAGCATATCTTCCAGTGTTTGAATGGTTCGTTCACTTTGGCCATCGGTTTGGGGATGGTATGCGGTACTCATATCAAGACGGGTACCCATTGCTTTTTGAAGTGATTGCCAAAAGTGAGAGGTGAAACGGGCATCTCTGTCAGAGATGATTGAGATTGGAACGCCGTGTTGAGAAACGATTTCTTTGATATAGATTTGTGCAAGGCGCTCCATTTTATCATTTTCCTTGATTGCCAGGAAATGAGTAGATTTGGTGAGACGATCGACGATCACCCATATGTTATCGCAACCGCTCGATGACTTTGGTAGTTTGGTTATGAAATCCATGGCAATTTGTTCCCATTTCCATTCAGGGATTTCAGATTGTTGGAGTAAGCCAGGAGGTTTCTGGTGTTCGGTTTTGACTTTCGAGCAAGTAAGACACCTGCTGACATAAGTGGCGATTTCGGCTTTCATGTTTGGCCACCAATAAAATTCCTTGACTCCGTGGTACATCTTATCGGATCCTGGATGGATAGAATATTTGGACTTGTGAGCCTCATCCATCACCAAGTCTCGTAGGCTCCCAAAATTAGGCAACCAGATTCGGTTTAAGAAATACCTAATCCCGTTAGGTCTGATTTCGAATTGTTTGTCAATACCCCGTAAGGCTTTGTTTTTGATGTTTTCAGGTTTCAGGGCTTCGATCTGAGCGGTATGAATCAGAATGGTAAGATCGTTGTGAATGGTCATACTGAGGGCTCGGACTCGAAGTGGTTTTGGTCGTTCCTTTCGACTGAGGGCATCGGCTACCACATTAGCCTTACCTGGATGGTACTTGATCTCGCAATCGTAATAGGTAAGCAACTCGACCAATCGACGTTGCCTCATATTGAGATCCTTCTGATCGAATATATGTTGGAGACTTTTATGATCGGTAAATATTGTGCACTTAGTGCCGTAGAGATAATGTCTCCAGATTTTAAGAGCGAACACGACAGCTCCAAGTTCAAGGTCATGAGTGGTGTAGTTCTTTTCGTGAATTTTGAGTTGTCGTGAGGCATAAGCAATGACCTTGTCTCGTTGCATTAACACACAGCCGAGACCTTGGTGAAAAGCATCGCAGTATACCACGAAGTCATTGGTGCCTTCGGGTAGGGATAGAATGGGAGCGCTGCAAAGCTTTTGTTTTAATAATTGAAAGGCCGACTCTTGTTTATCAGTCCAATTGAACTTCTTTTCTTTCTGAGTCAGTACTGTGAGTGGCTGAGCTATTTTGGAGAAATTTTCGATGAATCGCCGATAGTACCCAGCAAGACCCAAGAATTGACGTACTTCAGTTGCAGTGGTGGGTGCTTGCCAGTCTTTGATAGCCTTGATTTTTGATGGGTCAACGTGAATTCCCTGATTATCAATCACGTGACCAAGGAATTGAACGGTTTTTATCCAGAACTCACACTTAGAGAATTTGGCATAAAGCTCCTCGTGTCTAAGTAGTTCTAGGATGGTTCTGAGGTGTTGCGCATGTTCTTGCTCATTGCGCGAGTAAATGAGTATGTCATCGATAAAGACAATGACAAACTTGTCGAGGTAAGGTTTACACACCCGGTTCATGAGGTCCATGAATACAGCCGGTGCGTTGGTTAGGCCAAAGGGCATCACTTGGAATTCGTAGTGCCCGTAACGAGTTCTGAAAGCAGTTTTTGGAATATCGGTGTCGCGAACCCGTAACTGATGATATCCTGATCGTAGGTCGATTTTTGAGTAGAAACTTGAACCCTGAAGTTGGTCGAATAGATCATCGATGCGAGGGAGTGGATATCGGTTCTTGACGGTCAATTTGTTTAATTCTCGATAGTCGATGCACATTCTGAATGAACCGTCCTTCTTTTTAACAAATAAGACCGGAGCTCCCCAAGGTGAAGAACTCGGTCTAATGAATCCTCTATCCAGAAGTTCCTGTAACTGGGCGGACAACTCCTGAAGTTCGGATGGGGCTAAACGGTACGGTGCGCGGGCCATCGGTGCGGCACCCGGCATGAGATCAATTGAGAACTCAACCTGTCTAGGTGGAGGTAGACCAGGTAGTTCTTCCGGAAAGACTTCGGGAAAGTCTCTGACAATTGGCACATCCTCAAGTCGCTTCTTCTCCGACTTCTTCTCTGTGATGTGTGCGAGTATTGCAGGGTAACCCTTTCTCTGAAATTTTCAGGTTTTTAAGCAAGAGATGATATTGAGTCTTGTCCCACCGGTCTCCCCCTGTATGATCAAGGTTCTACCGACGGCGAGTGGGATACGGACGATCTTATCGTAACAAACGATTTCGGCTCGGTGTTTGGACAACCAGTCCATTCCAATGATGACGTCGAAACCTCCGATTTCAACGGGTACAAGATCGATTGAAAAGGTTTCGTCAGCTAGGTTTAAAGTGCAATTAGGTATCACACTATTGGTTTCGATAAGTTTCCCATTTGCTAGCTCTACAGTGTACTTAACATCTAAGGCAACAGGAGTGATGTCAAGTAGTAGGCAAAAGTCATCAGAGATAAAGCTTCTATCAGCACCAGTATCAAATAGAACAGAAGCAGTTAAGTTGTTGAGGAGGAACATACCCGAGACCACATTCGGGTCTTGGCGGGCGTCCCCGGAGTTGATGACGAAGGCTCTACTTCGGGTGTTGTTGTTGTTGCTGTTGCGGTTGTTGCTGCTGTTGTTGTTGTTCTTCAGCTTTGGGCACGTGTCCCTGAAGTGCCCGGGGTTCCCACACTCAAAGCAGACTTTGGGTGTTCTGGTGTTGTTAGAGTTGTTGTTGGTAGGAGAGTGGCAATCTTTGGTGAGGTGGCCGTGCCTCTTGCAATTGCTGCAAAAGGAACCACAGGAACCTTCATGGTGACGGCTGCACTTGGAACAATAGGGTTTGCTCCCAGTGTAGCCCCGTTTGATGTCTGTGGTGGTGTTGTAGGCTTTGATGGTGTCGGATTTCTTGTTTTGTTGGTTTGGGTGGTTGTTGTGGTAATCAGACCACTTCCTTTTGTTGTTGTGGGAGGATGAAGTGGGTGGTTCAGAATCTTGGCTCATTGCCATCAGGTCTTGGGCCAGTAGGATTGCACCGTCAATGGTGGCTTGGTTTGAAGAGGCGACGTGCCCCCGAACAGGCTCAGGAAGACCAAGGATGTACTTCCTGATTTTATCAGATTCTGTGCTTACCATGGCTAGGCGGAGGGCAGCGAGTTGCTGGAATCAGGTGGTGTAACCATCAATATCACCACCCTGAACCTTTAGGTTCCAGAACTCCTCGTCCAGCTTCTGGAGTTTGGCGATTGAGCAGTATTTGGCGGTGAGTTTTGCTTTCAAGTCCTCCCAAGAGAGTTGGTAGGCAGTGTCAGCACCCACTGATTGGGTATATGAGTTCCACCAAGAGTGGGCATCATCTTCGAGAGAGCAGGTGGCGAAGTTTACTTTGTCGTTTTCCGCGCATTTGCTGACACGGAAAACAGTTTCCATCTTCTCGAACCATCTGATCACTCCGATGGCTCCTTCTGTACCCTTGAAACTTGAGGGTTTGCAGCTCTGAAAGTCCTTGTAAGAACAAGGTTTAGTAGCAGGGGTTTCAGCGGCATCGCTGTTTCTTTCGGAATTCGGTGGAGTATTCCGAGCCAAGGCTTCAGTCACAGCCTAGATTATGAGTGATGTAAGCTGAGCATCGGTGTATGGTCTTGTCTTTGGCGGCATGATTCTTCAATAAAAGAAATGAAGATACATGAGATTTTGCAAGAAAATTGTATTTATCTTAGATGTACATGTATAAAGGCGGTAATACATAACATCAATATGAAAAAGAATTATGGCAATTGGTATAAGTAGAAACGACAAGGAATCTTTGATAGAAATTACGAATTCAAGGGTTACATCCCACGGATGTATTACAAAAGGGGTGTCGGGAATTGTTACATCCGACCGAATTATAGAGTAGCGCTTAGATAGTTATTAGTCTACGAGATAGATTACAAGACAAGGACTACACTAGACTCAACGTATATTAATCTGTTCCATCATTTCAATGAGGTGATCCATAGTGTTTGCAAGTCTGCTAGCCTGTCGGGCGTTGTCTTCAGCCAATGCTAGTCGCTGTACCAATCCACGGGCATATTCTTCCGTTTCCCGTGAGCGTTGCTCATATTCTTCAAGCCGGTGTTTCAAAAGGGCGGTTTCTACGCTTATCTCCACCACGTTGTTGAAAAGAATGTCTACATTGTTAACGGTGGTTCCGTGATCCTCGGAGACTTGTTCGATACGTTCGAGGGATGTAAGTCTCCAGTTTTCGTTCGTTTCCTGCAACACGACATCCATGGTGCGAAGTCGCTGCTCGTGTTGGTTCACCCTAGAGGCTAAGGTTGGCAAGGTGAAGTGAGTGGGGTACGGGCCAGCTCGAGGCAACCTGGCGTTCCTCCTAGCTACCCTTGGGTTCTGCGACCCGGATTGAAAGCGCGATGAATTGGGCGGTGTGTTTGCCATTTCTGAGACAAAGCGTTAGTAAGAGTGAGGCCTATATTCATATAATTCCTATATAATATAGCCTATTGAGTGTCTAGCACAAACATGTTTAAGTTTCGGTCCTCTCGAGGTCAGAGTCTTCTAATGTACCCTGTTCAGCCATAACTACCTTCAGATCTTACATCATCTTTGCTTAATTGTACATAATTGATCAGGCTATGTTAAATTAAACTCGTATGACATAATCACTGAACCAGTTATACCTAATAAGGAATACTGCCTAATGGTCATAGTCTAGGCCCACTAAATGCAACCTAGTTCACTATAACCTTAGGCTCTGATACCAATCTGTAACACCCCCAAATTTAATGAATTGCGGAAGCACGATTTGGGTGTTACTAATCAATAACAAAGCACAAAGATATATAGTAAACGACTCTATATGCGTCGTTTTAACAAAATATATTAATATTGGAATGTTTACATCATTTATAGCTTTACATAGCTCGAGTTTAAATAAAAGGAGATTTCAGTACATAAGTACTTGTACAAAATATACTAATGCAAGAAAATCTCAAACGTCTGTATGCTGACTCGAGCTAGAAGTCCTGAAGCAGAAACAACCTACTGCTTGGTACCTGCGATACATGCTAAATGGGTCAGCTAAAGCTGTTGAGCTCACAGGTTTGAAATCAAGTAATATAGTATGAACCGCAAGATTTAAATAATTGAATTGCATCCAGCAATTGATAATGTATATGTATACAGCCATAAGCACATAGTTGAGCTTAACTCGAGGGCCGGGTCCCCTATAGAGAATTATGGGCGAGGTGCCTCCACGAATGCCTAATCAACATTCGTCTTCCCAAATATTAGTACGTCCGTTTACCCGGTTAGTGCTTGCTAACCCGGACGAGGAGGGTCAATCCTATATGGTACCATATACTAATATTCACGCTACAACGTATTAACAACTATGCTGACGGAGGACTTTAAATGATTAGTTGTGAAAAACTCATGTAGTATATGAAATGTCTGTACTTGCGTTCACATGTTAAAAATGAGCAATATATCACACCCCTGAGTAAAACAGTAAAAAGAGGGGCTATGAGACTCACATGAGTCTGAAAGCGTTTAAATAAACGTAAGTTGATTAGCCGAGTGATGAAGTCCAAAGACTTGTAACCTGAGGGTGTCCACGACACGTGATGGTTATAAATATGATTGGGTATCTCAAAAGATCACCCTTGTAGTTGTTACACAACTATATATGTCCAAATTACTACGATTTGGTTGATTTGTTAATTGTTTGAAAACGTGTACGGCCCATTGGTGACGGATTTGAAATAATAAACTTTAAGTATTATTATCATGTTATTGGTGTTTTGCACTTACAAGTGTGTTCCAATGTGTTTTATAAGTCTTATCGTATAAGTGTTTGAGGTTATATAGGTTCGACACTTAGTGAAATTTTAGTTTGAAAACCTGCTGTTTTATGCGACACAATCATGCAACACAAAAGTTTGTCATGCGACACAAGGGCTGTGTCGCATAGAAATGCGACACAATATCTATACGACACAAGGGTTGTGTCGCATAGATGCGAGATGCTGATTCAACAGCGACATAGTGATTGTGTCGTATGAAAATACGTCATAAGATACGACATAATGGTTGTGTCGCAAGGCTTACGACACTAATTATTTGGTACGACACAAAATACGACATAACAGGTTTTATACGACATAACATGCAAAATACGACATAACGTGCGACAGAACAGGTAAAATACGACACAACATGCGACACAAGGCTTGTGTCGCATTGAAGAACACCAGCCCAGAAAGTCCGACTGTCGAGGTTTTTCCGGCCAAAAACCCAATTTAAACCCGTTTTTAAGCTATAAAATCGTGTTCTACACTTTGTAATGGACATATATAAGTTATATAAACAACTAACAAGTGAAAAATACTAAGAATCGAAAGGTTTCGGGATTTTGTCGGAAACTTACAAAGTGGCGAAATGGAAATCCGGAAAGATAGAAGTGTAGATCGTTGCGAGGTGGTCGTGAATCTCTAAAAATATTGATGATCCGAGTGCGTTTAGTGTTGTTATTTTGAGATTTAAGTGGTTTGGTGGTTTTGGAGAATGAAAGAAAAAGAGAGTAAGAGAGAGAGAGAGATAAGAGAGAAATGAGAGAAATGAAAGGGAAAGTGGGAGGTTATCCTCCCATTTTTCATTCTCCGACTCGCGCTCCGTGCGGTGTTCGTATATTCCGTCGTTTAAAGTTTTAATGAGTATTTCGCGCGTTAATTATCCATTTTTAAAATATGAATTTTGTTTAATAATTTAATTAAATTGTTTTACCAATTATCTAAAAATTTAAAGATTGAAAATGTGATTTAAATAATTTGCGTATTTTGTTGTTAATTAGGTAAGTTCAAATTGTAAGAAGCGGGACAACTTTGGGAATAAAATTTAAACAGTAGTTTGGACCCAGTAATGTTTTCAGATAATGTTTTATACTTAATTATAAATTGTGTCACCAACGTCCGTATTTATGGAACCGAATTACATTCGATTTTAAATTGCGTACGATTTAAATCAAATCGCATTTTCGTATATATTCAACAATATATAATTCGATACATTAATTAGCCTAACACAGAACTAATTACATGTATTAACATATGATTAGGCACTAATTACTAGTCCTAATTTGGTGGGTGTTACAGTTAGGATGACGAGGAATCGTTATATGATTCAGTAATGTCTAGTACCTTAAGATTTTGTTCCCGTTCATATGAAAGTATTATTAAACCTTAATTAAGATTTTGCTTATTATTCAAAATACTTTGTAATGTTACCATAACCTAGCTCCCGGCGTGACATGCTAATGGGATTTTCATTAGTAGGGAATCTAGTGTTTACATGCAAGTATTCAAGAATGATAATTAACTAATATCTTTCAAAATAGTTTCTCCAAATATCACCCCATAACTTAATTAACGAAGTCTCAGCAAACACTATCTTTATCTATCTGCTTTGGGTTTTAGTTTTATTTCACTTTTATTTATTTACTTGCCTAAGTTACTTAATATAAAAACCAAAACCCCCACTATTTTATAAACCATTCACTAGTTTGAAAGCCCTCATCTGCCTCTCCTTAGTTTCAATTCAGTCGGTTTGAAGAACGACTCTAGGTCATACCTGCCACTTGCTCACCCTTAGGATTAGCATTGTTAGGAAAAACTTAGGCCCCGCAACTACAAATTTAAAACAACCCACTGCTGGTGCCCGGTTAGTAATCGTTAATGACACCGACCTGATCGGGTGCCAACATAGATGCTCCAGGTTTGGGCTTACAAGCCATGAGGGACTTGACCACATCAAGGCGTTCTTTGCTTGCCTTGGCCTGAAACATTTCCTTAACCTGTTGGTTCATTTCATAAGCCCAAGTATTCTCAAAAGTCTTTTGCAACTCGGGGCTCATGGAGGATGCCATGATACAAGACACTTTATTCGCATCATTATAATATTTCCGGTGTGCCTCAATCTCCTCTTGGGTTGAATTTTCATCAATCACGGGAATCTGTTCATCGAGAACATACTCCTTGTTCTCGTACCTCAAGGTAAACCTTAGGTTACGCATCCAATCCATATAGTTTGGACCAGTCAGTCTTTCCCTTCCAAGAACCGAGAGTAGTGAGAAGTTCGAGTTATGTGAGGGATTGGGGACGGGAGGATTATTACCATTTGTAGAAGACATCTATAAGATAAACAGTTTTAGTTAGTTTGAATATTCCTTAATTAATTACCCAATTATAAATTAAGGCTAGGATCCATATTTTAGATTCGTTTTATGAAAAGGTTTGCCGTAATCATATTGCGAATTTATTTTAGGTAGACAATGCTTTTGTCAATTTCATTCTCTATGAAACTCCTAGTTCTTTTGAGATTCATTGATTCTTATTAACGGCATGTTAATCTCGGATATGCTCATCTACCATTCATGACTGGTATGCCGAGGATCATGAACAAGATGGTGAACTTAACCATGCAAAACCCGCGTGGTTCCCGGCCCGAGTACGCTCGAGAATCGCGAGTTCCACATCACCTCTCAATATGATCTCATATTAATGTGCCGGTAAACCACACACGCTCCATTAACAGACCATACGAAAGATGTGCGGTTTTCATGGGTTAGCATACTATTCACATTTTAGTATCTAGACGGGATTTTGTTTTAGTACTTTTAGGTCATACTTTTGATCTTGACATCATCCTATCAAAAGTCCTCGGTAGCTCCATTGAACGCACAAAGAAGCGGAGAAGCAGGTTAGCGCGAAACCTATTAAAAACCTGACTTCTTTAGGGAAGCTAAGTGACCCGCCTTATACCTCTCTTTTAGTTTGTTCACAATGGGTGAGCCGATTTATCAATTGACAGACGATGTATTTAACTTTAATGATACATATACTTATAGCTCATAATATATGTAATGTCTCTCTTTAAACTCTTAAAGACTACGGTTGTATTTTAAAAGATTTTAAAATTCAGGGGTATATTTTAAACATTTTAAAATATAGGGTCTAAAGTGTAAATACCTTTTACCAATTTAGATAATCCATTTCCAATTTATCTTTACCTACATACTATTGCAGATAATTAAATGCTAGTATTTATCAAGCTATGGCTCTGATACCACTGTTGGGTTTTCTATTCCCTAACTAGATTAATATTCGCAGCGGAATTACAACAAAATTAATCTAAAGCAATTAGGAAACTAAACCCTAAGGGATCTTAACTTGAATAAATAAAAGCAATAAAACAAATAAGATAAATAAGAAATTAATAACCTTTGAGAAAACAATTTCTCACGCGTAGACAACCTTGCAGAACTTTCGTAAGTTGGAGGTGAGTGCCCAAACCAGAACACCTCTAATGCTTCACACCCACAAACAAAGAGAAATTCCCAAGTCTCCTATGGTCACGACTCTTAGTCGTAAAACTCTTACAAGGAGCAGGAGTAAGAAAGAGAGAAAGGTACAAGGAAATCAAAGGGTTAGGTCCCTATTTATAGGGGAGGAGGAACCCCTAGGTTTTTACCTCTGGCCGATGTGGGATAATCTGATTTTCAATCCATACGGCGTATGGATGAAAGATTCCAGAACTTTCTGACACCCGTCCACCGCCTTACAAACCCTAGCATCCATACGGCGTATGGAAATTCCATACAGCGTATGGATGGATTTATCAGAATTTCCATTTCTTTTAGTTTCTAATTAATTTCCAATTAATAAACTAAATATAATATTAATTCCAATTAATATTATTTCTCATTTATATCTCTTACTGTTCATTGAGGGCGACCCAAAAACGACTCCACTTTTAATGATGTACTTACCAATTAGTTATGATATTGGACACTATTCCAACAAGTATAACCGGGTCAGGTGGGTTTGAAGAACCCGGCTGTTAAAAAAAAAAGCATCCGGCTTGTCACATAACCCGGTTGCTAATTTGAGAAACAGCCGACACATGGGAGCTTTAAATGGATGAATGCTTCTGTTAAGGTCTGATTTGGGATTCTTTAAATCACCTGACTGCTCCTCCTTTGACCCGGCTGATTTGTGACCACAACTCGGCTGTTTGTCGGTTAACCCGACGGCTTGTTCATTTTTTTTTTAACAATAATAAATAATAATAATAATAATAATAATAATAATAATAATAATAATAATAATAATAATAATAATAATAATAATAATAATAATAATAATAATAATAATAATAATAGTAATAAAAGAAAAATAAAAGGATACGGGTTCACCTCCCGCGAGGTGATTGGTTTATTTCCGAGTCGCTCGAATTTTCTGCGACGTCAGGCGTTGCGTCGCTTTTCAATTTATTCTGATTTTTGGCGACGTACTATTCTACGTCGCTCTTTATTATGCGACGTCAGTGGCTACGTCGCTAGTTCCAGGAATTTTATAAAGGTTTTACAAAAAAAAAATGTAACATTTTTTGCTAACCTTTGTCGAGTTGCAATTTGTTTTTGTCTTTGCAGATATGGCTCTTGTTTTCGAAGCGCGTCATAATACTGCTGCTTACCTTGATGATACTTCTGATAAAGCTGCACCGTATCGTCAGATGATTGCATTTTTGAGGCGATCAAGGGTATTCCACGCCATTTCGGATAATACTGTGGCTTTTGGAAATCTGATCAACCCTTTCTGGAGAAAAGCAAATGTTGTTACTGATAACAACGTTCGAAGACTGGTTTCAACGGTTGCTGGTACGGAAGTCACTATTACAGAACAGAGTATTCGAGAACTGTTACAGCTGAACGATCAACCGAATATGCCAGTCGGTTTTGATCATATTTTTGTTACGGGGGCTATGCAGAGGATTGGATATCCCGGGATTCCCACTGATCAGTATAGGAAAGCGAACCTCACACGTGTTTGGAGATATCTGATGCATGTGATTATCGTTTGTTTGGGAAATAGGAAAGGTGGAACGGATGGTATGAGCCGAAGTTTGGCTTCTGCTATGTTAGCATTAGTGTACAACAAGCCGTTCAACTTCTCGGGTTTTATATTCAAGGCTATGGTTGATAATGCGAATGCCGGGGATCAGAAATGGATCTTATATCCGAGGTTTATTCAGCTGCACATCAATCGTCATCATCCAGATCTTCAGGCACAGGGTGATATCGATCAGCAATTAAAGATTTCACCGATGATGAGTCGGATCTTTACCATTTGTGTAGGTTTTGAGAAAGGGGTTGCGGCAGCAAGGGATGTTCCCTTGTTTGGTCATATTGTTGATGAGAATTACGTGCCGCCTCCGGAACCTCAGTATATGGACATTCCAGCACCACAGCAACCACAGCAACCACTTGTGAACATTCCTGTTCAAGCTGCGGGGGAGCATGTGGAGGCTATTTTGGAGAACATCGAGCAGTTTGGCCATGTTGACTCGGATCATTCAGCATCTCATGACACGGTTGAAGGTTCTGATTCTGAAGCTGCAGAAAATGTAGGTTCTCAGGATGGGGGTCCGATGCCTACGCACTCGGACGGTACTGTTCCGCATCCCTCTGAGATGGAACGTATCCGGATTACCGATTCATTCAGATATTTGAGAATTCAGCGTCGGATCAGGGCAGGATGCAAGTATGTACCTCCAAGGGATACTGGGAAACGTACTAGAGGTGACGATGATCCTGCTGATGAGACTTATCGACCGAGTCGTCGTGTTCGTCGCTCTTCGTCAACACGAGCTCCAGTCAACCCGTCGCCTCAAGATGCTTTTGAGATTCAACCGACACCAGCTTTCATGCAAAAGATCCAGAGTATGCAGCAAAGGATGATAGCTCAAGAAGAAAAGATTGCTGAGCAAGCTGCGCTGATCGAGGTTCAATCTAAGGAGCTTGAGGAAACGAAGATTAGGGTTAATGTTTTGGAAGGCAGGTTACTTGCCTCGGGGGAGTCTGGGTCTGGGATACCCACTTTAGAGTCAAGTGAACCTGCGTCTGTAAATCCCAACCCTGTACTTGAAACTGTTAATGAAAATATTTCTGTTTTGGATTACTTTTGTGTTGATGATATTCCAGGGCAACCGAGACCGCTGGCTGTTGACTATTCATTTGCTGACTTATCGTTTATTCAAAGAATGGCCAGTGGAGTTGGCTCTGAGGAAGAAACGGATAACGATTTTGAGATGAATGAAGATGTTTCGATTGAAGAGGAACAGTTGATTTCAGATGAAACGTATGATGATGCATAATCTGGGGAAGCTTATGATGGTGCACCGATTATAGAATCTGATTCAAGTGACGATGAGAGACCTGCTAAAGCTCAACATGGAGAATCTAGTTCTGCTGCAACTCCAGCTCCAGAGACACAGGCACCGGACTCAGCAGTTCCTGAATTTGAATCTTCTGATGTTCCTAAGAAGAAATTAACTGCTGAAGAAAAGAGAGAAAGAAATAAGCAATGGTGGCCTAAGGGACGCAATCCAGTTCCAATTCCAGTTAAATGTCAAGTTTATCGAGTTAGTCGAAATTATACTGGAGTTATCAGAAGCTGGAAATGTCAGAGAAATTTGTTTATGATAAAGAGAAGAGATGGAGTTCAGTACTTCAGAATGCGTTTTGATAGATTGAGCACGTTGCCGAAAGGAGAAATAAATCGTTTAGCTCAATTGAATCTGATCAATCCGTTTGAGAATGATTATGCTGAGTTTATTCAGAGAAATTTACGTTGGGAAGTGTTATCGAAGACATATTCTAAATTGAAACCGACATTGGGCACTCGGTATACGTGGAAAAAGAAGATTGATCCAGTCACCAAGAAGCCTATGGTTAAAGTTCACTATCCGCCTGCAAAATGTTTGACTGAGATACCTCTGGAACCTGTTCCTTATTATTTTCTGCGAAGATTCGTTAAATGGGAACTTGATCCACAGACTGGTGAAGCGGTTATTACTTTTGTTCCAGATTCTGAACCGTGGCCAGTAGTTGGAGGTATATGGAATTTGAAGCAAGCAACGTTTAGAATATATGATCCGATGAGTTTGATTAATCTTCATGAAAAAGATTTGAGAAAACTCTACGACAATCGGATTCGGGTCGGTGGAAAGAATGAATTCAATAAATGTTTAGCCGAACAGTTTTATAATGTGGTTACAGTTTGTGTGGCTAATGGAATTCACGCCGACGGTCAATTTCCTGCGGGCTGGGTATAAAGAAGATTTTTGAAGACCAAGCTGAAGACACGGGGGAGTTTGTTGGTACATGTTTGTGTCTGTCAGTTGGTCTAGCTTGTGATTTGTAATTAGATTTGAGTTTCCTGATTCCTGCGACGTTGTGCGTAACGTCGCAGGTGCGACGTCAGGTATTGGGCCTGCGACGTAGTCAACGTCGCATGGGCTTGGGCCTGCGACGTCGCAGGTGCCAGATTTTGTATATAAACGTTTTACGTTTTCTGTTTTAGGGTTGACGAAACCTTAAACGCAATTAGTCGAATCCACCTGTAATCTGATCGGTTATAATCAATATACAAGCTTTTGTTCTTATTCTATTGTGTTTGATTATTCATTGTGTTCGTGTTATAACTTAATCGTTGATTCCGCAAACGATTGAGTGACTCGGTTCTGTTAGATCCTAGGTACGGGACAAACATGGCGGATCATTTATCACGACACCAACTCCTTTCCAATCGTACTCAGTTAGGAGAAATTTATCTTTTGTTTCCCTATTCATATAAAATCCTTCCCAAACAAGAGTATAGATCCTCCATTCATTTTCTGGGTGCCTATTCAACCAAATGATGCAACAATGTATCTTCAAATTCTCACCATATGCAATACCCAAAGAACAGGCTATACTCATTTCTAGTTCACCAGGATCATCTAAAAGACCATAGATGTCAGAACCTATATGAGTTGCAATGTATTTATTTGATACACAATTGCACCAAATCCCTCTATCCAAACCAACTTTCAACTCATCAACATCAATAAGTAATGCTAAACCTTTAGGAACTAAATTAGCAAAATCAGGAGGTTTTGGCTCCTTCACTAGTGCAAACTCACACTCACATTTAGATGAAGTAGGATCAAACTCTAAATCTGTAGATGGCTTCCTAATTAAAGGCATAGTCAACACTAGATCATCAAACGTTGACAACTTACGTTCCCGATTAAAATGAGATGGTACGTTGTCCCTAAACAATCTATTGTTACTAAACTCATCTAATTTATGACCAACTATTTCAATACTTACCTGTTTGTTACCATCTTGACACAAGCTTTCAAATTCTGCATCTAGGATTAGATCATCTCCAACTCCCTATTCCACAAGCTCATCTAGCTCTTGATCACTAATTCCCAGCAGTCCTTGTAATTCCTTTATATTGGCATCATGGTCAACAATGGCATCCTTAGTGAGAGATGCAACACCATAAGAATCATGGTACAAAATATTTGTGTTTTGCTCCTCCAAAATAGATGATGTAGCTGCTGATTCAGCAGCTTCCAAATCAGGGATGACCAGAATTTCCTTGACTTCTTCCTCCATGCTTTCTCCAAAAATCAGAATCTTAAAATTTCAAGTCTTCTAAGTCTGAATTTTCTATCAATTCAGGCTCAAGTGAAAATGATTCTTGCAAAATAGATTGTGAAACTTCATGAGGGTAATTAGTGATTTCCTTCTCTTCTTCATCCTCATACATTTCGTCTTCACTATCATCCAGAAAAATAATGCTAGAAGAACCTGCAACACAATCGTTAGAATAATAAGCATTACATTCAATAGCATCAACATCATCCACATGCTCATTTGCATTGGAAAGTGTATCATATGGCCCTTCACATTTAGGCTCAAAATTCCAATCGAAGATTTTCTCCATTTCTCTATTTTGTCTCTCGTTGAAGGCCTCCCATTCTCTATCGTGTCTCTCCGTGTGCTCTATTGCCTCTTTCAACAACCTTTCCATATTTGTCATTACCGGTGGTGCATAGCTTTCTTGTGGCATCATTGGTTCATAATCATTATCACTGTCATGAAATGAAGGGTTAAAACCTTCATAATTTGAGTAATATGACATTGAAGCTAAGGCAAATTTGCTACAATCATTAAAACTAAAAATGGTTAAACGTAACCACTAAATACAAAATAAATTAACAGTAAAAATATATACAAGTAACTTTCTTGGAAATAAATTCTAAGAAATGATCAATTAACTACACTTAAATTAAATTCTCAAAATAATCACAATCCCCGGCAGCGGTGCCAAAAAATTGATGCGTTAAATCTAGTTATAAAATAATCGTTGAAAAGTGAACAAGAAAATTCCTAGCTAAGACCAATACACAACCGGGCAGTGGATCCTATCGTGTAGTAGTATAGTCGGGTAAGTTCGGGTTCGAACACAGGGAACTATAGTTTAAGATGTTCAAGTTAAGTGCAAGTAATTTGTACAATAAAGTAAAGGCGGGGGGTTTTGTGACCGAATTGTCACGTTGCTTAAAACTACTATCTTAGAATTAAAACAAGAAAAGTGGACTCAGGAAGAGTCAAGGTAGTCGTTTGGAAACTTTCGTATATTAAAAACAATACTTGCTTGGACTATTTCACTAGTGATTTCGGGGTGTGAAGTTATAACCGGTTAAAATTATGATAAGGCAAATTTCTATTAAACTTAGGCTTGACGTTCGCCATCACCTAAAGTTCAACTTCAATTCACAAACTTATGATTTAAGCAAGTAACGGACGTTCGCCATAGCTACCAACTTGCACATTTGAGCTTAAATTATTTAACCCATTCCAAAACTACATCCGCAATATTGTTCAATCATTTATAGACAAACAGTCGATAGTAATTTACTAAGTAGAAAACGTTCGCTATATCTATTAGTAATTCACCAAACAAGTTAAACTATTGAAATTAAGTTCAAACACACAAGGTTCATGATTAAACATAAATTAAAATTCTATGAGTTTACGATTCATCCACACGAAAAACATTCGCTAAATTCGCTAACTTATATTTTTTTAGCTCACTAGTTTTACTTATACTAAATTTCACTTCCGCCAAATGATGGTTCATTCATACATGGACATACAAAATGATAGGTATTTTTAATAAGCAACGAACATTCGCTATGGTTGCTTAGCTAAAATACCAACAAGTTTAACCAACAACGAGCTAGTTACATATAAATAAATGGATGAATCATAAACTCAAAGCATAAATCTCACACCAAAATGTAACACCCCTAAACTCTAGCTATTTCATTCAAGCAAGTATAGGAAATCTAGCCACTAATCATAATCATATCAAAACAAACACATATAATCATTGAAATCAAAGGAAACATAGTTATATTTGAATAAAAATGCAAACCGAGTGATTACAATGTTTGTATGATGATTCTTCGTGACCAAATGATGTAAGATATTCAAGATTATGAAAAATGACTCAAAGAACCCTAAAAAGCGCCCTTTGGGGCTGCTGGTTTTAAATGATGAAAAGTTGGTGAGATCCAAAAAGAAAAAGTAGTTTTCTAGTACAAAAGTCTGCTGGCCGCCCAAAGTACCCGGCTGATTGCCAAGTTACCAGGCGGGTTGTAGCTTAACCCGGCTGATTATAAAAGAAGCCGGTTGGTACTCGTTAGACTTAGGTACCCGGCTGATTCTCAAAGAATCTGGCAGGTTCTCCCTAATTTCTAGCAGACCATATTTTGGAGATTTGTAGTACTCGGAATTTTGAACGTTTGGGTGCCTGAATCACTTTAAATCTAGTTCGTATGAGGGAGATATGGCCAAACGGTGCAGCATAGCCAAGTCAGCAAAATCCTCCACCTTTTCATCATTTCTTCCTTGATCATTCACCTTAACACATAAAATCAATTTCAAACTAAGTAACTACCAAAAGTTCATGAAATTAACTAGAAACAAATGCAAAACAAATGATATCACGAAAGATTTATATATACAAAATGAGCGATATCAATTATTCCATTTTAAACCCCATAATTCCGCAACTTTTTGAACTGCTCTAGATTCTTTAACCTTCAAACCGACCAATTTATTTTTTATATTCTCTTGTATGATCATGATCAAATCCACTTCTGATCTTATTACTTTCTTGAAAATTCTGTGATTTCTTTCTTGCCAAAGAAAATAAACCACTGCTGCAATAAGAATCATATTAATAATATTTCAAATACCACTCTTATAAGGATAAGTAGCTAGATTATTAATAATATCTTCCAATTTATACTGCAGCCCCTTGAATACAAATTTTGCTTTCAATTCAGTCCAAACCTTTTTAGAGAAATCACACATAAAAAACTAGTGATCATGAGAGTCGGCATATTTGCTACATAATGGACACTGAAATGTAACTCGAGTGGCAACCTGTCTTGAATAGACAGTTTGCCTTGTATAGCTAACCATAACACAAAAGCATGTCTAGGATTAAAATGAGGAAACCAGATAACATGATGCCAACTTACCTTTGTCCCATTTTCTCTCAAATCCAACCAGCCCTGCTTTTTACTAAACTCCACATTCATATTGTTATTTGTATTCCATAACACCACATCTTTGGTATTTTCACAGAGCACGTGACCTTAATTGATTGCAGTATTTGAAATCTGTCCACCTAATCACTAGGCCATTTCCATTGACTATCATGGATCATGCTACTCACTTTCATACTATCATATAATCTGGCATCATATAAATCCCTCTTTGTAATTACATCAGATAATGGGCCTTTTTCATCCCACTTATCATACCACATAGAAGTACTCTGCCCATTACCCAATTTATGAAAAACATGAGATTTCACATTAGTTCTTAATTCCAGAAGCATTTTCCATCCCTAGCTATCACTGTTACCAGCCTCAATCTCCCAGATGCTTGTCCCTTTTAATTTGACCAAATTATTTTAATTTGGCTTTCATGGACAACTCTTTTACGTTGCGATTAATAGTTTATTACTTTCGGCTATAGTAGACCCATCGGTCAATTTTTGAATGGCATCAACGATGCTCCGTTTCTGAATGACCGGGCTAATGATAATAATACTCTGGTTTGAAAATTTGGCCCCGAATCCCACACCAATCCCTATTGTAAAATTGATCCGCGTGCAATGGCCATGTCACTAATGGCACACCGGCAACTACGACTTCAAGTAACGATTCCCAACCACAATAAGTTAAGAATAACCCGATCGATTGGTGTTGTAATATCTCTTTCTGCAGGGCCCACTCACGTAGAACCAAATGCTTGCTTTCTCTAGCGATTCTCTCTTCAAATTCTTCGAGTAGCCCGTCGATCCCTTCCTCATCTCCTTTGTTTTTCCTCACCTCCCTAACAAATGGGAGAAATGATATGTTCACATAAATTTTACAAAAAGTGGTCCACAAAATGATGTGGACCAATAAATTGAAGGAAGAGAATGATGAGTGGGAAGTTACAAATGAATTTGATTGGTTGATGACATATGCCATGTCATTTTGTGAAACTTATTTTGTAAAAATTGTGTGGATCTAGCATATCTCAACAAATAGTTGTTTACATACATTCTTCCAACGCTAACGCAATTTCAGTTATCTGAGCTTTTGAGAAACTTACCATACTTCCAAAGCATATATTTTTCACCGATTTGGGTTTTTGATCGTCGAGCCAATCACGACACTTGTGGTTATTTGACGAAACCAAATCCTTATGGTTAAAAAATTGAAAAAGTGGACCAATATGCCAAACTTTTGTATTGTAAGTCCCTAGTTCTATGGATCGATAACGAGGTTATCTATAGGTATTAAGGCGCGGAATTCCTTAATACTAGTTATAAGACTATAACGAATATTAATTAACTTTGTTTTGATTGTTAATAACGTTAACCTATCAAAACCTAGCTAATATGTCGAAAATTCTCTTAGAAATTTGTAGGGGTTAAGTTTGATGAAGTAATTTCGCAGATTCTTAATCGTTAGGGTTTTCCAAACCGAAAACATTAATATATACCAACTCAGTTCGCAGGTCGTGGGCTTCTGCGGACTGACTCAGTTTGTAGCCCATAAACCCAGCGAACTGACTCGGTTCAACAAGCACCTTGCGAACTGACATCTCATTTCGCATCGCAGCTTAAGTTCGCAGTTCTATATTTATCTAGTACTTTAACACTTTAATATATTAAAAAAATATTAACCACAAACTAATATATTCAATATCAAAATAAGATCAATGTACAAAACTTGATTACAAACTAAACGCTATTACAAGCTAGAACTGTTGTCACACAAACATGTCCCAACAGACTCCCCCTTGACAATAGCTCTAGTTGTCTTCAAGTTTGTCTTTAATCTTCACTTGTATATCTTGCTTCCAACATATATCTTCAATTTGATGCATGTCTTTACATCTTCTGATAATCTCTTGCAACATCACCCCATCCAAAAGTAGGCATGATCTTGTTCTTGTATAACATAACCAAATCATTTTTGGAGAGATTCATCAAGTGTCTCTTATCATATATGCGCAAGATCTCCTTTTCACCAGTCGGATAGTCATCATCAGCTTCAACCATAACAGCTTCACCTGTCGCAGAATCTACATCCCAACTCTTCAAATTTCCCAAAATATTCTGAGGCATAGTCTTCATCGGTATCTGCTGTACGCACTTGACAGCTGGATAGACTTTCTGTCTACGTCTCCTTCCAGTTCGCTGACTCTTTTCCTTTAACTTTATAGTCTTTCCGACTCTTGGCTTGATCCGATCAAACTTCATTGTTCTACCCTCAGTCCTGATAATCCTTTCCACATACTTAGCATAATCGTCATTACTAGGGTTAACCTTCTCCAATCTAGCCAAGTCTCGTACTTCATATCTAGGCAAGGAACTAAATATAGCCAGCTTCTTCTCAAAGTATTGGACTCCATCATATCGCTTAATAGTAAAAAGTCTCAAGTCCGAATCATAATACCATCCAATAATACTAGATTTAAGCTCACATTTTCCTGTCATGTCAACCTCTTTCATCACATGTGGCTTTTTCTCCCTTTTCTTTTTAAGCATATATTGTATTATCATCGGATTTCCAACTGAATGCTTTAGCTTTTCATCATTCTCATCAGTATCTCCTGTCTCTGAATCTGCAAATTCATTCTCAAATGCTTCTAGATCAATCACTGTTTCTCCATCTTCATCTTGGAATACAAACTCTGTGGTTGATGGGTTCACGACATGCTGTCGCGGTCCCAGCGGTCGGTCGGGTTTTAGAATCCGAGTCGTTGCACCGACGGCTACCAAGACACGCGAGCGGTTGAAAGTTTTAAAAATTTATATTTGTTGGGCTCAAACTATGCAAGCTACCTACCTTGTGGGTAAGGCGGCAAGTATAACTCGAGTGTCGTCCAAAATCGGAACGAATTGAATTGAATTGGAACCTACCAAAGATAACTTGACAATAGGATGGATTTAAAACAAGGTAGGTATGGGTTTTGGTTTTCTCTAATCTAACCTAAAGACAGAAATTAAAGTGCAGAAAAGTAAACGAGAATATAAGCAGCAGGTAGAGAGTGATTGCTGAAACTTCGACGATTAGGGTTTCGGGATGATATTATATTGATGATAGGTGATTACTCTGGTTAAGAATTTTCTAAACAGTCGGTGTAAACACTAGGACCCTACGTCTAGGTGTAACCCTAAAGCATATGTCACTGAATCTTAGGCTATCCTGATTCTGGTCAGATGGGACTGTCTTCAGACCCACCTCACCGTCTCTTTCGGAGACCAAGCGACCCTCTGAATGGGGTTAAGGAATAAGGCGACAGTCCACAACACTGACTTTTCTTAACACCTATGTCTATCCAATTTTAACAGAGTAATACTAGTTGTATGCTGAATAAGTTAAACTATCGGTTAAGTAGAGTTTAGGGGTTTTAAGCATCTGGGAACACAGCCGGCATCCTTGCTTTCATTTCCTAACTCATGTTTTATCTGTTTTAGTTCTAATACTTCCGTCATGGATTAGACCCTCCTTTGCCATCGGTCGTTCATCCCTAGGCATGCGTACAGTGTATAGTGACCTTATTTTCCACAGTACTCTAACCCTAGGTATATCTACGGTGTTTTAAAGACCTATTATATCTTTACACAGCTTTATAACCAGAGGTAGTTTAACGGTGTACTATAGCATTTTCACGGCTTAACAAGACCTAGACCAGTGTCTGGAAGGGTTGCTTCCAGGTAATCCACGGTGAGATAGTCCACCGGCATTTCCTTGGCTTCCACGTATCTGTACTCTACCAGCGGTATTTCCAACGCTATACCAAGTATTCTGACGTGTTATGGTGATCTCACAGTTTCATACAAACAGGAGATAACTGTGTATTCGTAGCTAGGGTTGATCAGATCCTATCCTAAGGCAACAGTCACGTGAGAGACCAGAAAGGGTGATTAATTAAGTCTACATCCAGGATAAGTCTAAATATTTATGCAGCATAACAACTACCGATCGTATATAAGATATATTAATTAAACATCATCCCTAATCCTAACATCTACATTTCAACAATCACATATTAATCTAGCTAATCAGCATGGCAACAATCATAGATCGTACTGAAATAATATGCAAAGTAAACATTATAATAGTAAGAAAGTAAGATAATATCACCGGATTAGAAGAGTAATACTGAGCATTACAACAGTCTGACTTGAATAACCTAGCTACAGCTTGATTACCCAATTACAACTTTCCTCTAGCTCTAACCGCTAACTTATATCTCTCTAGTTCTCCTCTAACTCCTAAGAGTAGTGCTAGAGAGAGAAACTAGAGAGAGAACTAATTACAAGAACAATTCTCCTCTAACTCCTAAGAGTAGTGCTAGAGAGAGAAAGTAGAGAGAGAAAGAGAAGTATGTGAAATGAGAGGTGTAAGGTGTGTTTTGAAATGGTGGAATGAATGAGGTATTTATAGGAGAAGCTAGTTGATCTTGGTACAAGTCTTGAAGCATGAAATACAAGCATCCAAGCTGCATACGGGACCATCGGACCGGGGGGGGGGGGGGGGGGGGGGGCAAACGGCACCTCACAAGCCACTAGACCACGTATACGGCACCCTAAGGGACGTATACGGCACCTAGGGTACCGTATACGGTACCTAGGGCCAAGGGGGGGGGGGGGGGGGTTGGTGCTTGGTTTGGCCTCCGCTTGTTTCTCGGTTGCTTGGTTCGTCCGTATCTTCTTCGTTTGGGCTCCGATTTGCTTGATTCTTGCGCCGTTGGCTTCGTTTTTCTGTTACGCTTCTAATGACACTGAGTTTGCCAAATTTGGAAGTGTTTGACTTTTGCGTATTCCGGATGACGATCGGCGGGCTTCTAGACTGCACATCTTCTTCGCTCTTCACCCGTTTCTCTTGATTCTTTCACCACCGATCGTGGATTTTCCTATTGAATCATAAAATATGCATTAAGATCTACTTTGATAGGATAATCAGGAATGGAATTTTAAGGTGATTGTTTTTGCCTCGGTTTGCGTGCAAAATGGATGTTTTTACTGATTTTTGTAGCAACGCCCGTATTTAGACTACCTTGGTGATTTCTGATGATAAATGATTGTTTTGAAATGTTTTCACCAAAGAATAGTCCAAAAAGTGCGGAAATAAGTACTTAAAAACATGACTTTTTGGGTCACATCAAGTATCCCACACTTAAGCGTTGCTTGTCCTCAAGCAACACTCAGTTGTGTCCCTGTGAAAACATTTTATAGATTTTAGGTGAGTTAGAGCACCTCCAAAAAGTTACCACTTTGTCATATGGGAAATTTATTTAAAGAACATAGGGAAAGCTAAGATGATCCTTTCGAAAATAAGTATTGAATTTCCCAGGCATACTTTCCAAATCTCGTGATCTTGGAGTATACATGACTAGGCGATCTCACTAAAGGTGGTCACTCAATTCACTCAGAGTGTATCGGGTGTCCTATCAATCTAGCACAATCGAAATCGCTCAAATAGCCAGTCATGCAGCACTCATCATCATAAGCTTGGTCGAGAATCGGATCTCCACCACTTAGGAAGAGGAAGGCGCTAATTATCCCAAGACATTCGAGGGGTTGTAGTGTTTGTGAGGGTTGAGGGGTATGGATAGTGGTGATTTTTGGTTATAAGGGGTTGCTTATCATGGGCATTCTAAGAATCATGAAAAACTTATTGTAGAACGGAGAGGATAGCTACTCGTATTTCATTGAATCTTTCTTTGAAAGATTGATACTTTGAAGCACTTTAGCTTTATTTTCTTTTTTTTTCTTTTCTTTTCTTTTTCTGCTTTTTATTTTCTTTTCTTTCTTCAGAACTTCTTTGCCAGAGAACTTCCAAGGATATTTTTGATTTTCTTTCGGAAATCTCTTCTTTCTTATCACGGACTTCTTCGAGTCTTTTCTTCTGGTGCCAATTTTTCGCACTCTTGATTTTCTAATTTTGGTGAACACGGAGGAGTAGATCAATTCAGAAAGAGATTCTTCAAGATGTTTTTCATAACCTTAGAAATTCCAAGATAAGTTGTTGGGAATTTGGGAAAAGTGGTTAAAGATATAGGGTTTTGAAGAAACGAAAGGTTTATGCTCAAAGGGTTTTTCTAGGCGGATCATCGATACTAAGAATGAGTATCGGAAGGGTTTTGGGCTTGAAAAGGCATGTAAGAATGGGTTAAATCCTAAGGAATGTCGAGATCATCTAATTGCACCTATACCACGTACGGTACTCTCCAATGTGGTCTCGAGATGTATGTCAGGAACAAGTTCTAATTTTAGAGATACTAGCATTGGCACACACAAGAAATGAACAATGTAGCATTTAAAATGAATGCTTTTAAGGCTCAAAACCTCACTGAAATTTTGGGTTTGTATGTGCCTAGCCATGCTCCTTAGATTTTAATACTTATTTAAGAAATTTTTATCTTAATTTCCCTAATATTCTTGAATAACTAACTCATATTGGAACTGGTTTCTCTTCGAAAGATATCGTAACTCAAAAATAGTCGAGCTAATCGGACGATTTGGCTCATACTTTATTATTTTTGTTTAAAAAGTTTTGAAAATTTTGAAATTTTAAGGAACATTTTCTGAGTAAAGCTATTTGGACATTAAAATCTGTGAAACATCTAATTCAAGGTATTCTATACCCGCTATCCTACACTTAGAGGAACATTGTCCCTAATGTTCTCTTGAGTTGAGATTATATTTGAAAATATAATCCCACACTTAGAGTTTGAACATATAGAAAATGTTTCTCAAGTGTTTGGTTTGGGCTGGAATCCCACACTTAGTGATAAGTTTAGGATAGAGTACATATTACTTTGCATTCCTAAGCTAACAAAATGAATCAATGTAAACGAGGTGAAAGGTAAGAAACTCCCCAGATGACGATTAGACGTTTAGAGGCGAAAGCTGAGGATTCGAAGATCTTCATTAAGAGTGATTAAGCTCCGCATGTCCTATTCTGGTGCACAGCGCTTCTCATTCATGCTTAGCTAAGAGTCGACCCATAATTTAAGTGGAAATTCTTATTAGTGAATTTCACACTTTTGTGATTTAAGATTTGGAGACGATTCTGGCTAAGATGTCTTGGAGTGTGGGTTGAGATTCCACACTTAGATCTTTGAAGAGTCTGCGGTGCATGTGCGAGTTTCAGAAGAAGATAGACCAAAGCTCCTCTCCTGAGATGTGTGTAAGTTCCGTGGTCTGCAGTTGTGAATTCCTTGGTTGTCTGCCTTTTGACATCATGGGTTTTTTTTTTCTTGAACGCCCATCATCTCGTGCGGGCTCATTTTTCATTCATCACACATTCAATCACTTATTCTAAAATAAAGAGACAAACATAATAAGTAACTACGATAAACGAAATATAAAGTTTCAACCATAAAGGTCGAAAATATCCCAAAAGTTTAACCAAGTGCAAGATAGAGATCACTATAATCAATATAATACAAAAGTCAGTGATATGAAATATGAATCATAAGATAAGTAGTCTAGAATGGAGGATCCTCTGCTGGTATGTCATCAGGCTGAGCTGGAGGTCCTGCAACTGACTGCTGTCTGCTAGATACTCTCTGCTTATCTGGAGGTAGTAGTCCTCTCTGAATCAATATCTGCCTGAGAGTCATCGCTGGAAGTGCCATCATAACATCATAACCCTGTGCGAGCATGTCCGCAGTGGTAACACCTGCCGTCTGTAACATATCAAGGTAGAGCTGCCTAAGAGTGCTCTCAGTAGGAACCTGATCTGAGAAGATGGGGCCCAAATCCAAGTAAGGGCCGATGCTACCAGTGAACAATGCATCGGTGCCAATGTAAGCAGATCTGGTCTGTATGATGTGCTAGCCTCTGGATGCTGATCATGGGTCGGAATGGGTACAGTCGGATGAGGCAATGATGCCTGCTGACGGGCTGGTGATGGTATGTGTACTGAGTAGACTCTGGCTATATCAGATGTGGATCTGTGAGTGGGCGTTTATATGGATGTGGTGGCTGAGTGGAGGTATGTGGATGTGGTGGAGGAAAGGTGGTGTATGGGCGAGTGGTGGTATATGGGTGAGTGGAGGTATGGGTAGTGGGTGGTGGTGGTGGTCCACATCTGTAGAGGAAGTGATCAGGCTCAGGGGTACCATGTGTCCTAGCTGTCAGAACCTGCTGATCATGGATAACCTGTAAAGCATGTAATAGATAGTACTGAGTAAGAGGAGTGACCGGATCCGTGTGATGCACAACGGCCTGTGTAGGCAGTACTGATGTGTCTGCTTCTCATGATGTCTCAGGTATCTCTGCTGCAACTGGTCTCTGTGGCTGGGGACCAACATCTCAATCCTCTGTAGTCATGCGCTTCCTGGTCATGAAGCATCCAGGAATGGGCTGCCGAGTCTGATACCATAAGCACTGTCTCTCAGGTCCCTCATCAATGATCCTGATCAACTTACAATACTCTAGATCAAACGGCTGCGAACTAGCGTGATGGGTGTAATCCTCACGGTGACGTTCAGTGAGAATCCCCATGCCGACTAACAATCTCGTGATAATGGCTCCCATGAATACGTGGCGTCTATCCTCTCTCTTCTCCTTCCACAATCTATCCGCGATGATGTATGCTACATTCAGGTTCTGCTTCCTTATGATCGCATCCATGAACTTAAGCTCTTCTGATGTAGCAGGTCCAGCATCTCTCTTCCCAAAGATAGTACAACACAGGAGCTTGTGAAGAATGTGATGAACTGGTCGGGTCATGAGTGAAGCTTTCACTCCACTTCTGAAGGTTGTCCCTATCAATCCTCTCCATATCTCCTTGTGATCCCGTGACGGTAAACTGGAGATAGACTGGAAACTGCTGGTGAACCAATCAGAACTGGCCTGAGACTGTGTGTAAAGGCCAAGGTATACTCCGAAATCTCCAACTGTCATATGATATTTCTTCCCACGATACCGAAAAGTGATCTTCTTCTTATCAGTGATCTCAAATCTCTCTCGGAACTCTTAAGTCATCATAAACTCAGTGACGACCTCTCGGTATATAGCCTCATCAATGGAGAAAAGATGGAAAAATGCATCATGTTCCTCGCCATCTTTATCATACTTAATCAAATCTTCCAACTCATCCCTAATACCCAAGCGTCTCATATCCGGCCACATGATGACTCTGTTTGACCCTAAGTATCGTCCCATCCATTTCTCAATATCGTCCATATTCTCGGGGGATGAAGCAAGCTTCCTCAACGAAGGGTTTGATAGATCCATCTGTAACAAGAAAATGAGATGCATAAGTAATAACAAATTGCTAAGTACATTTCCAAATTTTAAACAAAAATTGGAAATGTAGGCTTTAAAATATGAATAAATCCGCAATTTATTTTAAACTAAACCTAGGCCTAACCAATCCTCAATCCGCAATTTTCGCAACCATAAGTGTCTAACCTATTCCAAGGGTATTAAAGCAACAATAATACTAGTGTTTAATCCAAGTAAGCTCGTCATTTCAAACAACTAGCAAATATTTTTACTTTCATTCATGGCAACTTAATCTAAGTGAGCTTAACCATGTAATTACCTCAAATATATCAAGTGAACCAAAAAGAGCATAAACTAATTTATTTATGCAAATACCATATGGTTAAAGACACGTGTTAACTTGTTCGGTTAATAACTTTGCAAGATTTAAATGAATGACGGTAGCTTACGTGTGATGGTCATATTAAAAATATTCAACACTTTATTAATTAAGGTGGTGAATAATTAAAATATTCAAGGACCAAAAGCTAACTAAGGATTTATTGAAAATCTAAGAAACTTGCCATGATTTAATTAACACAAGTACCATTTTAAAAATTGAATATTTAAAATAAAGTATGATACTTGGTTAATTTTTAATCACAACGTGCTTACTTTAACCTTCAATAATCCTAAAGATCATTCAAAATAAACTAGCAATCATGTAAACATGTTTATCAAATCATACTAAGCATGAATTAATCAAAATAAGTCAAAATAAACTACTAGTTACCAAAAGTCAACAAATTTAGCAACTTTGACAACTTAAAGTCAACACTTGAAGATCAAAGTAACAAATTATCAAGTAATCTACTCAATCAAGCATGTAATCATGTTAAGCAACTATGCAAGAATACTTTTGAACCATAAAACACAAGTTTTCACCATGGATTTCATAGATCAAAAGTTGTTAGTACATGTTTAGTGTCTGTCAGTTGGTCTAGCTCGTAGTTTGTATTTAGATTAGCATTTCTGACTCCTGCGACATAGCGCACTACGTCGCAGGTGCGACGTCAGGTATTGGGCCTGCGACGTAGCAGACGTCGCATGGGCTTGGGCCTGCGACGTAGCGTGCTACGTCGCAGGTGCCAGATTTTGTATAAAATCGTTTTGTGTTTTCTGTTTTAGGGTTGACGAAACCCTAAACGCAATTTGTCGAAATTCTCTGTAATCTGATCGACTGTAAGCAATAATATTACGTTCGTTTGATATTGATTGCGTATTGATTGCGTATTGATTGTTCGTGTGTTTATTCGTGATCTAATTGTTATTTCCGCTAGCAATTAGAGTGACTCGGTTCGTTCTAGATCCAAAGTAAGGGACAAACAACTGGTATCAGAGCAGTGAGGCTCGTTTTTGGCGATTCGGATCGAGTTTGGGTTTTAAAAGGACGTGATATTCGTGAGTTTTCGTGTTTATTACGTTTGTTTTGTGTTTTTACAGGTTTTCGATCAGTATTATTGGGATTCTTGAAGGTTTCAGTCGTTCGACATTCGTGGTTTTGGTTTTAGGGTTAAAAATTCGTTTTTAGGGTTTTTGGCCGCTGCTCAGCGCGTTTTGCGACGTAGCATAGCGACGTAAGCTGCGACGTCGCGTGCGACGTAGTGTTTTTGAACTTTAATTAGTTCGTGCGACGTACCGTTGCGACGTACCTCTCTACGTCGCTATTTTGACTTTAATTAGTCTTCTGCGACGCTGCGTTGCGACGTAGCCTGATTCTGCGACGTCCTTTGCGACGTCATCTGCGACGTACCTCTCTACGTCGCACTTTCTGATTCTTAATTGAATCCTTTGCTTTTTGCGACGTACCCATCTACGTCGCATATTCTTTGTGCGACGTACCCCTCTACGTCGCTAAGATCAGAAGTTTGATTTTTTCGTTTAAGTAATTAAAATGGCAGCTGATAAAGAGGATATTAGAGGACTTCGGGAGATGATTAAACAAAGCAATGACATAGGTTCAAGTAATAAACCTCCACTTTTTACTGCGGACATGGATTACGTGTACTGGAGAGACCGAGTTGAGCAATATATTGATTTCCATTGTCCAGAATTATGGGGACCATTACGTGAGCGTTATGTAGCTCCATTAGCTGAAGGAGAATACCGGGGTATTCGTCCTGCTAAGCCCTATAAAGCCATGTCTCCCGAGGAGAAGAAAGATTTTGATACTGAAAGAAAATCTTTTTCAATGATTAAAATGTGTTTAACCAAGGATGTACTATGGCTTTTCCGAACTCATGAAACAGCCTTTGATTTGTGGAAGGCTATTGAAACTCGTTGTGGAGGGAATGATAAGTACAAGGAAGCAAAGCTCGAACTGATTAAGAAACAGTACGATATCTTTGACATCCTTCCTGATGAAGACACGACTTCTTTATTCACTAGGTACTCACGGTTAGTTGGTGAGTTGTTTGAAGGGGGTTATACTTTTCCTTCAATTGAAGTAAATAAGAAGCTGCTGGATGTGTTGCCGAGTTCTTGGGATATTAAAGTTCAATTTTTAAAGGAAAATGAAGAACTTGCAAACATGTCTTTGGATGCATTGATAGGGGATCTTCAAGCTCATGCGATGGAGATTAAGAAGAAAGAAACTAGGTCTGGTTCTGCTGTTCAGAATCCTAGTGTGTATGGTGTTAAGATCAACTCTGGAAAGACTTATGGATCAGGAGTTGCCTTTGTATCAAATACAAATGCTTCATCGACTTCTTCTTCTTCTGATGGTATTCATTCTGTTTTCATGACTGGACCTTCTTCAAATCAACAACAGGTTCAAGTCTCCCCTGCTATTCAGGAGCAAGCTGCCATCTACACCGCTTTCTTAAGCTCTTACAAGGATTTGGTTACCCAACCGAATCTAACTTTGGAGTTGACTAAGGAGGACTATGCTCAGCTTGATGAAGACGATCTGGAGCAAATGGATTTAACTTGGAATGTGGCAATGATCACCCGCAGAATTCAAAAGTTCTTGCAGAGGACAGGGCGTAAAAGCTTAGAAGGTGATGGAAAGACTGGCTTTGGATTTGACAAGAGTAAAGTCCGTTGTTATAATTGTCAAAATTTGGGTCACTTCGCCAGGGAGTGCGAGAAACCCAAAATGTCAGCTTCGGGATTCACAACACCATCTACTCCTCCAAAGGCCAAAGAAACGGAAGTTACTAAGAAAGGGATTGCTGATAATGCCCTGATTGCTTTTGAGCCTACAAGTCAAGATTGGACGCCTGTCTCCCAGCATTACCAACAGTGTCTGATGGCTCACATTGTGAATGAGGTACATGATGAACCGTTAAATTGTATTTCATGCATTAAGTTAACTGAATCTCTAAAGGCATATCAGACGGAGACCGCTGAGTTGAGGAAAAAGAATGAAAAACTAACCGACTCAAATAATTTTTTAAAAGCTAATGAGAAACTTTATGAAAAACATCTTGAGGCTCATCGGTTAGATACTCAAAAATATAAGTCTAAAGTTTTTAGTCAAGAAGATGCGATTAAAAGTTATCTGATTGAAATTGAACTTTTGAATAAAGAACTTACAGATTTAAAAGCTGAGTATGAAAATTATAAGAGTAAAATCTTAGGTTCAAATTCCTCAACGGTTGTCTTTAATGAAATTCTTAGCAAGCACGGTACTAAAGGGAAGAAGAATGAGGGATTGGGATACAACTCAGTTCCTCCTCCTACTACTCACTGTCCCCTGCCTGTTAAGGAAGGTTTTGAAGAGATTCCAGTTGACTGGTCCAAGCTTTATGGTTTAAAAGCTATAGATGCTAAAGAGACCAAACATAACAAACCGGCAAAGGAGAAAACCAAGCGGCCAGAGTACCCCTTGCCAAAGTTTGTTAAGTCTGTGCATGAATCTCCTGATAGTGTTAAGGAGAATGTTGAGGTAAAGAATGAATCTCCTGTTAGTGTTGAGGAGATAGTTGAGATTGAGGACATTACGGATCAGGAGTATCCGGAGGTTAAGAAGGTTGCATGTAAAGCTGAAAAAGTGATTTCAAAGGTTGAACCTGAAATTAAGGTTCAACCAAATAAGGGAAAAGCTAAGGTTTTAAACTCGAAACAACAAACTTTACAGTCACCTGTAAAGATTTTGCAAAGAAAATTAGTAAATGAAAATGTTTCGTATGATAAACCATCAACTTCAACCTCTCAACCAAGACAAACATTTTCTAAGACGTGTACTCAATGTTCATGTTCTAGAAATGTTTCTCCACCTCCTGTGGTAATTCCTCAGCCTCAACCGTTTGTTGAGACTCGTTCTTGTTTCTACTGCAAGAAACAAGGACATTTAATCCGTGAATGTCCAAAGCTGTCAAATCAGCGATATGGGAGAGAGATGCCTAGGACATCTGTTTATAGAAATTCTTTTTCTAAATCTCCACCTAGGCGTCACTCAAACTCTCCCAAGCCTGTTTCGAAACCAAGTATTGTTGAGCAAAAACCTTTGCCAATTCAAAAGCCCAACATTACTTCTATTACCATTTCCGAATCTTCAAAAGTTTGGAAACGTAAAGAGTCTGATGTTGACTCTTCGGTTGTCAACAATAACACATCAGATAAAAATTCTAATTTGTTTAAAGATAAAGTCCTATCTGACGTGATTATTGTTGATGACCACGGTCGACCTAAGTCTGTAAAGGCTTGGGTCACCGTTTCTCACTAATCTCCTTCATTTGTGTGTTGCAGCAGTCAGAACGCGTTAAAGATAGTGAATGGTATTTAGATAGCGGCTGCTCGCGACATATGACAGGCGATGTATCCTTACTTGTGGATATTAAACCACATGCAGGAGGTTATGTTGCCTTTGCTGGAGATTCTGGGGGAACTATTTCTGGAAGAGGAACGTTAACTAACGGCAATGTTAGTTTCGAAAATGTGAACTACGTGGAACAGCTTACGCACAACTTGCTAAGTGTTTCACAGGTCTGTGATAAGGATTATACAACTGCGTTCACAAAGACTGAGTGTGTGATATTGAAGCCTGGTTATGTCATTCCGGAAGAATGGGTGTTACTGAGAGCACCAAGAAAGGATGACACATACATTTTGAATATGAGAACTGTTGAGACATCGAACGAGTATACGTGTCTCTTGTCTAAGGCTTCTGAAAAGGAATCACTGCTTTGGCACAGACGAATGGGACATATTCATTTCCGAAAAATGAATTTCTTGACCAAAAATGACCTAGTGCTAGGAGTTCCGAAACAGTCATTTGCTTTAACGGATGACTGTATCTCCTGCCAAAAAGGAAAGCTACGTAAGAAGTCCCATAAGTCTAAGCAGGTGAATTCAATAAATGCTCCATTGGAACTACTGCATATGGATCTTTTCGGTCCAGTTTCTACAAAGAGCATTGGTGGTCGGTCTTACTGCTTGGTAGTTACTGATGACTACTCAAGGTTTTCGTGGGTTTACTTTTTGACCACGAAAGGGGAAACTCCTGAGATTCTGGTGTATTTGTTGGACAAGTTGGCAAATCTGTGCAACTTGAAGGTGAAAAGGATAAGAAGCGACAATGGAACTGAATTCAAGAACTCAACTCTCGAATTGTTTTGTGCTACAAGAGGTATTGAGCATCAATTTAGTGCTCCGAGGACTCCACAACAGAATGGAGTTGCAGAAAGGAAGAACAGGACAATAATCGAGACAGCTCGGACTATGTTAGCTGACTCCAAGTTACCAATCATATTCTGGGCTGAGGCAGTTAATACTGCCTGTTATGTTCTCAACAGAGTACTCACGGTTAAGAAAAGGAACAAAACGTGTTATGAACTTTTTAATAACCGTAAGCCAAATCTACAGTTCCTAGAACCATTTGGGTGTCCATGTTTGATCATGATAACGAAAGATAAGGTTTCTAAGTTTGGTGATAAAGCTGTTGAAGGGATTTTTCTTGGATATGCAGTCAACTCTCCGAACAAAAGAGTCTTTAACAAATCAACGAATCAGATCGAGGAGCATTTTGAAGTGAAATGTTTAAGGTATACGGAACCTCCTCAAGGAACGGGTCCGGATTGGTTTTTCAACTATGGAAACCTCTTCAATTCTTTCAATATTCCGGAAGAAGATGAAACGGAAGAATTGGTTTCTATACTTCATGAGCTTGATCTTAATCAAGATACACCTGTCACTAATAAACCATCCGACCCATCTCCCAATGCAACACCCGCACCTCCACCAACTAATCCTACACCTCCACAACCTACACCACCACCCATACAACCACAAACGACTACCAAATCACCACCATCAACACCATCTCCTACTCCATCATCTTCGGCTCCTCCTTCTAAAACAGTTTATACCTACACAAAAGAGCTTCCATATGATCCAAACATGCCTCCTTTAGAGGAACCTCAAGAAGAAGATGAAATGGAGGAAACAATGGCCTACTCTCACTTATTTTCTCATGAAGATGAAGTAGAAGAAGAAGAGATAGCCATTCCTGAGTCTGCTGCTACTCCTGAAACTGAGGGAGATTTGAACAATCTAGGTGTGAATCTTGTGCCAGGTGCCATACCAGACACTCGTATACATAAGGATCACCCCATTGATAATATCATTGGTGATCCTCATGCATCTGTTCAAACACGACAGCAAGCAAAGCAGACTTCAGCTCAGCAACTTTTGGGACTTATTGCACATATCGATTCATGTCATTTGTCTCAAATTGAACCTAAAAAGGTTGATCAAGCCTTAAAGGATCCATCTTGGGTCGAGGCTATGCAGGAGGAACTACAGCAAATAAACAAGATGAATGTTTGGGAAATTGTTCCTCTACCCAAGGGTGCTCATTTGACGGGTACTCGTTGGGTTTTTCGTAACAAAATGGATGATCGTGGGGCTGTTATTCGAAACAAAGCCCGTCTGGTAGTTCAAGGATATAGTCAATTAGAGGGTATTGACTATGATGAAGTTTTCGCTCCTGTTGCTCGTTTGGAATCGATTCGGATTTTTCTAGCTTATGCTTCTTTTAAAGGATTCCGCGTGTATCAACTTGATGTGAAGTGTGCCTTTCTTTATGGAGATGTCGACGCAGTGATTTATGTGTGTCAACCTCCAGGTTTTGAAGACCCAAAGCATCCTAATCATGTTTGCAAACTGAAGAAAGCTTTGTATGGTCTTCATCAATCTCCTCGACTTTGGTATGAGCGACTTGCCAAGTATTTGCTGAAGAATGGTTTTGACAGAGGACAGATTGATAGCACGCTTTTCATCAAAAGGGAAGGAGCGGATTTGTTACTTGTGCAGGTCTATGTGGACGACATTATTTTTGGATCAACTAATGATCAGTTGTGTAAAGATTTTGAAGGACTGATGAAATCTGAGTTTGAAATGAGTGCTATGGGGGAACTTACGTTCTTTCTGGGGCTACAGGTTGAGCAATCTGACAATGGCATTTATATCCACCAGTCAAAATATGTCACTGACATGTTAAAGCGATATGAATTGCTCAACTGTAAACACTACGGCACTCCAATTGAAGCAAGACACAATCTTGGACCTAATGAGGACGATGAAGATTGCAAGGAGAAAGACTATCGCTCAATGATAGGCTCTCTCATGTACCTGACTGCCTCAAGACCAGATATAGTGTTTGCTGTTTCTCTCTGCTCACGTTTTCAAGCAAATCCGAAGGTGTCTCATATGAAGGCAGTAAAACGCATTTTTGGATATCTCGCTTTTAGGCCATCTCTGGGTCTATGGTATTCAAACGAGAAAAACTTCGAGTTAACTGCCTATTCGGATTCGGATCTTGGTGGCTGCAAGATAGATATGAAGTCAACTACTGGAGGATGTCAGTTCCTTGGATCGCGCTTAGTTTCTTGGCAGTGCAAAAAGCAGACTGCGGTTGCTATTTCCACAGCTGAAGCCGAGTATGTTGCTGCTGCAAGTTGCTGTTCTCAAGTTCTCTGGATTCAGCATCAGCTGCGTGATTACGGGTTCAATCTCTCTATGACTCCTATTTATATAGATAATACAGCTGCTATATCTATAACTCACAATCCCGTACAGCACTCTAAGACCAAACATATTGAACTTAGGTTCCACTTTATACGGGATTGCTTTGAGAAACACCTTATAGATGTCGTACATATAGAGACCCCTAAGCAGTGTGCGGACCTTTTCACAAAAGCCTTTTTGCGATCACGTTTTATTGAACTGGTCAATCTGATAGGTTTAAGGTTCTTTCAGTCAAAGAAATGATTTGTGACTTGGATTTTTAAGTTTTTAAATTCAATTTATAAAAAAAAAAAAAAAAAAAAAAAAAGGAAGTTTCGCAACAGCCACTCTTTATACTCTTTAGTATTAAAGAAAACGCACGGTTGCTACATTTTTAAAATAGACGTTGAAGTTGTGTCTGTAAACAACTTGGGATATGATAGTACATCGGGTGACATGCACAAAATGGAATTTTAAGATTTATCTTGGATGTGTCAGTAGGTTTATCTGACACACTTAAAATAGTTTTTATCTAAATTATATTCATCATACGATGTATTGGTAGGCATGCTACACACCGGTTTGTGAGTGAGTAAGAAGTAATGATAAAACTTGTCTATTACTTTGTGAAAAATGTTATATGATGTATGACATAAGTCTTAATTGATAAATGGAAGTACTATCATACACTGTCATAATTATGTAAATGTAAAATGGGCATATAGTAATAATATGATTATTCGCCTAACTACTGGTGACTATTGTTGTACTCACGTACAGACCTGAATCCATTAGTTATGCAAATAGTCTCAAACTTGTTATGTTCATACTAAGGGACCCTCTGTTGTACTAAGTACAGATCTGGGGCCACTAGTATCTTCATAATCAGTTTGATGTATGCCTACATATAAATATCAAGTGTATATTACGAGAAAACCGAGATAAACTTGGTCTTGTAATCTCTACCTTGTGTGAATATGCAGTGTTTGTTTTACTAAAGTTTATCAGTATATCATATAATAGGTTTCACAAAATTAATATTCATTCTAACAATAAAGGTTAGCTCACAAATACGGATGTAACATGTTTAGGTGGACAAACAATACCAATAATTGTCTTGAAATAATTTTTATAAAAGGTGTTTTAAATGTGCCACGTAAATTTAAAGTGGACAAATATACTGATGATCGAAATAACACTTACTATTCCTAATAAATGCATGTTATTCCGATATGATCCCTAATCAGACAACGCAACTCCGTCACCAAAAATAGAGTTTTAGTAATTTTATTTTTTTTTGTAAAATTTAAGAAAATACCAAAAAGAATTTTTAGTTTTATGTTTTATTTTTATTCTAATTTATTTTTCCCGAGTCACGAGTTATTTGATTTTATTTGCTAAAATAACGAGTAAACGGTTTAAAACTTCAAATTTGGATCACAACTGTTTTATGCGACGTCCGGCTCTACGTCGCCTGCGACGTCTGGCTCTACGTCGCCTGCGACGTCCCAGCCTACGTCGCACAAAGGGTTAGACTTTAAATAGTATCCACTGCGACGTAACTCGTCACACTATTCACTATTCACATGCGACGTAGCCTGCGACGTACGAGAGACGATTTGCGACGTAGCATTTTTACGAGCATATTTGTGATTTGTTGCTGTTTTCTTTCCGATCTATTCATGTAGTTTTGATCTACTCGTTATTCCGCACACTTAGGTACCGATTTTACCCATTTTCACCGTGTATATTGTGTTTAATTGCTATGTATATATTACGGGTTAAAGGGGTTTCGGTTTTGGGATAAATTTGATGGTATATCGTGTAAATCACTGGTTATAATTTATGTTTTCGTGATCACCATCGTTAGCCGCACCTTGTAGTGCGTTTGATTTTGAAAACCCCTAAATTCGAGGGTTAGGGTTTCTGGGTTGGGGATGAATGTTCGTCAGTGCGACGTACGATGCGACGTAGTGGCCTACGTCGCTTTTATTATTTATTGTTCATTTCCTACGTCGCCCTTCCCTACGTCGCTTTTTCTGCGACGTCCGATGCGACGTACCACGCTACGTCGCTCCTTTTATTAAAGTGATTAAATTCACAATAAATTGCAAAATGCGACGTCCCCCTTGACGTCGCTCGAATTTTATGCGACGTCAGGCCTTACGTCGCTTTTCAATTTATTTTGAATTTTAGCGACGTACAGTTCTACGTCGCTCTGTGTTCATGCGACGTACGTGGCTACGTCGCTAGTTCCAGGGAATTTGAAAGGTTTTGTTTAAAAAAAAAAAAATATATAACATTTTTCTAACCTTTTTCGAGTTGCAATCTGTTTCTGTTTGTGCAAATATGACTTTAATTTTTGAAGCTCGTCACAATACGGCTGCTTTCCTTACTGACACTTCTGACAAAGCTGCACCATATCGTCAGATGATCGCGTTTTTGAGACGCTCAAGGGTATTTCACGCCATTTCTGATAACACTATGGCGTTTGGGAATCTGATCAACCCTTTTTGGAGAAACGCAACTGTCGTTACTGAAAACGACGTTACACGATTGGTCTCTACTGTTCTGGGTACGGAGATTACTATTACAGAACAAAGCATTCGGGAACTTTTACAGCTGAATGATCAACCGGATATGCCTGTCGGTTTTGATCATATTTTTGTTACCGGAGCTATGCAACGGTTAGGATATCCCGGGATTCCCTCTGATCAATATCGAAAAGCGAATCTCACACGCGTTTGGAGATATTTGATGCACGTGATCATTGTGTGCTTGGGGAATAGGAAAGGTGGAACGGATGGGATGAGCCGCAGTCTGGCTTCTGCTATGTTAGCGTTGGTTTACAACAAGCCGTTCAATTTCTCGGGATTTATCTTCAGGGCTATGGTTGATAATGCGAATGCTGGGGACCAGAAATGGATTTTATATCCAAGATTTGTACAGTTGCACATTAATCGTCATCATCCGGAGCTTCAGGCACAGGGTGATATTGATCATCCGCTCAAGATTTCACCGATGATGAGTCGGATTTTCACTATTTGTGCAGGGTTTGAGAAAGGGGTCGAGGCACCAAGGGATGTTCCTTTATTCGGTGCTATTATTGATGAAAATTATGTTCCGCCCCCAGATCCTCAGTATATGGATGTTCCAGCACCTCAGCAACCGCAGCAACCGTTTGTGAACATTCCTGTTCAAGCTGCGGGGGAGAACATTCCTGCTCAAGCTGCGGGGGAGAACGTGGATGCTCTTTTGGAGAACATTGAGCAGTTCGGGCATGTGGATTCGGACAATCCAGCATCGCATGATACGGTTGAGAATTCCGATTCTGAAGATACTGCGAATGTAGGACCTCAGGATGGGGGTCCGACGCCTGAGCATTCTGATGGTACTGTTCCGCATCCCTCTGAGATGGAACGTATCAGGCTCTCCGATTCATTTAGATATCTGAGGATTAAGCGTCGAATCAGACAAGGACGCAAGTATGTGCCTCCACGAGATACGGGAAAACGAACACGTGACGGTGATGATCCTGCTGATGAGACTTATCAACCGAGACGTCGTGTTCGTCGTTCTTCGTCAACACGAGCTCCAGTCAATCCACAGCAGCAGGATGCTTTTGAGATTCAACCGACTCCAGCTTTCATGCAAAAGATAATGGAAGATATGCAGCTGATGAAGCAAAAGCTGGAGGCTCAGGATGAGAAGATTGCTGAACAAGCTGCTTTGATCGAGGTTCAATCTAAAGAGCTTGAGGAAACGAAGAATAGGGTTAACGTTTTGGAAGGCAGGTTACTTGCCTCGGGGGAGTCTGGGTCTGGGATACCCACTTTAGAGTCAAGTGAACCTGCGTCTGTAAATCCCAACCCTGTAATTGAAAATATTAATGAAAACATTTCTCTTTTGGATTATTTCTCTGTTGATGATATTCCAGGGCAACCAAGACCGCTGGCAGTTGATTACTCATTCGCTGACTTGTCATTTATTCAAAGGATGGCCAGTGGAGTTGGCTCTGAAGAAGAAACAGAAAATGTTTTTGAGATGAACGAGGATGTCTCGATTGAAGAGGAACAGTTGGATGCAGATGAAACGTATGATGATGCACAATCTGGGGAAGCTTATGATGATGCACCAATTATTGAATCTGATTCAAGTGAAGACGAGAGTCCTGATAAAGCTCAACATGGAGAATCAAGTTCTGCTGCAACTCCAGCTTCAGAGACACAGGCACCGGACTCAGCAGCAAAGAAGTTATCTGCTGAAGAAAAGAGAGAGAGAAACAAGAAATGGTGGCCTAAGGGACGAAATCCAGTTCCTATTCCAGTGAAATGTCAAGTGTACCGGGTTAGTCGGAATTATACCGGTGTTATTAAAAGCTGGAAGTGTCAAAGGAATCTGTTTATGATAAAGAGAGAAGATGGAGTTCAGTATTTTAGAATGCGTTTTGATAGATTGAGCACGTTGCCAAAAGGAGAGATTAATCGATTAGCTCAGCTTAAATTGATTAATCCTTTCGAGAATGATTATGCTGAGTTCATTCAAAGATGTCTACGTCGGGAAGTATTATCGAAGACTTATTCGAAATTGAAGCCGACGTTGGGAACTCGGTATACATGGAAGAAAAAGATTGATCCAGTCACCAGGAAGCCTTTGGTTAAAGTTCACTATTCGCCGGCTAAATGTTTGACTGAGATACCTCTGGAATCAGTTCCTTATTATTTTCTGAGAAGACTTGTGAAATGGGAACTTGATCCACAGACTGGCGAAGCGGTTATTACTTTCGTTCCAGATTCTGAACCATGGCCAGAAGTTGGAGGTATATGGAATCTGAGGCAAGCAACGTTTAGGCTGTATGATCCGATGAGTTTAATTAATTTTCATGAAAAAGATTTAAGAAAACTCTATGATAATCGGATTCGGGTTGGTCAGAAGAATGAATTCAACAGACGTTTAGCACAACAGTTTTACAATGTTGTTACTGTTTGCGTAGCTAATGGAATTCATGCCGACGGCCAGTTTCCTGCGGGCTGGGTTTAAAGAAGATTTTTGAAGACCAAGCTGAAGACACGGGGGAGTTTGTTAGTACATGTTTAGTGTCTGTCAGTTGGTCTAGCTCGTAGTTTGTATTTAGATTAGCATTTCTGACTCCTGCGACGTAGCGCACTACGTCGCAGGTGCGACGTCAGGTATTGGGCCTGCGACGTAGCAGACGTCGCATGGGCTTGGGCCTGCGACGTAGCGTGCTACGTCGCAGGTGCCAGATTTTGTATAAAATCGTTTTGTGTTTTCTGTTTTAGGGTTGACGAAACCCTAAACGCAATTTGTCGAAATTCTCTGTAATCTGATCGACTGTAAGCAATAATATTACGTTCGTTTGATATTGATTGCGTATTGATTGTTCGTGTGTTTATTCGTGATCTAATTGTTATTTCCGCTAGCAATTAGAGTGACTCGGTTCGTTCTAGATCCAAAGTAAGGGACAAACAAAAGTTGAAACCCTAACTTTTAAAAAGTTAATGAAATTTAAAGATTTGAGTTAGGAATTACCTTGCAAGTGATGAAATGATGTTATGTATGCAAGAGAGATGATAAAATGAAGAACTTGAAGCTTTAAATCATCAAAAATGGTGGAAAAATGAGGGTTTTGGAGATGGAGATGGAGGCCGACGGTTTTGGGGAAGAGGAAGGAGAGAAAATTTTGACTTTTTTACTTTTTGTTTGTAGTGAATCCCTTCCTCTTGGTTTAAATACGTTTCGATTTAAAACGCGAAAGATATGATACGTACGATTGGTTTTCGAAAGGTTTTAAGATTTTTAATAAAGTAACCAAAAGTAAATACGAATCTTTATAAAAAGTTTTCGCGAATTAAAATTGTATTTTAAATTGCGTGCGAAAAGTTCTTTGCGTTTAAACAGAAATGAGTTTATTTAAAAACGAAACGATATTTTTGTGTGCTTTAAACTTTAAAACAAATCATAATTAATTTACCAAAATTTTAAAATTAAAACTTTGTTACATTTAGGTGTTAAGAACGGTCAGAATAACCCAATGGGCAGTCTGTTACCTTATTCCTGCACCCTTCAAGGGTCACTGGTCCAAAAGACAGTGTAGGGGGTTGAGCAGCCTGTTCTGATCAGAATCACGATAGCCTAGGTGCTCAGTGACATACGGATTCTGGTAATTAACTAGAATAAGTAGGGACCTAGTGTTTACACCCGTAATGTAATTGTCTATTAACTAAAAATGTCCCCAATTATCTTTATAATAAGCATCATCCCGACAACCGATTATCGAAGTTTCAACTGCCGCAATTCTCTATCTTTCTACCTAGCTACCGATTCTCCTCTATCTTTTATTTTACTGCACGTAGTTAATTAGTTAATTAGAAAACCAAAAACTCCAAAAACCTACCTACTTGCACAAACCCTATCCTAAAAGTGAACCTTATCTTTGGCATCGCTTCGTTTCAATTCGCTCCGATTTAAGAACGACCTCGAGTTATACTTACTGCTTACTCACTCTGTGTAGTAGGTAGTATTTATAAGTTGAGCCCCAGCTCTTTATAAATTTAAAACCCACTGATCGCCAAGCCAAGCGGGAGGCCCGCAACGACAGGAAGCGATTCCTCAAAGACCGACCGTTCGGCCAGGCATCAAGTTTTTGGCGCCGCTGCCGGGGATCGTAGAGCGTTACGATTCTGAAGTCGCCTTAGATAGAATAAACCTTTAGGAGATCCTTTTCGTATAGGTTGTCCTCAACTTATCCTAAAGTTACTTTCTTTAGAATAAATTAGTTTAAATTAGAATAAAATGAAAAATCCAAAAATATCTTTCTACAATTCGCCGCCTTCCTATTCCATTTCTCCATTCGCCAGCAAGACGACTGAAGAAATGACGAATATGGACGATGCTAAGTTCTTCAACCACTTGGAACAAGAGTTGAAATCCGACTTTCACTCATCACCGGAAGAAGCCTCCGCTGGACCAGACGACGATTCTAGAACCTTAGGGAAACTCTTAAATCTTGACTTAGGAATCCATAAATCTCAACAGAAGATCTCAACTTCTGCTTCTAGCATTCCAAGCTATCAGGTTTTGCCTGCGCCTGAGATTAAACATTCCTTAGAAAATATCCATAGATTCCCTGATTTTGTCGATAATTGTAACACCCCAGAAATTCGCTGTTTTGCGGAAGCATACTTGGGTGTTACTAATCAATATACAAAGCACAAGATATACAGCAAACGACCTCTAAATGAGACGTTTTGTAAATTAGTTACATTCCATAGATATAATGTTTGAAAACTTAGTGTTTTCGTATGCAAAATGTAGTTTCCCCTAGAGTCCACGCGTATAGCGGGAGATTCTATTACATAATCAAAATATACAAAAGATAATGCTAAGAATCTCCGTTAATGCAGTTGTGTTGAAATCATGCGACTCTAGCTAAAATCTTGGAGTAATCCTACTCCATCTGGGTACCTGAGAAAACATGCTAAAAAGTATCAACCAAAAAGGTTGGTGAATCTCACAGGTTTGTAAATAATATCGGCTTTGAACACGAGATTTCATTAGTAGTGCCCGTAGGCGTAAAATCAGCCATTGCAATCCAGCAATCGTAAATAAGTAAGTTTATACCGTTGCCATGAGGCTCATAATCGAAGCTTAACCCGTAAATAATATGTTTGCTCCCGTGACATGCTCGTAAGTGAGCAAGCATCAGTAACGAATAAGTTGTCACCCGTTTATACGTGTAAATCGGTACGTGGCAGCGCTACTGCCCCGGGTGGGGAGGGTCATTTCCCTAATGGATCCATTAACTACTGTTCGCGCTTAAGTCCATAACTAACGATATATGATGGAGAGACTTCTGTTTGTAAGTAAACTCATGCAATTCCGTTTGGTATAGTAAACAGTTTAGTACTTGTGTTCAGGAAAAATAAGTAGCATGTATCTCCCCCAATAAGATAACACAGTAAAAGTGGGGCCGTAAGACTCACCTGAGTCTTTGCAAGTACGTTTATATCAATAAACGAGTAAGTAATATCAACCGTAGGTTCTCCGAACCCGTAACCTTCAAATGCCTAAACATATAAAGTTAAGTAAGTAGATGTCTCGCAAGACCATCTAGGCTAGTTGTTTACACAACTCATTATGTCCAAGTGTTTGTTTAGTAATCCGTTTGTAGTTTGAAAACAAATATGGCCCGTTGGTGACGGTTTGTAATAATGATTCAAAGTGTTATCATTTATAACGCAATTTAGTATAATTGTAATAGAAAGTATGTTCTATGACGTTTGTTAAGTCGTATGACATAAGTATTTGAAGTTGTGTAAGTTCGACACTTAGTAAAATCTGACTTTTCAAGGTTCTGGTTTGTGCGACGTAGCATGCGACGTAGCATGCGACGTAGGGTGCGACGTAGGGAGGTACGTCGCATGATGCGACCTTCGCAAATCAATGCGACGTAGGAGGCGACGTTAAAGTCTACGTCGCTATGTGCGACGTCCGCAAGTTAATGCGACGTAATAGGCTGCGTCGCTAGTGCGACGTTGGGATTTCGTGCGACGTAGGCCGCGACGTCGCTAAGTGCGACGTTGTGAGGTGTAATGCGACGTTTTGAGCTACGTCGCAGATAGCCCAGCGTCTCTGCGACGTAGCGGTCTGATCGGAATTTGGTGGCCGGAAAATCGGTCGAAAAACTTCCGTTATGTCCAAATCTTTTACCCAACCCATTTTTGGACATTTTAAGCATATATAAACCATAAAAACGTAAAAATGAGCAAAAACGGAGAGTTTCGGGTTTTGTCGGAAACTTACAAAATGTCGGATAGAAAATCCGAAAAGATGGAAAGGTAGATCGTGATGCCGTGGTTCTTTTATTCCAAAGGAGTGGTATGATTCGGCGTCGTTTCGTGGTGTTATTTTGTGATTTTGTAAGGTGGTGGTGGTTTTGTTAGTTGAGAGAAAAGAAAGGAAGAAAGAGAAAAGAAAAGAGAAAGTGAAAAGAAAAGAGAAGAAGGTGGGAGGTTAAGCCTCCCATTTTCAGTCCGCGCCTCCGTGCTCCGTGCGGTGTTCGTTTCCCCCGTCGTTTAAACGTTATATTTTTAAAAGGTGACGGGAATATTTTAATGAAATACCTTGAAATTAATTATAAAAACATTTGTCGAAGTATTAAAATTTTTAACTTGCGTTTAATACGTATTCGCTAAATTATTTAAAATGTCGTCGCGATATTATAATCAATGTTTGTTCGCTGTGTATTTTATATAATAAAATACGTTCTCATTATTTAGGTAAGTTTCTGTCACCAACGTCCAAGTAACTGTGTCGGACTCCGTCCGGTTAATTCGTACGATTAATCCAAATCGCGTAAGTACACACATATATAAATCACCTTATATATATATACAAATAGGGTCTGCAATTAGTCCTATTACATACTAATTACAACTAGTTACACGTAATTAGGCATAATTAATTATCCTAATTTAGCAGGTGTTACATTCTCCCCTTGTTAAAGAAATTTCGTCCCGAAATTAGCTTGAGTGCACGGACGGTGCGTTGTCTGGGAAGAGATGTGGATATTTCTGTCGCATTTGGTCTTCCCGTTCCCAGGTGAACTCAGGGCCGCGCCTAGAATTCCACCTGACTTTTACTATGGGAATACGACTCTGTTTCAATTGCTTGACCTCACGGTCCAGGATTTCCATAGGTTTCTCGACAAAATGAAGTTTATCATCGATTTGAATTTCGTCGAGCGGTATAATCAGCGTCTCGTCAGACAGACATTTCTTCAAGTTAGAAATGTGGAATGTGTTGTGTACGCTGCTAAGTTCAGCAGGAAGTTGCAGGCGATATGCTACTGGACCAATCCTTTCAAGGATTTCGAATGGTCCGATGTATCTAGGATTTAGTTTGCCTCGTTTCCCGAATCGAATAACACCTTTCCACGGTGCCACCTTGAGAAGTACCTTGTCTCCTACCTGGAACTCAAGGTGTTTGCGTCTCACGTCAGCATAGCTTTTCTGACGATCACGTGCGGCTTTCAGCCGGTTTTGAATACTAACGATTTTCTCAGTAGTTTCTTGAATGATTTCTGGACCCGTGAGTTGGGAATCTCCTAACTCAGTCCAACAGATGGGTGATCGGCACTTACGCCCGTAAAGTGCCTCAAAGGGTGCAGCCTTTATGCTGGTATGATAACTGTTGTTGTACGAGAACTCGCACAACGGTAAGTGATTTTCCCAAGAAGTACCGAAGTCAACTACGCAGGCTCGTAGCATATCCTCCAGTGTTTGAATAGTTCGCTCGCTTTGGCCATCGGTTTGCGGGTGATAAGCAGTACTCATATCCAGACGAGTACCAAGAGATTTCTGTAATGATTGCCAAAAGTTAGAAGTAAAACGGCTGTCCCTATCCGAGATGATCGAGATAGGTACACCGTGTCGCGAGATGATTTCTTTGACATAGATGCGAGTCAGACGCTCCATCTTGTCGGTTTCCTTGATGGCCAGAAAATGAGCAGATTTCGTGAGACGGTCCACGATCACCCAAATGGTATCGCAACCACTCGAAGTTTTCGGTAGTTTGGTAATGAAGTCCATGGAAATCTGTTCCCATTTCCATTGAGGAATTTCAGGTTGTTGAAGCAACCCAGAGGGTCTTTGGTGTTCGGTCTTTACTTTGGAACAGGTTAGGCATTTACTGACGTACAAGGCGATGTCAGCTTTCATGTTAGGCCACCAATACAACCCTTTGACGTCATGATACATCTTGTCAGATCCAGGATGTATAGAGTATCGAGATTTGTGAGCTTCAGCCATCACCAAATCTCGCAAGTTTCCGAATTTGGGTAACCACACACGGTTAGAGAAGTATCGAGTCCCATCGGGTTTGATTTCGAATTGTTTATCCAAGCCTCGCAAGGCTTCATTTTTCAAGTTTTCATCGTTGAGTGCTTCAAGTTGAGCGGTAAGGATTTGAGCAGGAAGCTCGTTGCGAATTGTCATAGAAAGTGCTCGAACTCGAAAGGGTTTCACTCGTTCTTTTCGGCTTAAGGCATCGGCAACTACGTTAGCCTTGCCCGGATGGTATTTGATCTCGCAGTCGTAGTCACTAAGTAACTCAACCCAGCGACGTTGTCTCATGTTTAGATCTTTCTGATCGAATATGTGTTGGAGACTTTTGTGATCGGTAAAGATAGTGCTTTTCGTACCGTAGAGATAATGTCTCCAGATTTTCAATGCGAAGACCACAGCACCTAATTCGAGGTCGTGGGTCGTATAGTTTTTCTCGTGGATTTTCAGTTGTCGTGAGGCATAGGCAATGACTTTTTCCCGTTGCATCAACACACAACCAAGTCCCTGGTGTGAGGCGTCGCAGTAAACTACGAAATCGTCGGTGCCCTCGGGTAAGGACAGGATTGGTGCACTGCAAAGTTTGTTTTTCAATAGCTGGAAGGCTGACTCTTGTTTATCAGTCCAATCGAACTTCTTATCCTTCTGAGTCAGTGTGGTTAGTGGAACAGCTATTCTTGAAAAGTTTTCGATGAATCGGCGATAATAACCAGCAAGACCTAAGAATTGTCTCACTTCGGTTGGAGTGGTCGGTGACTCCCAGTCCTTGATTGCTTCAATCTTGGCGGGATCAACATGAATTCCTTGGCTGTCAATCACGTGTCCGAGGAATTGAACGGTTCGAATCCAAAACTCACACTTAGAGAATTTGGCATATAACTCTTCGTGTTTCAGAAGTCCTAGAATGGTTTTCAGATGTTGAGCATGTTCCTGTTCGTTGCGAGAGTAAATCAGGATATCATCGATGAACACAATGACGAATTTATCAAGATATGGTTTGCACACCCGATTCATAAGGTCCATGAATACGGCCGGTGCGTTGGTTAACCCGAATGGCATCACTTGGAATTCATAATGCCCATAACGAGTTCGGAAAGCTGTCTTTGGGATATCATTGTCACGGACTCGGAGTTGATGATAACCCGACCGTAGATCAATCTTCGAGTAAACACTCGATCCCTGGAGTTGGTCGAACAGGTCATCGATTCTAGGAAGTGGGTACCGATTCTTTATGGTTAGCTTATTCAGCTCTCGGTAGTCGATACACATGCGGAAAGACCCATCTTTCTTTTTCACGAATAAGACCGGAGCTCCCCAAGGTGAGGAACTTGGTCGAATGAATCCTCTGTCCAGGAGTTCCTGTAGTTGGTTAGACAACTCCTGCATTTCGGATGGTGCTAAACGGTAAGGGGCTCGTGCCACGGGTGCAGCTCCGGGCACAAGTTCGATTTGGAATTCAACTTGTCTAGGTGGCGGGAGTCCGGGCAAGTCTTCAGGAAAGACTTCCGGGAAATCCCGCACGACCGGAACATCCTCAAGTCGCTTCTCCTCCGACTTCTTCTCCGTTACATGTGCGAGGATGGCTTGATACCCTTTTCGTAGATATTTTCTCGTTTTTAGACAGGAGACAATATTCAGATTCCGTCTGCCGGTCTCCCCTTGTAGAACTAAGGTTCCACCGGAGACAAGAGGTATGCGAACGAGTTTGTCATGACAGATGATTTCAGCTCGGTGCTTGGATAACCAATCCATACCGACAATAATATCGAAGCTGCCGATCTCGACAGGGATTAAATCAATGGGAAACGTTTCGTTCGTGAGGTTAAGTGTACAGTTGTGTATGATACTATCAGTCTCAATCAGTTTGCCGTTAGCTAATTCTACAATGTAATTAGCATCTAAGGCAGTGGGAGTAATATCAAGTAAAGGGCTAAATTTCTCAGATATGAAGCTTCTATCGGCACCGGTATCAAATAACACAGAAGCAGTAAGGTCGTTGAGAAGGAACGTACCCGTCACGACGTTCGGGTCTTGTCTGGCTTCCCCAGCCTTGATAACGAATGATCTGCCGCGAGCAGGGTTGTTGTTGTTTTTCAGCTTTGGGCAATCTTTCCTGAAATGCCCTGTATTTCCGCACCCAAAGCAGGCCTTTGGTGCATTAGTGTTGGGGGTAGATATGTTGATTCGGCAATCCTTGGCTAGATGCCCGAACCGTTTGCAGTTGGAGCAAGGGCAAGAACCGTCATGATGGCGGCTGCATTTGGAACAGTAGGGCTTGTTCCCGCTGTACCCTTTCTTTTCCGAAGTCCCCGATGAATAAGCCTTAGTGTACCCAGGCTTTTTGTTGGAGGTTTGGTTGGATGAGTTGGGGTTACCTTCCCACTTGCGTTTGTTGTTTGCAGATGGGGTTGAAGTTGTGCCACGGCGGACAGAATTTGCCGTTAGTTCATGGGCCATACGGATGGCGCTCTGAATAGTACCCGGTTTGGATGAAGTCACCAGGTCTTGGAGTCTCTCAGGAAGACCGTCAACGAATTTCTCGATCCTCTTGTACTCAGGATCGACCATGGTTGGGCACAGAAGTGCCAGTTGGTGGAAACGGTTGGTGTATCCGGTGATGTCATCACCCTGCATCTTATGGTTCCAGAATTCCACTTCTAGTTGTTTCAATTCATCCCTGGGGCAATACTCGCCCCTCAACATCTTCTTCAACTCCTCCCACGGGAGTTGGTAAGCAGTAGCAACACTCACAGTCTGGGCATAAGTGTTCCACCAGGTGAGTGCGGTGTCAGTAAAAGTACTAACGGAGAACTTAACCTTATCTCCCTCCGCACAGTTGCAGATAAGAAATACAGACTCAACTTTCTCGATCCAGCGTACTAGACCGATAGCTCCCTCAGTACCTGCAAAGTTTAGAGGTTTGCAGTTCTGAAAGTCTTTATATGAACAGGGTTTAGCAGTAGTGGTTTCAGCGGCATCGCTGTTTCTCGAGGAGTTTGGTGGAGTATTCCGAGCCAAGGCTTCAGTAACAGCCTGGGTTATAAGGGAGGTAATCTGGGCATCGGTGTATGGTCGTGTCTTTGGCGGCATGATTCTTCAATGAAAGAAATGAAGATACATGAGATTTTGTATGAAATTGTAATTGTCACAGATGTACATGTATAAAAGCAGTAATACATAACATCAACATGGAAAATGACAATTAATGTGAGTTGAGATAACAAAGGATATCTGATAGATAAAGTGAGTTCAAAAGTTACATCCTACAGAGATATTTCAAAAGGTGTCGGGAATGGTTACATCCGACTAGTTTATAAAGTAGTGCTAGATAGTCCCTAGATTACGAGGTAGATTACAAGACAAAAACTACACTATTCTTAATGTAGATTAATTTGTTCCATAGTGTGCCAAGGCGGTCCACAGTTTCTGCCAGTCGGTTGGTTCATTCTTAGTTACGGTTCCTGGCTTTCGGATTCGTCTTCCGACTCCAGGTTCAGGTCGTGTGGGTGGTAGCGTGCTTCGAGCATGTCCCTGTATCTTTGAGTCGTGGAGCGGTACCTAGTCTCCTCCGTTGATTTCCTGCCCAAACGTTTGATCCATGTTTTGGTCCTACGGGTTAGGTTGGTGGCCACTTTCTTCCAGTAACGGATCTTATCTTTGATTCGTGTAGGGACAGATCGGTTTGAGATTCTCAATCTTTGTTCATAGTCTATGCACTTACGCTTAAGTGCCCAATTTCGGCCGTCTAGTCCCACGGCCTGATCTCGCACTCTTTCATATTCTTCTATGTCGATGCCAGTCATTTCGAAATTCTGGTTTTCGTTTTCCTCCAGCATGATTTCTTCTTCTGGTACGATGTCCTCATCGAGATACGTGTACTGGATTTGTTCCTCGTGGACCTGGTCACTATCAGACACGTAGTCGTCCATTTGGGAATTCGTGGCTTTGAGTTCTATAGAAATGACAGAGAGAGGATTTTAGTCCTTGGAAGTACGTTGTTTCCGGGTGTTAGATGTGATTTTTATAAAATCATTAGAGTGCGCCACAAGGTGGTGTGACGGAAGTCAAGTCTGTCATGGTCGGTACAAACCGCTGAGAGAAATTCGTAAGTGTTACCAGAGAAACGTCGGCCATCTCTATAGCGAGTGTGTTTACGTGCGAGGCCTATTCACATATATTCAATATATAATAGCCTAGCGTATGTCTAGCACATAACAAGTAAGAGTCTCGGTTCCCTCGTGGTCAGAGTCAACTAATGCATCCCCGTTTAACATAACCATTTCAGACCTCACATCATCTTTCCTTAATTGTACATAGTTGATCAGGCTATGTTAAATTAAAGTCGTATGATGTGATTCCGGAACCAATTATGCCTAATAAGGAAATACTGCCTAATGGTCATAGTCTAGGCCCACTAAATGCAACCTAGTTCACTATAACCTTAGGCTCTGATACCAATCTGTAACACCCCAGAAATTCGCTGTTTTGCGGAAGCATACTTGGGTGTTACTAATCAATATACAAAGCACAAGATATACAGCAAACGACCTCTAAATGAGACGTTTTGTAAATTAGTTACATTCCATAGATATAATGTTTGAAAACTTAGTGTTTTCGTATGCAAAATGTAGTTTCCCCTAGAGTCCACGCGTATAGCGGGAGATTCTATTACATAATCAAAATATACAAAAGATAATGCTAAGAATCTCCGTTAATGCAGTTGTGTTGAAATCATGCGACTCTAGCTAAAATCTTGGAGTAATCCTACTCCATCTGGGTACCTGAGAAAACATGCTAAAAAGTATCAACCAAAAAGGTTGGTGAATCTCACAGGTTTGTAAATAATATCGGCTTTGAACACGAGATTTCATTAGTAGTGCCCGTAGGCGTAAAATCAGCCATTGCAATCCAGCAATCGTAAATAAGTAAGTTTATACCGTTGCCATGAGGCTCATAATCGAAGCTTAACCCGTAAATAATATGTTTGCTCCCGTGACATGCTCGTAAGTGAGCAAGCATCAGTAACGAATAAGTTGTCACCCGTTTATACGTGTAAATCGGTACGTGGCAGCGCTACTGCCCCGGGTGGGGAGGGTCATTTCCCTAATGGATCCATTAACTACTGTTCGCGCTTAAGTCCATAACTAACGATATATGATGGAGAGACTTCTGTTTGTAAGTAAACTCATGCAATTCCGTTTGGTATAGTAAACAGTTTAGTACTTGTGTTCAGGAAAAATAAGTAGCATGTATCTCCCCCAATAAGATAACACAGTAAAAGTGGGGCCGTAAGACTCACCTGAGTCTTTGCAAGTACGTTTATATCAATAAACGAGTAAGTAATATCAACCGTAGGTTCTCCGAACCCGTAACCTTCAAATGCCTAAACATATAAAGTTAAGTAAGTAGATGTCTCGCAAGACCATCTAGGCTAGTTGTTTACATAACTCATTATGTCCAAGTGTTTGTTTAGTAATCCGTTTGTAGTTTGAAAACAAATATGGCCCGTTGGTGACGGTTTGTAATAATGATTCAAAGTGTTATCATTTATAACGCAATTTAGTGTAATTGTAATAGAAAGTATGTTCTATGACGTTTGTTAAGTCGTATGACATAAGTATTTGAAGTTGTGTAAGTTCGACACTTAGTAAAATCTGACTTTTCAAGGTTCTGGTTTGTGCGACGTAGCATGCGACGTAGCATGCGACGTAGGGTGCGACGTAGGGAGGTACGTCGCATGATGCGACCTTCGCAAATCAATGCGACGTAGGAGGCGACGTTAAAGTCTACGTCGCTATGTGCGACGTCCGCAAGTTAATGCGACGTAATAGGCTGCGTCGCTAGTGCGACGTTGGGATTTCGTGCGACGTAGGCCGCGACGTCGCTAAGTGCGACGTTGTGAGGTGTAATGCGACGTTTTGAGCTACGTCGCAGATAGCCCAGCGTCTCTGCGACGTAGCGGTCTGATCGGAATTTGGTGGCCGGAAAATCGGTCGAAAAACTTCCGTTAGGTCCAAATCTTTTACCCAACCCATTTTTGGACATTTTAAGCATATATAAACCATAAAAACGTAAAAATGAGCAAAAACGGAGAGTTTCGGGTTTTGTCGGAAACTTACAAAATGTCGGATAGAAAATCCGAAAAGATGGAAAGGTAGATCGTGATGCCGTGGTTCTTTTATTCCAAAGGAGTGGTATGATTCGGCGTCGTTTCGTGGTGTTATTTTGTGATTTTGTAAGGTGGTGGTGGTTTTGTTAGTTGAGAGAAAAGAAAGGAAGAAAGAGAAAAGAAAAGAGAAAGTGAAAAGAAAAGAGAAGAAGGTGGGAGGTTAAGCCTCCCATTTTCAGTCCGCGCCTCCGTGCTCCGTGCGGTGTTCGTTTCCCCCGTCGTTTAAACGTTATATTTTTAAAAGGTGACGGGAATATTTTAATGAAATACCTTGAAATTAATTATAAAAACATTTGTCGAAGTATTAAAATTTTTAACTTGCGTTTAATACGTATTCGCTAAATTATTTAAAATGTCGTCGCGATATTATAATCAATGTTTGTTCGCTGTGTATTTTATATAATAAAATACGTTCTCATTATTTAGGTAAGTTTCTGTCACCAACGTCCAAGTAACTGTGTCGGACTCCGTCCGGTTAATTCGTACGATTAATCCAAATCGCGTAAGTACACACATATATAAATCACCTTATATATATATACAAATAGGGTCTGCAATTAGTCCTATTACATACTAATTACAACTAGTTACAAGTAATTAGGCATAATTAATTATCCTAATTTAGCAGGTGTTACAATAATTTTCATGGAAACCCTCAACCCTTTCATTCCTCATCTAATGAAGAACGAATCCCCATAAGGAATGAGGATATTCATGAACATCTTCCAAAATCACCAATTTTTGTATACCTCGTGCCGGAACCCTCGTACACCATTTATCGTGTTGTAGATAAGGAAATACCGAAAGATTCAGATGGTGATGAAATCCGATACGTTGGTTACTCTTTTGATCCTGGTAATAGGTTGGATGTATGTAAAGCATTTGCCTCACTTAAATATGTCTGATTTTCCTTACTCAGTCGATCAAAGAGAAACCATCTTAAGGATTGACATACTCGTAGGTATTCTCCACTGTCTTCTGACCCAAAAGGAAGATGGTATCTTCACACGATATCGAGAGCAAGAGCGAAAGCTTTTATCAGAAATAGATCACCTCATGGATCTATTTGCTTGCACCGATTATCAACCGGTTTCTCAAACCATGATTAATCGTTATGTTGCAGCAATGATAAAAGAGCTTGAGCTATTAACTTCTAAAGATCCCGCGATCACTCTCGTCATTTCTGGAAAAATTCCATTTTTCGTAGATCCTGCCGCCTATATAATCACCAAGTTGCAAGAATTATTTCCTGGAGCAGACGACAACAAGATAGAAGCCGCTTTCTTTGCTGAAAGAAAAGATATCCATGTTAAACTCGCTTCGTTGTTCGATCAATCCAAATTCCCTTTCACCATTTCTCAAAGATCTCTAATTTTGGATATTACTGTTGCTGTGCAAACTACAAATGGTAATCCCGACTCAAAAGAGGAACTTTGGTTTCAGAGAATTTTAGGAAATCTTCTTCACGATCTTAATAATATAGACCGCGGTATGCGAATAGGAATTTCAAAAAAAAAAAAAAGTTAGATGGGAAATCAATAAGTTTGTTAACAATCTGCTAGAATTAGGCCGGAAAGAACATAGGATTCTTAGCGAATTCGAAAATTTCTCATCACACCCTGCCAAGCTAGTTGATTATGTCATTAACATTCTAAACTGTGATTTTATTCCTCGCTATACTTCAAGATTGCTTTCAAGCAATTCCCTTTAAACTGTTTTGGAACAATAGTCGAGCTACAGACTTAAACCAAGCGCTTTTTGGGAGGCAACCCAAATCTTTAATTAGGTCTTTAAAATAATTTTCTTAGGTTAAAAATATGTTAGTTTAATTATTAGTTTAATTTGTTTCTTAAGAAAAAGTCAAAAAGCTCTTAAAATCTTTGTCTCCGCAAAATCTGCGCAGTTTCTAAAAACGTGAAATTCTTAAATTCAAATATTTTTAGAAAGTTTTTAAAATTGTTTGGATTTAAAAAGAGTCAAAATTTTAAACCAAAAATATCGTTTGTTTTATTAGTTAAGTAGTTTTCATTTCCGTCTTAAATAAAACCAATCTTTTTTGTTGCACGCAGTCCACTACAGAATTTTCAGACTTTTGCTAAAATCATTTAGTTTAAGTTTTTAAATTACCCAAAATTATCTAGTAATTACATTGTAAATTGTCATTAAACACAAATGGTAAAAAGGAGGAAGTTAAAAAGGGTAAAAATGGGTCAACCAAAGTCAAAACAACATAAAAACCATTTTTTTCCCTTCTTCCCTCTCCTTGGCCGACGGCATCACACCCCCACCCCAAACCCACCATTTTCAACCAAATCAAGCTTCATTCCTTCATCTCTAGGTTGTTTTCGAGTTTCTAAACATCATTGCATCTTCATTAAGGTATGATTCAAGCTTAAAATACCAAAATTCTCTAACTTTGTTAACTTATGGTTTCAAGTTAGTTTTTGAAGATTTGTGCTTTACATTGCGAAATTGAGCTTTGATTCTTGCTTAGTGATGATATAGGATGATGTAGGAACTAGCATTACTAGTTAGATTGAAGTAATTTGATGTTTGACTTTTGAAAGTTGACTCTTCTTTGACTTTTTGGCTAGTTAGTCCACTTTGACCATTCGATGATTAAATTGCTTATGATAAGTTGTTTGTTGATTGATTGGTGCTTAATATGGTTAGTATAGCTTATTCATTTGCTTCATTTGCGGTTAAATGTGTGTTATGGTCAAGTTAGCAAATTAAAGTAAGCATGAAACGTTGACTTTTGATTAAACGTCACCATTTTGAAATAAAACTCTTGGTTAAAATGATGTTTTGACTTAAGTTGATGTGAATGCCTTGTTTTGATTTGCTAGTTCAAGTTAGTATTACTATGAATTGGGAAAATGACTAAAAGAAACCTTACTTTGGTAAAATCGACTTTAAAAAGTCAAAATGCTTAAATTTTAGTAATACTAGTAACCATTCTAGTTAAAGAGTCATGGTGGTGATGTAAAATTGTATCTTTAAAAGTATTATGGCAAGTCTTGAATTAATGCTACGCTTTCCTTAAAAACAACAACTTTTAAAAATCCCAAGGTAGCAAAAATGCCATGATCACTTTAAAAGATCCAATTTAACAATACGATTGTCAACTAAAGAAGCTTTGTTGCATTACTTGCATGATTTGGTTAAAAATGCTAAATACTTGCTCAAATAAATCATGATAGTTTGCATTAGTATGCGGTAATAGGTTATGCTTCCCATGATAAGGTAATTACATGATTAAGACTTAAATCTATATCATACATGCTTATGATGGTTAAGTAGTCCTTTGACTTGTCTTCTAGAAATCATTAAAGACTTGATAGCCTAATATTGTAAACCAAAGTTTCTTGTGATGGTTGAAAGATGAGTTTGGTTGGATTATTAGTTATTACAGGTTATTGGGACTGCTCATATTCTAAAGCCCACATTTCGAATTTTCGTCAAAAATTTAGAAAATGATCTATTCCATAAACTTGTAATTATTCTTGGTAATTCACTTTGTTCTTGTTTTTCTCTTATTTACAGATGGCTGAGATTCCTCACTATATCAGGAAATCCATCAAAGATCCAGAGATGCGGGAAAAGTTTCAGACATGGTTAACACATGATTTAGGGGAAAATAGGTACATAGTGTGGGAAGACTTGGAGCAGATTGGTTTAAAACAAGGTTTTGAAAAATTGATTATGTTCAAGGAAGGGAAGCGAAATCTGCGAGCTTGGAAGAATCTGTTTGAGATTAGGGAAAATGTTTATCGGGAATTAGTTGCTGAATTCATGGTTACCTTCCAGTTTGACAAGACAACCGATAAACTAAATGATGACCGAATGATCATATTCAACTTTTTGGGCAACCCTCAACAAATGTCATTGGCAACTTTTGCTAGTCACCTTGAGCTATACACTGAGTATCAAGTCACTACTTCTTTCTTCTTGAAAGCAAATAGAGAGGTGAAACAGCCAGACCACACTGCTATCTGGCAAGAATTAACTAGAAATTAATTTCAGTCTAATGTCAAGGCCACCAGTTTTCTTGATAAGCACCATCAGGTTCTCCACAACCTCCTTGCATGTAGCATTCGAGGAAAAAGAAATACCAAAGGAGCTGTTGGAGTAAAAGATTTGCTGATTATCAAGAGCATTATATAGCAGGAGCATGTTAATGTTGCTTATATAGTTGCTGATAGGATCCTCACTGAGTCAGGATACACCGAATCAGAGTCTGCTTACATGGGAGCAGTAATCACTAAGTTAGTTAAGAGAATGGGGCTATTAACTGAGGAGGTGATCGGTAACTTGACACCGGTAGTGAACAGGGTATCTAAGCCGTATAACATCAACTACATGGTCAAAGTATGGTTGCTAGAGAAGGATGCTGATGGGCAGATTAGATGGAAGGAGGGTGAGATCATTCCGGGAGTTCATATGAGACCCCCGAGGAGCAAGAGTGTTAGGTTTGAGTTCGATGACAGCACAGTCCACCGACAGCCTAGGACCACTGTTGCTCATGAGCGAGAGGAGGGAGAGACTGCCGCTGCTGAGGCACAGAGTCCACTGATACTGCCTACTCGAGAGTTTGGTTGGGGAGATCCGGTAACATCCGAGCTCATGTACGGTATGTTGAGTATGCTTAACTCACACTACACACAGGACACATATTTGGCTGCTGAGTTTGGATTCCCACCACCTGCACGCCCTTCATGGGTATGCGGCCCACGACCACCCAACTACCACACCATGCCACTACACCCACTTTCCATGACACCATCCACTACCACCATTCCTTACACTACCATACCACCCACATCTTCCTCCCGCACTGTGCCCATCGAGATCCCTCGCGCCCGCCGTACCAGGACTACTCCTGCGGCTGAGCCAGTTTTCTCTGTGCACACTGCACCACCACATATGCCGCATATCCCATATATTGGGCGGCCATCCTCCCGTGCCATGACCCGTCCAGGACCAGCTGAGTCAGCTATATCAGACACATCTTCAGAGACAGACTCACCTCAGTCAGGTTTTAGACAGGACATGCAGGTTGACGATCAGGTTCAGGTTCAGACTGACTATATGCCAGACATAACTACTGCTACTTTGCCTACTTTGTCAGGACTTACAGGGATGTTTCAGAGCAACCCAGTGCCATCCTCTGAGCTTCCACCGTACCAGATGCTTGGTACTTCCCTAGGATCGTATGAGATTGCAGACATGGGACTAGATCCCAACTTCCATTTGTACCCGATCCAGCTACCAGCATCAGGCAGACAGCGCAGTTCATCTTCAGCATCAGTCTCCCATAGAGCCTCGAGTGGACAGCACTCTGCTTCACGTGCTGGACCTTATGGCTCCATGCCACCTCCAGCTCATGGACCACCATCCAACCAGGATCTTCCTCGACCTTGATCTCATCTTATTTCACTATCATTTATGTTGGATGACTGTATTACTCTATTACTAGTATTTGGTATAACTGTATTAACTGTTGCTGCAAGCTTGTTATGGTTTCAACCTGTGATCTGGTTGGACCCGCCTATCTATCTTATCTTATCGTTTATCTATTATTTTACTTATGTTATGTTTTGTTTAGTTAATTTCTAGGTTACTTGCGAATAATAGAGAGCAGTAGATACTATAAAAATTTCCCAAGGAGAGCCCGAGATGACGCACAAATCACGCAAAGATCATGATCCAAGCCAAATGAACTACCCTACCAAATCAGAATCTTCAAACACACATCTCAGTCTTTTCTAGGGGAGTTTTTCGTTCCATTTCCTTAAGTGATTTCCTTTCATCACCTATAATTCTCCGTGTTTCCCATCATGCTTAAATTCTAAAGTGTGGGATTCTAAATCCCACACAAATCAAACCAACTTAGAAATAGAGTTCCGAAATATTTTCAAGCTTAAGTGTGGGATTCCTCCCAAAAAGAAGAATTTTAGACTTAGTTTGAGAACATTAGGGACAATGTTCCTCTAAGTGTGGGATACACGGTATGTTATACCATATTCTTTGACTTTAATTGCTTGTCCAAAGTATAACTTTCTTAAAAACAAGTCTAACTTCGACAGTGAAGTCTTCACTCATTCAGTTGGCTTAAATTTTTCTAAAAACCTCATTTTTGCTAAAATTTTAAATTTTTGACTCTAAATAAATTTGAGAAAGATTGATTTTTCCAAAAATTGATTAAACTGCTTTGGAAAGTAAGATAAGTTAAGATACGAGTCCCTTGAAAATGAAATGTTAATTGAAGAGCATCGCACGGCTAGGCACATACACCCTTTTTGCAGTGAGGTACTTGAGCCAATAAAAGCATTCATCTTTAATGCTTCACTTCTTCGTTTGATGTGTGCCGATGCATGTGCTTTGAGTTAGAACTTGCTCTTGGTATACGCTTCAAGACCACACCAATGAGCACCGTACGCAGTGAAGGTGCAGTCAGAGGACCTTGACATTTCATAGGATTAAAACCCCATTTCTTAAAAGCCTAACCCGTCCAACTCTCATTCATGAGTGTTGATGATCCACTAGTTAAACCCTTTGAGCCTTAACCTTTCATTTCTTCAAAACCACCATTCACCACCCACCCTCACCTTTTCAAAAAATTTTAAACTTAGAACGTTTTGGAGTTATGAAAAGCGTTATTTAGGCATCCTTGCCACTTTTGTCTCACACACTCTCAATTTCTCTCTGTGTTCTCTCAGAAATCTTGCGTGTGTTAAAAATCATATATCTATTGAAAGCAAAAATTCAGGTGCGAAAAATTGGCACCTTTTCTGAAAAGCTCAGTCAACTTGAGATGTCAAAAAGGACAAAGTGTCCAGGATCTCTCAAAAAAAAAAGAATATATATAGAAAAGAAAAAGAAAAAGAGAAAAATCTCCGAAAAATTCCCACAAAAATAAAATAAAGCATAGTGCTTAAAATTCTCGAAAGAATGCCTATTCAGAGAATCAGTCAACTCCGTGTGCGTTCCCGAGAAGAAAGCCATCAAAGCTACCTTTCTTCATGAATTCCTTCATGTGCGTTTTTCGTTTTAAAAGAGTGTCTAGATAATTCGATTCATAACTTTAGGACCTCTAAGTTTAAATAAAATACCCCGTTTTTCACTTCCAAAAATTCACCATCCTCCGTACCCCTTTGTTCCATCACCCACTCAAAAACCCGAAAAATGTCTTGGGATGATTAGCACCGTTCTCATTGAAGTGGTGGAGATCCGATTCTTGATCAAGCTTATGATGAGAAGCAATGCATGACTGGCTTTATGAGCGATTTCGTTTGATTAGAATGATAGGAAACCCGATACACTTTGAGTGAATTGAGTGACCACCTTTGTGAGATCGCCTAGTCATGTACAATATCCATCGAGAATTGTGAAAGTATGCCAAGGTTAACATTTCAGGTTTAAGGGGGGACTATCTTAATGATGCTTGCTTTCTAAAAAGGTTTACTCAGTTTTTGATAAATTGATTGATCTCTGGTTGTTTACTATCAAATATTCTCAAAACTAGATTTTTTAAAACCTTATAGCAAGTGAGAATTTTAAAGTTTGCTTGAGAACAAGCAAAAGTCTAAGTGTGGGATATTTGATAACACGTAAAAAGTCATGTTTTTACGTACGTTATCTTCCACATTTTAGGCACAAAGTTAACAAAAACACACTTAAAAGGACATTATTCATAAAGTTTTGTTAACTAAGTCAAAACGGAGTCGATGTTTGAAAAATCACTTAAAATGGCATGAAAAACGTAAGAAACAAGGCAAAACTGCTTCACCGTACCTTCGTTCATTCATTTTAGCACATTTTAAGCTACGCTTTGAGTTAGGACCTCTAACTTATGTCATTTTCTTTGTTAGGAAATTACGATCGCGTGGACATAAAGAACGCTCAAAACGGACATCGAATGAAGAAGTTACGCCCGAACGAAGAAACGGAGAACCGAAGAACCGAATACGGCCAAACACAGACCGTATACGGCCAAGCTAGACCGTATACGGCCTGGCACAGACCGTATACAGCCTGTACAGACCGTATACGGCCGATGCTCAGCCGTATACGTCCCAGCTCAGCCATATTCACCCTATGCTTGCCCGTATACGGTCCAGTTCAGCCGTATTTGCCCTAGCTCAACCGTATCGTGCGTTTGGGCAATAAAAATCAGACTTTTATTCGGGTTTGCGATACGGTTTTGCATTTGAAGATTTGGATACGGTCTACGGATACGGTTGTGCATTGCCTATATTTAGAAGTCTCATTTCCACATTTTCAAAACAATTCATCCATCCAACACTCTCATACTTCAATTCTCTTCGTTTTCTTTACGTTTTTATAGTTTTACTCTCTCTCTCTAGGATAGTTTAGATAGTTTCTCTCTCTAGAGCTCTCCGTCTCTAGAGAGATAGTTAGTTGGTTAGCAGTAGAGAGAGAAGGAAGCTGGTATTGTAATCACGGTGTAATAAAAGCATTCTTGGTACAAGACTTTGTCTTTCTTTTCAGCCGTTACGCTGCTCAATTTACTGGTGATATCTATCTTTTCATACTTATACTATGTCCGAATTATTTCTGCCTGCTTGTATGATGTATGTTACAGTTATTGCCATGCTTATTGAGTAGTGTGTTGTTGCGGTTGTTGAAATGTAGATAATTAGACGTAGGGATGATGTTGAATTAATCTTTAAAACTATATAATTGGGAATTGTTATTTTTGTTATGTCTAAAACTTATCATGCATCTAGACTTAGTTATGGATCACCCTTTCCAGTCCTTCGCGTGACTGCTACTTTAGGCTTAGAACTTGATCACCTCTAGGTACAGTAGGAAGTTATCTATGTTATAGTACGAAGCCGTGTCTGTCACTGTAATTCGGCTGAAGTACTGAGTATAGCTTTGGAAACACCACTGGTGGAGTACAACGTGGAAGCTCCGGAAATAGCCGTATGTGCCAACACTGTGGATTACCTAGAGACCCTAGAATATGGCCTAGGAACCAATATAACTGTGGAAATGTTACAGTACACCGCCTATCCACCCCTGGAACTGAAGCTATGGAAACATTTTGGCATAGTACACCGTACCTGTACCTAAGGATAAAAAGCTACAACATATCCCTGGTTACAAGGGTCTGTGGAACTGTTTAAGTGTAGTACATCGTAAACGGTGCCTAGTGTGGTATGCTGTGGAATGAGTATGCATTGTACACCGCTGGTGTTCCTAGGGCTGAATGACTGATTGCAAAGGAGAGTCTAGATCATGACAGAAGTATTTAAGCTAGTCAAACGTAAGGAATGAGTCTAAGTGATGAAAGTCAAGCCCAGCAGTGGTTCAGAATTCTTAAAACCCCTAGACTCTACAAAACTGATAGTTTAGAATAACAAAGTAATGATCTGAACATGTTTAGGAGATGGCATTTACATTTAGGTGTTAAGAACGGTCAGAATAACCCAATGGGCAGTCTGTTACCTTATTCCTGCACCCTTCAAGGGTCACTGGTCCAAAAGACAGTGTGGGGGGTTGAGCAACCTGTTCTGATCAGAATCACGATAGCCTAGGTGCTCAGTGACATACGGATTCTGGTAATTAACTAGAATAAGTAGGGACCTAGTGTTTACACCCGTAATGTAATTGTCTATTAACTAAAAATGTCCCCAATTATCTTTATAATAAGCATCATCCCGACAACCGATTATCGAAGTTTCAACTGCCGCAATTCTCTATCTGTCTACCTAGCTACCGATTCTCCTCTATCTTTTATTTTACTGCACGTAGTTAATTAGTTAATTAGAAAATCAAAAACTCCAAAAACCTACCTACTTGCACAAACCCTATCCTAAAAGTGAACCTTATCTTTGGCATCGCTTCGTTTCAATTCGCTCCGATTTAAGAACGACCTCGAGTTATACTTACTGCTTACTCACTCTGTGTAGTAGGTAGTATTTATAAGTTGAGCCGCAGCTCTTTATAAAATTAAAACCCACTGATCGCCAAGCCAAGCGGGAGGCCCGCAACGACAGGAAGCGATTCCTCAAAGACCGACCGTTCGGCCAGGCATCAGTAATACTGGTTGTATGCTGAATAAGTTAAACTATCAGTTACGTAGAGTTTAGGGGTTTTAAGCATCTGGGAACACAGCCGGCATCCTTGCTTTCATTTCCTAACTCATGTTTTATCTGTTTTAGTTCTAATACTTCCGTCATGGATTAGACCCTCCTTTGCCATCGGTCGTTAATCCCTAGGCATGCGTACAGTGTATAGTGACCTTATTTTCCACAGTACTCTAACCCTAGGTATATCTACGGTGTTTTAAAGACCTATTATATCTTTACACAGCTTTATAACCAGAGGTAGTTTAACGGTGTACTATAGCATTTTCACGGCTTAACAAGACCTAGACCCGTGTCTGGAAGGGTTGCTTCCAGGTAATCCACGGTGAGATAGTCCACCGGCATTTCCTTGGCTTCCACGTATTTGTACTCTACCAGCGGTATTTCCAACGCTATACCAAGTATTCTGACGTGTTATGGTGATCTCACAGTTTCATACAAACAGGAGATAACTGTGTATTCGTAGCTAGGGTTGATCAGATCCTATCCTAAGGCAACAGTCACGTGAGAGACCAGAAAGGGTGATTAATTAAGTCTGCATCCAGGATAAGTCTAAACATGTATGCAGCATAACAACTACCGATCGTATATAAGATATATAAATTAAACATCATCCCTAATCCTAACATCTACATTTCAACAATCACATATTAATCTAGCTAATCAGCATGGCAACAATCATAGATCGTACTGAAATAATATGCAAAGTAAACATTATAACAGTAAGAAAGTAAGATAATATCACCGGATTAGAAGAGTAATACTGAGGATTACAATACTCTGACTTGAATAACCTTGCTACAGCTTGATTACCCAATTACAACTTTCCTCTAGCTCTAACCGCTAACTTATATCTCTCTAGTTCTCCTCTAACTCCTAAGAGTAGTGCTAGAGAGAGAAAGTAGAGAGAGAAAGAGAAGTATGTGAAATGAGAGGTGTAAGGTGTGTTTTGAAATGGTGGAATGAATGAGGTATTTATAGGAGAAGCTAGTTGATCTTGGTACAAGTCTTGAAGCATGAAATACAAGCATCCAAGCTGCATACGGGACCATCGGACCAAGGGGGCAAACGACACCTCACAAGCCACCAGACCCCGTATACGGCACCCCAAGGACCGTATACGGTACCTAGGGTACCGTATACGGTACCTAGGGCCAAGGGGAGGGTGGTTGGTGCTTGGTTTGGCCTCTGCTTGTTTCTCGGTTGCTTGGTTTGTCCGTATCTTCTTCATTTGGGCTCCGATTTGCTTGATTCTTGCGCCGTTGGCTTCGTTTTTCTGTTACGATTCTAATGACACTAAGTTTGCCAAATTTGGAAGTGTTTTACTTTTGCGTGTTCCGGATGACGATCGGCGGGCTTCTAGACTGCACATCTTCTTCGTTCTTCACCCGTTTCTCTTGATTCTTTCACCACCGATCTTGGATTTTCCTATTGAATCATAAAATATGCATTAAGATCTACTTTGATAGGATAATAAGGAATGGAATTTTAAGGTGATTGTTTTTGCCTCGGTTTGCGTGCAAAATGGATGTTTTTACTGATTTTTGTAGCAACGCCCGTATTTAGACTACCTTGGTGATTTCTGATGATAAATGATTGTTTTGAAATGTTTTCACCAAAGAATAGTCCAAAAAGTGCGGAAATAAGTACTTAAAAACATGACTTTTTGGGTCACATCACATGCTCATCTATATTCACATCAGGATCAGCACCTTCGTCTACCTCAAAAACAGAAATAACAGGAATACTCGTCCAATCCTCAGGAGGCACAAATTCTCCTTCTTCTGAATCATAATCTATTTCAACTTCAGCTTCATCACCATAGTCACTTTCCGAATCACTCAAGTTGAGCATTTCTACAAAGTGATAAACACCCATGAAATAAATAATAATATAAATTCTATTATCGATTACTTATAAATCATCAATCCTAGAATTTCTTTATTATCTCAATCATTTAAATATAAAATAATTATTACTTAATCTTAATCTTTTATAGATTATACCAATCTATCTAAGATTACAATTAATATATCCCTGTATACTATAATTGTTTTAAATAATTTCTAAGTACATTAGTAATAATAATATCAACTCTTTAATTGATTACTCTGAATCAATTTAAGAATTTCTTTATCTTTACAATTTCAAACACATAATGATTTTATAAAATAAAACTTTCATTGAATAAATATAAATTATATTACAATCAATCCAAGTTTTCAATTATCTAATCATTCTAATCATCTTCTAACTAACTTCCTTACCAGCATCAGTCTCACCAGCAATGACTGTATCAGCACCAACACAAGACCCACTTGCTCCTTTATCACCAGACTCCCCTGAACTGTATGTGACACCCGCCAAATTAGGGCTAGCTTTTAGTGCCCAATCATCTGTTAATACATAGAATTAGTTCTTTGATTAGGATAATTTATGTATCCTTCCATATATATTATGGAATATATACGCATACGCGATTTGGCTAAATCGTGCCTTTCCAATATCGAATGGATTTTCGGTACAAATTCATACGGACGTTGGTGGACACTATTTATTAAATAATATGAAATTATTTGATCAACACAATTGTTATTAAATATTATGTTAAGAATATTTAACACGTTACACGTATCGTACAAAATGTTATCTACGCGACCAAACGCGCGAGGCGCGCCCGATAAATAAAATAAACGAAAGTTATATTTTTATAACTCATTATTTAGTATTTTGACTAAAATACTTCAAGTAAATATCGAATATTTATTCATATTTTAAACTCTTATCTAAAACGCGCGTAACAATATTTAAACGTTTAAACAATCGGGTAAACGAACACCGCATGGAGCACGAGCTGGGGAAACAAATATTGGTGAAGTCCACACATGGTGGACCCCAGCATGGGCCGGCCTAGGTGAGGGGGCATCAAGCCCTCACCCATTTCTTGCTTGTTGACCTCAACATCACCAACCACACCTCATTATCATTTTCACTTCATCACTCAAACTCTCCTATCTCTCTCTATAAACCACCACAACCGGCCACCACCTTCACCTCATAAAACTACCATCAAACCATCTTAAATCGCATAACTCATTTGGAAGAAAACGATCACGGAGTCACGAGCTACACTTCCATCTTTTCGGATTCCTCGCGCGACGATTTGTAAGATCCCGACAACTTTTGAAAACTCTTAGATTTTGTTTACTTTTCATGTTTGTTGTTTATCTAGCTTAGATATGTCCAAAGAATGTGTTAAAACTTTTCGGTTTTGGTCATTTCTAAGAAAACTACGCCTCCAACACAACCGACACAAACTAATAAATTTTATGAACTCTAGGAACCATTCTAAGACATGTGTAAAAGTTTCGGACCAAACCAAAGTCATTTGACCCTTTTCTCGACACATCAAAACCTGATCAGCGTGTTATGCCGTAGAGGCTCTGAGCCACCTGCGACATAAGACCTTATGTCGCACTAAATTCGCAATGTCGCACATAGCGACGCAAGACCCTATGTCGCAACCAAATTTCAATGTCGCTATAGCAACACAACACCTTATGTCGCATTAAATTGTGGATGTCGCAAATGCGACACAACAACCTATGTCGCACCCGGTGTCGCACCTAGTGTCGCACCCAGTGTCGCACAAATCAGAAACTTGAAAAACCCATATTTTAACTAAGTGTCACGATTCGAAATTTTACCACTTAACGACGCCTGAATCCAATCTCGACCCCAGCCAGGGGCCCTGCCCCTTGGACCCCGCCAGGGGTAGCCACCCCTGGAACCCCGCTACCAGGGGCGCTGCCCCCGGACCCTCATCACTTTAAGTTGAAAATATTTTATACCATGAGATTCAAACATTTGCAACAACCAATCACATACGATGTACTTGTACATTATATATATCTATAGTTCGATGAGTATACAACGCAACAAAACACATAATAATAATACCTGAAATTATTATTACCAATAACTCACCAACGGGCCGTACACAATTTCAAAACTCAAACTAATCAACCAAGTCGGAGTCATTTGGACATTCTAGTTGGACGAACAACTAACATGGGTGAGCTTTTAAGATACCTACTCACGTTTATAACCATCGCGCGTCTTGGACGCCCACAGGTTACAAGTCTTCGGACATCGCTTACTTAACTCGTAGAGGTTAACGCTTCAGACTCAGGTGAGTCTCATGGCCCCTCTTTTACTGTTTTCGCAGGGGTGTGATATATTGCTCGATTTATTTACAATATGAACGCAAGTACGAAACTAAACTGATACTACATGAGTTTTCACAACTAATCATTTTAAAGTGCTCCACAACATAGTTTGGTAATACTGCTGTAGCGTGAATATTAGTGTATGGTACCATATAGGATTGACAATCCTCGTTCGGGTTAGCACGCACTAACTGGGTAAACGGACGCATTAGTATTTGTTCAGGCGATTGTAGATTAGGCACTCGTAGGAGGCACCTCGATCAGAATCCTTAAATGTGGATCTGACAACTCAAGTTAAGCTCAGACTATGTGCTCATGGCTGTATACTCTCTTTTATTTTGTTGTTGCAACTTAAATACAATTAAAATCTTGTTGTTCATACAATATGTTTTGACATTCAAACCTGTGAGCTCACCAGCTTTTAGCTGACCAGTTTTAGCATGTATCACAGGTACTCAGCAGTAGGTTGGACTGCCCATCAGGATTCATTAGCTCAAGTCAGCATTCAATCAATCAGAGATTTAATTGTATTATTATATTTTGTATAAATTAATTATGTAATGTAAATCTCTCAATTCAGAAACTGAGCTAATGTAAACTATACTTTTGATGTAACTTTGGTTTAATCAATACAAATGTAAAACGACGCAATTAGGGGGTGCGACACTGTAGCCTGCTGATCAGTCGTTGAAGGACCAGCCAGCTCACTATCCTTAGGTGCGGTGGGATCACCTCTTATCTTCTTTGTTAGTTCATCCTCTCTGCAGGACTCCTGATATGCCAAGATCTCCCCATGAGATGGCTTGTCCTTCAGGAAAGAGTCAACTAGTCGCGTAAGTCGATCAATCTGTCTTTGTTGAGAAGCTACATCATCTACCAAGGTATTCTTGGTCTTTAGTAGCAAAGAATAAGCGTCATTCTGAACAGACATTCCCTGAGACATGGTAAGAGTACGTGTGACAGCCGTCAAAAATCTCAGGTCATTACTGCACACGAATCTTAAACTACGCTTACAATATTCTTTAAATCCTAGTGAAAATTCTAGATTATGACTCCGTAAGCTTACCAAAGTCGTAGAACGTCTACGAGATTGCTTAGTGAATCTTAAGTTCCTTTAGACGTGCTAAATTAGGTTATTAAGTGCCTAATAAAACAAAGGAAAATCTACCCCTCTATGTCCTCACAAAATCCTTGACGAATCACAAAAATTGAAATTTCCGGTGACTCGATAAGTAAATTCAATTGGACGGTACCCGACTTAACACGAACGTTGGTGAAAAAATTTCTATAAATAACTTACATCTATCTTTAGAAGTTATTTATCATATATTATTATTTATTTAAAATAATACACGAAAAACTTAGACGTTTTGGCTAAAACGTCTCAAACGCAAAGAAAATGCGTGAATTGAATTCGGCAACCAAACGAACATCAATAAATATTTTGACTACTTAAAATAAAGTATTTTAATAATACTTCAATGAAAAATAATCCCAAACATATCGTGAATTTAAACGACAAAAGAAAACGTTACGCGATTTAACATATTAACGAATTAACGAGTAAACGAACACAGAACGCAAAACAGTCTGGAAATCAATTTTTTAAAAACATTTCCAGCCCTATGGGGCCCCTAAAATTCTTTCACCCCACCTACCCCCTTCTCCAATTGTTTTTCATGCAATCCCTTTTCATCATTTCTTCTCATTCCCATTTTCCCATTTCACATTTCACTTTATTTGCCCTCCCTTCTCTCTAACTTTCTCCTTCTCTCACTAAAATCTGAAGATTTCCAGCCCCTTTCACCACCCCACAACCAACATAATCCACCATTGATCACCATTAACCTCCCTTTGACCACCATAAACCGCCACATAACCACCACTTCAAAACTTCATCTTTTTAAAAGGAATCAAGCTCAAGACTTCATCTCTGCCATTCTCATCTCATTTCCATTGTGAGGATCATTTTTCTTTCATTTCTTCACTCTAATAACATGTATTTAAAGTTCACTTAAGTGTTCATGTCCAAAAACTTTATTAAAATGACTTTTCATAACATAAAAACTCATAAAAAATAACATGCAAAGTTTGTCCAGATTTCTATACGAAATTTACCAAACCATAACTCACTCATTTCTTAATAAAATTGGATGTTTTTATAGTCTAAAATTAATTTCAAGAAGTTAGATTTCCAAACCCATAAGCTTCATATTTTTATGAGTTCGTTTACTATTTCTAATATTTTTTGAGAAAGTGCATAGGTAATCTGTTCTATAAAGTCAGAAACTTTTATCTCAGTTTTTTGACCATAACTTGATCTAGACACCTCCAAATGACTTGGAACCACCGCCCAAATTTCACAAATTTCATTGGCTATAACTTTCATGTTTACCAATTTTTCTGAATCCTTGTGTATTTTGCTCAGCAAGTTAATCTTCATGCATGCTTTTAGATTAATTAGTTTCTGGACCTCAGAGGTAAATGAAATTTTATAAAATACTTAGACCTTTCTAAAAATCCTACAAAAATTACTGGAACTTTATACTAACTTGGAGATCGCCTGTGATTTTTCCCATATTTCATTTCGAATTATAGGATTTTAGAAAAATCCGACAAGTGGATGTAAAATCTGGAAAATGTAATGTGTGGACTGTTTTGGGTGTAACATAAAAACCGACACTTGTTGACTTACTAAAAGTGGAATGACTGAATTTTTATGACATTTGAACATATTTAAGGGTTTGCTAAAATTCTCGGGTCAAACCGAGAAGGTTTGACCAAGTCAACAAATACGGAGTTCGGTTTCGAAAACATCAAACTTTCTATTGTTTTGGAAACTTACTATTTTTGGAAAGAATTGTAAACAAAAACGGGTTTGGATGTCTTATTAAGTAACTTGGATCAAAATGAGACTTGAAAACATAGTTTCACTAAGTACCAAATTCGCGCAACAACCGATAACTACGTTCGAATATGAAAGACCAACGCAATAACACTCGACATATACTATTGCAAAGTATACAACGAACCAAATATAATAATAATGTCTTTGAGAATTATTGTTACAAACTTTCACCAACGAGTCGTATACATTTTCTAAAACGAAACATATTTGGACATACTAGTTGAGTGAACAACTAGCATAAGTAAACATTAACGTCCACTTACACACGACCTTATGCATTTAGGGTGCAAGGAGGTTGCATTTGGAACGCACATATTTGCTAGTTGCTATATTTGCTTGGTAGACTCAGGTAAGTATTCACAGCCCCATTTTTCTACTATTTTCATAAACTTTTTGGGGTGAAAAGCATGACTACTTGTTTACTAAACTATTCTTTAATGTGTACTCTTAGTAAAACTATTCTTGAAAGAGGTACACAATCCGTATTTTACTGCGAAACTGATCTTGCTAATTGAAACTGCTCTTGAACTTGTGCACTAGTTAAACCTGTTCTTGAACGTGCACACAAACTATATCTTACTGTGAAACTGTTCTTATTGAATCTGACTACGATACTATACTGATTACGAAACTGTTCAGGATTGAACATTTACTATTTTGATACTAAGAACTATTCTGGAAATGTACACATCCTATCTTTTGTGCTAAAAATGTTTTCTGTGTGTACATATACTATTTATGCGCTCTTATTGTATGCTTGTGAATATATCACATCTTAAGTCCCCGGGTTCTTTTACACAACCTATTAACTCATTATTGAGCCGATGGTTGATATGGATAGTACTATTTGGAGGGAGGCCACCTTCCCACTCACACGGCCATGTGAGTGCATACCACCAACTTTAAATGTTCGCGATAGGACATGTCTTTGGGGCGTTGATTCGGGCCAGTAGGTTTGGTTATGGACTCAAGCTATACATGTCGTTCTTAAATGAATCTAAATTGCGTATAAACAACTTTTTACATAGCATCGTAAGTCTTTAAAACATGGATTGATATTCTTCTAAATGGCTTTCATATTCATTTCAAAACCTGTGAACTCAACAAATATTTTTGTAGTTGACTCTCATTTTTCATGCTTTTCAGGAAACAGTCAGTAATTGTGGATTGAAGCTATGTTTATCTTTATTATTGTTGTTGTCACTAGATGTACTTTTGTCTTATCTTTCGGATGTATTCGGATCGTAGATCTTTGTATTTTGTACTGTAGACGGTGTGTACACCTTAGTGGTAGTATCTTATAAACGTAGTAATAGTTGTACATTATGTAATGAAACCATTGTGCTGTTACATCTCGTGTTTCCGCTTTAGTGGGGTGTGACAGATTTGGTATCAGAGCCTAAGGTTATAGGGAACTAGGATTGCATTAGTGACCTAGACTATAACCATTAGGGTACTATTCCTTATTAGGTATGACCGGTTCAGCAATTGCATAATTTAATTTAATTTAACATAGCCTGATCAACTATGTATAATTAACGGCGAAGCGATGCAAGACCTGAAATAGTCATAGTGAACGGGAATGCCTTAGTAGACGTAGACCTATGATAGAAATGGGACTAACCCTTATACGTGCCTATGTGCTAGGTTTTTGTGTGTGCGTGTGTGTGTGTGTGTGTGTGTGTGTGTATATATATATATATATATATATATATATATAACCTTACTTACTACTATGAAGACTTCCATGGAACCCGCTCGCCCAACCGCATTGGGCAACGACATATTTGAAGAGGACTCACTTGAGGAGAATCCACCTAAGGATTTGATGTAGTGTGAAAATAAGATAACAAATTAAACTTGTTGATTCTAAGAATACCCAAGAATAATTCCTTCTAATTAACGTTGATTCACCAAGAATACCGCAATTAGGCAAAATTTCAACTCAAATGATCAACACAATTGAGAGAAAATTTCAATTTCATAAAACTCAAAACTCATAATATATTCCTTTCTATTATATAAGGAAGCCTTTATATAAGTTGCAAACTAATAACTCATGAAAGATCAAAGGTTTATGATCAATTAAGAGTTGAAAAACATTTAAAGAAAACATTAAAATATAATTATGGTACTGATTATCATAAAGATTAAACTAAATCCATGTAATTGATCCAAATAATCCATAATCTTCAATTGATTGTTGGTAGCTTGGGGTCATTTCCGCATCATTTTCCCCCTCTAATTTGGAACTTTTCCTCAAGTTCTTTCACATAAACTTCGTTCCCCTTTCATCTTGCATCTAATCTTCCAATCACTTCCATATTCAATTCTTACTCGACGGTAGCTACTATGAAAATCGTTTTTATAAAATAATGAGCAGTCACACAATTCAACAATCAAATCATCTTTTTGAACTTGAAAATCATTTGTAAATAATTTAACAATTTCAATAACCATATCAGATTTGAAAGAATTGTGATCCAAATCAGACTCAAAAGAAGCAACATCCAAATTAGATTCATGAGATTTAGCATCCACCTCAAATCCGAAAGATTCGACATTCATATCAATTGATGCTACACTCACACAACTTCCTCCATCCATAATGACATCACAATTGTCATTTTTGTTGTTGCAACTCGGATGGAATATGTCTTCCAATTCTTCAAAACTAGAATACCTAAATTTACCATCGAGAATTCCGTTTATAAACAAAATCTCACGTTCATCAGGTTTCTCTAACTCCTCATAAACATCAAAGATTACCATTTCTAACAGGAATTTCGTCTCTGATACCAACTGATGTAGTGTGAAAATAAGATAACAAATTAAACTTGTTGATTCTAAGAATACCCAAGAATAATTCCTTCTAATTAACGTTGATTCACCAAGAATACCGCAATTAGGCAAAATTTCAACTCAAATGATCAACACAATTTGAGAGAAAATTTCAATTTCATAAAACTCAAAACTCATCATATATTCCTTTCTATTACATAAGGAAGCCTTTATATAAGTTGCAAACTAATAACTCATGAAAGATCAAAGGTTTATGATCAATTAAGAGTTGCAAAACATTTAAAGAAACAATAACATAGTCCTGATCGACTACTTTGAGAACCCCACTCGGTCATTGTTATGACTACCTTTCGAATATATGATATTCACTAAACCCTCGTGTTATTAAATTCACCGGCTTTAATAAAACTTCCTCTCGAAGAAAATGGCAAGCTCCACTATGGACGACTACTCGTTAGACGACAACCTGTATCTGGAATAAATTAGAAGTAGAAGGACGTGCCTACCTCATGTTATATTAAAAACTTCTATCTCAATGGGTATATAAGAACCCCATCACATTTCGTATAAGACTTTCGTAATTTATCCGGAGGTAACAATGCCCGGCATATTTTGTAAACGTCAATCACGTAATCTATTAATCTTGTGCTTCGGTTGATTTCAACGTATTATTTTTAACTCGAGCTTTCAACGAATTACCTCGGACATTCACCTGGAATTTTTCCACAACTTCTAATTTTCAACAAATTCTATTATTAAACAAAATTTCAAAGTTCTGTCAAGAGTTTTCAACGTATTTTGATTGACTCAAACTTATCAACGGACTATAAGATTTCAAACAGATTTCATCATAAAATTTTCAACAAGATTTTACAACAACCTCTCCACGATATCCTCTATAAAACTTTCGAAATTAATAAGTGTATAAACTCATTTATACAAAACATATTGTTTGATCAAGGTTTTATCACTATTAATACCTACAACAATTGATTTACAAAAAAAATGTTTACCAACTGTTTTAACTACTACTTAGTCACGATTAGACTACTTTGTAAACGACTACTCTGTTACATTTTGACTACGATTTGAACAATGAAACGGTCATGAATTGACTGCCTTTAAACATGACTTAGACATTGTTATGTCTACTTTTATATCAACAATTTGATTTTCAACTAATTTTTAATGCAAGACGTACTTGCAACGAACCTTTCCCCATAAACTTCATATGCGCCGAAATCGGAAGCATCGGTATCATAGTAGCCATGGATTGGTTATCCAAGCATCGTGCCAAAATCATCTATTTTGAGAAAATCATTCGTATTCCCCTCGTTACCGGTGGAAGTTTGATCCTACAAGGAGAGACCGGTAAACTGAGCTTGAACATTGTTTCCTTTATGAAAACCCAAAAGCACCTAAGAATAGAGTACCAGGCAATCTTCGCACTCGTAACCGAGTAGAAGTCGGAGGAGAAGCGACTTGAGGACGTACCCCTTCATGCATAATTTTCCGGAAATCTTTCCAGAAGACTTGCCTGGCCTTTACCCGCCTCGACAAATCAAATTCCAAATCAACCCTGTGCCCGGCGCAGCACCCATGGCACGAGGCACATACAGATTAGCCTCTTCCGAGTTGCAGGAGTGTCCACCCAATTACAGAAATCCTTGGACAATGGATTCATTCGACCAAGTTCCTCGCCCTGGGGAGCTCTGGTCCTATTCTTGACAAAGAAAGATAGATCTTTCCGAATGTGTATCGATTACCAAGAACTGAACAAACTAACCGTTAAGAATCGATACCCACTTCCAAGAATCAATGACCTGTTAGACCAACTTCAAGGGTTGAGCTTTTGCTCAAAAATCGATCTACGGTCCAGTTATCATCAACTACGAGTTTGAGACATCGACATCCCTAGAACAGCCTTTAGAACTCGCTACGGGCATCATGAATTCCAAGTGATGCCATTCGGCTTAACCAATCGGGTGTGCAAGCCATATCTATACAAGTTCATTATCGTGTTCATCAATGACATCCTAATCTACTCTCGCAGCGAAACCGAACATGGCTAACACCTGAAAACTATCTTGGAATTACTCAAGCATGAGAAGTTATACGCCAAGTTCTCTAAGTGTGAGTTTTGGATGCGAACAATACACTTCCTAGGACATGTCATTGACAGTCAAGTGATACATGTTGATCCAACCAAGATCGAGGCTATCAAGTGTTAGAAAGCACCTGCTACTCCAACCGAGGTACGACAATTCTTAGGTCTCGCTAGGGAATTATCGGAAATTCGTTGAGAATTTCTCCCAAATAACCCAACCTTTAACCACCCTGACTCAGAAAGAGAAGAAATTCGATTGGACCTACAAACAAGAGTCAGCTTCCCAACTGTTGAAACAAAAACTTCGTAGTGCACCGATCTTGTCCTTACCCAGAAGCAACGATGATTTAGTAGTTACTACGGCGCCTCACTCCAAGGACTTGGTTGCGTGTTAATGCAACGGGATAAAGTCATCACATACGCCTCTCGACAACTGAAAATCCACGAAAAGAACTATACAATTCATGACTTAGAGTTAGGAGCCATTGCGTTCGCACTCAAATATCCGGAAACATTACTTATACGGTACCAAGTGTATATTTTCACTGACCACAAAAGTCTCCAACACATCTTTGACCAAAAACACCTAAATATGAGACAACGATGATGGGTCGAATTACTTCACGACTATGACTGCGAAATTAAGTACCAAGAGCCGTCAGGGTCAGTACAACAACCCGAAATATCCCAATGGAAAGGGGAACAGATAGTAATGGACTTCATCACTAAATCACCTTGAACTTACAAGGGTCACGACTCCATTTGAGTTGTTGTCGACCAACTGACAAAAATCCGTGCGATTTCTACCTATCCAAAAGGATTACAAAAGGAAAGAATTGCTCAAATCTATATTGGAGAAATTGTGTCGCGTCACGGAGTGCCCATTTCAATTATATCCGACATAGATTTTCATTTTACTTCACGGTTTTGGCTATCAATGCAGAAGGCATTGGATACCCAACTAAAGCTGAGTACAGCATTTCACCATCAAACAGACGGGAAAAGTGAGCGAACAATTCAAACCTTAGAACATATGCTACAAGAATGTGTACTAGACTTCGGAGGAAGTTAGGATGTACACTTACCCCTGACAGAGTTCTCTTACAACAAAAGTTACCACACTAGCGTCAAGTGTGCACCATTTGAGGCCTGTATGAACATAAATGTTGATCACCATTACGTTGGCATGTAGACAGTGAGAAGCACTTGACGAGGTCACACATCTTTCAGAAAACTATAGACTAAATCAAAACCATAAGAGAACGAATCAAGGCAACTCAAAGTAGACGGAAAAGCTACGCTGATAATCGCAGAAAGCCATTAGAATTCCAAACGGGTGATAGAGTGTTCCTGAGAGTATCACCTTGGAAAGGACTTGTACGCTTTGGCAAGAAAGGCAAGCTAAGCCCACGCAATATTGGACTGATATCGCGTAAAAAGTCACGTTTTTACTACCGGTATATCTCTCATTCTGGAACAATTCTTGGCACTTTAACTCAAAAACATTACAAATTAATGGTATTATGCCAAGATGGTCAAAACAAAGTTGCACGATGAAAATCAAGCAAAACGGATGAAAAACGAAGATTCCACACACGTTTGAAGATTCAAGGCATCAAAATGAGATTTCAAGACAAAAGTGCCCATCATTAACATCCATCTCAACCAAGAAGTTCGTTTTCAAATTACGAATCCAACAGAAAAAGAATCGACAAAAACGAACGAAGAATGAAGATTCTACGTACACCGGAAGATCCAAACGTTTCGTACAGCACATCTGAAGATGGGAGACATATTTTTGGGATATCTTTTCATCAAAGTCTTCATTTTTGAATTACGGATCCAACACAAAAAGAATCGACGCAAACGGAAGTGTAACGAAGACAACACGCACGAATCAAGAAATGAGGCAACAGGCGACGAACCGGGGCGGGTGGCAGCCAGCCGTCGCTGGCCACCACACAGCCGCCGCTGGCTGCCACCAGGCCGCCGCCGGCCTCCACTCCCCCGTCTCATTTCCTCTTTTTGATCCTTGCGTGTACCCGCTGCTAGACCTTTACATGCTTTTTTGTACCCGGTGCACCACCTTTACGCCCTTTTTCGTACCCGGTGCACCATCTCTTCCACCTTTTGCTAATGTGTGCCTCCAATTGCTAAAATGCACCAAAACTCTCCTATAAATAGGAGGCATGAGGCTCATTTGCAAAATGCACCTAGGCACCTACACACCTACACACTTTCTTTCTCTAGCTTCTAGCTTTTCTTTCTTTCTTTATTTTCTTACTTTAAAGTAGTATTAGGCTAGTTAAAATAGAAGCAAGGAACATGATTGTAGTATTTGGTGAGGAACGTGTTGAGTCACTGGTCCCTGACCATGCTGAGTCGCTGGTCGCTGACCAACTCAACTATTCACTACTCGATGAAGAAATGGATTATATCAAAGCTGCCGTTGCTGAAGATAGGTTTTGCTGATCGTCATTCATTCTGCTTGATATGCTGAGGAAGATTAAAGCTCAACTTGGTGTGTCGCTGATCATCCTCAGCGAGAGATTTACTTCTTCAAATCAATAAAGGCAAAAGTCACTGCCAGAATAACAGCTAGTCACTGAAGATCTCTAGTTCAAGTCATTCTACAAGAGTATGTTAGCTCGCAGTGAGTGAGGAGGATTTCTGCATCTTCAGGGACTATTCAATAAAGCCTCTCAATCATCAAGTACAAAAAGTACTGTACTTATCTATACATCAGCAAGAGTGTTCCAACTTGAAGTATGTCCGAAAGATTACGTGGCAGCAAATGATTGGTTTTAAGGTAACGAGATATTTATGGTAACAGAATTGGGACCCGCAGAATGTCGGTTCATCAGAGATCAAGCCAATCAAGCAGCGACACGTGTCATTCCAAGATCCTATTTTATAGGCGATATTTTAGGAACTCTTGTAGTATAAATAGTTCAGTGTTTTGTACTGTAGAGGCTAGTCGTTTAAATCGTGTTAATCACTTATATGTCAGTGAGTAGTTAGTCTAAGCACGACTTAACGATCCAGCGAGTGAACAGTCAGTGTGTTTGTCCATTGCTATTCATCTCATTTGTAATAGATTATCTAAGTGTTTGAATTGGATTAACTTTGGTTAATCCATTCCGCATTCAACACTTGTGAATTGTATGATCAATATAATTCATCATTTTAGCTATCATTACTTCGTTACTTAAATATTGTCATATCCATATATCTGTTATACTCTATTTCTGTTAAACAATTAACAACTAACAAATTAACTTAATTAAAATCTGAAATTAGTTGTTAAATTGTATTCAACCCCCCCTTCTACAATCAACTTTACACTTTGTGATTCCGATTCACTAAACAATAGTGAATTACGGGACTCTCAGAACATATTTATAATCTTTGGTGTACGCTTGGAGCAACTCTTATTAATTCAAGTCTATTCCTTCTCGCATATTAATCTCGGTTATTTCTATCCTTATCTATCTTGATTAAATATGTATACTTTAATTAGCCTAGAGATAGTTTGTGCCATGATTAGCGAGTAGATTACTATTGTATTTGTGGTGATGTAGTCAGCATTTTAATTAGCATTTTAATTAGATTAGTTAGTTTAGATTAGATTAGGTAGGCTATAGGCTAAATAACCATTTACGAAAACCTAGGGATTTGTTAATTGTATTGAGAAAGGCAAGTTTAAAATCCACTTTAAAACGATACTTTTCCTTAACCTATGAAATCTAAAGTAAGGTGCGCAAGAAACCTCAACACTTTCCTTCGCTTACCATGCTTAAATTTCATTAATCGGAATTGATCAACTAAGTCCGAACATATTTGCTAAGTTAGTTGTCTGCTGGATTTGTAGTCTTTATGGTATTAAGAACGGTTAGACTCGTTGTGGACTTGCTACTCTATTCCTTCGCCCACGAGCAAATGCGTTCGATAATAAGGGCCACTGACTCCCTCATAGGAGAGTGTGGAGAGTCGAGCATTCTCTGTCTGATCAGAATCATGACACCGTGGTTCCTCGTGACATATTAGTTGATAACCAACTAATAGGAGATCTATCGGTTATACCATAAACTACCAAGTCTAGTGAACATTCCAAATTTAGTAAACGTTTTCCCTATTAGTCATCGTCGCGCATTATAAGCTAATGAACTCACAACAAATACTCCTCTTATTATCTGATTTATCATTATCTTTTATTCGCTTTATTTAGTTTACTTAGTTAACTGAACCAAAAACCCCCAACGCACTCTTTTAAACCCTTTACTAGAAAAGAAAGATTGATTGGATCACCTCTGTTTCAATTCAGTTTCTCTTTAAGAACGACTCTAGGTCATACTTACCATCTACTAGCCTTTGGTTCAGTATTAGTAAGTCTCGCTTAGACCCCAGCAATTATAAATTATAAAACATCCGTTGACGGTTCGTAACAGAAACGCGTCATCATGTTTTTGGCGCCGCTTCCGGGGAGACTAACTATCCGATACAGAGGCCCAACCAATCCCAATTCTAGTAAACCCGTAGGATAAAACCTTATATAAAAAAAACAAAACAAAAATATTTTCTTTATTATTAGTTTTTCTTTATTGTCTTTCTTTTTAGTGTATGACCTGTTCCCCTAGATCTGCACCACTATTTAACTTTCCTGATCCAGAACTTATAATACGTACTATTCGACGAGAAAAGAAGCAATCCGCACTTAGAAAAGCAATGGCTGAACGCATCACTCTCGCTGACAACAGTAAACCCTCTATTGAAGGAAGAGGACGACCAATTCTCTACCCTGAAACCCCTGGTCAATCTTTCGAGCTTAAACACCACATCATCGAACTAATCCAAAACCACTGTCAATTCCATGGATTACCAAGTGATGATCCAAACTCTCACCTTGACAAGTTCATATCTCTTTCAAATTCCTACAAACAAAACGGAATTAGCCAAGACACAATCCGCTTATATCTTTTCCCTTATTCGCTCACTCATCATGCGCAAACATGGTTTGAAGGTTTAGAGACCGGCTCTATCCCTTCATGGACGGTAATGGCAACAAAGTTTCTAACCAAATACTTTCCGCCCTCTAAACAAACCAAACTTCGAAATGACATCATGAATTTCCGACAAGCTTTTGATGAGTCATTATACACCGCATGGGAACGATTCAAAGGAGCCTTGAAGAAATGCCCCAATCACCGTCTCGACAAATCCGCACAATTGTGCACCTTCTACAATGGTTTAGACCCTAACCACCGAACCACCCTCGATGCTGTTGCACAAGGAAGCTTCATTGCAAAGACCGACGAAGAAGGATGGGACCTTATAGAGAACATGACTATGCATCACCATGATTGGAACTCTAGAGATCACTCAACATCTTCAGCACCTCTCGCTGCATCGAATCCGATTCCAGTCGAAGCAATTAAGGTATTGACAGAGAAAATGGACTCGCTTGTCAAACAGTTTGGAGAACTTAAGAAACAACAGCACCAAGTACACCAAGTGCAAGTCTGTCAACATTGCACCAACCCGCAACCATCTGGTGAATACCAAGTGGAATACGAAGAAGTAGATGGCACTGTCTACTATGCTCAGTTTCCCGCCCGACCACAGAATTTTCCACCCGGTTTCAATCAAAACAACAACCAACCTAGAGGACCTCCATTCCCGCAAAGAACCAACCAACCTTTCCAACCCCAATACCCACCTAGATACCCACCTTACCCACAACAACCACAACTTCCTTACAACCAACCCCTCACACTTCCTGGACCCACTTCCGATACAAACCAAACCCCTGAACAACCTGCAAAGACAAATGCCCCAGCTTCAAGTTCAGATGACGCCTTCACCCAATTCATGCAAGGTCAACACCTACTCAACCAAAAGACGTCCGCTAGACAACATCAAGCCGACCTCTTCATGAGAAACCGATTGGCTGTGCTAAAGAATTTGGAAGCTCAAATTGGACAATTGGCATAACGTCTTGATAACAGACCTAGAGGAAGTTTGCCTAGCAACACAGTTCACATCCCACATGTTGAGGAAGCAAAGCAACTCACTACCACCAAGGAAGCAGCCACTCCACCTCATGCTGCTGTACCAGTAAAGGAAGAACCAAAGATCAAGATACCAGCTGTGGAAACCACTCCGACCATGAACAAAGAGGTTAGAATCCCTTATCCCGCTAGACTTAAAGCCTAACCTAAGAAATTTTCATCCTTTAAGTTAGATGGAAAATTCCTTGACACCATGTCTAGATTTCCCGGTCATAATAAATATATTAGGAAATTACTGTCCACTAAGGATAAACTGCCCGAAGTAAACAACATTCCCCTTAGTTCTGAAACCTCAGCCCTACTTAAGAATAGCCTTCCCGAAAAACTAGGAGACACCGGTAGATTTACACTCCCTTGTTCTATTTACCAATCCGGAGATATAAGCGCCTTAGCCGACCTAGGAGCTAGCATTAACCTTATGCCCTACCACTAGAACAAAATTGAGATTTCGTTACACCAAAAAAGTGTGACGATATGCATATAGTCACACTTGTTTTTTAATGTAGGTGTGACGAAAGGTCGAGCGACCATAGGGTACATATGGTTACATTAGATGGTTAGTGGCCGTATCCATTTAAAAAGAGTAACCAAAACCATAAAATGCGTGACCATATGCTCTTCAAAATAAAGTAAAAGTGTATTTTGTGTGACTATTGTTCATCTAATGGCCACTTGAATTGTATGTTTGTGTGGCGTTTTGCAACATTTAGTCACACAACGATTGTTTTATTTTAGGATTTGATTACATAAAATTAAGCCGAAAGTGACCAAAAGTGTTAATAAGTGTGACCATATGCTCTTTAAAGTCAGGTAAACTTGTATTCTGTGTGACCATATGCTCTTTAATGTCAAGTAAACATGTATTTTGTGTGACTATTGTTCATCCAATGGCCACTTGAATTTTATGTTTGTGTGGCGTTTTGTAACATTTAGTCACACAACGAGATTTTATTTTGCGATTTGGTCACATAAAATTAAGTCAAAAGTGGCCATAGGTGTTAATAAGTGTGACCATATGCTCTTTAAAGTCAAGTAAACGTGTATTTTGTATGACTAATGTTCATCCAATGGCCACTTGAATATTATGTTTGTGTGGCGTTTTGCAACATTTGGTCACACAATAAATGTTTTATTTTGGGATTTGGTCACATAAACTTATGCCAAAAGTGGCCATAGGTGTTAATAAGTGTGACCATATGCTCTTTAAAGTCAAGTAAACTTGTATATCGTGTGACTATTGTCCATCTAATGGCCACTTGAATTTTATGTTTATGTGGCGTTTTGTAACATTTAGTCACACAACGAGTGTTTTATTTTGGGATTTGGTAACATAAAATTAAGCCAAAAGTGGCCATAGGTGTTAATAAGTGTGACCATATGCTCTTTAAAGTCAAGTAAACGTGTATTTTGTGTGACTATTGTTCATTCAATGGCCACTTGAATTGTATGTTTGTGTGGCGTTTTGCAACATTTAGTCACATAACGATTGTTTTATTTTGCGATTTGGTTACATAAAATTAAGCCAAAAGTGACCAAAAGTGTTAATAATTGTGACCATATGCTCTTTAAAGTCAAGTAAATGTGTATTTTGTGTGACCATATGCTCTTTAAAGTCAAGTAAACGTGTAGATTGTGTGACTAATGTTCATCTAATAGCCACTTGAATTTTATGTTTGTGTGACATTTTGCAACATTTAGTCACACAACGAGTGTTTTCTTTTGGGATTTGGTCACATAAAATCAAGCCAAAAGTGGCCATAGGTGTTAATAAGTGTGACCATATGCTCTTTAAAGTTAACTAAAATTGTATTTTGTGTGACTATTATCCATCTAATGGCCACTTGAATTTTACGCTTGTGTGGCGTTTTGTAACATTTAGTCACACAACGAGTGTTTTATTTTGAGATTTTGTCACATAAAATTAAGCCAAAGATCATAGGTGTTAATAAGTGTGACCATATGCTTTTTATTTTAAGAGTTGGTGTGACGTTTTGTAACATTTAGTCACACAACAAATTAATCAAACAGTGACCATAAAGTGTGACCATATTATGAGACTGCATCCTTTAGTCGCATATAACAAATTAATATTTTGTGTCAAATTACATTAACCATTCTATAAATCAAATGAATACAACAATATGAATTCTATATCTAATCAAACGGCTGCAAAGATTAACTAATCAACCATTTCAAATGTTTCCACTATCTGAGCTAAAGCTTCGTCGGCCCCACCGCTACCAGCTTCTTCTTTCTTTACTTTTTGGTTATTAGAAATCGTTTCATCTTTTTCTGTGTTGCTGGGTTGTGAAGAAAAGCTAATAGATGAAGAGCACTTGCATAGAAGTTTAGAGAATTGGTCAGCTATAACAAAAGGATGGTGGTTGGTAGTAATGATTGGTGGGGCGTCGTCATCGATAGACATGTCTGAGCTGAATGAGCACCGGATGGCTTGATCTCCAAATGTAGACTTTGTTGAGTGATTGAACAACTCTGGCTGTTTTTTGTAGAGTGATATGTATTTACTGCAAGCTTCACTGCAGAAAATTTGTATAACCTCAATTAAAATGTTCGAACTGAAGTACTGAACAAGCAAAATATAAATCAATATAGTACCAAAAAAAACTACTTACTTTTAGGCGATAGGCACCAAACCTCTCGGTAAATAACTGAAGGTCTGCTACAATGTCATGGTTGAAACCAGCAGAACCAGCACGAGTACAAGCACTATTTAAGTCCTGCTTCACTGCAGTAAGCCTTAATTCAATTGCCCTCATAAGTTCCTTCCTGTACACAACTGAAAAAGGTTGCAAATTTAGAAGTCACTCAACATACTTTCTGAAAGTACATTTACAGTTACTGTAATCACGAACACACTCATAAGGGAGAGAGTTAGAGTAGTTTACTTTGTTGCATCAGCCCGGGCTGCTGTGCTTGATCTACTATCACCTGGATTACACACTGATGCTGTATAAACAGAGTCAAAGTTTAACTATTTAGAAATGGAAATACCTTATTAATACTTTTCACACAACCAGGCAAGAATACCCGATCGAATGTAAGTATAGACTTGGTAAGTCCGAGTCGAACACAGGGAACGGATGTCAACTCAAATAAATTGGAAATTGATACAAATAATGAAAACAGTAAATATTGGGGTGCGTTTTAGTTCCGATCGAACAATTGGCAAACAATTATGAAAAATGATTTATTAAATAAAACTTAAAATAAAATAACTAATAAACAATTAATCAAATAAAATTACTTGATTCAAATGATAGAAGAAATGCATTTGCTTAGATTACCTTCTTTAAAATCAGGAAATCATTTTATTGAATTGCTCACGTATGGATTCTATTGTGCCCTTTCAATTATATCAACCTTCATTACAAGATAAATTGAATTCAATACAATTAAGAAAGACACAAGGTTGTTTTCAACACATTAACTTTTCAATTTAACGTTGTCCACAAAATTGTACTCTAGATTAAATCAGCACCGTTTATGTGATCTATTCTCTTGACTTGAATCAACAAAGTCTATAACTAATTAAAGTTATCTTGTTCACCGATAACCATTACCAATTATTAGCCCTAACCCGTCAAACTCAATATATTCGGCAACAATTATCAATTAAAATCAACAACTATCAATAATTCCATAACCAATAGGAAATCAATCTCAACTAATCATGGAATCACGCTAGGTAATTAGTAACAATCATTAAATAACCAAGGATCAACGAATAAACACATAAACATTAAATAAAATCCAATACGTTCGCAATTCTAACAATCAATCCATCAATTAAGTATTCTCATCCACGCAAACGCATAAAAGGTTTAGCCAATCATGCTTTTACAGAAAATCAGATTCAAAAACATAACCGAAATCATAATCAAATGAAAAGGATTGAAGTATTCGAACCGAGAAACCGAAATAATGATTGAACGAATGAAAACCTCCGATTCTTCTTGTTTTCTACCTTCAAAACGCTCCCAAAATGGAGGAAAAACCTCCTCTGGTCGCCTGCTATTCGTCTTAGGGTTTTGTGATGATTATCTCAAGTGAAAACCCTAAAATCGCACTTAAATGGCTGGAAAAGTCATCCATACGGCGTATGGATTTCCATACGGCGTATGGATGCAAAAGCCCATAAGTCCAGCCCGCGAAATCTTGATTCGGCCCAGTTTTCAATCCATACGGCGTATGGACATCCATACGCCGTATGGATGCATTTTCAGAAAAAGTGCCAAAAACGAAAGTTGTAGCCCTCTGAGTTAGCTAAATTCTCCAAGTTGAATCACCTCAATCGGAGTTCGTATGAAGAAGTTATGGCCAAAATACTAACAGCGCGCAGAAAACTCAGCATTTAACTTTTCTTCCATTTTCAGCTCATCTTTCATTCTTTTTCCGATTTGAGCTTCACATACAACTTCAATCAAATCCAATCTTTCATATCTTCACTCTTTTAGCTTATTTTCTTTATGATTTAGCTCGTTTTCTGTTCCTTTTTGATCCAAGCTCCGAATTAACTCCTAAATGCAAATATGAACGAAATAAGTATCTTATTCATATAAAATGCATTAAAAACCTATCAAACAAGGGGGTAATTAGTACTATAAAATAGCACATTTTGGCGTTCATCAAACATCCCCCACTTGAATCCTACTTGTCCTCAAGTAGACCATCAGTTGAAAATTCAAAACTTTAAATATGAACGGCAAACAAAAGTGCAAAAGGACTTACATACTACACAATATTCGGCAAACCAAATTGCTAACTTAAAATCGATTCTACCTTAAAGCTTAGCAATCAAGAAACTCTCTAGGGAAAACAACTTCTAATACATTATTATTATGCATAAAAGATAATTCACTTAGATTACCGATATTGTTGTCCACTTAAACAATCTAAACTTCAGAAATTGAGCTTAACTCATTATTATTCTAGCAGGTTTTACCCTAGATTCACAGATAGCAAAATACTCTTATACCAATAACGTGTCACAATTCTCCAAATAATGAACATCCAAATAAATCAATCATTTTTCAAACCAAGACATTGGTGACAGGTCTGTACCTCAGTACAACAGAGCGACATAACTTGGCTTTGGTTTTTCAATTTATGAGTCCTTTGTACTCTTCTTTATTTTCTTTAATTTTCAAATATACTGACGGAAACCAGGTCTGTACTTTCGTACAACAGAGGAGACAACACCCAGTATATTCCCAAATGATGATAATTAGGATCCCAAAATTATGGATTATAACACGCTATCATATGAGAATTAAGATTATCATACCTTGCTAAAAGATCCTCGTAGGATAAATCCTACTTTATTCATTAAATTTCTTAATAGCTCAACAACTTCCATAAAGATTGCCTATCGATACATCAAAAAATGAACTATCTAATATTTTAAAATTAAATTTATTTCATTCTTTGCATTCCCAAAATATGTTACAAGATTCGCTAAACTTTAACGCAGAAAACAATTTTAAAAGAAAAATTTGGGCTGAAAAATGACTAACATGTAGAATGCCCTTTAGCTTTAAAATTTGCCAATATTTACCATTCATATCTTAAGGACAAATAGACTTACTTCTTTTCCCCCATCCCCCACTTAAAAGTATGCAATGTCCCCATTGCAAAAGAAAACAATAATATAGGGAATAGAAAAGAAGTGAAACAGAAAAACTCCCCTGATTAAGAAGAAAAATTCATGAATGAACTGGTTCTGAAATAAAATACAACAGCACACTTCCGTAGGCATCACGGTTGCATTTAGCGTATGCAACAAGCCTTTAAACCCCTCAGTATCCTGAGTGGACGAGTTGTAGTTTCGTGAGGGTTTCTAGGGAACATACCCACAAAGTTCAAACCTGCAAGCAAAAACAATAAAACAAAATAATGGGTTGTCTCCCGAAAGCGCTTTTGTTTATCACGTCGGTAAGCTCGACATCTTGCTTCACAACTTAATTCAAATCCATCTCCAAATCACGCTTGGAGTCCCTTGCATCACCATAGTATCTCTTCAAACGACTTCCATTAACCTTAAAAGTTTTTCCAGAATGACCTTGCAGATCAACAGCACCAAAAGGATAAACCTTTTCAATTATAAAAGGTCCTGTCCAGCGTGTCTTTAACTTACCAGGGAACAAATGCAGACGAGAACTATATAGGAGAACCTTATCACCTTTTTCAAATAAACAATTTGATTTAAAGCGTGAATCATGCCATTTCTTGGTGCGCTCCATATATAGTCGAGCGTTAACATAAGCATTCATCCCTAACACTTTCTTCAATTGTGCATTCGAAAAATGTGTTTCACTGTCACTGATCAAAACCTTTGACGTTCCAAATCGTGAAAACAATCGCTTACGGAACTTCACCACAACCCATGCATCTTTTATAGGTAGTGCCTTTGCCTTCAGCATCTTTCGTGACGTGTAATTAGGTCCCTTATTCCCTCTAGTAGGACCATTGTGACAATGACTTAGAATTCGCGTCTCCGTTTTGATCGAGATTCCATTTGTCGAGATTGACTCTTTACTCTCCTTTAGCTTGACGCCCTCATTCTCCAACTCCTCATCGCAAGTTGTCGCTATTTCCTCGAGCAATTTATCGAATTCTTCGATGTCATGGATTTCTTCGAGGTTTCCCGTCCATCCTTTAAGAATTATTGGGTCTAAATCTACGTCATCCTTCAAACTTTGCAAACTCTCGTCATCCTCAGATAATTCTCTCATGCTAGCAAAGTAACAGGTCTCATCCACTAATTCTGGATATTGCATAGCTTCATTCACATCGAATACAACCTTCTCATCCCCCAATCTCATGGTTATTTTCCTATCAAAAACATCAATCAACGCTCTGAAAGTGGCTAGGAAGGATCTACCCAGAATAATAGGCACCTTAGGATCCTCTATCATGTCAAGAATCACAAAGTCACAGGGAAACACAAACTTATCAACCTTGACTAAAACATTCTCAACCATCCCTCTGGGGTATTGAACAGAGTGATCAGCCAACTCGATGCACATTTGGATGGATTTAGGTTCTCCTAGCCCAAGTCTAGCGTACATAGTATAAGGCATAATAGATATGCTAGCCCCAAGATCCGCTAGTGCATTCGCAATGTCCAAATTACCAATTCGACAGGGTATAGTGATACTTCCTGGATCCTTCATTTTTGGTGGCAACTTGTTTTGCATCATGGCTGAGCATTGCTCATTCATCATTACTGTGGTTGCTTCTGCCAACTTGCTCTTATTAGTCAAGAGCTCCTTCAAGTATTTCACATACTTAGGCATTTGGGCAATTGCTTCTGATGCGTCCCAAAACGGTCGTTCACGCATCGGGACACATCGGTGGGATGGTAAGTTTTAAATTTATAAGAGTCGGGGGGAGCCTAATCCTCCGAACTACCTACTAATACTAGGTACGAATACCTGATATAAGTATGTGGTAAGGATGACCCAGGGTCGTTCCTCACAACGGCAGAATTGAAACAGAGCTAGTTCTGACAAATCAGTAATTAAGCTAGGGTTGGACAGATTTAAAGGTGATTGTTTTGGTTTTTATCTATTTATCTATTTAAACTACTAAAACTAAGAAAGCGTAAAAGTAAAAATGGAGGGTTGTGCTTGCTATGACTTCATTAGTTTATGCATGGGGTGATGTTTAAGATTTAAGTATGAAAACGTTTTTTAAAGATTTGTGTCTTGCTTTCGTCTAAGTATTCACAGTGTAAACACTAACACCCTACTGTTTGATTTCTCAGACAGTATGTCACTGAGTAGTTAGGTTATGGTGATTCTGATCAGAGGAGGCTGCTCAACTCTTCAACACTTTCCATATGGTGGAGAAGTGACCCTTCTTAGAATAGTATTCCTGGGCGCATGAGATAGAGTAACAGACCCACTAAAAGTTCTGACCGTTCTTAACACTGTGAGGATACTAAGGCTAGGCAAGGCATTTAAGATTAAGACTTGGTTTGGTGACTGCTAACTTTACATTAATGGTCTTTGTTTAGTCCAGAGCTGTGTGGTTCAACCAGGATGTGACACAGTCTTCAACCTACGACAGTTCCTTAGCTTTCCCACGTATTTAAACGTTATACGAAGTACTGTGCCGTTTTACGGTCTTTCCGGTGCCACATACTTTATGGTCACTCTGGACTAGTTTAACTAAGTTTGTATTAACGTTTAACCATCTATGATATAAACCAGCCCTCACTACAATCCCAATAAATCCCTGATTGATTCACGGTGTACTATACAAAAGGTTTTGGTAGTATTTCCACAGCTACACAATTCAGACCATGTTGATTTGTTTGATTTGAAAACACAGATAGGTAGTGACCGGTTGATCAAGGTACATGACTCCTTGTCATACAGGTTCTAATCACGTTTATTGGAGGAAAGGCGTTTAGGTTTAGAAATTCATAAATGTAAAGTTAACAGTACGCCGGTTTTCAATATGTAACAATTGGGAACATTATTCCACAACGGATTGTGCCCACGACTTTCATAGCTTCCACGTTCCGTACTACACACATTCGTGATGTTTCCGGCGCTATACAAATGAAAGCCGTATAACGTTACCTCCGTTGTTTCATAACGATATTATCCCAATTGTATATTTAAAGTAACATCACCCACAATACATAAACTAACTACATCATAACAAGCACAAGGTAACTACTCCCTACGCATAACAAACAATCCTAAATCTAGCATAGCAACAATAATAATAATCATCATTATGAAAGATAAGGAAAGAGATAACCGAATGTAACGCGTAGTTTGAATAATGTTGAAAGAATACACGAGCGTAACCTCCGCAATATCTTGGATAATATTACAAATAAGACCCTCGAAATATCCCTAACACTATTACAAGAGTAGCCCCTCCGTTAGTCTTGGTTAAATATTAACCAAGAGCTAACGAACTAAAACCCTACTATTTCTCCTCTAACTCCTAAGAGTAGTGCTAGAGAGAGAAAGCTAAACTAGAAAGAGAAAGAGTGTGTGAGAGAGAAAGTGAGAATTCTTGTTGAAGAATGGTGTATGGAATGAGGTGAATGAGGCCTCTATTTATAGGCAAGCCTTGGATCCAAGAGTGCAAGTCCACAAGCATACGTACAAGCACACGAAGCAAGGAAGAGGCCGTGTGAGAGCAAAAGAGGCCGTACACGGCCTAAACAGGGCCGTACACGGCCTGTTTAGGGCCGTACATGGCTATATCATGGCCGTACACGGCTTCATGGTGGCCGTGTGCTAGGCCGTGTGATTTCTTCGGCTTTTCTCGCAACTTCGAAAGGCCGTATCTTCTTCGTTTCGCGTCCGTTTGACTTGATTCTTTCGCCTACGGCTTCGTAATTCCGTTACACTTCTAATGATGCCAATTTGGTAGAAATTGGATGTGTGGGGCCCAGGCGTGTCCAGAATACGTTTTGTAGCTTTCGGCTGCGCTGTAACTTGCATAACTTTTTCATCCTTGATCCGTTTTGAGCAATCCTTATATCCACGTTCTCGTAATCTCCATAGCTACAAAATAAGATAATTGTGAGGTCTTGGTATGGAGTTTACAGTAGATTTAGGGTTTGGCTCAATTCGGTGCCTATTTCGGTTAGTTTTCTGACCTTTTTGCATGATTTTCACAGGACCGGCAAGTTTATACCTTTCTAACAAAAGTTAATGAATAATGATTATTTTAAGATGTATTTGTTAGAAAAGAGCTAAATATGGGACAAATAATGCAGGTAAAAACGTGACTTTTTGCGCTACATCAAATATCCCACACTTAAGCTTTTGCTTGTCCTCAAGCAAACCTCATTTGGAAAATAATTTTTTGAAAATAATTTTGGATGCTTAGAGTATCTTCTGCAGAAAGTCACTTTCTTCAAATCAGATAAATATTTTCAGAAAGTAAGCATCAACAAAAATTAACTATACTTTAAACATAAAATCGATCAACCCTTTTTGGCATGCTTTGCAACTCTCGAGACGTAGATGTACATGACTGGGCGATTCTCACAAGTCGGTCACTCAATTCACTCAAAGTGTATCGGGTTACCTATAATCTATAGAAACGAAATCGCTCAATGCCAGTCATGCAGTGCTTATCGTCATAAGCTTGGTCGAGAATTGAATCTCCACCACTCCTTTGAGAACGGTGCTAATTATCCCAAGGCATTTTGATCGGGTTGTGTGATTGAGGGCAAAGTGTGTAGGGATAAGGGTAGGTTGGTGAATGGTTTTAGGGTTTTGGAACTTCAGACTCGGAGCTTTCAAAGATCAAAGCAAGTTTCACTTGAGATAACTTCTAGAGTAGACTCATCTCCTAGAGGAATAATCTCTTCTCTTGATGTTTCTTTTGAGTTCTGATAGATTTTTCTTCTTTGGAGAGTAGTCTTTTTCTTCTAGGAGCTCTCCAAGGTCTGCTTTTCTTTCCTTTTCTTCTTTTCTTTTTCTTTTCTTTTTTTTTTTTTTTTTCTTATTTTTGTGACCCTGGAGATCCTTCGTATAGTGAGACATCTTTGACTTCTCTTTTGACAAGTACCAATTTTTCGTACTGTCTTTGGCGGATAATATTTTCGTGATGAGTAATAACTTCGCCTTTGTACCGTATCTTCATTTTGGATTTCTTTCTTTAAACTCTTGATAGGTACGGAGAGATGTTTGAAGATGAGACACCAGTAGAAAGATATCTCAAGTAGTCCTTAACTTATGATCCATGAAGATTCACGAGCTGGAATGGTGTTTGGCGGGAAAGTGTTTGTGTTGTGGGGAAGTGTTTTAGGGTTTATAGAAATGAAATGGCTAAGGCGCAAAGGGTTTTCTAATTGGATCATCAACAATCTTAGAAAGAAAGTTGGAAGGGTTGACTTGAAAAGATATGAAAGAAATGGGTTAATCCTAATAAATGCCAAGATCATCTAATTGCACCTATACCGCGTACGGCACTCATTGGTATGGTCTCGAAACGCATTCAGGAGCAAGTTCTAATTCAAAGACACATGCATCGGCGCACACTCAGAAACGAAAGTGAAGCATTAAAAGTGAATGCTTATTAAAGGCTCAAGTACCTCACAATCAAAGGGTCATATGCACCAAGTCATGCGATGCCTATAGGACTTCTCAATTTCAGTTTAAGATACTTTCTTATTTTTGCCTTATCTTACTTTCCAAAGCAACTTATTTATTTTGACAGAAAGTTTATTTCTTTGAAAGAATCTTCTAAGTCTAAAATCTTTAGAAAATTATTCGAAATCAACCGAATGGATGTCGGACACCGTCGAGGTTGGGTTTTCGAATGTTTTGGTAGTAAAAATCTCAACCTATTAGGTTGGTTTTGCGAAAAATTTTGAAAAAGTTTGAATGAAAATGGAGGTATTGCTTTGGACAGGCAAATATAAACTTGCGGTATTTATACCGTGTATCCCACACTTAAAACAATATTGTCCTCAATGTTCATTGCTAAGACATAGGATTTTCTTCGGGAAAAATCCCACACTTAGGGTTTGAAACAGTGAAACAATTTTAAGTGTTTTTGAAAAATGGTGGGATGAATCCCACACTTAGAATTTAGGCATATTAGGATGTATGGTAATGGAGAAAATCATAACTAGAAAGGAAAGGAACTTCCCTACGATAGAGGCAAGAGATATTTTGAAGAAAGAATCCGCAGTCTGCCGATAGTTGGGATTTCTTTAGCTGGCTTCTTGCAGAATGCGGTTTCTTCATGAACGTCCATCATCTCTTTGCTCAATATTTCAACCTCACAGATTGCCGGCATAACGGTGAGCTGAGGATCTGAAAAGTTATACTGATTTGGCAGCAGTGTTTGCTGGATCAAAGTCAGTCTTCATGAAGTGCACTCGAGCTCACACGGGCATTCTCTTCATCCAATCAATCCACTAACTTTCCCACGAAAATAACTAAGACCAAAAGGATAGATTGTAGAAAGTGAACTGAAGTGATGTCTCCTTCTGGGTACACGCAGAATCAACCAAGATACACCATATGTTGGAGATAATGGACGAGGATTCTAATCGTCAAGAGCTGCTGATGTAGTTTAACTGCTCTAGATGATCTGAGAGTGCTGAATCCAACGACCATATCATCCGAGATCTGCTCCGACAAACTGATGAAATGAATTTGATGTTGTTCTTATCGGAAGAGATCTCTAGCTTACATCCCATCTATTCTGTACTCATTCCCTGATTACATGGCGAACAAATGATCCCGGATGGTGATGGTGAATGTGAAGGGGTGGATGGATGGGCGAATGTGGGTGGATATGGTGATGTTGGATAGTGATGATTTCGGGTTCCATGTAACACCATGCTAGCAGCCAAGGAAATTGTAAGGTGTAGTTCAGGATGTGGTGAATTTTGAGGTGATCTACTCGATGACCTAGTCATAGACAACTAGAATGTGACCATCTATGTGCCAGAAAGAGCCATCTCTTCTCCTGAAAAGCAACGATCAAAAGTTTCCCAATTTTAATGAACTTGTAAGCTCCCACTGTCTTTTTTCCATTATACTCAAAAGCTCTTCATCCATAGGCATCAGTCCCTGTTTAGTAGAACAAACAAGCATGATCTAACAAACAAGTGATCATTCTCCAAATCACATATCACTGGTTTGCTAAAGAACTATCAAAACGAGTACTTTGAAGAAGCAAACCAGTGTATGACTTAGAGTTTGATCTCACAAAAAAGTGTCAGTTGCCTATAACAACAAATATGGGAATACTAGCATGAGTAATTTAAATCAGGCAACCAAGTATAAAGATTTCCAAAACACACATTTTTAAACGAGTTTGAGCATAATACACATATTAACATACAAATTAGGTTTTCAGATAAATCATTTAAAGATCTTATATGTATGTTTACAGAAACATATGTAAGTACCTCTAATGCTCGAAATATGTGAATGGGTTGTATAAGATGACTACGGTTCCTAATTCTCATTCTAGTTGGTTTCCATGTTCGTAAGGGATAGTAAGAACTCGAGATCTTAGATAATGGTTAAAATAGATGTTACCATGAGGTTCAAACAAACGGGAGTAGGAAGTTTTAAGGTTTTGACAAAAAATTGACTTACAATGAAGTAATTTCGCAAACCATCCTTTTTGTTCATAAAAAGTAAAGAAAACTTTGAACATGCAATTTAGGGTTTCATTTTCCACTTATTGAGGTTAGCATACTACTTATCCTAAATTAACTACTATTATGATTACTACTATTAAAACTACGTTAGACACGGGTTGCCTCCCGAGAAGCGCTTGTTTTTGTTCGAGTCTCTAGCTTGACTCTAGAACTATATGTCAAGAGATCCTAGCGGCTTCCTTGCATCCATCAGTAGACACAAGTGGTAATATTGGTACATACCTAAGAGTTTAAGGCAATTCAAGGCTAGGGTATGTCCAATATGAGGAAATAATTCAAAGTGAGGGAATTGTTCTACCGGAGGCGTAACAAATCTCTCAACTTTGATTACCTCCATGGGTTGGATGGGCAGAATGGGTTGGTCAAAGGCGTCCTTATCACTCCAAGACGTATACGTCATTATGTTGTGGAGAGATGGTTTGTAAGGCAACCATGATGCAAAACCCACCTTACTTCTTATGGTCTTTGAGTTGGTGAGAATGTTGTACTCTGGGCATGGAGGTGGGACAGTATCCGTTGACGTCTCCAATCTTGTAGCAACATTCTCATCAACTACTTGGGCAATTGGCTGGTCTAAGGTAGCAGGTTCAACTAGATCAACGGGTGATTCATCGAGAAAGATATGTGGGATATTATCCACCACAACTAGTTGTGTGATAGCATCAACCACGTCGGTTTGAATTGGGATGAAATCACTACTCAGAGTTGGTGTGCATTCCTCCGGTCCTTCTGAAGCTGAGTCTTCTATGTAAATCTCCACCTCCGGGTTCTCCATTTCTATCTCTTCGTCTACCTCGTCATCCTCGTCACTCCGGCCAAGAGTTTCAAATTGCAATGACTTGAAAAGCTCCTCTAGAATGAACTCCTCATCGGTTTCGGATGTAGATAGGTTGAGAATAGGTGGAAGTGAGGATTTAGAAGATTGGGTAGGTGAAGGGTTTGGAAGAATTTTGCAACCAGGCTCATGAGATTGAAAGTCAATGTCAAGTGAAGTAGGTATGGTGTGTGGATGCCTATCATCTTCCTGTACTCTATAGATGGTTATAACTTGATCCCCAATTCTCTCACAACTTTCTTGGACTATTTTTTCCATTTTCGACAGCTTATCGGTATATCCTTTAAGCATGTCGGCTATTTGTTGTTCATATGGGGTGAAAGAGGGTGAGAAAGTGACATTACTATTGGGATTAGCCATGGACATTTCTCTCAAGTTAGAACTCTCGCATGATTGTGGTTCGTATACAGGGTAAGATGGTTGTGGGTAGACTCTGAATGGTTCAGGATAGTAAGGTTGGTAGTGTTGTTGGAAAGCATAAGGGTTATACTGATATTGTAATTGAGGATTTAAGTTCCATATGTTATCCGAATAATTCATCCTATACCTTTGCCATTCATTTTCTAAGTCGGCATCACTCCTATATCTATCTTGGACTATCTTAAAAAGACTATCAATTTGATCTTTTAGTTGTTCTAAAGTTGCCATTGCCAAGTTATCAGTAAAGACAGCACAAGAAGAAGTTTTTCAGAATTAAAGTTGTTGTATGGTGGGAAGTTATTCTAAGCTAAACTAAGCTAACTACGCTAATCTACGGGCAGAAAGTAACTTCCGACAAGGACGGTGAATCCAAGTCAAAAAGGATCGCTTAAAAACTAATCTATCTAAACAGGCTCCAAATCGTACTACCGTCCCCGGCAGCGGCGCCAAAAACTTGATGCGTCCCAAAACGGTCGTTCACGCAACGGGACACATCGGTGGGATGGTAAGTTTTAAATTTATAAGAGTCGGGGGGAGCCTAATCCTCCGAACTACCTACTAATACTAGGTACGAATACCTGATATAAGTATGTGGTAAGGATGATCCAGGGTCGTTCCTCACAACGGCAGAATTGAAACAGAGCTAGTTCTGACAAATCAGTAATTAAGCTAGGGTTGGACAGATTTAAAGGTGATTGTTTTGGTTTTTATCTATTTATCTATTTAAACTACTAAAACTAAGAAAGCGTAAAAGTAAAAATGGAGGGTTGTGCTTGCTATGACTTCATTAGTTTATGCATGGGGTGATGTTTAAGATTTAAGTATGAAAACGTTTTTTAAAGATTTGTGTCTTGCTTTCGTCTAAATATTCACAGTGTAAACACTAACACCCTACTGTTTGATTTCTCAGACAGTATGTCACTGAGTAGTTAGGTTATGGTGATTCTGATCAGAGGAGGCTGCTCAACTCTTCAACACTTTCCATATGGTGGAGAAGTGACCCTTCTTAGAATAGTATTCCTGGGCGCATGAGATAGAGTAACAGACCCACTAAAAGTTCTGACCGTTCTTAACACTGTGAGGATACTAAGGCTAGGCAAGGCATTTAAGATTAAGACTTGGTTTGGTGACTGCTAACTTTACATTAATGGTCTTTGTTTAGTCCAGAGCTGTGTGGTTCAACCAGGATGTGACACAGTCTTCAACCTACGACAGTTCCTTAGCTTTCCCACGTATTTAAACGTTATACGAAGTACTGTGCCGTTTTACGGTCTTTCCGGTGCCACATACTTTATGGTCACTCTGGACTAGTTTAACTAAGTTTGTATTAACGTTTAACCATCTATGATATAAACCAGCCCTCACTACAATCCCAATAAATCCCTGATTGATTCACGGTGTACTATACGAAAGGTTTTGGTAGTATTTCCACAGCTACACAATTCAGACCATGTTGATTTGTTTGATTTGAAAACACAGATAGGTAGTGACCGGTTGATCAAGGTACATGACTCCTTGTCATACAGGTTCTAATCACGTTTATTGGAGGAAAGGCGTTTAGGTTTAGAAATTCATAAATGTAAAGTTAACAGTACGCCGGTTTTCAATATGTAACAATTGGGAACATTATTCCACAACGGATTGTGCCCACGACTTTCATAGCTTCCACGTTCCGTACTACACACATTCGTGATGTTTCCGGCGCTATACAAATGAAAGCCGTATAACGTTACCTCCGTTGTTTCATAACGATATTATCCCAATTGTATATTTAAAGTAACATCACCCACAATACATAAACTAACTACATCATAACAAGCACAAGGTAACTACTCCCTACGCATAACAAACAATCCTAAATCTAGCATAGCAACAATAATAATAATCATCATTATGAAAGATAAGGAAAGAGATAACCGAATGTAACGCGTAGTTTGAATAATGTTGAAAGAATACACGAGCGTAACCTCCGCAATATCTTGGATAATATTACAAATAAGACCCTCGAAATATCCCTAACACTATTACAAGAGTAGCCCCTCCGTTAGTCTTGGTTAAATATTAACCAAGAGCTAACGAACTAAAACCCTACTATTTCTCCTCTAACTCCTAAGAGTAGTGCTAGAGAGAGAAAGCTAAACTAGAAAGAGAAAGAGTGTGTGAGAGAGAAAGTGAGAATTCTTTTTGAAGAATGGTGTATGGAATGAGGTGAATGAGGCCTCTATTTATAGGCAAGCCTTGGATCCAAGAGTGCAAGTCCACAAGCATACGTACAAGCACACGAAGCAAGGAAGAGGCCGTGTGAGAGCAAAAGAGGCCGTACACGACCTAAACAGGGCCGTACACGGCCTGTTTAGGGCCGTACACGGCTATATCATGGCCGTACACGGCTTCATGGTGGCCGTGTGCTAGGCCGTGTGATTTCTTCGGCTTTTCTCGCAACTTCGGAAGGCCGTATCTTCTTCGTTTCGCGTCCGTTTGACTTGATTCTTTCGCCTACGGCTTCGTAATTCCGTTACGCTTCTAATGATGCCAATTTGGTAGAAATTGGATGTGTGGGGCCCAGGCGTGTCCAGAATACGTTTTGTAGCTTTCGGCTGCGCTGTAACTTGCATAACTTTTTCATCCTTGATCCGTTTTGAGCAATCCTTATATCCACGTTCTCGTAATCTCCATAGATACAAAATAAGATAATTGTGAGGTCTTGGTATGGAGTTTACAGTAGATTTAGGGTTTGGCTCAATTCGGTGCCTATTTCGGTTAGTTTTCTGACCTTTTTGCATGATTTTCACAGGACCGGCAAGTTTATACCTTTCTAACAAAAGTTAATGAATAATGATTATTTTAAGATGTATTTGTTAGAAAAGAGCTAAATATGGGACAAATAACGCAGGTAAAAACGTGACTTTTTGCGCTACATCAGCTTCCACAAACGGAATGTTGATGTGAAGCTGCTTCAGATTCTCTAGAAATTGGTGATAATGAGCTTCATCTTTTCCTTGCCTCAAAGCTGCTGGGTAAGGTGGGGGTGGTGCATGATCCTTCGCATATTGTTCATCCCTAGCAATTTGATCAGCTTTTGTGTCTACCCTTGACTTTTTGGCAACCTCAGCTTCCTTCTCCTTTTCAGGCAAAAGCTTTGACACATGATTCTTTTGAAACTTAAGGTTTTCATGAACCTTTCCACTTCTGGTAGTCACTACCTTTGCGTGATCTCGTGGGTTGGTTTCGGTGCATCCTGGTAAAGTTCCCGGGACTCTCTATTGGAGAACCTTAGCTATGTTGGAAATGGTTCCCTCAATTTGCTTGATCGCCGCTCCTTGATTCCGAACTAATGCTTCAATGGCGTCCATCCGCTGTCCAGCCTTCGCAATAAAATTCTCGTTAGTGATCAAAAACTTCCCCATCATTTCTTCCAAATTGGGTTTCTTGTCAGGGAAGGTTGCCGAGGGTTGTTCCCTAGTGAAAAACTCTGGCTGAGCCTGGCTGAACTGGCGACCTCCTTCCTGGTATGGTCTTAGGAAAAATTCCCCTCTGTCTTGGCAGTAGGTTCCGTGAGTTTCCACACATTTAACTTCCTCTCTCACTTCTCCAGAATTCATTTCGGGACAATCCTTGACTAAATGCGTTCCTCCACAGTTGTCACACCCTACTTGGATTGCATGGACAGTCTCAGTCACTTTTTTTATATCTCTTCCCATGCTGTCCAGCTTGGCAGTTATGACGGCGAGTCCATCGTCATTGCTAATTGACCTCTTTCTCCTAGAGGTATCATCATCATCCCATAACCGAGAATGCTTTGCTTGGTCGCGAATAGCTGCTAAGGCATCCCTAGGAATCTTCTTCGGGATATGTCCTTGAGCATCTAATTGCTGTCTTGTAGCACGATCCACTCCCCTGTAGAATATCATTATAATTTGCTGGTCGTTTAGGTCGTGCTGTGGACATTTATGCATCAAGTCCTGGTACCTTTCCCACGCTTGGTGCAGTGACTCGTCAAAGTCTTGCTTGAAGTTTCGAATCTCGTTGATCATCTTCGACGTTTTGGATGGCGGGCAGTACATCATTAGAAACTTGGTGCGGAGATCTTCCCACGTGGTGATGGATCCAGCTGGTTCATTAGTAATCCATCTTTTCGCGGCTCCCTTGAGTGTTCTTGGGAATATTCGGAGCATGACTTGATCGCATGTAACGTTAGGAATGTTGAACATATCCGCGATCTCCACTATTCTCTCCACGTGCTCGTTAGCATCTTCATTCTCATCTCCTTGAAACGGGTTTTTCCTAAGCTCCTTTAGGAATTGTCCCTTTATCTCGAACTCAACATTTTCTGCAATTGCGGGCCTCAATACTCCTGAGCCAAGGTCGCTACGCCTTCTGCTCGAATATTCCTCGAGAGTCATATTGGCAATGTCGTCTGCCATTTCTAAATCTGGTTCCGATTGATCGATGGGTGGTTCAAAGAAAGCTCGTAAATATTCTCCGAAATCGTCCTCCAAATACGAAGGGTAGAACAAGACTCTTAATATAACACAAAATATAAACTAATCCTATACACAGATAATACAAATAAACAGGTAAATAAAGATTAAATTAAAACTTATAATTTACAGAAAACAAATTCCAATTTATCAAATTGAATCAAACCGTTCCCCGGCAACGGCGCCAAAAACTTGATGCTGTATAAACAGAGTCAAAGTTTAACTATTTAGAAATGGAAATACCTTATTAATACTTTTCACACAACCAGGAAAGAATACCCGATCGAATGTAAGTATAGACTTGGTAAGTCCGAGTCGAACACAGGGAACGGATGTCAACTCAAATAAATTGGAAATTGATACAAATAATGAAAACGGTAAATATTGGGGTGCGTTTTACTTCCGATCGAACAATTGGCAAACAATTATGAAAAATGATTTATTAAATAAAACTTAAAATAAAATAACTAATAAACAATTAATCAAATAAAATTACTTGATTCAAATGATAGAAGAAATGCATTTGCTTAGATTACCTTCCTTAAAATCAGGAAATCATTTTTTTGAATTGCTCACGTATGGATTCTATTGTGCCCTTTCAATTATATCAACCTTCCTTACAAGATAAATTGAATTCAATACAATTAAGAAAGACACAAGGTTGTTTTCAACACATTAACAGTTCAATTTAACGTTGTCCACAAAATTGTACTCTAGATTAAATCAGCACCGTTTATGTGATCTATTCTCTTGACTTGAATCAACAAAGTCTATAACTAATTAAAGTTATCTTGTTCACCGATAACCATTACCAATTATTAGCCCTAACCCGTCAAACTCAATATATTCGGCAATAATTATCAATTAAAATCAACAACTATCAATAATTCCATAACCAATAGGAAATCAATCTCAACTAATCATGGAATCACGCTAGGTAATTAGTAACAATCATTAAATAACCAAGGATCAACGAATAAACACATAAACATTATATAAAATCCAATACGTTCGCAATTCTAACAATCAATCCATCAATTAAGTATTCTCATCTAAGCAAACGCATAAAAGGTTTAGCCAATCATGCTTTTACAGAAAATCAGATTCAAAAACATAACCGAAATCATAATCAAATGAAAAGGATTGAAGTATTCGAACCAAGAAACCGAAATAATGATTGAACGAATGAAAACCTCCGATTCTTCTTGTTTTCTACCTTCAAAACGCTCCCAAAATGGAGGAAAAACCTCCTCTGGTCGCCTACTATTCGTCTTAGGGTTTTGTGATGATTATCTCAAGTGAAAACCCTAAAATCGCACTTAAATGGCTGGAAAAGTCATCCATACGGCGTATGGATTTCCATACGGCGTATGGATGCAAAAGCCCATAAGTCCAGCCCGCGAAATCTTGATTCGGCCCAGTTTTCAATCCATACGGCGTATGGACATCCATACGCCGTATGGATGCATTTTCAGAAAAAGTGCCAAAAACGAAAGTTGTAGCCCTCTGAGTTAGCTAAATTCTCCAAGTTGAATCACCTCAATCGGAGTTTGTATGAAGAAGTTATGGCCAAAATACTAGCAGCGCGCAAAAAACTCAACATTTAACTTTTCTTCCATTTTCAGCTCATCTTTCATTCTTTTTCCGATTTGAGCTTCACATACAACTTCAATCAAATCCAATCTTTCATATCTTCACTCTTTTAGCTTATTTTCTTTATGATTTAGCTCGTTTTCTGTTCCTTTTTGATCCAAGCTCCGAATTAACTCCTAAATGCAAATATGAACGAAATAAGTATCTTATTCATATAAAATGCATAAAAAAACCTATCAAACAAGGGGGTAATTAGTACTATAAAATAGCACATTTTGGCGTTCATCACACACCATACAACCAAATTAGCCTAGAATATTACTGGCAACAAGTCCACTTAGGTGATTTCTAATCTTCCGAATCCTATTAGTACAGGTGCCAACTCGGACCCATTCACTTAAAAATAGGTCGATTCGGATTATGTTATATTTCCAATGGGTCAAACGGGCAAAAATATATAAGCCTACTAAAGAGAATATGCATAGAACGGGTCGAAAGTCATCTAGAGTGCATTTGTTTAAACATAAAACCTCCAAAACAATTTTATATATAGAAGTAAGATTGTAATACAATTGGTACAAATACTTGTAATCATTTTTGACAAGAGTGATGGGTCAACCCGACCTGTCCCAGTCTATCTTGGTACCTACATATAAAAGTTAATCATAAGTTGAGAAGTATATTAATCTATTTGTAGCAATCTATATAGCCCATAAATATTAGCAAACCCAGTGCATCAAATGCTACATTATACATGTCATATATGCAATGTCAAGTAGATGTCATTTTCAAAACTAAGTCTAACAATATTTACCTGATGTACAATCAATATCAATAGCTGGGCTATAACAAATATCTAAATTTCATATATGGAATCATAACCAATCTCAATATATATGATACAAACATATGACATTTACAATTAATATGGTACAATAATTGTAAACAAACTTAAAAAGAAACTGAAGGTTCAAACATGAAGTAGCTTACCTGAAATTTGAGCTGTTACCACTTGTGGCATGAATAAGCAAGGCAGTGAAATAGACAAGATAAAAATAATACTTAATCTGAGATACTCGATTTTGAAATATATTATGTAAGCTAATAAAAAGAACTTCTATCTCAACGTACTAATTCCAAAAGTTGTTTTTGGCATATAATCTTATACCCACCATACATCAAAAGCAAACCAGATTATTTCAATAAGACCTAATATGTCATGTTAATCTTATATTATCAATAAGCAGAAAAACTAACACCAAAACAACTCAATAAACCAAGCAAATGAGTAAATCGATGTGTATCATGAGCTGCATAAATTTATACCAAGACTACAACAAAAATATAAAGAAAGTTACTCTCAAGTCTTACTAGACTTGTCATTGGAATCCACTTTTGATCACCTCTTTGGTAAAACATTAAACAAATTAAGTAAGTTAGTGCCCATTACACAACATTTAAAATTAATATATAGTTCTATTCATTAGGGGATGCAATAATTAATCGAGTAACTAGAGCTAAAGAGGAAAGAGTATATCATCGTCCACTCATGAATAATGACAAAAACCCTAGTTCATCGCCTACATCAAACAACTGGTGGGCGTGATAAATGTCACCGAATTGGGTCATCAGTGACAACCTATTAGACAAAAGATATCGACATAATGAATAAAAACTATTAAACTAAATGAAAAACTCGTCTAGATAACATTTTACGCAAAGTTTTAGATCTGAATGCTACTACACAAAAAACCAAAAAAAATCGTGAAATCATGAAATCAAAATCATCGGGACAAGATTTCCTGAAAGCACAATTTAAATAAAAACATGTATGACAAGGTCGAGGAGAGATACCAGCCACGAGGAGGGATAGACGGTACCGGAGGTGTAGTCGTGAAAGGAAGATCGAGAAGCGAGTCCAAATAGTAGCCATGGGATAAGCAGATAGATTGGGATAGATTGATTGGGATATGGGCATATGGCGGTGGATGCTAGGGTTTTGAATTGGGGGAAAATTAGAGGTGGGAGATTAGAAATGAAATTAAATTTTTGGAGGGGGGAACGGAATCTTTTTGGGGGTAATTTTTTAAGGGTGAGAATATAATAAAAAGTAAATAAACAAAACGTATAAAATTTAATTATAACTTATAAAAAATATTATTTAAAATCATATCTAATCTTTACGTTTAATTGTAATAACGTTTGATTTGATCAACAAGTTACAAGTGATTTGATATTGGTAATGTAATATATCATATATTCCATTATTAAACTTAGGATAATGTCATATTAACCAAAATGATGAATTAATTTTATCCAAAGTTTAATAGCGGCATATGTGATATTGGTAATGTCATATATCATATATTCCATTATTAAACTTAGGATAATGTCGTATATCATGTATTCCATTATTAAACTTAGGATAATGTCCTATACTGCAAAAGGATGAATTAAATTTATCCTAAGTTTAATGGTGGCATATGTGATATTGATAATGTCGTATATCATGTATTCCATTATTAAACTTAGGATAATGTCTTATATTCTAAAATGATGAATTAATTTTATCATAAGTTATATAGTGACATATGTGATATTGCTGCTTCAAAGGCTCAAGAAATAAAATAAAAGTGGTTCCGTGTTCGTTATATATGCACATGCTTACATAACTATAAATTAATTTTATCATAAGTTATACCATAATGTTGATATAAATTAATAAATATAGGTAGCAGTATAAAAGTTATGAAATTATTGATATTTTATAATTTATAGCTTAATGAAGATTGAAAAAGGTTACGTTTTAATAGATAGACTTAATTTTATCAATAATAATGTAAATATAATTATTCTTTTAAGGGCCAAGTATTTGAAAATGTATCAAATTTTGACCAAATCTCTAAAGTATGTATCTAACTTACAGAACCTCTATAGTAAGTATCCAACTTTTAAATATCTCTATGGTGTTCAATACATACCATAGAGATATTTGAAAGTTATATACATACTGTAGAGGTTTTGTAGATTGGATACATACTTTAGAGATTTGGTCAAAGTTCGATACATTTTTAAATACTTAACCCTTCTTTTAATTGGTATTTTCAATTATTCAATTCATAATAATATAATAATAACTTAAATATAATCATTTATACACGGCTCGAACGGACAAGTACCGTTAAAATATGGTACCAGGTCATAGCCTCGTAGGTACCCTTGAAATTACCATTAAAATCGGTCGATTTGTTTGTTCATAGACGTATATGGGATTGAAAGAATGATGGATTGAAACCGGCACATGGTTTCTTGTAATACGCATGTATAGTTGAATGGTTAGGTGGGTTTTTACTTGAGTGATATGCTTGTTACTTTAGATCATTGGACTGTATGTTTCAGCAAGTCAAGAACAAGGTTATCAATAAAATAAAATAAAAATAAAAAAATGAAACCTTTACTCTTAAATTTCAAAAGCACTAGTTAGATTGTTAAAATAATTATATGACGTATTAATTATAAGTTACCGATTCTTATAGTACTGTTCGTGGAGTGGACTCGTTATCAGCGCTCGGCACCTTCCTGGCTGTAAGCGTATACCTTTACGGTACATGTTCAGTTTCTCTAGGTGGCAATGTGCTATTGGGTGGTGGTCCCGCTTATGGGGTATGTAAAAGAGGGTTTCAACTAGACTACGGTTTGCGATAAATATTTTTAAAAACACGAAATATAATGTTTTCTATCATATTTAACAGTAAACTAACATAATTTTGTATCGTTTACACTATGTTCTAATATTAATCATCGTAAACTTTAAGTTTAACTTTCATAATCATATTGTCATTTAAAAGAATTGTATCTTATTGATTTCAAAGTTCAAATATATTAATTAAATTAATTAAAATGGTTAAGAATGCATTAGATATAGTTTTAAAGTGATTTAATCATATATGATTGCCTAAACTTAGCAACCTACCTCCACAGCGAAGCGCGGTTGCTACTACCTTTGTTTGTAACCATATTTCTCTTGTTTCTATATCCATCGATCCATTTTCAAATTCTAAAGTTAAATTTTATAATTATTTCATTAAATTGAGTTAAATTAGATTTAAATATTATTATTATATATAATGCAGGCTAACACATTTGAGTTTTAAAAGTTAACAATTAAATCTAAACGAACATAAATGTACAAAATGTTATATGACAAAAAAAAATTGACTAATCGATGTAAAAATACTTAGGCTACGTTTGATAAAACTGAATAATTTGACGCTGAATGATTCATATTCTGAATGATTCAAAGACTCCGAATAAAATTGGTTATGAATAAAAATTAACTGTTTGATAGTTATTCTGATTGAACACTCTGAATGATATAAAATTACCATATTGACCTGATGGATGAATAGATAAAAGTATATAATTGTTTAATAAGTGTTCTAAAGTAAAAATGAAACATGATGTTATTAAATTAAATAATTAACTCAAAACGTAATATGATCTTCTTTTAAAAAATAAAATAATAATAAGAAATAAAATAAACAATGGGTAATATTTTGAATAATATTTCATGATCAATCACTTATGATCAATAATCTTAAATTATATATAGGAAGCGGATGATGACATCATCAAAATCCTAATTAACCAATTAAATTCTTTAATTTTGTCCAATTAGCTAAAATTTAGGATGAGATGATGTCATAAATACATATTTTGTATTGAAATATATCTATATATTAATTTATCAATATAATTATTAGTATTATTTTAGGTTCCTAATTTCATTAGAAGACTTGCATAAGTAGAATTTTAACTTTAAACAAGTAAAGTAATAAATAAAGATAATCTTAATCTTAATCTTAATTCTTTATATTTTGTTACAATTATTAATTAATATACACAATCAATCTATTATATTACTTTCGTTTAAGATTTTTTGAACATCATTGCATATCCTTTTTAACTTTTACGAAATAGAATTTTATTGTATACATAATTCGCATAATTGTAAAAATCCAATTCACATTCAATGGCCCATGTGTATACACGGGTTTGATGTCTAGTACTATAGTAAATGTAAATATATTCTTGCCCGTGGTTATTCTTTTCTTCATTCAAACAAGTACCAGGGTCCAAAAATCATCTTGACGAATTCAAAATCAAAACGAAGAAAAATCAGAAACACACGATCTTCTTGAACGCAATCTTGATTTCCACAATCTTCATCTTACATCAGTGTGCTGATTTCGATTTCAGGTATTTTGATGTTTTGTTGTATTTGATTTCAGAAGGCTTAAGATTTATGGATTAAATAGTTTTCTTAACGCTCAAAGTTAATTATGTGTGTTTGTTTGAAGTTCTAATGTCTGATTTCGTATGCTAAACGATTCAGGACCATACAAGCTTGATCGATTTTGCACATTTAGTTCAATTGAACATAAGTTTCAATTCTTAATTGCTTAATCAATAGGTATTAAGAGGTACTTGTAGTACAATATCATAGAAAGCCAACTATATGCACACCAATTGTTTGATGATATGCTTGAATGAAAAAATAGTGTAAGACATTTATGTTAACTCTCTTTTAATCTTCAACGTATATTAAGTTTTGATGATGTTCAGATCTTTGTGTGCTCGCTAACATTGTAGATCAATCTCACACTATGTGTTTGCTAAAATGGTGGAAAAACTAGGATATCATAATATACATAAGCACGTAGGCTAGGCTATCCCACCCAGGCCCCAACATTTAGATGTTAGTTTTAAATTATTAGGTCCAACTCTAACAAAATAAAAGAAAGATGAATTATTAGGTCAAAAGTTGTATATATTATCTTTTTGGAAGCACAGGACTATAAAAAGGATCAAATTAGATCAGATGAACTATTACTTAAGGAAGTGATGGTGGATGTATAATTGCTTGCAATAAACCAAGATTGTTGTCAATGTAGGTAATTAAAATTGTTACTGTATATTAACTATTTTTTCTTCTTATTATTTTGTATGTATTCTTGCTAAGGTTGGCGAATAATTCTTCTTTCTGTGACACATATTTCTGATTATCTTAGGCGAAAATTGTAATGGATATAGGAAATTCTGACCAATCCTATTGTGATAGTTTGCTTAGAATTCTAAAAAAAAAAGATGTTGGTTTTCTTTCAATTTAATGGTGTAAAAGCGTATTAAATATACTTATAATGGTCACCCCTACTTTTTCCCAAGTTTAGAGTCTTATCAAAGAAATGATGACACACATGATGATCTGCAATTGGATTTAATGTCCGGGTAGAATATCCCATAAAATGTACCTACTTAGACTGGGGTAATATACATATTTTAACATTAACTTGCAAATATTAGTGACATTTACTGTTGTATTTGTAAGTGGAAGATCTCATTTGATGATGGAGTAAGTTTTGGATGCTCATTTCAGCTCATAATATCCTAGATGACGGATTCCATGTCTTGATTGATGATTGCTTAATGATTAACGCCATAGAAATAAATACAGCAGAAACAAAGGCATTTACTGTTTTGTGCTGTCAAAGCAAGCACAAAACAGCAGCTAAAGGTGTGTTTCCCTGTTGATTTTTAATGTTTTGCTTAATGGAGTCATTTTTGGATGCTCATTTAAGCTCTTTTTAATGTTTTGTGGTGTCAAAGCAAGCACTTGGAAGAGTGTGTAGAGTCACTAGGCCCGTTATGGCATGTTCAGTTACCAGAAGGCAGCCAACTGAAAACTCAAATACTGCAGCTAACGGTGTGTTTCCCTGCTGATTTTTTATGATTGTTTGTCATAAATATTAGATGACAATCTCATTGACTTGTTAAAAATGAAATCAAATCACAAGGATATCAAAAAGTCTTTATCTTTAAATCATAGTTGCATAGATCGTGGTACGCTCCGGTACGGGAACGAGGATAGGGAACGCGGTTCGCTAATTTCTAAAATTCGGTACGGAGGGGGGTAGGCTCATTCCGGATCGCTTCGGTACGATGTACCATATAACATGGTACGGTGTACCCAATAACTCATTAAGTATAATATTATGACATAAATCAAAACTCGTAAGATAGAAATTTTTAGACAAGTAAATCAAATAAGAACTACGTGATCATGTCATAAATACAACTAGTAATTTTGAAAAATGAAATTTTATTTATTTAACCATCAAGAAGAAAATATATATCTCATTCTTTTAAATAAGAAATCTTTATTATTTATATCAATGTAAATATTATATTTGAATTGTTTACGGATCATATATGTCCCATAGTCTTCTACTCTTCTACATCTATGATACCTATATACACACATCGTAAATATTAAGGGTTGGTTTGTAAAAGGTATTACTTTATAAGGGCTAAAAGTTTAGTTTGAAATCATGTGAAACTATCTGACAAAATACGGAGTAATATATACTGTAGGTGCCTATTATGTAAATTTGTCATCTCTCTCATCCATCCACCTAAACTCATCGCCATTTTTCGTCTGGTTATTGTTCTCATCCAGTTCATTCATTTTTTTCGTAAAAATTACTCGAAGTAAATGCAAAAGACACTCCTTGTTTGATGCCCCTTCAAATTCCCACGTTCTACATAATATTGGAACACGTTTTTCAGCCATTTAATTCGCCGATTTGGGTATTGTTGGATCGCGATCCGGTGACAAACGGAACGGTATTGAAGACCGATTGGGAACGAAGACTTTCACGATTCAGATCGCGATCCCCATCGATCCGGATCGCAACCGTACCGCGATCTGGTACGCCCGATCCAGATCGAAATTCGCTGCAGGTTTGGCGATCCCTGTGACTATGCTTTAAATCATTTACAAAATTAATTTTATAATAAGTTATCACTTTACATGAATATTAACTACACTTAATTAGTCTCTCATCTATACCATCTACAAAAACTACGGCTAGGAATATATTGCAATGCAGTTCCACTCAATCGGTATATAAGAATGTTGTGTGAATACATTGCAAAGGGAAAAACATACTGTATCTTGAACTTGTTAGCACATAAATGTAAATGATATATTCCAATTTTTGCAGATATGGTTTTTCTACCATTATGATTGGTTGTATTGTGTAATGAACTTTTATATTCATGGTTACTTCCTTGGGAGACTAATTTTATTTTTCCTGCATAAATTACGGCAGGTGTTAAAGCAATCTCTTATTCGACATATGGGTACACATTTGAATTTGAGACTGACACGGAAGTAATCCCCGAGCTAGCGAAATTTGTTTTTGACAAAGCATATGAAGGAGGTACTTGGAAGTTTTTATAAATACACTGTGTTTGACTTAAGTCATTAACCATTAGTTCAAACATTCTTATGAATCTACTTTTTATGCCCTACCGTCTTTATTTGTTGATGTACTGTATTTGTTGATGCTAGAATGTTTCTAGTTACCACTCATTAGTTGTGTAAGGTGAAAATAATAGATTATCATTTCAAGAGTGTAACAATATACTACAGCGGACAATGAAACACTTGATAAAACATCTGGTACTATATGTTATAGTGTATCTAGTTTCCACTCATCAGTTTACAAAGCATGCACCTAGCTCTCATATAGTGTTCCTGTCTTTATAAGAAGCTAATGGATTCTGACATTGACAACATTATCTGAAGTGTATGTTTAGAAGGTTCACCATTTTCTCATTTTGTACGGGAACTAGCTATAATGCCGCTTTAGCTGCCAGACCTATTTTTGAAGAACTTTCTGGTAAGTGCTTTATAATATCTAAAGGTGGCAAACAGGGTGGGCTGGATAATGTGTCAAAAAGGGGAGGGTAGACCCAAAATACATACTTGCAGTTTTTAGTTTGTAGTTACCGTGATAAATTTGATTGCTAATTTTAAGATACTTTTTTCTTAAAGTGTTTTAGATGGTTGTTTGCATTTTCGGAACTTTCATCCTGTTTCTTTTCTTTAAAGGTGGAAAATAAGTGGGTTGGGTAATGGATCGAAACGAGCAGTTTTTGTATGTTTCAGGTTGGCTTAACACGTAACACTTCTTTTTGTTGTTGAAAACTCAAAACTTTTAGTTATTATTATTTTTTCCAATAAATCAGTGTACCAACTGCAACTACAGAAAACTTTTTTTCCCTTTCAATAATGATATATTTATTGGAATTAAATGACTTTGGAGGTTTTAGAAATATTAAGCGACAAAGCTTTGGATGACTTCGACCCATTTTGCCCATTTTTTGAATTTATTTCACCTGTTTGTGATAGAACATAAATCAAGTCAACCCATTTTAAGCTTCTTCAAATATATTCATTTAATATTATCTGCTTAACTAGTGTTTTTTTAGGGTCTCATTTGACCCACTAAAGGTGAAAACATAACCCAAATCGAGTTCAAAAGTTAACGAGTCGAAAGTGCCACCTCTAATAACTTTTTACCAAGTACTACGTAGTATATAGTGTGTGTTCACTATCATTGTGGATTAACAGGTATACCTGTTATGATGGAGATTGCAAGTGATCTGCTTGATAGGAAGGCACCTGTGTTACTGTGTACAGAGACGATACAATTATTTTTGTTAGTCAATTTTGGATACTTTGAATGCCCTTAAATATGCATTGGAGAATGGTGCTTTATGTGTCGGCATTACTAACATTGTTGGTAGTGCTATTGCCCGGAATACAAACTGCGGTGTTCATATTAATGCTGGTAGTGAGATTGGTGTTGCAAGCACCAATGTAGGTAAATTGCTTTATAATCGATATGGCAATGTTGACTCTGTCATATTAAAATGGGTCAAATTCAGTTATGTTTAGTTAGGTCCTAAACTCGTCTGATGTGTTTTAAACACATTAGTTATATGTCAAAGTGAAACAAAGTATAATTGTTGCTGTGTTGACCCAACTGTACTAAAAAGGTTGCGTGCTTTGCTATTTAGGCATATACAAGTCAAATTGTGGTGATGGCTATGGTGGCTCTAGCAATCGGGGCTGACACAATTTCTACAAAACAACGAAGATAGGGAATTATAGAAAGTCTTCTAAACTTACCAGGTATCAATCAATGCAGGTTATTGTTAATATCAAAAATGTTAAACAAGTGAATTGTATTGTTAATGTGTACGACTTTCTAATTCTTTTTGCTAACTAGGATGTTGTTAGTGTAACCATTCTATTTTTGCAATCACATTTAATGCATCAAATTTGTATTTATTATTCATAAAAATGGACAAAAGTATATGTGGGCCAATCTGACATGACACCCTCTTAAACTTATAATATTGAATTGTACGTATTTTGAACTGTTATTTAATAATTGATCATTTTCATATACAAAAGAGATTGTCTTTGCTCTGAGAATATCATGCTAAGTAGATTTCAAATGTATATTGTCATCTTGCAGGCTAAATTAGGGAAGTGTTGAAGCTTGATGAGGAGATGAAAGATATTGCAAGGTCACTGATTTCGGAGCAGTCACTTCTTATGTTTGGAAGAGGATATAATTATGCAACAGCTCTTGAGGGGGCCTTGAAGGTTAAGGAGGTGGCACTTATGCAAAGTGAAGGGATACTTGCTGGCGAAATGAAACATGGTCCCTTATCTTTAGTTGATGAAAACCTTCCCATTGTTGTCATTGCTACCTGCGATCAATGTTTCAGGTTGGTTAAAATGGCAGTTTTAGTATAGAATATGATTAAGGTTAGAGATGGCGATGACCTGTTTTCCAACAAATGGGTCGGTTTGGGTCATGCAAATGGGCTAAGTTAAAATATTTAGCTTAGGAGGAAGTAGGTTCAATGGTTTATAAATCATCTGAGTTGTATTCAAACTGTACAAGTGAGCCCAACCCGACCCGATCCGACTTGTTTAACCTGCTCTAGTTACCAATGTTGAACTGAACCCTATTTCGCATGTTTTGCAATCCCTTTGACCTGCCCATCTAATCGAGGTAGTTGACTTGCAAGTTGCTTTGCTTTATTGATTGTTATTTTCCTATCAGCAAATAGCAGTTGGTTATTCAACAACTTAAGGCGCGAATGGGTCGGCTGATTGTAATGTGTACAGAAGGTGATGCAGCAGCTGTATGTGGTGGATCTTGCAGGGTAATTGAGGTTCCTCTAGTTGTCGATTGCTTACAGCCTGTTGTCAACATAGTTCCATTGCAGGTAAATGACTTTGTTAAAAACACAAGCCTGTATACATGTTTGTTTACATAAAGTATCTTTTATATCCAAATATAAACTGGGATTTTCTGGTTTTTTAAAGCTGTTAGTAGTAATTTTAATACTGCTAAAGGTATTAGCTATTTTAATGATGTAGCTGGTATGACAAAAGGTTGTTGTTATTGGTTGACTTTTTTCGGTCAATGTATTGAGTCAATCTCTGGACAGCTTAGTTTATTTGATAACCAACTACACTTGACGCTTGCTGTTGAGGTATATGGGATATGGGAAGACTGAA